>JAUMIR010000003.1:362973255-367773255 GCA_030847615.1 Gambelia wislizenii
CTTTTTGGATTATTATTTTTTAAAGAATATTTTCAAGCCGTGAATACTTAAATCCGTGAATACCAAATCCATGGATATGGAGGGACAACTGTATACAGTACTATAGTTGGGTTTGCAGCACATTATTAAGTTAGGATTTTAAGTGAGGATGCAGAGGTGGTGTGTGTTTGTGAATTCTCTCATCCTCAACGAGAAAGGGGATCTCAATATGATAGACCAGTTTTTGCACTTGTTTCAATTAATATTTATTTATGTGTTTGCAATTGAGGCCTTTTTTGCAAATAAAGAAGGCAAAGAACAATAGAACACTAATGGACATGCATGCAAGCAAGCCTTCACCCAGCTCACATGCACCAAACAACCTTACCCGAACATACCCACAGCCTTAACACAACAAGCTCTTCCAAAAGACTCTTTAGGACTGAAGACACCAACAGACACAAGCCAACAGACACAAGCTTACCTTATGTCTTTTCCACCACACCCACACAAAACACCCCTGTTGCCCATACCTGTTAGCCAAGCTCTGTTCACCAATTCTCCAGGGACTGGGGCTGCAGCTATACAGAGAACTAGTGACTGCTAGCTCCTCCCTCAACTGAGTCTCTGACTATACTTACACTTTATAGTGTATTTAAACTGTATACTGTATGTAAACTGTTTATTGTATTTTACCCAAAATACAGCTCGGGTTTTTGAAAACAGATTTAAATCTCTGTTTAAAACAATGCAGATGACAACAGTGAAGAAGTCAGTACAGCAGTATCTAGTTTTTTATAGGTCTTCCAGGTTTTCTAAACACTTCGCATGCATATACACTCCCTCACCCCCCATTTCACCCTGGTCATAAGATAGGAGTGGGAAATGTATTGCCTGCGTTCTCAGTTTGGTCCACAGCCCCCTTCAAAGCTCTGTTTGTCAGACACTAATTTTGCCCTTAAAATGGATAAGCACACCCCACAAAGCTTCCAGAGACCACTGGAAGATAATATTCATTATTTTAAGACTAGTTTGGCTTCATCCATCCCTTTGGACCCTTTATGGAACCAAAATATCTCTCCCCCTACAATCAAAAATGAATGTGTAGTCATTTCCAGTTTTGAAATAATAGTTGGATGTGGCCAGCACTCAGGGGGGGAATGGGGTGGACACATTTCCCAATCTTTCTTGGCTGCCCACCATCTGACATCTGTTCTGTGCCACCTGAAAACCAGCTCTGGAGACCACCATACAGTGTCCTGTTCTGGGTACCACAGTTCAAGAAGGATGTTGACAAGCTGGAATGTGTCCAGAGAATGGCAACCAAGATGATCAAAGGTCTGGAAATCAACCTGTATGAGGAATGACTTAGGAAGCTGGGTATATTTAGCTTGGAGAAGAGAAGACTGAGATGTCATTGGTGATACCACCTCAGGAAATTCTGTGGATGTGGTGTTTTAGACCCTCCCCTCCAGTTAACCATTTCCTTACCTGATGCCCTGCTGACAAGACAATACTGTTTGCAAATAATGGGAAATGTAGTCTTTGCAGAATGATGGGAGTGCATCATTCTGCAGGCAGGATGATGGGAACTCCATCATGACAGGTGTCATGATAGCCATCTTTAAATATCTGAAGGGATTTCATGTAGAGGATGGAGCAAATTTGTTTTCTACTGCTCCTGAGACTAGAACATAAATCAGTGAATTCAAATTACTGTACAAGGAAAGGGATTCCACCTAAAGCTTAGGAAGAACTTTTTTATTATAAGAACTGGAATAGATTGCCTCAGAGGTTAGTGGATTCTCTGCCTTTGGAGGTCTTTAAACGGAGTTTGGATGGACATCTCCCAGGTGTGTTTTGGTTGCGTATTCCTGCATGGCAGGGGGTTGAATTAAATGACTTTATTTATTTATTTATTTATTTATTTATTTACACATACCCCGCTCTTCAGCTACAAGGCTATCAGAACGGCTTACAAATTGTTTTAAGCAATAGCAATTTACACATTACACTGCATTAAGGAGTTTCCAGTGTGTGTTAGCTAATTGCCCCCCCCCAAAGCCGGGTACTCATTTTACCGACCCTTCCAATTTTGCAGTCTCTTCCAATTTTATGATTCTGTGAGATCAGGAGCAGCTCCAGCAGTGGCATTCTGCTGATGGAGTAGCAGGATGCTGCAGAATCAGGAAGGGCATGTCCCCCACTTCACCTCCCCCATACACCCTCTGGGAAAACCTTCAGAATTGGTGTTCAGGTGGCACAGAGCAGCCAAATTTTGGAAGGAAGTTCTCTTGTGGCTTCCAGTTGAACAACAGATGGCATTTAGCCAGGTGCAGGAAAGACTATTACTCCTAAACTGTCCAGGCTGCTGAACCCTTAAAGTCCAGACCAGAGGCAACATCCTGTTAGCATCCTAGGTATGTGTAAGTGTGGCTTATATAGGCATGTCTATTTTTGGATGGGGTTCAGGAGGCTATTATCCAACCCTTTGTGCTCCATCCAAAACCTCCACACTAGCAACTTTAAATCCTGAGAGAAGCAACTCTGCTGTTTCTAATTATCGGTGGGGAGGAGGGAGGCAATTCACACAGTGGAGATACAGCTGATCTGGGCTCTCAGGGGAGGAAAAGGAGGGTGCACTACATCTCTGAGTGCACCCTCTTTTAATCCTCTCCCAGAGCTGAGACTGGCTGCTTCATCATCTGAATTGCCTCCCTTTCCATCCCACTAATAAGCAGCTGCAGGGGGGTCCTTCTAGGGTTTAACAGCTACTGGAACAGGGGGAGGACACAGAACTGCATGGGCAGATCTCGGTCAAAAATGCAAAGCAGATTTGCCACCCACCTCTATTGGCCCAAGATGTTACTATCTTGATATATAATTTTCTAGGGTATGTCACCATTTCCAGTATGCTGATTGGCCGCTTAGGAAACCTACCAACCAATCAAAGCTCTCTGTTGGGCAACCAACCAGCACACTGGGGGCAGGAACATGTGGAAGGGTCCGTCTATACGATTAAAAAAAATCCGTTTGGCGGGTAAAAAAATACGAATAGGCAGTTGTTCGTATACATACGATCCACCTACACGATTTTTTACCCCCCCAAACTCCGTATGACCCCCCCTTCCCCAGCTGGCTGGAGTGAGCAAGCCAAGCGGCAGTTTTAAATCTCCCGCTGCTTTTTTTTTTTAATTTAAAAAGGTACCTGCTTTGCGGACTTTCGGTTTTCCCTATTTACAATGTAAAATAAAAATAAATATATATAAAATTCATGGACTTACTGGACTCTCGCTTAGCCGGGAATCCAACATGGCAAGCACTCCCAATTCCCCTCCTTGCTAGCCCTGCCCCCTCTACTCAGCCAGCCAATCAGATTACACTACCTGTTCGTATGTGTGTGAACGGGGCGTACAGACCACCAGGCATTCGAACGGCTGTACGGATTTTACGCTGAGATCCGCTACTCCTTCCGAACGCCGAATCCATGTAGTTTATGGGGGATTCGCTAGCCCCCCTTCTAAATGACACATATTAATCCGAACGGCCATGTGTACGGAACAGCGATCTTCCAAACGGCGTTCATATTTTTTTTACCGTGTAGATGGGCCCAAAGTTTCAGTCTTTTTTAAACATGGCGGCAGCAGAGGGGCTTTCCATTCTTCCACGCATGTGTGGACTGGGCCCTGGGCCCTTTCTGTGCAGCCTGGGGTCTTTCTGTGCTGCCTAGGACCTTTCTGTGCTGCCTGGGTTTTTTGTGTGTGTGTGCTGCCTGGCACCTGGGGCCAAGGCCGGTTTAAGGAATTGGGGAGGGCTGCAATGCTTTATTTTGGGGGTCCCATGTGTTTATCTCAGGTCAATGTAACCTAACCTATTCACAGTACAGGATGTTCAGATTACAGTAGGACCCCCATATCCACAGATCCATTATCCATGGGACACAAAACAGCACACCTACCATAGAATCATCCTAGAAAATGTGTCCTCTCTAGCTAGGTCCTCCAAGGCAACTCTATGGTGTTTTGCAGGAGGAGGATTAGGAGGGGGGGCCCTGCAGCTTGCCCTGCTGGTGGGGGTGGAGGAAGGAAGGAAACAGGAGACGCTGCTTTTTTAAAAAGGCCAGCAGGAGGTTTTTGGCTTTCTCTCTTGCGCGTTCTCTCTCTCTCTCTCTCTCTCTCTCTCTCTCTCTCTCTCCTGTTTTTTCAGGAGGAAGGTTAGGATGGTGCCCCCTGTGACTGTGGGGCCCACCGCAGATGTGGATTTTGCGGTAAACTTTAACCGTATCTGGTGTTTGGGGCCTGGGGCTTTTCTGTGAGGTCTGAGGCCTGGCCCCTTTCTGTGCTGTCTGGGGCCTTTCTGTGCTGCCTGGAGTCTGGGGCTTTTCTGTGCTGTCTGGGGTCTGGGGCCTTTCTGTGCTGTCTGGGGTCTGGTGCCTTTCTGTGCTGTCTGGAGTCTGGGGCTTTTCTGTGCTGTCTGGGGTCTGGGGCCTTTCTGTGCTGTCTGGGGTCTGGGGCCTTTCTGTGCTGTCTGGAGTCTGGGGCTTTTCTGTGCTGTCTGGGGTCTGGGGCCTTTCTGTGCTGTCTGGAGTCTGGGGCTTTTCTGTGCTGTCTGGGGTCTGGGGCCTTTCTGTGCTGTCTGGAGTCTGGGGCTTTTCTGTGCTGTCTGGGGTCTGGGGCCTTTCTGTGCTGTCTGGGGTCTGGGGCCTTTCTGTGCTGTCTGGAGTCTGGGGCCTTTCTGTGTGGCCTGGGGCCTTTCTGTGCTGTCTGGAGTCTGGGGACTTTCTGTGGGGCCTGGGGACTTTCTCTGCTGCTTGGAATCTGGGGCATTGGGCACTGGGTGCTGTCTGTAGCTGCGCCCTGAGCCTTCTGTGCTGTCTGTAGCAGTTCCTTCCTCTTCAGCCTTGGGGTGGAAACATGTAGAAAACTTCAAGTCCTTTCTAAACATGGTGGTGGAAGGGTTCTCACATCCTGCCATGTGTGGGTTGTGTGTGTGTGTAGCATGGGAGTGTAGCATGTGTGTGTGTAGTGTAGTGTCTGTGTGTAGCGTGGGGTGTTTGTGTATTTGTGCAATTGCATGGTGCCGACAGAGGGGCTCTCGCATCCTGCCATGCGTGGTGTGTGTGTAGTATGGTATGTGTGTGTAGTGTAATGTAACGTGTGTATGCATGGTTGTATGCTAGTGGCGGAGGGGCTCTCGCATCCTGCTGTGCATGGTATATGTGTGTAGTGTGGTGTGTGTGTGTTTAGTGTGGTGTATGTGTGATTGCATGGCAGTGGCAGAGGAGCTCTCATGTCCTGGTGCATGTGGTATGTGTGTATGCATGGTTGCATGGCAGCAACGGAGGGGCTCTCATGTCCTGGCGCACATGGTGTGTGTGTGTAGTGTGGTGTGTTGCGTGGTATGTGTGTGTACGTGTGGTTGCATGGTGGTGGTGGGGCTTTTGCATCATGGCGCATAAGGTGTGTGTGTGTGTCTAGCATTGTGTGTGTCTGTGTGTACACGCAGTTGCATGGTGGTGGCGGAGGGGCTCTCTGCCATTATAGTTGATTTGAAAGGTTATATATTAATGCATCAAATGATCATACTCTTGACATGTTTCTGAAGTGTCCAATCAGCAGAATGGGAAATGAAACATAGAATCATACGGAAGCGTTTTATATATGTAGATAATGGTGTATATTATGCCAGGTATAGCTAGTATTCATACATATTGAAGATGTATAGTTCCAAGGTTTTATGTGAAGTCAAAGGCTTTCATGGCTGACATCCATAGGTTTTTCATGGTTTTTTTCTTGGCTGTGAGGCCGTGTTCTGGAAAAGTTTATTCCTGGCATTTCGTCTGCATCTGTGGCTGGCACCTTCCAGCCACAGATTCAGGTGAAACGTCAGGAATAAACTCTTCCAGAACATGGCCTCACAGCCCAGAAAAAAACCCACGAAAAACCTATGCAAGGTTTTAGTTTGCTTAAGAGCACTTAGTGAGTTCATGGCAAAGCCAAGTTTCATACCAAGCATTTCTTGATTTGTAGCTCAGTCGCTTAGCCATTACACTGCAGCAGTTTGCTGTCCAAAGAAAGGAAGAAGTACAGTATTGCAGACAAGATTGGTAGGAAACATGCAGTAGTGTTTCCCAGTGGTCTTCCCATAAACTGTTCTATTAGCCTTTTTTAAACTGAAGATGCTGAAGAATTGAAGAAAAAGTGATTCTGGCACCTTTTGCATATAAAATATTCCAAGTAACTCGAGGAAGAGTTAAGCATCATATCTATTGAACAACTGCTCTGGTAAAAGCAGTGGCTGCATCAAAACTAAAATAGAATGGGAAAAATTGGACTTATCACACAAAGCTGGTAAAGCACTATTTCCATGGGATAATGGTGTCTTTGGCCATTACTTATCACAGAATGCCATGTCTGTCCTGTAGCCGCTTTTCATGCCATCCATTCCTGGAGCGTTCCTTTTCATTGATTGATAAAATCCATCAATGCCTTCCAATCATGCTGCTTTTCCACTATGGATTTCCATGTGATAATTACCTCCTGCTGGAGTTCTGCTTCTTGGGCTGTCACATGGTGTGAGTGGGCATGATTCTGCTCCTATCCCCCTCACTATTCCTGAGCTGGCTGTTTTCCTTTTATTTTCTATTTCTTTTATTTTTTATTATTATTTTTTATTGCTGTAATTTTGCAAAGAATAAAAAAAATTAAAAACAAATAAATAAATTAGAAATGGGAAAGGCATGCATGAACAGGGCAAGGCCTTCAGGGGTCAGAAGGTGGCATTACGGTGGTGGTGGTGGTGGTGATGAAAATACAGTAGAGTTTGCGACCATAGATCTCCAAAGCATTGCCAAAGCACAATAGCAGAGGGAGTGTGACAATAAATGATGCCAGACCAGTATTCCTCCATTCTCCTCCATTCCTCCGATTGCAGCAGGACAGCACACTAGTGTGATAAAGTCCATTGTCTCCTGTTCCATGTATGGCTTGTTCCTTATATCATAACAGTCAAGAGTCTCTAGCTGTAAAGTTGAACCTTTAGCTGTAAAGTTGAAAGAGGAGTCAGTCTTGCTGTAAATTGCAAGGGTGGGGAACTTCTTTGAGTCCAAGGAACAAATTCAGTTTTGGATAAGTGGCAGGTGTGGCCAAAGGCAAAAGGTTAGGACCATCAAGCCCAGAAAGTTTTAAGGTAAAATTTGCTTCCAATATTTAACACTAGGAGTGTCAATTCAGCTTTTTAGAATGGGAGAAGGAACCCATACAAAAGCTTACAAACCATCCAAAGATGATGGGAAAGGGGGCATGGCTGTCTGTGAGAAGGTCAAAAGGCCAGATTGAGGTCCCAGAAGAGCTAAATTTAGGTCCCAGAAGAGCTAAATTTGGGCCCCAGGGTTTGAGGTTCCCCACCTCTAGTGCAGTGATTGGCATGTCAGACTAGGATTGGGCAGACATTTGACTCGGATTTGATGCTTGCTTGTTAGACTTTCGAGTTTTGGCTTTGCCTCTCTAACTTATCTCACAAGGTTGTTGTGAAGCTAAAAAAGAGAGGGAACTATATACACCATGTTGACATCCATATCACCATGGAGAAATATGGGCTGTAAGTAAGTGAAGGATCTGGGACAACCATATACTTCCTCATTAAGTTCTTGTGCCTCCTGGGACTTGATTGTTCTAAAATGAATCCACTCTAGGAGAGGTGTGTAATGGAAATGCACAGAGGGCTGGGTGTACTCTTGATGAAGCAGAGCTTGGAAAAGTTGTGCCTTTTTGACTTACTGGAGCTGTAGTCAAAAAAGTAACTTTCCCGGGCACTGTAATGAAGCCAATAGATTAAACCACTTAGAAAGTTCAGCACATAGCTCTGCCCTAGTGAGGTTTTCCCAGTGTTGTCTGAAGACAAAGTGTGAAACTGGCAATAACAGAACAGTTTTAAAACCAATAATTCAGTAGACTTTCTAGACCAGTTTTTTTAAAGACAGAGCAGGTGTTTCAGTAGAGATGTTTTCTCTTTTGGGAGCAATTTTTTTTAAAGTTACAAAATAATGTACATGACAAAACACATAATACAGGACATATGGCAAATTACACCTCCATAGCCATATTTTCTAAAGCTTATGTTTGTCATTTCAACACAAGAAAATAAAAGAACCCAATTTATTTTTAAATTTAGCCACCTGGTTTTCATTAGTTCTTGACTGAATATAACTTGCATTTCTCTTCCTCCACCACATTATTGTTATATAACATTATCTGAATAACAAACTCTTAATTTCTGGGGCAGTAGCAGCTTTTGACAATTTAGCAAGACAAATGTTGGTAGTTATTAGCATAAATTGTACCAAATCATACCGATGGTGAACATTATCCAGGATATAGTACACAACAGGCTGCTTTTCCTGAATCTCCATAGCAACCAGATGGCAAATCTGAAAAGTTCCAGATAACTACAATATACAGAGAGGTAGTTAAGCTAGCTCCGCATAGGAAATCAGTAACAATTTTGGGTGGGGGTGAGGGAACATGCAGGTAGAGCAAAGTTATTAGAGCAAAATTATGGATAGATTCCAGTTGATTACATTTGAAAAACATAATGGAATAGACTTTTTACTGTTTTGTTAGAGTTCTCCTGAGTTTTGTTATTGCCATTGATTTCCTTTAAAAGAGAGGGAGCATTAATACAGGCATTTGAAAGAGGAATAGGCAGCCTGTTGGATCTAGATGTTTTGGAGTGGAACTTCTATAAGCCTGTGCCAGCGTGGACAGTGGTCAGTTATCATAGATTATCATCAAAAACATCTGAAAAGCTCTACGTTGGCTACTTGTGATCTAAAACCTTGGTTGGCAAAAGCATTTTGCTTGTAGCACTTCCCCCTCCAACACACTTCCACCTTCATCCCCCCTCAATTATAATTCTGAATGTAGAAATATGCCTATAACAGAGGTTCTGTAGGCGTCTGAACTGGTGGACTGACAGGTTCTTTTTCTTCTTGGTTTTGAATGGGGACATTTGTTAAAACAACCACTGGAATCCTAGACTGGCTACTTAGTTAAGGAGATGTAACTGAATAACGTCTCCTGGCCCAACTGCCCTCCAGTCCCACCTTAAGAGCCAGCCACCCGAGGAGGTCCATGAGTAATTTTAGCAATTTTCTTCCCACTTTGACAAAATCCTTGAAAACTGAGACATTTTTGAAGACTATTCACAATTCAGGGACTGTTCTAGACAAAATTTGCATGAGGTTTTGTGTATGTGCTTGTATGTGCACATGTGCAGAAAACAGCAATTTTTACACAAGAAACAGAAATAATATTTCTGCTCCTTTGTGTGCCCCCAGCAACAAAGACAGCAGGCTGCTACGGGAAGAATAGAAAACCCTGTGTCTTAATGCTAGCCTCCCAAAAGGTAACAATACGCTACAGTAACTTTTGTAGACTTATGTACAAGATTGTACAAGATTGTCAGCTGGTGATCAGGGTGTAAGGATGATGATGTTTTGACTGCTTGTTTGTCGGCAGGTGCTCAACAGCACCCGGATAGCTCCCCGATGGGGCCATGATTGGCCATGAGGGTGCACCTTTGTGCCATCTGGCTGTGGTTGTGCAACTGGGGAAGAAGGAGTAGACTTTGCCCTAGGGTGGTCCTTAGATACTGTGAACAAGTGACATGACTTCCAGTGTTTGGCACAGTGTGATAGATGACACTGTATATTTTCAAATACTGAAGCTGTTTTGTTGGCATTTCCACATTGAACTAGAGGTTGAAGAAATGGCTAAGCAGAGACAAATGTCAGTCTGGTTTATATCCAGGCATTGGGGGAAAAGCTGTCACACAATGTTCCAGATGCCCCATAGGAAACAATCAGTAACTCAGTACTTTAAGCTTCAAGCCACTTTCTTCACATTAACAGTATGTGTGAGGGAGAAAAAAAGGTGTTGTTGCCATGAGGGGTTCCCAGGGAACAGAGTCTGAAATTAAAATGCAGTCAACAGAAACCAAATGAACACATCTAGAGGAATGTCTGTGTTAGCCTGATATACCTGACGATCAGAGATAAAAGTGTTTTCCTGCCTCAGTAGAATGGGATATGCCCTGGGAGAGAAGTGGGAATCAGATTTGGGAGGCCAGGTTGGACACTTCTGCAGGTCGTTTCTGACCAATGGGCTACAGGTTCCCCATGCTTGCTCTGTCCAGTGAGAAGAATGCATAATTATTGGGATATGACAGACGTTTATCTACGTGGATATGTTATTGAAATAAGATTTCTTTCATCCTCATTTGCAGAATCATTTTTCTCTGATGTTGTTGTGTACCTTCAAGTCATTTCTGACTTATAGGGACCCTGTGGCAAACCGATCACAGGGTTTTCTTGGCAAGATTTGTTCAGAGGACGGTTGCCATTGCCTTCCTGTGAGTCTGAGAGTGTGTGACTTGCCCAAGGTCACCCAGTGGATTTCCATGTCCGAGCACAGATTCAAACCCTGGTCTCCAACACTGTAGTCCATGCTCAAGCCACCACTGTACTGGCTCTGTTATACTTCCTTCTATATGTTCCCTTTTTTTGTTTTTTCTGTTGCTTTCTGCTTGCCATTTATTATAATCCTCTTAAGGGGCCTGTAAAAGCTTCTGCACCTCTTCTGATACTGCCAAGCTCTTAATTCTCCTCTGGCAATATATAAAAATAAGCAAGAACTGTCAGTGTCATCCCCTCCTAAACTTTATCACCTGTCTAAAGGCAGGGAGCACCTGATCTTCCCAGCTTAAAAATGGCACTTTGCACTGAATATTTTTTAAGTCTTGGGTATATTATGCAGTTTACTGATAATTTTGTTACGGCTTCTGCATAGAATTTGCCAGTGGCTGCTAGCATGCTGCCTGTGGTGTGAACCCCGAGGGCAACCTCAAACGCACCAGCCAACTTTACCTCAATGTTCAGCCTGCCCACCTCCACCCTCTGTTCCTGTCACTTCACCTTCTGATCCACTCTAGTCCCTTTTATCTGAACCAGGATTGAACCTTTATAACCAAATATGTGTGGATCTGTGGTGGTTCTCTGGTAAGCATGCCGTTAACTGTCTCTATATTGAATTAATTGCAAGGAGTCTGGATCTGAACGACAACAAAGGATTAATTTATTAGAGGATAAAGATGGAACATTCATTAGGCAATTTTATGATTATCATGTGGTATTATCTGGACAGACTGTCACTATACAGTAACTGATCATAAATATCCTAGCACACAGATTAAACTTTGGCTATTTTAATGCCTTTCCTTATAACCCAGACTCATTCACTCTTTGTTCATTCACCCTCCACATTCAGACTTCCAACCACTGCACACAATCTTTTGGATTTAAACCTCACTCATAAAGCACACAAGCCTCCACTCAAACCTCAAATGTACACACCCAGAACCTTCAGCCCCAACACACTCATTAACTGCCACTCCTAACTATCATGCATCTCTTCAAACACAGAGAAACCCCTCCCATTACAGTTTCCTGCTCTGGGTTGGTTCGTTTCATGCTCTCATCTCATTTGCTCATCAACATGCTCATCACACTACCATCCATAAGTAAGCACACACAGAGGGTCAAAGGGCCAATTTTGGGGGCACACACACACACACACACACACACATCTGGCTCTACGGTGCTATTTTGCAGCTGAAAATTGCCCACTAAAATTAGAATTCCAGTTGCAGCTTCCTGGTTCATCCAGGGTTTGGGACGAGTTGGGGGTTGGGAGGTTTATAGACCTGACCTGCCATTCCGGGAGAATACAGGCATACCTCTGACAACAAAACTCCTTTTAAAAAAGTTTTTTCAAGCCTGCACAGCCCCACACTTTTCCTTTGTCCTCTGTTTAACTAGATTTTTTAAAATCAGCATTAGTATTGGGAGGATAGTGAAGGACAGTTGGAGAAACATAGATTTTCAGTGTTGGATTGCAGCTGTGTGTCTGCCATAAACACTGCAATAAACAAACCTTGAGCTGGGAAAGAGCAGGAATCTACTCTAGCCAATCCTACAGTGTTGACACTTGCTCTTCCAATCTACTTGTCTAATCTAGCTGTGCGTGCCTGCTTACAACAGGCAAGATAAACAGCAGCTGTCTCCAGAATCCTTTAATAAGCATATAAGGATCAACAAGACAAAATATGGGAGAGCAAATTATCCCCAGCATGTTTTTTTTTTTAAAAAAAAATCTGTTAAGTTGGGCCACAAAAATGGAAATGCAAGAAATGTGGAGGCTAGTGAAAGACAGTCATCTTTTGGTGCTATCAGATGGTGTCTAGAAGGTCCGAGGTGTTTTTGTTTACTTATGCATAAAAAAGTTTACTGAAGCAAGCTGAACTGTTTTTTGTGGTGTAAGAACCTATCCCAATTCTTTCCATGTTCTTTCTGCCTCTGGTACCAAATTTCCTGTTAAAGAAGGAATGCCCGTGAACATATCTACTTCTTAGAGTTATGCATATAGTTTGAAAACTGGTAATCTAAAATCACATCTGACTCTACTGTGTTTCTCTTTTGCTGTTAGGAGAGAAGACAGAACTGCCTACCTTCTCTGCAACTACTGGTCTCCACTCTGTGTTGGAAGATACCATATCACCAGCCTTCAGTGCCACTGTTATCATCATCATCACTGTCATCATTTCTGGGAGTGCCTACTTGTGCTTTTTGAAATACATCTGTGCTGGATGCTGTAAATCCACACAGGTGGTACCTATCAGAAGATTGGACCAAAGTAGATCGGAAGAGCAAGTGTAATTGTATTGTCCTTCAACTGGTGGTGGCTCAGTCTCAGTGAACTCAAGCCTGTCAGTAAATGAGAGAGAAAAGTCCAGCCTGTTCCTGAATTTATATAAAGAATACTGAGAAATTTCTAAAAGAATAGATGGCATTTTTAGGGAATTGGGTTGACCAAAAGACTTATGAAGATTTTTGATGCAAAGTTGGACATATGCATAATGGCTATTCACCTCTTTTGGACATTGGTGGCCTGGTGACTTTGGAGGATGCACCAGAAGTTGATGGATTACAGCCTGCTGGACTACTCTGAACTAAAGCTTTGGTGCTACCACTCCTGGAGGCTAAATTCCTTTCCTCTAGAAGCTGTTTAGGAGATGGCATATGAGTGTTGCTTCTTTCTGTTCTCTATCTCAGGTTGAATAGCACCCTGTAATGATCCCCTTTTGTAAAAACTTGCTGCAAAGGGATGAATGGGCCCCTGAAAGCAGGGCTGCTCTGAGTCCTGGATACTAAAGCTCAAGTGGGTTAGTCCAGTGCTCCTGATAGATGAGTTAGTATAGCAAGTTACTATAGTGGTTGTTTCTAATAATACCTACTCTTGTTTGCAAGAATACTTGTTTGTTTGGGGTCCATTTTTTTTTCCTTTTTACATTTTTACCCTCCCCTTCATAAAATGAGCTCAGGCATATGAGTCCTGCACCTCAGGACAGCCCTGCAAGGCAGATTAGTCTAAGAGAGGGAGAGGGAGAGAGATATCCAAGATTAGTGAGCTTCATGAATCAAACTGTATGTCGGTCTTCCTGGTTGAGTTCATTATATTGTATACAGCAGGTGGAGGGAGCATGTGGCCCTCCAGATGTTGGATTACAATGGGTTAAGCAACTCCAATGGGTCTGTGGGCTAATTTTCTGCCCCAGAGACTCTCCAGGGGCTGCACAGATTGCCAAAAATGGCCCCAAAAGTTAAAAACAGAAGTGGTTGGAAGCCTGCTCCTAGTTTTGAAAATTTGTAAATTTTGATGTTAAATAGTACAAATGGCCCCTACCATCAATTGAAAAAGTGAACTGGTATGCATGGAGGCCTCCAGGAGAAGCAGTTCACCATTTTACTTGTTAAAAATGGAAGATCCATAGAATCTACAGGGTTTGATGGCCACATGCGGTCCCAGGGACAGACTTTGCCATCCCTGGGTTGCACCAAATGTCATTCCTGACCATTGGCTATGATGGCTGCAGTTCATGGGAATTGGAGTTGAACAATATCTGGAATAGCTTTCTTTATTGTGAAGTCTTCGAGATGTTTTGGGTTACAATTTTGACAATTCTGGAACATTGGTTGTGATGGGTGAGATTGAAGTCTGAAACATCTGGGCTGCTCTAGAGGCTGCACAGTCTCTGCCTCACATCTGCTTCAGCACACAAGCTTTCACATGCACACCTTTGTGCATCACCCCTTCCTTCAGGACCAGGGTCATCCCCCTGAATCACAATGCTGTCATGAAGTACATTAGGCTAAGATAGAGACTAAAGACTATACACTGAGTTTCATGAATAAACATGGATTTGAAGATTGGTGTCCTTGGCCTAAACCCACTGGTGTATCCTTGCATCCTTCCGGATCTGTGGGTTGTTAAATGACAAAGCTTAGGACAGCATACTTACAGGCTGAACTAATGGATTACATATGTTTAGTTAGCTTGTCAACCAGGTAAAATTGTTTGTGTATTACAGTTATTCATTCCCACCTGTCAATGTACAAGTCCTTCCAAGCACTACCATCAATCAGAGTGGCAAATGGTCTGAGAGAGGTACTTACCCCCAAATTGGTGGGAGCATTGCTTTCCTTGCTCAGACCATGCTGGTGGCACTAGAATTCACTTTTTTAAATTGAGAAAAAAATACTTCTTGGGGGGGGGGTAGTGTAGTTCCCATTGTCATTCTAGTTCTAAGATTCCAGGAGCTATATTCAAAAAACCTAACTTTTCCAAGCTCTGATAAAATCTCAAGAAATAATATAAAATATATGTCACCAGGATGTTCCCCACAAGGCAGCTATTGATAAATCTGGGGAATTTGGCTCTCTGGATGTTTGGGACTCCAGTTCCCAGAAACCCTATATAGACTGGTCAATAATAAGGGATTCCATAATAGTCCAAACTATGGAAGGCCAAAGCCCTGTGGCAGATGGCCCTGTGGGACTGAAAACAGTCCAGCTGGAGGAGGCTGAGGGACTTGGTACTGTCCTTGACTGCATCCCCTGTATTTCCTGGAATTCTTCCTTTAGGGCTGTTGGAGGTAAACAACCAGAGTTTAGGAGGAACAATCCAATCCACTTATATCTGATAAGTGCCAGATCAGTTCACAATAAAACAGCCGCCATCTGTGACTTGCTTCTGCATGAAGGGGCTGGCCTGGTGTTATGAGACTTGGGTGGATGAGCTACGTGGGATGAACCTGCCCCAGCTTCTTCCACCTAAGTACTTGGTGCAGCTGCAACCTAGATAGGAGGGCTGTGGATGGTGCAGAGGAATTTCTGTCCTCCATAAGGATACCATCTCTCTCTCAGAAGGAAACCCATCTGCTCAAGCACCAGTTTTGAGTGCTTGTGTCTTGTGCTCATCTAGAGTGAAAGAATAGAAGTGCTGCTAGAGTGAAAGAATAGAAGTGAAAGAATAGAAGAATAGTACCACTTTCTCTATTGCTGAGCAGTTTCTCTGACTGAGCTGGCCAATGTTGTCTTGTCTTGAAGGTGATGCTGGAGAATCCCAGGATGGTGATGCTATCTTGACAGGGCTGGCTTGGTGCTTCATGGTGATCATGACAACCATGGGCTGACACATGAAGGACATACCCTGGATCTGCTGATGGAGTATGATCCAGTGTTGGGGTGGAAGGATTTCAACAAACCCATTGTCATGGTCAGACCAATTCCTTGTGAAGTTTGGTACATGGCAAATGCTCCCTGTGGGGGTGAGAGACCAATTAAGATGGTCCAGTCTCAGAGATTTACAGAATCCAAAGGATTCCTGAACATACTAGGATATTAGTTTGGTTGGTAGGGCTGGTGATCTCATCAAGGCCTTGACCCGCCTGTGGAATAATGAGATGGAAAGAGTCATTGTTGCATCTATTGTCAAGCACTCATTTCAGTGTTGTGGAGCCCATAATTCTGTTTGATTTACACAAGCTGAACAACAGCTAGAATGTGAGTCACAGAGTGAGTACAATCAAAGATCAGTGAAAACTCTGATGTGTCCACTATGTGACAGTGAGGTGGGAGGGAAAGAGTCATACTATGCCTCTACAGTTGCATTCTTAACATACTGCCCAGCAGAACTTTTCCAAGTGGTGAGGAGCCTGTTGGGATTAGGCCCAGAGAGAATAGAAATGGAAACACTTGTCACTTGCAGTGACAAATTTGCCAGGCACTTTGTGGAGAAAGTTGCTTGTGTTTGTTCAGATATTGACATCCAGTTATTGTAGAGTCTGGGGAAGTACCCAGTGCTTCATCTGATGAAGCTTCTTAGGATCACTTTCAGTTCTTGCAGCATGATGATGTAGACAATCAATCCATCCCACCACATGTAAGCCTGACCCTTGCTTATCTTGGTTGATATGGCCTAGCGTGGTGGATTAATTGTGTGAGTCTGGGGAGTTTAAATGCTGTTAAGGATGGGCACCTACCACTTCGAAAGAGACTGTAGTGGATGCTCTGCTGAAAAAGACTTCCCAAGATCCACAGTTGTGTAAATTGTCTGTGTGTGTGTGTGTGTGTGCGCGCGTGTGCAAACCTTCAAGTCATGACTTATGGTGCCCCACGAATTACCTAGGGTTTTCTTAGGCAAGGAATAGTCAGTGGTGATTTTGCCAGTTCCTTCCTCTGAAATACAGCCTACAGCACCTGGTTACTAATATCCCCTTTGGGGGCAAGGTATTTGATTGTGTGGTGACTGGGCAACTTCATTCTTGGAGGAAACAGATTGTCTGATTTCAAACCAGAGTACAATAACAAAACAGCCTTTGTTCTGACTGACAACTTACTTTGGGTGAAAGACATGGGGAGTGCTATCCTGTTGATCTTTCTGAATCTCATGGTGGCTTTTGATCATAGTATCTTACTGGATTGGCTCTATAGGATGCAAGCAGGAGGCACTGCTTGCAGCGATTCCATTCCTACCTACTGAACCAGTTCCAGTGAGTGGCGTTGGGGAATTCCTGTACAACTTTACTGCAGTTAATCTATGGTTTGCCACAGGGTTCCATTTTGTTCTCCATGCTGCTTAGTGTGAAACTACTGGGTGAGGTCATTTGGAGTTTTAGAGTCAGCTTCCATCAACATGAGACTCAGTTCTAGTTCTTGTCATTGGGATCAGCTGGGACTGTCTAGCTGCTGTACCGGTGCCCAGATGGATGAGGGCTAATAAACTGAAGCTGAATCCTGATAAGATGGACATGTCGTCATTGGTAGTTTAGAAACTTGATAAGTTACCTGCACTGGATGGGGTAGCAAGTGTTCTGTCAATGGAGGCCCAGGTGGTCTCTGTGGGTCAGAATGCTTGGTTCCAAGTTCAGTTGGTCCACTACCTATGACCTTTCCTGGACAAGGACAACCTAGTTACAGTAGATCACGCACCTGTAACTTGCCAGTTAGATTACCACAATGTACTGTGTGTGAGGATTCCCTTGAAGACAACTTGGAAGCAGCAGCTACTGCAAAACATAGCAACTAGAGTGTTGACTACAACGTCACATAGAAAAAACATAACACCGGTTCTAAAGGACTACCTGCCAGTAAACTTCCATTCTGAATTTGAGATGGTGGTGGTGATTTCCAAAGCCCTGTCTGGCTTGGGAACTCAGGACCTGAAGGAACACCTCTCGCTTATATATGCCTCTCCAAGGACTGAGTCTTCTGAATGGGCTCTCCTTTGTGTCCCACCAATGGGAACAGTACACTTGGAGAGAGCCTTCTCTGCTGTAGCACCCTTTTGTTGAATACCTTTTCCTTACAGGCCCAGTTGGCCCCAATGTTAGGGTCATTCTGGCCCAAGAGGAACATGGCTTTTCACTAAAGCCTTGTGGCCCAATTGATTTCATCCAAGTTTGCACATGGGCCTCATTTTAAATTGTCTTGAACTGTTTTAACTGGTTTTAAACTGCCTTGTTTTAAGTTGTCAGATTGTTAAATATGCTTGTAGTCTGCTTAAATTATCTTTTACTGTTTTAAATTGGCTAAATTGATTTTATTGTATGCTTCCCTAAGATCTCATGATACAGAGTGTGATATATAAATATTTTAATAAATAAATATAAATAAAATAGTTCAGACAGATCTGCAGACATAGTGACAAAGGATCTCCTTCCTTATGTGAAGTATAGCAATGTAGGACAGAAGCCATTAATGCAAGAAAGTGATTCAAGTTAACTTAGTTGCCATTCTCATGTGTGGCACATTGGGTATATTGCAATAGGAGTAATGGCCAGAAGCACAAGTCTGTACAAGTAAAAGGGAGCCTAGTGGTGCAGTGGTTAAATGCCAGTACTGCAAGTCACCACGTTTGCATGTTCGATTCCAGAGAGCTCCAAGGTTCACTTAGCCTTCCATCCTTTCGTAGGTCAGTAAAATGAGTACCCAGCTTGTGGGGGCTATTAGCTAACACACATTGGAAACTGCTTAATGCAGTGTAGATGTGTAAATTGCTATAGCTTAAAACAATTTGAAAGTCACTCTGATAGCCTTTGTGGCTGAAGGCAGGGTATAAATACCTAATAATATAAATAAATAAATAAAGTCAGATCCCCAATGACAGCCAGTGGATTCCATATTAGGGATGTGGTGCATGTGCTCTGGATTTTATTTCAGACATTAAAAGAACTGTCCAAGGTGCTAAACTTTCTTTGAGCATAGGATTCAACACCTTGGTTGGATAGCCCCAAGGATAGAATACAGTACACTGAATTTTTACCAGCGTTGCTTTTTCCCTTTAGACATCAGCTTCTGAATGGAGCTTCTGCTACCAACAGTTCTATTCAGGTGAACTAAACCATGTTGTACAACAAAAGGTAGCTGGAGATTTTGAAGTTTTGGAAATTTGTGGGAACAAACATGGACTTTTCAAAACATCAGAATCAACAGGAAGTTTTTCCAAAGTTCATCAAATGGCTTCTTTGGGGATACAAGTCCCATAATCTTCTATTACACTGCCTTGGGGATTCTGAGAGTTGCAGTAAAAAAAAAAAAACCTTTCCAAGCTCTGCATCTATCATTGTTTTCCTTTGTAGAGACAAAGTAAATCTTAAAGCAGGGCTGGGGAACTTGTGGCTCCACAGATGTTCTTGGACTGTATCTGTATCTGCCATCATGGGAACTGCAATCCAACAACATGAACAGACCTACACATTCTGCCTGCCTTAAAGTTTTAGAAGCCTAACAAATGGTGACCAAATTGTGACATGCCAAATATAGGTCACCACCAATATGTTGTTGCCTGTGTAATGTTAGATCATGATCTTGTTCTTCTAGTTCCAGGCAGGCATTAGAACAGGAGGTTTTCCAAGATCCTAATAGGCCACCATGAATGGCTAATTGACTATGTAAGAGTATGTCCTAGCATGACAGACTGTATTTTGTTTCTTTGAACTTGAGTAGGCCTTGAATTATTGTGCTTTCCTGAAAGCCAGAGACAGAACTCCAAGCTGTGTTGGGGAAATGAGTCTGGTACTGTTTTTGATAGGCACTCACTTAGGGAAGCACTCCAGTGTGTTCACATTTTGTGGTATCATTGTGGCATTTGTGCTGATGTTTATGCTGGGACAGCGGCTGCATTTGATGGCTCCTACATCTCAATCATTCCTTATCTACTTGTACATTTGTAAATAAACACAGACAGACTGTGGGACTCCAGTGCTCCCTCTTTCTCTTGCCAAGAAGAACTGGGTAGCTGACTGGGTTCCTCCCTGGGTCTAAAGGGAAAACTGACATCCAGCATCAATGAGACAGACCATAATTTTACACTTGTGGAGTTGCATGACCATTGCATACTGCTGCCTTGTTAAACAATTGCAGTGTTGCACAAGCACATGTGCATTTCACATCAGTGTGCAATGCATAGTGTACAACCATGTTCAATGGCACTATCTACATAGCTCTACTTCTGCAACCCTGAACTGAATATGACCATTCTCCATCAGACAAAAATGCCTGTAGGGAAACATATACCTACATGTGTCACCAACAAAATGCTAGTCTCCTGTTGATGAGTTCCAGAATTCTGTATGAAAGTCTGCAGTGTACATTATATTGGCACTATGGTAATATATATGTATATATGCACACAAACCTGACTTGGTTTAATATTTTATGACACCCTGGGTAAAATTCCCTTGTTCCTTCCACCAACAGGCAAAGACCTTAGCTATGTAACAGAGGGGCTCAGCGACCCTGTTAGTGAATTGCAAAGATGCAAAATGGGACACTGACAAGAATGTCCCAATGCACATCAGGCTCTACCAATGCGCATTGGCACTACCTAGCCACTGTCCTAATGCACACCAGTCCCATTATGAATCGGTCTTGTTGTGCATGTGTCCCATTGCACAATGGTCACTTCTCTGGCTCCCCTATGTAAGTAACATAACATCAGTCCCTTGCTGAATATGGACGTAATGAAACTGTTCAACTCTGTTTCCCAAAGACATAAGTCCCCAGGTTAATTCCAGTTGTTGTTGTTGAGGTGATGCTTTTACCAGGTGGGTACCACTATTTTTTTTCATTAACTGCTATTAAATTGTTGTTAATTGGGTTTGAAGCCTGAATTATATTGGTCAGTCCTTACTATTGTTGGTCCATTGAATCAACTGCTGAATAACAAATCAACATATACTAAATTCCATTGTCAATATAACTATTGCATTGTTTTTTAGTCAAAGCCTGGAGCCTTTTTTTAAAGTAATCCATTGTTGTTATGGCAGAGGTTAGAATCTTGGGGGTGCAGATGTTGTTGCACTGCAACTCCCAGCATTCCCTAGCATTGGATATGCTCTCTGTTGCTACTGGGAGTTGCAGTCAAACATCTGCAGAACTACATGATTTCTAGCTCAACATTAGTGTTCACAAAGTAATTCATTGTTGCTGCTCACTAAAAAGTTTAAGACTGCTTGTTACTTTAAAATGTTTTTGGACAGAAAAATCTTTAGGATTGATAAGTGAAAGGCATGGAAAGTGAAAAATTCCCTGTCAAAACCACTCTAAAAATGCCTAGAATTCCCTATATAAAAAAATTAAAAGTATCCAGGAATTGTTACACCAATAAAATTGACTTCATCCCTACCAGTTACATTACTTTTGAAAAGTAACTTAATTGTGCCCTCATTATCAGTTAGGAAGGGTAATGCATTGCAGGTAACTATTATTTCTGATTCATTACTTCCAACCTCTGGGTTTGATACATTTAGCATTTTTAATTCATTCCTGTTTATAGAATGAATTGCACCAATTACAATGAATTACAATAATTTTCTTGTGAGCCGCCTTAAGTCCCTGTTTTGAGAGAAGGGTGGAACAGAAATCAAACAAGCATAAATAAGAGGGAAGTTATGCTTGGAATAGCTGTAGTGAGGATACAGTAGCACCCCCATATCCATGGGGGACTGGTTCCAGGGGTCCCTGCAGATACTGAAAACTGGATACTAGTGAATGCCCTGTGATGGGGGGGAAGAGTTATGGAGGAGAAGGGAAGCAGGCAGGCAGGAAGAGGAAGAGGTAGGCAGCCCAGAGGGCTCCTGCCACGGAGAGAGGGTAAGGCAGACAGGAAGGGAGGGAACTGGGTTGGAGGAGGGTGGGGGGCAGGCTTTCCCATCCACCCCTGCCACTTCTCCCTTTGCTGTCCACCTCCCCGCCACCTCCGCTGCACTGCCGGAAGCCCCCGTGGGAAAGGAAAAAGGGAGGCAAGCTCTCCTCCTCCTCCCCTGTCCACCTGGCCATGCTGCCAGAACCCCCTGTGGGGAAGGGAGAAGGGAAGCGAGTTCTCCTCCTCTCCCTCCCCCATCCAACCCCCCACTGTCGCCAAACCCAGATAACTGAATCAGCAGGTGGTGAATCAGTGGATACAGGGGTGCTACTGTACTCTAGAACAGCTTTTTCAACCTCACGCCTTCTAGATGTGATAGGCTACAATATCTATCAGACCCTCCTGGTTTGGACAGTGGTGGCTTCAATGTCAGTGAGGTGGTGAATAAACTCCAGGTTAAACTTTAAAGAAGCTGAATCCCATTTTGGAGATAGCTCCTGGGATAACTCCTTCAAAGTTTGCAGTAAAACCCAGAGTCAATTCATTTCACCACTGACTTGGAAGCCACCAGTTACCACCGGTTTGTAGTCAAACACTTCTAGGGGGTGTAAGCTTGAGGAAAACTTGCCTAGGTGTCCCCATCCCATTACTCTTTCTTCACCTTATCCCTCCCCATCACTTTGTATGAAAGGAGAGCTGTCACACACAAAATTGGTAATTATAGATTGGTGCCAGAGCTTCTAGCTTCTCCAGCAATTTTTAAGCACACTTGTCAAATCTGACTGTGACTCCCCTTCTCTTTGAACTACATGAAAGAGATCATTAACACCTAAAGCCATCTGTTACTGTCAGTTATTCCTGTCTTGTTTGTCATTGTGTCTTCCATTATGATCATCATGAAGTTAGCTTCCACTAGTACCTCTTATTTAAACACTCTTGTGTGCTATTGACCCATCACCCCTCTCTTCCCCTTTTAATAGTAGATCTGTGCTGCTTGTTGTTGTATTATCCCATCAGGTCATAAGATCTTCTCGCAAGATTTATTTCAAGTAGGTTTGCCATTTGCTTCCTCTAAGGCTGAGAGAGTGACTTGCCAGGGTCATTCAGTGGGTTTCCATAGCTGAGCAAGAATTTAAACCCTGGTTTCTTGGGATCCTAGTTCAACATTCAAACCACTACACCGGCTCTCCAGCTACTCCTATATAAAAACTTGGCTGGCTTACAGGAGACTCCTGTACATGTCCACTCAGAAGTAACATCAGTAAATATGTATAGGATTTCAGCAGAATATAAAAATGTTAAAATAATCTTTTAAAAATTCAATAGTGTCTAAATTATCAGCAATAGAACAATGCCGATAGTACAGTTGTCCTGTATCCACGGATTTGGTATCCATGAATTTAAGTATTCATGGCTTGAAAATATTCTTTAAAAAATAATAATCCAAAAAGCAAACCTTGATTTTGCCATCTTATATAAGGTACACCATTTTGCTCTGCCACTGCATATAATGGGACTTGAGTGTTCATGGATTTTGGTATGCATGGGAGGACCTGGAACCAAACCCCAGTGAATATGAAGGGACAACTGTATTAAACCCATGATGAAAGCAGAATGAAACATTCAGAAGCTTTTGCCAATTTAAAAAAAAGGGGGGGGGCTGAAATCCTGTTGGTTAGTCCCAGATAGAATCACAGAGCTGGAAGAGACCACAAGGGCCATCTAGTCCAATCCCCTGCCATGCAGGAATACCCAGTCAAAGCATTAGAACAGACCCAATAACTGAATGGTGCGTAAACACATAGGTAGTTCTAATTGATTCAATGGTTCTACTCTATTTGCAACTAATAGTAGTACTGAGGCCCATATTGCAATCCTTTGTGCACATACTGAGAAGTAAATCCCACTGAAGTCAGAGGGGATTCCTGGATTAGAGCTTGGGAAAGTTCCTGGCTGATGGGGGGATACTGGGAGTTGCAGCCCACAAAAGTAACTTCCAAGCTCTGCCTAGGATTGCACAGTAAATCAATAATAATAATAATAATAAAATTTATTTATACCCCGCCCCTCTGCTAAAAACAATCGGGGCGGCTTCCAACAATTAAAACATTATAATAATGACTAAAAACACCACCCACCCCCACCCTCCCACATAAAAAGACATTAAACACAATAAGATTAAAACCTACTAGCTAAAAAACACATTAAAAACAAATATATACATAATTTTTAAAAAGCCAGGAGACTGAGTTCCTGAGGCCGGGATCTAATCAGGAAAAGCCTGCCGAAAGAGATCCGTCTTTAGTGCTTTTTTAAAGCTACTCAAGCTCGTCAGCTGACGGATCTCATTCGGCAGGCCATTCCACAATTTCAACATTTGGGGAGCCTACAAGGTGCCAGCCTATCAGATTTCCTCTAGAAGGCTCTTCCATAGAAAAGCTACTATGATAGAGATGATCCTGGTCCCCTGACAGATCATATCTCCCAAATAACAGTTCACCCTTAGTTCTGCAGAAGCAAAGAGATTTAGACTAAAACCCTATAAATGCTTCCCTGGGAGCGAGCTACATTTCTTGCCTTCCCAGCATATGGCCACTCATTATGATGTCAGGGGGAGCAGCTGTGCCAGGTGTAGTCATTCCATCTGACCCTCAGAACGATTGGCCATATGCCAGGGGGGCTACTGAAGGGGCTTTGCTTTCCCGGAGCTCAGAGCAAGTAATTGAGCTCTGTGAAAGCAAAGCCCCAGCAGTAGCTCTCTCTGAAGCCAGAATTGGTGCCCGCCTTGTCCCCTCCCCCGTGCCATCACAAGGCTAGCTGCCCGTTCTGGCTTCAGAGAGAGCAACTACCAATGGGGCTATGCTTTCACTCAGAGCTGGCAATTGAGCTCCATGAAAGCAAAGCCCCATTGGTGGCTGCTCTCTCTGAAGCCAGAATGGGCACACCCCCTCACCTTGCAAGACTAGCTGCCCGTTCTGCCTTTAGACAGAGTGACTACTGATTACTGATTGTGCACTGGAAAATCAAAGGCCCAGCAGTAGTTGCCTTCTTTGAAGCCAGAATGGGTGGCTAACTTGCCGGTACTGCAGCCACAGCGTTGTGAGTTCGATCCTGCAGTGCTCCAGGTTGACTCAGCCTTCCATCCTTCTGTAGGTCAATAAAATGAGTACCCAGCTTGTTGGGGACAATTAGCTAACACATTGTAAACTGCTTAGGGAGTGGTTTGCACTGATAAGCAGTATAGATATATAAATGCTATTGCTATTGCTACTTGCAGTGGCAAGGTGGGCACTCGTTCTGCTTTCAGACCAGGTGAGTCCCACTGGCGCTTTGCTTTTCCAGTGCACAACCACAGGAGAAAAGCCAAGTGCCAGCAGGACTCACCCAATCAGAAGCAGAATGTACAGGTGCCCTGCTGTCATGAGTAAGCCACCCATTCTGGCTTTGATTTTCCCAGAGCTCAGAGTCAAGCGTGAGTAACAGGGAGCAGTAAAAACCCAATGCGGATTGGGGCTTTGGCAGGTGTGGTGCTGAAATCCGGGCCAGAATAACCTGAATTTCATGAGCCACAGCTCCGGGCCAAAGTAATCCAAATCCCATCTTGATTTTTACCCCTCTCCATATATAGTCACACCCTCTAACCTTCCATGCTCTTCCTCCCTCTCAACAGCTCCTTACCTTATACTCTATTATAGAACCAATAAATTGAACAATATTTCCCAATACCAGTTCATGACATCACAGAGAGCTCAGCAACAATTGCTATCTTAATATTTCTTAATGTGTGGCTCATTTAATACACTGCTAATTGATAATTCCTGGTGAGGTTCAACTATATACAGACAAACATGTATTTGAAACATTCCAGTTTATAGGCTACACAACACAGGTCTGTAACATATATTGGTTAACTTCATACACTGTGAAACAACAGCACTCTTGACTATCAGACTTCATGCCCTTTGTCTCCACTGCCTATTTTTTAATGACTTATGGTGGTCCTATTTTGCCTGATCATTTTGGGAGGGGGATACCTAGTCTATTCTTGGGGGGGGGGACACAAGCCGTCCCCATATCCCAGGGTCCATGTAGCCACATATATAAATCTAGGCCTGCCTGGTTTCTCCAATGAAACAGTGCAGTGTAGTCATTTGAATGATGGAGTAGGACTTAGGGAGACCTGGGTTCAAATACCTGCCCAGCCATTGAAACCCACTGGGTGACAGTCTCTCAGCCAAAGGCTGTGCAACCCACTCTGAATAATAACACTTGCCAAGGAAACCCTAGGATAGGGTTGTTGCTAAAAGTGCTTTCTCCTTCACAGGAAAGTACAAGCCCCACAAAGCCAAGTTAAGGTGACCACCAGAGGGAGCCCTAGGAACATAGCAAAAGGATAGTGATTGTCGGTAACATGTATTGCTCCTCTACAGGAGACCGAACCCTTATATTGGGACCCTTACTGTTTGTTTTTTAAACTAAAGGCCAACAAAGCACTACAAAATTAGTTAGGCAATCAGCTTTCTCATTTTACAAATTTGGGCAGCCCAGATACACTCCTGTACATGTCTGCTCAGAAGTAAGTCCCATTGAAATCGTTGGACTTCTTCTAAAGTAACTGTGTGTAGCACAGAAGCCTACTCTGTCACTGCATACATACAGTGTAATCCATTCTCAGGAAAATAAGTTGCTTCCCCCAAAAAACCAAAAACCACAAAACACACAACTCAAGTTATGATGATTCCATTAATTTCTTAGGATTTTTCTTAAGCAAGGAATACTCAGAAGTGATTTGCCATTGCCTTCCTCTGAAATGTACAGAACCTGGAATTCCTTGGTGGTCTCCCTTCTAAGTACTCATCAGGCCTGACCCTGCTTAGCTTCCAAGATCAGATGGGATTGCAAAACACTAAACATTAAAAACATTACATTACAACATTACAAAATAGCTTACAATGAAAACAAACGATAACATGTAAGAAAACTCTCTTTTAAAAAACCAACCCAATTCAGGCTATTTCACGTAACAGCAGTGTGGTATTCGGCAACAATTCCATAATCCATTAGTAGTAAATAGTACAGTGGCCAAGTGTGGTGTAGTGATCAGAACATTGGACTGGGACTTGGGAGATACAAGTTCTTCTGATCAGTGAGTCATGAAGGTCATTTTGTGACCTTGGGCCAGTCAGCTGTAAGTTTGACCTATCTTGCAAAGTTGTTGTGGAGATCAAAGTAGGGAACAGTAACCCATATATACTATCTTGAGCTCATTGGAGAGAGTCAGGATATAAATGGAGCCAATGAAAATAGCCTCCATTGATGGCTCTCTCTTTGCTGTTGAGTAACATGTAATCAAGGCTCTTATGAATCTCCATTGTACATATAAAATTGCCATATAATGAGCCATACCACTGGTCCACCTAGTCAAGTACTGGTTTGCCAAAGTCTCATGCAGATGGTGGTTTTGCTAGTACCATAGATGCTCTTAGCTAGAAATTAGCTAGTACCCTTTGCATCTCAAGCATGTGCCAGCCTGCCACTAAGCTAGCAGTCCATCTCAAACACCTATGCATACCCCAGCCCACTTTCCTTACATTAGTGAAGAACTACCTACAATATTCCATGCCCTGGACTACTGGCTAACTTGAAAACAGTGCATTGCATCTTCTGTCATTTTGGAAATTGATGATGAGAAATGAGCTATTTTTTACGCCACTATATCAATTCATCTCTTCATTTTGTTTTGTTTTCAGTTGTGCCTCTTCCTTTAACCCCTTTCCTTGTTGTAGATAATGACTGTATGGCCCTAAAGTAACTGCATGTGTGTAATTGTTGCAGAAATACTGGCGAATTCAATTGTTAGTTCCTACTAGAATAGACTCATTGGATCATACACTTATGTAATTCCCATGGATTTAATAGAACTATTGTAGTTGGGACAAGCAATTGGATTTAGGCTTTAAACTAGTTCATACTTCCTGCCAATGCTGGAAATCCAAGGCTACAAAATTCCTGATGAGCAGCCGTGCAGCTTCTGCTTGCAGGGGACGGGGAGACTTCATACACTGGGGGCCCGTTTACACGATGAAAATGTCCTGGGAAGAATTCGTGTCGATCCCTGGCAGTTTACACGTACATCGGGTCGGGTACGTGATTTTCGGAAGGGGGGGGCACCTTTTATCACTCAACCTGTGGGACTTCCAGTCCCGCGGTTTGTGCCGGTTTTTAAAAAAGTCACTGGAGGATTCGGAAAATCGGAAATGTAAACAGCGTGGGACAAAATGTCCCGGTACTGGGATGACCGGAAATGGTGACTGGGGGCGGGCTTAGAGATCAGCGACCAGAAAAGGAGGGGTCAGTCACCCATTCAACTGATCCAGCCTCACCAGCCAAAAACAAAGGCATCCCTTCCAGCTGCATGAAGGTTGATGTGTGTGCGCGCGCGTGCGTGTACTCAGTCACCTTTTAAAATGGATTTCTACACTGCAAACCCTTCAGCTTTACCTTTTCCTCAACTGCCTGGTATTCCAGCCTCTGAGCGAATGAACACCCTTTAATTCCCCCTCTGTGCCTGTGCCTTTAAAATTGTCTGCCTATAGCTGGTTTGCTGTAATGGTTAACATTTTAAAGGGGAGACCCAACCCCCCCTCCCACCTCACTCGGCTTGATCTCCCTGCGTCTGAGCGAAAGATCTCAGTCTGGTCTTTCAAAGAAATTGCAAGCCTCTACTCAGCTTGCTTTCGAAAGGAAAGGAGATGGTTTAATTGTTCCTCCGTCTGAGGTCTTTGAGAAGTGCCTTCTGCCTCTGTTTCAAGGGTTAACTCTTTTTAAAGAAGCGAGGGGAATACCAAACCTCTGCCCCCCTGTCTTCCCCCCCCCCCCAGCCAGCCAATAGCAGCACTCCTGGCACGGAACTTTGAAGGAAGTGTGTCACCGAGGTTGTGAAAACACGAGTAATCGCATACTTGATTGACAGCCAAAAAAAAAAAAAAACCCTACAACCTAAAAAAAAACGGAACTTTGGACGTGTAAATATCAGTCACGGGATCACCTGGGATATCCAGATCAGTGACATAAATCATATAAACAACGAGGGGTGGATTCGCGATCAGAAAATCTCGGTAAGCACTGTGACAATTTCTGTCGTGTAACTGGCACCTGGGAGTCTCTCACCTTCCACAGCTCTGTTTCTCTATCAAACAGTTCATGCCATCAGGAAGTTCTTCTGAATGATTAGTCAAAATCCCTTTCTTAAAACCCATTGGTTCAGGTCCTACTTTATGGAGCACCAGAAGACATATTTGCTCCATGAGTGCATCTACACTGTACAAATAATGCCGTTTGCCACCAGTTTAAGTGCTGTTGCTTCATCCCATGAAGTCCTGGGATTTGGTCTTTTGCCTTCTCTGTCAAAGAGTGCTGGTGTCTCACAAAACTACAAATCACAGGATTCTGTAGGATGGAGCCGTGGCAATTAAAGTGGTGGTAAACTGCATTTTTTCTACAGTGTAGATGCACCCCATGTATGACACAGCAACTCTTTGAAGATGGTTATCATGTTGCCAGATGATCTACAAGAGTTACATTATTCATTCACTCATTCATTTAAATATTTATGGCTGACTTCCTGTTCAGCAGTTACAATAGTGTAAGCTGGACTTATTATATCCTAATTGCTGTAGATACATGTTCACAGTCATGAATTACCAAAAGTGACCCAAAGACCTACCTCACAGCCTGGCAGCACCCCAATTGAAGCATTTCTGAGGTGCTGGAACAATGAGGAATTATGTCTATAGTGTGCTACTGGCCATGGAGTGCCTTGGGGCAAACAGTTGTGGCAGGGCCCTGAGGGCTGAAATTCCCTCCTTTTACACAACAGTTAAAGGTACAAGAACCCTGTCCCTTATTTCACCTGGCAACCCTAATTCCTCTCCCTATTGAGTACACGGATATCCCCTGCCTATGTGAAGTAGCCCTGAGGTATTGCCTTTTCCTGTGAAACAGGCAAAAAATAAAATAAAATAAATCAAACCAAGATACATTTCCTAAACCCCTTTTCTCCTTTCCAAGAGAAAACACAGGTTGGATTTTGCCTTCCGTACTGGTTAAACCGTAATGGTTAAAACTGCACAATAATTTTTCAAAGTGGGCTATGCTAGTTGCCCTTTATAAACACTCAAATTGCTAACAGCTTGATAATGGAAGCATCTTTTTATATCCCAGAAAGATAGGATCACATTTGCAGGCAAACAGGGCAATCATCAAGAAGTGGAGGTTGAGGGGAAACTAAGGACCTTGTAAGGTAATTAATGTTAATCATGACATAAATATATAAAAAGCTAGGCCTCCTTATCCAGAGAAGAGCTATTCAATGATGAAGTGCCCAAAGAAGAAGGCAGTTTACAAGGTTGGGATGGAGAAGGTTGAGATAAGGTTAAGAGGAAAGATTATAAGAGCCAAGTGGCTTTTTCCTGTCTTGTTCTTTTTAAAAGCATTCCAGCTCCCCTTCTCTAACCTAGGGACAACCACTGAAAAGAAAGAAGGGGAATGGGGCCAAACTGGGAAAGGGAAAGATTGCAATGGGATAGCGAGGGGTCCAAACTGGAGCAAAGTGAGCCAGACAAAGGACAAAGGCCCTGACTAATGCAGAGCCATTGAATCTGTTGGATTTACCTTTGTGTTGACTCGACATTCAACAATTGATTCAGTAGGTGTACTCTATTTAAGACCATCCAACAGAATTCTAGCCAAAGTGATCCCCATTACAGTTGGGTGGAAATTTTGTTTCCACTTTATTTGAGGGGAGGGGAATTCACCAAAGTGCATTGATTTCTTCAAGAATTCAACAAGAGAAAAAAGCCCCTGTTTCTAAATTTTATTTATATATTAATTAAAATGCACACAACACACATAAGAATCCCATCTAATTTACTAATAACAAACAATGCAAAACACACAACTCATCTCATTCCAGTAATACCTTTGAAAAGATAAAAGTTTGGCACTGATTTTTTTTATCTTTTTCTAGTTATATGTAGGCACATCCTTTATGATTATTTGTTTTATTGGCTCAAGCCTTTCCAGATGGATCTGTGAGTCTTTCTTTCATTGATTTGTATAAGAAATCTGTGGAAATTATCTTTCTTTCCACACACCCACGCAGCCATTTAGTGACCAGTGGAGAATGACAGAGAGGTGGAGCAGTATGTATTTCATGGTTTTTTTCCAGGCTGTGAGGCCATGTTCTGGAAGAGTTAATTCCTGATGTTTTGCCTGCATCTGTGGCTGGTACCTTCAGAGAATGGTGGCATAGGGGTGTGTGGGGTTTATATACTGTGAGTCTCTGTTGGAGAGGATATGTAAATTGGATATGGTGGAGCAGTATCCAGCTATGCTCTTATAGTTGGATGCACGGCAATGACATTATCCTAAGATCTCTAGAGGACCCCTCGCCACTCCCAGGCAGCAGTTGTAGAATTGGCTAAAGTCTGGCCTAAGGACCCACTCAGCAATTCCAGCTCTAGCTGAGCATGCTGAGTTCTGCTTCTCCCTCAATTTTTCCCAGGTGAGAAGGTGAAAGAGGAGCAAAGCAACTGAGAGTCTGTCTCAAGGCCAAAGGCCAGACACCACCATAACCTATGGCACCTGGAGGCCAGGCTTAAATTTCATTTGGATTTTAACCCAGACTTTAAAGCTCCAATCCAAGAACTTGAACACTTGCCCTCAAATAAGTTCAGCACATTGCATACTCCATTAAACTTCAGGCAAAAACAAGGGCTCATCTGTATGGGAGGAAATAATGCACATACCTGTACATTATTGGCAATTCGCAGCAGCATTCCCTTGTCTCCAAATGCCCCTCCAAGTGGCCAGCCAGGCTAACCTCCCTTTGCAGCCTCCCTGCATTTCCACCCACTCCTTCTCAAGGACTTGGGGCTCCAAGGTTAACCCTTCCCTGCTCTTCATTCTGGCTCGGGGCAGCAGGCATGCACTTCAAGAACAATTCCAGACTGGGGCAGCCAGGTCCCCTTTGCCTTCCATATGCTTGACAGCAAGCCTGTGCATGTCTGATCATGTGCATGTCTCTCCTGAGAGTGCAGGAAATTGCATCGGTGTCTGAACAAGCAGACGAGCATTTCCTGTTGAGCTTTTTAAAAACAATAACGGGAAAAGCCATGAAGCCACAGATTATTAGGAGTTTTTGGGTTCCCCTCCTCCACAATATGTCAAATTGCTGCGGGGTCTCATTAAGACAAAAGGTATTCTCCTCAAATTCTATGAGATGTATTTTCACCATTTAGACAACCCCAAAGACTGGGTTCACTACTTCACTGGCATGGCAGCCATCAGCCATGACTGTTTTCAACCCCTTTTCCTTGGAGAGTGGTGAGGCTTAAGGAAAAGGGTGTGGCCTCATCCCATGGCCCTGCAGGCTGGCTGGCTTTGTCTGGTGGGCATTGAAGCCCTCAGGCATGGAAAAGAAGTCCTTTCACTTCCAAATGGGAGGAATGTTGTGTGTTCCAACAGGACTGGGATCAAGACAATAATTTTGCAGGTGTGGATTCAGTTTGAGAGTCTGAATTAGCTAGGAGTGGTGTGTGAGAGTGTGTGAGCTATGTTCTAAATGTATTAAATAAATCTATTTTACTATTTTCAACTTCTGTTAATAACTTCTCTTTTTGTATTCATACGCTTTTAGTCTCTGGGAACGCTGTATATTATAATGCTTGGATTCAGACACAGTGGAGATTATCAGCTGAGTGCCGAAAAATGTTATTATGGCAATATATTTTACAGAGTTTGTGTTCTGGCACAGTGACACATGTTTTTGCATGCTGCCATGATAACAATACAAAATTGCCCCAAGAATCCAGCAATACGAGTGCTCGTGCTGCTTGCTTCTGTGTTTCTCCGTGAATGAGATTTTGGCGCATCTCGCTAGAAGATACAAGCATGCTAAAAAGCCCAAAACACCCCCCCCAAAAAATTAAAAATGTGTTCAAAAAAGCACAAATGCACATTTAGAAACTTGCATGCAAGACGGGGAAGTTCATAAAAAGAGCATACAGTACCTAGTTTTCCCATTCACACCCAGAAGTGGGAGCCCTGGTGGTGCAGTGGTTAAATGCCAGTACTTCAAGTCACCACATTGCAAGTTCAATTCCAGAGGGCTCCAAGGTTCACTCAGTTTGTAGGTCAGTAAAATGAGTATCCAGCTTGTGGGGGCAATTAGCTAATACACATTGGAAACTGCTTAATGCAGTGTAGATATGTAAATTGCTATTACTTAACAATTTATAAGCCGCTCTGATAGCCTTTGCAGCTGAAGAGTGGGGTATAAATACCTAACTAAAAATTAAATTAAAAAATTAAAATTAGAAGTCTTCTGGCCCATTGATGCTGGACTCACGCCAGCAGAACAGAGCACCTTTTCACACACACGAAAATCTAGAACACAAATGCTATGGGAGATTAATTTTTGACGTCTCCCCGACAATGAAAAAAGAACTCCCCCATAACAGGAGCAGAACACTTGCATAATGCTGGGGCATGACATTGTCTGATAAGGAAGCCCTTTTGCAATCTCATGGCATTGTTATAATGCCATTTTTGATGTGTCTGATAATCTCCAGTGCCTGTGGTGGCAGCAGTGAATAAAGAGGGGTGGTATCTGGTGATGATAGAAGTTGCATAGTATCTCACACAGGAGCTTGAGGGCATCTACGATGTCTTCCACGGTTGGTGGCCACAGACAGGAGGAGGTCCTTAGAGGTAAGGACAAAGGAAAGCCCTTAGTGTGAGTTTTGTGGAAATCTTCATATTTGGTGACAGCAGAGGTTCAGGCAAAACTTCATGCCTGGTGGAAAAGCAATGGGTTAAATGGTAACCTCCCACAATCTCCATCAATTTTGAGCAGTCTTGCTGAATACCCAGTCAGAGAATGTGGCAAACTCACTATATCTGCCAATATAGAGTATAATCTACCTGTGGATCCTGCCAATGATAGCTTCCTGAAAGGGCTGCTATTAGTCTATGTGCCTATATCATGTTCACTGTATGAAAAATGCCCATTCACTTATTTGGAATACTGTTATATAAAACCGTGATGACACAATGCTGTCTTTGACTAGGGGTGATGGGCATTGTAATTCAGCACATCTGGAAGGTACCACATTGGGAAGAAGACAAATGTAAAAACATGGTACTCTGTCACTGCTACCATCACAATGTTATTATTTATTGAAACAATGGGTAATAAATTAACAAGTATTAAATGTGTCCTGAATCCTATTGGTCATTCCAGCTAATGTAGACCCACTGGAGCAATAAAATTTACAGAAGTGTTGACTCATCATTCAACAGTTGATTCAATGCATCTTCTCCAGTGGGAGCTACCAACCAAATTCAGGCCATGATTTTATTGTTTCAGTGTTTTATAACAGGCTCATAACAGGCACAATTAGACACTAGCACAGTATTCAACTTGGCACATTTTTAGTTTGTTTTTCTAGATGAATACAGAACCTTCCACAGTGCTTTATTTTTCACCACACTGGGTAAAACACAAATTATCCTGTGCCAATGCAGTGGGCAGTGTGTGTTTATGTGTATGCACCTTCAAGCCATCTGTCAACTTATGGCAACACCATGAATTTTATAGGATCTTCTTAGGCAAGGACTACTCAGAAGTGTTCTTTCTAGGTCCTTCCTCTGAAATATAGCCTACAGCACCGGATATTCATTGGTGGTCTCTCATCCAAGCACTAACCAGGGTTGACCCTGCTTAGCTTCCAAGATCAGACAGGGTCTGGTGCCTTTAGAGTACAGTTGTCCCTTCACATTCGCTGGGGTTTGGTTCCAGGACCCCTCGTGAATACCCAAATCCGTGAATACTCAAGTCCCATTATATGCAATGGCAGAGCAAAATGGTGTCCCTTATATAAGATGGCAAAATCAAGGTTTGCTATTAGGATTGTTATTTTTTTAAGAATATTTTTCAAGCCGTGAATACTCAAATCCGTGAATGTCAAATCCGTGAATGTGGAGGGACAACTGTACTTAAGCCTCCCCCAGAGTGGAAAGACCTGGGTTCAAATCCTCCATAACAATAAAACTGATTAACTTTTGGCCAGTTACAGTTACTCTAACCTACTTCATCTGGTTGTTGTGAGGCTAAAACCAGACGTGGGGGTGTGGTTTTTAAGCTTTTTTGTGTGGATCCAATGTAGTGAAATAGGCTGTGACATTTAACAATTAAATGGAGAATTGTACATTCATTTGACACAGATGGTGTCCAAGGCAATTAGAAGTGGCCTTCTGTCCCCTGTCCCTTGGCTAGTTACAAACCCAGAGTGAATGGCTCCCAATTAAGTTTTCTGAAAACCCATTTATATGGTTGCCTTCTTTTGCCAAGTGTAGCATTCCAGATAATTAACAACCTTTTGTTCCTCTTCCCCACAAAGAAAACGAGCAAGCTCTATTACTTGGTGTCCCAAGGAGGTGAGCAGTACTTAATTGATTCACTGACATGGATCAGCACACCCTGTTCTTTCACACTTGCAACAGTAATCATCCTCCAATTTCCAAAGGGCTGATTGTAGATGCAAGTCTTTGGTTTCATAGAATGAAGGGGACTTTTTTTTCTGATAGGGTTTCCTTGCCACGGTCCAACTCACCTAGTGATTGTTTATAAAATACTAGCTGCTGCCCATATCATCCTGCTACCATTTTAATACGTTCTCAGGAGTTTTCAAATCCACCTTTGAAACAAATCCACAAGGAAAAGATAATGGGAAAATGTGCTTAACTGTAGTTGCATGTACAGTACATGTGATTAGGAAAATTGGACAGTTTTGCGTTGTTCTGCATTTCACTTTTGTTTTTGTTTTTTGCTTGAGCCTTTTCTATCCCAAATCAGGAAAAAAGCAGGATAGAAATAAAAATAATAGTAATAATATCCAGAATATGAAAAATTTGTGAATGTTGGCAAATTCTTCCAAACTGAAACAAAATTCTCACCTTTCTGTACTGATCAATTTCAAGAAGCATAGCCATTCTTAGTGTGACCATGTGGTACCTGCCTGCCATATAGCTGTTAAAGCTGAAGCTCTTCTTATTTAAAAAAAAAAAAAGTTGTGGCAACTAATTCAGCACCAGTGGTGGGTGGCTTCCATATTTGTGAGGCAGTAGATTGTCTCTGGATTTTAGTCTGAACTTGAAAGGAACTATCCAAGGTGCTGGACCCATCCTTAGCCCAATGGCTGGAGAGAAGAGCAGCCAGGCAGAGTTCCATCATGCTTTGGCCCACCAGCCAGTAAGAGGCCCTCCTTCCATGTTCCATTTGCCTTTGCTCTGGCCTCTGAGGGGGAGAAGAGCAGCCAGGCACAACACCACTGAGCCTTGGCCCAGCAGTTGGTGAGAGGCCCTCGTTCCATTCAGACCCCCATTGCTTTGGCCTCTGAGGGAGGGAAGAGCAACTATCTTCTCCCTTGTCCTTATGTGTCATGTCTGATTCAATTGTTAGCCCAAGAGGAGGGAACTGTCAAATTAATAATGTTAAGCTGCTTTGGGAGCCTTTTTGGCTGAAGGGAGGCATAAATACTCTAAATCGGTGGCTCTTAGCCTTTTCTTTACCAAGGACTCCCTTTAGATATGTTTTGTTGCCATGGTCCCCCAAGACTTAACTCTAGATTTAAAACTCTGATAATAGCAACAATAATATCTGATAATACTATTACACCATCCGTTAAGCCATCCCTCAGAGGCACTGGAGGAGTAGGGAAGACTTTTCTTCTGCTGCTTCCTGCAGGTTTGTGGTTGGAGCAGATTGAATGGTAATGCACAGGCCAAGCCGGCCAGCCTTTGCCTTGTCTCCTGTCACTTGGCCACTCCACTGCAGGGAGGAGGTGGGTCAAGCAGCCTTCAAGCCTTAGCAGACCCCCTGTTAGGACATTGTAGGCCCCTAAGGGTCCCCAGACCACAGGTTAAGAACCACTCCTCTAAATAAATAAATAAATTCTAGGGAGAAGGTTCAGCATCAACTATACGGGAAATTCCTCCTTGAGAGTTCAAGAATGGAGTCAATGGTAGAATGAAGACAGGATTTTATCAATAACTACATGCATTCAAGCTGACAATATGGCACCAAAGCAAAAATAAACCTGACCATTAATAGCAGTTTTGGCAAATCTATCCGGCAACATCATGCAACAAAATGGTAGCAAATCATAGGAATATATTAGATATATTTTAGCTAATCATTAAACAGCACTTGTTAGCTCACACTGGAAAATTGCCAAGCAAGTATCAAGTGAAAACTACGTTGAACTTTTCCCTTACATTGCAAATTGTTCTTGTTATTAGTAGAAAGCGCCAATTGGTCAATGTCAGAGTCAGAGCACAGTGGAAATGCTTAATCTGCTTTTCCTTGAAATTCCTAAGAATTTAACAACTTTGCAGCTTCTAAATTTTCCCTTGATTCCAGATGCTTTGATTTCATCATGGCTCTTCCTTACTTTACAAGACTGGGACTGGGTCCTGAAAATACTCTGTCTTATTCTGCTATCAAGGTATGCTCTATAGAATCACTGCCACCCAACAATATGTGATCTTAAACAATGTTCAAATACTGTGTCAGTTGGATTAAAAATGGGGAGTGTGTTAGTGATTCATATACTTGTATATAAAGTATACGAAAGACATAATAACTAAACAGACAACTATAAACATAATAGCTACAGTGTTTGAATATAATCTATATCTTTATTTTACACAATCAAGTACTTGCAATTAGTAATACTTTTATAGCTATTCTATACAGCATATAAAAATGCATTTGGAGCTATTCCAAACAGCAACATGCAGCTGTTCAAAACAATAGATAAAGCATCCTATATAACAGATGGCTGTAATTTTACAACACAACAAGTGGGTTTCGTATATAAAACATGGTTAACTATTTTAAATCACAAAATGTTGTTAGATGTTGTCTGTGGTTTTTCAAGACCAACACCACCTGGTGACTGTGGTTTTCAAAATACCAGATGGCTCTTGGCAATGCTGCATGTTTAGAAACTATAGAGAATTTGTAGTTTTACCAGAAAAACAATAATTCTGCCAATGATTGGAGTGTGCTTAAATGAATTCTGTCAAGTTTGAGGGGGTCCGGACAGGAGAGAATACTTAGTTAAGTATACATAACACAATAGGAGCATAGTGTCTAGATTGAGGGAAATAATAGTACCGCTTTATTCTGCTTTGGTCAGACCTCACCTGGAATACTGTGTCCAGTTCCAGGCACCACAATTCAGGAAGGTTATTGAGAAGCTGGAAGGTGTCCAGAGGAGGGCGATCAAAATGGTGGGAGGTCTGGAAGCCATGCCCTATGAGGAGCAGCTTAGGGAACTGGGCATGTTTAGTCTGAAGAAGAGAAGGTTGAGAGGTGACATGATAGCCATGTTTAAATATTTGAAGGGATGTCATACTGAGGGATGGAGCAAGCTTGTTTTCTGCTGCTCCAGAGTCTAGGACATGGAGCAATGGGCTCAAACTACAGGAAAAGAGATTCCACCTAAACATTAGGAAGAACCTCCTGATGGTAAGAGCTGTTTGGCAGTGAAATACACTGCCTGGGAGCTGGGTGGCCATCTGTCGGGAATGATTTGATTGTGTGTTCCTGCATGGCAGGGGGTTTGACTGGAGGGCCCTTGTGGTCTCTTCCAACTCTATGATTCTATGACCTTAGTTAAGTATACATAACTAAGCAGCTGGTACAGGATTGCAGCTATTTTTTCTTTAAAAAGTAAATAAATAAATGTAGCACATTTCCAAGGGAGAACTAGCATGGTGTAGTGGTTTGAATGTTGGATTAAAACTTGAGGAGACCATAGTTCAGATCTCCAAAGGATATTTGGAGACAGTTATCCTATCTTCTCTCAAACTTCACTTTTTCAGGCTGAACATAACCACCTCCCTCAACTGTTCCTCACAGAGCTTCATTTTCAGACTTTTTAATCTCTTTGTTTTTCTTCCTCTGTATACTTGGTTCCAGCTTGTCAACATCCTTCACATAATGCCTAAAATTTAAAACATGCACACATTGGGGGAAAATAAATGAGCTGATCATATCCTGTTTAAATTAAAAATATGTAGAACAAGGGCACATATCAGGTACTGGAGGTGAAAAACTAAGAACGTCCATATGAATGTTCAAATGAACTCTAGAAATACTGTATACAACCAGCATGGTGCAGTGGTAAGAGAGTTGGAGCAGGACTCCAAGGGGTTTGTTAAATTAACAATGTTACCCCCTGTGCTTTACAGGAAGTACCTTACAAAACAGGCGCTATAAAGCTGGTGGCTTTAACTTCCTTAGAAAGCACAGAACTAATCAGCAGAATTTTCTGTTTAAAACGCATATGCAGCAGACATGTGTTAATTCCAGCATGCAGACTTAAGATAATCATCCACACAATTTCCCCAGTTTATATTTTCTAGCATAAAAAGGACTGAAAACACTCAAAAGTAGTTTAAAAGTATAAAAACATCTTTACTTACAGTCTGTGTGCATTTCTCATTGAATATCAGCAGCATAACAAAGGGTGAAGGCTAAAACTGGTAAACATAACTAAAAACTACATGTTAAAAACAAAATATGCAGGAGCCCTGCAAAGCAGGTCCTGCCTCTAGGAAAAACTTCATGGTGACTGGTGACCTCATGGCAGCTATCCAGACAAAAAAGGAAAAAACCACAGGAATGAAGAAGAAAAACAGCCACCCAAAGGGAAGGTATTTTTACCATTCATCAAAGGAGTCACAGACAGAATAGGGAAACTGATGAGGAAACACAGCCTCCAAACAATCTATAGACCAACTAAAAAAATCCAAGAAATGCTACGCTCAGCGAAGGACAAAAGAGACCCTCTCACAGCTGCAGGAGTTTACCGCATACCATGCAGCTGTGGACAAGTTTACATAGGGACCACTAAACACAGTGTGCAAACACAAATCAAGGAACATGAGAGTCACTGCAGACTGAGCCAGCAGTAGCAGAACATGTGATAAACCAACCTGGACACAAAATGTTATGTAAAAACACAGAAATTCTGGACCAGGCCAACAACTATCATATCAGAATGCACAGAGAAGCTATTGAAATCCACAAACACCTGGATAACTTCAACAGGAAAAAAGAAACCCTAAAAGCAAACAAAATCTGGCTCTCAGTTTTGAAAAACAATAGAATTAAAACTCAACACTTACAAAGGAATTCCACCCAGGGACAGGGGGATTCCCAGCAGATAATGGCCCATCAACCAACCATCAGCCAGACAGACACTAACGAGCCTTGCATTTCTATACCCAGAAACTAACCATTCAATTACACAAATTTACATATACTCCCCTAAAGGGGTTTACTGCATATAAACCCCAGACACACTCCTACCCAATCATTCTCTGAAGATGCCAGCCACAGATGCAGGCGAAACGTCAGAAAGAAACTATTCCAGAACACAGCCTCACAGCCTGGAAAAAATCCAAGGAAAATCAAAGAGAAGGACTTGGACACACCTCTTCCTCTGGAAAGCCAATTCCATTTCAATAGGAAGTTACATCATGCATTCTGTTTGCTTCTATCAGTTAACCCTTTCAGCAATCAAACTTCTCAACTTATTGGATTGCAAACTACATATCTACATATTCCAACAAGACCAGGGTTTTAAGCCCCCACTCAGCCACAGAAGCCCAATGAGTGAGGTTGGGCAAGTCATACTCTTTCAGCTCAAAAGGAAAGCAATGGCAAACTGTCTCTGAATAAATTGAGCCAAGAAAATGCTATGATAGCATACCCTCCAGCATTTCACAGATGAAAACTAGTACATATGTGACCAAACAACATCAGAGCGTGGTAAAGATGTCAGAAGATACTAATGAAGAATGCACAAGCTAAGGGAGTGTGCAGCAGTTTGTTTTTGTCTGAGCCTCCTGGGAAGAATAAGATTCCATACCTACCTCTCTCTTTTTATATTTATTTATTTATTTATACCCTGCTCTTCAGCCACAAGGCTATCAGAGCTGCTTACAATTTGTGTTAAGCAATAGCAATTTACACATCTACACTCCATTAAGCAGTTTCCAATGTGTGTTAGCTAATTGCCCCCACAAGCTGGGTACTCATTTTACCAACCTATGAAAGGATGGAAGGTTGAGTGAACCCTGGAGCCCTCTGGAATCGAATGTGCAAATGTGGTGTCTTGCAGTACTGGGATTTAACCACTGCGCCACCACGGCTCTCTCCCCATTATTTGAGTGCAAACTACATTTGCACTTTGATCTCAAGTTTGTAGCAATTGAAGTAAGCGAAGGAGGAAACTGGGAGGAAGAGAGAGAAACGAATATTTCAAAAGCAGCTGAAAAGGGGGATGGGGACATCCTGCCAAATCAAGACAGTTGGGAGGTATGTGTTTGGATCACCAGAAGTCAAAGTTGACTTGAAGGCACATAACAACTCATGTCTAAAGGAATCACACACTGATAGAGCAGGGATGTGTCCTCACTGACCCAGTTTCTTAACAAAATAGCCAATCTGCCCTTTTCTGATTCACTAGAGGTTCTCGATGCGCACTTTCCTCTCCTCTGGCCATTACAAGATGGAGCCCAGGTCTCCTTTAAGGCTCAGCTGCATAATAATAGCCTCCCCTGGTTTTTCTCTCTCCTGCTGTCTTGCTTACTTTTTCCATTCCTTGAAAGCTGCCCTTCTCAAGGGCAGTGTGTATGTATAAAGCTGGCTCTCCACCAAGAAGTGCTAACAAGTGGCAATAGAGGGAAGAATTCCAAGTATGCATTGTGTCCTTTCACAAGAGGGAATTTCAAGCTGGTGCATTTCATAAGCAGAGAGGGGTGGCAGAGTAATAATGGGAAGGGGGGGGCTCATGCTCTGACAATTGACGGCTTGTAGTTCCCTTGCAAAACAAGCCCTTCCCAATGCTATCCTCTAGACAGCCTACTTTATTCTATGGCCTACTTTCTTCCTACTGAAAAAGTACTTCAGCGTACAGATGCAGACTAATATAGTGGCACACACACATGCACACCCTCAACAACATCAGATAAATAATTTAGTCCCCTGCTGAACAGAGAAAACTTCCATGCCATAGGGTTGCCAGACTGAAAACTGGAGAGGGCTCCTGTACCATTAATGGTTGCGTAGAAGAGGAAAGTTCAGCAGGCCCTTGTTGCCATGAAACTAAATAACAAGCAACACCTGATGAAAGTCCCTCATCTACATAAGCATTAAAGGTACAGGAGCTGTCTCCAGTTTTTACTCAACCACCCCTATTAGATTTCTATGCAAAGGGTTTTTTTTTTTTAAATCTTAAAGGCAATCTATTATGTGGAAAGGTAGGACATTCTCTAAAGTGGTGTATCCCAGGCACAGGCATAAACTGTGAGAAACAGACTTGTCTCTCTGCTCATTCCATTCGCTTTCTCTCACTCACTTTCACTCTTTCTTCACCATCATGGGAGAATCACCACAGACTGAAAAGGTTAAAACAAGGCTGAGGGTCAAACTATACATTAAACTGCAGCCAGAATAACCAAACCTCTGTAGCCTCTTCTGTCTTGAAATGGAGTGTGGGAAGAATGGGGATTTGCAGGGGATATCAATCACACCTGTCCTTAGGAAGCCAATGCCATTAAAGAAGTTGTATACTGGAGGATGATGGCTCAGGGCTACACAATCCCTTCTCATCCATGACATCAGGTCCAAACCAAGGTTTTAATTGTGTGTCACACAGTCAGCTGGCATCCTATGAGTGATACATGCAGGTGTAATTGAACTTGTATGGAACTTTTTTGGTTGTTTTGGAGGGAGGGATTCACTACCTCCCTGATGCAACGAGCAAAACCCCTGCCGGGTTCACCTTCCTCCTGTCCCCCCGCCCCAAAATAATTAGTAGGAGACGGGAGTTTCATGCTGTTTCTCGAATCCTCTGTTACCTTTTGTTGTTGTGTGTCTTCAAGTCATTTCCGACTTATGGCAACCCTAAAGCCATGGCAGAGAGAGAGAGGAAGAGTAAAGGTATCAGATCCCATCTGATCTTGGAAGCTAAGCAGGGTCAACCCTGGTTAGAACTGGGATGGGTGACTGTCAATGAATACCATGTGCTGTAGGCTATATTTCAGAGAAAGGAACTGACAAAACCACTCAGAGTATTCCTTGCCGAAAAAAATCCTATGAAATTCATGGTGTCACCATGAGCCAACAAGCAGCTAGAAGACACACACACCAACTGGTTGCATTACAAATTATTTGCAATATAATTAGGTTGTGTACAGGCCCCATGTGGATGCAAATGGGTGCTCACAAGGAGTCCATGCAGTTTGTAATGGCCCCAGCAGCAGTCCAAGCCGTGGTGCTGGGACTGAATTGGTTAAAATACCATAACCCAGACATTGACTGGATAAAGGAGATTGTAACCTTCTCCTATCCTGCTTGCCAGTAGGAGCACTGCCTTCTTGGAGCTGAGAGCAGCCAGGGCAAGAAGGCAGCGGAGGTAACAGAACCGATGGGGAAGAACATTACCAGAGGAGCCCCAACCAAAGTGTGTTCTGTGGGCGTGGTGCTGGGGGAGGTAAAAGACTTACCCATAGAGTACTGGAAATGGAGTGCAGTATTTGAGGAGAAGGAGTCTGATGTGTTGCCCCTACACTGAGCCTCGGACTGTGCTATTGAGTTGGTGCCAGGGGCTAAGCTGCCCAAATCCAAACTGTACTCCATGACCCCCACTGAAATGAAGAGCTTGAGGGAGTTCACTGACAAGAATCTGGCCTGAGGATTTATTAAGCTGACTACTTCAGTGCTCCCCCCCCCCGTACTATTCCATAAAAAGAAGGATGGGACTCTAAGATTATGTACAGACTACCTTGGATTAAATGTGGTGTGTGTGTGTCTAACCAGTATCCCCTGCTGTTAATGAAGGACATGTTGGCCCATCTGGCGAAGGGAAAAATATTTACCAAGCTGGACTTGTGGGAGGCATATTACTGAGTGTGAATCAAAGAGGGAGATGAGTGGAAGACTGCCTTCAATTGTCAGTTGGGTTCTTTTGATTTCTTAGTTATGTCATTTGGACTATCAGGTGCCCCTGGGAATTTTATGAATTTTATTAATGAAGTACTGAGAGAATTCCTCTACAAGGGGGTGCTAGTGTACCTGGACAATGTACTAATTTATTCAGAGGGCTACAATTCCCATGTAAAGCTAGTCCAGAAAGGGCTCATAAAACTGGCAGAAAACCAGCTGTATGTTAAGCTATCCAAATGAGAGTTCCACAATAGCAAACTGGACTATTTGGGCTATTGAGTTTCCACTGAGGGGGTCAAGATGGACCTGGCCAAAGTAAGAGATGTTCTGGGGTGGGAGACCCCTCGAACCCAGAGACAACTGCAGGTTTTTCTCAGTTTTGCAAATTTCATAGAATCATAGAATTGCAGAGTTGGAAGAGACCACGAGGGCCATCCAGTCCAACCCCCTGCCATGCAGGAAATCACGATCAAAGCATCCCCGACAGATGGCCATCCAGCCTCTGTTTAAAGACCTCCAAGGAAGGAGACCCCACCACACTCCGAGGGAGTGCGTTCCACTGCCGAACAGCTCTTACTGTCAAAAAGTTCCTCCTAATGTTGAGGTGGAATCTCTGTTCCTGGAGCTTGCACCCATTGCTCCATGTTCCAGTCTCTGGAGCAGCAGAAAACAAGCCTGCTCCATCCTCAGCGTGACATCCCTTCAAATACTTAAACAGGGCTATCGTATCGCCTCTTAACCGTCTTTTTTCCAGGCTAAACATACCCAACTCCCTAAGTCTCTCCTCATAAGGCATCATTTCCAGACCTTTCACCATTTTAGTTGCCCTTCTCTGGACACGCTCCAATTTGTCAATATCCTTTTTGAATTGTGGTGCCCAGAACTGGACACAGTATTCTAAGTGAGGTCTGACCAAGGCAGAATAGAGTGGCACTATTACTTCCCTTGATCTAGACACTATACTTCTATTGATACAGCCCAAAATCGCATTGGCCTTTTTAGCTGCCGCATCGCACTGTTGACTCATGTTCAACATGTGGTCTACTAGGACTCCTAGATCTCTTTTGCACGTAGTCTCATTCAGCCAGGTCTCTCCCATCCTATATTTATGCATTTCATTTTTCCGTCCTAAATGTAGTACCTTACATTTCTCCGTATTGAATTTCATTTTGTTAGCTTTGGCCCAGCTCTCGAGTCTATCCAGGTCATTCTGAATTTTGATCCTGTCCTCTAGGGTATTAGCTACTCCTCCTAATTTGGTGTCATTTGCAAATTTGATAAGTATGCCCCTAATTCCCTCATCCAAGTCATTGATAAAGATGTTGAATAGCACTGGGCCCAGGACAGAACCCTGTGGCACCCCACTGGTCACATCTTTCCAAGACGAAGAGGAGCCACTGCTGAGCACCCTTTGGGATTTCTACAGATCCTTTATCCATTGTTTCACCCAGGAAGCCTTACCCCTCCTGATTTGCTGAAAACAAAGAAAGGGCCAGGGGAGGGGGCAAGGTGAAACCCTCCTAGTACCTAAAGTGGACTGCCGAGTGCCAGCAAGCATTTGACCAGCTAAAAACGCTGTTCATATCAGAGCCTATCCTTAAACATTCAGACCCCATGGCCCCTTTTATAGTACAGGTGGATGCCTCAGATGTGGCGATGGGGGCTGTGTTGTTGCAGAAAGACTCTGAAGGGAAATTGGGGCCCTGTAAACACCTATCCAAAAAGTCTAATGCTGCTGAGAGGAATTGGCCTGTGTGGAAGAAAGAGGCGGGGGCGATTTGCCAGGCACTGCTGACCTAGAGGCACTTGTTAGAGGGGGGCAGATGAGCCGTTTGAAGTATGGACAGACCATAGGAATCTGGAAGCTCTGAGAACCCCACACCAATTGGGTCCTAAGCAAATTCGCTGGGCAAACTTCTATAAGTTCAACTTCCAGCTTAAGTACTTTCCAGGAAAGAATAATTTTCTAGGTGCCACATTGTTCAGTCTGCCACAGCATGAGAAGGGTGGAGGTGGTGGATACGGTATTCTCCCCCTCACAATTGGGCTTAGCTGTGCTCACTAGGAGTCAAGCCAAAGTGTCCCCCATGGATTACAAATTGGAGCCAGCCTGGAAGGAGCAGCTGGAAAAGGCTGTGCTCACAGACTCATGGTACAAAGAATATGCTGGGGAAATGACTTTGTAGATTTATGTAGATTTAGACAAGATTTATGTACCAGAAGCATTGAGAGCACAGATCTTCACCAAAGTCATGATGCCAAGACGGCAGGCCATTTTGACTATGTGAAAACATTGTTTTTACTCAGGAGGCAGTTTTGGTGGCCCAAATTGAGGAAAGATGTGGAAGACCATGTTGTCCCACATGTGCCATGGCCAAACAGGGGTTGCTGCATACCCTCCCTACTTCCTCAAGGCCCTGGGAAGTGGTTAGCATGGACTTCATAGTGGACTTTCCTGAAAGCAAGAAAAAGACAGTCATATGGGTGGTAATAGATATGTTCTCAAAGCAGGCACATTTTGTGCCATGAAAGAGTGTCCCTACTGCACAGCAGCTGGCCAAGCTGTTTGTATAACATTTGTTTAGACTTCATTGTGTCCCCGCCAAGATTGTGCCTGATAGAGGAGCACAATTCACTTCACAGTTTTGGAGGGCATTTACCAAGTTGCTGGGAGTGGAGCTAGGCCTCAGCTCCTCTCATCACCCCCAAAATGATGGACAAACTGAGAAAATGAACTCTATACAAGAGCAGTATCTGAAGTGCTATATTAACTTTCAGCAGGATGACTGGGTAGACCTACTCCCCTTTGCTGAGGTGGCATATAATAATGCTGTGCATCAGAGAACTGGGCATTCACCTTTTCAAGTGATCTATGGGAGGGAGTTAGAACCTATGCCACTGGAGGAGGTTGCCAAGTCAGACCCAGTGCCACTGGTGCAATGGAGTGAGAAAATTAGGAATGCATGGCTGCAGATTGTTTCTGCCCTGGACTTTGCTAAAGCAGCTTACAAAAAACAGGCTGACAAAAAGAAGGCACCTGCACCTCAGTGAGCAGTGGGGGACCAGGTCTATTTGTCCACTAAGTTTCTGAAGTGTCGTCAACCTTTGAAGAAGCTGGGATCCAAATATGTGGGGCCTTTCACATTTTGAACATTTAGAAGTTAACAAGATCCTGGATTCCACACTCCATTGAGGGTGACTGAAATACTTTGTCCATTGGAAGCATTTGCTTTTGGGACATGCTGAGTGGGTGGATTATGTACATCTTAAGGCCCCTCGCTTGCTGCGGGACTTTCATAAGTGTTTCCCAAACAAGCCAAGTTGATGGGGTTGAGTAATGTTTGGGGGGGATTCCTGTTTGCTCTTTGGGGAGGGTAATCTGTCTTGCAGGGGGCAGAATGTCAGCATCCTGGCTTGGGCTTCTTGGCCTAGACCTCACTTAGCATGAGTCCAGCTAGTCTCCTGTCATGCGTTAAGGGGCTGCAAATTGTTTAGAAATGGGAGGGGGCCTGGTATGTGAGTACCTAAAGCTTCCCAGGCCTGGAGAACCTGATATCTGATCTCCAAGGTCACAGCTAGTGGAGAGTTTGGGAATGAAGGGGAGGGGAAATGGGTGAAACCTCATTTTAAATCCTACACTTTCTTTCTGTGAACCAGTTCTGCTAATATTTCTGGACCTGTTCACTTCTTTACCTTTGCAATAAAACACTTTCACCAGTGATTGTTGTCTGAATGAATTGAAGTTCTGACTGGATCCTTACAGTCATGCTCAAAGTAAACTGTTAAACATGGACACCCGAAACAGTCTCTTCCACTTCAGTTCAAAACAAATGAATGCAGTGCATCCATCAGAACCTTGAGGAGCAATTCACGAGAGCAAGGATAGATTGACGTAAGGTTTGTATGATGTAGTCTTTTGCTAGATGCTTCCCATGGCTCACCAGTCTGCTGTCCCTAACCTAAGAGGAAATCAGTACAGTAATTCATTAATTCAGAAAATTGCAGCTGGCCCTACCTCTAGTTAAAAGGAGGAGACAGAAGCTTGGAGGGGGCAGCAAGGTGCTGGAGGGAAGAAATGTGTGTTATGCAACCTCTCTTGTGCCCCCTAAGCTAGCCTGTCGCCTTCAAGTGGTGTGGAAAATGCTGCCCCATGACCATTGTTGAAGAAGTGTCAGCTATGCTTTTGTGCATAGAACAGGAGAAGGGAGACTAACGTGTTCTTTGCCCCAGATAGCAAAATATCTTGGGATACCCCATTCCTCAATGCATAGAAAGGTATGCTATTTGTATTCAGTAATCTGATAATACAGTACTGTATACTCTTTCTTTAAGAATTTAAGTGGCTTCATGCCAGAACCTGGAAAATGTTGCTGTTCTGGAGTACAACTTCTAGAATACCTGGGTGGTGTCGCTACTGGGTTTCTGGAATCTATAGTCCAAAAATGTAACTTCTGAATTCATCATAGGCCATGCATTATTTGCATGGATGGGGTAGCCATGTTCAGATTATTACAGAAAACTGCTATAATCCTTTGGGACCTTAAAGACCAACAGATTTTTGCAAGAATCTCAGCAACTGACAAGCACTAGATATACTCTGGCAGAAATTACCCAGTCTTCCTGTTCCAGGGGACCATAATCTAGCATCTATTACTCTAGTAGAAAAGGGATATTGAGAACCTCAAACATGTCCAGAGAAGGATGACCAAGATGATCAAACGGCTGGAAACCAGGGCTTATAAGGAATGACTTGGAGAATTGGGTATGTTTAGGTTGGAGAAGACTGAGAGTTGATATGATATCCATTTTTAAATATCTGAAGAATATTTGGAGTGAGCTTTTTTCCTGCTGCTCCAGAGACTCGAATGCAAACCAGTGGATTCAAATTGCAAGAAAAGAGATTCCACCTAAGCCTTAGGAAGAACGTTTTTACTGTAAGAACTGTTTGGCAGTGCAATAGACTACCTCAGAGGGTGGTGGACTCTCCTTCTTTGGAGGTCTTTAAACAGAGTTGGGTGGGTACCTTTCAGGAGTGAGTTTAGCTGTGGGTTCTGACATGACAGACAATTGAGCTAGATAGGCCTTGTGGTCCCTTCCAACTCTAAGATTTTAGACTCTAGACACTGGAGACTTCCAGTCTCTAGACCAGAAACTGAGAATGTGTGCTCCTTCAGATGTTACCACATTACTCTTCTCTATCATTCCTCATCCTTGATTCTGCTGATTTTGCTTCATGTCTCAATCTTACCATCAAATAGGTAGGCAAAGAGCAGCCTGCAGGCCCTGTGTGGCCCTTGAGGTCCACATTTGAAGCCCCTGAAACCCCACAAAGCCATTATTTTGCTCACACAGCCCCTAAACCCTGATTAAGTTGGAAGTGATGCATGCCAGCCTACCAGAGAATGTGGGGTGAAAAATCCCCCCCCCCTACACACACAGAGAGAGAGAGACAGTTATAAAAGGATGCTGAAATACATAGCTAGCAGAAGATTCTAGGATCTGGGAGAATTGCACTGATGGTCCTCAGGCACTAAACCCTTTAATTACTACCACAGGGGGTCATAGGCTCTCCAGATATTTTTCAACTACAGCTTTTAGCATACCTCACCATGGGCTATGCTGGTTAGAGCTGCTGGAAGTTGCAGTCTAAAAACATCTGGAAGGCCACATGATTCCCATTTTTGCTATAGGGGCATTTGAGAATTCTCAGCAACAGCACTCCAGTGCCTCTTGAAACTACAAGCCACAATATTCCATAGGATAGACTCATGGTTGTTAAATTGGAATAATAGCCCTAAAATTCTGTAATGGGAATGGGTCCCAGCTCCACCTTAAATTTATTTTTGTTTGTTTTTTAATCATTTTATCTGGCTCAAAGTACATGTGATGCTCATTGCCATGATTCAGCCCCTTATAGCAGAGCAATCACTGCCTCCTTTGGCTCTCTCTGGGTGGCCCTGCTGGGTCTAGACCTTCCTGGTGAACATACAAAGTGAGAAGATGTAAAACTAAGAAGAAGCTTGCAGAGGGAGAAGCAGGAACCCTCCCCTATCCAATCCTTCCTGCAGAGAGAATTTGATTACCCAGTAGGGATGTGAAATTCGGTCTCTTTCATTTTTGTTGCATTTCTCAGAAATTCCTGCCCCCATCCCAGTTCATTATTAAGTTGCAAGGTGTTTTGTTTTGTGTTTAACCTCCCTTCCTGGATGGAAACGAACATATATTTTTTCTTTCACCATGCATTTTCTTGCATTTATCCCTTATTGACTGAAGCTTTTAAAAATGCTTGCATGATTGTGTGCACATTTCTCTTTGCTGAAATATATCATAAGCTTTGAGAATGGGTGATTTTCCAAAGCAAGATGGTCTTTGTCCCATTGTTGGTCTCAGGGGGTGCAAAATGGATATTGTCATATCCAAAAATTTCATTTCCATCTCTATTGTGCAACCTCCTGTTTCTTCTCCATTCAGGAGCCACTGTTTGAATTTTCTACTGCTTTGTGCTGGGGGCTGGAGGGGGGGAGAAGAGTAGGAACTGTGCAAAACAAAACCCAGCTTTCTGTAAGAAAAAAGAAAAAGAATATAACTGAACAAAGAGGCATTGCTGCAGGAGGTGACAAAATTGTGCTGTATTTGAGCATCTTTACAAAATAAGTAGAATTACATTGAATGGTTCAATTTCTGCCAAACATACATAAATATGTACACAATCTGTTGCGTCAAAAGTTCCATAAACTCACTGGATTGGCTTTGATACATTCACAAATAGGCGTGCCCCAGCAAACAGCCAGAGAAATCAAACATCTACAGATATGGAGGCGGATGTTGTTTCTGGAAAATATTGGGGGAGTGGGTTGAATTTTCTTTTAAAGCATGAGTGATTCCGTGTGCCAAAGCACACCAGGGAAAAACCACTCCAGTGATAGTCCCATTATGTCTGAAAGCTAAACCTGGTGTTTGAACATATCATCAGGCACTTCTAGCTTCGGAAACAAATACACTTTATTAAAAGGCACCATTGAAAATGCATATCAACACCCTGGACTATCACCAGGATAAAAGGATTTTTAAAAAAGTATTTAAAAAATCATAGGAAAAATATCCCCATGCTTTCTAAGTGGCCTGGACTGTTTCCACCATGATGAAAAATTCAGTTTGGTATCAGCTGCAGAGTAATGCATAACTGGTCAGTTGGCTCTGTCCCATACAGAATGAGATGTTCAGCCTCCAACCCAGTCTCTGTGGAGGAGCCACAAAATAGTACAGAGAGAGTGCCACCTAGAGGCAGGACTGGCTACAGTTTGGAGGACCCTTTACGTGAAGTGGTTGAATGGGCCTTCTGTTGATGCGGTGGCAGATGCCATCTTAGTTTTCCAAAATACGTACAGTGCTCTGTAAGCTTGGTCATTCAGAGGCAATGTAGTTTTTTAAAATGGCCACAGCTCCTAAAGCATGGTGACCATCAGTAGGCACTCTTATGTTGTGACTGCAGCCATGTTTTTTACCCACAATGATGTGGAAGATGGCAGAACTTCTGAGACATTGCAGTTGGGTGACCATCACTCAAGCGCCCAGAACAAGAGGCCTTGGCAATTGTTATCATCAGTCATAGCCCCAGAAACGAAGGATACTGTCGTCAGACCTGTATATACACCCTTAACAGCTTATAATTCTGGCTTAATTATTTTATTTTAATTTATTTTATTACATTTTTTTCAAAGAATGTATATACCCATAACAGGATTAAAGATAATAATAGTAGAGAATTCTCATGAAATTACAAGAGGCTTGTAATTTATTTCAACAATGAAGTACTTTGCTTTAACAACTCGAGCAGTGCATTGCTGCACAGGGACAACAATGTGAACATAAAATTGTAATTTAAGATGTAATTTGTAACCATAATTAAATCATTATTATAACATTTATTCTTCAATATAAATGTACTTACTTAGCCTTCAAATAATCACCATTGGTACTATTAGCTGTTAAAGGGTGTAATACATTTTTTGGGACACCATATATTATATATGTAAGTTGTGAGTACAGTGGGCCCTCAGTATCTGCTGGGGTTTGGTTCTAGAACTCCCTGTGGATACCAAAACCCATGGATGCTCAAGTCCCATTACATACAATGTCATAGTAAAATAACCTACCTTAGATAAAATGGGGATCAGCAAGATTTGCTTATTGGATTCCACCCCTCCACCACAACATTTTAAAGCCACAGTTGGCTGAATCCATGGATGCAGAACCTGTGGATATGGATGGCCAACTCACATCCTCAGCTTTCCTCCTAGAGATCCCTCATCCACTGCGACTCCCAGAACTTCTCATCCTGATGTGACAAACACATATCAGGGAATCCCAATCTGGAGATGGGAGCTTATACAGGGGAACCAACATCTCCTCTCTACTGCAGATCACAACACCTCCCAACTACTTTGCAACTCTGTAACAGTGAAGGATCAAGACAGAGATGTCTGCATGGGTTGTTGCTCTTGAGTTTTCTGCTGAATCTAACTCTCTCTGTGTGTGTATGTGTGTGTGTGTGTGTGTGCCACTCACACACACAAGCAGGGAGGGAGAATGAGCAGTCGGTTCCCATTTTGCAAAGTAAAACATTCCTTGTGATGTTTTTCTTGTTTCTCACTGGAAGGCAGCTAAATGTTTAGAAGCAACCTCACAGCTCAGGCAACGCTAAAGCCTTAGAAACTCTAGTGGCACAAACATTTAAGCTGTACAGAGTAGCACTTCAAAATTTTCCCTTATGATGGAGGAAATACAAGCCCAAAAGTTACAAAGGTTTGGGGAAATTGTCTCTGTAGGGGAAGATGGTCTACCGGTGTGGAAATGAGAGGAACAAGACTCATTAATTATTTCCAACTTGGTTCCCTAGTTTCAGCCACCTGAATAGTTTTACCTAACCATTCTTGGCCAAAGTCTCTAGCCAGCAGCATTTTATTCATTGTCTGGAGTCTACTGCTGTGACTTCTGTTTGTGGCAGCCATGAGGGGAAAAGCCATATTGGCTTGCTTTTAGCCATTTGAATAACCCCTGCAAAAGATGTTTACATCATATGGCCTGCCCCTCCAAAGTCACCCAACATGAGTTAGCAACAGTATCCACCCAAAAACTGAATTCAGAATACCGGTTGCCCCCCGACACACATACACACTCACACAATATCCATAGGGGAAACATTCCTGGACTTACCATTTTTAAATGAAACCACATATAATAGAGAACCCTATTAAAATAAAGGATTTCCAGCATAAACATACCACAGAGTTGTGTTGGAGGACCTAATGATTCCTAGAAAGGACACCCCTCTAGGCATTTTCCAGCATGACTCTATGGTATGTACTCCTATTTTTTCAGCCGTGGATGACTGAAGCCATGGACAATGGTTCCACTGATATGCAGGGTGACCTGTATAGCAAGTGAATGGGCCAACTTCAATTCCCAGTGCAAAAAAACCTCAACATGTTCTGGAATCCTGTTAGTCCCAATAAGAATAGACCCATTTGGTCAATTGTTGAATGGCAAGTCAACACATAGGCAAATCGAACTGATTCAATGGCTTTACTATGTTTAGGAACAACAGGATTTAGGCCATGGTTTGATTTTTATCAATGCAGTCCATGTGTGCTCCAGTGCCCATGAAAAGATGTCCTTTTTATGAATAGTAGCACATTGTCAGGCAGGCAATATATATAACCTGACTTTGTGCCTTCTAGATGAGTACAATTCCCATTATCTTGCATTTACAATTCCCATTATCACCAGGCAGTGGGTGCCAGCTGGAGATAGTGGGAGCTGTAATCCAGCACATCCGAAGGGTCATGCACTTGGAAAAGTATCCTATTTTATAGGGATTCCCGTAGAACAATAGAATTTAGCCAGGACTGGATGTCTCTCAGAAAACCTGACAGGTATTATCTGCAGTTGTGCAATGTGTTCTTTCCTATTGCCTCAGATTTTCCCAGAAGCTGTGTGAAAAGAAATAGACTCCTCTCCTTTCGTCTCCCACCACTCCTCTGGCACAGATAGAGTCTTCAGGAGAGTGGCAGGATCTTATTTCTTACACCCTGCCAAGATGGAAGTAGACAGAGATGTCTCTGTGATTACTTCCAACTTTCTCCAACAGCTGGAATCAAACTAACTTGTAAAAGGAAGCAGTTTTGTCAGAAAAGTATTTTGCCTTCAGTGACTTTGGCTGACTTCAGATATTATACTGTTGTATTATGGTTAAGGAAACTTAACCTGGTTTGATATAATGTCTGAACTGGCAAACTTTGGCTTGTGATTGGCTGGTAAAGCATAATCAGAATCTGTGGATTAATGAATTTGTAAAGTGTGGTTAGTAGTAACTACAGCTCCGGTTGCGTCTCTGTTGGCAAATCATTGTTAAGGCCATAGATGCATTTCAGAGGTCACTTTGCCATAGAAAATGAATCCAGCTAAGCTCCATTAAACCAGGATTTTGCATGATGCCTGATTACAGGGGCAGAATCTAAAACCTCAGGAAAGGCTTAACCAGCCACTGTGCATGCAACTGAAGCTGTGATACAGCACTCAAAGCTGAGGTACTGCCATAGGCAACAGATCTTGGGCTGGCATCCCATTTGTGACATACGCAGCTGTACATTCTTCTCATGGAAACAGGTGGATGTCTTTTTCTGATGTGGAACAGCCATACAAATACAGGCTGGAATTCACAATCACAGTTATGAATGTCTACCCTAGAATGGTGCATTTGTAACTGATTTGTATTCACAATATCTATGTATTCAATAGTGCAGGGAATACACAGGGATTGTAAAAGTCTCCCAATCCTGGGAGGGGGGGTCTGTTCTCCTGTTGAATAAGATGAAGACAGACTTCACCCACCTTCCACACGCTATCACCAGTGTGGGGAGGAATTTCAACAGGGATCCTGCTTCTAACTGCTGTACTGAAGATTGCTGGCAGGAGAGGGGTGGAAACGTCAGCCTGCTGCCTCCTGATCAACAAGAGAACAGACACCTGTCCTCACAGTGGCTGCTGCCCGGTAACTCAGGATTGGGAGGGCTGGGAGATGCTATTTAGCTACATAACTAAGGCCATTATTGTAACTGATCTAGAATCTCAGCCACAGTTCAGTAGCTGATTTGTGAAACTAGCCATGTCAGCCTTGCTGTACCTATCAGAGGGTAGAGATAACTTTTGAAGTGCTAGCTCTTATCATGACCATAGCTAGAATGTGCAAGTCCCGCCTGCCCCAGGAAGTCATTGGACATTTCTGTCTGGTGCAGGACATTAGCATGCAGTTCAAGGCTGCAGAAATGGAGTTGTGCATGTGGTGCCATTGTGCATGTAGATGCACCATCCTCATTTGGATGTGAATTCAGTTGTGCAATGCTGCCATTCAACACAAGCATAACTCCACATGTGGAGATCTATTGTTCTGCAACTCACCTTGGCCCATGTCTGCAAGAAGACTCTAAACATGCAAAAGACTTATAAAAATAGGCAGAACTATGCCAATTCATATCAACTAATCCGTTCTGCCTATTTTTATCAGTCTTTTGTAAAGCAGATGGATCTTAATTGCCTATTCAAGACCAAGTCAACCCTAATTCTTTGCATGACAATAGAGACAGCTCAAGCAATTTACTGTTGCTAAGAAAATCCATCAGCATCACCACCCAGCCACTGCTAGGCTTGCAACTAATATCAGAGGGAACAGGTTATGATGGGAGTGACAGATAATGTTACTGACCCTGCTAATTGGAAAAAGGTCCTGACACTTGGACCCTGTCAGTGCTATCTCCACTGAAACACTGACAACCAGTCCCATTAACTAGAAGGAAAGGTTCATCCTGGCCTGTACCAGCTTTGGGAAGATCTTGTCTTGTAGCCAGTGCTGTTGGACAAAAATAAAGTGAGTGGATTTACTTCTACAATTACCCTGAGATTCTTAGGAACCTAAACACTGCAGCTCAGGCCACATTCTGCAGCTATTCTGCATTCCCACAGGATCATGGCAGTTGCCCAGCTCTGCACATAACAGCTTCTCAAAAACCCAACCAAATCCATTTCAGACTTCTTCAGCTTGCACTCACCTTCTTCAAAGTGGAATTGATTCGGCTAACCCCTACTTCAAAGCATCAGTTGAGGCCATTTTCTTGTCTGGTTGCAGAAGCAGCCAGTGGCTCCCACATCAATGAGGTTCATGACTTTGCTCCAGGTTTTAATCTGGAAGTGAATCTGAAGTTGCTATTCAAGGTGCTAAGCCTACTTGGGGGGGGGCAGAGTTCAGCACTTTGGATAGCTCCTCTGCAAATTGAATGGAGTGGATTCACATCCTCCCACTGCAATCTCTTCTTTTTGCCCCTAAAAGCAACCAGAGCAGCTTAAGAAGAACCCCCCATCCACACTTCATCACCTTGTGTAATAGCCTCATGTAATAGCTGTTCATCACCTCGTGTAATAGCTTTAAGGGTTCCAGATGGGAAAGGAAGGTACACAGAGACTAGTGACATAATACAGAAGCACACCATCCTTCAGGAGTCTCTACCAGCACCACACAATTTGATAGGCATGAGGGTCAGCCAATCCATGGTGCCTACTGATGGATACAGATCTGCCCTAGGGCAGATTGCAAAGGTCAAGAGCAGACATTCAGACCAGTTGCAACCCGCTAAATTTGTGCTTGGCATGGAAGAGATGCCCCAAGACTGAAGACAGACAAAAGAAAAGAGCTTAGGGGTCACTGGGGAGACCATGGCAGTTGATGATGGAGCAGTGAATCCACTCCAGGGTTTAGTCCCAACATTAAAGGAGTTTTTACTTATTAAAATATTTATATCTCACACTATATTATAAGATCTGTGGGTGGCTTACAATAAAATTCAGCTACCCATGGTATAGAACCCAAAGTGTGTTCTGCACCATAAGGAGGGAGCTCCTCTAAAGTTTAGACTAAAATCCAATGTGGATTCAGCACCCCTCTGACCTTGGAGGCCAGTTGAGCGGAAGATGTGCATTCCAAGCCCACCAATATCCAAGGCTCCTTAATGCCAAGGTCCAGCCCAACTGTCTTCCACAAACACAAATCTCCTAGCTGGACTTATCATTTAACACAAACAACCTTTGCAAATAATAAGGTGGACCTCCCTGTTAATTCCTGCATCCTGCTATTTATAAAACAGAATGGTGCACATTGGCCATACAGGAGTTTCATTTCCCCAATCCCTCAATAAGCAATCAAGGCCTCTGTGGGAGGTTCATTGTTTTTACCCTTCCCTACAGTGCTGATAGTTCCCCGTGATCCAGTAACATATCTGTGCATATTTGAGAGGGGTAATGCGGACGGCCACATTGAAATCCTGGGGGGAGCCGTTGGTGTCCACCCACTGATGCCCAGAAAAAATCCCAATGATTTTACGTTCCCATTTGTGGTTCTGTCTCTTCCACATTCGCACATAAACCCCAGAACCGCTGGCCCCTGGCTGGGCATCACACTGCTGATACAAGAGATCATACGTTTCATCCTTGACATCACAGAAACGGTAAACCAGGTTGCCTGGCCGATCATTGTCATAGCCCGAGAAATGAATCCTCCCACCAGGCAACTGCCTTGCTGTCGGGCTCACCCCTATTTTCATGAACTTTCGCTTGTGGGGTTTCTTAAGTTCCAACAGGGCATAGTCATAGTCCATGCCAATGTCATTGGCATTCCCTTTTATCCACCCTTTGGGGACATGGGTCCGTTTCACTCGGATCCACTGGAATTTCATTTTCTCCAGCTCTGAAGAACTGCTGACATTTGCCCCCTTGCTACCATCCTTCAGTCTTGGCCTCAGAAACCCAACTCGCAACTTCTTGGCTCCCTTGACATAACTTTTGCCATCATGAATACAATGTGCTGCCGTCAAGACATGTTTCTCAGCCACCAGTGTTCCAGTGCAGCCTGTAGATAACTTCACGGAAGTGGAAAAGGGGTAGTTGAGCAAGAAGTCCTTGCCGAAAATACTAAACCTCGTGTCGTATCCGTAGATTTGTCTTTTTCTCCGAGATCTGCTCTGTCTCCCTGAGTTGCCGGCGGTAATGATATAGATGCCGACCTCTGTCTCAGTGCGGGAACCATTGGAGTACAAAGTCTCATAGGACAAATAATCCTTCACCTCTTCATAAGTCGGTAATGGAGAACGTTTGTGGCAAGAGGGACCACAAGGTGACACCACTTCCAGTTTGGCTTCTGCATCAAAATGAGGCTTGTCCAAGTTAACAGTCAATTGTGGCACAATGACTGGGACCTTGTAGGATGGCCAAGTTGGCTTCCAGTGGGAATGGGCAAGTAAGACACCTTTTATGGTCCACAAAAATAAGAGAAGAACAGGTAGGCCTGCCATGGTAAACCCCGATCTGTGAAAAGGAAGAAAAGTTCTTATTATTACCTGGTAAACGATCAATGCAGTACAAATAGTGCCTTGCTAAAGATGTAAAACTCTGTTAAACATTGCTAAACAATGCATGCATATTGGTTTGTTAAAATAAAAAGTCAGAAAGGGACCATAGGGCCTGAATGAGGTAGAGCCATGTTGTAGAAAACAGCTTGCTTAGATACAGAAAATTATTGTACATTCCTCACAATTTCAAGTTAAGTTAAAACATGTACAAAACACTCTGAGCCATGTTCAAAAAGATCTTGTCATGTTCAGCTAAGATGATAACAACTAAAATCCTAAGAGATAGCTGTGTTAGTCTGGAATATCAGTATGCGAAGGGCTCTTGTAGCACCTTTAAGAATAACCGAGAGAAAGAAGTTATAGCGTAAGCTTTTGTAGACTTAGGCTGCATCTACACTGTAGAAACAACGCAATTTGACATGACTTTAAGTGCTGTAGCTCCATTCTGTGGAATCCTGGGATTTGTAGTTTTACAGGGTCTTTCACCTTCTCTGCCAAAGAGTACTGATACCTCACAAAACTACAAATCCCAGGATTCTGTAGGATGGAGCCATGGCAGTTAAAGTGGTGTCAAACTGCATTATTTTTTACAGTGCTGATGCATCTTTAGTCTGCTTCTTCAGATGCATGAAGTGAACTAGTACCCAGAAACAGACTGTATAAGCAGGCTGTATGAATAGCCATCAAAATGTAAAATTTGTGGGTATGGTGATGAGGTGACAAGTTCAGTTTTAACAATGGTCAGTGAGGGACAAAGGCAGGAGGAAAGATATTGCCTAAGGTGGGTGAAGATACAAAGAGGCCTCTCCCAGGTAGGACATGATCACTTCAAGGGGCTTTCTAGTTGAGGCTACCAACAAGATTTAGGACACACTTCATTTTCTATAGTAAAGTAAAGTAAAAGTAAAATCCTTTTAAGCTCAGATCAAGCACCTTTCTGTTCCTGAACATAGCTCAAATGTTTAGAAACCATACAGTATTATAAAATGCATTTGTGAATGTGAGGCAAACAAAGAGGGAGAGGAGTAAGGACAACAGCAAGGAACATCAGGCCTCACAGCAATGTCATAAGAAATGTGGAACTTGGGTTTATTTGGAAAAATTAGCCAGGCAACTAAAAACACAGCAGGAGCCAAAATGTTCCCTGTAGGGATAAAGGGAGGGGAAAGTTTGCCCACTCCTGATCAGGATTATTCAAATAAATCATGACCATTAGATGCAGCTTATGCATATTTAAACCTAGCTTGAGTTAAACCAATAATGGCTGGAGCAGCTTAGCATCATTCCTGAAATGCCTCAAAGGAACAGAATACAACCAGCCCTTATACAAACCATCCACAGCTGTTCAAGGCAATAACCTTTTTCTGGGCTTTCACAAAGTAATCCACTGTGGGCCGAAAAGCCTACGTATGGTTCCACACTGTGCCGCTTCAGTTCTGTGTGAAAGGAAGGGATTCCTTTCCATGGAACCACCCATTTTGAGATAAGAATCCTCTTAGGGACTTGCCGCTAATGTAACCAGGAGTTATTGGGTTGTGGGGTGTTTTATTTATGATATTCAGCAAGGAGGAATGCAGTATTTCCTTTTATAATGATTACTTGCAGGCTGTGCTGCTGCCTCTCCAGCCCCCAATAGCCACTGATTTGTTATGGGGACAGAAAAACTCTCTCTGATCACTACATCATGCTGCTTCTCTGCCTAGATAATATACTTGGAGAACCACGTTTGTCATGGGGAGTGTGGTTGTTTTGAAAATGATAATTATTCTTTTTTTATAGAATCATAGAGTTGGAAGAGACCTCAAGGACCATCCAGTCCAACCACCTGCCCTGCAGGAATACACAATCAAAGCATTCTTGACAGATGGCCATCCAGCCTGTTTAAAAACCTCCAAAGAAGGAGACTCCACCATACTACAAGGCAGTGTATTCCACTTCCAAACAACTCTTACTGTCAGGAAGTTCTTCCTAATGTTTAGGTGGAATCTCTTTTCCTGTAATTTGAACCCATTGCTCCATGTCCTAGTCTCTGGAGCACCAGAAAACAAGCTTGCTCCATCCTCAGTATGACATCCCTTCAAATATTGAAACAGGGCTATCATGACCCCTCTCAACCTTATCTTCTCCAGACTAAACATGCCCAGCTCCCTAAGCTGCTCTTCATAGGTCCAGACCACCCACCATCCTGGTCACCTTCTCTGGACACGTTCCAGCTTCTGATGAATCCTTCCTGAATTGTGGTGCCCAGAACTGGACACAGTACTCCAGGTGAGGCCTGACCAAAGCAGAATACACTATTACTTCCCTTGATCTAGACACTATACTCCTATTAATGCAGCCTAGAATTGCATTGGCTTTTTTAGCTGCAGCATCACACTGCTGACTCAGGTTCAGCTTGTGTTCCACTAAGACTCCTAGATCTTTTTTGCATGTACTACCCTCAAGCCATGTGTCACCCATCCTATAGATGTGCATTTCATATTTAGTGCCCAAGTGTAGTATCCTACATTTCTCCCTGTTGAAATTCATTTTGTTAATATTGGCCCAGCTTTCTAATCTGTTGAGGTCATTTTGGATTCTCATCCTGTCCTCTGGGGTATTAGCTACCCCTCCTAATTTGGTGTCATCTGCAAACGTGATAAGCTTACCCTCTATTCCCTCATCCAAGTCATTGCTAAAGATGTTGAATAGCACTGGACCCAGGACAGAACCCTGTGGCACCCCACTGGTCACTTCTCTCCAGGATGAAGAGGAGCCATTGGTGACTGCCCTTTGGATTTGCCCCATCAAACAATTACAAATCCACCTAACAGTTGCATTGTCTAGCCCAAAGGGTTACTAACTTTTTTTTGCAAGAATATCATGGGGGACCTTGTCAAAAGCCTTACTGAAATCAAGATGCACTGCATCTACTTGTGTTCCCTTCATCTATCAAGTTTGTAACTCTATCAAAAAAGAGATGAGATTAGTCTGGCATGACTTATTTTTGAGAAACCCATGTTGACTTTTTGTGATCACAGCATTCCTTTCCAAGTGGTTATAGACTGTCTGTTTAATGATCTGCTCTAAAATCTTTCCTAGTATCAGGCTAACTGAGCAGTAATTATTTGGATCTTCTTTTCCCCCCTTTTTAAGGATGGAGACAACATTTGCCCTCCTCCAGGAATTCTCAAAGATTATTGACAGTGGTTCTGAGATTACTTCTGCCAGTTCTTTTAATACCCTTGGATGAAGTTCATCTGGCCCTGGAGATTTGAACTTATTTATACTGCCCAGGTATTCCTGAACTACATCTTTACCAATTTTGTGCTGTATTTCCCCTACTGCATCATCTGCTCCATCTTCCCCAGGTTGAGCACTGTTCCCCCTTTGGGAGAAGACTGAAGCAAAGAAGGTGTTACGTGTGAAGTCAAAGGCTTTCACGGCCAGCATCCATAGATTTTCCTTGGGTTTTCTCTGGGCTGTGAGGCTGTGTTCTGGAATAGTTTCTTTCTGATGTTTCACCTGCATCTGTAGCTGGCATCTTCAGAGAATGGTTGGGTAGGAATGTGTGTGGAGTTTATATGCTGTGAACCCCTGTTGGGGAGTATATGTAAATTTGTGCAATTGAATAGTTAGTTTCTGGGTATAGAAATGCAAGGCTCGTTAGTGTCTGTTTGGCTAATGGTTGGTTGATGGGCCATTATCTGCTGGGAATCCCCCTGTCCCTGGGTGGAATTCCTTTGTAAGTGTTGAGTTTTGATTCTATTGTTTTACAAAACTGGGAGCCAGATTTTGTTTACTTTTAGGGTTTCTTCTTTCTTGTTGAATGGCCCACCAACCAACCATTAGCCAAACAGAAACTAATCAACCTTGCATTTCTATACCCAGAAACTAACCATTCAATTACACAAATTTACATATACCCCAACAGGGGTTCACAGCATATAAACTCCACACACACTCCTACCCAACCATTCTCTGAAGATGCCAGCCACAGATGCAGGCGAAATGTCGGAAAGAAACTATTCCAGAAAACAGCCTCACAGCCCAGAAAAAAACCAAGGAAAATCTAATGTGTTAAGTAGTTCTGCCTTTTTTTTAATTCCTTATTATATTCAACACCAGCTCCCTTTTGCTTTCTGGATTAGCTGACTTGCTTTAGTGAGTGGGGAGAAAGGGTGTGGAGCTCATTCCCATATTTTCATATTGTCTCTCAGAACTTCTTTTGCCCAGCAGATGGCAACTGAGAATAAAGTCTCATTTAGGCTGCTTCCTTTGACAGGAAACACAAGCTCCGTATGGAAGTGGAGCTGGGTCTCTCTAAAGCTCTTTTTGGGCACACATCCCCCCTTTTAAAAAACATTACAAACCTCACCAGAGACAAGTTAACCATGGTGGGTTTGGGGGGGGGGTTGTGGGGGTGGAGAAAGAGGAGACATCTAAACAAAGAACACGAGAGAGGGAATCTGTTAAGTGTGTTATTTCCCATACCAAATATGTGACACTGCCACCAAATCTGCGACACCCCACAACAACCAGGTGGTCAAGGGCAAACTTCAAAGCACCAGCCCCACTTTACCTCAGGGTTCAGCCTGGCTGCCTCTTTACCCTCTGTTCCTCCCACCTAAATTCCTATAAGGTTCCCTTAGTTCCTTTTTTTGAACCAAGGATATACCTTTAACCTAAATGTGTGGATAATGCGTTATAGTTGCTTGCCTTTCATTATCTTTATTCTGCAGGAATGAGCAAGAGTCTGTATTTGTATTAACAACCAAAGACAACTTTATTAAAGGGAATAAACATACTTCAGGGTGGAATCTTTTGTTTTAACCAGTACTTATATCATTATAATGTCATTCCTTATTTCCCACCCTCATTCGCTCTTTGTCCACTCACTCCTCTATTCCAAACTAGCAACCTCGGCACACCAATTTACCTCATCCAAGCCTCTCATACAGCACATACATCCGAGTCTTTCACTCCAGCCAACTTTCATCAACTTCTTTCCACTCAGAACTCAGAGCTTAACTGACACCTTAACAGAAGCTTTCTCTGTGGTAGCACCCTAATTGTAGAACCCCCTCCAAAGGGATTTCGGGCAGGCCCCATCCCTTTCGCGCTTCCAGTAGGCGACTAAGAGTTTATTGTTTTGTATGGCCATCAGTCCTTAAAATCTAGCAGATTTCACTATGTCTCTGTGTTTAAACTATTTTTTAGAAAGCATTTAAGTCTGTTTTCACTGGTTAAATGTTTGCATTTGTTGTGCCCAAGAAGACTAAATCATTAAATAAATGTTTAAATAGGTAAAATAACTGGGTGTATACAATTAAGAACAGGGCAGAGAGTTTGAGTCAAAAATGGGTGGAATCCTGTTGGTGATGTTGTTGCTGTGTGCCTTCAGGTTGCTTCCAACTTACGGTAAAACTAAGTCAAACCTATCATAAGGTTTTCTGAGGCTAAGAAAGTCACCAAAAGTCATCTCAAAGTCACCAAGTGGGTTTTCATGGCCAAGCAGGGATTTGAACCCTGGTCTCCAGAGTCACTGCTCAACACTCAAACCACTACACCACACTGGCTCCATGTTGGTGTCATACCCCTATGTAAGTTCAATGCCAAGCTGGAATGTGTCCAGAGGAGGGTGACCAAAATGGTGGGAGGTCTGGAAGCCATGACTTATGAGGAGTGGCTTAGGGAGCTGGGTATGTTTAGCCTGGAGAAGAGAAGGTTAAGATGTGATATGATAGCCAACTTTTCCACACTGTTGTTGTGTGCCTTCAATTCATTTCTGACTTATGGTACCCAAAAGGTGAACCTATCATGGTAAGAATTTTTGGTAAAAATTAGTCAGAGGTGACATGATAGCCATGTTTTAATGTTTGAAGGGATGTCATACTGAGTGGAGCAAGCTTGTTTCTGCTGCTCCAGAGACTAGGACATGGAGCAATGGACTCAAACTACAGGAAAAGAGATGCCACCTAAACATTAGGAAGAACTTCCTGACAGTAAGAGCTGTTCAGAAGTGGAATGCACTGCCTCAGAGGGTGGTGGAGTCTCCTTCTTTTGAAGTTTTTAAACAGAGGTTGGGTGGCCATCTGTCAGGAATGCTTTAATTGTGTATTTCTGCAGGGCAAAGGGTTGGACTAGATGGCCCTTGTGGTCTCTTCCAACTCTATGATTCTAAGTTCCAATACACATCTGATTGTACTTTTTTGGCCATTGTACCATAGGCATATTCAGTTCAGGGTTGCACAAGCAGAGTTCCACCAAAGTAGCCATTTCACATGGACCTCAAACCTATTGTTCATCTCAACTATAGTAGATCATTGGATCAGTTAGGTTTACCTATATACTGACTTGCCACTCAAACTTTCATTGAAGGGGTCTGCTCTAGTTGAGACTAACAAACAGGATTCCAGCCACTCAGCTGCACATTCCTGGATCATAGAATCATAGAATCATAGAATTGCAGAGTTGGAAGAGACCACGAGGGCCATCCAGTCCAACCCCCTGCCACGCAGGAAATCACGATCAAAGCATCCCTGACAGATGGCCATCCAGCCTTTGTTTAAAGACCTCCAAGGAAAGAGACCCCACCATGCTCCGAGGGAGTGTGTTCCACTGCCGAACAGCTGTTACTGTCAAAAAGTTCCTCCTAATGTTGAGGTGGAATCTCTGTTCCTGGAGCTTGCATCCATTGCTGTGCATAACCATTTTTCAGTGTGTTCATTGTACCCCTTGAGTTGCTGGGATTGTGAAGATAGGCACTGTGTATTTCCAATTGCACAATGGGGCAACAAGAAGGCCCACAGGCAGATACATGGTCAGTTGCACAGCATGGGTATTTAGCAGAAGGGTGGCGTGGCATTGTATAACTATTTCACTGTAGATCAGAGGCAGGCAAAGTATGGCCCGTGGACTGCATGTGGTCCTTGGGACCCCTAAATGTGGCCCCTGGAGCTCCCAGGAGCCTCCAAACCCATTTTTTATTTGAGGGGGGTGATTTGAACATTTTATTTGCTCTAAAACCAGCCAAACTGTGCCCAAACTGCAACAGTTTGCTTCTACTAGCCTTCCAAAGCCCCCCAAACCTCCCAAAAACACAGGGGGAAAAAAGAAAAATAGTCCCAAACCAGCCAAAGTGGCAGCTAGAAGTGATGTGGAATCACATCAGGCACACCAAAAGATGCTGGTGCAGGCTGCTGGGCATGCTGCCCCCAAGGGGGGGGCTGACACGGCTCTTGCCTGGGGGCCCAGGCACCGGGATTAGGAGAGGGGCCCGGTGTGATATTATTGTAAATTTTTATTCTGTAAATCCATTTAGTATATATATATATATATATATATACACACACACACACACACACACACACACACACACACATTTTACTTAGGTGTCATCATTTAAACTGCCTTATTTTAATTTTTATCCCAAACCGCTACCCTTAAACTTAGCAGTAGGTTGGGGGGGAGCTGCCAAAGATCCTGGCCTGGGGGCTCGCTTCAGGATGTGGGGGCCATGCTGCTGGGCAGGTGCAACGTGGGAAAATGTCTCCCTCTTCCTGAGCAGTTGCCTACCTCTGGGGTAGATTGATTGCTATGCAAGCACAATACAATTTTGTGGTCACTGCATTTTCTCCTCTAATCAACAGCAAAGGTCTCCCAATGAAAATGGTGGGCTCTTTGTACAGAGTCAACCAGAAGAAAGTACTTCTGTGCAAAACACAAATCTGTGGAATTTTCTATCACAAGACATATACAATTTTCTACTTACATGGCTTTTTTAAAAGGCCAGTGTGGAGGGGGGGGGACTCTAAGGTTGGGGAGAACAGAGAAGATGCAGTGTGCTCAAAGGGCACAGTGTGCTGACTCGGGAGTGTGGAAATCTGGGAAGAGGACATGAGAATGGAATAATGCAGAAGAGATCATGACACAGTGAACTGGGAAACCCCAGACTGTAACACTTTGTTGCAGATTACAGTTAGAATTAATTCCTTGTGGCATTCAGGTTAGGTGTTACTGTACCAGGGTGTTTTTGACACACACCCCCATGGAATATTTGACACACTTTAACTGCAAAAAAATATTAGGCAATAAAATATTAATGACTTCATCGTTCCACACTCTTATCTACATCAGAATGAAATACAAACAGCCCTTGTCAGATTTAGGAATATAGGAGGAAAAAATGCAGTCTTTTTTTCCAGACGTATGTGAGTGAAAGGCCATGAACCACCTTTCAAAAAGAGCATCCATTTTATACTTCTGTGATTTTTTTAAAGAATGTCTCTCTTTAGGAGGTGTTTCTTGAACCCTGCTAATTAGAAGCTGTTCTTGCAACAAGCAGTGGAAACAAAAATAAATAAATGAATACCTGGGTGAAAATAATAGTCTCCATTACATTTTGCAATGTGGACAATTTTTTTCCATGGGGGAAGAAGCCAAAAATTATTAACAGTAGGAGGAGAAAATGGGGCAGGATAGGACACAGAAGGAACTTTTCTTAAAACAAATGACAGAATGAGACTTCAGCTACAATCTCCAGGCTTGCCAAAAGAGCCAAAAAGCTTTCCTTGGCTGGGAGATTCATTAAGAACACAACCATGGGAGCTAAAGAGCACTTTAAGAATTACGGGAGCCCCCTCAGCACATCATTTTTAAACACAGGCTATACACCTTAAGACACAGCCTGTTGGGAATGGATAGCACAGAGTTCAGAGGACTCTCCGGCCTGAGTTTTCCCAAATCCCTGCTAATTTGAGGGTTATGAGGGGAGACATGCTGGAAAAACTGAAGCGGATTGGAAGAGTATCCAGCCCAGGATATCTGCCAACACATACTGAAGACACAGCAGGTATTTTGGCACATCTGCTAGGGGGCACTCACACGCTAAAAGCAATAGGATCATTGTGTTATTTCATTACCAGCTGGCAAAGTTACTTTAAGAATTACTTATTCCGGTTTGCCTTCATCCCCTTTCCCCATTCCCTCCTTTAAAAAAAAATACACCGGGTCTTTCACTAGAAAGAAGTCTGTTCTGGTATCCACAAAGTTGTTTTCTTCTTCTCAAACTTAAGTGTAGATCTGCACTAGGCAGTTATAGCAGTCTGATACCATTTTAATTATCATACCTCCACCCTATGGAATCCTAATATCTGTATTTAGTGCAGGGCTTAGAATCCTTTGCTACAGAGCTCTACTAGTGTAGCTTGTATTGTTTTTATAATGATGTTGTGAGCCGTCTTGAGTCCCACTGGTGGGAGAAAGGTGGGATAGAAATGAATAAAATAATAATAATAAGCTGAGGACTAGAACTTTTCTAGCAGAGAATTCAAAGAGCCTCACCAAACTACAAATCCATGACCCTTCCCTCCAAGTGTCATTGCTCTGGCCCCTGAGGGAAAGAAGAGCAGCTAGACACAGCTCCATCATGCCTTGGCCCCAGCAGCTGGTGAGAGACTCCCTCCATTCCAACTGACACTGCTCTGTTCTCTGAGGGAGAGAAGAGCAGCCAGCCAGTTCCTCCTGCTGGGAGAAAGTCTTCAAAAACCAGTTTTTGAAGCCTATTTGCAATTTGGGGCTCATTCTGAGAAAAGTTCATACACGTTTGCTTTGCACAGCATTTTCTGCACATGAAGCAGCAATTTCTGCACAGAAAATGCTTTTTCCTAGACAGAAAATACTGTTTTCTGTGCAAACCAAACCACATGTGAATTTGGCATAGAATGATTTCCTAATCGCAGTATCACTTCTGTGAACCAGTTAAGATGGTTATAGGTCACCTCCCATATCAATGGCAGCATGCCTTTGTATGTCAGTTGCTGGGGAACATGAGATGGAAGACGCTCTTATACTCACATCCTGCAGCCAAGCTTTCTATGAGCAACTGACTGGTCACTGTGGAACAGAATATTGGACTAGACAGGTGTTTGGCCTGATTCATGGTGGCTCTTCTTATGTTCTTAGGCTATGTACACTTAGGACCAGGCTGGATAACCCAATTATGTGCTTAACTTTGCTCCAGTTGAAATCCATGGGATTTGAAAATCCATGAGATCGATCAGCAGCTCCTGATCCAAACAGAAGGATGTCTCACCATTTGAAGAATGACTGTGCTCTCCTTTTTGGACTTTGGCTGCCTTGGTGACATCTGGTCAGGTTATGTTTTAGGCAGCCTTGCAAATAAACCCACAAAAATCAGTAGCCATCAAAAAATAGTTATCCCCATCTGTTCATGCATGTCTAGGATTGTAATTCATGAACATCAAATGGGGGATTTAAAAAAATCTAGTTCTGGTCACCTATGGACAGTCGTTATTCAGCTGACTGCTGAACAGGTAACTAGATAACCTAGATGACCAGCTAGTAGCTATGTTATACTGTGTGTGTGTGCGCGCGCCCACCTAAACTCCCGTTGGCCTTTTGACAAACTAAAAAGCAAAGAAGACTGGTAACATCCAATAGAAGGGATGTAAAGAAGAGACAGGCTCAGGGTGTTAAAAATAGCCCAATACTTTTTGGCCTAGAAGTATTTAATGGCCTTTTCAGCAGAGTTCCACTTCAAAACCTCCTGCAAGGATTAAAAAAAAAAAAGTGTCACTCCGTTTGGGACACTCTTTTTGGCATCTCTGCAGGCAGTTGTAAACTTGTACTTCCTTGGGGAAGGACATTAAATACTTCCAGGCCAAAACATGTTGGGCTAGTAGACCACAAGTTGAACATGAGCCAACAGTGTGATGTGGCAGCTAAGAAGGCCAATGCAATTTTGGGCTGTATCAATAGAAGTATAGTGTCTAGATCAAGGGAAGTAATAGTGCCACTCTATTCTGCCTTGGTCAGACCTCACTGAGAATACTGTGTCCAGTTCTGGGCACCACAATTCAGAAAGGATATTGACAAATTGGAGCGTGTCCAGAGAAGGGCAACTAAAATGGTGAAAGGTCTGGAAACCAGAGGCGATATGATAGCCCTGTTTAAGTATTTGAAGGGATGTCACGCTGAGGATGGAGCCGGCTTGTTTTCTGCTGCTCCAGAGACTGGAACACGGAGCAATGGATGCAAGCTCCAGGAACAGAGATTCCACCTCAACATTAGGAGGAACTTTTTGACAGTAAGAGCTGTTCGGCAGTGGAACACACTCCCTCGGAGCGTGGTGGGGTCTCCTTCCTTGGAGGTCTTTAAACAGAGGCTGGATGGCCATCTGTCGGGGATGCTTTGATTGTGATTTCCTGCGTGGCAGGGGGGTTGGACTGGATGGCCCTCGTGGTCTCTTCCAACTCTGCAATTCTATGATTCTATGATTCTATTTTTAAAAATAAAATAATCTTTTTCATCACCCTAAGACTTTGTCTCTTCTCTGAATCCCCCATTTTGACAAATGAAACCATTTTTATTCCAGATTAATAAGTGGTGTTAGAATCCCAGCTTCATCATTACCTTTCTCAGCTTCATAGAATCCTACAGTTGGAAGGGATCACAAGGGTCGTGTGGTCCAGTCTCCTGCCATGCAGAAATCCACAGCTAACTACTCCTGAGAGATGGTCATTCAACCTGTTTAAAGACCTCCAAAGAACGAGAGTCCACCACCCTCTGAGAAAATCTGTTCCAATGTCCAAGAGCTCTTACAGTCAAAAAGTTCTTCCTAATGTTTAGGTGGAATATCTTGTAATTGGAATTCATTGATTGATATCCTAGTCTCTGGTGCAGCAGAAAACAAGCTTGCTTCAACTTCTACATCCCTTCAGCTATTAAAAGATGGTTATCATTTCTATCTCAATCTTCTCTTCTCCAAACCAAACTAAGCAAGCTCCTTAAGTCATTCCTCATAGGATCTTGATTTCAAGACCTTTCACCATCTTGGCTGCCCTCCTTCTGTCATATTCCAGCTTGTCAATATCCTTCTTCAACTGTGAGTTGTGTCCAAGCATTTGTAATTAAAGAGTTACCCTGTCCCAAGACCCACCCATGCAACCCTTTTATCCACTTGTAGGTGGTTAAAACCCCTTGAAGTGCACCCTCAGCAGTATAGGAGCTCTCCTTGGTTTTTTTTCCAGGCTGTGATGCCGTGTTCTGGAAGAGTTTACTTCTGACGTTTCGCTTGCATCTGTGGCTGGCATCTTCAGGTAATGGTTGGGTAGGAGTGTGTGTGGAGTTTATATCCTGTGGACCGTGTTGGGAAGTATATGTAAATTTGTGCATTTGAATGGTTAGCTTCTGGGTATAGAAATGCAAGGAGGATTAGTGTCTGTTTGACTAATGGTTGGTTGATGGCCCATTATCTGCTGCATTATCTGCGGCACCTTGTCCCTGGGTGGAATTCCTTTGTAAGTGTTGAGTTTTAATTCTATTGTTTTTCAAAATGGGAAGCCAGATTTTGTTTACTTTTAAGGTTTCTTCTTTCCTGTTGAAGTTGTCCAGGTGTTTGTGGATTTCAATAGGTTCTATGTGCATTCTGACATGATAGTTGTTGGCCTGGTCCAGAATTTCTGCGTTTTTAAATAACATTTTGTGTCCAGGTTGGTTTATCACATGTTCTGCTACTGCTGATTTTTCTGGCTGGCCCAGTCTGCAGTGTCTCTCATGTTCCTTGATTCGTGCTTGCACACTGCGTTTAGTGGTCCCTATGTAAACTTGTCCACAGCTGCATGGTATGTGGTAAACTCCTGCAGCTGTGAGAGCAGCAAAAAGGATCTGCGAACCCCACTACCTAGAGGATGAACTGAGGCACCTAAACTGGGCCCTACAGGCTAATGGTTACTCCAGGTCAGACATCACAAGAACAGCCAGACCCAGAAAAAAACCACAGGAATGAAGAACAAAAACAGCCACCCAAAGGAAAGGTATTTTTACCATACATCAAAGGAGTCACAGACAGAATAGGGAAACGGATGAGGAAACACAATCTCCAAACAATCTACAGACCAACCAAGAAAATCCAAGAAATGCTACGCTCAGCAAAGGACAAAAGAGATCCTCTCACAGCTGCAGGAGTTTACCGCATACCATATTTCCAGTTTTGAAAAACAATAGAATTAAAACTCAACACTTACAAAGGAAGTCTACCCAGGCACAGGGTGCAGCAGATAATGGGCCATCAACCAACCATTAGCCAAACAGACACAAATCCTCCATGCATTTCTATACCCAGAAACTAACCATTCAAATACACAAATTTACATATACTCCCCAACAGGAATTCACAGGATATAAACTCCACACTCACTCCTACCCAACCATTCTCTGAAGATGCCAGCCACAGATGCAGGCGAAACGTCAGAAGTAAACTCTTCCAGAACACGGCTTCACACCCTGGAAAAAAAACCAAGGAAAATCTATGGATGCCGTCTGTGAAAGCCTTCGACTTCACAGTATAGGAGCTATTTTATAGTGGCATGATCCTGTACCACTAGACCCAAAGAAGTGTGTGTGAATGAAATAACAATTTGGATGGAACCAATCATGTGGGCTCTTCCTTCCTAAGTGTTAGAATCTCTCAGGGAAGGATAGACTCACGTAATTTTTATCCACCCATAGCCAGAGCTTGAAACTGTTGAATTTCATCTCCAAGAATCCCCTGACCAGGCAGCATAGCTAGTGCCTACACTGAATAGGTGCTTTTGTGAGTTGTAGTTCAAAAGTACCATTTCCAAACTCTGCCACTAGCTCTGTTCATTCACCTATCAACATGACAGGAGACCACACCTCCTGTGTCCACTGTCATATCACTGTCCCTCTCACATTTGCCTCCCTAGCAATGGATGGACTAAATTTAGTACATCTTGTCTCAATGGCCTTCTCCATGCAATCAAGAGCACTAAGCATGCAGGATTCCTGACTGTGCAAGGGATCCTATGAAAGTATAGCCAGTTCTCTAGTCAGACTGTCCTCAAACCAGCAAAACCTAGAAGGGGAGGATCTGGGCAAGTCAGCATGACAATGAGGATTGGACCAGTACTGTGACTTTTCTTTATTCAAGTGCTAAGCTGCCACAAAGCTAATGTGTGAATAAGGTTCATGTGGTTGCTTTCAATCAGATACACTCCTGAGTGCCCTAGAACAGGGATGGAGAACCCCCAATCCATGGGCTACATGTGGCTCATGGGGTTTTCCCCATAGCGCCTTCACTTTTCTTCTGTTGCTGTCTCCTATCATGGATCAGAGATAAGACATGAGGAGCTATTTAAAGCTCAAGAAACTGGCATGTGTTGCATCCTGGGAAGCCACTGATAGAAATAAGCCATTGGTTCCCGATGCCTGCCTATGCAGGAGGTTTCAGCCACCCTTGTTGACTCTGATGGTTAAAGGGCAGGGTTTTGTTTTTTTTAAAGTTCTTTCCATTCATGCTTATGCCATTAGGACTGTAGTTTAATAATTCTAGCCATTTGAAGGGAAGCAGTTCCCAGTGGTTTCAGCAAGCACACAACAGGAGCCATACAAGAACATGTCCATATTAAGCGGCGTGGCTTGTGCTAGCTAGAAATCATCACCATTAAGAGACTATTTTGTAGTCAGTAGATCTTGCTGGGTCAATATAGTTTCCAAGAAACTTCCAAAGATATTGCAGGATTCTTTTGCAATGAAGGAAATCTTTTGTTTTTATTTTTTAAAAAGCCAGTAGAAAGAACTAATATCTTGTGGGTGTCAACCAGTGAAGCAAGCGTGATATTAATCAGCTGTTTTCACATGAGCTGTATGACTGTGCACACAACCATTCCATATTAGGATTTCCCAAATATGCATTACACACAAAGTTTCCCTGGCTGCCCAGCCATGGGAATGACTTTCATTACCTCATTAAAGAATGACTTATAATAACTGGACATTTGCTTTTAATCAGTGTTGCTTCTGTAGCCATTAATCAGATTCTAAGAACAAAGAAACATCCCTTTATGAAGGGACAGACAGAATTGTGGCAGAGAGAGGACAGGAGCGCAGATTGGGCGTGTTTGTAGGCATGAAGATAAGAAGTTAAAAATTAATTTCTTAACATACCCTTTGAAAGTTTCTAAATAACACCAAGGGCAAGCAAAATTAGATCTGCAAATGGAGTTGAACTCTTGAATTCTGAAAACACAAGCAGTTTTCTTTCTGATAACAGCATACCAAAAAATAATAGGGTTTATAATGAAACTTCAAAGTGACCCTAACCAAAAAATAAAATGAAATGAAATGAAATACCCCTCCACCATCACCAGTTCAGCTTACATGCTGGAAATATGGAGCTTAGTAAACATATGTTTGGGGACTACACCTTCCAGAATCTCCCAGCCAGATGAGCCACTAACTTTTCCAAGTCCTAGGACATTCTTACAAACAGCAAATGAGGGGGTAGATTGGTTTCTAATCTATACCAGTTCAGATTGCAAGTTGGGCATTACTGCATACAAAAAGTATTTTAAAATCTCTCTCTCTCTCTCTCTGGCTTTTCTTCGCAAACGAAGATTCAGGAAGGACTCATCCCGCGCAATCCCTGCACAAAGAAATATAGCATAGGCTAGAACCTTTCTCCCTGCCAGTTAGCTTTCTGTGTGTAAAGGATACTTTTGCATGAAAGAGCAATCAGTTACACAAGCCTTGATTGAAAAGAACTACACTCACAGGTACATTTGATGAGAACACAGGAGAGGGCCTTCTCAGTGGCTGTTCCCAGGCTCTGGAACTCCCTTCCTAGAGAAGCTAGACAGGCACCCTCCTTGCTATACAGTGGGCCCTCAGTATCTGCTGGGGTTTGGTTCCAGGAACCCTCCTCCTCCCGTGGATACCAAAATCCATGGATGCTGTAGTCCCATCATATACAATGGTGTGGTAAAATGGTGTCCCTTATATGAAATAGCAAAATCAAGGTTTGCTTCTTGGAATTTTTTAAAAATATTTTTTCAAGCCATGGTTGGTGGAATCTGTGGATCCCAAATCCATGGATACTGAGAGCCAACTGTATTTGTTGTTTTCCTTTTTAATGAGTAGCTTTTACATTACTTTTAACTCTATTGGTAGTCTGATTACGGCTGGAATCCTGTATGGTCTTTATGCATGCATAAGCACCAACATTACAGTGATACACACCGAATTCTGGCATGACCCCCCACACCTCACCCTTGTTTAACTGAGCAGCAGCCAGTGTGATTGTTGGGGGTCTGTTCCCCTGTCACTCCGGAAGCAGCTGGCTTCCTGAACAGCAGCCCCTTCCCGTTAGCAATCCCCACAGTCACAGGCAGAAACAGGGCCCTTGTCACAATTCCCCATCACACCAGAGATCTCTTCTGTGAGGGGAGGTGGGAATGGAAGCCAGATGGTTCCCAAGTGACACCACCCTACAAGGCTCCTGTCATATAATCATATAATTGCAGAGTTGGAAGAGACAACGAGGGCCATCCAGTCCAACCCCCCTGCCATGCAGGTAATCACGATCAAAGCATCCCCGACAGATGGCCATCCAGCCTCTGTTTAAAGACCTCCAAGGAAGGAGACCCCACCACACTCCGAGGGAGTGTGGTCCACTGCCAAACAGCTCTTACTGTCAAAAAGTTCCTCCTCATGTTGAGGTGGAATCTCTGTTCCTGGAGCTTGCACCCATTGCTCCGTGTTCCAGTCTCTGGAGCAGCAGAAAACAAGCCTGCTCCATCCTCAGCGTGACATCCCTTCAAATACTTAAACAGGGCTATCATATTGCCTCTTAACCGTCTTTTTTCCAGGTTAAACATACCAAGCTCCCTAAGTCTTTCCTCATAAGGCATGGTTTCCATACCTTTCACCATTTTAGTCGCCCTTCTCTGGACACGCTCCAATTTGTCAATATCCTTTTTGGATTGTGGTGCCCAGAACTGGACACAGTATTCTAGGTGAGGTCTGACCAAGGCAGAATAGAGTGGCACTATTACTTCCCTTGATCTAGACACTATACTTCTATTGATGCAGCCCAAAATCACATTGGCCTTTTTAGCTGCCACATCACACAGTTGGCTCATGTTCAACTTGTGGTCTACTAGGACTCCTAGATCCCTTTCGCATGTAGTCTCCTTCAGCCAGGTCTCCCCCATCCTATATCTATGCATTTCATTTTTTCGCCCTAAGTGTAGTACCTTACATTTCTCCGTATTGAATTTCATTTTGTTAGCTTTGGCCCAGCTCTCCAGTCTATCCAGGTCATTTTGAATTTTGATCCTGTCCTCTAGGATATTAGCTACTCCTCCTAATTTGGTGTGATCTGCAAATTTGATAAGTATGTCAATCACAGTGGCTGCTACATAGGAAGTGGACATTGCCCCTGTGTATATATGTGCCTTCAAGTCGCCTGTCATCTTATGGCAACCCCATTTCATAGGGCTTTTTTAGGCAAGCAACACTCAGAGGTGGTTTTGCCAGTTCCTTCCTCTGAAATATTGCCTACTGCACCTGGTCTTTGTTGGTGGTCTCCCATCCAAGTACTAACCATGGCTGACTCTGCTTAGCTTCTAAGATCAGGCAGGATCTAGTGCCCCTAAACTAGGGGCTACATAGGGACCATGAATACAAAACAGTCACAAGTGCACAGTAGCATCACTAGGGTTGGTGTCACCCAGTGTGATAACTCATGGTGCCACAGACCTCCATGGACTTCCTCCCATACCAGTTCATACAGAATTCTTAGTAATCCCAGAAACCTATGCACAACTTTGAGAGTCACTAAAACCCTACATATGGGAGAGGAACAAGAAGAAAGACTCACCTGGCTGGACATGGCACCACCCTAGTGAGACCACTGCAAGTGCATAACTCCAGGTTACACATTTGTAACAGGATTCCAGCCTATATTTCAAGTTTTGTAGGAAGTGAACTTTTAGCTGTATCTGTTTTAACTTTTGTAAGCCACCTTGAGGCCTAGGGCTGATAATCAAGAAAGAAAGAAGCTGTTTCAGATATGATGGAGAGGGAGGGGGAGAGCTAGCACAAGGTTCCCCAGTGCTTCATGTTCCTCCACGTTTCAGTCTTCTACAAAGGTGAACATTCCCAATATACTCTAGTTGGCAAGAGACACAGCTTCCATGTTTCCCAGGGCAAGACTCTTCCTGGCACTCCTGGAGCATGGCTAGTAGCCAGAGCCTTATGGCAGTGGCAGACACCAAATAAGTGACAATGGGGGATAGATATCTCTTCCCCCCTCTTCTCCCCACAACTGGAATGGCATTAAGGAAAGTATTTAGGCAAGGCAGAAAGAGGCAAAAGGAGATTCTGGGGGCAGAGAGATGAACACAATGCTTTCATTAATATCTTGGTGGGTTTGTGATGTGCTCCAAAGGAGTTTAAGGTAAACCAAGCTGTCTCCACCCCCAAGTTTTTTCTGACCTAGATGCAAAACTAACTTAGGAGAGGGGACCTTCAATCATGTGCTCCAGTGGTGGCTGGCACCCACCATATCAGTGGTGTGGTAAGTCCACTTTGGGTTTTAATCTGAACTTTAAAGGAGATGTCCAGGGTGCTAAACTGTATACAGTACATTCTGTTCAGTACCTTGGGCTGTTCCTTAAAAGTTTAGACTAAAATTCAGAGGAGCTTCACCATCCCCCTGGCATGAAAATCAACAGCCACCACTTTTCACCCTTTACAACATCAAAGTACAATTTAGACCAAAAATACCATGGCTTAATTCCCCAGGAAAGAGTGCTTGATGGCAACCCAAAAATGCTGCAAGAAAGACACTAAATGTGAAACAAAGAAACTTGTCCCCAGACATCCAGGGAGGAGATTATCCCAGGATAACACAATTGGCCACAATCCCCCAGCATGTGTCTGTTTCCTGCCACATGCACCCAATCCTCTACTCCAGTAACAACTCTATATCTTCCCATACTACTTATAGGAAGCTACCATATACTGAATCTATTTCACCGTCTAAGCCAGTGTTTTCTACTCTGGCAGCATCTCTTTAGGATGCTGGGCAGAGGCGGGGGGGGGTGTCCTTCCTCTTCCTACTACCAGATCCCTTTAACAGGAGATATGAGATTATTTAACTTGGGCTTTTCTGCAAGCAAACCATGTACTCTAACAACATAGAAAGCGACCTTATTCTGAATCAGACCACTGGGCCATCTAGCCCTGTTGACACTGACCAGCAGTGGTTCTCCAGGAGTTCTTCCTAGTCTTACCTGGGATGCTGGGGACTGAAGCTGAGACTTTCTGCATGTGAGGCATGTGCTGTTGTTACCTGGGGTGAGAGTATGACACTCTAACCATATTCAGAGACTCTTTTAATAATACTTAGCATTTACACAGTGGAATGTGTCAAAATGCTTCATATTTATGCTTTCTAGGTCATAACCAGAGATTGCTCCAGCTCCATTGAGCTGGAGATGGAGCAATGGCGGCATCTACGGCTATCTTCTCTGATCTGGATGCACATCATTCTTTACGTCCTACTTGCTACAGCAAACCCTTGTTGTTCTACAACAATCCTGCAAAGTAAGAAAATTTGAGCTAACCTAAGCACCCCCCATGAGGTTTAGGCTACAATAAGTCCTGATCCAGAGACATTTCAGCTTACACCTCAGCTCCTGCATGAGGATGAAATTAAACAGTGAGCCTAGCCTTCATTTCACAAACACTTGGGTGGCTTCTTTGAGCAGTGATGGGATCCTCCCTTTCATAATTCAGATGATTCTGAAATGCCTGCTCTAAATGAAAGGTTTTTTAATGAGAAGACAGAGTTGCTTCACAAATGACAGACTTTTCCTACTACAGAGATACGGTCTGCTAACAAATGTGTACACCATATGGAATAGTTTTGCAAGTCTTGATTTTGACATTACACGAAGCCAAATACACATATTACTGTTGTCTAGCAAGCACACATATTGCAGATACACACAACATGTGAAGATTTCACGCATGGCGCGAGAAGTGATTTCAACATAGGGTGTCTCTAGGCACCTTCCTAAATTCCACTAAAACTTCTAGAGATGAAAGGTGGAGATTTTCTAATCCTAGAGAGTATGCTTTGAAGAGTCTACTTTGCCAAAGCAGTAATAAAGGAATTTAAATAGAATACTGGTCCATGGAGAATCCAAAGAAACTAGACAAAACAAAGGCGGGAAGGGGGAAGGGACTTATACAAACTCTCACAAACAGATGCTACTTCCCCAGCTTCCCTTATTGCACAGCTAGTGGGGGATGATGGGAGCTGTAGTCCAACACACCTGGAGAGCAGCTGGTTTGAGGAGGCTAAATGGCTAGATCAATTGTCTTGAATCTGTGTTTTGTACACTTAAAGAGATACAGGTAATTAAAAGTTCAGGTGGGCAAGAAAATGTAAGGCAAACGAGAGTTAAGTTTCCAACCTCAGTAAGGCATCAGTTTAAATTCTACAACTAGAGAGTTTTTTAGCTTACCTTCGTTAAATCCCCATGACTCAGGCACCCCATAAATCATATGCAAGTTAGCCTCCCTGCTGACTGTTAAACAAATATACTTATTCTGGAAAAGTTAAGTGGAGGGGGGTTTAAAAAAGAAAAGACACATCAGCATCTCCTAACCTTGGGAGCGAGCATCTATTTATGGAAGGTTCATTCCTGCCCAAACAAGAGAGATCTTTCGGTCTATGCGTCTAGAAGAAAGAAAGAAAAAGATTTCTGCCCACTCTCCGAAAAACATCCCTTGCAATGTTTACGCAGGAGAAAGCCCCCCCTGTGTCCAGAGAGGGGTTTTCTCTGGGGGGATCATGACAGCCTCCCTTTGAAATCTCTCGATGAACTTACCTCTTCTTCATCGGTGGAGCCGAAGAATTCTAAGTTTCAAAGATCCTGAGAGACAATTTTTTAAAAAATCAGACAGGTGAAGGCTGAAGTCCCATAACTTCCAGCTTTTCTGAGTTGCTGCTGCTGCTGCTGCGGCTGGCTTCCTCCTGTCCTGGTGTTTTGTTCCCCCCCCCCCACCAACTCAACCGTGCCTTCTTCCTCTCCCCACAATTCAATGCAAAAAAGAATCACCACCACCACCCTACAAGCAGCCTAAGAGGGGCTAGGAGCTTTTTCTCTCCAAGGCGCAGAGATCTGGTCTTGCTGGGAAACCTTCAATGCTGGGAGGGGTGTGTGTGTGTGTGTGTGTGGCTGTGGGTGTGATAGCGAGAGAGAGAGAGGGGAGGGCGGGCCAAATCTCACAGGTGTCACACCCCCTTTCCTCCTCCCTTCTCTCCCCCCCCCTTTTTTTTTGGCAAAGGATTGGAGAGATGAGGGGTTGGGGAAAGACGCAAAGAAGCCAAACTTCTGGGCATGGGAGCTGCTGGTGACTGGAGCGCAGGCGCCAGGGGCTCATGCCAGCCCCTTCTTTCTGCTGGTCCCTTACCCCTTCCTCTCCTCCTTCCTCACCCCCTTCCTTACTGCCCCCCCCCACGCATGGAACTTTCTCTGGTGTACATAATGGGTCCCTCCCTGCGCAAACAGTGACTGCCTCCCCCCTCCCCATGCACACCTCAAAATTTCACCCTCTCTCTGTGCATGTCTGAAGAGGATTTCCAGCAGAGTAAAAAAGTCTCCATGCAAGTTTTCCTCCCTCCCTCCAGAAGCCTCGGTTTAAAGAGGGGGGAGTCACCCTTTCTTGCTTGGCTCCCCCCCCCCGAAAGGCTTAAGGGTTAGTTGTGTTTCTTTCTCACTCCTGCTGTTTCATTGTTTGCAAGAGGGGGGAGAGCAAGGCTTTCGCCCCTCCCAAGAAAAAAGTAACTTTCTGTGGATGGAGGGGGGGGCTTCTTTCTGTGTTGTTTATGGGCACGGTAGTGGGAGGGGGGAAGCAGCAGCAGCAAAATAGGGCACTGGAGAGGAAAGTCCCCTCCAACACCAAGACTGAGGGCGTTCCAGAAGGAAAGAGAAGAGGAGGAAGAATGGATGAATAAATGCCATTGGAATGTCTTGGTTCCTTTCCCCCATGGCCCACATTGCGAGGGGGGGCACTGAGGTCTTCAAGAGAATGTGTCCCACTGAAAGCAATGGCATTTACTTCTGAGTAATCATGCAGCAGATTTTTGTATTCACAACTTCAAGACAGTCGCTGTTCATGCATTGGTTTGGGCTCTACCTACCAGGTCTGTCTATTAAATAACATGACTGGTACAATAACCCATCTTTATTTATATGTATCATAATTCTATCTAATGCATGCCCCCTTCAATATACACACTCACACACCGATGCAGTCTTGTTTTCCACTGGTCGAAAGCGTGGAGCAGATCAGTTTTTGTCCACTGTATCGACACATCTGCCGTTTTCTTCTTTACTGCATCGATGGACTCAAAACGTGTTCCTTTAAGCACTGATTTCACTTTAGGGAAAAGAAAAAAGTTGCATGGTGCCAAATCTGGTGAATATGGAGGATGTTCCAGTGTAGTAATGTGTTTATCGGCCAAAAACTGCTTCACAGAAAGTGCTGTGTGAGCAGGCACATTGTTTTGATGAAGAATGAAACTATTTCCCCACAGTTCTGGCTTATTTTTTTTCCTGACTCTTTTTCTCAGCTTTGTCAAAACTTCCTTATAATAATGCAGGTTTGCTGTTCTGCCTTCTGGAACTCATTCTGCCAAAATTACACCCTTGATGTCAACCCCACCCCACGACATGGCTTTGAATGTGGACTTGCCTTGATGTGCTTCTTTCATTCTTGATGATGATGGTGTTTTCCAGTGCATTGACTGTTGTTTTGTCTCAGGATCATACTGGAAGATACAGGTTTCATCACAAGTGACGATTTTTTCAAAAAGATTTGGGTCCGCCTCAAAGTTGCTGCAGAATGTTGTTGCCTGACTTTTGAATTTAAATTTTTCTGGCATACAACAGACAATGCAGCTGCTTTAAACAATGGCTGACAATTTAATGAACAGCTGAGAGTGTTGATGTTTGCCATGTAGGTTCAGACATGTTCAGGGTCACTACTCCATTCACAATCAGTCCTCCCTGATTTATCTGAAAGGTAGACACACAGTCTCATTATTTAATAGACAGACCTTGTATGCCTTTTTCAGTCTGCCAGGACATCATCTATTCCAAAACGACCCTCAAGTCTACCCGCCCCTCTTTAAGGATTTGCTGCTATTCTTGTGTGTCTTCAAGTCAACTCTGACTTATGACAACCCTATGCTGGAGTTTTCTTGGTAAGATTGATTCAGAGGAGGTTTGCCACTGTCTTCCTTGGTGAGACTGAGAAGGGGTGTGTGACTTGCCCAAGATCACCCAGTGGGTTTCCATGGATGAGCAGGGATTCCTGGCCTCCCTGAGGTCCTAGTCCAACTCTCAGACCACTAGACCATACTGGCCCTCCATTAATGGTTTACATTTTGTACTCTGTTGTAGCTTGCCAGAGTTACAGCAACTTCAGGACTCAATAAATAGGACTTTGAACCTGAACCTTGTTGAAATGGTGCCAGGCAATTAAAAATTTGCCCCACTGATTAATCCACCAAGCTTTAGGTAAGAGCTGTTCAGCAGTGGAACACACTCCCTCGGAGCGTGGTGGGGTCTCCTTCCTTGGAGGTCTTTAATCAGAGGCTGGATGGCCATCTGTCAGGGATGCTTTGATCGTGATTTCCTGTGTGGCAGGGGGTTGGACTGGATGGCCCTCGTGGTCTCTTCCAACTCTACAGTTCTATGATTCTATTATTCTATCTGCTGATTAACAGTCCTAGATTAATATTCCATGGCACAAAGTCTCATTGAATTCAACAGGGCTTATTTCTGAGTAGGCCTTATAGTTTAAATCCAAGTACTGGTCCCAACTTGAATCAGATTTCCAGAAGTGTTGATTTACCATTTCACAATAGATTCAATGATTCTATATTATTTTAATTAGGTATTTATACCCCACTCTTCAGTCACAAAAGCTCTCAGAGTGGCTTACAAATTGTTAAGCAATAGTAGTTTATACATCTACATGGTATTAAGCAGTTTCCGATGTGTGTTAGCTAATTCTATTCTAGTTTGGGATGGCAAACCAGTTTAGGACTATGATATTAGGATGGGTTGGGTGAATTTCAGTACATCATGGTAACTAGCAGTTGGAAGGTGAAATGTTTATCAAAATCTCTTCTAATGCTACTGTTCTGTGCCAATGGAACTGGTTGCAAATTGAGTACACACACTCACCCTTCCACAATGCTGGCTGGGCGTTCTGAGAGTCATCATCCAAAAAAGCAACTTTTGGAGGTTCAGCTTATAAGACAAGATGATAGATTCAGTTGCATAGAGTCCATGGATCTAGTGAACAGTTGAATCTGGAACCAACCAGCATAGGAACACAGCTGTATGCATATTGTCTAAAAACCACAGTACTGTTAAAAGTACATGGCCCTTAACAGCCACAGTTTCCTGGTGTTTTGGCATTTGAGTGAACAGGGAAAGTCCTTAATGCCATATGTAAAATGAAAAATTAGACTTACTTGACTGAATACAGTCATTCAGTCTGACAGAGGACAGATTCACTCAGAAGTAAGCCCCATATATACAGAATTGAGCCACACTTTTTTTAAAACTTGCTGCTACATTGTGCATTTCTTTTATCCAGTTACACATAGTTCTGAATGTCAAAAAGCAAAAGATACCACAGAAGAAAAAGAGTGCCTTTTGTTGTCACTGATAAACAACATGCAAGTATTTTGGGTGACACAGGGCTCTTCATCAGTTGAGAGTGGAAACTCATTTCTGACAAGGATTTCAAAGGGCTCATCTATATGAGGCAATAAAATGTGGATTGATTGTGCAGTAAGCAGCTCTCATTTATCTCCATGGGTTTTTCATGATCACAGGCACGTAAAGCCATACATTTTTGTTGTTCAGACGGGCATATGCCTGCGAATCAAGATGGCAGGTGTGAGTGAATTACTCGTGTTTTTACTGTCACCACTTGCTTGCCACTGAACAGTATATTTTTTGTAGCAAATCCAAGGTGCGGAAGTGTGATCTTCCACTTAAATAAACAGAATAAAGGAGGGAAAGACTGTTTTGTCGCCTAAGCACACAATTGCTACAGCGAAAATCCAACATGGCAGTTCCGGGCACCACCGTGCCAGCAAGCTCCATCCTCTGCGCACATCCAATCAATGTTCCATCCTCTGCACACATCCAACCAATCAGCTTTCCACTTCTGCTCTTATCGGAAAAGCACAGCAAAGTGAATTGGTTGCCCCAATGAGCAGGAATGTGCATTTCCTTTGGAGGTTTTTTTTAAGTCCAGAAAAGCAGAAAAGTCTTTTCCCATGGAGTATTTGGAGTTTTTGCCCCCTCTCCTCCTGAATACAGCAAAATGTTGCAGGATCCCATTGGGGCAAAACATATTCCCCTTGAATTCTATGAGGAGTATTTTCGCCATGTTAGTCTCAAGTGCTCCCATTTTTGCTATGTAAGACAGATGGCAGTCTAATCACAAACCCAAAAAGTCTTTCAAAAACATCGTATTTCAACTGTTGTCATGAGCCAAGAATCTAAGGGCATCTTCCCACATTCTGAGTTTCTTTGAGTTGCATGCCACTGCAAATCATAGACACACACAAAAAATAAAAAATAAAGGGGTAAGCATGGGTCTCCAACAGCACCAGAGCTTGGAAAAGGTGTATCATCATCATCATCATCATCATCCTGCCCCCCCCCAGTTTGTGACTCCATGTGGCTTAAAACAGTTAAAACACACATAGGTACAAATTAACAGCATACAAAGGTTAAAAAGCAATTAAAGCATCATTAAATGTGAAGTCAGTTAAAAAATTAAAACAGCAACAAATCAAAGCCCAGCACTTCATACAAGGCCTGTTTCCCCTGAAAAATCAGTCCTCAAAGGCTTGCAGAAATAAAAATGTTTTCATCTGCTTGCAGAAAGACAGTAAGGAGACTGCCAATCTAGCCACTCTAGGAAGGGAGTTCCAGAGCCTGAGAGCAGCCACCAAGGAGGCCCTTTCTATTTTTTCTGACCGAATGTACCTGTGAGGGTGGCAGGGCAGAGAGCAGGGCCTCCCTAGAAGATCTTAAAACACAGGCAGATTTTTATGTAACTTTTTTTTGGTGGGGGGGACTACAACTCCTCTCCTCCCACTGTGGATTCCTGAGATTTGTAGCTTGGTGACTCACTAGAGCTCTCTGCCTGAGAATTCTCAAAGCCCCTCCTCAACTGCAAATCCCAGGATTCCACAGTATGACACCACAGCAAGTGTAATATACTTTTTCAAATTAGATCACCATTGATTGCTGGGCTGGTAGTGTCAGCCCATGAAATGGTGCTATCAGTGGTGGCTGGCAGCCCCCCAGGAGATGGTGAGTCCCCTCTGACTGTTAGCCCAAACATTAAAGAAGCTATCCAAGGTGCTGAATCCTATCTCTAAAACAGGTTCAATACTTTACAAAGCTCTTTTGAAATTTGAACTAAAACCCAGAGCAAAATCATAGGTACCATGAGTCTTCATCAACAGCCAACTGAGTTGAAGGGAGCAGGAATAGATGTACAATCCAGGACCCTCCAATATCCAGAACTCCCTAATTTCTAAGCCTAGCTCAGCTGTTGTTGTCGAATGCAGATCTTCTAGCTGTACTTAGTATTTATCAGAATTCCCCTTCACAAATAACATGATCTTCCTTGTTAATTCCTGCAGCCCTGTGTTTATAAAACAGAATTGCACACATTGGCAATGTTCAGGGGTTCAACTTCTCCCACTCCCTGATAAGACATCCAGGCCAATGTGGGATGTTCATTGTCCTTACCACTTACTGCAGTGCTGATGGTTGATCCAGTAACATATTATGCATATTTAGTGGGGGAAGGTGATACAACTGGCCTCATGGAAATCCAGGGAAGGGAGTGGAATCATTGGTATAGCTCACACACCTTTTTCAACCAGTTGTCTTGTTTTAAAACCAGCAAGCACCCAGGAGCATATATCTCTAGCCCACAGAGGCTGATCAGGGAAAAGCCAGAGCAGTCCCAAGATGATACCAGTGTTCATAGAATCAAAAGCATAATCCAGACAGTCCAAAGTAAAACAAAGCAAACAGTCCTCAACCCAGGCCTGTCTAAACCATTAAAAAAAAAAACCTTCATGGATTCGCTGGGAATCCTACCTGTGTAAATGGGATCATGTATCAATCCACACTATTTGGAAGGAGGGGGACCCAAAATGGCAAAAACAATGCAGGAAAAGCCTTTGTGGGCTTTTTCCGTAGTTTTTTTAAAAACAGCAAGGGGAGGGCGCATTTCTGCTCATTAGAAGAAGCAAAGGACAAGCAATTTGAAGGGAAATATAAAGCTGATTGGCTGGGCAACAGTGGAGGTGGGGCTTGCTAAATGGGCAAGCACCTGCTGCATTGCTGTGTAATTTTTGGTCTTTACACAACTATTACTCTTGGCTTTCTACAACCTCCACCCACTCCTGCCTCGAAGGAGCGTTTAAGTTCTTAACACTGTCGTATCTGGGCAAGTAAGTCTGTCAGCTGGAGGGCTAGCAACTTACATCACTAGTTCCATTGGGAAAGCTGTTGGGTTGCCACTCTTTCAGTTTAGCACACGGCTTCAGAGAAGCGTTATTAGCACACTGCCTTGGAGAAAAGGGAAGTTCTGTTCTTATAGGGATATAAGAATCAGGAGCCACCCATCATAAGACAGAATGATGCAAGCTAAAATGAGAGGCAATGAAATGACTGCACCTACAATGCATATTAGTCCAAATTGCAGTAGATGAGCGGAGAAGAGAGAGGGGGCACTGCACTCTCAGCAAAATAAGTAGCAGCTATCTAACAATAACACAAAGTTATTTCCCTGTGAGCATCCCAAATCCCGAATCCAGTGGCCATACTGGCTGGAGGATTCTGGGAGCCATAGTCCAAACAATCAACACTTTTTTCAAGCTCTGGCTCTGTCCCCTCCACTGGTTACAGAGGCATTGATGGACATTTGGATCCTGTACAGCCAACATCCGTAAGGTAATGTATTGCACTATAAAACAATCAGCTGGTAAATCCCATAAACTGGAGCACAGCTGTAAAACTTTAGAGGGTTTATTTGAGTTCACCCAAGTGCTTTAACTTTGGAACAATACTGGCTACGATTATACACAACCACATGGCAGTCATACCTGTCTGACATTTCCAGTTCTGAATGGAACATGTATTTGGCAGCTGGTAAAATCAAGCAGGAGATACCAAAAATCTAAGCCAAGCTTGAAACCTAAATAGAAAGGAGCCCAAATGGATTCTCTGGCAAGCCCTGAAAGGTAAACAGGTAAGTGCTGTTGGCACAAGCTCTCTGACTTTACTGAGAGAGAATCTGGCTAGCCACATTAGGAAAGACTTGCAAATCCTTGAAGTAACAATAGCCTCCTAATCTCTTCTGATGGAGGCTAACAAGTTGGGTTTTGCCCTGTTCCTCTGGAGTGATATCAAGCATGAATTCATTGCAGACTCAACTTAGGCATCAACAAGGTGCCATGTTTCATCTCCGGAATAAGCAGCAACAAGCCCATCCTAAAACCATCAGTGTCTCACAACATGTGCCTCTGATTAATCGTACAGAGTCCTATAGCTTGAAGGCAGTTTACAGTATAGCAAGTCAAAGCAGCCAAAACACAATGCTCTTCTCTTTCTTATCACAGGGGTGTGTAATGTGTGGCCCATGGGCCACATATGGGCTGCATTTTTGTGGTCCCCACAAAGCTCCCTCAAAGTCCTGCACAGCACTGGGGGGGCGGGGAATCCACCCACTATAGTGTTTTTTACACTCCCAGCAGTCTCCAGATTTTTTCTTGGGGAGGTTGCAGCCTCCCATATCCCCTCCTGAATTCACAAAAATCAAAACTGGAAGTGACATCCAGTCACTTTTGGTTTTTATTCCTTTTTGCCACTTCCAAGCCATGGCAGGTGCTGGGCAAGAATGTTTGGCCCCTAGGCATGACAAAATAGTCTCCCAACCCCCGCCCTAGGAAGTGGTGTCTATGTCCCTTCGACTATTCATGGAGAATTTTGTAGTCACCCCATTCTCCATCTCTGACTTTCACTCACCTATAGTTAAGGTTGCCTTGTCTGGAACATCCCAGGCCCTGAGATTTCAGGACCAAAACTTGAGACCAAAGGTCACACCAAGTGATATCACAGAGTGCAGACCCTCATGTGGTGCTAAGCATCAACCATAGGTATCCAGAAGGAATCATTCAAACAACAAACACTTGGAGCTTGTCTAGATAAGAAGATATAATGCAGATTGGTGCGCATTATTGCAAATTTGCAGCAGCGCTCATTTGTCTCCACAGTCTTTTGGCAAAATCTATTACATGTGAAGCTATCCATGTTTGAAGTGCATACACAACCATACCTGTGAATCAAGATGGTGGCCGAGAGTACAGCATGCCATTATTCTCCACACGTGTTGTTGATGCTGCACAGTATTTTTTTTTAACTTGTAAATCAAAAGTGAGCAAGTGTGACCTTCCGCTTATAAAAAGCTCTTGGGTCACCTCAGTGAAGCAAAAAAGCACACACTCAATAACATGAAACACAAAAGGCTGCTTCCTTGATGGCAAGCCCACCCCCCACCTGCATGTCCAACCAATCTGCTGTCTACTTTCGCCCTTGCTGAGAATGCATAGCGTCCCAAATTGGGTGTCCGAATGAGCAATAATGTGCATGTCCACACATTATTTTAAAAATTTTACGAAAATCCATGAAGGCTTTCCCCCTGCAGTAGATGGAGTTTTTGGCCCCCTCTCCTTCTGAATACCACAAATCTTGATCACAGCGTATTGGGACAAAAGGTATTCTAGTCACATTCTATGAGGAATATTTTCATCATCTAGACAACCCCTAAGTGTAAATATAATGTGATTATAGTGTGTTTAGATTAAGAAGAAAAATGTATTAGTGTTAGGATAGATAGTTTTATTTCTGTATTAGTAAGAAAACAATTACTATTTTTGCGTTATTGTTATGGCCTTTTGCGGTCGGGTATATTTTTCAGTAGAATGGTCTTAGTCCAATAAAAAAATTCCTAATCCCCCAAAATTCCTAAGTGTAACACAAAGATTTCTCTGGGATGGATTACTGTTCTAAGTACTGCACTGACCAGAAAATGCACACACCCACGTACATATACACAGACCTTTCCCAGCTCTGTTTTTACACCTTTACAAGCACTGCTTTTAAGGACACACAGGAATTGGAGTCCACACCACCTCTGAGTGTTCCTTGACTAAGAAAACCCTATGAAATGCATGGAGTTGCCATAAGTTGACCATCAATTTAAGGGACACACACACATCCTACAGGACAATGCTCTTGTCCAAAGCCTTGCCACCAAGGGGTTGGGAGAAGAGGGCCAAGGCCCTGAAACCTGGGAACCTACCTATAGGCTTTCCTACCATTTAATTAGGTGCTTTTCATACATTCTTATGTATGTATGCATCTATTTTATTAAAATCCTCTCCATTGACACCCCCTTGTCGTGGGAGAGAGGCTTGCATACCCTAATGATGTTTTGAGCTATGCTGGCGGTGGCATATCCCACCCTACATCCATGGCTCTAAGGTCAATATACAGTCATTCCTCCAAATTTGAGGGTTAAGCATTCGCTGATTATTTGCAGATTACTGTATTTGCCGCTGCCTCCACTGGAGTCCTATATGCAACAGCAAGTATGTTCTCTTTAGGCATTTCTAGGTCCTCCAGTGTGATTCTATGGTCAACTTATGTGGGAAGTTGACCATAGAGTCATGCTGGAGGACTTAGAAATGCCTAGAGAAGTGTTCTCTCAGATTAAAAAAAAAACAGTGTCCTATATTCACAGTTTTTCCACTTTTGCAGAAACTGGCCATAGAATCATGCTGAAGAACCTAGCAGATGCCTAGAGAGGTGTTCTCTCTAGGCATCTTCTAGGTCCTCCAACATGACTATGGTATGCTTGGCCTAGAAGTCATTCATTTTAATAGGATTCACTATTATCTGTGGTTTCTGATATCCACAGTAAGTCCAGGAATGTATTCCCCATAGATACAAGCATCGTACTGGAGCTACTTTCTGAGTGGCAATGCTGGATGTCATGAATTTTAACAGTTCCTTATTAACTGTTTTGAAAATGTATGAACTGTACCATCACTAACTAATTTAACAGTTCATAATGTGTCATTCTGCACCTGGTGGTGCAGTGGTTAAATGCCAGTACTGCAAGCCACCACGTCACAAGTTCGATTCCAGCCAGCTCCAAGGTTCACTCAGCCTTCCATCCTTTCGTAGGTCGGTAAATTGAGTACCCAGCTTGTGGGGGGCAATTAGCTAACACACATTGGAAACTGTTTAATGCAGTGTAGATGTGTAAATAGCTATTGCTTAAAAACAATTTGTAAGCCGCTCTGATAGCCTTGTGGCTGAAGAGCGGGGTATAAATAAATAAATAAATAAATAAAAATAAAATAAATCACTCAACACAGAACCTGTGTGACACCAATATAGCAAACAGGAACAACCCAAGACATTTTACTGCCTGAAGTAGAACAGCTAATGATGTCCTGCCCCAGTCTCTCAAGCCAAAGTAAATGAAAGCCAGTGATAACCAAGTTATTTTGCCACAAAAGGCAGGAAATCCCTCAAGTGCCTCTCCCCAGCCCTCAGAGGAAAAATACAAGAATGAAATAACTAACTTTCCCCTCTTTTCATGATGATGCTCAAAATCTTCTGCTTCAGGCAGGTGTCTCATTTTACCCAATGTCAGGCTGGCCCTGACAGCATGAATAGCAGAAACTTCTACAATAGCCAAATAAAGAAAAAACCTACTACTTATCAGATTAAAATACCATGGGATAAATCTATTTGTTAGTTCTAATGGGGTAGGTCCATTGAATCAATGAGAACTTGGTAAGTCAACACTTATGTAACTTCCATTGCTTCAGTCTGTCTACCCCTACTTGGGACTGTCATTTAATTTAATTTTATTGTGTTTAATGTCTTTTTATGGGGGAGGGTGGGGGTGGATGGTGTTTTTAGTCATTAGTATGTTTTAATTGTTGGAAGCTGCCCCGATTGCTTTTAGCAGAGGGGCGGGGTATAAATAAATATTATTATTATTATTATTATTTGGATTTAAGCCAATGAAATACTATGTAAGTGGGAAATCAAAATGCTTTAAAGATATTAATATTCAATTAAAAGCTGGTGGAATTGTGTTATATCCCCCCTTGGGGAAAAAATCCACAAATCCCCAAGGACTTGAAGTAATAGATATCCATGTTCTGGTTCTATATGTTATTCTTAAAACAAATTATGACACTGGGGAAAATACATAAGAATAACTAATATGGTTCTTATTATTTCATAAAATAATAAACCTAGATCATTTTCTAAGAAATCTACAAGTTTATTTTCTGAAGCAGCCTCTGAAGAAGTAGATTAATGTAATCATTAGCATAATATTTTCCTCTCCATTGACGCCCCCTTGTCGTGGGAGAGAGGCTTGCGTACCCTAATGATGTTTTGAGCTATGCTGGCGGTGGCATAATAGCCACTGGTAGGGTCTCCCATGCCAGACAGGTCAAAACCGAAGGGTCTGACAAAGAGCGTCAAAGGGCAGGATGGGCTCTCTAGCCTTGTGGCAACCGTCCTAGGAGAAGGAAAACTCCAATCCCAAACCCGGGCAGATGGTGCTCGTCCAACCCTGTAAGGTCAACCATCTAAGAGAAGGAAACTCTAATCAAACCTACGGCCCGAGGACCTCACTGCCACGTCCATGCTTGCAAGGCCACGGCAGATGAATCTCTGGTTTAAAGGGTGAGGCCAGTTCTGTGCACGCTGCGCTCCACAAGAAAAATCCATTGCACAGGCTCGAAGGACAAATCCATTTCCAAAAAAGCCCTGTAGCGACTGGCGAGGGACGAAACCGGCAGGTGTAAAGATGCACTGGAAGCCGCAGCCCCAACCCTGCATGCAGGCGGTTCAGGACATTGGTCGCTCAAGCCTGACCCGGGAGATGACAGTCTTGTTCGGCAGCATCCTGAACGACCAAGCAGCCTTTTTTAAGGAGAGCACTGCTTGCTCCATATGGAGAGGGGCCTAGAAAAGGTGGCCTAAAGAAAGCTCATCCCCAACTACCTGGTTGACTAGCCGCGGCCAACGGGAATCTTCTGATGCAGTCAAACCAAGGCAAAGAAACAAAGGCACACACTGGCCTCCAAAGGTGTAAATAAACTGACACTTGCATGCTGGAACATCAGAACCATGCAAGACTCTGAAGATAGTGGACGGCCTGAGCGTCGTTCTGCCCTAATAGCCCTTGAACTATCACGGCTTAATATTGACATCGCTGCTCTTAGTGAAGTTCGCTTCCATGAGGAAGGCAGCCTTAAAGAACATGGCGCCGGCTACACACTTTACTGGTCTGGCAAACCCAAAACCGAAAAACATCTGTCAGGAGTAGGCTTTATGATTAAAAACTCCATTGCCTCCAAACTCGAAACCTTGCCAACAGGACACTCTGATCGCATTATTTCCTTACGCCTCCCACATGCTGTTCTCTTTAGTATATATGCCCCAACTATGCAAGCCGACCCTGTAGAGAAAGACAAATTCTACACAGACCTACGCCACCTCATACAAAAAGTCCCTGTAGAAGATAAAATTATTATCCTTGGTGACTTCAATGCCAGAGTAGGAAAGAACTCCGAAGCCTGGAAAGGTGTCTTAGGCAAGCATGGTGTTGGAAATTGCAATGATAACGGACGCCTCCTGCTAGAGTTCTGTGCAGAACAACAGCTGACTATTACAAACACAATCTTTCAGCAGAAAGATAGCTTGAAGACAACCTGGATGCATCCCCGATCCAAACATTGGCACCTCATTGACTACGTTCTAGTCCGTCAGAGAGACATTCGTGATGTCCGTCATACACGAGTGATGCCCAGTGCAGAATGCCAAACAGATCATCGCCTTGTCAGATGTAAACTAAATCTTCATCTTAAGTTCAAACCTAAGAGGGGTGGCATCCTAAAGAAGAGACTCCAAGTCAACAATCTTCAACAAGCTACCATGAGAGACAACTTCCAGGCAAATCTACAAACGAAACTTGAAGACCATCCTACAGATCCTTCTCCTACAGTGCTTTGGCAACATATCAAAAACAGTATCCTCCAGTCTGCAGAAGAATCCCTTGGCTTCTCCCACAAGAAAAATCAAGACTGGTTTGATGAAAACAACCAAGAGATCCAGGAGCTGTTGGCAAGGAAGAGAGCTGCTCACCAGGCATACCTCGCCCAGCCAACCTGTCATGTAAGAAAAGCAGCTTTCCGCCTCACATGTAGCAAACTACAACAAAAACTCCGAGACATGCAGAACAAGTGGTGGATCAATATAGCAGAAAAGACACAACGCTGTGTAGATCTGGGTGATCATAGAGGATTTTATGAAGCTCTTAAAGCAGTGTTTGGACCTACTTATCAGGTCCAAAGCTCCTTATACAGTACAGATGGTCAAACATTAATTACTGATAAAGCCTCCATCCTAAATCGTTGGGCTGAACATTTTCAAAGTCTCTTTAGCGCCAACCGAGTAGTCCAAGCCTCAGCTATGCAATATATGATACAAAAACCAATGAAAAATGAATTGGACATAGCTCCCACTTTGGAAGAGACCCTTAAGGCCATACAGCAGATGAAAAACGGCAAGGCAGCTGGGATTGATGGAATCCCACCTGAAGTTTGGAAACACGGAGGTCATGCACTCCACGAAAAATTCCACGAATTCCTTGTGAATTGCTGGGAAAAAGGGGAACTGCCATCAGACCTCCGAGATGCAGTCATCATCACCCTGTACAAGAAAAAAGGAGCAAAATCCGATTGCTCAAACTATCGAGGCATAACACTGCTCTCTATTGCTGGAAAAATCCTTGCAAGGATACTCCTGAACAGGTTAGTTCCTGCTATTGCAGAAGAACTTCTCCCTGAAAGCCAATGTGGCTTCAGAGCCAATAGGAGTACTACAGACATGGTATTTGCCCTTAGGCAACTGCAAGAAAAATGTAGGGAGCAGAACAAGGGTCTCTATGTAACATTTGTCGACCTCACCAAAGCCTTCGACACTGTAAGTAGAAAAGGTCTGTGGCAGATCCTGGAAAGACTAGGATGTCCCCCCAAATTCCTTAAAATGATTATCTTGCTACACGAGGGACAGCGTGGTCAAGTCAGATATGGCGATGCTCTTTCAGAGCCCTTTCTAATAACTAATGGAGTGAAGCAAGGTTGTGTTCTTGCACCAACTTTATTTACAATCTTCTTTAGCACGATGCTCCAAAGGGCTATGGCAGAGCTTGAAGAAGACGACGGCATCTATATACGCTACCGTACTGATGGTAGCTTGTTTAACTTAAGCCGTCTGAAGGCTCACACTAAGACTCTAAACTATCTAGTCCATGAGCTGCTCTTCGCCGATGATGCTGCCCTTGTTGCCCACACAGAAGCAGCTCTGCAGCGCCTAACGTCCTGTTTTGCAACAGCTGCAGAGCTGTTTGGGCTAGAAGTCAACCTGAAGAAAACAGAAGTTCTTTACCAGCCTGCACCACAGGACGAACACCACCATCCCCACACTGCCGTCGGCAAATCAGTGCTCAAGTCCGTTCAGCAGTTCACCTACCTGGGAAGCATCATCTCCTCAGATGCCAAGATTGACAAAGAGATCGATCACAGATTAGCAAAGGCATATAGTGCATTTGGAAGACTTCACAAAAGAGTCTGGAGCAATAAACACCTGAGGCAAAGCACAAAAATCAGTGTGTATAGAGCCATCGTACTGTCTATCCTCCTTTATGGATCTGAAACATGGGTCACCTATCGCCACCACCTACGACTCCTCGAGTGCTTTCATCAGCGCTGTCTACGCACAATCCTAAATATACACTGGACTATGTGACGAATGTTGCTGTCCTTGAGCAAGCAGGGATCACCAGCATTGAGGCCATGATATTGAGAACACAGCTGCTCTGGGCAGGGCACATTGCTAGGATGGAGGACCATCGCCTCCCAAAAATACTACTCTACGGTGAACTCGCCACGGGTCAGCGTAAGAGGGGCGCTCCAAAAAAGCGATACAAAGACTCCCTGAAACAACATCTCAGGCTTGGCCAAATTGATCACCAACAGTGGTCCACCCTGGCCTCACATCGGGAGGCATGGAGACGCACTATCCACAATGCTGCAGCCTTATTTGAGAACTCACGACAAACAAGTCTTGAAGAGAAACGACAACGCAGAAAGAATCACAACCCAAAAACATCACCCAAGGAGACCTTCTGCTGTGCTTTTTGCAACCGGACTTGTTTATCTCGGATTGGCCTTTTTAGTCATCAGCGCGCTTGCAGAAAGCGCGGGATGAGTCCTTCCTGAATCTTCGTTTGCGAAGAAAAGCCAGAGAGAGCATAATATTTTATTTTCTCCCTAAACAGGTTAGAACTGGGAGGCATTGTTAATTATTTCCCAAAACATAGAACCACAGCATTGAAAGGGGCTTCATGGGCCATGAAGTGCAACTCCTTGCTCAGTACAGGATCTCCAGCTAAAGCATCCCCAGCAGGTAGCTGTTCAGCCTCTTTTTGAGGACTGTCATGTACTAGCATTCCCAGACTCAATGACCAGCAATTTCAGAGTGAAAAACAGAAAAGCTTTATTGGCACAGTAATCCAGAAAGCAAACCCTACAGGGTCATTCCTCAGAATGAAACTTAATTGATGGATGGTATATTAAAAGCATATTCCAATCTACCAAATCTGACAGGCTACACAACCATTGGCTACCCATCATCCCCTCTCCCATTTCTCACAGTACCATCGTTCAGCCCATTTTTCCTGAAGCTGTAACGTAGCTGCAGTGCTCATCAGCCCATTCCCAACATTGACCATATACTCCCTTCTACTGTTAGGCTACACATTTGTTAACAAGCATGGAGAAATGCAAACACAATGACCTACAAGGTTAAACAGCAAAACTGAAACTGGCAGGAAAAGGTCATGTCCGGGACCCATCCTGACAAAGACATCTAAAGAAGGAGACCCCCACCACCTCTCCAGGCATTCCTGAACTGCTCTTAGTGTTAATAAGTTCCTTCTAATGTTCAATGAAGCAATGGAGATCCTTTTTGCTACTATTAATAAATTAACCATTAACTCCAATAACCTCTTAGAAAGATCTTCCTGGGATTTAGTGGCACTGGAAATTCTTGTCATTTGTCATATGTTAAGCAGTGGTTAGAGTGTTGGACCAGGACTTGAAAGATCCAAATTGTAGCCCTCCTCCAGCTGTGAAACTTCCTGGGTAATTTTGGACCAGTCACTTTCGCTCAGCCTGACCTGCTTTAGACAGTTATGGGGAGGATAAGACCCCTAAATCCCACCCTGAGCTCAGTGATGAAGAGGGAAGCTAGAAACTGTTATACCAAAAAAACTGTGGACAGGCTGCGGTCCCAAGACCATGTATATGGCTCTTGTTCTAATTTCAGATGTCCTCTGTCAGCAGTTTGTGGAGACTTCTGACAAAGAGATCTGTCACTCTCTCAGAAGCCCACGGGATAGAGAAGAAGAGGAAGAGAGAAAAAGAGAGAACTAACAGGATGTGAGAGAAAAACAGGGAGAAAGAGACAGGATGGGTGTCAGGATGAGAAAGAGAGAGTGTGGTATAAGGGGAGAAAGAATGAGCTGTCAAAGAAAAGAACAGCGTGTCTGAGGAGATTATCAGACGTGGCAAATATGGTGTGATAATGACAACACAATACTGCAAAAGGGCTCCCCTATCGCACAACATCCTCCTTGCATTCTGCTGCTGTGAAAAAGGCATCTTTTTTTATTAGCAGGCCAAGCTGCCAATTAATATCCCATGGCATTTTTTCATGGTAATGCTTTTGTGCAAAACCACGTCCCATTCTGCTGGCATGATTTCAGTGTCAATGAGCAGCCCCCACGAGAACACTACCAGGTGAGAACACAAAAACTAGGTACAGGATGCTCTTTTTATGAACCTCTCCATTTTGCTGGCAAGTTTTGAAGTGTGTTTCAGTGCTTACATGTTAGTTTTGTTTGTTAAGTTAGGTGTTTTTAGACTTTTAAGTGTGCTTGCGTCTTCTCTCAAGAACTGCTGAAGTGTCACCCATGCAAAAACGTGGAAGTAAACAGCACTCGCAGTCGTGTTGTAACAATTCAGTGGCAGCTCTTTCACATGATTACAGCAATGTGTGATAAGAGGTGTTATTATGCCAGAATACTTACACTTTAAAATATAGTGGGACAAAATGTTTTTAGAATCTCATCTGATAATCTCCTGAGTGAAAAGAGCCAGAATGGAGTGTTTGAGACAGAAAGACAGAACAGGATATTAGAAAGGGACAAAAAGAGAATGGAGTCTTGAGAAAGTGAGTGACAGGGAGGGAGGAGTGAAGAGAGAGAGAGAGAGAGAGGTGGTATCAGAGTGAAAGAGAGAAAGAACAGGTATCAAGAGAGAGAAAAGAAGGAGCAAACCTACTCACTTCTGACTTTGGCTTGATTCATCACTGACTTCAGTCTTACCCGCCCTAGCATGCACCCTCTCAACTGATTACCTTCAAGCGAATGCCATCCCCAAGAGGAAAGAAAAACCCTTGTGCAGCCAGAAGCTGGGCAAGTGTGGGGTAAAGCCAATCAATTATACTCCTGGAATGCTCTGTGGGTAGGCTATAGGGGAAAGAAGATAACTTAGGGGCTGGTCTATAAAACAATTAGATAGGGCCAGTCAGAGATACAGATAGAGCCAGTTAGGAAGAGGTGAATGAAGGGATCAGAATAGGGTTTTGGGGGAGGTGAAAATGTGGAGAGAGTTCAGGAAGAAGTGTTACTCTGTTGGAAACTGAGATGCTACTGTGTATGGAACCAGCATGAGACTAGATGTTTATTTTGTCTGTTATACAGTAAATCTTCACTGTTTTTATTTTCTACATCTTTGACTAGATGTTTTAATTTAATAATTAACAAGGAAAACTGGTCATGCTTTGCCACACTGAACCCACTGATCAGCACAGCTACTTGTCCAGTTTAGAGGTAACCTTGAGTCCTGTATACCAGATCCAGGGAGGAATCGTTGCAGATGACACTAAATTAGGAGGAGTAGCTAATACCCTAGAAGACAGGATCAAAATTCAAAATGACCTGAATAGACTAGAAAGCTGGGCCAACGCTAACAAAATGAAATTCAATATGGAGAAATGTAAGGTACTGCACTTAGGGCGAAAAAATGAAATGCATAAATATAGGATGGGGGAGACCTGGCTGAAGGAGACTACATGCGAAAGGGATCTAGGAGTCCTAGTAGATCTCAAGTTGAACATGAGTCAACTGTGTGATGTGGCAGCGAAAAAGGCCAATGTGATCTTGGGCTGCATCAATAGAAGTATAGTGTCTAGATCAAGGGAAGTAATAGTGCTGCTCTAGTCTGCCTTGGTCAGGCCTCACCTAGAATACTGTGTCCAGTTCTGGGCACCACAATTCGAAAAGGATATTGACAAATTGGAGCGTGTCCAGAGGAGGGCAACTAAAATGGTGAAAGGTCTGGAAACCATACCTAATGAGGAAAGACTTAGGGAGCTGGGTTTGTTTAGCCTGGAAAAAAGATGGTTAAGGGGCGATATGATAGCCTTGTTTAAGTATTTGAAGGAGTGTCACATTGAGGATGGAGCAAGCTTGTTTTTTGCTGCTCCAGAGACTAGAACACAGAACAATGGATGCAAGCTCCAGGAACAGAGATTCCACCTCAACATTAGGAGGAACTTTCTTACAGTAAGAGCTGTTCCCCAGTGGAACACACTCCCTCAGAGCGTGGTGGGGTCTCCTTCCTTGGAGGTCTTTAAACAGAGGTTGGATGGCCATCTGTCAGGGATGCTTTGATCGTGATTTTCTGCGTGGCAGGGGGTTGGACTGGATGGTCCTCGTGGTCTCTTCCAACGCTACAATTCTATGATTCTATGATCATAGGGGTAAAAGAGCAAGATGAGTGATCAGAGGCTAAGCTTTGGAATGACAGGGTCAACCTGGATAGGTTTTCTGTCACATCTCCCAAAACTGATTCTAATAACAAATTATATTAATTGAAAACCATGCAGCCAAAACAGGGTGTCTATGAAACAAGGGAGAGAGAGACCAGCATGCTTTGGAGAACCCCAAATGTTTTCAGAAGTAAAACAAAAGGTATTTAAAAGCATTATGTGGACAAACCTGGGGGGGGGGGCACCAGTAGGAATGAGTATGCTTGATAGCCACAGAATGTTGGGTGTCAAATTGGGGGAGAACAAAAAGGCACATGACATGAGGGGCCCTGATTCTCTTTCTCTCCCCCTCCCCCTTGCTATTCCAAAAGCCTGCTTTGGAATAGAAAGGGGAGAGAGGGGGGAGAGGAGGAGAATCAGGCCCCCTCATAACATGTGACCACAGTCATCCCGGAACTGAAGTGAAGGGACCTATTGCACCAGGGATTTGCCAAAGGAGCATGGTCCCACGAATGAAGAGAGGTGTGATAATAAATGTTTTACAACCGGAATGTCCCTGTTTCCTTTAATAACCATGTGACACAAGGCTGGTGTAATAATGTCCTTTGTCTCTGCTCCTCTCCTGAGAATACAAGCATTGTGAAACATCACAGTTCACCTTTACATGATTGCATGTCAGTTTCCTCCTCTTTGGCTTTTCTTCACAAACGAAGATTCAGGAAGGACACATCCCGCGCTTTCTGCAAGCGCGCTGATGACTAAAAAGGCCAATCCGAGATAAACAAGTCCAGTTGCAAAAAGCACAGCAGAAGGTCTCCTTGGGTGATGTTTTTGGGTTGTGATTCTTTCTACGTTGTCGTTTCTCTTCAAGACTTGTTCAGCATGAGTTCTCAAATAAGGCTGCAGCATTGTGGATAGTGCGTCTCCATGCCTCCCGATGTGAAGCCAGGGTGGACCACTGTTGGTGATCAATTTGGCCGAGCCTGAGATGTTGTTTCAAGGAGTCTTTGTATCACTTTTTTGGAGCGCCCCTCTTACGCTGACCCGTGGCGAGTTCACCGTAGAGTAGTATTTTTGGGAGGCATGTCAGTTTATGATGATATAAACACCAAACAGGATGCCACCCATAGTCTAGAAACATAATTTTGCCCCCATCTGAATAGCTATATCCCTGGCTACACTTCAACATTTTGTTGCAAGTCTCATATATATCACTGGGCATTAGTATAAACATCACAAGGTTTGATCTAGTCTATCTACTAGTGGTTTCTGAAAATAAGGTTGTTATTAATTGTTGCCGAAAGGGGAAGAAAATTTATCATATTTGATTTGCTACATATCACCTTCAAACAAGCCTGGTAATGGAAGTTTGCTGTTTGTTGCCTTCCATGCACTCTGGTTGAGCAGAATGATTCACCTCCAGTGTGCAATTTTCAAAGCAGGTGTCACGACTATATTTATTTGCATAGCATGCCACCTTCCTGCCACAGCTGGCATTCCAGGTGGCTCAGTGAAGGCAACTGCGGAATATATGCACAAATCTAATTAACCCAGAGAGCACATCACTGTTAAACAACTGCATAGAGAAGAAGAAAAATGAAGAAACATGAATAGCCCCTTTGCGCCCCATGCGAAACAAGGCATACATGTGTTCAGCTTTATATTACAGGCACAAATATTAACAACAGGCTATTCTGGATATTATTACTATAATTTAAATCCAGTGTGAATAACAACAACCCATCTAGGGGCCCAATTTTCTACCCCAGGACCCTCTGGGGGGCCACATGAGACTGCCAAAATGCCCTCCTAAACCCTCAGAATCCCCCAAACTCAGAAGTAGATGGAAGTCCACTTCCAGTTTTGAAAAACACATAGGTCTACTCTAGTTGCAACTAACCAACAGGATACCAGCCTTTACCTTTCAACTGGACTCAAACTGGACAGCCCTTCAAACAGAGGACACATTCAAACAAAAAACTGTCCTCTGAATGCCTTTCAAATAGACTATTTAAAACAGGAAACTTGGTCACTCTACAGTAGTACCTTTCCTCATGGTAAGATGGCAACATAGGCTGACATCCTTTTATTAGACTGACATTCTGTTATTGACATTCATAAGCGTAAGTCCAATGTATACCTGTGTATGTGTAGGGTTTTTGGTCATTATGGAGTATTGTCATTCTCTTCTTTCCCCAAAGACCAAAGCCCCCCACCTCACCCCAGGACTCACCATTTCACTATGATACCCCACCACCACCACATCTTCCACAGCCATTCAGTAGCTGATAGAGAGCTGAGGGACTGGAGAAGCATCTGGCTATGTCCCTGTAGCAAGATGCAGAATGATTACATCATCCACCTCCAGGGGTCCCTGGCAGACATAGACAGTGGATGATGTCATCAGTCTGCATATGGCTATGGAAACATAGCCAGATGCTTCGTTCAGCACCCTGAATGGCTGTAGGGGGTCTGCATCAGCTAAACAGTGAGTTGGAGGAGGGTTGAGTGTAGTTCCACCAGTGGAACTTTTATGTTACACTCTGCAATACAACATCAGGCCATTGCAGATCTTTTATTGAATGACTACATCTGATAACAGCTTTATGAGCACTGTTTACATTGCAAGGAAACAAGGCCAGTAACAGAGGCAATAAGATCCCATAAGGCGTCAACAAGTACCAACTAGCCGTCGCTCCAGATGACTAATCAGGTTAATGCGACGGTCAGGAGTGCCTGTTATCAACTTCGGCTGATACGCCAGCTGCGCCCTTTCCTGGAAACTAGGGACCTCGACACTGTGGTACATGCACTGGTAACCTCCCGTCTGGATTTCTGTAATGCGCTCTACATGGGGCTACCCTTGTGCTTGACTCGGAAACTTCAACTAGTCCAGAACATGGCAGCCAGGTTGATTTCTGGCGTTTCCAGAAGAGAGCATATAACACCTGTGCTAAAAGCTCTCCACTGGCTGCCTATTAGTTTCCGGGCACAGTACAAGGTGTTGGTTATGACCTTTAAAGCCCTACATGGCTTGGGTCCAACTTACCTCCTGGACCGCCTCCTTCCGTACAAACCTCCCCGCACACTTCGGTCCTCTGGGAGGAATCTGTTACAGCCTATGAAAACAAGGCTGTTGGTGACCTCCCAGAGGGTGACCTCCCAGAGGGCCTTTTCTGCTGCTGCTCCCAGATTATGGAATGGCCTGCCGGATGAGATCTGTCTTATTACCACCTTAGACAGCTTTAAAAAAGCTGTCAAGACGGATCTTTTCCGGCAGGCCTTTCCTGAATAATTATCCCGGCCCGAGACTCACCTGTCCTTTCTAGGCTGTGATTGTATGTTGTAATTTTTTCTTCTAATTTATATATATTTTTAATTATTGTCTGTTTTAATCCATCATAATTTAATATTATTTTAAGGGGTGGGTGGGCTAGGGTATTGTGATTATGGAGTTTTTATATTGTAAGCCGCCCCGATTGCGTTGCAGAGGGGCGGGATATAAATAATAATAATTATTATAATTATTATTATTATTATTATTGCTGAGGGGCATCTTCCAGTTCTGGGGTGACTGGGGCAACAGCTCCTTGGGGCTGGCCCCCTTCCCGGTCCCACAATTGGGCAGCATGTGGCTCAGGCTTGAGCTCCAACGGAGCTCCATTCAACAAATTGAGCTCTAACGGAGCTCCATTCACTTCCTGGAGTGAAATCCTGCCCGTTCTCACGAGAAGATGCAAGCGCAGGAAATTCAAAAATAAAAAGAGAAATACACAAGAAAAAGTTACACCAAGCACCTAAACACACTAAAAACATTACAAGTAACACAGGGAGGGTCATAAAAAGTGTGTCACTTACCTGGATATTCCAATCTCACCCAGAAGCGTTCTGGCAGGGACCTACCATTGACGCTGGGATCTCACCAGCATAGCGAGGTACCTTTTCTCTCGCAGGAACATCCGTGACAGAAATGGAACAGGGGATCTATTGATGGCTTCTCCTGTCAATAAAAAGCAGCGCAGGTGGAACGGCAGCAGGATGGGTGCATAACGAGGGGGGAACAACGTTGTCTGAAAAGGGAGTCCTTTTGCGATCTCCTGGCATTTGTGTAACACCACTTTTAACACATCTGATAATCTCCTGAGTCTGTAGAGCAGAAAAATAACAAATCCAGCAGCATCTCAAAGACTCATACATACCTTGTGACAGAAGTTTTCCTAGACAAGGGCTTCATGTGTCTAAGTGGGCCCTAGTCCACCAAGGTAAATTCCACAATAAATCTGCTAATCTTTATGGGACCACAAGACATGTTGTTGTTCTTAGTGACCTAAATTCCTGAAATTCCTGAAACATGAACGTCTCTGGTCAGCATCACCCACTGTAGTTTCTTGCTTTCCCATCTTGAAATGTGGGAAGACTGTATTTGACCAAAATGTTTATTCACTGGGAAAGAAAACATGTCACCCTTTAGTCTCAGACAATTTTGTGGCCAGTATAATGCCGCAGGCAATAGTAAGTGGCTGCCTCTCATCTAAACAATTCATCAGTGTGAATAAACAGTTTTACCTAGCATTTGCCCAAGGAGTCTGGGATCAGGATCCATCATTTACTGTCAGAGAGAGAGAAGGAGGGAGTTAAGAGAGTCCTGCTGCATCAATTGTTTCAAAATTTTATTTTAGGATTGCTATGAAAAGATTTCAAACAGTATTTTAACATGTGTTCTTAAAAATCTTTGTCTTTCTACTTTTTTAATTGGTTTGGCCATCGCCTCCCCAAAATAGTACTCTACAGTGAACTTGCCACAGGTCAGCGTAAGAGGGGTGCTCCAAAAAAGTGAATCAAGGACTCCCTGAAACAACATCTCAGGCTCGGCCAAATTGATCACCAACAATGGTCCGCCCTGGCCTCACATCGGGAGGCATGGAAACACACTATCCACAATGCTGCAGCCTTATTTGAGAACTCACGCCGAACAAGTCTTGAAGAGAAATGACAATGCAGAAAGAATCACAACCTGGAAACATCACCCAAGGAGATCTTTGCTGTGCTTTCTGCAACCGGACTTGTTTATCTCGGATTGGCCTTTTCAGTCATCAGCGTGCTTGCAGAAAGCGCGGGATGAGTCCTTCCTGAATCTTCATTTGCAAAGAAAAGCCAGAGAGAGAGAGAGAGAGAGATTTGTTCATTGCCTCATGAGCCCTTGTGGGCTGGGAGGTGATACAGAAACACCTAAATAATAAAACCATTCAAAACAGTAATTTAAAAGCATCAGATAAAAGTACATGAAACAAAGAGCTCTGTTTGTGTAAATATGTAAAACAATTTGTTCCCAAAAGTCTGCTAAAACAGACATGTCTTCACCTGCCAACAAAGGAACAGGCAAGGAGAGAGCCTGCCAAACCCTGCCTAGGAAGGAAGTTTAAGAGTATGGGAGCAGCCACAGAGAAGGCCCCATCCTGCGTTCCTGCTAAATAGGCCTACGATGGTGGTTGGGATCAAGAGAACCACCCCATGTTTACCCATCTCCAAAATGGAGCCCAAAATATACAGAGAGACATATAGAAAAATGTGAGCATCAGACAGCCCTGCAAAATCAGGGGTCACTGAAGTGAGCTGATTTGTGCAACACACTTTTTTTAAGGATATAGTCAGTGATAAGAAGTAACTTGTTAAATTCAGTTAGAATCATAGAGTTGGAAGAGACAACAAAGGCCATCTAGTCCAACCCCCTGCCGTGCAGGAATGCACAATCAAAGCATTCCTGACTGATGGTCATCCAACCTCTGTTTAAAAACCTCCAAAGAAGGAGACTCCACCACACCCCAAGGCAGTGTGTTCCACTGCCGAACAGCTCTTAGAATCAGGAAGTTCTTCCTAATGTTAGGTGGAATCTCTTTTTCTGTAGTTTGAATCCATTGCTCCATGTCCTAGTCTCTGGAGAAGCAGAAAACAAGCTTGCTCCATCCTCATTATGACATCCCTTCAAATATTTATACATGACTATCATGTCACCACTTAACCTTTCCATCTCCAGGCTAAACATACCCAGCTCCTTAAGCCTCTCCTAATAGAGCACGGTTTCCAGACCTTTACTTAAAATTTCAGCACTAATTTACTTCCTGAACAATATGCAAAGGGATCTTATAGCACCTTTGAGACTAACTGCATCTGAGGAAGTAGACAGTCTATGAAAGCTTGTGCTCCAACTTCTTTCTCTCAGTCTGAGGACTTTTTCAGATGCCCTAAAACCCGTCACGGGAGGGTGGGAGAGGTACGCAGCTATCGCGTGTCAGGGGGTCAGTTTTGGACGACGACATCCCTCTCACGTCGTCATCCGTGTTACTTCTGTGTTTGATCTATTGAAAGCATGCCATTTTTTATTCACAGAAGTTTTTCATGAGTAAAAAGTGGCACCTTTTCAATAGATTGAACAAAGAAGTAACATGGATGATGATGGGAGGGGGACGGCGGCGTCCTAAACTGACCCCCTGCCGCGCGATAGCTGCGTACCTCTCCCACCCTCCCTTGACGGGTTTTAGGGCATCTGAAAAAGTCCTAAAAGGTGCTACAAGATCCCTTTGCATACTGATATTCCAGGCTAACACATCTATGTCTTCCAATTCTACTTCCCGAACAATGTTGTTAGCTATTAATTCATTAAATGTGACACTATGCCAAAGAGCCAAAGATATTGTTATTATCCATCCATTTATATCCCGCTTTTTCCTCAAAACTGGGACTCAAGCAGCTTATAAGGATTAAAACAAATACAGTCAAAAACAATTACAAAGACAGAAGTAAAAACATATTAAAAGTTATGGTTAAAATGCAATTAAACAATCCATAGAATTAAAACCATTTAAAACAAATCGATTAAAAGACAAAACAGTAAAGCCCTTTCACATTTCGCAGCTGGTTCTTTAACCAAAGCCTCATTCTCTTGGATATTTATAAGACTGCTTCTTGCTTTTTGTTAGTTCATCAGAGTTGGGGAATTACGGTGTTTAGGTCACAAGATTCAGACGAGTGCACATGGAAAGGGCTGTAGGAATCAGATTTTAAACTAACAAGTATTAAGGGCAACTGGTCTTCTTTACATTCAGATGTTTTGTATATTAGACATCATATGGGAAGATCCCGGTATTATTCCTACATGGCAGGGGATTGGACTAGATGGCGTTTGTGGTCCTTTCCAACTCTGTAAGTCCCAGGGAACTGAATTTTGAAGCTTGTAACCCTGGAACTTTTGCTGGCATCTATGTGGAAATCATTAAGCAGTGGGAAATAATATCAGGAGCTCTCATAAGCGGTGAAATAAGGGGATTGTTCCTTCTTACCTTATTGGGAGATGGGATAAGGAACATTTAATATAGCTGGCTTGCTTCTAGCCAGAAGATGGATGCAAAGCAGAGCAGAGGGTGAGCCCTGGCACAACAATGACTGGGATGGAAGGAAGAAGTAAAGAAGGGTCTTTGCCACTTGCAGCAACAAATCAGTGAAGTCTTGGAAATTGTAGGAAGCTGCAACTCCACTAGCTGAGATGGAGATTTGCACATAGTCCTTTCCTCTTACCTGGAGCTGAGCCCCCTAAAACTGAAAAACTTGCACCTTTGTCTCCCACCTGGAGATAACCCATGAAAACTGGAGACTCAGGGCCAGGGCCTGAGAACTGGCAACCCCACAATACTCCTGAGAAGAGCTATACTTTTATCTGGGGAAGGAGGTTGTCTCTATCATTTTCTTGACAGCTGGACCTCTCTGCAAAGGGAGACTTTCTTCTAACTCATGACAGCTTCCCTCCTCCAAATTAAAGAATAACCTGCCCGATGCTCCTCAATCCTGTCTTCCCATTTGTCTCAGATTGCAAGAACAGGGGCAGGATTTTCAAGCCCCTGACATTTCAAGCCCTAGACAGGCCACAGTAAATGATGGGCTGGCTGCATTCAATGTGCTAGATGACAAGTACAGGCCTGCAGTCATGCCACAGCTAATGCACAACTGTCACAAGAAGCAAAGCAAAGTCAAACACACAAATCATTTTTGGCAAGCCAAACCAGCCTCGAAGTGTTTGCTGCTCAGAAAAGCTGAGTGAAAAAGAGGCCTACAGAAGAGAGGATTGATTGAACAACTTCTCCTTATGATTTAAGGCATGTTTCAGTTAAACATTAATATGGGTAATGCTGCTCTCAAAGAAGAGCCAGTTACAGAGTTGATCCAAGAGTCAAAGCGAACAAAAGAGACAGAAAGAAGAAAATCTGGACCAAAGGAGCCAAAGTGCTGAAGATGAAGGTTATTTGAAGACGAATTAGGAAAGGAATCGGACTCTTTCAAACTATATGCCAAGTGTTGCCGTTTCAGTGCTATAGCAGGGTAAGAGTGTATCAGCCCCCATAGAGATTTTCCAAATTGCATTTGCAACCCCAATTTTTTTCCTTCCTTTTCCTTTCTTCCTCACACTTAGGAGATTTTCAGACACGGAAAAATCGTCCCTTGCCGCGCGAGCAGCCTCCCGAAACTGCTGCGCGGCAAGGGTCTTTTTCGGACCGCGCTGTGCCTGTTGCGAAGCCGTCCGTGTCACTTCCGTGAAGCTTGGGACGGCTCCGCGTCATATTTCAATCACGGGCAGCCTCCGTGCTTGAAATATGACGCGGAGCCGTCCCAAGCTTCACGGAAGTGACACGGACGGCTTCGCAACAGGCACAGCGCGGTCCGAAAAAGACCCTTGCCGCGCAGCAGTTTCGGGAGGCTGCTCGCGCGGCAAGGGACGATTTTTCCGTGTCTGAAAATCTCCTTACAGTGTACTGTCCTTTTTAAGTCCAGCCTAGTAAGGAAATATTTGCATTCCAGTAGCCTTTTAGAATATCTCAGGCTACAATCCTTTACACATTTATGTAGGAGTAAATCCCACTGAATTCATTGGGACTTACTTCTGAGAAGATATATGTATTGTTCATGTAAACAGTGTTACCCTAAGATGTGGGGGGGGGTGTTGGGAGTCCCACCCACAATGTCAGCATCTCCTTTGAAATTTGGGGGAACAGGAGGCCTACAAGCAGAAGATAACTTCGGGAATCTTTTCACCTGTCTCTCTTTTCTTCGCAAACGAAGATTCAGGAAGAACTCATCCCGCATTTTCTGCAAGCGTGCTGATGACTAAAAAGGCCAATCCGAGATAAACAAGTCCGGTTGCAGAAAGCACAGCAGAAGGTCTCCTTGGGTGATGTTTCCGTGTTGTGATTCTTTCTGCGTTGTCGTTTCTCTTCAAGACTTGTTCGGCGTGAGTTCTCAAATAAGGCTGCAACACTGTGGATAGTGCGTCTCCATGCCTCCTGATATGAGGCCAGGGCGGACCATCGTTGGTGATCAATTTGGCCGAGCCTGAGATGTTGTTTCAGGGAGTCCTATACACATACTAACTGTAGAGAACACTCCAGTTAAAGTAAAACAAAATATTTAATTGGAATCAACACAGGGGATAAGCTAACATATAAGGACACACACTCTTAAGAACCATACAAGGCTATTGCAAAATAAGGTGGGAAAGGTTGAGTAGAGAGAAGTCAGGAAGGGAAGTATGATAGCTACCAGTCTCAGAGAATGAGGTCTGCATAGCAGAGGGACTCAGACAGCCTCTAAGGGTAGCACAGTGAGAAAGAGAGTGGAGGATCAAGTCTATGGCACACCTGGCTATGGTCGGAGCCATGATATTTATAACCTATTTCGTACCCTGGAGGGGCACATTAGCGATGACAAAGCCTGGATGGCTTTCCCACAGAATGAACAAAAGGGGCTGAAACTGGCTGCTTGCCTTAGCACTGGAGTGACCAAACATTGATGGGATTTGGGACAACCTCATAATGTTTGGATAGGTAGGGTGTACAGGGAAGATTTCTGTAGGGTATGGATTGAGGGATGGTCACTGATTGCATGACTGAATCATTTCCTAAGGAGCCCAGGGCTGGGGAAAGGATTAGCATAGACCCCTCAATGACCAGGCTTTCTGTATAATCCTGTCTGAACTTTCCCCCATTATGATTCTGGACATGTTTCAGGTCATTGTGACCTTGACTGTCCTCCGGTCAGTTTACCTTCCTGGACAGCGTAACCCCAAAAAGTGCCCAATATGTATAGTTATGAAATCTCACGGGAGTAGTAGGGTATGCTAACAATAGAACTTTGCTCTACACACACACAAAAGCTCTCTCAAAGTAAGAAGACAGTAAAACCTCTTTGATTGTTTGACTTCAACAAGTTACAGTTTCTTTCCTGTGGCACTGTGCAGTCCTGACACACACCAAGAATTAGTAAATCAAAAGGAACTGGGAAAAGAATGAGAAAAGAAAACCAGTAAAAAAAAAGCCTTGAAATATAAGGTTTAGGCAATCTCAAAAAGAAACAAAAAACCAGAACTGAAGAAAGGAGTGGGGGGATTCAAATCAGGAATGCTTTTCTGCAATAATGATCATATTGTAGGGAAATCAGAGGCAGGAAGATCTATGAGTCAGTGAGAAAGAGAGACTGAAAGAAAACGAGGTGTACACTTCTGGCACTGCTGTAATTTAGAAAGGATCTCTTCAAAGCACACCTTTTTGAAAACCAGACTTCCTTCTCTTACATAACTGAGGATGGCACTTTTTCAACTTCATTTGGTAAAGTTTTTCATAAAGGCTTTTAACATACACTTAAACAGAAATTAAATATAAACTTAATACAGTCGTCCCTTCACATTCGCGGGGGTTCCGTTCCGCGGACCCCCGCGAATGTGAAAAAAACCGCGAATAACGACACCCCTCCCCCCTCCCTCCCCAGGCCTTCGCGGGGCCTTCCTAGGCCCCGCTAAGGTCTCCCCGGCCCTCCCTCCCGCCCTCCCCAGGCCTTCCTGGGGCCTCCGGAGCGTCTCCGGAGGCCCCAGAATCGCCTCCCCAGCCCTCCCCACCCCGTCCCCAGGCCTTTCTGGGGCCTCCGGAGCGTCTCCGGAGGCCCCAGGATCGCCTCCCCAGCCCTCCCCACCCCGTCCCCAGGCCTTCCTGGGGCCTCCGGAGCGTCTCCGGAGGCCCCAGGATCGCCTCCCCAGCCCTCCCCACCGCGTCCCCAGGATCGCCTCCCCAGCCCTCCCCACCCCGTCCCCAGGCCTTTCTGGGGCCTCCGGAGATGCTCCGGAGGCCCCAGGATCGCCTCCCCAGCCCTCCCCACCCCATTCCCAGGCCTTCCTGGGGCCTCCGGAGCGTCTCCGGAGGCCCCAGGATCGCCTCCCCAGCCCTCCCCACCCCGTCCCCAGGCCTTCCTGGGGCCTCCGGAGCGTCTCCGGAGGCCCCAGGATCGCCTCCCCACCGCATCCCCAGGCCTTCCTGGGGCCTCCGGAGCGTCTCCGGAGGCCCCAGGATCGCCTCCCCAGCCCTCCCCACCCCGTCCCCAGGCCTTTCTGGGGCCTCCGGAGATGCTCCGGAGGCCCCAGGATCGCCTCCCCAGCCCTCCCCACCCCATTCCCAGGCCTTCCTGGGGCCTCCGGAGCGTCTCCGGAGGCCCCAGGATCGCCTCCCCAGCCCTCCCCACCGCGTCCCCAGGCCTTCCTGGGGCCTCCGGAGCATCTCCGGAGGCCCCAGGATCGCCTCCCCAGCCCTCCCCACCCCGTCCCCAGGCCTTCCTGGGGCCTCCGGAGCGTCTCCGGAGGCCCCAGGATCGCCTCCCCAGCCCTCCCCACCCCGTCCCCAGGCCTTCCTGGGGCCTCCGGAGCGTCTCCGGAGGCCCCAGGATCGCCTCCCCAGCCCTCCCCACCGCGTCCCCAGGCCTTTCTGGGGCCTCCGGAGATGCTCCGGAGGCCCCAGGATCGCCTCCCCAGCCCTCCCCACCCCGTCCCCAGGCCTTCCTGGGGCCTCCGGAGCGTCTCCGGAGGCCCCAGGATCGCCTCCCCAGCCCTCCCCACCCCGTCCCCAGGCCTTCCTGGGGCCTCCGGAGCGTCTCCGGAGGCCCCAGGATCGCCTCCCCAGCCCTCCCCACCGCGTCCCCAGGATCGCCTCCCCAGCCCTCCCCACCCCGTCCCCAGGCCTTTCTGGGGCCTCCGGAGATGCTCCGGAGGCCCCAGGATCGCCTCCCCAGCCCTCCCCACCCCATTCCCAGGCCTTCCTGGGGCCTCCGGAGCGTCTCCGGAGGCCCCAGGATCGCCTCCCCAGCCCTCCCCACCCCGTCCCCAGGCCTTCCTGGGGCCTCCGGAGCGTCTCCGGAGGCCCCAGGATCGCCTCCCCACCGCATCCCCAGGCCTTCCTGGGGCCTCCGGAGCGTCTCCGGAGGCCCCAGGATCGCCTCCCCAGCCCTCCCCACCCCGTCCCCAGGCCTTTCTGGGGCCTCCGGAGATGCTCCGGAGGCCCCAGGATCGCCTCCCCAGCCCTCCCCACCCCATTCCCAGGCCTTCCTGGGGCCTCCGGAGCGTCTCCGGAGGCCCCAGGATCGCCTCCCCAGCCCTCCCCACCGCGTCCCCAGGCCTTCCTGGGGCCTCCGGAGCATCTCCGGAGGCCCCAGGATCGCCTCCCCAGCCCTCCCCACCCCGTCCCCAGGCCTTCCTGGGGCCTCCGGAGCGTCTCCGGAGGCCCCAGGATCGCCTCCCCAGCCCTCCCCACCCCGTCCCCAGGCCTTCCTGGGGCCTCCGGAGCGTCTCCGGAGGCCCCAGGATCGCCTCCCCAGCCCTCCCCACCGCGTCCCCAGGCCTTTCTGGGGCCTCCGGAGATGCTCCGGAGGCCCCAGGATCGCCTCCCCAGCCCTCCCCACCCCGTCCCCAGGCCTTCCTGGGGCCTCCGGAGCGTCTCCGGAGGCCCCAGGATCGCCTCCCCAGCCCTCCCCACCGCGTCCCCAGGCCTTTCTGGGGCCTCCGGAGATGCTCCGGAGGCCCCAGGATCGCCTCCCCAGCCCTCCCCACCCCATCCCCAGGCCTTCCTGGGGCCTCCGGAGCGTCTCCGGAGGCCCCACGGTCGCCTGCCCAGCCCTCCCCACCGCGTCCCCAGGCCTTCCTGGGGCCTCCGGAGCGTCTCCGGAGGCCCCAGGATCGCCTCCCCAGCCCTCCCCACCGCGTCCCCAGGCCTTTCTGGGGCCTCCGGAGATGCTCCGGAGGCCCCAGGATCGCCTCCCCAGCCCTCCCCACCGCGTCCCCAGGCCTTCCTGGGGCCTCCGGAGCGTCTCCGGAGGCCCCAGGATCGCCTCCCCAGCCCTCCCCACCGCGTCCCCAGGCCTTCCTGGGGCCTCCGGAGCGTCTCCGGAGGCCCCAGGATCGCCTCCCCAGCCCTCCCCAGCCCGTCCCCAGGCCTTCCTGGGGCCTCCGGAGCGTCTCCGGAGGCCCCAGGATCGCCTCCCCAGCCCTCCCCACCCCGTCCCCAGGCCTTCCTGGGGCCTCCGGAGCGTCTCCGGAGGCCCCAGGATCGCCTCCCCAGCCCTCCCCACCCCATCCCAAGGCCTTCCTGGGGCCTCCGGAGCGTCTCCGGAGGCCCCAGGATCGCCTCCCCAGCCCTCCCCACCCCGTCCCCAGGCCTTCCTGGGGCCTCCGGAGCGTCTCCGGAGGCCCCAGGATCGCCTCCCCAGCCCTCCCCACCGCGTCCCCAGGCCTTCCTGGGGCCTCCGGAGCGTCTCCGGAGGCCCCAGGATCGCCTCCCCAGCCCTCCCCACCGCGTCCCCAGGCCTTCCTGGGGCCTCCGGAGCGTCTCCGGAGGCCCCAGGATCCCCTCCCCAGCCCTCCCCACCGCGTCCCCAGGCCTTCCTGGGGCCTCCGGAGCGTCTCCGGAGGCCCCAGGATCGCCTCCCCAGCCCTCCCCACCCCGTCCCCAAGCCTTCCTGGGGCCTCCGGAGCGCCTCCGGGGGTCCCGTGGACGCCTCCCTGGGCCTCCCCGCTCCCTCTATGTCTTTCACGGGGCCTCTGGAGGCCCCGTGTCGCGGTTTTGGGGGGGGCCGGGGGGGCCCTCCCAAAACCGCGAATAACCGAAACCGCGAATGTCAAGTTCGCGAATGTGGAGGGACAACTGTAATTAAATTGCTATCCTTCTAATGTAAACGCAGCTGGGTTTTTTTTAGCTTATTCATGATTAATTAAACCCTTTCCCACTAACGTTCCTGTTTTTGGGAGCCATTATCCAAACAATGTCTGGGCAACTAGCCAAAGGCTGATTACTACATAGCTGATAGCAGAGGCACACCACAGTCAAGCTAATTACAGACAAAGGAATAAAAGCAGTGTGAAGTCAGACACTTAATTTACTAGCAAACAAAACACAAGTCCACAAGCAATGTCCAATATACAAGGTCCAGGTCTGGCAAACAGAGTTCAGGTCAAACACAGTGAGCAGGAACACAGCAGGTACTCAGGTAGGTCAGACAATCTCCAACAATCCCTGGAGGGCAGTGCTACATATTTATAGAGCAGCAGTTAACGCAGCTGCTGCTTAGCGAATTGCTGCTTGCTATAAATACACTGAGACCACCCCAAGCCCTCCTTTTGTTGGCTCTATGCTGTAAAGGTGGGTATAGGTATGGTGTCCTCTGTATCTGAAGAGGCAGGACCCTCTGCCAGAGCTGGTACTGCACTATTGCCTGTGTCTGAGACCTGTGGCTCTGGAACATCCTCCTGCTCTGGTTCAGCAAGTCCTGGCATGTCCACTGCTTCAGACTCTGAGTCAGACTCCATTTCCAAGTTCTGGAAGCAGGGCATGACAGCCATGTATGATGCTCTAAGCATATGGGAAGCAGGGCATGACAGCCATGTGTGATGCTCTAAGCATATGGGAAGCAGGGCATGACAGCCATGTGTGATGCTCTAAGCACATGGGAAGCAGGGCATGACAGCCATGTGTGATGCTCTAAGCACATGGGAAGGGTTGAATGTTTTCACGGCCGGCATCCATAGATTTTCCTTGGGGTTTTTCTGGACTTTGAGGCCGTGTTCTGGAATAGTTTCTTTCTGACGTTTCGCCTGCATCTGTGGCACAGCCACAGATGCAGGCGAAATGTCAGAAAGAAACTATTCCAGAACACGGCCTCACAGTCCAGAAAAAAACCAAGGAAAATCTACACATGGGAAGAAATAAAAGTTGTTAGCTGCTGTCAAGTCAACTTCAACTTATGGCGACCCTATGAATGAGAGATGTCCAAGGTACCCTATCATCAACAGCCCTGCTCATGTCTTGCAGATTCAGGGCCCTAGCTTCCTTGATTCAATCTCCCCATCTGTAATGTGAAATATAAGTAATATATAAAAATATAAGTATGAATAATAAATAAAGCAGCCTGGCCTTCTGGATTACCCATCAACATCAATACTAGCATCCCACAAAATCTGCACCCTAATATTAATTACCATTGGCAGCTGGTCATTTCCACGTCAGTAGGGTTGTGAACCACCCTTGATATTAGCTTGAACTTTAAAAGAGCCATCCAACCTACTGAATACCTAAAGCAAGTTCTAGCAACAACCAATGTAGCTAACTCACCTCCCAGTCCTTCTGTGTGCACTTTTCCCAGTTCCAGGGCCGGTTTAAGGAATTTTGGGGCCCCCTGCAGTGCTTTATTTTGGGGCCCCCATATGTTTATCTCAGGTCAATGTAACCTAACCTATTCACCGTACAGGATGTTCAGATCACAGTAGGGCCCCCGTATCCATGGATTCATTATCCATGGGACACAGAACAGCACACCTACCCTAGAGTCTTCCTAGTAAATGTGTCCTCCCTAGTGGTTTTCTAGGCCGTCCAAGGCAACTCTATGGTATTTTAAACCAGAAGTACCATTTTTTTCAATGGTGTTCACTATTATTCATGGTTTTCAGAATCCACCCCCCCGAACCAATCCCCAGTGGATAAGAGGGGCCTACTGTATTACATAATTTGACACCAATAATTTAGTTTAAAAACTGTATTATAGGCACTAACATAATATTTTTAGTTTATTAGCAATTAATGTAATGATGCAGATTTCCTCAAAGAAAAGAAAGAGTGGACTACAAGCTAAACATGAGTTAGCAGTGTGATGCAGCAGCAAAAAATGCCAATGCAATTCTAGGCTGCATTAATAGTGTCTAGATCAAGGGAAGTAATAGTATCACTCCATTCTGCTTTGGTCAGACCTCACCTGGAATATTGTTTCCAGTTCTGGGCACAACAATTCAAGAAAGATACCGAGAAGGATGTTGGGAGGTCTGGAAGCCATTATGCCCTATGAGGAACGGCTTAGGGAGCTGGGCATGTTTAGCCCAGAGAAGAGAAAGTTAGGAGGGGACATGATAGCCATGTTTAAATATTTGAAGGGGTGTCATACTGAGGAAGGAGCAAGCTTGTTTTCTGCTGCTCCAGAGACTAGGACACGGAGCAATGGACTCAAACTATAGGAAAAGAGATTCTACCTAAACATTAGGAAGAAGTTCCTGACAGTAAGAGCTGTAAGGCAGTGGAATACTCTGCTGCCTGGGAGTGTGGTGCACTCACCTTCTTTGGAGGTTTTTAAGGAGAGGTTGGATGGGCATTTGTCAGGAATGCTTGGATTGTGTGTTCCTGCAGGGCAGAAGCCAATCGGATGGGATGGCTGTTGGGGTCCCTTCCAGCCCTATGATTCTAGGCTGCATTCAGAGCCTGGGAAAGTTACTCTTGGATTACACCTCCCAGAATCCCCCTGCCAGCACCCTTCTCAAGATCTGGTTGCATTGTTCCTTTTCCAGCATTCTCTAGCCCAGTGGTTCTTAACTTGGGGTCCGCAATGTCCTCACAGGGGGTCCACAAAGGCTTGAAGACTGCTTGGCCCACCTCCTCCCTGTAGTGGAGTAGCCATGTGACAGGAACCAAGGCAAAGTCTGGCTGGCTTGGCCTGCACATTGCCATTCAATCCACTCCAGCCACAAACTTGCAGGAAGAAGCAAGAGTGTCTCTGAGGGAAAGTTTAATGGATGGTGTAATTGTATTGTTGTTGTTGTTAGCTATTATTATTAGGGTTTTAAATCTTGAGTTAAGTCTTGGGGCAACAAAAGATATTTAAAGGGGGTCCCTGGTAAAGAAAAGGTTAAGATCCACTGCTCTAGGCCAATGCCTCTCACATAACACTACTGGATATTGGTGTTTTAGTGACAACAATAAAACCATTGTTCCCAGTAATATTACTCCAAATTTTAATTTATATTCTTTATACAGTATTCTTCTGTTAAAAGAGTTAAGAGTGTTGTAAAAGTTTCAGCATTGCACTATGACTATGGAGACCAGGGTTTGAATCCTTACTCAGCCATGAATACCCCACTGGCTGACCTTGGGCAAGTCACACTCTCTCAGCCTCAAAGGAAGGCAAAGGCACACACCCTTTGAACAAACCTTGCCTAGAAAACCCCATGGTAGGTTTGCCTTAGCCAGAAATGACTTGAAGGCACATAGGCAAACACACACAAATGCAGGCTGAACTCAGTTGGCAAGGGAAGGGAAGGGAAGGGAAGAGAAGGGAAGGGAAGGGAAGGGAAGGGAAGGGAAGGGAAGGGAAGGGAAGGGAAGGGAAAGAAAGAAAGAAAGAAAGAAAGAAAGAAAGAAAGAAAGAAAGAAAGAAAGAAAGAAAGGAGCCCTTTCCGAGACAACCCTCAAATTCCCTGTCTCTCTCATAAACACACACTCACCGTCTCCGCGGTAGCAGCAAACTCCCTCCAGCTTCTGCCACAGAGGGCTGCTGTTTCTTTCACTTTCTCTTTAGTTTTGGAGACATTTTTTTGGAGGAGGGCGGGAATGTGGTGGAGTCTCCTTCTTTAGAGGTTTTTAAACAGAGGCTGGATAGCCATCTGTCTTGACTCCAGCAACAAGTTAAAAAGTAAAATAACCACCCCACTGTGCATGGCAGCCCCCCCCCAAGATCCCCGCGGCCCCCTGAAGACAGTCCCTCACTCACACGACCAGCTGCTCTGCCTTTCCTCCTTCACAGCAATGCAGCCAGGGACTGTCTCCAAATTACAACTTCCCAAGAGCAAACCCTTTCTCTATCTCCCGCACTAGCTCAGTGCTATTGCCATGCCCTGCCTGAGGAGGGAGGGGGAAGGGGCTCCAAAGGAGCGGAGGAGCCGGCTGCTGTCTCCTGGCTGTCTCCTTCATCAGATAAGGGCAACACTCACCAGGGGGCCCCCTTCACCCCCGAGGCCCCCCGCCAATGCGGATCTGGCAGACAGGTTAAACCGGCCCTGCCCAGTTCAAACACCAATTCAACAAGCTGTTTACTTTTGCTGCTCCTCCACCCTATGGAACACTCAGACCTCACCCTTCAAGTGGGCTGCCAGTTAAGGAAATGCCCCAGGCCATGATATCTCATCTCATCATCACTGTTGATTAGCAAGCAATCAACTTCAGAAGTTGGCCATCTTTCTTGACACCTTATTAGCATCTGTAGCATCCACAGCTGTTCAAGGAGGAGAAAAGGCTTTTACTAGGAGTGTGTAATAATGTTCATTTCACAATTCCATAATTCATTGTCAGTGGATCAGAGGGTGTTCTTCATGCTGTTGGTCGTTCATGCAAATTGCATTCATTTTATTAATCCCTTCCTGAGTTTATATTCATTTTGCTGTGTTCATTCTTTTTATCTTTTCCTTTCTTTTATTGGTATTTTTGCCATAGTCTGTAGCACTGGCTGCAGATGGTCTATAGCCTGAAATCTTACCTGGGAGTAGTAAGCACTATTAAAACAGGACTTACTTCTTAGTAGATGCGAATTGCTGGCTAAAAGATGGAGGAGCCTGTTGGAAATTTCAAGCCTTACAGAATATAGTTAGTTAAGAAGCTTCCATGAACATATTGTGTAGAGTATAAAACCATTTTGTTAAATGTTTATTTCCCTGAGAGCCAAATTGGTCAGCAGCACAGACAGAATGCAGACATACAACAGGAAACAGTCAGTCCGTCAATCCATCCATCCATCCTAACCTCACATCTCTCTCTCTCTGGCTTTTCTTCACAAACGAAGATTCAGGAAGGACTCATCCCACGCTTTCTGCAAGCGCGCTGATGACTAAAAAGGCCAATCCGAGATAAACAAGTCAGGTTGCAGAAAGCACAGCAGAAGGTTTCCTTGGGTGATGTTTCCGGGTTGTGATTCTTTCTGCGTTGTCATTTCTCTTCAAGACTTCTTCGGCGTGAGTTCTCAAATAAGGCTGCAGCATTGTGGATAGTGTGTCTCCATGCCTCCCGATGTGAAGCCAGGGCGGACCATTGTTGGTGATCAATTTGGCCGAGCCTGAGATGTTGTTTCAGGGAATCCTTGTATCACTTTTTTGGAGAGCCCCTCTTACGCTGACCCATGGCGAATTCACCATAGAGTACTATTTTGGGGAGGCGATGGTCCTCCATCCTAGAAACATGCCCTGCCCAGCACAGCTGTGTTCTCAATATCATGGCCTCAATGCTGGTGATCCCTGCTTGCTCAAGAACAGCAACATTCGTCACATAGTCAGTCCAGTGTATATTTAGGTTTGTGCGTAAACAGCGCTGATGGAAGCATTCGAGGAGTCATAAGTGGTGGCGATAGGTGATCCATGTTTCAGACCCGTAAAGAAGACTAAACAGTACAATGGCTCTATACACACTGATTTTTGTGTTTCGCCTCAGGTGTTTATTACTCCAGACTCTTTTGTGAAGTCTTCCAAATGCGCTATATGCCTTTGCTAATCTGTGATCGGTCTCTTTGTCAATCTTGGCATCTGAGGAGATGATGCTTCCCAGGTAGGTGAACTGCTGAACAGACTTAAGCACAGACTTGCCGATGGCAATGTGGGGATGGTGGTGTTTGTCCTGTGGTGCAGGCTGGTAAAGAACTTCCGTTTTCTTCAGGTTGACTTCCAGCCCAAACAGCTCTGCAGCTGTTGCGAAGCAGAATGTTACGCGCTGCAGAGCTGCTTCTGTGTGGGCAACAAGGGCAGCAGCATCACTGAAGAGCAGCTCATGGACTAGATAGTTTAGAGTCTTAGTGCGAGCCCTCAAACGGCTTCAGTTAAACAAGCTACCATCAGTACGGTAACGTATATAGATGCCGGCATCTTCTTCGAGCTCTGCCGTAGCCCTTTGGAGCATCATGCTGAAGAAGATTGTAAATAAAGTTGGCGCAAGAACACAACCTTGCTTTACTCCATTAGTTATTAGAAAGGGCTCTGAAAGAGCATCGCCATATCTGACTTGACCGCTCTGGCCCTCGTGTAGCAAGATAATCATTTTAACGAATTTGGGGGGGGGGCATCCTAATCTTTCCAGGATCTGCCACAGACCTTTTCTACTCACAGTGTCGAAGGCTTTGGTGAGGTCAACAAATGTTACGTAGAGACCCTTGTTCTGCTCCCTACATTTTTCTTGCAGTTGTCTAAGGGCAAATACCATGTCTGTAGTACTCCTATTGGCTCTGAAGCCACATTGGCTTTCAGGAAGAAGTTCTTCTGCAATGGCAAGAACTAATCTGTTCAGGAGTATCCTTGCAAGGATTTTTCCAGCAATAGAGAGCACTGTTATGCCTCGGTAGTTTGAGCAATCGGATTTTGCTCCTTTTTTCTTGTACAGGGAGATGATGACTGCATCTCGGAGATCTGATGGCAGTTCCCCCTTTTCCCAGCAATTCACAAGGAGTTTGTGGAATTTATCATTGAGTACATGACCTCCGTGTTTCCAAACTTCAGGTGGGATTCCATCAATCCCAGCTGCCTTGCCGTTTTTCAAGTGATGTATGGCCTTAAGGGTCTCTTCCAAAGTGGGAGCTATGTCCAATTCATTTTTCATTGGTTTTTGTATCATATGTTGAATAGCTGAGCCTTGGACTACTCGGTTGGCACTAAAGAGACTTTGAAAATGTTCAGCCCAACGATTTAGGATGGAGGCTTTATCAGTAATTAATGTTTGACCATCTGTACTGTATAAGGAGCTTTGGACCTGATAAGTAGGTCCAAACACTGCTTTAAGAGCTTCATAAAATCCTCTATGATCAACCAGATCTGCACAGCGTTGTGTCTTTTCTGCTATATTGATCCACCACTTGTTCTGCATGTCTCGGAGTTTTTGTTGAAGTTTACTACATGTGAGATGGAAAGCTGCTTTTCTTGCATGGCAAGTTGGCTGGGCAAGGTATGCCTGGTGAGCAGCTCTCTTCTTTGCCAACAGCTCCTGGATCTCTTGGTTGTTTTCATCAAATCAGTCTTGATTTTTCTTGTGGGAGAACCCGAGGGATTCTTCCGCAGACTGGAGGATACTGTTTTTGATATGTTGCCAAAGCACTGTAGGAGAAGGATCTATAGGATGGTCTTCAAGTTTTGTTTGCAGATTTGCCTGGAAGTTGTCTCTCTTCGTAGTGTGTTGAAGATTGTTGATTTGGAGTCTCTTCTTTAAGATGCCACCCCTCTTAGGTTTGAACTTAAGATGAAGATTTAGTTTACATCTGATGAGGCAATGATCTGTCTGACATTCTGCACTGGGCATCACTCGAGTATGACAGGCATCGTGGATGTTTTTCTGGCGGACTAGAACATAGTCAATGAGGTGCCAATGTTTGGATCGGGGATGCATCCAGGTTGTCTTCAAGCTGTCTTTCTGCTGAAAGATAGTGTTTGTAATAGTCAGCTGTTGTTCTGCACAGAACTCTAGCAAGAGGCGTCCGTTATCATTGCAATTTCCAACACCATGCTTGCCTAAGACACCTTTCCAGGCTTCGGAGTTCTTTCCTACTCTGGCATTGAAGTCACCAAGGATAATAATTTTATCTTCTACAGGGACTTTTTGTATGAGGTGGCATAGGTCTGTGTAGAATTTGTCTTTCTCTACAGGGTCGGCTTGCATAGTTGGGGCATATATACCAAAGAGAACAACATGTGGGAGGCATAAGGAAATAATGCGATCAGAGTGTCCTGTTGGCAAGGTTTCGAATTTGGAGGCAATGGAGTTTTTAATCATGAAGCCTACTCCTGAAAGATGTTTTTCAGTTTTGGGTTTGCCAGACCAGTAAAATGTGTAGCCGACGCCGTGTTCTTTAAGACTGCCTTTGGAGACAAACTTCACTAAGAGCAGCAATGTCAATATTAAGTCGTGATAGCTCATGGGCTATTAGAGCAGAACGATGCTCAGGCCATCCACTATTTTCAGAGTCTCGCATGGTTCTGATGTTCCAGCATGCAAGCATCAGTTTATTTACACCTTTGGAGGTTTCTTTGTCTTGGTTTGACCACATCAGAAGATTCCCGTTGGCCGTGGCTAGCCAACGAGGTAGTTGGGGATGAGCTTTCGTTAGGCTACCTTTTCTAGACCCCTCTCCATATGGAGCAAGCAGTGCTCTCCTTTAAAAAGGCTGCTTGGTTGTTCAGGATGCTGCCGAACAAGACTGTCATCTCCCGGGTCAGCCTCGAACGACCAAAGTCCTGAACCGCCTGCATGCAGGGTTGGGTCTGCGGCTTCCAGTGCATCTTTACACCTGCCGTTTTGTCCCTCACCTATCGCTACAGGGCTTTATTTTTATATATATATTTTTGAATTGGATTTGTCCTTCGAGGCTGTGCAATGGATTTTTCTAGGGGAGCGCAGCGTGCACAGAACTGGCCTCACCCTTTAAACCAAAGGTTCGTCTGCTGGCCTTGCAATCATGGACAGTAGCAGCGAGGTCCTCGGGTCGTAGGTTTGATTAGAGTTTCCTTCTCTTAGGTGGTTGACCTTACAGGGTTGGACGAGCACCATCTGCCCGGGTTTGGGATTAGAGTTTTCCTTCTCCTAGGATGGTTGCCACAGGGCTAGAGAGCCCATCCTGCCCTTTGACGCTCTTTGTCAGACCCTTCAGTTTTGACCTGTCTGGCATGGGAGACCCTACCAGTGGCTATTATGCCACCGCCAGCATAGCTCAAAACATCATTAGGGTATGCAAGCCTCTCTCCCACGACAAGGGGGCGTCAATGGAGACCCTCACATACATGAATGTAAATTCTGAATTGACATTGTCTTCCCAGTGAAAGCTACCTTGTGGTTCTAGTGGACAGTTCAATTAAAATATTGAACCAGTGTATAGCTGTTTGTTTGTTTTTTTAAAAAAGGCAAGTTCTATTTTGTAAATAATTAGAAAAAAATTAAAAATACAACTGCAAAAATCATATTGTCTTTATACAAATTTGTGCTACAGCCAAACCTGGAATGCTGTGCACAGGCTTGGTCACTGAACCCCACTCCAAAAAAAAAAAGAAAGAAAGAAAGAAAAAGAAAAAGAAAGAAAGAAAGAAAGAAAGAAGAATACTTGGAAAGATGCAGTAAAAGGCAACCCAGATGATCAAGAGACTAGAGCAATGCCCCTATGATGTTATAATGTTTCATACTGTTTAGCTTGGAGAATAGGTGACCAAGGAGAAACGGGAGAAAAATATATACAGTTACAACTGGACCCCCATATCCACTGATTCATTATCCACTGATTCAATTATCCATGGGACACAAAACAGCACACTTACCATAGTCTTCCTAGAAAATGTGTCCTCTCTTACCATTTTCTAGGTCCTCCAAGGCAACTCTATGGTATTTTAAACCACAAGTCCCATTATTTTCAATGGTGTTCACTATTATCCATAGTTTTTGGTATCCACACACCTCCAGAACCAATCCCCAGCAGATACGGAGATCCTACTGTATGAATGGTGTAGAGCAACTGTGGGCAAAGTGTGGCCCACAAGCTGCATGCAACACCTGGGTCTCACTTTTGCTTCCCCTGAGCCCCTTTCTCCCCCAAACCCCAAAGACCCTCAACTTTCCCCATTTAAAAAAATGGTGCAGTTTTCAGGTAATTTTTCTTGAAAACCATGTGGAAAATCCCCAAAGATATGAAAACATCTCTACCCACAGAACTGTACAGAACCTCCCGCCTATGATCCCAAATATCTCCATTTTCTTTTGTAGTCCCTCTCAAAATAGTGACTAGTCACCATTTTGAGAGGAACTACAGAAGAAAATGGAGACATTTGGGTTTGCTCTATGGGGGGACTGTGTGGCCCATGAGGAGCCTGGGGGTAAATTGGCCCCTGCCCACCATGTAGTTGCTCACCCCATGGCCCTTTCACAGAACATCATTAAAGTGTCATATTTCACTTTAAAATGCCTTAAATCACTCTCAGAAGATAGCTATTGAGAGCAACTAGAAAACATTACTTATTAGACCAGTACTGTAATGTTGGTCCTGCATGTTACAATCGGGTTCATATTGTAGCATTGCTATGCCCTGCTAACCCTTATAACTAGTAACTTCATTACTTGTGACATTACTCCCAAGCTTTTTTTTCTTCTGGTAGTTGTGGCTCTTCTTCAACCCTTCCCCTACTTCAACTATTATTTTGAGACATTATGGGATGCATGATACCCACCCCTATTCTCAAGGCAGTAGCAGCTGGTGGCTTCAATATCAGTGGGGTGGTTTATTCCCACAGTCTGACCTGTAAGAGTCTCTGAATTGTAAAGCTTAGCACCTTGGACAGCTCCATTAAAATTCAGAACAGATTCACCACTCCAGTGATATGGGAGCAGCCAACTGCCACTGTCTAAAGTCACATACAAATCCTAGAACCATAGAGTTGGAAGAGACCACAAGGGCCATCTAGTCCAACCCCTGCCATGCAGGAGTACCCAATCAAAGCACATCAAGCACATTTACCATCCGGCCTCTGTTTAAAAACTTCCAAAGAAAGAGACTCCACTACACTCCGAGGCAGCTCATTCCACTGCTGAACAGCTCTTACTATCAGGAAGTTCTACCTAATGTTTAGGTGGAATCTCTTTTCCTGTAGTTTGAGTCCATTGCTCCATGTCCTAGTCTCTAGAGCAGCAGAAAACAAGCTTGCTCCATCCTCAGTATGACATCCCTTCAAATCTTTAAACATGGCTATCATATCCCCTCTTAACCTTCTCTTCTCCAGGCTAAACATACCCAGCTCCTTAAGCCACTCTTCATAGGACATGGCTTCCAAACCTTTGACCATTTTGGTCACCCTCCCTGGACACGTTCCAGTGAGGTCTGACCAAAGCAGAATAGAGTGGCACTATTACTTCCCTTGATCTAGACACCATACTCCTATTGATGCAGCCTATAATCACATTTGCTTTTTTATCTGCTGCATCAGATGGGGCTGTGTATTCTAGTCCTGAGAGAGTAATGATACCCTCCCTGCTCTATAGCTGGCACTCCTGCATTGCAGCAGAAAGATGATTTGATGGAAGTCAGCCTAAAGTAAGGACAGAGGAGATTATCAGACAGGAACAAAAAAAGTGTTCCCATCCCACAATCTCCTTTCCCGCCACTCTCCCACCCTTGTCCCAGCACAAGAAAGAAAACTTTCACACTTACCTGAATTATTCTTGTGCTGGGAAGCCCAGGAAGTGAAAGGAGCTCTAGAGCTCCTTTCATTTCCTGGTTTGTAATCCCGGCTGCTTTTGCAAGAAGAGGAGAGCCGGGATTTAAAGGACAGGCTGGCGATCGGGGTGGGGGAGGTGGAGGGCTGGCGATCAGGGGGGTTGATGGGCTGGCAATCGGGGGCTGGAGGGCTGGTGATCGGGGGGGTGATGGGCTGGCAATCGGGGGTCAGAGGGCTGGCAATCGGGGGGTGATGGGCTGGCGATCGGGGGCTGGAGGGCTGGCAATCGGGGTGCAGAGAGGAGTGATCTGGGCTGCAGCAGCAGGGGCCTGTCATAAGGGAGGCATCCGGAAGTGTTTTGACACTCCGGACCTCCCACTAATGCTGGCATCCTGCCAGCATAATGGGCACCTTTTCACGTTCCCCTCATTCTGTTACAGAAACGGAATGAGGTACCTATTGACGGCTTAAGCCGTGAATTAAAAAACGGGGGCAGCACTGGAGCAGAACAAGAACAGAACAGGCAGGGAGAATGTCATGTGAAAAGGAAAGCCTTTCCCGATACTCTGGAGTCCCTGTTCCGCTTTATTTGGCACATCTGATACTCTCCAGAGACTTGAAATATGGCATAAGACCACAAAATAAAGCAGACTCTATGGAATCTTCTTACCCACATCCATCAACTAGCTGAGGATCAACCATGTATTTGAGAAAGCGGGCAAGCAAATTATCTCTTCTGGCTTGTAGCAAATCCAAACACAACCTAGCCTATGTAAGATTGTTCCTTTGGGAAAGAGGAACAGAGACAAAAGGCATTGTAAAAGGTATCTCTCTACCTTAAGGGTAGCTTATGGCCTTGAAGGGATGGTGTTAGGACCTTGGGCTTATTGTTCATCATAAGTTGAATATGAGTCAGCAGAGTGATGCTGCAGCAAAGAAGGTGAACGCTTTTTAAGCCTGCGTTAATAGAAGCATAGTTTCCAATCTGAGGGGGTCCCACTCTATTCTGCACTGGTCAGGCCTCATCTGGGATGCTGTGTTCAGTTCTGGGTGCCTCATTTTAAGTTGGAGCAGGTTCAAGGAAGGGCAGTGAGGATGATAAGAAGTATGGAGAACAAAACATATGAGGAAAGGTTGAAAGAGCTGGGCATGTTCAGCTTGGTGAAGAGAAGACCGAGGGGTAACATGATCACACTCTAAATACTACCTCAAGGGCTGCCACAAAGAGGAGTGTGCAGGCTTGTTCTCTGCTGTCCCCAAGGGTATAACTAGATCTAATGGCTTTACGTTGCAGGACAGTAGATTTAGATTGTTAGAAGGAACTTCTTGACAGTAAGAGCGTTTTGGCAATCAGTTGCCTAGAGTGGTGGGATCTCCTCTAGACATCTTCAAAAAGAAGCTGGACAGCTACCTGCTGGGGCTGTTTTAGCTGAAGATCCTACGCTGAGCAGGGGGCTGGATGTGATAGCCCATAGGGCTCCTTCCAACTCTATGATTCTATGAGTCTATGACTCTACTTTATTTGCCTTCTTCCTGTCCTGGGTTCAGTGGCACAGACCATATTATCTGCAAAACTATACACCAGCTATGGTTATGCAAATCCTTTTGTAAATCTCCATTGAATTGGTTACTTAAAACTGACTGGGATGAATATATAAGCAGAAAAGATGAGAAGCTTTGGAAATCCATTAACCAGAAAGCAGAATAATGTTTTGGTTCGAGTTTTATCAAATATTCCTGGAACATCTAAACCCCTTCCTACCATCTTCCAAATGAGAGAGAGAGAGAGAGAGAGAGAGAGAGAGATTTCCATCTCTGATTTATTTCTCATGGGGTAAAGTAAGTAAAAATTGGAACAACTTAAAGGCAAACATTTAGTAAATACTTACATCCCCATGGTTTCTCATGAATGGGCTATCCAGCTAACCGATCAGTGGTGGGATATTCAAAGAAAGAGTATAAAAAATACATTTTAAAAGATACATCTGGTCATTTGCTAAACTTGCTGATGCGTAAATCCAGCCGGGGTCTCCTTCCTTGGAGGTCTTTAAACAGAGGCTGGATGGCCATCTGTCGGGGATACTTTGATTGTGATTTCCTGCGTGGCAGGGGGTTGGACCGGATGGCCCTCGTGGTCTCTTCCAACTCTGCAATTCTATGATTCTATGATTCTATGATTCTACTTTAAAATGGCTTCTTGAATGTAGAAATCTAGCATGCCAGGCAGAATGTTTCTAGAATGTCTGCCTTAATGTGTTAGATCTTTAGTGGTAGTACCTTTTAAAAGATGGGAGAGCTTGCAAACTGGAAAAGTTTCAAATGAAAGAAAAGCCAACTAACCTAGCAACTTTATATATCTAGAGCTCTCTGGCTGAGGATCCTAAATGCCCCTCTCTAAATTGCAGATATGCACCCTAAATCCCCTAAAGGTACCAGATCATATCTGATCTTGGAAGTTATGCATGGTCAGCTCCAGTTAGTACTTGGATGGGAGACCACCAATGACTCCCAGTTGCTGTAAGCTATATTTCAGAGGAAGGAACTGGCAAAACCACCTCTGAGGATCTCATGCCTAAGAAAGCCCCATGAAACTCATGGGGTTGCCCTAAGTCAGCAGATGACTTGAAGGCACATACGCACACAAACTGCAAATCCTGAGTTTCCATAGGATGTTAACATGACAGATAAAGTGGAATATAGACATGGGGAGCCCTGGGCTACAATGTCTTGATGCTGTTGTCCTTCCACCTAGCATCTGCCACTTAAGGTGTATGCCTCACTCTGCATCATGGTAGACCCAGCCCTGATTAACAGATCATTTAGTTTACAGTCTTGCATAACATCTGACTACAACATAGAGAGCCACAGATGATCACAACCCATCAGGCCTTAAGGAGCATCCAGCTTCCCATATCTTCCCACTGTGAGCAGTGTCTGAGAACTGATTGTTGTGTATATTATATGCCTTCAAGTCTATTCCAACTTATGATGACCCTGCCATGGGGTTTTCTTGGCAAGGTGTCTTCGGAGGAGGGTTGCCCTTGCCTTTCTCTGAGGCTGAGAGAGTGTGATTTGACCGTGGTCACCCAGTGGCTATCATGGCTGAGCAGGGATTCAACCCCGGTCTCCCAGAGTCATAGTCCAACAATCAAGCCACTACTGATTCCTTGGACTAATTCTTCCCGTCTCAGTTTAATTGAATGTTTGAGCCTTACTTACTTATCACCAGTAAGCCTAATGCAGCCTAATGAGCCTTTTGGGGTCTTGGGTCTCTCACCTACTGTATCACTGACTGCAGCACCACTTTACCAAATGTTGCTTTTGCAGATCTAAACTTGTCCAACTTATAATGCCTAACAAATGTAGTGGCCTCTGACCACCCAGCAGCTTCACATATCTGTTTCAAAGAAGAAGACACATAGTAAGCCTTTGTAGTTGACACTGATCTTGTTGAATGAGGGCACACTGACGTAGACTGTGGTTTATTTTCATAGTCATGGCATAAAATTATGCATGCTTTTATCCATCTTCCAATCACTGTCGAAGATGCCCTGTGACCCAAAGTTCGTGGATTATAGGATACAAACAGGGCCTCCATCCACCTCAGGTGTTTTGTCCTCTTTACATATATCATCACTGCTCTCTTTACATCAGGTGTGTGCCATTGACATTTCTTCTCATGAGACGGATGAAGACAAAAAGTTGGCAAATAGATTGGATCTAATAGCCCCTGCTTTGGGACACACTTTGGAACAAATGATTGATCCAACAATCCTAATCTGTATAGTTCAAATGTACATAAGTTTGGATTTATTGATAATGCTGCCAACTCTGACACTCTCCCCGCTGATGTAATTGTGACCAAGAATGTCACTTTAAATGAAAGCACCCATAGCGATGCCTCCCTCAGTGGTTCAAATGAAGGTTTGATAAATCTCTGTAAAACTAATGTCAAATCCCATGTTGGAAAACAATGAACAGTAGGAAAAGACGTAAGTGTTCCCTTAAGAAACCTTTTAACATGAGGACGGTCTGAAAGAGATATCCCCTGTAGGCTTAACACAGCTGATAATGCTGCTATTTGCCTTTTTAGTGTATTAGTATCTAAACCCAAGGTCTGTAAAACTCTTTTTAATAGATTTTTAAAACCATCAACATTAAACAATCTATTATCATTCCCATCCTTTTCCTCTTCCTGATCAGACAAATATAACTGTTCATCCTCCTCCATAAAGCTTTCTGGGATCTTGGTGAGGACACAAGAGAGAGCCTTCTTAGTGGCTGCTCCCACCCTCTGGAACTCCCTTCTGTGGGAGGCTAGGCTGTCCCCCTCCCTGCTTTCCTTTCGCTGGCAGGCAAACACATTTTTATTCAAGCCAGTTTTTAATCTATAGCTGCACCTGCAGAGGTTTTTTTATTGGGGCATGTTTTTATTTTAAATTAATCTATAGCTGCACCTGCAGAGGTTTTTTTATTGGGGCATGTTTTTATTTTAAATTGTGCTGTTGTTAGTATGCCCTACTATGCCCTCTCCATGGTATATCACAACTGGAAATATTGGACACTTTTCGGGGTCCAGTTGGCTGAAGCAGACCAGAGGTTAGTTGGAGGTCACAATAACCTGAAATATATCTAGAAACAGAATGGTGTGAAAGCTCCTATTAGGAATGAGCAGGAAGCCGCCGCAATAATGGGTTTACGCTAACAGCCCAGACATTAAGGAGGTAGATATTAATCCTTTCTTCCACCCTTGGGCATTCCCAGCAATAATTCAATCAAGCAATTAGGTGACCATTCCTTAATCTATACCCTACAGAAATCTCTCCTATACCCCCCTACCTGACCAACCATTAAGAGGTTGCATCAGAACCATCAATATTTTCTCTTGCTGTAACCAGAGCAATCAGTTGAGTTCCGTTCCCTTTGTCTATCCTGTGGGAAAGCCATCCAGGCTTTGTCATAACCAGAGTACCCCTTCAGTATAAATATTAGAGCCTAGACCCCAGCTAAGTGTGCCATAGATTGACCCCACCATTCTCTTCTTCGTTGTGCCACCCTCAGATGCCTATCTGAGCCTCTTCACTGTGCAGACCTCTTTCTCCAAGATTTGTAATTATTACTCTTAAACCCCGGACCTCTTTCTAGCCAACCCTTCTGTCTTTCTCTTCTAATAGTCTTGTATGATTTGTAAGAGTGTACAGTATATTCTTGTGTGTTAGTCTATATTATTCCAATAAAATCTCTCTCTCTGGCTTTTCTTCGCAAACAAAGATTCAGGAAGGACTCATCCCGCGCTTTCTACAAGCGCACTGATGGCTAAAAAGGCCAATCCAAGATAAACAAGTCTGGTTGCAGAAAGCACAGCAGAAGGTCTCCTTGGGTGATGTTTCTGGGTTGTGATTCTTTCTGTGTTGTTGTTTCTCTTCAAGACTTGTTCAGCGTGAGTTCTCAAATAAGGCTGCAGCATTGTGGATAGTGTGTCTCCATGCCCCCCGATGTGAGGCCAAGGCAGACCATTGTTGATGATCAATTTGGCCAAGCCTGAGATGTTGTTTCAGGGAGTGCTTGTATCACTTTTTTGGAGCGCCCCTCTTACGCTGACCCATGGTGAGTTCACTGTAGAGTACTATTTTTGGGAGGCAATGGTCCTCCATCCTGGAAACGTGCTTTATTATATTTCAGCTGGAGCCTCCTCTACAGTTAGTACTGGTATACGTAAGTGGAAAGATCCCTGAAGTTACCCTCCTCTCACAGGCCTCTTATTTGAGCTATTAATTCCCCCAAATATTAAAATAGATGCTAGCACTCTTGTAGTTACTATAACATCTAAGAAAGGAAGAGTTTTCTGATGAAACTAACATGAAAATGTAATATTCAGATTGATGGTATTAATCCAATTGAAGAAGTCATGTACTCTTGTAGTATCTTCGTGAAAGACACCTGTGTGTTAATTGAGGGAAAAGATCCCCCTCCACAGAGACAATATAAATACCTTGCTGAAGCAGAAGAAGGCATGGGGAAAACCATAGAGGGTCTGTTAAAATAGGATATCATCACCCCCATGCAACCCATCTGCAATATGTCCCTATGGCCTGTCCTTAAAGCAGATGTGTTACCCAAAATGCTCTTATTCAGATCTTAATTAGGGGAATTAATTAGCTCGATAATTGGCATGCAAGAGGTTGGGTAACTATGCACGATTTTTTCCCTAAATATACCAGTATGGCTATCAGAACTCCTGCTAAGTAACAAAAGGTAATTTTTATTTGAGAAATCAGCATATGAAAAGAAGGCATTCAGTCAGCAATACATACTTTCAAGAGCTATCAGAAAGGAAAGTAACAGAGTACGGGAATAGTGATCAGGGATGACGGGTGATATTTACCAGTCCGAACAAAACATGAGGACTCAGACTGCAAACAGCTGAGGATGGGCTTCCAGAATGACATGGAGGATGTATACAGGTTGGAACCCACACTGAATGACCAAAAATCCAGGCTTCTTAGACCCTTTTTGCACTTTGAAGTAAGTCTAAAACAATGGCATAATGACCCTTTCTTCTAGATCAAAGAAATTGATCCTATCGGATTGAAGTGGGGGTCTTTAATGTGTTGGGAAAGCCTTGCAGTGTGGGGAAATTGACACAAAAGTTTGGGTTTGAGGAAGTGGCTTCATTAGCATTCAAGACCTTGTTTATCTCAAGCCTGTTTTCCCAGGCAGGATGAAGCTCATCACAAGCTAGTCATTTCACAAGAGCCTGCTAGATCTGTATAGTTTTTGCCCTTTGATCTCAGCCTTCAGCCATGTGATATATGCCTGACAGCTCACATACATGCCACCACTATCTTTGATTCATATCAATTTGATGTTCCTTTTCATTCATTTTCATTGAGGTATGGTGGGAGTACACAACAGACAGAAAGACTATAGGCTGTCATGCCCTAGAAGCTACAACTTCTCCCTGTTCCCTCTGTAGTGGCCAAATATTTGATTTATTTATAGTGTATTTTTATTGCCAAGAAGGAAAAGACACACTTGTGGAATTTTCTGCCTCATGCTCCAAAATAACTTGGCTAGTTTTAGGTACTATGTACCTTGACTTGGATTGGGTGGGAGGGGGTGAGTCTGCCATTTGCTCTTCCAGTTCAGCCAGCCAAAATGGCTTCAACGGGACTCTAGGGCATGCTGAAGGCTCCAGGCTTTTTTCTCCTCTCTCTTGTTTTCCCTCACTTTCAATCCTCACTGGCCCCCTCATCTGTTTCCCTGTCTAGCTGAGTTACCCATGTCCAAAAGGTGGAACTGCATCCAACATACTATATCAACAGGAATTCTGGTCTTGGATCAGTTTCCTCAAGTTCCTGAGAATTCTTGCAATTTAAAAAAAATGCTCAATTTGGATCGATACTCCAGTGTTTCCGCATCTATCTTGGATGCCCTTCCTGGAACACCTTTTCCTCTGAGGCTACATAGCATCATAGAACCATTGAGTTGGAAGAGACTACAAGGGTAATCCAGTTCAACCCGCCAGGCCCTTGACATGAAGTTGCTTGGAGATTACCTCACTGTCAAATAATTGGCTGTACATATCTTCTTTTTGAAAATATGGTTAAAACACACAAGGCCCAAGAAACCACACATACACACACATATATATCCATGCAAGTCCTGATTTTTCTTATATGCCATGTAGAAAATATGGAAGAACTTCATTATGGGAACGATCCTTCCAAGACTCAAGAAAAGAAAAGGTCCTAGGGAAAACTTAGGATGTGGAAGGACATTGAAAAACTCAACCAACCACTTACACCCACACCTTTACCCACCAGGGGTCCAAATTTTACCAATCATGTGTCCATTTGAGTACCAATATTGGTAGTAGTTTTATGTACTTAGTATTAGATATCCCATCAATACACCAGAATTTAAATGAAGTTCTTCTCCTGTTCACAGAACCATTTCTATGACCAGTCAAACTGGTGGTGGCAACCATCCTGTCAAGACTCAAGAAAAGAACTAAGAGGAAATGTAAGGTGTGAAAGGACAGCAAAAGACTCAAACTAGCCATGGCTAATTTGACAACTTCATTATGGAACAACTGCAACATCAAACTGAACAGGGTCAGTTTGGTTCTATTTTCATTTATTCTGAAATGAATGCCATTGTAATGAACATAAGTTTAAATTAAAAGTAATGAACTTTTTAAAACTCACTTTTTTCCAGGGGAGGCCTCTCTAACCATGGCAGCAAAGGTGATTTTTACAACACTATTTTGTTTTCCCCAAAGACTTCCTGTTCATTACCACTAGTGTTGCCAGGTTTTCAAAATAAAAATAAGGGACAATCAAAATACATGACAAACAGGGTTAACATTGGGAAGCAGCTGTTAACAACCTTGTGTTCTACCTAAATACAAAATCATAGAATCATAGAGTTGGAAGAGACCACAAGGGACATCCAGACCAACCCCCTGCCATGCAGGAATACACAATCAAATCATTCCTGACAGATAGCCATCCAGCCTCTGCTTTTAAACTTCCAAAGAAAGAGACCCCACCACACTCTGAGGCAGTGTATTCCACTTCTGAACAGCTCTTACTGTCAGGAAGTTCTTCCTAATGTTTAGGAGGAATCTCTTTTCCTGTAGTTTGAACCCATTGCTCCGTGTCCCAGTCTCTGGAGCACCAGAAAACAATCTTGCTCCATCTTCAGTATGACATCCCTTCAAATATTTAAACATGCAAGGCCAGTTTAAGGCACTGGCGGGGTCAGCATCCGCAGGGGGCCCCATCATTGGGGGGGCACATAGTAACCCTTCTCCTGCAAAAACATTATTAGTAATAATCTGAATATCCTGTACTGTGAATAACTTAGGTTGAGATAGGTTACCTTGAGATAAACATATGGGGCCCCCAAAATAAAGCATTGCAGGGGGGCCCAAAATTCCTTAAACCGGTCCTGTAAACATGGGTATCATGTCCCCTCTCAACCTTATCTTCTCCAGACTAAACATGCCCAGCTCCCTAAGCTGCTCCTCATAGGGCATGGCTTCCAGACCACCCACCATCCTGGTTGCCCTCCTCTGGACACGTTCCAGCTTCTCAATATCCTTCCTGAATTGTGGTGCCCAGAACCGGACTCAGTATTCCAGGTGAGGTCTGACCAAAGCAGAATAGAGTGGCACTATTACTTCCCTTGATCTAGACACTATACTCCTATTAATGCAGCCTAGAATCGCATTGGCTTTTTTTAGCTGCTGCATCACACTGCTGACTCATGTTCAGCTTGTGGTCCACTAAGACTCCTAGATCCCTTTCGCATGTACTGCCATCAAGCCAGGTGTCACCCATCCTATATCTATGCATTTCATTTTTACTGCCCAAGTGTAGTATCCTACATTTCTCCCTGTTGAATTCATTTTGTTAGTTTTGGCCCAGCTTTCTAATCTGTTGAGGTCATTTTGGATTCTGATCCTGTCCTCTGGGGTATTAGCTACCCCTCCTAATTTGGTGTCATCTGCAAACTAGATAAGCATACCCTCTATTCCCTCATCCAAGTCATTGATAAAGGTGTTGAATAGCACTGGGCCCAGGACAGAACCCTGTGGCACCCACTGGTTGCTTCTCTCCAGGACGAAGAGGAGACATTGGTGACTATCCTTTGGGTTTGGTCAGTCAACCAATTACAAATCCACCTAATAGTTGCATTGTCTAGCCCAAAGGTTACTAACTTTTTTGCAAGAATATCATGTGGGACCTTGTCGAAAGCTTTACTGAAATCAAGATACACTGCATCCACAGCATTCCTTTCATCTATCAAGTTTGTAACTCTATCAAAAAAAAAAAAAGAGAGATAAGATTAGTCTGTCATGACTTGTTTTTAAGAAATCCATGTTGACTTTTAGTGATCATGGCATTCCTTTCTAAGGGCTTACAGGCTGTCTGTTTAATGATCTGCTCTTGACTCTTTCTGAGTATTGATGTCAGGCTGACAGGGCGGTAATTATTTGGGAGTAACAGAATAAATCATTTTTATTGTAAAATACACAGAACATATCTACTCTTCAGGAGTGATGGAAAGATTCTGCACTTCACCGCCATGCATGCCATCTTCCTGTTGGAAAATAATGAAAATATTCCTAGTAAAAAGGCTATTTTATTCATATCTCTCTCTCTTTAAAAATAACACACACACCCCAGTGCTAGGACTCTTACCGTTGAGCTCGCATAACCAGCATCTGGTTTTTCAGAGTAGTCCACCAAAGCGCTCTCCACCACATCAGCCTCTAGCAGGTCATCAAGGAGAGTGACTGGTAAGTAGACCAGTTTGGGTCAGGATCACCCACTTCTGTCTCAGTGTTCTGATGGTCTGGTTTATAAAGCAGGCTGCCATCTACATCTTCAATGTTCTGCAATCTCTGCATCCTTTAGAAAAACCCTTTCCAAGAACAATCACAATCACATTCTGTATCAGACCAATCATCAGGCCAATCTATACTCCAGTCCACAGGCCATACTGTTTCAGGATCAGGGGCTTGTGCATTTGTAAAAATACCCACAGGTGAACTCTCAATTGCAGAAAAATGTCTTAGATTCTGAGGAGTTGCATCAGACTCTTCCTCACTAAGGTTGGTTTTCAATCCTGACAAGAATGAAAAACCCCTTTTAGGCTTCACTGCCTCTCCCATAAGTTCAGCGCACCAAGGCATGGAAAAACCCTCAGCTCCTGATATTGTTTCAGGAAAGGAGTAGCTTTGTCGCTTCCACATGGGCTGTTCCTCCTTTGATGGAGGTATTTTTATAGGGGCAGAGGGCATGGAAAAACTAAAGGAGTTTGGAGGAGTGGTTGGCAGCTCCATGTCATCTCCTCTGAACAAGTCCAGGCAAGCAAAATGTCTGCGTGTACAAGGAGGGCTGCCCAGATCAAAATCAAACCTCTAAACCCACTTTCTAATGGCCCTTTGTGCAGGGGTGTGGGTCTGCTGAGGGGGTGGGGCCAACTGGGGAAGGGGTGTGGGAAAGGTCCCTGTGGGGCCATTCCTACCACTGACACCCACAGCCAATCAGGAGAGGGCTTAGAAACTGCCCCAATGAATATTTCCCAAGAAATCCCTTCCCATTGGTCCACACGACCGCGCCAGGCCAATCCATGGGGGTGGGAACAGCTGGGGAAGGAGTATGGGAATGGCCCCTATGGGGCCACTCCATTTCTGACCATGTGGATGCCACACCTACAGGCAGGGACTTCTGGCAGGGGACAGGACATCCGGCTAGGGAGGGACTTCTGGGGGAGGGACGGATATCCAGTAAGGGCAGGACTTCTGGGGAGGGACTTCCAGAAAAAGCAGGACTTCCAGGGTGGGGCACCTGTCAAGGGGCAGGGCTTAGGAGTTTGACGAAAAGTGCCACCTATAACTACTTTTGGGTTTTCTTCCTCCCCCTCCCTTTTTAAAAATGGGGACAACATTTGCTCTCCTCCAGTCTACTGGGACCTCTCCTGTTCTCCAGGAATTGCTTCTATTGTACACAGCTATGTAAGACCACACTAGAGGAACATGACTGCTGGCTACATGAGGCCTCCAAATTGTTTGGAGAAGTGAACAAGCCTGACTCATAAATCTTTCTAGGGTAAAAGAGTATTATCAGTATAAGTCACCACCCGTATTCATGGGGGTTCAGTTCCCACTCTTACTGTGGATATCAGAAACCACAGATAACAGTGAAACCTATTAAAATAAAGGACTTCAGGTACAAATATACCATAGAGTCACCTAGTGATTCCTAGAGAGGACACCTCTCTGGGCATTTTCCAGTGATACTCTATGGTATGTGACCCTATTTTTGCAGCCGCAGATAACTGACACCACAGATATTGGTTCTGCAGATACAGAGGACTGTATAATCAGCACCAGTAGTGTAGGTATGGAAGGGGAGAAATGAAGGCATCCCCCTCACCCCACAGATAAGCATTCTGCCCCTCACAAAGGAAATTTTTCTTCAGTTCCCAAATTTCTAGCATTCCAGAGAGAGAGACTTGAAAATCATTCACAACTAGAACTCTCATATTTTCTATCTTCACATTCCTTTGAGAATGTTGCCTGCACCTTCTCTTTCAGTGCCTAAACTGTAGCCAAGACCCTACTTGTCAGACATAGTTGTAGCAACAGAGCTCCATCATTGTAGCTACTTCTGCCAATGCCATCCCCCAAACTTACCTCTTAATCCAGGCAGTGCCGCAACTGAAGGGTTTCTGAGGTGCTGCTGATCAGAGGGAGTGCTAGGAAATGACAACTGCAGGGCTGTCCTGGTTGTGGGACACATTGAAACATGCAGCTGGAGAGACCCCTCAAGGTCCTATCACAGCTGCTCATCGCAACATGCCCCACGACAGAAGAGTGCTACAGTTATCATTTCCCAATACCTTGATTTACGGTGCTTCAGAAACCTTTCAGCTGGGTACTGCCTAGCTTAAGAGGTAGGTGTTAGAGCCATGTTCAGTCATTAATAACCATAAACATGAGCCCCAAAGGTCACAAGATCCTAGGTCTAGCTTACAATCTGAACAGGATGCCAGCTTATATTTCTAAATGTTCAACCAAAGTTTTAAATTATTGCTACGTTAGAAATTTGAGGACTGTAGGAAAATTCATTTGGGAGGCAGAATTCTTATTTTCCTCCCTCCTATAGTTATTCCCCTGAGTATTATCAAACATGTACTGACCTATCAGGGTTTGACTCATAGCTTGGAAAGGTTATTTTTGACTACAACTCCCAAAATCCCCCAGCCAGCATTAGTAGTTGGGAGATTCAGGGATTTATAATCCAAACAAGAGGTAACATTTCCCAAATTCTGCTCCTAATATTTCCCTCTGAAAGAAAAGATGGTGATTCTCAGCCTGTACATTTTGGAAGTCTTAACCAAATGAGACACCCTGACATATGCAACAAGCATCTAAAGTATGTATCCTCTGGCTCACTAAGGGTTCAACTCATTAAAACATTTGCATGGGAAAAAACCAATTATAGGCAAAATATTTTATGTCCAGTATAGGACAGAACACTCTCTCCCACTGAATAGTACTCTCTGAACTTTAGGCTGATGTGATTCAGAGCCAAGACTTTTTGGGCACAATCCAGTATACTTAAGCCCTCTTGAAATAAATGAAATTTAATGTCAGGATATCAGTAACTGGATAAGACACCTTATGCTCTCAAGACTTTTTGAAAATGCTATCAGGAACTATATGGGTTCAGTCCTCAGAGAATAAGGATGTATAGCATCAGCCTCTGTGGTTTGCAGGCTGTAAGAAGACTGTGAACTGAGTAGGCCTGATATACTGTAAATACTAGGGACCCGGCTTTCTCCCTTGGCCTGTTCAGCGGGGCAGAACTTTCCCCTGTTGTCATTCCAACAACAAATTTCTAGGCAGGAAGTGACCTTGAGAACTTTGGGCTGGGGAATGCATGCTGCCAAATCTGAATCAGTTCTGGCTGTCCATAAAGCCCGAGGCTGGTCCTGTCACTTTCACCACATCTAACCTCAAGACAGAACTTGGAAGCAACACTTTACATGTATATAACTAGTTACATGTGTCTACCGGCCCTGAGCAGGGCTGTTAATGACAGGGCGACTTGGAGATGTCTCATTCATAGGGTTGCCATAAGTCAAAGTCAACTTGACGGCAGTTAATAACAGCAATGTAACTAGTACTCGTAATGAATTTATTTTGGGGGAGGTGAGTGTCATGAACTTGTATTTCAGAAGTAACGTAATGAGTTGAAACAGAGTCACTTTACTGGTGGAACTAGTAATGATTTCGAGTCACCTGTAAATGTCGCTTTTTAAAGGGCATTTTAAGGCAATTATAGAGGCATTCTGATAGGGAATTTTCAAGTTTCATGTTATTATTTTATCAGTCTCTATCAGAGGATATTTTTAAGTAATGGGAAATAATAAGCAATTCAATAATACCTTTTTAACATTCTAATGTACCTGTTGTATAACATACTCTCACCTCATGTCCACCTCAACACCCACAGAAGAAGATGGGGTGGGAGCATGAGGCTCAGAATGATCCAGAGTTTAAATTATATGATATTCTTCTTCCACAATTTAGTGAGGCCACATCCCTCTTATTATAAAACTAATTGAAAATTATAATTATACCACAAAAGTTACCAGCTTGGTAACTTTTTTTGATAAAGTTACCAGCTTGGTAGATGAAGGGAACGCTGTGGATATCACATACCTTGATTTCAGTAAGGCCTTTGACAAGGTTCCCCATGACATTCTTGCAAACAAGCTTGTAAAATGTGGGCTAGACAAGTTAACTGTTCAATGGATTTGTAATTGGTTGACCAGCCTCTATTCTGCCTTGGTCAGACCTCACCTAGAATACTGTGTCCAGTTCTGGGCACCACAATTCAAAAAGGATATTGACAAATTGGAGCGTGTCCAGAGAAGGGCTACTAAAATGGTGAAAGGTCTGGAAACCATGCCTTATGAGGAAAGACTTAGGGAGCTGGGTATGGTTAGCCTGGAAAAAAGACAGTTAAGGGGTGATATGATAGCCCTGTTTAAGTATTTGAAGGGGTGTCACATTGAGGATGGAGCAAGCTTGTTCTCTACTGCTTCAGAGGCTGGAACACGGAACAATGGATGCAAGCTCCAGGAACAGAGATTCCACCTCAACATTAGGAGGAACTTTTTGACAGTAAGAGCTGTTCGGCAGTGGAACGCACTCCCTCGGAGCATGGAGGGGTATCCTTCCTTGGAGGTCTTTAAACAGAGGCTGGATGGCCATCTGTCAGGGATGCTTTGATTGTGTATTCCTGCATGGCAGGGGGTTGGACTGGATGGCCGTCATGGTCTCTTCCAAATCTACAGTTCTATGATTCTATGAAAAGAGGTGGGGTTATCCCTTCTTAAATTATAATCCCAATATAACACAGTGAAAGTTTGTTACTAAAACAAATTAACTACAGCTTTTGTTATTTGTAGGTATGTGTAACTAGTTGCTTCCATGCCCTAGTTCCGAGGTATACACTTTTTGAACCAGGGGTTTCCATCTTCATGGCTGACAAACCTAGCCTCATAGAATCATAGAATCATAGAATCATAGAATTGCAGAGTTGGAAGAGACCACAAGGGCCATCCAGTCCAACCCCCTGCCATGCAGGAAATCACGATCAAAGCATCCCCAACAGATGGCCATCCAGCCTCTGTTTAAAGACCTCCAAGGAAGGAGACCCCACCACACTCCGAGGGAGTGCGTTCCACTGCCGAACAGCTCTTACTGTCAAAAAGTTCCTCCTCATGTTGAGGTGGAATCTCTGTTCCTGGAGCTTGCACCCATTGCTCCGTGTTCCAGTCTCTGGAGCAGCAGAAAACAAGCCTGCTCCATCCTCAGCGTGACATCCCTTCAAATACTTAAACAGGGCTATCATATCGCCTCTTAACCGTCTTTTTTCCAGGCTAAACATACCCAGCTCCCTAAGTCTCTCCTCATAAGGCATCATTTCCAGACCTTTCACCATTTTAGTTGCCCTTCTCTGGACACGCTCCACTTTGTCAATATCCTTTTTTAATTGTGGTGCCCAGAACTGGACACAGTATTCTAAGTGAGGTCTGACCAAGGCAGAATAGAGTGGCACTATTACTTCCCTTGATCTAGACACTATACTTCTATTGATACAGCCTCCATCAGCAGATTTTTGGCCTACTATTTAAAGACATCTAATCTGAAATCTACCACCAGAATTAACTTCAATGAGTTAACTATCTATTGTTAAATTGCTGGAGATGGGCTATTTTGTGCCCCTCCAGATGTAACTGGACCTCCCATTAGCTCTACCCAACATAGACAATGGTGAAGGATGATGGAAGCTGCAATCCAACCTTATATGGAGAACCACAAATTGCCCATCACTGGTTTAACCAGGGGTCCTTTCACACTATACAATTATATCACTATGATGCCAGTTTAACTAACATGGAGCCTTATTGCACTACACTGTTAAAGCACTATTATTCCACTTTAACTGCTATGGCTATCTCCTGTGAAATCCTGGGATTTGCAGTTTCAGAAGGGGCAGTCAGCATCCTCAGCCAGAGAGCATTTAGGCTTCACTAAATTACAAACCCCCGAATTCCACAGTAGGCAGTTAAAGTAGAATAACAGTGCTATAACAGTTTAGTGTAATAATGCTCCCTGGTCTTTGTAGTTTCGTTGAGACATTATTGCTCTTTGACTGAGAATCTTAAATACCTCTCCCTTGACTGTAAATCCTAGGATTCCATTGGATGTTGCCATGGCAGTTAAAGTGGAATCATAGTGCTATAATTGTGTAGCATGAAAAGGTCCGAGAAATCTGATGTTCCCTTTAATGGAAATTTTACTAGAGCAACAAAACTCAAATGAGATTTTATGTTGGTCAAGACTGGCAGGGTCATGTGTGTTTATGTTGTGCATATACGTGGTTCAGGTATCTTTAATCTGAATTGTGTTTATTATGGCAAGACAAGGGAAGGTAGAATTAAAAATTGGATTCACATTCATATATGACTTAGTTCATGGCAAGTTTTATGGAGCATGCGGGAAACCCCGTGGTCTCAGTGAGGATTAAATTATCAAAGACAGCCACAGCCAAGAAATGTAATACGTTTTCTCATGTTCCCAAGGAGATTTTATAACAGTCATATCTGTTGCTAATGTGGGACATGGAGAACAGAAAGAAAAACACTGGAGGAAGCCAGCGCTGAGGAGTGCCTGAACTTGCTCCCATTTCCTCTCATAAGGAAAACAGGCTGACCATTTGCTCATGGGAAATGTGAGGAGAAGAGTTTCTGACCACAAATGAATCATGCAAGCATCCATTCATTGGTCAGTCCCTTCATTTTTCTTCATCTCCATGCATTCTGACCTGGGACAAAAGTTTCCAGTCATAATTCAAAGGGCTGGTTGTGTCCTATAAAGCCCTATATAGTTTAGGTCCAGCTACATAATAGTCCACTTCTCATATGAGGCTGCCCAGGCCATGAGATCCTCCAGAGAGGCTCTTGTATCAGTGCAACCATGTTCACAGGAACATCTGCTGTGGAGGTAAGACAGGGCCTTCTTGGTGACTGCTTCTGGGCTCTGAAACTTCATTCTTAAGGAGACTAGAATAGATCCTTCCTTGTTGTCCTTCTGCCATTAGGCAAACATTTCATTATTCCAACAGGCTTTTGAGTAATGATTACAGTAGCACCCCCGTATCCGCAGGGGATTAGTTCTGGGGGGTCCCCGTGGATACTGAAAACCAGGGATAGTAGCGAACGTCCTGCAATCCAAAGGGTGGAAGAGTTATGGAGGAGGAGAAGGGAAGGAGGGAGACAGGCAGGCAGGAAGAGGAAGGAAGGAAGGAAGGAAGGAAGGAAGGAAGGAAGGAAGGAAGGAAGGAAGAAGAAGGCAGTGAGAGAGCAAGGTAGCCCAGTGGGTTCCTGCTGCAGAGAGAGGGCCATGGAGCTGGAACAGGGCTTGGGTTGGGCAGCGCTGGTGCTGCTCTTTGCCACCTCGCCATCTTGGTCTGGCAACCAGCAGACCAGGCGCCACACAATAAGGCAGACAGTAAGGGAGGGAACTGGGCTACAGGAGGGTGGGGCAGGCGAGTTCTCTCCTCCTCCTCTTCCTTCCCCCTTCATCCCCACTGCCATCGCCACTCCCGCCCTCATGGGGATGGGAGAAGGGAGGCAAGTTCACTCCTCCACCTCTCCCTTTCCCGTTCACCCTTTGCTTGTTGCCACCATGGATAACTGAACCATTGGATGGTGAATCAGCAGATACGGGGGTGCTACTGTACTTTTAAAGTAAGGGCTTTTAAGAGGGTGCTTTATGGGTTTACTGGGCTGTTTTCAAGCTGTTTTTAAAATTATTTTTAATAGGGTGGATGTGAAGAGGGAAGCTGAGCAAGCCTGCCCGCCAATCACAGCCTTTGGAATTCTGTGAAATTTGGGCTGTGGGTGGGGGGAGGATATAACCTAGAGCAGCCGCTCTTAACATTTTCTGCCCTGGTGGCACAGCGGTTAAATGTCAGTACTGCAAGTCACCACATTGCAAGTTAAATCCCAGAGGGCTCCAACGTTCACTCAGCCTTCCATCCTTTGGTAGGTCGGTAAAATGAGTATCTGGCTTGTGGGGGCAATTAGCTAACACACATTGGAAACTGCTTAATGTGGTGTAGATGTGTAAATTGCTATTGCTTAAACAATTTGTAAGCCGCTCTGGGAGCCCTTGTGGCTGAAGAGCGGGGTATAAATACCTAAAATAAATAAACAAACAAACAAACAAATAACTTCTTTACCAGGCAGCCTCTTTAAATTTATTTTGTTGCTGCGAATCCCCAAGATTTTACTCAAGATCTCAAACAACAACAATCTCTGGCTTTTCTTCACAAACGAAGATTCAGGAAGGACTCATCCCGCACTTTCTGCAAGCGCGCTGATGACTAAAAAGGCCAATCCAAGATAGACAAGTCTGGTTGCAAAAAGCACAACAACACTAATACCTATAATAATACCTGATGATGATGATACAATTACACCCTCCATTCAACCTTTCCTCAGAGGCATCAGACAGGAAGACATTTCTCCTGTTTCTTCCTGCAAGTTTGTGGCTGAAGCAGATTGAATGGCAATGCACAGGCCAAGCAAGCCAGCCAGCCTTCGTTTTGGCTTCTGTCATGTGGCCACTCCATGACAGGAAGAAGGTGGGCTAAGCAACTTTCAAGCCTTTGCGGACCCCCTGTGAGGACCTCACTGACCCCTGGGGTTCTCCAGACCACAGCTTAAGAACCACTGACCTAGAGGCTTGCCAATAAAAGGGTTACTTAGGGTAGTGAAGGCCATGAAGGCCAGTTAGGGAGAGAAGAATGGATAAGATCTGAATAGAGTTTTGGGAACTGGGAATGTGGAAAGAGTTCATGTTTAACTTATTTGTTATGTACTATATCTTTACTGGTTTTATTTTCTACAGCTATGTCTGTTTTCATTTAAGAACTGCAAGGGAAAACTGGTCATTTACTACACTGAGCCCACTGATCAACACAGCCACTCGTCCAGTATATAGGTCACCTTGAGGCCCGAGTTCCAGAGCCTAAGGATAAAAGGACAAGGTGAGTGACAGGAGCCCTAGGGCTGGAATTCCAGGGCCAATCTGAATAGGGGACCCACCACAGTTTAAATGTTATTGGTAGTTTAATTTTAACTTTTCATAAATACAATTAGCAATAGTGCATTTGTTTTAATTTGTAAGCCACCTTGTGTCCCAGTTTTTGGTTTTTTTTTTGAGGGGGAGAGAGGGAGTATAAATAAATAAAGTGAGTGGGGAGGGAAAGAAGTCCTTTTGCATTTTTATGTACAAGAGTGGTGGACCTCAAGTTCTAGTGAGAAGTCTGATTTGCCTGAGATCCCAATCAGATCCACTGGAGTTCCCACTATCACCATTTGATTTCTCAGCTTTTGTAAAGGGTCTTCCCTCTTTAAAAAGGTTCAAATCCCTCCTCCAGGCTTTAGGTACTAGCATTAAAGATAACATACTCGGAGTGTGGTGGGGTCTCCTTCTTTGGAGGTCTTTAAACAGAGGCTGGATGGCCATCAGTTGGGGATGCTTTGATCGTGATTTCCTGCATGGCAGGGAGTTGGACTGGATGGCCCTCGTGGTCTCTTCCAACTCAACAATTCTATGATTCTATATGCTTCCAACTCTACAATTCTATGATTCTATATGCTTTTATTTTTGGTTCCACCTTTTTCTCTTTGGTTGCACCCATCACTAGAACATTTGGGCCCAAGGACTTTTCTGAAATTGAATGCCTACTTGTTCCACATGCAAAACTACACAACACTAAGCCATTTACTGACCCCTGGACCTACTGAATAGCTACTGAAGCCCCTCACCCACCCATTCATGCCTGAAGGAGAGTAGGGGGCACAGAAATAAAATCTGGCTATGTCCCTGTAACCGGATGTGAAGCTATCACATCAGCCATCAAGATCCACCAGGGTCCTCCAGAGGTCTCAGCAGCTGATATACTTTCTTTTCATTCACTACAGTGACATAGCCAGACATTTCTGCAATCTCCTGGTTCTCCACCAAGTATGAATGGCCATAGGGGAGGGCTTCATCAATTCTATAGTCGGCCTGGGGAGGGTTTGGTCACTGCACAGGAAGGAAGGGAATACCACCCTCTGCAGTGATCAAAACAGATGTATACAGGCACAGGATAACATACATCTATATATGACATTACCGCCCTCAGGCTGCAGTCTTATACACACTTACAAGGACATAAGCTCCTCTGGACATAGAATCATAGAATCATAGAACGATAGAGTTGGGAGAGACCACAAGGGCCATCAAGTCCAACCCCCTGCCATGCAGGGATACACAATCAAATCATTCCTGACAGATGGCCATTCAGCCTGTGTTTAAAAACCTCCAAAGAAGGAGACTCCACCACACTCCGAGGCAGTGTATTCCACTTCTGAACAGCTCTTAATGTCAGGAAGTTCTTCCTAATGTTTAGGTGGAATCTCTTTTCCTGTAGTTTGAACCCATTGCTCCATGTCCTAGTCTCTGGAGCAGCAGAAAACAAGCTTGCTCCATCCTCAGTATGACATGTTTTAATTAAATTAAAACAATGATAAACACTGTAGGCTACATGAAGCGATGAGGAAACATGATAGGACTTAACTTCTGAGTGTGCATGCACAGGATTGTATTGCATGGTTAACCTCTGACAGTAAAGATTAAGGTCATTCTTTGTATTGTAAGACCAAAGCCCTAACTGTATCTTTGTTGATTTCTGCAGCTGTTATATTTGTTTTGTTTTAAAAATGGGAGCAAGTTTGCTTTGCCAAGTCTGATACATATGCAAGTGATGGTCATGTAGCAGCAAGTATCTTTCGTTTATCTTCTACGCTATGGATTTGACTTCAACACCTGGACTGACAATAAATAACTAGAGTTCTGGAACAGTAACTTTTGAAACAGTGATTGGAAAGGAGACCCACGAACAATACCTGACTTAATGTAAACATGCTAGATTGAAGATGTATGTAACTGCAAGAGCTGATTGGACTAATTCAGTTAGCTGTTGGGGAGAGGCTGCAGTGCCATTTGTAAATGTTTTTAAGTATCTTTAAAAACATTAAAAGCATGTAGCTTTCATTGAGAGCCTCCCTGGTATAGTGGTTTGGGTGTTGGACTAAGATTCTGGAGACTCAGGTTCAAATTCCCCACTTGGCCATGGATACCCACTGGATACCTTGGGCAAATCACCGCTCTCTCAGCCTCAGAGAAAAGCAAAGGCAAACCCACTCTGAACAAATCTTGCCAAGAAAACCCCATGATAGGGTCATCTTAGGATCGCCATAAATCAGAAACTACTTGAAGGCACACAATAACAACAAGCTTTCATTACATGATGTTACCAAGAGTTGTATTAATTAGCTGTTAGTAGTTAAATTTAGCCCCCCTGTTTCTATGTATAACACGCATAGTGGTGGACAGTAAGAAAATAAAACAAAATATGTGTTGTAGATCATTAAAATGCAGCAAAATGGTACAATAAGAGTAGAAAGAACTAATATTGTGTTCTGTTGTTTGAGTGTTCCCCAATGATTTGGAACTAAATGAAGCCTGATTTGGAGCCTCATCTACTTTCTGATGCTCATATGGAGCTCCTCCATGCACAACTTAGGAGTGTGTAGAGCTGTCTGTTCAGCAAAAGGAATTTAATAGTCTTCAAGAACAAACCAGAGATTCATCTGAGATTCACTACAGGCAATGAAATCTGGTGTCAGTGGAGTGGTGATTTTGATCTGGCTTTTAGTGTGAACATTCAAGGAGCTATCCAAGGTACTTCACCTATTTTGTGATAGAGTCTGGCACACTGGAGAATGCTTTAAAGTTTGACCTAAAAAACTAGAATCTATTCACCAGCCTTCACTGGTGGTAGGGCCAGTTCTCCCATTAAGCAGAATGTCATGAAGGGAAGGGAAGTATTGTGAGCTCTAGACAGACAGCCATACATATCAGTGTTCAGCTTGGTTGGTCTCAAGTCATACAGATTGTTTTTCAAGTGTTGGGTACAGTTCCCTGAGATATCAGTTCAAAGCACATCTCAAAAGCAGCATTAACAGGCAGTCTTGAAGAAGTCAATATCTCTCTTCCTCAACTAGTCATCTGTAAAACTGAAAAAAAAATCTTGGTTTGCAATGAATTGTAGCAAGGATCAAGACAGGGCCAGAGCAATCTACAGATCAATAACAGGCTTGCTTAGACAGGTGGCTGTTTTTATCATCTAATAGTCCATAGGTTTTTCTGCAGCTCCTTCTTCCTTCTTCTGAAAGAAAGAGCCCGGAACCCAGTCTGTGAATCCAACTGTTAGCAGCTACGAGATACAGCTGTGTTATATACAAATCAGTGTATTTCATAGAATCATAGAATCATAGAGTTGGAAGAGACCACAGGGCCATCTAGTCCAACCCTCTGCCATGCAGGAATACCCAATCAAAGCCCTCCCAACAGATGGCCATCCAGCCTCTGTTTAAAAACCTCCAAAGAAGGAGGCTGTACCACACTACGAGGCAGTGTATTCCACTCCCAAACAGCTCTCAGTGTCAGGAAGTTCTTCCTTATGTTTAGGTGGAATCTCTTTTCCTGTAGTTTGTATCCATTTCTCTGTGTCCGAGTCTCTGGAGCAGCAGAAAACAAGTTTGCTCCATCCTCAGTATGACATCCCTTCAACTATTTATACATGGCTATCATGTCACCTCATAACCTTCTCTTCTCTAGACTAAACATACCCAGCTCCTCATAGGGCATGGCTTCCAGACCTCTTACCATCCTGGTCGGCCTCCTCTGGACAGGTTCCAGCTTCTCAATATCCTTCCTGAATTGTGGTGCCCAGAACTGGATACAGTATTCCAGGTGAGGTCTGACCAAAGCAGAATAGAGTGGCTCCTAATTTGGTGTAATCTGCAAACTTGATAAGTATGGCCTCTATTCCATCATCCAATGCATTTATAAAGATGATGCATAGCACTGGGCCCAGGACAGAACTCTGTGGCACTCCACTAGTCACTTCTCTCCAGGATGAAGAGGAGCCATTGGTGTCTACCCTTTGGGTTCAGTCGGTCAACCAATTGCAAATCCACCTAACAGTCCCATTGTCTAGCCCACATGTACTGACCTTTTTGCAAGGATATCATGGGGGACCTTTCTAATATATTTTGCACTCTTAAGTTTTATTTTTATATCCTAGCTGAAAAATAAGGTATCCATATAATCAACTAATCAGTCAGTAAACTGGACATTAAAAGTGCTATGGAAATGCTACACAATAACCTTGTAGAAGAAGGCAGAAAAATTACTAGCTTGTCCAAAGCCTAAATGCATTCTAAATGTTAAAAAAAATCTGTAGTTTGCAATAAATGCTCTATAGCCTACTGTAGAATGAACGTGTCCAGATATGATGAGCTTCCATATGATGAGTAAATACACATTTTCTTTTTTAGAAAGCCTTCCACACCCATTATGTCTAGACATATTTAACTATGCCAACACTTTCTTTTGGTGATTCATGTGACTAATGTAGTGTCAGAGGCTGTTTGAGCAATGATAACTTCACATATCCACTGATAATGGCAAACAAACAAAGATCATTTGAAACGAAGCTGCCACCAAGCCCCAGATAATGCTTTTATTGCTGTTTTTATGTAGTCATTTTACAGCCTCCAAACTCACTTCATGAGATGGACAAAGGAAGCTGCTTTATGCTAAGAGAGAGAGGCAGCTGTGGATTCCATGTCAGTAGGGAAGTGAATTCACTCCAGATTTTAGTCCAAACTGTCAAGCAGCTATCCAAGGTGCTGAATCCTGTCTCCAAAATAGGTTTGGCAGCTTGGATAGCTCCAATGATGTTGGAGTACTGGCCTCCAGCAATCTTTCTAGACTTCTGTTGTCTGCAGCTCCCCAATCCTGGGGCCATTCATTGGATTATGGACTTTATCAGATGCAGCAAATATGGTGTCATAATGATGCCTAATTAATGTGAAAGTGTGTGCATATCATATGATGTCATCCTTTCACAATTTTGTCTTGTCAAAAAGCCGTTCTTTTTTTATTGACGGGCCAACCTATCAATAGATCTCCTGTGGTGCTTTTTTGCCAGTATTGCTAGCATTGAAACCTTGCGACATTGTGCTTACGTGAATACAGTGTCAATGACAGAACACTTCCAGGTGAGATCATGACAGACAGGTAGGGGACACTCTTTTTATTAACCTCCCCAATTTATCTTTAAGTTGTAAAGTATGCTTCTGTGCTTGTGTGTACTTTTTGTGTTTTTGTTTTTTTGTATTTTTCATATTTACCACGCTCGCATCTTCTTGCGAGAATCGGTGAGATCTCAAACCCTGACATGAACGGAGCTCTGTTCATGCTCCGTTCATGCTGAGGGGCTGCCTTTGAACACTACGGAAGGTAGGTCTGGTAGGAAGGGTTCTTTTGCCAGCAGAAGAACACTTTAAAATATGCCAGCAAAAGAATGATTGTAGAAGCTTGTGTGATAAAGTCCTATGACTCAAATCTCTCCAGCCAGCACATCTGCCATGCTAAATGCAAACAACTGGAGTTGTAGTCCATGTGGAGGGCTCTAAGTTGGGGAAGTCTGCTCTATAAGGTGTCAGAGTAAATTACATATTTGGTGGCCACCCTCTGTTTGCTTGTTTGCTTATTATATATGCAAGAGGAGAGCAGTGAGGAGGGACATTTGTAAGAGGAAAGTGGCTTCTTTAAAATTCAGACTAAAACCCGGAGGAGATTCACCATCCTACTGATATCAAAGCCAGCAGCCTCCACTGGTCAGAAACCATTGTTCCATCTAGACCTGGCTGCAGATGCTCCAAAAGAACCTTCCCAATGCTGGAGCCCTACAGATAGGTTGGAATATAGCTGGTGGGCTCTGTAGTCCATCTGGAAGTCTCTGGGCTGAAGAGGTCATGAATATATAAGGTCTCAAAACTAAATTCTGTTTCCCTATTTGTTTGTTATGTTGAATGTCCTGCCTCAGAGGGTGGTGGAGTCTCCTTCTTTGGAGGTTTTCAAACAGAGGCTGGATGGCCATCTGTCAGGAATGCTTTGATTGTATATTCCTGCATGGCAGGGGGTTGGACTAGATGGCCCTTGTGGTCTCTTCCAACTCTATGATTCTATGAGGTGAGTCATCATTGCTGAAAATATTTATGAAAAATGCATCTGCTGAACTCTGTGTCCATGAAAATGTATGCCACTGTAAACATGCTAGTTTATAAGATACCACAAGATTCCTGTGGAAAATTGTGGGTACCTCTAATTATGGATATGCTCAATTCCTGTTCACACCTAACACCAAGGTATCCCCAATTCCTGTTGTACTATAGAAAGTTAGATGCTTCCCCAAAAGAGACAGAGTGGGAAAGAAGCAAAAAAAAATTGATTGTAGCCCCAATTCTGGCTGCCTGAGGTTAAAAAGATAAACCCCTAGTGCCTCACATTCTTTCCTAATGGCTTTGATGCAACATGCATTCTGCCCACAGTGGTTTTCATGATTAGCCCTAACAAAACTTGGAGCTACTCTGACAACAAATCCCCCACCCTTCCATTCTAGGAATCATGAAGCATGCTAAGTCTGTGGCCAGAGCAATTCCTTTTGCTTCCCACAAGCTCTTAAAAAAAAATAAAATCTCCAGAAAGGAAGTGATGAGACAGCATTTGATTGAGGCACATCAGAAAATATTCTGTTGCTTATTTCAAACAACTATGCCCATGGTATCCTGAGGAAGCAATATCTGAATATGAATCTTGGTTTGTCTTGCCTCTTCATCTTTCTTTTCTTCCTTCCTTCCTTCCTTCCTTCCTTCCTTTTTTTTTTATTCCTGCATAAATCTCAGCTATACCATGTGGAGAACATGTGTCATACAGCAGCTTCTTTGTAAAAAAAAACCCTTTCTCACTCGCATGTGTTCTCATGTTCACAATCTCTTTTTTCCCACAATGGTTTTTAAAATCCATCATTTCAGGAAGAGACTTTCAGAATGAGCTGTTATGTTTATCTGTCCATTTGCCAATGGGTCAAAGAAGAATCCCTAGAGGATGAAAGAACACCCTGTCTCCTTAACCGAGCCAGCTTTCAGGAATGGAGTATCTGCTATTACCACAAAATTTGTGACTGGATAGACAGTGACCACCTACACACAACTTCCCGGGTGAACTTCCCAATGTTTCCAGCTATTACTCATTTAAGCAATGACTAATAACTCCACTTTTACAGACTGGATTCACATCGGCTCCAAAATACACAGAGAGGTCACTGCAACTGCCACCTGTCTACCTCAGTGTGGTAAGATGGCAAAACACTTCAGTTTTCTATTTGATGGAAATAGAGAAATGAAAAACAGACTGTTGAAGAGGAGAAAAGCATACCCTCCAACACTTCACATATGAAAACTAGGACACATGTGGCCAAGCAACATCAAAGTGTGGTCAAGATGGCAAAAGTTAAAGATGGGGAAGAACAGACAAGCTAGAGGAATGTGCAGCAGTTTGCTTTTGCCTGAGTCTACTGGAAAGGGCAAGATTCCACCCATTCCTTTCCTCCCCTCTCACTGAGTTGAGTGCAAACTGCTTTTGTACTTTGAACTCAGGGGTTGTCTAAACAGTGAAAATAAACCTCATGGAACTCTCAGGAAATACAGCCTCTTTAAATGGGATGCCGCATCAATCCACAGTATTCGGAAGGAGTGGGGCCCAAAATGGCAAAAGCAATGCTGGAAAACCCTTTGCGGCTTTTCCTGTAATTCTTTAAAAACAGCAAGGGGATGCACATTCCTGCTTGTTAGGACAAGCAATTTGCTTTGAGTCACTTTCCCATACGAGAGGATGCACAAAGCTGATTGGCTGGGCAACTGTGGGGGCAGGGCTTGTTAATAGGGCAAGCGCCTGCTGCCACCATGTTGAATTTTCACCTTAGCAAGAGATTGCTAAGGCAATAAAATGGGAGTTTTTTTGGGGGGGGGTGTTGTCCTTTTAACTCAAAAAATCACTCTATCACTCCAGCGCACCTTAGACAATTCTTTTTTTAAGTTCAGCGGCAGTAAAGTACTAATATGAGTAAATCACTTGCGGCTGCCATCTGGCATGCAAAGCTTATAGATGCTTCTGGAGCCAAAAACGCCATCAAGACAAGTCATTGTTGTGAAATGCCATTACTGTGAGGTACCCCTTCTATAGATGAGCCCTCAGTTTGCAGCAATTCGAAGTAGATTGAGAACAAAGTGAGAGAGTGAGAGGAGCAGAAAGAAACTGGGACATTTTAAAAGCAGGTGAAAAGTGGAAATACAGAGAATTAATCGCAACTGTCCCTGCCAAATTGGGACAGTTGGGGGGGTTATGAAATTGTGACTTCTTACACAAATTAAAGCCAACACTTAGGGTAAGTTACTTTTTGGACTATACCTCCTGGAATCACCCAGCCACCACACTAGGGGATGGTTCTGAGAGCTAGAGCCTCCTGCAAGTTACTTTTCCCAAGCGCTGGTTAAAAAGCATCCAGAGTATCCTGGGAAAGCATACAAACGTCTAGTCTAGTATCGTGACATTCAGAGCCTTGTTTAGGCATTTCAGTACCCCCTGTGGTGTTTCTGTTTTGTGCTCCTTCATTAATTACTTTTAATGAGAAAAACTAAGCAGCAGTGAAAATGCTCCAGACCAGTAATATTTCAATATGAGTCTTGTATTCAAACAAATGCAAATAGAATGATAAGAGTGTGTCTTTTACGGTGGTTGTTGTGGGGAGGTAAGCTAAACAGATTAACTCTGACAGCTTCAAATCCATAACCAATTTTCTGGTGGCGGCTGTAATGCTTTTAATGAATATTAGGAGCTAAATTAGTTATAATGCTGACTTCAGTCTTTGCTCATCTTAATGGCAGTGGCTGAATTTCAGGGCCTTTTTTTTTTTAACAGGAGATTATTCTGGGACAGTAAAACAGAAAAAGAATATGTGGCTCTCCACCAGAGGGCTTATGGACTGAAACTCCCATCAGCTCTAGTAAGCATGGTCACTAGCAAGGGATGATGGGAGTGTTACCGTGCCTTACACTCCTTTCCACTAATATTTCATATCTCTCTCTCTGGCTTTTCTTCGCAAACGAAGATTCAGGAAGGACTCATCACGCGCTTTGTGCAAGCGCGCTGATGACTGAAAAGGCCAATCCGAGATAAACAAATCCAGTTGCAGAAGGCACAGCAGAAGGTCTCCTTGGGTGATGTTTCTGGGTTGTGATTCTTTCTGCGTTGTCATAATTTGGCAATATGAAGACGCTCCACAAGGTCTTGTAGATCAGGGAGGACCATAAGTGAGGTCAAATGGAGGTTGCCAGGACATAAGGGAAGCGTCATGGGAAAGTACTGGCACTCATGCCCAAAATAGGATTATGCGGAGCCCCTAGTAAACAATGCCATTACTGAGGTATGTGCTAATCCCCTCCTGGATGCATTGACAATGAGTCATCTATCACAAACAAATAGTGTCCAGAACCCCCCATTATCCCCAGAAATGCCTTTCCTTACACCTTTCCTATCCCACAATAAGGAGGTTATCATAAACCTTTCAACTCTAATTTCTCAGCCATTAGCGACAACTAACAAAGTCGCAGTTTCCTTTGTTTAATGGTGAGAAAGCCATCTAAACATTGTTTTAAGAAACCCATCTTAGCATTGTTTTACACTCAAACATCCCTTAAGGATACAAAATTGGGTATAAATATTAGCCCCAAATAGTCAAGTGTGCACCGTACTACTGACACTGTCACTCTGCCAGATTGCTGCATTACCCTCAACTCAACTATATAATTACTAGGCTGTTTTATCTTCACAACAAGCCTGTGAGGTAGGTGAGGGATAATGGCTTGCTTTCCACCCAGCTAGCTTCATGGGCAAACAGTAATTTAAATCCATATTGTCTTAGCCCAAAATCCAGCACAGTTTACACAACACCATATTGAGTCTGTCTTTGGCTGCTGACACACTGCAGAAATAATCCTGTTTGACACCGCTTTAACTGCCATGGCTCAATGCTATGGAATTCTGGGATTTGTAGTTTTGTGAGATATTTAACCTTCTCTGTCAGAGAGCTCTGGTACCACAACAAACTGCAAATCCCAGGATTCCATAGGATGGAACCATGATAGTCAAAGTGGTGTCAAACTTCATTCTTTCGTCATTGTGTCAGCAGGCTTTGAACCATGTGTTCACCGGATGAACTTAGGTCTTCCCCAGCTAATTTTTAAAGACACATTGTAGTGTGGTATCCAAAAGAGATTATAGTGTAGTGTATTGTAGTGGATAGCTGGAAGAGAGCCTAATGTTGGACTAGGATTCTGGGAGACCAGGGTTCAAATCCACTGGATAACCTTAAGAAAGTCACACTCTAAGTCTTAACGGATGGCAATGGCAAAGCTCCTCTGAATAAATCTTCACACACACACACACACACACACACACACACACAAACCCTTGGAGGAGATTGCCATAAACTGGCATTGACTTGAAGGTACATAACAACAACAAGCCAAAATTGTAAGTCCTGAGCCTCGGTGTTGTAATGTAACAATACAGAGAGGCTACCATCTTGTAGGCCCAGTTTGCTGTCAATATAATGGGCAAAATAATGCTGTCCTACTGTATATGGCCATTTTTAAGGTTATGTCAATAAAACTGAGTAACCCCTTTTGCCCTGAGAGCTCAGTTCAATTGCAGTTCTTGGAGGCCTCGTCCCAGTTGGGTGCAGCCAAAAGCAAAAGGGTGGAGCCAAACAAAGCAGGATATATTAACTTTAAGTTCTTACTGCTATTAACTGAGCCTATGTAGAGACATTTCAGTCTTTTAGAATGTACAAAACCTGGGATAATATAATGTACCTTGGATGATGTACCGGTAATGGTTCAGGAGATGTGGCCATTATTTGTTTTTGCTTTGTTCAAATATTTATACCAAGCCCTATGGCATAAAATTATAGGGAGGCATTAGATAAAATCATTTCAACAAATTTAAACAGTAGAACACAGTAGGAAATAATTGGAACAGACTAAAAGCATATTAAACAGTTTGATATGTTAAAGCAAGAATTAAAATCAGTCAAAATGTAATTAAAGACATAAAGAATGTACAGATTTGGATAAAATCAATTAGATCCCAAATGCTTTCACCAAAAGCTGGTTTTTTCTTGGTACCAGAAGGATAACAATATTGGAACCACTCAGACCTCAAAGGGAAAAGATATTCCACAACTAGCCAAAAAGATGCTCTTCTGTGTCATCCCACTGTGTATTGCCTACACTGGTGGGACACAAAAGAGTCTAACCTGCAAATTTTGGTCCATCTGGGAAAGCCCAAACTAGAGGGCCACAGCATGATGATGAGGCAGATGATGCACTGCCATAGGCTTGAGCTTCTTGTGTCAAAGCCGACACCTTTGCTGAACACACTGCTAACTTAGCATATGGCTGTCATGTCCTATGGAGGAGGCCCCCACAGATGAAAAAGGGGAGCAGGAGTGCCAAGATAGAAGTCCCCAGAGAGAGGCAGAGGAAATGGCAGTCCTGACTTGGCACAGATAGAAGCAGAGGCCAGTCTATCTGAGATAGCAGCTGCAGATCAGGAGGAGGATACAGAGGCATTTCACCCTGTAGAGTGTCATAAATTAAACTGCCACAAGCAAAGGTTCAGGGAGTGCCCTGCTCCACTTTAAATACAGGACTGTTACCCGAATTGTATGTGGGTCTGTGAGGATCCCACTAGTGTCTGAATCTTAATATGGGGAATATTTAATTAGCTCAAAATGGCAGTGAGAGGCCGGGTAATGGCAGGATCTTTTGACCTATGTATACTGGTAGTAACAGAGGATACTCCAAGCCAGAACGTACAATGAAATTGTTTTTATTGGGAAATAGTCTTAACAGCATTCACACTTACACTCAGGCTTCAAGCAATCACACAAGGCTATCAAAGAAAGTAGGAAGTATTTGGATAGAGGAATAGGGTAAGAGGATGATGGGTGATACAATGCCAAACAGAGGAGCAGAGATTCGTGCAGCAGAAGATCAGAGATGCATTCTGAGGTTCTCCCAGCAAACTGGCAGCAAGGATGTAGGAGGCGGAACTGCGGGCTGTGGACTGTGAACACAGACTGACAAGGAGGCAGGAGGAAAATGAACTGTGGACCTTTGGATGGTGTTTTGGGGCAATATTTATACGTTATAATTCCCTAAAGGGACAGGATTTTGAGTAGAATACAATGTCTCTCAGAGTTTCCCTGGATAAAACAAAGGATCCTCTGGAAGAGTTAACGATTATTAACGGGTGATACATTTGGAATTGAATAGGAGCAGCCAACTGCTATTGATGAGGAGAAAGGAAGAAGAAAAACCCATTTTGCATCCATCTAGGACTCTGCTATTTTTATGTGGGTTAGTGGATCACTCATCTCCAGGTGTTCTTCAGGAAGAACTCTGACCTGGATATGACACGTTTGGGGAATTTCCAAAGGCCCCTCCCTAGATTATACATGACTCCAGCTTTGGAGTCTTGGGGTCCCTAGTTTACCTGCTAACTATGTGGAAGGCCATAGCAAGCCAAATTATTAAATATTGCCAATTGTGTGATATTCCAAGATGGGGGCTGTGAGGGTAGGTCATAGGACACTGAATCAATGGGGCCAGCTGGGCTGATTTACTATTGCTGCAGACAAACAGTTCCAATACTCCTTTGCAACCTTGGACTTTTTCGGACGTTTAAAAAGCAACGCAAGCAACCTCGTCAGCTTGCGAGGCTGCTGCGCTGCAAAGTGTCAGTTTCGGATGACGCTGCCCCCTGGCGGTACTGTTGTGGTACCGCAGGGAGAGCTGAGCATCATATTTGCTTGATTTTTACTCACGAAAGTTGACCGAAAAAGTCCCTTGTCTAAAATGTCTGGCTTTGTGAATCTCTGACCTTTTGGCTTGTACCTTGAACTAATCTTTCTGGCAACTCCCTTCTCAGCTTTGGACTTTGCTCAAGACTGCTTTTCCTGTTTGGACCTTGGACCGCCTGGGCTGCACATGCTTCCAGCTGTAGCCCTATGTAAGTCCTGGGACTGGCCTGGCATTCCCCTGCCAGTTTTTGCTGACTACAGGTGCACTCACCTGCGTGCTTGCCAGCCTAAAACATGACAGTCACAACCACAGATTTTTAAGCCGTTGTGATGAAATGCCAAAATCAATATACACACCACTCCTGGAAAAAGGAACAACGCTTGAAACACATTAGGAATCCATGGACTTTCAACCTGGGGACTCAAGTTAACTTTGGGCATCTTTTGGAATTTATTTTCTGTCTGTGTGGGAAACTGAATGTGTCTGTTCTAGCTATCACCTCATGACTTGCAGTTTTCCCTTCAGCCCATTTTTAATTTTGAATGTATTGCTTCTGAGTTATGTACAGTATATTCTAAATGGAAAAAAATAATATACCTTTCCAAATTTGTTATCTGCCTTTAAGTTTTCTCTGACTTATGGCAACCCTCTCATAGAGGTTTCTTGACAAGATTCAGTAGAGGTTTGCTATTGCCTTCCCCTAAGGCTGAGAGAATGTAACTTGTCCAAGGTCATCCAGTGGGTTTCCATGGCTGACCAGGGATTTGAACCCTAGTCTCCCAGAGACCTAGTCCAACATTCAAACCACTGCACCATGTTGGTTCCATTTGTTTCCCATTGCCATATATATAGATGTATGTATATTTTTTAAAAAAAATCAGGGCCAAACCAAGCCATTTTGCTGCCTGAGGGTCTTATCACACATTGAAGTAAAGCGGCAGGGCAGCCTGAAGGTTCCACTTTCCGTGCTGACTTACCGCATGATGTCATCGTTCTTCCGATGTTCTGCCGTTCTGGTCCTGTGGGGACTGAGGTAAAACCACATCCTTTTGCTAACAGATTTTTCTGGTTAGAAAAAAGACAGTTTTAACTTAGCCTCCCATGGGACTGGAATGGAAGAATGTCAACGTCATGCAGTAAGGTAGCATGGAAAGTGGAACCCTCTGGCTGCCTTGCCACTTTACTTAGGCATGCTGTAAACCTCTTAGATGTTGTAGGAAACCTCCAAAGTGTCCAAAGTCAAAATTTCTCTCACCATTGGCTGTGCTGTCTAGAGCTGCTGTGAGTTGCAGTCCAACAATCCTGGAGGGCTGCACTTTGACTACCCATGTTCTACCTAACACTGGGGCTGTCCTTGTGAAAGAGACAAATTTCATCCCTCAAACATATATTGTCCTTCCACAAGTAGGGTTGACGAGTTAGGACTGTCTCATGCCCTGAGATTATAGGGCCAAAACCTCAGAACTAGGGATGACTCTTTATGATGTGACAGATGGTAGGCCCTGGAGATGTTCCAGAGGGCAGCCCCTGGTGATGTCATAAAGCAAAAAGCTACACAGAGTATGCCATTAAAATAAAAAATGTCTTCAATATGACATGACTATCATGTCAACTCTTGACCTTCTCTTCTCTAGGCTAAACATACCCAGCTGCCTAAGCCACTCCTTATAGGGCATGGTTTCCTGACCTTTCATCATTTTGGTCGCCCTCCTCTGGACACACTCCAGCTTGTCAATATCCTTCTTGAACTGTGGTGCCCAGAACTGGACACAGTATTCCAGATGAAGTAGAATAGAGTGGTACTATTCCTTCCCTCCATCTAGATACGATACTCCTATTGATGCAATTGCATTGGCTTTTTTAGTTGCTGTATCACACTGTTGACTCATGTTCATCTTATGACCTAGTAAGAATCCTAGATCCCTTTTATATGTACCATTGTCAAGCCAGGTGTCACCCATCTATATCTGTGCATTTCATTTTTACTGCTTAAGTGTAATGCTTTACATTTCTCCCTGTTGAAATTCATTTTGTTCCAGACCACTAATCTGTTAAGGTTGTTTTGAATTCTGATCCTGATCTCTGGGGTATTAGCTGCCCCACCTAATTTGATGCCATCTGCAAATTTGATAAGCATGCCTTCTATTCCATCATCGAAGTCATTGATAAAGATATTGAATAGCCCTAGGCCCAGGACAGAACCCTGTGGCATCCCACTAGTCACGTCTCTCCAGGATGAAGAGGAGCTGTTGGTTCGGTTGGCCAACCAATTAGTAATCCACCTAACTGTCACATTGTCTAGCCCACATTTTACTAGCTTAATTGCAAGAATACCATGGGGGACTTTGTCAAAGACTTTCCTGGAAATCAAGATATGCAACATCCACAGCATTCCCTTCATCTACCAAGCATGTAACTTTGTTCAAAAAAAGAGATAAGTTTATTCCGCTATGACTTGTTTTTGAGAAACTCATGTTGACTTTTAGTGATCATAGCATCCCTTTCTACGGGCTTACAGACTGTATGCTTAATGATCTGCTCTAGTTGTTGTGTGACTGCAAGTTGGTTCTGACTTATGGCAACCCTAAGGCAAAGTTTTGTTCATGCGACTTGCCCAAGGTCATCCAGTGGGCTTTCATGGATGAGTGGAAATTTGAACTCTGGATTCCCAGAGTCCTAGGCCACCACTCAAATCACTGCACCACACTGGCTCTGTTAGCAGCTAGAATTGTGAAATACTCCACAACAGAACAGCAATACAGTTCTGGGGCCCCACTTTCCCTTGCAGCCCACAGACCCTTAGACACTAAGCTATGCCTTCAGGATGTTGTACAATTGCACCAAGCAAATGTATATATTTGTATTTCTAAACTGGCAGAGAAGTCTTCTTTTGCCCTTGACTTTATCTTACTGCTAACCTTTGACAAACAGTATCCAATATGAAGTATCTGTCTGTAGTGATTTACTCCTGTCTCTCCAAAAGCCAGACACAGTTCCAAGTTCCAGCCAGGAGAGATAAGCAATATCAACTGGAAACCTTCATAAGCTCTTTCACCTGTTTAAGCTCCTAAACTACTTCACACTTTCATTTTGTTTGTTTTCTTTATCAGTTTCTTATCATATCTCCCTTCCTCTGAACTGATCAACATGTCATCATGCTGAGCTACAGACTGTCTGCTGGTAAATGACAGTGGTACCCAATGCCATTCATAAATTCAAAACCTGGAAGTAAAATGTCACAACTAACACAGTCAGCTTTCTATGGCAACAAAGTTGCCTTTGAGAAGTAACATTAAAAAGTAGGAACATAACACCACTTTAGTAGTGTACTGATTAACACTCTCTAGCTACTTTTAAAAGTGCCCTTTCAAGGGCATTTTTTAAACTTTTCAAAAGGCATTTAAAGCAATATTTCAGGTTTTATGCAATTCTCTTATCAGTCTAATTTTTTTAAAGCAACAAAAATAACCATAATGGCAAAAAAAATCAGTGATACCTTAATTTTTAAATATTAAAATGAGCAAAGACGACAGTTTAGTTTTCAAAAGTAACTTTCCAGACTATGGCTGAAGACTCAGGCTGCTGACACAGTGCAGAAATAATGCAGTTTGACAGCATTTTAACTGCCATGTCTCAGTACTACGGAATCCTGGGATTTCTAGTTTTGTGAGATATTTAGCCTTCTCCATCAGAGAGCACAGATGCCACAACAAACTACAAATTGTAAGATTTCATAGGATGGAACTATGATTTTTAAAGTAGAGTTGAACTGCATTATTTCTGTAGTGTGTCAGCAGCCTCAGACTGAATGCCATTTCACTTCATCGCAGTGTGCATGTCAGCTTGGAAAAGCTATTTTGGGACTATGCTTTCTGGGGAATTCTTGGAACAACTGTGTGAAAAAGTAACTTTTCTGTGGACAGGTGCATTTGGCTGTTTGGTAAGCTAACTGGCAGAATCATCCTCCCAAGATAGGGAGAAAACTATGGTTATTTTAATACATTTGTGGTGTTGCTCCTTTAGAATGGCCCTTTAATGCACATGGGCAGTTAATGAAGTTTTTCTGTAAACTGCAGCAGAAAGGCAGCGCTCTGCTCCAAGGAGCTTACTCTCTTAGGTTTCCAGATTTTAGATCTTGTGCAAAGTCTGTGTGCTGTAACAGTTATGGTGTCAGATAAAGAGCAAGGTGACCCAGATTCAAATACTTCCCAGCTATTAAACTTGCTGGATGACCTTGGGTTAATCAGTATCTCTCAGCAGACTACCTTACAGCTTTTTCTTACAGTGGGAAATGGGAGGAGGCAGAAGAGCTTTGTATATTACCTTGAGATTCTTGGGTGAAAATGTAAAAAAATATATAATTATTAAAATTCAGTCTGATGAATTTTGGCAGGATATTAGTGTTAGCCAGCATTACAAATTATGGTTGCATTCACATTTTTTAAAATATTTGCACCCTTCCTCTCAGATTATTAATGAATCAAAAGAACAGAACTAAATATTCAGTGTCCTTATCTTCCGGCATGCAATGCAAAACCAAAGGAAGGCACTCTCAAGGAACAAATAACAGCAGGAAAGGGAGTGCTTAACCCTTCCCCTACATCACTGTTTGCAGTCAGAATCTGATAGGTGCCTTGGAGATAAACAGCTGAAGGAAAGAGTTGCTGAGCAAAAGTTGCAAGCTCGGGGAATCATAGAATCATAGAGTTGGAAGAGACCACAATTGTCATCTATACCAACCCCCTGCCATGCGGGAATACACAATCAAAGCATTCCTGACAGATGGCCACCCAGCCTCTGCTTTTAAACTTCCAAAGAAGGAGACTCCACCACACTCTGAGGCAGTGTATTCCACTGCCAAACAGCTCTTACTGTCAGGAAGTTCCTCCTAATGTTTAGTTGGAATCTCTTTTCCTGTAGTTTGAACCCATTGCTCCGTGTCCTAGTCTCTGGAGCTACAGAAAACAAGCTTGCTCCATCCTCAGTATGAGGGATGGTGGGTTAAACACCAACTACTTGGATAAAACAGGATTTAAAATCCTTCAGTTATAGCTGAACATCCACTTATGATCAGAGTATTAACTTAAATATAAGGATCTTGTAGTAAGACGACTTTTATATCAAAAGATGGAGAACTGAAATTCATTCTTAATCTTCAATTTGCAGTTGTAATCATCTGGATGCCTACCAGCTACATGCATCACATACAACAACAGATGGACCTATTTACCAGTCTTGCCACTGTTTCAGTGCAACCATCTCTGGCTTGCCACATTTCCACAGCAATTTCATCATGGTAACTGCTGTGAGATGTAACTGCTAGTCCAGTCTTGGGGGAATTCAACATTCTTAGGAAAGGTTAAGAAACTTTTCACTCCTTCAGTCTGGCAGAGGACCAGCTGGGCAGATTCTAGAAGTTGTAGTTAAAAAAAAAGAAAGAACTTTTCTGAGATGTGGGTAAAATTTGTGCCTTTGCCACTGAACACTGAACTCCACTCATAGACTTGTGAATAATCTGCAAGCAAAAGTGTAGCAAACATTTGGTGAACAAGAACAGCTATTTTTATTTTGGCTAAGAACATGGGCCAAACAGAAGGATAAAATGTAAATTAAAGCTGGTTGACTGGAAAGAGCTTTTAATCTCTAGAGATTAAGTAGACATTGATGCCCATAGCCTTCAATCACTTATAGCACAGTTAGCTGTGGACTGCAGCCAGGAACACAAAACTTCTTGTTGAGGCACAACTTCACGGATCAGTGGCAACTGTGAAATTGGGCAGAAGGATAACATTGATCATGTTCATCCACAAAGATAAATTCTAGTAATGATATATGTAGCAGTGAGGCGTATGTTGAAATAGCATCTTGGTAGGTGCATTTTTTTAAACCCACCAGGACCTTCTTCTGCACAAATCTGCATAGTCTAAACAAATTGGTATAGTCTAAAGAAAAAGCAAACTACAAAGTGAGATTATATCTAGTATCACTGAACTATACCATTTCAGGCTGGAAATAGGGAATTAGCTGACATTGGACTTTATCAGATGCAGCAAATATGGCATCATAATGACACTACATAATTGCGAAAGGGCACGCATATCAGACTACATCATCCTTTTGCATTTATGTCTTGTAAATAAGGCATTCTATTTTATTGATGGGACAAGCCATCAATAGATCGGCTGTGGCACTTTTTTGCCGGTATTGCCGGTGTTTGAAACCTCACACTTTTTTCCCCTCGTAATTACAACAGAACACTTCAGGGTGAGATAATAATAATAATAATTATTATTATTATTATTTGTACCCCACCCCTCTGCTAAAAACAATCAGGGCGGCTTCCAACGATTAAAACATTATAATAATGACTAAAAACACCACCCACCCCCACCCTACCCCATAAAAAGACATTAAACACTATAAAATTAAAACCTTCTAACTAAAACACATTAAAAACAAATATATACATAATTTTAAAAAGCCAGGAGACTGAGCTCCTGAGGCCGGGATCTAATCTGGAAAGGCCTCGCGAAAGAGATCCGTCTTTAGTGCCTTTTTAAAGCTACTCAAACTTGTCAACTGACGGATCTCATTCGGACAGCCAGGTAGGGGATGCTTTTTTTATTAACCTCCCTGGTTTACTTTTAACTTTCTTAGTGTGTTTTTGTGCTTGTGTGTACTTTTTCTTTCTTATTTTTGCTTTATTTTTTGAATTTGCCGTGCTCGCATCTTCTCGTGAGAATTGGCAAGATTTAAATCCAGGAAGTGAACAGAGCTCCATTCACTCCTCCGTCAATGCCAGAAGTGCCTTTTGACAGGATTGCTGGTAAGTTTGGTAAAGGGGGTTCTTTTGCCAGCATAAAAACACCACAAAATATGCCGGGAAAAGAATGAGAAAGGAGTGGGGGTCTGATAAATTCATAAATGCACAGTTGCCTGTCAGCAGGAGTATGATAATAATATCCCTTTCCAAGGTTAGTACTTTGTAGCTGATCTCAGATGGGAAATCCTCATATTTCCCCTGGTCCCTGGGATGCGATCTTCCAGATCCATATCTCAGAGCCATGTCTCATTCCCCTTCATTGCATAGTAGGTGCAATGTGGGCATGGCCCAGTGGTCCCCCCACACTTGAGGATTCCCAAGGAAATCTCAGACTGTAAAGCCTCAGACTACGTCCAGTGCTTGGGTGGGGAAAACAAGATTTCCCATGAGACCAACTGTGTTTCTTGGGGCTCATCTACATGAGAGGAAATAATGCTAATTCCTGTGCTTTATTGCCAATTGGCAGTTGCATTCTTTTGTCTCCATGATTTTTTCCAGAAACTATACCTTAAGAAGCTATCCGTGGTTTGAAGTTCAGATATCCATGAATCCTCTCCATTGACGCCCCCTTGTCGTGGGAGAGAGGCTTGCGTACCCTAATGATGTTTTGAGCTATGCTGGCGGTGGCATAATAGCCACTGGTAGGGTCTCCCATGCCAGACAGGTCAAAACCGAAGGGTCTGACAAAGAGCGTCAAAGGGCAGGATGGGCTCTCTAGCCTTGTGGCAACCGTCCTAGGAGAAGGAAAACTCCAATCCCAAACCCGGGCAGATGGTGCTCGTCCAACCCTGTAAGGTCAACCATCTAAGAGAAGGAAACTCTAATCAAACCTACGGCCCGAGGACCTCACTGCCACGTCCATGCTTGCAAGGCCACGGCAGATGAATCTCTGGTTTAAAGGGTGAGGCCAGTTCTGTGCACGCTGCGCTCCACCAGAAAAATCCATTGCACAGGCTTGAAGGATCCATGAATCAAGATGATGGCCATAAATTAGAGCAATCATGCTACCACCGCTGCACAGTATTATTTGTTTTAATATTAAAACAGAGGTGCACAAAAAAATATTTGAATGATTAGTGGAGCAAAAAAAACGCTTGATCGCTAACTCAAAGAATTCAACAGGGCACTTGCGGGCACTGCCTTGCCGAACAAGATCCATCAGCTGACGAGCTTGAGTAGCTTTTAAAAAGCACTAAAGATGGATCTCTTTCGTCAGGCCTTTCCTGATTAGATCCCGGCCTCAGGAGCTTTGTCTCCTGGCTTTTTTTAAATTATGTATATATTTGTTTTTAATGTGTTTTAGTTTTTAGTTAGAAGGTTTTAATTTTATAGTGTTTAATGTCTTTTTATGGGGGAGGGTGGGTGTGGGTGGTGTTTTTAGTCATTATTATAATGTTTTAATTGTTGGAAGCTGCCCCGGTTGTTTTTAACAGAGGGGCGGGTTATAAATAAATTTTATTATTGTTGTTGCTGTTGTTGTTGGGAGGAGTAGCTAATACCCTAGAGGACAGGATCAAAATTCAGAATGACCTGGATAGACTGGAGAGCTGGGCCAAAGCTAACAAAATGAAATTCAATACGGAGAAATGTAAAGTACTGCATTTAGGGCGGAAAAATGAAATGCATAAATATAGGATGGGAGAGACCTGGTTGAACGAGACTACGTGCGAAAGGGATCTAGGAGTCCTAGTAGACCACAAGTTGAACATGAGCCAACAGTGTGATGCGGCAGCTAAAAAGGCCAATGCAATTTTGGGCTGTATCAATAGAAGTATAGTGTCTAGATCAAGGGAAGTAATAGTGCCACTCTATTCTGCCTTGGTCAGACCTCACTTAGAATACTGTGTCCAGTTCTGGGCACCACAATTCAGAAAGGATATTGACAAATTGGAGCGTGTCCAGAGAAGGGCAACTAAAATGGTGAAAGGTCTGGAAACAATGCCTTATGAGGAGAGACTTAGGGAGCTGGGTATGTTTAGCCTGGAAAAAAGACGGTTTAGAGGCGATATGATAGCCCTGTTTAAGTATTTGAAGGGATGTCACGCTGAGGATGGAGCAGGCTTGTTTTCTGCTGCTCCAGAGACTGGAACACGGAGCAATGGGTGCAAGCTCCAGGAACAGAGATTCCACCTCAACATGAGGAGGAACTTTTTGATAGTAAGAGCTGTTCGGCAGTGGAACACACTCCCTCGGAGTGTGGTGGGGTCTCCTTCCTTGGAGGTTTTTAAACAGAGGCTGGATGGCCATCTGTCGGGGATGCTTTGATTGTGATTTCCTGCGTGGCAGGGGGGTTGGACTGGATGGCCCTCGTGGTCTCTTCCAACTCTGCAATTCTATGATTCTATGATTCTAAGTCTGCCCCTTGCACACGTCCAACCAATTAGATCTCTAGTTCCATCCTCTCCGAGACTGCACAGCAAATTGAATCGGTTGTCTTAATGGGCGCTAATGTGCATTTCCTCGTATTATTTTTACAAATAAAGAAAAAGCCACAAAGACTTTTCTCGCACAGTAAGCGGAGTTTTTTGCCACCCTCCTTCTGAAAAGGGTGAATTGCTGCAGGATCTCGTTGGGATAAAAGGTATTCTCAGCAAATTCTGTGAGGAGTATTTTCACCATCCAGACAACACCTTGGTCTGTTTTTTATGCTCTACACTCTTGAAACCCTTTTTAGTTTTTTTGTAATTCTTTTTTTATATATAAATGGTTTCTTGTTATAGTGCAATAACAGTGCAATCCTAACCTGCTAACCTTTGGGAGTCACCATTTAGATGTCAGGTGGTAGCATGCACTGGGTACCTAAACAGGTCCAGGCAGAAAAAATAAACAGTGTAGTGTTGTTCCTTCAGGCATCAGAATAAAGGTGCAGCCACAGGCTTGTCTCAAATCTTCTTGTTCTTTACTTGAGCATAATTAAGAGTATTTACAGATATATACAGCATTCAAAAGAAAAACATCTTCCCTCTATGAAATCCAACACAGAACTGCTTAGTTCAACTCTGCAGAGTTCCTAGCACCTCCCCCAGTCAGCTCTGCAGCAGAGCTGAGAGCTCATCAATACTGATACATTTGCTAGCTTTCTGTAAATTGCCACTAGCTCACTCTGCAGACTGTTTGCTACAGCTCAGCTCTTTACAGGATAAATCTACTGCATGTCCCAATATCCTGACATTAGATGTCTTTACTGTATGGGGAAGTTTTCTAAAGATCTTCCCTCTGTTTTCCTGCTGTACCATGTGCCACAGTATTACTTTTTGAAAAATGATTTTTACTTGTACTATTCATTTTGAATTTTTAACACAGTAGTGTGCTGTGACATCATGCTGTAATAGCATTATTATGTCTTAACTTTAAAAAAACCTGAAGGGAAACCAATCATGATTCAGTTGGCTGAAGAAATAGGTCAGTTCAGACAGCATTTTAAGTATGGAGGGACTTATAGTGCAGAAAAGAAAACAGTGGGAGTTACACTATTAAAGCACAAATGTGTTGAGGATGAAATACACAGCCTCAGCATACATCTATCTTCCCAAGCATGGATGAAGGGGTTTTCGAATGGGAGAACCCAGAACAACTGACTAGTGTGATAAAAATTTGAGAGAAATCTCACATATGGAGATATCGGCTGGAAGTCTGTATCAACTTTGTTAAGTATACTTAACTAAGTAACTTCTCCTGGACTGCCCCACCACCACCAAATCTGACAGAAATATCATTTACCCACACTCCAATTGCTGGCAGAATGGACCTCCCTCTCCCCATGAAACTGATGCCCAGTAAAATAGGTTGAGAGGAGAGATGCAGTCATGCCAATAGTGTCAAAATTATGACTAAGTAGTGATTGTAAATACAAAACAGTTGCAGATGAGTAAATCTAGGTAACTGTTCCATGTTCATTAACTAAGTAGCTGATACAAGTATCCACCCATGGTCTTTTAGACAGTCTGGACCCAAGCCATGTAGGGCTTTATACATAACCAGCACTTTGAATTCTGCCTGGAAATGGACCAGTAGCCAGTGAAGCTGTTTGAACAGGGAGATTTGATATTCCCTATAACCAGTCCCAGTCAGCAACCTGGCTGCAGCATTTTGGACCTGCTGAAGTTTCTCAAAGTTTCCAAAGGCAGCCTAACATAGAGTGCATTACAGTAACCCAAATGGGATGTAATCAGACATGTGTCACTGTAGCCAGATGTGACATCTCCACTACACCATGTTGACTTCCCAGAATGGCAGGCTAAATGTATTTTTTAAAATAACAATCATAGTGCTATTTTTATTTATGATGCATTCATTTAAGATTGATTTATGCAAAGGTTGAGCCCTATATCCATGGTTTCATTTATCCATGTCTGAAAAAAAAATGTCCTCTCTAAGCATTTTCTAGATCCTCCAGTGCAATTCTGTGGTATGCTTCCACCAGAATAGTGTTCACTATTATCTATGGTTTCACATATCCATGGTAAATAGGGGGACACCCCCCTGGTGTGGATACAGAATACCTGTATTCTGAATTAATACATACATTATTATTATTTTTTTGCTTTATAATTGATATAGTTTGGCTGGAATCTTGCCGGTTAGTCTCAACTATAGACGGCCCATTGATTCAATTGCTGAATGATGTGTCAACACATAGATAAATCCAATTGATTCAAGTCAAGACTTCTTTAGTTCAGACTAAACATAGGATTCAGGCCTTTATACTTCTAAAAGTGGGATCCAAGGCAACTTATAAGACTAAAACAGACACTGATAAAGACAAGTACAGATTTTTTTTTAAAAAAAAATAACATTCTCAAAATGCAATTAAATTGACTATAATATAAAAAAAATGAATGAATTAAAAACAATTTAAAACACATTCATTAAAAAAGAAGTACCATTTATTTAATAATAACCAAATGGAACCAGGAACTAGGTCTATGAGTCTAGCCAGAGCACTTTACTTAATACTCCCAGATGTTTTCTGTCTCTCTGATGGATACACTGGTGACCATTAAAACAACAACTTATCTAGTAAAGATACACAAGAAGCCAGGGATAGGAGAAGGAGTTCAGTGACATATGTGTGAAAATAAGAGGGAGAATTTATATAGGATCTATTCCCAGCTTCGATGTCCATTTCATCTGTGACCTTGGACATGTTCCTTAATCCCCCTATGTCACATCATGCCTCATGCAATTCCCATCAGAGCAAACCATCTCTATATATCACCAGGCTCCTGCTGTATTCCAGTTTCCTCAAGTAACAGGCTAAGATTACTTTAGGCATGGGAGAGGGAAAAAATCACTGGATTATTTATGGTATCTAATAACCTGCTGGTTTATAAAATCTAGTTAATTAGTTGGTAAGGATGCACACAGCAATTTCAAGGTTGCAAGACTATGCAAAAAAGATGGATTACAGCTCCCTATTTGGAGAGAGGGCATTTTTAAGCAGTCTTCTACAAGAGTTCCTTCTCCCTTATAGTTGCTGGGGACAAAAGGTGAGCGTATTGCAAGAGAAACAGAGAAGAAGGAGGTATCTGCTCCTTAGAGTTTAAACTCTTATAGATGGACATGTTACCTGTTTCTTTGCATTAGCTCACCTTAGCTGGCTATGATGGCATTTATTAATTTGTTTAGTGAGATTTAGCTGCTGCCTGTTAATGAACAGTTCTCTGGGTGCTTATAATCAAAGAGAAGCAAACACAGAAGAAGATAATCTAATTTCTCCAGCCTCACCAAGAAGCTGCCAGTTTGTTCTTTCATGAGGTCCCTCTGCATAATCTTTCATGTTTGTTCTTCAAAGTACAGGTCATTAGCAGGGCTAAGTGTCAGTTTGTTTTGTGGGAGGTTGTTGAACTTAGTAGTTGACATTTCTATCATGCTGCTTTGGTATTATTTCATGTACTTGTGCTTGAGAAAGTGAAGTGTCTGTCCTCCTGTGAACCAGCTCAGGGAACCCAAATCCCCTTTCTCAAGAAGTACCAACAAGGTACCTCATCAAGGAAACTATAATAAAGGTTTAGCTCAGAGAACAGAACTTCTGTTGACTTCTCCTGTTGACTTCTGGCATAGTGGCCCAAATGCTGTAGGTATTATATATGTGTGTAAGTTCTCTTAAACGGTTATGACCTACACATACCCTCCAATTATCATGATTTGGCAGGGACATCAGTTACATCCGTGTTCAACGTGGCCACCTCCCCACTTACGCTGCCACCAAATAAATATCTGTGGAGACCGCAGTTACACAGTTGCCACCTTTATGTCAGACTTCTCCCTTATCCCCTCCTTGGATTGGGGTTTTACTTGCAATGGATAGTACTTGTATTGGTTAGTGTGCCAAATAAATACCAGTAAGGGAAATAAATTTATTAGGAGTCTGAATTTGATAAACAAACAAGAATTGAACGTTGTCTCCAACTTGGTTAAATTCAAACTGGTTGCTAGTCCAACTCTGTGGTGACCATGTAATTTCAGAATCTGCAAGACTCAATACCATGTTATTAGGTGCTTTCCTCTCACTCTGTGTTCCAATTAGCCTCTGCTCCTCTCAACAATATTCCTACTGCACATACAATCCTCAGCTGCACCTGCAACCATATACATATTCCAACCCTCTCCTCATCACATCACATCTTCAACTCTCTCTTTCAACTGTCATCCACCTCCTTTCACCCAGGAGACCCCTCCCATACCAATTTCCTGCCACAGGTTTGGTCCTTTGTGCTCTCTTCCAATTTACTCATCAACATTCTATCAGATGCTCATCACATGCTCTCCACAGTAGTATCTTGCCCTTCTCGCTCAGGCAAAGGCAAATTGCTGAGTGAAAATGCTTGGTGCAACCACTGTGTAATTATATGAATGTAGATTTACATACAAGCACAATGTAGGATCTTGACCAGGGTCACCAGCTTTTTAAAAAATTCTTTCTATTCCTGTGCTTTTGAAACAGCAGCTTGATATGTCGGAGGTCTGGAAGCCATGCCCTATAAGGAGTGGCTTAGGGAGCGGGTCATGTTTAGTCTGGAGAAGAGAAGGTTGAGAGATGACATGATAGCCATATTTAAATATTTGAAGGGATGTCATACTGAGGATGGGGCAAGCTTGTTTTCTGCTGCTCCAGGGACTAGGACACAGAACAATGGACTCAAACTTCAGGAAAAGAGATTCCACCTAAACATTAGGAAGAACTTCCTGACAGTAAGAGCTGTTCGGCAGTGGAATGCCCTGCCTCAGAATGTGGTGGGGTCTTCTTATTTGGAGATTTTTAACTAAAAGCTGGATGGCCATCTGTCAGGAGTGCTTTGACTGTGTATTCCTGCATGGCAGGGGTTGGACTAGATGGCCCTTGTGGTCTCTTCCAACTCTATGATTCTATGATTTTATTCAATGATTCTATGTAAATTTTTGCTGGTAGTAATAAGCCAAGGCCTAAATATCCTAAAGGCACCAGATCCTGTTTGATTTTGGAAGCTAAGCAAGGTCTGCTTCAGTTAGTACTTGGATGGGGGACTACCAAGGAATACTAGCACTGTAAGCTATATTTCAGAGGAAGGCAATGGCAAACCAGCTGTGAGAATTCCTTGCCTAAGAAAACCCTATTAAATTCATAGGGTTGCCGTAAGTCGACAACTGACCTGAAGATGCCGGCGCACACACAGTAATGAGTTTTCATGCCATGAAAATTTTCAGTGGATGATTTCTGCATATCAAGCTGCTGTTAATAGCACTGGAGCATTTCAGGTCAGTATTTCATTTGGCAACCATTTCTTGACGTACCAGCCCCAAGCTGGCAGTAATGTAGTGGCTCTGCAGGTCATTTTGCTCTCTGAAACCTAATGTGGGAAGCACCCATTACAATCCCTTGTCACCTCCCTTCCACTCCTCCTAACAAGCAAACAAAAGAGCAAATTTGTTCATAATTATATCCTCTGTTCTCTTCCTGAGGCAACTCCTTTGCCAATTCATCGGCTCCTGGTCAGAACTGTTTGATGTTAAGGGCTGCTGGAATCTAAAAATGGGTTGTCTGGGAGTGTATGGAAGGGTCAAAACAAGGATCAGAAAGTCCTTCCTACATTTTCTTGCAAGATGTAGAGTTTGAGGACTGTTCCAGTTAAACATTTTTAAGCTTGCCATTCTAAAATAGCTCAAGGAAGCCTATATGCAGCATTTAAAATCAAATACAAAAACAATACAAAACTGAATTTCTAAATGAACCAATAAAGAGGCCAGTTGAAAACAGACTGCTGACATATTGCAGAAATAATGCAGTTTGACACCACTTTAACTGTCATGTCTCCATCTTATGGAATCCTAGGATTTGTACTTTGTTGTGGCACCAGAGCTCTCTGACAGAGAAGGCTATCTCACAAAACTACAAATCCCAGAATTCCACAGCACCGAGCCATGGCAGTTAATGCGGTGTCAAACTTCATTTCTTCTGCAGTGTGTCAGCAGCCCCAGTTACCAATAGCCCTGCCCAGGTTTTGCAAATTCAAGGTGGTGACTTCCTTGATTAAGTCAACTCATCTGTAATGTGGTCTTCCTACTGCATTCCATTTTATCTTCTTTTCCAATTAGTTGTTTCATGATGTGTCCAAAGTACAACAGCCTCAGTTTAGCCATTTTGGCTTCTAGTATGAGTTCAGGCTTGATTTGCTCCATTTATTTGTCTTTCTGGCAGTTCACAGTATCTGCAGGACTCTCCCTCAGCACCATACTTCAAATGACTCCATTCTCTTCCTGTCAGCTTTCTTCATTGTCCGGCATTCACAACCATACATAGAAATTTGAAATGCTATGGCATGGATAGTCTACTATTTGTTACTTCATGATATAGCTTTGTATTTGAAGATCTAACCTAGTTTCTTCATAACTGCCCTTCCAAGTCTTTGTCTTCTTCTCGTTTCTTGACTACAGTCTCCATTTGGATTTATGGTTGAGCCAAGGTGGTGGTGGGGAAAAATCTTTAACTATTTCAACATGTATTATTACTGTATTATCTTCTTTTGGGAGAAGAGGCAGAAATCACACTCTGGCATGTGTCCTCCTGCAGGGAAAGTGGAACTGATGTGGAATGGCTGCCTTAATTGACTACCTCTCTACCTTCCACTTCCATGGAAAAATGCACCTTCCTGAAGCTGAAAGGTGGGAGATTCCGGGCAGAGAAAAGGGAGCCATGCTTTACACAAGACATAGTTAAACTTAAGTCATCAGCGCGCTTGCAGAAAACGCGGGATGAGTCCTTCCTGAATCTTTGTTTGCGAAGAAAAGACAGAGAGAGACACAAGGTGTACGGCTTGTTTATACCAAACAACAACAAAAAATGGAGTGCCTCGCACTAATGGCATTTTGCAGCAGCTGCGACTTGTCTTAACGATGTTTTTGCCCCATAAGCTTTGCATGCAAGATGGCAGCTGCGGGTGATTTACTTGCATTTGTACTTACCTCAGTTTGCCCCCGCCAAACTTTTTTAAAAAAATGATGTCCAAGGTGCGATAGAGCGATGTTTTGATTTAACAGAGCAGCATACAAACAAAGCAAGAACACCCCATTTTCTTGCCTTAGCTCTTGCTCACTAAGGTAAAAATACAACATGGCGACAGCAGGCAGTTGCCTTGCTAACAAACCCTGACCCCCATGCTTGCCCAGTCAATCAGTTTTGCACTTCCTCTCCTATGGGAAAGCAATTCATATCAAATTGCTTGTCCCAACAAGCAGGAATGTGCATTCTCCTCACTGTTTTTTCAAAACTCTGGGAAAAGTCACAAAGGCTTTTCCTTCCGAGTTTTTGATGTTTTTGGCCCTCCTCCTTCTGAATACAGCGTAATGATGAGGGATCCCATTAAAACAGGTAGGATTCTCCTCGCATTCTGTGAGAAGTATTGTCATCATTTAGACAGTCCCATAGTTACACTTTAGAATTTGTTACCACAGGAAGTAGTACTAGTAGTACCACAGGAAGTAGTACTAGCACTTTAGAATTTGTTACCACAGGAAGTAGTACTAGTAGTACCACAGGAAGTAGTACTAGCACTTTAGAATTTGTTACCACAGGAAGTAGTACTATGGAGGGTAAAGCTGTTAAAAGCTACTAATCCTCATGACAAATATTCTCTCTAGTCTCACAGGAAGTAAACCTTTGTTTGTTTGTTTAAGGTGTTTATGTATTACTAAGGCAATGCACAATAAAAAAAATACTTTTGAAATATTAAATACATAACTGAAAACTGATTAAAACCTGCAAGGCTTCTCTTTAAAAGCAGCTCTAAAAACAAATCTAAAAACAGCTTAAAAAAAAAAAGCTCTAAAACCATTTTTTTAAACAGTCAGAGCAGATGCTCCAATTTTAAGATCCAAAAGGCAACCAAAAATAGTCTAGTCTTCACTGTCTGCCAGAATTTCAAAAGGGATAGAGCCAGCTAACCTCCCTTGGAGGGTGTTCCATAGTTGGGGTCCCACCACAGAGAAAGCCCTAGCACATGGACCCACCAGCCTAGACATATGTATCAGTTCCTGTGGAGCATGAATATGGCAGAGGCTGTGGCATCAATAAGATTGGTGTCACACCCTCTCCCCGATGGTGTCACCTGGTGTGGCTTGGCCTTTCCGCATCCCCTAGTTGCCACCACTGGGCGGAGGGGGCACCACATTGGCAGCTTCCATGACAGAGAGGCAGTGAATCCACTCTGGGTTTCAGTTAGAATTTCATGGAGCTATCCAAGGTGCTGCCCCCTATCCTCAAACTAGGTTCAAAACTTTTGATGGCTCTCTAGTTTAGACTAAAATCTGGAACAAATCCTCTACTCCAGGACCGGTTTAAGGAATTTTGGGGGGCCCTGCAATGCTTTATTTTGGGGGCCCCATATGTTTATCTCAGGTCAGTGTATCCTAACTCAAACTAAGCTATTCACAGTACAGGATATTCAGATTATTACTAATAATGTTTTTGCAGGAGGAGAGTTACTATGGAGCCCCCACAATGATGGGGCCCCCAGCAGATGCTGGCACCACCGGCGCTTTAAACCGGCCCTGCTTTACTCTACTGATATGGGAGCCACCAAGCATTATGGGGGGGGGGTGGATAGGATGCTCTTGCCCATTGGTGAGCTTCCCATGGGCATCCTGTTGGTCACTGCATGAACTCAGTAAGTCTTTGAGCTGATCCAGCATGGCTCTTCTGCTGCTTGCAAATACTGAAATTATTTTTTATATAAATGGCTTTTGTCCCTCAGAAGGAAGCAGGGAAAAACACTTAGCTGTTCACTTTGCTGCTTGGTCAGTCCTCATCTCTGTACTTTTCTTGCTGAGCCTGCTAATTAGTTTTAATTAGGTCCATTTGTATTTGGGTCCTGTCAGGAGTCATAACTGTTATGCCCCCCCTCCCTCAGCCTCATGTAAGAAATGAAAGAAGTGTGGCAGGGAATTGATGGTACCCATGGGCTTAATCCAGTGCCCACGTGTGCACAAAAAGATGAGTGGCGGGGCCAAGCAGGCTCTAGCATGCTAAAAATATATATAATTCCTTGTCCAGATCTTAGAAAAGTTGGTCTTTTGGACTACGGCTCCCACACTCCTTATTGGGGATTCTAGGAGGTATATATTAAAAAAAAAAAAGTAGCTTGGCCACATACATAGAGATGACTGGCGGGGCCAGGCTGGTTCTAGCATGCTAAAAATATTTTTCCTTGTCTGTCTCTTGGAAAACTTGTTCTTTTGTACTACAGCTCCCACAGTTCTTGATGCAGGATTCTGGGAGTTGTAGTCTGAAAAAGTGGCTTGCCCAAGATCTTCATCTGGTCCAGATTGACAGGATGGTAAAGGCAACTCAAGACAGAAAAATCCCAAATTCCTCCTTCTTTGGTAGTTATTACAAGGAACAGTCTGCTCTTCAGTTTTTCCACACACACTTCACTGCTGGATCATCCTGAACATCCTGATCTCATTGGACTTCAGAAGCTGAACAGAGTCAGACTTGCTTAGCACTTGAATGGGAGACTATTAGGGAATAACAGGAATCTCCAGGAGCCCTTTCACATTATGAGTCCATTCTGATGTCAAATCTACACTACGTAAATAATTCAGTTTGAAACTGGATTTTTTTTTTTTTGGCCGTGGCTCCTTCCTATGGAAGCCTGGGATTTGTAGTTTGGTGAGGCACCAGCACTCTTTGGCAGAGAAGGCTAAAGGCTTTGTAAAACTACAAATCTCAGGATTCAGTAGAATGGAGCCATGACAAATAATCCAGTTTCAAGATGGATTATTTGTGTAGTGTGGATTTTGCCTCTAATTGTCATCATTCATCATAGCACATCATTCAGTACTATGTAAACCTAACATTGGCAGTTTAGGGAGAATCTCAGCCAGAGAGCTCCAGTGCCATGGCAGTAACAGTGGAATAACAGCACTATAATTCTGTAGTGTGAATGGTTCCCAGATAGGGTTGGGAAGAAAAAATTCTGCCTGAAACCGTGAAGGGCCATTACTGCTTGTCAGGTTTGACAATACTTAGCTAGGTAGATGATTGATCTGATACCATATAAGACAGCGTCTTATATTCCTATGTAGGGACTCACTGAGCAGTTAGCTCACAGGGTGACTTTATTTATTTATTTATTTATTTATACCCTGCTCTACAGCCTCAAGGCTATCAGAGCAGCTTACAAATTGTTTTAAGCAATAGCTATTTACACATCTACACTGTGTTAAGCAGTTTCCAATGTGTGTTAGCTAATTGCCCCCCACAAGCTGAGTACTCATTTTACCGACCTACAAAAGGATGGAAGGCTGAGTGAACCTTGGAGCCTGCTGGAATTGAACTTGCAACATGGTGACTTGCAGTACTGGCATTTAACCACTGTGCCACCAGGGCTCCTTGGGATACTTAGTTTTTCTCAGCCTGACTTTCACCACAAGGCTGTTGTGAGGGATTCAAGTGGAGCAAAAGTAAGCCATGGATTGCCACATTGAAGTCACTGGAGGAAAAGTGAGATATAACAAATAAAAAGAAGGAAGGAAGGAAAAGAAAAGAAAAGAACAGAGTAGGAGTAATGCATTGATCCACTAACAGCAGAGTTAGGCAAATATGGGCCCATCTACACAATGGGGGGAAAACAGAGTACCTCATAGTAATGGCATTTCACAGCAGCAGTGATGTGTCTTAACACTGTTTTTGGCCTCAGAAGCCCCCATAAGCCTCACATTCCAGGTGACAGCCACAAGTGATTTACTCACGTTAGTTCTTCGCTAGTGCCAATTTTTTTTAAAGTCATCTAAGGTGGAGCAATATAGCAATTTTCCAATTTAACAGGAAAGCAAGACAAAAAAAGACATCCTGTTTTATCGCCTTAGTGATCACTTGCTAAGGTGAAAATCCAACATGGTGGCAGCGGGTGCTTGCCCTGTTAGCAAGCCCACCCTCACTTTCGCCTGGCCAATCAGCTTTGCGCTTCCCTTCAAATATTTGTCCTTCACTTGATCTAACAAGCAGGAATGTGCACACCCTCGCCGTTTAAAAAAAAAAAAAACTACAAGAAAAGCCACGGAGGCTTTTCCTGCGCTGTTTTTGCCATTTTGGGGCCCCCTACTTCCAAATAGTGTTGGTGCATGATCCCATTTAGACAGGTAGCAATCCCAGCAAATTCCATGAGGGTTTTGGTTTTTTTAACCATTTAGATGGGCCCTGTGAAGGGGTCCAGAATTACCTCCCCCCACAACATATACCCATGGTCCATATCAACACTCCCAGCACAACCAGATGTGACACATAACTTCCAGTTTTATTTTTGGCTATTCTTCTGTGAGTTTTTCTCACATACTTTGTGTGTTTGTACACGTGCACGTATGTGTGCAGGTGTTTGAGAATCATTGTGGGCTTGGGAAGCCAATGTGTGGATTTGGGGGGACTCTGAGGGCTTTGGTCATCTCCTGTGGGGCTGGCACTAATCCCCACCACCACCATATGCCTGTTCAGAGCAGAGCTTGGGAAAGTTCTTTTTTCAGACTCATATCTGCTGGAGTTTTGACACTTGTAGTCCCAAAAGTAGTTTTTTCAGGGTTGTATCTACACTTACATACTACACTTATGTAACATTTGTTGACCTCACCAAAGCCTTCGACACCGTGAGTAGGAAAGGTCTGTGGCAGATCCTGGAAAGGCTAGGATGTTCCCCCAAATTCCTTAAAATGATTATCTTGCTACACAAGGGCCAGCGCAGTCAAGTCAGATATGGCGATGCTCTTTCAGAGCCCTTTCTAATAACTAATGGAGTGAAGCAAGGTTGTGTTCTTGCACCAACTTTATTTACAACCTTCTTCAGCATGATGCTCCAAAGGGCTATGGAAGAGCTCGAAGAAGACGGCGGCATCTATATACGTTACTGTACTGATGGTAGCTTGTTTAACTTAAGCCGTCTGAGGGCAGCGCCTAACGTCCTGCTTCGCAACAGCTGCAGAGCTGTTTGGGCTGGAAGTCAACCTGAAGAAAACGGAAGTTCTTTACCAGCCTGCACCACAGGACGAACACCACCATCCCCACATTGCCGTCGGCAAATCTGTGCTCAAGTTCGTTCAGCAGTTCACCTACCTGGGAAGCATCATCTCCTCAGATGCCAAGACTGACAAAGAGATCGATCACAGATTAGCAAAGGTACATAGCGCATTTGGAAGACTTTACAAAAGAGTCTGGAGTAATAAACACCTGAGGCAAAACACAAAAATCAGTGTGTATAGAGCCATTGTACTGTCTATTCTCCTTTATCGGTCTGAAACATGGGTCACCTATCGCCACCTCTTACGACTCCTCAAATGGTTCCATCAGCGCTGTTTACGCACAATCCTAAATATACACTGGACTGACTGTGACGAATGTTGCTGTCCTTGAGCAAGCAGGGATCACCAGCATTGGGGCCATGATATTGACAACACAGCTGCACTGGGCAGGGCATGTTTCTAGGATGGAGGGCCGTCGCCTCCCAAAAATAGTAATCTACGGTGAACTTGCCACGGGTCAGCGTAAGAGGGGCGCTCCAAAAAAGCGATACAAGGACTCCCTGAAACAACATCTCAGGCTCAGCCAAATTGATCACCAACAATGGTCCACCCTGGCCTCACATCGGGAGGCATGGAGACACACTATCCAGAATGCTGCAGCCTTATTTGAGAACTCACGCCGAACAAGTCTTGAAGAGAAACGACAACGCAGAAAGAATCACAACCCGGAAACATCACCCAAGGAGACCTTCCACTGTGCCTTCTGCAACTGGACTTGTCTATCTCGGATTGGCCTTTTTAGTCATCAGCACGCTTGCAGAAAATGCGGGATGAGTCCTTCCTGAATCTTCGTTTGCGAAGAAAAGCCAGAGAGAGATCTACACTGCACAACTTTAGCAGTTTCTCATTATAAGTTGAGTCTCTCTTACCCAAAATGCTTGGGAGCAGAGGTATTTTGCATTTTGGAATATTTTGCATTTTGGAATACTTGCATATACATAATCAGATATCTTGGAGATGGGACCCAAATCAAACATTCATGTATGTTTCATATACAGTTGTATTTCAAAATTATTCAATTCCCATTGCAAATCAGGTTTGTTGTCAAAATTTACTGATGTTCAGCTGTTTGCAATGAATAAATCAAACATTACAAGTTGCATTTTCTGTTTACTTTGGGGAAACCACTTGAAGATTTGTTGTGTTGGGCTATTTCAATTTTTTTCATTTGATTTGTTCATTGCAAACAGCTGAAAGTCTGTAAATTTTGATAATAAACCTGATTTGCAATGGGGGCTGAATAATTTTGAATACAACTGTACATATAACCTGATGGTAATTTTATACACAATATTTTAAAAATAATTTTGTGCATAAAACAAAGTGTGTGTATATTGAACCATCAGAAAGCAAAAGTGTCAATATCTCAGCCACCCATGCGGACAATTTTGGATTTTGGAATATTACAGATTTCGGATTTCCTGGTAAGTGAAACTCAACCTGTATTACAGTTGTGCCGTGTTAGATGGCCCAATGGCCCAATTCAGTACTAAGTACCTTCCTCCATTCTTAGGTTCTCATGGTAAGCTGCTGCTTTGGACATCAATGCAACTTGGTGGCTACTGCAATCTATAAAACAGATCCAGTTCCTCCCCTTCTTACTGTTTGCTCTTCACGAATCCCTTCACATTTCACAGTTATAGCATTATATTCCACTTTGATGGCCATGGCAACATCCTATGGAATCCTGGCGCTTGTAGTTGGATGAGGCACTAGAGCTCCCTGGCAAAGAATTCTAAGTACTGTACCTCGTGAAACTACAAATCCCAGGATCCCATTGCGTAGAGCCATGTTAAAGAGGTGTACTAGTACTATAACAGTAATGTGAAAGCACTCAGGCTTTCACACTACATAATTATAGCACTATGATTCCACTTTAACTTTGTGTCTGGAAGCCATGCCCTATGAGGAGTGTCTTAGGGAGCTGGGCATGTTTAGCTTGGGGAAGAGAAGGTTAAGAGGTGACATGATAGCCATGTTTAAATATTTGAAAGGGGTCATACTGAGGATGGAGCAAGCTTGTTTTCTGCTGCTCCAGAGACTAGGGAGATTATCAGACGAGTGTCTAAAAACATTTTTGTCCCACTAGATTTAAAAGTGTAAGTGTTCTGGCATAATAACCCTTTTTATCACACATTGCTGTAATAACAAGAATGAGCAGTCCCAGCATTATTGGAGCACAACTGCTAGTGCTGTTTACTTCCATGTTTGCCATGATGCGTGATCTCAGCAGTTCTTGCGAGAAGATGCAAGCTTACTTGAAAGTCTAAAAACAGGTAAATTAACAAAGAAAATGAAAACACAAGCACTGAAACACACTTAAACATTTGCCAGCAAAACGGGGAGGTTCATAAAAAGAGTGTCCCGTATCTAGTTTTCACGTTCTCATCCGGAAGTGTTCTGGCAGGGACTGCCTGCTTGATGCTGTATTCATGAGAGTATAATGGGACGCAGTTTCAGATGCTTGCAAAACCGTGACAAAAACGCCATGGAAGATCAAGATGGCTTGGCCTGTTAATAAATAAGAGTGCCTTATTCACAACAGTATAATGCAAGGAGCATGGCATTGTGCGATAGGGGACCCCTTTCACCTGTCATTATCACACTATATTTGCCGCGTTTGATAATCTCATAGGACATGGAGCAATGGACTCAAACTACAGGCAAAGAGATTCCACCTAAACATTAGGAAGAACTTCCTGACAGTAAGAGCTGTTCAGAAGTGCAATACAGTTGTCCCTCTGTATCCACGGATTTGGTATCCACAGATTTAAGTATTCACGGCTTGAAAATATTCTTTAAAAAATAATAATCCAAAAAGCAAGCCTTGATTTTGCCATCTTATATAAGGGACACCATTTTGCTATGCCATTGCATATAATGGGACTTGAGTATTCACGGATTTTGGTATCCATGGGGGGTCCTGGAACCAAACCCCAGCGAATATGAAGGGACAAGCGTACACTGCTTTGGAGTGTGGTGGAGTGTCCTTATTTGGAGGTTTCTAAGCAGAGGATGGATGGCCATTTGTCGGGAATGCTTTGATTGGTTACTCCTGCATGGGAGGGGGTTGGACTAGATGGCCCTTGTGGTCTCTTCCATGTCTATGATTCTATAACACTAAAGTTGTGTAATGTGAAAGGTCTCTCCATCCTTACACTTCACTGAAGCAGCATTAAATGCAACTAGAGGCAAGTACTAAGGTATAGAGTTAACTTACGGCAATGAAAGGTATTGGACAAGTTATGTATGATAACACAACATTAGTGAATATATAGAAGTTGAATGGGATATGGTAAAATTAAGCATCTCTTTTGACAAGGAAGTAATTTTTATTATATCAATTTAAAGCAATGTCAAATATTTGTTATGCATAGAAGCTGTACAAGTTTATTGAAAAGTATTCTGTCAGGGATGCTTTGATCGTGATTTCCTGCGTGGCAGGGGGTTGGACTGGATGGCCCTCGTGGTCTCTTCCAACTCTACAATTCTATGATTCTAAGAAGATAGATTGAGAAGATGTGTGATTAATGGGTATATGAATGGGACTGGTATGTGACATTTTGGATTGTATTATTACTATGTTGGAAAAAAACGGAAATTGAGACAAGAATATGATTGTATGAATGGGGTTGAAGAATCACATTTTGAGTTGTTCAAAAATTTTCTTTTTTGTTAATTTTCCTTAATTAATATATCTTAAAATAAAATAAAATAAATGCAACTAGAGGCAAGAGGTACTAGGATAGAAAGCCTTACATTAAGAGGGGGGAGACCACAACTCTGGGGGATTTTGGGAGTTGTAGTCCCCAGGAGAACATTTCCTAAGGACTCTGCAAAATCCCTTCCCCCTCCTGGGTGTCAGATCAGTTTCTTCGCAGATGTAGGGGGCGGAGGGGAGGGGTTGTGGTTTTGCAACCGGCAGCCTCGGGTTACTTGATCTGCTTCCTGGGGTTTGCTTTCGTTTCTTCCAGGGTCCCCTTGTCTCTGATGCACTTGCTGGCCGGGGAGCCAAGGGACCTGATCCGGGGAGGAAGGAAGGAAGAGTAAGCAATGCCTCCCCTCCCTTGCTCCAAATTGCATACCTGGGGACAGGCTAGAGGGGGGTGGTGGTGGTGGTTTTTGCAGTTTAACCCTTCAGAGACCCACCCCATCCTTTTGGATGGCCTGACCTTCCTTGCTAAATGATACCCCCCTTTTTTTGCACCGCCCTGTTTTGTTTCCCAAAGGCGCAGGTGGAAGATCTCCTTGCAAGGTGGAGAAAGCAAGCCATGCTGATGCTGTCCCTGGCCGGCCGGAGCGGGGGGGTCCTTCGGCGGATCGGGGTCACAGGCGGGCACCCCGCTTTCAGACGCCCCCAGAACAGAGGCTGCCACTCGGGAGGGGCCTCCTCTTCGCCCCCTAAAATCGCGGGGCTGAAAAAGAGGGGCTATGACATCACCAGGAACCCCCACCTCAACAAGGTCAGCCCAACCCTCCTTCCCTTCCAACCTCAAGGGTTCTGCTCATATGCCTGGTTTTATATATATATATATATATATATATATATATAAAACTCATTTTCTATCAGTGTATCTCTGTATATAGTGTACATAGATTACTGTATATTATTGTTATTGCTATACTATTATTAACTTTTTTTTATACCCCACCTTTCCCCAAAAACTGGGACTGAAGGCAGCTTACAAATTAAAATATACAGTATATAGATGCTCTCTCTCGCTTTCTCTCTCCTATATAATCTGTGTATGGGGTGTGTGTGTAAAATAGTTGGAAAAAACAACTACCAGCACTGTTTTCAACTGGAATCTAGATCCCAGAAGGATACTATAACAGTAGTTCTTAACTTTTTCTTTACCAGGGACCCCCTTTCAATATATTTTGTTGTCACAGAGCCCCAATACTTAACTCAAGTTTTAAAACAACAACAACAACAATACATTATTATTGTTATTTATGTATATTCTACCTTTTCCCTAGGGAATCAAGGCGAGCACAACATAAATTATAACAATAAAATATTATAACAATAAAAACACAAGGTTAAAAAACAATCCCATATCCTGTCTCTCCCCCTAATTATAAAAACAGCAAAGAACAATAAAATAGAAATTAAACAGCATAATATATTAAAATTTATAAATACAAATTGAATAAAATTCCGGTAGATGTTTTGTTTTTTGATCTGGAAGGTTAATTTGGAAAGGCCTGCTGGAAGAGATCCATCTTAATAATAATTCAATTACTGTACACCATCCATTAAAGCATCCCTCAGAGGCACTGGAGGAGGAGGGAAGACTTTCCTCCTGCTTCTTCCTGCAAGTTTGTGGCTGGAGTGGATTAAATGGCAACGTGCAGGCCAAGCCAGCCAGCCTTTGCCCTGACTCCTGTCCCCTCCATGCAGGGAGGAGATGGGCCAAGCAACTTTCAAGCCTTTGCGAACCCTTGTGAGGACATCACAGACCCATGGGGGTCCCGCTGTACTATACTGCTAGACTATAAAGTTGAAACTGATGTAATAAAACATTAAAAATAGGTGTTTATAAAAAGTATAAAATATTTTGCCTTCAGCCTTCCTTGGTGATATCCATCAGAATGATAGAAACACAAACATGCATGCATATGTGCATAATATGCCCCTTAATAATATCCTACATTGGCTTTAGAAGTATATAATTAAATGTGTGGGCTTTTCTTCCCCTCTTCTTTCTCCCACTTATTTCCTGAGGTGTGTTTACATTGCACAATTACAGCAGTTTGATAGCACTGTAATTGCCATAGCTCCATCCTACAGAATCCTGGCATTTGTAATTTGTAGCCTTAGCACACTGCACTGTTATAGCACTATTTATTCAGCTTTAACAGCCATGGCAAAATTCTGGGGAATTCTAGGGTTTGTAGTTTAGTGAGGCCCAAGAGGTCTCTGGCTAAGAATTCTAAATGCTCCCCCCTAAACTGCAAATCTCAGGATTCTATGTGATGTTGCCATGGCAGTTAAAGTGGAATAATAGCTCTATAACAGTAGTATGGCAAGGCCTTTGGTGAGGTACTCCGAATTCTCTAGCATATGCACCAGAACTGCAGCACTAGAGTTCTCTTCTCTGTCAAAGATTTCTAAGTACAGTGGGCCCTCCATATTGGCGGGCTCATGATCCCCAAACTGGACTGTCCGCAAATCACCATGTTCCATATTATTTAATGGTGGCAATGTGAATGTGGACTTACTGAAGTATGTAAGTTCACGTTGTTGCTATTGAATAATATGGGGCTTGACCATCCTTATTTTTTGGCATCTGCAAGGGGTCCTGGAAACAAAGCCCCACAGTTCTGGAGGGCCCACTGGACCTTACAAACTATAAAAGTTCTGTAGGATGCAGCCATTGCAAGTGGCATCAAAGAGCTATAATTGTGGAGTGTGGAGTGTATTCAAACTACCCATTTCTCCATGTCAGCATGCTATTAAAAACAACAAGGGAGCATTGCCTGTAAGGAAATGTGGCAACCTAGCCTAGCATGGATGTTTGGAACAGCTAGGAACAGTTGTGTGTTTTTTTAAAAAAAAACTTTTTTAAAAAAAAAAATCTGCTTTCAATTTGCTAATCCAAGCAAATAAAGGTTTGCTTGTTGAGGATTGAAGAAGGTAAGAAGGATGTTCAGAGTAGAAATGGTTGGAATTCTGGCTGTGGTTCCTTGTTCGTCATTGCTAAAGGATTAGCTTTATTAGTGGTAAATGATGGCACGGGTCGTCTTCAGCAAGGAGCTTGTGTCCCACTTTGAGAGAAAGGCAGAATATAAATAAATCAATAGATAGATGGAAGAAAAAACATTCTAGGCCTTTAGCTGATGGGCTGCCGCAAATGTTGGGATCAGGTCCCTGAATGATGAGTTCTATGCCAGGACAAAGACTGTTGATTCCCTAGGCAGAGGTACTACATACACACCACAGCAAAGAAGGTGGATCACTGAGGTTTATATGTAGCGGAACAAAGAAAGTTAAACTGCATTGGTGTGACTGATCTCTCATCGTAATAGCTATGAGGACAATATAAGAAGATTAATGAAAGGAAAGGTTTCTCCCTTAGTTTCCAGGCTTGGGGTGCCAGGCCTTATTTTGTGGAAGCTGCCTTGGTTCCCATTTTGGGAGAAAGGTGGCATACAAATGAAATGAATGAATGAATGAATAAATAAATAAATAAAAATAAAGCAAAACTATTTAGCAGGGCCTGTTAAACACAAAATACAGTATGATCCGCATATCCATGGGACCACTACCCCATATCTGGGGGGCCTGCATCCAAAAAAAATAAAAAGGTCTCTCTAGGCATCTTCTAGGTTCTCCGCCATGATTCTATGGTATGCTTCTGCTAGAAGCTGACCACAGAGTTGTTCTGGAGGACCTGAAAAACATAGTGAAATGTTCTCTCTCTAGAAATCTCTAGGTCCTCCAGCATGACTCTATGGTATGCTTGGGCTGGAAGTTGTTCATTTTAATAGGGTTCACTATTATCCACAGTTTTAGGTAACAACAATAAGTATGGGAACACATCCTCCATGGATACAGGAGTTGTATTGTAACATTTTTTAAAAAACAGTATAAAATTGATAAAGCCTCCATCCTGAATTGATGGGCTGAACATTTTCAAAGTCTCTTTAGTGCCAACCGAGCAGTCCAAGGCTCAGCTATCCAACATATGATACAAAAACCAATGAAAAATGAATTGGACATAGCTCCCACTTTGGAAGAGACCCTTAAGGCCATACAGCAGTTGAAAAACGGCAAGGCAGCTGGGATTGGTGGAATCCCACCTGAAGTTTGGAAACACGGAGGTCATGTACTCCACGAAAAATTCCACAAACTCTTTGTGAATTGCTGGGAAAAAGGGGAACTGTCATCAGATCACCGAGATGCAGTCATCATCAGCCTGTACAAGAAAAAAGGAGCAAAATCCGATTGCTTAAACTATCGAGGCATAACACTGCTCTCTATTGCTGGAAAAATCCTTGCAAGGATACTCCTGAACAGATTAGTTCCTGCTATTGCAGAAGAACTTCTTCCTGAAAGCCAATGTGGCTTCAGAGCCAATAGGAGTATTACAGATATGGTATTTGCCATTACACAACTGTAAGAAAAATGTAGGGAGCAGAACAAGGGTCTCTACGTAACATTTGTCGACCTCACCAAAGCCTTCGACACTGTGAGTAGAAAAGGTCTGTGGCAGATCCTGGAAAGATTAGGATGTCCCCCCAATGTATCCTGCCCAGCGCTGCTGTGTTCTCAATATCATGGCCTCAATGCTGGTGATTCCTGCTTGCTCAAGGACAGCAACATTCGTCACATAGTCAGTCCAGTGTATATTTAGGATTGTGCGTATACAGCGCTGATAAAAGCGTTCGAGGAGTTATAGGTGGTGCCGATAGGTGACCCATGTTTCAGATCCATAAAGGAGAATAGACAGTACAATGGCTCTATACACACTGATTTTTGTGCTTCGCCTCAGGTGTTTATTACTCCACTCTTTTGTGAAGTCTTCCAAATGCGCTATATGCCTTTGCTAATCTGTGATCGAACTCTTTGTCAATCTTGGCATCTGAGGAGATGATGCTTCCCAGATAGGTGAACTGCTGAACGGACTTAAGCACAGATTTGCCAACGACAATGTGGGTATGGTAGTGTTTGTCCTGTCGTGCAGGCCGGTAGAGAACTTCTGTTTTCTTCAGGTTGACTTCCAGCCCAAACAGCTCTGCAGCTGTTGCGAAGCAGGATGTTAGGCTCTGCAGAGCTGCTTCTGTGTGGACAACAAGGGCAGCATCAAAAGAGCAGCTCACAGATTAGTGTGAGCCCTCAGAAGGCTTAAGTTAAACAAGCTACCATCAGTACAGTAACGTATATTGATGCTGTCTTCTTCTTTGAGCTCTGCCGTAGCCCTTTGGAGCATCATACTGAAGTAGATTGTAAATAAAGTTGGAGTAAGAACACAACCTTGCTTCACTACATTAGTTATTAGAAAGGGCTCTGAAAGAGCATCGCCATATCTGACTTGACCATGCTGGCCCTCGTGTAGCAAGATAATCATTTTAAGGAATTTGGGTCAAATAAAATTTGATGTAACCAGTAAGACTCCATGGTAAGGAACCAATTCAAGGATGATATTAACAAGCTCAAACATTTCCAGAGGAAGGCGATCAAAAAGGTGAAAGGTCTGGAAGCCACGCCCTATGAGGAACGGCTTAGGGAGTTGGGTATGGTTAGCCTGGAGAAGAGAAGGTTAAGAGGGGACATGATAACCATGTTTAATTACTTGAACTGATGTCATATTGAAGAGGGAGCAAGCTTGTTTTCTGTTGCTTCAGAGATTAGGACATGGAGCAATGGACTCAAACTACAGGAAAAGAGATTCCACCTAAACATTAGGGAGAACTTTCTGACACTAAGAGTTGTTTGGAAGTGGAATACACTGCCTCGTAGTGTGGTACAGCCTCCTTCTTTGGAGGTTTTTAAACAGAGGCTGGATGGCTATCTGTCAGGAATGATTTGATTGTATATTCCTGCATGGCAGGGGGTTGGACTGGATGGCCCTTGAGGTCTCTTCCAACTCTGTGATTCCAAAATAAAATGTATCTCTACTTGTCTCTCTGTACAGTATTATCCTGGAAATAGCTAAGATGGCTGCCGCCTGTAAACACAACTGTTGCTTCTAGGACACAGATTCAAGTGAAAGAAAGAGAAATGTTTGCACCAAAACAAAATGATCCTAATGTTTAAATTGTGAAATATTGCTAAAGCACTTTATCACTTTGACTATAACTCCTGAATAATAATGAAGAAGGGTCAGTGGAAACTGGTGAAAATCAATTTCTGAAATGTTGCATGAATCTAGATGGGATGTGTGATCACTAGGAAGAGGAAGGGGAGAACACAAGGGAAGTGTGGAGGGAAAGGTAACCTGGGATATATCAAGAAAGAGTTTGGATGCAAACCTGGGAATATGCAGGTAAAATTGGAATAAAAAGGACTGAAGGCTCTTGATACTTCCAGAAACTTTTATCTTTTCTGGATGAGCTCTTTCTGTTTTGGAGAACTGCCACTGCAAGCCTTGCAAGAGTCAGGAGTCAGCAATTTTATTTTATTTTTAAAACTATGTGACCAAATACTGTCAGAACAGTGACTTCCCAGTTCCATCAAAATAGGTCTCTTCCTTGCAGATTTTATATGCACTGTAGAAACTGAAAGCTTTTACAGGGCTTTTTTCTTCTGAACTATCCCTTTTGTTACAAAAAGTGGGGGGAAACCTGTGGAGAGGAAGCTAGCAGCACCTTTTAGAGTAGTTTATTTATTTTAGCATTAGCTTTTGTAGATATCAGTCTGTTTCCCCAGATGCCCTGGTAGAGTGATATTAAAACCATATGTGTCTAAGCATAGTTACCTAAATACCCTAAAGGCTGCAGATCTGGTCTGATCTTGGAAACTAAGCAGGGTTAGGCCTGGTTAGTAGTTGGATGAGAGACCACCAGTGAATACCAAGAGCTATAGGCTATGTTTCAGAGGAAGGAACTGGCAAAATCACCTCTGAGTACTCCTTGCCTAAGAAAACCCTATGAAAAATTCATGGCCTGTTAGTGTTGATATGTGAAAGCAGTAAATCTGGTTATCAAAAATCAAATCCATTAAGGGCAAAATCTTCTCTGAAGAGATTCCTTTTGTTATATATGCCGTTGTGAAGTATTAATAGGTACAGTGTGCCATGAAACCATTATCTTTGTTCATACCTCTGCTAATGGATTGGAATTTATGAAGATATTCCAATTCAGCAGGTTCTCTCCAGTTTTCTTTTGAATGTTGTTGTTGTTGTTGTTGTTCAAGAGCTTTTTGTTAATGCCACGTGTGTTTCTTTACATTTGTTGATATTCCACTCAAAGGGGATGCTAGTCTCAAGCTCATCTGCATGAAACCAAATCAAACCAGCAGTGAAGTTAATTTTTTTTAAAAAAATATGCCACTGAATCAGATTTTACTTAATCAAAACTTCAGTACAGTTTACCAGCCAGCACTGAAATTCCATTTATTTCTTTAATAAAATCCCCTGTATGCATGAGGAGGGTAACTTACACACCTCGTTAAAGTTGCAAAATTTGGCTTGTTGGCAGAGATGCAAATTGACATGAAGGTTCATTGGGGGAGGTACATTTGAGAATTTTAATAATGAGATAGTTGCATGACTGCTTTGTTATAAGAGCTTTACAGGCAACTGATCAGTTTCCAAGCATAGTTTGTAGTGCTGGTGGGGATTTATAAAGCTCTGTATGAACTTGAAAGGATTTGAAAGTTATTTTTGTGAATCCTCAGCTTCAGGAACAGAGGCTTTTCCTATATAAGCAAAGTCAAGGTAGCAAGTGAGGCTGAATAACTGCTGTGTTTTGAATGGCAACTCTCTGCTTTCTTTTCTCCCTCTGTGCCATGTTAGCAGTACACTCCAGCTATCAAAACCTAAACTTGTAGTTCTAGCACACATTCTTTCAACTCCTACTTTAGAAGAGGTTAACTGAAAGACAAGCATGAATAAATGCAGTGTTATGAATACCAGAAAGTTATGAATACCAGAAAGAACTGTTCTCAGTCAGCGTTGGAGACAGTGTAGTGTAATGGTTGGAGGATTGAACTGGGACTTGGGAGTTCTTGGTGTTAAGTATCCACTGAAATCCATTGGGTGAATTTGGGCCTATTGCACACTATCAGTCTGACCCACCTCACAGGGTTGTTGGGAGGATAAAGTGGAGACGAAGGAAGCTATTTGTGGCACTTTCCTCATGGGGGGAAAGCAGGCTGTAAATGAAACTCAGGAGATTATCAAACGAGTCCAAAAAGTATCTTACTAGAATGCCAGGACAACATTTCTGTCCTGTGAATGGAACCGGTATCAGATGTCCCCGTCCTCATCGCGTTCTGCTCCTATGCTGCAGTGGTTAGTAAAGAGTTGCTTTTCATTGACAGGGAGCTCCTGTCAATGAAAAGTGACACCTTACTAACTGCTGCAGCACAGGGGCAGAACGTGATGAGGACGAGGACTTCTGAAAATGGGTCCCATTCGCGGGACAGTAACATCGTCTTGGTGTTCTAGTAAGATACTTTTTGCTGCATCTGATAATCTCCTATGAAGTAAGAAATGAATAAAAAAAACTGAGAGGTCAATAAAAGAAGCACATAGGAACAAGAAGACTGGTCCAGAAGGATATGCAAGGGAAGACAGCTGGTATATCATAAATTATTTATCTGAGAGCTTATGGCATCCTGTAAGACGATAGAATCATAAAATTGTAGGACTTTATCATGCCAGGCAGTCGTCTCGCAGCAATAGCATTTTGAAAGCAAATGGAAACATACTGGTATTGAACCAATCATCATTGCTTCTCTACTTCAATACTGGTATGGTGCTGCACATTCCTTTTACACTGCCCACTTCCTCCCCATTATGGCCCTACTTATTTGGGGCATGCAGATCAGCTGGAGAAGAGAGACCAGGCCAGCAAAGCCGGAGGGAGAGAGATCAGGATGGTGCAGGAAGGGGGAAGAAGGATTGGGCCAGCAGATCACAGCAGCAAAAATTTTTAAAAATGAAAGGCACAGCTGGCTTGCTTGAGAATAGTGTGGGGGAGGGAGAAGAAAGGGGAATCCCACCCCTTCATGCCACAGGACTGTTGTCTCTTCCATTTCTGAAGTGGAAGAGATTATTGCATGGGGGACTACCAGGATGGTGGCATTTATTGGGAGTCATTGATGAGATTTCCCCATCAATGATAAGGTGTGATTCAGAAACGATTGAAACACACACAAGTAATGGGATGAAGATAATGTTATGTGGTAACGCTACTGTCTTGCTCTAGTACCACTATAGAAGCCTTGTGTGATAAAGTCCTTAGAGTTGGAAGAGGTCACAAGGGTTATCTAGTCCAACCCCCTGCCATGCAGGAATATGTAAGTAAAGCACTCCTGAGAGATGCTCATCCAGCTTCTGTTGAAAGACCTTCGAAGAAGGAGAGGCCACCACCCTCTGAGGCAGTCCGTTCCAATGTTGGACAGTTCTTACAATCAAAAAGTTCTTTCTAATGTTTGGGTGGAATCTCTTTTCATATAATTTTAATCCATTGCTTTGTGCTCTAATCTCTGGAGCAGCAGAAAACAAGCTTGTTTGCTCCATCTTCTACATGACATCACTTCTGATATTTAAAGGTGTCTATCATGTCACCCCTCTATCTTCTATTTGCCAAGCTAAACATACTCAACTCCCAGGTTGTTCCTCATAAGGCTTGGTTTCTAGACCTTTGATCATCTTGATTGCCCTTCTCTGAACACATTCCAGCTTATCAATATCCTTCTTGATAAGGCTTGAGGAATGGATACAGAATGTCCATTAGGAAAGGTTAGTTTAGGGGGAATCCAGACGATACAAATAATCCAGTTTGAAACTGGATTATTTGCATAGCTCCTTCCTATGGAATCGTGGAATTTGTAGTTTTACAAGGTCTTTAGCCTTCTCTGACAAAGAGTGCTCGTGCCTCACCAAACTACATGTCATGTGGATGCCCCCTAATATCCTGAATGAGGTGTCTAACAGTGCCTGGAAACGTTAATTTTTTGGAGTGCAGAATCTCTTACTAACATGGTTACCATGCTTGCTTGGATTCTAAGAAATTTCATTCAAAAAAGTTTATTTCACAAAATTCTATTGGCTGGAGATGTTCCAAAATATTTGAGGCCTTTGGTGCAAACTGAATTATATTCTGGATATAAACACAGTATAATACATTGTAGTAACTACAGTGGGCCCTCAATAACCACTGGGGTTTGGTTCCAGGGCACCCTCTCCCCCCATGGATACAAAATTCCATGGATGCTGAAGTCCCATTATATACAGCGACATAGTAAAATGGTGTCACTTGTATAAAATGGTGAATAGCAAGGTTTGCTTTTTGGAATTCCCCATCACCACCAATATTTTTGCCCTGTGGTTAGTTGAATCCATGGATGCAGAGCCTGTGGATACGAAGAGCTGAGTGTAACTGTTTCATTCCACCTTGGATGGCTTCAGGTTTTAATGCCTCCTTAGGCATTAAATCTGAGATCTGAGATGCCAACCATGCCCCTTAACCGTCCTTTTTCCAGGCTAAACATACCCAGCTCCTTTTATGATTTAGATATTTTCAAAAATGGAATGCCAGCTTCATTAATAGATGGATTAGTGTGTGCCTGCAGCCTTCTTTTTTATCCTCTCCAAAAAAAGAAAAGAAAAAGATTTCATCGTGCAATTTTAAAAATTGGACTAAATGATCCATGGAGTCTTTTTCTTTCCAAGCCTCTGGCTTCACTCCCAGTGACAAACACTGGCATTTCAAAAGAGGGCTGTGTCACTAGGGTGGGTCAAGACTCATAGCTCGGAGTGCATCTTTGAGAATCATGGGTTGAATTATCAGGGATGGTACATAATAGGAGATCTGTTCTTGTTGGATATTAATTTGTGGAATGGCAAACAGATAAGAACAAGGGAACCCCCAGGCTGGTTCCTGCTTCCAGAGGAATTTTAACAGAACCTTGCTGAATCTTGTGTACTAGGTTTAATAAAGTACTTCCTCTGCAGTTCCTCTTGCAAGGAAAAGAGGAGAAAATGTTTAAGAAAAGGAAGATCTTCCACTTCCTAATGCTACAACTCCTCTCTGTTTCAACTAGAGTAGACCCACTAAGTCTGTGGAATTTAGCTATATTTTGACTCACCCTTCAGTAACTGATTCTATATATTTCAGTTGGAACTAACAAATGGGATTCTAGCCCAAAACATGTTAATAAATGCTTCCTATATACTGTTTACAGTTCAAACAGGAAAATGGCAAGGTTTGCAAATGGACAGTTTTTAGGATGAAGAAGCCAAGCTTAAGGTTGGGGGCAGGGATCCGAAACAACTCATTGGGATTCAGTATGCTTAGTGGGCAGGAGATGCTTCTCATCTGTGGGCAATGAATGTGGAATGGAATAGCCTGGAGAAGGTCATGGCTAGCTGATGAGACCCTTGAAAGGGAACACTATATACCACAACATTTTTTGTAGGTCCAATTGTTTTGTGTATACCTGTCCTTGCTTGCTACGTTTTGTTGCCCCCCTCTTATTTTTCTTTTTGTTTTACAGCTCCCAGAAGCACTCAGCCAACATGGCAAGTGGCCAAGTTGGTTGGGGGATTCCCACATTCTCATAGGTAATGATAAACATCAATGCATCAATGCATTAGCCCCACTCTTTCCCAGCTCAAGGTTTGCTTATTGCATTGCTTCATGCAGACATGCTGCTGCAACCCCATACCAAAAGACTCTGTTTCCCCAGCCCTCCTTCCCCACCACCCCAGTGTTGATGCTGCTTAAAATCTTCCAGCTAGACAGAGGCTGGGGGGAGCAGGCACTGGGAAGGTGCAAAAAGATGTAACAAATCAGAGCCAGTGTTCAGTGAGGTATGCCTGTATATGCAATGCCTATGTGTAAACACCAGATTTCAAAACTGGCAGCTATGTTGGCAATTGGCACCGTATGTGTTGCCAGCTGGTATGCCAAGGGCAGGTTTCTGTATGCCCAGATACTGGCAGCTGCATGCACTCCAGCCCATAATAATTACTCAAAGAAGTAAAAAGAAAAGGTTCATCTGGAATCTCTGCAAGAAAGGTCAAAGTCTTGGGTAATGTGAAAACCTCTCAAAGATAGACCTGAACAGCTGTGTTTACACTTCTTCCAAGATCGAGGAATGACTCAGTTGCTTGGGAGTGGTAAAGCCACAAGTGTGAGCCATCCACAAGGCCCTTGTGAATCTTGGTGTTGCCGATTCAGCATTTGGTTGAAATGTTCAAGCTCCATCATGAGACATTCGTCCTTCCAGCTGCTACATTTCGTGGAACAGGAAGGGGTTTCAAGTCAGGTCTATGGGCTTCTTGTGGTTACCACCCCAAACCTAAACCCTTGGAAGAAAATCCAAGTCATAGCAGTTTCCCAATAAACATTTCTAGAATTACTGCCCAAAGGAGAGCTGTATTGCAGCTCTGCAGGGAGTGGTCTTTGCCATGTCTGCTCAGTTGAGGAACGAATAATCCTACATTCCACAACACAGGAGCAACAGTGTAGTTTTGCTGTTGGACTAAATGATCTGTACAATCTTTTCCAGTCTCCTGTTAGTGTCATAATTCTCTGTAAGTTCTATATGCATACAATTCTACTTTTTTTTTTTGTCTTTCTGTAAGAGACTTACTCAGTTTATGGTTTCATAAGTGGAGTTTCACAAGTGTAACCCTTTCACATGGGACTAAACCCTATTGTTAGTCCCAACTAGAGCAGAACCATTGAATCAATTGGATTAACCTATATATTGGCTCACTAGAAAAGCCAATAATGCATGGTAAAGTAGAAGGCAGTAGGAAAAGAGGAAGACCGCATTCTAGATGGATAGGCTTAATCAAGGAAGTCACAACTCTGAGTCTGCAAGATGCAAGCAGGGCTGTTGAAGATAGGGTGACTTGGAGGTCTGTCCTTCATGGGGTTGCCATAAGTCAAAGTTGACTTGATGGCAGTTGACAATATTTTGACTCACCATTCAACAACTGATTGAATGGTGCTATTCTAGATGGGACTAACCAACAGGATTGCAGTCATGCAGTTGTGTATTCTTGGATGGTTTATAACTGCTCAGTGTCTTCAGTAGTCTTGGTTCACTGGAGTTGCCGAAACAGCCTCTGTGCCTTTCCCAGTGCACAATGGGACAAAGCAAGTACTTGGATAGATACAGTTGGTTGCACAATGTTGATATTCAGCGGAAGGGTGATGTTGTTCAGTCACCATGTAATTACGTGAGTGTAGATTTACACCAAGCAAGCAGGATGTAGGCTGTCAGCTAGTAACAGGAATGAAGTGCAGTTTATTTATTTCATATGCAGTCAGCCCACCACATTTGCGAGTTTAACTTTTGCGGATTTGATTATTTGTGGAATATTTGCTGCCACCACAACTGCTGTCCTATGTCATTTTTAATAGGGATTGTATGTCAAGAGTCAGACTGAACTCCTTAGAAAATGGCCAGACACCTGCCAAGTTTGTCATGCCAGTTGAGGGCAAGGCCAAGGAACAAGCCTTGAGGCCACAGCTGTACAGGAAGGTTACTGCAGGGCATTGCATCAGGCTATAGTGTGGGGTGCACAACAGAGTCTGGCGTGCAAAAACTGATGTAATGCACCCATGTGGTTGAGGGAGCCAATGCCCTGTGAAACTGTATAAAAGAAGGCTGAGTCCAAAGTACATTCTCTTTTGAACAAATCTGGTGCCTGGCGTAGCAGTTTGTCTGTCTGCTGTATATATCTGTACATATTGCAACTGCCTTGAGATTGAAAATAAAGTACTGTACCTCCTATTGTTTGGACGACAATCACTGTGTGTGAGTATTCTTGGGAACAGATTGCTGCTGAGTCTGCTGAGATATTTTTGGCTTCTGCCAGGGTTTGAGTGTCCTATCATCTCCCAACACTGGAAACTTCATGAGACTGAGAGACTGTGAACGTGCAGTGAGGCTTGTCTCCCTCTCTGGCTTTTCTTTGCAAACGAAGATTCAGAAAGGACGCTTTCCCACGCTTTCTGCAAGTGCGCTGATGACTAAAAAGGCCAATCCGAGATAAACAAGTCCGGTTGCAGAAAGCACAGCAGAAGGTCTCCTTGGGTGATATTTCCGGGTTGTGATTCTTTCTGCGTTGTTGTTTCTCTTCAAGACTTGTTCGGCGTGAGTTCTCAAATAAGGCTGCAGCATTGTGGACAGTGCATCTCTATGCCTCCTGATGTGAGGCCAGGGTGGACCAATGTTGGTGATCAATTTGGCCGAATCTGAGATGTTGTTTCAGGGAGTCCTTGTATCGCTTTTTTGGAGCACCCCTCTTACACTGACCCGTGGCGAGTTATTTTTGGGATGCGATGGTCCTCCATCCTAGAAACATGACCTGCCCAGCGCAGCTGTGTTCTCAATATCATGGCCTCAATGCTGGTGATCCCTGCTTGCTCAAGGACAGCAACATTCGTCACATAGTCAGTCCAGTGTATATTTAGGATTGTGTGTATACAGCGCTGATGAAAGCGTTTGAGGAGTTTGAGTGTCCTATCATCCCCCAACACTGGAAACTTCACGAGACTGAGAGACTGTGAACGTGCAGTGAGTCTTGTAAGTCCCTATTAAAAATGGTGTAGGGGAGCAGTGGAGGTGACAGCAATTCCCGCTAGCCACCCTCTTCTGCCTTGTGAAGGAACCCTGCTGCCTCATAGGCATCTGCAGTGGGTTAAATCCACAGATCATACTTTTTATGTGTGATAAATATGGTTTGGGGGTCCCCTAGAAATATTTGTGGAGTCCTGAGCCCCTAACCCCAGTGAATGTGAGGGCCAACTATATTACAGGTTGTGTCTCCCTTATCTGAAATGCTTGGGACCAGAGGTATTTAGGATTTTGGAATATTGTGGACTTTGGAATACTTGCATGTACATAATGAGATATCCTGGAGATAGGACCCAAGTCTAAATACAAAATTCATTTATGTTTCATATACATCTTACACACATCGCCTGAAGGTAATTTTATACATAATATTGTTAATAATTTTGTACATAAAACAAAGTTGGTGTACACTGAACCATCAGAGAGCAAAGATGTCACTATAGATTTTCCTTGCGTTTTTTTCCGGCTGTGAGGCCATGTTCTGGAATAGTTTCTTTCTGATGTTTCGCTAGCATCTATGGCTGGCATCCTCAGAGAATGGTTGTGTAGGTGTGTGTGTGGAGTTTATATGCTGTGAACCCCTGTTGGAGAGTATATGTAAATTAGTGTAATTGAATGGTTAGTTTCTGGGTATAGAAATGCAAGGCTCGTTAGTGTCTGTCTGGCTGATGGTTGGTTGATGGGCCATTATCTGCTGGGAGTCCCCCTGTCCCTGGGTGGAATTCCTTTGTAAGTGTTGAGTTTTGATTCTATTGTATTTCAAAACTGGGAGCCAGATTTTGTTTACTGATAAGGTTTCTTCTTTCCTGTTGAAGTTGTCCAGGTATTTGTGGATTTCAATAGCTTCTCTGTGCATTCTGACATGATAGTTGTTGGCCTGGTCCAGAATTTCTGTGTTTTCAAATAGCATTTTGTGTCCAGGTTGGTTTATCACATGTTCTGCTACTGCTGATTTTTCTGGCTGGCCCAGTCTGCAGTGTCTCTCATCTTCCTTGATTTGTGTTTGCACACTGCATTTAATGGTCCCTATGTAAACTTGTCCACAGCTGCATGGTATGCGGTAAACTCCTGCAGCTGTGAGAGGGTCTCTTTTGTCCTTCGCTAAGCGTAGCATTTCTTGGATTTTTTTGATTGGTCTATAGATTGTTTGGAGGTTGTGTTTCCTCATCAGTTTCCCTATTCTGTCTGTGACTCCTTTGATGTATGGTAAAAATACCTTCCCTTTGGGTGGCTGTTTTTCTTCTTCATTCCTGTGGTTTTTTCTGGGTCTGGCTGCTCTTGTGATGTCTGATCTGGAGTAACCATTAGCCTGTAGGGCCCAGTTTAGGTGCCTCGGTTCATCATCTATGGATGCCAGCCGTGAAAGCCTTCGACTTCACAAAGGTGTCACTATCTCAGCCACCCTTGTGGACATTTTGGATTTTGGAATATTTCAGATTTTAAAATTCTAGATAAGAGAGGCTCACCCTGTACCTATTTGATATATTAATATATGGTCATATAATATATTCAGTATCAATATATTAATATTTATTTACTATCATTATTTGATATATTAAATGATTTCTTTATATAATATATTTAATATATATGCTACTTGTCAACTAGAATCTGCTAGAAGGAACAGCAAAAGGGATCCCAAATTATGTTCTGGCCACACTACTCAGCATTTGCTCTTATGAGGTGACTGCCTCATTCTGCCCGATAGTAGGGCAGACGTGGGACTAACCGATATGAGTGGAGGTTTGCAACCCAGATGCAATGAATCACATTGTGAAATTCTGAGGGGAATCAGGAGCAGAAAAGTCAGGGGCTAAGAAATATCACATAAGAGACTGTTTAACTAAGGGCAGTGTGTGATGGAGTCGTCTTCTCTGGAGGTTTTTAAACAGAGGCTGGATGGCCATCTGTTGGGAATGCTTTGATTGTGTATTCCTTCAGGGCAGGGGTTGGACCAGATGGCCCTTGTAGTCTCTTCCAACTATATGATTCTGTGACAGGCATGTTAGTGAGTTTGGGTGGCTGGTGAGTCCTCAGTTCTTAGGGTTTATCTACCTGTGGTGCAAAAACTCCAAATGGAGTCCTGCCCCTCATATCCCCCCCATTTTCCCCGAAGCCCTGCACAGTATTTATTCTCTGCAGGGATTTCAGGTACTTGTCTTCACTACCTGATTGTCCCTGTGAAATTTCATCAGCTGCCACTGCTGCAACCATTTTAAAGCTCAGGACTCAAGCTCCTGGCTGAAGAGAGAGGTTTTCTCCCTTCCCCTGGCTTGTCAGCAGTACCTTTGCCCACTGTCCCACTCACCTGTACCAGGAAGAGGCATTTGAAGCAAGTGACAAGGACACTTGAAGTAAGCAACGGGTAAGTTGAGAGAGGGCGAAAGCAGTGCTGCCAAACCAGGGAAAGGGAGAAAACCTCTTCCTTCGGTCAGGAACTTGCCTCCTGAGCTTTAAAATTGTCATGACAGTGATAGTAGTGGATGAAAAAGCAGAGAAAACCCCAAATCCAGCATCCTCCACATCAAGGTAAACTATCCTGAAATGCCCTGAATCTGGGCCATGCTCAATCTACATGGGGTTTGTCATGCCCCCAAATTACAATAATCAGTCCTCACCTCAAACAGCATACTGGGCCCTTCTAACAAGTAGTGCCATGTCTCCAGTGCGTTTTTTACAGCTGCCGCCTCTTTCCCCCACACCACCCAGTTCAACTCCACTCCAGAAAATTTCTTGGACAAATAAGCACACTTTATTGGTTTGCCTGGAGGAAACTTTTATTTTGTATTTTTTGTCTTTAAAAAATCAGTCAAAGGTAATGCCACCTGTGCAAAATTTCCAATAAATTATACATAGAATTTGGCAGACCCTAAGAGACCTTGGAGTTGTCTCCTTGTCCTTGGGGGTTCCCAGCTCAAACCTGTTGATACCATCTCAGGATTCTCTCAGTTCTGTTTGTGGAGATACGCTATCTCAAATAATTTCTCCTGATGAAATTCACACTGGGAAAGTTTGACATACAGCTGATTGTCCAACATTTTTTAAAAAAACTTTCTGCACCAAAGACGCATGATACTCCATGTCTTGTGAGTGAATCAGCACATCATCCAGGTACACCAGGACACCTTATACAGAAATTCATGTAGAACTTAATTTATCAAATGTATAAAAAACCCTGGTGCTCCTGCCATTAAAGGCATAACCAAGTACTCATTCATAAGCACTCAAAGGTCAGTTGAAGGCTGTCTTATACTCATCGCCCTCCTGGATCCTTACATGAAAATAAGCATCCCATAAATCCAACTTTATAAACACACATCCAGTAGCTAGTTATGCCAACAGCTCCTTCATCAAAGGGATTGGGTACTTGTTCAAGGTGCAAATAGCATTTAACCCCCATTAGTCGGTAACAATAATGCGGTCAGGTGTATTTTTCAGTAGAATGGTCTTATTCCAATAAAAAAATGCCTAATCAAAAAATTCCCATTAGTCGGTAACCAATCTCATCCCCCCCGCCATCCTTCTTTTACTAGAAAAACATGGGGAGCAGCCACCTGTGAAGTAGCTGGTCTTATGAAACCCCTGCCCAGGTTTTTGTCAATAAACTCCTTAAGAGCATCCATTCCTTTGGGAGTCATAGCATACAGCTTAGATTTTGGAAGCTTAGCCCCTGGCTCCAGTTCAGTTGCACAGTCAGATTTTCTATGGGCAGGTGGGCAAAGTGTCACTTTCCTTTTCAGACAAAAGCTCCCTTAAGCCCCAGGACTCAGCAGGGATGCCTGCATTTAACTCTTCCTGCACCCCTCCTAGCTTTTCTAGGGTTTCTCCTGTTACCTTTCCCTCAGTCCATCTTAGTTTGTCTTTTACCCGGCAATTTATCCAAGAGTGTGTGGATTTTGAAAACTTGGTTCTAGTTTACTTGACATTACAATGGGATTGTGAAGGTCCAGCCAGGCTGTCCCCAAAACTGCTGGATATTCTGGCATGGGGGGTATGCTGAATTGAATAGCTTTCCAGTGGTCTCCCACCCCACACCCCCTGGAAAACAGTAGACGTCTGTTGTTTCACAGGACCACCACCCCTTACATTCTGTTGCTTTCCATCTGGACAAAGTTAATACACTGTCCGTTTTTTCAGGGTGTAGTTCTAATCTGGCTGCCACTGCTAGATTTACTAACCATCTAAACCCAGAATCAAGAAAAGCCATAATGTCCATGCTCCCCTTCCCCTTGGGATTTCTCAGTTTAACTGGAATAAAAATTGGGGGAACACAACGTATGATGAACCCATGAATTTCATAGAGTTTTCTTAGGCAAGGAATACTCAGAAGTGGTTTGTCAGTTCCTTCCTCTGAAATGTAGCATGCAGCAGTTGGTGTTCATTCGTTGTCTCCCATCCAAGTATTAACCAGAGCTGACCCTGCTTAGCTTCCAAGATCAGATGGGATCTGATGCCTTTAGGGTACAGTAGGACCCCCATATCCACTGATTCATTATCCACTGATTCAGTTATCCATAGGACACAAAACAGCACACCTACCAGAGTCTTCCTAGAAAATGTGTCCTCTTTAGCCATTTTCTAGGTCCTCCAAGGCAACTCTGTGGTATTTTAAACCACAAGTCCCATTATTTTCAATGGTGTTTGCTATTATCCACGGGTTTTGATATCCATGCCCCCCGCCAACATTCTCCAACAGATAAAGGAGTCCTACTGTATTTGTAAAATGTTGTGTGGTTAATGAGGTAAGGACTGAAGTTTTGTCTCTGTAGAGAACAACCCTGTCATGTTCCTTTTACATGGCTTGAAAGACTCTGGATTTACATGAGGTATAGCTATAGTTCCATGATAATGAGAAAATAATTGGTGATTGCATCTGCTGGTGGCAGTGACAGCAGCTTGTTGACGCTTCCCCTCAAAGGAGCACTGAGAGAGTAGAGGGGGTCGGTGCTTCTGTTAGGTTCTTCCAGGACAGACTAAGCTCTCACATTTCGCCACTTTGCTCAGAGAAGGGGATGGTTCCTTTTTTGTAAGAGTTAATGCACTACATTAACTTTTATCCAAAAAAGGAACCATCCCCTTCTCTGAGTTGCAAAAGGCCTTTTTAAATGCCTGGGAAGGAAAATGGCTGGCTACTGCCCTCATAAGGTGGCACTGGCATTTTTCTCCCTCTGCAGAATGACCCTAGACATATCCATCGGTCGTATCAAAATCGTAATTTTGGCCCTAAAACCTGCCCTTAACTTATACATGAGGTTGATTTATACACGAGTATATATGGTCCACCTTGGCTTCACATCGGGAGGCATGGAGACGCACTATCCACAATGCTGCAGCCTTATTTGAGAACTCACGCCAAACAAGTCTTGAAGAGAAACGACAACACAGAAAGAATCAAAACCTGGAAACATCACCCAAGGAGACCTTCTGCTGTGCTTTCTGCAACCGGACTTGTTTATCTCGGATTGGCCTTTTCAGTCATCAGCGCGCTTGCAGAAAGCGCAGGATGAGTCCGTCCTGAATCTTCGTTTGCAAAGGAAAGCCAGAGATATATGGTAGTGTTATAGTAAAACTAGGATGCCATTGTAGTAAGATTGTTTTATTTGCATAAATTATATTCTGAGTTTCTGTGTGAGGTCTTGTTTACTGGACTGTGAGATTTGCCTGAGTGCATGCAAACAATATTCAGTACCATTGCAAAAACATTTTCAGACAGTGCCAAAAATAACTGAGATGCCAGTGATCTTATTCATCCCATATTTCTCTCTTTGACTTTTCAGACCTACATTGCATATGGTTTCCAGTGCTTGGGAAACTTACATTTCTGGATTACAACTCTCAGAATCTCTAGCCAGCTGGGCCACTCATCATACTGACTGGGAGATTTTGGGAACAGTAGTGCAAAAAAAAAGGAAAAAGGAAAAAGAAAAAGAAAAGAAAGAAAAGGGAAAAAAAAAAGAGAGAGAGAGAGGATTCCCCCCCCCCAAGCTCTGGGGGTGGGGGGAGAAGCAGAGTATGTAATAGAGATGTATATGCTCAACTATTAATTATGGTAGTTTTCTCTCCATTGCAAGAGCAAATGAATATCCCTTTGCAGCGTTCTCCCTGTACTTGAATATCCTGAAGTGCTGTAGGGGGAAAACATATGGAGTTTTTTGTCACAAGAAACTACACATAAAATATTTTCTGTTTCAAACATACCTTGGTTTTTCCCTCATTACCAAAAAAAAAAAAAAAGTAAATTTACTTCAGTCCTTGCTACATTGAGTTAGGAGCAGGGCTGGCCCAACACATTTGCTGCCTGATGAAAAGGACTAGATGGTTCACCACACCATTCTCTGCTTCCATTGACAGAAGCTGAGCAGGCTGGCACTGAATCTTATTTGAACCCTGGCAGCAGAATAGTACTCTCCACTGTACCTGGAGGATTAGTGATTCAAGGGACAGCAAAGCAAATCCTACAGTAGACTTGTTGTCTCAGCCTTTAGCCAGAAACCTGTTGGTGGCTTATGTTGGCATAACCCCTAGTGTAAATAGGTTTTTAAGGTATTGCACAGGAGGTGTCCAGTACCTCCTTGCACAATACCTTCATTTCAGATGCATAGTGGCACCCAGACGATTCTGGGTGCAAATCAACCTGCATACTTTTTCCCAGCCAGTGATTGGCTGTGGAGGTACACCCAGGTGATTCCAGCTTTCCTTGCACAGCTGTGGAAGAGGACATAGCCTTTGCCCCATCCCTGCATCAGCATAAGTATATAGATGCACATTTATGCTCAACCAGATGATGAATAGGATTTTGACTTCACTCTGCCTCAGGAATGGCAAATGTGGAAGGCCAGGTGGCTACATTAGCCCCTCATGAGACCTTGGAGGGTTGCACCCTTCCACCACGCTCCTCCAACAAGACAATCTTTTTGCCTCCAAATGCCCTCTAAAGGATGTGGGGCATTCTCCCCATGTTTTGGCATCCCCCTGCACATTTTTTAGGTGCAAGAAAGGCCTTTATTATCAATAGGAAGTCACTTCCTGTTCACTTCCTATTTTAGAAGAAGGCTTCTCCTGGGTCTAAAATGGTGGTGGTGGGGAGAATGTAATGAAAATGTGCTTCGTCCCCTAGAGGACATTTTGGAGCAAAATGGTATTACTATTACTATTACTATTACTATTACTATTATGGATCCTGAGGGCCACAAAAACAGGACTGGGAGCCACCTGTGTCCCACGGATAGTACTTTGCCCACCACTGCTTCGTTGTTGTTAACTGCCCTCAAGTCTACTTCGACTCATGGCAACCCCATGAATGAGACATCTCCAAGACCCCCTGTCTTTACTACCCTGCTCAGGTCTTGCAGGTTCAGGCCTGTGGCCTTTCTGATTGAGTGTATCCATCTGGTGTACAGTCTTCCTTTCTCCCTCCACCTTTCCTAGCATTATTGACTTTTCCAGTGATCTGTGTCTTCTCATGATGTGACTGAAGTATGACAGCCTCAATTTAGTCATCTTGGCTTCTAGTGAGAGCCCTAGTTCGATCTATATTAAGACCCATTTGTTATTTTTTGGCCGTCCACGGTATTCTCAGCACTTTTCTCCAACACCGCATTCTGAATGAGTTGATTCTCTTTCTATCAGCTTTCTGCACTGTCCAGCTCTCACATCTGTAGATGGTGATGGGAAAGACCATGGCTTGAATGATCCCGACTTTAGTGTTCAGTGTTATATCTTTGCATTCTATGATCTTGTCTACTTCTTTCATAGCTACCCTACCCAGACCTAGTCTTTTTCTGATTTCATGGTTGCAATCTCTGCTCTGGTCTATGATTGATCCAAGGAATGGGAAGTCTTTCACTATTTCAATTTCCTCGTCATCTATTTTGAATTTATGTAAATCTTCTATCATTATTATTTTTGTTTTCTTAATGTTCAGCATTAAGCCTGCTTTTGCACTTTCTTCTTTGACTTTCTTTAGTAGTTGCTCCAAGTCTGTGCAGTTTTCAGCTAGTATTGTGATTTCATCTGCATATCTTAGCTTCTTTTAATGTTCCTTCCTCCAACTCTAATCCTGCTCTGCGCATGATGTTTTCTGCATACAAGTTGAACAAGTAGCGTGATAGAAAGAAGGCTACCATGTTGTTGCTCACTACCAGCCACCTTCAATCTGCCTTTCCTCCATCAACTGCAGAGGAGCTAAGTCTGACAAAGCTGCTTCCCATGTCCACTTCTGCCAGTTTCTCTGGAGCCAGAATTCGGACAAAAGATACTTTCAACTCACTCTTTCCAAGTGTAAGCAGCGCTTTCTGTGTGTCAGCCAGCGTATGGGGAGTGAGCTGCTATGGGTGAATACTGTGGATGTGTGGGTTCTGTGATGGCAATCCTTTTGCTGTTTGTCTCTGGAGGGAAGGTTTCTAAGAGCCCTTTCCCTGTGGTTTGGCTAGGGACATGTGAATTAATGGATGAGCCAACACTCCTGCCCCTTCAGGCCTGTTAAAAAAACTATTGCAGACCAGAGGATTGCAGAAATGGCAAAGGGCATATGGTGGGTGTTTTCCTTCTGGGTTAATTAGGTCTTGAGATGTTGCTGTATCACAGCAGGGAAGGATCAGGGAACTTTGAGGAGAGAAAAGGTTAACATTTACAACTGTGTGAAAGAGGCAATAAACAGTCTCAGATAAATCCCAAGTGTATCCAAGATGCCAATGTGTTGCATCATTGGATCCTGATCTGCACATTACAGCAGGATAGACATCAAGAGTACTTATGACCCATGCTGTGCTTCAGTCCCTCACTTTTGAAATTCTTGCATGCTAGCTGTTGAAAGCCAGAGGCAATTGCAACAGTGGTTTCCCTACATGTAGTATTTTGTTCCTTTGGTGGGAATCAAGATTACTGTCTTTCATAATCAGTTTAGTATGCCGGATTAAAAAAAAAAACCCTGCAATTTAAAAAATATTTTAGGGCTCATTCCTTAGGGATTTTATCTTCTTTTCCATTTATTCCATTCCTTTGTGTTATTGTTGTTTGCCTTCAAGTTGTTTCCGACTTATGGCAACCCTAAGGTGAACCTATTATGGGGTTTTCTCAGCAAGATTTTTTCAGAGGGGATTTGCCATTACCTTCCTTTGACACAGAGATAGTGTGACCAAGGCGACCAACTGGGTTTCCATGGCTAAGCAGGCATTCAAACCCTGGTCTCCTTGAGTTCTAGTCCAACACTCAAACCACTGCACCACACTGGCTCTCTACATCCTTTCATATTTGCATTTAATCATGTATCAGCTGCATAAAATGTCTGTGCCCATGGGTATTAAAGCACCAAATCAGTGAATAAGGACAACAGGACAGGAATTCTGCAGCCCTCCAGATGTTGAGCTGCAGTTCCCAATAGTCCCAGTCAGCAGAGTTAACCATGAGGAATGCTGGGAAATACAATCCAGCAACATTTGAAAAGGCCATGCAATTCTTACCCCATTGCAGTATATATCAGAGAAAGCACCACAGTTCAAGAAGGATACTGACAAGCTGGAGTGTGTCCAGAGAAGAGTGACCAAAATGATCAGAGGTCTGGAAACCAAGCCTTATGAGGAACGACTTAGGGAGCTGGATATATTTAGCTTGGAGAACAGAAGCCTGAAAGATGACATAGAGGCATAGAGTTGGAAGAGACTACGAGGGCCATCCAGTCCAACCCCTTGCCATGCAGGAATGCACAATCAAAGCATACCCAATAGATAGCCAACCAGCCTCTGTTTAAAAACCTCCAAAGAAGGAGACTCCACCACACTCTGAGGCAGCACGTTTCATTGTCAAATAGCTCTTACCATCATGTTTAGGTGGATTTTCTTTTCCTGTACTTTGAATCCATTGCTTCATGTCCTTTAAAGCCCTAAATGGCTTGGGCCCAAGCTATCTCAGGGACCGCCTTCTCCCTTATAATCCTCCCCGCGCTCTCCGGTCCTCTGGGAGGAATTTGTTGCAGCCACAAAGACCTAGGCTGGCGACCACCTCCCAGAGGGCTTTCTCGGCTGTCGCCCCCAAATTGTGGAACGGCCTGCCGGATGAGATCCACCTATTGACATCATTAGACAGCTTTAAAAAGGCTGTCAAGACGGTTCTCTTCAGGCAGGCTTTTCCAGAATAGCTAAACCCAGCCTCAGGAACCCCCTCTGGAGGTTGCTTCTGGAGCTCCAAACTGATGCTGCTCACTCGGAAGGGTTTTTAATAAATTGTATTATATACTGATTTTAATTTGTATTAATTTAATAATGTTTTAAGGGGGGGAAGGGATTTTGAGTTGTTTTATACTGTGTAGTATTTTATTGTTGTAAGCTGCCCCAATTGCTCACAGAGGGGCGGGATATAAATAAATTTTATTATTATTATTATTATTATTAGTCTCTGGAGTAGCAGAAAACAAGCTTGCTCCATCCTCAATATGCCATCCCTTCAAATATTTAAACATGGTGATCATGTCACCTCTAACCAGCTCCCTATAGGGTATAGCTTCCAGACCTTTTACCACTTTGGTCGCCCTCCTCTGGACACATTCCAGCCTGTCAATATCCTTTTCTGAATTACGGAGCCCTGAACTGGACACAGTATTCCAGGTGAGGTCTGACCAAAGCAGAATAGAGTAGCTGTTTTTAAATATCTGAAGGGATATCATAAAAATATCTGAAGGGATATTATAAAAATGGTGAGAGCTTGTTTTTTACTGCTCCAGAGACTAGAATATGAACCAGTGTGATTCAGATTATAAGAAAACAGATTCCTCCTAAACATTAGGAAGAACTTTTTACTGCAAGAGCTGTTTGCCAATGGAATAGAGGGTGATGGACTCTCCTTCTTTGGAGGCCTTTAAACAGAGGTTGGACGGGCATCTTTCAGGACTACTTTAGTTTCATATGTCTGCATGGCAGAGACTAGATGGCATTTCCAGTTCTAAGATTCTGTGAGTCTGATTCAAAGCCTTATCAGCAGCCTCACATTTCCTTGAGAAGATTCCTACAAGAGAATTCATGCATTCTTTTGTTTTTAAGTACATATATGCCTGAAAATGTAATATGGGAGTGAGACAAACAGATGTTTAAGAGAATTTAGTTCATCAGGACAACCGGAGAGAGAGAACTGGCTGCAATTGCCTGTTATGTCTTCATTTGGTTGTATATCTAGTTTTGTAGCTGTTACCTATACCTCTTGATGAGAACTTACTTTTGTCAAAAGCAGATTTCCCCCAACCTGGTGCCCTCTGGGGCCATGCTGGCTGCGGATGATGGGAGCTATATCCCTACATTTTTGTAGGAGACAACACAAGGGAATGCTAGCTCCCATCTTAATACCTTATCTACCTTGAAGGATGGCTTTGCTCCTAAAAATGTTTCTTCAAACACCTTTGATTTACTGCATAAATCTTCTTTGTGCCTTAGAAAAGTGTAGTTTTCAGTTCTCATGTGGCAGAGATGAACAGTTGTTGGAGTTAGTGGACTGCACCAGGCCTCTGCGGGCCTTCAAGGGCCATATGATGTTTTTTGGTGAACTTTTGGCTCACTTCCTATGGGGGGGGGGAGGCTTCTCTTAGGTAAAACCACCCAGAGAGGGCCAGCAAGGTGACAAAATTGCCCCTCATCCCCCAGGGGTCCCCCACACTTCACTGTACACACTAGAAAGGCAGAATTGGTTTGCGTCTCAGCATGCTTATATAACACACACATCCAAACTTAGAGTTTCTAGGTGTCTTGTTTCATATGGGATTCCCATATTTGGAGAGTTGAAGTCTGGTCCCATATCAGGGCCACAAGGGATACCTCAAATCTCTTATTTCTTGAGTTGTTGCAAGCAATCACCAGCCACACTTCCAAGAAATCACCTCCAATATTCAGCAAAACAGCTTTATGTTCCAAATGGTGCAGGGTTCGCCTGCTAGCATCATAGCTGGTGTGGTGCTACTCTTCGTCCTTCTACCTGGCCAGTATCCCCAAATAATGCCTTATTACTCTCTCAGTCACCTGTAGAGCTGGGAGCTGGAAGAATAGCTGCCAGCCATGCTCACAACAGACAGAACACCACCAGAGGCCATTTTGCTGCATACCACGGGATCAGTGTACTGTAAGTACAGCTAGTGGTTTGCGCTTTTCAAAATCTGGCATTGACCACACTTACAACAGACCAACCCTAGAGCATTTGGTACACAACAAAGTGGCCTCAGAAGGTTGTGTACGTCTGTTGTGAGTGCAACTGGTGCCCATTCTTCCTGCTTTCAGCTCTACAGGAGACTGGGAGAGTAGTACACAAGGAAGGCCTATACAAGGCTTTCCTCAAGACTTTCCTCTCAGAAGACTTGAAGCAGGAGCTTGTCATATAGGTACTGGTCAGGCTTGAGCTGGCCAGGAAACCGTGAGGGTTGTCCCATATCGGTGTCAGAACAACCTGCCAGCACGTAGGTAGGATCATTATGGGAGCCCTGGTGGTGCAGTGGTTAAGTGCCAGTACTGCAGCCACAACATTGTGAGTTTGATCCTACAGGGCTCCCAGGTTGATTCAGCCTTCCATAGATCGGTAAAATGTTGCTTGTTGGGGGCAATTAGCTAACATGTTGTAAGCCTCTTAGGGAGTGGTTTGTACTGATAAGCAGTATAGACAGGGCCGGTTTAACCTGTCTGCCAGATCCGCATTGGCGGGGGGCCTCGGGGGTGAAGGGGCCCCCCTGGTGAGTGTTGCCCTTATCTGATGAAGGAGACAGCCAGGAGACAGCAGCCGGCTCCTCCGCTCCTTTGGAGCCCCTTCCCCCTCCCTCCTCAGGCAGGGCATGGCAATAGCACTGAGCTAGTGCGGGAGATAGAGAAAGGGTTTGCTCTTGGGAAGTTGTAATTTGGAGACAGTCCCTGGCTGCATTGCTGTGAAGGAGGAAAGGCAGAGCAGCTGGTCGTGTGAGTGAGGGACTGTCTTCAGGGGGCCGCGGGGATCTTGGGGGGGGGCTGCCATGCACAGTGGGGTGGTTATTTTACTTTTTAACTTGTTGCTGGAGTCAAGACAGATGGCTATCCAGCCTCTGTTTAAAAACCTTTAAAGAAGGAGACTCCACCACATTCCCGCCCTCCTCCAAAAAAATGTCTCCAAAACTAAAGAGAAAGTGAAAGAAACAGCAGCCCTCCGTGGCAGAAGCTGGAGGGAGTTTGCTGCTACCGCGGAGACGGTGAGTGTGTGTTTATGAGAGAGACAGGGAATTTGAGGGTTGTCTCGGAAAGGGCTCCTTTCTTTCTTTCTTTCCCTTCCCTTCCCTTCCCTTCCCTTCCCTTCCCTGCCCTTGCCAACTGAGTTCAGCCTGCATTTGTGTGTGTTTGCCTATGTGCCTTCAAGTCATTTCTGGCTAAGGCAAACCTACCATGGGGTTTTCTAGGCAAGGTTTGTTCAAAGGGTGTGTGCCTTTGCCTTCCTTTGAGGCTGAGAGAGTGTGACTTGCCCAAGGTCAGCCAGTGGGGTATTCATGGCTGAGTAAGGATTCAAACCCTGGTCTCCATAGTCATAGTGCAATGCTGAAACTTTTACAACACTCTTAACTCTTTTAACAGAAGAATACTGTATAAAGAATATAAATTAAAATTTGGAGTAATATTACTGGGAACAATGGTTTTATTGTTGTCACTAAAACACCAATATCCAGTAGTGTTATGTGAGAGGCATTGGCCTAGAGCAGTGGATCTTAACCTTTTCTTTACCAGGGACCCCCTTTAAATATCTTTTGTTGCCCCAAGACTTAACTCAAGATTTAAAACCCTAATAATAATAGCTAACAACAACAACAATACAATTACACCATCCATTAAACTTTCCCTCAGAGACACTCTTGCTTCTTCCTGCAAGTTTGTGGCTGGAGTGGATTGAATGGCAATGTGCAGGCCAAGCCAGCCAGACTTTGCCTTGGTTCCTGTCACATGGCTACTCCACTACAGGGAGGAGGTGGGCCAAGCAGTCTTCAAGCCTTTGTGGACCCCCTATGAGGACATTGCGGACCCCAAGTTAAGAACCACTGGGCTAGAGAATGCTGGAAAAGGAACAATGCAACCAGATCTTGAGAAGGGTGCTGGCAGGGGGATTCTGGGAGGTGTAATCCAAGAGTAACTTTCCCAGGCTCTGAATGCAGCCTAGAATCATAGGGCTGGAAGGGACCCCAACAGCCATCCCATCCGATTGGCTTCTGCCCTGCAGGAACACACAATCCAAGCATTCCTGACAAATGCCCATCCAACCTCTCCTTAAAAACCTCCAAAGAAGGTGAGTGCACCACACTCCCAGGCAGCAGAGTATTCCACTGCCTTACAGCTCTTACTGTCAGGAACTTCTTCCTAATGTTTAGGTAGAATCTCTTTTCCTATAGTTTGAGTCCATTGCTCCGTGTCCTAGTCTCTGGAGCAGCAGAAAACAAGCTTGCTCCTTCCTCAGTATGACACCCCTTCAAATATTTAAACATGGCTATCATGTCCCCTCCTAACTTTCTCTTCTCTGGGCTAAACATGCCCAGCTCCCTAAGCCGTTCCTCATAGGGCATAATGGCTTCCAGACCTCCCAACATCCTTCTCGGTATCTTTCTTGAATTGTTGTGCCCAGAACTGGAAACAATATTCCAGGTGAGGTCTGACCAAAGCAGAATGGAGTGATACTATTACTTCCCTTGATCTAGACACTATTAATGCAGCCTAGAATTGCATTGGCATTTTTTGCTGCTGCATCACACTGCTAACTCATGTTTAGCTTGTAGTCCACTCTTTCTTTTCTTTGAGGAAATCTGCATCATTACATTAATTGCTAATAAACTAAAAATATTATGTTAGTGCCTATAATATAGTTTTTAAACTAAATTATTGGTGTCAAATTATGTAATACAGTAGGCCCCTCTTATCCACTGGGGATTGGTTCGGGGGGGTGGATTCTGAAAACCATGAATAATAGTGAACACCATTGAAAAAAATGGTACTTCTGGTTTAAAATACCATAGAGTTGCCTTGGAGGGCCTAGAAAACCACTAGGGAGGACACATTTACTAGGAAGACTCTAGGGTAGGTGTGCTGTTCTGTGTCCCATGGATAATGAATCCATGGATACGGGGGCCCTACTGTGATCTGAACATCCTGTACGGTGAATAGGTTAGGTTACATTGACCTGAGATAAACATATGGGGGCCCCAAAATAAAGCACTGCAGGGGCCCCCAAAATTCCTTAAACCGGCCCTGAGTATAGAAATAGAAGTGCTATTGGTATTGATATCCCACAGGCAATGAAAAATCCTGCGCAGGTGCATATATTCCAACTATCCCAGTTTGGCAAAAACAGTCCGATTGATTCTGTCATCCCACTTTTACAGCAGCTTTTTAAATGTCCCAGTTTCTCTCTCCTCCTATCCCCCTTTACTCTCAGCTTACTTCCCTTTCTGCAAATTGAGTTCCAAGTGAGAATTTGCACTCCATAAACTCAGCAGGAGTGAGAGGAGAGGAGATAGTTTTTCTGTTCCCAGTAGGCTCAGGCAAAAGCAAATTGCTTCAGGCTCTCCTAGCTTGTGTGCTTTTCCTCATTAATAATGTTTGCCATCTTGACCACATTCTGATATTGCTTGGCCACATGTGTTTTGATTTTCATCTGCTAAATGGTACACAGATGTGATGAACAGGAGTCTCTTTATGTTTGAAACTGCAAGATTTGCAAAGCAACTATATTTTGTGCCACTTAATGTGTCCCCTTGGATTGTCTACATTCCATATTTGGGCTATATAATTACACTGTGTATGAATTCTTTTATGCATTCATTCATTCACTTATTCGTGCCTGTGCCACTAGCATAGCTTCAGTGAATTCATCACGCAGTTTCCAGCAAATAAAAATGAACTGGAATAAAATTCCCTTTTGTATAATCTAATAAGAGTTAAAAAGACAAAACAACGAACAGTACAAGACACAAAAGTGGCAATAAAATACATCACAAATTGCTTCCCAGCAGCAGATAAAGATTCAATTCAAACCAGACTCCAGCAGCTTTGCTAGATTCTGAACAACAGAAACCACATAAGCCCTTAAGTCTTTCTAAATAACTTCATTTACTGCTCTCTCCAGGTGGGGAAATTATTTACCTAAATACAGCAATATAAAATATTCAGTACTAGCCTATAGAAAGCTCCTACTATCCTCAGATATTCATTCTTTAGAAGACTAAACCTTTTTATTGAGCTCAGATCCAGACTTTGGGGAAGTTACTTTTTTGAACTACAATACCCAGGGCTCAGTTAGATGGGAGAATTAATTGCAGAAAATAGCGCATTAACTCACCATTGCATTCATTTGCCTCTATGATACATTCGCAAGATTGCTGGCATGGGAAGCTATCTGTGCTTGAAGTTCACACTGAGCATGCCCACAAGTAAAGATGGTGGCCACGAGTGAATTGCCTGTGTTGTTATTCCCTAAAAGCTTCCACCATTTCCCTCTGGTTTTTTCTCCCTTGTTAAATCAGAGACACAGAAGAATGATCTTCTGTTTAAAAAAAAAATATTTTATTTTATTTTTTTGTGCCCTCTGCTTAAAAATAGCACACAATCGTTCCTGTGGAAATCAACTTTGTCACATGTAAGCCCACCCCTGCACACGTCTAACCAATCACGTTTTGACTTCCAGGATGTGCCCCAATTCGAATCAGTTGTTCAAATGGGCTGGAATGCGCATTTCTGCATATATATATGTATATAAAACTTCGTGATAAACAGCAAAGGCTGTTATCGCGAAGTACTTTGCATTTTTGCCCCCCCCTTGAATATGGTGAATTGCTGCAGGAGCTCATCTGGACAAAAGATATTCCCCTTACATTGCAAGAGGATTTTTTTTACCATCTAGATAAACACCCCAGAATCTCCCAGCCAGCATGGCCACTGGCAGTTGTAATCCAAAAAGTAACTTTTCGTCTAACCTTTTCCCCAGCTGCCAAACAGCTGCCACATCTAAACCCTTCCAATTGAAGTACGGTACCTTGAAAAATTAACTTTGAGCAGCAAGACAGAATACCAATGCCATATTTTGTGGGGGTGTTTTTTTAAAAAAATATTTAAATTATACCCAATCTTTCTCTCAATCAGGGACTCAAGTCAGTTTACAATATATGTTAAAGCAAAAACAATATATAATATAACAGTTTAAAAAACAGACACCATGTGTACCATAATGTGAGCACTCTCAGCCCCTCACCCCCAAAGTTGCTGACAGTCAGAGCAGACCATACTAAGCTAAGTGGACATACAGTCTGTTCTTGCTATGGGGTTCTTTTGTGTACTCTACCATGGGTTTATGGCTTCTCTGTCAGGAGTCAGAGACTGAACTCCATAGAAATGGCCAAACAACTGCCAAGTCATGCTAACCTTGAGGCCACAACTGCACAGAAAGATTACTGTAGGGCATAGCATCAGGACAGAGTCTAGAGTGCAAAATCTGATGTAATGCACCCATGTGGTTGAGGGAGCCAATGCTCTCTAAATCTGTATAAAAGAAGGTTCAGTTCAGAGCATTCTTTCTCATGAAATACCTTGATGTCTGACAAAGCAATTTGTCTGTCTGCTGTATGTATCTGTACATATTGCAACTGCCTTGAGCTTCAAGATAAAGTGCCTCCTGTTTGTTTGGATGACAAACACTCTGTGTGTCTGTATTCTTGGGAACGGGTTGCTGCTAAGTCTGCTGAGATATTTTTGGCTTCTGCTGGGGATTGAGTGTCCTATCATCCCCCAACATTCTCCCTCATTATTTGTTCCAAACTGATATTGCCAGTGATGTTATCAATTGTTCAGTTAAAATGTGTTTCATTTATTATAAGTAATAATGTATGAATAAATCGGGAGGAGATGAAAGAATGGAAAGTTGGGAATGAGTAGTGATTGGTGGAATGCCTGTGGGGATGTGAGTAAGGCTGGTGTATGACAGCTGGTGAGGAAAAAAGGAAGAGAGTAGTCTCCCAGGGTTAGTTAGAATGAGTAGTGTGTCAGGTTTAGTTAGCGAGTAGGCTTTAAGTGTTTGAGTGGTTAGGAGAGTTAGAGAGGGTCTGAGTTACTTAGGAAATGAGAGTAAAAGAGAGAGAGAATGTGTTTCAAATGTATTAAATAATTAATAATAATTTTAAAAAATAATAAAATTTATTTATATCCTGCCCCTCTACAAAATGGAATCGGGGCAGCTTACAATATTAAAATATACACCCAAAACCCCTCCATCCCACCCTCCTCTTAAAATACAATTAAATAATTCAAAAAAATATTTTTGAATCATATGCTTTTGTCCTCCAGGAATGCTATATATTAGAAATCTCGGGTTCACACATGATGTCTGTGGTCTCTCTCTGGCTTTTCTTCGCAAATGAAGAGTCAGGAAGGACTCATCCCACGCTTTCTGCAAGCGCACTGGTGACTAAAAAGGCCAATCTGAGATAAACAAGTCCGGTTGCAGAAAGCACAGCAGAAGGTCTCCTTGGGTGATGTTTCCGGGTTGTGATTCTTTCTGCATTGTCGTTTCTCTTCAAGACTTGTTTGGCGTGAGTTCTCAAATAAGGCTGCAGCATTGTGGGTAGTGCGTCTCCGTGCCTCCCGATGTGAGGCCAGGGCGGACCATTTGTTGGTGATCAATTTGGCTGAGCCTGAGATGTTGTTTCAGGGAGTCCTTATATCGCTTTTCTGGAGTGCCTCTCTTATGTTGATCTGTGGCGAGTTCACCATAGAGTAGTATTTTTGGGAGGCGATGGTCCTCCATCCTAGAAATGTGCCCTGCCCAGCACAGCTGTGTTCTCAATATCATGGCCTCAATGCTGGTGATCCCTGCTTGCTCAAGGACAGCAACATTCGTCACATAGTCAATCTAGCGTCTGTGGTAGCAGCAGCTAATAAAGAGGGTTGGTGTTCAGTGGGGATAGGAGATGAATAATATCTTACACAGGAACCATGAGGGCATCTAGGAGGATTTCACAGCTGGTGGCCATGACAGTACGACAGAAGGTTCTTATTGGTAGCAGAGATAAAGACAAGGGAAACCCCTCACATTTGGTAGCAGTGGGCGAGAGTAGGGGGAGTTTTCATATTTGATGGCAGCAGACGTATTACCAGAAACTCACATTGCCACCTTAAGTAGCATACCGGGGCCTCCAGGAGACACAGGCCTTCAGAAAAGTAATTGGATAGTTACTTTACAAGTAATTTGTTACAGGTTTTGCCCAAAGGGCCAGCAAAGTAGTTAGTGGGTGTTGTAGTAACAGCTTTTTAAAACGTGACACTACTTTACCATTTCTCTACAATGAAGTGCCTATAATTAAAAATTATAAGTACTTTTAGTTACTTAAAAAGCAGTCACCTGAATATTACAATCTGCTGGCCTGTGGTCAAAAACACACTCTCCTCAACCTTTTCATTGCCTCCAAATCCACAACAGAACACGAGGCACTGAACAAGCCCTGTGACATTACTTCTCTCCCATTTAAATTGTCACACTCCCATAACTGTAAAAGGAACTAGAACGTCAGCAGCAAGCCTCTCTCTTTTTTTTGGAGGGCTTCAAACAGAAGTTGGATGAGAGTCTTTCAGGATTGCTTTAGTTGTGTATTCCTGTATGACACATTTTGACTTGTGAGCCCTTCCAACTCTTAAGATTCTGCGATTCTATTCCAAAATCGCTGTTCCCAACCAGTGTGACCTTGGAGGAACTTGGAGTTGAATCCCTGTTACCAACAGAGTGGGATCATGTGCCCCATATCCTGGATCTGCTTGCCCAAAAGCTAGTTTTCATCTGAGGCCCTGTTGTAGGTCTCACTGCTAAGAGAAAGCTAGGCTTGTACAAAGCCTTTTTGGTAGCAGCATCTATGCTTGTACAGGCAGTTAAGAAAGCAGCCATGTGATCCAGAACTTTTTAACAAATTCAAAGTTGGGTTATACCACTAAAATGTTACCCAGGTGGCATCTAAGTAGTACAAGCATTCAAGTTCTCCTGAACTCTTTATCAGGTGGACAAGTCACATTCTTTCAGCCTCAGAGAAAGGCAAAAGGCAAACGCCCTCTGAATAAATGTAGCCAAGAAAACCCCATAATAGGTTTGCTTTGATGTCACCATTAGTCAGAGACAACACAACAACAATAACAACTGGGTGGAAAGCCCAAAAAATATGGCCTGTAGATTAGCCATCAAGTAAGTGTCTCTGTAGAGAAAGCTGCTGACACACTACAGAAGTAATGTAGTTTGACACAGCTTTAACTATCATAGCTCCATCCTATGGAATCTTGGGATTTATAGTTTGCTGTGGTACCAGAGCTCTCTGATAGAGAAGATTACATATCTCACAAAACTACGAATCACAGAATTCCATAGCATTGAACCATGGCAGTCAAACTGTGTTATTTCTTCAGTGTGTCAGCAGCCTGAGTAGTCATGGTAGATGTGAGATTCTGGGAGTTCTCATTCATAAAATATAATTTTTATATTATAAAACTGTGTTCTTGTTCTCATTATATTTTGTATCCGTCCTCACCAGCTTTTATCCTCTTGATATTATCATCTTGTTTTGAGAGAAGTGGCAAATAATTCAAATGCTAATAATAAACAGCATTCTTTCCTAGAGCTATTTGTGGAGTGAGGCTACAATCTGCAGTTCATGGCAGACACTGTTTTTCTAATTTTCCTGCTTCCTTAACTGAGATGACACTTGTTCAGCATCCCCTTCCTTTGCAGCTCTCTTTGTTTTGGGTCATATTTTCCTCCCACAGCATCTCATAAATAGGAAGAATACATCCTGTTCTTTTCTGTTGTATTATCTGATATTTCCCACACACACTTTTTAAAATTTCTGTTGAATTCATTACAGTTACAATAGTTTGTCCTAGTGCAGACATTTAGCAGAGATTTCTGGCACCATATGGCTGTTTCAGGTTTTGTTACTATCCTTTCACACTACACAATTACAGCACTACTAGCTGTACCAGGTATACAGCTAGTACTCTACAGTGTACTCTACGGTGAACTCGCCATGGGTCAACGTAAGAGGGGCACTCCAAAAAAGCAATACAAGGACTCCCTGAAGCAACATCTCAGGCTCCACCAAATTGATCACCAACAATGGTCCGCCCTGGCCTCACATCGGGAGGCATGGAGACGCACAGTCCACAATGCTGCAGCCTTATTTGAGAACTCACGCCGAACAAGTCTTGAAGAGAAACAACAACGCAGAAAGAATCACAACCCAGAAACATCACCCAAGGAGACCTTCTGCTGTGCTTTCTGCAACTGGACATATTTATCTAGGATTTGCCTTTTCAGTCATCTGCACGCTTGCAGAAAGCACAGGATGAGTTCTTCCTGAACCTTTGTTTGCGAAGAAAAGCCAGAGAGAGAGAGATTGCTGTACCCAACATAACATATACCGTTATCTTATCCCACTCCTCCAACACACTTCCGGGGGGTGGGGGAGAGACCAAGTTCCTCAGGAAAGGAAACCCAGTAGGGCTTTACTCCTGAGTAAACCCACCCAGGATTGCGGCGCAGGCCACCGAGGCAGCTGTAAGAAACGTGGCTCCAACAGCATGTGCAGGCTTTGGCTGAACAGCCCGGAAGGGGAACCCTTTACTCTTGAGTAAACCCCCACAGACCTGCATGGTGGCACGCTTGGGGCCTGCAGCTAGTGGAAGCATTCCACACGTTTCCATTCCCAGTGTGCTCCTTGGCCGGCCAACAGAGAGCTTTGATTGGTTGGGAAGTTTCCTGAGCGGCTAATTAGCACACTGGGAATGGCAACATACCCAAGAGAATTATATATATAGATGATTCCACTTTAACTGGCATAACTATATACTATGAATTCCTAGGATTTGTAGTCTGACTGAGAATTCTAAATACCCTGGCCTATACTGCAAGTCCCAGAATTCCATAGGATGGAACCATGGCAGATATAGTAGAATCAAAGTGCTGTCATTGTGTAGTGTGAAAGGGCCCCATATTCCTACATGTGATGTGATGGCTGCCACAAAAATGCCTAAAGACCCACCAGACAGCTATTGTGACCAGAATGCTGGATTATGACCAGAGGCTCTTTCACATAACACTAGTGTTGTTACCCTAACAGGTGGGTGTGCGTTAGCATCGTAGCCATGATACCAGTGTCTATTTTAATATTTGGGGAAATTATTAGCTCAAATAGATGACCTGCAAGAAGAGGGTAACTTTGGGACTGTTTCGCCTATGTGTACCAGTACTAACTGTAGAGGACACTCCAGTTAAAATGAAATAAAATATTTTTATTGGAATAGTATAGACTAACACACAAGAATATGCACTCTATGAACCATACAAGGCTATTAGAAAAGAAAGCAGGGAAGGTTGGAGAGAGAGAAATCCGGGACGCGGGTAATAGTTACCCATCTCGGAGAAAGGGGAGTTCCATGCAGCGAAGAGACTCAGATGGGTGTCTGAGTGTGGTACGGGGGGGTTCCGATCCACAATGCATCAGGAAAGAGTGTTCAGTCCTTTTGCAGTGCCACACTTTGCTATAGTGGGGGCTGTAATATTTATAACCCATTTCATGTCTTCAAGGGGCGTTCTGGCAACAACAATGGCTAGATGACTCTCCCACGAGAGAGACAAAGGAAACCGAAACTCAACTGATTGCTTTACTTATTGAATGCTAAAGTATTGATGGTCTGGCAACAACCTTGTGGGGTTGGACAGGAGGGGGTATGTGAGGAGAGATATGCCAGGGGAAGCGGTCAGTTATTTGTATGATTTAATTATTGTGCACTCCAGGCTGAGAGAGACAGATTAGCACATACCCCTTAATGACTGGGTTGTTAATCTATTTTTTTTATTATTTATTTTTTTATTTTAATTTTCAAGGTTACAAAGTATGAGGGTCTTCTTCCACATCAAGTTAAATAAGCTTATAAAAGTTGCATTTTACATTTCCCCTCATCATCAAAGTGTACGATTATATTTTGTTATCTACTGACAAAAAATAAAATCTTGACCTCCTTTGTAAAACCCCCTCACAGTTTTTTTCCTAAATCTATATTTCTTCTTCATGTTAAACTAGTCTTAAATGTAATCGTTGTTGTGAATTCCTTTTAAGCAGAGTCCTCTAATCGTAGACCATCTTGCATATTTATTTTTATCGATTATTCGCTCTCTTTCCCCCCTTTTTTAATTTAAATTTTCTTCATATCTTCATATCTCCATATTGGTGTCCCATCTTTTTTTACAAAAGTCAATTACTGGAGACCATTCTCCTTTTATTTTTTCCAAGTCTTTCTTGTTCAATATGTGTGTTAAAATGTCATTATCTCTCATTTCAAGTATTTTAAATATCCAATCTTCTATTTGAGGTTGTTCTTTAATCTTCCATTTGGCTGCCAAAATCATCCTTGCTGCTGTACATAAGTATAGAATTAGTCTCCAATGTTTTTTTTTTCATCGTTTTGTTCTAAGACTCAAGTACTGTTCAATAGATATAATTTGGGGTTAAAGGGAATTGTAATCTTAAATATTCTTTGTATCAATTTATGTATTTTCAACCAGTACTTCTTTATGATTGGGCAATGCCACCACATATGCATCAGGGAGCCTTCTTTATCACATTTCCAACATTCTTTGCGTCTTGTTCCATAGATTTTATTTAACTTTTGGGGCGTTAAATACCACCTATTACTAATCTTGAAAAAGTTTTATTTCAATGCTTGGCACGCGGAGAAGGATTTTGTCTTTTTCCAGGCTTTTCCCCATTCCTCCATTGTAATAACCTCTCCAAAGTCTCTGGCCCATCTGGTCATTGCATCTCTGACCGTTTCAGTTTCTAATTCTCTAGTCAGGAATATGTTATAAAGTCTCGCTATTTTCTTTTTGTTCTCCTCCCAGATTATTTTATCTAGATCTGTTTCATCTTCCATGAAACCAAATTCTTTCTTGTCTGTTTTAAATCTGTTCTGCAGTTGTTGGTAAGTAAACCAGTTAACATTCCACCCTTCTTTTATTAGTAATTCTTTTGATTTAATAGTGTATTGGCCTAGTGTATCTCTATCCCACAAGTCTTTATATAGGATCCATTTTCCGGATCTTTCCCACCTTCCGAAGAAGGCTTCCTGTGGAGAGATCCATCTCGGTATGTTCGTATAGTATTGTTCTTTAATTCTCTGCCATGTCTTCAGAAGCGGCTTCCTGATGATATGATTATTAAAGTCCTTGTTTATCTTTTCTTTATTATATCCTATATACGCATGCCATCCCCATCTCAGGTCTGCTCCTTCCAAAGTTAATATTCTATTGTCTTTTAATTTAATCTAATTTAACTTAATCTTGTTAATCTATTAACTCTAAGAGGCTTTCTGCATAATCCTAACTTAAGTTTTCATGCCCTTATATGAGAGATGCGTCTCAGATCATTGTGACCTTTGACTGTCCTGTAATATACCTGGTCTATCAGCCAATGTGACCCTGAAAGTATCCAATATTTGTAGTTATGAAACCTCGCAGGGAGGAGTAGCAGGGCATGGTAACAGTGCTATGTTCTACTTTAACGGCCATGGCTTCATCCAGTGGAATCCTGAGGTTTGTAGTGTAGTGAGGGAGTATTTAGACTTCTCTTCCAGAGAGCTCTAGTGCCTCACCAAACTGCAAACCCCAGGATTCCACAGGATTCAGTCATGGCAGGTGAAGAGGAGCCATAGTGCTATAGTTGTGAAATGTGAAAGGGGCCTTTGAGGTCCTGGTCCAAAGTTCCACTCATCCATGAAGCTCACTGGGTGATCCTTTTCTTTGTTCTTCTAATACCTGTACACCTTCTAATACACCTCAGAGTGTTTAGAGGATTAAAAAGAGGGAATTATATAATGATGCTGTAAACTTCTTAGAGGAAAGACAGAGTAACTATTTAATAAAAGGTTTGTTTTGTTTCTGCAGCATGGCTTATAAGCTGAAAAGTAAAAGCCAGAACAGTTCGGGACCAGGCTTCTAGGCTACTATATAGAACTGTGCAATTGCTGAGTCTTGCACATGCATACTCGGAAGTAAACTGCACTGGATTCAATGGGATTTATTTGTTGTGTTTGTCCAACAGGATTGAGCAGCCTGTGGCCCACTGGATGTTGTTGGATTGCAACTTCCAGAAGGCTTAGCCAGTGGTGAAGGATGATGGGAGTTGTAGTCCCACAGCACATGGAAGAGCAGTGGTTGCCAGTAGCACTACAGATTGATACCACAACCTTGTGTAGCCTGACTCAGAAGCAATACCAGCTGAGTTCAGTGGAATTTATTCCCATGCAAGATTGCATGAGATTGCAAGATAAGACTTCACTTGTACAAGGAATTAAGTTCCACTGAACTGAGTGTGTCTACTTAGAAGCAAGTACCATTGAACTCGGTATATGGGTATATATGGGATTACAAGAGAGGTGGGAACTGTGTGGCCCTCCAAATGTTAGATTGCAATCACAAGGAGCCCTAGACAGCATTGCCAATCATGAAGGCTGCTCGGAGTCCAGCAACATCTAGAGAGCTGCACAATTCCCTCCCCTAGATTACAGACTTACATTGTGCTGGTCTATGACATAATAAAAATTTGTTCATTCGTACAGCCTTACATTACAACCCAGTGTGCACTTGTATGGGAATTAAGTCAGTCATCATTTATTGCGGTCGATAGACCCAAAGTTTAGATGCACAAATAGTAAGAACAATCAACAGTAAATTCGCGTATGACAGAAACATATAAAATTCCTAAATTACACTCTAGCCATTTCTTTGTACAAAAAGGGTTCTAATCTTGGCAGCTTCCAAAAGAAATCTGGCTACAGCTAGAGTAACCTTTGGGCATTTTTCTTCTATCAAAAATTTTACATAGAAGATTTCTGATCTTCCCCTCATCATACTGACCAGCGGGGTATACTGTATAATATCTTGACGAATTTGGGTATAAAATTTGCAATATAAAAGAATATGATTCAAGGACTCTGCTTCCATGTTGTTGCAAAGGCAACGTCTTTCAGAAAGTGGGGCGCCAGTAAATCTATTCCACAATATTTCTTTGGAATACAAATATCTGGCCCTAGAGAAACAGCTGCGATACTTGCTAATGCTGAATTCAGTAAGAATTGCTTCTGAGTAGATGTGTGTAGATTGCATTGTAGGCCTTTGCCATTACTCTACACTAAAACTCACTAGACTCTAGACATTAGGCGTAACCTTGGATTCGATCCTTTTAGGCAATTGCAGCCACATCTATTATTAGGCAGCTGTTTCGATATATTGTGATGCTAAATTGTGGAATGAGTAAAATTCTTATGCAGCAGGATACTATTTGGGGATTTGTATTTGTGAGTTAGCACTGAAATGAATTTTTGCCACATCATCTCATTCGTTTTTGGGGATTTTTAAAAGATCAGTCATGGATGTGTGAGAGAGCCACCTAAACTATACATTATGCAAAGAAGCCCTTGTGGGTTTCTTTGTAGACAGAAATCCATTTTAAAAACCTGCTTTTGTTTGTCAAACCACCACTTCCCCCAGAATTTTAGATCTTGAAAGAGTCAGTTAAACCATCGTGCACAATGAACCCAAATGTTCCAAACATTTAGTTAGGAACCTACCAAGGCAATTTTATGATGGTGTTATAAAAAATAAGTCAAAAAGCATGTTCAGAAGGGCTTTACTCCCAGGTAAGTGGGTCTGGCACCTTTCAGCAGCCTGGTCCTTCCAAGTGTTTTAAACTTCAACTTCCATGACCACTCATTAACAATGTAAACTGGGACTGATGGGAAATGTAGTCCATCCAATGGGTTCAAACTACAGGAAAAGAGATTCCACCTAAACATTAGGAAGAACTTCCTCATAGTAAGAGCTGTTTGGAAGTGGAATGCACTGGCTCATACTGTGGTGGAGTCTCCTTCTTTGGAGGTTTTTAAACAGAGGCTGAATGGCTGTCTGTCGGGAATGCTTTGATTGTGTATTCCTGCATGGCAGGGGGTTGGACTAGATGGCCCTTGTGGTCTCTTCCAGCTCTATGATTCTATGACTTCTGGAGGGGTTGTTTTTGTTTGGGAGCATTTTGGCAGTCTGTGTGTCCCCTTCCCTGAGGACCACAGGGGCAGAAAAGTGTCTCATGGACATGGCACAGTTGCCCACACCATCTTTATAATATCAAGGCCAGAGGGAAAGAAAACCAGTCACCTTTTGATTTACTGGGGAAGGAATTACTCACAATATGGATTGCAGTGAGAAGCTGCATCTTTCAAAGCCTTTTCAAAGAGCATGCTATTTTTATGTGTTAAAGAACCAGGGCATATTTCAACCTTATTAGGTGAACATACTGTAGGCTAGAGTTTTGGTAGATGCTGAGTTCCAAATTGCTGAGCTGTAGCCTCTAAAGGACCTTAGTCACTCCCAGATGAGTGGCTTTTTGAAAGCTCTTTCTTCAGTAAACCTATGAGATCTCTCTCAGAGATCAAAGTGGAATCCAGTTATTTTTGCAAAGACAAATTGGAATTTGCTACACAAAGACTCCACAGTTAGATTATTTGCAAGGAACACTGTTGCAGTATGAGTGCGTATAGATACATCCTAAAGGTCTTATATATTTTTCTTTCCCAGATTTAGGATAAAAGGAGACAATCTTATTCTTACCTTCTATAGCCCCCCCCCCCCCCACACACACATCCACAGAAGATATATTCCTGGACTTACCATTTATAAGCGAAACCATGGATGATGGCAAACCCTTTTAAAATAAAGGATTTCCGGTACAAACATGCCATTGAGTTGCATTGGAGAAATTAGAGAGGACACCTCTCTAGGCATTTTCCAGCACGACTCCATGGTATGTGTCTCCCTTTTTTCAGCCATGGATAACTGAAACTGCAGATATTAGTTCCACAGATACAGGGGAAACCTGTACTTAATATGTGATTTATATTTTAAGGCACAATTCTCAAAGCTGATTTTTATGGCCTACGAGATCTATCTATTAAATGACAAGACTGTGTTTCTACCTTTCAGGCAAATCAGGGAGAACAGATTGTAAACGCTTGAGTGGTAACCTTAAACATGTCTGTACAGCATGACAAACATCAACACTCTTGGCCCGTTCAGTAATTGTCAGTCATCTTTTAAAACAGCTGTGTTGTCTGTTGTGTGCTGGAAAAATGCTAAGTTTAAAAGTCAAGCAACAACATTCCGCCACAGTTTAAGGCGGACCCAAACCTTTTTTCAAAAAATCATCACTTGTGATGAAACCTGGATCTTCCAGTATGATCCTGAGACAAAACAACAGTCAATGCACTGGAAAACACTATCGTCACCAAAAATGAAAAAAGTATGTCAAACCAAGTCCACATTCATAGCCATGCTCATTGGGTTTTGTTTTTTGTTTTTACATCAAGGGTGTAATTTTGATATAATGGGTTCCAGAAGGGAGAAGAGTGAACCAGCATTATTATAAAGAAATTTTGACGAAGCTGAGGGAAAGAGTCAGGGGTGGGAGGCCAGACCTGCGGAACAAGGTCTTCATTCTTCATTAAGACAATGAAGCAGTTTTTGGCCAATAAACGTATTTCTGCACTTGAACATCCTCCATATTTGCCAGATTTGGCACCGTGCGGCTTTATTATTTTCCCTAAATGAAATCGGTGCTTAAAGGAACACGTTTTGAGTCAGTTAATCCAGTAAAGAAGAAAATGGCAGATGTGTTGAAACAGCTGACAGAAACTGATCTGCTCCACACCTTCAACCAGTGGAAAGCAAGGCTGCATTGGTGTGTGAGTGTGAACAGGGAGTATATTGAAGGGGACAAGCATTAGAATTGTAATACATATAAATAAAGATGTGTTATTGTATCAGTCTTGTTATTTAATAGATAGACCTTGTACATCCATTTGCTAGTTCCAGCCAAAATAGCCACACTGAAGCAATTGCTGACTGGTAAATTAACACTGGAGAGCTAGTGTATTGTAGGCTAGGAATCCGGGAGACCAGGATTTGAATCCCTCCTTACCTTTAACAGGAAGGCAGTTGCAAACCTTCTCTGAATAAACCTTGCTAAGAAAAATCCTACAATAGGGTGACCGTAAATTGCAGTCAGCTTGAAGGCACAGAACAAAAAAATGTTAACATTTATGTAAAATCCCATTGATTTGATGGGTCTACACAAATTAGGATTACCAATTGCATTTAGATCAGGGGAAATTGTGTCTCTTCAGAGACTGTTAGATTGTAACTCCCAGCAACCCTAGTCAGCCTAGCCGATGGTGAGAATACTGATGATTGTGGTCCAACAATATTGATGGGCCAGATCACTCCTACTCCTGATTTAGACCTGTGTGTTGAAGTTGCAGTACAAGTGCCAAACTGGTGACCTGAAGTCAGTTTCCAACGGCAGCTTGGAGGCAAACTGGTTTCTGAAACTACTGTATAGTAATTGCCACAGTCATTTTCCTAAGCTCTGTTCAGATGTCGTAGCAAACTATACTTTGAACAAGCCAGGAAGGGAGAGGAGGGGATGCAAGGAAGAGGAAGGAGTGTGTGAACATGAAGTTCTTATCTTTCATGATGGACAAACCATTGGTCATTGAACTGGGTTATAGATTTTTGTTTTTATCTTTTTTACAGAAGACTCATACTTTAATAAGAATAAAATGAGTCTAAAAGAGTGCTTGTCAGCAGTCAAGCCTAGAGCAGGGATAGGAAATGTGTATCCCTTGTCGTTGGACTGCAGCTCCCATCATTCTTAGCCAACACAGCCAATGATGAGCACGATGGAGGTTGCAGTCCAACAACATCTGGAGAGCTATCCCTGCCCTCAAAGGTCACAGCCTAGAAAGCAACATTGAAAACAGCATTTAAAAGAAGCCACATATTTTCTTCCTTTTGCTGTGTGTTATATACAGAGACGTGGCAATAGTGTCATATTCTTTAATTCCATTTTAGGAGGATGTTGTAAGAGTTTACTAGGTGTAATATTATTGCTTTATTTAATATCTGGAGCATGGGAAACATTTTTGCAGACTTGTCTTCTGTTGATGAGTTTCTTCCTCACATGCAAAACAGTCACATCTATAGGAATTAATCTTGTGAGTTCCAGATCCATGCTTTTAGACTTCACGTGGCTCACTCTGTCCCTCCCTGTCTCTCTCTCTCTCTCTCTCTCTCTTTCTTCTTTGCTATTTGTGAGGTCCTTGAAATGGGAGGAGTTCATAACCGAGCCCTGTGGAACCCAGCAGTACTGAACACACCGCCACACCTCTGTGGTTTGGATTTGACGCCAGCCCAAGGGGGGAAAGAAAATGCTATCTGAGACAGAATTAGGAAAATTATGGGTGTAGTACTTTCACTCTTAGTCATTCTAGAAATTTGAAGGAAAGAACATGCCTGTTTTCTCATATATTTTCTCTTTTTCCAGTTGGGTCAAGATGATTTTCTTCTAGTTACTTACTTGCAAGAAGTATCCAGATTCAAAACTGTTAGAAACCCCTTCGTCCCCCAACCCAGTTCTCTTTCCTTTTTCCTCTGCTCCTTCTCTTCTTTATCCCCCTCCAATTTTTTCTTTCTCATTGGTCTTTTGCAACATCCAGTTCAAAGCTTTTCCATCTACTTACTCTCCTCTTATTGCCTTATCACACACCAAGCCCTCTCTCTCCCTCTCTCCTCACTGCCATGCACAGGGAAGTATTACATTAGCTGGCTACAGGCCCTCTGAAAAACTAAGAGGTTGTCTAGACCAGGGCTTCTTAAACTTTTTCCACTCGTGATCCATTTTTGCCCAAGAAATGTTTATGTTATCCTGGGTATATAGGTATATAAAATAGGTATACAGTAGGACACTCCTCCCGTATCCACTGATTCATTATCCACTGATTGGATTATCCAGGGGACATAAAACAGCACACCTCCCATAAAGTCTTCCTAGAAAATGCCTAGAGAGGCATCCTCTCTAGAGGTTTTTTAGGTCCTCCAAAGCAACTCTATGGTATTTTAAACCAGAAGTCCTATTATTTTCAATGGTGTTCGCTATTATCCATGGTTTTTGGTATCCACAGGCCCCCCAGAACCAATCCCCGGCGATTAAGGGGGTCCTACTGTAGAAACTTTTTAATATTGACAAATATTTTTGCGACCCCCATATTCAGTTATGTAACCCCATAAGGGGTCACAACCCACAGCTTAAGAAGCTTTGGTCTAGACAGTGAAAATATTCCTCACAGAATACCTTCTGTCCTAACAGTCTGCAAATGAGATTCACAGTATTCAGAAGTGGGGGCCAAAAACTCCATATACTGTGCAGTTAAAAGCCTTTGCAGCTTTCCCCAAAGTTTTTTTTTTTAATAATGTGCAGGCTTGTGCATTATCGCATGTATGGACGGACATTCAATTCAGAACAGTGCACATTCTTGGTGAGGGCAAAATTGGAAAGTGGATTCGTCCACTGCACAGATGGTGGGCAAGGAAGTGGCTGGAAGCGGCATTTTCCATTTTTGCATTATTGAGTGAGCACTTTTTCGCTGTGCTGAGGCAACCAAAGAGCTTTTTATAAGCGGAAGGTCAAACTTGTGCACCTTTGATTTACAAGTACAACCCCCACCCACTGTGCAGCGACCACAACATGTACGTATGGAGAATAATAATGCACTGTACTTTCAGCCACCATATTGATTTGCAGGCATGGCTGCACGTATACTTCAAATGCAGGTAGCTTTGCATACAATAGATTTTGCCAAAAGACTGTGGAGACAAATGAGTGCTGCTGTGAATGTGCAATCTCTCTCTCTCTCTCTCTCTCTCTGGCTTTTCTTCGCAAACGAAGATTCAGGAAGGACGCGTTTTCTGCAAGCGCGCTGATGACGAAAAAGGTCAATCCGAGATAGACAAGTCCGGTTGCAGAAAGCACAGCCGAAGGTTTCCTTGGGTGATATGCACACCAATCCACCATAAACCTTTTCATCTAGACAAGCCCTAAATATCTCTGGTCTGTTTGTATGTATTATTTTCGCTAGTGGAAATTTGTGGCATCTGCCACCTACTGAATAAAGATGTTACTGCATATTATAGATGATTTTCAATTAATCAAAATAATTAAGCATTTGAAAAACCAATTAATCCCAGTGGACTTCTTCCTAAAGTACCAGAGTCCTTCAGCCCATATGAGGCCTGGCTAAAACAAGAGTGGGTGTTCCATATATTTTGGCTTATGCCTCCTGTCAACCCAACTAGTATGGCCAGTGGCAATGGATTACAGGAGTTCTGGCCCAACATGTCTGGAGGGCCAAATGTTCTGCATGCTTCTACCATAAAATATAGGGGTGTCACAGATTATATTTATACCCAGCAAACACAGTTAAAAGGATTCCAGTCTTCACTGACTGGAACAGTTCCAATCCTATCCCCATTCAAATGTGTTTATAGAGTCAGAGAGTTGAAAGAGACTATGAAGGCCATCCAGTCCAATCCCCTGCCATGCAGGAATACACAATCAGAGTACTCACGACACATGGCCAACCAGCCTCTGTTTAAAAACCTCCAAAGAAGGAGACTCCACCACGCTCTGCAGCAGTGTATTCCACTGTCAAACAGCTCTTACCATCAGAAAGTTCTTCGTAATGTTTAGGTGGAATCTCTTTTCCTGTAGTTTGACTCCAACACATTATCTTCTTTCTAAACATAAATATTTGTCATTACTTGATATTTATTTAGATTAATATTTATTTATCCCAGTATTTATTTCAGCCAGTTTATGGGATCAGATCTACTTAGCTCAGCAGATGTGCCCATGGGCCATTCTCTGTCATGCATGTTTCTCCTTACATCTTCAGCTGAAGTGCTTTGTTGCTATAGTTCAGCAGTTTTGGGTATGCTGCTGCACTCTTATAGGGACAGGAGGCGAGCTGCAAATATTAGGTATAGGATGCAAATCTCTGATTCATGCAAGAAAATGAAATTTAATAACTCACCCTCAGAAGACACATTGGACACAAACCTGTTGTTCACCTGTGTAAATCCCCCTACACATGTAGTTGTACTTTTTTGGCTGTTGTGCTACATATCCAGGCCTTGGTCCAACATCCCCTTAGCATAGTGTAAATACCCACATGTGGACATAGACTACAGCAGCACTATGCAAATACCATGCAGAATAGCAGCATTGCACACCTCATGTCAGTAACTGAGTGCCATTGGGCAATTCACAATACATGATGCACAACTTGCAAAAACAAGACACAACGAAACATACTGTCTGCCTAACTGCACTTCCATTGCCATCAGCAGGATACATTCATTGCATAGGCGTGACTTTTCAGCCCCACATGTGTAGTGTGACTTACGCATGCATATGTCTCTAAGTTAATTCTGGCTCCGGTTATATTTTATTCATCCTTGTGTAACAAACATATTCAGTGCATGATTGCCTAAACTGAATTTCCCTGGTGTAACTATTGCACATGGGATTGTTGTTATCCCCAGCTAATACAAAACAGTTGAATCAATTGGATTTACCTTTGTGTTGACTCACCATTCAACATTTGTTTCAGTGGGTTTACTCTAGTCGGGAGTAACCAATAGGATTGCAGTCACACAGTTGCACATTCTTGGATGGGGCATTATTCTTTGTCAATTGTTGTGTGCCTTCAAGTTATTTCTGACTTATGGCAACACAGGGTTTTCTTGGCAAGATTTGTTCAGAGGAGGTTTGCCATTGCCTTCCTCTGAGGCTGAGAGAGTGTGACTTGCCCAAGGTCACCCAGTGAGTTTTCATGTCCATGCAAGGTTTTGAACCGTGCTCTCTAGAACCTAGTCCAACACTCACACCACTACACCATGCTGGCTATCTCTTTGTCAATACCTTCAGTGTAACTCTTTCTGAAGGATGATTGCAGAAGCCACTCCATTGCATAATGGGACAATAAGCAAGCACATTGGTAGACATTCAGTTTCAGCATTAAACAGAAGGGTGGTGTTTCACAACCACCATGTAACTGTTTGAGTGTAGATCCATCATATAGGATCTCAGCCATTAATTAAAAAACTGATAAAGTGGGACTGGTTTAGTGAAGAAGAATCTGCAGTTGTCCAGTGACGAGGTAACTAGTCTGATAACAGGAAAAGGAGCCTGTTTTACACACAGGATCTTTTCTCTCTCTGGCTTTTCTTTGCAAACAAAGATACAGGAAGGACTCATCCCGCACTTTCTGCAAGTGCGCTGATAACTAAAAAGGCCAATCCAAGATAGACAAGCCCAGTTGCAGAAAGCACAGCAGGTTTCCTTGGGTGATGTTTCCGGGGTGTGATTCTTTCTGTGTTGTCGTTTCTCTTCAAGACTTGTTCGGTGCGAGTTCTCAAATAAGGCTGCAGCATTGTGAATAGTGCGTCTCCATGCCTCCCGATGTGAGGCCAGGGCGGACCATTGTTGGTGATCAGTTTGGCCGAGCCTGAGATGTTGTTTCAGGGAGTCCTTGTATCGCTTTTTTGTAGCACCCCTCTTACGCTCCAAGAAACAATGGAGGATGGGTGTCCACTATGAACAAGGGCTATATTGTATTCTAAAAGAACAGACCTAAAAGCCACTTTGGTTCATTTTTATTAAAAGCAGCGCAAACCAAGGGGTCTGCAAAGCATCCATCGGTGTTAAATTACCCCAATTTCCCAAAAACCTGGTTATCCTTTGTATAAATACTAGAAAACTATTAAGAGCCATAATATTTATTTTAAGTTACGGACTTCAAAAGGGGAAAAGTAGATTTCTTTGGTTCAGTCCTGTTTTCCAGATGAACCCACATTGTTCTGCATCCCCCCTCCCCTTTATCCTCGCGCGGTCCAGTACCTTTGCAGTCTGAATTCACACTGCCTTGTTCCAAGATCCCTTCTCCCCAGCTTCTGTACTAACTCCCTGGCTTCCCTTTAATCCTAACATCTCTCCCTTAAGTTTCTTCTACATCTGTGCAACTGCTGCTCACAAGTAACACCACTTCTCATGAGGAGAACAGAGCTTCAGGATCAGGTGCAGTGTTACCCACAAGCCTGTAACTACGTCCTCTTTCTAACTATTTCCTGCCTTACTCTGACAGTCTTGTTGCTTGATAAAGTAGTGGTGTGTGTGAATGTTTCCTGTTAAGTAAATAAAGAATTATTAATTATTTTTGACATCTGCCTCCCATGTGTTTTCCATAGCTGTACCTGTAGACATAGGGTCACGATCCTTGCCATTGTTACATGCCTCTTGCTATGCTATTTGAGTTGCTTATTCCCCAAACTAAGCACAGTTCATAAGTGGACATTTCCACTGACACCAGTGATTTGCATAACAGTTTCAGTGTAGAGCTAATCATTTGTGGAGGGGTACTTTTGACTAATGTTGGGGTTCTTCTGAGCATGTGGAAATTGCAGGTATATAGTTACACAAAGATATGTGTTCACTAGTAGAAGGAATGGTCTATGCATAAAGCATTACTTTTTAACTTTTTTTTTCTTTTCCTTTTTTCCTCCCTTCCATCTATTCATCCATCCAGCCTTCTGCTTTTCTTTTTTGGAGTATTGGTTTACATCATGGACATTTGATGACATGCCCTTGTGGGATGAGTACAGCTGACTTGATTGTTCACTGATCCTGAAAGAGCTTCATTCTGGTTCAAATCATTCTGTTTGAAAGATATTTGTCATGCTTTTCCCATGTTGTCATCATAACCTTTTACAAATCATTTCCAATGATGTTAAGGCACGCTTCTGAGTAATACCTTTCACGCCTCTTTGAGGGCATGAGAAGATGATGTTGTGGACATCTACATTCACTTCTACAGCCATGAAGGAGATCTGAAAAGCATTTGGAATTTATATTAAACCACAGTGAAATGTTGGGTCCCATCAGAAGACACTACTCCCGTTGACTTATTTGTTACTTTCATATCCTGTCTTTTCTTCACTGAGTTAAAGCAATGTACATGGCTATCCTCCTACTCAAACTTTACCTTCACAACAACCCTGTGAGGTAGGGGAAGCTTAGAGAGATTGACTGGCCCAAGGCCACCTGTGGCACTTTCCCACTACACAATTATAGCACTATGATTCTACTTTAAATGCCAAGGCAACATCCTATGGAATCTTGGGTTTTGTAGTTTTAACAAGGCTAGTTAGAATTCACAGCTAGAGAGCTTTAAGGTCAGCCGCTCAGGCAGGGAAACCCACTGAGTCACTGTCATGTCCTATCTGAAGGAGGCCTCCTTGGACAAAGAAGGGAAAGCGGACAGCTAAGATGATGGGCCTCAGTTGGAGCAGTAAAAGGCTGGCAGTCCTGACATGCTAGATAGAGGCAGAGCCTGGTCCATGCCAGGCAGCAGCTGAAGATCAGGAGAAGAAGGGGGCAAAGGAACTTCACCTTGTCAAGTGACATAAATTAAAGCGCCTGCAGCAAAAGGTCAGGCAACACCCTGCTCCACTTTAAATACAGGATGCTGAGCTAATTAAGTCAATTGGGTGGATTAATTGTTGGCTATAAATTAGTTCAGCCCAGGCCATTCCATTACTGCAGATAACAGCTCCCCAACTTCCATGCAACCATGTCTAACATCTCTGGCTTCCTGGCTCTCTGGCTTTACTTTTGGACTAATCTTACTGGTCTTTCTGGGCTTTGGACTCTGCTCAAAGGGCTTTGGACTCTACTTTCTCCTTTGGAACCTTAGACTGTCAGGGCCACATTTCTGCTTGTAACCTCATGTAAGCCTTGGAACTGTACAGGCTTTCCCCTGCTAGTTCTTGTGGACTATAGTTGTGCTCACCTGGGCTGTCACTGGCTTTAAATAGGGAAGTCACATTCTCTCAGTCTGAAAGGAAGTCAATGGTAAACCTCTGGAAAAAAAATCTTACCAAGAAAACCCTATGATATGGCTGTCCATAAGTCAGAGTTGACTTTAAGACACATAACAACACAACAGCCCTTTCATAGGAGGTACCTTTAATTACTGTCAGTGTTCAGTACCTTTGTTATAGAATTGCATTTCTAAATCTAGAGTGAAATTTGCTGCAGATGTTTACTGAGTTTTTTATAATCTATATATTTTATTGATACTGGTTATAACAGGTTAACTGAAATTTTAATAACAAAAAATATTGGCCGAGATCCTGCATCAGAGGCTATAATACATAACTTTACAATGACATAGTTACATCTCTGACATAATAAGCAACCTTTCTAGTAATTTGTAACGATGCACATTGGCGCACAGTACATGGTGGCCCATTGCATAATGGGATGCCTAGTGCAATGGAATTGTTGCGCAGTAGCCATTTTATTTATTTATTTATTTATTTATACCCCGCTTTTCAGCCACAGAGGCTCCTAGAGTGGCTTATACATTTTTTAGCCATGCTGTTGGCTCCACTTGCAGAATGGTCCCAATGGTGCGGCTACATCTCTGCTCCCCTCCTGAGAATACAGGTATTGCACAATTCAGCTTTACACAATCATAAGTTAGTTTAGGATGAGGTAACTTCCCAACAGGATTGTTGTTGTTGTGTGTCTTTTAGTCATTTCCGACTTATGGCAACCCTAAGGTGAACCTATCATGGAGTTTTCTGAGGCTTATGCGTGTGACTTGCCCAAGGTCACCCAGTGGGTTTTGATGGCTGAGCAGGTTAGCCCTCAATAATTATCTTGAGGTTCTAATACTCAAGAGAAATGGTTGCCTGCCTTAGCATCCACAAATAGATGGCCCTTGTGGTCTCTTCCAACTCTATGATTCTATGAAATATCTCTTTGTAGGAAGTTGCTTCAATAATGTACGATGTGGCCAATAAAAGGGATATGGATCAATAAGACTGTAAACTGAAAGCCATACTTGAATACTCTTTTCACATGGCTTGGAGCAGAACGAATACTGTCTAGTTCCATGTGTTTCCTCGTCATTGTTTCTCATTCTACGCAAATTCAAAGCCCCTATGAAGCATGGATGGCTAACAATGCTTGGATCTGTCAATCAGTTTAACACACATGCCTGACTCAATTATTTCAGGGTGTATGTATGTGAAGAATGGAAGGAATGGGATTCCTTTTTCAATATGCTGCATAATTTCTTTTACATTCCAGAAGGAAATTGTAAAGTTGTTTCTAAGCTGTACATTGCATGTGTTGAGGATAAAACCCATTTTCCCACATCTTTTTATTTTACAATCACTATGCAGTTGTAAACAAAGTTGAATGTTCATGTATAAATGTATCTAGCAGTGAGTGCTCTGGGCTATATAATTTTTTCCTCTCTGTATGTAGATTAAAAACATTTTTTTTCCTGACGTCTGTTAAGAATATGTGAAAACTGAGTATTTTTATGACACACACACACATCCCGTTAATTATCTGGTTTCTCCACCAATCAGTGTAATTGTGGTTCTTATGTCAGTTTTGCCTATGGATTCTTTGCTTGCATGGCGTATCTTTCTAAAGGCTATGGCCAAGAATCTAGATCAGCCACTAGATCATCTTCTTAGTCATATTGGCCACATTTTACATTATTGAAGCAACTTCCTAAAAGGAGATATTTGTGGGTTCTAAGGTAGTGTCTAACTGGGTAGGATCTCCTGGCCCAACCCTCAACCCTAATTTACAGGGCAACAGCAACTATGAGCAATGGATATCTGTTCTTCCATCCATTGGGACATAGCAGAATGACATTTCCACCACTCCCTTCCCAGCAGTGATCTCCTGGGCCACAATCAGAATCACAGATTCATGAATTTGGAACAGGCCCTATAGGCCATCAAGTCCAACCCCCTGCTCAATGCAGGAAATCAACTTAGAGCATCTCCAGTAGGTAAAAGATCTCCAGAGAATGAGAGGCTTATCACACGAGGGAAGGGAAGCAGCAGTATAGCCCGATAATAGCTCCTCCCATCTCCCTTATCGCATAATGTCAGCGTTCAACAGCTCTTCTTCTGTTCCGGTCCCATGGGAGACAGGGAGAAAAAACTCAGGTTTACCACCATCTCCCATGGGAGCAGAATGGAGGAATAGCTGTTGAACACTGACATTGTGCAATAAGGCAAGATGGGAGCACTGTTATCAGGCTGCACTACCGCTTCTCTTCCCTCATGCGATAAGCCTCTGAGCACCACCTCTCTAAGGCCTTGTCTACACTAGCAATAAAATCCACCACCCCCTTCATATCTAGCCCAATAATGCCACATGACATGCGGCATTATCCCCAAATCTATTGTGATAGTGCCACATGACTTACGGCCCTTTCTGAACCGGACTCGGGGTATGCCACCTAAAACCCAGGTTTGGAAGACTCATAATTTTCTCTGGAGTTTGCTGGAAACTCTGGAGAAAACCATAGTGTAAACAAAGGATCCATACTGGATTCAGGGGGTGGGGAGACTGGAGAAGCACTGCCACCATTTCTTTCTTCTTCCATGCCCTGGCTTTGCCTTCCCAGCACACAGTCACTCGTTCACTATGCACTGGGGAGGCAGAGGCAGTGACGGCCATGCAGAAGAGGGAAGGAATGATGGTGCCTGTTGTCCTGCACCAGGTCGAGTCACTCATGCTGACCCCCAGAATGATCAGTTGTATGCTGGGTGTCTGCCTTCCCGGCATACGGCTGCTTGTTGTGAGGTCAGAGGGAGTGACTGTGCTGTGGAATAGCTCCCTCTGACCCTCAGAGCGATTGGCTGGGGGTCTGCCTTGCTAAAGAGTATGAATGAAGCTCTTTTGGAACAGGTGCTAGCTAGGCAGCAACAGCAGACCTACAGAATGGGGTAAAAATCTGGTGGGCAAGTTCGGACTTTTGGTCCAGATAGGTATGGCGCTTACATCCAGACCAGAGTGGTCTGAATATTGTGCGGGGCAGCTCCAGGCCAAAGAGGCCTGATCTTCAATCAGATTTTTACACACACGCACACACACACACACACACACACACACAGAGTGTAATCAAGCCCTAGGTAATTAGTTCCATTTTCAAACTGTTCTTACTGTCACGAAGTTTCTTCTAATGTTCAGTTGAAATCTACCCTTGCTTTAAAAACAGTTAGATCTGGTCCTACCTTCTGGGGCAGCAGAGAACAAACCTGCACCCTCCTCTCTGTGGCATCCTTATAGATATTTAAAAAGTGCAATCATGTCACCTCTCAGTCTTCTCTTTACCAGACTGAACATGCCCAGCTCTCTTGGCCTTTTCTCATATGTTTTGTTCTCCATACCTCTTATCAGCCTTATTGCCTTTCTCTGAACCTGCTCCAACTTGTCTATGTGTGCACATATGTGTGCCTTCAGGTTGTTTGTCAACTTATGGCAACCCCATGAATTTCATAGGGTTTTCCTAGCAAGTAATATTCAGAGGTGGTTTTGCCAGTTCATTCCTCTGAAATGTAGCCTACAGCTCCTGATATTCATTGGCAGTCTCCCATCCAAGTACTGACCCTGCTTAGCTTCCAAGATCTGACAGGATCTGATGTTTTTAGGGTATTTAGGCAATCCCCTTCTTAAAATGAGGCATCTTCTTTATCATTCTTAAAATGAAGCAATTCTGTTGCAACTCCTCCTCACACCAGAGATCACTGGTGGAAGGCAGGTGGAAATACCAGTTTGCTGCATTCTGGTCAACAGGAGAATAGACCTCTGTTGCTCACAGTGGCTGCTGCCCAATAAGGCAGGATTGGGGGACTTTTATGATCCCAACACTATTGCCATGATTGTGAACACATAGGAATCATGACCATAAATCAGTTACGCATGCGTAACTCGAGGTTACGCTTTCATAACTGCAGTCATGAATTCTAGCCTGTGTTAATATCAGATGGTAGAGTCCTGTTTTGAAATTGTGCTTGAAGGATGACATAATTGAATGATGTCCAACAAAGAACAAGGAAGAGACATATAGGGAGAATTCCTGCTTCTTTCCCCCCTATGTAATTTTCTAGACATATGGGTGTGTGTTTTTAAGACACAAAAAAATTAAAAACACCAAACCTCTCTCCTGTACTCTGTAGTGGTAATGTCCCCTCCACTGTGTGGTTTTGCTGAATTTGTAGCTGCTATCTTAGAGAAGAGGTCTTCAGGAAATAGGTCATGACTCAGAAATAAGTTCTACAATAGTGGCTACAAGTTCCCATGTCAGTGGGAGTACTGAATCCACTCCAGGTTTTAATCTGAACTTTAAAGGAGCTATAGGTGCAATAGGTATTGGGCCTATTTTGGGGATAGGCTTCATCACCTTAGATAGTCCTCATTTGGGAATGAGAGTGTAACAAAGTTGCATTTCAAAGGTAGTGTAAGGTGTGGGAATGAAGTAACTTAACTTGTGTAATGAGTAACTTCTAGTTACTTTTAAAAGTTACCTTTCAATGGCATTTAAAGACATCTAAGGATTTTTAAAAGTTGTATGCCATTCTTTAGGGTATTTTTTAAAAGTGAAATGGCCGGGAACAAAAAAGCAATGGACAGTGCAACAAGTTATTTTTTAAAACATTGCAAATCCTAACGACAGTGAAGTACTGTACTTTCAGAAGCATAATGAGTAATGGGAACTAATTAGTTTTGTAAACATTTTCCAAGCTGTAGCTAATTTATTCTGTCAAGAATGAAGCCCCTAACACCCTTTGGCTAGAATCATGGTAATGATGTTCATCAGCATAAGTACCTATTATGCCAGTAGGTGCAGTTTTTATGTGTAAAGGTTGTATCCTGATTGTGGTGGCACAAGCAGAGTTCTATCAGCATAACCATTGTACGACTGGTTGCACTTTTCAAAACCTTGCATAAGTATGTCTCCTTGAGCATTTTGACTGGGCACCTATCCATCAATGTGCAATGGAAAAACATAGCCACATGTGGTAAATTACATGATCATTTGTGCAGTGGTGTGATCCAGTGTATAGCAGGGCTGTGGAGTTGGAGTTGTGGAGTAGCAGTCACCAATTTTGGGTGGAGTTGGAGTTGACGTGAGAGTCAGTAGAAATGTACTGACTTCAGCTTCAGCATAAAAGCTTATAATATTAGAACAATACTGTATATGGTAAATGTATGATTTTATATTTTATACAGGCACCCCCCATATCCGTGTGGGATACATTCCCAGACTTACCATTTATAAATGAAGCTGCAGATATAGCGACGGACCCTATTAAAATAAAGGACTTCTGGTACAAACATGCCATAAAGTTGCATTGGAGGATATGGAGATTTCTAGAAAGGGCACCGCTGTAGGCGTTTTCCAGTGTGACTCTATGATATGTGTCCCTATTTTTTATGCCACAGATAACTGAAACTGTGGATATTGGTTCCACAGATACGGGAAGCAGACCTGTATGTTATATTCTATAAATCTAAGTAGCCTGGTAATTCACATGGTAGTGATGAAATATCTTGTGCTACCATTTTATTACAGTACATCTATTACTGCTAGTTAATATACATTTGCCATTTATGAAGGAGCCAGAGTCAGACAGTAGAAAAATAGAGGAGTTCAAATCAAAGTTGGAGCCAAAGGTTTGGCGTACCCATTCAACAATGCTGGTATATGGGCAGTGTAGCACACCCATGGCATAGCCACACTGACATAACTTTACACCATTCAGTCCCTATATTGGATCTTGGTCTTGAGCATTCTTTTAATTTTTTAAAATAAAGTTAGAAGGGAATTGTTCATCTCTTCTTTCCTCCGCTAGATGTTGCTATTACAAGCATAACTCAGTTAACAAAGCCTCTGACAAAGAATCTCCTTTTTAGAAAGGCTTTCTATATCTGCACAGTCCCCTTCTCCTCCTCATCCCCTGACTAGCTGAAAGTTTTTTTAGCAGCATCAGCATTGGGAGCATTGGTGAAGATGTGCTGGACTTTCAGTGTTGGGTTGTAGCAGTGTGCCTGCAGTAAATACTGTAGTACAATAAACATAGCTTGAGCCAGGAAAGTACAGGATTTTACTTTAGCAGATCCTACTGTAGCTGTCTGTGCCTGCCTACAACAGGCAAGGAAAACTGCAGCTGCCTCCAGAATATGTTACTGAGCATGTGTGAACAGCAAAACAGAAAGGAGAAAGAAAGCCTGCCTCATGAGTATCCCAGTATATGTTGTTGTTTTAAACAACATTGATCTATAAGACTGGCTACCAAAATGGAAATCAGAAGAATGGTAGAGCTTTGTGAAAGAAAGAAAAATCCCTGGATGTACTTGGGAAGAAGCTTTCAAGTGGTTTTTAGAAGGTTCAGAATATTTTTGTTTACTTCTACAAGGCTTACCTGACCTGGTTGTTTCATGTTGCATGGGCATATTGTTAGTTTTGAATAAAAAGTTTGCTGAAACTTGTTGGCCTGCTAATTTTTTGTGGTATAGGAACGCATCCCTGTTGTTTCCAAGTTGTTTCAGCTTCTGGTACCATGGTACCTTTTTTTTTTTTTTGGTCAAAGAAGTAAAGCTCAGGAACACATCTATTTTGTTAACTGAAGTATACCTGTATTTATGGGGTTGTCTAGACAATGAAAATACTCATAGAATTCAAGTAGAGTACGATCTGTCCTGACACACTCCAGACGAGATTTACAGTATTCGGAAGGAGGGGGGCCAAAAACTCCAAAAAGCATGCTGTAAAAGGATTCAGTTTTCCCTGGAGCTTCCTAGAAAATGTGCATAGATGTGCATTTTTGGACGTGTGGACGTCCAAATTCGCATCAATACACATTTCCGCTCAATTGCTGTTAATGAGCACATGTGCCTGCTCAATCCGAATGAATGTGAATGGATGTGAATTTGTGCAGAAATGTAAAGACAAATAAACTTTGCTGCGAATGAGCAAAAAATGCATACCCACTTCCAGTAAACCATTGCGTCTAGACAAGCCCTATGTCTGTTCCCTGTTAAGCCACCAGCTGTTAAGCCAGACTCTTTCCTTATGCAGGTAATGACTAAACTTATTAAATTCCCATGTTAAAAACTGAATAAGATGAACAACACCCTGACAATTTACTTTGTTGAAGCTGTGCATGAACACACTTAAGGTTCTAGTTACGTGCAGGTGCAATTCATGGTGTTTGAAGGCTTTCACCAGAACAGTGCTGGAACAGCCTTTGGGAATCTCACTTGCCTTGTTTTGCATCTCCTAGTGAGGATGGCAGCCCGCTTTATTAATAACATCTTTGTAGCCAGCAGATACACCCCAAGCAAACATTTCCTGTCATTTTTCATCAACCCTGTAAGATCTAAACCCAGACATCCCCTGGGAGAGGCTAACAGGAATGCTTTGAAATTAACCCAGCCAGCCAGCAAGTCCATTAACAATCAAAATCTACTTTGACTTCCTAATTAAAGCCAACACAACCTTCTGACCTGTATTTTCAACATGGAGGCAGCATGCTTCATGCTTGTAAATGTCAGTCTTCTTTGCTCTTAATTGTTCTTTTAGGCTTAGGAACACAGGGAACTGCCTTATAATGAACCATAATGTGGATCCCTCTAGTTCAGTGTTCCCCACACTAACTGGCAGCAGCTCTCCTGGATTTCAGGTGGAATTTCTCCATCCCAACATTTATTTATTTATATACTTATTTGTTTATTCATTAAAATATTTTTGTCTAGAGCAGGGGTAGGCAACATGCAGCCCATGGGCCACATTTGGACTTCCGGGGCCATTTTTGTGGTCCCATGATCCCCCCGCCCCGGTCAAAAAGTACGTTTTTTTTTTCCAAAAAAAGATTTTTTTCAACCCAAAATGCTATCTAGGGGTATGGAGAGCATTTCCACCACATTTAGAGGGTGTGAGCTAGACCAATCTGGACCCCTGGGAAGCCTTTCTTGGAACAGGAATTGAGCAGGAAGTGACTTTTTCTCATTTCCTGTTTTTTGTTTTTTTTGTTTTAAATGACCCAGGAAGGTGCAAAAATATGGTGGAAATGCCCTCCATGCCCCTAGGGTGTGTCCAGGGCATTTGAAGCACACACAAAAAATGACATTTGTGGAGGGGGGTGTCTGTGAAACGTCTCCTGGGGGACCAATGCAACCCCCTAGCCTTCCACAGTTCTCCACCCCTGATCTGGAGGGTGCTGTAGTGTGAGATCTGAGGGCAGCATGGAATTAAAAACAATATAAACAATTTAAAATGATTCCAGAAAAAAACAACAGAATAATTTAGATAGGACAAAAGGATATTAAATGGCCTAAATGCCCCCAAAGCACCAGATCCTGTCTGATCTTGCAAGCTAAGCAGGGTCAGCCCTGGTTAATACTTGGATAGGAGACTGCCAATGAATGCCAGGTGCTGTAGGCTATATTTCAGAGAAAGAAGCTGGCAAAACCACCTCTGAGTATTCCTTGCCTAAGAAAACCCTATCAAATGTATGGGGTCATCATAAGTCAACAGGCAACTTGAAGGCACATACACACACAAAAGGATATTAAATAAATGACCAGGTTAAAACACCAGCAAGGACTAAAACCATTAAAAATACATGTACTCTTTAAGAAGTAATAAAATTATACCCCAAAGGCCTAAAAAGCCAGGTTTTAACTTGGAGCCTAAAAAAGAACTATGTTGGCACCAAGAAGGCCTACAAAGAGAGGGCATTTCATAAATGAGGTGCGACAGCAGAGAAGGCCTTCTCGCATGTCCATGTTTGATGTATCATTTCCACTAATGGGAGACAGAGCAGGGCCCCACCAACAGATCTCAGTTCTCGGGCAGGTGTGTGTGCGCATGTGTGTGTGCAGGCAGAGGCCACTCCTACTTTTTGGCCATGTGGGAACTAAGACAAAGGGCAGTAAAACTGCTGCTAAAAGAGTTAAATTTTTCTGCCCTTTGTCTCAGTTCCCACATGGCCAAAAGGTAGGAGTGGCCTCTGCTTGCATGAGATCCCTCACAACAACACAAGCAACATCTAAGACAACATGTAGGCCTGCAATTCCAACACCATCACTTTCCGTTCCTTGTTTGTTAACGTCTTTTGCCTAATGAAGAAGCCAGTAGAGCTTCGAAAGCTTGCATCATGTGGGGGAAGGGGGGTTGCACTTTGGTTGGCCAATAAAGGTATCGCTCTTTTGTGGATTCTGGATTTTGTTATGCTCTGCCTTACCAAGCATTGTTGTCTTTCTTAGTGAGTCATGTCTTCTCATGATAATGTCTAAAGTACAGTATGTAGGTCTTTGACAGGGATAAGGAAATACTGAAATAAAACTGAATGTGGTGGGGCTTTTTACGTAAGTGTGTGGGTTAATGTCTCTTTCTCAGGTGAACAGGCAACCATTCAGAGCTCTGCACAGGGCGGAATATTTTATGTGTGGAGGAGGGTTAATGAATAAAGATGTTGGAAAATATGAACATTTTGAACAGAGGAGTTCATTTCTTAAACATTTCCATGCCTGAGTCATGCACTAGACATGCCAGAAGTAAAGAGAATAAAACAAGAGGTTTTACTAAGGAAGAGAAGTTCCTTATCCCTGGTTGGCACTTACACATGGATGCAATTAAGATACTGAGGGTTTAAAAAAATTATTTTGTTAAATATAGAATGGAATCAACCTTTCAGATATTCAGTGTTCTAGATTATTTTTTAAATACTAGCTGTACCTGGTGTAACATACACCATTTTAAAAAATCCCCCCAAAACACCTGGTAGACCCCATGACAACCCTATAAGGTAGGCCGGAGGATTTTTAAATTCCTCCTCCCCCTTCTCAGCATTCCACACATTTCCTGGAATTTCTGAGGGTGACTCGCTCTGTTGCCCTGCTGCTGCCACCGCCAGTTGACTGCCTGGGTCCTGTCACAGGTGGCCCATTGCCACTGTAAGTTGATAGGGTTCTGTCTGTTGACTGCCTGGGTCCCAATCTGGACCACAGATTGAGTGGCAGGAGTGGATTGTGAGGTGGAGATGATATTTGCATGTGGGTGGTGATTGGTTGGGTGTGTTTCCTGAGCAGCCAGTCAGCACACTGGGAAAGCAACATACCCAACCAAGAGTGATAGATAGATAGATAGATAGATAGATAGATGATTAAGAACTGGCTAAAAAGGACAAGCTCCTCCCCTCCACCGCCAGGGAGCAGAATATTTCTGGCACTTTTTTCAAGGCTAGAACTAGCTTTTTCAAAAATCCTATCCTAGCCCTATATTGTTTGTTTGTGTGTGTGTGTGTGTGTGTGTGTGAATTTCCCCAGCCATACACAAACAGTCTGCCAGATTAATAAAAGTACGGTAAGTGTCTCTGGCAGAAAAGTAAGAGTCTCTTGGACCAACCCCTTCACCAGTTACTCAGTTCCTTCACTGCTTTGCCATAAAAAGCCACACCTTTCAATTTATATAACATTGTTAAAGTATACACTGCTTTACAAAGAACCAGAAAAAGACAGATCTCTGTCCTCAAGAGCATCCAATCCAAAATAAGGTGGGAGGGCAAGGGGGGTGACAGTCAGCGGGGAAAAAATATACATTCAGTTTTAATTTTCTGAGACGTGTAGTGTTATCTGCACTATACAGGTATATCAGTTTGGAGTCATGGCTCCATCCTTGAGAATCCTGGGATTTGCTTTCTAATGTTACCTTAGAGAGTTCTAGTGTACTCCTCTAACTACAGTTGCCAAGCTATCTGTAAATCAGGGTACCTTGGGAACTGTATTCCAAGTCTTCTTGGACTTCTTGGACACCAGTCTTATAGCAGGAGAATGCTAAGTGCCTCACCAAACTACAAATCCCAGGGTTCCCTAGGATGGATTTGTGCCAGTTAGATTGCTGCCAAACTGATATAGGTACCTATGTGATGATTAGTTTCAGTAGGGAATGAGGACTGAGGCATTAGTTCAGGGCCTTCATGGAAAGGGGGTTTTGAGGAATACTGAGAGAGAGGGGGGTGTCACTTTCAGATGGACCTTTAAATGGGCACAGGCCGTAATATTACTATAATATTTTTACCATCCAGTTAAACTGAATGCATTTGGTGACACAATCCTTTTCTTGGCAATGTTTTAGTGGCCACTCCATTAATACGTACAGGCATCTCTAGAGTAATTACATATTTCTTCATCCTCAGTGAGAAAGAGTGATTTGACATGCTAAAAGTTTTTGCATATTTTTCAGTAGTTGTATTTTGGCAAACATTTCATCTGTGTACAATACACTATATATAACTATTTAGATTTATGGGGGGGGATCTGCATTAAATACCCTTTTCTCTCTCCAAAAAGTCCCCCAAATGTGAAAAATCATCAACCATTCTCACAATCATGCAGAGTGGGGAGAAAACGTTGAATTTTTCTCTTCTCATGTGTAAGAATGAACAAATATTTACATCCTTAGTAACCAAGATGAAAGTCATGTGTTCCTTTACATGTTGTTGGACTACAACTCCCAGCATAACCACCACCACCACCCCAAAAATTGGCCGCGCTGACTAGGTCTGCTAGGAATTGCAGTCCAACCACATATGAACGGCAGATGATTTCCACCTCTGGGTTACAGTATTGGACTTGGATTTAGTTTGGACAGTGGGGGAAGGGGGTTTGAGTTCAAGTCTCTCCTCAACTGTGAAACTCATTGGGTGAGCCAGTCACTATCTCACCTACCTCACGGGGGTTGTTAAGACATCAAGGGCTCCTCCAGATAAACCAATAGTTCCAAGAAATGTCGAACTATTTTTCTGGATGTCGTGCCTTGTAAGGGTTCTTCCCACTCTCACATCTTGTCATGTCCTAAATATACCAGGGTCTTGTCCACTCCCTTTTCCTTGCTTGAAGTTTCTTTTCCTCTGTGTCATGCCCTTCCATTAACTCAATTGCCATGCTTCTTCCTCAGTATCCAGTTCTTGGTCTGACACATTAATTTTGTTAAATATTTTTTAAATTTTTAACATATAGATATATGGCCTGTCTGGATGAGCCCTAAAGCGCCTTGAATGTATTGGAAACTAGGTCAGTTATAAATGTACCTAATAAGTCAATAACAAAATAACCCAAGTGCCATTTAGAGATTGAAAACCAAATTCTTGTTCTCCATTGCTTGCCGAGGACAACTGTCACATGCTGATCTGTGGAGACTGTGGCCGGAGGCCTGCAGGTTGACCTCCACTGAGAGCTGTTTTTCATTAGCACCCTTGATATGGAGACAGCGGCATTTTCCTTTCTTCTTCAGGGTGAAAACGGCATTGTTGGGGAAATGCCCTTGCCAAGCTTCAGAGCCTGCAACCCTGTGTGCCTCATCTGCCAAGCTCAATGCATTTGGCAATTGCTTTGCTCCCCTCTTTCACGCCCCCTTCTCCATGCTTGACTTGTCACACTAAGGTTGCTATGGGCCAAAAACAGGCCAGGCATCTGTGATCAGATATCCTGACCTTTTAGTAGTTAATATTAAATGCTAAAGGAGCAAAGGGGGGACTCTGATTTTTATCTGAGCAGAAAGGAGTGTTTAACCCTTTCCCACCCCTTGCCAAAAAAAATAAAATAAAAAAAAATTGCAATCTGATTTCCCATTCTCATCTCCAAAGATTGTAATAGCCTCCCTCTCTTACCTCTTCTGTGGGGCTGTGTGTGCACGCACACCACATGAGGTGGAGAAGCTTGCTCCGGTGACAATGGTCTCTTGCAGTTGTCTTGGCCAGGAGAGGGGAGGTGTGGAGCAGAGAGGAAAGGACCCCCCGGGGTGGGGCCGAAATGTCTGGACTCTGGCAACCGGGAAGAGTGGGGAGGAAGGAAGACACACAGCCAGAGCTGCCTGCCTGGCAGGAGCACCTCAAGGGCTCCTTCCTCACTAGGGAGTCATGCGGTGTTTTGGCAGTTTTAGCCATATGGGCAGATCACATCATTGTGAATGCGTGCCTTTTCAGACATGTTCGTATTATTTCCCCCTCATATAGACAGGAGCTAAGTTTCCCTAAGCTCATTGTAGGAAAGGTGGACAGAAAGATAACTAATAAATAATAACAATTTTAATGAAAAATTAACAACTGATTATAGATATCCCAAGTGCTTTAGCTTACTGTTTTTGATTTTTAATTATTTTGGTCTTCTGGAATGGGGCAGAGTAAAAGCTGCTTGTAATCCTAGAGCTGATATATAGCTGACATGACCAGTAGCCTTAGTCTGACAGTCTGAAAAATTAGTTTTCAAAAGTAACTGGTTCCCACTATCTTGATTATCTGGGACCAGTTTCCTGTATCTGAAAGCCCATATCTCCCCATGTGAGCCTGGCTGGATCTTAAGATCCTGGGGGAGGGCTTTCTCTTAGCCCAACTACTGTCACAGACCCATCTAGTGAGGACTCCACTAAAGGGCCTTCTCAGTGGCTACTCCCAGACTGGAATTCCCTTCCATGGGAGACTAGATTGGCCCCCTCTTTGCTCTCCTTGGGCCAGCAGCTAGAGACCTTTTTATTTAAGCAAGGAATTGATGATTAACTATTGCGTAGAAGGGTCTTTTTACAGAGGGAGTGTGATTTTACACTTTTTGAAATTCATGGTGTTTTAATATGATATCTTGTGTAATTCTTTTATCTTTTTATCATTAGTTTTTTTTTTTTAGCTTTATCTTGCTTTAAACTTGTTGGAGTCAAATTACAAGAAAAGAGATTTCACATTAGGAAAAAATTCTTGGCCCTAAGAGCTGTTCACAAGTGAAACAAGTCTGTCAAGAGGGTGGTGGATTCTTCTTCACTGGAGATCTTTAAACAGAGATTGAATGGCCATATTTAGGGAGTTCTTTAGTCAGGTCTCCCTGTATGGCAGTGGGTTCGACTAGATGGCCCTTACAGGCCCGTCCAATTCTGTGATCCTTTGTATACCAACCTGGATCCAATGTGAAAATAAGGGTGGGAGATAAATTATATAAATAAGCAATTAGAGTGATTTGAAGTTTGCTTATAACTCTCCAACTCATTTTATCTGAATACCACATTTCTCTCTGAATTTTCTGCTTTAATTCAAAATGCAGACATTTATAGATCTGTGAGCTGTCTAACAATGTATGTAAGAGCGGCTGAGCCCATCTCTTTTGTATGCCTTTTTTAACAAAAAGAAAAATACTGAATGGGGGGTGGGGGAGGAAAAATCATTTTTGTGTTTGAGATTGTACTGCTTCTCCATACCATACCCCCTCCTTCCTTCCCCACCCTTGCCCTTTCCAACTGTGGTTTTCTTGTGTTTGTTCAGCAGACTCGCCACTCCTCTTTTTTGTCATTCCTTACCAGAACTTGGATTTACTTGCTACAGCAGTGTAGAAAAGGCCCTTGCAAATCATCAAGAACTGGTCCAGGAATACAGAAAAAAAAGCCCTCCTGGATCAGATCAAGAGTTTATCTAGTCAAGCATTCTGTTCCCTGTATGGCCAACCTAATGTTGCCAGGTTTTCAAAATAGCAATAAGACACAGTTGAAGTTCATGACATGCAAGGCTGACAATTCGGAAGTAGCTATTAACAAATTTACATTCTACCAAAATACCAAATGAAAGTATCGATTTCAGTTATAGAATCATAGAGCTGGAAGAGACCACAAGGGCCATCTAGTACAACCCCCTGCCATGCAGGAATACACTATCAAAGCATGGCCATCCAGCCTCTGTTTAAAAACCTCCAAAGGAGGAGACTCCACCACACACTGAGGCAGTGCATTCCACTGCCAAACAGCTCTTACTGTCAGGAAGTTCTTCCTAATTTTCAGATGGAATCTCTTTTCCTGCAGTTTGAGTCCATTGTTCCATGTCCTAGTCTCTGGAGCGGCAGAAAACAAGCTTGCTCCCTCTTCAATATGACATCCTTTCAAGTACAGTAATTAAACATGGTTATCATGTCACCCCCTAACCTTCTCTTCTCCAGGCTAAACATGCCCAGCTCCCTAAGCTGCTCCTCATAGGGCATGGCTTCCAGACCTCTGATCATGTTGGTCACCCCCCTCTGGACACATTCCAGTTTGTAAATATCCTTCTTGAATTGTGTTAACTTGCTTAACTTAGCCACACATTTTTCTGTAAAAATTAACATACTGCCCACATACATAAATTACATAATGCACACATTTCTGGCTTTAAGAAAGGTCCACACCCCCAGTAGATGATTTTTTTGGCATCTCGTTCAGTCCATATGAAAGGAAAAACTTTCCAACCGTCAAATAGAGGACATCCATTATAATAGCGGAACACTGTCAGCCCTATAAGGGACAAGCTTTGTAGCCTTCTAATAAGGGACACCCCTTATAATAAGGGATACCTGGCAACCCTAGGCCAATCTGAAACTATGGAAATCCTACATTTCGGACATGAGGGTCATAGCACCCTCCTACAACTGACAAGCTGCTCTAATCCTAGAGATAGCATGTAGCCAACATAACCGAGCGAGCACTAAGGTGATAAACCTTTTTTTTCCTTTTTAGTGAAGGCAAAATATCATTTTTTTACACTTTGGAAATAGTTCTTTTTTTTTTTTTAAGTTCAGTGGCAGCAAATTGCAGTAAGTAAAAACGCAAGTACAGTTGGCCCTGTTCACGGATTTGGCATTCACGGTTTTAAGTATTCACGGCTTGAAAATATTCTTTAAAAAATAATAATCCAAAAAGCAAACCTTGATTTTGCCATCTTATATAAGGGACACCATTTTGCTATACCACTGCATATAATAGGACTTGAGTATTCACGGATTTGGGTATTCATGGGGGACCTGGAGCCAAACCCCAGCGAATGTGAAGGAACAACTGTAATTCACTTGTGGAAGCCATCTGGATCTGCAGGTATGCAAGGCTTATGCCTGCAAATAAAAACCATCAAGATAAATTGCAGCTGCAGTGAGCTGCCATTATTGCAGAGCAATCTGCTTCTTTTTTCCCTCGTATAGACAACCCCTGAATTTGGCTCTCACTGAAATTCACCTAAACTTATCTCCACACAGTTCAGAGCTTCCTAAGAGATTAACTGTTCTCTGCCAACAAAGTGGCTTGCAGCCAGGCACAGGATAGAGATTGCATAGATCTCAAAGGAAGTCACTTCATTGTTGCTAATGGAGATGGAAATTTTACTGTTTGTCCTGAGTCCCTGCATGGCCAAGAAGGGGTGAAGCCTCTGCCTGCATCAACCTTCCCTCAAGACAATCTTAAACACCAATTTAAGCAAACATCTCAAAATACAGTCCCCTGACTCTGATGCCATCACTTTTCCTTTATGATTGTTACCATCTTTCCCTGATGACAAAGCCAGTGAGCTTTGAAAGCTAACATAATGTATTTTGCACCGTTGTGTTGGCCTATTACAGGTATCACTGCAATGTGTACTTTGACTTTTATTGTAATTTTCTTACAGAGTTCTAAAGAAATACTGCCTTTAAAGCTTTGAAATGCAATAATGCTTAATATTTGTTCATTATCTTTTTGTGGTGGAGAAGGATAATGATAGATAAGCAAATAATAAAAATCTGGCGGGGGAGAGATCCTTATCAAAATGTTTCTGAATATTATTTTTTGTGAATAACATTTCATTTATTTAAAACACAAATAAAGAAAAGCAGAGATACATCAAATATTGCAAATATCTCTTCTCCTTCTACTCTTTTAAATTATGTAACCATTCTATTAATGTTCCGCACTACGTACATTTTAATTTGAAACCTCTCAAATATCATATGTTTAATAATTCTTTACCATTAAGAATTACATGTTATAGTTGTTTACCACCTGGGAAGATTTTTTTAAATCAAAATTTATCAAAATGTTTCTAAAAATGCCTTTGAAAAGTAGGATTTAAGTGTGACTAGAAACTTGATTGGTTAATGCTAGGAGTAGGCAACTGTGTCAGGGTGTGGGGCAAATTATTGCCCCCTCCACCTGCCCAACTCTACAATTCTATGATTCTATGATTTTACTTTCCCCCTTTGTCCTCAACTTACTTCCATTGATGCAAACTGAGTTTGGGCTCCTTTATCTCAGCAGGAGGGAGAGGAGAGTAAGGGGCAGAATCTTGACCTGCCTAGTAGGCTCCAGCAAAAGCAAACTGCTGTAGCCTCTCCTAGCTTGTATGTTCTTTCTCATCAATGGCCACACCCACAATATTGCTTAGCTGCACGTGTTCCACTTTTAATCTGTGAAATGTTGGAGGGTATGTTTTAGTAAACCGGAAGTAAATAGGAAATCATTTCCAGATTTGATTTGCTTGATACAGCTGATTTTGTTTGGTTGGTTTTAAATTGCACATTGGGAGGATTATGAGGTGTAGGCTAAACCATTGTGTGTGAGGGCACTTTGGGTAATTTTCAGAAGATTTCCTCCATTTAAAAAAAAAAAAAAACTTGGTGGGTGTCCAAGGACTTCAAGGCTGCAAAGGCTGCACGTTTCTCACTCCATGTTATCTCAGTAATGTATTTGTTCCTTCTTGTTATGCAACTTTTGAAATATAGCTTTGTAACATGCTGGGAAAAATACCTGTTGCAGGAAACCATGCTCCTTGTAATGCATTACTCACTCTCTCTCTCTCTCTCTCTCTCTCTCTCTCTCTCTCTCTCTCTCTGGCTTCTCTTCCCAAATGAAGATTCAGGAAGGACTCATCCCGCGCTTTCTGCAAGCACGCTGATGACTAAAAAGGCCAATCCGAGATAAACAAGTCCAGTTGCAGAAAGCACAGCAGAAGGTTTCCTTGAGTGATGTTTCCGGGTTGTGATTTTTTCTGCATTGTCGTTTCTCTTCTAGACTTGTTCGGCGTGAGTTCTCAAATAAGGCTGCAGCATTGTGGATAGTGTGTCTCCATGCCTGCCGATGTGAGGCCAGGGCGGACCACTGTTGGTGATCAATTTGGCCGAGCCTGAGATGTTGTTTCAGGGAGTCCTTCTATCGCTTTTTTGGCGCGCCCCTCTTACGCTGACCCGTGGCGAGTTCACCATAGAATGCTATTTTGGGGAGGCGATGGTCCTCCATTTTAGAAACATGCCCTGCCCAGCTCAGCTGTGTTCTCAATATCATGGACTCAATGCTGGTGATCCCTGCTTGCTCAAGGACAGCAACATTCGTCACATAGTCAGTCCAGTGTATATTTAGGATTGTGCGTAGACAGCGCTGATGAAAGTGTTCGAGGAGTCGTAAGTGGTGGCGATAGGTGACCCATGTTTCAGACCCATAAAGGAGAATAGACAGTACAATGGCTCTATACACACTGATTTTTGTGCTTCGCCTCAGGTGTTTATTACTCCAGATGCTTTTGTAAAGTCTTCCAATGTGCTATGTGCCTTTGCTAATCTGTGATCGATCTCTTTGTCAATCTTGGCATCTGAGGAGATGATGCTTCCCAGGTAGGTGAACTGCTGAACGGACTTAAGCACAGAGGTGCCGATGGCAATGTGGGGATGGTGGTGTTCGTCCTGTGGTGCAGGCTGGTAGAGAACTTCTGTTTTCTTCAGGTTGACTTCCAGCCTACACAGCTCTGCAGCTGTTGCGAAGCAGGATGTTAGACGCTGCAGAGCTGCTTCTGTGTGGGCAACAAGAGCAGCAGCATCAGCGAAGAGCAGCTCACGGACTAGATAGTTTAGAGTCTTAGTGCGAGGCCTCAGATGGCTTAGGTTAAACAAGCTACCATCAGTACGGTAACGTATATAGATGCCGTCATCTTCTTCAAGCTCTGACGTAGCCCTTTGGAGCATCATGCGGAAGAAGATTGTAAATAAAGTTGGTGCAAGAACACAACCTTGCTTCATTCCATTAGTTATTAGAAAGGGCTCTGAAAGAGCATTGCCATATCTGACTTGACCACGCTGGCCCTCGTGTAGCAAGATAATCATTTTAAGGAATTTGGGGGGGACAGACTGGAGGATACTGTTTTTGATATGTTGCCAAAGCACTGTAGGAGAAGGATCTATAGGATGGTCTTCAAGTTTTGTTTGCAGGTTTGCCTGGAAGTTGTCTCTCATGGTAGCTTGTTGAAGATTGTTGACTTGGAGTCTCTTCTTTAACATGCCACCCCTCTTAGGTTTGAACTTAAGATGAAGATTTAGTTTACATCTGACGAGGCGATGATCTGTCTGGCATTCTGCACTGGGCATCACTCGAGTATGGCGGACATCACGAATGTTTCTCTGGTGGACTAGAACGTAGTCAATGAGGTGCCAATGTTTGGATCGGGGATGCATCCAGGTTGTCTTCAAGCTGTCTTTCTGCTGAAAGATAGTGTTTGTAATAGTCAGCTGTTGTTCTGCACAGAACTCTAGCAAGAGGCGTCCGTTATCATTGCAATTTCCAACACCATGCTTGCCTAAGACACCTTTCCAGGCTTCGGAGTTCTTTCCTACTCTGGCATTGAAGTCACCAAGGATAATAATTTTATCTTCTACAGGGACTTTTTGTATGAGGTGGCGTAGGTCTGTGTAGAGTTTTTCTTTCTCTACAGGGTCGGCTTGCATAGTTGGGGCATATATACTAAAGAGAACAACATGTGGGAGGCATAAGGAAATAATGCGATCAGAGTGTCCTGTTGGCAAGGTTTCGAGTTTGGAGGCAATGGAGTTTTTAATCATGAAGCGTACTCCTGAAAGATGTTTTTCGGTTTTGGGTTTGCCAGGCCAGTAAAGTGTGTAGCCGGCACTGTGTTCTTTAAGGCTGCCTTCCTCATGGAGATGAACTTCACTAAGAGCAGCGATGTCAATATTAAGTTGCGATAGTTCATGGGCTATTAGAGCAGAATGACACTCAGGCCATCCACTATCTTCAGAGTCTCACATGGTTCTGATGTTCCAGCATGCAAGCGTCAGTTTATTCACACCTTTGGAGGCCGGTGTGCGCCTTTGTTTCTTTGCCTTGGTTTCACAGCATTAGAAGATTCCCGTTTGCTGCGGCTAGCCAACCAGGTAGTTGGGGATGAGCTTTCGTTAGGCCACCTTTTCTAGGCCCCTCTCCATATGGAGCAAGCAGTGCTCTCCTTTTAAAAGGCTGCTTGGTCGTTCAGGATGCTGCCGAACAAGACTGTCATCTCCCGGGTCAACCTCGAGCGACCAAAGTCCTGAACTGCCTGCATGCAGGGGTTGGGTCTGCGGCTTCCAGTGCATATTTAAACCTGCCGTTTCGTCCCTTGCCTATTGCTACATGGCTTTTTTTAAAATTGTATTTGTCCTTCGAGCCTGTGCAATGGATTTGTCTGGTGGAGCGCAGCGTGCACAGAACTGGCCTCACCCTTTAAACCAAAGGTTCATCTGCTGGCCTTGCAAACATGGTCAGTAGCAGTGAAGTCCTCGGGCCGTAGGTTTGATTAGAGTTTCCTTCTCTTAGATGGTTGACCTTACAGGGTTGGACGAGCACCCTCTGTCTGGGTTTGGGATTAGAGTTTTCCTTCTCCTAGGACGGTTGCCATAAGGCTAGAGAGCCCATCCTGCCCTTTGACGTTCTTTGTCAGACCCTTTGGTTTTGACCTGTCTGGCATGGGAGACCCTACCGGTGGCTATTGTGCCACCACCAGCATAGCTCAAAACATCATTAGGTACGCAAGCCTCTCTCCCACGACAAGGGGGCATCAATGGAGAGGAATGCATTACAAGTCACCCCCTATTTACGAGGGGGATACATTCCCAGTCTTACTGAAGATAGCTGAAGCAAGCATATATAATAGGGCCCCTGTATCTGCAGAAGATTGGTTCTGGGCTCTCTCGCAGATGCAGAAATCTGTGGATAACAGCGAACACCGGACTCCTCTTCCCCCACATTCACCCCCATCGCCACAGCCCTCCCGGGGATGGGAGAAGGGAGGCTGGGTCTCTCCTCCTCTCCCTTCCCCGTCCACCACAGCTGTTGCTCGTCACCAACTGTGGATACTGAATCAGTGGATGGTGAATCAATGGATTCAGGGGTCCAACTGTAATAGCAAACCATCATAAGTACCATAAAATTGCACTGGAGGACCTAGAAAATGCCTAGAGAGGATGCCTCTCTAGGCATCTGGGGCAACACTGTGGTCAAAGTTAACCATACAGAAGTTAACCATAGAGTCACACTGGAGGACCTCCTGATGCCTAGAGAGATCACCTCCAGTATAACTCTGTGGTCCTCCAGATGCCAAGAGAGACCTTTTTCTCCCAGCCACAAGGAAGTAAAACCACAGGTACCAATTCCACTTAAATGGGGGGCAACCCCCCCCCCGGCTAAGCTCTGCATAGCCTTTATGAATTTGTCTGATGCCACTTTAAAGCCATCTAAGATGACAGCTATCATTGAGTATGTTCCACCATCCAACAGTCATTCCACCATGTTGAGGAACAACATAGCATTAAGAGCTTGCTCCTGAGTTTTCTTACTTTTTTTAACTTTGCCCTCTCCATACCCTCTTTTGTGTCTTGTCTTTTGAGAACATTCAAATTATAAACCTGACTCTTTTTGTCCTTTAATATGTGAGCTAGTCTGAGAACCTTTTCAGCTATAGAGAGAGGTATAACTGCTACAAGTAAAATTGGGATTACATTGCTAGCTACAGCCATTAGTACCAATTGGTAGGCTGTTATTTTGTGAGTGTGTCTAATCCCTTGTTATTCAAGTGTTAGTATTTTGTGTGCGGAGTTGGGGGTAGGGAACACAGCTCTGTTGATTTTGCATTGAATAGAGAGAGGTCTCCTCTGTAGAGCAGAAGCCACAGTGGAGAATGAATCAAACAGCAGGGTCTCCAGCAAATGGCCTACTCTGGCCACAGCCAAATCTTGGTTCCACTGAAGAATACAAAAGGGCACAATGGATATATGTGGTTAAGAACTAGTTTGGGCCTGGAGAGAAAGTTCTATGTGCTTTGCCTAAATGTTGAGGAGAAAGAGGAAAGAAAAGCAGATTTCTGTTTCTGAGGTGCCAAATGAACAGCAAGCTTCAATTTATGTCCTCAACAGGCAAGGAGCTTGTAGGAAGTCATTGTAAATTATTGTTTGTCCATTTCTTCAGGGGCTTCATTACCCAACTGCGAAGCAGTCTTGGGGGGAAAAGGGAGAAAAGCACTGAAAGCATCACATTGTGGTCTTATTTTTAAGGGACCTTGTTTTCAGTAACTCACTCTTCATGTAATTTGGCAGGCATCAGGAAAAAAAACAGAAGGATCTCATTTTGTTGCTATGACTGACCTGGAATACATTTCCCTTTTATCGGGACAGAAAACAGGCAGTACACTGGCTCTTTTGTCAGCCTGCAAACACAGCTGAAAGTGAAATTTTAGTAGAGGGGGGAAAGCCATTACTGGTGAATGTGCCCATATCCATGCTGATGTTTTCATGTGGACTGACAAAAGCTATTATTTGGTCCAGTGGTTGGGCCTTAGAAATGTAAAGAATTCCTGTTGAAATGGCTCAGCTTATAAGAATATAAAAGATACCCTGCTGGGTCAGATCAAAGGCCCATCTAGTCAATGTGAGAGCCAGTACAGTGTAGTGGTTAGAGTCTTGGATTGGGACTTGGAAGATCCCAGTGCAAGTTCCTGCTGAGCCATAAAACTCACTGGGTCACCTCAGGCTACTTGGGGGTTGTCTAGATGGGCAATATTCTCCATCTTGCCCCCATCTCAGAGCCATGCAGCCCATACAATACAGCCATTTGCCCCATTCTGCCCCTGGGCAGTCCTCACTACCCCCGGGGCAGATATGGGGCTGAGATGGAAGGAAGGCAGGAGAAGACCTGATGCAACATTTTGTTTAAAAAAAATACCTATTTAAATCTGCTTCTGCCAGGAAATGAATCAGGTCCTGCAAGACAACAGAAGCCCATCCCAGCAGGCCAGCCCTCACTGAAGCTGCCAGTCTGCCTCTCTTTCCCGTAAGGCAGGAAGGAGGCCCACAGCATGTGACCAAGGCTGGTCACATGCCGGGGGCCTTGGTCACATATTGTGGTCCCCCTTCTTGGCTTCTGAGACAACGAAGGAAATGGCGGCGGCAGCTGCAGTGACAGTGCAGCGTGCCCGTCAGGACTTTCTCCCATTCTGTGGTGGGAACCGGGGAGCAACAGCCCTCATCCGTGGCCAGAGATGAGTCGTCTGTCTCTGAATCTGAAATACCTCATAGAGTGGTTGTGAGGACATTGTGGGGAGGAAGAGAGCCATGCAGGTGCCTTTTCTTTAGAAGAAAGGCACAATATAAATAAATAATCTAGGAATGCACACAACTGTCCATCTTGAGGGCCACATTTTCTCATGGTTCTAGGGAGGCATGCAGAACTGTGAGGACAGTGTATTGTCACTCATATAAAACACTAGGGTTGCTAGGTCATGACTATCCTAGACCCTGAAATTTCAGGGCAATACCCTGAGACCTAAGAACAACCTCTTGTGATATCACAGCAGGTGGGCTCTGGTGATATTACAAGGGTGATGTTATAAGGGGCAGCCCCTGCTAATACCATTATGATTATTATGATTATTAATGGTATTATTATTATTGGCTGAGGTCCTGTATTACAGATGTAGCTATGAATGCATAATTATGCACCATCTCCTGATGATTCCCCACACCTGCCTTAAGAGCCTGCAGCCATACCCAGTGATGGGGGTCTGTTCTGTTGGTGATTGGAACACTGCAGGATGACATTTCCAGCTTTCTCCCACCAGTGAGCCACTGTGCAATGAGGGGAGTCCTGCTTTTGATTGTAACACCACAGCTTGCTGGTGGAATGGGGCTGGAAACATCTTGCAGTGCCCTGATCACCAACAGAATAGACTTCTGTCACTCATTGCGTCTGCTGACTATTAAGGTAATTGGTGGGGGGGCATTTGTAGCAAAAGTGTCACAATCATAAATATGTATCCAGTAGGACCCCTGTAGCTGCAGAACTAATATCCACAGTTTCAGTTAGCTGTGGGACACAAAACAGAACACATACTAGAAAGTTTTCCTAGAAAATGCCTAGAGGGGTGTCCTCTCTAGAATTTTTTAGGTCTTCCAAGGCAACTCTATGGTATTTTAAACTGCAAGTCCCATTATTTTCAATGGTGTTCACTGTTATCCGCAGTTTCTAGTATCCATGGTAAGTCTGGGAATTGAACCCCCACAGATACAGGGGTCTTATTGTACTGAAGAGTTACAAGTGTGTAAGTCTAAAATACTCATTTATAACTGATCAACAGGATACCAAATGTTGTTGTTCATTTTTGTCCCACCTTTCCCCCCAGTAATGGAATTCAAGGCAGCTTACAAACAATTCAAACCATACAAAAACCAACTAGCCATTAAGGAGGATACTTTAAGTATTAATCTCAGATGCACATATGCTGTTCAAATAAAAAATTCAAGTCTAACAAATGAGGAAAATATATACAGTATTCCCACACTTTTCAAGGAGTGCTCTCACCCTGAAATTCCTCCTCCTTGCCAGATGAGATCTGGTGCCTTCAGGGTATTTAGGCCCTTACATGAGATTTACAGAAGTACAAAAACATTGTGTGTGGAGGGGGGGTGGACTACAGAGACAAGCCCCACTTCAAACAGTGAAATGGTGACTGAACATCGTCAATGAACTGTGTTGTGGAATGAATGCAAAGCAGAATTCCAAAGAAGAGTCATGCCCACTGCATCTCTGTTTGACTTGCTGTTCAGGCTTTCACTTCTTCAAATTAGACTCTACTGGTGTCTGATGAGGTAGATGATCCAGTTTTCTTCATCAGATATGACTGGATCGTTTGATTACAATTGATGCAGCAGAATTACTGGCCATTGAGATGAGGTTGTTCATTGTGCCTCTGACTTACTGTTCTAGGCTTTCTTCCTTCCAGTCAAGGAGAAATAGAAGGGCTCTGGGTTCCTCTGCATGTGAGAATGGACAATCAATCACTGTGCTTGCTTCAGGGTAGCTATGAAACTAATTTTGTTTCCTGCCCTTCTCATCAGTTTATCGGCATCTCCCTTGTCACTGCATTGACTCTGACCTGTGTAGCTATGCTCCTTTGTTTCTGACCCACCAGTATGAAGCAGGCCACACCTGTAGTTGGTTTAGCCATGTTATCTTGATTCCTGCTGAGTTATTTGAATTGCAAGGTCAAAGGGGAGCAAAGTTCATCTTGCAGGCTTGACTTCCATTCTCTTCTGAAGTGTTTCTTCTTTATTTAAAGAAAGCATTTCCCATCAACGTTTGCAGAAGAGAAAGGTTTCATGAGGAAATCAGCACAGGAAAACTGATTCCGTATGACCACCCTACCATTCATATTTCCTTTGGCATCCACAGCAGTTCTGGCTCCAGGGTTTTGAATTTTTGGATCCTAAAGAACTGAAATTGGAGTCTTGTTTTTTGGGAATAATATAACTTGCAGCAAAAGAATTTCAAGTAGCAGGGCCAGGAAATCTACTTAAACTCCAGGAGCTTTTGTGCAAGTCAGTTCCATGCAAAATGTGTTTGCTAACTGGCTAGCATCCCCTAGCATGGGCTTCATGGTGTTAGCAAATATGGCTAGTTCATCAGCAACCACATGTTTGGAAGATACTCACCGAGCTTCCTCCACTGATGCCTCCCAATGGTTCTTCTTCCTGTAGCAGTGCTCCTTTTAGCAGAAACCCTGTAGTAGTATAAAATACTTCCCATAGTAAACCACTTCACCACTAGATACAACCCAACCACAGGCTTCCCATTTCTACTGAAATCGCGGCCCATGTGCCTTGCCTTGCCTTAAGAACTGTCTGATTTAATATCCAAAAGACTAATGCAACCATATGGATGGTTGACCAGCAAGAGTATGATATAACTTAGCAGGTGCCCAGCCAGAGGTAAATCCAGGAAGCTCTGAGAAAATTGTTTTCTAGTAGGTCTCTATCAAGTGGACTCTGGTTAGGGTTCCCAAAGTGAAAACTGGAGAAGGCTCCTGTCCCTTTAATGGTTATGTAGAAGAGGGAATTTCAACAAGTGTTCAGCAAATTTCATCAAGTGTTCAGCAAGTTGCTGGTCACATGACAAGCAACACCTGCTGAAATCCCCTCATCTATGCAACCATTAAAGGAGCATCTCCAGTTTTCAGTCTGGCAGCTCTATCTCTGGTAGGCTCACCTGCGTGGGGGGTGACAGCAGTTGGTGGCTGGACCTAGCCATCCTTTATATTTCTCACAATATCTCATAGTGCAAGTAGGCAGGGGACATTGTAGAAAATGAAAGCAATGTTTGGATCCGCTCAAAGACTCAGTGAATTAATCATATCCACTTCTGAGGTTATGTTGCTACATAACTGCCCAGGAAGGAGGACAAGTTTGGAATGGGCCATGCTGCGTTGGTAGATCTCATACTTTGAATGTCAGCAGTCCCATGTTCAATCCCAGGTGTTTTCAGGCAGAGCTTGAAAAGATTTCTGTCTGACAGGCTTACCTCACTCTGAAGAAAAGTGGCAAGGTAGCAGGAATGTTCCATCTTCCGTACGGACTTACCACACAACACTGTTGTTCTTCCGGCATTCTTTCATTCCAGTCTCATGGGGGACCCAATTAAAACTGTGTCTTTTTGTAATGTGTTTTTCTAGTTAGCAAAAAGACACGGTTTTACCTTGGTCCTTCATGATACCGGAACAAAAAAACGACACCATGCAGAAGACAGAATGTTCCTGCTGCCTTGCCACTTTTCTTCGGAGTGCGGTAAGTCCCTGAAACCCTAGAGAACTGTCCCCTTCAGGATACTAAAAGGAAGTTTCATATAGTATGTTCATAAGGTAAGAAGATTCCTATACAAATATGGCATCTGGAGCTTCCTGTGTTGTTGTGTGTGTTCAAATTGTTTCTGATTTATGGAGACCCTAAGGTGAACCTATCACAAGGCTTTCTTGACAAGATATGTTCAGATAGGGTTTGCTTTTGCCTTCTTCTGAGGTTGAGAGGGTGTGACTTACCCAAGGTCACCCAGTGGGGGTCTTGTTACAACTCCTCAGTGCACCAGTACTGATCACTGGTGGGAAAGGACTTAATGCATCATCCTTCAGTGCCCTGCTCACCAGCACTGCAGAACTCCATTGAGTGTAGCTGGCTGGAGTTTAAGGTGGGCTTCAGGGGGCGTTAACAATAGCGGCAATGCTACCACAGTCGTAATCATGAATAGAAAACAGTTACGAGAGCTAACATACAGCATTGTAACCAACAGGATGCCAGCCAATGTTTAGACACCCAAGAGAAAAAATGGAGCCAGCAAAGTTACCAAGGGAATGTGAACACAGGAAATACAGATATTATACTAGTCCCTGACACATCTGGGGGTGGGGGAAACCTGCCAATCTACCACATCAGAAAGCTCAAGGAACATTCTTAGTCCATGTTGGAAAAGCATCAAATTGCCAGTCCAGTTACTTTTTTGTATATGGAATGGGAGTGGGTGCCGTTTTGTTCACTGACAGATTAGAAAGATAAAAACTGGGAAAGAGGCTTCTGGGGGAAAAGAGAAGAGAACTATGGCCTGTGTACTTTTTAAAAACAAAGTTGCCATGTTACAGTCTGGGGTCAGAGGTGACCTCTGGGTTTTAAAAGCATGATGCAACTGTTACCTGCCCTGATACCCCCAGCTCCATATCTATATTAATAATTGGCAATATTTAATAATTAGGTTAACATGTGGCCTTCCATGCAGTGCGGCCATTAACATAGACCTGGGGGAACTAGAAAACCCAAAGACAACCATTGCTTAGTCAGGTGTGCACTTAAGGAGAGGCTGCCTAAATTCAAAAGAAATGCTAATTGGCAAGGCAACTGAAGGCATCTACATCTGGCTAGACCCTCATTAGTCTTCCCTCACCAAACAAAGGAAGTTGCTTCCTCCCTTTCATTTGCAAAGTATTCAACCATTAAAACACTATTAACATAGCTGGAATGCCATTGTCGCTCTCTGAGCAATGCCACAAAGTATTGTCTTCTACTCAAAACCCCAACCCCAGGAGGCAAATACAGTATTTACTATAAAAACCCCTTGAAAACTGCCTTCAGTGTCTTTCAGCTCCCCCTCCTACATTCATGCTGTCAGTTTGCTGACTGACTCTCAGAGCATCACTCTGAGACCCCTACTCTGCTGGTTTCTTCCACAACCTCATCTCTGCAGGAAAAGGTGTTGTATCACCCACTGGAAACTCCCTTCGCTATTCTCTATCTCTATCTCTCCCACTTATTTCGCTAGTCTTGCACGAATGCTTCATGCCTGAATGTGTGTATGAATGTTGATATTATTGTTTTCCAAATACAGTAAAGATTATTTGTTATACTATCTAGCTTAATGTCTCCTCCTTAGTACTGGTATAGGTCCTGCCGCTACCCACCTCTTGCATGCCCAAGTCAAGTACCTTACATTTCCCAAATTAATGTTGATATGTAGTGGGTATTCCAGACCGTGGAGCGCTTAGGGTAATAGAACTTCATATAGCCTCCAACTAGTTCCAGTTTGGCAAGGACAGTCCCAATGAATCACCTTCCGTCCCACTTTTTTCAGCTGCTTTTAAAATGTCCCAGTTTCTCTCTCCTCCTCCCATTCTTGCCCTTGGTCCATGACCTGCATCCATTGGTGCAAACTGAGTTCAAAGTGCAAAAGTAGTTTGCACTCAATTAACTCAATAGGGGAGAGAGGAGAGAAAGGGTCGAAATCTCTTCCTTTCCAGTAGATTCAGGCAAAAGCAAACTGCTTCAGCCTCGCCTAGCTTGTGTGTTCTTCCTCATGTAAGGCCTTTGCTTCCTTACCCATACTCTTTTGTTGTTTGGTCACAAGCATCCTGGTTTTCGCCTGTGAACTGTTAGAAGGTATATGAAGGCCTTCCCCCATTCTAAGAAACAGGGAACCTAACCCATTTTAATTCATTTTGCTTGAGTTATCAAATTGTAAGACTTGCTAACTGATGTTGATTACTGTACTCTGCAGTTCTGGCTAACCTTTTCATACACTTGGCATGTTTCTGTCATCCTCTGTGACTATTTGTATCTTTCTATCGGCGAAGGAAGGAAACTGCTTTGCTGGCAGATTCAGCTGCACACAACCTTCCTCTGAGCCAGCACGTGCTATGGGAATGACTAAACACATTGGGATGGGTAACAGTCATGCCAAAAATAATATTGGTTTCATTTAAGTTACTTCATTTGGGGGAATGAAGAAATGAAACTTGTGTGATGCGGTGGAGGGGGGGTTAAATCCCATTCAGAGGGTCAGCAGGGGCCAATGTGACTCATAGCTTCCACATAATAATAAACAATTCAGCTCTTCTTGAGCAGCGTGTGTTAACATATCAGGGTGGAATGGACAAAGATATTCTTATTAGAACATTGGCTTTTGAGTTCTCTCTTCTGGAAACACTTGTGGAATGATTTGCAGCACTCTCTTAAATGTATACTGTATATACATTCTGTTTTCTCAAAACTCTTTTGTTTCTCGTGTCTATTGGCTATGATAAACCTGGTGTCACCTGGTGAGGTAATGGCAGCTTCCATGACCTGCCAACAAAGACAGTATAATTTGTACATTGCTGCTGGCCTGTTTTTATACAAAATGCCTTCTGCTTCATTAGCTTTGTGGGAGGAGTAGTCCAAAAAGTTCTGAGCCACCACACCTCAACCACTCAAGCAATGGGGGAAGGAGATATCTGTGGTGGCATCTGTATCAGCGAGGTGATTAATTCACTCTGGATTTTAGTCCCAACTTTAAACAAGCCATCCAAAACGATGGACCTATTTGGGGACTAGAGTTTGTGGACACTTTGGACAGCTCCTCTAAAGTTCAGACAAAAACTGAAAAGCAGATTCACCACCACACTGACATGGAAACCAGCTCTCAGCTGCCACAGAGAGGGCTCAGAAGGTCGTGGGATGTTCTTTACAGCTAGCAAGCCTAAGAGACAGAAAAGAGCAAGCCTGGCTCAGAAAAGAGCAGGGAGAGGTTCAGTAAGCCTCTAGAATCTACACAGTCTCCAAGAAGAGGATGTACCTGACATTTCTGCAAGAATACAGAAGCTTCTGGGCTAGGGGAAGGGAATTTGTGGTCCTCTGGTCTAGACTTTTTAGACTTCAACCGCCCTCCCCGCTCCCAGAGCCCAAACTTACAGTGGTAAGGAATTGTGGAACATGTAGGCTAGCATCCTGTTAGTGATGGGCCTCTTCCAGCCGGCGTGTCCAGATGATTTTTAAATTAATACTTTTAAAGTATGAATAGATTGTTTTTAATATGTATTGGTATTATATGATCTTTTAACTGGTATTACATGTTTTTAAACTGGTGTTTTATGTCCAGTTTGTGGTTGTATTTTAATCTGTTGTTCTTCCCCTTCTCAATCCATAGAAAGAGGCAGGCAAGAAATAATAATAATTGTTGTTGCTGCTGATGTTGACACATACTTGCATTAATTACAACATATGCCTCAGTATGTTGCTGAGGTTGTTCTTCTCTTCTCCCCTCCACGGTGACCACACACTCCTGAGGATTCACTGTTTTGCTGTGATAGCCCTTTCCCATGGCCATTCAGTGGCTGTTGGAGAGTAGGTGGGATCAGAGAAGTGTCTGGCTGTGTTCTCATAACCAGATGCAAAACAATTACATCATCCAGCCATCACTCAACCTAACCTACCTCACAAAGCTGTTGTGGAGATACCATGCAGGGTGTGTGAGGAGAGAGAAAAGAGAATTAATTGCTAGCTTTCTTTTGGAGATATCCCACCAAGTCCTCCAAAACAGGGAGGATTTTAATTATTATACTTCTAATTATACTTCTTTCTGTGAAGAGAACAGATCTAATTATATTTCTTTCTGTGAAGAGAACAGATCTGTTCTACCAGTTTGAACATATCCTCCCTCTCTTCCTTCCCAGGGAATGGCCTTTACCCTTGAAGAGAGACTCCAGCTGGGAATTCACGGCCTGCTTCCTCCTTGCTTCTTGAGCCAAGATGTTCAAGTCCTTCGTGTCCTGAGAAGCTATGAGACCAAATCCAATGATCTGGACAAGTAAGCAGATGTGAGCCAGGTGCTTTTTAAAAAAGTAAAGCCTACTACTAGAGCGATACACTGTGGAGCATGCTGAAAAGGAGAATCTGCCTGCTCTTGGTTGATTCTGTTGTCTGCCTGTAGATTATGTGGGTGTGTAGTTCCCCACACCTAGAGGTGCTCATCATACAATATAGTGCTGAGTACACTTGTTGAATTGTGCGGGAATATATACTAAAGAGAAATTGCTAGAAACTGCCTGAGCAATTTGGAGGACATGGGAGGGACCACGAAAGCATACATCTGGGCTGGAAGCGCATTAGTATAGAGGATATGTGACTGAACTAAAAATTGTTACCCTGTGTCATTGCAAGAGCATTACCAACCTTGTGGTGGTTGAGAAATGTGCAGAGCTTGCAATATGATGACATTATCATGCCATAGTAGATGTGCCTGGGAGTGAGAGGAGGCAATGACACAGGGTAACAATTTTTAGTTCAGTCACATATCCTCTATACTAATGCACTTCCAGCCCAGATGTATGCTTTCGTGGTCTCTCCCGCGTCCTCCAAATTGCTCATGCAGTTTCTAGCAATTTCTCTTTAGTATATATTCCCGCACAATTCAACAAGTGTACTCAGCACTGTATTGTGTGATGAGCACCTCTAGGTGTGGGGAACTACACACCCACATAATCTACAGGCAGTATGACCCTGTAGATGTATGACCCATGCTGGCTATGTATGATGGGAGCTTGCAGTCCAGCATGTTTGGAGTGGACCAAGTTGGGGAAGGCTCCTTGGAATACTATTTTGTAATCATAAGAAGTAGAAATATAGCTGGCATCCTGTTAGTCAGTTACAATGTTGTAAGTTAGACTAACAAATACCTGTTTCCTATTCACATTTATGATCATGGTACCATTGCCAGGATAGTAAGTGCTCCCCAAAACCCACTTTAAAAGCCAGTCAGCTGTCCTGAGTGACTAGGTTCTGTGGAGCTTCTGTGGAAGGACCAGCGCCCTCCTACCAGTGAGCGATGGTCCAAAGAGCAGAAGCAATGATCCTTGTGAGGGTCTGTCACAACTCTTGGTTACATCATCACTCTCTAGTGGAAGGGGACTGGTTGAATCACCCTGCAGTACTCCACCCGTCAGCCTCAGAGAACCCCACCACTTGGGATGACTGGCTGGCTTTTAAGGTGAGTTGCAGGAGTTGGGGCAGGCGATGACACATAGCTATGATATCATAGCTACACCTTTGATGCTGGATCTTGGCCATCATTTTAAATAAAATGACAGAAAGGAAAGCGCAGATTCACAGGAAGCATCCATGGTTTTTCTGTACTTCTGTGAAATCATAGCATATGCATAGTCCCTGTAATACTCAATCCCTTCAATGAGAACATTGAGAACCATAAGTGGAGGTGGCTGAAGCTTTTTCAAATCATGCAGAGAACCAGAGGATTGTCTGTCCTAGCTGTCAACAACCCTGTCATCACCTCTACATGCGAAAGGGATCTAGGAGGCTTAGTAGACCACAAGCTGAACATGCGTCAACAGTGTGATGTGGCATCTAAAAAAACTGATGTGATTCTAGGCTGTATCAATAGAGTATAGGGTCTAGATGAAGAGAAGTACAGTAATGGTACCACTCTATTCTGCTTTGCTTTGACCTCACCTGGAATACTGCATCCAGTTCTGGGCACCACAGTTCAAGAAGGATATTGACAAGCTGGAAGGTGTCCAGAGAAGGGCAACTAAAATGGTGAAAGGTCTGGAAGCCATGCCCTATGAGAAGCAACTTAGGGAAGTGGGTATATTTAGCCTGAAGAAGAGAAGGTTAAGAGATGACATAATAGCTATGTTTAAATAATTGAAGGGATGTCATATTGAGGATGGAGAAAGCTTGTTTTCTACTGCTCCAGAGACTAGGACACAGAGCAATGGACTCATGCTATAGGAAAAGAGATTCCACCTAAACATGAGGAAGAACTTCCTGATGGTAAGAGCTGTTCAACAGTGAAATACTCTGCCTTGGAGTGTGGTGGAGGTTTTTATTCAGAGGCTGGATGGCCATCTGTCAGGAATGCTTTGATTGTGTATTCCTGCATGGCAGGGGGTTGGACTAGATGGCCCTTGTGGTCCCCTCCAACTCTATTTCCTCTCACCATTTTCCCCTACTTTTTCCCTAGATATATCATCCTGATGACTCTGCAAGACCGAAACGAGAAGCTATTCTACCGAGTTCTCACATCAGACATCGAGAGATTCATGCCCATCGTGTACACTCCTACTGTCGGTTTGGCTTGTCAGCAATATGGACTTGCTTTCCGAAGGCCTCGGTCAGTTCCTGGAACTATTTTTATCCTTCTTACCCAAGTCATTCTCATTTCTCCCCCACCCCATCCCCACCCCCAGCTGCTGCCCCTTTAATTAGAAATGAATGTCCATTTTGTAAATTGGTACATATCTTTCTGCGTGTGGTCTCCAAGAGGAGGAAAAAAAAGTGGTCCCTGATCAAATGATATAACTATCAAGAGGCCTGGGGTGTGTTTGTGTTCATTTAATGACAAACTGGGAAGAATTTCGTGTTCCCTGCCCCCTCCCCTGTTGAAGCAAAACAAGGATCGTTTTGTTCAAGCAGAGTACAGTAAAATCTGCCTAAATTTAACCACAAAATGTCACTAGGAATCCTCACATAACCCTCTTTCTCTGACTCTCTTCCATTTTTTTTTTTTTTTTACAATTCCTGATGTTTTGTTCTGTTCTTCAGTGGTGTTAGGAAAAGCTATGGCTGAGATATTGCATCAGAGGTTGTGACGCATAACTTTACAATGGCAAAGCTACATCACTGACATGATACTTAACCATGCTAGTGAAATGCAACAGTCGACAGTGGGGCACTACGCAACATGCGAAAGGAATCTAGGAGTCCTAGTAGACCACAAGTTGAACATGAGTCAACAGTGTGATGCAGCAGCTAAAAAGGCCAATGCGATTTTGGGCTGCATCAATAGAAGTATAGTGTCCAGATCAAGGGAAGTAATAGTGCCGCTCTATTCTGCCTTGGTCAGACCTCACCTAGAATACTGTGTCCAGTTCTGGGCACCACAATTCAAAAGGGATATGGACAAATTGGAGCATGTCCAGAGAAGGGCAACTAAAATGGTGAAAGGTCTGGAAATTATGCCTTATGAGGAGAGACTTAGGGAGCTGGGTATGTTTAGTCTGGAAAAAAGATGGTTAAGAGGCGATATGATAGCCCTGTTTAAGTATTTGAAGGGGTGTCACATTGAGGATGGAACAGGCTTGTTTTCTGCTGCTCCAGAGACTGGAACACGGAGCAGTAGATGCAAGCTCCAGGAACAGAGATTCCACCTCAACATTAGGAGGAACTTTTTGACAGTAAGAGCTGTTCGGCAGTGGAACACACTCCCTCAGATTGTGGTGGGGTCTCCTTCCTTGGAGGTCTTTAAACAGAGGCTGGATGGCCATCTGTCAGGGATGCTTTGATCATGATTTCCTGCATGGTAGGGGGTTGGACTGGATGGCCGTCGTGGTCTCTTCCAACTCTGCAATTCTATGATTCTATGATTCTATGTCCTGATGCACAGCATGTCCCAATGTGCAACATCTCCTTTTGTGCATCAGGACAGGTTGTGCATCAGGACCATAGTGCAACAGCTGGCGCTGTTTGCATCATGGTCCCAGAGATGTACCAACATCTCTGTCGTCTTCCTGAGAATATAAGCTTTGCACAACATCACAATTCACTTTTATGTGAGTATAAATCAGTTTACAATGATATGAATGCCTAACAAGATGCCAATCTATATATTTACATTACAATTCCCAGCATCCAGGCGCGAGGGGATTCCTTAAGTCAGCTGAGGCCGGGAATGGAGTGGGGGCAGAAATTGGAGTTGTGCTGGGGAAAGGGAGGTATGGTTGGAACAGAGTGAACAGACTTTACGAAAGAAGGAGGGATCGCTGTTTGTTAGCTATCCCACCTTCAGTTCACCCTGTTTCCTGGAATGGATTGGAGAGCGTACCAACCATTCCACAGAACCTTACTTTGCTCCTCTGCAATGCCAGGTCGGTTAAGAATAAAACTCATATTATTTACAATCTTCTCTTGGATGAGGATGCCGAGCTGGCTTGCTTCACAGAAACCTGGCTGGGAGAGGATAGCGCTGTCACCTGGGCGCAGGCCCTCTCAGCTGGGTATTCTGTCAGTGAGCAGGTGAGGGGAAGTGGGCAGGGGGGGGCGGAGTGGCTCTGGTTTATAAGAACAATCTGACCTTGACCAGGATACCTGTCCAAAATACAGTCCACTTTGAGTGTATGTACCTTAGCCTGAGTACCAGGAATAGTTTGGGGAATTTGCTAGTATACCGACCACCCCGCTGTCTAGCAGACTCCCTAACCAAGCTGACACAGCTGGTCTCAGAGCTGCTGTTGGAGTCACCCAGATTTTTAGTTTTGGGCGACTTCAACATTCCACTCAAGACCAGCTTGACAAATCTGACTGGTGCGGCTTGGGAGTTCATGGAAACCATGACAAACATGGGCCTATCCCAAATGATCGTCAGGCCCGCACATTGTGCGGGTCATACCCTCAACGCAGTCTTTAGTATGGAGCAGGAATATCCATGGGCGGAGGTTATAAAACCCACCGGACGGATCATTTCCTAGTCAAGACTGAAATGATGGACGGATCATTTCCTAGTCAAGACTGAACTAAGTCTCTTCCCGCCCCACCGGGGGTGGTGGACCCATTAAAATGGTCCACCCTCGAAGGCTAATGGAACCAAGAGGATTCCAGAAAGCCTTGGAGGGTTTAATGGTTGGTAACGCCGGTTACCCTGTCGAAGCTTTTGGTTAATACCTGGAACACCGACCTTACCAAGGCTATCAACACGATCGCTCCCAAGCGTCCTTTCCAACCCGCTCCAAACCGTAAGCCATGGTATACAACAGAGCTTAGGAAAATGAAGTGGGTTGCACAACGACTAGAGCGCAACTGGCGGAAAACTCGACTCTTATCCGACAGGACTCATCATAGGAACTTTCTTTGGTCCTATCGAGAGGCAGTACGTGCAGCGCAGAGATCCTTCTCCTCTGCACGTATTGCGTCTGCAGAGTCCCGTCCAGCAGAGCTGTTTAGGGTGGTAAGGGAGATGATGCAGGTTATTCCTGCGCAGAACCCGTTGCTTAACCCAACGACAGCCTGCTGTGACGCGTTTAACAATTTCTTTGCAGATAAAATCTCTCGGATAAGAGCTGACTTAGATGCCAGTAATTTGACAGAAACAATTGACAAGGTGTCCAGCAACTCCGTTGATGTAAGTTTACTGGATGAATTTCAATCCGTGAGTACCGAGGACGTGGACAAGCTACTTGTTAGGGTAAAGAAGACGACCTGCCCTCTCGATCCTTGCCCTTCATGGCTGGCCATCCAGGGGGAGCTGCCTTGATGGTGTTCCTTAAGGACATCATCAATGCATCCCTCAGAGAAGGGTGTGTTCCATCTTGTTTACAGGAAGCAGCCGTTAGGCCGCTCCTGAAAAAAATCTTCCCTTGACCCCCTGGACATGAACAACTATAGGCCGGTTTCTATGTTACCATTCTTGAGCAAAGTGATCGAGAGGGCAGTTGCGCTTCAACTCCAAGTGGTCTTGGATGAAACCAATTATCTAGACCCATTTCAAACTGGCTTTAGGATGGGATTTGGAGTTGAGACTGCCATGGTTGCCTTAACCGACGACCTGCGTCTAAGCATCGACAGGGGTAGTGTGACCCTGTTAGTGCTTTTAGACATCTCAGCAGCTTTCGATACGATAGATCATAGCATCCTCTTGGATCGCCTGAGAGGGTTAGGAATCGGAGGCACTGCGCTCCAGTGGTTCCGGTCCTTCCTCTCGGGTAGGTCCCAGAGGGTGTTGCTCGGGGACAGTTGCTCCAGCAGAAAGGAGCTTACTTGTGGTGTTCCGCAGGGCGCCATCCTGTCCCCGATGCTGTTTAACATCTATATGAAGCCACTGGGTGAGATTATTCGGAGTTATGGGGCTGGATGTTATCAGTATGCTGATGACACCCAGATCTATTTCTCCTTGTCCAGATCGTCGGCCTCGAATTTCGATGGCGTCTCTTCTCTTAATGACTGTCTTAAAGCAGTAATAGGCTGGATGAGGAAAAACAGATTGAGATTAAATCCAGACAAAACGGAGGTGCTCATGGTAGCGGCCCCAAAACCAGGAGTTGGGTTGCAACCTCCAGTCCTGGATGGGGTCACGCTCTCCGTTAAGGACTGTGTTCGCAGTCTGGGGGTGCTCCTTGATTCATTGCTTCAGATGACGAGTCAAGTGAATGCGACGGTCAGGAGCGCATGTTATCAGCTTCGGCTGATACGCCAGCTGCGCCATTTCCTGGAAGTAAAGGACCTCGAGACTGTGGTGCACGTGCTGGTAACCTCTCGTCTAGATTTCTGCAACGCGCTCTACATGGGGCTGCCCTCATGCTTGGTCCGGAAACTTCAGTTGGTACAAAATATGGCAGCCAGAGTGGTCTCAGGAACATCTCGGAGAGACCATATAACTCCAGTATTAAGATCTCTCCACTGGCTGCCTATCAGTTTCTGGGCCCAGTATAAGGTGTTGGTTATTACCTTTAAAGCCCTAAATGGCTTGGGTCCAACTTATCTCCGGAACCGCCTCCTCCCATCCAATCCTCCCCGCGCACTCCGGTCCTCTGGGAGGAATTTGCTTCAGCCACAAAAATCTAGGCTGTCTGCAACCTCCCAGAGGGCCTTTTCGGTAATCGCCCCCAAATTGTGGAATGACCTGCCAAACGAGATCCGTCAGATGATAAGCCTGAGTAGCTTTTAAAAAGCACTAAAGACGGATCTCTTTCGGCAGGCCTTTCCTAATTAGATCCCGGCCTCAGGGGATCCTGGCCTCTTTTGGTCCGCTGGCTATTTATTGTATTTATTGTTTTTAAAGGTGATTTTAGACCGTTGCTTTTAATTTACATTTGTTTAATATTTGTTATGGGGGAGGGTGGGGCTGAGGGTGTTTAGGGATTTTTATCTGTATTGTATTTTAATTTTTGTAAGCCGCCCCGGTTGTTTTAACAGAGGGGCGGGGTATAAATAAATATTATTATTATTATTATTATTATTAAGCTCTGCCCTTGGGTTTTTTTGTTTGTGTTGTTTTATATTAAAAATCCTTTTTTTGCTCAGTCAAGAGATGCTCCTTCACAGGTTAATCTTTCCTGCAGATTTGTAGAATTAGCAAAGGCTTAGCAAAGACTAGACAGAGTAAGCCAAAAGCAAGCAAAGAAAAGTAAAAATCAGGTTTAGAGCTCTACGCCCATCAGTAGCTCCTTCCTGCTTCCTTTTATAATGGGCTGCCGGGAGGCTTAAGCCAGAAAAAGCATGAAGGTAGCCGGCATGGTGTAGAGGTTTGAGCATTGGACTATGACTCTGGAAACAAGGTTCAAATCCTCTCTCAGCCATGGAAACCCACTGGGTAACCTTAGACAAGTCACTTTCTCTCAGCCTCAGAGGAAGGCAAAGGCAGACCCCCTTTGAACAAATCTTGCCAAGAAAATCCTGTGATGGAACCTAGGGTCACCATAAGTTGGAAATTACTTGAAGGCACACAACAACAACAAGCCATAAATGAGCCAATCTATGACAGAGCAGTGATGCAAAGCAGTTTGCGACAATTATTACAAGTTGAATCTCCCTTATCTGGAATTCCGAAATCCAAAATTTTCCAAAATCCAAAATGTCCATGGGAGTGGCTGAGATAATGACACTTTTTTCTGTCTAATGGTTCAAAGTACACAAACTTTGTTTCATGAACAAAATTATTATTCATAGAATCATAGAGTTGGAAGAGATCACAAGGGCCATCCAGTCCAACCCCCTGCCGTGCAGGAATATACAATCAATTCATTCCCAACAGATGGCCATCCAGCCTCTGCTTGAAAACCTCCAAAGAAGACTCCACCACACTACAAGGCAGTGTACTCCACTTCCAAACAGCTCTCTCTTACAGCTGTCGCCTCCCTTCTCCTTCGCCCCTGGATCACCCCCCGGGATCACTCCCGTGGCGGAAATGGTGACGGGGACAAAGGGAGGGGAGGTGTAGATCTCACCTCCCTTCACCCCCTAGGGTCGCTCCCATGGCGGGAATGGGGATGGGGATGAAGGGAGGGGAGGAGTAGATCTCAGCTCTCTTCGCCCCCAGGATCACCCCCCGGGATCTTTTGTGAGAATGGCAATAGGGTGAAGGGACGAGAGGAATAGATCTTGGCTCGCTTCTCCTTTCGCCCCTGGGATCACCCCCTGGGATCACTCCCGATGCAGGAATGGTGACGCAGGGGCGAAGGGAGGGAAGGAGAGGTCTCACTTCTCCTCAAGATCGCTCCCATGGCAGGTATGGCAATGTGGGAGAAAAGAGAGGGGAGGAGTAGATCTCACCTCTCTTCGCCCCTAGGATCACCCCTCGGGATCGCTCTCATGGTGGGAATGGCGACAGGGGCAAAGGCAGGGGAGGAGTAGCTCTCACCTCCCTTCGGCCCCCAGGATCGTCCCCTGGGATCACTCCCATAGCAGGAATGGCGACAGGCCATTTGCTATTATCTGCAGATTTCATTATCCACAGGGGGCCCTGGAACCAATCCCCTGCAGATACAGGGGTCCTACTGTAATTTCATAGGGTTTTCTTAGGCAAGAAATACTCAGAGGTAGCTTTGTAAGTTTTTTCCTCTGAAATACAGGTTGACCTCTGTATCCACAAGATCGGTATCCATGGTTTCACTTACCCTTGTCCGGAAAAAAAAAAAATTCTAGATCCTCCGGCACAATTCTGTGGTATGCTTCAGCCAGAAATTGGGCCGGAAGTCATTCATTTCAATAGGGTTCACTATTATTGATGGTTTCATGTATCTGTGGTAAGTCTGGGAATGTATCCTCCGCTGATACGGGGGCAAGGGCAACCTGTATAGCCTACAGCACCTGATATTCATTGGCAGCCCAAGTATTAACCAGGGTTGACCCTGCTAAGCTGCCAAGATCAGACCAGATCTGGTGCATTTAGGGTATTTAGATCCTATTAAACTACAGGTTGACCCCTGTATCCACGGATTCCATATCCACGGTTTCACTTATCCACGTCCCCCCACCCCAAAAGGTTCTCTAGGTATTCCAGTGTGATTCTATGGTCAACTTCCAGGATTTGTCTCATTGACAATAATAGGGTTCCCTATTATCCCTGGGGATACAGGAGTCAATCAGTAGTTTACAATTTACAACATAGACTTTAAAAGGATAGAAGCAGTTAAAACAGTATAATTTAAAGCAATACAACACTCCTTTGTGAAATCTTTCTTTAATTAATCCCTCAATTGTAAAAATCCTGTCTGGATTTTTTTTTAAAGTCTTCACCTTTAAGAATCTTTCACCTAACATGACCATCCTTTTCTTAGTATCTCTGACCATGGGATCTCACCCAGTATTTCATTAAGCTTATGAAAACCATCTATCTTAAAGTTCAGATCTCACATCCAGCTACACTAAGCTTTCCCTTTCCTGCATATAATAAATCCCTGGAAGACTCAAGCAGGAAGTTTCACCCAGAATCACCACTACTTCATAGACTAGTTCTTCCCTGTGGTGAGAATTATGACCTAAATAGTTGTTCTCTTTGTCACCCCTTCCACCTTCTGGAAAAATGAAATTGTCAGATGGCGAGTAAGGAATTTGTCGGACCATACAACATTGGCAGAGTTGGAATTGAAGCCACTATTTACTACTGTGTCTCTGGCCTGAATTCTGTTGGAAGGCCTTCTAGAGTGAACCCATTGAATCAACTGTTGAATGGTGACTCAATACTTACATAAATCCCATTGAGTCAATGGGTGTATTCTAGCTGGGACTGCCAGCAGAATTCAGGTCTCTCAGTATGGCAGTAATGGTGCCAGCGTGGTGTAGTGGTTTGATTGTTGGACTAGGACTCTGAGAGAACTGTGTTCAAATACCCAGTCAGCCATGGAAACTCATTGGGTGACCTTCGGCAAGTCACAGTCTCTCTCAGCCATAGAGGAAAGCAATGGCAAGCCTCCTCAAGAAATTTTACTGGAAAACCCTATGATAGGATCACCATAAGTCAGTCAACTTGAAGGCATATAATGACAACAACAAATATGTTCGAGGAAGGTATCATCCAAGTCTTTAGTCTTATTAGGAGGTCTACAGCAGACCCCCCACAGTGATGTCACTACTTTTCCCCTTTCTTATAATTTTTACCCAAACACTCTTAATCTTGAGTTTATGGTCCTTGGTAAGTTCTCAGTAAAGCTAACCCTTAAGATTAGGTCCAATTCTCTTATGCCTTATGTTGGCTTAGACATGGGATGAGCAGATGACATGCTGTCAGGACATTGGGACATACAGTAGTTAGATTTATTCTGCAAAGAGCTGAGAAGGAGCAAGCAGATCAGGAGAGCTAATGGCAGTTGCAAATGTATCTATGTTTGCTGGTGCAGAGCTGACGGAGGGGAGGTGATAGGAACTCTGCTGAGCTATAAGTATTTAGTTTTTGGTCTATAGAGTTGAGCTAAGCAGTTCTGTTTTTGACTTTGCTGTGTGAAAATGTTTTATTCTGTGGATGCTGTAATATACTGTAAATAGTCTTTATTATGTTCAAGTAAAGACAAGAAGATTTTAGACATTTGCCTGAGTCTATGCCTTTATTCTGATACCTGAAGGAACAAATACTCTGCTACCATTTATTGCTGCCTGGACCTTTTGAAGAGCTTCTCAGTGCACGCTACCACCTGACACATTCATAATAGGAATGTGTTATAGTAAGATTTCCATTGTTCTTTTTACTGGCTGGTGAGAGAAATGAAAGATGAGCTTACATTTTGGCATGGGGTGGGGGTGGGGAACCCCAAGGGGCAAAATAAAGCCTGAATCCTTAACATAAAACTCTCTAGAAACTAAATTGATGCCCAGTGCTTCAATCTTGTCTATTTTTATTTAAAATATTTTATCATATAACAATAATAAATTAGACCAGCAACTGAAATGGTATTATTACAAAAGCAGCAATTGTTTAATTCAAGGCAAAACTGACCTAAAAGCTTAGGGAAACAGAAGCATTTTTAATATGGAGTGTAAAAGAGATCATTGTTGGCACCAGCCGAACTGATATGGGATGGGAGTTCCCAAGCTGTGGTACTAAAAAGTCTCTTTCCATGACAGTCATCAGTCTTGTCTTTGTAGGCACAATCACCTTGTACAGTCAGACCCCCATATCTGCAGAATAAATTTCCTCAGTTTCAGTTATCTGTGGCTGAATAGGGATATATACCATAGAGTCACTATGGAAAATTCCTAGAGGGGTGTCCTCTCTAGGCATCTTCTAGGTCCTCCAATGCAGCTATGGTATGTTCATACCAGAAGTCCTTTATTTTAATAGGGTTTGCTATTCTCCATGGCTTATGGTATCTGCGGTAAGTCCAGGAACCAAACCTCTGCGGATATGGGGGTCTGACTGTACTGAACCTCTGATAATAATGTTTGTAACTGCTCAGGATTGTATGGAAATTGCAAATGCTGCATTCGTATATAAACTCATATGTGCCTATAGAACTTGGAAAGTTACCTTTTTAAAGTTACAAAAGTCCCATTTCCCCCAAAAGAGAACTTTATTATCATTAATGTTACCAAAGCATATTTGGTTAAGTGTTAATAGTTATCTGATTTTTTAAAAGGGGAAAAAAAAAACCCTCTTTAAGATTGATAGGAGAATGGCATAAAATGAAGTTGGTTCACAGTGCCTCGCCGAATACCTTAAAATGTCCTCCAAAATTAAATTGGAAAGTAACTCGATAACTTTAAAAATAATGTTTAAAATACAGTCCGACCCCCGAATCTGCGAAACCAGTATCCACAGTTTCAATTATTTGCAGCTGAAAAAACAGGGGACACATACCATAGAGTCACACTGGAAAATGCCTAGTGAGGTGTCCTCTCTAAGAATCACAAGGTCCTCCAATGCAACTCTATGGTATGTTTGTGCCGGAAGCCCTTTAAATCTCTCTCTGGCTTTTCTTCGCAAACAAAGATTCAGGAAGGACTCATCCCGCGCTTTCTGCAAGCACGCTGAAAAGGCCAATCCGAGATAAACATGTCCGGTTGCAAAAAGCACAGCAGAAGGTCTCCTTGGGTGATGTTTTTGGGTTGTGATTCTTTCTGCGTTGTCGTTTCTCTTCAAGACTTGTTCGTCGTGAGTTCTCAAATAAGGCTGCAGCATTGTGGATAGTGCGTCTCCATGCCTCCCGACGTGAGGCCAGGGCGGACCACTGTTGGTGATCAATTTGGCCAAGCCTGAGATGTTGTTTCAGGGAGTCTTTGTATTTCTTTTTTGGAGCGCCCCTCTTACGCTGACCCGTGGCGAGTTCACCGTAGAGTAGTATTTTTGGGAGGCGATGGTCCTCCATCCTAGAAACGTGCCCTGCCCAGCGCAGCTGTGTTCTCAATATCATGGCCTCAATGCTGGTGATCCCTGCTTGCTCATGGACAGCAACATTCGTCACATAGTCAGTCCAGTGTATATTTAGGATTGTGCGTAGACAGCGCTGATGAAAGCGCTCGAGGAGTCGTAGGTGGTGGCGATAGGTGACCCATGTTTCAGATCCATAAAGGAGGATAGACAGTACGATGGCTCTATACACACTGATTTTTGTGCTTTGCCTCAGGTGTTTATTGCTCCAGACTCTTTTGTGAAGTCTTCCAAATGCACTATATGCCTTTGCTAATCTGTGATCGATCTCTTTGTCAATCTTGGCATCTGAGGAGATGATGCTTCCCAGGTAGGTGAACTGCTGAACAGACTTGAGCACAGATTTGCTGACGGCAATGTGGGGATGGTGGTGTTCGTCCTGTGGTGCAGGCTGGTAAAGAACTTCTGTTTTCTTAAGGTTGACTTCTAGCCCAAACAGCAGTTTTCTATAATCCACAGTTTCACTTATAAACAGCAAGACCAGGAATCAAATCCCCACAGATACAGGAGTCAGACTGTACTGGATAACTGTTAAGAGAAGTCTAAAAGTAATTAGAAATTTGTACTTCTTGCTGTTGTTGTGTGCCCTCAAGTCATTTCCAACTTATATCAGCTCTAAGGGCAAGCCTTTCAAAGGGTTTTGCTTCCAGGAATTTTTCAAAGGGGGTTTGTTTTTATCTTCCTCTGAGGCTGAGAGAGTATGACTTGCCCAAGTTCACCCAGTGGACTTCCATGGCCAAACAGGGATTTGAACCCTGATTTCCCAAAGTCCTAGCCCAACACTCAAACCACTACACCACACTGGCTCTTCTTGTTGTTGTTAACTGCCATCAAGTCAACTTTGACTTACGGCAATGTTGACTTATGGCAACCCATAAATGAGAGGCCTTCAAGCCATTTCCTACTTGGAAATGACTTCTTGTTAGAGAGCCCAAAGTAGGCTTGTACAGTATTGTCATTCTAATTCATTATGTTGCTTTTGAAATGCAACTCTGTTACATCCTGTCACTGCTCCCAAAAGTAACTCACTGCAACTTCCAGAATTCCTCCAGTGACCATGCTGACTGGGACATTCAGGGAGTCCCAAAAAGCAACTTTTCCAAGCTCTACTTGTTACTTATTCCTTTGAAGTTCTGATTTACATAGGCCATGGAAAAGAAATATACAGTCGTCCCTTCACATTCACGGGGGTTAGGTTCCCCAGACCCCCGCGAATGTGAAAATTCCGCGAATAATGACTGCCCTCCCCCTCCCCCTCCCCCTCCCTTCCAAGGCCTTCACGGGGCCTCCGGAGACCCTCCGGAGGCCCCATGGATGCCTCTCTGGCCCTCCCCCCTCCCACCCAGGGCCTTCAAGGGGCCTCCAGAGGCCCCTTGTCACGGTTTTGGGAGGATGGGGGGGGCCTTCCAAGGCTCCGTGAAGGCCTCCCCCCTCCCCCCAGGGCCTTCACAGAGGCTTCCAAGGCTCTGTGAAGGCCTCCCCGGCCCTCCCCCCTCCCCCCCAGTGCCTTCATGGGGCTTCCAGAGGCCCCTTGTCGCGGTTTTGGGAGGGTGGGGGGGCCCTCCCAAAACCGCGAATAATCAAAACCGCGAATGCTAAGTTCGCGAATGTGGAGGGGCAACTGTAATAGAAACAAAGCCAGCAAGCAGGATCTGCTGCTACTTTGAAAGTGTTACCGCATGGCAGCACTGTCTGTTTTACCACCTCACGAAGAAGAAATATTTTTGCAAGTTGAATAATGTGACTTGGTTTGGAGGGGGTAGACTTTGGCAGGCATTCTGTAATTTTTTTTAAGAGAGAAAAATAAGCATTTCAGTGGCTAGAAGTATACAGAAAGCAGATGTATCTAAACAAGGGAAGCCGTTTTATGAGGGGAAATGAAAGAAAAGGAGAAAGGAATTTTGGCTCCTTTCCCTCTAAACATAAAACCACAGTAAATACGTGTATCTTTTAAAATGGCTCCTTATATCTCAACAGTCTTTTATTCCTTTTTTTAAAAAGTCAGCCTACCAAGAGGTTTTTGCCAATGAAGAGGCTTGTTAGTTGCAGCATAATGTTTTCCCTCTGTCTGTTCTTGAAAACAGATTCACCAGTGTACATGATAGCAACTAGAACAAACTAAGGATTTCCAGAATAAAAACAATTAACTCTGTGAATCTCCAATCTAGACACAACTCTCCTAATTTCATCACCATGATTCCAAGATCAGCAGGGTGCCATGGATTCATGTCCTCCTCTCATGAATTCCCCCACCACCCAGCCACAGCTCAGTTCAAGGTGTAGTAATTACATCTGTGCAGGATATAGCTGTGTGTGTGTGTGATCACCAGCATTCATGGCCATGATGAGGCCATGAACACAGCTGCGCTGGGCAGGGCACGTTTCTTGAATGGAGGACAATCGCCTCCCAAAAATAGTACTCTACGGTGAACTCGCCATGGGTCAGTGTAAGAGGGGTGCTCCAAAAAAACGATACAAGGACTCCCTGAAACAACATCTCAGGCTCGGCCAAATTGATCACCAACAATGGTCCGCCCTGGCCTCACATCAGGAGGCATGGAGACGCACTATCCACAATGCTGCAGCCTTATTTGAGAACTCATGCCAAACAAGTCTTGAAGAGAAACGATAACACAGAAAGAATCACAACCCAGAAACATCGCCCAAGGAGACCTTCTACTGTGCTCTCTGCAACCTGACTTGTTTATCTCGGATTGGCCTTTTTAGTCATCAGCACGCTTGCAGAAAGCGTGGGATGAGTCCTTCCTGAATCTTTGTTTGCAAAGAAAAGCCTGTGTGTGTGTGTGTGTGTGATATGAGGCTATTGCCCCTCCAAATGAGAATTCTGCTCCTCCACACACACAGTGAAGTTTTCCTTCACTAATCAAATTTCTAGCATTGTAGTGAGTAAGACACTGAAAATCATTCACACTTAGAGCTCATATTTGCTGTGTTTGTCACATTGCCTTGGTCACTTTTCTTTGGATGCCTAAACTGTACTTCTAAATATACAACTGAAATTTGAAGCCACTGTGGTCCTAGAAATTTGGTGCCATTGGGCCCCTTCCACTGCTCACTGCAACCATTAAATGGCCCATGCCGATTCTTCTGGCTCTTTCTCCCTATTCAGCTGCTGTCTCCATACAAGTGGAGAAGAAGCAAAAATTTGCACATTTTCTCCTCTCCTTGGAGGTATGAAACCCAGGCTAATAGAAAGAGAGAAGCAAACGCAAACGAACAAAAAGATGTTAGCTCACTCAAGGAGGGAGGCCCACAGGAAAACATCTAGCCCAAGGGCCCACTCAAACTGAGTGTTCCCCACAAGAAAAATCCAGTTGACCTTAGTGAGGATCTTTAGAAAATGGTTATTCCTATTAGCCTGTATAAAAGCTGGTGTTTGGAATTATCAACAAAAAGAATGATCACCTTCAACAAAGAGAAATATATTTATTGCAGAATTGCATTCTAGGATGTGAGTGATAGATGGGGTCTGCTGTTACTGGTTACATGACTCAGGGCTTATCTACACTGGCAGTTTACCCCAGTTTATGTGGAGCCCTGCAGATCTTGACGATGCAGGGCTTTTGCCCCCGGGCAGTCCTGATGACCCTCAGGGCAAAGACAGGGTGGAGAGATGGAGTAGGACCTAAAAAAAACGTTATAAGAAAATATCTGGTTAAATGCATTCCAGCCCAAATAAAACGTGACCGCTGGTGATCACATGCAAGGGGCTTTGCTCACATACTGCGGGCCTCCTGCCTTGGATCTGGAGCGTGAGACAGAGGTGGCACCAACAAGAGCTGCAGGGTCAAGCCAGCGCGCCCATCTGGGCTCCGGTCTGTTTTGTCCAGGTAACGGGAGGAATGGGCCTGATGCATGGGCAGGATACGCCAATGGGGAGGTGGTGTATCCTGGCCCATGTAGATGAGCCCTAAGAGAAAGAAAGAGGTGTCTGCAAATATGTAAAGTCAAGAATGAGAATATCATCCATAGATGGAGAGATAAAGGAGCAGACAAGACAAAGAGGGTACTACCAGGGAACCCCAGCTATCTTCCTTTACCTCTGCTGCCTCCTGTAGGCACATAGTTACCTGTGCAAGTCTGCTTGCACATTTCTCCACTTCTAGCAGTTCCAAACCATTTATGTTTTTCATTGGTGAGGAGAAGATGGAAAATTCCAGTACTCTTCAGATTCCTGTTCATCACTGGGACACTCTCCTCCACTTCTTTAGGGACAGCCTGTGTTTAAAAATTACATTGTCACAGATCTTTAAACCTATAACGGGTCTTAAAGAAGTTATTAAGCAGCGGTTGGAGAGCCATCTGTTAGGGATGCTCTAACTCTGGATTTCCAGTATCAAACAATTTGGTTAGAGATTGGCATTTCCCAAACTGATCTCCTCCTCCATTGTTGAATGACAATAGATGCCATTCCCAGCAAGCAGGACCAAGTATGGCTGCTGAATGTGAGGAAAAATCTAATTCAGCACATCTGGAAGGTAGCAGGTTATGGGTTCCAGCTGGGGTTTCCAGGTTAGGACTATCCCAGGCCCTAAGATTTCAAGGCCAAAACCTGAGACCTGGGGACAACCCCTTGTGATGTTACATTTGGGCAAGCCCTGGCATACCTCTGATGATGCCATTAAACATGATACCTTAAGCATCAACCACAGTTGCACCCAGTATGCCATTCAAATAAAAAAGTAACAAGTCTAACAAATGAGAATATATATATGTACACACACATACAAACACATACATACTTTCAAGGTAGTGCTCTCACCTAGAGATTCCTTGCGCACACCATGAGGACTGGGGAAGAAGGGTCAGGCCCTGAGATTTGGCAACCCTAGTCTGGCAACTAGAGATCTTAGAAACCCACCCACCCCCATGTTTCTGAGGTGGGCGTACTGCATGGCAGCTCTGGCATATAGATAGTTAGTTTGATCCTTTAACTTACTTTGGACCCACAGGAAGCCTGTATTTTAATAGCAAAGTTCCGTATGGATCCCTTTGAAATGGCATCTTTTGGCTGTTATTCTGAGGCCTGTTTCAAATTCTGCATTTGATAGTTCCAGAATGTTTCTTGGCAAGGGAAAGCAGTTTGTCTTCTTCTTCCTGCCTATGAACTACTTCAAGATAAATCTCACCCCATAGCAAAATTGTTAGGAGTTCATGCTAACACACTTGGCTTTAATCCCCTCCTCCTCTTCCTTTTGATAAATAGTACTTTCAGAAATGAAAAAAGAAAAAAAAATCACTTGATTATTTTGAATGATTTTTCAAACAAACAATGATTAGCTGAGTATTTGCAGGTCTGTGCAATAAACAAATCTATAACAGGTGGTGATTACAAATCTATAAAAGGCAGTGATTAGTCACTGCTGTTGTGCTTGGAGAAATTAAGTGCAGGCTCAAAAAAGGCTCAGCGTTACACTCTCTTTGTTCCAGGAGGTGCTAGTTAGCTTAAAAGCTTCCCTAAAGAGCTAAACAATTTCCAGTGTTTGGTTTATAGATTTCAGGGCTTAATGCAGTTGCCACAGCGATTGCATAAAGAGTATCTGCAGACATAATGAATAGTGGTAGGAGTGGCTGCTTGAAAAAGTCCCCCAGAGACCCCTGTCTCATTGCATATGAGATTTGGGGTGAGAGGGGGAAGGTTTGTTTCTGGAAATGAAGCACGAAGACCTCCAGAGTTATTTTTCATATATTGCTGAGTGGAAGCATCATTAAATCATGCATCATTTTAGATGGAAGAGGCAAGAGTCTGCAGAATTCAAGAGAATAAGGAGGGCGGTGATGAAAAGGAGATTCCAGATTTGTAAAATAACCCCAAACGCTCATATTTCCAACCCCACGACTATAAACTTTAACCCATACTACCCCCCAAATACCCCTGTTTTCCTCTGCAGTCCCTCTCAAAATGGTTACAGGAAATATGATGCCATTTGTACACAGCTTGTGTACCCAGCTTGTGTATCCAGCTTGTGTACCCAGCTTGTGGGGGCAATTAGCTAACACACATTGGAAATTGTTTAATGCAGTGTAGATGTGTAAATAGCTATTGCTTAAAACAATTTGTAAGCCGCTCTGATAGCCTTGTGGCTGAAGAGCGGGATATAAATAAATTAAAAAAAAATTGAGGGGGGTTGCAAATTAAAACGGGGGGTTGGGTTGGGTTTGGGGAGGTGTGGCCCACAAGGGCCTATCAAGGGTGGTGGACAGGACCAGAGCCAAAAGTACATGAGGTCATCCCCTTTCCTACTCTATCTGTCATGCTTTTCTCTCTCTTCCTCACCCTTCCCACCAGGTAAGCTGCTCTGTCAGAGGCAAGAACTGATTACAGTATGATCTCCATATCCATGGGACCAGTACCTGTGGTTTCACTCACCCGTGTCTGAAATATATTTTAAAAATGTTTTTATTAACTTATAATACAAAAATAACACAGTTGTAAAAAACATAGGACATTATACAAAAGGAGACAAACATACATGCTAAAATTATTTCTCTCTCTCTCTCTCTCTCTGGCTTCTCTTTGCAAACGAAGATGACTAAAAAGGCCAATCCAAGATAGACAAGTCCAGTTGCAGAAAGCACAGCAGAAGGTTTCCTTGGGTGATGTTTCCGGGTTGTAATTTTTTTCTGCATTGTCGTTTTTCTTCAAGACTTGTTCGGCGTGAGTTCTCAAATAAGGCTGCAGCATTGTGGATAGTGTATCCCCATGCCTCCCGACGTGAGGCCAGGGCGGACCATTGTTGGTGATCAATTTGGCCGAGCCTGAGATGTTGTTTCAGGGACACAAGGACTAACACACTAAACACAAAAATACAGGCGTTGAACTTCCCACATGGTGAGAAAATGGCTAATAAGGGGGAAAAAACAACCTACCAATATAGTAATTTACATGTTTTCAACCTTTCTCAATAATAAACTAAATTTCCTTCATATGACAACTTATAGAATTATTGACAAAGTAACCTGTTTCTTCTTCGGTTGGAGATAAGGTTGTAAATGTAATACATAATGTTTATAATTGTATGGATAGTGCATCTGAAATAATTTGTTCACTCTAGGCACTTTCTTGGTCCACCAACGCAATTCTATGATCAACTTCTGGTGGAAGTAGACCATAGAGTCACACTGGAGGACCTCCAAATGCCTAGACAAGACAGCTCTCTGGGCATTTGAAGGTCCTCCAGCACAATTCCTCAGGAAAGATAGGGTTCGCTAATATCTGTGATTTTTGCTATCCATGGTAAGTCTGGGAATGTCTCCCCTGTGGATATGGGGGTCTCTGTCCAGGAAAGCAGCCCAAAATGCCAGCAGGATAAACAAGGTCTGGGAAAGCAGCCAAGCCCCAGTGATAGCAAAGTTAATTAGGGAAAGCCAGATAAGGTTTGGAACAAACAAGGTTCCGTTTCTTGAAGAAGCAGCAATACAGGCAAGAAGGCACACAGGGAAGAGTTCAAAATACAGTCCAAAGGTCAAGGCTTACAGAAGGCAGCGTAGTCAAGAAGTAGATCCATGGGTCAGCAGGATCAGGCAACAGTGTAATCAGAAACAGTCCGAAGTCAAGGCAAGAGTCAAAGCAGCAAGGATTAAGGCAACAAAGTCAGCAGGAGGCTTTCTCCAGGGAGATCAGTTGATCTCTGACAAAGGCTCCATCGCCTCTCCCAGAATATATGAAGCAATTAAGGCTTTGTCAGGTGTTTCTTAACGAGCAGGTTTTTCTCATAAAGTCTCAGAGACTTCCTTTGAGCTCACTGCTGGGTGTACGATGGTGGAGGTAAGTCCTTCACTTCTTCGTCCTTATCTGAGTGGGCAGGACTCTCTGCTGGGACTGAAGCCAACCCACTCGGACCAGGCTCTTCCTCTGCTTGAGCCTCTAGGTTGGCAGAGTTCCCTGCTGGCACAGTTGTAGATAAATGTGTGCAAGGGTCCCTAGGGCCGTTCCCTGCCATGCCCTCCTCCTCCTCCTCTGACTCTATAGCCTCATCAGGTTCATGGGGCATGATAGTTATACTGTACTTGCATCAGCGTTTTGAAATCAGGCTGAAGGATGCATTAAATCAGACTGTGGGATGGGGCAAAACTGACCCTATGAGTACAGGTTTCCTCGCCTGCTGTACAGAACAGCTTATAGTTGTGTGAACAATGCCTCATCAACTCACAGCAACTACCCTGTGGCCATTGGCCTGTGGGACCCTGTGCTAATTAATATACACAAAACCTCTGGGACATGATGTCTGGGGTTTAACAGTTTAATGCCACCAGTATGCTAATGACATCCAGTTGTATTCTTTCCTTCTAAATCTCACGAAGCTGTTTTAGTTCTAAACCAGTGCCTGATTTCAGTGATGGACTAGATGACAGCAAACAAATTAAAGCTTAATCCAAATAAAACTGAAGTTCATAGGTTGGCTATACTCCTAGGGGTTGTCCAAACAGTGGGGAAAAACCTCTCTTAAGGAATGTGAGGAAAATCCTAGTTGTCCTAATGACATTCTGTGTGATTTCTCCCTATTGTGAAGGAGGGGGGCAAAAAAGGCCCAAAACCTTGTCAGAAAAACCTTCACGACTTTTCCCGTTTCTTTTTGAAAACAATGAGGAGGTGTACATTTCTGCTCGTTAGGACAAGCGAGCCGATTTGCTTTACTTGCTCAAATGAGAGGAAGTGCAAATCTGATTGGTCAGATGTGCACAGGGGGCAGGGGTTGCTGACAGGGCAAGCATGTGCAGCTGCCATTCGCCGCCGCCCCCCCCCCCAGCGATAGGGGATGGGGAAGGTAGGTGGGCATCTGTCATTACCACCCACCCCAGTGGCCTCTGCCATCGCCCCTGTGGGGATCAAAGGAGGTAGGAGGGCGGCTGCCATCCTCTCCCCCCTTCCTGCCCCCCCCCACTGTCGCCGCCCCCACAGAGACCGAGGAAGGGAGGAGGGTGTTATAACCACTTCACTGTTCTTTGTCCAGGCATAATTCAGAAGCATTTATTATGATCTATAAAACCCTATACAACTTGGATCCAAGCTGTCGGAAAGCAGCACATGTTCCCAGCTATGTACATATGTATGTATATGAATGACCCTAGCTGGATTTTAAGATCTTGAAAGGAAGCCCTATCCGTGGTCTTGACACACTCACTGGCATCTATGGTGAAGACGCATGAGAAGGCCTTCTTGGTGTCTACTCCCAGATTGTAGACCTCTGTTCCAAGAGAGGATAGGCTTCCTTCCCTGTTGGTTTTCTGCCTGCAGGTAACAAACCTCTTAATCAGACAGATTAAAAATTTGAGAAATTCTAGCAGTTGAGGAATGGGCTTTTAATGGGGTATGCTATTCCCCACCACCACCACCAAGGTACATTTTCTTTTAAAAGAAAATGAAATTATTTTAGCTCAATTGTTATTTTTATGTAATGATTTGTTTAGTTGTGCTTTAATACAGTATCTTTTAGATAAATCTCTATTTTAATCATGCTGTGAGCTGACTTGGTCCTTGCAGGATTTATTTCCTGCAAAAGGCAGGAAATAAATAAGTAACAAAATACAACAGATAGACTTGGGTGAGCCTCAAGACATTTTTGGGGAAAACCAGATGTGCACTGCAAGGTGAGGTGGGAACTTGAATTTTTAAACTGAGGTGACAAGTCTGGCCCTATATTGTTCCTGCTGCTATCATGTCTTTCGGATCAGACACACCTAATCAGAATATTCCCTCCAAGAAAGAATTACATTCATTCTGAACATTCGTTTTTTCAAAAATCCTGACCACTGATATTCTACAGATGCAGACTAGGGTTGGCCAGCACACTTGGATCATAAATGTACACATATTTGTGTCTCCTGTGTAAAATAAAACATCTTTCCAACCACACCCACATGCCTGCTATCTATTAACCCCATTTTTAAAAAAATCAGTTCAGACAGATCAGCCTATTGAGGGCTGATAGTCTCAAAGGTGCTACAAAATCCTTTTGCATACTGATCCAGACTAACACACCTATGTCTTTGAATTCTTCCATGAGAGCATAAGTAACTGAGGCCAAAATGTCTAGAGAACCAAAGGTTGGAAACTGCTGTCAAAAGGCGAAACTAGTTTGCGTATGAAAGAGAAGAACGGATGTATTATTGTGGTGTAGTGGTTTAAGTGGTGGATTATGATTCTGTACCCGCAGGAATCAGGAGTTCAATTATTCATATTTATTTGTGTAGGTTAATTCTCGATAATAGCATAAATGGTACTTTAACATTTATTCTGCACACTTCTTTTCTTGTGTTTTGTGTCACCTTCACCACCAAACAACATTGCAACGGCTGAATAATACCTTCTTTTTCGTTGTTGTGTGACTTCAAGTCATTTCCGACTTATGGCCACCCTATCACGGGGTTTTCTTGGCAGTTCCTCAGAGTAGGTTTGCCATTGCCGCCTTCCGAGTGTGAGAGAATGTAACCTGCCCAAGGTCACCCAGTGGGTTTCCATGGCCAAGTGGAAATTTGAACCCTGGTCTCCCAAAGTCATAATCCACCACTTAAACCACTACACCACACTAGTTCCATTCTTCTCTTTCATACACAAATTGATTTTGCCTCTTTTAGGTTGTTTACTCTCATTGACATATGTGTTTTATTCCTTTCAGTGGGCTGTTCATTACCATTCATGACAAGGGACATATTGCAACGATGCTGAATTCATGGCCTGAAGAAAACATAAAGGTAATTGATAATTCCATTCAGTTTTAATGGAACAGAAACTGATAAAAGGGGATCACAAAGCCTCATACCTTTAGGAGGGATTTGAAGTGTTGAACTTAATCTAGCTGCAAAAATCAGGGCATGATTGGGGCTTGGGATTATTAGAGCTTTGCTTCAGAATGCTGTTTTATTGTCAAGGCTTAGTGCTGGGATAACAGTATCACATACCAGCTGAGAACCCTCATCAAGGAAACGTTCTTAATTTTATGCTCAAAGGCTGGATTTTGTTGGTTGCTTCCACTGGAATAGACCCTGTGAATCAATTGTTGAAAGGTGAGTCACCTTGTAGGGTCTATTCTAGTTCAGGCTAACAGTAAGATATAGGCCCTAGAGTTACACAACAATGATACAATACTGTAATGCCTCATTAGTGAATTATGATGTTGTACAACTATGTGCAATGCAATGCACAAAGCCACTTGCTTGCACAGGGTGCAGTGCACAATATGTGTCTGCTTGCATAGTGTGAGTCCTGGTGGAGCCCTGGTGGCACAGTGGTTAAGTGCCAGTACTGCAGTCACAACATTGTAAGTTCCATCCCATAGGGCTCCAATGTTGACTCGGCCTTCCATCCTTCCGAGGTTGGTAAAATGAGTACCCAGTTTGTTGGGGCAATTAGCTACCACATTGTAAACTGCATAGGGAGTGCTTTGCACTGATAAGCGGTATAGAAATATAAATGCTATTGCTATGAGTGCATAATGGCACCTTATGGACAATTCCAGTTCTGCAACTTTGATATGAATGCAGATGTTCTGCATGGGACAAAAATGTGCAACCACTTCTGTAGGGGAAGCTAGTCATGCCCAAGATACAAACGGGTTTCCAGCCTATATACAGTACAACCCTTGTGTCTTTGGGACTGGTACCCGCATTTTCACTTACCCACATCTGAAAAATATATTCTCTTTAAGCATTTTCCAGGTCCTCCAGTGTGATTCTGTGGTATGCTTCTACCAGAGGTTAACCATAGAGTTGTGCTGGAGAACCTAGAAAATGCCTAGAAAGATGTTCTCTCTAGGAATCTCTAGGTCCTCCAGCACAACTCTATGGTATGCTTGGGCTGGAAGTTGTTCATTTCAATGGGGTTTGCTGTTATCTGCGTTTTCACATTTCCATGTTAAGTCTAGGAACATATCCCCCATAGATATGGGGTTGTACTATATTCTGGAAACCTACTCTTGGGTTCTGTCTCTTTGCAACACATCGGTGTGACTGGTGAGCTGGAGTATATAACTCCCTTGCTGAAACAGCTTCACTGGTTACCAGTCAGTTTCCTTGCACAATTAGAAGTGCTGGTTATGACCTTTAAAGCCTTATATGGCATTGGTTCAGACATTCTGAAACCCCTTATCTCCCGCTAGGAGATTGCGTGAGTCTTACAGTCTGAGGGGAGGGCTTCCTCTCCATTCTACCACCCTCACAGACTCATCTGGTGAGGACACAGGACAGAGCCTTCTCAGTGGCTGCTCCTAGGTTATGGAACCCTTTCCCAAAGGAGGATCATTTGATCCTTCTCGTTTTTCTCTTTTTACTGACACGCAAAGACCTTCTCATTCAAATAGGCCTTCAGCCTTTAACTGGTTGGGGTAGAAGGATATGCAATGGGTGTTCTGGTTTTTTATATGAAATATGTGCTCAATGTGTTTTTAAATGAATCTTTTAATTGGATTGCTTCCTTAATACATTTTAAACTTTTGCACATATTGTTTTATCTATTCTGTTTTAACTTGCACTGTAAGCTGCTTTGGGTCCCATTGGGAGAAAGGCAGGGTAAATAAATAAACTAATAAAGAAAGAAGGAGATTCCATAACTAGCGTATGTTGTTCAGTACATCCTGGGCTACCTAGACCTCCAGAGAAATTAGCCATTTATTTCTCAAGGGCTGTACGTGGCTGTGGCTGAACTGAGATGCACACGCCTATATCTATGGAAGAGTAGAATTTAGGAATCCCTGCAACATTCCACCCATCGCAGTGACGGATATTTTGCCAATGTGAAACAATAATGAAGTGACTACCTTGGAGCATCACATAGTAATTGGAAATCCCTCTCCTATATGTGGTATTAAGACAATGTGCCATCCCAGATGAAACTGCTCTCTGTATTTTTGTATTAGAAATTAAGCATACCCACAGTGCTACCAGTCTATTGTGTTCTTTGGAAACCAAAACTCCAGCATGGCTTCCAACCCCATCATCCTATTGAATTTCTTTGCATGAAAAGATTCCTTTCAATATTTACAAATTACAAGTTTGCACAATTGAATGGAAACATTTAGAAGTCTAAGTAAAGCAATCATGTGGTTAATTGGGGGTTTGGTCTTCCTAAAACAACAGATTCCATGGGAACAGTTGTGTGTATCCAATTTAATTTACTCTGGTTTTGTCAAAATTTAACATCAAAGTATGAGGTCCATTGTTTTCTATAGTCTCAGACTTCCTAAATTCCTGACTCATTTACTGTTACCATCAGGCCCTGAATTGCCATCAGGGACCGAAGTCTAGTTCAAAAGTGCATTGAGGCAAACCAGGATAGAAATCAGGAGACTCAGAGCCACACTACAAAATGAAGGAAGAAGAGGAGTAAAAGAAATTGCCTTATACTGTGTCAGACCATTGATCCAGCTAGCTATTACACAGGCTGGCAGTAGGTCAGCCTTGCTTGAAGATGCTGGAGATTGAAACTGGGACCTTTTGCATGCCAAGTAAGCACCTTGGGCTTGTTTACACGGGCAGTATACCCTGTCTTGTTACATCTTTCTTCCATCTTAGAACCCTGCAGTCCTGACGACACAGGGCATTTGCCCTGTGCTGCCCCCGGACAGTCCTCATGACCCCCAGATGGGGCTAAGATGGAAGGGAGACAGGGTAGGGCCCTTTACTGTATTTTTAAAAAATACCTACTGTTGGAGGGTATGGTGGAATGCTGCAGATGTGTGTCTGATTTTGAGAAATGGCTTATAGATTTGTATTACTGCTGAATATGAACCATTTCATGATGGTCATGTCAAATGAAAAAAATGAAATGAAAAAAATGGCTTTTACTAGACTTTAAAACCACAATTTCTAGACTCTGTACCTACAACCTACAAAGGATGGTATTATGCTTCACATCCTGGGAGAGGGTAAAGGTTGAACACAGGATGGATAAGGTAGAAAACTGAAACTCCATACATTAGGAGTGTGTGGTTTAATTAGTAGAGTAATCAGCGCAAGCTGTAATTTATTAATTTCTTGGGACTAGTTTTAATCAGGAGTGGTTCCAAATGAGTTATTTTTGGAGTCTGTTCTTTCCTGATTCTGGTGTGACAATGAAATCTGGTAATGGAAGGGATTAGAGATGACCTGCTCATTATGAGTGGTAATTTTTGCTTATGAAATTGTTAACTATCTGACATTTTCCTCAATATGTCAAAAAAAGCACCTAGGCTGAGGGTAATAAGCACTTTTATTTGAATCCATGTAATTATTTGCCTTTAAAAGCTGGTGACTGATCAGCTTTAAAGTCTTGAATTAAAAGTACTGAGAGCAAGTGTTATGTAGTGGTTAGACTGTCCTTTGGAGCCTGGGAGTTTCAAGTTCTCCAAAATCAATGGGTGGGTGAAATTTGAGGAAGTCATTGTATCTCTCAGGGCCCATCTACACGGGGGGGGGGGGGTGGGATGCCAAATACCTCGTACTATTGGCATCTCGCAGCAGTAGCGACATGTCCAAACGGTTTTTCTGGCCTTGGAAGCCCCCATAAGCCTTGCATTCCTGATGGCGGCCGCAAGTGATTTACAGTACTCGCATTAGTTCTTCACTGCCACCGGCAGTGTTTTGTTTTTTTAAAGAAAAAATTGTCCCAAGGTGTGCTGGTGTGATAGAGCGATTCTCCAAAGCAAAACAGAAAATATTGATCCTTTTTTTATTGCCTTAGTGAGTGATTTATAAGGTGAAAATCCAACATGGTGGCAGTGGACGCTTGCCCTCCTAGCAAGCCCCACCCCGTTCTCGCCCGGCCAATCAGCTTTGTGCATCCTTTCATATTTTTTATTGCTCTGTCATCCAAAAGAGCAAAAATGTGCACCAGCCTTGCAGTTTGTGATAAAGCATGGGGAAATCTGCGAAAGCTTTTACCCCATTGTTTTTGCTGTTTTGGGCCCCCCTCCTTCTGAATAGTGTGGATTGGCACTGGATCCTGTTTAGAGTGATAGGATTCCTACGAATTTGCTTAAGCTTAACAGGGGTATTTTCACTGTTTAGACGGGCCCTCAGTTGGATTTTCCTCTTTGTGACAATATACTGGGATGGGGAATGGGGAGAGGAGACCCATGTCAGTGTACAGTTGCCCCTCCACATTCGCGACTTTCACATTCATGGTTTTGATTATTCGCGGAAAGCTGCCTCCCCCCCTCCTGCTGTTCAACATCCCACTCCCTTCCCAAGGCAGTTAGCCTGTTGCTGCCCTGGGAAGGCGGGTGGGAAGCAACTGGCACCCTCCTGCTTCACCCCACTCCCTTCCCAAGGCAGCGAGGCGCTTCATAGGAAGCCTGTCGCTGCCTTGGGAAGGGGGGTAGGAACCAGCTGGTGTGCTCGTGCTACACCCCACTCCCTTCTCAAGGCAGCGAGGGGCTTCTCAGGAAGCTCCTTGCTGCCTTGGGAAGGGGGGGGTAGGAACCAGCTGGCGCACTCGCGCTACACCCCACTCTCTTTCCAAGGCAGCGAGGGTCTTCTCAGGAAGCTCCTCGCTGCCTTGGGAAGGTGGGGTGGGAAGCAGCTGGCACTCTCCCACTTCACCCCATTCCCTTCCCAAGGCAGCCAGGGGCTTCTCAGGAAGCTCATCACTGCCTTGGGAAGGGACTGCGGTGGAAAACTGCTCGCCGGCAGGCTCATTTCTTATTCACATTTTTTTCACATTCGCGGGGGTTGTCTTCCCCTAACCCCCACGAATGTGAAGGGATGACTGTACTGTCATGTGCAGTACCTTGGAAAAACAACAGGATTGAATTTTAAATAAGAGATTAATTAAATACATAAAAGTAGTAGATAGCATTGTTATCAATAGACTGTGTTTAATTTTCTCTAATACGCATTTTACATTACTTGCTTTAACAGAGAGAACATCCAAGAGTTCCTAAAGCAAACAGAATACAGTACAGTATATGCATTTATTAGAAAAGGATTACCATACTGGTAGGGGATTCTGGGAGTTGTAATCCAAAAGATTACTTTTCTAAGCTCTTCACTACCTTCTGTACTCTAGGCCAGTACTACCCAAAGTGGTGGTCCCAGGACCATTGCTGGTTCCTGAGCCATTTTCTGCTGGTCCTTGGCAAGTTTCCAGGAAAGAAATGAACAAATGTACCATACCCAAAATGGGCATAAATTTGGGGGCAGTCCTTGGCCTATGTTGCCAGTCACCCACACACACATATCAGATAGTCTGAGAAGCACTGTTCTAGGCTTCACTGCTATAAATGGCTTCAAGAATGTGGGTCGTGATACCTGTTTAAGCTCATTCAGAGTCTCACATTTGGCTTCCAGTGGACTTTTGCCCTGTGAATGTCCTCTGACCTAACTCATGATTAGGTGCAATCATCAGACATTAGGTGCAATGCAATGAGCAAGCATTGCATTGGACTGGCAGTTTGTTTAATAAGACCAATGAGACACAGATGCACGTCAGTTTGCCAGAAAATGCGAACTATCACAAATATATACATACAAATGCATGTCTCTCTCACTCACTCTCTCTCTCTTTTGCACTGAGGAAGCAGTCTTCTGCCCCTTCCACCCATACCTGAAATGATTATCCATAAGTAATACCTTTTCATAATTTATCACCTCAATTAAAAAAGTCTAACAGACCTGGGAAAGAAGGAAACGATCAATCTCTTGGCAATGGGTTCATTGCTTTGTGCTGAAATAGCAACGCCTATTTGTCTTCAACCAAAAAAAAAAAAAAAAAGCAAGCCATATGGCACAAGTTTAAATCCCTCCATGATTTCTCCCTTTAATCATCTGAAATATGTAAAGGATACTTTAAAACAAATGCCTTCTGTAGCAGGGGGAAAAAATAGCTCATGAGCTCTGTTATTCTGTTCCTAAGTAAACAGAGAGGGATGTTTTCTCCCTTCCACCCACATCCTAAATCAGGTAAACCTCCTAAAATATTCTGTGATCTCCTATTCTTGTGGTGGGTTTTTCTGATATGTGGGGAATTTAGGGAAATACCATGTCAGTTGTGGGTGTGAGTACATTCCCTGTATGTTCCTTGGGGAGGAAGCAAAACTATAAATTGCAAAGGAAGCTAACAAACACAACAGCATAGATTTTCCTTGTTTTTTTTCCGGGCTGTGGGGCCATGTTCTGGAAGAGTTTACTTCTGACGTTTCACCTGCATCTGTGGCTGGCATCTTCAGAGAATGGTTGGGTAGGAGTATATGTGGAGTTTATATACTGTGTCCTTGCATTTCTACACCCAGAAACTAACCATTCAAATACACAAATTTACATATTCTCTCCATCAGGGGTTCACAGTTATATAAACTCTACACACACTCTTACCCAACCATTCTCTGAAGATGCCAGCCACAGATGCAGGCGAAATGTCAGAAGTAAACTCTTCCAGAACATGGCCTCACAGCCTGGGAAAAAACCAAGGAAAATCTATGGATGCCAGCTGTGAAAGCCTTCGACTTCACATAAACACAATAGCCTTGTGTCATGTTTCCCTTCCCCTTCTCTAAAAGCTGGGTCAACTATGAGCCCTAAAGTTTGTATCTCTTCAATATGTCAAAGTTTTGTAGGGTTTTGTATCACAAAGCCTGAGTTTTATAGTAGCACCCACAAGTGTGTAACAGGAACCTCTGATTGGGGTTTCTAGTTGTTGTGATGGTGTTGTCAGGTCAACTTCAACTTATGGCAACCTTATGAATGAGAGATCTCCAAGAGTTCCATACCTTTCAACATTTCATAGATGAAAACTAGGACATGTGTGGCCAAGCAAAGTGCGGTCAAGATGGTGAACGTTATTAATGAGGAAGAACGCACAACCTAGGAGAATATGATGCAGTTTGCTTTTGCCTGAGTCTACAGGGAAGGGCAAGATTTTTTCCCCTCCCCTCATCTCCCTCGTGCTGAGTCAATTGAGTGTTAACTACTTTTTCACTTTGGATGCAGTTTGCAGCAATGGTAGTAAGATGAGGACAAAGGGGAATGTCAGAGAAGGAGGAGAGAAACTGGGACATTTTAAAAGCTAGTGAAAAGGTGGGATGACAGAGGGTTAATTGAAACTGCCCCCAGACAAATCAGGGCAGTTGCAGGATATGGAGCTGTGACATAAGACTTAGGCCTAGTTTCTTTCTCCATGGCCTGCCTAGTCATACATTTAGTTTTCAATGCCAGTCACTTCATACTCTATTAATATTAAAGAGAATACTTTAAAATTGTGACCCAGGCCATACCATGGTGCACTGAAGATCCTGAAGTGTCAAGATTGAATACCAAAGTGAAGATTGTCCATGCCATTGAATTTCTTATTTCTGGGGATGGGTGTGAAAGCTAGAGAGGAAAGAAAGCTGATAGGAAGAGAATCAATACATTTGAAATGTAGTGCTGGAAGAGAATTCTACAGACATTATGGACTACTAAAAAAAACAATAGAGTGGATTGTAAAGCAAATCAAGCCTGAACTTGCCCTAGAAGCAAAGATGACTAATTGAGGCTGTCATACTTTGGACATATCGTGAGAAGATAGAACTCACTAGAAAAGATGGTAATGCTTAGTAAAATGGATGGCAGTAGGAAAAGAAGAAGCCCATGTTATAGGGGTATTGACTCAGTCAGGGAAACCAGAACCCTCAGGATAGAATAATAGAATCATAGAGTTGAAAGAGACCTCAAGGGCCATCCAGTTCAACCTCTTGCCATGCAGGAATACACAATCAAATCATTCCTGATAGATGGCCATCCAGCCTCTGTTTAAAAACCTCCAAAGAAGAAGACTCCACCACAGTATGAGCCAGTGCATTCCACTTCCGAACAGCTCTTACTGTCAGGAAGTTCTTCCTAATGTTTAGGTGGAATCCCTTTTCCTATAATTTGAACCCATTGTTCTGTGTCCTAGTCTCTGGAGCAGCAGAAAACAAGCTTGCCCCATCTTCAGTATGACATCCCTTCAAATAGTTAAACATGGCTATCATGTCCCCTCTCAACCTTCTCTTCTCTGCAAGACCTTAGCAGGGCTGTTGATAACAGGGACACATAGATGTCTCTCATTTATAGGGTTGCCATAAGTTGAAGTCAACTTGACGGTAATTAACAACAACAATGTGTTCTGTGGTGGGAAGAACCTCAAAGATCACTCAGAAGCTACAGCTACTGCAAAATGAAGCAGTAAAATAGCTGACTAGTGTGCTGACAGGAGTACTTATTGGTAGGTCTGCAGGAGGTGCCCTCCTCCATGTGGGAGGACATGGGAGAGGGCCTTTGTAGCTGTCCCACCCCAACAAGGGAATACCCTCCACTTTGAGGTACAATTGGCACCAAAGTTAGCCTCTCTCTGGCTCCAAGGCAAAGCATGGCTTTCTGTTTAAGCCTTTGGGGCCTAATTTACTTTTAAATGTACACATACTTGGTTTTAAATTGCTGTGACCTTTTAAGCTGTTTTCATTTTTTGACTTGTTTAATATGCTTTAACATTATTTGAACGATTGTATCATATTCCTCTAGAATTTTTTAAATTGTTTATATAGTTTTATTTACTATACCTCCCTAACATTCCATGAGAGAAGGGAAGAATATAAATATTTTAATGAATAAGTAAATAAATGAATAATTGGCAAAGGAACAGAAATTCATCTTTGCTTTTAAATCAAAACAAGGCAGATGTTGGCAGGGGACCATATTTCTATGGCAAAGCACAGCCATTGCATGGTAAAGTCCAAGGTTCATTTGCAAATATCTCCAGTTACGAAAAAGGCCAGGTAGCAATTGAGGGAAGAGACCTTGGAGAGCTGCTGCCATTCAATGTAGGTAATATGGAACTAGATGAATAAATGGACTGACCTGGAGTAAGTCATCTTTCTATGGGTTGGTCTAGACAAGGGAATAAAATGTGGACTGTTGCTTATGCAAATTTGCAGCAGCTTCCATTTCTCTTGGTGATTTTTTAGCAAGGTCAGTGGTATGTGAAGCTATCTGTTGCTGTTCACACAGAGGCATGCCAGCAAATCAAAATGGCAGGCGTGAGGGGTGGTTCTGTATTCCCCAACTTGCCCCTACCAAACAGTTTTCTAAAGAAAACAAAATCCAAGGTGCGGAAGAGCTAGCTTCTGCTTAAATAATGAAAAAAGAAGGAAAGAAAGGCAGTTTCATCACTTCAGCACACAATCGCTACAGTGACAATCCAACATGGCGGTTCCAGTTGCTGCCTTCTTAGAAAGCTCCACCCTATCTGCACATCCGACTAATCAGCTATCCTCTTCAGCAATGCGCTGTGATGCAATTTGGTTGTCCTAACATGAGAGGGTCACATTTCCTCCGGAGTTGTCAAAAAACTTGGGAAGAACCCCAGAGGCTTTTGCCATGGACTTTCCCCAAATTTTGCTCCCTCTCCCTTTTGGACACATGGGATTCCCAGCGGATTCCATGAGGATTTATTTCACCTTCTGGACAACCCCTATGTCACTATTGTAGTGTAAATAACAGTGAAGGGTATCATAGTGAGTGAGCATAAGTTGGGGCTTGGTAAAAGAAGATGGGTACTGTAACCATGGACCCCTGTTTTGATGCATAAAACACTGGTGGATTTAGAATCTGATGGGTAACTGTGGCCCTCCAGTTTTTTTTTATTGCAGCTCTCATAATCTCTCACTGGGTTCATCCAGAAAGGGGGGTGGGGAGTCTTTAGAAGTATCTTTTGGTTTTAATTTTGTTTGTTTGTTGAGAACAACTTTTCCACAAAAAGTCCCAAAATGTGACTAATCTTTTGTTAAGTATAAAATCATTTATTTATAAAATCTTCAAGACGTTGCATAATGTACAGCCTGCTGTTTTGCACACAGCAGTGGCTGATAACATCGTTGCACAACTGTTTTCAAATAGATCTTTGTCTAAAAGAACAAATACCTAAATGAAGGATCGATTATTGCAAGATAAACTAGCACACCATAGCAAAAGGGTCTTCAAATTGTGTATAAATAGAGTGGGTAGCGGGAAGTTGAAGACTCGGGAAGAAAACAGAATATTCCAACCATGACCCTATTTAGCTCTTGGGCAAATTCAATTATAATTAATACTTTTTTTAAAAAATGTGAATAATCTTGAGCTGGTTGACTATTTCAGTGGGGTGCCTTGATGCCTTTATAAACCCTTTGTCATCAAGGGCAGGAAATTTGTGAGTACAGTCGGCTATCAACTTTCATTAGACATGACATGATGGGAACTATAGGCCAAAAACATTCAACAAGTCACCTCTGGCTTTTCTTCGCAAACGAAGATTCAGGAAGGACTCATCCCGCGCTTTCTGCAAGCGTGCTGATGACTAAAAAGGCCAATCTGAGATAAACAAGTCTGGTTGCAGAAAGCACAGCAGAAGGGCTCCTTGGGTGATGTTTCCGGGTTGTGATTCTTTCTGCATTGTCGTTTCTCTTCAAGACTTGTTCAGCGTGAGTTCTCAAATAAGGCTGCAGCATTGTGGATAGTGCATCTCCATGCCTCCCGATGTGAGGCCAGGGCGGACCACTGTTGGTGATCAATTTGGCCGAGCCTGAGATGTTGTTTCAGGAAGTCTTTGTATTGCTTTTTTGGAGCGCCCCTCTTACGCTGACCCGTGGCGAGTTCACCGTAGAGTAGTATTTTGGGGAGGCGATGGTCCTCCATCCTAGAAACATGCCCTGCCCAGCGTGCTATGGTATAGAACCACTATATTCTTGAACTGATCCTATCAGTTCATTGTAGTGAGACTTAAAAAGCAGCCTGTCTCTAAACTAGCATCAGATCATGTTGCCATGGTTTTATATTGGTAAACCACTATTGGCTAATTGTAGCAAGAAGGATATGCTGATTACTTCCATAGCAAGAAAAGAATACTTTTTTAAAAAATAGCAAACTTTTTTTTTCTTAACCATTTCCCAATTTTTTTTTATTTCTCCAGTATTGTACCAAATACTGAATTATACCTGGAACTTGTCCCACTGGCAAAAGAAGTAGAAGTGTTAAATTATAAAGGAGTAGAAGTATTAAAGTTCCTTTAAATTATATTTTGACCTTCCTGTGGATGATAAAATCAGCAGTAACTCATTCCTAAAGCTGCCAGCCAAATGTATGAACGTAAGCAAATAAAATTGCTTTCCCGAAATCACAATTGCTACTTGTTCCTGTTAGCCCTTAAGGGGCACGAAGAATGGCTATCTTGGATTTCAGAGTTCATCTCCACAGTCATCTTTCTCTGCCTTGCTGATTTCCTATCCACCCATTTCCTTCTTTAGTAGTGTTTTTTTTTTTAATTCGGTTTCTAGCTGGCCAGACAATAAACTAAGTTCAAAGAAGTCTGACGAAAGCATCACTTCCAACAATGTACACAATTTATTTATTGAAGTAGTACCAAAATGTATCAAACCTGTTTATCAGAGAGAAAAGTGACATAAATGGTAACACCATGAGTAATAATTCCCACTTCTAACTTCTGCTTCCTGAAACACTCAAATTGTCATCCATCTTCAGATCCCTCACTGTCTGGTTCAGTTTCTCATGTTAAGTTCAAACTACTTTTTCTGCCTTATCACAGCCAACTTTGATCTTCCTGGAAAAAGGGCAGTATGTTTTAGACATATTTTAAAATTTGCCCATTAATAAAAAAATTGGTAATTCTTGGCTTTTTATTAAAGCTTTCAGGCTTAATTGATTTTCCCCAGGCTGTGCCAGTGCTATCATTGCACTATTTTAAACCATTTTAAGCAATTTTAAATTGTTTGGTTTTAACTGATGAACTATTTATTATATTTTTAATCTTTTTAAATTATTGTTATTTGTTATTGTCTTAAATTGATTTTATTGTAAGCCACCCTGAGATCTTTGGATATAGGGCAGGATATAAATATTTTAATAAATAAATAAAATAATTGATGGGCAGAGTTCCTGCAGTTTATCCATGGCCAACCCACATGTTCAGATTTTGCTGATTGTCATACTGTACTATAAAGCAAAATGAGGAGGCAGTAGACACAATGAAGCAAAGTTAATTTGTGCCCCTTTTGTTCCATTTTTAAACAGGTTTGGCAGGCTTTTATATACAGGTAGCCCACTGTATTCACAGGGGATACATTCCCAGACTTAGCACAAATACTTGAAACTGTGAGTAATGGTGAACCCCATAGAATCACACTGGAGGACCTAGGAAATGCCTAGAGAGGCCACCTCTCTAGGAATCTCCAGTGTGACTCTATGGTGATGCCTAGACAGCTCCAGCACAACTCTGTGGTAACTTCCAGCAAAAGATACCCATAGAGTCACTCTGGGGGACCTAGGAAATGCCTAGAGAGACCATATTGTTTAGATGATGGATAATTGAAACTGTGGGTACTGGTTCTACGCATACAGGGGTGACCTGTAATTTCAAAAACCTGCCAGAGCTATTGACCATTGGGATGTGAATAAGATAGAAGAGCATCTCTAATTCCCTATTATATTTCCTTAGGATCTGAACCCTTTTGGCAGTCCCAGCTAGAGCAGATACATTGAACCAATTAGGATTGCACATATGTTTATTCAGCATTCAACAGTTGGTTCAATGGATTTATTCCAGTTGGAACAACTAATTGGATTCAGGCACCAGGTTTAGGCACTAGAAATTTGGATAACATAGTGACTAGTAGGAGGCTCCTCTGACCGGTAGTTTGTTCTGTCTGTGAGCACTCCTGATGGCACATGGAATAAATATTTTGGTACTTTTGCTAAAGTCCCTCTTTCAAGAGCTCTGATGTCCTAACAGTGCTTCTCAAGTTCCCTGATGTGGCAGATCAGCAATTTTGCTTTCAATGTGCCAAAGACCGGTACCATATTTGTCCAATATTATTATCATATTTGCATAGTTTATAATATTATTGTGGACCAGCATCTAATGGTTCACAGACCAGGTGTGACCCATGGAACACCACTTTGAGTTGTATGGCCCTTCACAACTGCTGAGAATGAAGATACTTAATAGCTTTACCTGTGTGTTTTATTTTGTATTAGTTTAAATAAGTACCCTGAAGATATCAGATCCCATCTGATTTTGGAAGTTAAGTAGGCCTCATTAGTACTTCAGTTGGAGACAGCCAGGGTGCTGTAGGGTTTATTTCAGAGGAAAGCCATAGCAAACCACCTCTGAGTGTTCCTTACCTAAGAAACCCCTATGGAATTCATTAGTCGCCTTAAGTTGACAAGACTTGAAGGCACATACACTCACACAAAAGTTGACATCAGTGCCAGTTCTAGGGAAAAGACAGACTATAAAGTGTTAGGACAGGAAGAATAGAAGGAAGGAAATAAATAAATATTAATTAGAAGAAGGTTTTTCCTTTGCGGTATGAGCCTGGCTTCTTCACAGCTTCACCATTGGCAAGACACATGCATTCCATCAAGCTGAGTACTTGGTCAAGCATCAGTTTTGTTCCTTCCTTTGTCCATCAACTAGATCTTACTGATTAATGTTCCTAAGGGCCACATCTACATTTATTCATTGATGTATTTGTTATTCACCTTATTTTTTAAAAAAACACAGAAAAGAAATAGTTGCAAAACTCAGCAGCTTCAAAATTCAAGGGTTTGGTTGGGAAATTGTTTTTCTGACATTACAGGGACTAGCCCATCAGCACCATCTGTACCTTGCTTTTTTACAAACATGGAGCCCCTGGAAAGGAAAAGGTATGTTTGTTGTTGAAAGTATTGAAGGTGCTTCCAAAAATGCCCCAGTGCTGTAGAAATCTTATCTTCATCAGCTTTTTTAAAAAGTTCCATGCAAAACCACATTGAATGCTTCTTCCTATAGCAGATTTTGTCTTCATTTGCAGGCTATTGTGGTGACAGATGGAGAGAGAATTCTTGGTCTAGGGGATCTAGGAAGCTACGGCATGGGAATACCAGTAGGAAAACTTGCTCTCTATACTGCGTGCGGTGGTGTTCACCCCCAACAGTGCCTACCTGTCCTTCTAGACGTCGGCACAGACAATGAGGTGAGATTATGCGCTTATTTTCTTTCAATAAAATTACTGGGGTTTGTCTGAAATGTTGTTCTTTAATTACCAATTTTCAACAGCCATTGTAGTCTATTGCATAAAGATATAATAAAGAGCCTGAAATAATGTCAAATTTATTGTAGCTTCAGCTAGAGTTCATTTCTTGAGATGCATGAAGTGTTGCGCACGAGCCAGTTTGTCCATTTGATGAATGGAGTGTAGTCCTCAAAAGTTGTCCTGTTCTGTTTCTTCTGCCATCCCCTGATTTTATACCATCTAGACTGATGAGAAATTCTGAAGAACTAAAAAGCTTGTGCACCCTTTTTGTTCGGTCCTAACAAATTTGGATTGGGAATTTGTGAATTAATGTATTGTAATGTTTGGCCATAAAATTGTACGGTTGTTATTCTTGATTTCATTATGTGTTTTCCAGAATTTCCACCCTGGCTTTTTATTCTGAAAGACTTAAAGGATAAGGGCTTATAAAATAATATTAATACAAAACACAATAAAATACAGTTGTCCCTCCATATCCACGGATTTGGTATCCATGGATTTAAGTATTCACAGCTTGAAAATATTCTTTAAAAATAATAATCAAAAAAACAAACCTTGATTTTGCCATTTTATATAAGGGACACCATTTTGCTATACCATTGCATATAATGGGACTTGAGTATTTATGGATTTTGGTATCCACGGGTGTCCTGGAACCAAACCCCAGCGAATATGAAGGGACAACTGTACCACATTAAAAAAAATAACCATGAGGATGAAAAAAACTGCTAGATAGCAGATAAAGGCAGAAGTACATTCTTGCAAACAAGCTTGTAAAATGTGGGCTAGACAAGTTAACTGTTCAATGGATTTGTAATTGGTTGACCGGCCGAACCCAAAGGGTGCTCAGCAGTGGCTCCTCTTCGTCTTGGAAAGATGTGACCAGTGGGGTGCCACAGGGTTCTGTCCTGGGCCCAGTGCTATTCAACATCTTTATCAATGACTTGGATGAGGGAATTAGGGGCATACTTATCAAATTTGCAGATGACACCAAATTGGGAGGAGTAGCTAATACCCTAGAGGACAGGATCAAAATTCAGAATGACCTGGATAGACTGGAGAGCTGGGCCAAAGCTAACAAAATGAAATTCAATACGGAGAAATGTAAAGTACTGCATTTAGGGTAGAAAAATGAAATGCATAGATATAGGATGGGAGAGACCTGATTGAATGAGACTACGTGTGAAAGGGATCTAGGAGTCCTAGTAGACCACAAGTTGAACATGAGTCAACAATGTGATGCGACAGATAAAAAGGCCAATGCGATTTTGGGCTGTATCAATAGAAGTATAGTGTCTAGATCAAGGGAAGTAATAGTGCCACTCTATTCTGCCTTGGTCAGACCTCACTTAGAATACTGTGTCCAGTTCTGGGCACCACAGTTCAAAAAGGATATTGACAAATTGGAGCGTGTCCAGAGAAGGGCAATTAAAATGGTGAAAGGTCTGGAAACGATGCCTTATGAGGAGAGACTTAGGGAGCTGGGTATGTTTATCCTGGAAAAAAGACGGTTAAGAGGCGATATGATAGCCCTGTTTAAGTATTTGAAGGGATGTCACGCTGAGGATGGATCAGGCTTGTTTTCTGCTGCTCCAGAGACTGGAACACGGAGCAATGGATGCAAGCTCCAGGAACAGAGATTCCACCTCAACATGAGGAGGAACTTTTTGACAGTAAGAGCTGTTCGGCAGTGGAACGCACTCCCTCGGAGCGTGGTGGGGTCTCCTTCCTTGGAGGTCTTTAAACAGAGGCTGGATTGCCATCTGTCGGGGATGCTTTGATCGTGATTTCCTGCGTGGCAGGGGGTTGGACTGGATGGCCCTCGTGGTCTCTTCCAACTCTGCAATTCTATGATTCTATGATTCTATGATTCTACATCTGTGGGTGCATCTACATTGTAGAAATAATGTAGTTTGACACCACTTTAACTGCCATGGCTCCATCCTACAGAATACTGGGATTTGTAGTTTTGTGAGGCACCAGGACTCTTTGAACAAGAAGGTTAAAGACCTTGTAAAACTACAAATCCCATGATTCCATAGCACTCAAAGTGATGTCAAACTGCATTATTTCTACAGTGTAAATGCACCCTGGGGTGATATGATCTTTCACTGTGACCTTAAAATCCTAGCAGAACAGTATAAATGACAGCGAAGAAGGCACCTTACAAACTTCTCTGCAAAGAAGATAAACAGGAGTGAAAGTTCAACCATGTAATATCTAGCCTCCAGCTATGGCAGTCAGTAATTGCTTTGAAGAAGGTAAAAAAGAAAATCAAGAGTTTTTTTACAGTGGAGCCAACATGGTGTAGTGGTTTGAGGGTTGGAATAGGACTCTGAAAGACCAGAGTTCAGCAATGCAAACCCACTGGGGGACTTTGAGAAGTCACACTCTCTTAGTTTAAGAGGAAGACAATGGCAAACCCCTCTGACAAGAAAACCCTAGGATAAGTCATGATCAGCAAAGTCCATTCTTGTGTGCAACTGCAGTGGAGCTTATAAACGCCCCAACCTGTGAAGCTCACTGATTGATTTTGGAGAAGTTGCATTTTCTCCACCTAATCAACCTTGCAAAGATGGTTGTGAAGATAAAATGGGATAAGATGTCAGCTTGGGCCCCTTTAGAACACTCTGTACGACTATGTTCTCCATTGCACTTGAACTGTAACATTTGCTTACTTACTTATTTGATTCCTTACTGGATATGTACCTCCAGCTTTCTCCCAGAGACTGACATTCAAGGCAATATAGTAATGAAAGAAAAGATATAATAATATAATATATACAGTATATACAGTTAGGTCCAGAAATAATTGAACACTGACACAAGTTTTGTTATTTTAGCTGTTTACCAAAATAAAATCAAGTTACAGTTAAATGCTTCTAGTGCCCAGTTACTTGTGGTCTCTTGAAAAAGAGAGGACTACATATTAAAGGACTGTAATTCCTAAACCCTTCCTCCAATTTGGATGTGAATACCCTTAAATTAAAGCTGAGAGACTGTACTTTAAGCCCATATTCATTATTTAACTGTAACTTGAATTTATTTTGGTAAACAGCCAAAATAACAAAGTTTGTATCAGTGTCAATTATTTCTGGACCTAACTGTATATAATATAATGAAAGAAAAGTAATGCAATTAAAACATAAAGCAAATTAAAAATGCAACTAAAATATATCAATAAATGAAAGAACAGCACCCATCTGGTTAAAAATCTCTTTTGCAGCAACCCAAATTGATGGCTGAATCCTGCCTGAATACAATTTTTAAAAACCTTTGCCGACTAGTTGAAGGACAACAAAGAGTGTACCAGCTTAGCCTTGTCTAGTACAAAGTTCCATAGCCTGCCAATGGCTGCCAAGAAAGCCTGGTGTTCCCCAGATGTGTACATTTCCCATAATCATTAGGATGATCTATAAGGAAAGAAATGTATGGGGTCAGTGCTTGACAACTGGCATGGAGTCATCATGCTGACTGGTTAGTTTAGTGTAAGTGTCACATAGAAATCCTAGCTTATCTTGTCTTCACATGCAAGAATGGAAAATTCTCAAAATATTTCTCATCACCAGATGAGATAGTGAAGGTTCTTTTTTTTCTTTTTCTTTTTCCTTAGGTACGCTTTCAAAGAGATTATTAGCATTTGTGTTTTTTTAATATTTTTATTAACAAATTCATAACAAAAAGCAGACAAAATAGCATAAATTGGTTGAATATACACAACAAATAAGACATATATACAAAACATAACAAAGATATTAAAATAATTACAAATAAACAAGACAAAATAAACACATCAACAACATAAATGAACTTCCCCCAGGTTGAGTGATCAGCTTTAAAAAAAGGATTAATCCTTATATAAATATTTCAGACCTTTCCCTAACTCAAGTTAATATACCACCAAGTGAGATCATATAGACTTTGGCAGACTGCTTAATTTCCCCCAACTTGAGCCTTGTATTATAGACATTATTATCTTTCTTATTAGCATTAGATTATTAGCATTTGTGAGACTTTTTTTTTTTTTTTTTTACAAATTGCACTAAATGATTTTAAGCAAACTGCAGTTGCTGGCTTTGTTGTATGGACATTTGAAATGGAGACACCCTGGATGGGTTGTCTGTGTATTATTATTATTATTATTATTAATATTAATATTAATATTAATCAATAATCCTATCCTTCTGTGCTTGCTGTGTATGGCCTAAATCCTATTGTTACTCTCAAACAGAGTAGACCCATTGATTCAGTGAAACTTACCTATCTGTTGACTCACCATTCAAAAGTTAACTTAATGGGTCTATCCCAGCTGAGACTAACCAACAGGATTCTGGCCAACGTGTGTACGGTACTTTGCTTAACAAAGGGGTAAGTAATGCCAAACTAGGACTGTGGTAGACTAGAGTACGAATCCCTGCTCAGCCATGGAAATCTATTAGGTGACCTTGAGCAAGTCACCTCCTCTCAGCGTCAGAGGAAAGCAGTGGCAAACCCCCTCCAAACAAATCTTGCCAAGAAAACCCCATGATAGGCTCACTGTAAACCAAAAACAACTTGGGGGCCACAACAAGAACAAACAAGAAAGAAACTAGTGCACAATTGCTGAGACCTCAGCAAGAATCATAGAATCATGGAGTTAGAAGAGACTACAAGGGTCATCTAGTCCAACCCCCTGCCCTGCAGGAATACACAATTAAAGCATTCACAACAGATGGTCATCTAGCCTTTGTTTAAAACTAGGAGGGGGGAGTGCTCATCAGTTCACTCTCATACAGGAGGTGAAAAACCTTGCAGCAGTTATTGATTTGCTGACAGCATGTCCCAGTGTGCAGACACACCTAGTCTTATTGAAAAAGAGAAATTTGTCTGATCTTCTTTACATCTCCACTAGTTTTGGTCCAAAAACTATTACCCGAAGAGGTGGGGGATCCATGGGAACCCACCAGTGATGCCAAAATCTTAGTTATTAATTGGGGGAATTATTAGTTCTAATGGATGGCTGTGAGAGGTCAGTAACGTTCGGGACCTTTGCACCTGTGTACACTAGTACTCACTTCAGAGAACTCCAGGTAAAAGTAAAATAAATGGGTTTTATTGGAAAATACCTCAAAAAGAACTCACTGATGCAACAAGTGCTCAGAACCACACATGGAGAAGAGGAGAACTCAGATGGAAATCTGAGGGTGGCACCCGGGCACATGGGCAGAGAGTGTGGCAGGGTGTCATCCACAATGGCACACTTTGCTTTTGTTTGGGACTAATATTTATACTGTATATCATGTCCTGAAGGTGTGTTTGGGCTTAGATCAAAGCATAGGTGGGTTTCCCAATATTTAAACAAAGGAAACCAAAACTCTGCTGATTGTTGTTAATGGCTGAGAGATAGGAGCTGATGGGTTTATGACAACCTTGTATTGTAGGATAGGGAGGGGTAATGAGGGGTATTTCCTGGGAATAGGGGTTGTTTTGGTCCCTTGTTTGTTTGTGATGTGTGACTCATTGCCAAGGGTGCCCAAGAGGGGATTAGCACATACCACCTTAATGGCATTGTTTACTAGGGGCTTTGCTTAATCCTGTCGTGGGTGTGTCTGCTAGTATTTTTCCACAACACCTTCCTAGGTACTTGTGACCTCCATTTGACCTCACCTTTTAGTCTACCCCGGACTACTAAACCCCTTGAAGCATCTAATATTGCCAGTTATGAGATATTATAGGGATGGGGTGTAAGGCATGGTAACAAACCTTTAGTCTAATTCTGTTCCTGTTTGTTCAGAAGTAAGTCCCCCTATGCTCAATGAGACTTATTCCCCGATAAGTGTGCCTAAAGCTGCAACCTGAATCAATAACGTGATGATAATAATACAGTGATAGCCTTTCAGAAAGGCTATTTGAAAGACTGTGTCTCCCTATATGAGCCTGCCAGAGTCTTAAGATTTAGAGGGGAGGGCATTCTCTCTGTCCCACCACCATCACAGGCTTATTTGGTGAGGACATGGGAGAAAGCCTTCTAAGTGACTGACCCCAACTTCTGGAATTCCGTTCTATGAGAGATTAGGCGGCTCCCCTCTCTGCTCTCACCAGCAGGCAAAGACTTTTTTGTTCAAGCAGATATTTAATGTGTAATTATTTGCAGAGAGGCTGTGTCATTGACCCCACCAGGCTGGCCCTAACACTGTTCCTAGCACAGGTTGCCTGTCACTCTCACCTTGCCCTGGGGTCCCCCTTTCAAATCCCTTTCTGGATTTGGGGCCTGGGCCTCTAGGGTGACTGACCCCTTTGTGGACAAGTTTGGCTAAAAGTGTTTCTTCTGATGGTAAGCGTGTCCAACCCTTATTCCAGTGTGAATAAAGCCAGTCTGAGTCAATGTGAACAATTTTACAAACCACTTCAGATCATTTCTTATAACCAAGCGTTTAACAACTTCTAGGATTTGGTATTAACTATATATTAAAATGTGTGCTTTCAAGTTTCTTGATGACTTGTGGTGACCCCATGAATTTCATAAGTTTTTCCTAGGGAATAAATATTCAGATGTGGTTTTGCCAGTTCCTTCCTCTGAAATATAGCTTACAGAACTTGATATCTGCTCAAAAATAAGTCTAATTGAATTCAATTGGACTTTTTCAGAAGTAAGAGAGTGAAGCCCAAGGGTCTTAATTGAAAAAAAAAAACCATAATGGTAAGTTAAATGCCAAAATCTGCTTTTATAAATACAGGTTATCCAGAATTCCAAAATCCGAAATATTCCAAAATCTGTAACTTTTTTTAATGCCAACATGACAGGGTATTTTGTGTTTTATGTGTTTTCTGAAGGTTCAATGTACACATAGTTTGTTTCATGCAAAAAATTATTTAAAATACTGTGTATGAAATTACCTCCAGGCTGTGTGTCTAAGGTGAATATGAAACATAAATGAATTTCTGGTTTAGACTTAGGTCACTTCTCCAAGTTATCTCATTAGGTATATGCAAATATTCCAAAATTCAAAATACCGGTATTCCAGAATACCTCTGGTCCCAAGCATTTTGAATAAGGGAGATTCAACCTGCAGATGGAAATTTACAACAATCTTTGAGACACTTTAATGTTGATGGTTGTCTGAATCCATCCACAGACAAAATACAACAAAATTTCAAACACACATCATAGTGATACCTTTATTAGGTTAAATAAAAGATGCAAAATACATTATGCAAGCTTTTGAAGCTTGCTTGCTTCTTCATCAAGAATGCTGTTGAAAATCATACAGGAGAGGAAAAGTGATCATGTCAGAGTCACAGCCTGCATCTTGTTTGAGATGTTTCCTTATGATGGTTTTTAAGGTGGACTTGAGAGAGAGTTGGTGAAGGTCGAGCCCCACCCCTTCTTGGCCACGTGGGGACTAAGGAAAAACTAGTGTTGCAATTCTTCACTAATTTTCTTCTCAAAGGTAGCAATTAGGGATTTTACCAGTTTTCTTCTCACTGCAAGAAAGTCTTTGAAAACTGTTATCTGCAGTTTAGAATTTGTAATCTGTGTAAAATTCATGCAAGGTATGTTATACTGCTTGGAAAGGTAAAGGCAGAAGGAAAAGAGGAAGACCACACTATAGCTAGATAGGCTCAATCAAGCACTGAGCTTGCAAGACCTGAGCAGACTGTTGATGACAGGGTGACATGGGAGCTCTCTCATTCAAAGGGTCGCCATAAGTTGAAGTCAACATTACAACAGTTAACAACAGTATCTCTGCAGAAATATTATTAATGCTGTTTCCTGTGCAGATCAGGCCCGTTGTTACCCTGTTTCCTCCATGGAACAGGAGGAAGTCCTGACGGGCACACTGACCCATCGCTGCAGTCACTGCTTCTGCCATTTCCCTCACTTTGTCAGAAGGCAGGAAGGGGACACACAAGATGTGACTAAGACTCCCTGCATGTGATCAGCCTTGGTCAGATGCCTCAGGATTCCTTCCTGCCTTTCAGGAGAGTGAAGCAGACCAGCAACTTCAGTGAGGGCCGGCCTGCCAGGACTGGCTCATGTCTCATAGGGTCCAATCCATTTCCTCCCTGCGGAAATGGATTTCAGCAGGTATTATTCTAAAACGTTCTTTTGGACTCTACCCCGCCTTCCTCCCGTAGCTGCCCTGGAGGTGGTGAGTGACCTTTAATCCGCAAACTTTGAGACGCAAAGTTTCGAAGCAAATGTTATCTAGATGGCTAAAGGCTTGTATATATCTCAGTTATGACTTGGCTAAAGTCCCAAGACCAAGCTATGTATTAGCTCATTCTACAAGATCAATGGCTACCACAAACAGCTCCTCATAGGGCATGGCTTCCAGACCTCCCACCATTTTGGTCGCCCTTCTCTGGACACATTCCAGCTTCTCAATATCCTTCTTTAATTGTGGTGCCCAGACCAAAGCAGAATACAGTGGCACTATTACTTCCCTTGATTTAGACACTATACTCCTATTGATGCAGCCTAGAATCACATTGGCTTTTTAAGCTGCCACATCACACTGCTGACTCATATTCGGCTTGTGGCCCACTAAGACTCCTAGGTCCCTTTTGCATGTACTGCCATCAAGCCAGGTTATAAAATGGATTAATTTAGATCAGGGCAAGCAGCATTTGGTAAAACAGTACTACAGGCAGTGGCTCATGATACTTCTGTTTAGTCCCTTCCTGGTGTTGGTGGCCTGGGTATATTCCATGAGTAGTGGATTACTCCTTCAGCCTACTTGAGTATGAGAGGTTGATACTCACTAAGAATGGCCATTAAATTCCCTGTGTCATCAAGACTGCAGGGCTCTGAGATGGGGGCCAGATGGGGTAAATTGCCTTTCTAGACAAGCCTTTAACTTATCCTTTGTTTTACACACAATTATACCTTACTTTAGATAATAAGCTGTTGAAATAATAATAATAATAATAGCAGTTTGAAGAATTCTTGTTTTATTTTGCTTGAAAAGAGCATCTTGATGACTAAATCTGACCACATCAAATAGCCATGAAATATTTACTGGCTAAAGGCAAAACAAAACAAAAATCTTTGCAGATGTCCCTCTTGGCATGAACGGTTGGACTCTATCCCTTTGGAATCATAATGCAGAAAACTGCAAACAGATGCAATCCCCTTATATTATGATCACAAGTGTTAGGAGTGTGCGATCTGACAAAACACTGAAATTAATTAGGCTCAAACCACCCACAGGGGGATTCTTCCTTTGCTGAAACATAATCTCCTCCAAATAGGCATGAAGATGTGTTGGTTTCCTTGTGAGCATCACAGGAAAAATCAAAATCTGTATTTGCCTGGCCTTGTTTCTTTTAGCTCACCTTTTCATGCTGAAAGATGTACTGACTCCTTCAACTCTTGCTGGCAGGAAAGCTGTTTCAGTTTTGGGCCAGTGGGATGGAAGACATCCAGCATACATCTGTTTCACAGCACCTACTGAAACAATTTAGACACCAAGCTGACAAGAGTTCCCAGCTGAATTACAACAGTCACTTGTATCTGTTTCTGGAGAGACGCACTGTACTCCACTTAGGGCTTATCTACATGGGGTAAATATGCCAGCTTGCCCCCGTTCCAGAGCCCTGAAGTCCAGATGACACAGGGCATTTACCCCAATCTGCCCCTAGGCAGTCCTCACTACCCCCGGGGCAGATATGGGGCTGGAAGGAGGTAAAAGATGCGGCCTGATAAACTGTTATATGAAAATACCCAGTTTAATCTGTTCCCACTAGGTTGGACCTCATATGTCCGTGGGAGCACATCCCAGCACGCCATCCCTTGCTGCCGCCACCACCATTTCCCTGGCTCTCTTGGAAGCCAGGCAGGGGTCCCTCAGCGTGTGACCAAGGCTGGTCACTTGCAGAGGGCCTTCAGTCACATGTTTCAGGCCCTCTTCCTGGCTTGCACATCAGCAAGGGAAATGATTGCAGCAGCTGCAACAACAGGTTAGAGTTCTGTTTAGGTGCCACCCATTTTCTCTAGGTAATGGGGGCAGAACAGGCCAAATCTGGAGCCAGGACAAAAAGGGGACTTGCAGCAACCTACCACAGGACAAAGAAGGCCTAGATCCTAAAGGGGGTACTCTGCTGCTGCTAATGGAGATGGGATTTTTATCATCTAGCTTTTACTGCCTTTGTCCTAGGGATGGGAAGAATATTCAAAACTATTTACAAAATAACCAAATAACACATTTCTCGTGTGTTGAGAAACTCTGGCAGAAAGAATCGTGGAGCACAGTACAGTATATCTGCAGAAATATTATTAATGCTGTTTCCTGTGCAGAAAACACTGCTTTCTGTACAAAACAACCACATGTAAATTTTCTGTAGCATAAGTTCCAAACTTCAAAGACACTCATCAGTCTAGAATACCAGTCCTGTATATGTGGGGGTCAGCCTGTAATCAGGTGCACAGAGCCAATGTGGTGTAGTGGTTTGAGTGTTGGACTACGATTTTGGAGACCAGGGTCCAAATTCCCACTTGGCCATGGAAACCCACTGGCAGACCTTGAGCAAGTCACACTCTCTCAGCCTCAGAGGAAGGCAGAAACAAACTCTCTGAACAAATCTTGCCAATAAAACCCCACGATGGGGTTGCCTTAGGGTTGCTATAAGTCTGAAATGACTTGAAGGCACACAACAACAACAAAATCAGATGCAATGCCTAAAGCTCTAAAGGCACCAAAACCTGTCTGATTTTGGAAGCTAAGCAGGGTCAGCCCTGTTTAGTACTTGGTTGGAAGACTGTCAATGAATACCACGTGCTGTAGACTACATTTCAGAGGAAGGAACTGGTAAAACCACCTATGAGTATGCCTTGCCTAAGAAAACCATAGGGTTCATGGGATCACCATAAGTTGACAGGCAACTTGAAGGCACACACACACAATCAGATGCACAAAGGTAGGACAGGTGAGATCTGTCTGGACAGCAATACATTTATTTAAAAGGAGACAGGTCTGCTTCCCTGCAGTTTTTCCTGTGGACAAAATACTTCAATAAAATGTTGAATTTTCTGTCAGGCACATCATTATGGTACAATGGAGAGGAACCTGAGTCACAGTCCAGGGAATCCCCTTTTATGTTTCCTGGTGAAGGAACACAGCTGCGTGCCTGTAGCCTTGGAAAATAAGTAACAAAAAATATGGCGAGACAGTGGGCATGCCAACTATGTAGTACTGGGAAACAATAGATCACTTGACGGGATGTCCTCACATCCCTTTTCTTTGATATGGCCTCATTCAGACACTGATTCCCCACAGGGTGAAAACAAATTCCCTTTCCATGTAGTCACCAGGGGCCAGTGAGTCATCCCGTTAGTCAACACACCTGCTTGCGTTTCCTTCACTTGACCCAACTTCTGTTTCCCACCAGGCTAAACCAGTCGTCCTGGAAGCAGACCTTCCTGTGAGTCATTGGTTCTAATAGACCTTCCAATTTGGAACTGGCATGGAGGCCAAGATGGAAAATGAACCAACAATATGAGATGTATGTGTGTGTGTGTGTGTGAGAGAGAGATCGTATGCATGTGTTGTGTGTAGTTTGAAGCTGTGGGAGAATACCTAAACACCTTATTCCCTTTTATGAGCTTGCCCAGGCTTTGAGATCTTTAGAGGAAGCCTTTCTCTCAGTCTTAATGCTTCAGAAGCATGTTTGGTAGGGATGTACAAAATGGCCTTCTCAGTGTGCTGGGCCCTTCCAAGGGAGACTAAGCTGCCCTTCCCTCTTGCCCTTCTACCAGCAAGCAAAGGCCTTTTTATTCAAATAGGCTATTGGCAAAGGATCCTGAGGATGGTGGTGGTGATGGTTTTATAACCCAGTCTTTCCCCATCACTGGGACACAAGGTGGCTTATGAAAATTAAAACATACAGATAAAAGCATGTATCTGTAAAAACATGGCCAGAATTCTACATGCGCTACTTAGTTATGGTGCTATCTTAACTGTGTAGCTAAGTAGTATCTCCCAGCCCAACCCCCTCAACCCTACTTTATGGGGCATCAGTCATGTGGAGAGAAGGAGGTCCATTTTGCTGGCGATTCGGACACAAGTGGATGACTAGCCAACGAGGCTGTGACAAAAAAGTGTGACAGGTGTCCTGCGTCTGATTGCTGCAACCTCACTGGCTGGTAGGAAGGGAGTGGAAAGAAACATCATCCACCACACCCCAATCACCAGTAGAATGGATTCCTTTCTCTCCATGTAGCTGATGCCAATAAAGTAATTCTGAGGAGGCAGTTATGATCATGACAATAGTGCCACTCTCTGTAGGCACCATGAATATAGATCCACTACATTTGCATAGCTCCAAGTTATGCATCCATAAGTCTGATCCTGCATTCCAGCCAATATTACTATTATTGTCAGTTTCACAGTCTGCCAGGTGTTACTGACTGGAGTTTTGGACCATCAATGATTTGGATCTTGTCAAAAAAATGTAGGACTCAGTGAGATATCACCAAATGATATGGCATGTTCCAAGTCATGTCATTTTTCATTAGTGTACTATTGTGATCCTATCTATGGTGATTTCATTTTGATGTTTTTCAGTCCATTTGGAATTACTGTATTCCCAGAGCTCCTATCACTATTGAAACCACAGCTGTTTTTTCCTATTATTGTTGTTATTATTATTATTATTATTGGCGGCGACGGCAACAGCATTGTCATTAACAGCAGCATCAACTTTATTTATATCACACTTTTTCTCCAAGATTGAGACTCAAGATATCTTACAAATTAAATTTATTTTTTAAAAAAACATGCAGAAAGTTAAAATACAATTAAATTACTTTCAGTTCTATCAGTGATTCAAAACATATCCTTTAAAAGACATGAAATAACCAGTACAGCATAAAGAAACACTGACTATGTTAGGGTTGTTCCAGATATGAGGATTAGGTTACACTTTGGTTTTGAGCTAAGGAGTGGGTGTAAGATCTAGGGTTAGAGTTAGCTTTGGGTTAGGGTTTATTACCAGAATCCCATATGAGCTGTTACATTACATAACTTTCCATATACCTAACTCCATAGCAAAGGCTCTAAGAAACCCCTTTACTGAATTGTGAATATGTGTAACAGGACACCAGCAAGAGTGCCCAATGCACGTTAATGCCCGATTCCCTTCAGGGCCAGTGCAATGCCCATCCCATTGTGCATCAGTCCCATTGCACAATAGTCACTTTGCTGACTCTGCTACGTAGTAACCTAACAGCAGCCCTCTAGAGGATACAGATGTTATGGAATTGCCCAATTCTAATTCCCACAGACACAAGTCCATTTACAAAGACGTGAGATTCTGGCCAGTATTTTCTTTATACATAAGGTTATTAGGATCAGCATTGAGCTAAGGTTAAATTAGGCTTAAGGTTTAAACAGTTCCCAAAAACCTGTTAAAACAGAGAAACACCAAGGTTGTGGCATCACTAAGGCTGGTGTCACCCTTCCCCCCGATGGTGTCACCTTGTGCAGTTTGGCCTCTCCGCACCTTGACCAAGGAGGGAGTCAGCTTAAGTTTCCTAGAAGGAGAATTCTAAATATGCCTATGGGACAAAGAGAAGGCCCTACCCCAATGATCTCTCTTGAAAGGCTGTACAAGAAAGAATACGCCTGAATAGGACTCTGTAGGTCATAACCAGCAGCGAGATGCTGTTCTTTATTTTACTGCTGTATTTTTCATCTGTCTTCTGTTTTAATTTCATTTGTTTTAACTAGAGTGGACCCACTATCTGTATATATAAAACTCTTGGGTATGTTGCCTTTCCCAGTGTGCTGATTGGCTGCTCAGGAAACACACCCAACTAATTACCACCCACATGCAAATTCCCTCTCCACCTCACAATCCACTCCTGCCACTCAATCTGCATTCCCCAGCCTCACACGTTCCCCTCCTTCCCTTCATTCCCTCACCAGTCATGGGCTGCGGTGGGACTCAGTCAACTGGCAGCGGCTGCCATAACCCCGACAGTCAAATGGTGGTGGTGGTGGTGGTGGTGGTGGGTTGCCTGTGATAGGACCCAGGCAGTTGACTGGTGGCAGCAGCACCAGGGCAACAGAGTGAGTCACCCTCAGCAATTGCAAGAAAAGTGGGGAATGCTGAGAAGGGAGAGGAGGGATTTAAAAATCCACCGACCTACCGTACAGGGTTATTGTGAGTTCTACTGGGTGTTTGGGGGGATTTTTTAATGGCGAGTGTTATGCTGGATACAGCTAGTATTAATAAAATTTACCTAAGCATTGATTTACCAAGTTCCCATTGATTGAATGCTACTACTCTAGTTGGGCTAATAATTGGGTTTAGATTTCAGCCATATACATACAGTACCTCCACTTGTGTAAAAAGGCTGGTTGGTTTTGCTATTAATTCAACAGATCTCCAAAACTGTGATCACTTTTGAGGTGAGTATTGGCGTGATCTTGGGAGGTCTGGGTTGCAAATTCCCCATGAACCATGGAACTAACTGTCTTTCAGCCTGACCTACTTGACAGGGTTGTTGTGGACAAATAATGGTGAGAGGGAGGGCCATGGATGTCACCTTAAGCTTACTGGAGTCAAAAACAGGATGTAAATGTAATGAAGAAATAAGCAAAACCTTCTTAAGAATTCATTTTAATTCAGAAATTTATTCGGTGGTAATTACAAACATTATTCATGTGCACAAATGATGGCCTGATCCAGAAAAGCATGTTGTTATTTCTCTGACCTCGCCATAATTACTAGGGAAGCAGGGTGGGAGAACAAAGAGCAAATGACCCAGTTGTTATGCTGGAATCCTAAGGTAAAGATAAACCTCACACACTAGAAAGGGTCTTGGCACTTGCCTTGTACCCCCTGGGGGTTCATTTAATTGCACAGAATCCAAGTGTCCAACTGAGTTGATCTTGTTTAGGGTTAACTGCCTGAAACAAAGATAAGAATCAGACATCCTGGTAACTTGATGAATACAAATTTCTTTCTTGCAGGGCAAAAAGCAGTGGGCAAACTGACAGAGTTTGTTTTCTCCTGCTCCGTTCTAGGCCTTACTGAATGATCCACTCTACATTGGTCTGAAGCACAAGAGGGTTCGTGGGAAACAGTATGATGACCTGATAGATGAGTTTATGCAAGCCGTCACTAACAAGTGAGTGGGATTTTAATGCATGTTTTCTTTTCACCCATTCGCTCCTTTGCTTCAAAGGAGGTTAAAAATAAGCCTGTAAACATTCAATTTTTGAAGCAGATTCACACAGAAATAATCCATTAAATGGGTGCCCTCATGGGTGGTCTTAGACCCTTTGTACTTGAATACGCTTGAGTCAAGATTATTTAAGCCCATGGAAAGCTGATGGGACACTGGAACAATATCCTGCTGTTATCCCAGAAGATGCAGATGTAACTCACATGGGCCAGCATCCTGTTAGTAACATAAGGATAAGTCCAATATACACCAACATATGTCTTTTTTGGTCGTTGCAGAGGTTGCTCTTCCTCCCTCCACAACAACCCAGGTCCCCCCAGGATTCACCATTTCACCACGATAGCTCCTCCACAGGACCATGGCAGATCTCAGTGGATTATATCACCAGTCTGCACCTGGCTATGGGGACATAACCAAGTGTTTCTCTGACACACAGCCCTCCGCTGTCCACCAGCCACTGAATGGTTGGGGCTTGCAACAGCTAAATGGTTACAGTAGTAAAGGGGAGGAGAATCATAGCGCAGTTCTGCCTGCTGAATTTTTACAATATACATGAAATGAGCCATTGATTCTGAAAACTGAGCCCTAGTTTCTTACTAGGATAATTTCTGTCCAACCCAGACATTTCAAGCTGCAACTGGAAGTTCACGTGGCTCAATATTTCTCCATACAAGGAAGAGAACACAACCAAACATTCCCAGGCGCAGAAATCTAGCATGTCATGGAAAAGGCTAGTCTGGAACCTCTCTTAAGACATGCTAGTTTTCTGTGTCTAAAGGGCTTTGCTTTGTATGAAGGTGTTTTTATGTCTTTAGATTATTTATATTCTGCCTTTGAAGGATACAGATCCCTCCAAAGAAGCTTATAGGAAGAATTAAAATACAAGTAAAAGCTCAATAAGATAATATCAAAACATAATGATCTTTTCACCAAAGCATTTAGTGTTTGCTGGCCCCGGACATGGGTCTTTATGAGTACATTAGATCATCTGGAGAGGCCTTTCTCTCTGTACCACCACCTTCTCAGGCTTGTTTGGTGAGAGTAAGGGTGAGGGCCTTCTCGGTGGCTGCTCCCAGACTTTGGAACTCCATCCCTAGAGAGGCCAGGGTGGCCCCATCCTTGCTCTCCTTCCATCAGCAGGTCAAAACATTTCTGTGCCATCAAGCTTTTACCAACTGACCAGGGTTGGGCTTTTAATGCTGTGCAGTGTTGTTTTCAAGGTTTACATATAGTCTTTTGAGGAAAAGAAGAACAACTGTGAGATTTTTCACAATTTGGGATTTTGTTGGAGACAGTGCACATGGTTTCCCTATGGAAAAAACATGTTTTGGGGCAAAAAAGGTATATTTTGCATATTCTTTCGCCTAGGTTTGTTTCTGAGAATACCTGCAGAAAAATGTGGTTTTTCTGTGCTAGAATTGTATGTGCAAATTCAAACAATTTACACTGCTTGTGCAACTTTACACAACTTGTGCAAATACTCTGATTCCTGTGCAGAAAAACCTTGTGTACTTTTCCTGAAATGTTTCTGCCCCCCCCCCCACAGGAATCAGTGTATTTTGACAAGCAAAATACATTTTCTACCCCAAAACACATTTTCCGCACACAAAAGCCATGTGTATTTTGAACAAATTAATTTTCTCCAACTAAATCCTTAAGTACGAATGAATAATGCTTGAAAATTGCACAGAAATGCTCATATTATCACAGAACAGGAAGAACAATGTTGAAATTATTATTTTTTTCTTGAATGCAGGAATAAAATAAACAAAGATTTACATCCCTTTTCTTGATCTGATACAGGTTTAAATACCATCAGTGTAAGATAAGTATGGTCCTTTTATTTAGAACTCCTGAACCTAGGGCCCACTCATACTACACAATTATAGTGCTATTATTCCAGTTTAACTGCAATAGTTCCATCCTGTGGAATCCTGCGGTTTGTAGTTTGTTGAGGCACTGGAGTGCTCTGGGTGGGAATCCTAACCTCCTCTCTCTAAACTGCAAATCTTAGGATTTCATTGGACAGAACCATGGGGATTAAAGTGGAATAAGAACACTACAATTGCATAGTGTGAATGGGTCCATGATTTGAAGAAAACCACATAGGTATGATGAATGCACATGTGTGGGCACATACAGATGCATATATGTGTGTGTTTAAAATATTGATGCAAACCCAACATGCTTTATTTATCCAGACTCACATATGAACTCTGGAGGTTTCCAATGTTCTCCTTGAGCAAGGAGCTCCAGATGTTCTCTAGCTCAAATTAAAATCTGAGCTAGAAGAGTAAATTGGGCTTTCCTAATCACACAGCTTCATGACATCCTACCCAACCCTCCACCTTTTCCTTTACGTCCCACATACCTGAGCTGGCAGTGGGTTTCAGCTGTGGGAAGCCCTCCCCCTCTGTGCTTTGGTTTCCAACGGCTACTGACATTGAAACAGAATTACCAGATTTGGATTGGTTTGAAAAGATGCCAAACTGTTCCCCATTCTAAGGGAAATAGCTCTACAGTACTTACTTCCAGACCATCTGATGCTCAGGAATCATAGGCAGACTCATATTCTTCTAATTTATAATTTAAAAATCATCTTTTTTGTATAGATCAGAGCTTAGTACAGATGTATAGAATAAACATCTTGTAGTGGTGGTGGAAATCTAAAAAGAGTGTCACATGGTCAGGGAGCACCCAAGGTTGCTGTTCTTCCTTCATGGTGGTCTCACAGAACATTTTGTTTTGCAAGGCCTAAAAATGAATGAGGAATGCCAGCTGCATGTTTTTAAATTCTCTTGAGAGCATTTAAATTCTCCTGTGAGTTGTGCCATTAGGAATCCTTCCTACCAGCTGAGAGAAGAACCAGGAGGCAGAGGGACATGGGAAAAGTCATTGCTCCAAGACTGTGCTTTGTTAGTAACATCAAGCTTCTTTTCTGGTTTTCCAGAATTATATACCTGGTGTGAGTAATTAGCCACTTGATGACAAAGTTTCAGGCGGGACATTATTTTCCAAGAGTTAGCAATAAATAGAATTTGTAATAGTAATGCCATATGCATCTTTGGAGAAAAAAATAAACAACATACTTCCTCAAAGAATATATAGAAGAACTATAATATAGAATAAAGAATATTGTGGCACTTTAAAGGCTCAAGAAATGTATTGTGGTATAAGTTTTCAAGGACTGTGTGTAGTTTCTGTGGCAACAGACTGACACAGCTATCCCTCTGGAAATCATTAGAGGACATAAAATGATGAGCTTGGAATCAAGTAGCTTTAGAATTGCCTCCACCTATCCTTTCTGTATCCTCTGACTTTGTATCCTTGGCTGTACTGTACAGTCGTCCCTTCACATTCGCGGGGGTTCCGTTCCGCGGACCCCCGCGAATGTGAAAAAACCGCGAATAACGACACCCCTCCCCCCTCCCTCCCCAGGCCTTCGCGGGGCCTTCCTAGGCCCCGCGGAGGCCTCCCCGGCCCTCCCTCCCTCCCTCCCCAGGCCTTTGCGGGGCCTTGCTAGGCCCCGCGGAGGTCTCCCCGGCCCTCCCTCCCGCCCTCCCCAGGCCTTCCTGGGGCCTCCGGAGACGCTCCGGAGGCCCCAGGATCGCCTCCCCAGCCCTCCCCAGGCCTTCCTGGGGCCTCCGGAGACGCTCCGGAGGCCCCAGGATCGCCTCCCCAGCCCTCCCCACCCCGTCCCCAGGCCTTCCTGGGGCCTCCGGAGCGTCTCCGGAGGCCCCAGGATCGCCTCCCCAGCCCTCCCCACTGCGTCCCCAGGCCTTCCTGGGGCCTCCGGAGCATCTCCGGAGGCCCCAGGATCGCCTCCCCAGCCCTCCCCAGCCCGTCCCCAGGCCTTTCTGGGGCCTCCGGAGATGCTCCGGAGGCCCCAGGATCGCCTCCCCAGCCCTCCCCAGCCCGTCCCCAGGCCTTTCTGGGGCCTCCGGAGATGCTCCGGACGCCCCAGGATCGCCTCCCCAGCCCTCCCCACCCCGTCCCCAGGCCTTTCTGGGGCCTCCGGAGCGTCTCCGGAGGCCCCAGGATCACCTCCCCAGCCCTCCCCACCCCGTCCCCAGGCCTTCCTGGGGCCTCCGGAGCGTCTCCGGAGGCCCCAGGATCGCCTCCCCAGCCCTCCCCACCCCGTCCCCAGGCCTTCCTGGGGCCTCCGGAGCGTCTCCGGAGGCCCCAGGATCGCCTCCCCAGCCCTCCCCAGGCCTTCCTGGGGCCTCCGGAGCGTCTCCGGAGGCCCCAGGATCGCCTCCCCAGCCCTCCCCACCGCGTCCCCAGGCCTTCCTGGGGCCTCCGGAGCGTCTCCGGAGGCCCCAGGATCGCCTCCCCACCCCGTCCCCAGGCCTTTCTGGGGCCTCCGGAGATGCTCCGGAGGCCCCAGTATCGCCTCCCCAGCCCTCCCCAGGCCTTCCTGGGGCCTCCGGAGACGCTCCGGAGGCCCCAGGATCGCCTCCCCAGCCCTCCCCACCCCGTCCCCAGGCCTTCCTGGGGCCTCCGGAGATGCTCCGGAGGCCCCAGGATCGCCTCCCCAGCCCTCCCCACCCCGTCCCCAGGCCTTCCTGGGGCCTCCGGAGCGTCTCCGGAGGCCCCAGGATCGCCTCCCCAGCCCTCCCCACCGCGTCCCCAGGCCTTCCTGGGGCCTCCGGAGATGCTCCAGAGGCCCCAGGATCGCCTCCCCAGCCCTCCCCACCCCGTCCCCAGGCCTTCCTGGGGCCTCCGGAGCGTCTCCGGAGGCCCCAGGATCGCCTCCCCAGCCCTCCCCACTGCGTCCCCAGGATCGCCTCCCCAGCCCTCCCCACCCCGTCCCCAGGCCTTTCTGGGGCCTCCGGAGATGCTCCGGAGGCCCCAGGATCGCCTCCCCAGCCCTCCCCAGCCCGTCCCCAGGCCTTTCTGGGGCCTCCGGAGATGCTCCGGACGCCCCAGGATCGCCTCCCCAGCCCTCCCCACCCCGTCCCCAGGCCTTCCTGGGGCCTCCGGAGCGTCTCCGGAGGCCCCAGGATCGCCTCCCCAGCCCTCCCCACCCCGTCCCCAGGCCTTCCTGGGGCCTCCGGAGCGTCTCCGGAGGCCCCAGGATCGCCTCCCCAGCCCTCCCCAGGCCTTCCTGGGGCCTCCGGAGCGTCTCCGGAGGCCCCAGGATCGCCTCCCCAGCCCTCCCCACCGCGTCCCCAGGCCTTCCTGGGGCCTCCGGAGCGTCTCCGGAGGCCCCAGGATCGCCTCCCCACCCCGTCCCCAGGCCTTTCTGGGGCCTCCGGAGATGCTCCGGAGGCCCCAGTATCGCCTCCCCAGCCCTCCCCAGGCCTTCCTGGGGCCTCCGGAGACGCTCCGGAGGCCCCAGGATCGCCTCCCCAGCCCTCCCCACCCCGTCCCCAGGCCTTCCTGGGGCCTCCGGAGATGCTCCGGAGGCCCCAGGATCGCCTCCCCAGCCCTCCCCACCCCGTCCCCAGGCCTTCCTGGGGCCTCCGGAGCGTCTCCGGAGGCCCCAGGATCGCCTCCCCAGCCCTCCCCACCGCGTCCCCAGGCCTTCCTGGGGCCTCCGGAGATGCTCCGGAGGCCCCAGGATCGCCTCCCCAGCCCTCCCCACCCCGTCCCCAGGCCTTCCTGGGGCCTCCGGAGCGTCTCCGGAGGCCCCAGGATCGCCTCCCCAGCCCTCCCCACTGCGTCCCCAGGCCTTCCTGGGGCCTCCGGAGCATCTCCGGAGGCCCCAGGATCGCCTCCCCAGCCCTCCCCACCCCGTCCCCAGGCCTTTCTGGGGCCTCCGGAGATGCTCCGGAGGCCCCAGGATCGCCTCCCCAGCCCTCCCCAGCCCGTCCCCAGGCCTTTCTGGGGCCTCCGGAGATGCTCCGGACGCCCCAGGATCGCCTCCCCAGCCCTCCCCACCCCGTCCCCAGGCCTTCCTGGGGCCTCCGGAGCGTCTCCGGAGGCCCCAGGATCGCCTCCCCAGCCCTCCCCACCCCGTCCCCAGGCCTTCCTGGGGCCTCCGGAGCGTCTCCGGAGGCCCCAGGATCGCCTCCCCAGCCCTCCCCAGGCCTTCCTGGGGCCTCCGGAGCGTCTCCGGAGGCCCCAGGATCGCCTCCCCAGCCCTCCCCACCCCGTCCCCAGGCCTTTCTGGGGCCTCCGGAGATGCTCCGGAGGCCCCAGGATCGCCTCCCCACCCCGTCCCCAGGCCTTCCTGGGGCCTCCGGAGATGCTCCGGAGGCCCCAGGATCGCCTCCCCAGCCCTCCCCACCCCGTCCCCAGGCCTTCCTGGGGCCTCCGGAGCGTCTCCGGAGGCCCCAGGATCGCCTCCCCAGCCCTCCCCACTGCGTCCCCAGGCCTTCCTGGGGCCTCCGGAGCATCTCCGGAGGCCCCAGGATCGCCTCCCCAGCCCTCCCCACCCCGTCCCCAGGCCTTTCTGGGGCCTCCGGAGATGCTCCAGAGGCCCCAGGATCGCCTCCCCAGCCCTCCCCAGCCCGTCCCCAGGCCTTTCTGGGGCCTCCGGAGATGCTCCGGACGCCCCAGGATCGCCTCCCCAGCCCTCCCCACCCCGTCCCCAGGCCTTCCTGGGGCCTCCGGAGCGTCTCCGGAGGCCCCAGGATCGCCTCCCCAGCCCTCCCCAGGCCTTCCTGGGGCCTCCGGAGCGTCTCCGGAGGCCCCAGGATCGCCTCCCCAGCCCTCCCCACCCCGTCCCCAGGCCTTTCTGGGGCCTCCGGAGATGCTCCGGAGGCCCCAGGATCGCCTCCCCAGCCCTCCCCAGGCCTTCCTGGGGCCTCCGGAGACGCTCCGGAGGCCCCAGGATCGCCTCCCCAGCCCTCCCCACCGCGTCCCCAGGCCTTCCTGGGGCCTCCGGAGATGCTCCGGAGGCCCCAGGATCGCCTCCCCAGCCCTCCCCACCCCGTCCCCAGGCCTTCCTGGGGCCTCCGGAGCGTCTCCGGAGGCCCCAGGATCGCCTCCCCAGCCCTCCCCACCCCGTCCCCAGGCCTTCCTGGGGCCTCCGGAGCGTCTCCGGAGGCCCCAGGATCGCCTCCCCAGCCCTCCCCACCCCGTCCCCAGGCCTTCCTGGGGCCTCCGGAGCGTCTCCGGAGGCCCCAGGATCGCCTCCCCAGCCCTCCCCAGGCCTTCCTGGGGCCTCCGGAGCGTCTCCGGAGGCCCCAGGATCGCCTCCCCAGCCCTCCCCACCGCGTCCCCAGGCCTTCCTGGGGCCTCCGGAGCGTCTCCGGAGGCCCCAGGATCGCCTCCCCAGCCCTCCCCACCCCGTCCCCAGGCCTTTCTGGGGCCTCCGGAGATGCTCCGGAGGCCCCAGGATCGCCTCCCCAGCCCTCCCCAGGCCTTCCTGGGGCCTCCGGAGACGCTCCGGAGGCCCCAGGATCGCCTCCCCAGCCCTCCCCACCCCGTCCCCAGGCCTTCCTGGGGCCTCCGGAGCGTCTCCGGAGGCCCCAGGATCGCCTCCCCAGCCCTCCCCAGCCCGTCCCCAGGCCTTTCTGGGGCCTCCGGAGATGCTCTGGAGGCCCCAGGATCGCCTCCCCAGCCCTCCCCACCCCGTCCCCAGGCCTTCCTGGGGCCTCCGGAGCGTCTCCGGAGGCCCCAGGATCGCCTCCCCAGCCCTCCCCACCCCGTCCCCAGGCCTTCCTGGGGCCTCCGGAGCGTCTCCGGAGGCCCCAGGATCGCCTCCCCAGCCCTCCCCACCCCGTCCCCAGGCCTTCCTGGGGCCTCCGGAGTGTCTCCGGAGGCCCCAGGATCGCCTCCCCAGTCCTCCCCACCCCGTCCCCAGGCCTTTCTGGGGCCTCCGGAGCCTCTCCGGAGGCCCCAGGATCGCCTCCCCAGCCCTCCCCACCGCGTCCCCAGGCCTTCCTGGGGCCTCCGGAGCATCTCCGGAGGCCCCAGGATCGCCTCCCCAGCCCTCCCCACCCCGTCCCCAGGCCTTCCTGGGGTCTCCGGAGCATCTCCGGAGGCCCCAGGATCGCCTCCCCAGCCCTCCCCACCCCGTCCCCAGGCCTTCCTGGGGTCTCCGGAGCATCTCCGGAGGCCCCAGGATCGCCTCCCCAGCCCTCCCCACCCCGTCCCCAGGCCTTCCTGGGGTCTCCGGAGCATCTCCGGAGGCCCCAGGATCGCCTCCCCAGCCCTCCCCACCCCGTCCCCAGGCCTTCCTGGGGCCTCCGGAGCGTCTCCGGAGGCCCCAGGATCGCCTCCCCAGCCCTCCCCACCCCGTCCCCAGGCCTTCCTGGGGCCTCCGGAGCGTTTCCGGAGGCCCCAGGATCGCCTCCCCAGCCCTCCCCACCCCGTCCCCAGGCCTTCCTGGGGCCTCCGGAGCGTCTCCGGAGGCCCCAGGATCGCCTCCCCAGCCCTCCCCACCCCATCCCCAGGCCTTTCTGGGGCCTCCGGAGCGTCTCCGGAGGCCCCAGGATCGCCTCCCCAGGCCTTCCTGGGGCCTCCGGAGTGTCTCCGGAGGCCCCAGGATCGCCTCCCCAGCCCTCCCCACCCCGTCCCCAGGCCTTTCTGGGGCCTCCGGAGCGTCTCCGGAGGCCCCAGGATCGCCTCCCCAGCCCTCCCCACCCCTCCCCAGGCCTTCATGGGGCCTCCGGAGCGCCTCCGGGGGCCCCGTGGACGCCTCCCTGGGCCTCCCCGCTCCCTCTATGTCTTTCACGGGGCCTCTGGAGGCCCCGTGTCGCTGTTTTGGGGGGGCCCCGGGGGGGCCCTCCCAAAACCGCGAATAACCGAAACCGCGAATGTCAAGTTCGCGAATGTGGAGGGACAACTGTAATCCGATTATCCATGGGAATCCTGCTCTGTGTCCTCCTTGCCATCTGTAATACTATAGTAAATCTGAGACAGGAGTCTAAATCTTATTGGTAATTCCAACTAGATTAGATTAATTGAATCCACTGGATTTACTTAAGTGTTATCCTATTAAACAATTGATTCAGTCGGACTCCTCTAGTCACAACAATATGTTCTTGTCTATACAAGACAAAAAAACCCCGGATTGTTCCGCAGTAATGGCAGTTCACAGCAGCTGCTATTTGTCTTAATGGGGGTTTTTTTGCAGATCGCAGGCATGCAAAGCTATCCGTATTTGCTGTGCAAACAGGCATGCCTGTGAATCAAGATGGCAGCCACAAGTGAATTACTTGCTTTTTTACTTACTGCAATTTGCTGCTGCTGAACATTTTTTAAAAGCAATATTTCACCTTAACAAAAAAGCAAAAAAATAAATAAAAACCACAACATTTTATCACCTTAGTGCTCACTCGCTAAGGTAAAAATCCAATACGGCAGTTCCAGGTGTTTGCCTTGTTAGCAAGCTCCGCCCCTGTGCTCATGCGACCAATCAGCTTTCATATCTGCTCATATGGGCAAGCGAATCAATTTGCATTGCTTGTCCCAATGAGCAGAAATGCACATTTCCCCTGCTGTTTTTAAAAAACTCCTGGGAAAGCCATGAAGGCTTTTTCCAGAGTATATGCCATTTTTGGCCCCCCTCCTTGCAAATACAGAGAAACAATCTGGAATCCCATCAAAACAGATAGCATTGTCCTCACATTCCGTGAGGAGTATTTTTGCCATTCAGACAACCCTTTGGACTGATGCCAGGGTCTTTTATGTGGTGGTTCCTAGAGAGTGGAACGACTTCCCCAAAGATGAAAGAAACCATTGATTGCAGCTGACCACTCTTTTAAAGAATTAAATAATCTGCCTCTTAATAGCATTTTAGTTGTTTAAATATATTTACATTGTCTCATTGCCAAACCATTAGGGTGTGCCCTTTTTTGAAGTATGAAATAATGTTCTACTTTAGTAAATAGAAAAAGTATGTTCTGTGAGAAGAAGCGGGAACATTATTCATATTTTCCTCTTCATTTCTGAGTACAGTAACTGTGAATCAAATTAAGTGTGCGAGTGTGAACGGGGAGTATATTGAAGGGGACAAGCATTAGAATTGTAATACATATAAATAAATATGGGGTATTGTATCAGTTTCATTATTTAATAGACAGACTCGTACAGCACAGCAGCACCGGGAGAACCACGATGTTGTGTGATAAGGCTGAGACAAAGGCGGGACCAAACCACTGCTATCACAGTACAGTATAATGCCATGGTGTGATAAAAACCTTAGATTACAATCCTGTCTGCACTGACATGAATTCAGTGGGACTAAGTTATGAAGAGACATGCATAGGATTGTACTATGAAGCAACCCTATGCATACTTACAAGCTCTGCTGATGTTAGTGGTGTTTTTGATGTTGTGATGTGCCTTCAACCCATTTTTGACTTATGGTGACCCTAAGGCAAATCTAGGAGTTGTCTATATGGTGAAAATATTCCTCATAGAAAATACTACTCTACGGTGAACTCGCCACAGGTCAGCGTAAGAGGGGCGCTCCAAAAAAACGATACAAAGACTCCCTGAAACAACATCTCAGGCTTGGCCAAATTGATCACCAACAGTGGTCCGCCCTGGCCTCACATCGGGAGGCATGGAGACGCACTATCCACAATGCTACAGCCTTATTTGAGTACTCATGCCGAACAAGTCTTGAAGAGAAACGACAATGCAGAAAGAATCACAACCCAAAAACATCACTCAAGGAGACCTGCTGTGCTTTCTGCAACCGGACTTGTCTATCTCGGATTGGCCTTTTTAGTCATCAGCGCACTTGCAGAAAGCGCGGGATGAGTCCTTCCTGAATCTTCATTTGCGAAGAAAAGCCAGAGAGAGAGAGAGAGAGAATTCTAGAAGAAAATGTTTGTCTTAATGAGATCCCGCATCAATGCACTGTATTCAGAATGAGATGGGGTCAAAAATGCCAAAAACTTCACAGGAGCCCCCATATTTTTTTTAAAAAAAGTTCCATGGGGAATGCACATTCCCACTCATTGGGACAACTGATTTGCTTTGGTGTGCATTCCCAATAAGAACGGAAGTGGAAAGCTGATTGGTCAGACATGCAGGGGGTGGAGCTTCCTAACAAGGCAAGCACCCAAAACCGCCATGTTAGATTTTCACCATAGCGATCATGCACTCAGGCAACAAAACAGCCTCCCCCCTCCCCCCCCTATTTTTTAAGTGGAATATCACACTTCTGCACCTTGGATATACTGTTAAAAAAATACTGTTCAGTTGCAGCAACTGGCAACAATAAAAATATAAGTAATTCACTAGCACCTGCCATCTTGATTCTCAGGCATGCCTATTTGAACAACAAATGCAAATAGTTTTGCATGCCTGTGATCTTGCCAAAAATCGTTTAAGACAAATGAAAACTACTGCAAATTGGCATTAGTGTGCATCAATCCACATTTTATTGCCTCTTATAGACAAACCCCTATTCTGTGATTTTCATGGCAAGATTTTTATTGCCTCTTATAGACAAACCCCTATTCTGTGATTTTCATGGCAAGATTTGTTCCATGGGGCTTCCTCTAAGGCGGTAAGAGTGTGACTTGCCCAAGGTCACCCACTGAGTTTCCACAGCTGTGCAAGGATTTGAACCCTGGTCTCCTGGTCTCCCAGTCCAACACTCACACCACTACACCATGCAGGCTCCCTAGCACCACTTACTTTCAAGTACATGTATGAAGCTGAGCTTTGCCTTTCCTCATCCCACTTACTTCGTTCCTATCAGACAACATGAATGCTGCCACCTTGTCACCCATCAACTCCAGATACCTGGAAAGTGCTTGGGAGGCTGAGGCAGCCTCAAAAACTCAAGTTCTGTTTCCCTGGTGGGTGTTGGAATGAAAAGAGCAGATCCATTACCTACCCCACTCCAAGAAGCCCTGCTGCTGAGGTCTCATTAAACTGTCAGCTCTTCTCACCAATTTCCTTTCACATCGCAGGCTGTGGATGATGGTGGTGAAAAGGAGGCGCTTCCTCCCTTTCATCAGCCTGCTCTGTTTGGACAGCTGGCGGAAGATCCTAATAACTCAGATCTAATAGGGATGGTGGAAATTTGCTAGGGAGAAATGAATAGGGGGCAGTCAGGCTTGAACAGAGACTTCATTTAGTTGGTGTTGCTCCCCCCAAAAAAACTTTCCAAAGCACTTGGAGTAGCTTTCTCCACCATGCTGCCTTCCCACAGGTGTGTGAACTGTTATGGCAAGTACCTTTAGATAACTTAAAATTTGTGGTAGAATTCCTGGATACCTTTGGATCATCATAAATAGCCCAAATCCCCATTCTAAGGAGCAGCCAGAATCAAACTATTCTGAAGTTTCAAACAAAAACATCCATTCAGCACATAAAGAACTTGACCATTTCTGCCCTCTGCGATCAGCCTTAATCTTGTGCTGTGACATGATGTCATAACAATTCCATGAGCTATTCATTCATTGGTTGCCATGTGTAAGATTCACAAGTGATTAAATCACAGAGAAGTTTCCCCTCTCCGGGGTTAGCATCATCGTATTTCCAGTACTGGAGGTGCAAATGAACTGATTTCTTGTTGCTCTGCCTGGGGAATTTTCCACCATTCAGCTGGATTAATTTGTTTGCAGAGTCCTGCTGAGAAGGTATGCCCTTCTCTTGAGCTGCGTGCTGATTCCTGATACCTTATGATGTGATCAGTGTGAAAGGAAGACATGTAAAGGATTATAAGGCAGGACATTACCTCTGTGACATGGGTGGGAATTATATGGCCCTCCAGATGATGTTGGACTACAACTCCCAGCATTCCGCATCATAGGCTAGGTTGATAATGACTGTTGGGATTTACAGTCCAATAACATGTGGAGGGCTGCATGATTCCCACCCCTGCCAGTGTGGTGTAGGGATTTGAGTGTTGGAGCAGGATCCTGAAGGCCAAGGTTCAAATCCCTGCTCAGCCATGGAAACCCACTGGGTGACCTTGGGCAGGTCACACACTCTCAGCCTCAGAGGAAAGCAATGGTAAACCTCCTCTGAGCAAATCTTGCCAAGAAAACACCATGATAGGCTTGCCTTATAGCCTAACAGCATCTTCCTGATAATTTTCCCCCTATGTGGACATAATGTTTTTGCATAGAAGAACAGTCACGTGATCCCCATTTACTGTGTAGTCTAGTCAAATTTAGCTTTAGTGCGTCGCTTTAGCACCTCAGCTGGGCCAAATTTTTGATGGATTGTTTCAATTTTTTTTGTTTGTTTTTTATTTGAGAATACAGAGCCTGCTATGGGACTGAGTTTGAAAAGGTGTATGTTACAATCCTTGTAGGGCTATACAACTTCAGAAGGCAGAATGACAGTTGTACTGTATATTCCAGTTCTTCCTCATCTTTTTTTTTTTTTAAATAAACTGCTCTCTAGATAAAGAAAGCTCAGGGGGTAAATTAAGTTGAAACCATTCTTTCACTCAAATATATTAGCTTTCTACAGACAGAACATTCTGTTATGTGAGACTGAGCACTGAGTTGTATGACCTCCCATGTACACTTTGAACTGGTACAATCAGCAAAAATGGTAGCCATCTGTAGTCATTTGTGCAGATTTTCATTGGCATCTTTGTTCAGACCTGGTTATTTTTAGGTGTCATTTTGTTTTCTCAAATGTTCTTTTTCTCATCCCCATCATGCAAAGCCAGGCTGCCCTTTTTCATTTATGGAGTGAAGAGGCGAAACAAGAGTCAGTCAGCATTATTTCAGGAGGAATTTTGATGATGAGTACACCCACTGTAAATGTCAGGGCCTTGGCTGCAAAGAATTTATAAGGGCAATCAGAGCAGAACTGCTAATTAGACCATCCATGATTAATTTGCAAGACATCGCCAGAAGACTGATATGATTTCATGCATTTGGATTCTTCGAAACCTTATAATAGAAATCCCAGGAAAAGGGATTCTTTTATTAAAAAGTTGCCACAGAGCACTGGATTATTTTCTTGCAGATGCCTCGTTGGTTTTCAGAACTTTAACCAAAAGCCCCAGGACAAAACTACAAAGATGTGTTCAGTATGTGATCACATTTACTATGTCTGGGTCCTCTGTTTTTAGTTAAACATGTGCCATGAGGGATCCTAATCATGATCAGGACTGTGGAACAGAGAACAGAGAGAAAATTAACCCCTTACGGTTCTGCTGTAGACCTGACAAAATTGCTTTCTGCAGACATAAGCTATTTGTTGTGAAAGAAATGCTGCTATTTACTGGTGCGGAGGTGAGAAAGCAGGGAAGCCATTCAGATATTGACAAATGGTGCTGGAGGGGAAAGGAAATGAGAGTGCACTCACAGATGGAATCCAACTGTCCAATTTGGCAAGGACAGACCAAATTTGCAGTGTCCTTGGAGGGAGAGAGGAACATGCAGGCACACTAGTGCTTAGCCCCAGCAACTGATGAAAGACTCTCCCTCCATACCAATAGCTACTGCTGTGACCTCAAAAGAAAGAAGAGCAGGTAGGCCCAGCTCCATCATCCCTAAGCCCAGCTGCTAAGGAAAGGTCTTCCCTCTGTACCAATTACCATTGCTGTGGCTTCAGAAGAAGAGAAGAACAGGCAGGCACATCCTCCATCGTGCCTAGGTACAGCTGAAGAAAGGTCTCCCCTCCATACCAACTCCCACTGCTACACAAGAACAGCTAGGATCTTCTGGACTTAATCCTCTTCCCCACTGCCATCCCCTTTTCCTTATGTGTCGTGTCTATTTAGATTGTAAGCCTGAGGGTAGGGTATTTGTAAATTGCTCACATTAAAGCGCCATGTACACTGACAGAAAGAGCCAACGTGATGTAGTGGTTTGAGCGCTGGACTACGACTCTGGAGAACAGGGTTCGAATCCCAGTTCGGCCATGGAAACTCACTGGGTGAGCTTGGGCAAGTCACAAACTCTCAGCCCCAGAGGAAGGCAAAGGCAAACCCTCTCTTGCCAAGAAACCCCTGTGATAGGGTTTGTCATAACTCACCTCCTGGAGTCTGATGATTCAGATGGAGAGGAGGAGGCAGATTGCCAGGAATCTGCAGCTCTTGATAACAAGGATCTCTCAGAGTCCATGGCGCTGAAGGCAGAGGCAAAGGGTGACCCTACTTCCCAGCAGGAGGTTGCAGATGCTGAAGACCCATTGCTGGCATTCATAGAGCAACAAAGAGACAGATTGCACCATTCCCAGCATTTCCTCCAAAACACCAGCAGACCTAATTAGGCACCTGGTGTTTTGGAGATAGCTGCCCACAAATCTCCCAGCAGCTTCCCAGCATCTCTGTTGCTCACAACAGTCTTATCTAGGTGACTGACAGGACTCTGGCATTAGTGTTTTCTTGACCTTGGACAGGCTACACTGATGACTCCGTTTACTCCTTGCTGGCTTCTTGTATCTGGACTGCTGACTTGTTGTAACAATGCCTGGATCTGCTGAGGACCACTCTGTTGTTCCACCTTCATCTTGTTGAATAACTTGTGACTCAGCTGAACTGGATTAAACACTTGACAGCTCTTGCATTATAACCATCTGATTCCTGGGACACTTGGTGACTGGAGCATAGGAGAGGTTTGCCTTAGCATCACCATAAGTTGAAAATGACTTGAAGGCACAAACAATAGCACTGATGGCACTAAATAAATAAATGTTAATAATTCATCCTCTATCACCCCCCCTTTTTTTTTTCCAGTGGCTTTTCATTTCCTGGTTTCTCTCTCCCCTTCTCACTTTCCCCATTTATACTCAGCATACTTCAATTGTGAATTGAATTCAAATTGTAAAACTAGTTTGCACTAAATTTGCCCTGGTGGCGCAGTGGTTAAATGCCAGTACTGCAAGCCACCACGTTGCAAGTTCAATTCCAGAGGGCTCCAAGGTTCACTCAGCCTTCCATCCTTTCATGGGTCAGTAAACTGAGTACCCAGCTTGTGGGGGCAATTAGCTAACACACATTGGAAACTGTTTAACGCAGTGTAGATGTGTAAATAGCTGTTGCTTAAAACAATTTGTAAGCTGCTCTGATAGCCTTGTGGCTGAAGAGCGGGGTATAAATAAATAAATAAATAAATAAAATTAACTCAGCAGGAAGGAGGGGAGAGAAGTGGGCAGAATCTTCCCCTTTCTGGTAGGCTCAGGCAAAAACAAACTGCTTCAGTCTCTTCTAGCTTGTGTGTTCTTCCTCATTAATAACTTTTGACATCTTGACCACACTCATATATTCTGGTTTTCACATTTGAAATGGTTGAGGACATGGGAATGTACATTCCTATCAGCAGCAGCCATCTCTCCTTGTGCTATGTTCAAAGAAACATACAGGCATGCAAGTGTAGCTTATATGGGTACCTCACTAGCAGGATTCAGGCCATTGTGAGATAAAAAGAATTTGTTCCTATTCAAGCCACAAGAGATGGAGCAGAAACTATTGAACTTCAGCTGTGTGAATCAGTTTTTCTTTGCTAGGATGTCCTTGTCACCTCCTAATGACTGTTCATTGAACAACAACTAATAAAACTATCATCAGTGTTTAGATTGTTTGTATTCCTATTCCTTACATCCACACATCACTCAACCATTAATATCTGTTTATTCAGGTAATACAGCATGCACCTGTAGTCCAAAAAACCTTGTGCCAAAAAAAGCCTGTTAGTTTTAAAGTGTCACAAGACTCTTAATTATTTTTTATATTTGTACAATTTGTATTTTTATATTTATATTTGTGCCCTAACTCTTTTCCTCTTTACCTAGTCTTGAAAACAGGAGTGGGCTGTCAGGGAAAATAGATATTGTAATTAGAAGTTTATCCCCCCCTTTGGGTAATTTTATTCACCAAGGCATTGAAGACGCCAGTTTGTCTACTAGAACTCATAAATCTGTCTCTTGTTGTTATGTTTTCTCTATCCTTCAGAGTTGTGAAGCAAGAAACTAAAGGAAAGGCTTTGGGTTTCTTGTTGCTTCTCAGAAGGATTGAATGTTTGGAAAAGTATATAACTGGGAGGGGATTTTGGAGCTAGTTAGTGCCTCCTGCATTTTGGGGGCTCCTTTTCTTTTCTCTTAGCTCCTGAGGAACTTTGGAGCATACAGAAGCATGGATGAATGCCTTCTGTTGTTTATTTCATTTTTGCTTTGCTTTTAATAAAACCATAAAAGAAAAACAGTCTATCTTTCTTTTACACCAGAGGTGTGAATGGCTTTGCCCAAAAGCCCATGCTATTTCACTGCATGCATCTCTGCTTGGATGAGCAGAGAGTGAACGTGCTCTGCATATTTTACAACATGGGCAACTGTGGGAAGCTAGGTGGCCACATTAGCCACCACAGAAGACCCTCATATTGATATTGACAAATTGGAGCGTGTCCAGAGGAGGGCAACTAAAATGGTGAAAGGTCTGGCAACCATGCCTTATGAGGAAAGACTTAGGGAGTTGGGTATGTTTAGCCTGGAAAAAAGACAGTTAAGGGGCGATATGCTAGCCCTGTTTTAAGTATTTGAAGGGGTGTCACGTTGAGGATGGAGCAAGCTTGTTTTCTGCTGCTCCAGAGACTGGAACACGGAGCAATGGATGCAAGCTCCAGGAACAGAGATTCCACCTCAACATGAGGAGGAACTTTTTGACAGTAAGAGCTGTTCTGCAGTGGAACACACTCCCTCGGAGCATGGTGGGGTCTCCTTCCTTGGAGGTCTTTAAACAGAGACTGGATGGCCATCTGTCAGGGATGCTTTGATTGCATATTCCTGCATGGCAGAGGGTTGGACTGGATGGCCCTCGTGGTTTCTTCCAACTCTACAGTTCTGTGATTCATCACAGGTTTTCTACATTTTTTTAAAAAAAAGTTGCCTTCCAATTTCCCAGTTAACTCTCTCTAGGGGGATGAGGGCATTTTTGTCCTGTTTTAATTCCCCCAAGGCCATTTTAGGCCCAGGAGAGGCATTTTTTTAACAGCAAGAAGTATCTGGACATCATTTCCTGTTCACTTCTTGTTTGAAAATAAGGCCTCTTCTGGGCCTAAAGTGACTGGGGGCAGAGAGATGGCAAAGATGTCCCCCACAGCTCCAGAGGGCATTTGGGTGCAAGTTTTGACCCCAGGAGGCCACAAAAATGGCACTGCAAGCCACATGTGGCCCAGAGGAAGTGGTGGTAAAGCCACTTGTGTGAGCAACTCAGTTTAGGTAACAATGCAAGCTTTATGGTGGGCCCCATCCTTCCAGCTGAAAACAGATTATTTAAGCAGGGCTTTGTGAAGTATTGCTGTGTTGTACCATCCAGGCAGGGATTTGATGCTATTTTGTTAACAACAACAAAAGGCATGATTTGCAAGGAGCTCTTAAAAGGATGATAAGATGAATAAACGAACTGAATGAGTGGGATGAGATGCTTCTATAGGAAGTGAGTCCTATTTTCTTCAAAACAGGGAAGCTGATGAAACATGGCTGAATTGCTTATCTGGATCCAAAGGGAGAAGTCATAATTCCCCCTTCCATTTTCTTCCTGTTGACAGACACTTTTTAACACCAAGGAAAATGGTTAACAAATACCAACAACAGAAAATGCCACCTGAGACAGACGGACAAAAAAAGGGGTCCTTTTTAAAGCTGTGATGAATGGAGCTTTCAATGGCCTGCATGTAAACGAAGCAGAATTTGTCTGGTGTCAGTTTCTGGTTTAAAGACTTTGGTTGTGTCCCTCTTGTACATGTGAGATTTCTCAGGGAGAGACAAGAGAGGCTCAGTGGAATGGAAAGTTTTCTTTGCCAAAATTCTCTTTTCACACTGGGGGTCTCAAAGACAATATATTTATTTTTCATACACTGCAGTCATTTTGTCTACCTCTTTGTTTTGTTTAACTTTACCCGGCCACTGAACACATTAATGGCTCACTTTCCAGTTCCAAAACGTTCTCCTGCTGCTTATTCAGGTGCAAGATTAATTTTACCCCATCAATGAATGTAGGCACATAAATGCTGAAATCAGAGGTGTGTCTCTCAGCATACTAGCAGCAACTTTCAAATATTCTAGCGCTTCCATATTATTATGTCTTGCTAAGGAGTCCTAGGAAAATTGCCACTGAATCCACTGTAAAGGGCTCAAGGTCACAGGGAAGATAGGAAGATGTTTTCAAATCATTGGCCCATGTAGATCACTGACTGGCAGAAACTCAGGACTTGTCTATATGAGGGGGAGGAAATGTGGACTACTGTGCACCAACGTCAATTCACTGCAGCTTCTATTTCTCTCAATGTTTGTTTGGCAAGATGGCAGGCATGCGAAGCTATCCGCTTTTGCTGTTCCAACAGGCATGTCTGCAAATCAAAATGGTGGGCATGAGTGAATTACTCGTGTTTTTATTGTCACCAGTTGCCACCACCACCAAACAATATTGTTTTTTTAAAAGCATGTCTAAGGTGCAAAAGTGCAATATTCTCTCTCTCTCTCTCTCTCTCTCTCTCTCTGGCTTTTCTTCGCAAACGAAGATTCAGGAAGGACTCATCCCATGCTTTCTGCAAGCGTGCTGATGACTAAAAAAGGCCAATCCGAGATAAACAAGTCCAGTTGCAGAAAGCACAGCAGAAGGTCTCCTTGGGTGATGCTTCCGGGTTGTGATTCTCTCTGCGTTGTCATTTCTCTTCAAGACTTGTTTGGCATGAGTTCTCAAATAAGGCTGCAGCATTGTGGATAGTGCGTCTCCATGCCTCTCGATGTGAGGCCAGGGTGGACCATTGTTGGTGATCAATTTGGCCGAGCCTGAGATGTTGTTTCAGGGAGTCCTTGTATCGCTTTTTTGAGCGCCCCTCTTACGCTGACCCATGGCGAGTTCACCGTAGAGTACTATTTTGGGGAGGCGATGGTCCTCCATCCTAGAAACGTGCCCTGCCCAGCGCAGCTGTGTTCTCAATATCATGGCCTCAATGCTGGTGATCCCTGCTTGCTCAAGGAATAAGCAATATTATATTCCGCCTAAATAAACAGAAAAAAAGGCTGTTTGATCGTCTCAGCACACAATCACTATGGCAAAAATCTAACACTGCAGTTCCAGGCACTTGCCTTGTTAGCAAGCTCCATCCCTGCACACATCCGACCAATCAGCTTTCCACCTCTGCTCTTATCAGGAATGTGAATCAAAGTGAGTCAGTTGTCCCAATGAGAGAGAATGTGGATTCCCTGTGGAGCTTTTTTAAAAATATGGGAAAAGCCACGAAGGCTTTTCCTGCAGAGGTGTGTGTGTGTGTGTGTGTGTGTGTGTGGTTTTGTCCCCCTTCTTCCGAATACGGTGGATTGATGTGGGATGCCATTTGACAAATTGTCAAAATTCTCAAATTCTATGAGGAGTATTTTTGCCATTTAGACAACCCTTCAGATTAGCAGAGTTTCATATAGGGTTCATTCCCAGCCCTATCTGGAGGCACCTGGGACTGAACATGAGACATGCACAACGTAAAGTATGTACTCTGCCACTGAGCTCCATTGTTGTTCATTGCTGTCAAGCCAGCTTCAATTTACAGTGACCCTATGAATGAAAGACCTCTCCAAGACATTCTGCTATTGATAGCTCTGTTCACCACTTGTAAAGTCTGGGCTATGGTTTCCTTAATTGAGATAATCCCCCTTTTATGCAACCTTCCTCTTTCCCTACTGCCTTCCACATTGCCAAGCATTATCATCTTTTCTGCTAAGTCATGTCATCTCATGATATGTCCGAAGTACAATAGCCTCAGTTTAGTCATTCTGGCTTCTAGAGAGAGAGCAAGCTTGATTTGCTCTTGGACCCATTTCATTATCTTTTTATTGGTCCATAATATCCATAGAACTCTCTTTCAACATCACATTACAAATGAACTAATTTTCTTCTGTCACTATTTGTTTCTGTTGGTATTTGTTTCTCCACTGTCCACATCCATATATAGAAACAGGGAAAACTATGGTACACCAAACTACAACCCTTTCCTAAGGTTTTTCTCTTCATCCAGTAGGGGACATGACTCGGTTTACATAGGGCTCCAGCCAGGTCAGTTAGACATCTGCCTTATTCCTCATTAACTCAAAAGTGTGCTATGTTTATGTCTGTGGCTGTTACAGGTATTAGAAACTGTAGAAGAGGCCAGATTTCACCCCATGTTTTCCTTGGATAGCTGCAGTGTCCTGAAATCATCTAAAAAGCTGCTAGTATCCTAAGCCAGAAGTGACCAGAGGTCACCTGCAGTTTAAGGGCTCATCTACACTGGCCACAGATCAAGCCCATTGCCCCTCCATTACCTGCACAAAACGGGATGGAGTCTGCATGGACATAACAGCCTGTCTCTGCAGCTGCCTCCATTGCACTCTCTGAAGCCAGGAAGGAGGTTTTATCTGGGCATTTTGATGAAACAGTTTAATGGGCTTTACCCTGTCTTCCCCCCATCTTTGCCTGGATATCATCAGGACTGCCCAGGGGCAAAACGGGACAAGGTCCATGTGTCACTTGGACTGCAGAGCTCCAAGATGGGGGCAAGATGGGATAAATAGCCCATCTAGGCAAGTCCTAGTTTCTAGGTTTTTCAGGGTTGTTGGGGTTAGAAGTTAAGTGAAGTAATCTCCCACTTCTGGGGGCTTTTAGGAGTGGAAATTTACCCTTTACAGGTGATGTGACTCCTTTAAGCTATTTTCCCCCTTGTTTCCTCCTCCTCCTTTCAGGTATGAAGGGTGTGGTTTAAAATTCAATAATATCCTCCTCCAGTAAAAGTCGAGGTCATCCTAATTCTAATATTAAAAATAGGTTCCTACCTTCACTATTCTGGTTCTTTCTTTTTAACCATGCAGGTATGGGATGAATTGTCTCATTCAGTTTGAAGATTTTGCAAATGCCAATGCCTTCCGACTTCTCAACAAATACCGCCACAGATACTGTACATTCAATGATGACATTCAGGGTAAGCAATGCAAATGATCATTGATAAGGTGATACAATATTTTGTGCAGTTGTGTGCAGAATGTTCTTCCACATTGATTTTGTCACTCTCGCTTTCCTCAAAAGTTAGAATGACAGAACACCATCCCTTACCATTGGCTAAGCAGGGTAGGACTGATGGGAGCAGGAGTCCAAAAACAAGTGGAGAGACACATGGGCCAAGATCCTATATCAAACCCTTTACCTTTTGTGAAATCTGTAAAAAAAGCACTTTTCAGCATTTTGGATAAGGGATACTAAATCTGCATCAGGTTTTTAAAATCAGTGGATGGCCATGAAATAATATGAATTTACAATCACATCACAAACTTTTCTGTGTCACTTGTGAACACTACTTTTCAATTTTTTCATGCCTTTCCTGCACGCAAATATTAACATTTCCTCACTGTACAGGACACCTTTTGCATTCCCCAGCACAGTTTTCCTTCAACGTGCTCACTCCCTATTCTTCAGTGAAACTAGAAAGACCAGGAGGAACCTTTACCAGTTTCACTGATGGGGTTGGGGAGATGGGACTGAGATCTCCTTTTTTGTTTCTGCTTTTACATGAAGTGTAGCCAGGAGATCTCCAACTGTCCCAATTTAGCAAGGACAGTCCCAATTAATCCTCTGTCATCCCACTTTTTCAGGTGTTCTTAAAATGTCCCAGATTTCCTCTCCTTTTCCCCCTTTCCCCCTTTGTTCTTACTTACTTCAGTTGTTGCAAACTGAGTTCAAGGTGCAAACTGTAGTTTATAGTCAATTAACTCAGCAGGGGGTAAGAGGAGAGGAGGGGTAGTATCCTGCCCTTCCCAGTCGGCTCACACAAAAGCAAACTGCAGCAGCCTCTCCTCATAAATGTGTGTTCTCTCTCAAATATTTTATGCCATCTTGATCACACTCTGATGTGGCTTGGGCACACGTTTCCCAGTTTTCCATCTGTGAAATGTTGGCTTTTCAGTGAAATTGGGTTAATTTTTCTTCAAAAAAGGCAGGTACAGTAGGACCCCTGTATCCACTGATTTATTATTCACTGATTCAATTATCCACAGGACACAAAACAGCACACCTACCATAAAGTCTTCCTAGAAAATGTGTCTTCTCTAGCCAATTTCTAGGTCCTCCAAGGCAACCTACGGCATTTTAAACTGGAAGTCCCATTATTTTCAATGGTGTTCGCTATTGTCCATGGTTTATGGTATCCATGGCCCCCCGAACCAATCCCCAGCGGATAAGGGGGTCCTACTGTATGTGTAGTTGTGCTGCCAAGAAATTGTGTCTTTTTTTTAACTACATATCCCAGCCAGTGCGACCATTGGCCATTCTATGTGAGGCATCCTGAGAGTTACAGTCCAAAGAAGTAACATTTCCTTGTTCTGATCAAGATACTAGTAAAACTGGCAAGGCTTTTCCTGACCTTCACAGTTTCACTAGAGACTGGGGGAAAGAGTGGGAAAGAAATGGAAGCATGGTGACCTTGTAGAGGGATGCTAATGGAATAATATCAGGATCCAAAGCTCTAGAGGTCAACATCTAGGCAAGAAGGAAGGAGTATGTTGTTCTACACTAGCTTGAGGGAGAGACAGTTAAAGCAGTGACAAAAAAAACCCCTATAATTTATGAACAATGGTGTATTAAGCAAAGTGGGAGAAGATTTCCAAGAGACAATTAAGGCTTTGATTCCGGCCTTTCTCTTCACAAACAAGATTAAGGCTGTAACCTTCACTGTATATACACTTGGCAATACATCCCATTGAAATTAAACCAATTTACTTTTAAGTAAACATGGTGAAGAGTGGGCAGTTATCCAACCTAGTTCTTCATTAATTAAGGAAAGCTTTGTGTGAAGTAGAAACTGTGAAGTCGATGGACAACAGATAGAGCAGCATATGAAAGAATCTCTTTAGCAGTTTTTGGCAAGATTTATTTTACATTTTTTTATGACGGACCCTTTGGGATAAAACAAATGTTGATTAGCCAATGGTTTATGCAAAGCAGCTGTGGGTTTTCCCCCCTCTTTTCTTCTTCAAAATCAGTAAATTCTAATCCTGGTGGTGCATAGCTTTTCTGTTTCCAAGGCACATTAATTCTGGAGTGTTTTGAGTAACTGGCAAGTGAGAGAACAATTTGTGGAGATAGTGGAGAATTAGAAACATATTTTAAGAAAGAAAACCCATTATAGGCCTTGTCATCGCACCAAAGTCTTGCAACCTTTCTGTCCTGTTTGTAATTGCAGTATAGGATTATGAATAACGGCACACCCTATCTCGTGGGGCAATAGACTTCTTAAAACTACATCACAGAACAGGCTGGGTCATTGCATCCTCTGTTCTTCACTTCCTCCCCCTTTTCTTCTTTCTTCAGTCTTTATGGTTTTTGTACAAGTATCAGAATTTCTTCAGTGGGGTATCCAGAGAGTCAATTCTGTATGCAAATAACTGTTCTGAGAATGAATGATTAACTCCCAGCTCCCCCTAGAGGACAGAAGAGTGCATAACAGTTTCTAGAAAAGATGGCTCCTATTCTAGAGCAGTGGTTCTTAACCTGTGGTCCCGGGGTCCCCAGGGGTCCGTGATGTCCTCACAAGGGGTCCGTGAAGGCTTTAGGGCTTCTCGGCCCACCTCTTTCCTGCAGTTGAGGGAACGTACAACAGGAATCAAGGCAAAGGCTGGCTGTCTGGGCCTGCACATTGCCATTTAATCTGTTCCAGCCACAAACTTGCAGCAAGAAGCAGGTGAAAAGTCTTCCCCACCACCTCCAGTACCTCTTAGGAAAAGTTTAATGGATGGTGCAATTGTAGTATTTTTATCAAGAAGGAGGAGGAGGAGGAGGAGGAGGAAGAGGAAGAGGAGGAGGGAGGGTTAATCTTGAGTTAAGTCTTGGGGGTCCACAGCAACAAAAGATATTTAGAGGGGGTCTCTGGTAAAGAAAAAGTTCAGACCACTGTTCTAGAGGTTACCTAGTTAACCTCTAAGTTAAGTAAGCATACTTAACTAAGTAAGTTTACTTATCTAAGTAACCTTTGAATAAATCTTGCCAAGAAAACTCTAGGATAAGGTCACCATATGTCAAAGCAGTTTGAAGACACATAACAACAACATGGAGTATAACCGGTGAAGTCCCAAGTGGTGGCACGTGCTTATGGGAGTAGACAAGACATCAGCCCCAACAGACCCTGTTGGAATGTGTTGGCCCTAACAAATATCTCACTATGTTGAACCATTTTGTTCCTCTGGAACCTTTGCCGTTCTAACAGACTCTTTGTTCCCTAGCCTGGAACCAACCACTCATTAACTTTGTGTGTGTTGTATTGTTGCAGGAACTGCCTCTGTTGCAGTAGCTGGAATCTTTGCAGCCTTAAGGATCACAAAGAATAACCTTTCCAACCATAAATTTGTCTTCCAAGGAGCTGGAGAGGTAGGGTTCATGAGGGAAGGCCAAAGAAAATCACCATGTTCGGTGTGCTTTCTGAAAACAAGAAACAATAGTGCAGTAATGTAAAAGCAGGGAAAGTTGTTGTAAGCCTTGGGGTCAGGGATCGTTCTGAGCTGGTCTCTCTGCAGGCTGGCCTTGCAGAAAAAGATTACACAGCTGTGAGGGAAATGGCCCAGAACAACCCTTGTGTTTATTACTTGGAAAATGAGACTACATTTCTGCCAAATCCCTAAAGAACCAAAGACCCTGCAGAGTTTTTGCAGAGAATGAGAATTGATCAATGACAACCCATTGGCTTTTTCACTGGCTTCTGTTTTATCTAGCTAGAGAAATCCTTCATGGATTTTTAAATGTTTCTAACATGACCATTTGAGTCTGGATCTCTATCTCTCTCCAGCCTGATGTACTGTAGATGTGATATAGAGCCAGCATGATATAATAGTTTAAACTTTGGATGCTGGGAAACTAGGTTCAATTCCCCACTCAGCCTTAGAAACCCACTGGGTGACTGGGTAAATCACTCCCTCTCAGCAATTAGAGGAAGGCAGTGGCAAACTTCTTCTGAAGAAATCTTGCCAAGAAAAACCTATGATAGCTTTGCCATAAGTCAGGAGTTGACTTGAAGGCATATAACAACAACAACAACTCTCTTTGTGGTTTTTATGAGAAAATGCGTTGTTAGTAGAAACCTGGGGAGAGGCAGTATGTGACGCAGTATCTTTGGTTCTCCTAGCAAAATGCTGGCCTCTAGTGTTCACTGGATTCAGATTGACCACAGTACTCAGTAAAATAACATTCTGCCACCACCTATTGATTTGCAGAAAGCAGAAAGACACTTCCCTTTATATCCTTCCCTGTGTACTTCAAAGCCTACATGTCAAGGGAGACATCCCAATCATAGAATCTACCCTGACCAGAACACAGGTAGTGAAATATGAAACCTATACTTATTTATGGAACATATCAGCATCTAGAACAGGTAGTAATAACCCAGACTAACACCTCTCCTCATCTTGTAGCCCACTCCTGATCTCATATCATGCACACTAACACTCTCTGACATTTAATCCACCAACTATCTCTGATCTTACTTGCTGATTTTCCCAACTGACACCACCCATCTTTCCATTCTGATCTCTGCTATTGAGCAGTCTTCCATTCATTCTTTTGAGTGGGATCAAGACATATTCATACCTAGAATCTCTGGCTTTTCTTCGCAAACGAAGATTCAGGAAGGACTCATCCCGCGCCTTCTGCAAGCGCGCTGATGACTAAAAAGGCCAATCCGAGATAAACAAGTCCGGTTGCAAAAAGCGCAGCAGAAGGACTCCTTGGGTGATGTTTTTGGGTTGTGATTCTTTCTGCGTTGTCGTTTCTCTTCAAGACTTGTTCGTCGTGAGTTCTCAAATAAGGCTGCAGCATTGTGGATATTGCGTCTCCATGCCTCCCGATGTGAGGCCAGGGCGGACCACCGTTGGTGATCAATTTGGCCAAGCCTGAGATGTTGTTTCAGGGAGTCTTTGTATCGCTTTTTTGGAGCGCCCCTCTTACGCTGACCCGTGGCGAGTTCACCGTAGAGTAGTATTTTTGGGAGGCGATGGTCCTCCATCCTAGAAACGTGACCTGCCCAGCGCAGCTGTGTTCTCAATATCATGGCCTCAATGCTGGTGATCCCTGCTTGTTCAAGGACAGCAACATTCGTCACATAGTCAGTCCAGTGTATATTTAGGATTGTGCGTAGACAGCGCTGATGAAAGCGCTCGAGGAGTCGTAGGTGGTGGCGATAGGTGACCCATGTTTCAGATCCATAAAGGAGGATAGACAGTACGATGGCTCTATACACACTGATTTTTGTGCTTTGCCTCAGGTGTTTATTGCTCCAGACTCTTTTGTGAAGTCTTCGAAATGCACTATATGCCTTTGCTAATCTGTGATCGATCTCTTTGTCAATCTTGGCATCTGAGGAGATGATGCTTCCCTAAGAAAGGTGTCTTAGGCAAGCATGGTGTTGGAAATTGCAATGATAACGGACGCCTCCTGCTAGAGTTCTGTGCAGAACAACAGCTGACTATTACAAACACAATCTTTCAGCAGAAAGATAGCTTGAAGACAACCTGGATGCATCCCCGATCCAAACATTGGCACCTCATTGACTATGTTCTAGTCCGTCAGAGAGACATTCGTGATGTCCGTCATACCCGAGTGATGCCCAGTGCAGAATGCCATACCTAGAATAAACCCATTGCAAACAGGGTGGTTTCTGGGGGTCTGCCCTAAGTATGATTAAATCTAGATACAGCCCTGTGATACAGACATGGATGTCAGTAAGATGATAATATTACCACCTAAGGTGCCTGGATTAAGGGTCTAGCAAAGCTTTGATCAAGATTTCCTGCGTGGCAGGGGGGTTGGACTGGATGGCCCTCATGGTCTCTTCCAACTCTGCAATTCTATGATTCTATGATAACCTACTCTGGTTGGCAGTACATCTCTGATTCTTTTGGCTTTCTGGAAGCTTCCTAGCCTTGCCACATAAGATTTTTTTTTTTTATCAAGAAACTTCATGAATAAATCTAGGACCTTCTGCAGATAGAATATGAGCTCTTCCAATCTGCATCAGCTTCTTTCCTTCCCTGCTTAAGTAGCTCCCAATGTTTGAAAGATCTGCAGTGAAGTTGTCATGGCTTAATGGAAAGCACATGTACTACTAGTATAAAATTCCAAGTTCTGGAATCTCTAATTATAAGCCTTTCAAATCAGGACAGATATGAAACAGTACACAGCTGTAACAAGTCAAAGTAGATAGTACAGTATTGTGCTAGATGGAATAATAGGTTGGCTATGTTTATAGCAGTTTATTCAGTTCTTTCTATCCTTCCATAGAAAGAATGATAGCTTGTCTGTTCTTTCTTTGTTTTCAGGCTGCTATGGGCATTGCTCATCTGATAGTTATGGCTCTAGAGAAGGAAGGCATTTCAAGAGAAGAAGCTATCAAAAAAATCTGGATGGTGGACTCCAAGGGTCTCATTGTCAAGGTACTCCTGAAGATAAAGGCCTAGTTTTGTTCACCTTTTGCCTTGTAGAAATTACAGCATTTATTGTCCTAATGAAGACAGGCATAACATTTTAAGAACAGTAGACATAGTTTAAGCATCTTCTGTTGAAAGTGGTTATTACTAAACTCAAATTAAAATATATACTATGTGTACTAAAGGGAAATCTAGGGGAAAATGTTGTTTTTCCAATTTATCAAATGGTCCAGTTTCAATTTTTTTTAAAGGCACCTATTGGCTAGCATTTATGTCATCACCAACTTAAACATACATCAATCTAAACTAAAAGCCAGCATTCAATTTGCTGGTACTTATGTTTGCATTTCACATTGCAGAAGTCAGTTCATGGTGTGGAAGTTGAACCCACAGGGGCCATCCACAGAATTCTTCTCATCTCCCTCCCCTTGACTCTCTCACAGGGTAGGAGTCACCTGAACCATGAAAAGGAGATGTTTGCCCAGGATCATCCCGGTGTGAAGACACTTGAAGAAGTAGTGCGGACAATAAAACCAACAGCCATTATTGGTAAGTAATAAGTCTGCTCAGGGTTGTAGCTATTGGGGAGGGGGGAGGCAAAATGAAAGCTTTGCCCCTCCGAAGAAGAATTCTGCCCGGTGACATTTTCCTTCAGTCCCCAAATTTTTAGTGTTGCAGAAAGCAAGACCATGAAAATCATTCATACCTAGAACTTTTATTCAAGAACTCTTATTCAAGACACTTTTATTCAAACAGGGTTTTAACACCTAAGCAGGGGAACTATTTATAGGGATATTTTATCTATTGTTTTAAATTTGTGTCTGTTTTTAAAATATTTTTTATACCATTTTATGTGGTTTTACTGTTTTTTTTAACATGTCTTTGGGAGCCACCTTGGGTCTCATTATGAGAAAAAGGCAGCATACAAATGCAATAAAAAATAATAATTATTATATTTGCTGTATTTGCATTTCTTTGGTAACTTTGCCTGCTCCTTTTCATTGGATACCTAAACTGGGTCTCTAAATGCTCAACTGAAGTTCTAAGTTACTGCAGTGCTAGAAATTTGGGGACTGAAGGAACATTCCCCCCACGCCCCGGCTGTACCTCTAGGTCTGCTTTTCTTTAGGCTTTCCTATGCCACCTCCCTCATTCCATTCTTGCACCTTCCTGTTTTCCCAGTGGTATTTTGATCCTTACCTTCTAGCCATAGTGTGGTGTGGATTCCCAATTCACTGCACAGTACCCCCCCCCCGTATCTGCTGGTTCATTATCTACTGATTCAGTTATCTGTGGGATACAAAACAGCACACCTACCATAGAGTCTTCCTAGAAAATACCTAGAGAGGCATCCTCTCTAGACATTTTCTAGGTCCTCCAAGGCAACACTATGGTGTTTTAAACCAGAAGTCCCATTATTTTTAATAGCGTTTGCTGTTATCCGCCGTTTTCGATATCCATGGGAGGGGGGGGCAAACCAATCCCTTTTGGATACAGGGGTCCTACTGTAGTAGGAAAAGACAAGGATTTTTTATTGGGCTACGGAAACAGGCAGCAATACCTGACTATCACTCCCAAGAGGCAAAAAGAGATGTGGTGAGGCCTTACATAGTATTGGCATGTACTGTTAAGTGGTGGTAAAGAGAGACTGAGCCAAGCTGAGCTTTGCAGGAATCACATATATCAGGAGTCATGGTAATAGCCCATTTAGGCTACTATAATATTGTCAAGTACCACCAGGGCTAGAACTGAGAACTCTCATCTCTGTGAAGGGCCACCCCAGGACTTCAGTTTGAAGTATCTTTCTCTGTAGTACTCCCAGATTCTACAATGCCCCTGCCCAGTGGTGACTGGTGGCTTCCATATCAATCAGAAGCTAAATCCACTCCAGGTTTTGGACCTGACATTGATAGTACTATTCAAGGTGCTGAACCTTTTTTGGAGGTTGAATTCAGAAACTTGGATGAGGATGATAATATTTCTTACCCACCTCTCACTGTGGACCCAGACAGGGAATAACAACACATAACACAACACATAACAGTTAAAAGGGTGTATAAAACCATTGCATCAATATTGTAAAATCCATCAATAAATACTTTAAAAAACATAATTTCAAAATAAGCTGGCTATGCCTGCCAGAAGAGACTGGTCTTTATTGATAATTTAAATGCAAACAGTGTTTCAAGCTGACAAATCCCTTCCGACAGGTCATACCACAGTCTGGGGGTGGCTGAAGAAAAGGTTTGAGTGTTGGACTATGACTCTGGAGACCAGGGTTTGAATCCCCACTCAACCATGAAAACCCACTGGGTGACCTTGGGCAAGTCACACACTCTCAGCCTTAGAAAAACTCATGATAGGTTTGCCTTAGGGTCTCCAGAAGTCAGAAAAAACTTGAAGGCACAACAACAATCAGCTAAGTTTTGGCTGACAGAAATAGAGTTCTCCCAGAGGACCTAAGTGTACGAAGCAGATTATATGGGAGAAGGCAATCCTGTAGGTAACCTGGACATGGCTGGGATGTGGTGTCAGAATAAAGTGCTGTTTCATACCTCACCTCACCTCACCATGGGGCAGGAAATAACCAGTAGTGATTGGATTGTCACTTATAGTTTGAGGAAATAGGTGTGTATGATCCACCAGGGGTCAGAAGGATCTGAAAGTGGCCCTCTGACCCCTCCACATTCACCCATCCCAGGCTAAATATCTGGGGCAGGAATTTGGCAGGTTGGCTTCCATTCCTTCTCCAGCTTAGACTACTGCTATTCGTTCATTACAAATTTGTATCCCCCTCCTTCTTCCAAAAAGCTAAAAGCAGTGCTTTAAAAGGTTCAGTGAATCTCTAAAATTGATTAGGCTGATAGACAGCTTACGTACAGCCTCCTAAATAAGGTTATAAAATCTGTTTTCTTCTGTTTGTTGTGTGCTTTAAAAAAACTCTTATAGGTGTGGCTGCCATTGCTGGGGCTTTCACTGATCAAATTTTGAAGGACATGGGGACTTTCAATGAGAGGCCAATTGTGTTTGCCCTCAGTAACCCCACAAGCAAAGCCGAGTGCACAGCTGAACAATGTTACCGCTTGACAGAGGTAAGGCAATTGCTGGGTCTGCTTTCAAATACAGTTGTCCCTTCACATTTGCTGGGGTTTGGTTCCAGGGCCCCCCGTGAATACCCAAATCCATGAGTACTCAAGTCCCATTATATGCAGTGGCATAGCAAAATGGTGTCCCTTATATAAGATGGCAAAATCAAGATTTGCTTTTAGGATTATTATTTTTTAAGAATATTTTCAACCCATGAATACTTAAATCCGTGAATGTCAAATCCATGAATATGGAGGGACAACTGTATTCCTCTGTCATTTTGCTGTTATAAGACCCAGGTATTTTCTAGACCTTCTTAAACCTTTTCCACTAGCAACCCCTTTTCACCCGAAATTTTTTTACATGACCCCAGGTATATTGGTATATAAAATAGGTATACAAATCAAATTTACTGTTGCCAAATTATTCACAATCCCCACATTCAGTTACACAACCCCATATGGACTCACGACCCACAGTTTAAGAAGCTTATACCTTTTGTCCAGATGAGCTCCCACAGGGATTCACCATATTCTAAAGGAGGAGGGCCAGAAACTCCAAGTACTTTGTGATAACAGCCTTTGCTGTTTCTTGCAGTTTTTTTCAAAAAAAAAAATAATAATACATGGAGATGCACATTTTTGCTCACTTGGAACAACCAATTCAAATTGGGGTATATCCTGGAAGTCAAAATGTGATTGGTCACAGGCTTGCCAGTGACGAAGTAGCTGGAGCTGCCATTGTTGATTTTCACGGAAGCGATCATGCGCTATTTTCGAGCAGCAGAACAACAACAACAAAAATAAGCCAAAGATCACTCTTCCACGTCTCTGATTTAACAAGAGGGGTGGGAAGGGAAATGAAGGGAGTTTGGGGAGAATAATAATGCACGTAATTCACTCATGGCCACCATCTTCACTTGTGGGCATGTTCCGTGTGAACTTAACACGGGTAGCTTCCCATGCCAGCGATCTTGAGAATGTATCATGGAGACAATGAATGCTGCTGCAATGGTGAGTTAATGTGCTAATCTCTGCAATTAATTCTCCCATCTAGCTGAGCCCCCACTGTTCAAAGCAGCCCCTGCCCACCCCTTTTCCAGTTCCATTCAAACTTTGTACAAAACTCTTGTGCGATGGAGAACGAGCATCCCAAATCTTTTCTTGCTCTGTTTTCAGGGACGAGGTATATTCGCAAGTGGGAGCCCCTTCCCAAAAGTGACCCTGCCAAATGGACAGACTTTCTTCCCTGGCCAAGGGAACAATGCTTACATTTTCCCAGGTGTTGCTTTGGGAGTTATCGCCTGTGGAGTCCGGCACATCTCTGATGACATCTTTCTCACCACAGCCGAGGTTTGGAATCTCTTTATATTTAACCATCATGCAGAATGAATGTTTCATAGAATCATAGAGCTGGAAGGGGTTCCCCATAGGCCACCGAGTTCATCCCCATGCTCCATGTAGGGTCTCCAGGTAGAGCATCCCCAGCAGGTAGCTGTCCAGCCTCTTTTTGAAGACCCCACCACCTCTCTAGGCAATTGGTTCCCTTACCAAACTGCTCTTGCTGCCAAGAAGTTCTTTCTGATGTTCAATTGAAATCTACCTGTCTGTAACTTAAAACCATTATACCTGGTGGTCCTACCCTCTGGGGGAACAGAGAACAGACCTATACCCTCCTCTCTGAGACAGATAGATGTTTAAAGAGTGCAGTCATCTCACCTCTCAGTCTTCCTTTCAATTCTATCAATTAGTATTTTCAAGAACTGCGCCTATGATCCCTTGTTGCCACTTATACTTGGAACTCCCTCCCAAAATTCCTGCTCTCCCTTCCTTTTACTCTTACTTCAAACTCTACCTCTTCTGTGAAGGCTTTGCACCTCTGCCCCCTTTCAAACATTATTCAGATGGGAAAATGGGTTTGTCCCTGAACGTTATCCCAAGTACAGATCTGCTCATAACTCCTCATAACTCCCTGCCAAATGTAGATATATAGTATCTGTGTAGTATTACTGCAGGGCAGGGGGTTGGACTAGATGGCCTTTTTGGTCTCTTCCAGCTCTATGATTCTATGATTCTATAAATGAAAAATAAGACTAGAGGTTGTCCCCCTCCCCATATCTGCAGAGAATACATTCCTGGACTTACCATTTATAAATGAAACTGTGGATAATATTAAAATAAAGGACTACCTGCATAAACATACCATAGAGTTGTGTTGGAGGATTTACCAATTCCTAGAGAAGACATCCTCCAGGCATTTTCCAGCATGACTCTATGGTATATGTCCCTATTTTTTCAGCCGTGGATAACTGTGGACAGCTGTGGATATGTGGGTGGGTGGGCAACCTGCATATGTACTCTTTTGGTTGTGGTGGATGGAAGAATTCAACCACTTTATTTATATCACACTTTTTTCCCAAGTGGGACTCAAGACAGGTTGGGGGCTCAAGATAGCAGTGGGAGGTCAGCACCTTCCTTTGCAATGACCCCCTCCCCATGTCTCCTACCTTTTTTCAGGTTGGGCAACACACACACCCCAAGCTATTCAGCAGCCAGAGGAGGATGGAGAGCAGCCAGACTTTAGCCTGCTAAAGGAAGGAACAGCGGTTCCTCAGTGGTCCTGAAAAATAACATCTTCCTATGGCCAGCTGCAGAACAACAGCTATCTGCCACCTGGCCGCCTGCATCTTCTTGCCATCTTCCCAGCCGCTTGAATAGCCAGAAAAGAGGCAGGTTGAACATGCAGGGAGGAGGGATACCTGGCAGAGCTTAACCTCCACTGGTGTGATGCAAGATCATAGGGACATTGGCTGAGATCCTGCATCAGATATCATGACACATAACTTTACAATGAAGTTTATATCCCTGATATGATACTCAATTGCTCTTTAACTTTTGCATGCTGTTAATTTTTAATTATGTTTGCTTTAACTGTTGTAAGCCACCTTGAGTCCCAAACTGGGGAATAGGTGGTATATAAATTAATATAACAACCAACACCTTTCTAGTAAATTGTGACAATGAATATTGGGTCATCTTGTGCAGTACCCTGATGCATAATGGGACCCATTGCACAATGCACACTACTGCCTCCACTTGTACGATGGTTCCAAATACATAGGTGTGTCTCTGCTCCTCTCCTGAGACTACAGACATTGTGCAATGGCACAATTCACCTTTAGATGCTTGTAAGTCAATTCACAGTGGGATAAATATATAATAGTATGCCAGCCATAGGAAGCTGTCATATGTTGTCAGATCAGCCATGTCAGCTACTAGTGGTTACTCCAGTTTGACACAAAAATCACTCCTAGCACCACCTGCATCAGACATGGCCAGTGACTCTGTTATTGCAGAATGGCACTTCCACCCTTGGTTTTCATGGTAGCCACCTTTGTAGCTCCTCCAGGAACTATGGGAGCTATCCAGGTGCTGAACCTATGTTCAGAATAGGGTTCAACCTGGGACCTAATCCACACTACACAAATAATACAGTTTGAAACTGGATTATTTGCTATGGCTCCTTCCTATTGAATCCTGGGATTGGTAGCTTTATGAGGTCTTTAACCTTTTCTGTCAGAGAACTCTGGTGCCTCAACAAACTACAAATCCCAGGATTCCAAAAGAAGGAGCCATGGAAAATAATCCAGTTTCAAACTGGATTGTGTAGTGTAGATGCCCCCCTGGGACTTTCTGCTTGCAACACACATGTTCTACTACTGAGCTACAGATAAGCAGGCAAGGGGAGCATTATCTTTCCCCATGTTGTCTCCCTGCACTCTGATACTTAGAATCATGGAATCATAGAGTTGGAAGAGACCACAAGGGTCATCTAGTCCAACCCCCTGCCATGCAGGAATACACAATCAAAGCACGCCTGACAGATGGCCATCCAGCCTCTGTTTAAAAACCTCCAAAGGAGACTCCACCACACTCTGAAGTAGTGCATTGCACTGCCAAACAGCTCTTACTGTCAGGAAACTCCTCTTAATGTTTAGGTGGAGTCTCTTTTCCTGTATTTTGAGTCCACTGGTCCATGTCCTAGTCTCTGGAGCAGCAGAAAACAAGCTTGCTTCATCCTCAGTATGACATCCCTTCAACTATTTAAACACGGCTATCATGTCACCTCTTAACCTTCTCTTCTCCAGGCTAAACATATCCAGCTCCCTAAGCTGCTTCTCACAGGGCATGGCTTCCAGACCTCCCACCATTTTGCTTGCCCTCCTCTGGACACATTCCAGCTTCCACTTACCCTAGCTCACATTTCCAGTTTTGGAGCTAGGCTGGAAGAAAGATGCCTTTAGTAATGTAATGCAAGAATGAGGAGAACCATTTGTAGTGGTTTGAGTGTTGGACTTTAGCTAGGTGGTAGACCAGAAAGATGCAGAAGAACCCAGATTTAGTTCCTTACATCTACAGTTAAAAGAATGAAGTAGCAGTTGATGGGGAATTCCTGAGACTGTAAAGATAGCTTCTGGCAGTCAGAACAAACAGTATTGGGTAGGTGGAATAATAGCTTTCTTTGGATGAAGGCACATTCTTAGAAAGAACCTTCACTTTTTATCATTTTTGAGGATATAATGCTACTGCTAGACATAGTGTTACCAGAGAGAATCATGACCCTTTGAAAATTATTGTCTAATGTGAAGCACTCTCTTTTCCGCCTCTCCTAGTCAATTGCAGCAGAGGTCACAGACGAGAACCTTGCTGAAGGAAGGTTGTATCCACCTCTGAGCTCCATTCGAGATGTCTCCTTGAAAATCGCTGTGAAAGTAAGAGTCCATAATATGCCCTCCAAAAAGATACGTAAATACCGGAGATGAGGGCTCATAACCATACAGGGCACAATCACACACCAATCAGGCAGGGCAGCATACACAGAAGGAAATGGGTATAGAGCTTGCTCGGATCCTCTTCCTTCGCTTCACAGCAGTGGTTCCCAAACTTGTTCCCCAGGTGGTGTTGGACGTTGATTTCCAGAATGAGTAATGGTCAAGGACTCTGAGAATTGTAGCCCAATATCTGGGAACTCCTGTTCAGAATTACTGCCCTATAGCACTTGTGCATATTGCAGGCCAATTGAGTTAATGTACAGTAGGCCTGTGTATTACACAAGCTTTTGTTACGTGGATTCAGTTATACATGACCAAAACAATATGTTCTCCGAAGGCATTTTCTAGGTCCTCCAGGTTGATTCTATGGTATGTTTCCCCTGGAAGTTAACCATAGAGTCACACTGGAGGACCTAGAAATGTCTAGAGAGAACATTTCATCATTCATTTAGGGTAAGAAAAATAGGGTTCCGGATTATATGCAAAAATCATTCTATGTGAAGGGACCCAGAACAGATCCCTCATGTTATATGCAGGCCTACTGTGTATAATAGGTGTGCTCCAGATTTCAGTCATATTTAGAGTAGGAAAAGAATGGGATTTAAGTCATCTATGACTGATTTAAATCCCATTAATTTCCATGCATCTACTCAAAGTATGACTACAGCCTGGATCCTATTGCTGGACCCAGCACTGAAAATTATTAAATTGGGAGTAACAGTTATTGATGCAGTGAGTCAACTATAATCAGGCCTATCAATAGGATTCAGGTTTAAATCTGGATCCAACCCATTGATAAATATATAGTGGGAGACAAGTGTGGGCCTACCTCACCTAGTAATGGCTAACACTTGGGGATGAAAGGAAAAGGCTCTACTGAGCTCTTCCTCAACCCCCATCCTCTTGTGGTTATGCTATAGGGGAAGTGGATACATATGTTAGTGACATGCCTTCCAACTGTCCCAATTTAGCAGGGACAGTTCCAATTAGTCCTCTGCATCCCACTTTTTAAGCTGCTTTTAAAATATCCCAGTTTCTCTTTGTTCCTCCCACTTTCTCTCTTCATTTTATATTTAATTGGTGCAAACTGAGTTCAAAATGCAAAAGTAAAACTACTCAATTAATTCATCAGGGTGAGAAGAGAGGAGAGGAGGGGGTGGAATCTTGCCCTTCCCAGTAGACTCAAGCAAAAGCAAACTGCTGCATTCTCTCCTAATTTGTGTGCTCTTCCTCATTAATAACTTTTGCCATATTGACCACACTCTGTCGGTTGGCCACACATGTCCTAGTTTTCATCTGTGAAATGTTGAAGAGTATTCTGCACTGGGGCACATTTGACCCTTCAGATGTTTTGAACTACGGCTTTGTGCATCTACTGTGTATTTTATACATTAATCTTTCCAGTTTGTGCTATCTAGAAGAGTCTGGGCAGTGAATTGTGTTGTAACAAACAGATATAAACAGAATTCCACACTAAACAAAGTTGAAGTCTATAGTAACAGCTATGTAAATTATGTAGACTGAGCTCAATGTATATATTCCTGGTTATTCAGTAATATTTTTACATAGCTTCTGTTAAATAAAAAGAAATAAGAACTTGTGTGAGGGACTGAGGTCTTGCCTCAACACTGGAAAGCCAAGGCAGCCACACACTGTGCTTAACAGCTAAGTTTCACTCATCTAGGGTGCATCTACACCATAGAAATAATGCAGTTTGACACCACTTTAAGAGTTGTAGCTCCATCCTATGGAATCTTGGAATTTGTAGTTTTACAAGGTCTTTATCCTCTGCCAAAGAGTGCTGGTGCCTCACAAAACTACAAATTCCAAGAGTCTGTAGGATGGAGCCACAGCAGTTAAAGTGGTGTAGATGCACCTTAGGCCCAAACCTAATCCTCCATCCAGTACCTTTTCTTTTCTCTCTTTTGTTTTTTAGCTTGTTGACTACGCCTACAGACACAACTTGGCCTCGTGGTACCCAGAACCGGAAGACAAAGAAGCCTTTGTTAAATCCCTAATTTACAGTCCTGCCTATGACTCATTTGTAATAGATAATTATCAGTGGCCACAGGAAGCCATGAAGACGCAAAATATTTAATGTTCTCTTGTGGGGAGGAGGGGAAGTACTAAAGAGACTCTGATCCTGTGACTCTTACATCTCTACCAGCTTGGATATAAATACACAGAATCATCAGTTATAAATGGAAGGGTGAAGAACCACCCATCTTTCCTTCATGCAGCTGTATTTCTCTCTCTCTCTCTCTCTTTTTTTTTCATTTTTACGTAGCTCAGCTGGATATAGTACAAAGTCAGCAGGAGCCATTTTGCATCCCAAGCACATGTATGGACATGGCTCTGGAAGGTTCCATCCTGGGTCTCTCCTCTCATAGTTTAAGCATCACCAAAGAGTTCATGGAAAGTGTGCTACAATAGACACACTAGCACCCCCAGAAGTTCCTGACCATACTGGCATAATACTGTCATCCTTCCTAATGCAACACCCTAGGCAAACCCCACCACAGCTGAGGTTTATGGACACTGGGAGGTGTTTCCTTTTCTTAAATTGCATTTTTTTAACCTAGTGGTCAGACAAAGCAGGTTTTCAACTTTGGCTTCAGAAGCTAATGCAGAAAAATATGCTGAGATCCTTCATCCCTTGATCTGACCCCTGAAACCCACCTTAAAATCCAGCCAGCTGCACAAAGTAGAGGAGTTCTGCAGCACTGGTGAGTGAGGCAGGGCAGGATGATGTGACCAGCCCCCTCCTGCCAACAAACAACACTGTGATGAAGAGTTTAAACAGGATCTCACAGGGGTCCCTGCTTCTGGTTCTTGCGCTCTCACTCACTGATGGTCACATCATCCTGCAGTGCTCTCTGCTCACTATTGCCACAAAACTCCATCCCTTGGTGCCACTAGCCTGATTTTAAGGTAGATCTCAGGAGAATCTATAATTGTGGCAATGGTACCACAATCATAAATATGAGTAGGAAACAGTTATATGGGTGTAAGTCTAACTTACAACATCATAATTAACAGGATGCCAGCCATAATCTTAACAGTAGAGTCACCATCCAGCATTTATAACAGCATTTACGGAGTTCTTTGGAACGCTATAATAAAGGCAGCATTATGAGACAGCATCACATGTAATCATGAAATTGTGATCTCAGGGACTACAAGTTTTTTTATACCCTGTTGGTGATTGTTAATGTGAATCAACATCTAGAACATCTGGACCCTTATGGTCTCTTTCAACTCTATGGTCCTATGATTTCATCTACCCTGCTTTCTGGATCCAATAGGAGATAATATGCATGGAAAAGGGTAGCTACATGGACATTACCTAGGGCTAAAAGGCTGGTTTGTAAGCCCTTGTCATACTGAGCTTAATCTCACCAGTCATTCATTTAAAAACATATTGTCAGCATACATATCATTAGAACATAATACAGCCTAAATTAGCCCAGAGTTCCAGCTAGACTAGCATCCGTTCTTCTGGTGTTCAGCCTTTCTGGAAAAACCTGTTAATAAAAAGAAGTGGTTTTACCTCCGTCTCCCATGGGACAGGAATGGCAGAACACCTGAAGAACAATGACTTCATGCAGTAAGGCAGCACAGAAAGTGGAACCTTCCTGCTGCCCTGCCACTTTACTTCAGTGTGCGATAAGGCTCTAAGTAACAGAAGTTGTTAAATGTTAAAGACACTTACAAAAGAAAGAATGGTGACATGTCCTCAGATAAACTTGTAAAACTTTTCTAAAGAAAGCATAAATTGCAGTCTGATTTTAACACAATACAAAAGCTCTCCCATGGTGAATTATAATCACCAAATTAAATTGCATCTCACCAGATAAAATGCCAGGATTACTGAGATGTTGAATTGTTATTAGCTTTTTGGATTTTTTTAAAAAATTACTGCTTCACACATTCAGTAGCTTTTACAGGCATTAGCCTGTGAACAATCAAGTAGATTTTAGCATCCTGGTGTACTTGTTCTAATTTTAAAATCTCCAGGTGTCACATCTGAATTAGAATGTGAATTATAAGAACAAACGCATAGCACTTCTGTCACCTAATATGACAAGAAAGAAACTATTTCTAGCTTTCTGTGATAGTTGCATGTTCCTGAGTTTACAGCATGACCAATGTCAGTTCAATGCCATGTGAAAGAAGGCAGAATAGGATAGGTAGCTTCCACACATTCAGTAAAATTGCCCCACAGTTCTGGTGTGTGTGTGTGTGTGTGTGTGTGTGTGTGTGTGTGTATACACCCCAGCTCCCCAAAAGGGACAATGCCAATGAAGTGGCAAAAGTCTACATGACTCTCCTGCTTGAAAGATTGCTGTATTCTCTCTCTCTCTCTAATTTCACACATGTGTACACCCAGGGAGAGAGAGAGATTGCCATCACACAGGATAAAGCCACAGAAAAGTAGATCCCACATTACATGTTGATGGTATGAAAGGGCACCAAGCAGTTCATGTTTTCTCTCCACAGGCTGCTAGGTTTGTTATTCTTTGACACTCAACTCTACAGTCATCATTTACCACTAAGTTAACTGTTTTTTGTTTTTTTTTAAACGTGATGGCTGAAATCTTGCAGTGAGAGACATACATCTGGCACATAGCTGTTCTCTAAGCATACAGTTGTCCCTTCATATTTGCTGGGATTTGGTTCCAGGATCCCCCGTGGATACCAAAATCCGTGAATACTCAAGTCCCATTATATGCAATGGCATACCAAATGGTGTCCCTTATATAAAATGGCAAAATCAAGGTTTACTTTTTGGATTATTATTTTTTAAGAATATTTTCAAACCGTGAATACTTACATCTGTGGATACAGAGGGACAATTGTACATCTTCCCATACTGTTCCCCCCAAACCCACCTTTTCAGTGATGCAGCCACCAAAACAGGCATTTCCATATCGCAGGAGTGCAAGGAAATCAGCAGAGATACAACCTGCTATTCCCTTGCAGCCAGACATGCTGCAACAGGCATCCACAGGGAGCTCCTGGGGTCCCCAGGTGGTTCTTGAAGATGACATCCTTGCAATGGATCCAGCTGCAGGAAAATAGCTAGATGTAGCCCTTCTGATCGCCTTGCTTTCCAGTGATACAGTGGTGACCATATTAGGGCAGGACTGCATGGCTTTAAAGATTGTTTTGGGGAGGATTTAGTTGTGCTGTTGGAAAATAATTCCGACCTCTGCAACAACTAAAAAAATGGGGTTCAGTAGAACAAGTTGGACTTATGCTATCACAACTTACTAAAAGGGTACCTACCATTATCTCTTTGGAAATGATAAACCAAAAATCTGAATCAAGCAATTCTTACCTTAGTGCATTTTTTAAATATTTCCTTTTTAGTGTTTGCACCTTTAATGGTAGTCTGATATGGAGCGACTAAGATGTTGGTGCTTCTGTTTCCATGCCAGGAAAAGTTATTCTTCTATGAGAGGCTCCATGGCATGTAAAACTCAGCAGCTCTAACCTCCCTCTCACCTCTGCCCTCTAAAAAAATGAGGGAAAATTATCCCATCTTCTGGAACTCAGATAATCTCTAAATGAACATTTCAGACTTTGGATGCACTATGACAATGCTATTCAAAGTGTTGGTCTGTGGATTGCTGTTGGTCTCTGAGCCATCAGCTGCCGGCCTGCAGCAAGCTTTCAGAAACAGTTGTAGCCAATAGACATAAATATGCTACCAATCCCTGGCACATTAGGAGGAAAGGTTACCAATTCTCATCAGCCAGCCTAAGAAGCACTGAACCACAAAAGACTTGCTTGCTTTGAACATTGTTTAATCAGTTTCTGACAGTGAACCAGGGGGTGGATGGTGGCAGCAGAGTGAGAATGGTGGAGCAGCCATGATATATAACAGTGGTTCTTAACCTGTGGTCTAGGGACCCCCACGGGGCAGCAATTTCCTCACAAGGGGTCCGTGAAGGCTTGAAAGCTGCTTGGCCCACCTGCTGCCTGCAGTGGAGTGGCCACGTGACAGGAGCCAAGGCAAAGGCTGGCTGGCTTGGCCTGCACATTGACATTCAATCTGCTCCATCCACAAACTTGCAGGAAGAAGCGGGAGAAAAGTCTTCCCTCTCCCTCCAGTGCCTCTGAGGGAAGGTTTAATGGATACTGGAAAAATCTTCCTTTACTGAGGTTAGTCTATGCCTCATACATTCCAAGAGACACATTCCCAATCTGCCATCAGACCTTTATATTAATTAAGTCCATATCCACATCCTCTCTTGTTGGTGACACAGTTGCTCCCTTCTCCTCTTCACTACTCTCGTCTCCTGAACTATGGCTTGAATTGTGGTTGGAGGCCTTGTCAACCTTTTAATCCCTTCTCCCTCCATTCTGGCTATCCTCTAAATCTTTCTTATATCTCTTTAATAATATTTTGCTTTCTCCGCTGTATTCACATTTAATCTTCTCTGTTTAAAACAAAAGGAGACTCCTTCCAATTTCTCCCATCTAAATAGAATCCCATAATGCTTCAGCTTATCAGTCGGGGGGGTGGGGTATAAGCTTTTCTTTTCCTCAAAATTCTGGTTGGTATATCTTTATAAAACTGTATTATCTTCCCATCTTCATCATGTTCACATAATGTTCTTGTAAAACTTCATCCTTCACTTGTCTTCTCACAAAGCAGACAAATTCCTTTGCTCACCACCCACAAGAACAAGCTGTAAACTTTATCCATTTAAGATCTTCCTTCTGACTTCTTAGAAATTCAGCCAATGCATCCACTATCCTTCCATAGATATCTTCATTTTGTTATTCCTTTATCCCTCTAAATCTAAGAGATCTTTCTCGTTCTTTAAGCTCCAAATGAGCCGTTGCATCAAGTTATTGTTCTCTCTCTGTAGGCAATCTCCCTGTCCTCTTTTCCAGTGTTTATGTTCTGTCTTCCAAAGTTCTTAATTTCTCATTCATTTGCTGCAAATATGTAGGTATCAGGGCCAGAGATTTCCTTATATCCTTCAGTCCAGTCTTCAGTCCTTCCTTCAGATCCTTCTTAAATTCACTCCTCAAATCCATTCTCATCTGGGACGTCTCTCAATAGCTTTAATTTTTCCAGATTCTGTTGCTTTGAGTCAGCTATCTTAACAGATTGATCCACAGAAGTTCTTCTTTCTCCTTGACCTGCTGTTCCTTGCATTGTCCTGGATCTACTTCCTGAAACCATTTTTGACAGCTGTCAGACTGCAAAAAAAATTTTTTTAAAAATCCCTTTTTGTTGCAATTAGTCTTCTTGACCACAAGATGTACTTCTCTCTTCCAACTTCTACTCCTGCTTGTCTTGCAGTCTCTCTGGTCTGTGTTCTTTCACCCAGAAACAAAACTTCTACATTCACTTCTTCCTCAGTAGCACACAGCAGTGTTTTGTCTCCAGGGAAAGAAAACAATAAATTCTTCCTTCTCAGTTGCCATAGAATGAACCCCTTCAGAGCTCCAATCCTGCAATATCCCAGTCTATTTTAACTAACATGGGGCTTTAGAATTCTTCAGTTTTCATCAGTGCTGCCTTCAGTCTGTTAGTTCTCCCAGTTCAATTATTTAAGTTCATTCTATCATGCTAATTACCCTTTTTAAATAGTTTTAGTCCACAGTTGATTTACTCACTACTTCAGCTTGTAGAAATGACATTGCTGGAAGTTAGATGATCCCACAGGTTGGGAAATTTCCTTACTTCTCACAATGTTAATAAAGAAATTTAAGAAAGTTGAACGGTTAATCACCATCAGTAGCTGTGATACAACTGAACATTGATGTTACCTTCATGGTCCCCTCCATGCTACCCACAGCACGACAATAATGGCTTATGTTGCCAGGAACAGGAAACAGACATATGCATGTGTGTGTCTCCCTTGCCTGGGGGGCAACTTCAACAGGTTTGAGACACCCCAGATGTGTGATCACTACATCCAGTGCCCCCCTCAGTGCAGAACTGCAGTGAGACAAAACCTCACGGCACCATTTCAACCCAAAAGGGGAGGTGTGGCTTTCCAGTGAACCATTCCAAGTAGCATTAGCCAGCACAGCTAATGATAAGGAATGAAAGGAGCTATAGTCCCAACAAAATGGAGGGTCACACGTTTCCCATCCCCAATTTATGTGCTACTGTCAATGTAGTTCTTCAACAAGTATAAAATGACAGGACCTTGACCTCATTAGTTTTTGTAGGCTTGCCAGAGTTAAAACTGGAGAGGGCTCCTGCACCTTTAATGGGTTGTGTAGAAGAGGGAATTTCAGTGGCTTTTGCTTGTCACACAACCAGGTAAAAACCTAACCCTGCTGAAATTCCTTCTTCTACACAACCGTTAAATATATAGTAGTTCTCCAGTTTTTACTCTGGAAATTCTAGAGTGGTGCTGGTCCTCGTTTCACATGACCGGGAAGTCTGTCTCACTGCTGACTCCACCATCACTACACACACACATAAATACGCAAACTTTGACTCACACAATCTTTCAGATTTGTCCAACCCTTCTTTAAGAACTTTTAGGCCAGGTCTAGATAATCTATGCAATAGTTAGATGCTGTATGTATACCCAAGCTCAGAATAATTTGTAAATGATATTGCTTAGAATTTTCCAGTTTTTATAACATGCCCAAACAAGTTGATTGAAGAAGGTCTTGGTGTATATTATTGTAGCCAGACTAGGATCTACATAATCTTTTGATGCTGGAGCTTACACTGTTGCATAAATACACTTTCTAGAAATAAAATAGAGCCGTATGAGCAAAACAATCAGCTGAATTCATTGTAGGGTTACATCCTTAGACAATCATTTTTCTTCTTGTTGTTGTGTGCCTTCAAGTTGTTTCCAACTTACGGCAACCTTAAGGTGAATCTTTCACAAGGTTTCTTGACAATATTTATTCAGAGGGGGGTTGCCTTTTCCTTCCTCTTACTATTTTGTATTTTTATGCAATGTTCTAGTAGATTACTGTGTATGTAATCCTACATTAAAACTTTTAGAATGCATCAATGTCTGACTTACTATTGAAAACCTAAGACAAAGATGAATGTATTGTCTGTTTACACACACACACACACACACACACACATATAGCTCACACAATGTCAGCAACTGCTGGGGTAGGGTTTTTTGTAATGTGACAACTCTGAGTACTTAACCCATGATAGTGTGTGTGTGTTCTGGTTACAAAAATGCAATTGTGCCCTTAACTCGCCCCAAAAATCTGGCACCATTTGTGGACTTTGCTCATCACTTGCCCAGTAAAACTGGAATAAAATAAATTCCCTGAAAACAGAGAAGGTGGGTTAATTGTGTTAATCACTGTTACAAATCTGATATTGCAAAAGGATCTCTCCTATTGTTCCTTGAACTTGAAATACTTATTTTATTGACATCATCTGGTGGACCCTAGAGACTCAGAGTGGAAAGATCCTATTTTAAATCTCTTCCCAGATGCAAACTCACTAAAAGATGGCCTTAAGCGAGCTGTCATCTCACTCAAACAACCCATGTTCACCTTCCAAATGAAGATAATATTGTCCTAGCATACATACTTCAGAACTACCAAGATAAATGTGTAAACCACGCTCCTCAAAAATATGCTATATAATTTCTAATAATAAATAGTAGTGTTTTTAGGAAAAATGAAGTAAATATTCAAAGGCACTGATATACAACCCAGACTCCTCCTTCTGTACTCCCTTCAACTAAGAAACAATTTGCTGCAGGTCTGTATTAAAAGCCCTGTCAGCACTGCAGAAATAATCCATTTTGACACTGCTTTAACTGCCATGGCTCAATGCTGTGGAACTCTGAGATTTGTAGTTTTGTGAGATATTTAGCCTTCTCTGTCAAAGAGCTCTGGTGCCACAACAAACTACAAAACCCAGGATTCCATAGCATTGAGCCATTCCAGTTAAAACAGTGTCAAAATGGATTATTTCTGCAGTGCAGATGTAGTCCTACAGGGGGGGAAAGCAGCAGACAGGTCTGAGAAAGAAGCCCTCCAGAACACAGAGCCAAAACTGGCTGGTCCAAAAGAAACACAGACCTGGCTTCCAATCCCCCGTGAGGTAGAAAGCTCAATGAGTGAAACAGAACTCGTGGATCTCTCAACCCAACCTATTTTCATAAAGTTCTTCTGAGGCCAAAAAAAAAAAAAAACCCAGAAAAAAAGAGGCCATGTTTACCACCCATGTTCACTACCAGTTCTAGGAGTTAATCCAAGGTTCACTCAGCCTTCCATCCTTTCGTAGGTCGGTAAAATGAGTACCCAGCTTGTGGGGGCAATTAGCTAACACATATTGGAAACTTGCTTAATGCAGTGTAGATGTGTAAATTGCTATTGCTTAAAACAATTTGTAAGCCGCTCTGATAGCCTTGTGGCTGAAGAGCAGGGTATAAATAAATAAATAAATAAAATAAAAAAATCCAAAATGTAACTTTTCTAAGTGCTAAATGTACAGTTGTCCCTCCACATTCACGGATTTGGCATTCATGGATTTAAGTATTCACGGCTTGAAAATATTCTTAAAAAAATAGTACCGGTAATCCAAAAAGCAATTTGCTATGCCATTACATATAATGAGACTTGAGTATTCACAGATTTGGGTATTCACGGGGGGGGGGTCCTGGAACCAAACCCCAGCGAATGTGAAGGGACAACTGTAATTAACAACCCCAACACACTCAAGCACCAAATTCCAGATTCATTGCTGAATCTGCTCTTAAATGTGTCTCTATAACAGGGCTTCTTCACAGAGTGCCTAATCTTGCTATCTTTCTGTATCTAGCCAACAGAAACAGATGGGTTTCTGCCCAATTAACACATTAATTCACTTACAAGAGATTCTGTGTCCCTCTCTCACACAACCACACACACAAATACCATTTTTCTGGTTCACGCCACTTTTACTCCAACTCAGCACCTCCAGGTGGCCAAGATTTCCACAGGATCAGTTCCAGGATTTGTTGTGAAGGTGGGACAACAATTCAGCCTTTTCTTCTCTGGCAAAATATTGGCCAGCTCAGATCCAGTTTTCAGCAAATTCTCATAAAATTCCTTACAACTGCACAAATTGCTTTGTGCAGGGAATAATTTAACTGTCAAGAAAACTGATTCCCGATGTACCTCAAACACACCAAGTCAATCCCAAGGGAAATTACCCAACAATTAAGATGTGACAATAGCATTCTGCTGTAATTTGTTCCCCAGAATAGAAAGCCTCATTCAATTGTTGAAAGAATAGCCTTCTTCATTTGTTCATAGAGAAATGTTAGTAATAGCTACAAGGCCCCAAAAGTAGATAATTACAGTTGTGGTTCTATTTTCTTTAAGGTTATTCTTTTACTTCTTGTAATTCAAAATAACTAAAATAGTTGGCCAGTATTCTACATCAATTTACTTAGTTAAATATACTTAACTTCCAAATGACAGAAACATCATTCAACTGCGCTCCAATTGCTGGCAGAATGGACCTCCTTCTCCCCATGCATCTAATGCCTGGTAAAGTAGGTGGGGGGGGGTACTGTTCCGTACTCATGATCACTGCTTAGTCACAATTGTGACACTATTGCCATGAATGTAACTCCCCTCTACAACCACTACCCAGCATTAGTTGCATGGGGAAAAGGATGTCCATTCTGCTTGATAGCAGTGCATGCGAAAGGGATCTAGGAGTCTCGTAGTGGACCACAAGCTGAACATGCGTCAGCAGTGTGATGTGGTCAATGAGATTCTAGGTTGCATCAATAGGAGTATAGTGTCTACATCAAGGGAAGCAATAGTGCCTCTCTATTCTGCTTTGGTCAGACCTCACCTGGAATAATGTGTGCAGTTCTGGGTACCATAATTCAGGAAGGATAGTGACAAGCTGGAACGTGTCCAGAGGTGGAAGGTCTGGAAGCCATGCCCTATGAGGAATGGCTTAGGGAGCTGGACATGTTTAGCCTGGAGAAAGAAGGTAAAGAGGTGACATGATAGCCATGTTTAAATATTTGAAGAGATGTCATACTGAGGATGGAGCAAGCTTGTTTTCTCCTGCTCCAGAGACTAGGACACAGAGCAATGGATTCAAACTGCAGGAAAGTTATTCCACCTAAACATTAGGAAGAACTTCCTGACAGTAAGAGCTGTTCAGCAGTAGAATGTGTTGCCTCCAAGTGTGGTGGAGTGTCAACCTTTGGAGGTTTTTAAACAGAGGTTGGGTGGCCATCTGTCAGGCATGCTTTGATTGTTTATTCCTCCATGGCAGGGGGTTGGACTGGATGGCCCTTGTGGTCTCTTCCAACTCTATGATTCTATGCTGCCGATAGGCACATGGGAGGTGGATGGTGTTTCTGTCAGGTATGTAGGAGAGGTTACTTAACTACATAGCTGATGTAGAATACTCACCATTATTAATAGATCGACAAGGGTTGCTAGCATAGAGGGCAGCAACCTATATATATATATATATATATATATATATCTCCATCCATCCCATAATGGATTTTTGCATGGAAGAACGGTTGGCTCTGTTCTGGAAACAAACAAAGAAACAAAAATCCTCAGCTAACAACATGCTCAAAGGCAGGTTGTGCTTCATATCATTGTTATGTCTACCATCATCCTAAGAACTATGTTCAACCCAGTCCTTCTTTATGGACTTTGAGGCGCTTACAGAAAAACAAAGCGGATCACACAAGCCTGTTCTATGATACCCATCTCCCATCCACATGTACATCTCCTCCCCAAAACACAAATCTACTAGGTGTCAATGCAGGATATCTGTTACTGAAGGACTTCTGTTTATTATTATTTTTTAATTTAACATAATTCTGCACAAAAAATATACCGAATGTAGTAGACACCAATCCTAAGGCAGAAAGCAACAGAAATTGCAAGGACTGAATCATAAGCACAGCAAAGCAAACAGAACTCTATTTTTAGAAAGAAAGGAAAAGATCAACCATGTTTTTATAGGATAAAAGGAGGTGGAGAAAGAAACTGGCAGATCAGGTTGCTTCAAACAACTAGCCGGGATCCTGGGACGTATTTCGTATCTGTCCATGCACTGGCATCCCCACAGCTGTTTATGCTCCTCTTGCATTGGTAGCAGCGACGATACTTCTCACACTGGTCCAATAGCATGAGTTTGTCACCAGCACTAGTGAAAGGAAATATGAGTTTAGCAAAAGCTTTGTGCATCTTTGACGAGAAAAGTGAATCATTTACCTGTCCTCAAAATTTGAAGCACCCATCATGGTTCATTTGAATTATACCTTCTTAGGACAAGGGTGGACAACAGAAGGTCTGTGGGCCACATACGGCCCCGAAGGCTACGTTTCTGGCCTCCACTTGTGTTCCTTTGCCACTGCTGCCAAGCCATGTGGTGAAAAAATGAATGTGGGCCAGGATTATACATACACTGGCTGGACCCAGCGTACCATATGACATTAAAAAACTCTCCAAAAAATACCTGATAGGCCTAACAACAATCCTGTAAGGTAGGCTGGTGAATTTTAGTTCCTCCTCTCCCTTCTCAGCATTCCACACTTTTCCTGGAATTGCTAAGGGTGACTTGCTCTGTTGCTCTGCCACCGCTGCTAGTTGACTGCCTGGGTCTCGTCACAGCCCATGACTGGTGGGAGCAGGGAGGGGCCCTTGTGAGGCTGTGGGTGTAGATGCAGATTGAGTGGATTGTAAGGTGGAGAGGAAATTTGCATGTCGGTGGTGATTTGCATGTGGGTGGTGACTGACTGAGGGAGTGACAGGAGCAGGCAATCAGCCCACTGAAAGAGGCAACATACCTAAACCCATTGTACATACCTAGGAGGCAACATACCTACATACCTAAGGCCATTGTGCATACCCAAGAGTTTTTTATATATCATAGCAGTAGTAATTAAAAACGTCCCACTGCCTGAGGTGGGAGGACATAGGTTGCTACCCTGCCCTATGGGACCCCCTTCCAATGCTCCCTAGAAACCTTCCTCACCATGAGATATTTGTGTACACAATGGCCATAGAGCATTATTACAGCAGGAAAGCAACTGGTACAACACTCCTGCAAGCCTGCGCACAGCAAATGCTGCAACAAGACAGTGACCAGCAGGATTTTCAAGAGGTCCTGCCCGGCACTATTCCTTCCCTCTGAGGGGTGCTCCAAGGAAGGCATAATGGCAACAGGGTATTCTAGAGAGCAGCACTAGCTGTTCACATGCTACAGCATTTGCCACAGTGGTAAATGTATCAACATGAGACAGCACCTAGTGGGGCTCTCTGGAGTACACACTTGCCACAGCAATTTGCTGTGTGTGTGAGAGAGGGGGGGGGGAGAGAGAGACCAGCGGCAAACAGTGGCTATAGATTAGGGGCCCTTCTTGCAACAGACACGCAATCTGCCAGGCCTCCCAAACTACCACCTGACGCCAGGGATTCATCTAGCTTCAAAGAGGGACAGCCCTGCATGACTGTACCACACAACTGTGCAAATCTGCAAATGCTGACTTAGAGGCTTATCGAACGAAGAAGTAAAACGACAGTGCAGCCGGAAGTTTTGACTTCCATTCTGCCTTCCTGCACGACATCATTGTTCTTCAGCTGTTTTTCTGTTCTGGTCCAATGGGAGACAGTGGCAAAAGTGAGTCTTTTTTCTAACAGGTTTTTCCCATTAAGAAAAAGTGCTTGCTCTCACCACCATCTCCCATGCGACCAGAACAGAAGATCAGCTGAAGAACAATAACGTCATGCAGTAAGGCAGAGCAGAAGGTGAAATGTCTGGCTGCAGTGCTGCTTTACTTCCTCGTGCAATAAGCCTCTTAGAAACATAGAGTTGAAAGGGCCCGCACGGGGCAACTAGGTAAATCCCCTGTCATGCAGGAAGACACAACTAAAGCACTCCTGAAAGATTCCTATCCAACTTCTCTTTAAAAAAAACTCCAAGGAAGAAGAATCCAACACCCTCTGAGACACTCTGTCCCACCTCTGAACACCCTTGAACACTCAATAAGTTTTTCCTACTGATTAGGTGGAATCTCTTTACTTGAAACAGAAGCCATTGGCTTGTGTTCTGGGCTCCGGAGCAGCACAAGACAAGCTCACTCCATCTTCCACATGACATCCCTTCAGTTACTTAAAGATTTATGAGATCTGCACATTTCCAGCCGCAAAGATGCAGAAAAGGAGGTTCTCCAAATATGCATCCACAAAGTGCCATGAAACTGTCATCTAAGTAGCAGTTTCCAGTTTTGCTCCAGATGGCCAAACTATATGCCACTCTAGTCTTGTCCCTCCTAGCAATAGGCCTGTCCTAAGAATGGGAATTGGCTCCCCTGGGATATCTTTACCGTTGAAAGAGCTTCTCTTCATAATCCCTCTGCCTTTTCATTCCTGCACTCTTCCGCCAGTCTTCTTGCAAGGCTAAATTCATCTGGAAGATCTTCTCCATCCGTGCTCCTTTTTCAGACATCCACCTAGGAAATCAGGGAAAAACCCATTCAGATACTGACTATTTTCAACCCATGGTCCTGAGTGATCAAGAATTTGACTCACTCTATCCCTCTACCTCTCTCTAGAGGTCCCACTACAGAACTTTTTAATGCTTTCTTAATTTCATAATTTCAAGGGGTGAATAAAGTCATCTTCTGGAGACCTCTGTACTAGCACAGTAACATGTAGTAAGTCACTAGAATCCTATAGAATCACTCTGAACAAATAGACTGGAGGACCATTTTTGGCCAAGTCCACCCAAACTGGAACCAGCAAACCCAATGCAAAGTTTGGATGCTGTAGAACTCAGTTTATTTTTCATATTCATTTTAAATGAATATGTGTTGCATATTCTTTTGCCTCAGGACTCCCAAAACTTTCAAGACAACTTATAAAGAAAATAAGGAAGCACATCAAACATCCTACTGCAGCAGTTAAGAAAAGCAAGATAAATGTTAAAAGGCACCCAAGAACAAGCAAAGCAGAAGGGGACATTGCATGCACCTTCCAAAAGTTAACTTTTATTTCCCTTGCCTGGTTGCTTGCTCACAGTTTGGGGGAGCAGACAGTGGTTCAAATACTGGGAGAAAATTATACTACAACTACTAATGCTAATACTAATATGCCACCTTTTCCCCAGTTTGGGACTCAAGGCAGCTACAAGTTAGAGCAAACTTAGATAAAAATTAACAGCATACAAACATTAAAAGCAATTAAACCATCATAAAATTAAAACGAGTTAAAAACATAAACCATTTGTAAAAATTGCAAAATAAATGTCCTGCGCATTATACAAGGCCTATATCTTAAAAAAAAAAAACATTTCTCAAAGGCCTGCAAGAATAAAAAAAAGATTTTTTATCTACTTGCAAAAAGAAAGAGAGGGTGCCGGTGTAGCCTTGCTGGGATGGGAGTTCCAGAGCCTGGGGGCAGCCGCTGAGAAGGCCCTCTCCCTTGTTCCCATTAAACGTACCTGTGAGGATGGTGGGACAGACAGTGGGGCCTCCTCAGATGATTTCAAAACACAGGCAGGTTCATACGGGATAATATAGTCCTTGAAATAACCTGGACCTGAGCCATATTAACTAAAGAGGAACTGATCTGGGGTGATCTACAAGTGGGGTATATATTGATTGGATAATTTGGGGTGGTTTGGACTAGAAGTGCATATGCAACATTTTATGTAAATGTGTACTCTTTTGCCCTCTTTTTCAGTGGCATGCATCTTGCATTTTGCTGATGCATACAGAAAATGCTGCCCTGTGAGCCAGGAGTGGGGGCTGCAGAAAAGTTTCCAATGATGATTTTAACAAACAGATCAATTTATTTATTTCAAAATATTTCTGTTCATTATGTTCATAGCTATTTACAGGTTCATGGGGGAGCAAGTGATTCTTCAGTTTACAGCAGGGTGGGCATGGAAGACCCAGCAGCTGAATCTTCTGACTGCTCCAGATGGTCACAACCCCTTCCCCATGACACCATCAATTGTGGTTTCACAGCTTTGATTCGGGCTGTTGTCCCATTTCAAAAGGTGAAAATCTCTCTCCTAGGGCTTAGTTGTTGCCAGTAAGAACTTTAATATTTTAGAGCATTTTAGAGACTGTGTAAAACACCGGTCTTACAAAAACTGCACTGTCTTCCCTTCAGATGAAACCTGAAGTCTATTTACTTGGGATGCTGGAAGAAAATTTGGAGAGAAAACATGGGAGAATTTGACAATATATGATCACAGCTGCAAGACTGCTACATGCTAAGAAGTGAAAAGATTCATTGATCCCTTTGAAAGAAGATTGGCTTCTCAAGATATGTGACTTTGCTGAAATGGACAAACTGACAATGCTGATTAAGGAGAAATCCTTGGTTAATGTTAAAAATGACTGAGAGTTGGTTATAAATTTTTTTGAAATGAAGTGAGGGACATATATCAATGTTAGACTTTTTAAGATAGTATGGTTTCGATTTATTGTAGAGGCTGGATTATAAGATTACTTAATGAAAGTACTGTAGTTTAATAGTGGAATATAACTATCAGTCAGAGGAGGGGTCAATAGTTATGTACAGTTAGACCCCCGTATCCACGGGAGGTGGGGTTATTCCCGGATTTACTGCAATACCGGAAACCACAGATAACAGTGAACCGTACTAAAATAATAGGATTTCCAGTTTAAAATACCACAGCGTTATGTTGGAGGACCTAGAAGATGTCTAGAGAGGGTGCCTCTGTAGACATTTTCTAGGAAGACTCTATGGTATGTGTTCCTGTTTTGTGTCCCGTGGATAACTGAAACCGCAGATACTGGTTCTGCAGATATGGTGGTCTGACTGTAGTTGATGTAGTTAATGTTGTTAAGTTCTGTTGTGTTTTTTCTTTTCTTTTTCTTTTTTTGAGCATTTTTAATGCATAGAAAATTATGTGGGTTTTTTGCTGTTTGTGTTTCTGTGTCAGTGTGTCAATAAAAGTATATTTTTAAAAAACTGCACTGGCTTCCAATTTTCTTCTGAGCTGTTTTGAGCTACAAAGCCCTAAACAGCTTGAGGCCAGGACATCTGAAAGACTGCCTCCTCCCCAGCTGAGCCTGCCCAAAGTCTGAGATCAATAGCCAAGGCCCTATTGTGTGTCCCAGCATCTCCTACAGCTAAATTAGTGTGTACACATGAGAGGACTTTCTCTGTAGCAGCACCCCAACTGTGAAACCCCCCTACTTAGGGAAGGCAGGGTGACTCCATTACTGAGCTTCTGGCAGGCAGCTAAAGTGGTGTTGTTTTGCATGGCCTTTCTTTTCTCTGCTTGATGGGTTTGTTTTCATTTGTAAGGACTAGTTTTCATTTCTTTTTAAAAGTTCTTAAAAAGTATTTTATTTGTTCTTAAAGTTTTTAATCTCTGCACTGTTTTAAATTGTTTTACCTGTTGTGCATTGCCTCCAAGGCCCTGAGGGGTGGGAAGGGAATATATAAATACTTTAAATAAATAAATGTAATCTGAATATACTGATATTTGGGTTCCCACCCTTTGGCCTTGTCCGCAACTGGAATGTGGCCCCTGGTAACTTCTCTAAAATTGAATTCAGCCCCTGGGTGGAAAAAGGTTCCCCCATGTTTAGAAAGACACCTTCCCACTGGAGCCCAGGCATCAAATGAAACCTCCCAGTGAAGCCTAAACATTTTGCAAAAAAACCCAGCACAGCAGTTTAGGTTCTTACTGTTTCCTTGCTCTCTGAAGCATATCTGCTGCTTTCCTCTGATCAAGCAACTGGCTGAGGATTGCTGCCCGCCTGTGGTCCGCAGCTGCCTGCAACTGGTGTTTGTAATATTCCTGGGCTCGTTTCCTTCTCTCCTCCATTTTCTCATTATTCATGTCATGCTTCCCAAAGATGACCTCAGCTGAATTGGGCACATACTCCGGCAAAGGAGCTGGCTTCAACTTTATCTGTAACCAAGTGAAGGAGAAACTTTAATCAAGGAAAGGAGCCACACTCAAGACTCTTTTGTTCTTATGACCGTGTGCACACTTATTATATGAACACATATCATGAAAAACTCACATATATCTCTATTAGGGTTGCCTGAATAAAAACTGGAGAAGGCTCCTGTGCCTTTAACGGCTGTGTAGAAGAGGGAATTTCAGCAGATGCTGGTTGTTACCTGGCTGCATGACAAAGAAACGCCTGCTGAAATTCCCTCTTGTATGCAACCATTAAAGGTACAGGAGCCCACTCCAGTTTTCAGTCTTATACACCAGGGGTGGGTAACTCATGGCCTCCTGCAGGATTTTAAAGGGCCACATACACCTTTGCCAAAACATTGCCACATCCCCAGCGTATCCCCCCTCTGGTTTATTTTAAAATTTTAACTTTTTTTTTTTAAACCCACAATTCTGCCACAATTCCTGCCCCTGAGCTTTTTTTAGACCTTTACGAGAGGCCTTTATTTAACAAGGAAGTAAACTAGAAGTTGCAAAGTCATTTTTATTTTTTTAAAGGTGTGATTCTTTCTTCTTTTTAATTGGGGAACTGAGCATCTCTGAGGACCCCAAAATGGCCTACCCAAATGGCAGTAGCTGCACCTCTAGATGCTTGTGTATTGGATGGAAGGCCTGAAGGAAAACCTACATGCATTCAGCTCAACATTTGTTGATTCTACCATGTAATGGGGTCACCCCCACCAAAAAGCATGCCCAGTTCCTCATTGCCTTGAAAAGCCAATGCAAACAAACAGGCTTCAGACCTTCTAGCAAATGCAAATTCTAGGAATTAAGTGATGGGAGGGCATGTGGAGATGTGGGGCCAGAGGGTTCAATTACATTCACCCTGATTAGTCTGCCTGTGAACATAACCTCCAAGTGTCCTGATTTGGCAGTTTTGATTAATCCTCTGTCATCACACGTTTTCAGCTACTTTTAAAATGTCCCAGTTTCTCTCTCCTTCTGCTCTTTCCCCATCATCCTCAGTTTACTTCAATTGCTGCAAACTGAGGGCTCATCTATACTGCAGCATTATGCTCTGGACTGGCCCTGCATGAACCACGATGGTATCCCCATGCACCAGGCCAAATCCATTGCAACAGCCACTGTTCTCCACACAGGCCAGCTGGGCCAACACTGCATCAGCCCCACTGGCCTGTTCCCCGTTTTTGGAGCCACCACCACCATTTCCTTGCCAGCTGGGGAGCTTCATGGAAAGCCTGCTTGGGGTGCCGTCACTTCTGCTGAGGTCAAAACGGGTGTTCAGACATGTGATCAACAAGGAGGGGTCACTCTACCCCCTCCTCATTGATCGCACGGGCACCCTGTTCTGACATCAGCAGAAGCTATGATACGCCAGGCAGGCCTTCCATGGAGTTCCTCAGCTGGTGAGGTAGAGACGGCAGTGGCTCCAACAAGGATCCATCCTCTTCCCTGAGTTGATCAGTGCAGGGTATGGGAGATGGCACCACGTTTGCATGTGGATAATTGGATCAGGCCGAGTCAGACTGATCCAGCTGTTCAGACAGCAAAAGACCCTGAGGTCACTCCGGAGTTTCCATGAAACTCCAGGTTTTTCCCTGATGTTTTGCTTAGTTCGGAGCACAGTCGAGTTAAAGGCAAAAAAAAAAAAAAAAAAAAAAGTGGATCCTCCCCAGAAGTAGCCATACATCATCTGGACTGGCAGTGCCAGATTCGGGGTGAGTCTGCATTTTTAATTTTTAATTTTTTATTATTTATTTATTTATTTATTTATTTTTGCTGATGTAGACAAGCCCCGGAGTTCACAGTGTTGTAAAAGTAATTTGCAATCAGTTAACTCAGCAGGTGGGAAAGGAGAGGAGATAGAATCTTGTCCTTCCCAGTACACTCTGGCAAAATCAAACTGCTGCAGCCTCTCCTAGCTTGTGTGTCCTTCCTCACTGATAACTTTTGCCCTCTTGACCACACTCTGATGTTACTTGGCCACATGCTTTCCAGTTTTCATCTGTGAAATGTTGGAATATATGAGTGAAGCTTCAGTTAATTCAGTTCACCACCAATCCTATTTATATAGGACTAAAGCCTCACTGAACTAAATGGAAACCATTTCTGAATACTCTTGTACAAGACTGCACTGTGAATTATTTGCCACAGCCCCACACTTTTACCTGTGTGTCCAAGGCCCTCTTATAACATTGCATTTCTTCCATCCTATCCTTCAGAAATTTTGCTCTTTGGGCAGCTAACCTAGGAAAGGGTGAAACACATGGCTAAGATTTAGCTCGTCATATTTCAGTAAGATTTGCTCCTTGCTGGTTGAAGTAATTCAAAAGTTACCAAATATTGATTTATTTTATTTTTTACAAAATGGTACTTAGTCTGGATCAAGGAGTGAAGCCTACAGGATGAGGTAAAGTGGAAAGAAAAGAGGTCTTATTTATTTACATCAGGCATGAACAAAATACAGCCTTTACACGACCCACAGCTCCCCAAGGGTGTTTTTGCAGCCCTTGACACCTACAGTCTCCTTTGGACTGCTGTTTTTCTGGCCACAAAAGGGGAACAAAGGATGACTTGCCTCTCTTGGAAGTCCCCAGAAGAGGCAATTCACTTTTAAAATTGGTTTCAACAGACCTTCTGCATTGTTTAACTTAAAAAATATATACTATTTTTCAACACCAGAGGTCTGTTCACACTACACCATTATAGTGTTATGATTCCACTTTAACTGCCAAGGCAACAGTCTATGGGATACTGGGATTTTCAGTTTAGGGAGGGTGTTCAGCATTCTCAGCACCAGGGTTCGAATCCTTGCTCAGCCATGGAAACTCACTGGGTGACCTTAGGCAAGTCATAATCTCTCGGCCTCAGAGGAAAGCAAAATAAAAACCCCTCTGAACAAATCTTGCCAAGGAACCCCTGGGCCTGTCTAAACAGTGAAAATACCCCTCATGGAATTCGCTGGGAATCCTACCTGTCTAAATGGGATCCAGCTTCAATCCACACTATTCGGAATGAGGGAGACCCAAAATGGCAAAAACAACAGGTTAAAAGTTTTCGCAGATTTCCCCATTCAAAAACTGTGAGGTGGGTGCGCATTTTTGCTCTTTTGGACTATTGAACAATAAAAAAACTTGAAGGGAACTACAAAGCTGATTGGCCGGACAAGAGTGGGGAAGGGGCTTGCTAGGAGGGCAAGTGCCTGCTGCCGCCAGGTTGGATTTTTGCCTTAGTGATTGCTTGCTAAGGCAATAAAAAGAATGAATACTTTCTGTTTTGCTTTCTTATAAAATTGAAGAATCATTCTACTGCACTAGTGCACCTTGGGACTTAACCAAAAAAAAAAAAACAAACAGCGGTGGTGAAGAACTAACACAAGTAAATCACTCACGGCCACCATCAGGAATGTGAGGCTTATGGGGGCTTCTGAGGCCAGAAAAACCATTTGGACATGTTGCTGCTGCTGTGAGATGCCAATACTACAAGATATTTTGGATTTTTTCCCCTCATGTAGATGGGCCCCCTGTGATAGGTTCACCTTAGGGTTGCTGTAAGTCAGAAATTACTTGAAGGCGCACAACAACAAATTGTGTGGTATAAAAGTGCTCTGAAGTGGACTTATGGCCGTTTCTGGGTTTGGTTAGTGGGCCCAGATGTGATACAGTTGATCATCCATGTTAAACATATATTTTTTAAAAAAAGATTTCTATAGCACACAATGGTCAAACACTTTGGGGTTTTTTTCATAAAATAAAGTTTAAAGCCAAACAATGTAAAGGCCTAAGTTCAATCAAATTCAAACAGGCCCATGTTGACTTACCAAGTCTGTTCTAGCTGGGGCTAATGAATTGAGGAAAAAGACACCAAACAAATCCAATAAAAGCTACAATTAAAATGTCCAGTTGAATAAAATGGCTACTCTGCTATACGTGATTCATAACCAACCACCTCTTTAATTATTAGATTATGCAGCATGTAATTATTAGATTATTCAGAATCTATCATTTAAAAATTTTATTTGCATACTGATGGCTCCTCATTTCTATTTTTGTATCTACAGATACAAATCTCTACCTGTAATTTGAAGAAAATGAACGTGCAGCCTCAAATAGATAATTCCTAAAGCTGCCTTTTCCAAACTGACACATTCTAGTGTGATTAATATACTGAAAATAATATTTGCTCATAGTCCTTCTGCTCGGCAATATTTTCTTCAATAATCACTGGTCACAAGTGTCCTTAAATCGGTTTTGCATCACAAACCCTTGGTGTCTCCTACATTTTCAAAGGAGCTAAAGCCAGCTCTGTTGACAGCTTGATTACTATATTTAAACACTCAATTTGGACAAATACAGCCTCTCTGTCATAAGAAACAACCCAGTACCAAAAAATAAGCACAAAATGAATGTACACAGCTGCTCTTATGGTGAAAGAGAAGGCATTCTGCACATTCTTAAAAGCATGATTTCCTTTTATTATTATTACTTCATTATGTGTTTCAGATCTGAGCCCAGGTGCCAAGCAAAGCCAACATGTTATATATGCTCTCTGTCTCTGTGTGCTCAAGAGTAGGACAAGGCAAAATGGATTCTCATGAACAATTGATTGATTGATTGATTAATAGATTTGATTTTGTTGTGGGAATCTGCTACAGGGAATGACTACCTCCATCATACATCACAAAGAAGATTCCAATGGATATTTGTTTGGCCACATCTAGAAACTGAATGATGGAGATGAGAACAGCTTCCTCAGCGTGGTACATGCCAGAATGGACTACAACTCCAATCATGACTGAGTTAGTCATGCCTGATGGGAGTTAAAGTCCTCAAATCAGGAAACTGGAGAAAAACTGGAGAAACGTAAACAAGATGGAATGTTGGGCTGAGTGAATAAGAAAAGTCTAACGGCCTCTAGCCATGCCCTCCCTAATCGTGAAAGATGCCATCTACACCTTAAAATAGGGGGGGGGCTCTAGATGGAACAGGGCCGATTTTCACCCCTAAATCCCTTCATCAGGCAACACAGGTTCAACAAAGCCCTCACACCCCCTTAAAATGTTTTTAAAATTACGTGTGACTTTTGGTTCAACCATCACCCCTAAACAGATAAAAACTGCTGCAAAGTACAGCCATTTTGCTCCCCCAAACCCTCAGGACCCAATTCCTTGAAAATACTCCAGAAGCCAACAAATCATCCCAAAACTGACCAAAAGAGACTCTCCAAGCCCCCTAACTCCTTGGGGGTGGGGAAAGAGAAGCCAAAACACCAGCTGAAAATAGACCAGAAAAGAAACAGGAAGTGAGCAACATTACAAACAGAGCAACTTCTGGTTTTGAATTCGCCCAATTTTTGACACACACTCTTTTTTGTGGTATTCCCTGCATATTTTTATGGTATGGGGAGGAGTGCTGAGGGAGCAAAAGCACTGTGTTCTGGAGTGGTTTTGACCCATGGGATATATATATATATATATATATATATATATATATAATCTGAGAGGTTTCAGAGGTCTCACTTTGGAGCCCCCAAGAGCTGCATGGGGCCCACGGGACACACTTTGTCCACCCCTGCCTTAAAGCATGCAGAAGAAATATCTTAAGAAAGGCATACTTAGAGGAACAACTCCTTCCTGAAGACTTACTCTTCTGCCAACTGAACGTGCTCCAGGCGGTCAATAAGATCTTGGTCCTTCTTCGCTTTCGTTTCTCTCACCACCTTGTCCTCCAGTTGTTTCCCCAGCTGTTGCGCATACATTTCTTGTTTTTGTTGTAGGGTGGAACTAGTTGGCCTCTTCACAAAAATGTAGGAGTCCTGTAGACGAAAGAGGCTCTTTATCAGAACATGAATAGGCATAGCTAATGTGGTGTAGTGATTTCAGTGTTGGACTAGGACTCAGGGTTCAAATCCCCACTTAGCCATGGAAACCCACTGGGTGACCTTGGGCTAATCATACTCTCAGCTTCAAACCTTCTCTTGCCAAGAAAATCCTGTGATATGTTTGTCTTAGGGTCACCATAAGTGAGAAACAACTTGAGCACACACAACAATAACAATCCCAATCCAGAGCTTGGAAAAGTTCCTTTTGTAGACTACAATTCACAGGATTCCCAAGCCTTCATGGCATTGCCTAGTGGCCATGCTGGCTACGGGCTCCTGGGAAATGTAGCCCAAAACAGTAACTTCTCCTAGTTCTACACCTATTCCTCTTTGGGTTGCCCGAGTGAAAACTAGAGATAGTTCCTGTACTTTTAATGGTTGTGTAGAAGAGGGAATTTCAACAGCTCTTGCTTGTCATACAAACATGTAACAAGCAGCATCCTACTAAAATTAGCTCTTCTGCACAAGTGTTAGTTTTAAGATCATCAGGGGAAGGCTTTCTCTCAGTCCTTCCATCATCACAGGCTTGGTTGACAAGGTCAGGAAAGACAGCCTTCTTGGTGGCTACTCCCACCCTTTGGAACTCCCTTCCATAGCAAGCTAGGCTGGCCCCCTCCCATTCCAGCAAGCTTTTAATTCATAGTTGTAGGCACTGAGGCTTTTATGGGGGTGTGTTTTTATTGTTTTATTCATTTAACTTTTATATGTTTTATATTTAATTTTAAAGATTTTAATTTTTTTTTTACTTTTAACTGTCATATTTAATATGTATTGTGAGCCACTTTGGGTCCCATTCTGGGAGAAAGATGGCATATAAAATAAATAAATAGGAGACTTCTCCAGTTTTCACTCTGGCAACCCTAATTCCTAATTCATTTCAATCCAGAACAATGGAAAGACAGGCCCAGTAGGACAGAGACAGCCTGGCCTCTGTCATTCATTGTCAAGTAACTTCCAAGATAGATTAATGTACTGTGCTACAAACATGGATTCCTTTGTTCAAAAAGAGCAATTAGTAATCTAACAGTCATTTTCTGCCTCACCCAGTCACACTGAAATAATGTAAAGAAGCCCCATGAGTACAAAAGCATATGCTTTAGGCTCTGGTGATGGAGCACAGTCCTTTGGGAAACATTTTCTTATCAGTAATTCATATGGAGTGTGAGCTGTGTTCAAATTGGGTGGGGAACCTGTGGTTTTCCAGATTCTTTGTACCTCAACTCCCAGAAACCCTGGCTAGCATGGCCAATAGTAAGAAATTATAGGATACTAGTTGTACCCAGCGTAACATATGCCCTGCTGAGGTTTCAAGTGGTGGTTGCGGCCTGGAGCTTGTGGCTGGTGTCTGACACATGCGTTCTGCTGGGCTTTCATACAGTTCAGATACATGGTATTATTTTAGGGGGGAAATTACATTGCTTTACATGTGGGTGGTGAGTGGCTCAGGGAGTGAGAGGAGGGAGGGGCCCTTGTGAGGCTGGGGGGTTTAGATACAGATTGAGTAGCAGGAGTGGATTGTGAGGTGGAGAGGGAATTTGTATGTGGGTGGTGTTTGGCTGAGGGAGTAAGAGGAGGGAGGGGATTGGTTGGGTATGTTTCCTAAGTGGCCAGTCAGGGACACTGGTAAAGGAAACATACCCAAGCATTTTATATGGGACAAAGATGCCCTAAAGCTGCATTAAAACCAGAATGAGGAACATTGGTAATCAAAAAGGGTTCTAGTGGTAAACAAATATCATTTTTGACAGGAGATCTGCAGCTTGGAAATGATCTGTTAGAATTTAATCTGCTATCCTTAAATTTTAATATTTCAAAATAATTTATTTTAATTGATAAATGCTTCTGAAGATGACGATGCTTCTGAATAATGGTTAGCATTTCTTACTACTCTTAATATATTATAGGCCATTTCAGTAATCTTAAATGCCATTTTTTAATTTAAAATTTAACAGCTCAATTAACAAAGCAATTAACAAATGAATTTCATTACATGTTCCTAGCAGGCTGAGAGATTATAGATAATTGCTCTGTATAAATGAGTATAAATGTTTTAACACAAATTAATTTTCTTTAGCAATTTAACATTAACATATTAGCACTAACACATCCAAGCTATTTTAGAAGAAAAAGGCTGCTGTAGTCTCTTTTAGTATAAAAAGAAGGGAAGGAGAGAAAAAGGAGTTGGGGGTATCATTAAGATTAACCAATTTATGTCATCATAAACTTTCATAATCTATCACTTCAAATGCATGGATACACTCATCTGAAAAAGTGGGCTGTGGTCAACGAAAGCTTACACTGATGGGTGGGGAAAGGTTAATCTTTTCCTGTTCCCAAGCTCTAAGATAGCTAGAATACTGCAACAAACGTGTGGTCTTACATAGGCATCTGGAGGTTTTTCGTTTTTGTGGTTCCTGATGGCTTCAGCAACCCCCAGGTTAAAAGCTGCAATTTTCTGGTTCTGTTCTCGGCTCATCATGTCTCGCATCTGTTAATTGAAGAAATTATTAGATGCGTCTGAGGTGGAAACAGTGGGAAGAAATAACAAAAGTCTACAAGAAGCCTCCAGCAAACAAGGAGAAATTCTAAGGAAATGCAATGTGATATGTACTGCCTTCCCACCACTCTCTGTTGCCTTCCCCTGATGTATTTGCTTTGCATCTTTGTCTTTCATTAAAGGGTGGAAATTCTTCCAAACAAGCTGTTCCTCCAAATGCATTCACTGTACTATACATAGTAGTGAACATAAGAATTTGCCTTGTATTGTCTTGTGCATTTGTCCACCTAGAACTGTTTACTGTAGGTGGAAGCTGCTCCCCATTGTCCCAGTATGATGGTCTTACCCATCACTTGCCCCCACCTGTTTAGCAGAAGATGCTGGGGATTAAAGCCTGGAGGGCTTTGTATGAAAAGCAGTTACTCTGCCATTGAACTGTGGCTTTTCCCAAGTGTGGTGTGGGAAAACAGCAGCCTGCAGACTGCATACAACCCTCAGCTCCGTTTTCGCAACCCCACAAGACCAACATGACATCCCTAAAGCCCTATTCCCTACAATTGTTTCTTTAAAAATATTTTGTGCAATATTAGCCCAGAAATCACCTAAAATGCCCCCAAACTCTCCCAAACCATAGCAGTTTAGCTTCTGTCAAGCCCCTAGATCATAAAATGGTCCAAAGTAGAACTGGAAGTAATGTGATGTCACTTTTGGTTTCCCAAAAATGAGGTGTGGCCTGACAGAAAGACATGGGAGCCAAATTTGTCTCCTGTCACTGGCACAGTTACTCACTCCCATGGGCTGTTTCACACAGCCTGACTGAACATCTGAACTGCCTCTTCTTCTTTTATTTGCAGTTGGCCCAAAAACTCAGCTAGCCACCTGCCTCAGACAACAGATATTGGGCATTATGAAAAGTCTGCAAATTGTTACTCATTTGATTCACTGTATTTTTACTGTCAGGACAGGGGAGAGGCAGTTATGAAACTTTGTATCTTAGGTGCCAAAATAATTTGAATAAAATCTATCTTGGCATAGGTGGTCAAGCTTAGGCAGAAAAGTGTCTTGCCCTAGCCCTTCTTCTACTTCTCTTAACTTTACAATTCTTGGTTGTAATGAATGAGCTCATTTTCAAGAATCCATTGCGAGCATCAAAGATTGACTAAGGCAGGCTGACTGAGAACTGGTGCCACCATATTATCTCTGGGCTAATCTACATGGGGCATGATATGCCGGCTCCCTAATAGCATATCCTGGCCATGGATCAGGCCCATGTCTCCCCTGTTACCTTGACAAAATAGACCAGAGCCCAGACAGCAACACCAGCCTGTCACTGCAGCCGCCACTGCCATTTTCCTTACCTTTCCAGAATCAAGGAAGCCAGCAGTAGCATGTGACCAAAGGCCCCCTGCATGTGACCAGCCTTGGTCACATGCTGCAGGACCCCTTCCTGTATCCAAAAGGGTAAGGGCGACTGGCAGCTGGAGCATCAGGATGGCCTGCCAGGATGAGCTCCTGCAGACATGAGAGGCCCACTCTGTTTTTTCCCAGCAGCAGCAGAGTAAACCAGGCATTATTTTAGAATATGGTATCAAGCTTGCCCCCATCTGAGCCTTGTTTCCTCCCCATGGGTCCTAAGGACTGTCCAAGGGCAGACTGGGGCAAAGGCCCTGCATAGTATGGACTACAGGGCTCTCAGACGGGGCAGAATGGAGTCAACTGCCCATGTAGATAAGGCCTCTGTCTCTTATAGAACTCTACCAGGTTGGAAACAGCTGTGCTCTTAATGTGTGGTGAGATCGCCCAGTGTTAGATTCCTAATAGGTATTTTCCACGCTCTGTTTATGCTCCACAGAGAACACCCTATTCCTAAAGTCCATTATGATAGCTAAAGGGATTCTTGGGTGCCTCTTCCACCTAACCATTGGAAGAACCTTTTGACTGTAAGAACAGTCACAGTGGAATAGACTGCCTCAGACAGTGGTGGACTCCCCTTCTTTGGAAATCTTTAAATTGTGGTTGGATGGCCATCTCTTAGGCATACTTTAATTGTGCCCTTCCTGCATGGCAGAGGGTTGGGACTAGATGGCCCTTGTGGCCTCTTTCAGTTCTAAGATTCTATTCACGCATCCCACGTTCTTCCACACCCTAAAGACTGTCTCCTCCCATCCCCAAGCAGCTCAAGGACTTCTTCCAAACCCAGTTGTCTGAATATTGTCAAAGAACCAGACCAAGCCCTCCAGGGCTATCACTAATATCCCTTCTCTATCTACAGCTTTTGAATGCACACATTTAGAGGTCAAAAGTATCGCATTTTCTCCCCAGATGTGTGCTTTGAGGCCTGAAAGTATCATGGCAGATTCCAGAGGTAGGGCAAGGCTCGCCAGAGTCCAAGGAACAGAGCAGAGGGACCACCTTACCACTAATAGATCAACCAATCTCTTTATTTATATCCTGCATTCCCCTCCAAGAGTGGGACTCAGTGTACACTACAATTCACACTGGGACAGATAACACCCCACAGTTCATTCAATCCTAGTGCACGTGGGTTAAAAAGAACTTGGGGGGGGGTTCTATGTCAGTACCAGCTGCTTCTGAAGGGCTTCTTGATCTTTTATGGCCTGATATTGTGCCAGGATCCGTTCTTCTTCCTTCTCCTTCTTCCTCCGTTCTTCACTCAACTGCAGAGGAATGTTCCTTTGAGCACGCTGCAGGCACAAGTAACACATTTCCTGGAGATTCATGGAGGGAAGGCACAAGGTTGTTATTTGCCAGGAGACTCTGGTCCCGTCTACACGATTTAAATAATACGTATGGCGTGCGGAAGTTCACACTTCGGTACAAACGGCCGTTCGGATGCACACGAATGCAAAAGAGGGGGGGTCTGGATTTCCACCCTGAAATACGCACACGCGGCATTCGGGAGGGAAAGCGGATCGTGAAGAGAAATCCGTATGCCGTTCGGATGGCTGACGGGTCTGTACGGTCCATTCACACACATACAAACAGGCAGGGTAATCTGATTGGCTGGCCGAGTACAGGGGGCGGGGCTAGCACAGAGGGGAATTGGGAGCGGCCGCCATGTTGGATTCCTGGCTAGCAAGAACCCAGTAAGTCCATGAATTTATATGTTTATTTATTTTTATTTTATATTGTAAATACGGAAAACCGACTGTCCGCAAAGCAGAAACCTTATTTTAAAAAAAAAAGCAGCAGGAGATTTAAAACTGCCGCTTGGCTTGCTCGCTCCAGACAGCTTCGGGAAGAGGGAGTCATACGGAGTTTAGGGGGGTTAAACATCATATAGCCGGTTCGTATGCATACGAACTACAAGCTGTTCGTATTTTTTGCACCCAATACGGATTTTTTTATGATCATATAGACGCACCCTCTGTTTCATCATTTGTTCTGAAGAGCTAATCATTAGTTTGTTTTTTGAGAAACTCTAAGGACTTTCCAACTATTATGATGAAGACAAACAGATTGGACCAAGTAGGGATGGGCAAACCTGTCGGTTTTGGATTACCACAATTTCTCTTTATTAACTTTGCTAATATTAACTTTGCTAATATTAACTTTGTTTCACCCCATTGTCACATCAGTTTGTTGTAAAAGAGTTTGATTATTGAAGAATATGACTTAATCTGGGCACATGGACTATGACAGGCCATTTGCCTTTGTAAATTATTGCTAGCATTTCTCCCCCCCCCCGCTCCTATCTGAGATTATGGAGGGTGACACAAAGTTTCAATGTTACATTGTTTACGGTTTTTTACATATAATTACATATACTGAAGGATTGTAACTTTATTAAAAATATATTTTTTTAAAAGCCCACATAAATTTTTGGATGTATTTTCATACACAGTTCCTTTAAAGAACATATGTTTCCGTAACCTTTTCTCCAATATATGCATTTTTCAAAAGCAATTTCCCTCCCAAACAAAGTAATTTTGTATTTTTTTTTGTTTTTTTAAATATATTTTTATTAGCGATTTGCATATTACAGTACTAAATTATCCCCTTCCTACCCTCCCCCATTACTGACAACATCTCATGGTTCAAAGTGGAATCAGACAATTACTATCAAAAATATTATTCCATTTTAACTGCTATTGCTTCCTCCTGTGGAATTCTGGGCTTTGTAGTTTAGTGAGGCCAAAGAGCTCTCTGGCTCAGAGTTCTAAATGCCCCTCCCTAAACTGCAAACCCCAGGATTCCATGGGAGGCAGGTCTAGCAGTTAAAGTGGCATAATAGCACTATAACAGTGTAGTGTGATATTCACCAAATACAAAGCAATAGCAACAAACCATAATCAATATCCAAAGCGTGCTCATCATGATAGCTTCCAAAATATCATATTGTTCAATGGTGGGCCATGTCTAGAATCTGCATGTGACATATATGTTATAAATGGATACCATTCAGTCTCAGAAGTGTTGTCAGCTATTTTGCATCTAGCAAGGCAAAGTTTGAGTGTCAGTTTATCTAACGGTGCAAAAGTCCAAACTCTGTAACCAGTGATGAATGGATAAACTTTGCCAGTTCTACCATGTCCTTATTTTCTCTATCCTTGTTGCATACCACAAAGTAGATATAAACTCTTTACATATGTCATTTTCAGTTTCTTTATCAATTTATAAAATCAGTAAAGTACTCTGAAAGTATGTATTTTGACTAGTTATTTTGACTAATTCAGTCAAGAGGCTCCAGCCAAAATAGAATTATTTTAGGACAACAAGACCACATGTGTTCCAATATGCCAACATCATTCCAGCTTCTCCAACGTTTGCCTAATAAGTCTTTCTTGATTTTGTGAAAACTTAAGGGATGCAAATACCAACAATGTTTAACAAACAATTGTTAAACAATGTTAAACAACAAAGGTTAGCATCCTTTGCCACTGCATAAAACAACTTATATAGGAGGGATCTCAAAATTCTATCCCATTTATTTTCTTCAAGCTCAGCCCCAAGCTCAGTTTCTTAGGTTATTTAGTAGACCCATATTTAATTTCAATAATTATTTTCTAAACCTCAGGGGTAAGGCCCTTAATTCTATTGGAAGTATTGAGATAACATGGGGTTGTCCAGACAACGAAAACACTCCTCATAGAATGCAACTAGAATACCTTTTGTTCCAACATGCTGTGATCAAGATTCACAGTATTCAGAAGGAGGGGGGCCAAAAACTCCATCTACTGTGGAGGAAAAGCCTTCATGGATTTTTGTGAAATTTTTAAAATAATGTGAGGTCATGTGCATTATCGCTCATTTGAACATCCAATTTGGGACAAATGTGCATTCTTAGCAAGGGCAGAAGTTGACAGCAGATTGGTTGGATGTGCAGGCAAGGGGGGGGGCTTACTGGCAAGGAAGCGGCTGGAAGCACCATTTTCACATTTTGTGTTATTGAGCGCACACTTTTTTGCTGCTCTGAGGTGACCAAAGAGCTTTTTATACGTGGAAGGTCACACTTGTGCACCTTTGATTTGCAAGTTTTTTAAAAAATAATGTGCAGTGGCAACAACATGTGTGGAAAATAATAAGGCATTGTACTCTCAGCCACCATCTTGTTCACAGGCATGGGTGCATGTGCACTTCAAATGCAGATAGCTTTGCATACAATAGAATTTGCCAAAAGACCAAGGAGACAAATGAGCGCTGCTGCGAATTTGCAATAATGCGCACCAATATACATTATATCTCCTCATCTAGACGAACCCTACGTCTCAAAAGCTGTAAGGGAGTGAGGTGGATTCATATTCCCATTTAACCCAGAGGCAAATGTGAGGACCTGAAATTTATTCAACTGACTGAGGGGTGTATTCTTCTAATTTTTCTTCTTCTTGTCCTTCTGATGTAGGTCTATCATTTACAGTATAAACAAGCCTCTGATACATCCTTTTCTTTCCAAACAACAAACTGTTTAAATTTATCACCTTGCCAAAAATTAGGATGTACAGTATTAAGAATACACCCTAGTTTTGTATTTTTACAACACACTTTCCTCCAATATCCACATTTCTGCACACATCTTATGACTGGAAAACTGCTCCTCAAATACTGAAGTGTACTTGTTGAAATACATATTTGTTGAAGTGCCAATTTTAAAGTATAGCTGTGTTTCAGTTCAAGTATTGATTCAGAAAGTGAATACTGTACCAGATCCCTTCCAAAAATGTAAATTGAACTAAATGCCCACTCACTTCTGGCAAATTTACTGAGGAAAACATTCTTTGCAGTTTTAAAATTGCCTTTGAAGTGAAATTGCTCCAGCTGCTGTGTGAATTGTTCCCTACATCTCTGTGGCAGGGGAAAAACAGAGGGTATTACAAACTATGCAGTTTGTTGCTTGTTGGATTCCTTTCCATGGGAAAGATTTCTGAAAGAACCTCAACAATGGAAAGAAGATTGATTATCTTATGTTACCAAAAAAAGAGATTGTGTGCCCTTCATGGGCTTTCATACTACACAATTTGAGCACTATATTCCACTTTTATTGCCATGACAATATCCTATCACATCCCAAACTTTCCAATTTGGTGAGGCACTAGAATTCTCTGACTGAAAATCCTAAGTATCTCTCCCTAAGTTGAATATCCCAGGAATCTGTAGGATGAGTCATAGAATCAGAGTTAGAAGAAACCACGAGAGCCATCTAGTCCAATCCCCTGGCCTGCAGAAATACACAATCAAAGCACCCCTGACAGATGGCCATCCAGCCTTTGTTTAAAAATCTCCAGAGACGGGAACTTCACCACACTCTCAGGCAGTGTATTCTATTGCTGAATAGCTCTTACCATCATGGATGTTGCCATGGCAGTTAAAGTGGAATATAGCACTACTACTGTGTAGCAAAAGGGCTTCAGATGGTTTTGGGCTGCAACCCTTGTGATTGCTCACCACTGGCTATGTTAGCTTGGTAACTCCAAGTGGTCCCACACAAGCACCCATGCTTAATGGTGACCCCCAAATACTCCAGGTTGCCAACATATGTAGGCCATGAGAAGTACAAAGCAGACTCGACATCGCAGGAAACATGTGCCACAAAACAAGGTGTTTCCAAATTTTTCTTCCTTTTTCTGACAAAGAGATTTACAGGAGCTCTAAGTCACCTTCCTCTTGGCAAAAACATTTCAGTGAGTAGTGGCCTGAGTAGCAGCCCTTAGCAGGCCAAATAGGGACTCAGGACCACCATTTGCTAACCACTGCCTGACACCAAACATCGCTCTCATACAGCCAGTATTAACCACACAGAGATATAGCCAAAAAATGAGGAATAGCTATATATTATACCTGTCCTGCCCTACCATGATCTTGACAACTGGGAGATGGAGTCCGGGATCTGGGGACAGGAATTGGGCCGGGACTGGCTTCTTGTTCTGTCTTTGGGACTTCAGGAACAGGCGTTGGTTGCCTAGAGAACACAAAATGCAGTTTGTCAGTAGGGGTAGACAACCACATGGTAATATAAATAGCCCTCCACTTTCACTGGGATTAGGGGTGCAAGACCCCCACAAAAGTGGAAAAAACACAAATATAAATTAAAATCTCAAATGCTATTTTTTTTAACCAGAGAGAACACTTCTCTAGGAATCTCTGGGTCCTCCAGCACAACTGGTGGAAGTGGACCATAGAATCACGCTAATGACCAACAAATGCCCAGAGAGAACATATTAATCAAATCTGCAAATCACCAAATCCATGAATGCTTGACACACAAATGTGCAGGGAGGACTATACACACATGAAACAGCTGCTCAGGCTCTACTTCAGAGACTGTGATGAACAACTAGAAAAGCAAGATTGCCTCCCTGGAAAAGACACAGCCAGTCCGTTCATTCCTGCACCAAAAACAGTGTGTAGGAGTGGTGCAGTGCTGGTCAAGTCATTGGCCCACCACAGTATGGACAGCAGTGTACCAGTGTACCACAGACTACCAAGCATGCAAGAGGAAGAGTTGTATGCACACTATGATTAGCTCTGAGAGTTACCCATTTGGATAAGATTGTTATGGATTCTCGAAAACCACCCTTCGTTGGGCTTGATTGTAGGCCGACAGAAGCCAATGTCCTCCTGATTGTTGGGAATCACTCTCCCACTGCTTTTGGAATGTCACACCTTCAGAGGTTGAAGCTCTGAGTTGGTTGAACTCAAGGCACTTTACAATATGGAACCGAATGCAGAGTCATCAGAATGCCTTGTTACTATCGATATGCTCTGTCTGTCAGAGCCAACCCAAGACAATTTACAGTCTGATGAGAAACAAAAGATGGTTCCTACCCCACCCCACTCCATGCTATAAAAGCTGACTTAGGCAGATGAATCTTTTCTGAACACTGATGATAGCACAGCATCCTTCTAAAAGGAGTAGGGCACTTCCACTGGTGACAGGACAGCATCCATACTTAAAGGAGTAGGCCAGCTTTGGAGCACCAGGCCAGGCCAAATGGTACCCAATTCTTTCTCCTCCAACATCATCCTGACATTTCCCAGCAATGGCCTCAATGCCCTGTTGCTGGTATATTGTTGTTAACTCCTGTCAAGTTGACTTTGACTTATGGTGACCCTACAAGTGAGAGACCTCCAAGCCACCCTGTTGTCAACAGCCCTGCTCAGGTCTTGTATGGATGCTGTCTTGCAAACTCAGGGCCGTGGCTTCCTTGACTGAGTCTATCTACCTGTAATGAGGTCTTCCTCTTTTCCTATGCGTGTATATATATTTTCACTTATTGATATACAAGCATAGATAGATAGATATAGATATAGATATCATTTTTATTATACACCAATAATATACACGCATTTTGAATGAGACAATCCAAAATGTTTGTATATTGCTAAGTGGGGGGAAATGAAGTCATTGGTTACAACTGGTGGCTTCCATAACAATGGGATGGTGAATCTGCTCCGTGTGCTAATCTAGACATTAAAGAAACTATCCAAGGTCCTGACCTGTTTAGGGGATAAGGTACAGCACCTTGTATACATGATACTATCTTTCCACAGTGGTGGGATTGCATGCCCCTGTGAGGCAAGGGGCTCTGCTGATGGCAGCAGTGCTGCTGGTACAGTCTCCCATGTCAGATAGGCTTTTGTTGAGGAGCCAGACTAAATGTGCCAAACACCTACTGGGCAGAGGGTGACGCTGGCAGAGGATCTCACACACAACGGCTGTGCCATCATTTGTTGTTGTGTACCTTCAGGTAATTTCCAACTTATGGCAACCCTAAGTCGAACCTATCAAGGGGTTTTCTTGGCATTATTTGTTCAGAGGGCAGTTGCCTTTGCCTTCCGCTGAGGCTGAGAGTGTGCGACTGGCCCAAGGTTACCCAATGGGTTTCCATGGGTAAGAGAGGATTCAAACCTGGTCCCCAGAGTTGTAGACACTCAAAGCCATTATGCCACACTAGCTCTCAGTGGTGCCTCCTGCATGATACTAATAAGTGTTAGCTACTAGCACCATAGCTAACACTTAGTACTGCACAGAAGGAGGCACAATAAATCCCTTCTGAATGTCTTTTACCATGAAAACTTTATGATGAGAAAATCCAAAATGAAACAAGTGATATTGCCAGAAGGTGAAACTACCAGGTCAGATGGTACTCAACAAGTTACTGGGATACAGCAGAGTACGACTACGAATATCATTGTGGCTAATGACGCAACTGGACTCAAGCCGAAAAGATGTTCAACTGTTGATATGCTCAGAGTTGAAAGGAAAGTCTGAACCTGCACAACATATATTATAGGAACATGGAATGTGAGAAGCATGGATCAGGGGAAGCTAGACATAGTAAAACAAGAAATGGAACGTACAAACATTGCAATACTTGGAATGAGCAAATTAAAATGGACAGGAATTGAACATTTTGAGCTGTGTTTTACTCAGGAAATTAAAATGTAAGAAGCAATAGGGTGTCATTAATAGTGAGGAGAGTCATAGTAAAAGCAGTCAAAGGATATAATGTGAAGTCTGACCATAAGACGTCAGGGAAAATTAATCAATATAACCATAATCCAAGTTTATGTTCCAGCTACAGAGGCAACAAAAGAAATTGAAAGATTCCATGCTGGTGTCCAGGAGGAAACTGATGACACACCAGAATAGGACTTCTTGTTAATCATAAGCAGTTGGAATGCAAAAGTAGGAAACAGAGCAGAATCAAAGTTTGTAGGAAAATTTGGCCTAGGACCAAGAAACAAAGCAGTAGAGAAACTGACTGACTTTTGTGAGGCCAATAGTTTGTTCATTAAAAGGATATTCTTCAAGCAACCAAAGAGGAAACTATATCCATGGACATCATCTGATGCTAATATAGAAACCAAATGGACTACATAATTGGAAGCAGAAGATAGAGGAGCTCCATTCTCTACAAAAACAAGACCAGGAGCAGACTAAGGAGATTATCACACTACACTATTATAGTGATATTCCACTTTAACTGCTCTGGCTGCCTCCTGTGGCATCCTGGGGTTTGCAGTTTAGGGAGGGGCATTTAGAACTCTCAGCCAGAGAGCTCTTAGGCCTCACTAAACTACAAAACCCAGAATCCCACAGGAAGCAGCCAGAGCAGTTAAAGTGGAATAATAGCACTATAACAGTGTAGTGTGAAAAAGTCCTATGACACAGACTGTGAACTATTAATATCAAAAATTAGAGTAAAGCTAAAAGAGAACACTAAATCAACCATTGTGCCAACATACAACCTGAAGCACATCCCTGTGGAATTTAAAGATATGTAAAAAATAGATTTGCCTATCTGACTGGGAGCCAGAAGAACTCTAGACTGAAGCCAGGGACATTGTCATGGAGGAATGAAAAAGATACTATATGTAGCCAAAAAGAAAGAGAAGCCTCAATGGATGATGGATGAAACTCTTCAAGCAGTTAAAGACAGATGAGAAGCAAAACTAAAAGGTGACAAAAATAGAGTCAGAACCCTGAATGCAACTGTTCTATGACTTGTGCATAGGGACAAGGAGAACTACTATAATAATCAATGCAGAGAAATAGAAGGTGACAACAAAAAAGGAAGAACAAAAGACCTCTTCCACAAGATCTGAGAAATCAAAGGGAAATTTAAACCAAGAGTGAGGATGATCTACAACCAGCAAGGGAACACATTACACGACAAGGTAGAAATAAAAAGTTGATGGAAACATGACACTGAAGAACTATACAAAAGAGATGAAAGGATGACAGATTCATTCAAGGAAGAACCATTTGAAGATGAATCTTCAGTTTTAGAAAGTGAAGTGGAGCTTTATATGGTTGTGAAGGCTGGACAGTGAAAAAAGCTAACAGGAAGAAAAGCAACTCATTTGAAATGTGGTGCTCCAGAAGAGTTCTACTGATACCGTGGACTGCTAAAAAGATAAATCAATGGGTCCTAGAGCAAATCAAACCTGAATTCTCCCTAGAAGCCAAGATGACTAAACTGAGACTGTCGTACACTGGACATATCATGAGAAAAGCCAATGTTTTGTAAGGTAGAAGGCAGTAGGACATGAAGAATACCACATTCCAGATGGATATAGACCACAGCCCTGAGTCTGCAAGACCTGAGCAGGGTTGTTGATGATCGGGCAACTTGGAGGTCTCTCATTCATAGGGTCACCATGGGTCAAAGTCAACTTGATGGCAGTTAACAACAATTACATCATCTCTTTAAAGTTCAAGCGTTGATGGCTCCGCTGCTTCTACTGATAATGGAACTCAGCAGGGCTCTCCTGTCCAAAAGAAATGATGCCCTGTCATGTCACTCAAGGAGCTGCTCACTGCATAGAGAACATATGACCTAATTATCTAAATAACCAGAATGCAAAGTGATTATAATGTAATTCCATCTGTCTGTTTGTCTTCAGAATTTCCACTCTGTGTCACATTATCATTAGTTTCCCTTTGCAAGGAAGACCCCCTGGAGCACACAAATAATGGAGGAGGTCTCTGGTTTATCTCCTCCAATTTCCCCCAGCCCTGTATACAAAGGAAGCTTTCCAATGAAACACAAAGGCGCTCCTACATGTTTAATTGCACCTTGAGTCAGTTCTCTTTTCAGGCTTTTCAGCAGCACCCCACACACCTCAGACCAGCCCTTAAAATATTTAAAAGCTATCCAGCAGAGAAGACATCGACCTCATAAAAACCCATCTGCTTCTTGTCTACAAGGATGGGAAAGGATAGAATTCATTCCTATCACTCCCATCACTGAGAGTAATTGCTCAGCTGTCACAACAGCAGCTACAAAGAGTGTAAGGGGAGAGGAGAGCAACATCAGGAAAAACCAAAGTAGAACAAGCCAGGCCACACCTCGTATTACAGTAAGGGTGGGTAAAGGACAAGTCTGGGGCATCATGGGGTCTTCAGGACTGTTTTTGTCCCCTCCGGACTTTCCACAACACCCATTTCACCCATTTTAACTGATTATATACTTTTAATTGGTGTTTATGTTTTTAACTGTGTTATATGTCTATTGTTGTCTACTTGCCGCTGTATTTTAATCTGATGTTGCCCACCTCGATCCATAGGGAGAGTAAGTAAGAAATTACAGTTAGGCCCCCGTATCCATAGAACCAATATCTATGGTTTCACTGAAATCTCAGGCAGTTCTGAAAAATCAGGGGGCGTGGAAAGTGCAATGATATTGGGGTACAGCCTTGCTGGCTAACAAGCCAGTATTCTCTTAAAGGAAAAAAAAACCTTTTGATAGACTTGATTGCAGAGTTGAGTTATGTTTTAAATGACCACAGAAGGGTCATAAGTCAGTGGCAGAAGACCACATGCTGAAGGTCCTCATTGTGTTCTCTAGCAACATGTTTCTTTGTTGTAAAGGTAACAGAGTTGGAAAAGGGACTTATGGCTGGAAGAGCTGCAGCAAATTAGAGAATGCTGGGCTACATGGGCCAATGCATTGACTCAGTACAAGTCAGCTTCCTATGTTTATAGAACCAGCCTTTAAAAAAAACTTGCTGATTGCTGAATCAACCTCTCACCTTGCAGGAGGTGGCTTGGGCTTAAGGTTCTTCTCAAATTCTTCAGGCAGACTGACAAGAACCTTGGACTTAAGGTTCTTCTCATGTTCTTCAGGCAGACTGACTCCTGAGGCTTTGGCCTTAAAAGTCTTCTCAAGGTCTTCAGTCAGACTGACTCCTGTAACTTTGGCTGGAGTAATTGCTTGGCGAGAGAGGAGGCGCCTTGGTGAAAGATTTTCTGGACAAACAAGAGCAGAGGTTGCCTCACACAACAACAGCAAGCAGTATGTGAAGGGACATGAAAACTCACTGTGTATAACACACATTCTCAATCCAATTCTTCCAATTGTCTACCATGACACACACTAGTGTGTTATGAGGCAGAACTTTAGAAGTTACCTTCATCCCAAGCTGTGGGATTCTGGGGGTTGTAATCTAAAAAAGTAACTCTTCCAGACTCTGCCCCTAGGCAATGATAGCATGTCACAAGGAAGAAATATTCCAAGGAAGGAATAAATAAATGAAAGAAAAATGTGCTCCTAAAAGGCAAAATGTCCATATAACCAGGAGTCTGCCTTCCACAGCTCCCTGTGAGTTAATGTTATAAGAGCTCAGTGGCTCTTAACTTTTTCTTTACCAGGGACCCCCATTAAATATCTTTTGTTCCTGCAGACCCCCAAGACTTAACTTAGAATTTAAAACAAAACAACAACAACACCTGATAATCATAATAATAATACAATTACACCATCCATTAAGCCTTCCCTCAGAGGCACTGGAGTGGGAGGGAAGACTTTTCTCCCGATTCTTCCTCCAAGTTTGTGGCTGGAGCAGATTGAATGGCAATACACAGGTCAAGCCAGCCAGCCAACCTTTGCCTCGGCTCCTGTCATGTGGCTGTTCCACTGAGGGGAGGAGGTGGGCCAAGCAGCCTTTAAGCTTTCAAGGACCCCCTGTGAGGACATCGTAAGTCCTCTGGGGTTCCATGGACCATAGGTTAGAACCACTATTCTAGCTTTCTCTCCTTTTATTTCTTCCAATTGGGGCTAGTTCCTCATGCCTTGGCATGAGGCAGGCCTACAGCCAGGGCTACCATTTTGAATTTCACACAATGCCCTGGAGTGCTTAACAGAGCAATATTGATGCCACTGTCAATCCTAAGTGTAATTAGCATTGCTGCTATTGCAGATTTAAAAGAAGTAGCCATGTTAGTCTCTTGCAACATACGAGGAGGAAGGGAGAGGGAGGGGAAAAGCAATGTAGCAGCACCTTTAAGACTAATTGGATTTTATTTTAGATGACCCTTTGTGAGTATTGTGATGCTCTGGAGGCCCCCTATGTGCATACACATGCACCCCAAGAACTCCAGAGTTAATCTAATTCACGGCCACCACCCATTGACTTTAACCCGTGTAACCCAATGGGAAGTTACAGGGTTCAATTTGTGCTTCCCGCTCTGACTCTGCAGAGCTTCACCACCCCCACCTCTGTGGAAGGAATTCTGAGCAAGGCGCATGAATGAGCAGTGTGCAGAAGAGAGAGATTTAAAGCAAGTTTATTCTAAGTAAGAAATTATTTAAAGTAAGTTTATTCTCTATAAGAAATTACATAGCAAGAAAAGGTATCTCTTCCATAAAAGGTTCCTTCCTTCCAGGTACACTTAGAAATTACAACTTACAGATTATAAACATAAACCCTAACGTAACTAAATTAGACAGTTCCCTAATCTACTTAACAAGGGTGCAGTCCAGATGTGCTGGACGTTCACGGGGACTGGGAGTCTAGGCCTTTCAGCTCAGCCTCTACCAAGCATCTCCCATAGTTGGTACAAGAGTCCCACCCCCAAGGCCTCTCTTCGTTCTTCTCCTTTGTTCTTCTCTCAGCCTTGTGGCCCTGAGGCAGTATTTATCACCTCTTCTCAGAAGCATCTAAAAGTTTGCTTCTGCTGGACATCTTCATTGGTCAGCTATCCCTCATGACCTGTGACTCCTTCATGATGCTGACCCCCAATAAACTGTAACTTTACTCTCAACACCTAGTTAACCCTTTGTTTACCTGGTTGGCTGTGCTACCCAGATAATGGGAGAGCCCATTATAAAAATATAAACTCACTTCTTCAGATGTAGCTGCTACATTGCTTCCCGGGCCCCATCTCCATTGCCCTTCCTCCTTTTTACATTGTTGTCCTTATGCCCCTTCAAGTCGATTCTAACTTTAAAGACTGTGTCATAGGGTTTTCTTGGCAAGATTTATTCAGAGAAGATTTGACATTGACATTCCTCTTGGTCTGAGAGGGTATGATTTGCCCAAGGTAAACCAGTGGGTTTCCATGGCTGAAGGGAGATTTGAACCCAGAGTCTGTCCAACACCCAAGCTACTACCACATGCTGTCTCATATTTACCATTTCTGCATGAATAAAACAAACAACACATGTTTTACCCTTAAGTCTTGCTTTAATCACTGGAGCTTACTTCCAAGTAAGTATATTCAGAATTGAAGCTGGAGGCAAAGATATATACCAAATTGTCCCATTTTATGTGATAATGCATAATATATCATGTTAGTGAAGTAGTAAAGTAAATTTACATGTGGTATATGCTACATGTAATTTACTTCCAGAGCCAGCATAGCGTAGTAGTCTGAATATTGGGCTAAGACTCTGGAGACCAGGGTTCAAATCCCTGCTCGGCCATGAAAACCCACTGGGTGACCTTGGGCAAGTCACAAACTCTCAGCCTCAGAAAACCCCATGATAGGTTCACCTTAGGTCCACCATAAATTGGAAACAACTTGAAGGCACACAACAAATGTACATCCCCCACAAATTTCCATAAAAGGAAATGTGGATAGGATTGACAGGGTTCCCCAAGACTGAAAACTGTTCAGAAATTTTTATATCTCCACTTAGAATCTAGTTTTCAGCTTCTGTGAAGCCTGTTTCCAAGGCAACCTGGGATGCATCCCAGAAAAACAGCTGGTATTTAGACACATCCTCATTTCCCACTGTGTAAACAACAATAAAGCAGCTTACAAAAATTAAAATTCTTGTCCAACCTCTTTTGTTCTTCTCTTTCTCTGTCTGATCCTTGTCTTTGCTAGGCTTTTCACCTTCTTCAGTGATGGTTTCCATTTCCTTCACTTCAGTCCTATAGAAAAAAGAAAAAGAAAAAATAATCCAGCCGAAAGGCACTCGAGTGCTCCTTTTGCCCAACTCGGTCCTCAAGAATCCATTCATGTAATATTCACTGTAAAAAAAGAACTGGCAGGTTCTCCTTGTAAAAGAAACACTCAAGATTGAGCAAACAAACAAGTACTCACATTCCATGTTTCTTGATATGAAACAATACAGGTGGGCTAAGTGCAGACCATGGGCTAACTGCATGCCACTTTCTCTGCCTACCCCACCAAGATTAAGTTAAACAAAAGGAAGCCATTTATGAAATTTGGTGATGTGATCTTGTGACACTGCACTTTGCTGCCAAAATTCAGCAGCAAACAAGAACTAAGGGGTTGTCTAAATGGTGAAAATAATCCTTGTAGAATTCGAGGAAAACACATGTTGTCTTAATGCAACCCACAGCGATTTGCTGTATTCAGAAGGACGGGGGCAAAAACGAGACTTCATGATTTTTGGCAAAGTTTTTAAAATACTGTATGGAGAATGCACATTCCCCCTTGTTGGGACAAGCAATTATGTATGAAACACTTTCCCATAGGAGAAGAAGCACAAAACAGGTTGGTCAAATGGGGGAGGAGCTGGCTAACAGGACAAGCACCCATGCTACTATGTTGGATTTTCACCTTAGCGAACAAGCGCTAAGGTGAGAAAAAAGGTTTTTTGTTTTTGTTTTTCAACAGGCAAAATATCACTGAAGCTCACAATGAAAAATAGTTTCTTTTAAAAGTTTAGCGACAGCAAATTAAAAATTAAAGTAAATCACTCACAGCTGCTATCTTGACCAGCAGGCATGCAAAGCTTTTGGGGCCAAAACACCATTAAGACAAATTGTAGCTGCTGCAGTTTGCCATTACTGTGGAGCAATCCATTTTTCCCCCTTGTATAGAGAAGGCCTAATTTCTGAGTGGCCACGTAATCACAGCTATGAGAGTAACTGCCACTAGTACTATCCTCTGCTTCAACACATGTAAGACATGTCCAGGGCCAAGGCAGGGCTATCATGGAGGAAAGGAAGGGACTGTATCCTTCACTACTCATATACCCTATCCGTTTTAAGTTATACGGATTGACGCCAGTATCCACAGGGGACACGTTCCAAGACCACCACCACTGTGGATACCTGAAACCATGGATAATAGGGAACCCTATTATTTTCAATGAGACAAACGCCAAAAATTGACCATAGAATCACACTAGAGGACCTAGAAATGCCTAGAGAGAACATTCGTTTTGATGTGGATAAGTGAAACCGTGGATACTGAATCCATGGATACGTGGTGGACCTGTATATGCTTAGGATACTAGACATCTCTTTCTATGAACTTAACACTACTACAGCGGTCTTGCTTTCCCTAACTTGCTCCAAGAAACACAACTGAAGGAATGTAAACAAAAGAAGTCCTCAGGTTTATCTCTCTCAAAGCAGGCAACTTAGACATCAAAGGTTACAGAGCATATACTTTCCATGCAGAAGGTCCTTGACATTCCACTTTAAAATCCTTCCAATTAAAAACAAAACTGTTTTTCCCCAGAGGCCTGGTCGGTTGGGACCCTCTAAGGGGCAGAAGCCTGACCTAAAATGGGCTAGAAAATCAGCACAAGCTGGTGCTATACAGATAAGAGCTAGCATAATCCCCTGGCACCTTTGGAACTGAAGGAAAATACCACCCAAGTCAAATGTTCTCTTCAGTGTGGGGGCTTTAGGCAATGTGAGACTTTCCTATATGCTTCTATTCCTTTCACACTGTCTCTCAGGCTTTTCCCATTTGCTTAACCCTAGATTGTAAGGCATGGTCATCAATAATCAATGAATCTAAGCAACCAGATCATGTGACCCCAAAAGCTCCCAGGTGTCTGTGGCCACATAGAGACTCCTCGCGCAGTGGTTAAATGCCAGTACTGCAGCCACAACGTTGTGAGTTCAGTCTTACAGGGCTCCAAGGTTGACTCAGCCTTCCATCTTTCCATAGGTCGATAAAAATGAGTACCTAGCTTGTTGGGGGCAATTAGCTAAAAAACACTGTAAACCACTAAGGGGGTGCTTTGCACTGATAAGCAGTATAGAAATATAAACCAGAGAATCATAGAATTGTAGACTTGGAAGAGACCATGAGTGCCATCCAGTCTAACCCCCTGCCACGCAGGAAATCACGATGAAAGCATCCCCGACAGATGGCCATCCAGCCTCTGTTTAAAGACCTCCAAGGAAGGAGACCCTACCACACTCCGAGGGAGTGTGTTCCACTGCCAAACAGCTCTTACTGTCAAAACGTTCCTCCTAACGTTGAGTGGAATCTCTGTTCCTGGAGCTTGCATAATGCTATTGCTATTTCTCTCTCTCTCACTCCCACCCCCAACATAGTGAACCAGAGCTTTCTTGAGCTCTTACTTTACCTAAAACATTCTCTTAGTTAGTTAATTAGTTAGTTAGAATGTCAGTTTAGACAAAATTAGCGAACTTTTAAACTATTAACTATATATCTTGAATGCTGCCTGCAAGCAAGCAGCATTCAAGATATATAGTAAAAATATTTACTGAAGTTAGTCTCACAAGAATACATAAGAGATTTAGCACATTTCTCTGCAACAACCTGCTAAAGAAAGCTGCTTCTTAACAGAACCAGTATTCCTCCTTCATCCTTCTCAAAAGAGGAGGCTAACACCTTAGGATTTAACCCCTGATCCAACAGGAAAGTTGTCATAACTCAAGTAAATCTAAACTGGAAGTGGGCTTTGCTAGAATTATGGCAACTTCCCAAAGATGCCAAGTGCTTCATCTCAGTTTTATTTGTATAGCATCAGCATGTGCTGGTGTTATAACCCACCAACAACACCTGCTCTGGGGTTTGTGAGTAGCCATTTTAAGATGTCCCATAATACCTTCCAAACAGCATCACTTGGGGTACTTTGAGTTTTAAAAATGGTGCCTTACAGCTGCTGAGTACAGTCACCAGGTGAGTCTGTGGCTGGGAAGAGTGGCATGTCAGTGGAATGATCACTCCAGGTTTTAGCTTGAACTTTAAAAGAGCTATCCAATGTGCTGAATCGTTGTTATTGTTTTTATTTGCCGTCAAGTCAACTTTGACTTATGGCAACCCTATGAATGACAAGAAGGGCCTAAATACCTTAAAGGAACCAGATCTTGTCTGATCTTGGGAGCTAAGCAGGGTCAGCCCTGGTTAGTAATTGGATGGGAGACTGCCAATGAACACCAGGTGCTGTAGGCTACGGTATATTTCAGAGGAAGGAATTGGCAAAACCACCTCTGAGTAGACCTTGTCTAAGAAAATCCTATGAAATTCATGGGTTCACCATAAGTCAACAGGCAACTTGAAGGCACATACAAACACATATAAATGAGAGAATTCCAGGCGCCCCAGTCATCAACACCACCTGGAAGGTCACTGGAAAGGTCAAAGCCTCCCAGCCATAGCAGTTCAGGTCTTGCAGACTCAGGGACATGACTTCCTTGAACGAATCAATCCACCTGTATTGTGGATCTCCAATTTCCCTACTGTCTTCTACCTTACCAAGCATTACCGTCTTTTCTAATGACTCATGGCTTCTCATGAAGCCATGTCCAAAGTAAGATAGTCTCAGTTTACCTGTTTTTGCTTCTAGGGAGAGTTCGACTAGCTGGGAGATTCCATGCTTGATTTGCTCTATGAGCCATTTATTTGTCATTTGGGCAGTCCATGGTATCTGTAAAACTCTCCTCCAGCACTAGACCCTTACTACAGTATGACCCCTGTATCCATGGAAGATATGTTCCCAGACTTACCGTGTGTACCAGAAACCATAGATGACAGCAAACTTTATTAAAATGACCGACTTTCAGCCCAAGCATACCACAGAGTCACACTGGAGGACCTAGCAATTCCTAGAGAGAACACTTCTCTAGGCATCTTCTAGGCCCTCCAGCGTGACTCTATGGTCAGTTTCTGGTGGAAGCTTCCACTGGAAGCATACCATAGAATTGCACTGGAGAACCTAGAAGATGCCTACAAAGGACACATTTTTTCAGATGTGGGAAAGTGAAATCACAGATACGGGTCCCACAGATACAGAGGTCGTACTGTATTCAGCTGTAACCTTGCTTTTGCACTTTTTCCCTTGACTTTCATCAATAGTTATTCCAAGTCTTTGCTGTTTTCTCCAAGTAATATAGTGTCATCTGCATATCTTAAATTGTTGATAGTGCTGAATCCTATTCCCAAATTAGGTTTAACAACTTGGACTTTTAACAGTTTAAAGTTCAGAATAAAACCCAGGATGGATTCATTGCCCCACAACATGGGAGCCACTTTTCAACACCACCTGGAAGGTCACTGGAAAGGTCAAAGCCTCCCAGCCATGGCAACCTTCACCACTACCACTAGTCTCAGCAGGCAGCCCAGTAGCTGTGTTTAAAGCTAGCTGCAGTTTCCAGGCAATCTTCTGCTAGCTGGACCTTGCCTATTTGCCACCACAAAAGAGAAAGAAGAGAGTCAACTTACAGATCAGATCAATGCACCCACCTTGGAAACGTGACAACATTACTGGAGCGTGAATGTGAAGAAGAAATGTCTCTACCAGACAATACTGAATCTCCTGTCCCAGGCCTCTAAAGCAGAAAAAGATGGAGTCAATACAGCTTTTGGCAAATTAGGGAGTTATCACATTCACTACCTAGAGGAATGTTCCTCTCTGAAAATGACAGGTGTCTTCTGAGCAAAAAAGAAGGGTCTTAGCGTTGGTCTAGAACAGGGGTAGGAATCATGCAGCCCTCCAAATGTTGCTGAAATGTCAGTCCCATCAGTCACAGCCAGCATAGCCTATGGTGGAGAATATTGTGAATTGTAATTCACAGAGGACTGGATGATTCCCACCCCCAGTTAAGAATCTTTTGTCCACTGAAACATGCAACATCTTGGGCTTCTTGAGTTTAGGGTGAGGGAGGTAATTAAGGAAGGAAATGACAACAAGGATGGGTAAAGTGAGGACAGCTAAGTATTCCTTGACTATGAAAACCCTATGAAATTCATGGGATTGCCATAAGTCAACAAGTGACTTGAAGGTGCGTGCATGCGCACATACACACACACAGATTTGCTATAAATCAAGTGTTATTATCGTCAGCATAAAATACAAAAAAAAAAAAATAGACCAAAATAATAACATTTGGGCCTAGAATGAAATTACAAACCTACATTTGAAAGAGCTTTCAGAAGATGCCCACTTCCATCCATGGCCTGCAGAAAGTCTTTATAAAACTTCATTTTCACCTTGTTGTCCCGGACAACCAGAACGCCAATTCCTTTGAAAGTGAACTCGACCGTCTGCTTGGTGGCAATGGACCGGGAGAAAGACAGGAGCGTCTCTCGGATGCATCCTTCCACAGTCTCCCTGTTAAAGGGGCCCTCCAAGGACAACACAATGAAATTCAGATGAACAATTGGGATATCACCTAGAGAGAGATTGAGTGGGAAAGGAAGTAAATCTCATTCAGATATCTCTCTTGGGATAAAATATCAGAAGAACAGTAAGGCTTGTTCACGTATTTCTCTCGGTATAAAATGTCAGAAAAATGGTAAGGCTTAGCCACATATTTCTCCAATAACTCCAGTTTAGCCAAACCACTTTTTCTACTGAAGAATTTGTAGACTCTTGCCTGAATTCTCTCGTTGTCCTGACTGGGCCTGCTGATACACTGAAGAAATAATGCAGTTTGACACCACTTTAACTATCAACCTATGGAATCCTTGGATTTGTAGTTTGTTGTGGCACCAGAGCTCCCAAAATGACACATCCCAGAATTCCATAGCATTGAGGCATGGCAGTTAAAGTGGTATCAAACTACATTATTTCTGCAGTCTGGCAGCAGCCTAAAGTACACCCATTGAATCCATTAGATGGAATGGGTCTACTCTAATTGGGACTAATGAACAGAATGCCAGCCCAGGTTAACTGATAAACATATGTATAAGTACAAATATACAGGTGTGAAGGAAAGCAATGCACTGCAACCTGGGTTCTTACCAGGAGTGTGTATTTTATTCAACTTCAGTCCATGAATCTGTGCAAGTTTCTCAGATAGAAGGAAAACAGGCCGTTGTACAATGCGGGGCTTGCTACCACCAACTTCAAACTTTTGTCTATCGAAGGAAAATGTCCCCAGCCCTGGTATTAAGACACCCTGAAATAGAAAAATTCATAAGCAAGAACTAGAGATATGTAATGGTTAATATTGAAGAGGAAGCATGCTTGTTTTTCTGCTGCTCCAGAGAGTAGGACACAGAGCAATGGACTCAAACTAAAGGAAAAGAGATTCCACCTAAACATTAGGAAGAACTTCCTGATGGTAAGAGTTGTTTGACAATGGAATATACACTGTCTCAGAGTATGGTGGAGTCTCCTTCTTTGGAGGTTATTAAACAGAGGCTGGATGGCCATGGGATGGTTCTCTCATGTGGTGGGTCCCTTCCTCCTGCTTCTGCTGCACAGAATGGGCCCTCCAGAGACTATTTATACTAGCTGCCACCACTCACTGATTTTAACCCTTTCAGTGTAACCCGATGGGAAGTTACTTGGTTCAATTTGTACTTCCCACTCTGTCTCTGCAGAGATTCTCTTCCCTCCCCCTCACTGCATGTGAAGATAGCATGCTGAGAAAGGAGAGCTTTAAAGGAAGTTTATTCTAAGCAGAAACTACATAGCATAGCAAAGATATCTCTTCCATGAAAGGCACCTTCCTTTCAAGCGTTGTTTAGGAAATTACAAAGTTACAGGTAAGTCTAGTCATTACAGCCAAGTTTGTAAAATAAACATAAGCCCTAAGGTGACTAGCTAGACAGTTCCCTAATCTATTTACAAGGGTACAGTCCAGATGTTTTAGATGTTCATGGGGTTTGGGAGTCCAGGCTTTTCAGCCCCATCTCTACCAAGCACACACACCCCTCAGTTGGGACAAGAGCCCCCCTGGCCTGAGTCTCTCTTTGTTCTTCTCCCTCCCTCATGGCCCCAGGAAGTATTTATCACCTCTTCACAGAAGCATCTCCAAGTTTGCTTCTGCTGGGCATCTTCATTGGTCAGCTATCCCTAATGACCTGTGACTCCTTCATGATGTTGACCTCCAATAAACTGTATCTTTACTCTCAACACCTCGTTAACCTTTTGTTTAAATGGTTGGCTGTGCTGCCCAGATAATGGAAGAGCTCATTTTCACAGGCCATCTGTTGGGAATGCTTTGATTGTGTATTCCTGCAAGGCAGGGGGTTGGGCTGGATGGCCCTTGTGGTCTCCTCCAACTCTATGAGTCTATGACTCTGTGACATGAGCTATGAACTGGAAGGATCCATTACAAAACTTAGGCCAGACCCAAACTTAAGTAAGTAAACAAGCCTCCAGCTCAATATGGGGACAACACTGTTCTACCTTATACTATTGTTGCAGCAGTTACTGAGAACTTGTGCAAGATACATAGGCCTTCAGAAGAAGAATTGTTGGAGGACAGCTGCCTAATTTTATTTATTTATTTATTTATTACCCGCTCTTCAGCCACAAGGCTATCAGAGCAGCTTACAAATTGTTTTAATTACTGAGGACAGGATTATGGCATTCTGCAACCGGACATGTTTATCTCGATTGGCCTTTTCAGTCATCAGCGTGCTTGCAGAAAGCATGGGATGAGTCCTTCCTGAATCTTCATTTGCGAAGAAAAGCCAGAGAGAGGATTATGGCTGGGGATTTGCCTTTAACTAAGCAATGCTGGATCAGTTTAAGGTTAGACAAAGAACTGTCAGTGGCTCAGGATGATGGATTCTCCATAGGAACTCATGGCTGGGAATCTTTTGTGGTCTAGGCCACTGGAATTTGTGTGCTTCCATTGGCACATGCTCGGCCACTGAGGAAAACAGGAGGCGAGGCTAGATAAGCTTCTTCTCAGATCCCCACTGGATCCCTGCTTTATATTCTTCTCCCAGTCCCACAGCCTAAGGTCTGTGGGGGCAAAAAACATGCAGTTTTGGAAAAGAGAGGAGGCAGATAGAGAGAATCAGCTGACCTGTGAGCCAAAGTCAAATGGGCACAGCTTTTGCTTTAACTTTTTCTTCTACCTATTTTCAGGTGATTCCTCCCCCCCACCACATTAGTTGGCAAAAAGCTCCTACATTTTGGTGAATTTCTGCAGCAGTTTGAGCAATTTGGGGCTGATTTTTGACCTAAAAATATTTTTGTAGGGGCACAAAAAAGGAGAATGCATAAGAAATTTGCCTGTGGAAATTCTCATAACTCTTGAAAGTAGAGAGCACACAATAATATCTACCATATGGAATATTCTGCGTGTTCCATGAAAAAGAAAATTAACATACACAGCCAAGCCAAGACATTTTGCTGCCTTAGGCAAAGGATAAGATGACATCTCCCTCTTTTCCATATACTGAAGCCAACTGAACTTTGCTTCAATATTGACAATGGGATAAGCACCACAAGCACACCTGAAGAACAGTTATACAGAATATCTGCTATACAATCATGAACACAGCCAATCTGATTTTGGATGCTAAGAAGGGTCAGGCTTGGTGATTATTTGGATGGGAGACCATCAGGGAATACCATGGATCTCCAGATAAGCCTTGGGGGGGGGGAATCCTGCCTGAAAGCCTTGAGGGATCCTGGAAATCAGAGTTCACAATACTAGGCTTAAAAGATAGGCCAATGGTTTGATTCAGCATAAGGCAGTTGCCTATGTTCCTATATGAGGCCGGGGCTTTGGATTAATTCATAATGTAAGAATTCAAGCAGATGAATAAACAGGAAGTCCCACCTTGTTCATGGAGAGCTGCTTTTCAACAAACCCAGAAACAGTGTCCCAGATGCTAAGGATCTCTGAAATGTAAAGAATATTTATTGTATAACTTACTGGTCCTGTAAAAAGTATGTATGTATGTGCCTTCAAGTCACCTGTCAATTTATGGTGACCCCATGAATTTCATAGGGTATTCTTAGGCAAGGAATACTCAGGGGTGGTTCTGACAGTTCCTCCTCTGAAATATAGCTTATAGCACCTGGTGTTGACTGGTGGTTTCCCATCCAAGTACTAATCAGGGCTGACCCTGCTTAGCTTCCAAGATCAGATGGAATTTAGTGCCTTTAGTGTATATCCTTCTTGAAGGCACATACATAGACATACCTGTAAAAAAAAAAGGAAAAAATCACAATCTAAGTACTTTCTATAAGGCTCTTTACTTCCTAGATGAGAGACACAACAACTCTGCCTCTTCATGCAACTAATTTCCAATATTAGCTTGACATTTCAGAGACAGTAAGGTTGAATTATGTCTTTTGGATTTCATTCACGGAACCAATGTTTTTGCTGTGAAACAGTTCCATCTAGTGCTTCAAAAGGTTTACCTCTTCACTGGGAAATTTCCCAAACAGTATTACATATGACTGAGATCAGTACCTTGTGAGTGGCCCTGCAAGAGCTGAGCTGCCAGAGAAAGCCAGATTTGCAAGAGATATATAAGCAAGAAATATATATAAGCAAGATAATCCTGTCTGCAAAATGTCAGATGCAATTCAAGTGTGGAATTTATAAAAGCAAATGTCTGTGTTTAATTCAGAAGCAGCCATGGAGATGCGCTAAATTGGGCCATCCAGAGCAAGAACGTGGAGGGCAGGGAATTAATCTTTTCCGACAATCCTTGCATACCTTTTTCCCAGCAGAAATGAAGGCATCCCTATAATATCAACTTGAAGGAAGCAATTTTAGGCTGTATTTAGGGGAGTAAGTAGAAAATTTCCCAGAATAGTTGCCTGGTCACTACAAATCACTCAAAAGATCTACTAGTATAATCCCAATATCTAGATAATGGGAAGGTCAGTTTTCTGCACTACACATCCCAGAATCGGTCTGCATCTGCACCACAGAAATAATCCAGTTTGACAGCACTTTAATGGCTATGGTTCAATGCTATGAAATCATGGGATTTGTAGTTTTGTGAGATAGTTAGCCTTGTCTGTCAGAGAGCTTTGATGCCACAACAAACTACAAATCCCAGGATTCCATAGCATTGAGCCATGGCAGTTAAAGCAGTGTCAACTTGGATTATTTCTGCAGTGCAGATGCAACCTACGTATGGTGACTGAAGTATTCTGAAATTTGTAGCCATCCCCAACCACAAAAACAAATAGCATTTCTATGCCCTGCATAAGTGAAGTATGTGCTGACTTTTATTTTTTTTCTGTAATCCTTCATTTTTAGCTTTCCCACATTTATTGCAAACCAATTCAATGGACCAAATTTTAGAAATATGGGAGATGCCAATGGTTCTGGATGGGGTTGGTTAAACATACATACTGTAAATTCTGAAGTATATTGAAAGCAATATATTGATATAACAACAAAAACTTGTATTATATTATTAGCCTCATGGTTAACCCAGGTGAGTAGGATTTAAAATGTGTTAACAAAGAAATAGAGCCAGCTTACCCTCCGAAGTGAGTTTGGGAAGTGTTAGGAACACATTCCTGCCTCCCTCTAGGATTGCGGTATGGATGGTGTCCAACATGTTCACGTCCAAGCAGAAAGGCAGGTAGACTGCGATGGTCGCTGGAGGGTTTGCTGGGAAGTGGGAGGAAGAAAGTAGCTGTCACATCCCTTCCCACACTTCTCTCCCCCGCCCCCCTGTTCACTTGACTTTAAAACTTTAAAATGCTTGCTCCATTTCCCTGTCGGCCACTTTTCTTCCTCATCGGTGCAAAATAATGCCACTGGTTTCTTAAAGTTAAGAGAGACCGGGAGGAGAGAAGGGAGAAAGAAGAACTCTTGGGAAGGAAAAGCATGAATGGGAGGGGGCGGGGCCGTCGCTAGGACGCGGCTGTTGCTAAGGCAGACGTCACAATAAGGCCGGTCTCCCCGCCCACTCAGCTTCGCGCCAATGCCTCTGCTCGCCTTGTTGGGGGGAGGTGGTATCTTTCAGGCGCTTTTTTTTTTTTTGCGATGGATGATTGGCAGGAGCAGCAGCAAATAAGGCGCCACCAGGGCAGAACTCAAGGTGTGGCAATCCTGCAACCTGGGGAAAAGGCGGGAATAGACTGCTAGTAGATCTTTCTATACCAGTGGTTCTTAAGCTTTTCTTTACCAGGGACCCCCTTTAAATATTTTTTGTTGCTGTGGTCCCCCAAGACTTAATATTTAAAACAAACAACCGTACCTAATAATAATAATAATAATAATACAATTACACCATCCATTAAACCTTCCCTCAGAGGTACTGGAGAGAGACCAAAGACTTTTCTCCTGCTTCTTCCTGCAAGTTTTGGGCTGGAGTGGATTGAATGGCAATGCGCAGGCCAAGCCAGCTAGCCCTTGCCTTGGCTCCTGTCATGTGGCCACTCAAACAACTTTTAAACCTTTGCAGACCTTCTGTAAGGACATAATGGACCCCTGGGGATCCCCAGACCCCAGATTAATAACTACTGTTGTATACAGTTTGCTGTTGTCAAGTGCCGCCCAGACTGATTCGACTACTGGCGACTCTATGAAAGAGAGACCTCTAAGAAACCCTGTTGTCAACTGCCCCGCTCAGGTTTTGCAAACTTTAGACTATGGCTTCCTTGAATCAGCCTTATCCACTGGTCTTCCTCTTTTCCTACTGCCTTCTGCCTTACCAAGCATTTATCCTCTTTTCTAGTGAGTCATGTCTTCTTGCTACATAACATATACATCCCTGTCCCAACAGAGAAGTTGGCCTGATTCTCCAGCATCATACAGTGCAGGCACAGATGAGCAGATTTTGTTTTTCCATGGTTTTTTTCTGGGCTGTGAGGCCATGTTCTGGAAGAGTTTATTTCTGACGTTTCGCCTGCATCTGTGGCTGGCATCTTCAGAGAATGGTTGGGTAGGAGTTGTGTGGGGTTTATATGCTGTGAACCCCTGTTGGGGAGTATATATAAATTTGTGTAATTGAATGGTTAGTTTCTGGGTATAGAAATGCAAGGAGGATTAGTGTCTGGCTAATGGTTGGTTGATGGACCATTATCTGCTGGGAATCCCCCTGTCCCTGGGTAGAATTCCTTTGTAAGTGTTGAGTTTTGATTCTATTGTTCTTCAAAACTGGGAGACAGGTTTTGTTTACTTTTAAGGTTTCTTCTTTCCTGTTGAAGTTGTCCAGGTGTTTGTGGATTTCAATAGCTTCTCTGTGCATTGTGACATGATAGTTTTTGGCCTGGTTCAGAATTTCTGTGTTTTTAAATAGCATTTTGTGTCCAGATTGGTTTATCACATGTTCTGCTACTGCTGGTTTTTCTGGCTGGCCCAGTCTGCAGTGTCTCTCATGTTCCTTTATTCATGTTTGCACACTGTGTTTAGTGGTCCCTATGTAAGCTTGTCCACAGCTGCATGGTATGCGGTAAACTCCTGCAGCTGTGAGAGGGTCTCTTTTGTCCTTCACTGAGCATAGCATTTCTTGGATTTTCTTGGTTGGTCTGTAGATTTGGTTTTGTACTGCCTCCGCTGCACCTGCCAAATAGTTTCCTTCATCTCTCATGCCAGCAATAGGCTACCACTAAGAGCTAGTAGCCACCAGCTGTCCAAGCTAAGCAAGCAGGCAATCAGTTCTCCATCTGCCCAAGAGAAAGCCATCTAGTCCATTTGGCACAAAGTTGATGTGTTGTTAACTGCCATCAATTCGACTTCGACTTATGGCAACCCCATGAATGAGAGACCTCCAAGTCACCTTATCAACAGTGCTGCTCAGCTCTTCTCCTACTGCCTTCTACTTTACCAAGCATTATTGCCTTTTCTAGTGAGTCATGTCTTTTCATTATATGGCCAAAGTACAATAACCTCAGTTTAGTCATCTTATCTTCTAGTGAGAGTTCAGGCTTGATTTGCTCTCAAACCCATTTATTTGTCTTTTTAGCAATCCATGGTATCCACAGACCTCTCCTGCAGTACCAAATTTCAAATGAGTTGATTCTCTACCTATCAGCATTCTTCACTGTCCCGCTTTCACAAACATAGATAGAAATCAGAAATACTATGGCATGTACAAGTGTCACTGGCATTGGAATGGGATGTGGAGATCCCGGTTCAAATCGCTACTAAGCAACAAAGCTAAGTGGCCTTGGGTTAGTCTCAGCCTGGCCTACCTCACAAAGAACTCACAATGTTCTTCTGAAGAGAAAGTGAGAAGGAGAGCCATGTATTATTGCTTCTATATTAGTTACATTAGGGTTACCATACATTGGAAACAACTTGAAGGCACACAAAAACATATAACTTGTCTTTCCACCACATAACATCCAACATTTCAGAGATGAAAACTGGGACACGTGGCCAAGCAACATCAGAGTGTAGTCAAGATGGCAAAAGTTATTAATGAGGAAAAACACACAATCTAAGAGAGGCTGCAGCAGTCTGCTTTTGCCTGGGTCTACTGGGAAGAGAAGAATCCATCCTCTCCTCCCCTTGCTGAGTTAGTTGAGTTACGTTTTGTACTTTGAACTCAGTTTGCAGCAGCTGAAGTAAGCTGAGGACAAAGGGGGAGGGTGGGAGGAGAGAGACATTTTAAAAGCGGCTGGAAAATGTTGACAAATGGTACTTCTAATAAAATGTTCATTTTAAAACAGTAAGAAGCCATTGCTAATATATTTTGCCTCTAAAATAATAAAAAGGAGAGCTCTTAGTGAATTAACTTCTTCTGTTGTAAGGCAGGGGTGGGCACCAGTATATCTCCTGGTAGAGCTCTGGAAGATTTGCAGGGCACATGGATTTCTGATTCACAATTGTTTAACAGCAGCAGCTACAAAATTACTTTCTTCCAGCGCTAAGTTATAATGCTAAAAATGAGGACAGGAGTGGATTTTTATCACGAAGGACTCTGAACTGGGTTTTCTGACAACCTCTGGTACTCAAAACAAAGTCCAAAGCTCAGAACTATTTTTTAAATTATTTTTAAGCATACAAACTTTTAAAGGGAGAGCTGATTCTGACATTTCAAGAGATCCCTGACATTACTTATGTACTGGAAAATAAGCACGTTTGAAAAAACCTCCCAGTAGCTTTAAACCTAGTTATAGGTATACCACAGTTAACAAATTAGAAGTGTTCCTGGGCATTACTTAACCGAAAAGTTGGTACCAGAGGCAGAAATAACATGGAAAGAATAGGGATAGGTTCCTACACCACAAAAAAGAGGAGCAGTTCATGTTTCAGCAAATTTTTCATGCAAGATGAGCAATATGCACATGTGAAATGAAGCAACCAAGATTAGGTAAGCCTTGCATAAATAAATAACATTTTTGATCTTCTGGAGGCTACTTGAAGTCTTCCAAATGCATCTTGTTTTTTTCCACCAGCCTCCACTTTTCTGATGATTTTTAGTGGTTAAACTTATTTTTAAAATGCTAAGGGTAGGTAGTTTATTTGCTCTCCCCTTTTCTCTCTGTTTTGCTGTTCAAGTATGCTCAGTAAGGGTTCTGGGAGGTAACTGCTGTTCACCTTGCTTGCTGTAGGCAGTCAAACATAACTACTGTATCATAGGTACAGCTAGAGTAGAATCCTGCTCTTTCACAGTTCAGGCTTTATTGTGTTGTTTACTGCAATAGACATGCTGCTGCAATCCCACACCAAAAGTCTGTGTTTCTCCAGCTCTCCATCCTCTTCCCAATGCTGGAGCACATGATTCAACAGGAGCAGGTCTGTAAGGCATGGTGATTAATTAGCCTAAGAGGTTACTAATGGAATTGTACATAAATGCCAATACAAGCTTCTGACATAGTTTAAGCTGCCATTTGGAAAGTCTATGTCAAAAGCCTGAGAAGAAACAACTGACTTTGTGGCTCATTCACACTTTCAAAATAGCTGTATGCACACTTCATGAGTTGTCTGTGCCATACACAGGCCAATGGTTTTAATTAAAATAAGAAAAGAAAAACAAGAGATTATTTTTTAGGGCTTTAATTTTAAACAGAGTCCCAAAAATATTACAAAAGCTGTGGTTCCCCCTCCCACCTTCTTCTCAAACACAAATTAATCCATTGAGATTTTCTTTAGTAGGCTCAATATTCTGTGTCTTTCAAGATGTGATCTAGAGTGCATTTCAAAGAATTTGACTGAAGATTATGTTTTCCAAAATAAAGGATTCTGAGTTAGTCGTCTCTGGAAATTCTCATACCTGGAAAAAAAGGAAGATGAACAAACATAAAAATTATGAAAAAAACTTTTGACATAAACCACTGTAACCTTCCAGCCACACTGCTGGGTTTGTAGGAGGAATCATAAATTAAGGGCATGATCTTTCCCCTCTGCACATAAAGAGAGGATCCAGATTCTACTGTATACGAGGTTTATCTACCCCTCAAACAGCTGCGCTGAGTGCCATGCAATTTCCCCAGCCTATTCACAGAATATGACCCTGTCCTGTGAATCAGATAGTTTCCCAACAGTCTAGTCTTTCCCACACTGCTGCTACAAAGACTATTCCCACAGATAACAAGACCCCTAGACAAATGAATCCAGTTTGCTGACTCATCAATTTCTCACCATTCCTTCAAGAAAAAAAAAGTAATACATCAAGGATGGGAAACCTTGGGCTTTCCAGATTTTTTGGACTCAGTTTCTATCGGCTCCAGCCAGCTGTAGTCTAAAACATCTGAAGGGCTGACAGTTCTTCATCTGCAGCATAGTTGGCTTACTATTTTCCAGATTTTAACTTCACAACAACCCACAACATCTCTGTGAGGTAAGTTAAGCTATGTGAGCTACACAGTGAATGACAGACTGTCATTATGCACTGTCATTATGCACTGAACTGAATACAACAATAGCACACTAAGATGAGAGGGAAGAAAGGGAAACAGGTACCTCAGAAGGAGTAGGTTTCATTTATTTATTTAAAATGTTTCCATCCTGCCCTGTATCATAAGCTCTGAGAGGATTTTTACATGCACGAGAATGGAAGAATCAATCCATCGATATACTCCCTTCCCACTAGACACAGAATGGGTCAAAGGGATCTGAATTTCCCACCATACCACCTCAATGAACCATTGCAAGAATAAACAAGTAGGATTAGAATGAATAAGCACTTTTGTGCAATATTTGCTTTAATATTTACAACATTGCTTCGTCCCTTTAAACACACTCAAGGCAATGCTGAAACTTTTTTAAAAGCTACAGAATTAAAAATTCACATATTAACAATCCAAATATAACATCTCAGCTTAGAAGTATTGACACAATATCATTTAAAGATCTTCAAAAGATCACTGAAGAATACAACAGGTCAGGGATTCTTCCCCATTATTTCTCAAAGTCTTAATAATGATGTTGTGTGAACATGTTTTGTAATTAGATAGTTCCCATTCTCTGCTGCTGCCAGCACTACCATCGCTCAAAAAAGCAGGACACTGCACAATCTCTTAGCCAAACCTCTCTGGACAATGGAACAGAGAACAGTGCTTCCCTGTACAGTAACAGATGCCAAGACAAGGCACTTCTTATGTATGCTGGATCATAAAACCACCCCTTGGAAAATATCATTGGTATCCCACCCTTCCTACTAGGAGCTCAAAGTTGCATAATGACTGTTCTCTCCCCAATCCCATGTTATTCTTACAACCACCTAGTGAGATAGATTAAACTGAGAGTTGTTGACTGGCACAGGGTCTCCCAAATGTTTGATTGCTGAATGGGGATTTGAACCTGGTGTGATGAACAGCTATATGAGTGAATGAGAGTACTGTGGTTCAGGTGCCAATGCTCTGGGAGGAAGCAAAAAGGGGAGCGGTTTCTGGATGTTTGAAGTATAAATGCGACCAGGATAGTGGGAGATCTGGAAGCCATGCCCTATGAGGAGTGGCTTAGGGAGCTGGGCATGTTTAGTCTGGAGAAGAGAAGGTTGAGAGGTGACATCATAGCCATGAATTCTGAGGATGGAGCAAGCTTGTTTTCTGCTGCTCCAGAGACTAGGACACGGAGCAATGGGTTCAATCTACAGGAAAAGAGATTCCACCTAAACATAAGGAAGAACTTCCTGACAGTAAGAGCTATTTAGAAGTAGAATATACTGTCTTGGAGTGTGGTGGAGTCTCCTTCTTTGGAGGTTTTTAAACAGAGGCTGGATGGCCATCTGTCGGGGAATGAGTTGATTGTGTATCCCTGAATGGCAGGGGGTTGGACTGGATGGCCCTTGTGCTCTCTTCCAATTCTGTGATTCTATGACAGGGAGAGAATGATAGCTGAGAAAGGAGTCGACAGTTGAAAGATGTGATGTGTTAAGGAGAGGCTGGAAAGTGTGTATGGCTTTGAGTGAAGCTGGAAAGAATGAATGTGCAGGAAGAATATGTAGGAATAGAGGCTAGTCAAAAATAAACACCAAAGTAGCTCTGTTATCTTATTGAACAATAAACCCATCTTTATGTTTATTATTTATATCCAGTCTCCTCCTGAGTTTACTTGGCCTTATTGATATGTAATGGGCACTTTAACCCTGTCAACATCCACACACACATGCAAGTATTATCCATATAATTGTGGAACTATGGTCCCCACAGTTTATTAGGTTAGTGGCAGCAGTGGGAGGTGAAAACCCCTGTGTCACAACCATGGTGGCAGTGAAAGTGACAAGGCAGCCAGGCTGAGTGGAGATATAAATTTGGCTGGTGCACCTGTGTGTCACACCCGGGTCTCGAAATTCCTAGTTCAGCACTCTAACCACCATGAAATGCCAGCTCTTAGTTTGTTAAAAAGCATGCTGTTTTCCAACAGTAAAGCTGTTGCCTCACTTTAAAATCCCTAGTCCAAGGGTAATGGGAAATGAATATATATATATTAAAAAACCTAAAGCAATGATTAGACTAATCATCCTACTATAATCAAATATATAAGAAAATGCTCTCTGAGCTTAAAAAATCCTAATCAATTCATCATGACTGTCAGTCCATCTACCTGCTAAACATGTATAAATCTGTATATGAAAACATAAAATAACACATTTTATCAAGATGATGTGGTGGAAAATTGAGGTCCCTTAGGATTCATTCTTAATGTGTGCATGTGCGTCAGTACATAAGAACACACAGTACAGTTGTCCCTCCACATTCGCGAACTTGACATTCGCGGTTTTGGTTATTCGCGGTTTTGGGAGGGCCCCCCCGGGCCCCCCCAAAACCGCGACACGGGGCCTCCAGAGGCCCCGTGAAAAGACCTGGAGGGAGCGGGGAGACCCGGGGAGGCCTTCACGGGGCCCCCGGAGGTGCTCCGTAGGCCCCATGAAGGCCTGGGGAGGGGTGGGGAGGCCTTCGCAGGGCCCCCGGAGGCCCCGCGAAGGCTTGGGGAGGGGTGGGGAGGCCTTCGCGGGATGCCCGGAGGCCCTCCGGAGGCCCCGCGAAGCCTTGGGGAGGGGTGGGGAGGCCTTCGCGGGATGCCCGGAGGCCCTCCGGAGGCCCCGCGAAGGTCTGAGGAGGGGTGGGGAGGCCTTCGCGGGTCCCCCGGAGGCCCTCCGGAGGCCCCGCGAAGGCTTGGGGAGGGGTGGGGAGGCCTTCGAGGGACCCCCGGAGGACCTCCGGAGGCCCCGCGAAGGCCTGGGGAGGGAGGGAGGGAGGGCCGGGGAGACCTCCGCGGGGCCTAGGAAGGCCCCGCGAAGGCCTGGAGAGGGAGGGAGGGAGGGCCGGGAGACCTCTGCGGGGCCTAGGAAGGCCCCGCGAAGGCCTGGAGAGGGAGGGAGGGAGGGCTGGGGAGACATCCGCGGGGCCTAGGAAGGCCCCGCGAAGGCCTGGAGAGGGAGGGAGGGAGGGCTGGGGAGACCTCCACGGGGCCTAGCAAGGCCCCGCGAAGGCCTGGAGAAGGAGGGAGGGAGGGCTGGGGAGACCTCCGCGGGGCCTAGCAAGGCCCCGCGAAGGCCTGGGGAGGGGGTAGGGAGGGCCGGGGAGACCTCCGCGGGGCCTAGCAAGGCCCCGCGAAGGCCTGGAGAGGGAGGGAGGGAGGGCTGGGGAGACCTCCGCGGGGCCTAGCAAGGCCCCGCGAAGGCCTGGGGAGGGGGGAGGGAGGGCCAGGGAGACCTCCGCAGGGCCTAGGAAGGCCCCGCAAAGGCCTGGAGAGGGAGGGAGGGAGGGCTGGGGAGACCTCCGCGGGGCATAGGAAGGCCCCGCGAAGGCCTGGAGAGGGAAGGAGGGAGGGCCGGGGAGACCTCCGCGGGGCCTAGGAAGGCCCCGCGAAGGCCTGGAGAGGGAGGGAGGGAGCGCCGGGAGACCTCTGCGGGGCCTAGGAAGGCCCCGCGAAGGCCTGGAGAGGGAGGGAGGGAGGGCCGGGGAGTCCTCCGCAGGGCCTAGGAAGGCCCCGCGAAGGCCTGGAGAGGGAGGGAGGGCTTGGGAGACCTCCGCGGGGCCTAGCAAGGCCCCGCGAAGGCCTGGGGAGGGGGGAGGCAGGGCCAGGGAGACCTCCGCAGGGCCTAGGAAGGCCCCGCAAAAGCCTGGAGAGGGAGGGAGGGAGGGCCGGGGAGACCTCCGCGGGGCCTAGGAAGGCCCCGCGAAGGCCTGGAGAGGGAAGGAGGGAGGGCCGGGGAGACCTCCGCGGGGCCTAGGAAGGCCCCGCGAAGGCCTGGAGAGGGAGGGAGGGAGCGCCGGGAGACCTCTGCGGGGCCTAGGAAGGCCCCGCGAAGGCCTGGAGAGGGAGGGAGGGAGGGCCGGGGAGTCCTCCGCAGGGCCTAGGAAGGCCCCGCGAAGGCCTGGAGAGGGAGGGAGGGCTGGGGAGACCTCCGCGGGGCCTAGCAAGGCCCCGCGAAGGCCTGGAGAAGGAGGGAGGGAGGGCTGGGGAGACCTCCGCGGGGCCTAGCAAGGCCCCGCGAAGGCCTGGGGAGGGGGTAGGGAGGGCCGGGGAGACCTCCGCAGGGCCTAGCAAGGCCCCGCGAAGGCCTGGAGAGGGAGGGAGGGAGGGCTGGGGAGACCTCCGCGGGGCCTAGCAAGGCCCCGCGAAGGCCTGGGGAGGGGGGAGGGAGGGCCAGGGAGACCTCCGCAGGGCCTAGGAAGGCCCCGCAAAGGCCTGGAGAGGGAGGGAGGGAGGGCCGGGGAGACCTCCGCGGGGCCTAGGAAGGCCCCGCGAAGGCCTGGAGAGGGAGGGAGGGAGCGCCGGGAGACCTCTGCGGGGCCTAGGAAGGCCCCGCGAAGGCCTGGAGAGGGAGGGAGGGAGGGCCGGGGAGTCCTCCGCAGGGCCTAGGAAGGCCCCGCGAAGGCCTGGAGAGGGAGGGAGGGCTGGGGAGACCTCCGCGGGGCCTAGGAAGGCCCCGCGAAGGCCTGGGGAGGGGGGAGGGAGGGCCAGGGAGACCTCCGCGGGGCCTTCCCCGCGAAGGCCTGGAGAGGGAGGGAGGGAGGGCCGGGAGACCACCGCGGGGCCTAGGAAGGCCCCGCGAAGGCCTGGAGAGGGAGGGAGGGAGGGCCGGCGAGACCTACGCGGGGCCTAGGAAGGCCCCGCGAAGTCCTGGAGAGGGAGGGAGGGAGGGCTGGGGAGACCTACGCGGGGCCTAGGAAGGCCCCGCGAAGGCCTGGGGAGGGGGGAGGGAGGGCCAGGGAGACCTCCGCGGGGCCTAGGAAGGCCCCGCGAAGGCCTGGAGAGGGAGGGAGGGAGGGCTGGGGAGACCTACGCGGGGCCTAGGAAGGCCCCGCGAAGGCCTGGGGAGGGGGGGAGGGAGGGCCGGGGAGACCTACGCGGGGCCTAGGAAGGCCCCGCGAAGGCCTGGAGAGGGAGGGAGGGAGGGCTGGCGAGACCTACGCGGGGCCTAGGAAGGCCCCGCGAAGGCCTGGAGAGGGAGGGAGGGAGGGCCGGTGAGACCTACGCGGGGCCTAGCAAGGCCCCGCGAAGGCCTGGAGAGGGAGGGAGGGAGGGCTGGGGAGACCTCCGCGGGGCCTAGCAAGGCCCCGCGAAGGCCTGGGGAGGGGGGAGGGAGGGCCAGGGAGACCTCCGCGGGGCCTAGGAAGGCCCCGCGAAGGCCTGGAGAGGGAGGGAGGGAGGGCTGGGGAGACCTCCGCGGGGCCTAGCAAGGCCCCGCGAAGACCTGGGGAGGGGGGAGGGAGGGCCAGGGAGACCTCCGCGGGGCCTAGGAAGGCCCCGCGAAGGCCTGGAGAGGGAGGGAGGGAGGGCCGGGGAGACCTCCGCGGGGCCTAGCAAGGCCCCGCGAAGGCCTGGGGAGGGGGGAGGGAGGGCCAGGGAGACCTCCGCGGGGCCTAGGAAGGCCCCGCGAAGGCCTGGAGAGGGAGGGAGGGAGGGAGGGCCGGCGAGACCTACGCGGGGCCTAGGAAGGCCCCGCGAAGGCCTGGACAGGGAGGGAGGGAGGGCCGGCGAGACCTACGCGGGGCCTAGGAAGGCCCCGCGAAGGCCTGGAGAGGGAGGGAGGGAGGGCTGGGGAGACCTCCGCGGGGCCTAGGAAGGCCCCGCGAAGGCCTGGAGAAGGAAGGAGGGAGGGCCGGGGAGACCTCCGTGGGGCCTAGGAAGGCCCCGCGAAGGCCTGGAGAGGGAGGGAGGGAGGGCCGGGGAGTCCTCCGCGGGGCTTAGGAAGGCCCCGCGAAGGCCTGGAGAGGGAGGGAGGGAGGGCTGGGGAGACCTCCGCGGGGCCTAGGAAGGCCCCGCGAAGGCCTGGGGAGGGGGGAGGGAGGGCCAGGGAGACCTCCGCGGGGCCTTCCCCGCGAAGGCCTGGAGAGGGAGGGAGGGAGGGCCGGGAGACCACCGCGGGGCCTAGGAAGGCCCCGCGAAGGCCTGGAGAGGGAGGGAGGGAGGGCCGGCGAGACCTCCGCGGGGCCTAGGAAGGCCCCGTGAAGGCCTGGAGAGGGAGGGAGGGAGGGCCGGCGAGACCTCCGCGGGGCCTAGCAAGGCCCCGCGAAGGCCTGGGTAGGGGGGAGGGAGGGCCAGGGAGACCTCCGCGGGGCCTTCCCCGCGAAGGCCTGGAGAGGGAGGGAGGGAGGGCCGGGAGACCACCGCGGGGCCTAGGAAGGCCCCGCGAAGGCCTGGAGAGGGAGGGAGGGAGGGCCGGCGAGACCTACGCGGGGCCTAGGAAGGCCCCGCGAAGGCCTGGAGAGGGAGGGAGGGAGGGCTGGGGAGACCTCCACGGGGCCTAGCAAGGCCCCGCGAAGGCCTGGGGAGGGGGGGGAGGGAGGGCCGGGGAGACCTCCGCGGGGCCTTCCCCGCGAAGGCCTGGAGAGGGAGGGAGGGAGGGCTGGGGAGACCTCCGCGGGGCCTAGGAAGGCCCCGCGAAGGCCTGGAGAGGGAGGGAGGGAGGGCCGGCGAGACCTACGCGGGGCCTAGGAAGGCCCCGCGAAGGCCTGGAGAAGGAAGGAGGGAGGGCCGGGGAGACCTCCGTGGGGCCTAGGAAGGCCCCGCGAAGGCCTGGAGAGGGAGGGAGGGAGGGCCGGGGAGTCCTCCGCGGGGCCTAGGAAGGCCCCGCGAAGGCCTGGAGAGGGAGGGAGGGAGGGCTGGGGAGACCTCCGCGGGGCCTAGGAAGGCCCCGCGAAGGCCTGGGGAGGGGGGAGGGAGGGCCAGGGAGACCTCCGCGGGGCCTTCCCCGCGAAGGCCTGGAGAGGGAGGGAGGGAGGGCCGGGAGACCACCGCGGGGCCTAGGAAGGCCCCGCGAAGGCCTGGAGAGGGAGGGAGGGAGGGCCGGCGAGACCTACGCGGGGCCTAGGAAGGCCCCGCGAAGGCCTGGAGAGAGAGGGAGGGAGGGCTGGCGAGACCTCCGCGGGGCCTAGCAAGGCCCCGCGAAGGCCTGGGTAGGGGGGAGGGAGGGCCGGCGAGACCTCCGCGGGGCCTAGCAAGGCCCCGCGAAGGCCTGGGTAGGGGGGAGGGAGGGCCAGGGAGACCTCCGCGGGGCCTTCCCCGCGAAGGCCTGGAGAGGGAGGGAGGGAGGGCCAGGGAGACCTCCGCGGGGCCTAGGAAGGCCCCGCGAAGGCCTGGGGAGGGAGGGGGGAGGGGAGTCGTTATTCGCGGATTTTTCACATTCGCGGGGGTCCGCGGAACGGAACCCCCGCGAATGTGAAGGGACGACTGTAATTCTAAGGGGAGAAAACATATTGTAAATGGCATTTCCCTCTACTCTTACACAGAAAGCAGAATCTCTCTTTAATACTATCTGCAGTTTTTCTAACTAGACTCATAGAGTCATAGAGTTGGAAGAGACCTCAAGGGCCATCCAGTCCAACCCCCTGCCCTGAAGGAATACACAATCAAATTATTCCCGACAGATAGCCATCCAGCCTCTGTTTAAAAACCTCCAAAGAAGGAGACTCCACCACACTATGAGGCAGTGTATCCCACTTCTGAACAGCTCTTACTGTCAGCAAGTTCTTCCTAATGTTTAGGTGGAATCTCTTTTCCTGTAGTTTGAACCCATTGCTCCATGCCCTAGTCTCTGGAGCAGCAGAAAACAAGCCTGCTCCATCCTCAGTATGACATCTCTTCAAATATTTAAACATGGCTATCATGTCCCCCCTCAACCGTCTCTTCTCTAGACTAAACATGCCCAGCTCCCTAAGCTGCTCCTCATAGGGCATGGTTTCCAGACCACCCACCATCCTGGTCACCCTTTGCATTAAAAATAAATATAAACTATTTTAAGCCAGCTGACTTTTCAAGTAAAATAATAAAGTGAATTTGGGACTGGGAGGAAGGGAGCTGGATGGCACTTCAAGCTAAGGGGGAGCCAGCGTGCCCACCTGGTTCTACACAGTCTTTAAAGAACATTTTTTATGATTCAATTGATATACCTGAAATCCTTTCAAATAAGTCCACAAAGCTATCAGCCCACACATATCTAGCTTATGTTGTACATGGGGCCCTAAGTATCTGCTGGGGTTTAGTTCCAGCCCCCACGTGGATACCAAAATCTGTGGATGCTCAACTTCCATTATATACAATGGCATAGTAAAATGGTGTCCCTGATATAAAATAGTAAACAGCAAATTTTTGCTTGTGGGGGTTTCTTCCTCATCCCACCCCCCGGAATATTTTCAAGCCATGGTTGGTTGAATCCATGGATGCAGAACCTATAGATATAGAGGGCTGAGTGTACTCTAAATATAGCTCCCCCAATTATCCAAGTTCTGTAAACTTTCTATACCTGCTCACCTGGAGACAAGACAGACTTGCCAAAGGTAACCAGGTAAGCAGCTATTTACAAGATATGCACAAGGTTATACTACTACAGTACTTGGATCCAAGTTTACTCAACTAATGCTATGCTTACAAGGGAACTGTATAGGTAGTGACAATTCTATTGCTGCTACAGGTGAAATTCAGTCTTCCCAAGACCCTGTGGAGCTGCAGAGAAGTTTTAGTCCCTTACCATTTCAGAACTACGTTTGCAGGAATGAAAGCTTCAGATGGGTTGGGTGTCATTTGGGCTTGAGTGACAGCAAAGGATGAAGCGAAGTTATAAAAATTGTCTAGCATCTTTTGAGTAAACTGAAATACACAAAATAAATAAATGAATGCTCTTATATATATATATGTATATATGTATGATTTAAACAAAAGCATGCAAACATATTGCAAGATGCACTGTCTCATTATTGCAATTCCTCTTTTGCATTGCAGCACAGTGTGACACACCCCTACCATTCAAGAGAGCTCCCAACCCTAGAGTGGATTTTCAGGGGTTACAGGAGGCCTGAGAGGGGAAGTGGAGAAGCAGACGGGGAAGACTGCTTGCACATACTGTCTCTTCCTTGCACAACCTCTTGATACAACCCTCAAAATGTTAGAACAATGGTGGATATCTCTAGTTTCTACACAGCAGTAACTACATGCTCAGCTGATCTGTTTGAAATTGCTAAATCATGACTAGTTTCAGCAAAGGTGTTTGATGAACTGGAGACTGCTTCCAGACATGTCAGCAGGGAGGCAGACTGGGACAAACACAAACAGTTGTGAAACCTGAGGGAAAAGAGAGAGAAATAAATCCCACCAGCATTAGGGTGAGATGGTTTCTCAACTAGAAAGTGGTCCTTTTTAAAGGGAGGTTTTGTGGTGTATTTTGTAACTCTGTGTAAACAGAGTCTGTGCCCTAGAACCAGAGCTTGGAAAAGTAACTTTTCTGGACAACCACTTCCAGACTCCTCTAGACAGCAGAGCCACTGGTGTGCCTAAAACACACCCAACAATTTCCTTAAACCTGCACATTGCAAAGGCAGATCTGCAGAGATAAGGAAGCTGTATTTCAAGAAAGTTTAAATTGTTAAAAAATTATTTTTAATATTTTAAAAATATGACAATCTTTTAATTGAATTTTAATATATTTTATTGTGTTTTTTGCTGCATCTGTGTTTTAATCAGATTGTGAGCCACCTTGAGTCTCAATATTGAGAGACATCTAGAATATAAACGTGTTAAATAAACAAATAATGTCTTTTCACCAGCAGGCAAAGACCTCTTTAGTTAGGCAGGTCTTTGGTTTTTAACTTGCTGCAGCAGACAGAGCTTTTAATCGCGTGTGTTGTGTCTGCATTTTATGATGCTTTAAATGGTTTCTTTAAAAACAGTTTTTAACTTGTGTTTTTTTTTAACAGAATTAAGGTTTGGGGTTTTTTTAACTTTTGTAAAAATGGTTTTTTTTTAAGTTGTACTTTGTTTTATATGGGTATAAACTGCCTTGAATCCTGTGCTGGTAGAAAGGAGAGATAGTTAAAAAAACAAATAAACCTTTTTCTATCATGAATCTCATGATTCTTCTGGAGACAGCTGAATGAGCACTGCCCTAACGAGTGAACAGTTCATTAGTGCATCAGTTGTCCACACTGGATGATGTCCAGTACTTCAAGGCCCATTAACAATAAGGTTGCTCTGCCAGTGGTAACTGGAATCAAAACGGCTTCCCAATTACCTCTGTGAATGAATTGACTGATGATACAGCGGCACTTGCTACAGGAGTTTGCTGAGCCAAGAGTTCCAGCAGCTCCACAGAAATCCCAATCTGAGCTACAGAAGGCATTTGGGGGATATTCATGGCTCCAAACGGATGTTGGCTGCCCTTCCCTAAAAGAGACAGAGAAGTGGTCTCAATGCATTTGCTCTTGTCTTCATAGCAGCTCAGTACTGAACAAGTCCCAGATTTACGCAAGTCTTCTTGAACACGAGCAGCACTTATCATCTTAGCATGATGAAATACATAATGCAATAACATTTTTAACTTTTCAAAATCACAATCTCTAGCAATCATTTATGGCAGTGATAAGAAAACTGTGGCCCATGAGTTACAGTTGGCTCTCCAAGACTGCATCCTACAGCCCTCAAAATGTATTTATTTATTTACTCCTCAAGAGGCCTCCAAGACCCCCAGACATCCTCCCATTGTTTTAAGTGTTTTGGCCAAAACAATGGCCAAAAAACCCACAAAAAAAGCACCAAATCATTTTTAAGATGTAGTTTAGATTCCCTTCCCTCTGACTACCTCTCATAATCCCCCATACCTCAGACAAAAACTCAGAAATTGTCTGAAATGATAATTTTCAGAAGTGAAAAGTGAACATTATTCCTGGTCATGCTAGGAGTGCCAATGAGACTCACGGAGGGGGGAAAACCCCACCCCCAATTCAGTTGTTCACCCCTGGCTTTGGAAAATGTAGTGGAAGGAACAAACTAAATCAGTTATAAGGAAAAGCTGTGTTAAGATACAAGATGTACAACCTTCTTGCTTTTGCTGACTGCTTGATGGGAATTCAACCTGACATAAGGTGACAGTATAGATCAGAATCATTATAAAGTTTTATCTTTTCCCACCATAACAGGGAGTACCAGAAAACATATGGCAACATCTGCTAAGAGGACTCAACACAAAGAACAATTCCCAGTTTTCCCTTTTCCATGTTACGATCCCAGGACATTAAAATCTCTCTGACACAGCCTTAGTTTTTTTAAAAAAACCTTATTCGTAGGATGGGATGGCTAATTAAGACCGTTTTGAATTATGCACAATCTGTGGAGATGGTCATGAAAGACCTAGTTCAGATCCATCTAGCTAATGCACTTGTTTAACCAAGGCAGGGAGGAAGAAATCTTGTTAACTGAGCAGGGCTGAAGGGTCAGCAAACTTGGTCCAACCTCTTGACACAAGTCCACAGGAACTGAGACACAGACAACATACTTTACAGTCTCTTTCTTCACTAGTTTGAGTTCCCCCTTTATGGGGGAACACCACCTTTTTGGGCACAGTTATCCGGCAGAAGTTAAAAGTTCAAAGGCTGCACATATGCATATACATATATGCACACACAGCTAATCACCTGGCTGATCACGGAATTCCTCCATGTAGAAAGGTGACACTAAGGGTGGCCAAAGGCCACAGTTTCACATCTCTGCTTCTATAGGCCTCAACTGTTGGTTTCCAGGCGTGAACCAAGATCCTTCAACATGGTATCTTTAGATGTACTAGACTACAACTCCCATAATTCCCTAGATGCCAACGCCCCTTTTGGTAAACACCCAAACAGCTGTACACAGAAGAGGGAGGTTATAGAAACCTTTGCTCTCGCTCTCTCTTGCAGGGATAACTGAAACCAAAGGCTATGTGGTAGGCCCCATGGGAAGCAACACAAAAGTTGAATTAAGCTGTTGGCCACCAGTAGCAAATCCTTAAAAATGATATATCCCCAGTTCCAGTAGTTGGGCTCACTTCTCTTACCAGTTTTTAGACCAGAAATTTTGAAGATGGCACTTGGTTTTTCATTTGTCACAAAACCCAGCAGCTGCCACACTGCTACCCCATTCTCATCAGGATAGCAGAAGTAAACGGACCCACCCATGCCCTCTGGAAAGGGCACGGTCCCCAGCATGAAGACTACAACATGGTTGATGCTTTCATAGTCGGGCAAGTCAAACACAAACTTATCTTCTGCTACCTGTTGTGCAACTGTCTGTACCTACAAAATGAAAAAAGGTGGTTAAATGACTGTGGGCTATCAACACACCCAAAAGATCACTACTAGCTTGCAGCAGAATCAAAATTACTTTAAGGAGGAAAGAAAAAGAGAAATACAAACACGGTATTAGGATACTGTACAGTAAAAGACTGAATGGAGAGATACACAGCCCTTGCACTGTCCAACTTGGATCTGCAGTGGCAGAATTACATACTCCTCATTTTCTCAACAGTTAACATAGTAAAGAAAAGATGTGGTCATTGACCACATGGATGGTACTGCCCTAAACAGCTTAACCTATTTAAAGAAGAAACAAGTTTTACACAGTGCTAAATTACACTAAATTTAAAATTAAAATTAATTGATTAATCACATATATTTAAGCCGCTTTGAGCAAATTTGATACTTTTAAAAAAGAAAGAAAAAGCAGCAGTACAGCAAACATGATCTCAGAAAAGGCATTCCCTATTTTCAATTAAACAGGACAGAATGCTTCTTTTTAGGATGGTGCTTGCCAGCTGTAGATTTTTAACAATGCTTGTATTAAATATGTTTTACTATTTGTTTCATTTATTCATATACAGGTCACCTCCCATATCCATAGGGATACATTCCTGGACTTACTGTGTATAAGTGAAACAGCGGATAATAGCAAACCCTATTTTTTAAAAAGGACTTCCTGTACAAACATACCATAGAGTTGCATTAGAAGACCTAACGATTCCTAGAAAGGATACTGCTCTAGGCATTTTCCAGTGCAACTCTATGGTATGCACCCCCCTATTTTGTGTCCCTCGGGTAACTGAAAACACAGACATTAGTTCCATGGAGATGAGGCGGCCTATATAGTAATTTTATCTCAAAGGGAACATTGCACAAAATGGCCTGTAACAACTTAATACTAATATCATCTATATTTTAAAATAATAAAAATTACTTTGCAACAATGTCATAAAGGCTGTTAAATTAACTAAAATCAGCCATAACTTAACACAATAAGTACCCAACACAGAATCGTAATTAAAAGTCGGAACATAAATTTTCAAAGGCTATACCAAAAGGGGACTGTACATATTTCCTTGGGAAGGAGGTCAAAAGATGTGAGGTCACCACTGGAAAAACCCTGATTCTAGTTTGTGCCATTTTAACACAATTTGATGGCAGGCCTAAAAGAAATGGAAAAATCTACTGCCCAATTAATTAGGGGCATCTTCTTCCAAATACCAAAAGCTTTTAAATGAATCAATCTAGTTTTATGCAATTCGCTTCACATGTATTTTATAGAATCATCCCTGCCTGACCCTTTAGGGAAGATGAAAAATTTGCTAACGTTGCTGCATAAGTAATAGTTGTACCAAGCAAGCCATAACATGTTATGTTGCTTACTACAGCTTTCTGTATGACTCAACTCTGTCTTTTAAAAACCATCTTTGTTATGCCAGTTCATCTTCTGAAAATAATCTAGTGCAAGCTTTAAAAAATGTAAAATTTGTAATGGGACAAGAAATCTGAGGGGTGGGACACAGCAAGGAAAAGACAGAAAGTACAGAAAGCCAGATTTTTACTGAAAGTATTGGGCAGCCACATCACAAGATCAAATAACTACACACACACACACACACACACACACAAACATTATTGGTAGGTGCAAGCCTTATGTCTATAGGCTCTGTTCCACTATACATAAGATTTTTTATATGAATCTGAGCTTGCAAGATGTGAGCAGGGCTCTTGATCACAGGATTTTGGAGGTCTCTCATCATAAGTCAAAGCCAATTTGACAGCAAATAACAACAATAAAAACAAATGTTTATGAAAGTAACCCCCACTTGTATAGTTTTTCAATCAATTCCCTTCCGCAGGAGGCTAGGCTGGCCCCCTCCCTGATTTCCTTTCCTTGACGGCAAAGACGTTTTTATTCCAGCAAGCTTTTAATTCGTAGCTGCAGGCACAGAGGCATGTATTGGGATGTGTTTTTATTGTTTTTTTCTTTTAACTTTTATGTTTTATATTTAATTTTAAACTGTAATTCTTTTATTATTATTTTTTAACATTTAACTGCCACTTTTAAAATTGTTTTTTATATGTTGTGAGCCACCTTGGGTCCCATTTTGGGAAAAAGGCGGCATATAAAGCAAATAAATAAATACCACTCAAACGTTCAGCCCTGTCCCCGGAAAGAATATCCCAATCTTCCTGTTTAGCTCAAGGGAAAGGCTGCATGTGGACCTCCAGTAGTTGTTGGATTCATCTCCCATCAGCCCCAGCCAGCACTGCCAATGGCGGTGGCGATGATGGGAGTTATAGTCCCTCTCTGGAGGGCCACACATCACCCATCCCTGATTTTAACACTGATTTGGGCTTATATTCTGTTTCCGCCATTAAGGTTTATGTTGCTGCGTGCCTTCCAAATTTATTTACAGTTGTCCCTTCTGTAATTAAGTTGTCCCTTCTATAATTCTGTAATAATTATGTACAGTTGTCCCTTCACATTCGCTGGGGTTTGGTTCTAGGACAGCCCCCCCCCCCAGTGGATACCAAAATCCGTGAATATTCAAATCCCATTCTATGCAATGGAATAGCAAAATAGTGTCCCTTATATAAGATGGCAAAATCAAGGTTTGCATTTTGGATTATTATTTTTTAAAGAATATTTTCAAGCCGTGAATACTTGAATCCATGGATACCAAATCCGTGGATACTGAGGGACTTTATTTATTTATTTATTTTATATGTGGCTCACAAAATAGCATACAAAATACAGTTTTAGCTTCTCCACCTCAGTGGAAACCTAAATATTGCCCCCATACCCCCCCATTCTGAATTCACTTGATGAGGGAGAACTCCCTCAAGACTCTTCTGACTAGGCCCAGGCTTGCAGGTTGCCATGGAAACTTAACCCCCCCTCGCAACGCTCACCATGGAAACCCCCAAGTGCCCTCCCGTTTCCATAGTGACCCCCTCCCTCTTCCCCCCTCCCTCCCGGTCGTTTCCATAGAGAACCACGGCCAAAGGCCACGCCCACTCCAGCCTTCGCTGCCACTCACCAGCCTCCCCGCAACTAAACAGCCAAACATAGCGGCAGCGGCGGTGGCGGCCCCTCGGTCCTGGTCCTACCGTAGTGGGCCTTTCTAGAAGCCTACGACCCACTCTGCAGAGCACCCCAGTGCCCCTCAGAGACAGCCCCCCCGTTTCCCCGCCCACCCCGAAGGAAGTACATCCGGGGTGAGAGGAAGCAAAAGGCTTCCCAAAGGTCTCTATAAGAGAAAAACATTCTTTATATGGATGGTGTCAGGAGTCCGGAAAGAGAACTACGTATCCCAGGATGCACCGCCCAGGGACTCCTGGGAAGCTTAGCGGCGCATGCGCATGCCGAAGGGTCTCTTGGGATGTGTAGTTTTTGGGTTTTATCTTTAAAAAGGGCGGCAGTAAGGAACTTGGGGAAATCTGTAAGGGATTGTAGAGAAGGAAAGGTTGAGGGATAGGCCTCATGGCATTAAAAGCGAACTAGGAACGAACACCAGGAACTGGCAAAACCCCCTCTGAGTGTTCTATGCCTAAGAAAGTCCTACGAAGTTCATAGTGTTGGCTTAAGTCGACAGTGTAAAAATAACGTTGGGAGCTAAGCAGGGTCAGCCCTGGTTGGTAGTTGGATGGGAGACCGCCAACGAATTCCAGATGCTGTAGGCCAGTGGCTCTTAACCTTTTCTTTACCAGGGACCCCCTTTAAATATCTTTTGTTGCCACTGAACCCTAAGATTTAACTCAAGATTTAAAACCCTAACAACAGCAATAATAATACAGTAGGACCATCGTATCTGCTGATTCATTATCCACTGATTCAATTATCTGGGGACACAAACAGCACACCTACCATAGAGTTTTCCTAGAAAATGCCTAGAGGCACCCTCTAGATCAGTGATGGGCAACCTTTTGAGCTTGGTGTGTCAAACTTTGCCAAAAAACTGAGCATAACTCAGGTGGTGTGTCACTTTGAGGAAAAAATATTATCTCTGCCAGCAGAAGCGAGGGCAAAGATCCTGGCTTAACCGGAAGTCCCAGAACTAGACGCTCTGTGCCAGACTTCTGTTGTTTTGGCCTACAGACCTCCAGCACAGAGTGTCTAATAGGTGAAGATGAAACATTTGCACTACAGTTGTCCCTCCACACTCGTGGGTTTCACATTTGCGGTTCTGCATATTCACGAATTCCTGCTTTGGGGGGGGGGAGAAAAGTGGGACCGGGGCTTCGAAGCCCCGATTGCCACTTTAGGGAGGGTGGGAGGGGGGAAGAAAGTGGCGACCAGGAGTTCAAAGCCCCAATCGCCATTTTAGGGAGGCGAGGGAGGGAAAGGAAAGTGGCGACCGGGGCTTTGGAAGCCCCGATCGCCACTTTAGGGAGGGTGGTGAGGTTGCAGGCGGGGGGAGGGGGAGGAGGCGTGTCATAGGTTTGCCATCACTGCTCTAGATGTTTTCTAGGTCCTCCACAGCAACTCTATGGTATTTTAAACCAGAAGTCCCATTATTTTCAATAGTCTTTGCTCTTGCTGTTATCCCTGGTTTTCGGTATCCACGGGGCCCCAGAACCAATCCCCCGCAGATACAGGGGTCCTACTGTAATACAATTACACCATCCATTAAACCTTCCCTCAGAGGCACTGGAGGGGAGGGAAGACTTTTCTCCTGATTCCTCCTACAAGTTTGTGGCAGGAGCAGATTGAATGGCAATGTGCAGGCCAAGCCACCGAGCCTTTGCTTTGGCTCCTGTCACGTGGGCTGAGCAACCTTCAAGCCTTCACACACACCCTGTGAGGAGTGAAGTCGAAGGCTTTCATGGCCAGCATCCATAGATTTTCCTTGTTTTTTTTCTGGGCTGTGAGGCCGTGTTCTGGAATAGTTTCTTTCTGACGTTTCACCTGCATCTGTGGCTGGCATCTTCACCTTCTCTGAAGATGCCAGCCACAGATGCAGGCGAAACGTCAGAAAGAAACTATTCCAGAACATGGTCTCATAGCCCAGAAAAAAAACAAGGAAAACCCCTGTGAGGACATCGCAGCCCCCCCCCCCGGGGGTCTGCAGACCACAGGCTAAGAATTACTTCTCTAGGCTATATATTTCAGAGGAAGGAACTGGCAAAACTACCTCTTGAATATTCCTTGCCTAAGCAAATCTTATCAAATTCATGGGGGTGCCTTAAATCGGCAGGCTTATTATTATTGTTTGTATTATGCAAAGTTTGCAGCAGTGGGCAAACTTTTCTGTTCCCATTATCCTGCAAGCAATTAGGCATCTCATGATGATGATGGGACAGAGCTGAAGCCAAAGGTGAGAGCAGCTGGAGCCCAAAGTGAGTGGTGCACTACAATTGTCCCTTCATATTCACTGGGGTTTGGTTCCAGGAACGCCCCATTGATACCAAAATCTGTGGATACTCAAGTCCCATCATATGCAATAGTATAGCAAAATGGTGTCCCTTATATAAGATGGCAAAATCAAGGTTTGCGTTTTGGATTATTATTTTTTAAAGAATATTTTCAAGCCGTGACTACTTAAATCCATGGATACTAAATCCATGGATACCAAATCAGTGGATACGGAGGGACAACTGTATTCTCTTTACTTATCTGCCGTTCTTTTCTCTCTCCCCACCATTGCCTGATCATTCTAGTGGAGGCATGAAATTGTCACTTACAGGGGATTTTCAAATCAGAAATTAGGATGAAAGGCACCTAAAATTAGGCTGAGGGCCACAGTTGTCTACACTCTACGTCAAAGATTGCACATGTATTTTTACACAAAACACACTTTATCATCTTTATGTGCCTTCAAGTCAATTCTGGCTTACTGCAACGTCATCATATGATCTTCTTTGCATGATTTATTCATAGATTTGCCAAGGCCTTCCTCTGTGGCTGAGCATGTGACTTGCCCAAGATCACCCAGTGGGTTTCCATAGCTGAGCAGGGATTTGAACCTCATCTCCCAGAGTCATAATCTAACACTCAGTCCTTCATACCAGCACTTCCCAAGCTATCTGTTGCTGGACTGGCAATTATATTTTTCCAGTGTGTCATGGACTGGTATCATGTATGTGCCTATTGGCTACTGTCTTTCCCCACCACCACCAACTCACCTCAGACTGGTAGCTAATGGCTCAGGGACTGGTAATGATCCATGGACCACCTCTTTGAGTAACAATGTCCTACACCACAGTTATGGCCCTTAACTACACCACAGTTATAACCTTTTGTAAACAGATTCCAGCCAGGAGATTCAAATACTGCAATAAGAAAGCTAGCTGAGTTATAGAACCAGTATTAAACCCATGTAAACTATTCACACTTACTTAATTTCATTTTGCATGTTAGCTTGCTTTTGCTAGTGAAAAGTATAGACAAGAAGCTATAGGGGGAACTGGAATTTTGCCTCAGCTGTTGCATATAAATTCAGTTGCCTCCCCCCAGCTGCTGGATTTCAAGTCTTAATTGCTATGCCATTTCTAAGCATGTCTTCACAGACATAAGCTATAATACGTTCACAATCAATGCCAACATTGTCAGGTAGTATAATCCTGTAATGAGTAACACTCTTTTTCTGCATCCACAGAAGTCTGCACCCTTGTCCTGTTTTGCTTTTAGTTTAGCATATAGTTTGCCCCCCGTATCCGTGGAACCAATATTGTGGTTTCTGTTGGGTGATGATAGGACACTCAATCCCCGGCAGAAGCCAAAATATGTCTCAGCAGACTCAGCAGCAACCTGTTCCCAAGAATACTCACACATAGAGTGATTGTCGTCCAAACAATAGGAGGTACTTTATCTTCAAGCTCAAGGCAGTTGCAATATGTACAGGTATATATACCAGACGGACAAACTGCTACGCCAGGCACCAGATTTGCTCAAGAGAGAATGTGCTCTGGACTCAGCCTTCTTTTATACAGCTTCACAGGGCATTGGCTCCCTCAACCACATGAGTGCATTACATCAGTTTTTGCACACCAGTCTCTGTTGTGCACCCCACACCTATAGCCTGATGCAATGCCCTGCAGTAACTTCCTTGGGCAGCTGTGGCCTCAAGGCTTGTTCCTTGGCCTTGGCCTCAGCTAACACGACAAACTTGGCAGTTGTCTGGCCACTTTCTAAGGAGTTCAGTCTCTGACTCCTGACAATCCCCTCCAAAATGGTCAGACTACTGTGTAGGACACATTTTTTATCACAACATAACAACATTATCTACATACATTGTAAGACATCATTCGTCCTTTGGTTGACCTTCCCTTATGACACCTCCACTTTACATTTTAGTGGTAAGGCCCAGCCTCTTTGCCAACTTATCATGGTTTTCTGCTGGAAGGGCCTTCATGAGCAGGTCTGCAGTGTTGTCCTTGGATGTACAGTAACGCAGACACAAGACACCCTCTTGTATCAACTGCCTCACATTCTGGTACTGTACTGCAATGTATTATGTCCTACTTTTCAGGTTCTCTGTTTCTGCCATTGCTATGCAGGCTTGGGAGCCCTTCTGCACCTCAACAGGCATGTGGCACGGCTCTCCAAGATCTGCTAGCATCTGTCTTAACCATTGCACCTCACTTGCCATCTCAGACAAGGCAATGAATTCAGCTTCTGTTGTACTTATGACCACACGATTCTGCTTTCTGGATCTCCATACTATGGGACTCTGTATGATGTACCAGGAACACACGCTCTCATTTACTCAATAAGCAAAGCTTTATTCAGCAAGGACAGGTATGTCATGAACATGGCCAAATCCGAAACTGAATACAACACAACCCCATCCCCAGATAAAACCTCACAGTGTGAGAATGGCACGCAGGGAGGTTTCCGGCGCCCCAACACCTCCCAGGTGGCTGACCTTGAGTTGTCTTGGAGAACAGCATTCCCAGGCCGAAAAGGGCGGGCTGGGCCATGTCCAAGAGCTGAGAGGCCCACCCAAGGGAAACAGGCCCAAGCCCTTACCAACTTCATGTCAGGATCCTCCATGAAGTCTGAGTAACATGGAGACTTCATGGATGAGACTGACACTCTGCATATCTAACCACCAACCCGGTCACAGACTTCCTGTCAGAAGCTTCTGCTGCAAAAGAGCTATCTGCATAGCATTCAAGGGTCACCTAGCTTCCTGCCAGCTTCAGACACAAGTCCCTGGTCCCTTTGAGATACCTGATTACTCTCTTCAGGACATTCTAATCCACCTTCCTAGGTTTGGAGACCCTCCTACTAAGCACACCAACAGCAAAACTTATGTCAGGTCTGGTGTTGTTGGCAATGAACAACAAACTACCAACCACAGAATGATACAAATCAGGCCTTTAAAAAAAAAATTCTGCATCCAAATTCACAAAGCCTGTAGTCATGGGGGTTCTGACTACCTTGGCCTCACTTAGTCCACGCTTGGCGCCAATACTGTCTTTTTCTTCTGGCTCAGGATAAAGTCACCAAGACCAGTTCTCTCTACTTCTACACCTAAATAATATTTTAGGCTGCCCAGTCCTTCAGCTTGAACCATCTTTCCAACTCCACTTGCACACACTTCACATCATTGGCACTCTTTGCAACCACACAAAGGTCATCGACATAAATCAATAATACGACAGCATTATCACCTGCCCCCTTGGTACATACACAAGCATCAGCGACACTTCTTGTATATCCAAGTGTCACCAAAAACTTGATGAATGCACCTGTTCCCACAGTGGGCGCTCTGCTTCAAGCTATAAAGCGCTTTGCGCAACAAGTACAGTTGCCCCTCCACATTCGTGAACTCAGCATTCGCAGTTTTGGATATTCCGAAGGCCCGGGGAGGGAGGGGGGAGAGCTGGGGAGGCCTCCACGGGGCCTTCGGAGACCCTCCAGAGGCCCCGCGAAGGCCCTGGGAGGGAGCGGTGAGGCTTCCACGGGGCCTTCAGAGACCCTCCGGAGGCCCCATGAAGGCCCTGGGAGGGAGGGGGAGGGCCGGGGAGGCCCCATGAAGGCCTTGGGGGGAAGGGGGAGGGCTGGGGAGGCCTCCACAGGGCCTTGCGAGGGGAGGGGGGATGGCCAGGGAGGCCTCCAGAGACTTTGAAGGCTCCGTGAAGGCCCTGGGAGGGAGGGGGGAGGGCCGGAGAGGCCTCCACAGGGCCTTGCGAGGCCCCGTGAAGGCCTTGGGAGGGAGGGGGGATGGCTGGGGAGGCCTCCACGGAGTTTTCAAAGGCTCCGTGAAGGCCCTGGGAGGGGGAGGGCCGGGGAGGCCTCACGGGGCCTTGGGGGGGAGGGCCGGGGAGGCATCCATGGGTCCTCGGGTCTCCTGAGGCCCCGTGAAGGCCTAGGAAAGGGACTGGGGAGTCCGGAGAAAGTGACTATCGGGCCTCCGGAGGCCCCATGGTTGCTTTGGTGGGGGAGGGGGAGGGCAATCATTATTTGCAGATTTTTCACATTCGCGGGGGTCTGGGGAACCTAACCCCCGCAAATGTGAAGGGACGACTGTACACCTTACTCTCTCCTGCACTATCATACACTGGAGCCTGCTCCATGAATACTGTCTCCTCCAGATCAGCGTTTAAATACGCTGTCTCAAAATCAAAACGCTGCACCACCATTCGCCTTTGGGCTGCAACAGCTAACACCATCCTGACTCTCTGGCTTCGCTGTGGGAGAAAATGTCTTATCAAAGTTGATGTAGCACTCTTGCTAAAAAAACCTTCGCTATTAAACATGCCTTACATGTCCTTAAGCTTATACACCCACCAGCATGTCAGGCTCAATGCTTGGTGGTGGTGGTGTGTGTGTTGGAGTGGCATGGGAAGTGTCAGGCTTTTCTTCCTCTGTTTCCCCTTCATCATCAGACATCCCCTCCTCCATTTGTAGGACTTTTGGGAGTTGCTGGCACATCCCTCCCCAAAGGAACAAACACCTCTTGATTGCAATACAATCTGTTCCATCCTGTGTGCAATTCAAAATTTTCACTCCTGGAGTACACCACCCTTCCAGGGTGAACAGAAAATCTGGACTTATTGCCCTCATATCCAAGGAAACACAGCCTTCTGGTTCTAGGCTGCCCAGGCTTCCTTAGGTTTGGAAGATATCAGGCTCAAAGCTTGTTGGCCACAGCTAAAAAAATAGGGACACGTGCCATAGAATCAAACTGGAAAATGCCTTGATAGACATCCTCTCTAGGAACCGCTAGGTACTCCAACACACCTCTATGGTACGTTTGTACCGGAAGTCCTTCATTTTAATAGGGTTTGCTATTATCCACTTTCACTTATAAACAGTAAGTCCAGGAATGTATGCCTCATGGATATGGGGCGGGGGGCAACCTATATGTACAAGAGTTAAAAAACAAAGCACTTGCAAATATATATGCAGTGTAGGGGAATGCCACAGAGTAAGCACGAAATATAAACAGACAATAAACCAAATTTATAAAAATAGTTTTATTAAAAAGCATATGTTTTTGAGCAAGACAACACCAAAACCAAATGTAAACACTGCTAAGTTCGACTGTTCACAGAAGCACAGGAGGACTACTCTCAAAGCAGTTACAATGCTAGCAAGTTAACTATCTTGGCAGGATCATAATTCTTATCTTCATGGTAGGATCATAATTCTTATCTTCAAGTCATTTATCGGAGCCTGTCCCAGCGCCAGATACTGGCATCGTCACATACAGCTATAAGGATACTACTGTCCCTGCTAAAGCTGGTTTGTCGAATGGCAGCGGCACACTTTGGATGCGTAAGAGTTGTACACCTGTAAAAAAAAGACTGAATGTTACATTCATGTTTCTCTTCATTCACTCTCATGTGAATAATGGTATTATTATCACAAGGATGGGCAACTAATCCAGCAGGAAAGATAGCAATCACAGTCCACTCTCTCTCACACACTACTTTTTTAATTCCCTGAATGTCAGAAATTGCTCTCCCATCAACAACCTCATTTATTCTTTTGTTATTTTCTAAAACTAGTCAAGATCTAAAAAAATGATGTTACATTTGTGGGGACTCATATGACTGAATACCAAAACAAAAGGGGGATCCACATGAGAAACTAATATGTGCAAGAGAATTATTATAGAATAGACTTCTTCTTGATATGGTTGGTTTTCCATGTTTAGACTATAAGAAAATGATAAATGAAATGTATAGAACTGTGCACATACATATCAATCATACAGGGGTAGCAGAGAGTTAACGTACGCGTGGACATAAGCCATAGGTTATAGCCTGCAATAGGTTAGCAGGAACAGAAGTACTGCAGAGACTGCATCTATCACAAAATTACAAACTATATTGACATACTTGCAGCATGTAAAATAGAAAGTTTTAGAAAGAGGAACTTGAGAAGAATAAAAATAATCAGGAATGTGTCATTCTTCTGATTAAGACAAAATATGTAATTCTTTTGGTTAAGGGGTACAAGAACAGAGCAAGGGTGAAAATTCACTTGGTGCAGAAGTGGAGGACAGGATTCAGTGAAAAAGGTCACTGGCAGAAAGAGGAGAAACAAGTGACATATAGAGGACATACAGTATGGGAAGGTCTTTTAACAGAGGTTGGATGGGCATCTTTCAGGAAAACTTTAGTTGTGTCTTCATGCAAGAAGAGGTTTGGACTAGATGGCCATGGTGATCCCTTCCAACTCTAAGATTCTATTATTCTACCAATAAATGGTTGATATTTAAGTGTGAACATATAAATGTGGAGAAAAGATGTCAAGTGGAGATATTCCCAACAAGATACAAAAACTGCTAGCAGAATGTTTTACTAAAACTTGAATGTTTTGATTTCTCTTCCTGTTGTAAACATCCTAATATGCCATGATACCTATGCCTAAACCCAATAGTTAGTCCCAGCTAGCAGAAACCCACAGATCTATGGGAACTTAACAGTTACATAGGTTCTACTGATGAAGAAGGTTTACTCTAGCTGGGGCTCACAACAGGATTTAACCCCCTTCTCTAAGTCTGTCCATGTGGTTTTAAATACACTTTGTGCAATCTATAAAAGTAACAGTGGTTTTTAATTCCAAAAGCAAGCTTCAGCCGCACCCCAGGTAGTGGGACTTTAGGGTCTTCTTTGAAACAGGCCTGAGCAGTCTTAATCATTAATTTTTAACATTAAAAAAAATAATCCTACAAGGGAACGTGGAACATTCTATCACGAAGTGTCCCCATGTGCCCTGCAAAGTGATATATTCCTGAGTTAGGTCTACTGCTTCAGGGAGAACTACGCCTACTGTAATGGTTCAAATTCTGGGGAAAAAATTATTCCCAGATGGAGAGGTAACCACATTATGATTTCTGTCTGTCAAAAATAAGCATATAATATTCTCTTTAAGGTAGTGTGAAATTAAAAGGGCAATTGTACATAAATTGATTTGTTTAGGGATGTGGATTTTGTGAGCGTGAGTCCAGCTCTTTTATACCATTACTTACCATCTGAACACTGTGTGTGAGTGCATGTGCATGCATAGCTTCAAGTCGCCACTTACGGTGACATCATGAATTTTGTAAGGTTTTCTAGGCAAGGAATACTCAGAAGTGGTTTTGCTATCTCTTTCCTCAGATCCCACCTGAGCTTGGAAGCTAACGCTAAAGCTTATGCAAGAAATACTCAGAGGTGGTTTTGCCAATTCCTTCCTCCAAAATATAGCCTACAGAACCTGGTATTCATTGGCACTCTCCCATCCAAGAACTAATCAGAGCTGACATTGCTTAGCTTCCAAGATCAAAAAGGATCTGGTGCCTTTAGGGGCCCTCAAACGCTTATGAATTTTATATTTACCTATTGCAATTTCCTAAATTAAAGTACATTAATGGAAATCTGAGTCCCTGTTCCATAGTGCTAACAAGTAAGAACTAAACACGCACTTTGCCTTATGCGGGTCTTCTACTTCTAAATCCCAAACGTAGAGTTTGCCAACTTGATTGCCTAGTGCCAGCATCTGGAAAAAGAACAAGAGATACATGAAGTCAATGAGTTATAGTCTAACACAATGAGACAGAGAGAACTGTGATTGTTTAGTATCAGACACCACCAAAGCATGGGGAAAAGTTTACTCTGGGGGATGACAACTTCCAGGATCAGCTTCCCCAAATCTACCAACCCCCAGATGTGACATGGAACATACAGGAATAAGTAGAGGGGTTCACTGGAGAGCATTTTCCAAACACACCAAACTCAATGAGTGCCACTATCAAATTCCCTGAGCTTCTGCACTTGCCCATTCTCCTCTCACATCTTTCTCCACACGGAACATATGGATACACAATTATACAGGGAACACCCACTAAGTCAGGATGGAAACCTCAAGGCTTTCCATATTACAACTGACTGCAACTCTCATCAGTTCCAGCCAGTATGGTCAATGGGCAGGTATTATGAGTTAACACCCCTCAATATTATAAAAAACTCTCCATATCTACATTAAACCTGGTTAACCTCTACACATCCCATGCTGCTTCCCTGCCATTTTGAACTCCACACATGTAACTGGGGTGATATCATATACTATTGCCCCATCTTAATTTGCACCCTCCATTTTGGCCCTTACCTTTTGCCAGAAATCCATTGAAAATCTCATATACCAAATATCACACTGACTGTAGTCAAACCGCCCTAGAATAGTCACATTAGACTCACTGGGCTTAATTTTATCTATGTCATCTTCCATTTTGCCAGGCTTCCAGCATACAATGGCATTTTCGCAGGACTGTGGAGGGAATGAAAAAAGTTCCAATATAAACCACAGAACACTTCCACTTTTTCAACTTAGCATTTGCATAATGTGTCTCATTCAACACACCTAATTACTTTATTGTAGGGGGTAACTTGGCGCTCCAAAAAAGCGATACAAAGACTCCCTGAAACAACATCTCAGGCTCGGCCAAATTGATCACCAACAGTGGTCCGCCCTGGCCTCACATCGGGAGGCATGGAGACGCACTATCCACAATGCTGCAGCCTTATTTGAGAACTCACGCCGAACAAGTCTTGAAGAGAAACGACAACGCAGAAAGAATCACAACCCAAAAACATCACCCAAGGAGACCTTCTGCTGTGCTTTCTGCAACCGGACTTGTTTATCTCGGATTGGCCTTTTTTAGTCATCAGTGCGCTTGCAGAAAGTGTGGGATGTGTCCTTCCTGAATCTTCCTTTGCGAAGAAGAAAAGCCAGGGGGTAAAATTATTATTAAAGACACAGGAAGATGCTATTCCATTGCATTTTGTAATTTTCCTATTCCATCAATTAAAGAGCTTTTAAGTCTTCCAAAGTTCAAAACATAAAACCATGAACATATTACTTTAAAAACAAAAAGCAGCATACCTTGGAGAGTATCAGATCCCCAAGCCATCGCACACAGTCTACATAATTCCTATGTATGTCTCTGGTAGAGAAGTCAGGAAAATGGATTTTTTGAGAAACAAATGGCCTACAGAAGAAAAAGTGAACACAGCCAATCACCAAGAGGGTTAGGTGGATCAGCAAATCTTGAGAAGATGGACAACTCTACTGATCTGGGATGCAATGAAAAGGAACTATATAGACGCTCAACCAAGAGATACTGGCACAGTTCAGACATAATCTTTTAAAAAGTATTTTAAGCCACCTTAAATCCCATCTTGGGAGAAAGGAGGGATATAAATTCAACAAATAAATAAATAACAATCTATGGCTTCTCAGTCCAGAAATGACACGTGCCTAACTGTTCCATCCTCCACATGTCTGCCCAGTTTCAGTGAATATATTTTTATTTAAAAAAGAGAAGACTCTGTTTCCTGTAACTTCTAAACCAGAACCCCGTGGTTTAAGGTCTCTCCCTCAGCATATGAAATCTATATCAGATCTTTTGGGGAATTTTATGGCAATACGGCTCCATAAGTCCCTCATGCTTAAAAAGCATCATAAAAAACCTTAACTAATAAAATCCATTGATAACACTGTAAAGCTTGTCCTGTATAAAAGAGAAAGTGGAATATCAGTATTTATGCTGCAATCCTATGCCCATTATATTAAGCATAAGCTCATCGGAACTGACTGAGATGCATTTCTAAGTAAACACATGCAGGACAGCGCTGCCAAATGTCTATACCTATAGTGAAAATGAAGCCAAAGGACAATTTAGAAGCTATCCCATTTTTTGATGTAGACATTTATCAGTGCCTGATAGTCTTGATATGATTTCAGTGAAGACCTTAAGAAAGTACTGGAGTGGAGAAAACACATTTGATCCAGGACTGCCCTTACCTATTAGTTTTGTTGGGATTGTATTCATAGGATTCCTTGATAGCATTTATCATTCTCTTTGAATTGATTCGCCAGAGTTTCAGGGAGTGATCCATGCCACAAGACATGATTTTCTCACCAAGTAGATCATAATCCTACACGCACAAAATGTAATAGCTTTTTAGGCTTTGGACCAAACATTAAAATTAAATTCAAGTAGAAGTTTAAAACAACAACCAATACAGGTTGCACCATGTGCTTCCAGACTAAGGGCTCCTAACATTACCAATCAAAAGTCATGTATCTAGTCCATCTTTAACAGAAGACAAAATAATCTTGACTCCTCATAAAATTATGTGAATGCAGCAGGGTGACCACAGAATAAAAGCCTCATCAGAAAGTACCCAAAATCACTTAAGTTGTACTACTAGGGATATATACACTGAAATGTGTAGAGTTCATCTTGCTTCCATATTTTAGTCCAACAACATATTCTCAATTTGCTTGTCAAAGAAAGGAGTGAAGCAGGAAGAAATGGGGAAGCAATGCATAGAACTTACTGCACTTAAAACTTCATCTCTGTGCCCTTCAACACCTCCAAATATTGCCACCAAAGTGTCTGTCTGAATGTTCCATAATCTTAGTGCATGATCTAGTAGAACATAAATTGACAATTTATATCATGAGGACATCTTGCAATTAGAATCATCTAAGAGAAAGTCACATTCTGATTAACTACATGGTTCATCTTATAAACTGTTTACAAAAAATACCAGGGATATCAGTAACTTCAATCATGGCTGAGAAACTAGTTTCATACAATAGTTTGTCTATACTTGCTATTTCTCAGTTTTGAATATAATCTTGATATGTATCCTTATCCAAGAAGGAGCAATGAAACATTACATTTAAACAAAGCTTCATTCTTGATGCTGTATTTTATGAGAAAGTATGGAGTCCAAAAACAGAACCCAGATGAACATTTCCTTCTTTTTGGCCTTGGAGTGATCATATAAAAGAATTGATAACATCTCCTCCCACAGCAATGGCATGTGAAACAGACCACTGGTATCATGATGTAAAATGTTAAATTCAGAAAACCACATTAACTTACATTCCTTTCACTTGACTCACAGGGAAACTCTTTTATGTCAGAGCCCTAAATGCAGCTGCAAATTATATACAAACACATTTTAGAGCAACGGGGTCTGTTTAAAATTATATTGTTTATATTTTTAGCCTATTGCTTGGCCAAATTGATCACCAACAGTGGTCCGCCCTGGCCTCACATCGGGAGGCATGGAGACGCAATATCCACAATGCTGCAGCCTTATTTGAGAACTCACGACGAACAAGTCTTGAAGAGAAACGACAACGCAGAAAGAATCACAACCCAAAAACATCACCCAAGGAGTCCTTCTGCTGCGCTTTTTGCAACCAGACTTGTTTATCTCGGATTGGCCTTTTTAGTCATCAGCGCGCTTGCAGAAGGCGCGGGATGAGTCCTTCCTGATTCTTCGTTTGCGAAGAAAAGCCAGAGAGATTTTGTTCTCATCTGGAGTTATGCTTTTTACCAACTGAAAAAGCAACAATTATCTTCTAAGATAAATATACCATACAGGTGGTACCATACAGAACTGTCTAGGCAACAGAAACTGGTCATCCTCCAAAGGAACTTACAAGGTCTGTCTATTAAATGACGAGACTGTGTTTCTACCTTTCAGACACATCAGGGAGAACTGATTGTGAATGCCTGAGTGGTGATGTTCAATGCCTGAACCTGCATGACAAACATCAACACTCTCCAACGTTCAGTTAATTGTTCAGTTAATCGTTTAAAGTAGCTATGTTGTCTGTTGTGTGCCAGAAAAATGCTAAGTTTAAAAGTCAAGCAACGTGACATTCTGCAGCAACTTGAGGCAGACCCAAAACTTTTTAAAAAAATCATCACTTCTGATGAAACCTGGATCTTCCAGCATGATCCTGAGACAAAACAACAGTTAATTCACTGGAAAACACCATCATCACCAAAAATGAAAAAAGCATGGCAAAGCAAGTCCACATTCAAAGCCATGCTCATTTGGGGTTTTGACATCAAGGGTGTAATTTTGGCAGAACAGGTTCCAGAAGGCAGAACAGTGAACCAGCATTATTATAAGGAAGTTTTGATAAAGCTGAGAGGAAGAGTCAGGGCGGGAAAGGCCAGACCTGTAGAACAATGGTTTCATTCTTCATTAAGACAATGTGCCTGCTCACATAGCACTTTCTGTGAAGCGGTTTTTGGCCAATAAACGCATTACTACACTTGAACATCCTCCATATTTGCCAGATTTCGCACCATGCAACTTTTTCTTTTCCCTAAAGTGAAATAAGTGCTTAAAAGAAGATGTTTTCAAATGATGCAATAAAGAAGAAAACTGCAGATGTATTGAAACATCTGACAGAAACTGATCTGCTCCATGCCTACGACTACTGGAAAACCAGAGTGCATCAGTATGTGAGTATGAACAGGGAGTATAATGAAGGGACAAGCATTAGAACTGTAATACATATAAATAAAGATGAGTTATTGTATCAGTCTCATTATTTAATAGACAGATCTCGTACAATCTAATAGGGACGCTGTAATGCCAAGCACAATTTAACAAATCTTGGTGAGGTTTGGAATCTTTATTCTGGTGCAACTGCTAGAAGCAAGAAAACACTGGCTTCCTGGTTTAGACTGACTAGAGCTTCCAGTTATAACTGAGAAGAACTGGTTAGATTAAACCAGAGGTACGTAACCTGGTCCCCCATCCCTCCCACCAATGTTTTGGACTGCAACTCCATGGTCCAGGATCATGTGCCATGCTGGTTGGGATTCATATGGGAGTTGTGGCCCAGAACATTTAGAAGGTTCCAAGTTGCCTACCACTGGTTTAAACTATGATTTATTTACACAAGTCAGATGCAGGAATGAGTTTGCCAGACATAACAAACCACAGTTTAAAAACAAGATGATTTGAAGCTCTGCCTCATGACTGTGCTGAAGGAGGAAAGTGAATGATCACAAACCAAAAGGTTTGCCCTGGCTGATCATGTAATGCTGAACTATGATTCAGTGTTATGTCCAAATTCACCCAAACAGTAGTAAAAGAACATGCAATGCTATTACATGTCCTCAGTACTAATTTGTCAAAACATGTTGACAAAATATGTGAGAAATTACTACTTTCTGTAACATGTTCTTCATTTAGCATCTGCTGAAGGCTTCTGGCTATTTTTGATGCTGCTCACCAACCCTCCCTCCCTCCCTCTCTTGTTGTTCTAACAGAAGTAGCCCATTAAACAGACTATTGCTCATACCTTTGCTTACAGACAAAAGAAGATTTGGGTCCCTGGGGTGAAATTTCAGTTCATTGATTGCATTGCCATGGCCCACGTAGTGCTACAACAGAATTCACAGATCAGGTTATTGCCTCCACCACATTTCAATATTTTGCATCCAAAGTTTTATAAATAGTTTTGAGCATAGTATTACCTCTTCTATCAACTCACCTTTATGCACTGCATTGTAATAGGATTAATTATCCTAATAATGCCTCTAGATCCAGCAACAGCCAGAAGGGGATGGCTTGTGTTGCTATCGTAAGTCCATGCACAAGTATAAAAGTTTTCATCTGCCTGAACGGTACAGTTAAGGTCAATAAATGCAGCTGTGTAATTGTCTACTGCCCATCAAATACTGGAAAATAATTTAAAACATATCCATCTGAAAAACACAGTGTCACAGTGTTAAATGATATAATTAGGGTTTTGTGGGGTTTTTTTAGAAAAAGCATAGTTTACCCCTAATTATTTTTATGCATGATTTTGTATTCAGCACAAAAAATAAATACAGTCGTCCCTTCATGTTTGCGGAGGTTAGGTTCCACAGGCCCCCTGCGAATGTGAAAATTCCGCGAATAAAGACTGCCCTCCCCTTCCCTCCCAAAGTGACCAAGGGGCCTCCGAAGGCCCCGTAGTCACCTCAACCGGCCTCCCCCCTCCCTCCCCAGGCCACCACGGGGCTTACGGAGGCCCTACGGAGGCCCCGTAGTCGCCTCAACCGGCCTCCTCACACCCTCCAGGCCAGAACGGGGCTTCTGGAGGCCCTGTAGTCGCCTCCCCACGCCTCCCCCCTGTTTCCTGAAAGTGGCGATGGGGCCTCAGAGGCCCCATCGCCACTTTCCTTGGCCTCCCCTCACAAACGGCGAATATGCGGAACCACGAGTGTGGAGGCTGCGAATGTTGAGGGAGGACTGTATAAGACAATGGGCAATTAAACTGAACCTGTTGAATAATCAGCCATTGAAAATATAAGTACAAAGCTCATAAGTTTAGGGCAGGGGTGGGAATCAAACAGATAAATTGAAGGATTGGAGGCCTTGGCGATAGTACAGAGAAAATCTAAATTGATGAAAGCCACATAACTCATTCATGAATATATGTTTAAATGCTTAGTTCATAACTTTGTAAAGCAGCCTTGATAAGGTACTCGCTCTTGAACCCAGATTACTAAAGTGGTTTCACTAAGGCATTTAGATTATTCAACAAAATATATTACTGAGATTAAGATGGCTTAAATACAGACATTGTTATATTGATTATTTACAACCTCTTATCACTGCTGAAGTGCACAAAGAGCCTCACTCTTAGCTTTATGAAGTGAGGCACTCTTACAGATGGGCTGAGAGAGTGTGCCTTACTCAAGACCACCTTAACAGTTCATGGGTAGAAACAACAGTGATTCCACAAACCTCTTAGGAACCAGGTGGTCAGAGTTCACTGACTGGCAAACAGACAGACACATGTTGCTCCCTGATGTGGTTATATCAAAGCAAGGAGAAAGGGATGAAGAAACTAATCAGCAGGGAAAGGAAATGAACAGACCGTTGGGCTTGAGAGGCCACTGACAAGGGAGCTCCCAGATGCAATGTGGCAGATCAATGTTTGTTTGGAAGAGGTTCTTAAGAACTTCTTCCAATGGGGTTCTATTAAACAGGGAAATCTCTAAGAACATAAAAGGATCCATATTGGTTCAGACTAAAGGCCTACCTGGTTTAGCATTCTGTTCCCACAGCAGCCAAACCATATGCTTGTGGTAAGTGTGGGCAACTGTTAGGATGTCTGAAGACCACATTGGCACCCAAAAAAAACCTTGGGAGGGCCATACTCACTGCCCCATCATTTAAAAAGCCATCTTTTTGGCCCCAAAACACCCTGTGGAGTTGTGGAGAGCAATCTTGCCATGACTTTGCCTCTTTCCCCACCATTTTAGGACTAGGAGAGGCCATTTTTACAATACAAAGTGACCCAGAAGTCAATTTCTGGGTCACTTCTGATTATGAAAAGTGCCTCTTCCAGGCCTTTCAGGAGTGGCAAAAGCAAAGAAATTGCACCAGACAGCCCCTAGAGGGCAGTTGGGAGCAAAAAATGGGGGGGGGGGAAAGAATCTCGAGAACTCTAGGAGCCACACACAGCCTGCACTTTCCCTATCTCTGGCATATGGGAACTCCACAAGGAGAACACAAATGTAATATCACTCTCCTGTTCATGTTCCCCAGCAACTGGTACTGATACTGGAGAGAACACATATCCATATGACTAGTAGCCATGGACAACCTTATCTGCCATGATTTTGCCTAATCCCCTTTTAAAACTATCCTAAGTTGTAATCATCATTACATCTTGGGAAAGTGAATGCCACAGTTTAAAAGCAGCAAGTGCTACTTTTATTTGTCCCAAATCTCCCTCCACTGAACTTGATTGCATCATCTTGGGTTCTGTAGTGAGACAGAAGAAAAATCTCTCTCTATCCATTTTCTCCACACAATACTTTCTGCCCTGTCTCTACCCCCACCCCCATCTAGTTGACATTTTTAAAAGTTAAAGAGCTCCATACATTGTTAGGTTTTACTCACAGAGATGTCGCTCCTTTCAACAACCTCCACTTTTCTTATGATTTCCATTTTCATAGAGTCATAGAGTTGGAAGAGACCACAAGGGCCATCCAGTCCAGCCCCCTGCCATGCAGGAATACGCAATCAAAGCACGCCTAAAGGAGACTCCACCACATTCCAAGGCAGTGCATTCCACTGCCAAACAGCACTTACTGTCAGGAATTTCTTCCTAATGTTTAGGTGGAATCTCTTTTCTTGTAGTTTGAGTCCATTGCTTCATGTCCTAGTCTATGAAGCAGCAGAAAACAAGCTTGCTCCATCCTCAGTATGACATCCCTTCAAATATTTAAACATGGCTATCAAGTCCCCCCTTAAACTTTTCTCCTCCAGGCTAAACATACTCAGCTCCCTAAGCTGCTCCTCACAGGACATGGCTTCCAGACTTCCCACCATTTTGGTTACCCTCTTCTGGACTTGTTCCAACTTGTCAATATCCTTCTTGAATTGTGATGCCCAGAACTGGACATAGTAATCCTACCCTTTGGGTTGTCCTTTTCTGCATCTCTTCCAACTCTATAGTATCCTTTTTCAGCACGGTGACCAGAAATGTTCACAGTATTCCAAGTGTGGTCACACCACAGATTTGTATAAGGACAGTATGATCCTGGCAATTTTAATACCTTTTCTAATTACGCCCAACATCAAATTTGCTCTCCCTCCCTCCCCTCTTATTTTTACAGCATTCACATACTGAGTTAATATTTTCATCTAGTTATGAAGCCTCTCTGAAAACAATCCCAGAAATATATGAAAGGATACATCAGCATCCACATAGGATTGTAGTAACCGTATTTCTCCTTGGGAGTGGCATTCATACAGAGTAACCTGGAGGTGGACAAAAACGTAAGACATTAAGATAAGTAAATCCTTAACACATATTGATGAAGTGTTAACTCACATTTCCCAAGTTACCTTTCCTTTCTTTTCTACTGCGGATGGGCAAAGATAAAAACAGCATGACTTTTGTGCATTCACAATATATTATCAGGGCAGTAACTTGCTACAAGTCCTGTCTACTGCTTACAACTTTTTTATTGTTGCTATGTGTCTTCAAATCATTTCTGACTTATGACAACCCAAAAGCAAACCTCTCAAAGCATTTTCCGAACAAGATTTATTCAGAGGTGCCTTGCCATTGCCTTCCTCTGAGGCTGAGAGAATGTGACTTACCCAAGGTCACTCAGTGGGTTTCCATAACTGAGTGAAGATCCAAAGACTGGGCTCTCAGAGCCTTACTCCAACATTCAAACCACTATACTGTGCTGGTTCTCACAGGTCCCAGTGACCTATGTAAATTTACAATACAGTTGTCCTTTCATATTCGCTGGGGTTTGGTTCCAGGCCCCCCCGTGGATACCAAAATCTGTGAATATTCGAGTCCAATTATATACAACAGCATAGCAAAATGGTGTCCCTTATATAAAATAGCAAAATCAAGGTTTGCTTTTTGGATTTTTTCAATTTTTTCAGAATATTTTCAAGCCGTGAATACTTAAATCGGTGGATCCCAAATGTGTGGATATGGAGGGACAACTGTACATTATGAGGCCAGTAACTTACTCAAACTGTCCTTATCTCTGTCCACCTCTTATGCCTTGTTAAATCTGGCTTTATTACTGTGCTCCTATTCAGGGAGCAGACATAACCACAGGACAGCATTACAGAACCTGTGGCCCTCAAGAGGTTGATAGACATATAGTTACAAAGATGTCCCACTACTTGAGCAGTTTCAAACCCAGGGTCAAGGAGGGTATTGTTTAAAAGCAGCCAGAGACGCTTGCTATGGCTTCACATCCAGTGTAATAGATATGGCACTTTCAAGTCCAAAGTACACTAGACTTTGTTGCTTGTTGAGTTGAATCACTGAGCTCAATTAGAAATCCTACCTATGATTTCAGCCAGCTGCAAAAGCCTAGTTTGCACTATACTGTCTTATTGCTTCACAAGATTCAGTTCTCAGAATCAAAAAAATTGCTTAGCTTTTGGAAACACATGAACACGCGTGCGCACGCACACACACAATGCCTCTCGATCCATGGGCTCCAAATCCGCAAATTCAACTGACTGCAGATTGTCACACCCTATATTATAAAATGGCAGTGGCATGAGCATGGACAGGCTAAAACATCCAAATTCACATCACTGCCATTTAATAATATGGGACGTGATCATCCACATTTTTTGGTATCCGCTTGGGGTCCCGGAACCAAACCCATGCAGATCCAAAAGGCCCACTGTAGTTCCCAATCTTGCAGCTCCAAATGTTGGTGGACTACAACTCCCAGAAACCCTGCATTGGCCATGATGGCTGGGGCTTTGGAGGGTTGAGCTAACAGCAACATTTAAGAAACAGAAAGCAAATTAAGAAGGAATATGAGGAAGGTACAACTTAACTATATCACTCACCCTGTTGCTGCCAACAGTGGCAAATACCAGAGGATCACCTTCCTTGCTGTGCCAATTAAACTGTACCCCAAATAATGGCTGGCCATGATCTTCCTAAAAAGGAGATACATAACAGAGTCACATCACAAAACCCGTATATTTTTCTCTTTTCTAATTCTTTTACATCAACCCCTAACACCCAATCTGAGAAATTAACAAATATTATAGCAATATATATGAAGTATAGCCATTTATAAGCAGTATCAAATTATATATATACATTATTTAAATAAATATTTATTACAACTGATTAGCTGTCCCATTTCTATAATATATTAATACCTACCATGCCCCAAATCCAATTGATTAGTTTGACATTCAATTCTTATTTATTTAAAATGGGTACCAAGATGCTACTAAGTTATGCTCCTTTATTTCTCCTCTAACCACAAGAAAACAGCTGGTTATTTTTTCTGCAAGTGCATCAGATCATATTCTGTCAAGATATCTGTGAAATGGAAATGCTTGAGCATTATTCCAAGTTCTGGTATTCTCCACACTCACAGCTCCTACCAGGATTTTCAACAGCTCTTTTTAACACACCACCTCATTTTCCTCAGTAAATAAGAAAAGTAATAAAGATTATTTTGAACTTATAATTTATCTTGTTTTATTTAGTCACTCAATCATGTCACGCCAAAAGGTCTGGCCTTCAGGCAAAAGATCCACACATGTTTAGTGTTCCCCTTAGGTCACACTTTCTCCAACACATATCACTATATTACATCGCACAATAGAGAAAAGTCATTGTTAATTTTATGTAATTTTTGCAGGACAGAAGTGCCACCTATGAATTGGTTTTAATACCATTTCTTCAGACACAGTTGATATAGACTTACAGGGCTGCAGGAACCAGATCCTTGCCAACAACTCTTTTATATACCAATATTTAGGTTCATTTCCCAATTTATCTTAGCTCCCATGTAGTTACCAACCTCCTCTTACAATGGCTAGGGCTGGTGGGAATTGCAAACCAACAATATCTAGAGGGCTGCAGTTTGGCCAGCCTTGGCTATAGGCAATAGTGAATTGAATAGCATATTGCTCAGCTTCAGGCAGCTCTTTATGTTCATGCCTCCATGTTCCCTAAATATAAAAGATGGTGACTACTAGCTCCATCATAGTCATCCTGGTGAATAATAAAATCCCTGGTCTTGAAACAAATCACTAGATTATATAAGCCCTTCTTTGATCCAATAAAAGCAGTTCTTGGATCACAGCCAGAGGCAGGCAACCTGTGTCCCTCCAGATGTTGTTGGACCACAACTCACAACAGTCCCTTAGATAGCATGGTTAGGGATGTTGGGAGTTCCAGAACACTGGAGAGACACAGATGCCTACCCCTGATCACAGCTTAAGAACAGTATAGTAGGACCCTTTATCCACTGGGTATTGGTTCGGGGGGGGGGCATTGATACCGAAAACCGTGGATAATAGTGAACACCATTGAAAATAATGGGACTTCCAGTTTAAAATACCACAGAGCTGCCTTGGAGGACCTAGGAAATGGCTAGAGAGGGCACATTTTCTAGGCAGGCTCTATGGTAGGTGAGTTGTTATGTGTCCAGTGGATAATTGAATCAGCAGATAATGAATCAGTGGATATGGGGGTCCTACTGTATTCCTTTACAACTGTTAATGATGACTGTTTACTACTGCGTCTGATGCAGTACACTGTGTCTATGAAAGCTCTTTCTCCCAGAAACTCACATAGGTGCTACAAGATTCTTTTGTATATTGTTAATAATCTTAGCAATAAACATGTTTCATTCTATAATGCAGCCTTTTATCCCAAAGCAGACTCCATGAGATGTCTAAATTGTTCAATACCTTTAGGCTGTTTACACATTTGAAGGAATATTTGCATTTCTTTGACTTCCATTTGCCTTTTCCCCAGCTTTTCCTTCCTGGAGCATTAGGAGTGTTTGTGGGTGTGTCAGGGCGTTCTGTATTAGTGCCACTCTCTATGCTAACAGCATCATCCTGAAAATAAAAAACAGCTGTTTTTCAAAAAAAGAAATCAAGAGCAATATTTACAGCAGCAAGAAACTAACTTGCTGAAGGACAGAAATATCCTCCGTCTACTCAAGAATGGTAAAAAACAGGAAGACTCACTCCAGCTAAGAAAGCACTGAACAGACATTTCACATTGCTACACCAAGGCCAATTTTAAGTCTCTATTTCATAATTTTGAAAATTACAGACAAAAACTGAGAACCCTGTGACAAAAACTAGCATGTTTCCGTTAAGTAGTTTCCTGTTGCAAATAAAGAGATTTGCAAAAAATCACCCAAAAAACCCCCAGGCAATGTGCAGATTATGGGCAGTGACCAAACGATGTACTTCCACTGATGGAAGGCATCCATCATTAAAATTCTCCCCCTACTCAAGTGTGAAAGCCACTTTTCTAAGCTTTGCAAAAAAAAAAAAAAAAAAAAAACACCTCTTGCTAATCAAAAATACCAAGGAAGTCAGTTCTTCCTAGCATGTAAAACTGCCATGTAAATGTGGGTGGGGAGTTAGGTGTAAAGATGGTTACATTAGAATCTTAAATGACCAGAGTTCAAGGCTAGTCTTTTTCTTGATTTCCTTACTCTCTATGTGCAGAGAACTATTTTTACTTCAGCACACAGAAATGGCTAAGCTAATGACTTAAAAGATTCCATGGGGGAGAGTTTTAAGTTCGTTTTGTTTACATACTGAAAGTTGAGCATGCCACTGGGAAAAGTTCTAGCCTACCCTTTGTCCCTGGTATGCTGGGAGTCTATATGCAGACAACTGGCCAGGATACAACCAAGAAGGCGACAAAGAAGACTGAAACTATCACAGGGAAGGGGCCTGGCCTACCCTTCTGTCAAGACATGCTAGCTTTCTGTATGCAGATGTCAGTGCATGCACATGTACACACATGCACACACACACACACACACACAATGGCTAACCTAGAGTCTAAATTTAAGGGGGGAAGATTCAAGCCTAGACATACTATCTTTCTACATAAAGAAGTAAACAAAGATGGCTTCTTCACCAGCACCACTCTGAACACACTTGGATCTTGTTTGATTTTGGAAGCTAAGCAGGCTCAGGACTAGTCAGTACTGTATTTGGATGGAAGACACACAGGGTCTATTGAGTGCTGCACTGTGGAGGGACTGTTACTAAGTCCAAGGTTCAGTCTCCTAAAAGATCCAATCCCTGGCATACATCCAGACAGGGTTAACAAATCATTGGTCTGAAAACCTGGAAAGTCACTGTTTATCACAGTTGACAATGGACCAATGGTCTAATATTGTACAGTGGGTGCTCAGTATCCACTGGGGTTTGGTTCCAGGACCCCCGTGGATACCAAAATCAGTGGATGCTGAAGTCTCACAACAGCATAGTAAAACAGCATCTCTTACATAAAATGGCAAACAGCAAGGTTCACTTCTTGGGATTTTCCCCCCACATATTTTTGAGCTGTGGTTGGCTGAATCCATGGATGCAGAGCCCATGAATATGGGGGGCTGACTATATAAGGCTGTGGTTAATCTAGAAGCCTGGACAACCTTGTCAGATCTCAAGGCCTGGCTCTGAGTCTCCTGTTTTCAGGGGTCATCTTTAGAAACTTGAGAAGAACGTGCAAGCTCTCCAGTTTTGGTAGACTTAGCTCCAGGAAAGAGGAAAAGGCTGTTGGCAAAGCCTCCACCTCAGCTAACAGAGCAGCAGCTCACAGCAATTTGCAAAAGACATAAATATATGTTTTTAAGTGGAGAGGTATAAGCAACTGTGGTTGATAGTTAATGCTTAATAGTTAATGAAATCATAAGGGGCTGTCCCCAGGTCTCAGATGTTGGCCTGGAAAATTCAGGCAACCCTAAGCCTGGAGGATTTTCAACTAGCCTTCTCCCTGACAAGTAAACTTTGTACATGCAGGGGCCCTGGTTTCTCCCCAGCATTCATTCCATTCCATCAGTGGTTCTTAACCTGGAGTCCAGGGAACACCAGGGGTCTCTGATGTCCTCACATGGGGTCCACAAAGGCTTGAAAGTTGCTTAGCTCACCTCCTCCCTGCATGGAGTGGCCATGTGACAGGAGCCAAGGCAAAGGCTGGCTGACTTGGCCTGCACATTGCCATTCATTCTGCTCCAGCCACAAACTTGCAGAAAGAAGCATGAGAAGTCTTCCCTCCCCCTCCACTGCCTCTGCAGGATGGTTTCATGGATGGTGTAATTGTATTATTATCAGGTATCGCTGTTGTTAGGGTTTAAAATCTTGAATTAAATCTTGGGGGCCCACAGTAACAAAAAATATTTAAAGGGGGTCCCTGATAAAGAAAAGGTTAGGAACCACTGGCCTAGAGGATTCTCATCTAGCCTTCCTCCTGACAAGTTAACTTTCTACATGCAGGGACCCTGGTTTCTCCCCAACATTCATTCCATTGCGTGATCCCAAACAGAGATCACCCACCACAGTGTGTGAAGCAGATCCAACAGAAAGATAGCCCCATGCAAAAAAAGAAAAAAAGAAAAAAGAAATGAAAAGGAAAGAAAAGAAAAGAAAAATTAAGGGAATCTTACAGGCACACTTGGAACAGCCTTCCCCCTACAAAAAACCCATAGGATTCCCCCCAAAAGAGGGAGAGCTGACATGTTGCTAAAGCCTAACCCACATTACACAAATAATCCAATTTTGAAATGGGATTATTTGCCATGGCCCCTTCCTATTGAATCCCGGGATCTGTAGTTTTTACAAGGTCTTTAGCCTCATCTGTCAGAGTGCTGGTGTCCTCATCAAACTACAAATCCCAGGATTCCATAGGAAGGAGCCGTAGCAAACAATCCAGTTTCAAACGGGATTATTTGTCATGGCCCCTTCCTATTGAATCCTAGGATTTGTAGTTTTTACAAGGCCTTTAGCCTCATCTGTCAAAGAGTGCTGGTGTCCTCACCCAACTACAAATCCCAGAATTCTATAGGAAGGAGCCATAGCAAGTAATCAATCCAGCTTCAAATGGGATTATTTGCCACGGCTCCATCCTAGTGAATATGGGGATTTGTAGTTTTACAAGGCCTTTAGCCTCTCTGCTAAAGAGTGCTGGTGTCCTCACCAAACTACAAATCCCAGGATTCCATAGGAAGGAGCCATAGCAAATAATCAATCCAGCTTCAAATGGGATTATTTGCCACAGCTCCTTCCTGGTGAATATGGGGATTTGTAGTTTTACAAGGCCTTTAGCCTCCTCTGCCAAAGAGTGCTGGTGTCCTCACCAAGCTCCAAATCCCGGGATTTGTAGTTTTACGCGTCCTTTAGCCTCCTCTGTCAAAGAGCGCTGGTGCCCTTGGCAAAACTACAAATCCCAGGATCCCATAGGAAGGGGCCATAGCAAAGTAATCCGGTTTCAACGTGGACTGTGTCTGTAGTGTGGATGCACCCAGCCCAGCGGGAGGCCCTGGCCCTCCTCAGAGAGCCTCTCCCTCCCTCAGGCCCGCTCACATTCTCGTCGCCAGAGAGGTCTCCGGGGTTGCTGTTCTCGTCGCTGCTGAGCTTCTGCTTCTTGGCCGGCATCTCGGCCCCGCTTCCCGCTGAGGCGGCTGCGGCTGCTGCTGCTCCTTCGACCGCCTCGCCGCCTCCGCCCCGCCCTCCGCCTCCTCGCCTCCGCTCAGACATCTTCCCCGCCTTCCTCAGCCGCCGCCGCCGCACCCGCCGCCGTAAAGCGCAGAAGGCACACAGAGAGCGGGAAGGATTCTAATAAGCTCTTTTTTTTTCTTAAGCCACTCCGCCGTAAAGTGCGCCCGGCTCCTGTCGTAAAACCTAAGCTCTCCAAGCCACACTGCTGAAAAGCGAGGGGGAAAGAAAAAGCTTCTTAAAAGAGGCGCGTAGTCAGTGAAAGCCAGTGGGAAGGGCTTTGGCAAGCGAAACAAGGAAGGAAGGAAGGAAGAAAAAAGATTCTGGGGCCGTTAGAGGGCGAGACTGGCTGGGATTTGAGGCTGTTGCCGGAGTCAAACCCTTTTGATTCTTTTTTGGCGTCCCTTTCAAGGCTGACGCCTTCATGCAGAGGGCTGAAGTTTAAATGCTTGCAATTGCAATGCACCAGAGAGAGAGAGAGAGAGAGAGAGAGAGAGAGAGAGAGGACCATAAAACATATATACTGTGTGTGTGTATTTACATAGAATCGAGTTGGAAGAGGCAGAGACCCCAAAGGCCATCCAGTCTGACCCCCTGACAGATCAAAGCACTCCTGACAGATGGACCTCCAAAGGAGACTCCATCACACATTCCACTGACAAACAGCTCTTACTGTGGGTTTTGTTTTTGTTGTTGCAGTTATTTTTTTAAAAACCCACTGTGTTACTGTTTATGAACAGTGGCACATCAGTTATTTTAAACATGAAAAAAAAAAAATGCAACAGACCCCCTGAAATCCTCATGTGATTTTGGCTGCTTTCTGTGGCAGAGATACAAGAAAGGGCAGAATGGACAAAGCATCACTACACTGTTATAGGGCTATTCCTCCACTTTCATTATCACACTACACTGTTATAGTGCTATTATTCCACTTTAACTGCTATGGCTGCCTCCTCTGAAATCCTGGGATTTGCAGTTTAGGGAGGGGCATTTAGCTTTCTCAGCCAGAGAGCTCTTCGGCATCACTAAACTACAAACCACAGAATCCCACAGGAGGCAGCCAGGGCAGTTAAAGTGGAATACTGTAATAGCACTATAACAGTGTAGTGTGATAAAGTTTAACTGCCATGGCTGCCTCCTGTGGAATCCTGGGATTTGCAGTTTAGGGAAGGGATTTAGCATTCTCAGCCAGAGGGCTCTTAGGCATCTCTCTCTCTCTCTCTCTCTCTGGCTTTTCTTCACAAATGAAGATTCAGGAAGGACTCATCCTGTGCTTTCTGCAAAAAAGGCCAATCCGAGATAAACAAGTCCGGTTGCAGAGAGCACAGTAGAAGGTCTCCTTGGGTGATGTTTCTAGGTTGTGGTTCTTTCTGCGTTGTCGTTTCCCTTCAAGACTTGTTCGGCGTGAGTTCTCAAATAATGCTGCAGCATTGTGGATAGTGCGTCTCCATGCCTCCCGATGTGAGGCCAGGGCAGACCATTGTTGGTGATCAGTCTGGCCGAGCCTGAGATGTTGTTTCAGAGAGTCCTTGTATCGCTTTTTTGGAGCACCCCTCTTACTCTGACCCATGGCGAGTTCACCGTAGAGTACTATTTTTGGGAGGCGATGGTCCTCCATCCTAGAAATGTGCCCTGCCCAGCGCAGCTGTGTTCTCAATATCATGGCCTCAATGCTGGTGATCCCTGCTTGCTCAAGGACAGCAACATTCATCACATAGTCAATCCAGTGTATATTTAGGATTGTGCGTAAACAGCGCTGATCATAGAATCATAGAATTGTAAAGTTGGAAGAGACCACGAGGGCCATCCAGTCCAACCTCCTGCCACGCTGGAAATCACAATCAAAGCATCCCCGACAGATGGCCATCCAGCCTCTGTTTAAAGACCTCCAAGGAAGGAGACCCCACCACGCTCCGAGGGAGTGTGTTCCACTGCCAAACAGCTCTTACTGTCAAAAAGTTCCTCCTAATGTTGAGATGGAATCTCTGTTCCTGTAGCTTGCATCCATTGCTCTGTGTTCCAGTCTCTGGAGCAGCAGAAAACAAGCCTGCTCCATCCCCAGCGTGACATCCCTCCAAATACTTAAACAGGGCTGTCATATCGCCTCTTAACCATCTTTTTTCCAGGCTAAACATACCCAACTCCCTAAGTCTTTCCTCATAAGGCATGGCTTCCAGACCTTTCACCATTTTAGTTGCCCTTCTCTGGACATGCTCCAATTTGTCAATATCCTTTTTGAATTGTGGTGCCCAGAACTGGACACAGTATTCTAGGTGAGGTCTGACCAAGGCTGAATACAGCGGCACTATTACTTCCCTTGATCTAGACACTATACTTCTATAGATACAGCCCAAAATCGCATTGGCCTTTTTAGCTGCCACATCACACGGTTGACTCATGTTCAACTTGTGGTCTACTAGGACCCCTAGATCCCTTTCGCACGTAGTCTCGTTCAGCCAGGTCTCTCCCATCCTATATCTATGCATTTCATTTTTCCGCCCTGTGAAGTGCAGTACTTTACATTTCTCCGTATTTAATTTCATTTTGTTAACTTTGGCCCAGCTCTCCAGTCTATCCAGGTCATTCTGAATTTTGATCCTGTCCTCTAGGGTATTAGCTACTCCTCCTAATTTAGTGTCATCTGCAAATTTGATAAGTATGCCCCTAATTCCCTCATCCAAGTCATTGATAAAGATGTTGAATAGCACTGGGCCCAGGACAGAACCCTGTGGCACCCCACTGGTCACATCTTTCCAAGACGAAGAGGAGCCACTGCTGAGCACCCTTTAGGATGGAAGTGTTCGAGGAATCGTTAATGATGGCGATAGGTGACCCATGTATCAGACCCGTAAAGAAGAATAGACAGTACAATGGCTCTATACACACTGATTTTTGTGTTTCGCCTCAGGTGTTTATTACTCCAGACTCTTTTGTAAAGCCTTCCAAATGCACTATGTACCTTTGCTAATATGTGATCGATCTCTTTGTCAATCTTGGCATCTGAGGAGATGATGCTTCCCAGGTAGGTGAACTGCTGAACGGACTTAAGCACAGAGTTGCCGACAGCAATGTGGGGATGGTTGTAGTGTGATAAAGTCCAGAGAGTGCAAACCTGCATATGTTTACATAGAAGTAAGTCTAGCAGTGTTCAGTAGAGCTCACTCTTGGGTAGATCAGTATGGGATCAGTACCATACCACAACAGTGATGTGTGATTCTTCTGTCTCATTTGAAGACTGTATTCTGGGGCTGCTGCTAGGTAGGGTAACAGGCGCAACCATGGCACATCCAGGAAATTTTGCTGCCTGGGGACTGCCTTTCCCTGTAGTCAAAGTGCAGAATACCCAAGCCAAGCAAATTATTTGGGCACCTGAGGCAGAAAATTCTGCAAGTGTCTCTCACCATCCCTGTCAGTAGAAATACAACAGCTTGGGTTCAGACTTTGTCATATTTAGACCAGGTCCAGTAAAAATCAATGAAAAGTAAGTTAGTCTGGATCCCATAGTCCTTCCCGCTGGCTTTCACTGACTAAATAAATAAATATTTATTATTTATTAAAATATTTGTATCCTGTATGATTTCAGGGCAGTGTGCAGATAAAACAATTTCAGATTGAAACAATAGTTTAAGCAGGAAAAAAACATGGTTTCCTGCCAGAGAGAAGGAGAGCAGCTTCTGGACAGCAAGTTTCCTGCCAGTTTCCTGCCAGGGAGAAGAAGGAAGCAACTTCTGGACAGCCATTCTGACTGGGGAGATTGAATTTTTTTAAAAAACTGTTGGGAGAGGCTGCTTGTTGCTGAGGGGCTTGAACTTCTGACCTTGCCCTCTTACCCTCAAGAGCCTTCCTGTGAGTCACACCTGTGAGTCACACCTGTGAGTCATTAGGGGGTGGAGCTGGGAGCCTAGCTCTATATAAGTCCTTGCAGAGGCTTTCCAGGCCAGTTTCCTGCCAGAATTTCAGTAACCAAACAAAAATACAGCAGACCTAAAAGTACAGCTTAGCATTCTCAGCGTTAACTAAGAGTTCTTAGATTACCTAAAAGCTCTCATCATGGACACTGAGGGGACTGCAGCAGTCACTTGCAACACTTGTGCGATGTTTGTATTCTTGTCTACAGACGTGGAGAACTTCACATGCACGAAATGCAAGCTGGTAGCCCTCTTGGAGGAGAAAGTACAGCAGCTGGAGACACGGCTAGCTACACTTCAACAGATTCGGGAGCAAGAGGTTTTTCTGGACAGAACAGAACGAACACTCTTGGATGGGGACCGCACAGAGGAAGTGGCTGTGGAGGAGAGGGTCACTTCACGGACACAGGAAGTAGACACCTGGAGGAATGTCACACACAGAACAAGAAAATCCAGGGATTCTTCCAGCAGCTTGCAGCTACAGAATCGATTCGAAGCCCTTTCCCTTATCAAGGACAACGAGGAAGAACAGCATGGACAGACTTCAGGGGTAGAGCAGGGGACCTTGAGAGGACCACCGCAAGGAACAGCAGCTGCGAAGCCTCAGCGGAGGCGTGTGGTGGTGGTGGGGGACTCCTTGCTGAGGGGTACAGAAGCAGTGGTATGTGGGCCTGACAAGATGACTCTGGAGGTGTGTTGTCTCCCTGGGGCAAAGATCTGTGATGTGACTGAGAGGCTGACAAGACTCGTCAAGCCTACGGATCATTACCCCTTCCTTTTGGTCCATGTGGGAACCAATGATACTGCAAGGCACAGCTTTCCCAAGATCAGAAGAGATTATGAGGCCCTGGGGAGGAAGCTGAAAGAAATGAACGCACAGGTGGTCATCTCGTCTCTTCTGCCAGTTGAAGGGCATGGTCCAAGAAGGGAGAGGAAAATAGCCGACGTAAACAACTGGCTCCGTAGATGGTGTCGCCGAGAACAAATTGGATTCTTGGATCATGGACTGCGCTTCCATGCGGGGGGACTTCTGGCAAGAGATGGGGTGCATCTTACAACAGTTGGAAGAAACATTTTTGCCAACAGTCTCAAGAATTTGATCAGGAGGGCTTTAAACTGAGTCAAATGGGGGAGGGAGACAGTATTCTGGAAAGCAAAAGGGCTGGAGAAAATAGTCAAACTGTCATAGAGGGAACAAGGCAAACAGCGCAAGGACCCAACAGTGGGAGGCAAAAAAACTTGCACAGGGAGCAAGTAAAGGGAACACATGGTCTCAGATGTCTCTACACTAATGCACAGAGCATGGGAAATAAGCAAGATGAACTTGAACTCCTTGCACTACAAAACAAATATGATATAATAGGCGTTACTGAAACCTGGTGGGACGAGTCTCATGATTGGAATGTAGGAATAGAGGGGTATAACCTTTATAGGAGAAACAGGCCAAACAGGAAAGGAGGAGGAATAGCATTATATGTCAGGGATATTTACACCAGTGAAGTGATCCATGACATCAATACTGGAAGCCAGGTGGAGAGCATCTGGATAAAAATTAAAGGGGAGGGAAACAACAGGGATGTTATTGTGGGACTCTACTACAGACCCCCAAATCAGACGGAGGAATTGGATGTTGCCTTTCTAGAACAGATGAACATACATGCAGAAAGGAGAGATGTAGTAGTGATGGGTGACTTCAACTATCCTGATATTTGCTGGCAATCTAACTCAGCCAAAACTACAAGGTCTAGCAAATTCCTTACATGCCTGGAAGACAATTTCATGGTCCAAAAGGTGGAAGAGGCAACAAGGGGGTCAGCTATTTTAGATCTGATCCTAACCAACAGAGACGACCTTGTTAATGGGGTGCAAGTGGTGGGATCCTTAGGTGAGAGTGATCATGTTCTCCTGGAGTTTGTTATACAATGGAAAGGAGAAGCCAGGCATAGTCAGACACGCATTCTTGACTTTAGGAGAGCTGATTTTAATAAACTCAGGGAAATACTGGGGATGATCCCATGGTCAAGAATACTAAAAGAGAAGGGACCTCAAGATGGATGGGACTTTCTCAAAAGGGAGATACTGAAGGCACAATTTCAAACAGTACCATTGAGGAAGAAAAATGGGAGGTGTCTCAAGAAACCAGGATGGATGACTAAAGAACTTTCAATGGAGCTAAGTTTTAAATGGAACATGTATAGGAAATGGAAAAGGGGGGAAATCACCAAAGAAGAATTCAAACAGATAGCAAACACGTGTAGGAGTAAAGTCAGAAAAGCTAAAGCGCAGAATGAGCTCAGGCTTGCTAGGGAGGTTAAGAACAATAAAAAGGGTTTTTTTGGGTATGTCCGCAGCAAAAGGAGGAAGAAGGAAATGATAGGGCCGCTACGTGGAGAAGATGGCAAAATGCTAACAGGGGACAGAGAAAAGGCAGAATTACTCAACACCTTCTTTGCCTCAGTGTTTTCAGAAAAGGAAAAGGAGGACCAAACTGAGGAGAATGGAACAGAGGACACAATAGGGGAAATCCAGCTCAAAATAAGTAAAGAGGTAGTACAGGAATACCTTCTTAATCTAAATGAATTTAAATCTCCAGGACCAGATGAACTACATCCAAGAGTATTAAAAGAGCTGGCAAATATCATCTCAGAGCCATTGGCAATAATATTTGAGAACTCCTGGAGAACAGGAGAAGTCCCAGCAGACTGGAGGAGGGCAAACGTTGTTCCCATCTTCAAAAAGGGGAAAAAAGAGGATCCCAACAACTATCGTCCAGTTAGTCTGACATCAATACCAGGGAAGATTCTAGAACAGATCATTAAACAGAGAGTCTGTGAACATTTAGAAGGCAATGCCATAATCACAAAAAGTCAGCATGGGTTTCAGAGAAACAAGTCATGCCAGACTAATCTGATCTCTTTTTTTGATAAAGTTACCAGCTTGGTAGATGAAGGGAATGCTGTGGACATTGCATACCTTGATTTCAGTAAGGCCTTTGACAAGGTTCCCCATGACATTCTTGCAAACAAGCTTGTAGAATGTGGGCTAGACAAGTTAACTGTTCAATGGATTTGTAATTGGTTGACCGGCCAAACCCAAAGGGTGCTCAGCAGTGGCTCCTCTTCGTCTTGGAAAGATGTGACCAGTGGGGTGCCACAGGGTTCTGTCCTGGGCCCAGTGCTATTCAACATCTTTATCAATGACTTAGATGAGGGGATTAGGGGCATACTTATCAAATTTGCAGATGACACCAAATTGGGAGGAGTAGCTAATACCCTAGAGGACAGGATCAAAATTCAGAATGACCTGGATAGACTGGAGAGCTGGGCCAAAGCTAACAAAATGAAATTCAATACGGAGAAATGTAAAGTACTGCATTTAGGGCGGAAAAATGAAATGCATAAATATAGGATGGGAGAGACCTGGCTGAATGAGACTACATGTGAAAGGGATCTAGGAGTCCTAGTAGACCACAAGTTGAACATGAGCCAACAGTGTGATGCGGCAGCTAAAAAGGCCAATGCAATTTTGGGCTGTATCAATAGAAGTATAGTGTCTAGATCAAGGGAAGTAATAGTGCTGCTCTATTCTGCCTTGGTCAGACCTCACTTAGAATACTGTGTCCAGTTCTGGGCACCACAATTCAGAAAGGATATTGACAAATTGGAGCGTGTCCAGAGAAGGGCAACTAAAATGGTGAAAGGTCTGGAAACAATGCCTTATGAAGAGAGACTTAGGGAGCTGGGTATGTTTAGCCTGGAAAAAAGACGGTTTAGAGGCGATATGATAGCCCTGTTTAAGTATTTGAAGGGATGTCACACTGAGGATGGAGCAGGCTTGTTTTCTGCTGCTCCAGAGACTGGAACACGGAGCAATGGGTGCAAGCTCCAGGAACAGAGATTCCACCTCAACATGAGGAGGAACTTTTTGACAGTAAGAGCTGTTCGGCAGTGGAACACACTCCCTCGGAGCGTGGTGGGGTCTCCTTCCTTGGAGGTCTTTAAACAGAGGCTGGATGGCCATCTGTCGGGGATGCTTTGATTGTGATTTCCTGCGTGGCAGGGGGGTTGGACTGGATGGCCCTCGTGGTCTCTTCCAACTCTGCAATTCTATGATTCTATGATTCTATGACAGCAAGTTAGTACAACTTAAAAGGCTAAAATTCAAAATGATGTAGACATACATTTAAAAGTAAATACCCCCCCTCAAAAAAAAACCATGCTGGAAAAAACCTTGATGCTGGGAAAAAAACAACAACATTGGCACCAATTGGTCATCTAAGGGGAGGGTATTCCACAGTTTGGATGCAGCAGCCAAGAAGACCCCTCTCCTATGTCCTCCCATATCATATTGTCCCCACTGGTGGCACACAGAGGAGGGCTTTTGCTTCAGACCCCAATCCTCACGCAAGTATATATAGGGAGAATCAGTCCTTCAAGTATTGAGGTCCCAAGGCATTTAGGGCTTTGAGTGACATTGCCAGCACCTTGAATTTAGGCCAGAAGCAAATTGACAGCCCGTGTACTCCTTTAAAGACAAGTGCATCTATATGGTATTGTCTACATGGGATGCCAGCTAGCAATCTTGCTGCTGCATTTTGCCCTAGCTGTAGCCTCTGAGTCATCTTCAAGGGCAGCCTCACATAGCGGGCATTACGGTAGTCTAATCCGGAAGTTACCAGTGCACATAGCTTGGCGTGGGGCATTCAATTTCCTATATCTGTGTTGTTTGAAATAACACATTTCAAACATTTTAAAACTCATATGCTGTAACCATTCAGACATTTCCAGACCATTCTGGAAAATCTTGTAGGCTATTTGAAGCCAGCATAGCTTTGTGACTTGAGCACTGGAGACCAGGATTCGAATCCTAGTTCTGCCATGGAAACCTTCTGGGTGACCTTGGGCAATTCACACTCTCTCATCCCTCATCCTCAGAGGAAGGCCAAGGCAAACCTCCTCTGAACAAATCTTGCTGAGAAAACCTCATGTTAGGTTCACCTAAGTCAGAAGTGACTCAAAGGCACACAAAAACAACATTGAAGCACAAATTAAATCTCCCTCCCTCTTTTTTTTTTTTTTTAAAGGCAGCCCAATGACTGACAGGAAGAAAACTTTTGAGTTGAAAAGGAAGAATGGAAATATATGCCTTAAAAAGGAATTAATGCTTTTCCTCATCTCAAATGAATAATTTTGGAAACATCTGGAGAAATCTTTTTTTAAACTAAAATCATACTTCACACTTCCTTTTTTCCCCACTCAAGGCAAACTACAACGCCTACGTACTATCATAATAAGATACATAACTGCTACTGGTAAAAAGCTGGTGATTTTAGCCTTAGAGTTTATTGTTGAAGAGCTCTCTTCCAAATAATTTAAACAGAAGCAGGATACTGTGAGTTTTCAATCTATTTAAAAGGATATAAGAAGAAGCAGCCTTATACAGAGAGTCAGACAGCTACCCTGCTGCTATCTACCAAGGCTGGACTCTTTTTGAGATCTTGTTCAAAATCTGGACATATATAAGAGCTTTTCAAAATGTGTGTGCTTTGATATCAGAATTCATCTTCTATGTGAAATGTACTAAAATTCATTTGCAAACCAGCACATCTGTCTATGCACCCCCAATTAATCAATGTGTATAAAAAGACTGTGAAGATCAGATACTGAAGTAGATGGTGGGGAGAGAATAAAAGTGTTCCTTGTCTGAGAAAATTAGGCAAAGAAATTGGGAACAGTGAGCAGCATTGCTATGCAGCTCTTGGCGTCTGTACATAGAAACGCAGAAGTCATGGTGGGGTGAGGGAATCCAATGAGAGTTTGCACTCTATCCGTTCCTGTGGTTTCAAAGTATTTGGACAATGCTGGAGCACTGCTGTTGTTAATAAACCAGAAGTGGTGGCACAGCAACAACAAAGAGATCTCTCTTGGTGTGTTCTCAGACAGAGGGTTTTTCCCAAGTTCTGGGCAGTCTAGTTCAATGTGTTAGACACATGCAAACCATATGGTGGCATGATCCCTGTGCTGATCACTACTAGCAAATGACTAGGGTTCTAGGAGGGGTATTGTGCCAAATCTCAACAATGGCACTACATTTCTATAGTGGTGCTTCTGTAAGGCAGGAGGCTATGTTGATGGCAGCAGTGCTGCTGGTATGGTCTCCCATGTCAGACAGGCTTTTGCTGAGGAGCCAGACTAAATGTACCAAATAGCTAATGGGCAGCGGCAGTAGTGGGGGTGGGAGGGGTGACATTGGCGGAGGATTTCTCAGAGACCCTGGCAGTGGCACCATGGCTAATGCTTATTAGTACTCTGCAGGGGTAGGCACAGTAATCGTTTTGAAGATCTTTTACTGCAAAACCCTATGACAAGACAGTCCAACATGAAACAAGAGATAGTGCTAGAAGATGAAACTCCCAGGTAAGCTGGCACTCAACGAGCTACTGGGGTACAGCAGAGGATAACTATGAGTAGTGCTCTGGGTAATGCTACAACTGGACTCAAGCCGAAAGGACATTTGGCTATTGAGATGCTCAGAGGTAATGAGAAAGTTTGAAGCTGCAAAACACATATTATGTGAGAAGCATGAATCAGCGAAAGCTAGGCATAGTAAACAAGAAATGGAACATATGAACATTGAACTACTTGGGGTGATTGAGCTAAAGTGGACAGGAAAGGGACATTTTGAGTCAGATAATTACACAGGGCCTGCCTATACGAGGGAGGAGAATGTGAACTCATGAGTACTCATGCAAATTTGAAGCAGGATCAACTTGTCCTAACGGTGTTTGACAACATTGGAGACATGTGAGGCTATCCGCTTTTGCTGTCCCAATGGGCATGCCTGCAATTCAAGATGGCAGCTGCAACTTGTGTTTTTATTTTCGTCAGTTGCTATGGCTGAATGATTTTTTTTTCAAAAAAGGTATATCTAAGGTGCAAAAATGTGATATTCCACCTAAATAAACATTTAAAAATACAAGAAAAAGACTTCCATTGCCTTAGCACATGATCGCTAAGGCGAAAATCCAAGATGGTGGTTCCGGGGCTTTTGCCTTCTTAGAAAGCCCTGCTCCTGCTCCCATCTAGCCAATCAGCTTTCTACTTCTGCTTTTCTGGGGCTATGTGAATAAATTTGCTCGCCTGTCCTAATGGTCGATCATGCACATTCCCCACAGAATTTTAAAAAAACATTGGGGGATGCCCCAAAGGCTGTTCCCTTGGGGTTTATTATGGATTTGGAACCCCTCGTTCTGAATACAGCAGAATTATGTGGGATCCCATTAGGACAGGTAGGATTCTAGGTGAATTCTAAGTGGATTATTTTCACCATTTAGACAGGCCCTGTGTTTTACCCAGGAAATGAAAATCTAAGAAGAAATGGGGTGGCATTGATAGTGAGGAGAGTTGTAGCAAAAGCAGTCAAAGAATATAATGCAAAGTCTGGCCGAATCATGTAAATAAGACTTCAGGGAAATCCATCAATATAACCTTAATCCAAGTTTATGCTCCAACTACAGAGGCAGAAGGGAAAGAAATTGAAAGATTCTGTGCTGGATTCCAGGAGTAAATTGATCATGCACCAGAGCAGGACTTCTTGTTAATCATAGGCAATTGGAATGTGAAAATAGGAAATAAAAGTAGAATCAAAGATTTTAGGAAAATTTGGCCTAGGATTAAGAAATGAAGCAGAGACTGACTGACTGAATTTTGTGACCCCAACAGTTTGTTCATCACAAACACATGCTTCAAGCAACATGGACATCACCTGATGACCAATATAGAAATCAAATAGACTACATAATTGGAAGCAGAAGATGGAGAAGCTCAATTATTTCAACAAAAACAAGACCAGGAGCAGATTGTGGCACAGAACATGAGCTACTAATATCAAAAATTGGAGTAAAGCTGCAGAAGAACACAAAACCAACCATCATACTGAAATGCAACCCGAAGGACATCCTGGTAGAATTAAAAGATAATGTGGAAAAATAGATTTGCACTATTAAATCTAATTGATCAGGAGTCAGTAGAACTCTGGACTGAAGCCATGGACATAGTCAGGACGGAATGCAAAAAGACATTATCTGTAGCTAAAAAGAAAGAGAAGCCTCAATGGATGGCAGATGAAACTCTTCAAACAGTTAAGGACAGATGAGAAGCAAAATTAAAAGGTGACAGAAATAGAGTCAGAACCCCGAATGCAACTATTCAGTGACTTCTGTGCAGGGACAAAGAGAACTACTTTAATAATCAATGAAGAAAAATAGAAGATGACAACAAAAAAGGAGGAACAAGATACCTCTTCGACAAGACCTGAGAAATCAAAGGGAAATTTAAACCAAGATAGGCGATGCTCTACAACCAGCAAAAAAACAACAACCCAAAAACCATTGCATGACCAAGTAGAAATAAAAACACAATAGAAACTATATAAAAGAGATGAAAGGCTGACAGGTTCATTCAAAGAAGAACCATATGAAGACAAACCTCCAGTTTTAGAAAGTGAAGTGGAAGTGTTGGATAATAGAGCGCACCAAAGAATTTCAAAAGAAAATCAGCCTGTGCTTTATAGATTTATAGATTATACCAAAACCTTCCATTAAAAAGTGTGGATCACTCTTAAACAAATGGGTGTGCCGCATAACCTGTACTCCGGACAAGAAAATATGGAGAAACAGAATATTTTCCGGTTGGCAAGGGGGTCAGGCAAGGCTGCATTTTATCACCCTATCTGTTTAACTTGTATGTTGAACATATACATAAAACAGGATTAGACTCAGATGGAGGAACATCAACAATTTAAGACATGCAGATACCCTACTAATGGCAGAAAATAGCACAGAATTGGAATGATTACTGAAGAATGTCAAGGAAGAAAGTGCAAAGGCAGGTATATAGTTGAACATAAGGAAAACAAAAATAATGACCACAGATGGTTTACATAACTTTAAAGCAGATGGTAAAGACATTGAAATAGTTCTCAGTTTGAACTTGGCTCAGTCATTAATCAGAATAGAGACTGCAGTCAAGAAATCAGAAGACAAACCTTTATCACACTACACTGTTATAGTGCTATTGTTCCACTTTAATTGCTATGGCTTCTCCTGTAGAATTCTGGGATTTGTAGTTTAGTGAGGCCTAAGAGCTCTCTGGCTGGGAGTTTTAAATTGCAAATCCCAGGATTCCACAGGAGGCAGCCACAGCAGTTAAAGTGGAATAATAGTGCTATAACAGTGTAGTGTGATAGGACTTGGAAGAACAGCTACTAAGGAAATAGACAATATCCTGAAGTGTTAAAGCTATTGTTAGCACACCCTACTACCCCCTCCCTATAATACCTCAATTGGAAATAGTAGTCACTTTGAGGGGGTCAGGTTGACCGAGGAGATCCAAAAAGAGGTCAGGTGGAGGTCAGAAGGACCTGGGAAAGTGGCTTAAGGAATGTTTTTCCAAGCAAGCCCAAACTAGGATTGTGAGTAATCTCCCAGTAAACAAAGCCATTAAGGAGGTATGTGCTAATCCCTTCTTGAGCACCTCAGCAATGAGCCACCCAACCTAAACAATCAAGTGATCTTTCCAACCCAACCCCAAGGAAATATCCCCTCAGAACCCTCTCCTGTCCTGCATTGTGAGGTTGTTATAAACTGATCAATCTATATCTCCCAGCCATTAAGAGCAATCAGTTAAGTTTTGGTTTCCTTTGTTTACTCCGTGAGAAACCTATCTAGACTTTGTCCTAGCCAAAGCACCCCTACAGGATATGAAGCAGGGTATAAAGATTAGTTCTCCAACAATAGAAAGGTGTGCCACTGTGTCCGAGCCCAGTCACCTTCTTTCTCAGTGTGCCCTCGGATCAGAACTTCCAGTGCCACCCTCAGACTTCTGTCTGAGTACTTCAAAATTCCACTCTTCAAGACTGGTAACTATCACCCAATATCCCAAATCTATCCCTCTATCCAATATTTCTGCCTTACTCCTCAATAGCTTTCTATAGTTCTTAGGAATGTGTGTTGTGTGTGTATGCTTTTTGTGTTATTTCCAATAATAATATTTATTTCACTTCAACCTGGAGTTCTTTGCTGGTATACATAGGTGAGAAGTTCTCCACAGTTACCCTTCTCTTACAGGCATACTGTTAGAGTTAATATTTCTCCCATTAGATTCTTTGTATCATTGGTGGATCTCAAGGCACCCCACCCCCACCTCTTAGGGTAATGCTATATCATTGAATACTAAAGTTAGGATTGTCCATGCTATCATACTTCCCATTTCTATGTATGGTTATGAAAGCTGGACAGTGAAGAAAGCTGGCAGGAAGAAAATCAACCCATTTGAAATGTCGTGCTGGAGAAGACTTCTACAGATACTGTGGACTGCGAAAAAGACAAACAAATGGGTCCTAGAGCAAATCAGTCATGAGCTTTTAAGATAAGTAAACTGAGACTATCGTACTTTGGACATATCATGAGAAGACATGAGTCACTAGAAAAGACAATAATGCTTGGTAAGGTAGAAGGCAGTAGGAAAAGAGGAAGACCGGATTCCAGGTGGACAGACTCAATCAAGGAAGCCACAGCCCTGAGTCTGCAAGAGCTGAGCAGGGCTGTTGATGATAGGTTGACTTGGAGGTTTCTCATTCATGGAGTCACCATAAGTCAAAGTAGACCTGATAGCAGTTAACAACACAACATTGTGCCAAATGGACTGATGGCTTTCTCTTGGGCAGATGGAGAATTAATTGCCAGCTTGCTTAGCTTGGATGGCTGGTAGCTTCTATGGATAGCCTCTTGCTTGCATGAGAGGTAAAGGAAACTATTTGGCAGGTGCAGGGGAGGCAATACAAAACAAAACCTGCTCACTTGTGCCTGGCAATGTACAAAACTGGAGAATCAGGTCAACTTCTCTGTTAGGACAGGGATGTATATGTAGTGCAGTGATTTGGGATATATTTGCCACCTTCTCAGTGATGGTTAGTTGCTCCCCTGTCAGTGGGAAGGTGAATCTGCTTTGGGTTTTAGTCTGGACTTTAAAGAAGTTATCTGAGGTGCTGAATTTTATCACCCAGATTTGGTGTCCCTGCTTTCGGTCACCCAAACCTGATACCCCTTTAATTACAAATACAGAAGACTATACCTTGCGTAGAGTACTCTTCAACATGGTGTGCTATGCCAAGCTTAGATATTTTACTTTTTTTAGACTCTCTCTCTAGCTTTTCTTCGCAAACGAAGATTCAGGAAGGACTCATCCCGCACTTTCTGCAAGCGCGCTGATGACTGAAAAGGCCAATCCAAGATAAACAAGTCCGGTTGCAGAAAGCACAGCAGAAGGTCTCCTTGGGTGATGTTTCCAGGTTTATGATTCTTTCTGCGTTGTCGTTTCTCTTCAAGACTTGTTCGTCGTGAGTTCTCAAATAAGGCAGCAGCATTGGGGATAGTGCGTCTCTGTGCCTACCGATGTGAGGCCAGGGCGGACCATTGTTGGTGATCAATTTAGCCGACCCTGAGATGTTGCTTCAGGGAGTCCTTGTATCGCTTTTTTGGAGTGCCCCTCTTATGCTGACCCGTGGCAAGTTCACCATAGAGTACTATTTTTGGGATACGATGGTCCTCCATCCTAGAAACATGCCCGGCCCAGTGCTGCTGTGTTCTCAATATCATGGCCTCAATGCTGGTGATCCCTGCTTGCTCAAGGACAGCAACATTCGTCACATAGTCAGTCCAGTGTATATTTAGGATTGTGCGTATACAACGCTGATGAAAGCGTTCGAGGAGTCATAAGTGTTGGCAATAGGTGACCCATGTTTCAGACCCATATAGGAGAATAGACAGTACAATGGCTCTATACACACTGATTTTTGTGCTTCGCCTCAGGTGTTTGTTACTCCAGACTCTTTTGTAAAGTCTTCCAAATGCGCTATATGCCTTTGCTAATCTGTGATCAATCTCTTTGTCAATCTTGGCATCTGAGGAGATGATGTTTCCCAGGTAGGTGAACTGCTGAATGGACTTAAGCACAGATTTGCGAACAGCAATGTGGGGATGGACAGCTCCCAGATTCCCACAATCAGCACAGGTAGATTTGGGGAATACAGTAGCTGATAGCCAGTGTCAGTTTGCAGATATCTAGCAGTGTTGAGCGAATCTGTGAAAAAGATGGAGCAATGGCTTCAGATTCTCATTTTTCATAATAAACGTTGGAGGCAACCTGTCTGTTACATACAAATAAGATCTTGTTTAACATCATTAAAGAATGATTGTGTTAGGGAGACAGAAGACATTGGAATGAAGCTTGTCAGGAAATTCTCCAGTGAGTATGTATATGTGTGCATTGCTGTGGGTGGTGTGTAGGCTGTGTGTGTGTGTGTGTGCGCGCGCGCGCACACGCGCACGTGCACATGGGTATGCCTTGCTTAGAAAGAGGAAATGGAATGGATGTTGTTTTAGGGATGGGTAAGAATTATGTTTCAGTTTGATTTTAATCATAATGTACCCAAACTGGAAACATTTCAATATGGAAGAGAGCCTATGCCCCCTAACTTAATACTGCTTTGTTTTCATAAGGACTTAGTTTAGGAGGATAGCCTTCACTTCTCTGTATGGCTTGCTTTTTTTCCAAAGAGAAATAACAGTCATAACATGGTTGTATGATCAGAAGGAAGAGTACATTCAAAGCTGGCTTCAGGAGGCTGGAAAAATCAAATTGGAAAGTGGAATTGCCTTCTGTTTCAGGAGATGATCACACTACACTGTTATAGCGCTATTATTCCACTTTCACTGCTCTGGATGCCTGCTGTGGAATCCTGGGATTTGCAGTTTAGGGAGGGGCATTTAGCACTCTCAGCCAAAGAGCTCTTAGGCCTTACTAAACTACAAACCCCAGCATTCCACAGGGAGCAGCTGCAGCATTTAAAGTGGAATACTGTAATAGCATAATAGCACTATAACAGTGTAGTGTGATAATCTGTTCCTTTGCTTTCGCCACAATTTGATGCAGTTAAGATAGCATTCAGATTCAACCAGAAGACCCAGAAGTTTAAATATCCCCATAGCTAATGTATAGGTTATGTCCTAACCTTTGGACTTTTACCAAGAGGTACAAAAGTTTTAACATTTATTTATCCTGTCACAAATTATAGGTTGTAACACTGATTTTTCTGTATGTTATTACTTTCACCTTGCACCACTAGGATCAGGCAGCTTAATTTTTTTTTAAAGGAAAGTATCTATATATATATAAAAAAAGCTTGGGTATGTACAATAGGCCTGGGCATGTTTCCTCTTCCAGTGTGCTGACTGGATGCTCAGGAAGCACACCCAACCAATCACCACCTTCATACACATTCCCTCTCCATCTCATAATCCACTCCTGCCACTCAATCTGTGGCCTAGACTGGGACCCAGACAGTCAACTGGTAGTGGAGGGGGCAGGCCGCCTGCGATGGAACACCTGTGATGGAACCCAGACAATCAACTGGTAATGGTAGGCACTGCGATAGAAACCAAACAGTCAACTGGTGCAGCAGGACCCAAACAGTCATTTGGCGGCGGTGACAGGCCGCCTGCGACGGGACGCAGGCAGTCAATTTCCACAACCAGGCAACACAGTGAGTCACCCTCAGCAATTCCAGGAAAAGTGTGGAATGCTGAGAAGGGGGAGGAGAAATTTTAAAATCCACCAGCCTACCTTACAGGGTTGTTGTGACTTCTATGGGGTGTTTTTTGGGGGAGCTTTTTAATAGCATATGTTATTGCAGGTACAGCTAGTATCCAATAATGAATTTAGATCTCCAGCCCATTCACACTACAGAATTATAGTCTCACCAAACTACAAACCCTAGGATTCTATAGGATGGAACCATGGCAGTTAAAGTGGAATAATACTGCTATGATTCTGTAGTGTGAATGGACTCTGACATGAATTTGCTATACTTTCCCTTCTGGCCAGTCTGACATGATAATGGCTGAAGAGGTACTTGACATCATAATTTTAGAGACCAATGCAGTACAGGATGAGCTAGCATGGATGCTATCCCTGAGGCTGTGCAAGTTGAATTGCTTGAGCACCCAGGAGCACAAAGCTATTAGTAGCCATTATCTAAATTAAAGTATCCAGATAGATGCTTGTTAACATTAGCAGCCTTTGTGTGCTGATATTCGCTAAGTGCTAGTCTGCATGTGTGGTAATGGGTCTCTCACATTATTGGCGCAACACAGCCAAGCAGGTAAACAAAGGGTTAAATATTATCTGGTTAAGTTCCAGTTTTATGGGGGTCAGCCTCAAGAGATAGCTGACCAATGAGATGACCACCTGGAGGGAACTTCAAGATGTTTCTGTTAAAAGATTATAAATACTGCCTCAGGGCCACAAGGCCAGGTAAAATAACAAAGAAAGGCCAGGGGAGCTCTTGCCTCAGCTATGGGGGGTGCTTGGCAGAGGCTGCACCAAAAGGCCTAGACCCCCAGCCCCCATGAACATCCCGGGCATCAGGACTGAACTCCTCGAGGGTAGATTAGGGAACCATTTAGCTTCCTCACCTCAGGGCTTATGTTTATTTTATAAACTAGTCTGGAACAACAGACTTATCTGTAGCTTTGCAACTTTTAACTGTGCCTGAAGGAAGGTGCCTTCAAATGAGAGAAATACCCTTTACTCTATAGTTCTGTTTAAAATAAAACTACCTTTTAAAAAAAGTTCTCCTTTCTGCACACTTCTTTTTCATGTGCATTGCTCGGCTCTCTTCCCATAGGAGTGGGGGAAGGTAAAGCTCTGTAGAGTCAGAGTGAAAGTACAAATTGAACCCTGTACCTTCTCATTGGGTTACTGAGCAATTCCTATTGTAATGCAAAGTATTTGTGGGTGGGTTGGTCTTGAGTGGGCAATCAAGATCCCTTAGCTTTACAAAAGACCTGGTCCTGATGGAAATTTATTTTATTTATTTTATTTATATTAGTTATTAATACCCCACTCTTCAGCCACAAGGCTATCAGAGTGGCTTGTAAACTGTTTTAAGCAATAGCAATTTACACATCTACACTGAATTAAGTGGCTTCCAATGTGTGTTAGCTAAATAAAAGCTATTAGAACTGGAATTGTTGGATCAATACAGCTACTTGAATTTTTAGACTCAACCTTGGGTGCATAGTTATTGCAGCTGTCCCAGTGAGTATCTGCATTTCAAATTTACCACTACTACAAGGTGTAAAGGGCACCAAGTGGTGAGAAGCCCAAGCCCCAGTCAGCTGGTAGCAATCTCAATGGATGCTCTTGGGAAGAAATGAAGACATCTTGCTACCTCGCCAGTTTTCAGCACAGGAATCAGGAATGTGTGACCCTCTAGATATTGCTGGATTGCAGCTCCCATCATCTTTCCCCATTGGGTCTGCTGTCTAGGGCTGATGGGAGTTGTCCTATGCTTCAGTCAACAAGTGACCCAGGAACCAGGTCGCTGGAGCATAAGAGTTGTTGAGAGCTAATTCCATCCTGGTCAATCACAGAGTATCTAGCAGGATGAAGAGAGAAGCAACAGAATGGTTGTTAGCTGGTCCAGAAGTTGTTGTAAATTGTAGCCAGTCCAAGGTCAGGAAAACACAAACATAGCACTGCTAGTCATCAAGAAGGAGGGTTGAAAACAACAAAACTGCCAGGAAGTGGCTGAGAGATTTATGGGCAGCTGTTTCAAGACATCAGGTGCCTAATCAGGTCAGTGTTTCTTACTTAACAACCATTGAGAATGACACACACTCTCTTTGTCTCTTGGTTGCTAGAGAAATTATGACACTGGGTCTGCAACTTCCTGCTGGGGAGCAAGACTCTTAGCTCCTCTGACTGAAAGAGACCACCAGCTTCAGGAGCTGCAGATTCCTGGCAATCTACCTCCTCCTCTTCTTCTGAAATGTCTTAACTCCAGAGGATGAGGTATGACAGGAGTTGCAGTCCAGAAAAACTATATGTTCCCCACCTCTGGCTCAGCTGTTTTAAAATACAAACGGGAGTTACTTTCTCAGTGAAGGTGCAGATGACAGAGCTGAACAAACTTCACCAGAGGGAAAATGTAATATATGCTACTGTCCAAAATTTTGAAGGGATGGGAGAAGGTGCACTGGGTGGAACTTTCCCTTCTTTGCCAAACTGGCAAGCATACAGTAACTCACTCAAGGTGTGGATGTGGCACTGTTATTCTATCACCATCCTTACAATTCTCACTAAGTAAAAACAGGAACCTGAGGTTATTAGAGAGCTTCTTTTAGGTTTGGAACATTTTGCCCAGTGCTGGAATGCAGCTGTTTCTGTGGAAGGAAGCACAGCAGACATTCTGCGTATGCCAGCAGTATTGCACAAAAGTACTGAGGAAGGGAAATGGGGAATAGTTTATCCATCTAAAATGGCTTTGAAAATACAGGAGGTCTCAACTAGCTAGCACTGATGGCGGCATAATATCTTTTACTAGTAACAAGAAGATCATTTGCATGCTATGCTAGCAACAGAGATCACCTGAAATAATTCTGCAGGCTATCTCCATACTATTTTCATATTTCATTTGCAGTAGTTTGTTGCAGTACTTAGAAATGAACAAAACCTTACTGACCTACAGGATTATTATGGTAAACTTATGGATCCTTCCCATAACAATTGTAGAAGATCCTTTAATTTGCCAAAATAAACTCTTAACTATATGTTATTCACATTTAAGTGTACTTCAACTGGTCATTTTTGCTTTGAAGGAAAATCAACTGTACAGAAACCTGCTGAAAATGTTTTGTGGTCTGGGAGTCTGGAAGTGTTGGACCATAACCACTAACTTTCAGAGCGGTTTGCAGCCCCAGAGGTGTATTTCACCCACCTCTAGGTTAAAGTGTTGGACCAGAGTTTGTGGGGGAGCATCCAGGTTCCAATCTCTAGTGAGCCATGAAACTCGCTGAGTGATTTTGGGCCAGTAACGCTTTCCCAGCCTGACCTACCTCACATGGCTGTTCTGAAGATAAAGGAACAGAACATCATGTCATTCTGCTCCACAGGTAGATCCATTGGATGTTTGGAAGCTGCAGCAGAAGACCGCATAATGGAATTGTGAATTCAAAGCTATTTTAAAAACATAAGAGATCTGCTGCTCTGACCCCAGCCAGAAGGTGACTGTTGTGATCATTCTATGGGCTTTTTCAGTGGTATAAAACAGAGCTAATGAATGCTCTTTGCCCCACAGCGTGGAAGCAGGGTGAGGGTTGGTTCATTGCTGTCCTCTTCAGTTATGTACATGGGCATTTTCAGTTCCAGGTTTTGTGGCCATGGCTATTATTAGCTTCTAGTATATATTGCCCCAGTCTTTTCTATGTCAAACTGTGAGAAAGCAATGACATTTCCCCCCTCTCAGCAAAGAAAATCATGTGAACATACTTGCTATTCCCTTTGGAGTCATTTTTCTTTTTGCTTATGAAAGCTCAAGTAAAATGGACTTCTATTTAAAATATACATATTTAAAAGAGCTTTTGGAAAAATTTAGCCCCAGTGTATTGGTCAAATTGTGAAGAAGATAAATTTAAGCAAAATGTATTATGCCATGACTGCCAAAGAAGAGAAAGCTGCAGGAAAAGGGATCATTTATGTGGACATCTCCATTTCTCATTCTTCTAGCCAATTTGTAACATCATATTTGCTTTCAACTGCACCAGAACATCGGAAAGAGCCATAGCCTGGTGGTGGAGCACATGCGTTGATAATATCCCAGATTCAATCGCTCACTTCTCCATGTACCACCAGGAAAGTTTCCTGTGGTCTGAGCTTGTGTCAATCAGTGTAGACAAGACCAAGCCAGACAGAGCAATAGTATAATGCAGTTTCTTTTGTCCCTGTGTTCTACCAATCATTCTGGAAGCTATGATGTCAGGAGACATTTTCATACTTAAGGCACGTAATCATAAGACCCTGAGAGAATACTAAAAAGTTGCCATCAATTAGTGGAAATGATGTTAACAAGAGCAAGGCGCAGGAAAGGGAGGCAGCAAACTTTCCAGAGTCTCCGGAACAAAAGCAGTAGTTCATATGTGAGGAATTAGCATCTAGATTATCTTGGAAAGGGACATTAAGTCCAAGATAAAGAGCCTCAAGTACTTTGCTCCAGATACTTTCCAGATGTGCACAGAGGCCACCCAGAATTCCAAACTAAAAGTTCATCAGATCTTTGGACCAAGAACATTTTAATTAAGCAAACTGTTTCTAAGTGCTTCTTTGTCTTCAGCTTTGACAAATCAAAGCTTCTTCCACTTTCTGAATTGAGCCCACCCCCCTTGCCAACAAAATAGAAATCTCAGGAGAATTTTGAGGACACAGCCAATATCAGCACAGCTCTGAGGCAGACGCTAAGACTCCTGGGTGGAAGGGTTTGAATTCGTTTTTTATGAATTCATAAAATGCTGTAGTGACCAGTAAGGAGCAGAAAACTGCCTATACCTATACCCTGTCTGGTCTTAGATCCTAAGCCCTGGTTAGTACATGCATGGAAGACTGTCAATAATAATAATAATGGTAACTTGTAAGAATAATAATTAAAATAATAATACAGTAATAATAATAATAATAATAATAATAATAATAAATTATTTGTATCCCGCCCCTCTACAAAATGCAATTGGGGCAGCTTACAGCTTTAAAATATACATACAAACTCCTCCATCCCACCTACCCCTTAAAATACAATTAAATAATTAAACATTTGAAGCATGCTTAATAGTTACTAAAAATACTAAAAACAACACAATAAAAAGCTGGATGGGATCAGACTAATAAGATTTTTTTCTCTCTGATGGCCAATTCAGGAATTCAGGAAAGACCTGCTGGAAGAGATCTGTCTTAAGAGATTTTTTAAAGCTATTTAATGTAGGCTATATTTCAGAGGAAGGAACTGGCAAAACCCCGTCTGAGTACTCTTTGCCTAAGTAAACTCTATGAAATACATAGGGTTGCCATAGGTCAAGAAGCGACCTGAGTACATACATACACATGGAGCAAAAAAAGAAAGAAAAAGAAAAACCTATCCACATTTCTTTAAAGTAAGCTAGACTGAGCCCCTAGAAGATGTGAATATCAGAAAACTCCAATATTATCACTATATACTTGGTAGCAGTTGGTGATGCTGATCTCTATGCCCTAGTCAGTTTACTGTAATGTATTCTCCATGTTATTTCCCTTAGAGATAGTCCATAATTTTTTTTTAAAATAAAATATGTTTATTGTTGCATATACAGCTCATACTGGGACATGGATAGGCCGGAAACACAAGTGTCCATTTTACCCATACCCCATCCTTTAAGTTACATAAGTTCAGTTAAACAAATAAAATCATATATGACTTCCTGATAGTCCATAAATTTTAATTTAAAAATATTTTATTCAATTTTTGAGATTGTTAACAAACATTATTTTTACATACAGTCATATAATATATCCCAAACTTAACACAAAACCATTATTGCTAACAGATATCTATCAAGTCAATTATCCCAATGACCCAAATATTAATATTTCTTCCATTATAACCCTTCCTCCCTCCCACTCCCTCCCCACAAGGGAACAACTTGTTATTTATTCAATATCCCTTTCCTTTGATGCAGAGAATCATATTAATTGTATCTTTTATAATTTTGTACCCCTCCTCTCATAAATTTTAATTTGTACACAATACTCTTGCCAGACTTGTAATTGGGCAATAGAAGAACAGACCATGTCAGACTGATGTCTTACCAACTTCATTGGCTTCTGTTTTATTGCCAGATTAAGTTCAATGATGGCCTTGGCCTTTACATTCCAAAGTACCCTAGGACTAGTACATCTCAGGACCTATCACCTCATCCCATATGGAGCTGATGAAAATTGTATTCAGTTTGCAGCCCACTTACTTGCTCATTTAGCAATAGAAGTGCAATTGTTGAAGATAAGAGACAGGACCTTTTCAATGGTGGCACCTAACATGTGGAACAGCTCCTTAACTGTGGAATACTCTCCTCTTGTGGCTGGACCATGGGCAGTGATCTCAGATAGGCCGGTAGCATGGACCAAAGAGAAAGTCACAACCAAACCAGGATAAAGCCAAATACAGTATAAAGATACAGAAACACACTAGAGCAGTGGCTCTTAACCTTTTGTTTACCAGGGACCCCCAGGACTTAACTCAAGAGTTGAAACCCTAATACTGACGACGACAACAACAACAGCTGAATAGTAATAGTAATAGTAATAGTAATAGTAATAATAATAATAATAATAATAATAATAATAATAATACAATTACACCATCCATTAAACCTTCCCTCAGAGGCACTGGAGGGAGAGGGAAGACTTTTCTCCTGCTTCTTCCTGCAAGTTTGTGGCTGGAGCAGATTGAATAGCAATGCACAGGCCAATCCAGCCACCCACTCTTTGCCTTGACTCCTGTTACATGGCCACTCCATTGCAGGGAAGAGGTGGGCCATGCAGCTTTCAAGCCTTCACAGACCCCCCCCCCCTGTGAGGGCATCGTGGACCCCTGGGAGTCCCCGGACCACAGGTTAAGAACCCCCCCTCTCTCTCTGGCTTTTCTTTGCAAACGAAGATTTAGGAAGGACTCATCCCACATTTTCTGCAAGCGCGCTGATGACTAAAAAGGTCAATCTGAGATAAACAAGTCCGGTTGCAGAAAGTACAGCAGAAGGTCTCCTTGGGTGATGTTTCTAGGTTGTGATTCTTTCTGCGTTGTCGTTTCTCTTCAAGACTTGTTTGGCGTGAGTTCTCAAATAAGGCTGCAGCATTGGGGATAGTGCGTCTCCATGCCTCCCGATGTGAGGCCAGGGCGGACCATTGTTGGTGATCAATTTGGCCGAGCCTGAGATGTTGTTTCAGGGAGTCTTTGTATCGCTTTTTTGGAGCGCCCCTCTTACGCTGACCCATGGCGAGTTCACCATAGAGTAGTATTTTTGGGAGACGATGGTCCTCCATCCTAGAAAAGTGCCCTGCCCAGCGCAGCTGTGTTCTCAATATCATGGCCTCAATGCTGGTGATCCCTGCTTGCTCAAGAACAGCAACATTCGTCACATAGTCAGTCCAGTGTATATTTAGGATTGTGCATATACAGCACTGATGAAAGTGTTCGAGGAGTTGTACGTGTTGGCGATAGGTGACCCGTGTTTCAGATCCATAAAGGAGAATAGACAGTACAATGGCTCTATACACACTGATTTTTGTGCTTCGTCTCAGGTGTTTATTACTCCAGACTCTTTTGTGAAGTCTTCCAAATGCACTATATGCCTTCACTAATCTGTGATCGAACTCTGTCAATCTTGTCATCTGAGGAGATGATGCTTCCCAGGTAGGTGAACTGCTGAACGGACTTGAGCACAGATTTGCCGACGGCAAGGTGGGGATGGTGGTGTTCGTCCTTTGGTGCAGGCTGGTAAAGAACTTATGTTTTCTTCAGGTTGACTTCCAGCCCACACAGCTCTGCAGCTGTTGCGAAGCAGGATGTCAGCGCTGCAGAGCTGCTTCTGTGTGGGCAACACGGGCAGCAGCATCAGCAAAGAGCAGCACAAGGACTAGATTGTTTACAGTCTTAGTGTGAGCCCTCAGACGACTTAAGTTAAACAAGCTACCATCAGTACGGTAACGTATATAGATGCCGTCATCTTGTTTGAGCTCTGCCGTATCCCTTTGGAGCATCATGCTGAAGAAGATTGTAAATAAAGTTGGTGCAAGAACACAACCTTGCTTCACTCCATTAGTTATTAGAAAGGGCTCTGAAAGAGCATTGCCGTATCTGACTTGACCGGGCTGGCCCTGTGTAGCAAGATAATCATTTTAAGGAATTTGGGGGGACATCCTAGTATTTCCAGGATCTGCCACAGACCTTTTCTACTCACACTGTCGAAGGCTTTGGTGAGGTTGACAAATGTTACATAGAGAACCTTTTTCTTCTCCCTACATTTTTCTTGCAGTTGTCTAAGGGCAAATACCATATCTGTAGTACTCCTATTGGCTCTGAAGCCACATTGGCTTTCAGGGAGAAGTTCTTCTACAATAGCAGGAACTAATCTGTTCAGGAGTATCCTTGCAAGGATTTTTCCAGCAATAGAGAGCAGTGTTATGCCTCGATAGTTTGAGCAATCAGATTTTGCTCCTTTTTTCTTGTACAGGGTGATGATGACTGCATCTCGGAGATCTGATGGCAGTTCCCCCTTTTCCCAGCAATTCACAAGGAGTTCATGGACCAGGCTGCTAGCAGTTAAGAACCACTGCACTAGAGAATGTAAAGACCATTCCTCAACCAGAGTTCAAGCTCAACACTTTTTATATTGTTTCCTATCCAGGAAGATCCAATGGGAATGCTGGGTGGGTTCCTGAGAATACTTTATAGAGGCATGTGGCTGGCAGCTTTGTTTTGTTCTGGTGAACATTGTTTTTATACCTGAAGAAAATTCAGTATATTCCTCTGCTATCACAGCATTGTTATGTAAAGCAGAGGTGGGCAACTGTGCATGGAGTGGGGGCCATTTTTTCACCCTGTGCCCACCTGGCAGGCTGCACCATCCATTTTGGTGCACTGGAAGTGATATAATGTCACTTCTGGCTGATGTCAATTTGGCCAATTTTTGAGATTTCTTTTATGTTTTGGGGAGGTTTGAGGGGAAACAAACTGCTATGATTTGGGCACATTTTGGAGGAGAACGTCAACTGAAAATCAGCTTCAATTTTTTTACACTGTTTTAGTCTGGGGACTTTGGGGGGCTGCTGGGGGGGGCTTTAGGGTTGTACTTGGGGGTTCCAAATACTACATGTAGCCTGCAGGCTGCAATTTGCCCACTTCCTAATGTTTAAACATGTGCTTTACAATGGTCCTTCTACCAACATGGACCCTCTGGCCTGACAACTGAATTTGTTTCACAATTTCTCCTGCGGGCTGATGGGAAGCATAATTTCCTCTGTGTTCTCGGATCATCTTACTTCTGGCTGAGTCCCTTCAAATGCAACGTGCCATCCTAGTCAAGATGTCAAGCAACATGCAAAGCAGCCAATCTTCACTGAGGGAAAAGAAGCTGGCACTGGGCTGTATGACCCCAAGGATTGCTCACCACTCTGCCTGTCCCATGTCTCCTTGACTAGGTGAGGTTTGTGGTCAGCCAAGCCATGTTGAGTGAGGCGCTGCTTCACTGCTGCATATGTCAGGGACCTGGCTTCGCTCCATAAGGGGATTTGCCAGCTGGAATAAAGTGAAACAGTTTTCTTGACCAGGCTGCTAGCAGGTGTTTCATTCAAGAAGTTAATGAAATTAGCATGGCCCTAGCATATATTATATATTCTCTGGCCTACTGAAGCTGAGTAGATTGCTCACAAAAAAGATTGCTCACCTGAGTTTTAAAAGAAAAAGCTATGCTAGCTGGGGATGTTGGGAATTGTATTCTGACACATATGGAGAAGACTGATCTTCCCCAATACTCAGTGGCACTAGCTGCACCATGTCGAATCAGGAAGTTGTCTTGTTTCTTCTACCCCAAATCCTTCTCACCAGAAATGCCAGCAACTGAACCCAAAATTTTGTATGCATTCCACCAAAGGGCCTTCTTGTGGATGTAGGTTCCATGAAGCAAACCTATATTTCCAGATCCCTCACCTATATTATGAATTAGTAAAGTCCAGCAATGGATACATTACGTGGTGTTGATGGCTGAATTTTGTTTCTGGCCAAGAGCCATTCCCAACAATGGACTACAGTGCAACGATTGCAAAATTGTTGATCATCTGTTGTTTTGCAGGATCCAGATGTCTTCCCTCAAGCGACTGCTTCTGTTATGAGGAAGTGACAATTTTCCCCAGCATTTGAGCTGTAATATTTTCTTGCTGGGAAAATACAGCTTTCTCTCTGTTTCTGTACCAATGCATAAGCATATCTCTGCATTCCAGATGGCCTGCATATGATATTTTCAGAAGCATCTGTCTGGTCAATGTGGAAACAGAGTTCTGGACTAGACATGGATCTATTCAGGAATTTGTACAAGATTATTAAAAGATCTTCATTTGCATTTCATGCTACTTTTCTCTATCTCAGCTAACTTAGCACTACTGTTGAATACTTGGCTTACGCTCTGATAAAACAAACATGTTTAGCTATGTGTGTCCTATTTTTAAAAATTGTTTTGGTTACAGTTGCTTTTATCTGCCAAGTATTGCATTCTTCTCCTTTTCCCTTTCCCATAAAAATGGGACATATTGTATGTCTGCTGATGTCCAGGACTGTGCTGGCAAGGCTTCAGCTATGCCAATTATAATAGGGCCCTGTTTTTATCTGTTTAAAACAAGTCACAGATGCAGGCCTAGCAAATAAATCTGCGTACTCAAACTATCTCTATTTATTAAGGACAGTCTTTGTTGTTGTCACCTGCCTCTTAAAGCACAAACATTCTAACTAAAGTTGTAGAAATTCCCTCTTCTACACAATTATTGTATTTAAATGCACCAGAACTTTAGGTGCAAGGAGAAAAGGGGACATACTTCTTTAGGAGCTAGCCTTGATTTTAATCACATTTACCCTGAGAGGGGAATTGGGGGTGATAGTGAAATTGCAATTCATACTTGAAGATATTTGTAGATAATTATTTCTATGTACCTATGTACAAATTGTCCACTCAGTATAGGCTCACTGAGAAGCACCTGGCACAGCCTGGGGATGAACTAACCCAGGAGCAGCCAAACAGCAGAATTACACAGCAGAAACGGCACAAAAACAAAGGCTTCAGCTAGCAGCTGTTTCACAGCTCTGACCCACTTTCACACACCAAGAGACTTACAAGCAGGTTCATGCAAAGATAGCTGAAGGTTTTTATCTTCAATTGTAGTATAAACAAACATAGTATATACACAGCAAACCTCATTAACAAACTCAACAGGAGTTTCTCCAACATCCACCAACACTCCACTCTTTATGACACCAACCCACACACCAAAATGCATCTTGTGCTTCAACTAGATAGGAGTATTTGCTAGTCATCCTTCTGCCTAACCACAGCTGTGAACAAACCCACTTCAGCTGTGCTGTTATGTGGTCCGTTGCTCCAATATTTTTCTTCTTGAAGTTAAAGCAATAGTACACTGACACTTACTGCCCAGATCTTGTAAGATTTTCTGGGGACAATCAGAAGCAGTGTTAGAAAAGAGCAAGAAACATTCTGATTCTTAACAGTTAGGAGATTTTCACACTACACTGTTATAGTGTTACTTTTGCTATTGCTGTTTCTTGTGGAATCCTGGGATATGCAGTTTAGGGAGGGGCATTTACAACTCTCAGCCAGAGAGCTCTTAGGCCTCACTAAACTACAAACCCCAGAATTCCACAGGAGGGAGCCAGAGCAGTTAAAGTGGAATAGTAACACTATAACAGTGTAGTGTGAAAATCTCTTTAGTTGCTTTCCAAACCTTTCTCCAGGGCAAATAAAGAGTGTACTTGTGCAGCTAAACTAGGGAGATTTTCAGCCTACACTGTTATAGTGTTACTATTCCACTTTAACTGCTCTGGCTTCCTCCTGTGGAATTCTGGGGTTTGTAGTTTACTGAGGCCTAAGATCTCTCTGGTTGAGAGTTGTAAATGCCCCTCAAACTGCAAATCCCAGGATTCAAGAGGAGGCAGCCATAGCAAATAAAGTGGAATAGTAACACTGTAACAGTGTTGTCTGAAAATCTCCATAGATGCATAGTTATAACAACTTTAGAACAGAGGAGATTTTCAGACTACACTATTTAAGTGTTACTATTCCACTTTAACTGCTCTGGCTTCTTCCTGTGGAATTCTGGTGTTTGTAGTTTAGTGAGGCCTAAGATCTCTCTGGCTGAGAGTTGTAAATGCCCCTCCCTAAACTGCAAATCCCAGGATTCAAGAGGAGGTAGCCATAGCAAATAAAGTGGAATAGTAACACTGTAACAGTGTTGTCTGAAAATCTCCAGTGATTATTATCCCCTCCAAGTATTTTGGAATTCAAATCCCCGAATTCCTGCACATTGACTGTTACCTACCCTGATATTGCCCATCTTGGAATATCACATAAAAGGCAACATTTAATAATTTGGCCTGATGTGGCCTTCCACATGGTTAGCACGTAAACCAGAAACTCCCAGATACCAAGGTTGGAATCACATATGACCAAGGAAGGAATCTTTTGCAATTCCCCAAATAAATACTCAGGTCAGAGATAACACCTGGAGGTGAGTCATTCACTAATCTAGTCAAAAATAGCAGAGTCCTTGGTGCTTATACAACTGGTTCTTCCTCTCCCCTTTTCCTCCAACAATAGACCTTGCCAGCTTCTATTCAGTTAGAAATACATTGCCCATTAATGATGGTTAACTCTTCCAGAGCACCCTTTGTCTAGTCCTGGGAACCTCCAAGAAACACTGTATTACACTCAAAATCCCATCCCTTCAGGGGAATTGTCACATATAAATATCACCACCAAAATGTCAACAGTTCTTCCTCCTAATCCATTTGCTGTGAGACCCTCAGAATGCATTTCTGAGAACCTTCTTCTGCACAAATCTCTGCTCCTCCGATAGAGCTTTGGTGGAGCCATGGTGGCGCAGTGCTTAAATGCCAGTACTGCAAGTCACCATGTTGCAAGTTCAATCCTTAATGCAGTGTAGATGTGTAAATGGCTATTGCTTAAAACAATTTGTAATTCGCTCCGATAGCCTTGTGGCTGAAGAGCGGGGTATAAATAAATAAATAAATAAAAATAAATATAAATAGATATTGTATCACCCAAGAACCCCCTACTCTATTCCTGTATCCAAATATTTCCTACTGTCTTTGAAAGTCTTGTGTGATTGCCTGAAGCCTGAGTGCTTGAGTGACTGCTGTTGATATTAATTCCCAATAAAGATCATTTAACTGTACGTTTTGGCTTCCCATATTAATTTCAATTGCTAGTGGGATCCTCGCAGGCCCCATGCAATTCGGGTAACATCACCAAGTTGGCAGGGCCTTCTAGGAAATGAAGTCCAAATCCAAGGCATCTAGGGAGCCAGAGATTGAAAACGATCACATTAGAAAGATTTTGACACATTGTAAAGACTATTTGACACACAGTTGAGAACTACCAGGCCCCAGGTTAGTTGTGCATATGTAGCAGGAATGGATAGCTGGTGGAAGAAACAAAATTTAATAATAATCAGGGACGTAGATCCCAGTAATAGTGGGAGCCAGTGCTTCTGATTGAATTGACCTGCCCCAAATATAGTAAATTATTAATTCACAAGTGATCTTCCTGAGAAATTCCTTATGAAAAGTTGCATCTGAAAATACTGTATATAGAGCTTAATTTTGGGAAAGGCTGTGAATTACTATTATCTTATTAAACATGATTCACAACAAATGGATGGTTATTACTAATTATCAGCTAAGTGCTTCTCACATTATGGGGGTGGAGGTGAGGGGCATTTTAATCTTTGCACACTGCTAGTGACTATACAGAACCTGGAAGTAGGTCCAACAAGAACTTCAGGTTGTACTGTGAGTCAAGAACATGTATGTCACCTAGCTATTTTGTTTATTGTTAGTGAACCTGGAAGGTAAGTTTGAAGAAAGGAAATAATTAGTGGCATTTGCAATAAAAATGTCTAGAAAAACAGTCCTAAAGAGTATTGGTCTATTCATAGAATGTTTGCAACTGTTGGCCTATTAGAATTAAACAAACAAGACATTAACAGATAATATACATCTGTTATTAGAATCAGTTAAAGGTAAATTCTGTGGTAACTTTCCCTAAATAGCAGAAAAGCATTGTCCCTCTCACTTATTAACCTGATATCCTGGGGGTGTGGGTGCAATCACCAGGAACGTCTAGGTTTTGTGTTCGTCAACCATATTTCTTACCCCCCTGCCCAATTTTCAGTCTGCTTTGCATCCATGATCTTCATGCTAGTTTGCCTCAGTTTCCCTTTTCTTCAGCAATAGTTTACTGCTATTAATTTTAAACGCCTGTTTTTGTGGAAGAAGAGTCAGCTATAGTGTATTACTTGAGTCCACTGGAGGGAAAATAGGACTGTGAAGTAGCCCTGACTCTGTATGTGCATGCACACACCACATACACACACCTTAGAAGTAAGGTTACTTTTGTGATCCACTCAAGTGTCCTCCTTCTGGAGAACCCTCAAGCTGGATCCTTCTAGAGACACTCCCAGGGATTCCTCTAGCCTGGAAATCCCCAAAACTATAACTTGTAGGTGCCACCACCTCTTGATTTTGAGATCCCCCCTTTTCATGGACCAAAAGGAGACAGTCGGGGTCCCTAGGGCCTTTCCAGTCCTGGCTGAGGTTTTACCAACCCCCTTCCCTTCTCTCCAGAAACAGACAAGAGCATCAATGCAGCATGACCCAAAGCAATAGGCACATGCAGCTTGGCTTAGATAGGAAAAATAAAGGCTTATTTTATTCAAGCAATTAAAAACATGTTTAAGAGGTAATCACCCCCAAAGTGCTAAACAATAATAAATAAATACAGAGAAAGAAAGAACGAATCAAAAGAAGGGGGGCAGCAGTGGCTGGAAGTCCACTCCTGATTTTGAGCGGGGGAAACCACTCAGGCATTTTTTAAATGTTAAACATTGCAAGATGTTTTATGAACTACTTAGAACTGTGCTTCTCAGGCTGTTTGATATAGGGGATGAGCATTCCCCCCACCCCGTGTCAGTAACAAGCACTATATTTGTGCCCATTAACTTGTGGTGTACCTTCAAGTCATTTCTAAATTATGATAACCCTAAGGGGCCCTATCATGGGGTTTTCTTGGCAAGATTTCATAGAATCATAGAATTGTAGAGTTGGAAGAGACCACAAGGGCTATCCAGTCCAACCCCCTGCCACGCAGGAATCATGATCAAAGCATCCCTGACAGATGGCCATCCAGCCTCTGTTTAAAGACCTCCAAGGAAGGAGACCCCACCATGCTCCGAGGGAGTGTGTTCCACTGCCGAACAGCTATTACTGTCAGAAAGTTCCTCCTAATATTGAGGTGGAATCTCTGTTCCTGGAGCTTGCATCCATTGCTCCGTGTTATAGTCTCTGGAGCAGCATTTGTTTGGAGGGGGTTTCCCCTTGCCTTCCTCTGAGGCTGAGAGAGTGGCTTGCTTAGGGTCACCCAATTGATTTTCATGGCCAAGAGGTGATTTGATACCTGGTTTCTAGAGTCCTAGTCCAATACCCAAATCACTACTTCTTTCTTTTCTGACAAGCACCAAGGGTTGGCAGCCAATGGCTCAGGTACCAGCCCTGGACCACTACTTTGAGTAGCACTGATCTGAGGATGGAGCAATCTTTTGTTCTGCTGCTCCAGAGACTAGGACACAGAGCAATGGATTCAAACTACAGGAAAAGAGATTCCACCTAAACATTAGAAAGAATTTTATGAAAGCAAGAGCTGTTTGGCAGTGGAATATGCTGCCTCGAAGTGTGGTGGGGTCTCCTTCTTTGGAGGTTTTTAAAGAGACATTGGATGACCATTTGTTATGCATGCTTTGGTTGTGTTTTCCTGCATGGTAGGGGGTTGGACTGGATGGCCCTTGTAGTCTCTTCCCACTCTATGATTCTATGATCTAATAGGTGAATCCTTGCTTGTGTAGACTTCCATGAGAGAGGCAATTCATCCTTTTTTTAAAAAAAACCAGAAAATGGGCCATCTCTGGGGTGGGATTAAGGAGAAAAAGCAGCTTTGAGACACACATTACATGCACATATGCAACCCCAGGACTGTACTTTGCTCACTGCCCTGTTGTAGACAGATCTTTGCAAGAATTAAGGAGAATGCCAATAATGAAGAATTAAACATCAGTAGGATTCACATAGGACCATAGAATGATTAACTGCATGCCATTCCAATGCAGTTTCTGTTGGCATTATCAACCTTTTGCATGCCTATACTCATTGGTAATTGCATGTTGCCCTCTCTAGGAGTCTAGGCATACCATGTTTATGGTTACTTCCTGTTTGTTTGTTCACTCTCTTCCTGCAACACATGGCTTTCCTTTGGTCTCTGGGTCTCATCTTCTCACACCTCATTCTTCTTCCCTCCCCTGCCTGCCCTCCATGAAGCATGTGATAAGAGTTCTCCTGGTACTATGTACTTATTCTTATCTTTTCTGTCCCTTCTTCAAGAAGATGAACCTGTGTTGATTACGCACAAGTATTTCATAAGTAAAACTACATTTATATACCTTATGGAGAAGATGAAATTAGATTCCTTTCTCTGCTAAATCTGGTGGGGGGGAGGAGAGTTGGCTTGTGCTCTGTTCAAATTTCTGCCTAGTGGTGCATTAGAAGCTCTGCTTGAGAGAATGAGAGATTCACTAAAATCTCTCATATTTTCCCAACAATTTCAATGTCATCTTCTTCCATGCACCTAGGCCCCATTTACACAGCAAAATATTCCCTTAAATAAATCGTTAAGATTCCTAATTGTTCCCACACATCGCGCCACAGTATTGCCTCATTCAGAAGGGGGGGAGCTCAAAACCTCAAAAGTAGCGTGATAGGGAATTTCGCTACTTTTCCTGACTTTTTTGAAAAGTTGTGTGACTTAACGCATTATTGATTGTGTGAATTACCATTTCGGAAAAGTCTGTGTGAACTACCAGCAATCTTTCTGATACAGTCACAGCAGAGTTGTGCTGTGATTGGTTGGGCTGTCCAAGGAGGGGATGGACTTGCAAGAGATGGAGGAGCCTGAAATGAAAAAACCAAGCCCCTGTTGTTTTCAGCCATGGAAAACATCCAGCAAGCTGTCTGCAGCCTGCTTGGCTCTGTGTGTGTGAGGGGGGGGGAGGGAGGGGGTGAGATTGAGTAGCGATGGGCTCCTCCAGCTGTTCGCTCGCTCGCACTCCTCTGCTCGCATTTGTGTGAAGGGGGGCTTGATGGCGGGGGAATAGCTCCTCCATGGCTGAAAGGGCTTTTGGAAGAAGAGGCATGAAAACTAGCAGGCATTCCTGAGAGAGATCAGATAAGAATAAGAACTTAAATATATCCTCTCGCCCTCTAATACTACTTTGGAAACAATACTTATAAAGGATATAGGTTTTAAGAGATACTTGATCTATAGTATATAGGAGAAAGACGCAAATGATAACTTGACTAAGAGAGAAGTTATGAGACAAATAATGGTTAAAGGTTTATGGAAGTTGAGTGATGGAATTGTATATGGATGTAGAAAATATATGCAAAGACTAATAAAGAGATTGACAATAGGAGAAGAAGGAATAAACAGGGAAGGTTAGGCAGGAAGTCAATAGAAAGTGTGGGAATGTATGAGAAGATAAAGTGAAGAGGGAATGTTGTAAGTGTAGAGAGTATGAGAAAGTGAAAGGAAGAATAAGAGGAAGAGTGAAGGGAAGAAGGGATGGGATAAAGAAAGGATGTAGATGGAAAGAAGAAGAAAGGAGAAGAAAGGATGGTAAAGGAAATGAAAGAGATAGAAAGCAAGGATGGATGGTTAAATTATCTTATAAAATATGAAAACAGTATGAGATTAAGGCGAATAATGATATATAAATGTATGGTTATGTCTGATGAAGTTTCAGTTGTCTAAATCTCTTAAATAAAATATATAAAAAAAGAAAACTAGCAGGCATTCCTAAGGCATTCCTTAGCCTTTGCTAAGGCATAAAAACTAGCAGGCATTCCTCAGAGGAGGGAAAGATCAGAGCACTTTCTCTCTCTCTCTCTCTTTCCCTCCCTCCGTTTCATCTTCTCCCAGATGTACTTGGGAGGCCACGCCCCCCCACCTTTGCCTATCTGAACCAGAAAGCAAAAAAATGAACAGAGCAACCAATTTCCCAATAAATCATCTAAACTACCCGGCACTGGTGCAAAAAAGTGCTAAAGCGCAGACTATCGCAATAAAAACTGCCGTGTAACTGAGCCCTCAGTGACTTCCCAGCTAAAATGAAAGCTGGGCTGAGCAAATGAGAAACTCCCTAGCAGCAAACCCATTTTACCAATTAAGTTTAGATCAATATGAAGGAAAGAAGTTTAGTCCAAGTATAACCATTAAATAACAGCTCTTCTTCCATTCTAAGCTTCTAAACACCCAACAAATAATGGGAAACATTATTGTAAGATTGAGACATCCTTGAGTGTCTTTAAAATGAGGTCATTAAATTCTGGCCTCTATCAACCATCAATAATACTCAACATTTATATAAACAATTTCAAGTGTTCCAAGTGCTTCAAAGCATAATACTCTCCACTGGGAGAAGCTCAGAAAATGGCAGATACAATATATTATATTGTCACAAGCATAATGGATTTTGCTGTCCTACCGCTATGTCTTCAGTTTATTGCTCATAAGGGGGATTCTCTTAAGAGGATACAATGGTGAAAAGGCACTTAGCACAACAAAGGAACACTCTGTATGGATAAAGGGGGACTTTGCAAAAAGGAAACTTTGCAGAAATGTCAGGAGAGAGCACCTTTACACAGTAAGCAAGAGAAAGGGGAACATGATGTACTGTTTAACTACTACCATCATGTCCCAGCTCTTTCCTCACCCGCTTTGGCAAATGTTCATACTGTGTCTGGCCTGATCTTCAACAGTCTCACTCTCTACAGTCGGAACAGTTTCCCAATAGTAGGGAGGCTCTCTGTTGGCAAAAACCAGCCACTCTATTCATACTATTGCAATTGCAGGTCAAAAATTTAAAAGCACTTTTGCCTTAAGGCAGGAACACAGCCTAGGAGCATGTAAAGGAAGTTCATGCATACACAGGGTTTCACTGCTTACCATGATGGAAGAGATGAATATACTTCAATTTCTACAATTACTCCTCTCTCCGTGATAAAGCTTGAGCACTGGTAAAGTACTCTGGCATCATCTCCCCGATTACTTCTATTCCCATACAAGCACAGTCAAATTCTATATTTCTACTCAGTCCCATTACCTACAACTAGGTAAGAATGTTTAGACTTCCACACTGTGTTAACTGAGGGTGCATCCACACTACACAATTATAGCATTATTATTCCACTTTAAGTGCCTTGGATCTGTCCTATAGGATTCTATAATTTGTAGTCTGATGAGGGACCCAGAATTCTCTAGGACACTACCTTGAAGTACACAATTAGAGCTTTCCAGTAGAGAATTCTAAGTATATTACAAAACTACAAATCCCAGGATTCCATAGGACTGAAACAGATATCATCATGTGGTGATGAATCAGGGACTATATGCTCCTGCTGTTGTCTGTTCATCCTCTTTCTCATCCATTGCTCCTCCACACAGGGGTTTCCCAGAGGTACAGTATCTTAGCTGTGTCCTGTTCCACATTCACCCTGGGTTTGGACCATCTCTTGATCAGCAGTATTAAACTACTCTTGGCTCCAATCCCCAGCCAAAAGGATTACCTAGCAGATTCCCTTTTGCCGGATCACTTGATGAGAGCCAGTTATCAACAACTGGTCAAGGTGTTCCTGTCACGGAACTGCTGTGGTAAAGGACACTTCCTCTGCTATCTTCTGAAATATTGTCCAAAGCACAAGAGCCATAGTGGAGTGACTGACATCCATGCATGCTTCCCTTACAGAATCTCATAGATATTGTTCAATCATAAATTCTGCCTTTGCCATATGTATTGTTTCTTTGCAGCTTGTTGTTGTGTGCCTTCAATTTGCTTCTGACTTAAAGCAATCCTAAGGTGAACCTATCAAGGGGTTTTCTTTTTTTTTAATGAAAGTATTTTTTATTAAAGTATTCCTCTTAGCACTGGAAGTACTATGGTATTCAGGAATATGCAAAATCATATAACTATACAGTTATCAATTGGCAACACAAATTTGCTTCTTTCCAAACACATTTTGCTGACTTGAAATTTCTGGACTTCTACCTAAACTATTAGAAAGATTTGTTCAGAGGGCTTTGCCATTGCCTACCTCTGAGGCTGAGAGTGTATGACTTGCCCAAGGTCACCCAATGGGTTTCCATGGCTGAGTGTGGATTCAAACCCTGATCTCCCAGAGTCCTCCTATCTAACATTCAGACTACTACACAATACTAGATGTCATATCTGCATGGAACTGATTCCCAAACCCTCTCCTTCCATGGCTGTTTTGCCATGCTCACTGCTCTACCCTGGTCTGCTGGAAACAAAGAGGCATCAATGCTCCTATAAAGTGACTAGTGAGAGGGAACATTAAACAGCATACCTGTCTTTTTGTTTCACCTGTTTCCTTTTTTGATCTATATACTCAAACCTCTCCCTTCTGTATCACCCCCATCTCTGCCACCAGGAGATTGCCAGGAGATGAGCAGATCACTCTTGCTAGAGATCTTAACCTACTTGGTTGCAAGGGACTTCTGAAATCCAGGAGCTGTAGGCTTCCCACCCCTGCTTAAATCCAAAGGTATCCATGGACATAATTTCAAGAACAAACTTGCAACAGAGTTGAGGGGGCCTAGCTGGGGAAAATAAGGAGCATAATAAGATTCAGAAACTGAGGAAAAGCCAACAAAAGCATCTGGAAATGGGTGTGGTTATGGAGAGCAGCAGTTGAAGATAATTGATAACAATGACAGTATTTTGGGATTGATGGATTAGAGCCAGGAGATGGAGCAGTGCAAGCACACAGGAGGATGTCAACGAGTTTGTTACAGTAGCATATTAACATACGTTGAGGTGTTGGCCACCAAATGTGTATTAATACATAATAGCTCTGCCAGATGTCCTGGCAAAACATTCTAAATTGTTTCAGCTTTCATGACATTGTCAGTCTTGAGCACAGAAATTCCTTTCTCTTCCACAGAGCATCAAGTCCCACGGAGATTTGCAGTGGCAGATCAGTATGCCAGTGAAATGCACCGTGTGATCCATTAATTCCCAGTAGAATGATTCATAACCATCAAAGTTCCATTGAGATGGTTAGGATTACCACATGGATAATCTTTATCATGTGCAGGTGGTCTTGCTTGAAGCACTGTTCAGGTGGTGAGTCAAACAGGCTCCTGAGGGCATAGGCCTGGAGGTTTGGGAGATGCTGGTTCAAAAACCCTGGTCAAGGCCATGTAATACGTGAGAACCAGTGTGACACTCATCCTCATCACCCTACACCATTATAATGCTGTATTCCACTTTAACTATCATGGCAACATTCTCTGAAATTCTGGGGTGTGTAGTTTAGTGAGGCCCAAGAACTCTCTGGCTGAGAATTCTAAATGCCCCTCCTTAAACTCTGAATCCCAGGATTTCATAGGATGTTGCCATGGCAGCTGAAGTGGAATATAGCATTATAACAGTGTAGTGTAATATGGCTCGCACTCAATACAAGCAGACTTGTTTTATTTTTATTTCCAATTATTAGTCATGCTGTTAGAAATCTTGTAAAATCGGAATACCAAGACTGAAATCCCTGCCTAATGACAAACCTTACTCTATACCTTTCAGTCTGTCACAACCTTGAACCTAGGAGCTAATTAGAATCTGTTAATTTTGCCTGATGATTGTCTTGTTCTGCTGGCAGCAGCACTCCAGCTGGGCTTCAAGCAGAAACATTTCACACTGCCTGTTCATTTGAATGTGAAAAATGGGGAGTGGGGAATGGAACCAGGGACCTTTTGCATGCAAAGCAAAATGTGTTTTATCATTAAAATACAGTCAGCAACATGATGTGAGGTTTCCAAAGTTAAACTAGATATCACCTATTATATGGAGAGATTATGAGACAATTTTTTCTTAAGGTTAAAATATGCAACGTGGATGAGCGTGATGACCTCACACATCATACTAAAGAGTAGGTTTGTTGTCTTTTGCAGTGGCTGTATCCTTTTAATGGAGCATGGTATACAACAAATAAAGGGGGGCATCTGGAGCTTTTCCTAGTGTGGGGAATAAGGACAGAAAAGTTCACTTGCTTTATTTCTCTATATCAGGCTGCTATTGCTATTTGCTGTTACAGAGCAAAGATGGCCCATACCTTTTTCAGATCGTCATTGTTCATTTATATCCATTTTGTGGTGTGGTCAATGAAGATGGTCACTAGTGGGGAAAACAAATATTTGAGGAAAAGTGGAAGGATCTCAGAAAGTTTAGCTTGGAGGAGATTAAAAAAAAAATGATAGCATTCTTCAGCTACCTGAAAGGATGCCATATAGAAGAGGGGAAAGATTAGCTCTCTGCTGCACGAAATGGTGGAACTAGGTATAATGAGTTTAAGGTAAAGGAAAACAATGTTCAACTGAATATTAAGATAAATGTCTTTCTGGCAGGACCAGTTCAACAATAAAAATCAGTTACTACAGGGAGGGTCTCCCTTGCTGTCTAGAAATCTTCCAGTAGAGAGTTGACATTCATCTGCTGAGATGCTTTAGGCTCTGGAATAGTTCTAGATCTGGATTTTCTGCATCAAGAAGTAGCTTGGGTTAGATGGTAACAAATTTTGCTATGATAAGGTTTTACTCTTCTTTTCTTCGTGGACCGGATGCAAAGGGATGGCTGCTAGAGATGCTGCCTTGGCCCCTGGAAACTAGATTTTCATTTACACAGAGCCACTGGGAGCGTTCAGTAATGAAATGTTGTTAATATGTTTATGACACACAGCTCTGCATTTTTGTAACTACAGTAAACATCTATGTGCTACATACTATTTCTATCTTAAATTAGTATCTGGATGCTGTAGTTAGTGATAGGAATGAACTAATTAAAATCAATTAAGGTGGAAATTTTATAGTGAATAGAAGCAACTTAATGTGAATCGAAGGCTTTCACGGCCGGCATCCATAGATTTTCCTTGGTTTTCTTCTGGGCTGTGAGGCTGTGTTCTGGAATAGTTTCTTTCTGACGTTTCGCCTGCATCTGTGACTGGCATCTTCAGAGATGTCAGAAACGTCAGAAAGAGACTATTCCAGAACATGGCCTCACAGCCCGGAAAAAAAACAAGGAAAATCTATAGAAGCAACTTAAACTTATTTTTCAACTAAAGTGAATAATACGAAAGTAATCCGACAGTTAAGTTATTTGTTAATGAAAATGTCAGACAGTGATAGACAACCAACAATTTTTGTGTGAAAGTACTTGTAGGTTTTTGGTAGTCACTGAAAGCCAAGAATGTTTATATCACAAGAGCCAAGCCATTTACTCAAGAGTAGTTCTTATGGGATAAATTGTATGAAGGGATTTTGAAATTAGCAGTCACAGTAATTGATAGTTCCTTACCCTTCATTCCATTTCTAAAAGTAATAAAGGATCTCGATACTGAAACTAGACTTTTTTATATATAAAATCTGGAGGTCTGCAGAAAGTTGCAATCAATAAATCAATGAATATGGTACTTCATGTGATATATATATATAAAAAACCCAAATACTTTAAGAATTAGCTTCAGATAACTTTACCCTCATACTTTTCAAAACATTTTTTTTGGCCTAAATTCAGTTGCTAGTGGTCCGATTCCTATTCCAGTTATTTTATTTTATTGTGTGTGGGTGTGGGTATGGGTGTGTTTTAGTATTTATTAAGTATATAAAATGTTTAATTATTTAATTGTATTTTAAGGGGGGTGGGATAGAGGGTTTTATATGTATATGTTTTAAATGTTGTAAGCCACCCTGATTGCATTTTGTAAAAGGGCGGGATATAAATAAATATTATTATTATTATAAATAGGATAGCTGATTGAATCAGTTGCTAAATGTAAGTCAATGCTTATGTAAGTGCCATTGATTTAATGCAACTAAGTTGCATTTTGGCCATAGTCTCAAAAATGCATATACCTGAATCAAAATATTCTGAAACACCAATATTAAATTCCACAAACATTTCAGGCTTTGTGTGTTTGGATGAAACAATTCAGGTGCATTTAATTTTTGTTATCCTACAAAATTGCAACAAAAAACACAAATCTAATTTATTAAAATATAAAACAGATAATTTTTAATTTGATTTTGGAGTATATTTATCTTATGTAAAAAAATTTAAAAATGGCTGGAGTGTTAGAGCCATGAAACATATTGAATGATCTCGAGCAAATAATTATATTTCAATTTAATCTACTTCAGATGGTTGTTGAGATTATAAACTAGGGAAGAAGAAAACCATGCATGTTATCTTGAACTTACTGAAGGAAAGGTTTGATATAAATATAATTAATAACTAAGTAAATGAGTATTTTCTCCCCAAAGAAGGGTTTTTTTTTCTTCCAAAGGACTTGAGGACTCCAGTACAGTAAAAATAGCAAATACAGTCTAAATGGGGATTTTAAATTATATAGATTCAGTTAAGAAATCAAACATACCTGGATAGACTGGAGAGCTGGGCCAAAGCTAACAAAATGAAATTCAGTACGGAGAAATGTAAGGTACTGCACTTAGGGCGGAAAAAATGAAATGCATAGATATAGGATGGGAGAGACCTGGCTGAATGAGACTATGTGCGAAAGGGATCTAGGAGTCCTAGTAGAACACAAGTTGAACATGAGTCAACAGTGTGATGCAGCAGCTAAAAAGACCAATGCGATTTTGGGCTGTGTCAATAGAAGTATTGTGTGATGTCCAGCCAGGACTGTTTAATTCTCCCCTGCATTTTCCTTTGTTTTCTTTTCAAGGCCTTAGCATGTCTGAGTATAGGAATACTTCATTGTATTAGACTTGTGGGAGGAGCTAAGAATTCCCCTGCATTTTTCTAGGTTTTGGTTTGTTCCTTCCCAGCAAGCTCTGTTCACCTAGAAGCTTTTTAGTTACTTTGGGCAGTCTTTGCTTGCAGAGATCAGTTCTGGTGGCAAACAGGCCCAGACAGCCGGGAAGGGCATTTCTTACACCATCAGCCAAATTAGTTACCAACAATCATCAGCCAAATTAGTTGCCAACAACAAAGGAATCAGGAGCTGAAAGACCCTGCACCAGCTCCATTGAGTGAGGAGATCAAACCCAGAGAGATGTCACCCTGAAAACAGCTGAAACTCAAACTGTAAAGTACCTTTCATTTCAAGCCTTTTAGAGCTGGGGAGGAGAAAGCCCTTTTCTTTTGTTCTTTAAAATAAACTTCCCCCTTTTTTGAACTGGATATTCAGCATCAGAGCCTTTTTGGGTAAAGGAGTTTGATCTCACCAGGGTACTGGCGTTGCACACCCAAACCTGCCACCACCTTTAGTTGGGTGTGTCTTCACATATTGTGTCTAGATCAAGGGAAGTAATAGTGCCGCTCTATTCTGCCTTGGTCAGACCTCACCTAGAATACTGTGTCCAGTTCTGGGCACCACAATTCAAAAAGGATATTGACAAATTGGAGCATGTCCAGAGAAGGGCAACTAAAATGGTGAAAGGTCTGGAAACCATGCCTTATGAGGAAAGACTTAGGGAGCTGGGTATGTTTAGCCTGGAAAAAAGACAGTTAAGAGGTGATATGATAGCCCTGTTTAAGTATTTGAAGGGGTGTCACGTTGAGGTTGGAGCCGGCTTGTTTTCTGCTGCTCCAGAGACTGGAACACGGAGCAATGGATGCAAGCTCCAGGAACAGAGATTCCACCTCAACATTAGGAGGAACTTTTTGGCAGTCAGAGCTGTTCGGCAGTGGAACACACTCCCTCGGACTGTGGTGGGGTCTCCTTCCTTGGAGGTCTTTAAACAGAGGCTAGATGGCCATCTGTCGGGGATGCTTTGATCGTGATTTCCTGCGTGGTAGGGGGTTGGACTAGATGGCCCTCGTGGTCTCTTCCAACTCTACAATTCTATGATTCTATGATACTATGCATGTGTTCCTAATTATTCATTTCACCACCAGATTGTGTCATGAATGCAAGTAGCTATAGGGAATCTTTGTTTTATTTTACTTCATCATGAGAATAATTCCAAGGTAAAAGGTTTTAAGCCAATAAGTATTTGGGAAGAGAGAGTCAGCGTGGTGTCGTGGTTTGAGCATTGGACTATAACTCTGGAGGCCAGGGTTCAAATCCCTGCTAAACCATGGAAACCCACTGGGCAACCTTGGGCAAGTCACATTATCTCAGTCTCAGAGGAAGGCAAAGGCAAACCCCTTCTGAATAAATCTTGCCAAGAAACCCCTGTGATAGGTTTGCTTTAGGGCTGCCATAAGTCAGAAACAACTTGAAGGCACACAACAACAAATAATTTGGGAAGGAAAGGCAGACACCTTTAACATTGATTTATCAGTAAGTACCAGAAGACTCCTCCTCTCCTTTTGTCTAGAAAAGCTTGATACCAGCCAGCAAAGTATATATAAACAGCAAATAGCTGGGAAGGTGGCCAACTTTTAATGAGCACACCAGAATGCAAGCACAGTCATGAAAGTCAATGGCTTACAGCAGGCAGCATGGGTCCAAACAAGTCCATGAGTCAGTGGAAAAAAGGCAGCAGAGTAATCAGGAACAGTCCAATGTCAAGGCACAAATCAAGGCAGCAAGGATCAAGACAACAAGAAGCTTTCTCCAGGAAGATCACTTGATCTCTGACAAAGCCTCCATTGCTTCCCAAGCATATACAGTATAGCAATCAAGGCTTTGTCAGGTGCTTCTTGATGAGTAGGTTTTTCTCATAAAGTCTCAGAGATTTCCTTTGAGCTTCCTTTTAAGCTTGCTGCTGGGTGTATGATGGTGGAGGTAAGTCCGTCTCTTCTTCTTCCTCCTTATCTGAATTGGCAGGGCTCTCTGCCAGGACTGGTGCCAACCCACTAGGGCCAGGCTCTTCCTCTGCTTGAGCCTCCAGGTTGGCAGGCTTTCCTGCTGGCACAGGTATAGATAAACCTATGCCAGGGTCCATAGCCCCTTCCCTGCCATGTCCTCCTCCTCCTCTGATTCCATACCCTCATCAAACTCACAGGGCATGACACCCCTTCCTTCTCTACTTTTTATACTGAAAGAGAAAAAGATGGCTATTTTTTTGAAAAAAAACCAACACTGGAAGGGAGCAGTATTCTTTGCATCTAGATGGTTCTCATATATTCTACGTTGCATAGTCCATAGAGGCTCCTCATCTGTCCCAGGAAACAGAATGTTGACATTCTTACTCCTGGGATTTTGTTGAGATCTATGGTACTATTAAATCCTCTACCTTTCTAACATCTATCTATCTATCTATCCAACTCTTGAGTATGTTTCCTTTCCCAGTGTGCTGATAGGCCATTTAGGAAACATACCCAACCAATCCCCTCCCTCCTTTCACTCCCTTAGCCAATCACCACCCACATGCAAATTCCCTCTCCACCTCACAATCCACTCATTCCACTCAATCTGCATCTACACCCCCAGCTTCACAAGGGCCCTTCCCCCCCTCCTCTCACTCCCTTAGCTACTCACCACCTACAGCAATATTTTTTATTAAAATAATACCATGTACTGAATCATGTGAAAGGATTCTGAGAAAAAACACATAAAACAATTTATGAAATATATCAAATGAGTTATTAATATAACCTTTACAATCTCCTATAACAGCATATGTTACGCCGGGTACAACTATCCTAGTAAATATAATTTACATATTTTTTAGCTGATTAAAAATTAACAGAATGATTAACTTATCTGCTATGGGGCCCCAACTATGGAATGTCCTCATCAGAGGGGTTGTCTATATGAGGCAAAAAGAAGCAAATTGCTTAGCAGTAAAGGCAACTCACAGGAGCTGCGATTTGTCTTAATGATTTTTGGGTTTTTTTTTTTTAGGTATATCACAGGCATGCAAAGCTATCCTTGTTTGCTGTGCAAACAGGCATGATGGCAAATCAAGATGGCAGCCGTGAGTGAATTATTCACATTTTTATTCTCACCAGTTGCTGCCACCGACAGTATCTTTTTAAAAGAAATATCTAAGCTGCAAAACTGTGATATTTTGCCTTAACAGAAAAACAAGAAAGGTTTTATTGCATTTGTGCTCACTTACTAAAGCGAAAAAAACATGGCAGTTCTGGGCGCTTGCCTTGTTAGCAAGCCCTGCCCTTGCGCTCATCCGGTCAATCAGCTTTCAGCTTCTGGTCCTTTGGGAAAGTAAATCAAGTCGAATTGCTTGTCCCAATGAGCAGGAATGTGCATCCCCCCCCCATGTTTTTAAAAACTCCAAGAAAAACCGCAAAAGCTTTTCCTTTGGAGTTTCTAGTGTTTTTGGCTCCCCTCCTTCTGAGCATGGTGATACAATGTGGGATGCCATTAAGACAGGTCGTATCCTCCTTGCATTCTGTGATGAATATTTCGCCATTTAAATAATCCCTTAAAGACTCAAAAGGGACTCCTTTCAACCATGGCAAAACATGTTTTTTTACCAAAGCCTTTAAAATATAAGAGTTTATACCAAAATCTATACAGGTTTTTAATTTATTTAATGTTTTCATTGATAAATTGTATACTAGTAATATGCTTTTTGGATTGTTTAAATTGTTCCTCACTGTTCACTGTTTCTTTTTTAAGTTATTCTAAAGTGTTTTAAATTGATTTTATCTGCACACTGCCCTGAGATCTTGTGATAGGGTGGGGTATAAATGTACAGTAGTACCCCTATATCCACTGATTCATTATCCACTGATTCAATTATCCACAGGACACAAAACAGCACACCTACCATAGGGTCTTCCTAGAAAATGTGTCCTCTCTAGCCATTTTCTAGGTCTTCTAAGGCAACTCTATGGTATTTTAAACCAGAAGTCCCATTATTTTCAATGGTGTTTGCTATTATCAATGTTTTTTGGTGTCCACCCCCCCACCAATCCCCAGGGGATACGGGGGTCCTACTGTAATAATAAATAAATAAATAAATAAATAGTAAACACTATTCACTCTGTTCTCCTAACTTCTGTATCACTGGATATGGTCTAGGCGAATAAGGAGTAAAAAGACACTTATAAGCCAACAATGATGCTACTCAAGTCTCAAGCTTTGAAAAAGCTGTTAGTTCTTTCTGCAACTGATGAGCAAGTACTGTAATCTCCATATCAGAAGATATGTCATTTCATCTCTTTTCTTGCAATTATAAACCATGCTTGGATAACCAGCAGTCTTGATAACTGAGCTGCATTTTACAAGAAGCTGCCCTTGAAGACAATTTGGAAGCACTACTTACTGCAAAACACAGCTGTATGCCTCCTTATGGAGAAGAGGCATTGCAAACATATCTGCACTGACTGCAAATATACATTTGGGTTCAATTCAAACTTGTTTTATCTATAAAGTTCTTGATGTCCTGGGCCCCACACATATGAACAATATATCTGTATATATTGTTCCCCACTATAGATTTTATCTGCTCAGGTTTTACTTTGATTCAAAGCAACTAGTACAGCAAGAAGCAGCATCTTTAAATTAATGGCCCCAAGGCTATAGAACAAACTGTCCTCAGAGGTTTGTAAAATCCCTCTTTTTATTGTCATTGTTGTGGAAGTGCAAAAAAATGGCATTTGCTATCCTACTCAGCTGATTTGTTCCAGTGGTTGTTATCTGGTCCCCCCCCCCCCGTTTTATTTTGTTTCAATTTAATAGGTTTGTTGGTGTGTGTGTGTAATTAGGTGTTTTTTCTTTAACAATGCTACTTGATACTTTTGAGAGCCTAATGTCAAAAATGTATTATAGTAGCACCCCTTGTATCCACTGATTCAGTTATCTGCGGTTGGCAGCTGGGGGTCTCCAGAGTCCTGGGTGGTGGTGGAGGAGGCCTGGGAGGCAAAGGCCTAGGTGGGCCAGGTTGCGGTGGGCCATGAGCCTCCTTTACTTCCTTCCCTCCTCTTACTCCAGGGTGTTTGCTATTATCCATGGATTTCAGTATCTGCAGGGGTCCCCAGAACCAATCCCCCACAGCTACATTTTATTTATTACAATTATTTGTAAAATGCATCAAGCAACACATAGGCAGCTAGTACATTTTAAAGGTGCCTAGATACCTATTGTGGGCTTGATAAAAAGGTGGTGTGAAAAACAGCATCAATGTGAAGGAAGGCAACTTGCCCAAATGATACTGAAGCAGGATTGTAATAACATAATAGAAAAAGCTACACTGTATTTGAAGAAGTAGTAGTCTCCATAATAACAAGACTGTATAGGCTTGTTCTCATGAGAGAAACTCTAACCAAACTACATCCTGCAACTTTATAAACATACGGTATTTTCCAATATGTTCTCAAGCTTTTGCCTCTCAATTTCAGGCAGCCTTGTTGAAGGTAAAGGTACAAAACGATAAAAAATAAATAACAGTGATCCTCTGAAGGGATTTTGTAACTTTCTGCCTAGGCACCATAAATGCTTCCATCCATCTTTCTATCATATAAATACCGCCTTCAGAACTCTGTTATTTCCAAAAATCAGCATGTAATTTGGCAGTGTAGTGTTAGAACCAAGATGATCTATTGCTGAAACTTCAGAAAACTACCACTTGGATGGTTATAGTACTGGATTAGATCCAGGCTAGTTATGCACCAACCATTTATGCAAACACAAAAAGCAAGCCACTTCATAGCTTTTAATGTGCAATTTCTGAAAGTGCTTGTATGTTTGCAAACCCTGAAAAGAAATAATAATAATAATAATAATAATAAAATAAATTTTTATTTCTATCCCGCCCCTCTGCAACGCAATTGTATACAAGATCTTGAAAGACTGCATTCTGGCATTTGGGCTGGTACTTATCAAGTATTTCTCTAGGTAATATGCTCATCTTAACTCCTCTATATGCCCCTTACTCTACTCCTCTAAGAAATTTAAAGGAAAGTTATTGACAAAATAATAATATAGCTGATACCTTGATGTGTGGGAAGCATATTAATCTGAGTAGTAAACTAAATGATTTTAATAGAGGTTGTGTGTATTAATTTGTATTATGTATATGCGTGGGGTAGGGGAGGGAAGTGAAGGGAGGGAATGAGGAACTATTGTCTTATTGTATTGTGCTGTTTGTGATGTATTATTAAAAATAATAACTAAAAAAAGAAAAAAGTATTTCTCCATTTGTGGGTGTGAGGGTAATTATTTGTCTTTTTTATATATTTTATATATATATTTGTTATGTATATGTGTGGGGTAGAGGAGGGAAGGGGAAGGAGGGAATGGGGGTGGAAAGGGGAATTATTATTGTATTATTGTATTGTGTTGTTTGTGATGTTATTATTATTATTAATAATAATAATATAATAATAATAATAAAATATATTTCTCCATCTGTGGGTGTGTTATTTTTGATCTTTTTTTTATTTATACATATATATATATATATATATATATATAATTTTTTAAAAAATATTGTTTATTTTTCAATAACAAAAGAAGCAGGCAGGCACAACTTAGATGGGTTCGCCTTTTTTTAGCGGGAATACCCCACAGCTGTGAGATTTCCCTCACAAGCCAGTGACGGTTACAAACCGCCTCCTTCCCCCACCCAAAGGGGCGTGGCCATGACGTAGAGACACTGACGAAAAAAAGAGAGGCGAGGGTGGGGTGGTGGATAATGGTGCGGGGAGAGGGGGTGGAAAAGGTCACGTGGTCCTTCCCAATGGGTTTCGTCACCGCCTTCCTCCTTGTTACGCGACAGGGAGGGCGGGGGGTGCAGCAGCGAGAAAAAGAGGGGAAAGGCCTTAGTAGAAAAAGGGCGACGATGTGGAGCGTCACGTGGCATGGGCGGCGAGGGGCGTGGCCTTAAGAGGGTAGCATGTCACGTGGCGAGAAAGGAGGGGTGGGAGAGGCAGGGAGAAAGTTTTTAAAAGGGGAATGGTGAAGGGCACGTGATCCTGGCGGCCAGAAAAGATCGCAGAGCGGCTTCAACGGCCGCCATTTTCCTGCGGCGGCCAGATGTGGTCTGTGTGAGGAGGGGGAGACGCTCTGGCGGCGGCGGCGGCGGCGGCACCCGAGTGGCGGAAGCGAGAGGGGAGGGAGCGGTTGGCCGGAGGAGGAGGAGGAGGAGAAGGAGGCCCCTTCCCGGGTGACAGGCCCGGCCCGCCTTCCGGAGGGCGGATCGTAGCCGCTGGGGCGCCCGAAGGCTCGGCGGCGGTGTTGGGTCCAGCCGGGACCGCCCTCCTTCCCTCCCTCCCTTTCCCTCCTCTCTCTCTCTCTCTCTCTCTCTCCCTTCCTCCTCCTCCTCCTCCTTTTTCCCGTCCCTGTCCCCGCTTGGGTGAAGGCAGAGGAGCCGCGCTCGGGATCTGGCACCGCCAACCATGTCTGGCCAGAGCCTGACCGACCGCATCACGGCGGCGCAGCACAGCGTGACCGGCTCGGCCGTCTCCAAGACTGTCTGCAAGGCCACCACGCACGAGGTGATGGGCCCCAAGAAGAAGCATCTCGACTGTGAGTCCACCCCAGGCCCCTTCGCCCTCAGGCCCCCTTTCCTCCTTTCGCCTCCCCCGCCCCCGAGCCCCCTTTCTCCCTCCAGCCCCCCTTTCTCCTCCAGCCCCCTTCTCCTTTCTCCCCCAACCCCCTTTCTCCTCTAGCCCCTCTTTCTCCCCAAGCCCCCGATCCCCACTTTCCTCCCAGCACCCTTTCTCCTCCAGCCCCCTTCTCCTTTCTCTCCCAACCCCCTTCTCCTTTCTCCCCCTTCTCCTTTCTCCCCCAACCCCCCTTTCTCCTCCAGCCCCCTTCTCCTTTCTCCCCCAACCCCCTTTCTCCTCTAGCCCCTCTTTCTCCCCAAGCCCCCGATCTCCACTTTCCTCCCAGCACCCTTTCTCCTCCAACCCCCTTCTCCTTTCTCTCCCAACCCCCTTCTCCTTTCTCCCCCAACCCCCCTTTCTCCCCCAACCCCCCTTTCTCCCCCAACCCCCCTTTCTCCTCCAGCCCCCTTCTCCTTTCTCCCCCAACCCCCCTTTCTCCTCCAGCCCCCTTCTTCTTTCTCCCCCAACCCCCCTTTCTCCTCCGGCCCCCCTTCTCCTTTCTCCCCCAGCCTCTGATCTCCCCTTTCTCCCCCAGACCCTTTCTAGTTTCTCCCCCCAGCTCCTTTCTCCTCCCCAGCCTCCCTTTCTCCCCCCAGCCTTTTAGCCCCCTTATCTTCCTCTCTCTTCTTCCTCCCTCCCTTTCAAAAAATAATATCCCCCCACCATTATTTAGCAATAGCATTTATACTTCTATACCGCTTATCAGTGCAAAGCACTCCGTAAGCGGTTTACAATATGTTTTAGCTAATTGCCCCCAACAAGCTGGGTACTCATTCTACCAACCTACTGAAGGATGGAAGGTTGAGTCAACCTTGGAGCCCTCTGGGGTCCAACTCACAACCTCGTGGCTAGCAGTACTGATGGTAAACTTTCAGTTAGTAAATCAGTATTATTTTAATGTAGCCTTTTTTTACCCAGGTGGAACCCTTGAAACAATTTTCAAGTCTTGGAACCCCCTGCCCAAAAATGATTATATCGACAACTCAAAAAAAAAGTTTATTTTTTAAAATCTCAGTATCAGGTGGAAGCCCCAGCAACTTCTTATGGGGGAATCCTAGGGTTCCAGGAAACCCTGTTTTAATGTGTCTTCTGGACCCTGGTTCATGCTTCCCCTTTCCCCATCACCTCCCTTGCTTTCGTTTTTCATGGATTAGTTGCTGCTGCTTAAAAAGAAGTGTTTGTCTCAACTCTTCTTCATATCTTTCTCTCTCTCTCTCTTGCTTCTGTGTAGCAGCGTTTCCTTTCTTCCCCTCCTTTTTCCCCCACCTTGTCTTTTTCTCCCTCATCCTCACCTCACCAGTTTCCTTTCCTGCTTTTCCTTGGAAGCTCTCTCTTCCTTTTCACCCCCTCCTCTACCCTGCTTGGTATTCTTTTGCTTGCTATTTAGGGAATTTTCTGACTAGTGGTTTGGATGTCTGTTAGAAGAGGTTTAGATGCTTTTACACAGAGGAGCAGGAAAAGTTTAGTAAAGGCCATTAGCTAAACTCAAAAGTAATATGCTTCTGAATAGTTGGGTGGGGGGGAGCAGGGGACTGCATATAGGTTTCCCACAGGAACTTGCCCAAATTGGGCCAAGCATCTTGTTACTTCTGTGAAAATTTTGCGTTTAGTATTTCTCCATTGAATTTGTGCCTTGTTCTTTCTGTTTTCCTTTCATGACTTTTACTTTAAAGCAAATACTTCTTTGAAAGTTGGCTGTCATCTCATTGCTGTCCTTGGATTGCCTCCTCATCCAGTGTCCACCATTGTTGGGTCTGTCAGAAATTTTAGTTTATCTGTCTCTTTAAATTCTAGAAGCTTAACTAGTGACACCTCTGGGCAAATTTGTACTGAAAGAAGTAGTATAAAGATCTACAACACTAAGTACTTGTTAGACTAACCTGCATATTTTATTTTTCTACTCTGTTACAGTTGTATAGCAAAAATAAAATATCTTCAAAAATCAGTGATGCTGTTTGTTGTTTGAAGGCACACCAAATTACCTATTGCCACTTGTTTCTGACACTTGCATCTCTATAATTTTTTACTTAAAAAAAAAATTAAGCCCATTACTTTCCAATTGTAACCTTGTCTGTTCTTTAGCTTATGTCTTTGGTGACAATATCTTATTCTTTTTTAAAAACATTTTCTAGAACTTGGTTGCTCATCTTGAGCAAATTCTCCTGAAGGACAGAGGTTGACACCACCAAGTCCAAATTGTTTTTTCCTCTTGTTCTTAATGTTGCCTTCAGCAACACATGGATAACATTGAATTTGGCATCTTTTGAATTAGGCTTGTGTAATTGCAAAAAGAATTTGGAATGTTAAGCTTTTTATACAGAATTTGTGTCTTGAGTGTCACAGTTCTGCGACAGTTGTGTAATGAAGAATATTGAGCAGGAGATAACAGTTCTCTTCTGTTCTCCCTCATCCTTGGAATAACTTCACAGTTCCTCTTTATTTTAGGTAGTGTATACTGTATAGGTTGTCTGTGGGGGTTTTTCCCGGGCTGTGAGACTGTGTTCTGGAAGAGTATATTCCTGACGTTTCGCCTGCATCTATATGCTTGAACCTGAGCCCACATTTTGTTTTCATGTCTGTAGCTATATGAGAAGGATTATGTATGGTTGTAAGTCTAATTTGCTTGTGATCTTTTTGAGGAACTTGGGGAAATGGCTGCCTTGAAACCTGTGATATTATCTCTGCTCATCTTACAATATCCTATTGAAATCTGAAATGTGGAGTTGTTAATCTAGCTTGGAGATCATATGAGCAGTATATATTTGGATATCTAGGAATGTATCTATTCTTGATCTGTCACCCATTGCAGGCAGTGAAATTTCACCTTGGGTCTTAGCAACCCACCCTTGGAGAATCATTACTTCCGGTGGACTGGGTCTGTGTTAATATCATGTGAATTCTTTACTGTCGGGTGTGTGTACAGCAAAATGGTAGTCTGCAACATATCTAGAGCAAGCAGCCTATTCATATGGTTTTCCTTGCCATGTCCTAAACAATCTGTGACTGCTACTTGAGAATAACTTTGTTTCTTTTATAAAGTCCTTGCAATTTTTTCATTGACTGCATTGTAAAACAGCACGGGAAGGTATATACTCAAGTAAGAGGTTTACATTGCAGAAATAATTTTGAAGGCTTTTGCCTCTACGATCAGTTTCAGAGCAAATGGGTTGCACATGACTGGATATTTTAACATTGGAAAGCTTCAGATAGTCTGGCATGATAAGCTGTTGCTCCTTAACAAATGAGTTTGGAAACATAAAAGGGGAGTAACCTTTAATTTTACTACATGGCTAGGTTTATGTTATATTCTACACATTTATGAGAGTTCTGATACTTGGCACAGATCTTGCTGTTCTGAGCACCCCGGCCTTAGGTCCCATCTATACAAAACTGGCTCTGGAGTAGCAGCAATTAATTCTAATTCCTAGCAGCTGTAAACTGTCTTAATGGTTTTACAGCCCCCATAAACTTCACATGACCCCTAGCCAAGATGGCAGCTGTGATTCGCTGTTTTACCTTAATCGAAAATCCAACATGACAGTAGCACGCGCTTTCCCTGTTTTCAAGCCGCACCTCCCCATGCTCATCCAGCCAGTCAGCTTGCACTGCCTCATCACAGCAATGCGAATGCGACTATCTTAACGATTGGATATTTGCATCTCCTACAGAGCTTTTAAAAAACTATGGGGAAAGGCTTCCCAGAGAAGCTTCCCAAAGGCTTCTCAGATGGAGTTTACTGTGGATTCGACTGCTCCCCTTCTGAATAAGACGTATTGATGTGAATGTCCGTATAGACAGATCACCTTCCATTCGAATCTGTTAGGATTATTTTCACCGTTTAGACAGGACCTTGGTTATGAAGAAAAAAAACCCCTCATTGCTTTAGCACTTAAGTTGCAGGAGAAAGCTCAAAGGTGTGTATATAATGTCTCGTGAAGGGCTAGCAACCTAGGAAAGGATTTATTTTTTGTTGGGATTTTGGTTCCCTAATTATGTCCCTTGCACTCCTTGCAAATATGACCTTTGACCATCAACTCCTTGTTACTTCATTTTGGTTTCCCTTTCCTTCCAAGATTTGTGATAATATAATCTAAGACAGATTGTTATTGAATTAATGCTTGTGTGCATGTATTCTGGCTACAACATTTAGGTTTACTTAACACCATTCTGTAATATTTATAGTATATACACAGTTGAGAGAGTCATTGACAATAAAGAGAGAATCATTAACAGTAAAGGCTGTTGGACTATCTTTAACATGGAGCTGAAGAACACTGTTTCATGTGAAGCTGAGCCACAGGTGCATGAGATGTTTTGAAAATTTCCTGTAGGAATTCTTTCTCTGATTGTAGGAGAAGAAAACATTGTTTTGAAGATTGGTCTGCTGAAACTGAAGAGGATTCCAGCTAATTTCTTTCATCTTAGCCTACACATGTTTCATGCCCTGGTTTCTGCTTTAGAGCTTTTTCAGTAGGGGGATATATCCGGTTAATCTCTAAAGAATTTAATAATAGAGGACAAATGGTTGAGCTTTTGTGTTTGGAAATTCTACTTAAAATCAATTGGAATATTTTTAAAAAATCAATTGAAATAGTGACTATAGGTGTTTCATTTACAATTTTCCTGTTGGGAAGGCTTGATTGCTTAGAAATCAAATTTGACCACCATACTTGATACCAGAAAGGAACTCTCAGCCCAGGTTGATTTATTGAATGGGCTGGTTAGAGAAAGATGTCCTTCCCATTGGCAGGTGGCTGGAATGGCTTGAGTAATTGGGAGCTATTTGCTCTGCTGACTCATGAGTATGATGCAGTTGTACTTTGATTCTGGTACACTGGCTAGAATTGTTTAGAGTGTTATGTGGAGACTTGGTGAGAGAGTCTGATGTTTAACTGGGAGCTGAAGTAGCTGGCCTTCTGGGCGCCTTTCAGTTTCCTTCTAAAAAGTTTTTCGTTTTCCTTCTGTAAGTAGCAGTGGACATTGCATAAATAAAGATTCTGAGTAAGCTAGATCTGAGTAAATTTTTCTTTGCTCATAACTTTAATTTCTATATCCTGTGGCTCTTAGCAGTTGATTCAAATGATGTTGTAGATCCAGTATAACACCTGATTTATGTATTCTGCCTTCAATTCATACCTATATTACCATCACTCAGGTTGGTTAGATCTTTAGCATTCAATAAAAAAAAAGCCCACTGCATCAGATGGGCAAGGTGCACCTTGCAAGGTTGTCCTGCAACTAAGGAGTAAACTTGATGATGCCTTTCAAAACTGGGATCATGAGGTTTAAGGAGAAACAGCTAGGGCTATGATTGCTGCAGACTTCAAAAGCCTGGCTGTTCACTGTGATTTTTGTGATTGATCTACTTGCATTCTGTGAGCAGCATGTGGATATTGAATGGCTAATCCCTTAACTGACAACATTCATTTGGTACTAGAAGTACTCCAGCTTTCCAGTAATGCCTCTTACCATATGCTCTACTGCCTCTGGAATCATCAGATTGAAAAATTCCTCTGTTACAGTGTTTTATAATACCAAGTGCTTAATTTGTCTTCCCAGTTCATCAGCACATTGTCATTAGATTGTGGAATGCTATGCATGCACAGTATGTGCTTAGTTTGTCTGTGTCTCAGTTATAATTGTTTTGTGGATTGCAGTAGAAGAGAGGATCTCTCTATGAAGAATCTTTCTGGGAGGCAAATCTGGCAGAGACTATCATCCTGGTGGGATTGTATTGCTGCTTTCACAGGATTACTAACAACTTCAGCCAGACCTGAATTGTGTGATTTGGATACTGGTGCTGAAGTCTAGGTGGACTGTATAACACTGAGACCTCACAGACTCTACCACATAAATTGCAGCATGTGGCGAACATTTTTTTCATGTGCTGTTTCTGATACATTCTAAAAGATATACAGCATTGTAAAAGTTAATATTCTAGTTTAAATTCTGGTTTTAGGTAGTTGTTTAATCATGTGCAAAGTTCGTTATGAATTGTGTGCTTTGTACATGGCATGACGTATATGTTTAAGGATCAATCTGTATGGGCTCAGTGTTCAAGGTGGTATCTTAAATAGTTTTGTGTTCATTAGTGGTGCTATCTAAATTATGATCAGTTGCCCCAAAATACTAGCCTGCAAGGTTTAGGTTTTTTCTAACCCTAAATTATGGTCAGTCAACTTCCAGACTTGGTTACTCATCCAAGTACAAAGGCAAAATTCTTACATTGCCAGAGCAAAATAATAGGTTGAAAGTCACATTACAACTTTATGCAGTACACCTGAATGTAAAGTAAGGAGAGTGTAAAGTTTGAGAAGATTTTCTATTCCACTGGTTGAGTTACTCCTGAATTGAACTGAAAAAACAAGCTTAATGGAGAGCAGTCTTAGCGCTTGTCTAGACGTGGTGGTATGCTGTGAGTGGGTGCACATTTTTGCCCTTTCGCAGCAATAATAATGTTTTGTCTCCACCATTTTTCACTTATTTGCATCTGTTTGCATCTATTCGAATGGAGTGTCCACACACTCTGATAAAAGGCAGTAGTGAAAATGCACAGCAATGTGAATTTGGATGTTCTCACATGCAAAAATGCACATTTGCACACATTTTCTGGTAAACTTTGGGGGAAACCGTGAATCCTCTTACTGCACAGTTTGTGGAGTTTTTAGCCCCACTCCTTCTGAACATTGCGAATCCCATTCAGATCATGTTGGGATGCATCATATTCTCTGCAAATTCTATGAGGAATATTTTTATAGTCTGGACAACCCCTCAGGAAGGAAATTTAGTTAACCTGGTTTAAAAGATTGAGTCTTAACAGTGTCAATAGATTTGGCAGAATGCTGTCATGCTCCTTGAACTGTAAGTAGACCCAAGAGGACTGCTGCCTGCTCACAGTGACACTCTTACTTCAGCCATGAACATTTTTATGATAACCTCGACTCTATCCTGAATTGTAAAGAAATCTACCGGTACATGTATAATGCATATAGTTACATAATTCTTGCTGATGGCTGGTTTCAGTACGAATAGTGTCATACAGAATCATGCTTGTCTCTTCATCACAGAAGGCCAGTCCTATCTGAGCTGTTGATCTAATGACACAGGGTGGGTTGCTGTCAACCTCAGGTTGAGGGAAGTCCCAGGTTTGGATCAGAGGTGGGACATAAATAAGGTAAAGGATGGATGGAGTAATAATGATCAACTTGGTGCTTCTATGAAGGCATGTATAAGACTGACAGTCGTTTTGTATATGAATGATGCCGATTGTAAGCCAGGATTGGGAAAAACCAGTTTAAAAAAATAGGGTTTTTTTTGTTTAAACTTTTGTTTTTGTTTGTTTAAACCAGGTTTGTTTGTTTGTTTGGTTTTGGCATTAAAACCTATATAGGACTAAATCAGAAAATTACCGGTAAGTAGCAGAATACAGTTCAGATGTTATGGCTGCTAACTTAAATAATAGTTATTCCTTAAAAAGTGCTGTTTTAAATCAAGTTGTTTCAGTTGAACTTACGTTAATTGAAGGATTTGTTTCTGAATGGTCTTTCTTGCAGTATAAAATAAAGTGATTAAAATGAAGCATCTGACTGGATACTGGTTGAACAATGAACAAATGCCAATAAACTGTTAAATTTCAAAGATTTACATTCAAACAGTCATTGTTATTTCAGTAAGAAGGTTGGAAAATAGCCAGACTTTTTAGAAAATATGAATAATAAATTAAAAATCTAGGAATTTTTTATAAAGTAATTTGGTTTAAACCAGCCAATCCTGTTTTAAGTTCTGTCAACCAATTTTATATACTGTTACTTCTCTACCTTACCCATACATATTGTGTGGAAGGCCCAAATATTTATTTTTGTTTCTGCTTGCTATTCTTTAGCCTTTAAACTTTCCTTAATTTAAAAGTAGGAATGGGATTGTCTGTGATTCTTAAGAATTTTATGTAATTCTAACTCACGTAGTGATTTTCCTAGTACCACAAAACCTCTGTCGTAGAACAGTGGGTTTGGAAGAACTTTTATTTTGAATTACACTGCAGTGGTAGTAGCTATTGAGACTAAATCCAGTTGCTAGGCCTAACTGGAATAAAACCATTGAATCGATTGCTGAATGATAAGTAAGTATGTAAATAAATCTCTTTGAATCAGTGGGTCTACTCTAGTTGGGACTAGCAGTTGTGTTTTGACCTTGGACTGCAGCTGCCGCCATCCTTGGTAGAATGGGTGGTAATTCGTAGTCCAAATCATCTGGAATAGGTACCAGGTCAGAAGGGTGGGACTGCACTACCTGTCAGGCAAGGGGGAATCCAGGCAAACTGACTTGACTGCTGTTAATTTTCACATAGCACCAGGAGCATGAGTGCATGAACCAAAGACTTGCAGTGACTTTTTATTCTGGGAAACCATGAGTTGGGCCATTGTGTTTGCCATGGTTCTTGATGTAGTGTAAGTTTTGAGTAAAGTAATATTATGGCAGTACATATCTTTTGTGGAGGGTAAGGATGTTAAAGGGCCTATGAGATGTTCGCCTCTTATCAGACATGAAGAGCCCATTCCCATTAATTGGGAAACTTGAAGTCAGAATGAATATGGTTCCAGTAGAAAGGATAAAGGATCTATGTTTGTGCAAAAGTATCTCATTGACCAGTTTTTAATTATATTAGTTTGTTTGCTCTTTTTAAGCGGTACATTGGTTTGCAGAGTATACTTATCTTGCTTTGAAATTTCAAAGGTATTTGCTTAATCATGTCTAAAATCAAAATGAGTAGCTCAATAAAAAAGACATTCTTTTATTCGTCTTCAATTTCTGAACATTTCTTTAGTAAACTGTATCTGTTAACTATCCTATTTTGCAGTGGGCTCTCAGTATCCACTATTGTTTGGTTCCAGGACACCCCCCCCCCATGGATACCAAAATCTGTGGATGCTCAAGTCCCATTATATACAATAGCATAGTAAAATGGTGTCCCTTATATAAAATGGCAAACAGCAAGGTTTTGCTTTTTGCAATTTCTCCCTTGAATATTTTCAGGCTATGGTTGGTTGAGTCAGTGGATGGGGAACATGTGGATACGAAGGTCCAACTGTATTCAGTTTCACTAGCTTAAGAAGCTCTCTTCAGACATTATCTTAGCCAGTTTAAATCAACATGTGATGAGGGGAGAACACTAGCCTGCAGGGCCCTTCCTTTGGATCCAAAACAAATATAGGGTTAGGGTTTAATGTAAGCTACTTCTTATAATATATGAATAGGGCTACAGTCGGGGCTGAGATTTCCAATACAACTTCTGAAATAACTTGTAAATACATAATCAGGTTGCTCTTGAGCTTTGTTCAAATAGTAGAAACCTTAAACCATTATATTGTTCAGTGTTTACTCATAATTTCATAAATAAAGTTATGAAATTTCATACTTTTGTGTTTCTTTACCACAAATTAAAGAGATCAGCACAGTCTGCTTGATGTTTCTAGCATTTAAATCTTGATCCTGTTTACCTTAACTAGTGATGGGCTCCAATGAAATGCGATTTTGTATTGACAGCTTTTAATGTTGATCTCTGAAGTATTAATTTTACTGTGCATCATCTCAGAAGAATTACAGTTTGCTGTCTACAGCACAAAACTGCTTAAGAGTTTTTGCATTTCTGGGGTATAGACTTCTGTGATAACATACCATTTTTAGATGCACTTTCCCCATTTGTTTGTTCTCGAACAGTAGTTTGTAAAAAAAGTTCTTGTGTTAATAATATGGCACAACTTTGTACCTGAAAGTACTAAAACAATAGGGAGGTCCTTGTGGGATTTTTTTTTTTAACTGATGGCTCTTAATGATTGGGTTTGCATGAACCAGCCTGCTGGCTTCCACTGCCTCATTGCCCCATCATCATTATCTAGTGCCATCACTGTGCTTTACAAGTAAAAAGAACAACAAAACAGTTCCCTGCCCTCAGGCTTACAATCTAATTAAGACATGGCACAAAAAGAAAAGGGGATGGCAGTGTGGAAGGGGATTAAGCCCAGCAGATACTGCCTCTTCTTCTCTCCTTTGGATGCCAGGGCAATGGCAGTTAGGATGGAGAGAGGGTCTTTCATCTGCTTCTGGGCATCAGTATGATGGAGCTATGTTTGCTTTTTTCTCTCCCTCTGAGGCGGGGCAGTGGCAGTTGAGGTGGAGGAAGGGCCTTACTCTTGTTACGGTAAGCTATGTTCTCTTTTTGTACCCTCAGAGTATGGTAACAAATGATGATCTAAATGTCCATGGTTTGCTTAGCCTCTGTAAGCAGGGCCCCTGTTCCCATTGTGCCAAAGGAACTTACAACTACTAAGACATATTTAAATTTATGGATATTTTTCACTAGTTAAAACAGCCTTCCCAGTTGAATTCATATAAAGCTATTAGCGTGGTTCAGGAGGTTATTTCTTATTCATCTTCTTGATTTCAGTGTTTAGGATGGATATGTCTGCTTTTTCAGTTTTGATTCTTGTTCTAGTTTATATTATGGATGTCCTCTCATACTGGAGAACAACTGACTTGATCAGTACCTCTCAATGACTTCATAATAGTCTATCACTGGGGTGATGGACAAATGCAAAAGGGCTGGGACCATTCTTCAGATTAGTTAGGTGATCAAGACTGGCACATTTTAATTTTGATATATTTTGGTTTTCATTTTCATGTTTAAAGTGGAATATACTAACAAATTCTAAAACCAATTAGTATTAACTGCCTCAAAACAGATTAATTTGGGAACATTTGATTTCATTACACTTATTTACTCAGTGGCTGAGGCAGATGACTGAAACTCTATGGTTGCTGGTTATAGTGATAATCTCAGGATTATTGACACACGTAGGTGGCTGGCCAGGGAGTGGTTGCTGATATCTGAGGGAGATTAGTAGACGTTCTCTTCTTCTCTTGCCTATTAAAGGCAAAGGCTCTGCTGGATCAACCACTTCCTTGCCTCTAATTATTCAGTAAAAGTTTCCAAAAGTAATTACTTCCCCTTTAGCCTTTAGCTTCCACTTAAGCATTTTGGGCAGCAAATCCTTTAACTCCTGTCACTTCCATTTTAGACAAAGGCACCTCCATTACCTAAAACGGGGAATCCCTCCCAACATGGTGAAATTGCCCAATCACCTACAGGATATATTTTTTTCAGCTGAAAATGTATAGTAAGAAATATTACCAATGACTTGAGGCATGAGGGGCTTGGGGGGTACAGTTAGGCCCTGGGAAACTGCATGAACTCCCCAGACTGCATTTTGTACAGGAGTGTGATTTAGAACAGTGGTTCTTAACCTGTGGTTCATGGACCACCAGGGGCCGCAGTGTTCTCACCAGGGGTCCTCTAAGGCTTCATAGAATCAGAGAATCATAGAATCGTAGAGTTGGAAGAGACCACGAGGGCCATTCAGTCCAACTCCCTGCCACGCAGGAAATCTTGATCAAAGCATCCACGACAGATGGCAATCCAGCCTCTGTTTAAAGACCTCCAAGGAAGGAGACCCCACCACGCTCCGAGGGAGTGCGTTCCACTGCCGAACAGCTCTTACTGTCAAAAAGTTCCTCCTAGTGTTGAGGTGGAATCTCTGTTCCTGGAGCTTGCATCCATTGCTCCGTGTTCCAGTCTCTGGAGCAGCAGAAAACAAGCCTGCTCCATCCTCAGTGTGACACCCCTTCAAATACTTAAACAAGGCTATCATATTGCCTCTTAACCGTCTTTTTTCCAGGCTAAACATATCCATCTCCCCAAGTCTTTCCTCATAAGGCATGGTTTCCAGACCTTTCACCATTTTAGTTGCCCTTCTCTGGACATGCTCCAATTTGTCAATATCCTTTTTGAATTGAACACAGTATTCTAGGTGAGGTCTGACCAAGGCAGAATAGAGCGGCACTATTACTTCCCTTGATCTAGATACTATACTTCTATTGATACAGCCCAAAATCGCATTGGCCTTTTTAGCTGCCGCATCACACTGTTGACTCATGTTCAACTTGTGGTCTACTAGGACTCCTAGATCCCTTTCGCACGTAGTCTCATTCAGCCAGGTCTCTCCCATCCTGTATCTGTACATTTCATTTTTCCGCCCTAAGTGCAGTACCTTACATTTCTCCATGTTGAATTTCATTTTGTTAGCTTTGGCCCAGCTCTCTAGCCTATCCAGGTCATTCTGAATTTTGATCCTGTCCTCTAGGGTATTAGCTACTCCTCCTAATTTGGTGTCATCTTCAAATTTGATAAGTATGCCCCTAATTCCCTCATCCAAGTCATTGATAAAGATGTTGAATAGCACTGGGCCCAGGACAGAACCCTGTGGCACTCCACTGGTCACATCTTTCCAAGACCAAGAGGAGCCACTGCTGAGCACCCTTTGGGTTCGGCCAGTCAACCAATTACAAATCCATTGAACAGTTAACTTGTCTAGCCCACATTTTACAAGCTTGTTTGCAAGAATGTCATGGGTAACCTTGTCAAAGGCCTTACTGAAATCAAGGTATGCGATGTCCACAGCGTTCCCTTCCATCTACCAAGCTGGTAACTTTATAAAAAAAAAAGAGATCAGATTAGTCTGGCATGACTTGTTTCTCTGAAACCCATGTTGACTTTTTGTGATTATGGCATTGACTTCTAAATGTTCACAGACTCTGTTTAATGATCTGCTCTAGAATCTTCCCTGGTATTGATGTCAGACAAACTGGACGATAATTGTTGGGATCCTTTTTCCCCCCTTTTTGAAGATGGGAACAACGTTTGCCCTCCTCCAGTCTGATGGGACTTCTCCTGTTCTCCAGGAATTCTCAAAGATTATTGCCAATGGCTCTGAGATCACACTTGCCAGCTCTTTTAATACTCTTGGATGTAGTTCATCTGGTCCTGGAGATTTAAATTCATTTAGATTAAGAAGGTATTCCTGTACAACCTCTTTGCTTATTCTGAGCTGGATTTTCCCTATTGTGTTCTCTGTTCCATTCTCCTCAGGTTGGTCCCCCTTTTCTTTTTCTGAAAACACTGAGGCAAAGACGGTGTTGAGCAATTCTACCTTCTCTCTGTCCCCTGTTAGCATTTTGCCATCTTCTCCACGTAGTGGCCCTGTCATTTCCTTCTTCTTCCTTTTGCTGCGGACATACCCCCCCAAAACCCTTTTTATTGTTCTTAACCTCCCTAGCAAGCCTGAGCTCATTCTGCGCTTTAGCTTTCCTGACTTTACTCCTACACGTGTTCGCTATCTGTTTGAATTCGTCTTTGGTGATTTCTCCCTTTTCCCATTTCCTATACATGTTCCGTTTAAAACTTAGTTCCGTTGAAAGTTCTTTAGTCATCCATCCTGGCTTCTTGAGACACCTCCCATTTTTCTTCCTCAATGGTACTGTTTGAAATTGTGCCTTCAGTACCTCCCTTTTGAGAAAGTCCCATCCGTCTTGAGGTCTCTTCTCTTTTAGTATTCCTGACCATGGGATCACCCCCAGTATTTCCCTGAGTTCATTGAAATCAGCTCTCCTAAAGTCAAGAATGCGTGTCTGACTGTGCCTGGCTTCTCCTTTCCATTGTATAACAAACTCCAGGAGAACATGATCACTCTCACCTAAGGATCCCACCACTTGCACCCCATTAACCAGGTCATCCCTGTTGGTTAGGATCAGATCTAAAATAGCTGACCCCCTTGTTGCCTCTTCCACCTTTTGGACCATGAAATTGTCTTCCAGGCAAGTAAGGAATTTGCTAGACCTTGAAGTTTTGGTTGAGTTAGATTGCCAGCAAATATCAGGATAGTTGAAGTCACCCATCACTACTACATCTCTCCTTTCTGCATGTGTGTTCATCTGTTCTAGAAAGGCATCATCCAATTCCTCTGTCTGACTTGGGGGTGTGTAGTAGAGTCCCACAATAACATCCCTGTTGTTTCCCTCCCCTTTAATTTTTATCCAGATGCTCTCCACCTGTCTTCCAGTATTGATGTCATGGATCTCTTCACTGGTGTAAATATCCCTGACATATAATGCTATTCCTCCTCCTTTCCTGTTTGGCCTGTTTCTCTTATAAAGGTTATACCCCTCTGTTCCTACATTCCAGTCATGAGACTCATCCCACCAGGTTTCAGTAATGCCTATGATATCATATTTGTTTTGTAGTGCTAGGAGTTCAAGTTCATCTTGCTTATTTCCCATGCTTTGTGCATTAGTGTAGAGACATCTGAGACCATGTGTTCCCTTTACTTGCTCCCTGTGCAAGTTTTTTGGCCTCCTACTGTTGGGTCCTTGCACTGTTTGCCTTGTTCCCTCTATGACAGTTTGACTATTTTCTCCAGCCTTTTTGTCTTCCAGAATACTGCCTCCCTCCCCCATATGACTCAGTTTAAAGTCCTCCTGATCAAATTCTTGAGACTGTTGGCAAAAATGTTTCTTCCAATTGTCGTAAGTGTGATTGTTGTAAGTGTAATTGCCGCAAATGTGAAGGGACGACTGTAAATGGAAGTGACTGACAGTGCTTATAATGAGGGAAATGGTAAGGAAAATGCCAGGGCATGCAAATAATTCTTCATTTGAGTAAAGAAACTGATTCAATAGAGAGATAATTAGGGGAAGGGTGTCACAATGGAGAAGGGCCTCTTTTACGCCTTGACCACAGAACCCCACTAGTTTGTCATGTGATAAGCAGAGCTCCCCTTCATCTGTAATCTGAAACTCATAATAGTTCAGATCTCTGGTAGAGTTATATACTGCTTGGTTATTCATCTATGAGAGTATTGTATGCCTATCCTGTGTTTTGGTTAACCATTTTTTTGGACACTACCTCTTCTTTATGCCAGGTTGTTCACTGAGCACTTTGTAGATAATGTGTACTGTTTTGTATAGTTCCTTGCCCTTGTTCTGCTCCTTGTCCAAATCTAGCTGTGTACCCCTTTCACTTGGTGATGGTTAAATTAGCGGAGTAAGAAGATGCGGAGATTAGCTGTGGGACTAGAAACCAGAGGAAGAATTTAGTTAGGTTTTAGGATGCAACATGCAACATTTGCAGGGTTGTAACAAATGCAAGATTGCTCCATGTTACCATTGAATCATACCACCTTTTTCATACAGAGATACTTATTTCTGATCTTTCAGAAATTTGAGACAGAACTGTAGTGTTATAGTTCTAATTTGAGACATGTGTGTATATATTTGGCATGAGGCTCAAGGGACAAGGAATACTTAAATTGTTCGCAGATGTTGAACTACACTTCTGCATATTCAGGTCATTGCTTGTCATATAAGTGCATATGTAATCTCTTTGTAGCTCAGTGTTGAAGGTGAATGCGGTGAATATTGTACTTCAGAACTAGCATTGTACAGTAGTATCGTATTAAAATGCTGGTTATGTGAAATAATGGACAAAACATATATACTACAATGGAGACTATTAATTCCATTAAAATGTTGCCTAGTTTTCTTATATGAAAAGGGAAAGTGAATTCTAGAATTTAGAGTACAGTACATGGTAATATGTGAACATTAATGTAGAACCTGACAAATGAAGAAATCCTTGTTTTAGGCTTGTACACAGAGGCCCCAACAGTTTTAAATTATTCTGTTTGCTGCTGGTAAATCTTGAGAAAACTATTTCTTGCAGACATTATTGAAAAGGTCTTAAACCAGAGGTTGGAATTTGTAGCCCTCCCACTGGATCTGGACTGCAGCTTCCATTCCCTCTGTGGAGCATAACTAAGGGTGAGGTGTGCTGGGAGTCAAAATGCAGCAACAATTGGAGAGCCATAGTTCCATTCCCTACTCTTAATCTTTGTATGCCAGTTTTCATGAACAAGAATTTCAGGGTAAACGCAGTCAAATTTGGTATTCCCCCCCCCCCACTATGTTCGTTTTAGACTTCTGCCTGACATAAACTCAAAATAACACTAGTCTATTGTACATTATCAATAAGCAGTGTTGTGAGCTGCTCTTTCCTAAAGAGAAGTCGTCATTGTGGTATGTAATTTTGTAGGTCTAAAATGAATGAATAATTTGAATTGAACAGGTTGGTGGTTTCATCTTGTGTTGGGGTATGTTAAAGTTAAGTATTGTCTATCATGGGTGCATGGGTATATAACATTTTATACTAAGTCCTATGAAATTTAGATAAGTTACTTATCATTTACTGGTAGCTTTGGGTCTAATAGAAAAGTGTTCTTGGTTTTGTGCCATCTAGTGAATGCCGGTCTTCCCTATCGTAAGACTGAAAAAAGTAGTTCTCCTGCCTTTAAAAATCAAAATGTTATATGCCAAGTTACTGTGTATTATTAACTCATACAAGCTTTTCCAAATGGCTGGGACAACTTTCTGGCTTAGTTTCATTTCTTAGAAAAGTAGTTTCATAACCATGATGTGCTGTGCCATAAATTCTTATACTTGTTGTGGATTCCTGGCTATTCGGCTTGGTGAAGCAAGAGGCATTTTGGGCTCAGCATATTTTTTTTATCATTACTTGTATATAATTCAGATGCTCCCACAGAGGAAAGCATTCTTTGCTCTTGTAGTGGCTGCTGCTGCCACTACAACAGGACCCAGGCAGTCAACTGGCAGCAGCAGGATGCTGCCACCGTTGCAGGGGCCAGGAAGTGAACTGGTAGTGGTGACAGCCAAGGGAGCAGCAGGTCAACAGAGCAAGTCACCTTCAATGATTCCAGGAGAATGGCGCATAGTACACCAGGTCCAGCTAGTTGGTTTTTATTTTGTCTTGCTTTTATGGTAAATGCTTTTGGGATTTAAAAGTGGAACCTATATGAGTTTTTGGTGTAAATCGTCTTCGAAATGGTGATCTGATTTTCACTTGTACTGATGGGTTGGAAGTCTATCCAGTACTGTCAACTGGCTAATATTTTGATATGTTCTTGTAGTATGCTCAGCCATACTGCAGATATACTTCATTAACCAGATGCTGCGGTTCTGTTTCAAAAAGATGCCTTAGTGTTAGGTAAACGACCATAAGCCGATGTCCTTACTTTCCAAGAGTCAATGGTTATAGAAGCATACTGGCTGTAAAACATTTCCTTCACTTAAGTTTCTGTCATACTAGATTGGTTAACTGTAATTATAATTAACTTCTTGAAGTGTGGCCACACCAACAGTGACACACTGGCAACCTGGTGAATCTTAGTAGGTGGAGTCAATACCATGACTCCATCTAAAGAGAATGTCCTTTCCATAGGCAAACCAAAAATAATTTTGTAAAAGTTAGACCAGTGTTCATGGTTCTTTAAAATACTGGGGGTAGTAAATTGTGGGCAGATAGTAAGTGTGGAAGAACCTCAACTGGATCATCACAGTAACGAAGTGGAACCTATATGGGTTTTTAGAAAAGCGTGTTTATTGTTAGTAAAAATGACATGTGTTGGAAGCTAGCCAGTGAATTATATCTCTAACGAGAGAGAATTTTATAGCCTCTGTTTATCCTCATATTAATTAAGAGAACAAATTTCATTTACTAACAGATGCTTCATCTTTAAGACAGAGAAATACCTCAGAGTTAGAAAAACAGTTGGTAAGATATCAGAAATGGAGAAGACTTGATTTCTGTTGTTGAGAACAACATCTAGAATCCTTAGTATTACATTAGTATTCTATTCCATCTAGAATCCTTAATTGAGCCAAAGGCTCATAACTTTCTGGGCATTTTCGGGGCTGAAAGTGTATGCATGAGGGACAACTACATGCTATTTTTCATCTTTCTTGCAAGCTAGTGCTGCTGTGGTAAGCTTCGTACCCCGTTTCACCCTATCTTTGAAAAATGGCAAGTCACTCTTTTTCACTGCCTTCAGGTTGGGTGGAGGTCACCTTCACTCACTGCAGTGTTTAGTACTATCCTAAGTAATTACAACTGAATGCAATTCAGAACTTGTCTGTTATGGAATTCTCATATTTCTCCATAGATTAAAAGTTGCAGTTGCTCTTGGATATCAGTATATTTAGAGTTAGTATAACTTGTGTGTTCTGTTTTTTCAGAATTGCAGAGTGTCACCAATGGTTTGCTTTCGAGAAAAACTACTGGGAAGCAGAAGAAAGATAATTTTTGAATTTCTTGTGATTGAATCGTTATGGTTTAGTAAGCCTGATGTAACTGTATCTAGCTAAAACAGGTTTTCCATATGTTTTTTGTAAGCCAACTGAGTTTTCACTGCTGTTTTTACTATGGTCATGCATGATTCTAATATATTGTACAAGCAGCAATACACAGTGATTGTATAGTAAGTTTTGAGTTGTCCTCAAAAGCTCTTACAATTTGATATCGTTCATAGAATGTTATGCATACACCCACATCATGAAACCCAAATCTTTGTGTGTCACCCACGACTTCACCCAACCCATTCATTAAACTCCACCTGTATGCTGTGCTAAATGTTGCTTGTACTAACCTGCTTTCAGTTAACTATCCATGTCTTACTTTTACTTTGAACAACATAAATAAGAAATTTAAAAGATAAGAGTTGTATGCTTGAAATTTTGGTATGGTATGACTAATAAAATCTGTTTGAACAAAAAGCTTCAGCTGACCGCTGTGGATAAAGCACCCTGTTTTTATAACCTTGAGTGAATCAATTTATGAAGCAAGCTCAAGTGTCTATGAAGCCTAAATTATCCTTATAAATGTTATAGCTATTATGTAAGTTACAAGTAAAGGATAATACAATATACTTAAGATTTCAAATCAATAAGATTGATGAAGGTTCCTTAAACTTTATGCTTCTTTTTGACAAGTTTTTCAACCACACAGGTAGCTATGTAGATAAATATCTTTGGTGCACCTGATTAAATGATACTGTTCAGTAACATGTCCATCCTTGGGTAACTTTGACAGGTTCTGACAAAACATTCTAAACCCATACTGTCTTCCTTGTTTTGTAGAATTAAGACAAGATGAAGTCTTTTCCATTTTTAGGTGGCATTTCCTTGCTGAACTTGTAGTTTAGTATTTATCTGGTAAGTCTTCCACACAGTATTTGGAAAACCAAGGGTGTGCATATATTTTTATGTGTACCTACTCATACAAAAAATTAAGAATAAAGCTAGTCAAAGCCATCTGTTTTGGGTTGGTAAGATGTCATCTGATTAAGCAGTGCCTGCTCCAACAAATGAATTAAAAGTGAACATGTAGTCAAGTAAAATACAGTTGTTCCTCCGTATCCATGGATTTGGTATCCACGGATTTAAGTAGTCATGGCTTGAAAATATTCTTTAAAAAAATCCAAAAAAAAAAAATCTTGATTTTGCCATCTTATATAAGGGACACCATTTTGCTATGCCATTGCATATAGTGGGACTTGAGTATTCACAGATTTTAGTATCCACGGGGGATCCTGGAACCAAACCCCAGCAAATATGAAGGGACAACTGTAGTCTTTGATTTCCATTTGAAGTTGTCCTTGGACTTCTAGATTAGCATACACATGTTTTGACAAAGGTTGTCTACCACATGAAGAGGGGGGAACATGAGTGAAGAAATAAGAGGAGGGACTAATAATCATAATTGTGATGATTGAATAATTTTACTTGAAAAGCTGATAGCTAGGTGACATGAAGCAAAATCCTCTTCTTAATTCCATTTTTTGGGGCAAGGTACTAGAGCATGTGGTGGCTTCTCAGCTCCAGGGGGTCCTGGATAAGGTGGGTTATCTAGATCCATTTCAGTTTGGTTTCAGGCCTAGTTATGGGACAGAGACAGAGGGTGGAGCTGGGGGATTTCAGCTCAACTCCTTGGTCATTCGCCTGTGGAATCACTCAGGGTTCTTTCTGTCTTGTCCCCTATGCTATTTAACATACATATAAAACTGTTGGGAGAGACTGTCCAGAGCTTGGGCTTCAGGTCTCACCAGTATGCTGATGATCCCCAGCTCTATTACTCCTTTCCACCCAATGCCAAAAAAGCTGTTCTTGTGCTAAACTGGTGTCTGGCAACTGTAATGGACTGGATGAGGGTGAACAAATTGAAGCTTAATCCAGACAAGACAGGTGTTCCAGGACAGTTGAAAGACAGATATGGGAATAAGGATTCAGTCTGTGTGAGGTGGGGTTACACTTCCCCTGAAAATGCAGGTTCACAGTTTGGGGGTGCTCCACTTTCAGCTCTTGAGCTGGGAGGCCCAGGTTTCTGCAGTGGCCAGGAATGTATTTGCATAGTTAAAGCTAGTGTGCTAACTGTGCCCATTACCAGAGAAGTAGATCTGGTGATGGTGGTACATTCCTTGGTAATATCCCATTTAGACTACTATAATGCACTCAGTGTGGGGCTGCCTTTGAAAAGTGCTCAGAAACTTAACTTGGCCCAAAGAATTGCAGCCAGATTGTTAACTGGGGCTGGCTTCAAGGGCACACAATTCCCTTGAATGACTGTATCTCCCTTTATGAGCCCATTAGAACTCTAAGATCATCTGGAGAAGCCTTTTCCCAGTGGGGAGGACTGCAGAGCATCCCACTTGCTTGGGTAGTTCCTCCCCATTCACTCCTAGTAGGCAGGAAACAACTTTTTTAGGACTGCCTACCAGTGAGGTCATCTGGGAAGGACAACCCTCAGCTAGCCAGTCTGTTTCTTGCCTACGCTCCTGGTAGGACATGTGTTTTTGTTTGTCTCAACCTCCCTCCCTCCACGTGGCCGGAACTATCTTGGATCCCTTTGTTTGTTTTTTTTAAAAAAGGGAAATCCAATAATAATAGTAATAGTAACAACAACAATAACTTCTACGGCCACTGGAGGGAGGGGGCAGTATGAGCAACAACAACAGCAGCAGTAAAGCAAAGACCAGCTGCTAAAGCCAGCAGGGGCAAGTACAGAGACAGCAAGAAGAGGCAGGAGAAGAGGGAGAATACCCCTTCTTCGGCAGCCACCATTACCACCCCAGTCCTGCTCCACCCAGATGGCTTAGGAGCCGACCGGGAGGAAGCCACCATGCGGCCCCTCCAGGAGGAGGTGGTGTGGAACATCCCTGGGAATGGGGAGTCATCTGCCAGGCAACCCCCCCACCAGCACTGAAGGAACTGAGCACCAAATGCCGTCAGTGAGGGTGGCTGCAGTGAGTGACAATGGGGCCCTGGGGAATGGGGCAGTGTGGGGGGGGGAGCATCGCCAGCCGATCCAGCCAGAGTTGCTCTTGGAGCAAGCCAAGGATGTCAAAGCCACCAAGAAAGTCTGGTGCCCGGAGCCCCTCTGGGAGTGCGTCCCGGTCTCTGTTGAGATGCCCTCACAGGCAATTGCCCAGAGCCACTCAGGGAGAGTGCCACGGGCACCTGGTGTAGAAAGGTTAGAGGATTGCCCATAGAGTCAGTACTGGGTGATGGTGCAGGGACAGGGGAGGCTGAACCCAGGTCCCACCAAACCACCAGGCTGGGAATCTTATCCCCCCCCCCCCCGTATTTGGAGCAGGTGCTGCCACTGAGTTCTATTTGCCACGGGGACTCATCCCCCTCCCATCCCTCAGTGCGGAGGGGTCATAGGGCAACAAGGACTTGGTGGAGCTTCAGGCTCCTGGGGGCACAATGGCAGGGGCCCAGAACTCACAAAGGGGGCAGGAGTTGCCTTCTTTCTTTTTACTTGCTCAAACCTCGTAGTGGAGCCTCGGATTGTGTGGTCTTTTCCAACTCTATGATTCTATGACACTTGCTATTTTTTTTAAAAATAATCTTCTTTGCCTTGTGCAATGGGTTCTCCCTGAGATCTCGGGTGATTTTTGTCGGGACCTTCAGCCAACAGCCAGTAAGTCTGGAGAAGCCAGTGTCAGCCGCACTTATGCACATGATTGGTGACGAATGGGCCTCACCCATAGTGGCAAGAGCACAACCACGTAGTGTAGAGAAACTGCACTCTCTACCTAAGAGGGTGATGGACAAGTTACAGGTGCTACTCATAGATGCTTCTGTCTCAGCCTTCGTAACTTCTGTTATTTTTTGCCATGATATGGCCATACCATGCTGAATTTGCCTGATCTCGTCTGATATCTGAAAATCAGCAGGGTCGGGCCTGGTTAGTACTTGGATGGGAGACCGACTGGGAATACTGGGCGCTGTAAGAAGGCTTAACAGGGACAGCCTAATGATTAAGAGGCCAATCTGATGGTTGGTTTCCTATGGTTAAGAATTCAAGTTACACTGGGGCCTCTCTTCTCCTCCATCACCCCTTTGGCGAGGAGGCACTACAATGAGCTTGAGCGCCCATTTGGTGGGATAATGATGCCATTGCTGATGTCCCCTATTCTGAAACCAGGACTCAGCAAAACCTCAACAAGCTTGCATGGGTTTCTGCCTTTATGGCGGATAGTTTCCTGGACTCTATTCAGTTCTATTCTAGAGCGAAAAGGGTGGCAGTAGCTGCTAGAAGACAGGTATGGCTCAAATTCTGGAGCGTGGATTTCAAGTCAAAATAGAGCCTGGTGTTCTCCCCCTTTCCTAGGAGAGAAGTTGTTTGGGGAGTCCCTGGAACGAATCCTGGTGGAGGACAGGGATAAAAAAGAAGAGAACCCTTGCGTTGTCCCGCAAGAAGGAGGACAGGAAATATTCAAGATATTAGAGGTCTGTTCGTGCCCCTTCAACATGTCAGAACGATACGTCATCCTCCACTTCCTTCTCTCAAGGGGCACCCGTTATTCCAAGCCATGCTGGGCGGGGGGGGGGGGAATGGATACCAGCGTTGAAACCAGGCTAGATTACCGGGGAAAGCAATGTCACTCCTGTGGGGGACGCTTGCAGTCCTACATGGACGTTTGGGGAGAACTCCACCTCAGAGAAGTGGGTCCTCTGGTCATTTTGCCAAGGTTGCCAGGGAGAGTTCTCTCGAACCCTTCCACGTTGGCTTGTCCCCACTCCAAGACACAAGGATAGAGTAAAATACCTGCTCTTGAAGGGCGCCACCCTACAACTGGTTCAAATGGGAGCAGTGGAAGAGGTGCCTGTAGAACAAAGGCAGTGGATGCTACTCTGTACTTTTTCAGTGCCGAAGAAGAACGGAACCTGGAGGGTGGTTTTCAACTTAAGAGGCCTCAACAGGTTCATATAGAGACACAAGTTCCGCATAGGAACACTGAACCACGTAACAGAGGCGATTCCCCTGGCGGACTACTTTACCTTGTGGGACGCTTGTCTTCATGTCCTGATATTCCAGGGACATGGAATATCCACGTTGCCTGGCTTTGTGTACAAGTCACTTCCAATACAAAGTGCTCCCGTTGGTCTCCCTTCAGCTCCCAGGTTTTTTTTTACCAAAATTATGGTGACCTTGGTAGCACAATGAAAGAATTCAGGTCTACATATTTATCATTACTTGGACGACCTGCTAATCTGCTCTCCATCCAGGCTAAGGGCAGAGAGGGACTCGCTTCGGGTTCTCAAAGAGCTCACTGTCCCAAGTCAACAGATTCAATACCTTGGCACTACCCTGGACTCAGTGAGGGGGTATGATCTCCCTCCTTTAGGAGAGAATCGACTCCATACACAGGGTGATTCAGGAAATGAGAGACTTCTGAACCGGATCTTATGGAGCTGACACGGTTGCAGGGTCTCATAATGGCAGCAATGGACTCTGCTGTGGACGAGATCCCACTCCAGGATGTTGCAGTGGTTTCTTGCTTCCAGTTTAAGAAGACAGCTTTTCGGTGACACAGACACCTCAGAGTTCCTAGGGAACTTTTATGGTAACTCCAATGGGCGCCCTCATTGGCTCTTCACAGAAGTTATCCTCTTTTGGGAGATGGGCAAGATACGGATTACCTAAGACGCAACCCTATGAGGCTGGTGAGCAGACCACGGCCCCCCAACTGGCGCAGGGCAGATGGACGCCGGCGGAATTCGAGCGCAGTATCAACTGGCTAGATTTTTTGGGCAGTCAGACTGGCCCTAGTAGCGTCTCAGGACCTGTTTCAAAACACGGCGATCCTAGTCTGCATGGACATCATCTCAATGAAGGCCCACATAAATCGACAGGGAGGTACGAGGTCCCACGCAATCATGGCAGAAGCGGCTCACATGCTCAGATGGGTGGAGGGGAACCTCACATCCCTGGAGGTGGAACATCTGCAAGGATCCATCAAGTTCAAAGCTGATTGGCTCAGCTGCACCTACATTGACCAGATGGGCATTGGCCCATCCAGTCCTGGACCTATTCACATCTTCCGTGACCAACCAAGTTTTCCCAGGTCCTTCTCCCATTTTCTGACGGAGGGAGCAGAGGCCATAAATGTGCTGTCGGCACCGTGGCCATGACGTCTGGTACACCCTTCCAACAACTCAGCTGATTCCCAAAGTCATCACCCAAACCAGGTCCGAAAGGGTGGATCTGATCCTAGTGGCCCCGGCGTGAGCCCAGCGGGTGTGGTTCTTGGACATGCTTGACTTGGCGACAGACTCAATCCAGATTTTGGACTGTCTGGACCATCTTGTCCCAGGGCCAAGTTTCAGCATTTGGTCCCGAATTGGCTGCAGTTCCACACCTGGATGTTGAGTGGAAGATGCTAAATTCAAGGGGCTATTCTCAGACAGCTGTGAATACTATTCTGGTGTCCTGGTGAGAGTCAACACAGAGCATTTACGAATACACGTTCAGAATGTTTCAGAGGTGGTGTAAAGCGCAGGGGCTGTAGGGTTCTGGAGGTCACCCTTCCGTCACTTTTGGATTTCCTGCAGGATGGCGGAATGCGGGTCTGCGACCCAATGCCAGTAAGAGCATTGCAGGTGGTCTTTCACCCACACATACAAAGAGTTCTGTGGGGGTTGGGCGACCCTGCACCCCACCGGTGCATAGATTCCTCTCCTGGGATCTTCATATGGTCCTGAAGGCATTGACAGTGGCACCGTTGGAGCCTCTCAAGAGTGGTCCCTCTAAAAATTTTATCTTGGAAAGTCTTTTTCTTGGTGGCGATTACATCTTCAAGAAGGGTGTCAGAACTGGTGGCATTGTCCGTTCAGAGGGTTCTCTCTGTTATTAGACCAGATTTAGTAAATCTTTGTCTGCGTCCAGATTTTAGCCTGAAGGTCAATCCCCTGTTCCAGTGGAAGAGATATGATCCGGATATATTTTTAGAAAAATAACATGTTCGTTCAGGCATTAAGAGGCGATGTCCATCTGAGTCTATGTTAAATTCCTAGGCCAGAAGGTCTCGCCGTCAATTCTGGGGCGTTGGATCAGAGCATGTATTGCAGCATGCTACAAGTCCCTGGGCATTCCAGTACAAGAAGGCATTGTGGCGCTCCACTTAAAGCGCGGCAGTGACAGTGGCCTGGAATAAAGACACCTACTTAGAGAAAATTTGCAGGGCAGTCTCCTGGAACTCTTCATCAACTGTCTTCAGACACGATAGTCTGGACAAGTTGCAGTCTGCTGGAGCAGCGTTTTGGTGGAAGAGTCCTGCAGCATGCTGTCAGTCCCTGATGGACTAAGCCACCGCCAGGCCCACCTGCAGGGTTGTTCTTTTTGTATGTCCCAAGCAAGTTGGATGCTCTGTAGTCCTCCCCACTGGGAAATGGAACTTTGGTCTTACATTGCGAGGAGCCCTTGTAAAAAAAAGCTCAGGTTTGGCTGGGAATGCTTTCCTCCCCCTAGCCAGCCAAACCTCCAAGGTGGCTAGGAAGCTTCCCCCCTCCCGCAGCTAGCCACCCTGCAACTCGGAGGTTTCCTTGGCTGGCTGGCTGGGAAGAGCGTTCCCTGCCAAACCTCTGCGCTTTTACAAGGGCTCCTCGCTTTGCCTCGCCCTGCCTGATCTCCTGCGTCTTCGCTCCCTTTGCGAAGGGAACGAAGAGGCAGGAGATCGGGTGGCAGGCGAGGCAAACCGTATACCCGGCGTATAAGACGACCCCTTACTTTTTTGGATATTTTCCAGGGTTAAAAGTCATCTTATATGCCAGAATATACGGTATACAGTTGTCCCTCCACATTCGCGGGGGTTAGGTTCTTGAGACACCTGCGAATGTGGAAAAACCACGAATAACAGATGCTGCTCCTGCAGCCCCCCCTCAGAGGGAGGGAGGCAGCGGGAGGGTGTCTGGCCAGCCTGGCTGGCCTCTCTGCAGCCTTTCTGAGGGGACTCCAGGCCTTAGAAGCCCCGGACCCCGCTGAGGAAGGCCGGGGAAGGCAGCGTGTGGGTGGGGAGGAGGCTGCGCTGCCTCTTCCCGGCTTTTCTCAGCGGGCTCCGGGGCTCCAAAGCCCCGGACCCTGCTGAGAAAGGCCGGGGAAGGCAGCATGTGGGTGGGGAGGAGGTTGCGCTGCCTCTTCCTGGCCTTTTTCAGCGGGCTCCGGGGCTCCAAAGCCCCGGACCCTGCTGAGAAAGGCCGGGGAAGGCAGCGTGTGGGTGGGGAGGAGGCTGCGCTGCCTCTCCCCGGCCTTTCTCACCCCCCCGCCCTTCCCAGAGTGGCCATGGGGGCTTCTGAAGCCCCCGCCGCCACTCTCCCTCACCCCCCCCGCCCTTCCCAGAGTGGCCGCGGGGGCTTCTGAAACCCCCGCCGTCACTTTCCCTCACCCCCCCGCCCTTCCCAGAGTGGCCGCGGGGGCTTCACTCTCCCCCACCCCCCCGCCCTTCTCAGAGTGGCCGCGGGGGCTTCTGAAACCCCCGCAGTCACTCTCCCCCACCCCGCCCTTCCCAGAGTGGCCGCGGGGGCTTCTGCAGCCCCCGTCGTCACTCTCCCCCACCCCCCGCCCTTCTCAGAGTGGCCGCAGGGGTTTCTGAAGCCCCCACAGTCACTCTCCTCCACCCCCTGCCCTTCCCAAAGTGGCGTAGGGGGTCCCTCACTGCCTTGGGAAGGGACTGAGGTGGAATGAGGGAGGCTTTCCACCCCCCCCTTTCCCAAGGCAGCAACAGGATTCCTGAGAACACCTTCGCTGCCTTGGGAAGGGACGGAGTGGAGAGGGTGGGGCAGGCGGCTTTCCGCGAATAATCAAAACCGCAAATGTGAAAGCCGCGAATGTGGACGGGCAACTGTATATGGAATTTGAACACTAACAGGATTTTTAATTAGGAAGAAGTCATTTACCCTAAGCTACTTAGCTTCTCAAGCATTTGTTCAGTGAGAGGTCAGGTATTAAACTTTCCCCATTGCTCTTTGGTTCTGTAGGATATTTGAAAAACAGCAGAAATAAATGGAATAGTTTCTTTCAGGAAGGAAAAAGAATTAGAAAAAGCAGCAGTGGGTTAATAATGGGAAACTGGATCGGTACTCTGCATGGTCTATTGTCAGAATTGTTACAATTTAATTTTTGCAGTTGCCTCATCAGGTTCCAGAAGCTTCAAACCAAGTCCATGTCTGTGTGATTATGCTGTTGGGAAACAATATTGTACTCTTTTCTGTACAGTGCTGTTATTCAGGTGTCATGCATTCCCTTTATTATATCACATTTTTAGGTGAATTATTTTCAGACCTCATAGCTCTTAAAAAGATGGATTTTTAAATGGTGTCTAAGCCTAGGTAAATAGCTTACGAGGTCTGTCCATTAAATAATGAGACTGATACAATAACCCATCTTTATTTATATGTGTTACAATTCTAATGCTTGTCTCTTTCAATATACTCCCCATTCACACTCACACACTGATGCAGTCTTCTTTTCCACTGGTCGAAGGCGTGTAGCAGATCAGTTTCTGTCAGCTGTGTCAACACGTCTGCTGTTTTCTTCTTTATTTCATCAGTTGACTCAAAACGTGTTCCTTTAAGTAGCGATTTCACTTTAGGGAAAATAAAAAAGTTGCATGGTGCCAAATCTGGCAAATATGGAGGATGTTCAAGTGTAATAATGTATTTATCGGCCAAAAACTGCTTCACGGAATGTTCTGTGTGAGCATTGTCTTTATGAAGAATGAAACCATTTTCCCACAGTTCTGGCCTCCCCCCCCCCGACTCTTTCTTTCAGCTTTGTCAAAACTTCCTTATAATAATATTCTGCCTTCTGGAACCCATTCTGCCAAAACTACGCCCTTGATATAAAAAACAGCAACCCCAAAACGCCCCAATGAGCATGGCTTTGAATTTGGACTTGCTTTAATGTGCTTTTTTCATTCTTGATGATGATGGTGTTTTCCAGTACATTGACTGTCGTTTTGTCTCAGGATCATACTGGGAGATCCAGGTTTCCTCACAAGTGATGATTTTTTAAAAAGGTTTGGGTCCTTTGCTGCAGAATGTCACAAGTTGTTGCAGAATGTCACATTGCTCAACTTTTAAACTTAGCATTTTTCTGACACACAACAGACAACACAGCTGCTTTAAATGAAAACTGACCATTAACTGAATAGCTGAGAGTGTTGATGCTTGTCATGCAGATTCAGACATGTTCGTGTTCGCCACTCAAGTGATCACAGTCAGTTCTCCTTGATTTGTCTGAAAGGTAGAAACATAGTCTTGTTATTTAATAGACAGTTCTCTTATTATGTGTTGGTGAGAGATCCATTGTGGTGTATTGGTTTGAAAGTTGGACTATGACTTTCGAGACCAGAGTTCAAATCCCTGCTCAGCCAAGTTACTCTCTCTCAGCCTCAGAGGAAGGCAACGGCAAGCCGCCTCTGAACAAATCTTGCCAAAAAATCCTCCTGTGACTGCATTGCCATAAGTTGGAAATGACTTGAAAGTACACAGCAACAACGTGTTGGTGGAGTGAACAGAGCACTTGCCCATGTTTTACTACAGCTATGGAAAACATTAATCCTATATTACAGTTAGGACAGACCATAACTGATGGTAGATTGCAAGCTTTAGTTGCAAAAAAAAAAAAAAATTGTCGATTTAATCTCCAGCATCTCCAGTAAGTGTTGAGTGACACTCCTTTCTGAAATCCTAGAGCAGCCGCTCCCAATCTTGTTAAAGGAAGTAGTATTAAACTACTGCAGATGGACTAAAGTTTGGTATTTATTCCCTTGTATCACACTCAGGTGTGATGCTAGTAGTAGGTGCTTGGACTTCCTTTAAACTCTCTGTAGTTTAGAAAATTTGCTCTGGAGGATTCTCCAGATTTCTACAGTAGAATCTTCTTGTCAGCTAAGCTGCTGATCAAGCTTCATGCTGATTAGTTGTGGTTGGTGTAGGGCTGGGTGAGTAATCAAGAAGATAGTGATGCTACAGCTTCTCTTCTGGATTCTCTGCACACAACATTCAGCATGGAGTTAATGCTGGATGAGGGCACTGGTAATCCATTCCAAAATAACTCTGTGAATTTTGGGGGCTTGCCTAACCCAACAGTAGAAAAATGTGGCTGTAAAAGGTTTGGAAAGAGATACAATATTAATGAATTAATGAAAACAGGACAGTTTATCTCTCTGTGCTACACCCAAGTCACCAGGATGCAAAGTAGGCTTGCTGTTGGATGAATGACAGTATTCATAATTCAAGAACAAAAACATATATCCAGACTTAATGTGGTGGAGTATTGAGAATGTTAGCATATTGCTGCCTTCCTAGCACAGTACAACTGCAAAATGTTAAAACCTGATGGAATCATTAAACAGTATGAGCATGTAACTAGTGGCTGTTTTGCCTATTAAGCTAAATACTTTTCCATACTGATCTGTCTCTTGTCATTCTCAAGAACTGGAAAATATTGCTTCCAGCTGAATACTCAGAAGACACATTAGCTGTATTCAATATACCTGTTTGTCTTAGGCCAACTTAGAGTCTTTGAAAGGTTGAAAAGGGGAGTATAAAATGCTTATTAAGCTGCTATAACTGCCCGGCTTATCGTCTGCTGTAAAAGTGCCCATTCAAATACTATAGTTCTGGAAAATATTTGGGCTTCAGTTAACCTCTAGAACAGACATACCCAACTTCCGTCTTTGAAGGCCAAGTATTGCTCCTTCTGCCTATGCGTGACCTCCTGAGAAAATGCCAAATGTTATTTGTGGCCATGTGTGTTGGGGCATAGAAAGAAGCACTGTGTCCACCACGACCACCTGCAGAGTTGTTCCACGTCGACAGGATGCCAAGGAGAAGGTTTTCTTGAGAGACTTCTGCAAAAGACTTCAGGCTGAGAAGGAAAAATTCCTTCACCCCAGCACATTGCCTTGAGCTCTGGCTTGCCAAATAAAGACAGCAACAAGGCCAGCCTTCACTCAACTTGAGGGCTTTAATCTTTGTTTGCAGTATATTTACAATATGTATACAGAGTATAGGACAGCCGTCTCTAATACTCATAAATCTCTCTCAAACCAACAAACTGCTTCGCCAACCACCATCCACAACAAAATCACACTGGAGATAATTCCCATCTCCTTTTTATAGGCAGTTAAACAATGCCTGTTACATCAGGCATCTCAGATGTGCATACTCTCAAGTGCTAACTCACACACACACACCTGCCACTGGAGCTTACCTACTTTCATTACTAAGCTTACAGCTCCATCTTGTGGTCACATCCATGTCATTTCCTGACAGTGTGCTACTTTGTGGAGAATCTGTCCTCTCCACTGGCTGCTCAGCAAGGGGAAAACAGAAGGTTGCTCAACATTCCTTGATTTACACGCATGGAGCCAGTGTGGTGTAATGGTTTGAATGTTGGACTATAACTCTGGAGACTAGGGTTTGAATCTTTGGGCAAGTTGCAAACTCTTAGCCCTCAGAAAACCCTGTGTGAGGGGGAAATGACTTTAAGCCTATTGGATGGAGTATACCTCCTATCCCACTTCCATTCAATTTAATTGTAGAACTTGGAGAGAGGAAGAAAAATGTGGCAGTGAGATATACAGAAGAAATATGATGAGAAAGAGAGTTGTGCGAGGATGTATAAAGTATAGCTGATTTTGTAGAGGAAGAGGAGATGAAATTGGACTGTAGCAGAAACCTGTATGGGGTCAGAGAAGGATAAAAAGGTGACAGTACAGAGAAGAGAAATTCCAGTAAAATGAAGCGAAGGCAGGATTAACAGATGCAGGTACAAGGGGTGATGAACAGTATTATGTGAATAAGCTTCCATTCGTACAGCAGGACTTTTACATTTTATTTATTTATTTTATTATTAGGTTTTATACTGCTTTTCTCTCAGATGGGGACCCAAAGTGGATAACACCATATGATAAAATATGATGAAATACAAAAATTAAAAGAAGCTTTAAGCACAACCCACTTTAAAACATTGATTTAAGATATTTAAAAGCACATTGAGCTGTTGCACTACCCCAGCCAGTTTAGAAGCTGAAGGCCTATTTAAATAAGAAGATCTTTGCCTGCTAGACAAAAGGAGGGCAGGGGGTGGGCCAAGTGAGCTTTCTTTGACAGAGAGTTCCATAGCCTGGGAGCAACAACCAAGAATGCTGTTTCCCAAGTCATCACAGCCATACCTGTGATGGTGGTAGGACCAAGAGAAAGCCTTTCTTCAAAGACCTTAAAACTCAGGTAGCTTGTATAAAGAGATAAAGTCTTCTACTTCCCCCATAATCCCCCAGAGCAGATTTGTTGGGGGGGGGCACAGGAACTGCATGGGGAGGGGAGTCTTCTTTATTGACTGATTCTGAATGGACATAGTTAGACTTAAACTTAATTCAGTACTCTGAAATAATGGAGAATGGGGTGAAGAGAAAACAATTTAAAATGAGACATAAAATGTTTGCACAGTTATTGTATATCCCCCTTGAGTGAATAAAAAATTAAGTGTGGGTTTTCTTCTGGAGAGTTGCAAGGTTGATTGGGCATTGAACTCAGGTTCCTCTTACTTTCATCTAACAACTGTAACATTGTCTTTTTTTCCCCTCTAAAAAAGTATCCCTCTTTTTGCTGGGAAATGGACTATCTGGGCAACAAACAGAAGAACTATTGCATACAAACCTGGAGTCATACCACTGGATGAACACACTGGACTTTAAAGTGTGCTTAAAATGTAAATGTGTGTGTGTCTGTGCGTCTCTCTGTGTGTGTGTGTGTGTGTGTGTGAGAGAGAGAGAGAGAGAGAGAGAGAGAGCCTCTCAAGGGAAGACTGAATCTTATCACTCAAGTGATGAACTACTCCAGGCATATTTATTTATTTATTTATTTATTTATTTATTTATTTATATCCCAAGGCTATCAGAGTGGCTTAGAAATGGTCAATTGAACAGTTCCCTGCCCTCAGGCTTACAATCTAAATAAGACATAACACATAAGGAAAAGGGAATGGCAGTGGGGGTAGGGATTAAATCCAGCAGATACTGCTGGTTCTTCTCTCCCTCCAAGGGCAGGGCTGTGGCAGAAGGGCTGGAGGGAAGGCCTTTCACTTGCTTCTGGGCCAAGGCCTGATGGAGTTCTGGCTGCCTCTTCTTCTTTCCCTCCAAGGGCAGGGCTGTGGCAGTTGGGCTGGATGGAAAGCCTTTCACTTGCTTCTGGGCCCAGGCCTGAAATATTACAAATATTGAGTATTTGTAATACTTAACTGCTTAGATTATGCAAGATGCTAAATTATAACTACTAAAAAGTCTTATCATTAATGTCTGCATTCCATTTCTCCAATAACATGAAGAGAAATAAACTTTGATCAAATGCATATTCTGTAATCTTTGTTTTTCTGGTATTTGGATTTAGGACTGACACACAGTTTCCCTTTCCTCTGCCACTTAACGCTGGACATGTTGCTTGCCTTTCTTTCTCCTAAGTAAAAATTAGCCAGATATAATCTCAGGAGGACAAGTGTTTTAGGAATATGCATTGTTGTATTTGTATTCTTGATGATTCGATTGTGTTGATAAACCACAAATTCCTATTCTCCCCTCCCTCCTTTATTTATTTGATGACATCTCCTGGTTTCTTAAGTCCCATTCAAGTATTATTGGTGTATCCCTTGCTGAAACAGAAATTGTGGAAAAAATAAATGGTTTATTATTTTTAAAATATGTTGATTTCAAAATGTGCCATGGGTGTATGTTTTTATAATGTTTATAATGAAAATGTTTTAAATGAAAATATTTAAGATGAATAATGTTTAAAATAGAAAAGCCCTATGTATAATTGTCATGACCAACTGTATTAATTTGGATTGACTTTCACTATTGAGCCAAAATGGAAAGTAGCAGAATACTGATATGCTCTGCATTTTCCTGTCCAAACCATTTATAACAGTCACTTTGAGTGGTTGTATCTTGATTATGTGCTTTTGAGCTGCAAGGTATAACTGAAAGGCACGTATACCCATCACAGCTATTTCTGATTGAAATTAGCTGCTCTTTAGTGAGTTGCAGTTGCCCCAAGAGTAGCAATGCACCAGCATTCCTGCTGGCTCCTGCAGCTCCCAACAGCTGCTACTGCGCTATGTTGTCATTCCACAGTTAAGGGAATATTGCATGTTCTGGCAGCTGCTAGCCTCCATGTTCTCTCTTTCTCAAAAAAGTTTACTGGGCAGAATGACCCCATTATAACAAGCCAGTCTTATTTTTGTATCGGGATAGGCAGCATGCAGCCCTTGTTACCATTGTTTTTGTTAGAATCTCAGGTAATTCCAGTTAGCATTTTCTGCCATAGCAGTAAATAAATAAATAAATAAATAAATAAATGAACTAGGGATAAAATAGTGCACAGATCCACAACTTTCCAGCTCACTTCCATATCTACATCATTTTAGGGTGATCTCAGGTGGAAATATTGTGTGTTTTGGTGCAAAGAGATGGTTAAAACTAAATGTTCATTTGAGTAATAAGTGAACACAGAAGGAGAACTTACAACTCTGGAAACTCAGCTTGACAGGCTAGTACCAGTACTGTCCATACAGTATGAACTTTGCACAGTTTGCTCCCATCTCATTCTCCAGGATGTCTGGTTCATTTGCTTTAGTGAGATCTGGTGAATTTCTGATCAAGTTAGACTCCTTCCAGATGCTTCAAGAAGACAGGGAACTGTATTTGTGCATGTTTCCACTAGAATGTAGTAGTCCATTGTTTTCTTCTTGATGATAGCCTTATTAGAACTTAAGAAGAGTCCTGTTGGGTCAGACAGAAGTTCTGGTCTAGTCATTTTGTTATCCACAGTGACCAATCATATGCTTCTGGGAAGCCCATAAATAGGTCATGAAGGCAACAGTGTCCACCAGAAGCTGGTACTTGGTGGCATACTGCTCCTCTGGTTCACCAGCAACTGGTACTCAGAGGCTCCCTTTAACCATCATGACAATAGCTGTTGATCAACAGCCATCATGGAGCAGTCTCAAAAAGCCATCATTATTTATGCAACAAGCATCTATATTAGTCTTTTCTTGATAATTGTTTGAGATGGCACAGTGAGCTAAACAAGGCTATTGTTGTATACAGACCTCAGTTTTGTAACTGAGATATCCATGAGCTGTAATGGATCTGGAAAGGAATCTTTCTCCACTCCAAGGTATTTCCCTAGTTGAATTTAATTTTTTTTCCTTCGAAAAAGTGCCTGGAGCAAAGGTTAGTCCAGTGATGTTACAAAATCCATGTTGTTGTTTTTTTTAAAGAACAACACAACCAAATTGTAAAGCACCTTGTTCAATCCTAGCAGCCCTACAGTTTTTAAAATCTCCTTCACTTGGCGGAGAGGTGGAAGTATCTGCATGATTTCACTTTGTCTTACACTTAGGCTGCCCTTTGGACAATGACATCCCTTCAGTTTCTTGCTTGGCTAATTATCCTCCACAAAGTTGAGGTAATGCACAGATAAAATCAAGGTGTAGCTAAATTAATAGGGGCCATAAAGTTCAAAGGGCCAAATGGGAAGGCAGAGGTAAACTGATACGGGCTGTTTGTATGAGGTTCTTCACCTTTTAAAAATTATGTAAATATGTGCAGTTGTTGATTCCTCCCAATGATGTCCTGCAGTTCAGATCATTTCTGCTTTAAGTAAAATTTGCTCTCTTTAAAAAACTTTTCCCAAATGATTGTATTTTCATGGGGTTCATGTGTATGTACGCTTCGGTTTGGATGGACACCTAGGGAGCTAGCTTTTACTTGTGCCTAGCTTTGATTCTACTTGCTAATCTCCATAGTAGCTACTATCAGGCAGGGCCGCATTAAGGTTTTCATCAGACCTAGGCACTCTTTTTTGTGGATGAAAATGTTTTTCTTCCCAATTGCTGTAAAAATTTTTTTTGTTAATTTCTTTTCGTAGGCGCTAAAATTTTCATAAGCCCTAGGCACTGTGCCTAAAGTGCCTAATGGATAAGGTGACCCAGCAATCAGGATGTTGGAATTACTGGAGGAACATTAAACCTAAAAGTCCCAATGTATTATCTCCTAGGCATCTTCTCCGTGGTCTCTGTGAATACACACAGTGGGTTACTCCTGCGCAGAGCGTTTGGAACTATCTAGAATTGCTAGGCAGAATTGATTTTGCAACATTTTGGTGATAACTCCGCCCACCCTAGCAGTTCCTATATAGGTGCTCCCGCCTAAATCCCCTCAGTTCTTTTTCTCTGTCGCGCGAGCAGCTAGTAGGAACTGTTTTTTGATTGCTACGTCTTTCTCTCTCCTCTTGACTGGGACTGCTTTTTCGACTTCGGATTTAGATTTGGATTTGGATTTGGCTGACGTCTTCCCCTCTTCAACTGGACTGCTTTTTTGACAATGATTTTTGGCCTACGTCTCCGGACTCACCATCTGACCGTGATGACGTCCAAGCTAGCAGGCTTCAAACGGTGCTCCGTTTGTCAAGCAAAGTTACTGGCCTCTGACAGCCATTCTAAGTGTCTCATCTGCCTCAGGGAGGGCTACAATGTGGACGCCTGTGTCCATTGCCGTCACTTCACGCCACAGGCCCGTAAGCAGCGCCTGTCCACGTTTAAGTCCTTCCTCTATGAGAAGACCCTCTGTCCGCCCATTACAACGGCAGCACGGGCAGCCTCACCTCTGAAAAGTGCCAGGTCCCCATCTCCTGGGCCCTCAGCGGAAAAATCAAGTCCACAGCGAGGGCGGTCTCCTGAGCCGGGCCCATCAAAGAAACGCCATTGGGCATCCAGCCCTAAGTATAAGGAGGTGGTGGCCTCTGATCCTGAGGCAGTGCAGAGATCGCATAAGCACTCTACGGCATCAGGCTCCAGGAAATACACTGATAAGTCCTTGAGCTCGAGCCAAGACCGGCCCTCATGACCGACGTTGGGTCGGGATCGATCCAGCCCCACCTCCAAGGAGAAGTCTAAAAAAAAAAAAAGACCAAGCATACTTCTCCTTGACCGAAAGCCGTTGTTTCAGCAACGACGTCCTGGCCCATTGGCGGCAACCTCTTCGGTCCCAGCGGTTCAGCGCACTTCTACCCGCTCCACCCAGCAACTAGTGGAGGGCTCCTCTGTTGCCCCTGAGATTCGAGGACAGTACCAGCCTTCGACTCTGAAACCCTCCGAAGTGGTCCAGCTGGAGGAAGGGGAGATCTCTGAGGATGAACAAACCCAAGCCCGACCTGACTCACCGGCCTTGATTGTGTCCCAAGAGGAACTCCTCTGTATGGACATGGTAGTGATCAATGTTGAGTCCTCTCCCTGGGCGCCGGAGTGTACGAGCCGTACTCCCATGCCTTCTCCTGTCCATCACGAGGTGGAGGGGGAACATGAATACAACATCCACCACTCTTACAGCGCTTTCGATGCAGCGCGAGCTGCGCTTGGATCAGCCTATCGCCCCACCTCGACAGTGCCCCAAGGCCTTGCCACATACCACCAGCTCTTTCCTGGTACCGGGGACCTACTCCAACGTGGCACGCCTTCCGCTCCCCACCACGTCTCCCCTTTCACGCACTGGAGCAATCCCGTACCGACTGGAGTCCACCTTGCAGGCCACTCTTAGTCGATGCCAGTAGTCAAGTAGACTCAGCCATGCGACCATGTGGCCCCACTCGAGTAGATACCACGAGCCAAGTGTCTCCAACTCGACAGGAGCACAGACCGCTGCCCCCGCTCCCTTCACCGATTCCTACTCGGGTGTCACCGGTTGTCCACCCACCACGTGCGGTTTCACCGGCTAGCCGTAGCCCTTCCCCATCTCCGGGCTCATCCTCTGACTCATCAAGTTCCTTCTCTCACTATGTTCCCAGGGTCCCGTCACCACCTCTGGAGTTGTTGGATGACGATTCCTCGTCACCCACTGACGACATACAGGCCTTTTCAGAACAAATGGTAAGGATGGCCCATGCCCTGGAACTGAAGTTGACTGAAAAGGACTCTGATCCCATGGATCCAATCCACCGTCGACTCAAATCTAAGGCACCACCTATAACCGAGCTGCCGGTGCTGCCTTCCCTATTGAAGCTGACCCAAGGCAGCTGGGAAAACCCATCCTCCATACCGCCCACCTCTAAATGCATTGATCGTCTCTATAAGGTATCGGGAGACGATATTGGATGGCTCCGCAAGCACCTGCAGCCCAATTCTGTAGTGGTGGAGGCTTTGCAACACCGGTGTCAGCGTCGACCCCAGGTGACCCCAGCAGACTCTGAAGGCCGCAAGACCGACATCATTGGAAAAAAGATCTATTCGGCGGCCGGGTTGAGCTTTAGCATTGCGAATTACGCAGCGTGCATGGGGGCCTATCAGCAGGTACTCTGGGAGCGGTTGGGACCCCTGATCCAAGACCTCCCTGAGGAACACAGATGCATGGCAGAGCCATCCAGCACGAAGCCCAAGCCCTGGCGGGCCAACAAATAAACTCAGCTCGGCACTCAGCTGACTGCGCTGCGAAGACTATTGCTGGTGCTGTGGCACTTCGTAGGCTTACATGGCTCCGCTCCTCGGGACTGGCCCCTCAAGCCGCCTCCACCATCGAGGATATGCCCTTCGACCACTCGGGTCTTTTCAACTCCGCAACGGATGAAAAGCTCAAGTTTACGCAGAAAATGCGATCCACAGCCAGGAAGTACGGTATGCCTGCCTCTGCTACCTATAGATCCAAGGAACGTTTCTCCTGGCATCAATATTATCCCTCCTCCACACAGTGAAGTTATGGTCAGCAGGCTTCGAGGCGGCCTCGATACCAACAACAGCCCCTTCCTACTCCGTCGGTGAGGAGTCAGTCCTCCACCTCTCGCTTCCGCCCATCTACCAAGCAAAGGTCCAAGGACCTGGGGAAAAGGAAGTTCTGAACCATGACCCTCACAACTCTTTCTGTCTTTTTTTCTAGACTCCACTCTTTGGTTGCCGCCTGTCTCGATTCCTACCCAACTGGGTGTTGATAACATCAGACCGCTGGGTGCTTCGCATCATCCAGGAAGGGTATTGGATATAGTTCGACAAACTCCCACCTACAGGCTACATCCAAACAACCCTGCCATCCGCCCCCCTCCTTGAGGAGGTGCAATCTCTACTCCAAAAGGGTGCGGTCGAGGTGGTCCCCCCGTCACGATGTCATCTATGCTTCTTCTCATGGTACTTCTTGGTGAAGAAACGAGGGGGAGGACTACAACCAATCTTGGACCTCCGAGGAGTGAACTTCTTCATAACCCCGAAGAAGTTCAGGATGGTGACTTTGGGGACAATCATGCCTCTCCTTCAGCAGGGCGACTGGTTCGCGTCCGTCAACCTCAAGGACACTTACTTTCATATCGGGATTCATCCCGACCACAGGCGGTTCCTAGCCTTTCACATCGGGACCGAGTCCTTCCAGTTCCGGGTTCTTCCCTTCGGTCTCTCCACGGCACCGAGGATATTTACCAAATGCATGGCACCGGTGGCGGCCTTCTTACGGCAGCGGGGCATCATTGTATTCCCTTACATCGACGACTGGTTGATAACAGCCCGGACCCGAGAGCAGCTGATCCTCGACGTCGAGTTTGTCCTAGTACTACTGGACTCACTTGGACTAATAGTGAACACGGAGAAGTCCCACCTCCAGCCCACTCGCTCCTTACAGTTCATCGGGGCCTGTCTGGACTCGTCATCGGCAATCGCCTGCCTACCTACAGACCACTTCGCTACTCTTCGCGCTTCCATCCATCTTTGCCGTCGATCCCGGAGGGTGTCAGCGTTATCGGTACAGACCCTCCTGGGGCATATGTCCACCACAACATCCGTCACCCAGTTTGCTCGGCTTAGGATGCGGCCCCTCCAGTCTTGGTTTCTGGGAGCCTTCGATCCACTTCGAGACCCCCCGGAGACCCTCCTCACGATGCTCCAGGTGGTTCAGCACTCCCTACAATGGTGGCTCAACCCGGAGAACGTGTTGTCGGGCATGCCCTTCGAGCCTCCTCAGCCGCATCTCACCCTTACCACAGATGCGTCGACATTCGGTTGGGGATCCCACCTGGACAACTACTGGATACAAGGGGTATGGTCTACCGACGAGAGGCGGCTTCACATCAACCTACTAGAGCTCCTTGCAGTCAAGAAAGCTCTCAAGGCATTCGAACTCCTGGTAACGAACTCTGTGGTTCTGGTGGTCACGAACAACACCACGGTAATGTACTTCCTCAACAAGCAAGGGGGTACCCGTTCTCTGCCTCTTCTCACCCTTACCATGAAGATTTGGGACTGGTGCATCGAAAGGGGAATTCTCCTCCACTCCATCCATCTTCTGGGGGAGGAGAACACTCTTGCAGACGAACTGAGCCGTTCCTCTTTCTCTGTACACGAATGGAGCCTACATTGGTCGGTAACCCGGACTCTGTTCCGACGATGGGGAACACCGGGCATCGACCTATTTGCGACAGCCGACAACAGACAATGCCGTCTGTATTGTTTTCGGGATCGGAGTTCGGGATCAAAGGGCGACACATTCCTGTTCAAATGGACCGGTCCCCTCTTGTACCTGTTCCCACCGTTTCCGCTCCTCACTCGGGTGGTGGCCAAACTGCGCAGGGACCAGTCAAATGCGATTCTCATCACGCCGTGGTGGCCCGGACAAGCGTGGTTTGCTCCTTTCCTCCACCTGGCCAACCATAATTTTCTGCACCTTCCACACCGGCCGGACCTTCTCACCCTCCAGGGAGGAAGGGTCAAACACCCGGACTTGGAGACGCTCCGACTGACAACATGGAGAATCCTACCGTAGGAGCCACGTCGGTACCGGACGAATGCCTGGTCCCTCGCTTTCCACAAGATGTACAAGCTGTGATCGACGCAGCACTTCAACCATCGGTGCGGCGTTCTTACTCTTACAAATGGAAACGTTTTCAATCCTACCTGTCTGAACTGGATGTCCCATTGGTTGCCGCTTCAACACTGATAATTCTCCAATTTCTGTTGCACCTCTCCAACTCAGGGCTCTCAGCCTCCTCCATTCGTACCTACCTGGCGGCTATATCTACGGAGCTTCAGGCTAGAGGCATGCCTTCCTCCTTCAAGGATCCAACAGTAAACAAGTTCCTTAAGGGGTACACCAACCTGCACCCCCCGGTAACTGAACCCACCCCTGCCTGGAGCCTTGAACTGGTATTGTCGCAGCTCACAAAGAAACCCTTCGAACCCATGACCACCGCCGATCTGCGGCTTCTCTCCTGGAAGACGGCATTTCTGGTGGCCATCAACTCCGCACGTTGGACTGGAGAGCTCTGTGCCCTGCGCTCTGACGCCCCCTTCCTGGTGTTCCACAAGCAGAAGGTAGTGCTCAAACCTGACCTCTCCTTTCTTCCTAAAGTTGTAACTAGTTTTCACTTGAATCAATCCATCGTACTTCCTGACTTGATGCAGGATCCCTAGGACAATTTCGAACGAGCTTTGCACACCCTGGATGCCAGGAGAGCATTGGCCTTCTATGTGCAACGGGCTGCCCAGCACCGAAAATCTCCTAGACTTTTCGTCTCTTATTCGGACACCATGCTGGGGACTCCCATCTCTCCACAGAGACTGTCCAAGTGGGTCATCTCTTCGATTTCGCTTTGCTATGAACTTGCCCGGAAGCCTCTCCCTTCTCGGGTTCGAGGACACTCGACCAGATCTGTTTCCACTTCAGCCGCCTTCCTCTCCGGGATCCCGTTGGAAGACGTGTGCAAAGCGGCTACCTGGTCCATGCCGATGACCTTTATTTCACACTATAGACTTGACACTCGGTCCCGTGCCGAGGCGGCCTTCAGGAGGGCAGTGCTCCTCTCCTCAATTCACTGACTGCTTTCTATTATGGTATGACTTTCCCCATGTTCAAGTGTAATTGGTTTATTCATGTAATAGGTTTATTCATGTGTTCTGCGGTAACTCCTTGAGACATACCCAATTTCATGTTCTGGGTTTCATGTTTTACTGAGTGCATTCATTATTATTGAGGGCTAATTGCTTGTCCTCGTCAAAACTCTTAGCATGACACCCCTCCTCCTGTAGGAGAAGCTTGCTAGTCTACCCACTGTGTGTATTCAGAGACCACGAAGCAGATGAACAGGTTGCTTACCTGTAACCATAGATCTTCAAGTGGTCTTCTGTGAATTCACACAGACCCGCCTATCCTCCCCTCTGTGTCCCGCTATGGCTTATATGCTTAATGTTCCTGATGCTGCTCTTTGCGGCGTCCTTTAGGGAACTGAGGGGATTTAGGTGGGAGAGCCTATATAGGAACCACTAGGGTGGGTGGAGTTACCGCCAAAATGTTGCAAAATCAATTCTGCCTAGCAATTCTAGATAGTTCCGAACGCTCTGCGCAGGCGCAGGAATAACCCACTGTGTGAATTCACAGAAGACCACTCGAAGATCTATGGTTACAGGTAAGCAACCTGTCCTTCCTCTCTCCCATTTCTGTAGATCTGCCTGTTTGAGTGGAACAGCCTGTTTGAGTGTAGCTGAATATTTGCAGATTTGCAAATATTTTAATGTTTTCTTTGCTTAGATATGTAGAAATTTCTAGTAAACATGGAGATGTGTCACTCTGTCTCATTTACAGATTCTAAAGGGTGGCTGGCAAACTTAGACATGCCACCTTTGCTAATCATTGCATTCTCCTCTTACTCCTTCAGTCCATAAATTGATTGCTAATACAGAATTGCCAACTCATGTTTCTTTTAAAATAATTTTTATTGAGAGTTTTTCAAAATGCAGCTACAGTCATACTGAAAAATGCCTAGAAAGGTGTCTTCTCTAGGAATTGCTAGGTCCTCCAAAGTAACTTTATGATATGTTTGTACTGGAAGTCCTTTATTTTAATAGGGTTGGCTGTTATCCATGGTTTCACCTATAAACAGTAAGTACAGGAATGTATCCCCCATGAATGTGTGGGCTGACCTGTACAATAAAAATTACAGCTCTTTTTGAAAAAAGAAAAGCCAGAAAAAAAAGTAGGATGTAAAAAGAAATACAGAAAAAGAAAAGAAAAGTGGTGTCTAACTTTCTTTTTGGCAGTTATAAATATACATATGATATATTCTCTCTCTAAAACTACATCATCCACTTTTTCTGATAATCAGATCTTACTAATTTTCAAAACCAAAAATTGTCAGGTCAATTTCTTTTCTTTTTCTTTTCTTTTTTCTTTTTCTTTTTCTTTCTTTCTTTCTTTTTTTTTTTTTTGCAAAAAACACCAAACTGTGAGGGGTTTCCAATTCTTTAGAGAAGTCTTTGGTGACATTTCTGGTTAAAGCAGATAATCTGTCCATTTCTGCTAAATCACTCAGTTTCAACAACCATTGCTCTCTACTAGGTAATACTGAATTCTTCGATCTTTATGCATATAACAGTCTGGCTGCCATTTCTATATATAAAACCCTTGGTTATGCACAATGGCCTTAGGTATGTAGATATGTTGCTTCCTGGGTATGTACAATAGGTTTAGGTATGTTGCCTCTTTCAGTGTGCTGATTGGCCGCTCCTGTCACTCCCTCAGCCAATCACCACCCACATGCAAATCATCACCCAGATGCAAATTTCCTCTCCACCTCACAATCCACTCCTGCCACTCATAGCCAATCAGCATACTGCCAGTGACCAAACAATGTGCTACACTGTTGGCTATAGTTATTAAGGCTGCATGCCTTTCTAGTTCACCAGTGTCTCAGGGCTGCACAATTACCACTTGTGCTTTAAGTCTACACAGTAATATTATCTCTATTCCTGCTGGGACAGGACCCAGGCAGTCAACTGACAGGACTCCACTGTTGCCACTGCAACACGACCCAGGCAGTCAACTGGTGGTGGCAGGACACCGCTGCTGCCACTGCAACAGGACCCAGGCAACTGAGCGTGAGGTCTACCGGGAGTTTTTTTTTTTTTTTAGCCTTTTTGGCATCATGTACCAATGATGCACATAATTCTGTAAAAATTCTCTTTGAAATTGTAACATAATGTAAATTTCAAGCCCTTTGATTACATCTTTTCCCATTGTCCAACATATGTTTCCATGACAGTAAGTTGAAATTAAGATCAAGATTTTGATTTCTCTATGGTAATCTAGCTTTTTGCACAAAGGGTGTAAATAGGGATGAAATCTCATGGCTGCAGGACGTGGGGAGCTGCGCCTAAGCCTGTAGAAACAGTGAATCCACGTTTCAGTATGGCATCGCTAGTGAAATACTGCTGTCTGATGTCTGCTTCATAATTACAGTTTTTGTGTCATGTTTCCACTGTGTACTCAAGGTTAGAAGACTTATATGCATTTTACATTAGCTTTAGTAAATGCCTCATTTACTATTATAACACATAAGCCCTGAGATCATGTAGATCTACTTATAGTCTTGGTTGATCATGGCTCTAGTTCAGGTTTTTGAACTTAGGGAGGATTACCTTTCCCAAGGGAATGAGGCACTTACAGGGCAAGCAGCTGAGAGTCCTGGGCCTGGGAATTACCCAAACTTGCAGTTTTTAGACTAGTCGCTCTGAATATTGGCTCTGTCATGCACAGTTCTGCCTTCCCCTCTTTTATCTCCTATAGCAAAGCCTTAGTAATTTCAGAGTAGGGGAGGAAATGCACGAAGGAGCCTAGCAAGATGGAAGGAATATGGTATCCAGTTGCTGTGTTTTGGGTCATTTCCTAGAGCAGCTGGGCAGATCTTGTTACCACTAGTTCTAGAGTTGTGCTTGATATTTGTGACCCACTGTGCTTTCTAGATATGTGGTGCAATTGGTTTTACATGTTCTGTGGCCATATTTTATTTATTTATTTTACCACAAAAATGTATATGAAAAGTGCTGCAGGTCTTTTTAGCACTTTCATTATAGAAAAAAAACAGGATTAAGAAAATCATTCATACTTGCTAAAATGCTTCTTTGGAGCTCTTGCAATGTGACTCGTTTGCTCGAGACCGACTTGCATGTGTTAGGCAGGGCTGTTGTTTCAGTTCCAGATTGGATATGAATGGGAACATTGTATGAAGTGAAACTTGGAGGCTTCAGTGAAAATACAGATAATATGCAGACAGGGCACAAAGCTAATAGTTTTGGTGTGTGTTTGGTCTACAGCATATTTTTGTAGGTGTGAATGATGTAAGCCCTATAGAAGTGAACTAAAATCTGAATACAAAGTGCTTCAAGTTACCCTATCTATGTGTAAAGCTACATTTTTGATCAGCACATGTGAATGGCCAAAACCTCAAAGATTTTGGAAGCTAGATGCTCATAGTTCTTGAGCAAAACTAAGAGAATATCTTTTTATAGAGCTGAACAGTGGTTGGATTTGTTGCAAATTACTTCAGCTGATGGCAACTGGGAGCAAACATTTAGTCATGAAAGGTGGGGGCAGGAAACTGTTTGGGTTGGTTAAGGAAATGCCGAATACCTTTCTAGTGAGCATTTTTAAGGCTTTATTTTTAAAAGACTATTTACAGAAGCTTCAGGAAAGAGTAAAATGAAACATAACCTTTTTTTTCTAGAGATCATTTGTTGTCTCTTTACCTCACTACTCCCTTCTTCCTGGGTACTCTAAAATTAAAGCCATTAAAATAAAACTTGGCAGTATGGCTAGTTTAGATGACTGTAATGCTGCTTTAACATTTTTAATCTGCTAAATCACTTAAGCATTTCGATGGCTGCCAGACATAACTCTCTTAACTGTGAAGAAAGTCTTGGTGTAGTTGAGCTTTATCCTTGCTAATGGACAAAGCTGGAAGCTGGATTTTGTTGCCTCCATTTTTGGATTTCCCCCGCACTCCAGCATTTGAACACCCATGAGTAGATTTGACCCAGTTTGTACATTGGACTGGTATTAATATTTGCAACATAGTATTGTTGCATTCAGTGCTCGAATCTTGAAGAGTTCAGTTTGAATGGTCTTTGAGGTATACAAATATGGTTCCTGGGAGGGAGGGGGGAGGGCCTGGGAGTCATTATTTGCGGAATTTTCACATTTGCGGGAGTCTGGGGAACCTATCCCCCGCGAATGTGAAGGGACGACTGTAGTGTGAAAGAGTTGCTACTTGGGAAACTCAGGGGGAAAAACTTCTTAGATCCTATAAAGATGTTAATTTTCCCCCTGGGTGATATTTACTAGATATTTACTAGATTTTCAGACAACACTGTTATAGTGTTACTATTCCACTATACAGTATTTGCTATGGCTGCCTCCTGTTGAATCCTGGGACTTGCAGTTTAGGAAGGGGCATTTGCAACTCTCAGCCAGAGAGCTCTTAAGCCTCACTAAATGACAAACCCCAGAATTCCACAGCAGGAAGCAAGAGCAGTTAAAGTGGAATAGTAACACTATAACAGTGTAGCCTGAAAATCTCCTTGGAGTGTGATTAGAAGTGGCACAGGGCTCATGCAGGCTTTCTCTTGCTTTATAAGAAGGGTTAATTTAGCAGAATCTGAAAGGATCATGTGTTCAGAATTGTAGGATCTGCCAATTTGGTTATTTATGCTTCTCTGCTAGGGCCAGGGAGCATGAGAATTGGATACCATCCTGATATGTCTGCTGGTACAATCTGTCTGAAAATAAAACACGGTAAATGCGCCTCAAATGTTCTTGGGCACATTATGGAGCTGACTGTCACACTGTCTCTTTAGCCCACTGACTCCACTTTCTCTCCTCACTCTTTGTTAGATTTATCCACCATGGATACATTTCTCTTACAGCTACATGGATAGGTAGCTCCTTTGGCTCAGGCTTCAAGAATCAAGTTCCTGAAATTAAACAAGAGCTATATCTTCACAATCAGTAACTCAGCTTACATTTTTGTAAAACCCTAAATGACCTGGGATCAGATCATTTATTTTAAGAGGGATATTCTTATGTGTGAGCTTCCCTGAGGATGATGATCATTAGAACCCCTACTTATTTTAGTATCTCCACAAAAAATAGGTCTGTGGGCAGAAGGTATTGGTCCTTTATGACATTTTTCTGATAGACTTCTCATGCTTCAGGTAGGACTAGAACTTGTAATCCTCAGGATGTTGCTAAACCACTATTCCAATAATATCTGAAGTGCTACAGGTCCAAGGCCTTGATTAAAAGGCATTAGTAAAAATGTTTTCTCTTAGATCTTTGGGAAGCTTGTTCAAAAGGTGCCAGTAAACATCTCTTGCTGCATTTTATCATCTTTTTTGTAGTGTGCTGTGCTCCTCTTTTTTGGTAGGGTGGTTTGTGGCCAGACATTTTAAACACCATTTTAACCATGATGTTCAGAAATATCATAAAATAATTGTTTATCATAGTTATGCACTGTATAAAGTTTACCTGAATTTACCACCCTTAATTTCTGATGGCAATTACATCTTAGTGTTGAGAATGAATAGAAATTATTTATGATGTTCTTAATTTTATTAAAACTTTGCTCCTTCTCCTCATGTCTTTCTGAACAAACACCAGAAACACCTAATTTTTACCTTATTGTAAAACTTTAGGTCAGTGTTGTGCAGATTGATTTTCAATCTTTCCAAACTGGCTTTATTGGGGGAACCTTTTTTACAGCATTAGGGCTTCAAAGAAATCTCTTGTCATGGGGTGCAAATGCCTTTGTGTACACACAGGTAATATTGTTAACATAAACAGCCAATGCCATCAGCAGATGGATTTCAGAAAGCACACTCACACATGTGCCTCTTTCTCATTCATGGGACCTCTGGAACAATTTCTCCTCCTCCCTCAATCTGCTATTCATTTGAAATATTAATATGTATTTTTTTATGTTGCAGATTTGATACAATGCACAAACGAGATGAACGTAAATATCCCACAGTTGGCAGACAGCTTGTTTGAAAGGACAATGAATAGTAGCTGGGTAGTGGTATTTAAGTCGCTCATCACAACTCACCATCTGATGGTGTATGGAAATGAGGTAACTGATTACTGCAGACTACTAAAATTTTGGAGAATTGGCTTTCTCGGTGTAACCTGGTTTTTGCTGTCTGTCAGGGAAAATGATTAGTGTTTTAAAAGCAGCCTGAGAGTGTGAAGGTTGAAGAGGGAGGACTAATGTTTGTTCTGTCAACATTAAGGTGCATAATTACAAGGTTAAGAGCACCTACATGTCACATACAGCCCCTGAAACCTCCAGTCCTCCAAAAAAAAACCCCATTCAAAAGCAGTTGGCACAGTTTTCTAGTGCTTTTGCTGAAACACTGCACAGAGAACACAAAAAATATGGGGGGGGGGACCCAGTCCACACAAGGAGTCCTCCATAACCCCCCAGAACCCCCAAAAACCTCTATTTTGGTTAGGGTACCTTTTCAAAATGGCAACAGAAAGCGATGTCATGTCTAATCACCATTTTGAGAAGGACTCAGATAGATAGAAGTACTTGGGAGTGCTGTTGCAGGTATTGGTGCCTGTTCCCTGTGCAGTTTCCTACCCTGGGCTAAAAACTAGGTGAGCAACTGTGGTCGTGGTATGAATGGGACTGATGTACATTATCTGAAGTGCACATCATCACCAAATGGCTAAATTGTTGACTGGTTAAACATCCAAAGAGGCTCACCTTTAATAGAAATAATCTCATCCAACCATTTGAGTAGATCAGTGTTATAAGGACCAGATTTCATTGTCAGAATGAGATTCTGTACTAGATGTTAAATTACAGCTCTTGTCACTCCTTGCCTATATAGCCAATTGAGAAAGATTTTGGGAATTGCAGTCCAAAGATATCTGCAGGGCCACAGTTGCTCACCCCAGTGTGAAAGTACTGTGGATATTGGCCAGAAAGCCAAAGCCAAACAAACAAAAACCCAACTTAACCCCACCATCATCCTGACTTGTACTATATACTAAGATTGTTTTTGTTAATTTTGGGAACAGTAATTGGTATATTGATTTGCCTGTTACAAATTAGAAATCACAGAAAATGGGTATAAAGAATTACGTGCCTAATGAGTTATCGTATGTAATACAACACAGCTATAATTATTTATATGGTAATTAAGTCAGGCCAAGGAGATTTACATTCCTGGACTATACCGTTTCTGCTGCCACAGAAAAAGAGTATCCAGCTTCTGCCAACAGAGGTGAAAAAAAAGTGCATTCCTTCTAAATCTAATGAAAATAAATCACTTGGCTACTACCTCAAAAAGAAATAAGTCTTGAGTGAAATCAGTGGCTAGAATCCAAAGAACCTTGCATGGATGTCCAATAACTTCCGGTGAATGCCAAGGCATCCCTTAATTTCCTGTTTGGTCATACCTCGTGTAGTTTTAGTGACTACTAACATTTCCTTTAGTTAGATACATAAGCTGCCTTATATGAAGTCAGACTACATCTCTGTCTATCCCAGTGTTAATATATGTTATTAGTGGCAACATCTCTTCACAGTCGTAGCAGAGATTCTTCCTGAACCTGGGTGATGATGGAGGTGGATGCTGAACATGTGTATGGAGGCTATAGGCACCCATGCCCTGGTAGCTCTAGGCTCAGAGGCACTTTGTGTTTGCTCTTGAATCTTGAGGAAAGGTTATTATCTTTTCTTTTAATAAGTTGTCTGCTGCCTGTTTTTATCATAGCCTGTTGTTTCAAAGTCAAGCTGGAGAAAGATGATTAATATGTTAATACAGCAGTAAGCCACCCTGTGTTTGGATCAGTTTCCATATACATGGTGCATGCATGCTGTAACCTGTCCTCAATACAGTGGCTTAAATTCCGTGCTTCATATAGAGTAGCCACTTTATGAGCAGTAGTACCACAGAACATACTCTCTTTTGATGTCTAATGTGACTTGTGCCTTTGCACCATCTAATTTGGCTTCCACATCCCAGAAAGTAATGTTTTCTTTATTAAATATTAGTATACTAGAGTTCAACAAAAATTGGTTCCAGAACAGGTCACAATAGTCCAAGAACTAGGGTGAAAAAACAAGCCCCAATAAAACTGTAACATAGACAGAAAAGTCATGGATCTACCATATTTGTTCAGTTTTACATCATCACAGGAATGGACATAATTTGGAAGAATCAAAATAATTGTCTTACATACGCAGGAAGAATTCTTCTTTATTTTTCCTGGTCTGATGTTGCCTGCGCTAATTTATAGCATAGAATGTGGTCTTCCCTATTGGAGGGGAGGGGCCGTTGAGTATGTTTGCAGAACAATGGTGCCACATCACCCTCTGAAATATATCCAGGATTGAATCTATTACCTCATTCTATACAAAAGGTTTATTTATACTGAGCACTTCATGTCTTTGGCATTGATGAGGTTTGATCAGAAAAGAAAAAGGAAGTTGTGGGCTGCCTGAGGCTGTGGAATGAATGGAACTGATGTGAGTCATCTGAAGTGTACATTATTACCACATGGTTAAATTGTTGACTGGCTCAACAAGAGGCTCACCTTTAATACAAATAACCTCATCCAATCATTTGAGTAGATAAGTGTTGTAAGGATCAGGTTTCATTGTTAGAATGAGATTAAAACTGTACTAGAAGATAGCCTTTGTTTCTTGAGACTTCTCATCTACTCAGGTCAAAATAGCAACTATTCTCAAATTTTCCAGACCAAGTAAACAAAACCTTGACATATAATCTCTCCCCCACTTTCAAAAATGTTAAGCTGTTCAACATTTACGTATTAGTGCTCAGTTGAGCCCTCAAGATTGCTTCAAAAAACTTCAGAACCCACGAAAACAAGTATTTTCCCAAAGCTGACCAAGGAGAGTCTCCGGTATGGAGATTTTCTCAGACATGGAAGTCATTCCAACCTACCGTATATTCCGGCGTATAAGACAACTTTTGAGCACTCAAAAGTGCCCTCCAAAATCGACAGTCGTCTTATACGCCGGATATACTTTGCTTCACCTGCCTGCCTATCTCCTGTCTCTTCGCAAACGGAGCGAAGAGGCAGGAGATGGGGCAGGGGGGTGAAGTAAAGTGCTCCTCCCTGCCCCCCGCCCACCCTCCGCGCATCCACCCCCCCTCCCGAAAGCCATGGAACCGCGGCTTTCGGGAGGGGGGTGGCTGGGAAGCCCCCTCCTCCCTGCCCCCTGCCCACCCCCGCGCATCCACCCCCCCTGCCGAAAGTCGCGGAACCGTGGCTTTCAGGAGGGGGGGTGGCTGGGAAGCCCCCTCCTCCCTGCCCCCTGCCCACCCTCCGCCCAGCCACCCCCCTTGCCCAAAGCCTCGCTTTGGAGAGGGGGGGTGGCTGCGAAGCCCCCTCCCCCCCTCCACCCAGCCACCCCCATTCCCCAAAGCCTCACTTTGGAGAGGGGATGGCTGCGAACCCCCCTTCCCCCAGCCACCCCGCCACCCTCCGCCCAGCCACACCCTTCCCCAAAGCCGCGCTTTGGAGAGGGGGGTGGCTGCGAAGCCTCCTCCGCCCATCCACCCATCCACCCTCCGCCCAGCCACCCCCCCTTCCCCAAAGCTGCGCTTTGGAGAGCGGGGGTCGCTGCGAAGCCTCCTCCGCCCATCCACCCATTCACCCTCCGCCCAGCCACCCCCCTTCCCCAAAGCCGCACTTTGGAGAGGGGGGGTGGCTGCGAAGCCCCCTCCCCCAGCCACCCATCCATCCTCTGCCCAGCAACTCCCCTTCCCAAAAGCTGCGCTTTGGAGGGGGGGTGGCTGCGAAGCCCCCTCCGCCCAGCCACCCAGCCACCCTCCGCCCAGCCACCCCCTTCCCCAAAGCCGCGCTTTGGAGAGGGGGGTGGCTGCGAAGCCCCCTCCCTCCACCCCCCCAGCCAGCTGGCCATCCTGCATTCCCCAACCCACCAGGAGACTGGGCAGCCTCCTGTGCGTTGGGGAATCGCGGGAGGAGGGAGCCCAGAAGGAGGGATGGGGCTGTGGAGTTAAATCCCTAGATTCGCTCCCTCTCCCTTGACTGTGGGGAGAGGGGGCGAATCCCGGGGTTTGGCTCCACGGCCCCGCGTCCTCCCTATGGAGCCAAACGGGGCATGTTCACCCCTTCTCCCCACCTTCCTTGAAGGTGGGGAGAGGGGGCGAATCTAGGGGTTTGCCGCGGCTGCCCCCGCTTCCCCCGCCTTGGTCCCCTTCGGAAGAGCCAAGACGGAGGGAAGGGGGCTGCTGAGGCAAACTGGGCATTTTCGCCCCTTTCTTCCACCTTCAAGTCCAGTTTGACTGGAAGGTTGAAGAGAGGGGCGAATGTTGCCCTCCTAGCTGATCCTGTTCGCTTTCCCAACTCACGAGGAGATCCTCATGAGTTGGGAAACAAAGAGGATCAGCTGGCAAGGCTCCCCCAGCCAGCCAAATTGGGGGGGTTGGTCTTATCTGGCGAATATATGCCTAGGCCTAGATTTTTGGCTGGAAATTGGGGGGGTGGTCTTATACGTCCAGTCGTCTTATACGCCGGAATATACGGTAATCTGCTCTTCATCTCTGTGACTCTGTAAAACAGTGAAAAGGAATGAATGGTAGATCATGACCACCTAATTGCTTCTGTGTATGTACACCACACACAGACTTTAAGGAAGAAGGTTTTTTAAGTAAATAGCTGGGCTACGCAGTCTTAGTTCAGTCATCACACCAAACCATAGTTTGTATTGATTAAATTGAGCATTGAAATGTTTAACATATGCAACAGATTTAGAAAGGATACATATAACACTTTATGTATAAAACATGAAAGCATTTTGGAAGTGATTTGGGCCCTATTTTTTCAGATCTGCATTCAGAGATCATTTCAAATCATGATTATGTTTTTGTAACTAAGACAGAATATTTCTATTTCATTTAGAAAAATTTTGGTTCCCTTTCCATGGGCAAAGGTAGTATATAGCAACTGTTAAAACAAGGAAGTTATATTAAAACAAGGAAGGAAGAGCATGGCAAATTAAATGCACGGTGGAATGGATGCAGTACAGATCCTCCTAGAAGCCAGTAAGAGCTAGCTGGTAGTGTGCAGTTGTCAGGCAGTTCATTCCACAGCCGTTTTTTCTGTATTTTTTTTTTTTTTTTTGTAATTTGTACTTTTATTGTATTTCTTGATGAGAACTATACACATTGAACTATGAGCAACTCCAGTCAGATAACTGTCATTTTCTATCTTCTAGCGTTTTATCCAGTATCTGGCTTCCAGAAACACATTATTTAACTTGAGCAATTTCTTGGACAAAAGCGGATTGCAAGGTAAACAACTGGGTTTGTTTCAAACAAGTCATAACATCATAGAAGGTCTCTAACAGCAACATATTTTCTTCAAAGCTAAGTTACCATTCCAAGGAGTGTGGCCCTTTAGCTCTCCACATACTTAAACATTTGACCTTCTCTGTTTGGCATCTTGTCAGACAGGCTAGATTTGAGTAGCAAAGTGTGTCCATCTTCCCCCAGAGTGTAACAGAACTAACATTTGTATGAAAAGCATACAGTCATTATTTCTGTTCATGTTCAACCAAGCTAAGCCAGTCATGAGAACTGATGGTGTTAATCTGGATTTGCGCCTGTATTGGGTGGGTGGGAGGGAATGTGTGGAGCAGGGTGGGGAGTGAGTCCTCTAATTAGGAGAAAGGAAATGTTGGAGAACCAAAAGAGAACACTGAAGGCATGGTGTTGTCATCTGAAACTGATCGTATAGAAGTGAGCTTTTAATTGCCTACTGCTTCTTACAATAATTCAGAGTAAATAATATATGTAAAGTAACTACTTGGTAATCCTTTGAATTTAATAATGTACCCTTACAAAACAGAGAATTAACTTTCTATGTCTTTCCTTTCTTTAGGGTATGATATGTCCACATTCATCAGGCGGTATAGCAGGTATTTGAATGAAAAAGCAGTTTCTTACAGACAAGTAGCTTTTGACTTTACAAAAGTAAAAAGAGGGTAAGTATTGTACTGCCTGGCATGAATTGCTTTGAAAATCTAGCTTGTGTATAGCTTCTGTTCCAAATTATCTTTAAGGATTTTAAAAATAAACATGTTTTGAAACAACCTGCACAAGGCTATACACAAGGGCCTGCCCATGCATCAAAAATCTGAGACGCCTTACTCTGAAAAGCAAGTTAGAAATACCTTTAAATAAATAAAACGTACACCATTGTACTTTATTTTCTAGTAGATAATAGTTTGGTTTCCATGCACTTTCTTTCCTAAGAAAGTAATTGCGTTTCCTTTTGAGAAAGCAAAAACCTTATTCATCAGTGGATTGATATAGTGCTGAGTTGAATATCCTTAATGATAATTCTTGAATTGTGGGGGCTTCAACAATTTGTTTGGTGTGTGGAAAACATGTACAGTTGTCCCTCCGTATCCACGGATTTGTTATCCACAGATTTAAGTTTTCACGGCTTGAAAATATTCTTAAAAAAATAATAATCCAAAAAGCAAGCCTTGATTTTGCCATTTTATATAAGGGACACCATTTTGCTATGCCATGCATATAATGGGACTTGAGTATTCACGGATTTTGGTATCCGCAGAGGGGTCCTGTAGCCAAACCTCAGTGAATATGAAGGGACAACTGTATGTGCAAATTCTGCACTCAGAAAAAAAATGTCACTTGAAGGCGGGAATATGGTAACTTATGAGGGTGGAACAACAAAAGCAGCCCTTGAAAATATATTGGTACATACAGTTCTTAAAATTAATCCCATATTCTTGTATTTGCCAAGTATCCAAGTGGTGTGTGCTTTTAAAAATATTTGTTATTATTGGATAACCTGAGACGAGAAAGTACCCCAAAGTACCCCAAAAGGTTCTTTGCTAATAGCAGCCTGTAATATATGCATTTCTGTGGAAGGAATATATGCATGCTATATTGTTATCAGATATCCATCTTGGATCTCTGCCAGTCTTGTTTCTGTAATCACCTGAGACTCTACACCAGTGTTTCCCAAACTTTGGTCCTCTAGGTGTTTTGGACTTCATCACCCAGAATTCTTGACTGTTGGCCAAGCTGGCTAGGGCTTCTGGGAGATGAAGACCAAAACACCTGGAGGACCAAAGTTTGGGAATCACTGCTCTGTACACGAACAGCTCTCCAGCCCAAAGAATGTTTGGACTTGTGTTGCTTCCAAGAGTAGTCCCACATACTGCCTGACTAACCTCTATATCTTGACTGATCTGTATGGAAGTCATCTATGTGTGTGCACTAGGCTCTTAGAAAACGTGAATCATATGAAGTAGTTTTGGTTTGTTTATATTTTTAAATTTATCTTTTCTCTAAGGGCTGATGGAGTCATGAGAACAATGAATACAGAAAAACTCTTAAAAACTGTACCAATTATACAAAATCAAATGGATGCACTTCTTGATTTCAACGTAAGTTTTAAAAGTTACTGTGTGTATAAAGGCTAAAGAATAAAGACTCTTTATACAATCAAATCAGTAGTTAAATTCAGATATTTCACTAAAACTACAGTTTGAGCTATCATTATTCAGAACCCTAGGGTGGTTGAAGCTTTCATATATACAGGCAAATGACAGTATAGTACTTCCTTAAGGATCTTTTGACGTGATGTCTGAATTCAGCAATGTTCCTTACAATTAGATGGATTTTGGGAACCAAGAAAAACTGCATTGCCAGAACCTTGTCTCCCCATCCCCTGTGCTCCCTGCTTTGTATCTGCACTTGGAAGTGACTTCCACTGTGTTCAGTGGAGCGTATTTCTAAGTAAGTATACATAGCATTGTCATGAGGCATAACTGGAAGGTACAGTATGTAAGGTCCCTATAGTTACAGGGCATTAGTGTATGGAACAGGTGTGTGAATGATCCCACTTTCCACTCTGAACTTGGAGCTGGAACCTGCTTTTCCACTTACAATTGAGGAACTCATGAATACCTCAGTTTCCCTTGCCCAAATGGTGGCTTTTTTCTTCTCCCTCCAGACCTGTAGGGAAATGCTGGGTTCATTTTAAGCTAAGCAGCAGAGTGTTCCATGTGTCTCTGCCACCAAGTACCAAAATGGCAAGCAGAGGTGTGGGGTGGACGTTTTTAGTGAAACAATGTTCAATGTGAAGTCGAAGGCTTTTCTGGCCGGCATCCATATATTTTCCTTGTTTTTTTTTTTCCGGGCTGTCAGGCCATGTTCTGAAATAGTTCCTTTCTGACGTTTTGCCTGCATCTGTGGCTGGCATCTTCAGAGAATGGTTGGGTAGGATTATGTGGAGTTTATATTGTCTCCTGGAAAGGGAAAGGAATTGGGAAAGATAATGGCCCGTCAACCATTAGCCAAACAGACACTAACAATCCTTGCATTTCTGTATCCAGAAACTAACCATTCAATTACACAAATTTACATATACTCCCCAACAGGGGTTCACAATATATAAACTCACACACTCCTACCCAACCATTCTCTGAAGATGTCAACCACAGATGCAGGCAAAACGTCAGAAAGAAACTATTCCAGAACATGGCCTCACAGCCTGGGAAAAAATCCAAGGAAAATCTATAAACAATGTTCAGGTGGTTACATTGAATCAGATTTTTCTCAGCTTGAGATGGAACTGAATATGTAGTTCAGAGTGAGTGTGTGAAGCTGAAAGTACTACAGTTATACTTCGTCAAAAGAAAGTTAAGCTGTTGATACAATATATATCAAGTATAGCTCTCTTTAGTTATGTGTCCTTAAAAAGTAATATTTTTTCAGATGTGGTCATTTAAAATAAGGGGGCGTTCTTTATATTATTACAAATATACAAGTAAAATAATTTCCACATAGAGCCTTGAATATGTTTAACTATAATATTAAGCCAAACATGCTAAATCAGGTAACATTATTTAGAGTACTGGAAATTCTACTACTTTTTGGAAAAGTAGTACAACGTTTTGGAAAATGTTGTACTTTTCCCAGAAAACCCACATTACTGATGGCAAACATATGCCTTCTTCTTAAGCTTGAAATTTGATGAACATTCCCTCATAATTGCTTTATGCCCTTAGTAGCTCAGCACTTACATGAGGGACAATATTTACTTCTTTGACTCCAAGCTGAAGAGCAGAGGGGTCCTTTCATTATTTACCAGAGGACAATGGGACATTTACCATTAGAAGCAGCAGGGTTGTAGAACACTAGAACTGAGTTAGTTAATCACTTTTGCCAAGTTTAACTTGCTCTCTAAACAATGCATGTGTTCTCTTAGCGGTAATAACTGTTGTGTTACAAAGTGCTGTAACTGAGTGAGAGATCTGCCTGAATAACAGAAACGTGAATTACAGAAGTACTATATGTTTTCAAGTATCTGTACGGCAGTTGGAAGTTTAAGCACATTGCTGCTCACTGTGAAGTCTCCCTTGGCATCTTACTGACAGTGTATCCATTTTGTTTCAGCCTGGCTAATTGTGGCAGAGTTCTCAAAGCCAAATAAATGATTTAATTTTGACAGGCTCTGGTTACACAGGCTTGTAGTACACTGTGTTGTAAAATGGCAAAGAAGGGTCTTCGTCTTGAGTACTGACACAAAAGAAAACTGTGGAAGTTTCTCCAGTTGAACTAAATTCCTTCCTTTTTTTGGCAGGTCAACAGCAATGAGCTTACAAATGGCGTAATTAATGCTGCCTTCATGCTTCTCTTCAAAGATGCCATTAGACTCTTTGCAGCATATAATGAAGGGATTATTAATCTGTTGGGTAAATACTACCTCTGTTACATCTCTTCCTTGTACTTAGTAAGCAAGACAGTCATCTGTCTGACTTGATTTCCTTCAAGACAGTTTTAGGCTGTCTTTTTAGAGCTGTTTCTCTTTATATGTAAACAGAAATATACCTAAATGCAAGCATTTCTAGAATTTTTTTGGCAAGAGCAGTGACTTCCTTGAACTATAATTTTGTTCATGTCCAACTACCACATGGCCAGATTGCTAGGCTGACAATTTTGTTTTTGCATTTTATTTTGAGAAGGTGACAATTTTGTGAAGATTTTAAACTGTTACCCTGTCTTTAATGAACCCTGTGACTTCAGGATGGTTGTGGGATTGGGTCTCAGTATTTTATTTTGGATAGCTACCAGAGGAGAGCTCCCAAGAGGAGAGTGCAGTAGGCCAGGCATTCCCTAGCCTTTGAATAAAGTCTGCCCCACACACATTGGGTTGGATCCAGACTACGTGGTTGTTAGAGAAGTCCCAGTGAAATTAGCTATGACTGTGGTCTCATTTCAGAATGTCTGCTCTAAGTATGGCTAAATTTGGATGCACCCAGTGTAAAGAGGAAACATTGGTAGCATTTGGGATTTGTGGAAACAAAACTGCTCAATTTTATTTGTAGTATTTCTGTTGTCAGACTTATTACTGAAGGCACCAAGGCAGCTTTTGTCTTTATGCTCTGCTTGCAGGCTTCCCAGAAGGGCCATCCAGTCCAACCCCCAACATGCAGCACAGATGGCCATCCAGCTTCTGTTTAAAAACCTGCACCACATTCCAAGGCAGCGTATTCCACTGTTGAACAGCTGCTACAGTCAGGAAATTTTTCCTTTTCCTGTAGTTTGAAACAATTGCCCTGTGTTCTAGTCTCTGGGACAGCAGAAAACAAGCTAAATGACAGCCTTTCAAATATTTAAACATAGCTATCATGTCACCTCTTAACCTTCTCTTCTCCAAGCTAAACATACCCAATTCCCTAAGCCGCTCTTCATAGGGCATAGTTTCCAGACTTCACCATTTTAGTCACCCTCCTCTGGACACGTTCCAGGTTGTCAATATCCTTCTTGAATTGTGGTGCTCAGAACTGTACACAGTATTCCAGGTGAGATCTGACCAAAGCAGAATAGAGTGGCAGTATTACTTTCCTTGATCTAGACACTATACTCCGATTAATGCAGCTTAGAATTGCATTGGCTTTTTTAGCTGCTGCATCACACTGCTGACTCATGTTCAGCTTGTGGCCCACTAAGACTCCTAGATCCTTTTCGCATGTACTGCCATCAAGCCAAGTGTCACCTATCCTATGTCTGTGCTTTTCAGTTTTACTGCCCAAGGGTAGCACCCTGCATTTCTCCCTGTTGAAATTCATTTTGTTAGTTTTGACCCAGCTTTCTAATCTGTTCAGGTCATTTTGAATTCTGATTCTGTCTTCTGGGGTATTAGCTACTCCTCCTAATTTGGTGTCTTCTGCAGCCTTGATAAGCATACCCTCTTCACTTATCCAAGTCATTGATAAAGATGTTGAATAGCACTGGGCCCAGGACAGAACCCTGTGGCACCCCACTAGTCACTTCTCTCCAGGATGAAAAGGAGCCATTGGTGACCACCCTTTGGGTTCAGTCAGTTAACCAATTACAAATCCACCTAACAGTTGCATTGTCTAGCCTAGACGTTACTAACTGAATCATCTATTTTAAAGTCCAGATTGCATATCTGACTACACTTGGCTCCCCTCTCTACTGTATAACAAACTCCAGGAGAACCTGATCACTCTCACCTAAGAATCCCACCACTCCCACCTCATTAGCCAGGTAATCACTGTTAGTTAAGTCAGTTCAGATCTAAAATAGCTGATTCCCTCGTTGCCTCTTCTATCTTCTGGACAGTGAAATTGTTTGCAAGTGAGGAATTTGTTGAACCTTATATTCTTGGCAGAGTTCAACTTCCAGCAGATATCAGGATAGTTGAAAACCCCCATTACTACTACATATCTCTTTCTGAATGTTTGGTAATCTGTTCCAGGAAGGCCTTATCAAGTCCTGGCTTGGAGGTCTGTAGTAGACCCTCACAATGACATCCTTGTTGTTTCTCTCTCCCTTAATGTTTAACCAAATGTTCTCAACCTGGTTTCCAGGATTTAAATTGTGGATCTCTTCACGGGTGTAAACAGCCTTCACATATAATGCTGCTTCTCCTCCTTTCCTGTTTGGTTTATTTCTCTGAAATAGGTTATTCCCCTCTATTACTATATTCCAATCACAAGACTCATCCCACCAGGTTTCAGCGATGCCTATTATTATCATACTTGCTTTTCAGTGTTATGAGTTCAAGTTCATCCTGTTTATTTCCCACATTCTCTTCATTAATGTAGAAATGTTTAAGACTGTGGGTCATTCCCCCAGCTAGTTATTTAAGGTTTTTCCCCTCCCACTGTTGGGTTCTTGCACTATTTGCCCAGTTCTCTCTATAGCATTCTGGTTATATTCTCTAGCATTTGATGAACTCCTCAAGAAAATTGTCTTCTTCCCCCACATAACTCAGCTTAAAGCCCTCCTGATCAGGTTTGTGAGGCTCTTAGCAAGAATATTCCTGTTAACTGCTGTGAGGGGCAACCCATCCCTTGCCAGAATTCCATCTTCATGAAACAGCAGACCATGGTCCAAGAAGCCAAATCATTCCCGGTGGCACAATATGTGGCGCCAATTGTTCACCTCCACTGTCTTGAGTTCTGGTTCTGGGAAAGGAGGTGGGATATAAAGTGAATGAAAGAATATAGCTACCTATTTGGTATGTGTTTGGATATGTTAGATTGCTGTTATAGAAACCAAAGCCATGTCCCCCTACTATTGCTGGGTAAGCCACTATCATTCTCAAGGATAGCTCTTAGCATGAATGATTTCTCTAAAATAAAATGGGAACTGTTTGCAATAAAGGATATGTTTTGTGGTCTAAATTTAACAAAATTAACAAACTTTACCAAATGATTACATAAAATATCTTTTAATGTGTTTGAAGTGATATGTTTTTAAGAAAGGTGTTCCTTGTTCTACCTATTATTCCACACCGTTTTGAAGTGTTGATTTTGCTGATTTGAGACAATAATGCATTATGACAAATGTTGATGATAATCTGCCTATTGGGTGAATGAGAAAGAAAAACAAATCCAGAACATCAGGGAGACTACTAGCGAACACTGAAAATGACAGCTAGATGATTGTGAAGTCGAAGGCTTTCACAGCCAGCATCCATAGATTTTCCTTGGTTTTTTTCTGGGCTGTGAGGCCATGTTCTGGAAGAGTTTTCTTTCTTCTGGAAGAGCTAGATGATTATTTACACTCAGTAATTTATCTCCCCAATTTGTCATTCATGAAATCTGCATGAGATAGAGAAAATTCCTCCCTGACTCATAATACTGTCTGTATTTTGGGAATCTGCTATAAAATAGATTGCTGAACTGAATTACTCTCCTTGTAGATATTTATTTAGCTTCTGCCTTTCTGCATTCATCAGGAAAAATTGGCAGTTTTTAAAATGAAGCTTGAGTAAGAATGGGTGATTTATAATGCTAATTTTTTATATTTATTTAAGGATAGTTCCAGTTACAGTTTTACACTGACTTAAATATACCCTTTGTTAATTTCTTGAGTTCTGTTTGTTTAAGCACTAAAAACATAGAATCATAGAGTTGGATGAGACCACGAGGGCCATCTAGTCCAACCCCTGCCTTGCAGCAATACACAATCAAAGCACTCTGGACAGATGGCCATCCAGCCTCTGTTTAAAAACCTCCTAAGAAGGAGACTCCACCACACTCTGAGGCAGTGCGTTCCACTGCCAAACAGCTCTTATTGTCAGTAAGTTCTTCCTCATGTTTAGGTGGAATCACTTTTCTTGTAGTTTTTAAGTCCATTGTTCCATGTCCTAGTCTCTGGAGCAGCAGAAAACTGTTGGGGTGTATGAATATAAAAATTAAAAAATTATTAAAGTTTCCAGGGAGCAAGCCCTTTAGGAATATCTTCTTAAGAAAAGTTTCTTTTAAAGTAAGCAGAGTTAGCCTAGGGAAGACTGAGCAAGCTCAATTTGCATTTGTATATGTTCTGAATCACCCAGCATTAAAGTCAAGCAGACAAAATTAAGGACAATAAAGATGTTTGCTTAAAAATACATATCAAAAGTTTACTGAAGGTATAGCAATCTTAATCTACATATTCAAAACAAATCTAGGTCCTTCACTAATTAAGAGGATTATTACAGTTCAGGGTAGTAAACTCACTCAATCTTGGGAGTTTCAGGTTAGGATAATCAAATCAGAAGTTTCTAAGTATTACAGCAGTAACATCCATTTTTCCTCAGAAAAGGTGCTTGTAGGTAAGCTAGAGTTCAGCTCTCTTCTTTGTGTTTGGAGGTCAGATGCATGGTAGGAAGGGAAGAAAGAAGCCTCGTGGAGAAGCTGCAAAACCCCAAGAAAGGACAAAGTATCATAAAACATTTAAATTAGGAGGGCATGTGATGAATGACTCAATGGTCACCCCATAGCTCCAAATGGCTAAGATAGCCTGAGATGAGAAGAGGGGTAGGAACTTAAGCATGCAAGGAATTTCCTAAACTTACTAAGCAGGGGTGCAAGAAGAATGTTACATTTCCCACAAAAACAAGCTTGCTCTCTCTTCAATATGACATTTGTCATATTGTATTTTTAAGCATGGCTATCATGTCACTTCTTAACATATTTTAGGCTTCAAATTAAGTTCCTTCTGTGACTTCCAGACTTCCCACTTATTCTTAATTTGGAATTGTTGGTCTTGCACCGAATTTCTGAGATATGTATACAACCAGTCCTCTTTGGTTTTGAGCCTAAACAAACAACACAATGAAGAGAAGAACTTACAGAAGTTATCCATTTGTTCTTTGGCAGACGCCCCTGATTTCTGTATTTGCTGTAATACACATTGTGGTTCTTTGTTGTAAACAGAAAGAAAGTTACCTTGACTATTTCATTTTTAATTTTTTTCATAGAAAAATACTTTGACATGAAAAAAAACCAATGCAAAGAAGGCCTTGACATATATAAGAAGTTTCTGACCAGAATGACAAGGATTTCTGAGTTTCTCAAAGTTGCAGAGGTAACAAATGCTGATCCTATCAAGAATTCTGTAATTAGTCATGCTGACAGAATGCTGTCAATGAAAATGTTATGGGGGATAAAAATTGAAATTGTAAAGCCAAAATGTTTTATCCTAATGTGTGCCAAGCACCATTCATACCAGGCTGAGGTAATATTAGTGCAGAATGCATGTTGAGTAAATGGCTTGCTTATAGCAGTAGCTTACTGACATCTCTGACAAAAATGATTGAGGAGCTAATATGATTAAATAATGTTTTTTGAATTCTTACTTTATTTATATAGCCTCTTCAGACAAATTCTCTGGACATCTCACAAATAGAACATTAAAATATAGTATAAAATAGCATATGTTAAAAGTAAACAAGCAGTTAAAAGCACAGAATTTTAAACTGAGAAGCCTGGTCTAAACAAACAAACAAACAAACAAACAAAACCCACAGTAAATTAAAAGGCCTAGTTAAACACAGGAGAGGGCCTTCTCAACTGTAGTGTCCCACCCTGCAGATTCAATTAGGGTCAACATTGGTTTCTTTATGGCACCAGGTCAAGACATGGCTTTTTATTAATGCCCATGGGGCCTAATTTACTTTTAAACATGCACATGATTAATTCTTTTAGTTGTTTCAAGCTTTTCCCACTTGTTTGAATTGTTTAATATGTATGTTTGATATGCCTTATCTTGTTTAAATTATTGATTGTAATTTCGATTTGTTTAAATTGGATTGTATTGCTTTGTTTGCTGTCCCAATATCTCAGGGCAGGATAAATATATTTTAATGAATAAAATAAAGAAAACACTGGTGCAGAAAAAGCTATGGAGATGATGCTGTGGTGTCATCTCTGGGGAGGCTGTTCAGAAATGGGATTACACTGGTAGATTGGCTCTCATCCTACTGGTCATGTATCTCATTTGGCAGGGAGTAGGAAGTTCTTAAAGTTTGGGTAGACATATATAGAAAAAATTAGTTTTTCAAGTTTAGAGTTTAAAAAGTTAAAACCAAGGCTTGGATGCAGAAAGAGTCAAGAAACTAGTGCAATTGACCAAGCACAGGCATTACGGGATCAGATCATGTAGTCACACCTTAATAACCTGGCATCCCAATCCTAGACCAGTTGCTGCTTTCAAACCATGTTTAAAGCCAGTGCTATGCAGTAGTCTATAAATGGAGGTTGTCAGAATATGGGTCATGGTGGCCAAACTACTTCAATCCAAATAAGGTTGTCATTGGCTTATGGGCTACAAATGATAAAAAGGACTTGGAGCCATAAAGGCCTCTTGAACCTCTAATGAGAGTGCCTCTTGAACCTCTAATGAGATCAGTAAGCATGTCCAGATTGCAAACCTTTTAGGAGAGCATATGCCTTATCTAGAAGAGGGTGATCCCCATTTATGTGGGTGGACAAATAATCTGCCATTTGTACCTCGGTTGAGTCTCAGCTTGTTAGCTTTATTCAGTATGTTACTGTGCCCAAGCACAAATTTCAGACAGCAGAGCCTCACTTACATCTGATGGAAAAGAGAATTCTGGGGTTCATTTTGTGTCTTGCATTAGTGCCCATTCAGGTTCTTTGTCCCTTTTTGTACTGAGCTGTGGGATTGCATTCCTGTGCAATTTTATGCTTGCAAATCCTATGTACATCCCTGCACATAGGAATATGATCATAGTGGATTCGCTGATTATAGGATTTAATCCACTGTTTGTGAGGGGAGGCCAATTATGTTATTTGCAGCTCTCCTTCCCCCATTCTCTAAAACTTGCCGGCAAACATTGTACACGTGTGCTTCTCTCATGTTTTTCAACCAAGAGTAGGGCTGGGAAGTAACTTTTCCTCCTAGACTCTCGGTGATGACTGGGGAAGATGTAAGAAGATGGGGCTTTAAAAGGCCCTCTGGTTCACTTTTTCTGACAACCATGTCTCTCTCCCTCCAGTTGCTTCAGCGCAGAAGGAAGACAGCTTCATTGCTTCTCTGTATGGTCAAGAGATTGGGTTCAGTGGAAGCATTCTCTGATCTAAATGCACTTGCTAGCCCCATCTAGACTCATTGAATCAATTGCTGAATGGGATGTCAACACTAATGTCAATCCCATTATTTCAAGAGTTTACTTGAATTGGCACTAGTAGTTGCATTTTGGCTTGGTATACTCAGTGTGCTGAGTTAATCCAACTGTTAATTCACTGCACTAGGAAAGATGTAGTGAATTTTGCCCCATTTCTTGCTTCCTCCTACATTTCTTTATAGGTCAATACTTCAGTGCTCTGTTTACTAGAGAAGCAACCAGGGAATGTATGCAAGGTTGCAACTCTACCAGGACTACAGCTCCAAGGATGCAATAACCTTCAGGAGTTCACCAGGAAACATATTCCTGCCAATGTCTTCAATAAATCTTCTTGTTCACAGCCATCCTCGGTTACTATAATCACGATTAATTTTGGTCACTGTTCTTCTTCAGAAGGTTTCCCAACCTTCAGTGTGCCTTTTATATAAAGTCTAACTAAAGTATGAAGGGCTACAGAGTTACAAAATCTTGTATCAGTTTTGACAATGCTATTGAAGAAAATTGATTTAACAGGCTAAAATCTGATGCTGGCTGGTGTGAGGATTAAAAATGCATATTGTTCATGTGACACATTCAGATTTTTCTTTGTTTTAATTTTTTTGGTAACATGTATAGTGCAAGGATAAGCAAAGTTCATGGAGCCACAGAGTTCCCCAGGACTGTTTTTGTATCCCATGACCAATCTAAATTCCTGAAACCACTATTTTTCTGTCCTCCCTCCTTCCACCTCCCCCAATGAATTATCTTTGTGGGGAACCTCGAAGAAAGCAGTTCACCGTTTAAACAGCTTCAAAACAAACAAACAAAAACCCAGTTTGCAAAAGTGGGTTTCAGTTCACTTGTTTGTTTGGAATTTTTGGTAGTCCGTGTGGACCCCAAAAGTTCCCAGGGCAGAAAAGCGGCTCCCAGATCAGCCTCACTTGTCCACATCAGTATAGAGCCTGAGTTTTGTGAATCTTCATAGTGTGTAAACAGTCTGTCTGTTTATGACCTTCAATGTGCTTTCTTTCATCTCATGTTTAGCCAAACATGGTTAAGGCCTATATCTTATTGAATTTATTTGTTGTTACAGCAAGTGGGGATAGACAGAGGAGACATACCCGATCTTTCTCAGGTAGATAATTTTATGCATGTCATGCATGTTTGTATTGGGATTTCATAGTTGGAAGAGCTTGGCTTAATTGCTAATGCTTTAATTGGTTGTCACCATGTTCTTGTATTTAGTTTTGTTTTTTTTAAATGAGCTAGAGTCTACTATTCCACCTGTCCTCAAATATCACTATAGAACATTTTCTTTTGCTTTGTTTCACGGTGAGGATTCTTATTAAAGGGAATTATACTTTAAAGCAGTAGATTCCTGCATTTTAAATTAATTTAAATTCTGTGGTACAGTTGTAAATGTCTGTAGTATAAGCCTTTGCATCTTATTGATTTTTAGTAAGCTATTAGACGTAATCAGATAAAAGCAAAATGCCCAGTCAGTGTGGCATAGATTTATAGTGCATTAACATGTTTATATGGCTTTTAAAGTAGTAGCTCTTCTCAAGATCTATCCCTTTGAATGTAGTAATTTCTCCTTCATTCAGTGTGCCATTTTTCTTTGTGCTTTTCTCTTCATGGATGGATGTTTAAATGAGCAGTCTTGATTAATGGACCATTGAACCCTGTTGCAATACGTGATGCTTAATACATTTTTGGTGTTTGTGCAATTAAGAGCTGCTGCCTGTCACTGGATCTTGAGTTCTTCTGTCAAAGAAACTGGGAGCTGCTGTTGTTATTTGACCTGAATTCCTGAAAGGCTGTTGGTTTGTTTTGTAGGCACCAAGCAGCCTTCTTGATGCATTGGAACAGCACTTAGCTTCCTTGGAAGGAAAGAAAATCAAAGACTCCACAGCTGCAAGCAGGCATGTATTCATTCCTCCTTGTGATGGGTGTTTGGCAGCGCTTAAAACGTCCTTGAATTTGCTTTGCATGTTTTCACTGGAATAAGGGACTTCTTTCAATCACTGAAGCCAGTCTGTATCTGATAGAAGTAGGTATTAACCACTCTCCTGGGCTATATCTCTTGGACAGCAGATGGATAATTAATTTTTTAATGTTTCCTCATGGAGCAGAACTCCTGCACATAATAAAGTCTCATATTAAGGAGAAGGCTAGCTGGGCCATTCTTACCTGCAGAGTGTTCTGGGAAATTATTGAAATATGAAGCTCCATGGCCAAAGTGGCACAGTTCCAGAAAAACCTGCCTGTTTGATTCTGTTGAATATAAGAAACAACTGAAAATGCCACATGGTGTTTCTTTTTCATTTTGGGAGCTGTCTGTTTGTAGTGTCTGACTTCTTCAGAGAAGCTCAGCTTCAAACCCACTTGAAATCAGTTAGGCTAAATCATTTCATCAATCGACCTGCTTCAAGTTTAATGACATTTGGATCCAACCCTAACATAATTATTCTGTTTAATTCTCCTGAAGTCCAAGAGATGGTGTACCTTTGAGATAATCGTAAAGGTGGGGCTAATTTTGTTGTTAGTAACCTCAGTCTTGAACATAATTCAATAGAACGTGTGCGGCATTGTCCAGTTTTATAATATCTCCATCCTGGGTATTCCAAACTGTAATAAAACATAGTTAACAGCTTTTGTGCTGGAGCATATATTTTGCAATAAATACTGTTTGTCCTGTGCCTTTATTAAAAAACAAACTTCTCCTTTGGGCATTTGAACAGGGTGGTTAAATTTTCTTGACTATTCAGTAGTAGAAAGGAGATTCTACTTCCTAAATTATGTCCACCATAGCGTGCCCCTGAGAAGGAAGTAAGTTGTAAGGTTAAGAATTTTGAATAAAGTGAAACAAAGCACTCTTGAGCATCTTTTCCTGTTGTGTCATCTATATAACTGCCGGGTTTCCTATTGACAACTTTTCCTAGGGCTACCACTCTTTCCAATGCAGTCTCCTCCCTAGCAAGCACTGGCCTGTCACTCACCAAAGTAGATGAAAGGGAAAAACAAGCTGCGCTAGAGGAAGAGCAAGCACGTTTAAAAGCTTTAAAGGTGGGTATAATTTTCTTCCCCAACCTGAATTCTCTGTGCAGTCTTTTAGTGTGAAATATGGGTTGTGGGCATACAAGACAACTACTCATAAATAATTTGACCACTGGGGTGAAGGGGAGAGCAGGTTTCCTGCCAGCCGAGACGTGAGGTATATGTGAAATTTGTGAGTGTTGTGCACTGCAGCATTTCTATTTTCAAAAGTTGCAGCCAAAAATTTCTTGTGGCATTGAACTTTAAGGTTATATATTACCAAGTAGCAATGGTATATAATCTAATCATTTATACTTGGTATTGCTGGTTTTGCGAGCTGTACAATACATTAATTCAGATAGCAAGGAGAGTTCCCTAGGTGGGTAAACTTTGAGCTTGTGGGATCTGTGGTGGTCGTGGTTTCCTGAGCCACCGGTTCTGCCATTTAGAGCCACTCACATAATGGGCAGCGTGGGAGTGGAACTATTCACAGACTAGTGGGTTTTTGGACCCATGGCTGAATATCCAGATAGGTACAGTCCTCCCTCAACATTCGCAGCCTCCACACTCGCAGTTCCACATATTCGTGATTTGCCACAAGGGGAGGCCGAGGAAAGTGGTGACGGGGCCTCAGGGGCCCTGTCGCCACTTTCAGGAGGGAGGGGGAGGCGACTATGGGGCCTCCGGAGGCCCCGTGGTTGCCTGGGAAGGGCGTGGGGAGGCGAGTATGGGACCTCTGGAGGCCCCGCGGTCACCTGGGGAGGGAGGGGGGAGGCTGGGGGAAGCGACTATGGGGCTATGGAGGCCCCGTGGTCGCTTCGGGAGGGAGGGGGAGGGCAGTTTATATTGGCGGAATTTTCACATTTGCAGAGGTCTGTGGAACCTACCTCCGCGAATGTTAAGGGTCGACTATATTTGCACTTGAGATATTTTGCAACCTATTTATTGTATTTATTGAATTTCTGTACCGCCTATCAGTGCCAAAGCACTCCCCAGGTAGTTTACAACATAAAAAAACAAGTAAAAAAAAAGACAATTAAAAATAATTAAAAGTAACAATTAAAATTATTTTTAAGAACATATACAAGTTAAAACAGTAACAGCAATAAAAACACATAAAAGCACACCCCAGTAAAGTCTTTGTCTCTGCAGCTATGGGAGAAGCCACTGAGAAGGCTCTCTCTCGTGTCCTCACCAAGTGAGCCTGGGATGATGGTGGGATCGAGAGAAAGCCTTCCCCTAAAGATCTTAAAATTCTGTCAGGTTCGTGTCGGGAGATACGGTCTTTCAAATAGTTTGGATCCAAACCATATAGGGCTTTAAAGGTCATGACCAGCACTTTGAATTGTGCTTGGAAATGAACTGGTAGCCAGTGAAGCTGTTTCAACACAGGGGTTATATGATTTCTATAGCTAGCTGCAGTCAGTGTTCTGGCTGCAGCAGTCTGGACCTGCTGAAGTTTCCTAACAGTTTCCAAAGGCAGCCCCATATAGAGTGCATTACAGTAGTCCAAATGGGATGTAATCAAGGCATGTGTTACCATGGCCAGATCTGACATCTCAAGGAATGGACACAGCTGGTGCACTAGTTTTAACTGTGCAAATGCAGTTCTGGCCAGTGTTGAGACCTCGGTATCCAGGCTCAGAGTTGAGTCCAGGAGAACAATCAAGCTGCAAGCCTGAGATTTCCATGGGAGTGTGACCCCATCCAGCACAGGCTGAGTCCCCATTCCCTGATCTGCCTTTCAGCTGACCAGGAGTACCTCTATCTTGTCTGGATTAAGTTTCAGATTTTTTTGCCCTCATCCAGTCCATTACTGGACAATAGACACTGATTCAGTACTGAGACAGCTTCCTTGGAATCAGATGGGAAGGAGATATAGAGTTGGGTGTCATCAGCATACTGGTAACACTGCACCCCAAAACTCCAGATGACTTCTCCCAGGGGTTTCATGTAGATATTGAACAGCATGGGGGACAAAACTGAACCTTGAGGGACCCCACAAGCCAATGGCCAGGACATCGAACAGGAGTCCCCCAACACCACCTTCTGAGTTCTCCTCCAAGAAGGACTGGAACCACTGCATAACAGTGCCCCCAAGTCCCATCCCAGAGAGGCGGCTCAGAAGGATACTATGGACGATGGTATCGAAAGCCACTGAGAGGTCCAGCAGAGCCAACAGGGACGCACTCCCGCTGTCCAGTTCCCTGCATAGGTCATCCACCAAGGTGACCAAAGCTGTCTGCGTCCCATAACCAGGCCTGAAGCCAGATTGAAATGGATCTAGATAATTCGTTTCATCCAGAAACCCCTGGAGTTGGGAGGCACCACACGCTCCAGAACCTTGCCCAAAAATGGAATGGTGGGGACTGGCCGATAATTATTCAGAGTGGTGGGATGCAGGGAGGCCTTTTTAATAACGGCCTCACCACAGCCCCTTGTAGGCAGGATGGAACATTTCCTTGCTGCAGTGAGGCATTTACCATGCCCCTCACCCACTCAGCTAGTCCACCTGTGGCTGCTCTCATGAGGCAGGAAGGGCAAGGGTCCAGTGGTGGCTCTCACCTCTCCAAGGATTAATTTTTCACAGTGGGCTGGTGAGTGGTCTTTATTATCTTCTTGTGGGCCAGAATGTAGAAGGCCCCTGACCGCTTGAGACAGCGCCACTGGACAACACTGTGCAGATGCAGTGGTGGTGGAAAAGTATAATTTCTTTGCTCTCACCATTGCCATGGCATAGACCTTCCAATGAGTCCTTGCCCGTGTTGCAGGCACAATCAGAACAAAATTAGTGTCACTACTTATTATCACATTAGGACATACTTAAAAGTATAGTCCCCCTTTTCCAACAGATAAGTTACTTCAAGTTCTTACTCCTCTCACAATTCCATGTGGCTAGCAGTGCACCTATTGAGGCTTCAGGACAGTGGGTTGGGAGTGGCAAGCAGCACAAAGTGGGAGGGTGAAAATTATGTGAGAACTGAGCTCAGTAACTAATAGTGTAAGTCATACAATACAGAAAGAGATGGGGGAGGTGAGGTGAAGTCATCAGGATTGCCTGTGACAGTCCCATGATCAACCATAGATGGCTTGCAGTTGACTGGTCGATCATATTCAACATGTTGCCGACCTCCATCCTAGACTGTTGCTTACTATCATTAACATTCCATGAGCAAACAGCGGACTCCTTCTCAGAGATGCGGACACAGATCCAGATTGTCATAATTTACTGCCAGCGCTAATAACTGTGTCTGCTTGGAGAATTTTCTTCAGTTTGGCTTGTTTCATCCATTTGATTCATGGCCTAAGGACCTAGCAATTGAGCCGTCCGGTTGCCCTAGGACTCAAGCAACTAAACCTCTCAGTATCCCTGCTGGTTAAATTACATAGGCTCTTTTCGGTACAACTGTAGATATTAGGCCACCTAGCCTTTGCAGTTTCTATAGAAACCCATGTTACTTTAAAATAGCATGTCATTTTACCAGGACTTGGCATGACCACTTCAGATTTTTTTTAAAAAAAAATGGCTCCTGCTCAGTGACAGAGCACAGACTTTGTGAACAAAAAGTGCCAAGTTCAACTCCTGGCATCTCTAGTTTAAAAGTCATTCAGGTGATGGGAAGGATCTGCCCGAGATCCTTAAGAATCCCTGCTGGTCACAATGATTAATACTGAGCTAAATTAATTAAAAGAATAAATAGATGTCATCATATGCTCCTGCGTTCTTTTTCTCTGACCACGTCGCCTTTACTTCATAATTACACAGGTTTGGGGCGGGGGGAATAGGTTTAAAAAAACAACCCTGTTGTTGTTTAAATCAGAGTTCTGTTTTGGTTTTTGCGTTTAGAAAATTAAATACCAAAATGCAGTTCAGATGCTATGGTCACTAGCAGAAATAATGATAGTTCCTAACAAAGTGCTCTTTTAAAGCAAGTTGCTTTGGTTGAAATAAAACTTGATAGGTGAAGGGAATGCTGTGGATGTAGTGTATCTTGATTCCAAGGCTTTTGACAAAGTCCCCCATGATAGTCTTGCAAAAAAGATAGTAACCTGTGGGCTAGACAATGCAACAGTTAGGTGGATTTGTAATTGGTTGATGGACCAAACCCAAAGGGTGGTCACCAATGGCTCCTCTTCATCCTGGAGAGAAGTGACTAGTGGGGTGCCACAGGGTTCTGCCCTGGGCCTAGTGCTATTCAACATCTTTATCAGTGACTTGGATGAACAAATAGAGGGCTTATCAAGAGCTTATCAAGTTTGCAGATGACACCAAATTAGAAGAGATAGCTAATACCCCAGAGGACAGGATCAGAATCCAAAATGACCTGAACAGATTAGAAAGCTGGGCCAAAACTAACAAAATGAATTTCAACAGGGAGTAAAAATGCAACTAAAATGGTGAAAGGTCTGGAAACAATGCCTTATGAGGAGTGACTTAGGGAGCTGGGTATGTTTAGCCTGGAAAAAAGACGGTTAAGAGGCGATATGATAGCCCTGTTTAAGTATTTGAAGGGGTATCACGCTGAGGATGAAGCAGGTTTGTTTTCTGCTGCTCCAGAGACTGGAACACGGAGCAATGGATGCAAGCTCCAGGAACAGAAATTCCACCTCAACATTAGGAGGAACTTTTTGACAGTAAGAGCTGTTTGGCAGTGGAACGCATTCCCTCGGAGTGTGGTGGAGTCTCCTTCCTTGGAGGTCTTTAAACACAGGCTGGATTGCCACACCTGTCGGGGATGCTTTGATCAAGATTTCCTGCGTGGCAGGGAGTTGGACTGGATGGCCCTCGTGGTCTCTTCCAACTCTACAATTCTATGATTCTACAAGATATAGGATGGGTGACACCTGGCTTGATGGCAGTACATGCAAAAGGGATCTAGGAATCTTAGTGGACCACAAGCTGAACATGAGTCAGCAGTGTGATGCAGCAGTTAAAAAAGCCAATGCGATTCTAGGCTGCATTAATAGGAATATAATGTCTAGATCAAGGGTAGTAATAGTGTCACTATTCTGCTTTGGTCAGACCTCACTGTGTCCAGTTCTGTTTTGGTCAGACCTACTGTGTCCAGTTCTGGGCACCACAATTCAGGACGAATATTGAGAAGCTGGAATGTGTCCAGAGGAGGGCGATCAGGATGGTGAGAGGTCTGGAAGCCATGCCCTGTGAGGAGTGGCTTAGGGAGCTGGGCATGTTTAATTTGGAGAAGAGAAGGTTAAGAGGTGACATCATGATAGCCCTGTTTAAATATTTGAAGGGATGTCATACTGAGGATGGAGCAAGCTAGTTTTCTGGTGCTCCAGAGAGTAGGACACAGAGCAGTGGGTTCAAACTACATGAAAAGAGATTCCACGTAAACATTAGGAAGTACTTCCTGACAGTATCTGCTGTTCAACAGTGGAATGTGCTACCTTGGAGTGTGGTGGAGTCTCCTTCTTTGGAGGTTTTTAAACAGAGGCTGGATGGCCATCTGTTGGGAATGATTTGATTGTGTATTCTTGCATGGCAGGGGGTTGGACTGGATGGCCCTTGTGGTCTCTTCCAATTCTATGATTCTGTGTTAAATGAAGGATTTGTTTCTGAATGGCATTTCTTGCACTATAAAAGAAAGTGATTAAAAAGAAGCAACTGACACTGGATACTAGTCTAAGAACGAACAACTGAATAAACTGTTAAAGTTAAAATGTTTAAATTCAAACAGTTGATTCACAAAGGTGGTAAGAAAATAGTAATAATAGCCAGACTTAAAAAAAAAAAAGAACAATCAATTTAAAAAATTAGGTGTTTTTTTTTTAAAGTAATTTGGTTTAAACCATGGTTTAAACCAGCCAACCCTGTAATTACAATGTGTCAAATACTTGGCAAGACTGACTTGTATTGCTCATTGTTGAAAAATCTTCTGCTTAAAATTGTTCATTGAGCCCCAGGAAGACAACTGCTTGATGGTTTTCTCTGTTTTAATCTTTGCTATCTTGTTTCTTATGCTGGTCTTGTTTCCTAATAGGAACAGCGTATAAAAGAACTTGCAAAGAAACCTCATACCTCCTTAACTACAGCCTCCTCCCCAGTGTCTAATACAGCAGGAAGCATAATGACTACACCAGCCATTGACATTTTCTCCACACCTAGTTCTTCAAACAGGTATCGTTTTCATTGTTTATTGCCAAGATTTATAATTGCCCAATAAGAAGATATCAAGGCAATTTACAAGTTTAAAAAAATAATAATATAAAACATTACATGAAAATAACATTTAAAGTAGAGTCAAATAGTAACAGAATACTAGCATAAAGAATAATACAAATACAAAAGATCACAAAAATCACTAAAATATTTAAGATGGAGAAGCCAAGAGAATAAATGATATCCACTTGGCGTCTAAAAGACTAAAATGTAGGTGTTGATCACACCTTTTTGAGGAGCTGTTCCATACACTAGGGTGCTAATACTGAAAAACCCTGTCTCAGATAGCCACATGCTAGACCTCATTTGGCAGAGATGCCTGTAGAAAGACCTCAAAAAATATGATTTTAGGTATATGTGGGAAGAGATTATTTTTCAGGTGATCTGGCCCAGAACCATTTACATCTTCAAAGATTAATAGTAGTACTTCAACTTAAGCCTGGAAGCAGACAGGAAGCCTGTGAAGGTGATAGACCTATAGCTTTCTGTCTTTCAGTAGTGCTGCTAGTTGGAAATAATTGCTTTTAGTCAGAGTGGATCCTTCATGTGAGACTGCTCTATGTAGTGTTTTGATTAGGTAATTCTTTGGCTTTGGCATGAGCTATTAATAAGGTTAGCTTCCTGTGGCCAAGACAAAATAGCCCAGACATCAACACTGGGGCATGGAAATAATTTACTGTGCATCTGCTCAGGACATGCATACTTTATTGGGAAAAGACTTGTATTGTGTCTGAATTTATAGGACTTTTTCAGTGTACAAAAGGTACCCTTCTTTCTGTAGAAACAATCTGTACGTCATACTTGTGTATGCAAATATGTATAAATGTCATAGGCAATTAACAACTTGTTTTGTCCTGAACCTGTAGGATTGTGAGGGGAGGCTAACAACTCCCTATATTTCAAGAATCCCTAAAACCTTTCAAGAAGATGTGGAAACTGGAATTTAATTTGCTTCAGATAGTATAGTCTGCATTTGTCCATAATATTTGAACCATGGTTGATCATTACATGCTTAAGAAGAAAGGATACTGTGTGATAGCCTGGACTCACATGCTTCTGCCTTGTCCTTTTACTACATGACCAGGAAGAGAAATAAGCCAGCATTCAGTTTTACATACACAGATTCCTGGCTTGTTTTACATATAAATTAGGACTTCTGGTTCAGAAATGCCACTCGTTTGCTAATTGTTTAAAATACAGACCCTTTGAGTTTGTTCTTGGGCTTGTTTAGGAATTGTTTAGCATGAATTAATTGATATCTACAGTAGGACCCCTGCATTCGCGGGGGATTGGCTCTGGGCCCCACTGCAGATGGTGAAATCCGTGGATAATAGGGAACATCACTGCCACTGTGCTGAAACCCTTCTCCCGCCTGCCTGAACCCCCCACCCACCCACCTGCTGTGCTGGACCCCCCCCCCCCCGGGCCACCAGCGCCTCTGCACTGGAAACCCCCCTGGCAAGGTCACCACCTCCTGCCTTCCCCTGTCTGCCTGCCCACTCGTCACAACAACCCAACAAGGTCACCTCCTTCCCTCGCCCTCCGTGCTGGAACCCCCCCCCCCACAAGGTCGCCTCCTCCCTCCCTCACACACCCACCAGCTCTGCCACACCGCAACCCCCTGTGAGCTCACCTCCTCCCCCAGCTCACTTGCCATGCCAGAAAACAACCCCCCTTGCAAAGTCGCCTCCTTCCCCATCCATTCCGCCGTCACCATCTGTGAATAATTGAATACGCGGATGGCGAATCAGCGGATACAGGGGGTGCTACTGTACAGTTGTCCCTTCACATTCACTGGTGTTAGGTTCCAGGACCCCCCGCCCCCCGTGAATAGCCAAATCCGTGAGTACTCAAGTCCCATTATATGCAATGGCATAGCAAAATGGTGTCTCTTATATAAGATGGCAAAATCAAGGTTTGCTTTTTAGATTATTATTTTTTTAATAATATTTTCAAACCATGAATACTTAAATCCATGAATGTGGAGGGACAACTGTATATTTATATCCTGCCTTTCTTGCCGTGAGTTTAAGGCAGATTACATATCTCATCTCTTCCACACTTTACCCTCACAACAATTCTGTGAAGTTGTTCAGGATGAGAGAGAGAGAAAGAGAGAGAGAGAGAGTCTGGCTTAATTTCATTCATTTGGTTCAGGTGGCTCACTGAGGATTCCTTTCACTTCAAGAGGGACTCCAAGTCCCTCTCCGGCCTATATCACTATGTCTGTGAAGCTAGGCCAGTTGACAGCTTTGTTGTGTTACCTCTGATTGTCTTCTGCATGTGGCCTTTAAAAATGTAAGAATTCACTGCAAACACAGGTGCCTACTTTTTGGGAGAGGAGTGTCATATGTCAGGATTGTGGGATCTACTTTTTTTGTTTGTTTTAATAAAACCCTGTGGTCCAGCATCTGGAACCATTGCAAAATAGTTGCTCATTTGGATTCATGTATGCCAAGAAGGAGGAGGGTGCCTCTGAGCGCCTCTCAGTCAGTAACAAAATCAGTCTTTCTGGTCCTTTTCACCCACAGAACTTTCCAATTGCTTTCTTTAAACTGAATCTCAGAGGGGAATTTTTTTAAACTGCTGATCTTACTTAATTGTATATTAAAACCTTGTTGATCTGCAGACCACCCAGAGATCTGCATGTATGTCGGAAGCTACCTTCTCCCTATCCCTGCTTTAGAATGTGCTTTTCCCAGTTATAATTTATTTGGGCTGTGAATAGCCAAAGTGATACAGGGTAGAGAATCCCTGCTCTGTGCTTCAAAACGCTACAAGTATCTCTTCTACACTGTGGCCCTCTCATTACTCAATATCTTAGCTATTCTCTCTGACTTTGAACATTAGCACAGACATTGCCTGTATACTTACTGGTTTATAGCTGTGAGAATGAGAACCTTTTTAATAAAATAAAACAAAATGATATGAAAACCTGGGGAGCAAACAACCTGCAGTTAGTTTTATGAGCCCAAAGGGTCTGTGTCTCAAACAGTACTCCCCCTCCCCCTTTTGCAAAACAATACAGAAAGCTGCTTTGCCTCCAAAGGGTTTTGTGACAGTGTGTGTGTCGGGGAGGAGGGAAAATAATCTGCTGCTTCAAAGTTAGTCCCCCTGGGCATTTGATGATCTTAGGCAGGCCTAAAGTGCACCTTTGGATCCTGACCTTGGATTTCTAGGAAGCTGAATTCTGCAAACGTCAGTCTGTCTGTATGCATCTGTCCATGATTGTTCTTTGAAACAGCTGGTAACTTTATTGGAAGAATGACACTGCTGTCCTGAGTTCTGATAATTGCCTTACTTGTTTCTGTAGCACATCAAAGCTGCCAAATGACCTGCTTGATTTACAGCCAAACTTTCATCCCTCTGTGCATCCCATATCTTCTGCACCACAAGTAGGAGGGACCTGGGGAGGTAAGAAATTCAGTTAAATACCACTTGTGATTGTTGCATAGCTGCTTCTACCATCATTAAGTTTGAGTTTAGGCTCTGTTTCCTTGCAAATTTAATTAACTAGATTTTTCTAAATGCCCCAGTTAATTCTTCCAACTGTCGTTTGGACAATCAGGAAACAAGCAGTGGCTTTGCATGTAGCTTCACATTCACTTTCCTGTTCAGCTTGAATCACTATTGTATTTTGTTGTAATGATTTTATTTTCTTGTAAATCTTGAATTACTGTCCTGTGGCAGAAAAATATTGTAAGGTAAGTCTGGAGAGACGTCCATCAAACTTACTGTTTGCTCTCCAAAGCAAACAGCCACTTAACCATTCTGCAAACCTGTTCTGCAGAAAAAGGTAAATTCACCCACAACTCTTTCTGTAGAAGTAATTGACAGAAGGTGTCACACACTGAAAACATCCTTCTAAACAGAAACCAAAATCTTATTTCACAAATTTATTTTTGCGTCTTGCAAAAAATTCTGGTTAAAATGAATGCCACTGTATATTCATCATAATAAGAAACACTTCTGATTGATGGAGTTGAATTTGGAGATGGTGGGAAGAAAACTCCAAATGTACAGATACTTCAGAAGCTCCTAGAAGACCAATGGTTGGTTGTTGTTGTTGGTTGGTTGTTGTTGTTGTGTGCCTTCAAGTCATTTCCAACTAAGGTGACCTATCACAGGATTTTCTTGGGAAATCTTTCTTGACAAGATTTGTTCACTGGGGAGGGGGTGTTGCCTTTATCTTTCTTTGAAGCTGAAAGAGTGTGACTTGCCCAAGGTCACCCAGTGGGTTTCCATGGGCAGGTGGAAATTTGAACCCTGGTCTTTCAGAGTCATAGTCCAGCGCTGAAACTACTATACCATGCTGGCTCTAAAAGGCCGATGGTAGCCGGTAGCAGGTGACATTGTTCTGTTTTGATTATTATGGAGAACATCTGGCAACAGGTTAGAGATGGGCATTTACATAATGCTAGAAACTGCTCACATTGCAGCTCGATCCCTTCCTTTTTCAGCTGAGTATTCTTAACTGTTCAACTATGTCTTCATTTGGCTGGAATCCTGTCCTGATTCCCGAATCCACACTTATCAAAAAGCAGCCTCTGTTGTTGATGGAGGTCTGTTCCCTGTTGATCAGGGAAGCAGCTGACTGAACGTCTATGAGTCATCTCTGGTGCGACAGGCAGAAATCAGAACCCTGTTGCAATTCCTCCTCACTCTGGAGTTCACTTGTACAAGGGTGGTGGGTGGGACTGTCAGCCAGCTGCTTCCCAATTGACAGGAGAACAGACTCCCATTGACTTCAATTGTCACGGTAGCGCATTGGTAACTGTGCATATTAAGAGGATCAGGCAGCAAAAGTTGTAGCAGAATTGCAATCATCTGGTGAAGAAATGAGCACAAAGACACAGACATGTGTCTAAACTATTTCTCTTTACTTAAAGCATGTTGGAGTATTATTTACAATGAGTCTGAGACCCCCAGCATACAGACTACATAACACAGCACAATGTACAGTGCAGTCCTGCACTGTACAGCCCAGACTGAATGCACACATTCTGAGTGCTAACTCCAAGTCAAGTGTAGAGACAGTGAGTGGGGTGATCTAGTTATACAGTACAAATTCAGTACAGTTATAGGTTATATAGTTAGTGGTTCTCACACAGATTTTCCCATACAGATAAGGCTTTAGACTTCATGTATCCTTCCCACAGCTGTCTCTCAGACATAATCTTGATATGCTTGCCCGCTGCATTTAGCCTGCTCATTGCTGGCCCCTGCAGGCTGTAGCATATTATATAATGCCAGCTCTTTACAGTATATATTTCCAGTTATTGTATATCCCATCACCTTGACACCCCTCTAAATTTATACTTAAATGAGCTGTTTTACACACATTTGATCATACCAAGCTTCGAACACAGGTATTGGAATTTGATAGGACCTAGCGGTTTCATGAACAAATCAACTAGGTTCTCATGTGTTGAACAATAAATCAGGGTAATTAAGCCCTGCTTTTACTTCGCAGACATTCTGATACCATACAGCCACGTGTTTCTCCCCCCCCCCCAAAGACTTAACCCTTTCAGCAGTTTCCATCTATATACAGGCTTGTGAGTTCTCCTAGACCTCAACAGGTTTCTATATTGGCATCCCAAGATCAATGAACAATTATTTGATCCAAATCAATTTAGAACAAAGATCTGATAAAGCCGCAAATTCACTTTCTGCAGAAGATAAAGGAAATTGTTGACTTTGCCTTCCAGAAAATGGTTGAGTTTGCATATGTAAAAATCGTTCCAGATGTAGATTTCCTGTCTGAAATACTTTGTGCAAAATCACTATCCACATGGCAGTGCAGTTCATGGCAACCTTTGGATGTAATTAATAACCCATAATCCATGGTACTTTTTAAATATCTCAATACTCTTTTCAAACCTAACCAGGCTTGTTGTGTAGGTTGTGATACCATTCTGCTCAGAATGTTACTGCACAGGATATGTCAGGGTGTGTCCAGTTTGATAAATAAACTTCCAACAGTAGACTGGTACAATTCAGTGTTTCAAAAAAATATGTCCCTAGTGGTTTTTACAAAATCAGGTACCATGGGCATTGGAACACTTTTACAATCATACATATTGCAGTCACATAACAGTTTCATTATTGTCTGCTCTTGTCCATCATCCAGCCTTTTTAGTTTATACCCAAATACTGTTGCACTTCTTCCAAATCTTTAATTTGAAACCTTTAACCAAGTGCTTGAGTGAATGCTTTCACTTGTTCATCTGTTTTAGTGATCAAACACAGATCATCCACAAATGCAATCAGAATTTCATAAGTTTTATGAGTGCCCCTTGTATACATACAAGGATCAGCAACACATTGCTTAAAACCAATAGCTACCAAAGCATTATTTCAATAGTCACTCCAATTTTTTGCAGATTGTTTTAGGCAATAGATCACTGTTTTTAATTTGTACACTTGATTTGGGTTCTTAGTTTGAAGCCCAGGTGCTTGCTGAATATAAATTGTTTCTTTCAACTCAGCATTCAGATATGCTGTGCCAATATCAACGTGTTGTACCTTAAAATTGTTCAGACTAGCCATAGACAATGCAACTCTTATACTTTGAGCCCTTGCAGTAGGTACAAAAGTATCATCGTATGAAGAATATTTGACCTGTGAAACCCTTGTGCAACTAATCTGACTTTGTATTTGGTTTCACCAGAATGCAGCTTTTTCTTTTTATATACCCATCTGCACCCAACAATTTGTTGCCCTGGTGGCAAATCAACCACATCAAAAACTTTGTGCAGAGACACTGAATCCATTTCAGATTGCGTAGTAGATTGCCATTTTTCCCTCTCCTCTTTAGACAATTTGCAGAACTTGATTGTAATTGTTAGGCTCACATGTGATTTGGCATACCCTTACAGCATTCTTCACTGTAAATCTCTGAGGTGGAATGCCTTTTGTTTCACAACTTTACCTTCTTGGTGTAAAAAATTGAGTAACCTCCTCTTCCTCACTGCTTTCTGCCTGTGGTGGGCTCCTTCATTGCTGCCACTCCTGTTTAACCTCAACAGGGCTTCTAGCACCAGGCAAAGCCTGCTCTGGCATCTGGGGCAGTTCATGAGCATTATCACTAACAGGCAGTAGCACTTCAGGATTAGAATGCCCTTGGCACCAATTACTATGCTCCTCAAACTGAGCATTTCTTGAAATTACAACCTTGCCATTTCCAAGTGTGAACCTGTATGCCTTTGAGCCAGTTTTGTATCCCACAAAAGCATAATTTCTGAGCTTTAGGAGACCCTTGTCTCCTTGTAGCTTTGGGAATGTTCACCCATGCATAGCTACCAAAAATTCTCAGATATTTTACTGATGACTTCTTGCCATACAGCATGAAATATGGTGTGTTCCGTACAACAGAGTTCCACAGCCTATTGTGAATGTAGTTAGCTGTGAGCATTGTTTCACCCCAATACTTTCGATCCATGCCAGAATCAAAATGTAGAGAGTCCTTCATGATTTCTAGCACGCCAAAACGACATTCCACCATGCCATTCTGGGCCAGCTGCCTCCTGGTAAATGGTCATTGGGGGACTTTAATGGTCCCTACATAATCCCGAAAGTAGGGATTACGTAGAGATCGTGAATATGCAACAGTCATGAGTGTGTAACTCTAGATTATATATTTGTAAATGCGATCGAGGATTTTGTCCGTCCCCATATATGCAGTCATACAGTTATTTGGGCCATTTGCCTTTAATATTTGGGTCATCTTCTGCATTGTTATAGGACTCTTATATTCTCTATTTTTCAAACCACAGAATCTTTTGTGGACTAGTAAGAGAGCAAGCATGATTTTATGATAGTTGTTCATTTTATTTATATGTTCATTTATTTTTTTGCTGGCTTGAGCATAAGAATCTGACTTACGTTGCTAATACTAGAATTGTTTAGACCCTGGCAGAAAACAAATGAATACAATACAACTGTTCCATGTGAATGCCATAATCTTGCTGTTGCAGGTTTTTCCTCCAGAAAGATTGTAAGCCACTTTCAGGCTTTTACTCTTTTGCTTGAACAACATGTTCTAAGGACATGTACCCCCTGCCCAATAGTTGCCGTTTTTAACAGGGGACATATCCTGAAGAAGCAAAGCAGCATATACTGTATATTCCGGCGTATAAGACGACTGGGCGTATGAGACCCCCCCCCCAAGTTTCAGTTTAAAATCTAGGGTTTGGCATATATTTGCGATATAAGACCACCACCACCCCCAATTTGGCTGGCTGGGTGGCTGGGGGAGCCTTGCCAGCTAATCCTCTTTGTTTCCCAAATCAGGAGGATCTCCTCCTGAGTTGGGAAAGCGAACAGGATGCAGGATGCGGGATGGCCAGCTGGCTGGGGAGTGGTTCACCCTCCTCCCGTTATTCCCCAACCCACCAGGAGGCTGCCCAGCCTCCTTGTGGGTTGGGGAATGCGGAATGGCCAGCTGGCTAGGGAGTGGTTCTCCCTCCTCCCTCTATTCCCCAACCCACGAGGAGGCTGGGCAGCCTCCTCGTGAGTTGGGGAATGCGGAATGGCCAGCTGGCTGGGGAGGGGCTCCCCCTCCTCCCGCGATTCCCCAACCCATGAGGAGGCTGCCCAGCCTCCTCATGGGCTGGGGAATGCGGGATGGCCAGCTGGCTGGGGGGAGTTCTCCTTCCTCCCTCTGTTCCCCAACCCATGAGGAGGCTGCCCAGCCTCCTCGTGGGTTAGGGAATGCAGGATGGCCAGCTGGCGGGGTGGGGGTTCTCCCTCCTCTCGCTATTCTCCAACCCACAAGGAGGCTGCCCAGCCTCCTCATGGGTTGGAGAATGCGGGATGGCCAGCTGGCGGGGGTGGTGGTTCTCCCTCCTCCCTCTATTCCCCAATCCTCCTCGTGGGTTGGGGAATGCAGGATGGCCAGCTGGCTGGAGGGGGTTCTCCCTCCTCCCTCTATTCCCCAACCCACGAGGAGGCTGCCCAGCTTTCTTGTGGGCTGGGGAATGCGGGATGGCCAGCTAGCGGGAGGGGGTCTCCCTCCTCCCTCTATTCCCCAGCCCACGAGGAGGCTGCCCAGCCTCCTCGTAGGTTGGGGAATGCGGGATGGCCAGCTGGCGGGGGGGTGGGTGGAAGGGTGGGTGGAGGGAGGGGGGTTCTCAGCTACCCATCCCCTCCCTGAAGCCGTGATCTGGAGCCGGATCGCAGCTTTGGGGAGGGGGGGATTGGAGGGAGGGGCTTCGGGGAGGGTGGAAGGGTGCCTGGAGGGAGAGGGCTTCTCAGCCACCCACCCCTTCCCCGAAGCCGCAATCTGGAACTGGGTCGCGGCTTTGGGGAGTGGGGGTGGCTAGAGGGAGGGGGCTTCGGGGAGGGTGGAAGGGTGACTGGAGGGAGGGGGCTTTGCAGCCACCCACTCCCTCCCCGAAGCCATGATTGGGAGCTGGATCACGGCTTTGGGGAGGGGGTGAGTGGCTGGGGGGAGGACGCTGGAGGGAGGGGGCTTCGGGGAGGGTGGCTGGAAGAGGGGGCTTCCCAGGCACCCACCCCCTCCCTGAAGCCACGATCGGGAGCCGGATCACGCCTTCGGGGAGGGTGGAAGGGTGGCTGGAGGGAGGGGGCTTTCCAGCCACCTTCGCCCCCCCTCCTCTGTCCTCGGTTGCTCCCCAAATGGGGGGAAGGCAGAGGAGGGGGGGCGAATGAACCATAAGCACTTTGCCTCACCTCCCCCGCCTGATCTCCTGCCTCTTCGCTCCATTTGCGAAGGGAGCAAAGAGGCAGGAGTTCAGATGGCGGGGTGAAGCAAAGTGTATCCGCCGTATAAGACGACCCATGATTTTGGAACTTGGCCTGTCTCTACTGATGGTAGAGGTACTTAAAACCAAGAGCTGAGGTGCTCATTGAGAAAGCTCTGCCCAAACCTTTGTTGCTGTTCACATGGCAAAGGAGAATTAAGGAGTTACTTGGTTGATTCTTAACTTTATGAGAAAAAATGACTTAGGGGTATAATGGCATGGGGTGGGGGGAGAAGATCCATTTATGAAGCTTGTGAGCATCAGATGGAATTTCTGATTGCCCATTCCTACCCATTTATCATACTTCAAAGTGTTAAGTGCTATATGGACAACTATTCCTATGCTTGAATGCTCTTAGGACCCAGGGGAGTGGGGGACCACATTGTAATTTGAGTGGTTGGTAGTTCTTAAAGGCCAGATCAAATCTGCAAGGGAGGGGCTGTTTCCACTACTAATACATGTGTCTTAAGTCAGCAGCTTTGGATAAAACTATGCATCTGGTATTGTGGAAAGTAGTCCTTAAAAGTATATAAGATAATTGAGCTCCTACCATTGTTGAAGTGTGCTACCAAATAAAAGGTATCATCACTGTAAAGACACTCTTAATTCAGTATGCCTGACCCATACACTAACTATGCCATTCCCTTAGTTTGCAAGTTCTTATTCAAATGCAGACTAATGTCTAATGTAAAGTGATATAGTCCAAAAGAATGACTGGAGTACTGTCACTCCTTTCCAAAGCTGTTGGGATTATACTACCTCATCCTTTCTTTATACCTCTACCCATTGTACATTTAGTATCCCACTCTTTAATCAACCATGGCAGAAGCTCCTCTTTGTCTGTACTCTAAATATTAGGTCTGTATGTTCATATAGCATGTTTTACAGCAGTAGCAAGGAAATTAAGCTGCTTTGTTTTTTCTACTAAGCTTAGCCATGTACAGCTTGGGAGAAGGGAAGTTATTAAAAAAGAGAGTTGTAAGAACTCAAGACAAACTCTGAGAAAACCATGTGAGGAAGTTGCTGTCAAGTTAGAGGCGCTGCAACAAGGGAACGGATCTGGATCAAAAGTGGTGTGCAGTGTGTAGTAAGCAGGTTTTCCAAATACACAACATTTAGAGGAGAGCCTTTTCCAGGAAGCATATCTAACCTAGATAATGTGTATGGGCTCCTTTCAATAATTCATTTAAAGTAGGTATCCATTTTGCTAAGACTTAGAAAGAAAATACAGTGTATGTTCAGGAGTGCCCGCTTATATTCTTGAGAAAAAGTAACTTCTGGTTCCACTAATGCTGCTCCTGATTACTAATGCACAGCTAACTTGTTTCCCTTCCTTCTCCTTTCTGCTGTCTGGGCTGCACAGATCCATTCACTTCTACCGTTGATGCTGTTGATGATGCCATTCCAAGCCTAAATCCTTTCCTCACAAAATCTAGTGATCACCTCTCTGTCTCCTCTGATGTACTACCCACTTTCACTTCTAGGACACCAACTCATGAGATGTTTGTTGGTAAAGTACTGTCTGACTGACTTTTTCCTTTCTCTGCCTTTAATTGAACTTTGTTGGGCAAAAGGATTTTCAAAAGATTAAAAACTAATGAGTTTTAGCACTGATTGGCAAGCTGCAGTTAAAACTACACCCTAGCCTGATCAACAGAGAGCAGAGCAGAGGTTAAGAACCCCAGTGATCACTGCTATTGAGGACATTTCCCCCTCCTCCAAAAGAGGGTGAGGTGGTCACCATTTCAACTATAGTGGGGGTAGGCAAAGTGCAAGCCATGAACCACAATCAACCTTCCCCCCCATGACAGGGGGGGGCATTTCCCCCCCCCCCCAGACCATTTTAAGCCCAAGAAAGTCCTTCTTTTTAAAGTGACTTTTGGTCACTTTCTGTTTTGAAAAATGGCCTCTCCTGGCCTGGAGGAGCAAAACATGGCCAAAATGCCCCCCATATCCCCTTAGGAATTTAGGGGCAAAAGCTTTTTTTAGACAGTGGTGTGTGGCACCCCACAGTCTCCTAGGAGGCTAATGTAGCCTTCTACAGCCAGCCCTCCCCCCATCCACAGTGTTCAGCATCCAAATAGGTACAATTTGGGAAGCTTTGAGAAGTTGCACAACAGGCTGGTTATGGTCACATGCAGCCCATAGAGTTTAGCAGATTTGTGCTCTTGGTTTTCTCTAAATTAGTGTTCAAAATCCAAGCTAGATGTGGGGCAGTCTCACTTCAAAAGTATAAATTCCAAGACTGTCATGTCATGCATGTGACTTGCAATTTAAATTTTTCTGGTTCTCTAGATCACTTCAACCCATTTACTGACTCAAACCCCTTTGTGACAACCAAACATGCATCCACTGTTCAGCTCTATCACTTTACATCAGGTATAATATAAATGCCTTAAGGTTTTACACTTCCTTGTGCTACCAGAGGTGTAAAACGTGGCATTTAAGCCTTGCTGTCTTTAGGTAGTATAATATTTCCCCTTTTTAGAAGTTGTCACTATATTGCCTCTGTGTGTGTATGTGTGTGTGTGTGTTGTAGATGTAGTCTTAACTTACCTTCCAAATATTTGGTTAAGCAAATAGAGTATGCCTTGTTTGTTACTTCTTTCTTTCTATAACATTCCTTCTTTGCTCTTCTGCTTCATATGCCTTTATCAGATTCTTTTTGTGGTCCACAAGCTTATCCTAATGCTTCCCATTTCCGCAGTGAGCCCTCAACTGTAGCTGGTCTATTTGGAGGTAGGTAAACATTTCCAGGATCTTTGGTTCATTATGCAGACATGGGGAGAAATGTAGTAGCTGTGTCAGTTTCAGGATTCTCAGTGGCTTAATGTCACCTTTTAATAGCAATTTGGTGCAAGTGAAAATTGGAGCCTACGCCAGAATAAAAGCACCGATCTTTTAATCATAGTTAAGGGATTGCAAGCAGAATGCAAGATTGTGGGGATTTCCTATAACTGGTTAACAATGTGTTTTTTTAAAAAAATCTGTTTAAATCAGGAGTGGGAAATCTGTGGCCTGCCAGTCAGCCAAACCAACAGAGTGATTGGTGTTGTGTTCCAACATAATTTGCAAGATTAATCTTTTTACCATCCCCAACTTGCAGTACTGAAGATGGGTCCAAATTCAAAATAGCTTAATAAGTTGTGCCTAAAAGGTTGCAAATGTCTTTTCCCAATCAGATATTCCAGTGTTAATGTCTCATGATTATGTTTAACCACAGATCAAAAGACCTACTGCTCAACAGGTGCTTGCTGACCATGGTCTTTCAAAGTACCTAGAACTGAATGTTTAGTTTACCTCCAACTTTTCTCATAAGTACCTTAAAGCCACTTTCTTCTTTCTGAAAATATAATTTAGATACAGGTTCAGGTGCTCAGCAAGCCCTAGCCCTGCCCCCTTTAAAAGTGTTGGTTTTGTCATGTAACTAACACATTCAGTGTTCAGTGAAGAAAAACTTTTCACTTGCATTATTTCTGTGTTAAGTTACTGAAACAATGGAACTCTTTGGGCAGCACTGCGTGATTTTGGTGTCTTCTGCCATACCAGTGCAACCCAGATTTTCTGTGGTGGCATACCTTTACGTACATCATCCCAGCTGAAATGAAATGGTTGCGTAGGAAACTACTTGATATAATAGTGTCTCATTTGGAGTGGTGTCCATGCATGGTTTTTTTTTCTGTAGTCAATATAACAGTACTAATCTCAATAACATAACCATTAGAGGTCCATCTAATCCATGCACAGCTGACAAATGGTCACAGTAGAGGTGGTTTTCCTGGTTTTGTATATGGCACCTTGTGACCAGTTCCATATTACATTAAGGTTTGATGCAGTTCAGGTTTGGTTGATCTGTCTGCTGGTCACGAAATCCTCTTGCAATAGCATTTTCTATTACCTTTTGTGTTAAGTACTCCCTTTTATCCTGAATCTGCTGCCAAAAGGTTTTTCATCCCAGGCTCTGGTATCTCACATTTTAATATTCTGTCAGTCTGTACTGTTCATAACTATGGACTTCTGTGATGCCCTTCTTCCTTTTTCTCTAAACTATAAAGCCTCATTTTATTTAGCCTTCCTTTCTAGGGGAAAAAATCCCACCAGGACTTTTAAAAACGTCTTTCTATTCCATCTCCAGCTGTATGATAGAGTGAGGGGTCCAAAACCGCTGCTTACATATCATAGGTGTATTTACAGCTCTTTCAGTCCCTTGACATGTACTGTTTCAGAACTACATCAGGCTGATCTGATTAAGGAAGCCCTTCTGGAGCACTCAGTATGCTTGGGATTCATCATAGTGATTCTCAGTAAAAGGAAAGAAGCTTAATCTATATGATACTATGTATGTGTGCCTAATATTCTGTGCAAAGAAACTGGTAGCACGGTAATTGTGTTTCAAATGATGGATGCTCCTTCTGATTCAGTTATGATACCACATTGCAACATACATTTATTTAAAATATTTGTACATTTTTAGCAAAAGACTGTTTTGAAAAAGGAAAATAGAATGTGTAACATGGATGCCAGATAAAAAACGAATTTAAAACATATGCTTGGCTCATGGCTGACTTGTATTTATGGACACTTAACACAGAAGCTCAGGGTTAAAGTAAATGTGATGTAGGTTCAAAATCCCAATGAACTGTTTGTGGTTTAGAGGTATGGCTGCCAGAAAAGCCATGTTGGGGCTGGGGAATGGTGGTAAAGACGACAAAGTCAGGAGAACAAGAGTATGCCATTTAAAACACTTCTTAAGAACAGCAGTGGCAGTTTTGGAGGTAGTGAACTGAAATTGGAAGCTTTGAAGACTTCCACAGCAAATAATTCTCAGATAATATAGCAGTGCCAAAAAATTCCACAACATGTCATCTTGTTTTAAAGGATTCTACTGTTTCTGCATTAAACGGAGGGCTGGGAATGAGAAACTTCTTTTAAGACTGCAGAACTCTAATTTTAGAAGTTGGGCCTATGCATACTTCCACTCAGTAGCCCCATTTTGTATGCAGCAAGCAATCTTGAATGTTATCACATCTTGCATCATAGATCTTTCCTCTAGGAACACATAACATACAGTTCCTGCAGACTTCTCTTCTAGTGTCTATCCATTATTGTTTAAGGCCACTGAACTGCTACTTGTATGGAAGCTGAGAGTTCACGTACTGCATATAAACAAGCTTAGCATTCTTTCAATGTCTGTTTATAGGGTTCACTCCATCTCCTGTTGCTCCATCGCAGCCCTCTGCAAGCCTTAACGTTGACTTTGAGTCTGTGTTTGGAAACAAAACTTCAAATGCACCAGTGGATTCTGGTGGTAGGTCTTTTAAGTAGCAGTTACTTTATGTTGTGCAAAATAGGGGGAAATCTCCCTGTGTTATGTTAACAGTCTGGGCATGCCAGAAAGCAGTTCATTACTTCCATTTTTGAATAAGCTTTCATGGACTACTTCATGGGATACCTGAAATTTTTCACTGCCTGGTGAAAAGTTCATTGTTCACCATGTTCATTGATGGTGCTCTCTCCTCTCCTCCTCCCTGAATATAGTAGTTCCTAGTTCACAAAAGCTTATGTTGCAATAAATCTGTATAACACTGCAAGACTTTTTTTTCTGCAACAGAATAATATTGCCACTGCTCTGGTATTTCTTTTTGGATCCTGGATGCCAAGTGTATGGGAGTGAGGTTTCTTTCCTGCAAAAGAAGCAATATTAGCCTACATTTTGACCTAGAAACATAGCAGCACAGTTTCTTCTAAGGCACCATGAAGCTTTATCTTAGCTAGCTTTTGTACAATAATAATTTTAGATCTTAAAATACAGGATTTTAAAATTTCTGATAATGGTACTTAATGCACCCTGCTTCTTTTGCTTTTCTTTTTCCCTTTTCCTTTCTTTATTTTATTTTATTTTATTTTGGTAAGGATTTGATGAATTGGGTGGACTCCTAAAACCAACAGTGGCTTCTCAAAACCAGAGTCTTCCAGCTTCCAAAACGCCACCAAACAAGTTAGTCTTGGATGATCTGGATTCATCTTTAGCTAATCTTGTGGGCAGTAAGTATTTTGTAGAAGCTTTGCAGTACCATCCTGTTAAGCATCCCGCCCCACAATGAACAGGTTGCTTCTAATTATTTTTCTTATTTTGTAACAGATCTGGGCATTGGAAATGGAACAACTAAGAAGTGAGTATTGCTTAATCCAGCATTAACACAGCACATCTTCACAGCAGTGTTTTATAGCAAATGCAGGCTATTTGTGTTCCTTGATGAAATTGATTATGGGGATACAAATACTCTGTCCATTTTCAGAACGAGTAATTCTGGGGGGAAAGGAGAGAGCACTGCTGTCACCATGCTGCCTTTGAAGTTTCTGTTTCTGAAAGTGTTCCTGAACCACTGCGATGGGGTATAATGTAGCATACTTAACCCCTTGAGAGAAGAAAGCTGCTGGTGGCCAAGTAGTCTTCAGAAAACCAAATCTGTTCCTGCCTTGTGACGACCAGCACTTCTCAGAATTAAACATGGTCTCTCATTTAGGGACTATATCCTCTGCCTCCCCTCCCCACCCTTTAAACTTCTTCATGCCTATTTGCCTTATACGTTGCCTCTTTGGCCTGATGAAAGTGAGGTTTAAGTCAGTTATGAACTGTTCATCTCAGGGTGGATGGTCATGAATGAAGTTTTTCTGCCTTCATTTTTTTTTAATCGAGCAGTTTTTTGAAGGCCTGAACAAGTTTTTCCAAGTTGTTGACTTGTGGGGAGACAGAGAATTGGCTGTAACTTTTTTTGTTCTTCTGTACCTCATTTGCCTTTTAACATATGTCTGCAAGAAAAGGAGCTAGCAAAGAATTCCCAAGCATTAATATGTTAAAACATTTGTTTCAAGTGATGTGAATTGGACACAGCCAGGAGAAAAGAAACTAACAGGAGGCTCCAACTGGCAACCCAAAGTTGCACCTACAACAGCATGGAATGCTCCAACAATGGTAAGCAGTTGTTTTCATAACTTCGGCAGCTCAGAATGTTTTGGGAAAATGTGGGCGTCCATCGAGGATTTGGGTAGGAGAAGCAGAACCTGGGAGCAGACTACTTGGAGCCAAAATAACTTCATAGATGTCACTTAAGAATATATCACATTGGTTGTTCATTGGTCATTTGTCTTAAAAATCAGCAACCATGGACAATCTTAAAAATCTCACATCATAGTTTGTATTAAGCATGTACTAACTGCTGGATGGCGTGGCCCACTTCTACTGCTATTTTTGTGCTTTAAAATGGGAACTTACAGCACATTTTTAGCTGTGCACTTGCAGAGATCATAGGAATGTTAGGCAGGGGTGGATCAGCAAGAGAGAGAAATGGCTGTTCTCTTCTGTGCCTGCCAATTCTCTGTAGTTATCCCATCCCAGCTGTTAGAGGGGGAAAGAGTTATAAGTTTCTATAAATGACCACTTGCCAAGAAGGATTGGCAGAAAAGGATCTTCCCACCTATGTGTTCTCCCTCTGAAGGCTTCAGCCTGCAGTGGAAGTATGGGGGGAATATTGTTGGGAAGCCCTAATTCCCCTGGTGATATGTAGCTCAGCACTCTGCTCATGTACAAAGACTGTTGCTTCTAAATTAGTAGTGTTACTCCCAGAGCTAGATGATTATATGATATTGCTCTTTCTGAACTGTACCACTTCATACTGCAGAGGGTGGAATAGTATGTTTGGATGCTTTCTTCAATCTCTGCCCATAGAAAACCACTATATTTTGTGGAGAGAGGTCCAATCCAGAGATGTCTGTGATACAGGATAAAGTCTGTGTTATCACACATCCAGAGCTAAGAGTTCCTAATAGTTTTAATGTTAAGATAGGAAGGACTAACCTGTTTCCTTAATCTTCTGCCTTAACCCTGTTTGTCCCCTGGTGCCCTTGTGAGTGCTTTGCCTTTTATTGGTAGATTCAAATATTTTTGAAATCCTTGTTGTTGTTTTTTGAAAGCTTGTCTACACAAAACATGTGAAAACAAGTGCAGAGCTTGTGTTGTGGGCTCATCAACCTTGTCAGTGTCCTTTTACCAGATGCTTCATTTAAATGGCTTTGGATTATAAGAATTTGTGTTTTCGGGGTTGTTAAGCATACTTGTGACTAAAATGCTCTGTGTATATTCTGTTGTGTAAGTACTCATTTCTAATCCAGTGTTATTGCATTATGTAATTGTTCTTCCGGGGAAAAACAGAATGGCATGCATTTTCCACAATACGTAAGTGAACAAAACCTGCAGCCTTTATTTGCAATCAAACTGGCATGCTGATATTAACCACTACAGCAGATCCTCATAATCCTGCTATTTCACACTTTCCTTATGTTAAGATCTTTGGGCATGTTGGAAATCTTGAGCAGCTCCAGATCTTATGGGTGTCCTGCAGGTCTCTTGACGCCAATGATGGCATGGAAAAATCCTACAATGATTTTTTTTCTTGCTCTCTGCCATTTGCTGCCAGATAGCTGGTATGTGTATGTGTCTGTATTGCCTTTTTTAAATGCATTTGAATCAAGTAAATAAAAAAGGCATTTATGTGTGTGAATAACTGCATGAAACCTCACAGGCTTCTATTCACACTCCACTATGTATAGACTTGATTTCAAATGGGGAGAGACCAATATGTTACCCATTGAGTGGTTGAAAGGCTGGTCATAATTTTCAAATTCTCCTTCTAAAGAGAGTGCGATCTCACTTCTGTACAAAAAGCAGCAATAATAATGGTTAAAATGCCACCTTAACTGCATGCAAATGACCAGTAAGCCTAATTGGTCATAAGACGCAGTAAGAGCTAAAGGATAAAGTCACTAATGGTTTTAATGTATTCCAAATACTTATTTGTGGTAAGTTTCTTAATTTACTGTGGGATGCCTCCTTATTCTTTACAGTCTTGGTTGTGGTTTATCCAGTCTGCTTTACACATTGAGACTTTGGATATTATGAATTGCCTTATAACTGTAGATTTAATGACTTTATTTCTTCAGCTTGTCTAATTGTAGTAATATCTCACTTCAGCATAATTTGTTTCTCCTTTTGTGTTACTGTTGGTCTTTCCCTGTGTTCTTTTCATTGTGGGGAAAATCCTAAGCTAGCCTTAAGCACTCAAAAGTCCAGCAACTGTATGGCCGTATGTATGTGTATGCATAAAACCTTGCTTCTTCAGCTTTATGAATATTAATTGCTTGTATCATTTCATTAACCATGATAGCAAATTGGATTCAATTGTCCAGTGGATCTTGTAACTCATGGGAGCAATTATTTCAAAGCTATGATGTTCTTTTCTCCTCCACCCTGTCCACGGCAACTTTGTTTTCAGGGGGTTAAACCTCCTAAAGAAATACTGCTATGTAGAGTACCAGCCTAACATGCAACAGTGCCTTTACATTTCCTCCCTTAGCTTTGGTTAGATTTGCACATGAGGAGTTCCCAGTGTGGGTTGAACCAGTCATGTATTTTCTCCTTAAGTTACCATTTTGGGCAAGAATTTTCACCTATGTTTCAGGACTTATGGATTATGATGTGAGAGTATGTTAGAAGTGGAGTTTTGAGTGGAGTTTCCAACTGTATACTTACATCCCTTCTGCTTACTGATGGAAATGCAGATTTTTAATTTGCACTGGTATGGTGGTGGAGGAGGAGGTATTATACTCCACTGCCTGCTTACTCTTAAGCTCAGCACTGTGTGGCAAAAAAAGCATACAAGACCGTAGTCTGTCCCCTTATTTGCAGCAATTGGGAAGTTTTGACTGCCTAGGTTATTTTGAAGGTTGGGACTCTGACATGAAGATGACAGTCTTTTTAAATTACACTCTTTATTTCATAAAATTCTTGTCAACTGCTTTTAATTGCAATAGGTTGAGGTCAGTTAACAAGATATGCTAAGAATGGTGAAGCTCTCCATATTAAAAACATGCCATAGTTTAAACTCCTGATAAAAATTGATAACAATAACATTGATCAGATTTAAAAGTTTCCTCTGTAGAAGTCTCAGAGGCTTACACAGAGCCCCTTTTCTCTCTCATTCAAGTACTATTCAGATGGACACTTGTGTAGCTTCATGCTAATCTGTGGGCTGCTTCTGACCATTCACCTTGTGGCTGAGTGAAGCTCATCAGGTGGGGCTTAGTTTTTATACAGCCTTAGGAATGAGTTAACAGCACCTCAATTTGTGGTTCTTGGAAGCTCCTTTACTAAAATGTAATTGCTGCACATATTGTCAGTTAAGCCTCTATGGGAAGATGCCATTCTACCTTGTCATACATCATGTTGGGCAGCAGCTGTCATGCCTGACCTTGGATACTTTCAGCTGTGTTAAGCTAGAACAAGAAAGAGTTCTCTATGAGGACAGCAATGTGAGCTTTCTAGGAGGTTGCTTGAGTGCCAGTTACTGGCTCTGTTGGTAAACAGGAAATTGGCTATCACTTAACTTTCCCAGTCTAGCCAATTCATTACTGTTTTGGGGGATTTTTTAAAACCTCTTAATATTAAGTTTAATATTCTCTCTCTCTTATTAGGCACCACCTGTCATGGCCTATCCTGCTACAACACCAACAGGAATGATGGGATATGGAATGGTAAGTAAACTTTATTTCAAGTGGTGTAAGGATAATTTTTGTCTTGGCTGTTAGCATTGCTTTTCTCTCCATGTCCTGTAAAAGTATGGAGTTGCTGGTAGAGAAGTAGGTAGAGGGGTGTTCTATGAACAAAGAACCGGATACCTGACAGATCACAAGAGATGGATTTCAGACCTACTGTCCCAGGATAGGCCTTTTTGTAAAGAGGAACTTAATTACCAGAAGAATTTTGTGGAACTAAAGTGGCCCAGGGGACCCTGAAAATGTGTCAGAGTTGCTCCCCCATATCGGGGCAGAGGTTTTGGGGGGTGCTGGGTGCTCTGATAGCATCAAAGGGAGTCCTGGTGGCACAGTGGTTAAATGCCAGTACTGCAAGCCACCACGTTGCAAGTTCGATTCCAGCAGGCTCCAAGGTTCATTCAGCCTTCCATCCTTTCGTAGGTCGGTAAATTGAGTACCCAGCTTGTGGGGGGCAATTAGCTAACACACATTGGAAACTGTTTAATGCAATGTAGATGTGTAAATAGCTATTGCTTGAAATAATTTGTAAGCCACTCTGATAGCCTTGTGGCTGAAGAGCGGGGTATAAATAAATAAATAAATAAATCAAAGATGGGCTACATTTTCCCCACTCCAAAGGCCTGAGGTGGAGGCTTCTCTGTGCATCCTAACTGTGGGAGAGCATTCCTTGTGGTTACACTTGAACTCTGAACCACACCTGTTCAGAAGCCTGTTTTACCCTGTTTCCCCTTCTTCAGGAACCTGATTTGGCCCCTCTTTGCCTGCTTTTAATTACCCTCTCCTTTTTCAACAAACTTTACATTTGCAGGGCTAGGTTCTGATATTTTAATCAGTTTATAACTGCTATCGTGTCTCTTTATTGTTTAGCTTGTTTTACAATTTCTTTTGTTTTCAAATTATGTGAACCACCCTGAACTGTGGGAATTCAGGATACCGTATACATTTTCCAAACTGGATACAAAACATAGTAAACAGAGGTGATCAATTCATGTACATGCACATTATTGCAGTACATGGAGTGTGATAGCATTTGGTAATTTGGTATGGTCAGTGTACGAAAGGAATATCCCAAGGCTTCTACTTATAAGAAAGTTAATTTTTGTATTTAAACAAACAAAAAAAAAACCATTGTAGCTTTAGCTAATACCATTTTAAAGCATTAAAATGAAAGCATCTTGTATGAAACATGGAACAAATCATCCCTTGTCAATCCTGAGGGAGTGGAGGTGCATATGGGAAAAGAACCAGAGATAGGACAGGTGCTTCTAGTGATCTTTTGTAGGTGACTTTAAATGTTAAACTTTTTTGATGTTTTCTGAATATTTTCTCTACAGTGCCATTAATTACACATGATGATTGGAAGCATTTTCATGTGTTGGTGGTTTTAAAAAGATGCATGTAAAATTACTTCTGTGCTCTTTTGGATTTGTAGCCATCCCAAATGGGAGGAGTACCAGTACTGACGCAACCAACCTTAATATACAGCCAACCTGTCATGAGACCTCCAAATCCTTTTGGCCCTGTATCAGGAGCCCAGGTGGGTGTTGAATTGGACTATAAAACCTTAAGGTTCCAGATCTGTTGCATGCTGTATTGTTATGTTTTAATGGCATATTTGGTTGTCTTCTCTGGAAGCACACTGTTTCTGCTTCAGATGTGAAATAGGCTCTGCATAGAAGGTTTGCCGTTGAGGTAAAAAAGACAATGTAGGAATACAGGAGGCCTGATAAGACATCAGAAGGCCTCAAACAGTTGAGGTGAGGGGAATCCCAAGAAGGGGCCTTACCTGAAGCAGATCTTAAGAAAAGAGGCATCTTAACAGGGAGGAGGTGATGGTTCAGGAATTCCAAAGAAGTGGGTGGCATCATAAAAAGCAAATACAAAGGACTCATGCAGGGGAATAGATGTGTAATTTTGTGTCAGCAGCATTTGAGAATGGTGAACAGGTGTATGGTGTGGTTTTTTTTAAGAGAGGAGATTGTTGACACAGTTTTTGATTAAGAATTTATTTCTGGTGTGACAGATTTCCTCAAGAAGCACTACTTGTGAACGAAAGTGCAGTCTTGCTGGATAGGTAGATGGTGTGCACGCAGCTGTTGGGCTGCATTCTTCTTCTGTGGGTTCTAATATATGTACCCAGAATAGAGGCATGTTGTCCTGTTTGTGCACTTGTGCAAGGGATTTTTAATTTTTAAAATAGCCTGTAATCCTGCTTGTAACATCAAACCTTTTTTTAAAATAGGAAGTTGCTTGGTGCTTCAAACACTCTGCACCTTTCAATGGAATCACTATTGAAAGGAAATCCAGGTGATTCCTGAGAAGCTTCTCTGTTGCATCGTTCCCATTGTATCTGTACAACTTACTCTTCTTGGCTCCTATTTTCTGTTATACACACATGTCATTTTTATATCAACCCTATGAGATAAGTCAGTTGAAGACATCCAGTGAGTTTCATGGCCTAGCGAGTTCTTGAATCCAGGTCTCCCAAATCCCTGTCCAACACACTTCACTGGGGTGGGAATCATGCAGCCCTTCAGATGTTGATAAACTGCAACTCCCAGCAGCCCTAATCAGCATAGCTAATGGAGGAATGCTGGGAGTGGCAGCCCAAGTGCTCAGTGATTGACTGAAGAACAGATCATTGAACAGTCAGTCTGTGAGCACTTACAATGGAACACTGTGATAACTTAGAGCCAGTATGGGTTTCTTCCCCGCCCCCCCCAAAAAAAGAGGGAGGGAAAAAGAAGTCAGACTATTTATATCTCACTTTTTTTCTGGTACAGCTAATCTTATCTCTGTTTTTTAAGTAGAATTACAAGCTTGGTAGATTAGAGGAATGCTCTTGATGTGGTATATCTTGATTTCAGTAAGGCTTTTTAACAAAACCCCCATACGTTTTGTAGACAAGCTGGTGACATATGGGCTGGACAGTGCTGTTGTTAGATGGATTTGTAACTGGATGACAGACTAAACCCAGAGTGCTCACCAGTGGTTCCTCTGGAGAGAAATTACTACTGGGTTGCTGCAGGGTTTTGTCCTACATCTAGTGTTCACCCTCTTTATAAAAGGCTTGGAGGAAGAAACAGAGGGCATTGCTTGTCATATTTGTAGGTGATACCAAATTCGGAGAGCTAGCTTATACCCCAGGATCAGGATTCAAAATGACCATAACAGATTGAAGTATTGGGCTAAAATTTACAAAATGAATTTCAATAGGGATAAATGTATGATACTATACTTATGCAGGAAAAATGAAATGCACAAATATAGGGTGAGTTACAAGTGGCTTGATAGCAGTAAATATGAAAACGATGCTTAATAGATAACAAGCTAAACATGAATTAACAGTGTAATGCAGTGGCCAGAAAAGCCAATGCAATTCTAGCCTGCATCAAATGCAGTATATTATCTGGATTGAGGGAAGTAATAGATTTGCTCTGATAAGCTTAAATCAGGCCTTACCTGGAATACTGTGTCCAGTTCTGGGTAGCACAGTTCAAGAAGAGTATTGACAAGTTGGAACATGTCCTGAGGAGGGTAACAAAGATTGGAGAGGTGAGAGCCACCACATGTATACTGGATCCTTGCCCTTCCTGGTTTCTGAAAGCAACTAGAGAAGGGCTAGCTGAATGGGTAAGGGAGTAGTGAATGCATCACTGCAGCAAGTGAAGTTTCCATCCTGTCTAAAAGGCCTGTGGTGAGGCTGTTACTAAAAAAGGCCTCTCTAGATCCCACTATTCTGAGTAATTATTAGCCAGTCTGTAACATACTATTTTGGGGCAAGGTTCTGCAATATGTGGTAGCCTCCCAGCTCCAGAGGTTTCTGGATGAAACAGATTATCTAGACCCATTTCAATCTGGCTTCAGGCCTGGTTATGACTTGGGGGATGACTTACGCAGGGAACTGGACAGGAGTGTGCCCCTGTTGGTTTTGCTGGATTTCTCGGTGGCTTTTGATACCATCAACCATGGTATCTTGGGCTGCCTCTCTGGGATGAGACCTGGGGGCACTGTTATGCAGTGTGAACTATGGAGGAGGGAACTCAAAAGGTAGTACTGGAGGAATGCTCTGGCCGTTGGCCTGTGGGGGGTCCCTCAAAGTTCAGTTTTGTCCCCCATGTTAACATCTACACAAAACTGGTGGGAGGGGTCATCCAGAGTTTTGGGTTGCAGTGTCACCAGTATACTGATGATATCCAACTCTGTCTCTCCTTCCGATCAGATTCCATGGAAGCTGTCTCAGTACTGAACCAGTGTCTGTTGTCCAGTAATGGACTGGATGAGGGCGAACAAGTTGAAATTTAATCCAGATAAGACAGAAGTGCTCCTGGTCAGTTGAAAAACAGATCAGGGAATAGTAGGGACCCAGCCTGTGCTGGATGGGGTTACACTCCCACAGAAATCTCAGGCTAGCAGCTTCCGGGTTCTTCTCCTGGACTCAGCTCTGAGCCTGGATGTCCCGGTTTCAGCAATGGGCAGGAATGAATTTGCACAGTTAAAACTAGTGCACCAGCTGTGTCCATTCCTTGAGACTTCAGATCTGGTTATGGTGACACATGCCTTGATTACATCCCATTTCAACTGTTGTAATGGACTCTATGTGGGGCTGCCTTTGGAAGCTGTTCAGAAACTTCAGCAGGACCAGAATTCTGTGGCCAGAATGCTGACTGGGGCTAGTTATAGGACACAAGAGAGAGTGCTCTCAGTGGCTGCTTCTACCCTCTGGAGCTTCCTTCCATGGGAGGCTAGGCTGGCCCCCTCCCTGCTTTCCTTTCAGCAGCAGGCAAAAACCTATTTGTATAAGCAGGCTTTTATTGGGATGTGTTATTATTTTTAACTTTTATACGTAAATCATTTTCAGTTTTTTAATTCTGATAATTTTAATAGTTTTTGGTGTATTTTAATTGATGTCTTTTGTGAGCTGCCTTGGATCCCACTCTAGGAGAAAAGTGGTATATAAATTAAATAAATTTTAAAAATACAAGTAAATTGTGAAAGGTCTGGGGAAAAAGCCCTATGAGGAATAGCCTAGGATAACCTAGCCTGTATTTAGCCTGGAGAAGACAAGACTGAGAGGGGATGTGTGATAGTCATCTTTAAATATTTGACGGGATGTCATATAGAAGATGGAACAAACTTCCTTTCTGTTGTGCCAGAACATGAATATACCAATTGATTTAAATTTCAAGGAAAAAAAAAGGTTCCATTAGGAGAAAATTCTTGGCAGTAAGAGCTGTTTAACAGTGAAAAAGATTGCCTTGGAGGGTAGTGGACTCTCGTTTGGAGGTCTTTAAGCAGAGTTGGATGGCCATCTTTTGAGAGTGTTTTAACTATGTATTCCTGCATGGCAGGGGGCTGGACTAGATGGTCCTTACAGTCCCTTCTAACTCTGTGCTTCTCTAGAGGACCACTTCATTCCCACCCCTTTTGTCAACCTGTTCTCCCCTACACCCTAAATCACATTGATCAGGCTGACTGTGAGTAACTTGGAGATTGAGCTTCGGACACTAATGTACAGTGAGAAACCATTTGATCAGAGATGTGGCCCAGCCTGCCCCCCACTTCAGTTCAATACAGTCTACCAGGTATTAATTACTACAGTATCTCCATTTATGTGGCACTTGTGTATGGAAATGTCATCAACACAACCCTAGATGAAACTAAGAAGCTGCTTGGTGGACTGTGCCCTTTAGCAACTTGAACATCAACTCCAAGCCACAAATGCAATAAAAATGGATAAAAGTATGTTTCTGAAACAGGTGTGCTCAGTGGAGAATTCTAAAGAAATCATTACTTCTGTTTAGACAAAAGAAAGCAAGTTTTCTCAGGCTCACATTATTCCCTGACTCAAAACATAGCTTTACCGTCCATAGCAAAATGAAATTGATATCCCCTGTTTTCTGTGGCCTGGCTTATATTTGAATATTGTCAGTTGTCAGTAAATGTGACGATATCTTACTCTACTTCCCTGGCAAGAAAGTATGAAATGTGCTGCTTTGAGAATTTTTTTGGCCACAGTGGCCTTTTACAAGCTAAATTGTTCCTTTTTTAGATCAGTTTTCTGAAGCATTTAGAAGACTATTCTTGGGAAGGCAAAAAAGGCCCATTGTGGGAACTTGTTTGGTGCCACAGGTTTTGGCAGTGTTGGGCCTTCAGTCTGCCTCCTGTTTCTACCCACTAGAGGCATTGTGCAGCTTGCTGTGGGTTCTGAAAGAGTCTCCCTTTCTTGGTTACTTGTTGGTATTGGCAGGGGGCCCTTCCACATAATGGGAACCAAACGTGTTGCAAAACTAGCTTGAGTGGATGAGCCTCAACTCCCATCAGTGCCATGAAGCTGAAAGTGATCATTCATTGAGCCTTCTGCCCTCCCATCATAACCATATATGCAGTTTACTCTTCCTCTTTGCTTCCATATGTACTTCATCATCTCCATACAATACAAGAAAATATTTATTCCTGACCTGTACAGCCCCCTGGATCAACACACTCAAATGTCTGTGTCCCAGTTCATGTCTCCTTCTCAGTGTTACAAGAAGGAGACTGTGGCTGGTGTGCCTCCCAACAACTGCTGTAGCTGTGGATGGAGAGCTTGTTGTTTCATAGATGCTACATTGTTGTTCCCTCTTTGCTGGTTAGTCTAAGAAGCAGCATGGTCTTGAGAGAAAGTGAACTGGGTGGCTGCAGCAGCTGTTAGACCTGGCAGCTACTACAGTGATTAGAAGCTTCTTACTCTTGGAACATCAGACTTATGTTGGGCTGCATGGATTCCACATCATGGTTTTTCCAAAAGGTGAATTCTTCCCATGTAGTAATAGGAAGGTACGAAACATTTGTACAAAAAGTGGCAGGGAAGGACTTCAAGGGTGAAGGGAAAACTATTTATACACCATGTATTTATAACCCTTCCTTGAGGGTGATTGATTAGACTGAGTTGTTTGAAAGACAAACCAACAGTTTCTTCCCCCATCTCAAGATATAGGTTGGTGCTTTCACTTACCTTTAAATAAGAAAGCAGAAAACGCAAGAATATCAAATTCAGACTTAATTCTGAACAACACCCCCCCCATGTTTAATGTTAATAGAGATGTATAGCGAGTGTGTTATTTGAGTAGATTGCAAGCATACCATCAGCATGGCTTTTGAGGGCTAAAATGGTGTGCTTGTTGATCCAGTGAAAAGGTGGGCGGGTGGGGAGTCCCTGGATATGGGGTAGGTGTGAAAATCCACATTGTGCAATGTATATAAGAGCACATTGCCACTCTGAGAAGCACCAAGTTTGACTTCTAGTCCCCTTGACTTCTTGTCCCTTTGACTCAAGTCCTGAATCTAAGTTTTGCAGCCCTGTGCACACTTGGTGGGCTGTACCTCTGAATGAATATGCCTATGACACCATGATTGGTGTAGGCAGGAGTAGTAGAAATAGTACCTCTATAAAATAGTACCTCTATAGTACCTCTATAAACAAGAATCTTGCCTTTTTACCTGGCTCCCCTCAGGGGAGGTAGGAAGCTTGCCAATACCATGTTAAATAGTAGTCCATTTGGCCTAATATTACTTATTCTGTCCTGCAGAAAATGATTTCCTGTCAGTTGCTATCTGAAGCTTTTAGTTAGTTATGGTTTATTTGATTAGTCAGTTGACCATATCAAAACAGTTAACATCAAACATTATAAAAAGAAAGAAAGAAAGAAAGAAAGAAAGAAAGAAAGAAAGATACATATGATATGATATGATATGATTGAACCTGACTTGAGTAAAATATAACAAAATTTGATGAGATGAAATATGTTAAAATTAGAATTAAAATTAAGAAAATTGCCAGTTAAAAATTAAGAAATTGCCAGTATTTCTTAATTAAGTAATACCAAATACATATACTGTAGTACTATGTTATCATCTTGCAGTTGTATAAAATGATAAAATACAGAGACAATAAAAGATTTAAATAAGTTCATCATCTTTGCATGCTACCCCAATTTGTTCAATAAAACGAGTTCTCAGTTGTATAGCTTTAGTTATAAACTTAGCCAATCTAGTGACTATAAAAATATTAGTACTCTGGATCTGAAGCTTTTAAATGGAGCTGCCAGAAATTTAAACCTGGAACCCTTTGCAAGCAAAGCCTGTGTTATGCTACTACTGTAATTTCTTCCTAATTTCTGAAAGTACAGTCAATTGTGGCTTTTATAATTGGATGTCTGGCCCCTTCTCTCCTCCTTCCCCACTTTGTGCTTCATGTGAAGGCATCACATACTTGTCTGTCATCCCATATGTATGATCAGTCACAGTTTATTCTACACAAAGACCCAGAAAGCACAGCTCATAACTTACAGAGGGACCATCTACATAAGATGGGAGAAAATGAGAAGTATGACTAAGCCAGAACACTGGAGAGAAGCTAGGCAAACTAACAAAAACCAGTTGTAATAAGAACTGTTGTAAGAACAGTTCCAGATGACCCTGCATCATATGGTGTGAAAACAAGAAGGATAAGTGCAGAAAATAAAGTTCAGTAGCCAGAAATAAGTGAACATACAGTTGGCCCTCCATATCCACAGATTCTGTATCCACGGATTCAATCATCCAGGGCTTGAAGATATTCCAGAAAAGAAGAAATCCAAAAAGCAAACCTTGATTTTGCCATTTTATATAAGAGACGCCATTTTACTACACCATTGTATATACAGTCGTCCCTCCACATTCGTGGGAGCTAGGGGCACAAGACCCCTGCGAATGTGAAAAAACCATGAATAAAAATAGGCCTTGCTGCTGCCGGCCTGCAACCCCCCCCCCCTTTCTAAAGCTGGTTCAAGCAGGAAGCTCGCTTAGTGGGCGGTTTCCTTATTGAGCTTCCCGCTTGAACCAGCTTCCCACCCTTGAGTGTGTGGGGCAAGGGCCGATCTACGCCCTCACTCAGGAAACCCCCCCTCTTGTGAGCAAGGAAGAGAAGCCGATTTAAACAGGCTGCTTGCTGAGCAAACCGTGAATAGGCAGAACTGCGAAAGTGAAAGCCATGAATGTGGAGGGACAACTGTAATAGGACTTGAACATCCAAGGATTTTGTTATCCACAGGGGGAGGGGCGGGTCCTGTAACCAAACCCCATTGGATACCAAGGGCCCACTTGATAGTCAAGTGTTTCACAGGTCAAAAACTGCAGTGAGATTCTTTGACTCTAACCCCATCCACAGGCTGGATTTGTTTCTAGCCTATGGATAGCACAGATAAGACCTCCTATTGCTTCTGCAAATATTTGCTGCTTTTGTAATGTTAGCACCTAATTCTGCAGACTGACCATCGTTGGTGTATAAATAACAAAAAAAGTATGTCTATCAAAGGTTGCTTTGCTCTGGCTTCTGTTGTTGGCTGGTGGAGATGCTGTAGTATGTGATTAGACTTTTCATCTTTGCTGAGATAATGTGCCACACCACTGGCTGAGGTGCTGGAAGTTTCTTACAGTTGCATCCAATTCACCTTTCCTGTGGGTAGCCCTCTAACCAGCATCTGTCATACCATTGGAGCAGGTTCAACTTTGCATGCAGTCAGACTTATTTTAACCAGCCCACTTCAGCTCTAAGTACTGTCTTCCTTAACTGCCTCCTCCATCATTACATTTTCTGCCTTCATATTTCTGTCATTGAGGCCTTCTTTTTCTCTTTCCCTCTCTGCCATCTTCTCTCCCAGCTGTCTGCAGCTTCCAGCCCATCCACCCAGAGTCCTCACAGAGCTTCAGGAAAGGATCCTTTTGCAGAGTTCTCCCACCAGGATTTCTTGTAGGACAATTTAGGTATTGCATGCTAACTCTGGGAGCATTGGCAACTTGCAGACTGTCTCATATGTGTCGACACCTGTGTCTAGTCCTTATAAGAAAATGTCTAGTCCTTACAATGTCAGGGGCAAATGTGAAGAACATCTCAAGTCGTTGTTGTTGTTGAAAATGATTTTTAAAATGAGAGGCTTGGGTTATGTGTGTGTGAGGGGAGAAAAGGGGAAGAAGGGGCTCTTCATCCAAAGGGAGCAGCTGGCAGTTAGGTTTTTGTGTCTCCCAATTTTGACAGCAGTCCCCCCCCCAACTTGTTGGTCATCTGACACCATTCACTCATGAAATAACTGCATGCACATTCTAAACAACAGCTTTTTCACAGACTTTGGAAGTAAGCAGAAAGTAGAACAATAGAAAACAGTAGAAAAACTAGGTGTGACTGCAGTTTTATAATTCCTTCCAACATTTTAGATCTGTAATAATCTAGAACGGTGGTTCTTAACTTGTGATCCATGGACCCCCAGGGGGCCGCAGTGGCCTCACAGGGGGTTCACAAAGGCTTGAAGGCTGCTCAGACCACCTCCTCCATGCAGTGGAGTGACCACATGACAGGAGCCAAGGCAAAGGCTGAGTGGGTGGCTGGCTTGACCTTCACATTGCCATTCAATCCACCCCAGCCACAAATTAGCAGGAAGAAGCAGGAGAAAAGTCTTCCCTCCCCCTCCAGTGCCTCTGAGGGAAGGTTTAATAGATGGTGTAATTGTATTATTGTTGTTTTAAATCTTGAGTTAAGTCTTGGGGGTCCATGGCAACAAAAGATATTTAAAGGGGGTCCCTGGTAAAGAGAAGGATAAGAGCCACTGATCTGGAAAGTGCACTTTTCCTACTTCACTGTGCAGGTGGGGGGGTGTCTTTTGGGATAGCCTTCTAGATTTAAAGTCTCAGAATCTTTAAGACAGGCTTCAATTTATTGTAGAAATATACAATTCCCTTTGCAGTGTTTTATTACTGTTTTCTGCATAATAGTCAGTTGTCATCTGCAGAACTAAATCTTACTTGCGGAACTAGTCTCTCATCCTCCGATTGCCACTCCAAGAGCACTTTTGCACTTTGCATGAATAAGTAACCCCCCCCCCAAAAAAAGGGTTTATGCTTCATTGTACAGCGATGGATATCACAGTCTTTCTGGTCAATCAGCATGGAACCTTATTTCATTTTAAGCTTGTGGATAATCAAAGGAGAGTTTTGCTGGCAGTAGGGGCTGAAGGTGAAGTTGTGGATGTGTAATGCTGATGCTGTCTTGTCTTCTCCAGATACAGTTCATGTGATCATGCCAGATGGAGTGGAGAGGAATGGGAACAGTTCCAGAAAGACACGTGCTCAACGACAAACCCTTCTTTCCAGCCAGATCAAAACTGATGGTGTCTCAGACTCATCTAGTAAAATCACACAAGACCCACAACAGCTGTGGGAGCACTGTTATAGGGAAGCCTCAGCATCCTCCCACACTCAGTATAAAGCCAAGAATTACTATAATTTTGGTGTGGGATTTTTTCTCTCTCCCCCCTCCCCATGACTAAATATGTCAGTAACTTTCATCATCTATTCGTAACTTCAATTGATAATACACAAAAAGAAGCCTCTTGTTCTGCTATGAAGGGTAAAACGTGTACCTGGAACTGCCATATGGAACAAAGAGCTGAGCAACCTTTTACCATTAACGCCAATGACTTTTCTCTAGGGGATCAAATCCTAACTATCTAATTCTACAGTTTCCTCTCTTCAGTCATCACAAATGTTAGACTCAATAATGAAAAGTTTAACTTTAAAAGAAAAAGAATTATATATTCCGTTTGCATAGACATTCCTTTATGTATTATTGTTTGTATTTATTTATGATTATCAGTTTAAGTAACAATGTATCGCAGAGTCTCCTTTGTGGGGAAATGAGTGTGGATGTATACAATATGTCTCCCTTTTGGAGTTCTTTTTTCCCCTTCCCATTTTTATCCACAAGAATGATGCTGGTTCAAATTTGCATCTTCATTGAGTACACACCAAACCACACAGAGCACTGAGTATGTTCAAAGGTCTGAAAACACCAATTGTCAAAATTTCGACAGGAAATGAGAGGTGTTGATGTATTAAATGGTCAAAATCTGTTAAGGACTGGCAAGGAGGATTGGGGAGGGGCAGCTGACTGATTACAAGGAGCACAGTATTTCTGACCAGGCATCAGTGCTTCTGGAATGAACTTTCCTTGCTTTGTGCTTGGCATGTCATTTATCTTACACTCAACATACGGCCTTTCCAAAATGAATGTGAGGAATTGCTTTCACTTTTAAAGACTTTCCTTCTTCTCTGTATAAAAATCAACACATGACACATGCAACCTCTGAGGTATTGTGTGGGAAAAAAACCCACCTTGACCTTCCCCCTCCATTTGGCTAGTGCCATCTCCGTGATCATGTACCATGATGTAGAATAAAATCTCAGAAGGGAAGTAGCATCTTTAGTAAGGGCATAATCCACCATGAAGTTGTCCAGCAGAAGCTCCAGTTTAAGGGGGCTTGTGCCAGGGAACCTCCAGGTGTGCTGTCCTCTCAGTGTGTAGAAGTCCTTTTAGTTTTCTGCATAATTTGAAGCAGCACTGTTGATCGGTGCTTTGTGTAAATACATCATACCAGTTTGGGTGGCATCTGGGGCCTTAAGAAGGATAGTCAAAGGTATGAAAGCAATTCTGTACATGAATTAAGCATACTTGCTGCATTGTCTCCGCAGATTCTATTTTTGTTTAAAATCTTAAAATGTACATTAGCAAAAAAAAAGGTGGATTTTCAAATAAAATGCAGCTTCCACAGAACTTTTGTTATGTTATGAAGGTCTGTAATAGCTGGTGGGTGATTTTTTTAAATTATTTTTTGGGCTGCAAGGCAAAATGTGTTTTTAGTTGCTAAAACAAAGTGCAGTCTATAGGGGTGATGGCGAACCTATGACACGCGTGTCAGCACTGACACGCATAGCCATTTGTGCTGACACGTGGCCATAGGCCTCCTCCCCACCATCCCCACCCCGCAACCTCACCACCCTCCCTAAAGTGGCGATCCGGGCTTCAAAGTCTCACTTTAGGGAGGGGGGAGGAAAGTGGCAGGCGGGGCTACGAAGCCCCAATCGCCACTTTAGGGAGGCGGGGGGGGGAACCTCCCCACCATCTGGCCACCACCACCCCTGAGGCCTGCTGTGCTTCCCTGGAGCCGCCTTGGAAATGCCAGATAAGGTGGCTGGCAGGCGGGACTCTGCCGGGGAAGGCGGCAGGCAAGTGGAAGGGTGGCCGCCCGGTCTCTCCCCGACCTTCCTGAGGTGGCTCCAAAGCCTCGGAGCCGCCTCGGAAAGGCCGGGGAAGATGGTGGGCGAGTGGGAGGGTGGCCATCCGGCCTCTCCCCAGCCTTCCCAAGGGGGCTCCGTGACTTTGAAGCCACGGAGCCACCTCGAGGAGGCAGGGGAAGGCGGTGGGCAAATGGGAGGTTGGCTGCCCGGCCTCTCCCCGGCCTTCCCAAGGTGGCTCTGAAGCCCCAGAGCTGCCTCAAAAAGGCCGGGGAAGATGGTGGGTGAGTGGGAGGGTGGCCGCCCGGCCTGTCCCCAGCCTTCCCGGGGTGGCTTCGAATCCTTGGAGCCACCTTGGAAACGCCGGGGAAGATGGCGGGCAAGTGAGAGGGTGGCTGCCCGGCCTCTCCCCAGCCTTCCCGAGGGGGCTCCGTGGCTTTGAAGCCACGGAGCCGCCTTGGGGAGACTGGGGAAGCCAGTGGGAGGGTGGCTGCCCAGCCTTCCCAAGGGGGCTCCGTGGCTTTGAAGCCAGGGAGCCACCTCGGGGAGGCTGGGAAAGGCAGCGGATGGGAGGGAGAGACTCTGCTTGGCCTCTCCCCGGCCTTACCGAGGGGGCTCCGAGGCTTCGAAGCCTCAGAGCTGCCTCGGAAAGGCCAGTGAAGGTGGCGGGTGGGAGGGAGGGACTCTGCCCGGCCTCTCCCTGGCCTTACCAAGGGGGCTCCGGGGAGGGCGGTGGGCAGGTGGGCCTCTTGTTTGAGCCCAGGGCACTGCGTGCAGCTTCTCCAATGGAGCCCTCCTAAATAGTTCTGCACAGGGGAACTGCCAAAAGAGGGAGGGGGGAGAATGCGCATGTGCGTGTGTGTGTGTGTGCGCGCATGGCATTGTGGGGAGGGAGCCTAAGTGCTGTGAAGGGAAGAAGCCGAGGGTCTGGGAGCCGAGGAGCTGCCGGCGTAATTGCTCCTAGGCTAGCCGGCAACTCATGCTCTGCTCCATGGCTAACTCAGGCTGCCTCCTCATCCCCAACTCCGCCTTGCTCCCACACTCGCTACCGTGCCCCTCAGCGTTCCTCTACCTCCAGCAGGTAAGTTCACCTCTTTTATATCTTTCCCTACTTCACTCGTGGGTGAGGTATCCCCCCCCAAAATAAACCCATGGGTCAGAGGGAGGCCGGGGGAGGTGGGGAGAAAGTAGCGACGGGGCCTCCAAAGGCCCCGTCGCCACTTTCCGTAGGCGGGGTGGGGGTTGGGGAGTGGGGGGAAAGTAGCATCGGAGGCCCCGTCGCCACTTTTGGGAGGCTAGGGGAGGTGGGGGGGAAACTAGTGACGGGGCCTCCGAAGGCCCCATCGCCACATTCGGGAGGCCGGGGGGGCTGTTATTATTTGTGGATTTTTCACATTCCCGGGGGTCTTCAGAACCTAACCCCCACGAATGTGAAGAGACGACTGTACATTTTGATTACTCAGTTGTCACATGAGTTGTGACAACTCATTAATTATTAATAATAATATTGTTGATTAACCAAAAGAATAACGTGAAATAATGTTTTTTCCTCAAAGCGACACACCACCTGAGTTATGCTCAGTTTTTTGGCGACGTGTGACACACCAAGCTCAAAAGGTTGCCCATCACTGGTAGAAAGGCTGCTGTTTATCAACAAGTGCAGATTGATATCCTAGTTGTTTTTCCATTTGGCCCATCAAGGTAGAGATAATGTGCACATAAACTGGCATCACAGCTGAAACTGCTTGTAGGTCCTCACAGTCAGCTAATCTTTTAAAATCAACACCCCTTAAAATCCTTTAGTTAAAGTAAGTCATGTTGGATTAAGTGATCTTCTAAGTGGATAATGGCCAAATGATGTCAAGTTCATACCACTGGTCTTGTGCCATCTTTTCTTTGATTCAACTATATATGATGAAGGGAACCATCACTGAATATATATATGTATATGCAATAGCACCCCTGCAGATTTAATTATCCGTGGATGGCGACAGCAGGGGGGTGGACGGGAGGGGGAGAGATCTTACCTCTCTTCTCCCTTTGCCCCTGGGATTGCTGCTCGGGATCACTCCCAGGGTGGAAATGGCAACAGGGGCATTTGTTATTATCTGCAGATTTCATTATCCACGGGGGGGGGGGGGCTGGAACCAATCCCCCGCAGATACAGGGGTCCTACTGTAGAGAGAGAGAGAGTTATGTAAACCCTCTCATCTTTCTCGTATGCCCACTTTCTTATATACAGTAGGACCCCTGTATCTGCAGTGGATCTGTTCTGGGGGTGTGCGGATACCGAAAACCGTGGATAATAGCAAACACCATTGAAAATAATGGGACTTCCAGTTTAAAATACCATAGAGTTGCCTTGGAGGACCTAGAAAATAGCTGGAGAGGACACATTTTCTAGGAAGACACTATGGTAGGTGGCTGTTTTGTGTCCTGTGGATAAATGAATCAGTGGATATGGGGTTCCTACCGTAATGCTCTTTTATTGGGAATATCAACATAAGTTATGACAAAGCTTCTCATAATTACCATAAAAGCAGCAACACTGAACTGCTCAGGAATTTGGGATCCTAGACATTATTGTTAGCCATATTACCTCAGTGCTTAGCCAATCTTAGTCATTGAATGCTTAGTATTAAAAAAAAAAAGAAGGAAAGATTAAGCTAAACAATGGTCAAGGATCTTGGGGCCTTTAGGAATGGCCTGATGGCTTTACCCAGACTTTTCTTTTTGCAGGGGGATGCAGAAGGAATTTCAGTCTGATTGTGTTTTCATTACATGTTGTGACTATCTGTGGCAGCAACAATGTTCAGGGCTTCCAAGCTTGGCTAGCCAATAGAAACAGCCTGCTCAGTGTCTGGTGCTACTCACCCCCACTTCCTAAGCAAGTATGTATTGTTCTTTGTTGTTCCCACAACATGAATTTAGCTTTCATGCAGGGAAGGCATGGCATGGCACTGTATGGCCTTGTTTCTGAAGTTGCAGTTGGCTGCAATTGATAGACAGTACAGCAAACGTGGGTGGGTGAGGTTATTAAATCACCTTGTAAAAAAACCTTAAACTCTAAAGATACCACTTGCACAAAATCAATGGGCCTAACTGCCTGAAATTTTATAGATTATTTCCTTAGGAGCATCTCTGTGTTGTATGCAAACAAATTGCTCATAAATCTAATTCTTATTCAGGTAGGCCTTGGCACATAAGCTGGTCTGCTGTAGAAGGGTGTTTAACAACTTGGATGATAGCTTTCTGTTTCCTCAGAGTGTTTTGAATTTATTAGCTTTTCTGTTTCAACTATTGTTTTGTTTTAAATGTTGTATTTCAGTATTGTTAGCTATCTTGCATGCCTTTTTCAGTAGAAGGCAGAGTATATATTTAATAAAGAAACCACTAGGGTGGGTGGCAAAATGCTTTTTTAGTCCCCATTCCAAATCATCTTTAACGGCACCTAACCCCAATCCCTTCTCAATAGCTTGATTCTGAAATTTAGCAGCCTTCTTTCCTAAAGGCACCTTTATGATGTATCATTTTCATACAGATTGCCCCTAAAACATGCAAGGAAACACACAACCACCCTTTCTTTTGCACAAAAACTAGTGCCTTTATATGAAATTTTGCAGGCTTTATTGTAGCAGAAGGAGCAGCTATGATGACTTGAGAGAGCTACCCCATTCTGTCAAAAAGCAAAACGGTTAGAGCCTTTTGCTCCTGTCGTTACTAGGAGGTACAAATTGGAGTATGAATCTGTCTCTCATTAAACTGAACAACCTCATATCAGTTCAAGATGAATTGGGTACTTTTCAGAACGGAATATCAAGACTGGTACACACCCAATATGTGAACCTTACACTAGTCTATCAGTGCTGGTGTAACCCTAGCAGTTATCTGTTGCTCCTGGAACTGTTATGAAGAGGCATAAACAATCAAGACAAACTTCTCCCCACTTGTCTTCAACAAAATCACTTGCTGCATGTATACATTGTATGCAATATACATATTCTTGCTAAAATGTCCAATTTAATTTTTTTTTAATATTAAGTCAACTACTTAAAAGTCATTCATACACACACAAAAAAAAGCCTCAGCAAGCTATAGCCTATTTTTTCCCTGTGCTAACAACTAGTTTACCTTTTCTTTCTTCCTTTTAAGGCAATATGGATTTGATCATCTGGTAGGTGATGCGGTGGGCTGACCTACTACTGTCATACTTCTCTTCAAACTCGGTTTTCCTTGGCATTTCTTTGATATCTTCATGAATTGGCATGGCTTGGCCCACTGCACTCATTAACTTCACTTCCAGAGACCCCAGATCCTTGTACTCCTGGAGTTCAATGCAGAAAAACAAGTATGCTCTTCAAAAGCAAGCACTCTTGAAAAGCTGCCATTCCTCCCCCCTCTTTTTTTTTTTTAAATTAGAGTCACTTCCTCATAAGCATCAAGTTAGCCAGCAAATCCTTATGGGTCAGGTCTTTTTTAATTGCATTCTTGTTGTAATAGCTAGTGTGTGTGTACGTACGCCCTCAGGTCACCTGTCGACTTAAGGTGATCCCATGAATTCCATAGGGTTTTCTAAGGCAAGGAATACTCAGAAGGGTTTTGCCAGTTCCTTCTTTAGAAATATAGCCTACAGCACCTGGTATTGGTCGGCGGTCTCTCATCCAAGTACTAACCATGTCTGACCCTGTTTAACTTCCAAGATCAGATGGGATCTGGTGCCATCAGGGTATTTAGGCCTAGATACTCTTAGTAAACTCATTCCAAATGTAGATCTTTATGTAGCCAAAATGGCACAGTCCTCACAAAAGTAGTAAAATGTGCCTTCAAGTCACCTGCTGGCTTACAGCATCAGACAGGATCTGGTGCGTTTACAGTGTTTAGGTATGCAAGTAGAAATGAGACTTGGATCACCTGTTCATGAAGCTGACTTAGGACTTTATCACACTACACTGTTACACTGCTATTATTCCACTTTAACGGCTATGGCTGCCTCCTGTGGAATTCTGGGGTTTGTAGTTTAGTGAGGCCTAAGAGCTTTCTGGCTGAGAGTTCTAGATGCCCCTTCCTAAACTGCAAATCCCAGGATTCCACAGGAGGTAGCCATAGAAAATAAAGTGGAATAATAGCACTATAATAGTGTAGTGTGATAATCTCCATAGTGGTGCTGGAACACTCACTCTTTTAAGAGTTAAAACCAGGCAATAAATTCACCTGTTTAGAAAGAGGTGATCAAGTGGTGAAAATTGCCTATTTGGTCACACCACTTGCTTCTCCTAGGTTCCATCTTTTGCATTTTGTTTTGTGATTGGCCATTGGAAAGTAAACACTGGCTTAATTTACAGGTCTGATTGCTGAGGCATGAAATCCTGTGCAAATCCCACTGAGGGAGGAAAAGTAGGCTTATTACAAGAAATACACATTCTCTTTAACACCTAGTTTGAACCTTGGAATAGTCTACTTCCAAGTATTAATGTATAGAGATAAATGTGCAGGGTGGGGGAGACAGGTCATCAAAAATGTGCAGATTGTTTTTTAATTTTCAATATGAAAGAATGGAGGTAAACATATAAGCAGGGAACAGGAATAGTCACAATGGCTAAGTTGGCAACTGCCAAAATTGGAAAAATGCTTGGGCTAGCTGTGCACATGTCAGAGTGGAGCTGGCTAACTTCAGTAGATACAGCCTCGTAACTGAGAGTGAGTTCCTCCAGTATTTCCAGGGACTCACAACCAGCCAGCCACTCACCAAGGACAGGCACAGGGACCGTTCTGAAGTGAGGAGGAGGTAAAGTAGCAACAGCCTTTTTAAAAATCCTGGCAAACTCTTGATCGCTTATTGTGTGATCGTTAGGTCACTCAGTGTATATGATAAGGCACTAGGAACTGGGGGTTAGTGGCAACATTTTATGTGTTCTAGCAAAAATCTCTTGTTGGCATTACCTCATTTATCTCCCCTCCTGGGCAAAACAGAGCCTCACCTTGAAATCATTGGTGTCTTCATACAGGATAGGGGGAAGAAATTTTTTGCCTGAATCTCCTCGCACATACACAACCTCATCCTCATCTTCATCTTGTTCATCTTCCTCTTCCTCTAAATCATTTTTCTCCTTGCTTGGCTTGTTCTCCACAGCAAGCACGAGTTCAGATATTGATTCCACATTGATATCTTCTGCCCCTGATCCTTAGGAAAGGTAGAGAAATAATTTTGTCTTTGTTGCAGGAAACATAAGGGATTCTAGTGGGTGCTCCTTGACACACCAACCTCACTTTGAAATTCCCTCTCTTGCATAAGTCTCTAGTCTTACTCTTCTTTGCATCAGCTTATACTAGTAGAGGACAATCAAAGGAGCCCTGGAGGCGCAGTGGTTAAATGCCAGTACTGCAAGTCACCACGTTGCAAGTTCAATTCCTGCGGGCTCCAAGGTTCACTCAGCCTTCCATCCTTTCGTAGGCTGGTAAAATGAGTACCCAGCTTGTGGGAGGCAATTAGCTAATACACATTGGAAACTGCTTAATGCAGTGTAGATGTGTAAATTGCTATTGCTTAAAACAATTTGTAAGCTGCTCTGATAGCCTTGTGGCTGAAGAGCGGGGAATAAATAAATAAATAAATTAGGGGGGGAGGTGCAGATGTAAAGCAATGTTTCCCCAGTGTGGTTGGCTACTTACGGAAGTAATGTTTCTTTAGCGTTAGTCATGGACTTAAAGAACAGTAACCCATCTCTGTGTGAAAACAGAGACCTATTCTCTTCTCCCCCACTTTAGGTTTTGCTTAGGATTTTCTAAAGCAGTGGTTCTCAAAGTCTAGTCCTCTAGATGTTAGGAACTACAGCTCCCAGAATTCCTGGGAAGACCAGAGGCATGTTTTTAAAGCATCATCAGCATATATAGCACTGTATGGATTGCACATATTTTTTATTGTTTTTTAAAAAACCATCCTGCTTCTTCAAAAGAAATCTTCAAAAGAAAACTAAACTGGCTTTTTTTTTGGCTGGCAAATTTTGAATGCATCTGCACAGAATACACATTATGCTGGCTATAGGTGTCTCTCAATTCTTAGCATCATCCCCAAAATTGCTGTTTCCATGTCTCTTTTGTGGCACTTGTGAGAACTAATCAAGCACGATGTTTGACATAATATACCGTAGATGAGACACTGCATCATAAAGATCAGTATAAACTGGCAGACTGGCCATTTGTTGTCTGTTACTAAGTGTCCACATTATTGATCCTCAACTGCCCAAATGGTTTGTAGTGCTTTAGAAACCATGGTTGTTACTAATGTTTATTCCCACAGCCTGCTAAGGAGGGCAGAGACCACCTGGCCCAACCTATTTGCACGATGTGCTACCTTTTTCATCAGGCTCAGTACAACCCAACATTAATCTATTTTATATCAAGAGTTACAGATGGGAATTATATCTGGACTGCCATCACCCATTCCACTTCCTCTCCCTCTCCCAGAAAGCTTGTTAACAAGTTTATTCATTTCCTAGGAGAGACTTGCACCATGATCTACCTGGAAGATGGATGAAAGAAAAGGTTTGATGGGGGCAAATGCATTTCTCTTTGTAGTCCTTGCATTCACCTTCAGAACACTGTTATGAGACAGGAAACAGCGACAGACCTTGAAGCCTAAGGATGTTTGTAACAGTGCCTCAGAAAGTGAAGACATGCTAATATGTTGTGTATTTTCAAGTCATTTCTGACTTAATGGCAACTCTATTCTATCAGCAAGGTTTGTTCAAAGGGGGTTTGTCATTCCTTCCCCTAAGGCTGAGAGAGTGTGACTTACCCAAGGCCACCATGATTGAGCAGGGATTCAAACCCTGGTCTCCCAGAGTTCTAGTTCCAACACTTAAACCACTACACCATGCTGACTCTCAAATGCTAATATACGCGGAGTCTAAATCCTATTGCTATTCCCAGCTAGTGTAGATCCACTGAAACAGTTGCTGAATGGGTATGCCAACACTCACATAAATCCTATTGACTGAGTGGATTTACCCTAGTTGGGACTAACAACCAGCCAGAGAAGGCAAAAGATGGGGAACCTGTGGCTTTTCAGATGTTAGACTCCCATCACAAGTCAGCCCCCACCAGCATGATCAGAGATGATAGGAATTGTAATATAGCACAACTGAGCCACAGAGCCAATCCTCTCCTCTCCTGATATAGATACCAGCCTCTCAGACTTTATTCACAGGCTGTTAAACTTCTTAGGTAGATAAACTTCTCTCAGGTCCAGAGAGAGGTAACTACCAGAGGACTCTGGGGACCAGTGCAGATTTCCCAGTTGAGGCACACCTGTAGCCTATATGGTTCCTAATACTATGACCTCAGTACAAAGTGCATTCATTACCTGTGAAGTCACTATGTTCCAAATCTTTTCCAGGAATCTGTAGGCCTGCACCTTGGGTAAGAAATAACTTTCTGGAAAGTTACAAGGCAAAAAAAATAACATCAAAAGTTTTGAAATGTTTCCCATTTAAAACAGAGAACACTGGTATCTTTAAAAAACAACAGCTCATCCTGACAAGTTCCACTAATCTATTGCTTGAATTATTCCTCCATGTAATTTTACTTCTCAGCCTCACACCCAACAGTAGCAAACTATATACTTACTGTTTCCCTTGGGAAGCTTGAACAATAAATTCTGTTCCCCCAGGGTAGAAATGTTTCAAAAGTGACATCTTCCACATTCCCTTAACCAAAGCAAGGGAAAATGAGAGAGACAATTTTTCCCATTCCTTGCTTGAGAATATCTTGCCCAGTATTGTTAACAATGACTGGCAGGAGCTCTCCAGGGTCCACAGAATTATTTTCCGTAGTGCTTCCTGGAGATCGCAACCTAGAACCTTCTGAATGAAAAGCATGTGCTCATGTAAAATGCATAAATTGACTTGTAGATGTCTCTGGCAAGATCACTAGCACACGGGGGTGGGGGCCATAACAGTGTAATTTGTGGTTTTTATTTTTCTTTTCTGTACATGGTTGGAAAAATAAGGGACAAGCTTTCACACCCCCAACAATTTGTTTTGGGTTGATGGGTTGTTTTGTTTTTTATTTTTGTTTTTGCTATACATGTTAGAGCAGAGGTTGGAAACAGTGAGCACTGCCTTCACACAGAAATAATCTGTCAGGAGCCAAATGCTGTTGGAAAGGTTTGAAGACAGTGAAGGTCAGCGTCCGCCCTTTTTTTTCCCTGTATTTCTGCCATCATATTTTTTCCCCTTACCTACCAGCAAGCAGCCTTGTGAGGAAGGGACAAATCACTCTTGCAGAGACCTGAACTTGAAAGGGCTTTTGGAATTAGGCTGAAGGACACACGTGGCACACTCCACCATAAATACATAACAGTAGTTCCTACGCTGGCTTCCACTTATGCCTCAAATGTGACTCAGGGTCACGGATTTTGGGAAGAGGCTTTTCACACATTTTTTAAAAGTTCTTTTTAATTGGATCTCTGCTTGCTAAGCAAGTGCTCTGCTACTGACCTGTGGTTTCTCCCCAAAAGGAACAATGGAAGTTTAATATTCAGTGAAATAGTAGTGGAGGGGTGGGAATCAACTGGTCCTCCAGATGCTGCTGATCTGTAACACCCAGCACTCTTCACCGTTGAATATACTAGTTAGGGCTGCTGGGAGCTGTAGTCCAACACCCTCTGGAAAGCTATATTATTCCTATTCCTGTATTTGTGCAGAGTTACAGGCAGAAAGCATTTATGCCCACATTTGCTTCTAATATGAAAGTACTATTGTTTGAAATTATAAATAGCCCACCTTAAAATCTCATTGATTTCAAGGGCAGAGTTTAAACGTGTAATGAAGGTTGTAATCCTATGCACACATAATCTCAATGACTCCAACCAGACTGATTTATGGCATGGGGGAGACAGAAGGCTGGACGACTGTTGACATCAGTGAAACTAAACCTGGCCAAAATTAAAAACTTTTATGCCCATGGAACGCCTCACTCAGAAAAGTGCAATTGGCCACAGGAATGCAAAAATTAAAAGCAGATGACAAACAATTTCATTTGCTATGAAGTCGAAGGCTTTCATGGCCAGCACCCATAGATTTTCCTTGGGTTTCTTCCGGGCTGTGAGGTCGTGTTCTGGAAGAGTTTACTTCTGATGTTTCACCTGCATCTGTGGCTGGCATCTTCAGAAAATGGTTGGGTAGGAGTGTGTGTGGAGTTTATATACACTGTGAACCCCTGTTGGGGAGTATATGTAAATTTGTGTAATTGAATGGTTAGTTTCTAGGTACAGAAATGCAAGGATTGTTAGTATCTGTTTTGCTAATGGTTGGTTGATGGCCCATTATCTACTGGAAATCCCCCTGTCCCTGGGTGGAATTCCTTTGTAAGTGTTGAGTTTTGATTCTATTGTTTTTCAGACCAACCAAGAAAATCCAAGAAATGCTCTGCTCAGCAAAGGACCAAAGAGACCTCACAGCTGCAAGAGTTTACCGCATACCATGCAGCTGTAGACAAGTTTACATAGGGAACACTAAATGCAGTGTGCAAACACGAATCAAGGAACTTGAGAGACACTGCAGACTGGGCCAGCCAGAAAAATCAGCAGTAGCAGAACATGTTATAAACCAACCTGGACACAATGTTATTTAAAAACACAGAAATTCTAGACCAGGCCAACAACTATCATGTCAGAATGCACAGAGAAGCTATTGAAATCCACAAACACCTGGACAACTTCAACAGGAAAGAAGAAACCCTAAAAGTAAACAAAATCTGGCTCCCAGTTTTGAAAAACAATAGAACCAAAACTCAACACTTACAAAGGAATTCCACCCAGGCACAGGAGGATTTCCAGCAGATAATGGCCCATCAACCAAACGTTAGCCAAACAGACACTAATGAGCCTTGCATTTCTATACCCAGAAACTAACCATTTAATTACACAAATTTACGGTTGTCCCTTCATATTTGCTGAGGTTTGGTTCCAGTTGTCCTTTCATATTTGCTGGGGTTTGGTTCCAGGACCCCCCAAGAATACGCAAATCCATGAATACTGAAGTCTCATTATATGCAATAGTGTCCCTTATATAAGATTGCAAAATCAAGGTTTGCTTTTCGGATTATTTTTTTAAGAATATTTTCAAGCCATGAATACTTAAAACTATGAATGCCAAATCCGTGAATGTGGAGCGACAACTGTACTCCCCAACAGGGATTCACAGTGTATATAAACTCCACACACACTCCTACCCAACCATTCTCTGAAGATGCCAGCCACAGATGCAGGCGAAATGTCAAAAGTAAACTCTTCCAGAACACGGCCTCACAGCCTGGAAGAAACCCAAGGAAAATCTATAATTTCATTTGCTTTGAGTCATACACTTTAGGGAGGTGTGGGAAAGCAACTTTGCTTTGAATGATTAGAAAAATGTGTGTTTTATCTAATTTTTCATTTCTTCTCGATTAAAAGGCCAAGAAGACAGTGCAGTAACCTATAAGATAATTTAACAGATGATTTACTTCTTAAAATGCTTCATGGTCCTCAACTAAATGGCTAAACAATGCTAAAAGGGTGAAATTTTTATGTTCTTGCCAAGCACAATTAGTACACATTCTAAACAGTATAGCATGATAGCTACTCATCCAAATTAGTAATTATGAGAACAGAATCAGTGGAGCATTTATTCCACATTAATTGCAAAGAACAGAGCTTGATGTTGCTAATTCTGCCCCTTCTGTGCCAATGTGTTACTGTGAAAGAACCCATGACTTTCTTCATATTCATCAAGTGGTCTGCTGCTAGTTGGATACTTGCAGAAATATCATATGGAACAAAACCCATCTACACAACAGTTGAACATGGGTTGAGCCCATATATGTATTGTCTCATTTGCATGCAGCACTGAGGATTTCCCCAGTGCTTACAGAAGGAGCTGAAATATAAATGCTCAAAGAAATTTAATTTCTAGGAACTTTACCTGGGTACTTTAAGGAACTGTAGTCTGCGCTCAAACAGTTTGTTGATGAGATAAATGTTCTCTTGCTCCAGTTCATGAATGTAGGCTTCCAGATCACTCACTTCCCTTCGGTAACCCGCAACCTACCATGAAATACAAAACTCAGCACTGAAATCCCGTAGCAATCCCTTGGTCTATCTAGTCATAAACTGTCTACTAGTTTCCTCGGTGTGCTACTCAATAACCCTTTTCTAGAGAAGCCAAGATCAGGGTGAGCTCTACCACTAGGAATCTTCAGGTGGCTGATGCTGGAAGGCAGGAATGGCAGCAGCCTCCTTCGTCTGTGTTTTGTTTCCTTATTTTCTCCCAATGTCTCACAGAAGAGACTCATGCAGGAAGAGGCATGTGAATAAGCTAGCAGGCAAAACAAATGAACAAAACAACCCCTCCCCATGGACCTCTCCCCCACCCCATAAACTGCTGCCCCTGGAAGCCTCAAAGACTGGCAATCCATCTTTTAAATAGGTTGCAGAGGCCCTAGTCTACACTGTTCAACATTAAAAATACAAATTTTTCAAAACCAGAAGTGGATTTCTGTCCCCCGCCCAATTTGCTGCATTTACAAGTGCACAGGGTGTTAGCAGCCCCCACTTTCAACAACATAAAGGGGAATTACTACCCAGTCAACAACAATCTGTATGGTTGTTTTTATGTGCCTTTCAGTTGACTCTGGGGCTGTCTAAATGGTGAAAATATTCCTCATGGAATGCAAGGAAAATCCTACCTGTCTTGATGGGATCCCGCACTGTTTCGCCATGTTTGGAAGGTGGGGGCAAAAACATAAAAAACTCCACCAGAAAAGACTTCACAGCTTTCCCCGGAATTTAAAAAAACAGTGAGGGGAATGCGCATTCCTGCTCGTTGGGACAAGCGATTGACTTTGAATCACTTTCCCATAGGAGAGGACGTACAAAAATGATTGGCCAGATGAGTGGGGGGGGGGCAGGGCTTACTAACAAGGCATGTGCCTGGTGCTGCCATGTTGAATTTTTGCCTTAGTGAACAAGCACTAAAGAGAGAAAATGGGGTGGTTCCCCCTTTTATTTCTACAGGCAAAATATTGCTCTAGTGCACAATGGAAAGTTGGCTTTAAAAAAGTTTGATGGCAGCAAATTAAGGAAAGTAAAAATGCGAGCAAATCTCACAATCTTGACCAGTGGGCATGAGAAGTTTTGGGGGCCAAAACACCATTAAGACAAATTGCAGTTGCTGCAATTTGTCATTACTGCAGAGCAATCCAGGGTTATTGTTGTTGTTGTTTTGCGTCATATAGGTGAGCTCTCTGACATATGGCAACCCTATTCTAGGGTTTCCTTGGCAAGATTTCTTCAGGGTGGCGGTGGTTGCCACTGCCTTTCTCTGAGGCTGAGAGTGTACACCTTGCCCAAGGCCACCCAGCGGGTTTCCATGTCTGAGTGTGTATTTGAACCCTGGTCTCCCAGAGTCTTAATCTAGCACTCTAACTACAGTACTACACTACACTGACTGTCATATCTGTATGGAACTAATTCTAAAACCCTCTGCTTCCATGGCTGCTTTGATAACCTAACAATTTAGGGACCTCACTATACTGTCTAATCTATGGGGAGAGCTCTCAGTATATTGGTTCTCAATAAAATGCAATTTTTCTAAGAACGTGTGTTTTTATTGTCAATTTTATGGTGAAATTGATGTCTAATGACCAAATCAATATTCACATATGTTTACAGAAACAATAATCATAACCATATGTTATGCAGTTTTTCTAGACATCTAGAAACTAGACATCAGTTTCACCATAAAATTAACAATAAAAACACACAAACGTTCTTAGAAAAATTGCAGGCCATGACTGCTTTGCCATGCACACTGCTCTACCCTGGTCACTATCTGGGCAACATCATCCATTTGCTATTCCTCTTACTGTATGCAGGTATATGTGCTATTCAGCTCTTTCTTGGTTGCCTGAGAATCCGGTATGTTTTCAGCCCCTATCCTTGTGCAAGACTAGATGCATGTTGTGAAGCCTGACTTTTATGTACTGGTGGCTGCTGACCAAGAAACTTAGTTTTCCCATCCAGATGTACTCACCTCTTCCTTTAGCCACTCATATTCCTTAATCTCCCTGCGGCTGATCTTGTCGATGTGCTTAACAGCATTCTGAGGAAATAAAGCCAAATTACAACAGCTGATGTTGGCACTACTGTACTGAAGGAAGTGAGAGGCGAGAGTCTAGACAGGATACCCGCAGAGGAACATCAGAAAAATTGGAACAAAAGCTCCCATTCTTCCTTTTATTTGTTTGCTTACATTTTTATGCCCACCAAGATATCAGAAGATACTTGCTGCTGCTTATGACACATCACATGAGACACTATTTTTTCTTAAGTGGGAGACTAAATTGTGTCCAATCTTGGCAACAACAAATGCCTGACTAAAGACAACAATGTTATACTGTTTGTGGAATGAATATCTATAGCAAAAGTAGGGAATCCTTTTCAACCCCAGGGGCCAAACTCCAGTTGAGGAAAAGTAGAGAGGGATACATTCCAGTAGTGACTGGAGCCAAGAGTACAGAACAAGGCAGGGCAGTTGAACATCTTTCTGATTTGCTGTAGGACTACAGCATTCAGTTATACAAAACTTTCCAGAGCTGTCAAGTTTTCCCAGACAAAACTTTTCCAGACATTAAATGGGCTGTTGTCTCTGATCAGAGATTGCAACTGATGAAGTTCTGGGATGGGTAGGGAACCATTAAAAGATGGATGAGGGCAACAGGCCAAAATGTTGCCTTCCCCTCGTCCACATGGTGGCCTAAATGACATCTCAGGTATATAGATTAGAGAAAGAGAGAGGTTATATCCATATCCCAGCTTTCCACTAATGAGCACAACACAGAATGCATGGCTCTCTTCCTACTACCTTCATCCTCACAATGAAATTAAACTGAAAGAAGGTGATATGCCCAATCTCACCCAACACTCTAACCATTACACTACACTGGCTTTCTTAAAATACAAGCCACATTTAAGTGGCTTAAAATATGAAAGAAATAGGGGAGAGCTTTTAAAAATCAACGAGAGAGGCATTCCTATTTATTTCTAAGGGATATCATTACTTAAGGGGTTGTCTAACAGTGAAAATAATCCTCGTAGAATCTGAACACATGTTGTCTTAATGGCAACCTGCAGCAGTCTGCTGTATTCAGGAGAGGCGCAAAAACTGCCATATACTGCGTGCTAGGAGTCTTCGTGCTTTTCCGTGAAGTTTTAAAAATACTGCATAGGGAATGCATATACCTGCTCATTGAAACAAGTGATTCACTTTGAATTGCTTTCCCATAGGTGAGGAAACATGCAGCTGATTGGCTGGATGAGGGGGCGGGGCTTGCTAACAGGGCAAGTGCCCACTACCGCCATGTTGGATTTTTGCCTTAGCAAAAGTTTGTTTTCCTTTTTTCTACAAAGGCGAAATATCACTCCAGTGCATAGTGGAAATAGTTTTTTTAAAAAACCCAAAAAGTTTGACAATGGCAGATTACAGTAGTAAGAGTGCAAGGAATTCACTCGTAGCCGCCATCTTGACAGGAAGGCATGCAAAGCTCCATTAAGACAAGTCGCAGCTGCTGTAAATTGCCATTACTGTGGGGCACTGTGGTTTTTTTCCTGTTCGTTTAGACAAGCCCTTTTTAAAAAAAGATTGGGCATGATCCAACCAAAACTAAGCATTTTTAAAAACTCATTCACTCCAGTCTGAAAATTAACCACATGCTTAGGAATGCAGTTTCATATGCATTTATCAAGTCAGCTCCCCTTCTTCCAGAAGTAAGCAAGATTTTATTCTGAAATTTCCAGTGGGTAAGTAATGTTAATGGGGGCATCCAATGGACCCTTTACCATGGGAGTGGCAAATCCAATCTTGGTTTTATGGTTACTCCTCCCACAGCTGTTCCAGGTTATATGGGAGCCATCCAAGTGTTGGACTGTACTCCTGACAAATGTCTGGCACTGGAAGAGTTCATGTACAACACCGAGGAGCTGCAGGAGGCTGAAAAACCAAGTCTGGATTCACTGCTCCCCTTAGTTGTGTTTTTAAAACTCATTTTGGATTGCGCAATAAAGCATTGTTGTTGAAAATCATGTGAATTTGAACACTCATTAACCTTTGGCTGTATCATGCTCCTGTTTCAGAAAAACCTAGAATAGCCAAAATAAAACAAACCTCAATACCTCAGTGGCCCATTCCTTCTTTTGTTCCATTTGTCTCAGAGTGCACTTGTCAATTTTTTCCTTTGTTTCTTCCAGAGCAATTCTAAAATACTCTTATGCAGGGGGAAAGTAGTCAAGGGAAGGGAGGGAATAAAACAGAAAATTTAGAAGTATTTTATAACAGAACTAAATATAGACTCTTCATGCAGTCACTGAAAATATTAATTAGTTCAAAGAGCTTGATAATAACATAGATTTTCCTTGGGTTTTTTCAGGCTGTGAGGCCGTGTTCTGGAATAGTTTCTTCCTGACGTTTCACCTGCATCTGTGGCTGGCATCCTCAGACAATGGTTGTGTAGGTGTGTGTGTGGAGTTTATATGCTGTGAACCCGTGTTGAGGAGTCTATGTAAATTTGTGTAATTGAATGGTTAGTTTCTGGGTATAGAAATGCAAGGCTTGTTAGTGTCTATTTGGCTAATGGTTGGTTGATGGGCCATTATCTGCTGGGAATCCCCCTGTCCCTGGGTGGAATTCTTTTGTAAGTGTTGAGTTTAGATTCTATTGTGTTTCAAAACTGGGAGCCAGATTTTGTTTACTTTTAAGGTTTCTTCTTTCCTGTCAAATTTGTCCAGGTGTTTGTGGATTTCAATAGCTTCCCTATGCATTCTGACATGATAGTTGTTGGCCTGATCTAGAATTTCTGTGTTTTCAAATAGCATTTTGTGTCCAAGTTGGTTTATAACATGTTCTGCTATTGCTGATTTTTCTGGCTGGCCCAGTCTGCAGTGTCTCTCAAGTTCCTTGATTCCTGTTTGCACACTGCGTTTAGTGGTCCATATGTAAACTTGGCCACAGCTGCATGGTATGCAGTAAACTCCTGCAGCTGTGAGAGGGTCTCTTTTGTCCTTTGCTGAGCATAGCATTTCTTGGATTTTTTTGGTTGGTCTATAGATTGTTTGGAGGTTGTGTTTCCTCATCAGTTTCCCTATTCTGTCTGTGACTCCTTTGATGTATGGTAAAAATACCTTCCCTTTGGGTGGCTGTTTTTCTTCTTCATTCCTGTGGTTTTTTCTGGGTCTGGCTGCTCCTGTGATTTCTGATCTGGTGTAACCATTAGCCTGTAGGGCCCAGTTTAGGTGCCTCAGTTCGTCCCCCAAGTAGTGTGGTTCGCAGATCCTTTTTGCATGGTCTCATTTCTGAACCACCTGAACAGCATCCACTCCAATATCCAATTCACGATGGGAAAAGAGAAGGAAGAAACACTGCCATTCTTGGATGTCCTAGTCATCCGCAAACAAACCAACGGTTAGGCCACAAGGTATACAGAAAACCCACATACACGGACAGATACCTACACAAGAACTCCAATCATCACCCAGGACAAAAAAGAAGCACAATAAAAACATTGGTAGACTGTGCAAAAAGGATCTGTAAGTGAGTAGATTTTTGCTTTGCATATTAATTTGGTCCACATATGATTTATAACCAGGAGGGAAAGAGAACAAAATGTGTGTTTGTCCTGCACTATCTTAGATTTGTAAAGTTCAGTTACTAATAAAGAGAAGATATTGATCGGGGACAAGCAGCGTTTCAGAGTTGCAAACTCAGAGGAGGAAATGAAGTGGAGACTTGAATGGCTCTTATCTGCAGCCTACCAGACTCAGTAATACTTGGCACCAACTCTATGGGCACTTCACAGCCATGCCTCTTCCTAATAATGCCAGCTGTTCTCTGTGGGAACTAGGGAGGCTTGTAAGAAATGAGAAAAGGGGCAATATAAGGGCATTTAAAAGCAATTTAGAGACTACCATAACAGGTGGACCTTCAAATAAGTTGCAGAACTGTCAGAATGAAATTACATTTCTCATAAACTCTACACATGGCAAAAATGGGTAACAGAAGTGTTGAATGGCCACAAAATACAAGAAATGCCATCTGTAATAATTCAGTTCACTTTTTAGATTACATGCCTTTTGCTGAGCCAGCTGGTTTTTTTGTTGTTGTTTTACTTTGTCTTTAGTTAATCTTGTTTTAAATTACTGTAAGCTGCATTGGGTTCATCCTGGGAGAAAAACAGGGTCTACATTCAATAAACAAACAAATAAACAAACAAAACGCATGAAGTGCCATGTACACTGATGGCACTACATGTCACCCCTACATATCTGAGGAACCAATCGTCACAGTTTCAGTTATCTGTCAAATGCAAAATAGGGACACATACTGTACAGTTGCACTGGAAAATGCTTAAAGAGTCATCCTCTCTAGGCATCTTCTAGGTCCTCCAATGCAACTCTATGGTATGTTTGTACAGGAAGTCCTTTATTTTAATAGTGTTTGCTATTATCCATAGCTTCAATTACACATGGTAAGTCCAGGAACATATCCCCCAAACACACATATATATGGTGATGATAACTACTACTACAACATACTGAAATGTTTGCTTATGATTGCATTTTAATACCCCCCAACACACAAACATACTTCTCTGCCTGTACGTGTGTGTGTGTGTGTACAATATATATATGCCTGCTAACTGAGTGTAACACATTGTGAATTTGATTACTTGAAGTCCAGTAACAAAACCATCAGTTCAAGGTTGAGGGGACTTTTAGCAAGGTGCTATTTAGTAGGCCCTCATAAGATTTGTGAATGGCTTATTATGGTGGTATCAGAGGATCCAAGCAACCACAACTCTCTCTCCCACCCCCACACAACAATGCCCTGTATTTTGAGTTGGCATCTGGGGCACTGTGTTTAAAAAAATGACTGCTGCTCAGGGTTGGGGGGGGGGTTAAAATAAAACCAAAAATAAGGGGGGTGTTTTAAACTGGGCGTCTTTTTTGTTTAAACTGGGGCGGGGGGGGCTTTGCATTAAAACCAATATAGGATTAAATCAGAAAATTAAGTAGCAAAATGCTGTTCAGATGTTATGGCCACTAGCTTAAATAATAATTGTTCTTTAAAAAGTGCTCTTTTAAAGCAAGTTGTTTTGGTTGAACTTATGTTAATTGAAGGATTTGTTTCTGAATGGCATTTCTTGCACTATAAATGAAAGTGATTAAAAAGAAGCAACTGACACTGGATACTGGTCTAACAATGAACAACTGCCAACAAACTGTTAAAGTTAAAATGTTTAAATTCAAACCGTCATTGTTGTTCCAGTAGGAAGGTTGGAAAATAGTAATAATAGCCATATTTTAAAAAATAAATATGAACAGTCAATTTTTAAAAAGCAGGAGCGTTTTCCCTCCTTAAAAAAAAAGTCAATTGGTTTAAGCCAGCCAACTCTGCTAGTGCCAAAAACACTGGGTGCATTGAAACAGGTGCCATGTTTGGGCAGTAGCAGCAGCAGCATTTCCTCTGATGAAAATGCCCTGGAAGTCATCTCAACTTCAAGGCATTAGATAGATAGATAGATAGATAGATAGATAGATAGATAGATTAACAGTAATCATGTTTGGAGATGGTCAGTGTGCTATGGTTTTAAAGAAAGCCTGAGTCAGGATTCCATAGTGGGATCTGCTAGGCCCCTAGCAGCTGCCCATGGGTCCCAAATGCTGACCACCGCCTTGCCATCAATACTTATGCCAACAATGCATCTGTCAGTCTTTAAATTGCCACAGGACTTTGTTGTTCTCATTGCAACAGCCTAACATAACTACCTTCATGTGCTTTCAATGTAGATTTTATCATTAATTTTCAATTTTAAAAAAACTATATTGGTTTCACGCTGTAAAGTACCTTGAAGGCCCTGGTGACCAGATCCAGCTACAGCAACAAGGGTGAATTTTTTTCATATGTCTGTCAGCCATTTTGGACCTAAGTTTTTCACCAGGAATGATGGTTTGTGCTTTGAAAAAAACAGCTTTTGTTACAGCTTCTGCTTTTACATCAGGCAGGACTCAAAAGAAAAGGGGATGAACAAGATGGAGTCTGTGAATTTATTTTTACTTACTTGAACCTCAAGCATCTGGAAAAGGTGGCTTTTTATGCCTAAACTGCAACTGGAAAAGTTTTTTTTTTCCCCATGAGCTAAAGTACAGCTGGCCCTCCATAGCCACAGTTTCTGCATCCATGGATTCAACCAATAATAGGATAACTCGAGTGCAGGTTGACATAGAATCTCAACAGCAATGGCACCAAAGCAGGGCTAATTTTAGTCCCTGAACCCCCTGGTAGGCTATACTGAAGCATTCACAGTAACCCAGACGTGACCAGGGTGCCAGTTATACGACAGGATAAAGTTCGCGGAATTCCGGATTACCGTTCTTTCGCATCAGCAGTCCATAATTCACATGAATTCTTGCTTATTTGGATGCGGTCAGTTTCGGTTTTCATAGTTTACACAGGCAAAGGTGGGGGGGCATGGCCTCCAGATGATTAAAGCCAGGCAGGAGACGGGGCGGGAGCAAGGAGGGGGGTCACCCAGGAGGGAAGGAAAGCACAAACAAACAAAAGAACGACAGAGCGATCTATCAGTTGCAGCACGCTCACACACACACTCACACACCACCGAAGTTCCCGGTCGTCTTCCCTGCTGCCAAAGCCTTAAATAAATACAAAGGAGTGAAGGAAAGCACAAACAAACAAAAGAACAATGGAGCGATTGGATGGTTGCAGCACACACACACACACACACACACACCTCACCCAAGCGGGGGCTAGCCCCATTCCCGATCAACTTCCCTGCCCCCAAAGCCTTCCTTTGAAACAAACAGGAAGGGCTCAGAGCAGATTTCCCAAAGTGGGATGCAAGCAGAAGAAAGAGCAAATGGCAAGCTCGGTGGATTTCTCTCTCCAACCCCTCCGTCTATTCGGAGAAGGCACAATGGTCACTCCAACCAATCAGGATTCAGCTCTGCTCATGCTAATTCGAAAAGGTCACTGCACATTCACACAGACATTTGCGAATGGTAAGTTCACATGACTAATGGTGCGCATTTTCGCGAACTTTATCAAAAAAGTCAGGAAAACTAGCGAAAGCTGATACTGCGCGACTTATGGGTTTTTCGCTCCCCCTCCTTCTGAAAAGGGCGCTGTGGCTTCGAAATGCATGGGAACTATCAGGATTCTTGTCGCATTATTTGAGGATTTATTTTGCCATGTAAACGGCCTTCAGTAGTTGTTTCTGGTTTTGATTTTGGCTGATTTTCAGCTGGGTTTTCCCCCCTTGTTTGGCAGGTTGTCTGGGACAGGGAGCAAAGCAGCCCAAACTGCTGTGTTTGTGTACAATTTTGCTGGGTCTGGGGTATTTTTTTAAAATTGGGAAATGACTCCCTGGAGAGGCTGCAAAGAAGGGGTGGGGCACTTTCCCCACTCCTGAGTCATACCCTGGTAGAAGGAAGAGCAGAAGGGACAGGTTAAAAAGATAAAGCATGGACTGAGTAAGGAATTCTGGACAAAGCCTCTGACTAGGCCCCTTGCTGAAGCACAGATATAACAACAACTCACCTGTCATTTCTTCAAGATCTTCTTTCAGCTTCTTGATCTCCTCTTCCAGGCAGTCAATCTGTTTGGCATGTTCAGTACTCCCCACATTTTTGTATGCCTGCCAGTAATCCACCTCAGCCTGCTTCTGCAGAAGCTTTTGTTCAACATAATGTATCTGGCAGCGCATGTCTTGTTGGAAAAAACAAGACAGTTGAAGGAGTAAAATCTCATTGTTAGTAATAGCTTTTGCTCATAAATACTACTGGATAATTATTTTTTCTTAAAGCATGTATGTCATTTTAAGCTTAAAGTGTATGAAAAGCATAAAAAATGCTGACACAAGTGTTTAGTTTTGACATGATGTCAGTAAGACAAAAAATAAATAATAAATAGAGGATCTTTAACACTAATCAGACTTTTAGGCACAAGAAAACGAACATGTTTTTCCCCATGGGCTAAACAATAACAATGTAGACAGTAGGGGAACATCTCTAGGGAAGATGTTCTAAATACTGTATGTGGCATTACTACCCAGAAAATCATACTGCTAGAAATTCAAAGCCTAGAGAAGGTAACAGGTCAGTCACATCTAACAAAGATCTTGCAACTCACCTTTAATAAGCTTCTCCTGGTCTTTAACATATTGCCATTTGTCCTTCATTGCTTTCTCTACATCATCCCTGGTAACTATTTCAATTTTCTCTAGTTCCTTCTCCTGTTCTCTTAGGCTGGTAAAGAGTGCCCGGATGTGGCCAATCTGTTCTTCCTTTAAGTGCTGATTCTGAAACAGGAGATACTGAAAACTAAATGTGCTTACTGATTTCATTTGATACCCTGACCTTTCCCATTAACATGCTTAAGTTAGTTAAAAGAAATTTGCTATTTTGAATCTTAATATTTTTGTAGGAAAGTGGAATATACTGTAAATTGTGATATAAAATAATAGAGAAAACATATCCAGACCAAGAATCATGTGTTGATAAAACTGGATTATTTCCACAAAAATAATCTAAGCAAAATAACCCAATGGATATCCCTTGTTTTATTTGATGTGGAAAATCTATTTATACATTCAAAAGATAATTTATGAGTAGAAAAAAATTGCAGGGCCACAGCAAAGATCCTGCCCCATAATTGTTAAATCTTTGCTTTGCCCTTGAGCTGATATACATGTGTTAGCGTGCATATAATGGATGCTTGTGGCAGGGAAGCACTCCTGCCCCCCCCCCAAATAATTAAAAAAACACATGTGGGTTATTTTTTGCCCACTACTGGCCAAAAATCAGCAAACCACCAGTCCTGGAGATCACTTTATTACACCCATAAGCCCTCTCTACTTGTCTTGCCTTCTCTCTCTGGACAACTGTATGAACTGAGCCCAACGGAAGAAAACAAGTAAATAGGCACCAGTGAGGAGAACATATGGCTGCAAACAGAGGTACTCTATGGTCCAAATAAGTGGATATGGTTCACAGCTGGATTGGAAGGTGAAAATTGGCCTCTGTCCCCTATACTGTTGCCCCCCTCAGTCTACAGACAAAGCATGTACTCTACAACTGAGCTAGGGTCGTCTCAAAACCCAATGAGAAATAACTGTTGAGCTTTGCATTTCTATATCCAAAAACTGACCATTCAATTACACAAATTTACATATCCTCCCCAAAAGGGGTTCACAGCATATAAACTCCACACACACACACACCTACACAACCATTCTCTGAGGATGCCAGCCACAGATGCAGGCAAAAAGTCAGAAAGAAACTATTCCAGAACACGGCCTCTCAGCCCGGAAAAAAACCAAGGAAAATCTATGTTTGCTTACCCTTTCTTTGTTTCTGTCATTTGTTAATTCCAGACTCTTTATGTCATGCAGAAGCTGGTCAATTATCTCTTCCTTTATCTGAATTCTAAAGATAAGTACAACACAGAGAATTAATTAGCATGCTACCAGAGCAAACTAGGTTCTTTCCCTTAATGGAAGGGCAGGATAGAAATACTTATGCATTACCTTGTTTATCTTCTTAATGCATTTTTATCCTGCTTTTCAGACCATTATTGCTTTCCAAAGCAACTCACATCAATTAGAAAGAGACAGAGACCCTGCCATCTAGCTTACAAACCAAAAGGCCAATGGAAGGGGAAGGGAGAGCAATCTTCTATCTTTATCTAATACTCTAATGTGTGTTTATACACATGTCATCAAGTCGCCTGTTAACTTATGGTGATCCTGTAAATTTCATAGGGTTTTCTCAGGCAAGGAATCCTCAGAGGTGGTTTTGCTAGTTCCTTTCTCTGAAATATAGCCCACAGTATCTGATATTCCTTGGCAGTCTCCCATCCAAGTACTAACCAGGCCTAACTGTGGTTAGCTTCCAATATCGGACAGGATTTGTTGCCTTCAGGGTATTTAGACCTAATACTCTTTAATATGAGAGTAAACCCATATTCTAAATGTAGATCTTTATGTAGGCAAAATGACATAGTCCTCACATAAGTAGTAAAATGTGCCTTCAAGTTACCTGTTGATTTACAGCAACCTTCTTTTAGTGTTTTCTTGGCAAGACTTAATCTGAGGAAGTTTGCCTTCCTCTAAGCCTGAGAGAGTGTGATTTGCCCAAGGTCAACCAGTAGGTTTCCATGGCTGAGCAGATTCAGCCAACACTCCAACACTCAAACCACTACACCACACTTGCTGTCTTAATTCTGCTTTACACAGTTGTACTAACATGGATTTTCAATCAGCTAATATTAAATTGGATATTTTATATTAAATACGCCTATGTTCCTTTCTTTTTGTCAGTTTTGAAGTAGTTACTCCTGTTTAATTGCCACAAAGTCAGCAGTAATTCCCTGCATTCTACCAGTATAAATACCAAATAAACCTAACAAAAGAGAGGTATCCATATGATTAAGGGAAGACCAACATTTGGAGAAATACCCCCCGAAAAACTTTTTAAAAACTAAAAGAGGAAATCCCAAAGGATGAGTCTAATGAGGACCAAGAATGCTCATTGGGAATGGAATTATGGTGGAATGTTAGGAGGAGGGAGGCTGGGGGACATATAATATCCTGGGTATGGCTGGTTGGCTAGAATCCTGGAGAGAAGGAGCACAACACAAGTCTCTTATTAGAATGCTGAATGCCATTTGATATCATTATAGACCAGCTCCCATACCTATATGATATGTGTATTTATTTATGTACCACTTAATATAATACCACTTAATATAATACCTTTTCTATTCCTTTTACATTAATGAGGTAAGTGGGATGGGAGAAAATATTTACTGTTTGAAAATATAGGCAAAATGCAGAAGGGACCACTGACTACCAGGCATTCTTATAATAAGACTTTAAATTTCCTGCTTGTTAAACCTACTGATAAGCTAACAGAGCTTCTGGAAAATAAGTTCGAAGTTCCTTGGACTGCTGTGTGGAGCCCTTTTTTTTCTTGTCTTTCTTTTTCTTGTCCTTCGCCATGGCTTATGTCTTTGTAGGGTGAAATAGATCTAAAAGAAAGAAATGGGACAGATTAATACTCCATAGAACTCTCCATCTTTTGCTTGGCTCTACGGCCCACTACATTCAATACTGATCTTACTTTGTATGCTTGGGGAAGGGGAGTTATTGATAAAATAATTCAGGAACAGATGGCTGAGATCTTTCATAATGCACTACTGAACTTAGAGAAAAATTCTTCCTCGCTGGTTGAGAGTATACATCATGGTTGCCTAACATAAATCCACACTCCTGTACAGATTTGTGCTACAACACCCTTCTGCTAAACACCCATATTGTGCAACTGATTATATATCTGCCAATATGCCTGTTTATTCCTAAATATATACTGGACTGACTAAGTGACAATGTTGCTGTCCTTGAGCAAGCAGGGATCACCAGCATTGAGGCCATGATATTGAGAACACAGCTGCGCTGGGCAGGGCACATTTCTAGGATGGAGGACCATTGCCTCCCAAAAATAGTACTCTACAGTGAACTCGCCATGGGTCAGTGCAAGAGGGGCGCTCCAAAAAAGCGATACAAGGACTCCCTGAAACAACATCTCAGGCTCGGCCAAATTGATCACCAAGAATGGTCTGCCCTGTCCTCACATCAGGAGGCATGGAAATGCACTATCCACAATGCTGCAGCCTTATTTGAGAGCTCACACCAAACAAGTCTTGAAGAGAAACAACAATGCAGAAAGAATCACAATACGGAAATATCACCCAAGGAGATCTTCTGCTGTGCTTTCTGCAACCGGACATGTTTATCTCAGATTGGCCTTTTCAGTCATCAGTGCGCTTGTAGAAAGCGTGGGATGTGTCCTTCCTGAATCTTCGTTTGCGAAGATAAGCCAGAGAGACAGAGAGAGTACAATGGGGAATACGCAGCGGCTGTTTCTACAATCCCAGTGAATCAAGTGGTGGACTGTGACTGGTGACTCAGGGAGCCCTGGTGGTGCAGTGGTTAAATGCCAGTATTACAGCCACAACTTTGTAAGTTCAATCCTAGAGGGCTCCGAGGTTCATTCAGGCTTCCATTCTTCCGTAGGTCAGTAAAATGAGTACCCAGCTTGTTGGGGACAATTAGCTAACATGTTGTAAATTGCTTAGGGAGTGCTTTGGCACTGATAAGCAGTATAGAAATAGAAGTGCTATTGATAAATTGCTATTGACTGAAGACACTGATAAATAGCTTATACACCATCTACCAATGTGATGGTGTGAGCCTGCTGGTTAGTCCCAGCTAGAGCACACTCATTATATCAGTTGTTGAATGGTGAATCAACATGTAGTTGAATGATGGATCCAACTGAGTCAGTTGTTACACTTGTGGTACACTGCTTATACAACCATGAATGGAATGTGTCATTTGCACAACAGCCCCAAAAGTACAACTGCATGAGTAAGGACACTTTTACAGATGTATTACATCAAGAGGATTCAAGCTCTTTTGTTCTGTCTGGAACTTAATCCCAGGTAAGTCCACATAGGTTTGCAGTCTGAATAATTTTTTCACTTCCTAGCACTTCCAGACTACAAGATCCTATGAAATGTCTACCTTGCTGAACTAGCAGCTATAGGAGGAAAGAAGATCTCTCTTACTTCACTTTGACAAATTGAATTAAAGTACTGTACTTCTGTGCTGCCTTTTCCAAAGACATCAAGATAGTGCAAAATTTTAACAAAATAATCACAAGAAATTATAACAAACAATAAAATACCCTTAAGTACTACAGAAACAATTTAGCAACTTTAAGCAATTTTAAAGACAACTGAAACTGAGTTATTTTCCAAAAGACATTTAGTAAGTGAAGGTATAAATGTTAAAGCTGTAGGAAATATGGGAGTTGTTTTAATTCTAAAGAAGGACAACAAAAATTTGGAGGGTGGGCAAGGGGGCAGTGTGGCCTGCCAACCTTTGATTAAAATCTGAGGCAACTACAGTATTTGACCAACTACGGACTTTTTCGGACGACAGTTTAGAACGCTAGCAGCCTCGTCCCCGTTGCGAGGCTGCAGCGCTGCAGAGCGTCCCTTTCGGATGATGCTCTGCCCTGCTGTCCCTCTTGCGGTACTGTTGCGTAACCGCGGGGACGCAGCAGCGTTATATTTGGCATTTTTCTACTCACGATCAACTTTCATGCCAAATATAACGCTGCTGCGTCCCCGCGGTTACGCAACAGTACCGCAAGAGGGACAGCAGGGCAGAGCGTCATCCGAAAGGGACGCTCTGCAGCGCTGCAGCCTCGCAACGGGGACGAGGCTGCTAGCGTTCTAAACTGTCGTCCAAAAAAGTCCTACAACAAGGGTTGGCAACTACCAGGAGCTGCATTGGCCTCTTCCCCTGCTATGATCCCCACCTGCCAATTTTTTTTTAGCTTTTCGTGTATTCATAATGCCCCTGGGCCCTAGGGGGTGATTTTGCTAAGTTCTTGGGCCATGACTGTTTCTACACTTCATGTTCTGCAGTCTAGAAGTTCAATGAAACAAAGCTTTGGAGCAACTCTTACAGAATGACTGAGTGTGAGTAGCACAAATGATGGTTTGTATCTGGACAGGGCAAGCATACTCACAAATACAGTTGTTCCTCCACATTTGTGGGTTAAGCATTTGCAGATTTGATTATTTGCAGATTACTGTATTTGCCCCTCCTCTGCTGCTGCCCTATACATGACCCAAAAATATGTTCTCTCTAGGCATCTGTAGGTCCTCCAGTGCGATTCTATGGTTAAATTTTAGCAGTTGACCATGGAATTGTGCTGGAGGACCTACAAATACCTACAGAAGTGTTCTCTCATGTAAAAAAAAAAGTGAGCCTATATTCGCAGTTTTTCCATTTTCCCAGGAATCCTGCGCTCCTAACCCCAGCGAAAGTTGAGGGCTGACTGTATACTGATTTGTTCCTAACCTAAAAAAATTACATTCACTTTAAAGTGAGTACCAGTAAGAAGAGATCATATCAAGTCAAGGCAATGAGATGCAAAAAAAAAAAAAAAAAGAAAAAGAAAAAGAAAAGAAAGAAAAAGAAAAGAAAAAGAAAGAGAAAGAAAGAAAGACAAGCTTTAGTTATGCAAATTAAGAACTACTTCTCTGTAAAATACAAATCTTTCTGTTTTTCTTACTTTTCATTTAATGCCAGGTTACTTTATGCTTGGTAAAGTTCTTAAGAAACCTTGAAATTTTAGCTTTCTTCACCCCTGAAATATGTTCCTTCACAAAAAATAAATTTGAATGAATGTCATTTTAAATAATTGATTTTAACTGTTAGCTATTCTAAAAGCTTAAAAAAAAAACTTTTCAGAGAAGGATAGCACCAGCATATCAGTCATCACTGTTATGTGGGGATGAAAAGCAGATCTTCCGAAATCTGCCCCACCTTAAAAGAAACAGATCTTTTAAAAGTATACAGATATAGGTTCACCTTAGGGTTGTCATAAGTCATAACAACAACAACTACTACTACTCCCTGATCACCTATCTCAAGAGGACCTGCCCATTCAAAGCAAATTCTCTGGATTTGCTCAAGAGGTTTGGGCTGGTCCAAATCTATGTAAGGTTTTATCTTCAACTTGGAAGAAGAAAAAGAAGAGGGTAATAATAAAACTGGGGGGAGGGAACTTTGGGGAGGGGCAGCCAAAATGAGAGCATTGCACTCTAATAATAAATCTTCCTCCCACATAAAATCTTCCTTCCGTCTCCAACTTTCTAGCTTTTCAGTAACTTTAAACTTCAGTTGAGCATTTAGATCTTGGCAATGCGTAAATGTGTGGGTATACTTCCATGTTTTCTCCCAGTGTACTACGATGCATATGGAAAATGTAATACTGTACATGACTATAGGAATTATGAAGTAAGAGTTACAATTTATTTACTTGATGTTGCATGTAGATTTAATTTAATTATAAGAAAAAAATTAATGTGAAAGAGTAAACTACGGTATTGATATAAGTATTATATATATATATATATATATATATATATATATATGACTTATGCAATAAATATATTATACAAAGAAGAAACCTTCACTTGAGCAGTTAGAAATACAGTTTGGGCATCCAAAGAAAGGGGCAGACAAAGTGGCCAAGGGGAATGTGATAGAATGTGTCTCGCTTTCTGCAATATAAGAAATTTGGGGAGAGAAAGAAAAATTAATTGTTGGGGGCAAAACCCTTATTGGAAGCAATGACTTCCTTCCCCAAAGATACCCCTGGGCCCCTTATTATCAATTTGGTTGCTCAACATCCCAAATATAAGCTGCCTTGAATCCTGTGCAGGGAGAACAAAGGGATATAAATAAAATAAAATACATATAGTGGACCCTTGGTACCCACTGGGGTTTGGTTCCAGGACTCCCTTTGGATGCGAAAATATGTAGATCTTCAAGTCCCATTATATACAATGGTGTAATAAAATGGCGTCCCTTATAGAAAACAGCAAAATCAAGGTTTTGCTGTTTGGAATTTTTGTTTTTGGAATATTTTCAAGCCGTGGATGGTGGAATCCATGGATGCAGAATCCATGGATACGGAGGGCGGACTATATGCCACTTCATTCCCAGGTACCTACAGCTACTACAAATGCCTAATACAGGGTTTCTTAAAAAGGGTTCCCCCGGTTCCACAAGAGGTTGCTAGGGGTTCCCCGAGATATTGAGACTGGAAAAAAAATAAACTTTTTTTTGGAGCTGTAGATATAATAACTTTTAGGCAGGGGTTCCCTGAGACCTGAAATTGTTTCAAGGGTTCCACCAGGGTAAAAGGGTTGCGAAAGGCTGGCCTAATACCTTAATAAACACCCTATTCTCTCTCCTGGAGGGGAAGCCCCTCTCCAGCAATCTCCTCACCAAGCCTTTCTCCTCCTTTAAGTCTCTACCTTCTGGTGGGTTCCAGGCCCCTGCAAAGTTTCCCAGTAACTATGGTAACCACGCCAAGATGGCCACCTGTGAGGCCAAGTCCTTAACTGCCTCCTGGTTTATTCCTTCTCTTTCTCTGAGCAAGGAGTCTCTCTTGACAAGCTTTTCTGAGGGAATATCTCCCTCTTGTGCCTCCCTGGGGCAACTACTGCACCTTCACAAAAAATGATAAATATTGTACAGTACTTTAGTAGCTCTTAACCTTTTATTCACCAGGGACCCCTTTAAATATCTTTTGTTGCCATGGCCCCCCAAGACATAAGATATTATTATTATTATTATTATTATTAAAATAATAGATCATAAGTTTTTTAAATAATAATAATAATACTAATAATACATGCATACATACACACATCTGTCCCTCCATATCCACAGATTTGATATCCACGGATTTAAGTATTCAGGGCTTGAAAATATTCTTTAAAAAATAATAATCCAAAAAGCAAATCTCGATTTTGCCATCTTCTATAAGGGACACTATTTTGCTATGCCATTGCATATAATGGGACTTGAGTATTCATTGATTTTGTTATCCAGGGGCGTCCTAGAACCAAACCCCAGCGAATATGAAGGGACAACTGTAATAATAAACGTAATCAATTATAATGATGATGATGACACATTTTTAAAGATACTCTCTCTCTTTGGTTTTTCTTCGCAAACGAAGATTCAGGAAAGACTCATCCTGCGCTTTCTGCAAGCGCGCTGATGACTAAAAAGGCCAATCCAAGATAAAAAAGTCCATTTGCAGAAAGCACAGCAGAAGGTCTCCTTGGGTGATGTTTCTGGGTTGTGATTCTTTCTGCGTTGTTGTTCCTCTTCAAGACTTGTTCGGCGTGAGTTCTCAAATAAGACTGCAGCATTGTGGATAATGCGTCTCCATGCCTCCTGATGTGAGGCCATGGCGGGCCACTGTTGGTGATCAATTTGGCCGAGCCTGAGATGTTGTTTCAGGGAGTCCTTGTATCGTTTTTTTGGAGTGCCCCTCTTACGCTGACCCATGGCGAGTTCACCGTAGAGTACTATTTTTGGGAGGCGATGGTCCTCCATCCTAGAAACGTGCCCTGTCCAGCGCAGCTGTGTTCTAAATTTCATGGCCTCAATGCTAGTGATCCCTCCTTGCTCAAGGACAGCAACATTCGTCACATAGTCAGTCCAGTGTATATTTAGGATTGTGCGTAGACAGCGCTGTTGAAAGCGTTTAAGGAGTCGTGGGTGGTGGCGATAGGTGATCCATAAAGGAGAATAGACAGTACAATGGCTCTATACACACTGATTTTTGTGCTTTGCCTCAGGTGTTTATTACTCCAGACTCTTTTGTGAAGTCTTCCAAATGCGCTATATGCCTTTGCTAATCTGTGATCGATCTCTTTGTCAATCTTGACATCTGAGGAGATAATGCTTCCCAGGTAGGTGAACTGCTGAACGGACTTGAGCACAGAGTTGCCGATGGCAACGTGGGGATGGTGGTGTTCATCCTGTGGTGCAGGCTGGTAGAGAACTTCCGTTTTCTTCAGGTTGACTTCCAGCCCAAACAGCTCTGCAGCTGTTGCGAAGCAGGATGTTAGGCGCTGCAGAGCTGCTTCTGTGTGGGCAATAAAGGCAGCATCATCAGCGAAGAGCAGCTCACGAACGAGATAGTTTAGAGTCTTAGTGTGAGCCCTCAGACGGCTTAAGTTAAACATACAGTACAATGCTAATTCATATTGATCTGCTTAATTGTTTAGGGCAGAGGCTCTTAAACTTTTCTTTACCAGAGACCCCCTTTAAATATCTTTTGTTGCCACGACCCCCCAAGACTTAAGATTTTAATAATAATAATAATAATAATAATAATAAAAAATCATAGTAAGTTTAATAATAATATATAATAATAAATGTAATTAATAATGATGATGATGATACATTTTAAAAGATACAATACAATGCTAAATCACATGGATCTGCTTAATTGTTTAGAGCTGTGGCTCTTAACCTTTTCTTTACCAGGGACCCCCTTTAAATATCTTTTGTTGCTGTGGATCCCCAAGACTTAACTCAAGATTTAAAACTCTAATAATAATGATACTTGATGATGATGATGATGATGATAATACAATTACACCACCTATTAAACCTTCCCTCAGAAGCACTGGAGGGTGGGGGGAGACTTTTCTCCTGCTTCGTCCAGCAAGTTTGTGGCTGGAGTGGACTGAATGGAAACGGCCAAGCCAGCCAGCCAGCCTTTCCTTGGCTCCTGTCATGCGGCCACTCTACAGCAGGCTGGAGGTGAGCCAAGCAACCTTCAAGACTTTGAAGACCTCCTGTGAAGACATCCCCAGACCCCAGGTTAAGAACCACTGCTGTACAGTATAAAGTCATACAAGAGTTTTGCAGCACTTTTACATCTAACAGATGTTATTTGAGCATCTGAAAGATGCCCCAAGGCTATTTCTCATTATGCTGGAAACAGGCTAACAGAGGTACCCCATCTTTAGGATGACCTTTTGAAATATTTTATATGACTACTCATTAACCAATTAAAGAGGTTCAGTTTATTCATCATAATAAAATCCAAAATGCACATTTATTAGACCAGTCCAAAGGTGCAAAATGCATTACGCTAGCTTTCTAACATCATTGGCTTTTTATCAAAGATATTAAAAATCATACAGGAGAAGAAAAGGAACAATGTTGGAGTCACAAGCCTGCATCTTTTTTGTGATGTTTGTTTTAGTTGGCGTTTAAGGTGATCTTGTGGGAGGGTTGATGCAGGTAGAGGCTCCACCACTTCTTGACAAAGGCAATAAAAGCCAAGTAATAAAATTTGCATCTCCATTAGCTGCATCAAAGTAACTCCCTTTGGATCGAAGTCACTTGTAGTTTGTAATTTGTTGTGACACCAGAGCTCTCTTATAGAGAAGGCTAAATATCTCACAAAACTACAAGTCCCAGAATACCATAGCATTGAGCTATGGCAGTTAAAGCAGTGTCAAACTGCATTATTTCTGCAGTTTGGCAGAGCCTTTGTCACCTTTGAAGGGGTGCAAGCATAGCCTCCAACTGGGCCAAATCCACACTACAGAAATAATCCAGTTTGAAACTGGATTACAGTTGCCCCTCCATATCCATGGATTTGGTATCCACGGATTTAAGTATTCACGGCTTGAAAATATTCTTAAAAAAAATAATAACCCAAAAAGCAAACCTTGATTATGCCATCTTATATAAGGGACACCATTTTGCTAAGCCATTCCATATAATGGGACTTGAGTATTCACGGATTTGGGTATCCACGGCGGTCCTGGAACAAAACTCCAGCGAATATGAAGGGACAACTGTATTTGCCACGGCTCCTTCCTATAGAATCCTGGGATCTGTAGTTTTACAAGATCTTTAGCCTTTTCGGTCAAAGAGTGCTGGTACCTCACCAAACTGTTGGAGGGTATGTGCAAATAGAATATAGTGAGGCTCTCTAGAAGTATCTGCATTGCGATATCTAGAGATAAATTTAGGTCCTGTAACAGCGAAAACTTGCCAACAATAGCCAAAATTAGTGTTTTACCTATCTTGGAGGTAAAAAACTCATAACTCCCAGCTGATTTGCTCAGTCTAGTTTAATATTCCCCTGTTGCAGCTAAAATTGGTATTTCAAATTCAGAAAATATAGTCAGGGGTAGCTGTGTTAATGTAGCAAAGTACAACAAAATCCAACCCTCCCCCACTCAACTAGAATGAGGGGGGAAAACCCAAACAAAATAGACATCACGGTGACAACTTTATTAGGCCAACAAAAGGCATGAAATATATTATGCTAGCTTTTGAATCATGTTGCTTTGAAGCATGTTGAATCTTATTGCTTTGCTATTTTTATGTTTACATTTCTATCTTAGCTTTTGAGTCATGTAGCTCTTATTGCTTTCCTGTTTTTATTGCAATACACTACAGTTGTCCCTTCACATTCGCTGGGGTTTGGTTCCAGGACCCCCCGTGAATACCCAAATCCGTGAATACTCAAGTCCCATTATATGCAATGGCAGAGCAAAATGGTGTCCCTTATATAAGATGGCAAAATCAAGGTTTACTATTAGGATTGTTATTTTTTTAAGAATATTTTTCAAGCCGTGAATACTCAAATCCGTGAATGTCAAATCCGTGAATGTGGAGGGACAACTGTATTTCTGTTGTCAAATGCAAACAAAGCAGCTTATAAGCAAGGATGAAAATCTGTTAAATTATTAATTTATTAAATGTAAACAAATCTCAATATAAAAAACCATGAGAATTAGCACTTTTTTTCTACTGGCTTTACTGATGAGAGTAGCTCAAGCCCACATCTATGTCTTAGTAGATGTGAGGGGGGAAAGTTTCAGATGGTACATGTCTTTGGAGTCAGCCAGACGGGAAAATTAATTGTGTAAAATAGTGCATTACCTCACTATTGCAGAAGTGTTCAGTTGTCCCCACGATCCATTTGCAAGATCACTGGCATGGGAAACTGCAGTTCACACGGAGCATGCCTGCAAGAAAAGATGGTGGCTACGAGTGAATTACATGCACTATTATTCAAGCAAATGCTCCCTCCATCCCCCCCTCTTTTGCCTTCCTAAATGAGAGAAGTGGAAGGGCAATCCTCTGCTTAAAACCATTTTTTTTCTTGCTCTGCCGCTCCTAAAAAGCACTTGATTGTTCCCCCCTCAAGAAAATGGTGGCTCTGGTCGCTTCATCGCTTACAAGCCTGCCCCCCCCCCCGCAGGTCCGATCAATCACATTTGACTTCCTGGATGGGCCCCTATTCAAAGTGGTTGTTCAGATGGGCGGTTATGTGCATTTTTGCATATTTTTTGAAAAAGATAGTGAGAAACAGTGAAAGCTGTTATCGCGAACTACTTGGAGTTTTCAGCCCCCCTCGTCCCGAATATGGTGAATTCTGGCAGGAGCTCATCTGGACAAAAGGTATTCTGCCTGCATTCTTTTAGGATTGTTTTCATCATCTAGACAACCACTTTGTTAAAGATGCTGGATATGAACAAAGCCAGCCTGTTTTTGTTTTAAAGAGCAATCTTTCATGTATCTTTCTGGAATGCTGAAGGAAGTATTACATACAGTAATTTTAAAGCTATAATACATGCATGCACGCACATTCCTGTTTGTTAAATAGTATCTTATTTATCATTCAAATTATCAATTAGGGCAAAACCGGGAATCATGCACATCTCCAGATGTTGTTGGATGGCAAGTATCAGCATTCCTCACCATTGGCTATACAGGCTAAGACTGCTGGGACTGGCAGTCTAATAGAATCTGGAGGGCTGGAGAATTCCCACTTCTGTATTAAGGCAGAACACTAGACGCAAACAAAACAAATAAAAAAACCCCCACGCTTTGTTACCCTATGCATTCAGGGGTCTTAAGAACACTCAAAATATCTATATTGACTTGGGGAATTAATATACTCAGCTTGTCTATGAACGAGGGGGCAACAGATAGCAGAATCTTTTGACCTATGTTTACCAGTACTAAGGAGGAGATGTTAAGCTAGATAGTACAATAACTGATCATTAATTGAGAAAACAAAAATAACCACATTCACACACACATTCAAGCTTCAACCATTCACTCAAGACTAGCGAATAAAGTAGGAAATAATGGGATAGAGGAATAGAGAAGGGAGTTGTCTGTGTAGAGATGAGGTTACAGAAGAAACCATCAAAGTGGGGGTCCCAATCAGGAATGGCAAAACAGTCTGGTGTGGCATTGAGAAGCAGGGGAACTGTGTGCATTTGAGTGGAATTTTGGAAGGTTTTTTATAGTCAATAGCTGCCTTCTGGGGATGGATTTTTGAGTGGAAGACAATGTTTCCCAGAGTTGCTTAAGGTGAGACAAAGGTGCCCCTGATATGTTAATGGCATCTTAATGTGCAGATACTGTATGATTGAATGGAGGAAACAACTTCCTTTGTTTGGGAAGGGGCAAAGGTATGGGGATCATTTACAGGTTTGCATATCCCAGTTTTAGCTGATAGGATTAACCAGGTGTTCAGACCTTTAGATGCCTTGCAAATTAACATTTCTTTGGAATTTGGGTTGGCCTCTCCTTAAGTGCATACTGGACTGAGCAATGTTTGTCTCTGCAATTCCTAGTTGGGGAATTTCCCAGGTTTTAATGGCTGCACGGTGTGGATGGCCACGCTTGACCTAATTATTAAATATTGCCAATTTATTATTACAGATATGGGGCAGGGGGTGTCAAGGCAGGTAACACCCTTCTAAATATTCTTAAGTATCAGTCCTACTATTTAAATTTTCCTTCACAAATTAAAGGTTACTAGTAAAGCAGCTGGTTAAACTGAATAAAAAGTGCCATCTGGGCATGCATTTCACTCACCTAAAGTTCCTGAAGGAAAGGGCAAAGTCAGATGAGTCTACCCATGGGGAATTAAGCCACCCAAGCAGCCACAGAACAGACAAGGCATCTCTGAGATAAAGGGCCAAAACTATACATTACAATAAATATGCTTTTTGTAAAAGTGTTCCAGAGCCAGCATGGTATAGTGGTTTGAGCATTGGACTATGACTCTGGAAGCCAGGGTTTGAATTCCTGCTCAGCCACTGAAACCCACTGGGTGGGGCAATTCACACTCTCTTAGCCTCAGAGGAAGGCAAAAGCAAACCCCCTCTAAAAAATCTTGCCAAGAAAACCCCATGATAGGTTCACTTTAGGGTCACCGTAAGTCAGAAACAACTTGAAGGCATACAACAACAACAACAATCTACTTAAATTGGAACATTTTTATGTCAAAGAAAAAGCAACAGTGAAAACCCTGATCCCTTTTTTAAAAATGTATTTACCAGCATGTGTAATTTGGAGTCAAATAGATACCAAATGGCTACCTATTTGGTCACTCAACATCATCTCCCTTCAGATGGTAATCCGTTCCAGGAGGTCAATGATTTGACAAAACCGTGGACTTCAAGGACTTTATCAGATGTGGCAAAAATGACATGATTACATCATAGTAGCACAAACGGATCCTGCTATCGACTATGTTGTCATCCTCACATGGTCAATCTGTGCTCCAGCTGTGAATAAGGCATTGCTTTTCATTGATGGAACAAGTCATCAATAGTTCTCAATATCACTTTCTTTGCGGTATTGAAGAGCGTGCGAAATCACATCCCACTGTAATCTTTCTCCCCACCCCATTCCCAGCAAGAAAACGTCTAGGTGAGAATGTGAAAACTATCCGCAGGACGCTCTTTTTATGAACTGTCCCATTTTGTTTACATATTTTTAGGTTTAAGTGTGTGTGTGTTCATTTACTTTGTAAATTCAGGGATTTTGGAATTTTTTAAGCGCGCTTGTGTCTTCTTGCGAGAACTGCTGAAATCTCACCCATGCTAAGTTACAGCAGTAAAATCCCTTTCTTAAAGTGCAAGTGGTGGTCATGCAATAATTCTGTGGCGCTTGTATCATGCAATTACAGTGACGTGCGATAATAAGTCTAACCATGCCACTCTGTTTCCACTTTCCTCAGTAGTGGAATTACAGTGTTTTTAGCCACTAATCTGATAAAGCCCAAAGAATGAAACTGATTCTGTACAACGCTGACTCAAGACACCTTTCTTCCCAAAGTGGAGCCCAAAGTGCAACTCCAGTCCTTCCAGATACAGATCATATATCTCCTTCCAGTTGTGGTGCCATCTGAAGCAGGTTGTTTCATCTTGCTGTGTAGCAGGAGGCTAGCCTTGATCAAGAATGAAAATCTTTGGCAGCAGTTTGATACACTAGTATTTGTTACTACGACACTGTTTCCAACACCAGATTAACTCTGAACAACAGTTAATCCTTGAAAGTTTACAGCAGATCTTTTGGCCAGGTTTCCAGCCTTCTGTGCCCTGATATGAAGTTAGACCCACATCCAAATCTACTATTAAGCCTTGAGCAGCAGATTGTGGATGACATGAAGCTGAATGAAACAACTAGAAGATGGAGGAAAAACATTTAGGCTGAACTGGAGCACCCAGGTCATGTGCCCCATAGCAGTTGCTGTCAATAGGGTTCACACAGATTCTCTTCTAGTACCAGAGATTCTAGGTAGCACTGTGTGAGTCATTTATTAAACTGTCTGTTCTTTTCAAGATCTGTTTTGCAGGCTGACCAGTGTTACCACATTCTCTTCAAGGATCCCCTCCTACAACTTCAATATTTGCCAAAGGTTAATTTCACTTTGCCAGAGAGGGAGGACTCTTGTTTACACTGCAGTGAGCTGCCAACTTCCCAACAGCTGCTGGATCCTATAAAGAATACAAGATTGTGACTTTAATTTAGGTCTTATTGTTACTGAAATATAGTAGAAATAGGTGAGCAGCCAGCAGACGTGGAGCTCATTGAAACCAAAAACCCAAATCCCATAATTTCATTGCTTCATTTTTGAAAACAAACAAACAAAATAGGGACTAGAATTTATAAATATTCTTCTTTGGACTAAAGCTTCCAGAATGTTCCATTCTGGTCCTAGCAGTGTCCATGCTGATTGGGGGGTTCTGGAAGGTGTAGCTCCACTTTCCAGGCTCCTGTCTTGGCTTCTCAGCTGTCGTCCAGTTCATAAAACATCCCCTGCCAAAGTAGTTGCTAATTAGAATTTTAGTCTAGAGATGTGCCACATATGGGGAAAGGTGGTGTTTTTGTTCATGGATTGTCATATTGTCTTCTTTGCTGTGGCAAAATTCCTGTCAAGTAAAATACAAATTGGTCCTATATAAGGTTTGATTCCATTGTAGTGCAAGCGATGCTCTTTCAGAGCCCTTTCTAATAACTAATGGAGTGAAGCAAGGTTGTGTTCTTGCACCAACTTTATTTACAATCTTCTTTAGCACGATGCTCCAAAGGGCTATGGCAGAGCTTGAAGAAGACGACAGCATCTATATATGTTACCGTACTGATGGTAGCTTGTTTAACTTAAGCCGTCTGCGGGCTCACACTAAGACTCTAAACTATCTAGCCCGTGAGCTGCTCTTCACCGATGATGCTGCCCTTGTTGCCCACACAGAAGCAGCTCTGCAGCGCCTAACGTCTTGCTTTGCAACAGCTGCAGAGCTGTTTGGGCTAGAAGTCAACCTGAAGAAAACAGAAGTTCTTCACCAGCCTGCACCACAGGACGAACACCACCATCCCCACATTGCCGTTGGCAAATCTGTGCTCAAGTCGGTTCAGCAGTTCACCTACCTGGGAAGCATCATCTCCTCAGATGCCAAGATTGACAAAGAGATCGATCACAGATTAGCAAAGGCATATAGTGCATTTGGAAGACTTCACAAAAGAGTCTGGAGCAATAAACACCTGAGGCAAAGCACAAAAATCAGTCTGTATAGAGCCATCGTACTGTCTATCCTCCTTTATGGATCTGAAGCATGGGTCACCTATTGCCACCACCTACGACTCCTCGAGCGCTTTCATCAGCGCTGTCTACGCACAAGCCTAAATATATACTGGACTGACTATGTGACGAATGTTGCTGTCCTTGAGCAAGCAGGGATCACCAGCATTGAGGCCATGATATTGAGAACACAGCTGCGCTGGGCAGGGCACGTTTCTAGGATGGAGGACCATCGCCTCCCAAAAATACTACTCTACGGTGAACTCGCCATGGGTCAGCGTAAGAGGGGCGCTCCAAAAAAGCGATACAAAGACTCCCTGAAACAACACCTCGGGCTCGGCCAAATTGATCACCAACAGTGGTCCGCCCTGGCCTCACATCGGGAGTCATGGAGACGCACTATCCACAATGCTGCAGCCTTATTTGAGAACTCATGACGAACAAGTCTTGAAGAGAAACGACAACGCAGAAAGAATCACAACCCAAAAACATCACCCAAGGAGACCTTCTGCTGTGCTTTCTGCAACCGGACTTGTTTATCTCGGATTGGCCTTTTCAGTCATCAGCGCGCTTGCAGAAAGCGCAGGATGAGTCCTTCCTGAATCTTCGTTTGCGAAGAAAAGCCAGAGAGAGTGCAAGAGGGTTAAGAGGGTCCATTGACATAATAGAAGGCAACTCAAACCTAGGGGTTGTCTATGGTGAAAATACTCCTCAAAGAATATGAGGAGAATACCCTTTGTCCCAACGGGATCTGCAGGAGATTCACCGTATTCCGAAGGAGCAGGGGCTCCAAAAACTACATGGGAAAAGCTTTTCCCAAAGTTTTAAAAATAATGCTAGGAAATGTGCATTACCACTCGCTAGAACAACCAATTTGCATCACTATGCATTCTCGGCAAGAGCAGATGTGGAAAGCTAATTGGTCGGATGTGTGTGGGGGGGCTTGCTGGCAAGGAAGCAGCTGGAGGAGCCATTTTGGATTTTTGCATTAGCAATCATGCACTTTTTTCCTGCGCTGAGGTGACCAAACAGCTTTTTTTAAGCAGAAGGTCACACTTGTGCACTTTTTATTGACAGTTAAAAAAAAAATACTGTGCAGTGGCGACAACTTGTTGAGAATAATAATGCGAATAGCTTCGCATACCAGCAATTTTGCCAAAAGACCATGGAGACAAATTAATGCTGCTGTGAATTTGCATTAATGCGCAGGAATCAGCATTATATCTTCTCGTCTAGACGACTTCCTAGAGACTGCCTTGCTAAATGCAAACGCTCAGTTCATACAGAACACAGTGAGTCTGTGTTAACAGGACCAAATATGCCTGTAGAACATGCATATTAAAACACTTTCCATAATCATGTGCAATGGACACAATTTCTCAGCAGACATGTAACATGTGTGTGTGTAGGGGGGGCAGAATCTGTTATCACATCACAAATAAGGATCACAGGAAAGAAGAATTGCAAGACAATGGCTGGGGAGGCCACCTGCTAACCAGGTGATGTACATTTACTGGGCTTGACCAGCCAACAGATGACTCAGAACAAGCGTGATTAAAACATTTATTGACAAAAGAATGATACACCAAATATAATGTGCGGCCCAGGAAGAAGAATGAGGACTGGAAACTAGAGATAAGCAGACCTTGTGCCATATAATAATTAACTCTGACTGGTTCAAGGGCCTCCATGATAGACCTGCCAACTTTCCAGTTTTCAACAAGTGGAGAAATACGATTCTAGGGCTCTTTCTGCCCTCCTCCTTGTGAAAACCGACTCTTCTGTTTTGCTTTTGTTTTGGACCATTTCACACAAATTAGGATTCAATGGTATTGAGTACTGCAAACTGCCTAATGCCATCATATCCAAAGCAACATGACAGCCATCTTTAAATATCTGAAAGGATGGCATGTAGAAGATGAAGTGAGTTTATTTTCTGCTGCTTCAGAGGCTAGAATATGAACCAATGGATTCAAATTACAAGAGTTTCTACCTAAACATTAGGAAGAATTTTTTTATTGTATGAAGTGTTTGACAGAGGAATGGACTGCCTCAGTGGGTAGTGGACTGTCTTTCTTTGAAGGTCTTTAAACCTAAGTTGGGTGGGCATCTTTCAGGAGTGCTGTAATTGTGTATTTTTTAGGGCAGGGGGTTAGACTAGATGGCTCTTGTGGCCCCCCCAACTCTAAGATCTGCTGCCTGCTTTTGCTTGCTGTGCTCCACCTCCACCTCTCTAGCTGGACTGCTGCCTGCTCAGACTGCTCCCTGCTTCCAGCAGAACCAAGCCCCATGTACTCAGTTACCAGCTCTCAAGCCAGAGAGAACCACCTGTCCCCTTTGCAAGGGGATAGAAACTGGGTGGGTGTGGCAGGCCCGCTGCCGGTGGGGTCACTGCTGAAGGGGACAAAACCAAAGGGGGGCTACCCTTTGGGGAGCTGCTTTGGGAGTGAAGTGAGGGCAAGGGCCAGTCCTTTTGGCTGAGAGGAAGGAAAGTGCATTGGGATTTTTTTAAAATGATTTAAGCAACCTGCTTGCCAGCAAGAGAGGATGTGCTACACAGAGAGTCCAGGGAGCAGCCATAGCAAAAATCATGGGCAGAGGGAGATAGGTGTGGGGAGAGAGTCCTATCATTTCCTAGCAGGGAGAGCCACAGGTGTTGGTTACCCCCAACCTGTTCCCCACTTCAAATAGTTTGAATAGCCTTGTCAACAGACCTCCTGGGATTAAGGTTGCTGCTGCTCAATGCCAGGTCGGTGAATGGAAAAACATCAATGATCCAGGACTTGATCCTGGATGAGCATGCTGACCTGGCCTGTATTACGGAGACCTGGCTGGATGAAACTGGGGGCAGGTTAATCTCTCCCAGCTTTGCCCATCTGGGTTCTCTGTACAGCAGCAGGTGAGGCCTGGTGGGGAAAGGACTGTGGAGTTGCAGCAGGATTCCTACTATTGGGATTTCATCTCTCTCATCAGGTGCCCTGTCCTGCCATCTGCTGGGTCTGAATGTGTGTTTTTGAAGATGGGTGGCCAGGACAGAATAGGGATTCTGTTGGTATACCACCCAACGTGCTGCTCAACAGTCTGCTTGGGCTGGCTGAGTTGGGCTCAGCAGTGGTGTTGGGAGTTCCCTCATCTTGTTGTACTAGGGGTCTAACATCCAAACAGGAACCCCTTTGTCAGGAGCAGCTCAGGATTTCATGCCTGCCATGACAACCATAGGGTTGTCCCAAGTAGTATCAGGTACCACTCATGCTGCAGGACACACTCTGGACTTGGTTTTCTGTTCTGGGCAGGATGATGTTGATCTGGGTGTGGAGGAACTTTCTGTAGTTCCATTGTCATGTACTGATCACTACCTGGTGGGGTTTAGACACATTGGGACTCAGAGCCTCTGCAGGGGTGGGGCGGGGGTGATTAAGATGGTCCACCCCAGGAGACTTATGGATGCAGATGGATTCCTGATGGCTTTGGGGGAGTTTTCTGTTGCCTTGGCAGGTGAACCTGTCGAAACCCTGGGCGATCTCTGGAACAGGGAAATGGCCAGTGCAGTAGGCACGATTGCCCCTAAGTATCCCCTCCCACAAAGTGGAGCCAAGTGAGCCCCCTGGAACACTAGGGAGCTAGTGGTAATGAAATGTGTGGGACAAAGACAAGAGCAACAGTGGCAGAAGACTCAGAATAAGTCTGACCGAACACGGGCTAGAATGCGTTGGAAGGCTTATGCCATGGCGATGGTGGCAGCAAAGAAATTATATTTTTCTGCCACCATTGTGTCTGCACAGTGTTGTCCAGTGGAGCTGTCTCAAGTGGGCAGGGGCCTTTCACATTCTGGCTCACAAGAAGATAATGAAGGCCACTCAGTAGCCCGCTGTGAAGAATTTGCAAGACACTTTGCAGACAAAATCAGATTCGCTCTGACTTGGATGCTGTCGTTGAGCCAGGTCTGGTGAATGTAATCTTGACATCTGTTTGTTCTGTATTATTGGCTATGTTTAAATTGTGCAGCCTGAGGATGTGGACAGGGTCCTTGGAGAGGTGAGAGCCACCACATGTATACTGGATCCTTGCCCTTCCTGGCTTCTGAAAGCAGCTAGAGAGGGACTAGCCAAGTAGGTAAGGGGAGTAGTGAATGCATCACTGCAGCAAGGGAAGTTTCCATCCTGACTAAAAGAGGCTGTGGTGAGGCTAATACTAAAAAATGCCTCCCTGGACCCCACTACTCTGAATAACTATTGGCCAGTCTCTCTAACATACCATTTTGGGGCAAGGTTCTGGAGCGTGTGGTGGTCTTTCAGTTTCAGGGGTTTCTGGATGAAACAGATTATCTAGACCCATTTCAATCTGGCTTCAGGCCTGGTTATGGGATGGAGACAGCTTTGGTCGTCTTGGTGGATGACCTATGCAGGGAACTGGAGAGGGGGAGGGTGTCCCTGTTGGTTCTGCTGGACCTCTCAATGGCTTTTGATACCATAATCCATGGTATCCTTTTGGGCCACCTCTCTGGGATGGAACTTGGGGGCACTGTTATGCAGTGGTTCCAGTCTTCTTGGAGGGGAGAACTCAGAAGGTAGAGCTTGGGGACTCCTGTTTGATGCCCTGGCCATTGGCCTGTGGGGTCCCTCTGGGTTCTGTTTTGTCTCCCATGCTGTTTAACATCTACATGAAACTGCTGGGAGAGGTCATCTGGAGTTTTGGAATGCAGTGTCACCAGTATGCTGATGACACCCAACTCTGTCTCTTCTCTCCTGGGACAGTATTTTAAATGTTTCTTAAGAAATCTGGAACCGAGGAGTACTTTTTCCTGCTGTCATGAAGCCAGTTCTTATCTCTTGGCTAAAAATATTCTCACTTGGCCAAAAAAACAACAACAAAAATACCCCATATTCATCCTCTCTGCAGAATGCTGCCTTTCCACTCCAAACACTGACAAGACCACATTCCACACTATCCCACGATGAGGGGCTACATCAAGCTAGAGAAAGAGATGCAACTAGATTGTTCTTAAAGCAAACAGGAATCAGCTTTTTAAAATTCCAATTTATGCAATCTCATAAAATTTATTGGATTCAAATTACAAGAAAAGAGGTTCCACCTAAATGTTAGGAAGAACACTTTACTGTAAGAACTGTTCAGAAGTGGAATAGACAGTCTCAGAGGGTGGAGAACTTTCCAACTTCGGTGGTCTTTAAACAGAAGTTGGATGAACGTCTTTCAGGTGTGCTTTACTTGTGTATTCCTGCAAAGCAGTGGGTTGGATTAGATGTGACCCTTTCCAACTCTTAAGATTCTATAATTCTATTTATTATAAATGAATTTTAAGGTATATAATTAACTAACTGTGGTGAATATCCCCAAAATGGACCAGATTGGGCTAACTACTCTGAGACCTTAATTAGCAGCATCTAATTTGTAAAATACAAAGTATCAAGTGTCAGGAATGAAGTCTTGCCTTTCAATACGGGGCCCATTTGCACTATCCAGTTATGATGCCATTATTCCACTTTATCTGCCAAGGCAGCATCCTTTGGAATCCTAGGGTATGTAGTGTGATAAGGCACTAGAGCTCTCTAGCCGAGAATGCTAAAAGCCCCTTCCTCAATGGCCAATCCCAGGATTCCATGGCATGTTTCCATGGCAGTTGAAGTGGAATGTAGCACTATAATTGTGTAGTAAGAATGGGCACCAAGTACCACTTGTGAGTAGGGTTGCATACTCCCCCCCCCCCGGTTAGGACTTCTAGGCTATTAATACCTATATAGCAGAACACTGTAATGTGATATATGTGCAATCCCAGACACCCAATTTACTAAATAAACAAAATTGCAACAAGATCATCTGGATCTTTGCACAGATAAGCATCTTTGCACATATTGGAAATAATATGGTAGGACCCCCATATCCACTGATTTAATTATCCACGGGACACAAAACAACACACCTACCATAGAGTCTTCCTAGAAAATGTGTCCTCTCTAACCATTTTCTAGGTCCTCCAAGGCAACTCTATGTTATTTTAAACCAGAAGTCCCACTATTTTCAATGGCATTTGCTATTATCCACAGTTTTTGGTATCCACGCCCCCCCCAACCAATCCCCAGCAGATAAGGGGGTCCTACTGTAGTTGAACTGAGGACTTTCTTTTTTTGCTTTGACACACCTGAATCAGCCTTGGATTGTTGTTGCTGTGTGCCTTTAAGTAATTTCCAACTTATGGCGACCGTAAAATGACCCTATCATGGGGTTTTCTTGGCAAGATTTGTTCAGAAGGGTTTTGGCTTTGTCTTCCTCTGAGGCTGAGAGAGTGTGACTTATGCAATACCACCTGGTGTGTTTCTGTTGCTGGAGATTTGAACCCTGGTCTCCAGAATTACAAGTCCAGTACTCAAACCACTATACCACATTGTCTTGGATTAGGAAAATTAGGAGAATTCAGATTGGAGTGGCCAATATTCAGTGAGAAACTGTTACAGGAAAAAGAAAAAGAAAACTCTTTGCAAATATGTTACTGAGGGTGCATCGACACTGTAGAAATCATGGCGTTTGACACCACTTTATCTGCCATAACAAGTCAATACTTTCCACACTTTCCCTTCACAGTCCTGCATTTCGACTGCCCCTTATGGCTGTTTTGAAAACCTGGCCAGCAAAAGGAGATGATCAGACATTTTGCCCAGGAGTGCCCGAGTGCCTGGGAAACATGGGAGGAGGTGGCCCGGGTCCTGGATTTGTCCAGATTTGGCACAACAGGCTTGGGAGACAGTGCTTTTGGGGACCGAACCTCCAGAGGGTGTCAGGGGACCCAGAAAGTCAGTGGGCCAAAAGAGGAAGAGGAAGGAGTCTGGTTCCGTGGCTGAGAGTTTTTGGACAGTGCCCTGGTCCACGGTGTGCCTGGTCAACCTCTATGTGATGTTAGGGTTATTTTTTCAAAGACAAAGGGAGGTAAAGAGTCAAAATCTGCAGGATGTAAAAGGCACTGCCTATTATGTGAAGAATGTAATTGAAAATTTAGCTCTGAATGAAAAAGAGAAATTGCCAAACCATCCTTGGAAAAAGTTTCGGCCGTGGTTTAGTGAGACAACCCCAGCAATAACATAAAAAGATATTTTAAATAAATAAATAATTATTATTGTATTTTTGTATTATTATTTTTATTAATCTTTTATTGATTTTTTTCTTTTCCAAATAGGTATAATTGTAATATAATGTTCATTGGAAAAGAAAAAAGTGGTTATAGTGCGTTTAGATTAAGAGGAAACATGTATTAGTGTTAGGATAGATAATTTTATTTTTGTATTAGTAAGAAAAGAGGAAAACAATTACATTTGTCCCTTCACAGTCCCTGGGGTTTGGTTCCAGGACCCCCGTGGATACCCAAATCCGTGAATACTCAAGTCCCATTAGATGCAATGGCATAGCAAAATGGTGTCCCTTATAGAAGATGGCAAAATCAAGGTTTGCTTTCTTTGGATTATTATATTTTTAAAGAATATTTTCAAGCCGTGAATACTTAAATCCGTGGATACGGAGGGACAACTGTCTTATTATTTTTGCGTTATTGTTATGGCCTTTTGCGGTCGGGTGTATTTTTCAGTAGAATGGTCTTATTCCAATCAAAAATTCCCACAGGTTTGCGAAGGTGAGAGGAAGAGGCCGCGGAAGGCGAGGCCAGGGGCCGAGGCAGAGGCGGTGGGGCGGAAGCCCGCCTTCCCCATTGGCGCCGGGCAAGAAGGGGAGGCGGAGGCAGCTGCGGCCGGAGCGCACGACAGGGGGGCGCGCCTTCTTCTTGCCGGCGAGGCGCTCGAGGGCTGCTGCTGCTCCTGCTGCTGCTGCGGGCAGGGCGCGGGAGGAGGCGGTTAGAGGCAGCGCCAGCCCTCCGCTTTCCCTCACCTGGGAGTGGGGAAGGCGAAGAAGGAGCGGCCGGTCGGGCGGTGCCTCTTTCTCTCTTCCCACCCACACACCGAGGGGCTCGAAGCGGGACAGCCACCCAGGGGACGAAGGCAGGGAGCCAGGAGCTAGCGAGCGCTCAGGTGGGTTTCCTCAAAGGGACCAGTGAGCCGCCTTTTTGGTTTCTAGCCACTACTGTATTTCCACGGTGGCGCCAACTTGTAGGGAAGGTCTCCCAGTGCTATCCTGTCCTGGTAGAATTTCAACCTCAAGCGAATTCCCTTAAACTTAGAGTAATGATTCTCATTGGGCCACTTTGTGGGTTTTAAGGTAGTCCATTTTTTTTCCCTAAATAGTTTTGTACTCATGCAACTATTAAGGGCTCTCCCGAGCCTGCTGGTGGCTTCTTCTTGTATATGAGGGATGCCTTTTTGGCTACACGCTCCTACCTGAACATCAGAAATGGAATGATGCCTGTGAGATATACTCTGTGTGTGTGTGTGTGTGTGTATACACATAACTATATATATATATATGTATATAATTTCATAGTTCCAAATAAAAATATTCTTTAAAATGCAGAACTGCTAAAAACCCTATCAACTTTCCATAGGGTCATTAAAAATAAAAGAATATATGTTTCAGTGTAACACCAAACAAGTCTTGAAGAGAAACGACAACGCAGAAAGAATCGCAACCCAGAAACATCACCCAAGGAGACCTTCTGCTGTGCTTTCAGCAACTGGACTTGTTTATCTCAGATTGGCCTTTTGAGTCATCAGCGTGCTTGCAGAAAACACGGGATGTGTCCTTCCTGAATCTTCGTTTGCGAAGAAAAGCCAGAGAGAGAGAGAGACAGAATAAACTTTATTTGGAAATATATATATATATATATATATATATATCTAAAGTTTATTAGTTGCACTGAAACATATATTTTTTTATTTTTAATGACCCTATGGAAAGTTGATAGGGTTTTTAGCAGGTCTGCATTTTAAAAAATATTTTTATTTGGAATTAGTAAACTGTAATTAATTAACTGTAATTACAGTAGGACCCTTATATCCGCTGGGGATTGGTTCTGGGGCCCCCATGGATACTGAAAACCGTGGATAATAGTGAATGCCATGGAAAATAATGAGACTTCCAGTTTAAAATAACATAGAGTTACCTTGGAGGACCTAGAAAGAGGACACATTTTCTAGGAAGACTCTATGGTAGCGGTGCAGTTTTGTGTCCAGTGGATAATTGAATCAGCAGATACAGGGGCCCTACTGTAATCAGTGCAAGCAGAGTTCATATTTATTGTTGTTGTTATGTGCCTCCCAGTTGACTTTGATTTATGACAACCTGTCCTAGGGGGTTTGTGTCAAGATTTAGGAGATTATCGGATGATAATCTAAAATCTCTAAAAAGGTTTTTGTTCCACCAGCCCTGGGGATGAAGGAAGAGAGGCAGCAGCCACTGCTAGAGAGCCTTTAGGTGGGTTTTGAAAGGGGCGTAGCTGACTTACTGGACTGGTTTGGGAAGCCAGCAAAAGGAGGACCAAGCCAGGGGACCCCAGGACTGTTTTGAAAGCGAGGAGGTGCAAGAACTGATGGGAAGATCCCCTTAGAAATGGTTTGGATACAGTAATTAATCTGGGTGCTATGGGAGAGGGGTGTGTTTCTTGATGTGTTGGTTTTATACATCTTGTGGTTTGTTTTATTTGAAGTAAGATTTCTTTTAGGCTTTTTTTTTTAATTTAAATTTTTATAAAGGTGTTTAAACATCCAACTCAAGTATGTAAACATTGTATGAACAACAACTGTGGGACATAAGAAAAATACATTGGACTGAAATCCACATCTTACATATATGTTCTTGGATCCCAAAACTACCTTCCTGGGTGAAGACATCTGGGGAACAAGTGTCTTTCCAAAGGTCTCTCTGTGTCTTACTGAAGTAAGATTTTTTTTTAAGTTGAAAAGGATTGTCAGGCAGGTCATTCTGAATTTTGCATACTTGCAGTAAAAACAGGACACAATTGATAACTAAAGCAGTGAGCAATGTGGCTGCCATGAAAACAATGGCAAAATGATGAGTAAAATATTATAAAATTGCTTCCAGTGTAAAATGAATATATCAAGAAAACGAGGTGTGTGTGGGGGAATGTATAAGATCCTCTTAAGTGGATGCAAAGATGGCTATCAAGTAAGACACTTCTGATTGGGGTTCCTCAGGGGGGCTCACAGGAATCTGGATGGTCTGGGCTCTGTTAATGAAATATCTCCAAGGAAAGTAATTTAAGAATAACTTTAAACGTAACCTACCAAAATAGGAATAGGTTTCTTGTGTGTGGACATAGTTAACAATTTTTATATAATCTCTTGAGATTCTCTCACCAAAATGTAGTAACATAGTAGCAACTTTATTAGAAAATCAGAAGTAACTACAGTATGAGATTATAGAATTGCCTATTCCAATGGTTCTTAACCTTTTCTTTACCAGGGACCCCCTTTAAATATCTTTTGTTGCCGTGATCTTCCAAGACTTAACTCAAGATTTAAAACAAACCAAAACAATAACAATAATACAATTACACCATCCAACACCATCCATTAAACCTTCCCTCAGAGGCACTGGAGGGGGAGGGAAAATTTTTCTCCTGCTTCTTCCTGCAAATTTGTGGCTGGAGCAGATTAAGGTGGGCCAAGCAACTTTTTGCGGACCCCCTGTGAGGACATTGTGGCCCCCTGGAGGCCCATGGACTCCAGGTAAAGAACCACTGGTCTGGACCATTGGTGCCTGGTCATTCCTGGGAAGGTTGCCCCCCAGCCCCTCTTTACCCCATTTGGGGTCCATGGGGGTGGGATGCCCCTTCCTCAGGGAAGAAAAATGATGCGGGTTTGAGTCTTGTATGGATATAGTTTTGACTTTCAGGACTTGTTTGTACATCCTCTAGCAGTGATAATAAACTGAATTGTTGGTTAAGATGCCCCACTGTGTTAGAAACTTTCTATTGAATTATTTGTTGTTGCGTTCCTTCAAGTCACATCTGTCTTATGGTGACCCTAAGGCGATCCTATTGCAGGGGTATTTTTTTTGTAAGATATTTTCAGAGTTGATTGGCTTTTGCCTTCCTCTGACTGAGAGAGTGTGACTTCTCCAAGATCACCCAGTGGGTGGACACCTGTTTATCCAGGGACCTCTGGGTTTATGTACTGGTACCTGGGAATTTTCTTCAGAACAACCCTGTGAGGTAAATTAGGGTAGGAAATGATGATTGGCCCCTGTCACTCAGCAAGCATGGTGGGTAATTGGGGGATTTGAACACAGGGCTTTCTGAAACGGAGCACTCTAGCCACTCTGGTATGTTGTCTAGAGATATGATAAATATTTTTGAATGACTCATGGGAAGTACATTGCATGTGAGTTTCCCCTTGTTTCTAGAACCTTGTTAAGATTTTATTGCAGGTTAGTGCACAGTAAATGCAAACTTTTATGGATTATTATATTAATATAATATAACCTCAAGATGCCAAATTAAATTAAATGAAATTAAATGCTATTAGGGTATCTGCCCCAATTTGGGGCTTGAAGTCAGGTTTGTGATATGATAGCCTAACTGCTGTATTATTTTGAATTCTGACAATATTTTACAAAGGTTTGATCAGAATAGGAGGTGAAGCTTTGCTTTAATCTTTCATGTACCATACTGTGTTTGTAGTTGCACAATGTTTACTCAAATGTTTATGCTGATCTATGACCGTAATAAATAGTATCTGTCTATCTACTCAAATGTATGTCCCATGATTGTTAGCAGGCTTGCTTCTGTGTAATGGTTGGAGCCTAAAGATTGTCCATTAATTCTTTGTTTTATGTTAGGATGGGCAACTGTGGCACTCCAGATGTTTTTCGGTTGCAGCTCCCATGACTCCTCACCATTGGCTTTCTCACCTGAGAATTGCAGTCTGGAAGGCCACAGTGGGCCTCACTTCTGCTATGCAAATATTAAACTAAAATGGATAGAGGAACAAAATATGGGAAAGCCTCCGTATTTAATAGTTGCATGCAGGCATTTCTCTTGACATTGAGAGTGGTGGCACAAGGGAGCAGAGATGGTTTCTGCCTACCATTATAGTCTTCTCTTGTACACAGATCTTGATCCATAGGCTATTTGCTGTCCCATAGCATCAATTTCAGTGTTAAAGTTCTATGACGTCATGTCCAGAATAGAGGGGAAAACAAAGCTAAGTTGAATTTGCTCTGCAATAAGGAAATAGCAACAAAAATTGGTGAGAGGAGGAAGCAGCCTGGTATAAATTAATGTACTTTTGCTTTTATAAATGAAGACAGGTCAGTGAATAAGTAAAAGGTGCATTGTCATAAGGCAATTTTCTGTACTGCATATTTTGTTGGTGATTTATGTGCTAGAGTAAGAACAGGGCAAGAGCTTAATGAGATAAGGAGGAGTGGTCCCTCTCCCAGTAAGACCTGTGCTGATGCATGCAAACACACACACATACGGAGAGAGAGTGGCATACCTTCAACAATGTTGAAGGTTCAACAATGACCTGTAAAGATTCTGGTAATGTCATGCATCTATACACTTAATAGCTTTAGCAGTTGGATCTTTTCATTAATTTTTCTATAAAGCAGAAGTAGGAATGTGTCTCTCTAGCTATTGTTGGACTCCAACTCCCATCAGCTATACCAGACATTGGTCAGGGATGAGAAGATTGTAGTCTGATAATACCAATGCCAGAATCATCAGTGCCATGGTGTTTTTGGTTTATATGTAGGATTGTGAAAGCTGAACATCAAAGAAAGCTGACAGGAGGAAAACCAATTTGTTTGCAGTGTGATGCTGGAGGAGATTCTGCAGATACAATGGACTGCTATAAAGACAAATGAATGGGTCTTTGAGCAAGTCAAACCTGAACTCTCACTCGAAGCCAAAACGATGAAGTTGAGACTATCATACTTTGGACAGATAATGAGAAAACATGACTTATTAGTAAAGATGGTAATACTTGGTAAAGTGAAAGGCAGTAGGAAAGACGGAAGGTCCACATTACAGATGGATTGATTCAATAAAGTAAGCTACAGCTTTCAGTTTATAATATGTGGGCATGCCTGTTGATCAGTGGCTTTCAACCTGTGGGTCTCCAGATGTTGTTGGACTACAATTCCCAGGAGCCCTCTGAGGTCTCAGCTTGACAGCCAGGTCGTCCTCCCAGTCATTAGTGAGGCTGTAGGATTGAACTCACAGCCTCACTAATGACTGGGAGGACCACCTGGCTGTCAAGGTGAGACCTCAGAGGGCTCCTGGGAACTGTAGTCCAACAACATCTGGGGACCCACAGGTTGAGAACCACTGCTGTTGATGACTGAGGCTGATGGAGGTCTCTCATTCATAAAGTCGTCATGTATTGAAGCTGACTTGATAGTAAATAACAACAAGCATTGGACCCAGCTCTTGCTTTGCCATCATCCTGAAGTTGCTTTGTTCTTTACATGGTGGGCTGGACTACCAAGGAGGAACATGTCGCTAAATACTAGTAGCTCACTGGAGTGTATTTGAGGTCTTTCAGGCTCTTAAACATTTGCTGATTCAGATATCATTGGAACATTGGTGTGCCTGGGTGACATGAAGTAGGAAAGTCTGTCTGTTTGTGTTTTTACAATAGCTTCCAAAACTTGGTTTTCCCTGTCTGTAAAAATTAGAACATGAACACATCTACCTAGTTGGGGAACTAGATAAATATTGTAGAGTTCTTTGTGACATTTCAGAAGCTCTATAGTTAAAGAACAAGAACAGAGGAAGGGATTGTGAGAGGCGTACTTCACTTTACATGTGTTTAAAGAAGCATGTTTAACTTGGCTGCTTTTATTTTGGAGAAAAAGGAGATAAGGTACTCCAATCTGAAAGGTCCAGATCTAGATTGGGAACCTTACACTGGTTTTCTTGTCATTTCTCATTTCCATCTAACTGCCTAGTTGATTCAATCAGTCCTGGTTATTTCTGTTTTGTACTCCCAGTGGTAACCAGTAACTCTGTATGAGAGGAAGTGAGAGATCTGATCCATTTGCATTGTATATATTTTTCTTGTTGGACAGAGAATAATAAGTATACAGTAGCAAGCTAATAAGCTATACTATAAACTGTACACAGCAGAAGATAGGATTTTTTAAAAAAAATTGGTACAGGATCTGAATTCGAATTCTTGGGCTACATTCTAGCAGTTGACACAGTGCAGGACCAAAGCACAGTAGACGGGACCATATGTATTCTTATTAATTTCAAGTTTTTTTTCAACAAGTATACAAAGTATAGGCCTAAATACCCTGAAGGCACCACATCTAATCTTGGAAGCTACTATCAGGTGCTGTAGGATATATTTCAGAGGAAGGAGCTGGCAAAACCATCTGAGTATTTCTTGCCTAAGAAACCCCTTTGAAGTTCACGGGTTGCCATAAATCAATAGGTGAGGCGCATGCACATGCATGCACATGCAGTGTTGGAATATAAAGTACAGCTCAGTTCTTTCTATGTCTGCTCAGGTGTAAGTGCCTGGACAACACCTTTCCAGACTACATGCCTATGCTCAGTTCAAGGTATGCAATGCATTTCATATTCTTTTGTGCATCAGATAGGTGGATGGGAAGGTTACATCAGGTTTATCTACATCTTGTATTTACCTCACATTGCTCCAGGAGAGCAGGTAGGAAAAACATTTGTGAAATGGAAAAGTTCTAACCTGGAATGAAGGAAATGGATCACAAATGATTAATGTGTGTCTTGGCATGTAGCCTGTTCACTTTGTGGACCCCAATACATTTTGTGGATGTGCTCATTAGACTCCACTGCATTGTCTTATGAGACAATGAAACTTCTTTTCTGTTTCTCTCTTTCTTACTACCCACTAAGTTGTGCTGTACATCTGAGCATTCTAGAGTAAGAGTAGGAAATCCACATTAAGCATTCAAAGAAGGCATCTCATTGTGTTGCTTGAGGCACTGTGGACCCTGCCTGACTTCAGTGAAGCCTCTTATGGAAGGTTTCTGTCTGTGATGGAGAGCACACGTCCCATGCAGTCATTTGCAGATTCGCGCATCAGACAGGCAACTGGGATGGGGAAGCTACACCAGGCTTGTCAAAGGCAGATTGCTAAGTTGTTCATGGTAAAGAGACCACTCCTACCCTGGGAGTGGAAGAGGGATTGGAAACAGAGTACCATTCTTCTGGAAAATTATTTGATTCATCCTGTATCTTACCTTATTTTCCCTTGCTTTGGGATATGGATTTGGAGTTGGGTTTGAGTCTTGCCAAATAGGTACTGGGTTCAAATTCCAAAGACATGCTGCTGTAGATAATCACAAAGGGCCATGCATTGTAACAAAGGTAAAACTGGTAATGTAGTAGCTCTCTGCTTTTTTTTTTTTTTTTGCAATTGGATGTTTTGGCTTTTTAGAGGCTTTGCTGAGTTCTCAGCAACATTTCTTAATCAGAAGGAAATTTCATGACTGGTAGTGCTTTCAGCAGATGGCTCTTGAATGAAAAAATAAATTAGGGAGTAAATAGTCAGTCATCTAAAATACAATGAAATGAGCCTGAGAAGCACTGATCCTAAAGGTGGAATGAGATAGATTTGTAATTTGGCTGAGAATTCTATATACCTCTCCCTAAGCTGCAAATTGCAGGATTCCGTACGTTTTTGCAATGGCAGTTTTAAAGTGGAATCATAGGGCTATAACTGTGTAGGGTAAAAGGGCCACTGGTGTAGGAGATCAGGGTTCATTTGGGGAGTTCAGAATAAATGATCAAAGAAGAAATCCACGTGACCTTTGCTCTTTCTCAAGGAAATAACTGCACAATTCTGATCTGAATTGAATACATATCACTTGTCTCATTTGACAACCAATGTCCTTACAGTGGCTCTGTTTTGTGTCCTGAGTTTCTGTTATTTGCAAGGGTGTATCCCTGGGCAGAGATACTGTCTTCTCTTAGGAGATGTTTGCACACCTGGCTGTGGTCCAATATATGTCCACCCTGGGGTCATTGACTTGTATGCTTGCATGTATGCCATGAGTGTTTACATTCTGCTTCCTTCTACTTATTTTAGAATCTTTATAAAAATAATTTTGCCCTGTTTTGCATCCTCCAGTTAAAATTGCCAGAGGGAGGGAAGGCTACATTGCCCTTCATCAGATCTTGGCAGGCCCCATCTTTTGCTGTGTCCCATTTTTTTTTTACTTTAAAAAGTGCCCCCCAATCCCCCCCCCAGCCATGGGGAACAGTTTCACAACATTTGGAGGTGGGGCTGGGCCATTTTAGCCCAGGAGAGACCTTTTTATTACACAGAAAGGCAGCCAGAAGTTAACGTCTGTTTACAAAACGGTTTCTCCCCGTCCCAAAACCAGGAGAGGACCTGGTAAAAATTCCCCACCCCAAGTTAAATGAAAAATAGAAATGTTGAAAGCAGCAATACCGTAAATTCTTCAGAGTGCATGATCTTGCTACAGCGGTAAGGCATTATTTTAGGCATTGAGATGAATAATTGATCTGAATGTTTGTCTGGTTGTGACTGTCTTTTCCTCTTCTCTCTCCTCTGCCCTGACTGCAGCACATGGAAATACAGTGTTAGTTTTCTTCTGTGGGGTGGGGATTGTGGGGTTAGATTGTGTCACAGCTAACATTCATAGAATGAAACTGCGATTAACCAAGAAACCGAAGAGAAAGACGAAGTCAAGGGATTCCATTGTTCTCTTGTCTTCTATCAGGTTACTGACACTTGTGACAAAAATGTGTCTGACTTCTGTTTCAACTGAACAATTGGGTCTTGAGTTGCTTATAAAAAAACTGACATTTTTCTTGATGTACAGTATGATCCTAGGGTCTGAAGTAACCTGTGGTATAAGGAGAGGTGAAATTTTGCACACTGCTGCTTTGTTTTCTGTAACGGATTTGATGATAAAAATGTCAGACAGATGAGGTGAAGTAGATTAGTACAGTACTGCAAACCCTCGAACATTTCAAAGATGAAAACTGGGATATGTATGGCTAAGCAGCATCAGAGTGTGGTCAAGATGGCAAAAGTTATTAATGAGAAAGAACACAGAAACTAGGAGAGGTGGCAAAAGTTTGCTTTTGCCTGAGCCTACTAGGAAGAGCAAGATTCCACACTTCCTCTTCTCTTCCTGACTTAATTGAATGCAGACTACTTTTGCACTGTGAACTCAGTTTGCAGCAACTGAAATAAGCTGAGAACAAAGTGAAAAGGAGGAGGAGGAGAGAGAAACTGGGACATTTTAAAAGCAGGTGAAAAAATGGGATGACAGAGAATTAATTGGGACTGTCCCTGCCAAATCAGGACAGTTGGAAGGTATGGTACTGTTGCACTTCGATGGACATTCTCAGTGACTGAGTGTGAAAAATTAATATCCACACTGCTTTTGTTATGACTTTATTTTAATATTTTTATACTCTTATATACAGTACTCTTCTACATTAACAAAATTCCACGGTCTTGAAAACATTATTACAACGTAAGTATAGGTCTCCACAGCTGACTGTGCTAGTTGTTAAAATCAACAATGCTTGTTTAAACATGTGGAAGGTTTTTAATAGGTGTTGAAATACCAACAAGTTTCACACTTGTCATACTGCATTACGGGTAGAGATTCCACCAGTAGGGCACCACAACAGAAAAGGCCCTCCCTCTGTTTGCTGCAAGATGGTTTGTGAGTGATGGACCAGCCAGGAGCCCTTGATGCATAAATGTTGACAAATGGGCAGGTTGATATGGAAGAAGGCACTTCCCCAGGTGATCTGGTCCCAAGTTATTAAGGGCCTACGTGTTAATATATCATCTTGAACCTGGCCTGGTACTATCCTGTCAACTAATGCAGTTCTTTTAGTGAAGGTATACTATGCTCATGATGGGCTGCCCTTTCTAGCATCCTAAATGCTGAGTTTTCTACTATCTACAGTTTCAGTGGGAATCTCATGTTGGCCTCCTACTGACAGCAGTAGCAGAAGAAGCAGCTTGTTATTCTGGTAGGTTTTCCTGACAACAGCTGATGACTACTGTATTTGGAATATACAGCCCTTCTCCCCACCCCCTTGGAATCTCTGTACAATAAGAGCAGGAGTTATTTGTGCTCATAAACATGTCCCCCACCACCCTTGCCAAACAGAAAATACAGTTCCTGACTCATAGACAGTACTTTTATTTGAATGTGGAATCCAAAGCCAGTACTGTATAGATTGCAAAATTGGGGTTCACTGGAGACTGATAGCAGTGTACAGAGGCCAGTGGTGAGTACAAAATGCAGAATGATCCAAACAAGACTTGAGTCAACTAGAAAACAGGGATTATGGTAGACAACCAGCTCAGAAACCATAACTCGGTTCAGTTGTAGGTGCTGCATAATTGAATCTCTAATGTTGCCTGGGTCAAGTTGGTACTTAGCTTTGGATTGCAATTTATGCCAACTATATGAGATTTGGCTATACAGTATAGTCAAAGGAAAACTTCAAAAAGCTGCTTTGGGAGACTACAGCTTCCAGAAGCCACTGTGTTGGTTGCCATGCTGGCTGGGGGATTGTGGGAGGTGTAGTCAAGAAAAAATAACTTTTTCACACTCTGATCCAATAGCACCCAGTAAAGCATGCTATTTAACATGTTGCATTAATTATGAATATGTGATAAAACCAGGTTGAGCAAGTTAATGTCAGAGCAACCCAGAAAACCTTTCTAGAAAGCAAGTCTTACTAATTTCTCAAACTTGTAATTAAGATCTGTAAGATTTGATCAGGTGGAAGAAGTTTGTTTTCCACAAGATGGGAGTTAATCCACTTGTTTTCAGCTGAAAAGCCTAACTCATTAGCACAAAATCATTTTAATGAGCTGATTTGTCTGTTCAGATGTTTCTACTTTGTTATTTGCCGTTTGTGTGATATTTCCTCCATTCTGAAGGACCAGGGTTGCCTGTTTCCAATTATTTTTATTTGAGTGTAAGATCTGTGGCTGATTGGTGCTATTTTTTTAACAGTTGATTAAGTCCAGTCTTCATTCCTGCAGCAGAGAGTCATCAGGCTTTGCCCAGGCATGGTAATTTGCAGTGCTGGATTCTAATCTGAAAACGGACTGGCAGCCAGTGGAGCTGTTGCAACAAGGGAGTTGTGGGCTCCCTGTAGCAGCCCCATTTAACAATCTGGCTGCAGTTCTTTGGGCCAATTGAATTTTTTGAGCACTTTTCAAAGGCAGCACATTTGTAGAGTTCATTGCAGTAATCTAGACAGGATGTAACCAAGTTATGTACCACCATTGCCAGATCTGTTTTCTCCAGGGGGCCGTTTACACAATGAAAATGTCGTGAGATGAATCGTGATGAACCGTGGTTGTTCACACATTCATCGTGATGATCTCCTTTTCCATGCAAGCTAAGTCAGGCTTTCTCTACACTAATGTAACTCCCCAACCCCCCCACCCAATTCTGGCCCTATAATGCAACATGATGTGTGGCCCTATCCTAAAATTTGGTGTGATAATGCCACATGACGTACAGCCCTGCCCACACCAGACTCGGGGTACACCACCTAAATCCGGATTTTAGAAAACTAGTGTGAACAAAGAATCCACACTGGATTCAGGGGGTGGGGAGGCAGGACAATCACTGCCTGACAGGTGCCACCATTTCCAGTGTGTGGCTGCTTGTTCTGACCTCAGGACACCTGGAAGGCAGAGCCCTGGTGCAGTTATTTATTCTGAGGTCAGAGTGAGTGGCTGCATTGGAGGTAAAAATCCAGATGAATAAGATTCTGGCTTTGGCCAAGGTGTGGTGCTTAAATCCGGGCCAGAGTAGTCCAGATTTCATCTGGTGCAGCTCTGGGACAAAGTAGTTTGAATTTCAATTGGATTTATACCCCCAGTATAGACAAGTCCTCAGTTTTGGAAGTGCTGATGAGAACTATTATGGGGTGAAACTCTTGTCTCTTTTAATCTCTACAAATGCAATATCTGCTCCAGCTATCCTTACCTGTCATCCCCTAGATGTGTTACACTACATCTCCCATTATTCCCAGCCAGCATGAAAATAATGGAAAGTGTAATCCAAAACACACACCGATAGCTCCAGATAAAAGAAGGCTGAAAGAGACAAAACAGAAAAACAGAAAAGTGTACTGTGGTACTTGAAGGCAAGCAAAATTGTTATAGCAGGAGTTTTCATCTGTGAGAGCTTGTGCTATAATAACTTGGTTAGTTCTTAAGGTGCCATAAGACTCCGTTTCTTGCTGCAACAGGCCTAACACGGCTACTGCTCTAGAAATTGTTGCAAACTGCAAAGCTTTTCTGTGCAGTGAAGAGAGCTATAGAAATAGCTTCTTGAAGTCTGTGATAGTTCTGGCTTCAACAGATTGCTGGTCGAAACAAAACATGAGAATAGATCTGTTCCAGTGTTACCTATAGACTAGAATTTTGTAGCAGCCAGGATGAATTAGAGGCAAGGTGGAATTTCTAGTCACTGTTGACCAAGGCATTGGCCATAATAACAACCATCTGAAAGGGGAAAGCAAGAGGTGGCTTAACCTCAGCTTGTTATTTCTACAAGAATCAGCATGTATGAGGAAATATTGGCTTGGAGCAATTTTCAATGTATGCGCTTGGCTTTGTAGGCAGAGATTGCAGGTTGTTTCATGCAGAAACTCCCTGGTTATTCCCAGGTGAAATTGCTGGGTGCTGGAAGTTAACTGATACATGCTTGTGTTTGGCACTTTCCAGGAAGGTGGTGAATTCTATTTGTGTAACTGGCAGGAAATTAATTACTAGGTACAAATTATAAATCTTCATTCTATACCTAGTCAGTTGGTATTTGCTTTGGGGCGTGAAATAGTGAACACTATTGCATGCCTGAAATGTACTACCCTTGGGTACATTATTAGCTTTTTTGTGATATTTATAAAGAAAATTGTTTCTTCAGCCATGTGTGTTAGGGAGGGAAGAGAAACACCCTCACTGAGACTTCAGTTATCACTTTTGGGGCCTACACATGAAATTACTGTACTGGGTCCATACATTTGGTGCTGCTAGAAGAGTTACTGAGATTTTTAACTGTCCTCAGTGGACTATACCTCTTGTCATAATTTTATTTATTAATTAAAATATTTTTAAAGCATCGCTTCATCTGTATGGATACTGGTAATGCAATGGAATATCATGGAAGCAACAAAAATGTCAATCATTGAAACATAGAAAAGCAGTAGAACCGTTTCTCCCCACAACATAAATGAGCTAGTTAGAATTCTTGGCAAACAAAAAAGGGTTTGAGCAGTTTTGGTGCCCAGTCACATCTGGTATTCCACATTCTGGGAACCATTCACACTATGCAATTTCAGAACTGTTATTCCACGTTAACGGCCATGGTTGTTTCCTATGGATTCCTGGGGTTTGCAGTTTGATGATCGCTCTGACAGTGAATTCTAAGCGCCCCTCCCTAAATTGCAAGTCCCGGGATTCCATAGGACAAAACCATGGCAGCTGAAGTGGAGTAATAGTTCTGTAATTGTATAGTGTGAATGGGCTCTGGGGTGTTGTAACCTAAAAGGTTTTTTGTTTTTCACTCTGGATGAATTCTTACACAGATATGTGCTTCCATTAATTGCAAATGCTTCAGCAACTTAAAAAAAAAAGTTGTGTTAAATTGATGTAGTTATTCACATTACTTTTCAGAAAGAAATTCTTTTTCTGGCCTGTAATCTTTCACACACCTTTTCTGTTGGTATCAGTTATCTCAAAGTAGAAGTGATTAGGGGTATGAATCCTTCTCTCTGTCTCTCTCATATTATGGCTATGTCCCAGTGAGCAAAGACAAAGGACATTTAGCATTTCTCTAGGAGTTACTGAGAAAAAAGCTGGAGTTGAGCTTGGGAATATTACTTTTTTGGTATACAGTTCACAGAATCCCCCAGCCAGTAGATTACTTCACCTAGTGCAACATCTAAATTTAATTGTTGGCTTTGTTGATGTATAGATTGCCATGTTACTCTGAGCTTCTGCTATAAGCCAGTTCAGGTGCCATTGTGTTTTGAAAAGGATAACCAGTCTTTTTTGTCCACAAAGAGAAGAGCTATCTAAGTAAACTGATACTTTAACATCACTTGAGTTTCTGCAGTCTCCATCTTGGAAATCATGCTGCTTGCCAAAACAATGGCTGCTGCATCTGGCCAGATTTTGGGGGCTTTTTGTTTCTTCCTGCTTCTCCTAAATGTTGTTTTATCCAGCCTGATGGAGAGTACTAGAAAACATAAAAGCCCAGGTAGAAACATTTGTGATCCTACTAAAAATATCCACAAATCCTGAATTTTATTTCTACTCTTCTTTAATTATGGTTTAGAATTGTAATTGTTTATATTTTTATTTGTATCTCTTGGCTGGATGGCCGTCTGTCGGGAGTGCTTTCATTGTGTGTTCCTGCATGGCAGGGGGTTGGACTAGATGGCCGTTGTGGTCTCTTCCAACTCTATGATTCTATGACCCTATGGTTGTTCCCATTTCTCCCCCTTTACTGAACAGTCAGGATGTCCAAGATGTATGATGCCTTATTAGTCTGATTAAAACCTTATTTAGAAAAAAAACACCACTCTTTCTTCTCTCCATTTCATTTTTAAATGCTTATTTTTCAATGGTTCCTAATATTTTGAAGTTTTAAACAGTACAATGCAATACAGGTCTGCTCAGAACTAAGCCTGATTGACTTCAGTGGGACTTAGCGCCAGGTAGATGTACACAGGATAGTAATTTAAGTCTTTTGGTAGTGCTGACTCAGAAATAAGCTCAACTGACTGCAGTGGAACTTACTCCAAGGTTGAATTATTTTGGGGGTTGTAATGTCAACGTTATTCTTGGTGGGAATTTCTGCTCAAAAACCTCACTTAGAGGGGTGTTGTGGATGCACATGCTGTTTTCAGCATCAAATGGACAATAGCCTGATTTCAACAGCATCTCTCTCTCTGAGAAACAATAGATAGGATGGGAGAGCTACCCATAGATATACGTGTTTAACTCCTACTCATTCAAAAAGGAAAATTAGGTAGAAATGAGAGGGTTAATAAGAACAAGAAACCAGGAAAAGGGCAGCCTTCTGATTCCACATTAAGCAGAAGATGTTGGCCAGAAAATGTGGCTAACATGTGGCTGGGGGGAAGGAATGGGGGGAGGAGTATGAAAATGAAGCCATATATCACAAATGTGGGAGGGAAAAACAATAGCCTAGATTGATATTATGGGGGAACATCTCTCTCTGGCTTTTCTTTGCAAATGAAGATTCAGGAAGGACTCATCCTGCGCTTTCTGCAAGCGCGCTGATGACTGAAAAGGCCAATTTGAGATAAACATGTCCGGTTGCAGAAAGCACAGCAGAAGGTCTCCTTGGGTGATGCTTCTGGGTTATGATTCTTTCTGCGTTGTCGTTTCTCTTCAAGACTTGTTCGGCGTGAGTTCTCAAATAAGGCTGCAGCATTGTGGATAGTGCGTCTCCATGCCTCCCGATGTGAGGCCAGGGCGGACCATTGTTGGTGATCAATTTGGCCGAGCCTGAGATGTTGTTTCAGGGAGTCCTTGTATCGCTTTTTTGGAGCACCCCTCTTACGCTGACCCGTGGCGAGTTCACCGTAGAGTACAGTCGTCCCTTCACATTCGCGGGGGTTCCGTTCCGCGGACCACCGCGCATGTGAAAAAACCGCGAATAACGACACCCCTCCCCCCTCCCTCCCCAGGCCTTCGCGGGGCCTTCCTAGGCCCCGCGAAGGTCTCCCCGGCCCTCCCTCCCTCCCTCCCCAAGCCTTCGCGGGGCCTTGCTAGGCCCCGCGGAGGTCTCCAAGGCCCTCCCTCCCTCCCTCCCCAGGCCTTCGCGGGGCCTTCCGAGGCCCCGCAGAGGCCTCCCCGGCCCTCCCTCCCGCCCTCCCTCCCCAGGCCTTTGCGGGGCCTTGCTAGGCCCCGCGGAGGTCTCCCCGGCCCTTCCTCCCGCCCTCCCCAGGCCTTCGCGTCTCCGGACGCCCCAGGATCGCCTCCCCAGCCCTGCCCACCGCGTCCCCAGGCCTTCCTGGGGCCTCCGGAGCGTCTCCGGAGGCCCCAGGATTGCCTCCCCAGCCCTCCCCAGGATCGCCTCCCCAGCCATCCCCACCCCGTCCCCAAGCCTTCCTGGGGCCTCCGGAGCGTCTCCGGAGGCCCCAGGATCGCCTCCCCAGCCCTCCCCACCCCGTCCCCAGGCCTTTCTGGGGCCTCCGGAGATGCTCCGGAGGCCCCAGGATCGCCTCCCCAGCCCTCCCCACCGCGTCCCCAGGCCTTCCTGGGGCCTCCGGAGCGTCTCCGGAGGCCCCAGGATCGCCTCCCCATCCCTCCCCACCCCGTCCCCAGGCCCTTCTGGGGCCTCCGGAGATGCTCCGGAGGCCCCAGGATCGCCTCCCCAGCCCTCCCCACCCCGTCCCCAGGCCTTTCTGGGGCCTCCGGAGATGCTCCGGAGGCCCCAGGATCGCCTCCCCAGCCCTCCCCACCCCGTCCCCAGGCCTTCCTGGGGCCTCCGGAGCGTCTCCGGAGGCCCCAGGATCGCCTCCCCAGCCCTCCCCACCCCGTCCCCAGGCCTTTCTGGGGCCTCCGGAGATGCTCCGGAGGCCCCAGGATCGCCTCCCCAGCCCTCCCCACCCCGTCCCCAGGCCTTTCTGGGGCCTCCGGAGCATCTCTGGAGGCCCCAGGATCGCCTCCCCACCGCGTCCCCAGGCCTTCCTGGGGCCTCCGGAGCGTCTCTGGAGGCCCCAGGATCGCCTCCCCAGCCCTCCCCACCCCGTCCCCAGGCCTTTCTGGGGCCTCCGGAGATGCTCCGGAGGCCCCAGGATCGCCTCCCCAGCCCTCCCCACCCCGTCCCCAGGCCTTTCTGGGGCCTCCGGAGCATCTCTGGAGGCCCCAGGATCGCCTCCCCACCGCGTCCCCAGGCCTTCCTGGGGCCTCCGGAGCGTCTCCGGAGGCCCCAGGATCGCCTCCCCAGCCCTCCCCACCCCACCCTCAGGCCTTTCTGGGGCCTCCGGAGATGCTCCGGAGGCCCCAGGATCGCCTCCCCAGCCCTCCCCACCCCGTCCCCAGGCCTTCCTGGGGCCTCCGGAGCGTCTCCGGAGGCCCCAGGATCGCCTCCCCAGCCCTCCCCACCGCGTCCCCAGGCCTTCCTGGGGCCTCCAGAGCGTCTCCGGAGGCCCCAGGATCGCCTCCCCAGCCCTCCCCACCGCGTCCCCAGGCCTTCCTGGGGCCTCCGGAGCGTCTCCGGAGGCCCCAGGATCGCCTCCCCATCCCTCCCCACCCCGTCCCCAGGCCCTTCTGGGGCCTCCGGAGATGCTCCGGAGGCCCCAGGATCGCCTCCCCATCCCTCCCCACCCCGTCCCCAGGCCTTTCTGGGGCCTCCGGAGATGCTCCGGAGGCCCCAGGATCGCCTCCCCAGCCCTCCCCACCCCGTCCCCAGGCCTTTCTGGGGCCTCCGGAGATGCTCCGGAGGCCCCAGGATCGCCTCCCCAGCCCTCCCCACCCCGTCCCCAGGCCTTTCTGGGGCCTCCGGAGCATCTCTGGAGGCCCCAGGATCGCCTCCCCACCGCGTCCCCAGGCCTTCCTGGGGCCTCCGGAGCGTCTCTGGAGGCCCCAGGATCGCCTCCCCAGCCCTCCCCACCCCGTCCCCAGGCCTTTCTGGGGCCTCCGGAGATGCTCCGGAGGCCCCAGGATCGCCTCCCCAGCCCTCCCCACCCCGTCCCCAGGCCTTTCTGGGGCCTCCGGAGCATCTCTGGAGGCCCCAGGATCGCCTCCCCACCGCGTCCCCAGGCCTTCCTGGGGCCTCCGGAGCGTCTCTGGAGGCCCCAGGATCGCCTCCCCAGCCCTCCCCACCCCGTCCCCAGGCCTTTCTGGGGCCTCCGGAGATGCTCCGGAGGCCCCAGGATCGCCTCCCCAGCACTCCCCACCGCGTCCCCAGGCCTTCCTGGGGCCTCCGGAGCGTCTCCGGAGGCCCCAGGATCGCCTCCCCAGCCCTCCCCACCCCACCCTCAGGCCTTTCTGGGGCCTCCGGAGATGCTCCGGAGGCCCCAGGATCGCCTCCCCAGCCCTCCCCACCCCGTCCCCAGGCCTTCCTGGGGCCTCCGGAGCGTCTCCGGAGGCCCCAGGATCGCCTCCCCAGCCCTCCCCACCGCGTCCCCAGGCCTTCCTGGGGCCTCCAGAGCGTCTCCGGAGGCCCCAGGATCGCCTCCCCAGCCCTCCCCACCCCATCCCCAGGCCTTTCTGGGGCCTCCGGAGATGCTCCGGAGGCCCCAGGATCGCCTCCCCAGCCCTCCCCACCGCGTCCCCAGGCCTTCCTGGGGCCTCCGGAGCGTCTCCGGAGGCCCCAGGATCGCCTCCCCATCCCTCCCCACCCCGTCCCCAGGCCCTTCTGGGGCCTCCGGAGATGCTCCGGAGGCCCCAGGATCGCCTCCCCATCCCTCCCCACCCCGTCCCCAGGCCTTTCTGGGGCCTCCGGAGATGCTCCGGAGGCCCCAGGATCGCCTCCCCAGCCCTCCCCACCCCGTCCCCAGGCCTTTCTGGGGCCTCCGGAGATGCTCCGGAGGCCCCAGGATCGCCTCCCCAGCCCTCCCCACCCCGTCCCCAGGCCTTTCTGGGGCCTCCGGAGATGCTCCGGAGGCCCCAGGATCGCCTCCCCAGCCCTCCCCACCCCGTCCTCAGGCCTTTCTGGGGCCTCCGGAGATGCTCCGGAGGCCCCAGGATCGCCTCCCCACCGCGTCCCCAGGCCTTCCTGGGGCCTCCGGAGCGTCTCTGGAGGCCCCAGGATCGCCTCCCCAGCCCTCCCCACCCCGTCCCCAGGCCTTTCTGGGGCCTCCGGAGATGCTCCGGAGGCCCCAGGATCGCCTCCCCACCGCGTCCCCAGGCCTTCCTGGGGCCTCCGGAGCGTCTCCGGAGGCCCCAGGATCGCCTCCCCATCCCTCCCCACCCCGTCCCCAGGCCCTTCTGGGGCCTCCGGAGATGCTCCGGAGGCCCCAGGATCGCCTCCCCAGCCCTCCCCACCCCGTCCCCAGGCCTTTCTGGGGCCTCCGGAGATGCTCCGGAGGCCCCAGGATCGCCTCCCCAGCCCTCCCCACCGCGTCCCCAGGCCTTCCTGGGGCCTCCGGAGCGTCTCCGGAGGCCCCAGGATCGCCTCCCCAGCCCTCCCCACCCCGTCCCCAGGCCTTTCTGGGGCCTCCGGAGATGCTCCGGAGGCCTCAGGATCGCCTCCCCAGCCCTCCCCACCCCGTCCCCAGGCCTTTCTGGGGCCTCCGGAGATGCTCCGGAGGCCCCAGGATCGCCTCCCCAGCCCTCCCCACCCCGTCCCCAGGCCTTTCTGGGGCCTCCGGAGATGCTCCGGAGGCCCCAGGATCGCCTCCCCACCGCGTCCCCAGGCCTTCCTGGGGCCTCCGGAGCGTCTCTGGAGGCCCCAGGATCGCCTCCCCAGCCCTCCCCACCCCGTCCCCAGGCCTTTCTGGGGCCTCCGGAGATGCTCCGGAGGCCCCAGGATCGCCTCCCCACCGCGTCCCCAGGCCTTCCTGGGGCCTCCGGAGCGTCTCCGGAGGCCCCAGGATCGCCTCCCCATCCCTCCCCACCCCGTCCCCAGGCCCTTCTGGGGCCTCCGGAGATGCTCCGGAGGCGCCAGGATCGCCTCCCCAGCCCTCCCCACCCCGTCCCCAGGCCTTTCTGGGGCCTCCGGAGATGCTCCGGAGGCCCCAGGATCGCCTCCCCAGCCCTCCCCACCGCGTCCCCAGGCCTTCCTGGGGCCTCCGGAGCGTCTCCGGAGGCCCCAGGATCGCCTCCCCAGCCCTCCCCACCCCGTCCCCAGGCCTTTCTGGGGCCTCCGTAGATGCTCCGGAGGCCCCAGGATCGCCTCCCCAGCCCTCCCCACCCCGTCCCCAGGCCTTCCTGGGGCCTCCGGAGCGTCTCCGGAGGCCCCAGGATCGTCTCCCCAGCCCTCCCCAGGCCTTCATGGGGCCTCCAGAGCGCCTCCGGGGGCCCCGTGGACGCCTCCCTGGGCCTCCCCGCTCCCTCTATGTCTTTCACGGGGCCTCTGGAGGCCCCGTGTCGCGGTTTTGGGGGGGCCCCGGGGGGGCCCTCCCAAAACCGCGAATAACCGAAACCGCGAATGTCAAGTTCGCGAATGTGGAGGGACAACTGTACTATTTTTGGGAGGTGATGGTCCTCCATCCTAGAAACGTGCCCTGCCCAGCACAGCTATGTTCTCAACATACACCAAAGAAAACACATAAAAATATGGAGGACTTTAAAGTGTCACTTCTTATAGCACTAAAAACTACTGGCGTGGGTGTGCATTCATGTGAATGGTTACTCATTATTCCTGATGTTGGCATGCGTCATGTGAGGAGAAAAATGTGGAAATACCAGGCACAGTTAACATCACTTTCACCAAGTTTGGGTTTGTCTTCTTTTTCTTGTTGATATACTGACCTAAATCCAATGGGAGACATTTACTGGTGGAATTGCTTCTGTCAGTGGAATGGTGGCATGGGTGGCTGGGTAGTCTCCCAACCCTGCTGCAGCCTCTCATGAGCCTGCCCCCGGACCTGTTCTAGTGGGGATGGGGAAATCCCAGAGCTATTTTTGGAGTGGCACAGAGGGCTGCAGGATGTGATGAGAAGAAAATGACTTCCTGATCACTTCCTGTTATAAAGAAGGGCCTCTCTTAGGCTTAAAAACATGACTGAAATGCCCCCCACCTTATAGAGGTCTTTTTTTTTTAACAGGAGAGGGATGTGATCATCCCAAGATCACATGGGAGTCTAATATGGCCCTGTGACATTGTCCTCACCAGGCTGCCCCTACAGTTCCTAGCCTTGGCTGCCTATCACTTTCACTTTGCCCTATGGCCCCCCTTTTAAATCCCTTTCTGGATTTGGGTCCAGTGGCTCTAGGTGACCGTATTGTGGACAGGTTTGCTTAAAAATTTCTATGGTAAGTGTGACCACCCCTTATTCCAGGGTGAATAAAGCCAGTCTGTGTCAGTGTTAACAGTTTAACAACCCAGCTCAAATGGTTTATTATAACCAAATATCTTTAACAAAATCAGTCTTTGGTGGCAACTATATAATAATATTTCAACTAACTGATGTCAGACCTTGTCTTCACTCAATTCATCCCCCCCAATACATTCAACTCCCCACTCACTCTCACAGCTGAGTTATCCAACTATTCTGTGCTGGGATTGGCTACTTTCTGTCCTAAGCATTTTTTTTCACATCTGCAACATAGCTGCAAGGTGGTTCTTCACAGGTCCCCCAGCTTCTGATAGTTGCACACCTCAGTCTAAGTCACAGTGTATCTGAGGTACTTGGAGATGAACCTCTCCTGGTCATCTTAAGTCTGTTCCCTGACTAATAGGAAAGTTGAGCTACAAGGATTTCCCTTTCTTTGTGGCTGCTGTTGTGCTTCCTGTTTTATTGGTGCTGGGTATGTACGTGTTGTGAGATGGGAAAACTTTGCCCCCTCCATAGGGGAAAGGGTGAAGGAGCAGAGTGTTGTGCTGTGTTGTGTTGTGTGGGTAATCCAATAATTCTCAACCATTGGCTCTCCAAATGTTTCCACACATTCTTCAGTTTATGTTTTCTCTCATGGTCTATTATGACACTGATCTCTCTCACTACATGATCCTTTGTTGGCTGGAATTGTAAAATTATAGCAAAAACAACCATGGCTGTTAGCAACTATCATCTCAAGACACATAGGTAAGTTTACAGATACCCGACAATGGTTTTTGAAAGTTCAGGCCTCTGAATGTTTCAAAATCCTATTCCCAGAAGTCTTAGCCAGCACAGACAGTGCCAAGGGATTGTGGGAGTTGTGGTCCAAAACATTTGGAAGATCACAGTTTGAGAATCACCTGTAACACACTCATATAAGTGACTTATTAGCAAAAGCTGCTGCAACTGTGATAAGTGAGATGTTAAGTGTTTTCCCCAGCTGAGAAGTCATAGCAGTCATCACTTTGCTAGATTAAAGTAGATGAAAAACACTTGGAATAATGTGTTAGCAATTTGTGCCAAGTCTAAAACTTGGCAGTCACTGTTAGACCATGGGGACAACATTTTTGTTCAAAGGCATGGAAAATACATTTGGTTTTAGCTAAAAGTCTAGAAATGTAAAGTTGATAGACGTTTGTCTGGCATACATACTTTAACTTTCTGTAAACTGGAAGAAGTGCCTTTTTTATGGCTTATCTCTATCCTAGGGGAAAACTTTAGATGAGAAAATTAAAGAAAACATGGAAAGAAGAGGAGAAAGAGAGATCTTTTTGGAATGAAACCATTTTAATACCAATAGCTCATGCAGATAACAAGTAAAGCAAGGTAAATAAACCACAAAAATACTGGTTTGAATAGAATTCCAACAACTCATAGAAAATAACTAGATCCAAGTTTAACTGTATGATTCTGTGAACATGTCAAAAATAGAGAAAGAAAGAAAGAAGGTCCATAGGTATCCAGACTATGCATGGTGGCAAGCAACCACATCCAGGAACTCATGGAGTAAAAAGTTGGGCTTCTTCAGTGGAGTTAATTTCAGTGTTCAACATGTCAGTTCATACCATCCAACATTTCACAGATGAAAATTGAGACACGTGTAGCCAAGCAACATCAGATACTAAAAGTTATTAATGAGGAGGAAGATGGAAGCTAGAAGAGGCAGCAGCAGTTTGCTTTTGCCTGTGCCCCCTCCTCTCCCACTGCTGAATTAATTGAGTGCAAATTATTTCTGTACTTTGAACTCAGTTTGCAGGAATTGAAATTACTTGAGGACTTAAGGGGGAAAGTAGAAGAAGGAAGAGAAACTGGCACATTTTAATGGCAGCTGAAAAAGTGAGATGAACCAGGATTAATCAGGACTGTCTTTCAGCTGGAGCATATATCAGTTTCCAACAGCTACAAATATAAAAAAATACAGCCTATGAAAACAGTATCTGCAATAATAATACAATTGAAACTCAGTATGTTATCATTTTCCAAGGCAGCATTTGGAACTAACAAGAGTCAACATTTTCTCAGAAACTGTTGTTGTTAATTTATTCATTTCTATCTTGCCTTTCTCCTGCCATTGGGACTTAAGGCAGCTAGTAACCTCTTTAAAACAATACAGTAGGACCCCCATATCCCTGGAACCAATATCTGCAGTTTCATTGGAGCGTGTCCAGAGGAGGGCAACTAAAATAGTGAAAGGTCTGGAAACCATGCCTTATGAGGAGAGACTTAGGGAGCTGGGTATGTTTAGCATGGAAAAAAGACGGTTAAGAGGCGATATGATAGCCCTGTTTAAGTATTTGAAGGGGTGTCACATTGAGGATGGAGCAAGCTTGTTTTCTGCTGCTCCAGATATTGGAACACGGAGCAATGGATGCAAGCTCCAGGAACAGAGATTCCACCTCAACATTAGGAGGAACTTTTTGACAGTAAGAGCTGTTCGGCAGTGGAACATACTCCCTCGGAGCGTGGTGGGGTCTCCTTCCTTGGAGGTCTTTAAACAGAGGCTGGATGGCCATCTGTCGGGGATGCTTTGATCGTGATTTCCTGCATGGCAGGGGGTTGGACTGGATGGCCCTTGTGGTCTCTTCCAACTCTGCAATTCTATGATTCTATGATTTATCCATAGGACACAAAGCAGAACACATACCTTAGAGTCTTCCTAGAAAATTCTAGAGAGGCGTCCTCTCTAGACATTTTCTAGGTCCTCCAACACAACTCTGTGGTATTTTAAACTGGAAGTCCCATTATTTTCAATTGCATTTGCTGTTATCTGTGGTTTTTGGAATCCGTAGTAAGTCCACGAACCGAACCCCTGTGGATACAGGGGTCCTACTGTACAAGTTAAAAACAATACAGAAGTAAAAATTACAGTATAGATATAAAATTAAAGAAATAATTAAATAATTTATATTTAAAAACATTAAACATTAAAAAATTAAAATACATTAAAATAGCAATAGCAATACCATTTATATTTCTATACCGCTTATCAGTGCAAAGCACTCCCTAAACAGTTTATAAGGTGTTAGCTAATTGCCCCCAACAAGCTGAGTTCTCATTTTACCAACCTATGGAAGGATGGAAAGCTGAGTGAACCCTGTATAAAGACCCTTTACAGTCCTAAAAACCGTATCGCACAACCTTAAAAGCCCAGCCCTTGTTAGTTTGTAAAAGCCTGGCAGCACAAAAGTGTTTTAACCTGCAGCTGGAAGGAGAAGAAAGATGGAGCCATCCTGGCCTCTCTGGGGAAGGCATTCCAAAGTCTGGGAGCAGCCACCGAGAAGGCCCTCTCCCTTGTTCCCACCAAACGAGGCTGAGAAGGTGGCGGAACAGAGGGGTTGTCTATACGGTGATAATACTCCTCAGAGGATTCTAGGAGAATATGATTTGTCTTAATGAGATCCCTCATCAATCCACTGTATTCGGAAAGAGGGGAGGCAAAAACACCAAAAACTACAGAGGAAAAACCTTTGCACCTTTCCCCGTATTTTTTAAAAAGCTCCTCGGGGAATGCGCATTCCTGCTCATTGGGGCAATCTGATTTGAATTCATTCGCATTCCCAATAAAAGCGTAAGTGGAAGGCTGATTGGTCAAACGTGCGCAGGGGGCAGAGCTTGCTAACAAGGCAAGTGCCCGAAACTGCCATGTTGGATTTTTGCTGATAAAACAGCCTTTTTTCTTTTTTCTATTTATTTAAGCAGAATATCACACTGCCACACCTTGGATATGCTTTTTTTTTTTTTTAATACTGTTCGGCAGTGGCAACTAGTGACAATAAAAGTGCAAATAATTGACTTGCACTCACCATCTTGATTTGCAGGTATGCCTGTTTGAACAACAATGCAGATAGCTTTGCATGCCTGTGATCTTGCCAAAAATCATTGAGACAAATGTCTGCAAAGTGACATTAATGCACATCAATACACATTTTATAGCCTCATATAAACAAGAGAAGAGAGAAGAGCTTCTCTAGATGATCTTAAAGCTCTACTGGGTTCATACAGTTTTGTCCACAGGTTTTTCTGTGCAGCAGCTCGTTCTCAAAATGATTAAATTAAGCTGTTGGAAGAGTCAAAACTGTTAGCTCGAATCACTTTGCAACATAGCTCAAGTACTTTCCAGCCTCTTATTCTTTAGGCTTGGCAATAGCATAAATCACAAGCGATAAGTAGGGGAAGGTGCACTTTGTTGTGTTTGTGTAAACCCTTCATAAATTTCAACCGGCTAATTCGGTGAATAGGTTTTGGCTGCTCTTTCATTAAAGATCTGAACTTAGCCTTCAGAGCAATGCTGCATGAGGGAGTGTCTTATCAGATGGAGTCAGTTTTCATTCCTGCATGTGGACTCGGTCATAATTAATTGAGCCAAATGGAAAGGTTTTTGGTTCTAGAGAATAAGCAAGCATTTGGGAAGCCTGTTGCAGGAGTGACATCTTTCAAGATTCCTAAGGAAATCTTGGTGCATATGTAAATATATTTTGATCTGTTGAATTCTTGGGTGTGAAGAGGACCTTTAGCGTTAATTTGAATGTTGACGTTACAATTGCTCTGTAAGAAACAAAGAGATATGGGAGATATGAATCAGAATCTTTACCTTATAAAATTCTTTATGAACATTCTTCACAGATGATTATTTACTTAGCAGATGCTGGATCTGGCACAGCTCTAAATTTCCTGTCTCTTTATCTCTGTAACTCAGATGTTATGTTTTGCATATGAAGAGGAACTAGCAATCAACTTCAGCAATACTTTTAGAGCTATGCAGTGTGTTTGACAGTCTTAAGCTTCTGGCAAGAACGTGTCTGAGACCTTATTAAAATAAAGGTTGGGCTCTTCTTTTGAAGGATTGTCTTTGTTTACCCTTCCAGTAATAAAATAGGATGTTACCTCTTTTCTTCAGTGGGAAGGCACAATATTCTTAATTGTATTGCATTGTTGTCCTGTGCCTTCATGTCGTTTCTGACATATGGCGACCCTAAGGCAAACCTATCATGGGGTTTTCTTGGAAGATTTGTTCGGAAGGGGTTTGCCCTTGCCTTTTTCTGAGGCCGAGAGAGTGTGACTTGCCCAAGGTCACTCAGTAGGTTTCCATGGCCAGCCGAGGATTCAAACTCTAGAGTTATAGTCCAACACTAAAACCACTACACCATGCTGGCTCTCTATTGTGCTGTATACATTAAAATCCCAACCTCTATATGTTTGGTATGCAAAAAAAAAAGCAGCATCTCTAACAACACAGAAATTCCTGTGGACTTCTGTCAAACCTGAAGTATGCTTACTTAGAAGTTCCGTTGACTTCAGTGGTTTTTACTCCTTTTTAACTCTGTTTAGGAATACTACTTTATTCCCCTCTTTTGCTTCTTAACTAGTCCTCTGACTGAACTTTGGGGATGCTTTTGGAAGAGATTTTTATTGTATGATATCCGTCCTGCATTCACAGAATCTTACTTGTGATTCCTACCATTCCATCTTTTTGTTTTCTTACCACAAAAATATGTTAAAGAGATGAAAATAGAATAGCAGCACAGTTTGGGTGGCCACTTCAGGAGCATCCTATGCCCTGAAATTTCAGAGCCAAAACCTGAGACGCAGGGCCTGACCACATGTGGGGCAAACACTCCGAATGGAGTTCTGCCTGCATGCCCCCACATTTGCCCTGAAGCCCTGCACATTATCCTTCTCTGCAGGGATGTGGGGCACCTTGTCTTCACTTTCCCTGTGTAGTTCTGTCTGCTACTGCCACTACCACCTTGACCATAATTTAAAGCTCAGGAAGCAGTTCCTGGCTGAAGGAAGAGGTTTTATTCAGGTCCGGTTTAAGGCACCGGCAGCGTCAGCATCCGCAGGGAGGCCCATCATTGTGCCTTCCCCGTAGTAACCCTCCTCTTGCAAAAAAACATTATTAGCAATAATCTGAATATCCTATACTGTGAATAGCTTAGGCTGAGTTAGGTTACACTGACCTGAGATAAACGTATGGGCCCCCCAAAATAAAGCATTGCAGGGCCCCCCAAAATTCCTTAAACCGGTCCTGGTTTTATTCCTCCCCCTGGCTTGGCAGAAATGCCTCTGCTTGCTCTCCTGTTGCAGGAAGAGGTGCTTGAAGGATGCAAGGGGCGAGCAAAGAGTGGGTGGAGGCAGTGCTGCTGAACCAGGAGAAGGGAGAAAACCTCTCCCTTCAGCTGGGAACTGCCCCCTGAATTTTAAAAGGGTTGTGGTGACAGCAGCGGTGGCAGCAGTTGAAAATGTGGAGAAAACCCAGAATCCAACATACTCTGCATCTATATCAAATACCTTGAATCTGGGCCATGTGACATGTGGCCGGATCACCCCAGATTTAACAAAATGGCCATGCAACATGTGGCCTGATTCCTGCAGATTCGGGGGAATTCACAGGGGTATTTGGTGGTGGTGGTGGGGTTAATAGTGTACACAAGCCCCTAGAGATGGAGCCTAGTGGTACCATTATGTGTTGTAAAATTAGGCATCAACCACAGTTGTACAGAGCATGTTTTTCAGATAAAATCACAAAATCTAATAAACAAGGTAATATTTTTCAATTTGGAAATTAAATTTTTCAAGCTCTGCTTTGAACAGAAAACAAAGCTTCCTAGGTGATATTCCTAGCACATTTGCAAACACTCCACCTATAAGACTAACCCATTTGTTTCAGGGGAAGCCTTGTGAGTTATAGCCCACTTTTTCAGATGTTATCGACTTTTGTTAAAAATGTTGTTTACTAAAGTAATTAAGGTAAAATATGGTTACATATGTGATGTGTAGTACATGTAGTATGGTAAGTTATCTGTTGGGAGGGGTGAGAACATGGAATGTTGGGAGAGATTGGTGATTGGCTGAATATTTGAATGGTTTTTACAAAGCTGATGTGTATAGCAATTAGTTAGGAACATGAGTTAAAAGATGTGAGTGAATGAGTTAGTTAGACTTAGGTTCATATGAGTAGATAGGGAAAGAGTAGAGTCAAATAGGATTTAAATACATTAAATAAATATTCTTTAACTGTGTGTTGCATTTGTGTTTAATAAATTATATTTGTATTACTGTATATGCCTGTGCCCCTGGAAATGCTACAATAGTTCTATTAGTTGAGTTCAGAAAATGGTGTCTGTGATGACAACAGTGGTTCAAGAGTGGTAGTGTCCAGTGGTAGGATTATAAGAATAAAGTGTCATACAGGAAAAGCCAGTGTGGTATAGTGGTTTGAACACTTGACTATGGGCTTGTCTGTATGGCAAAAATACTCCTCATAGAATTTGAGGAGAGTACCTTTCGTCCCAGTGGGATCCCACATCATTTTGCCATATTTGGAAGGAGGGAGACTCAAAATACTCTGTGGGAAAAGCCTTTGCGGCTTTTCCCATATTTTTTAAAAAAACAAACTAAAGGAAATGTGCATTCCTGCTCATTGGGACAACCGATTCGCTTGGCTGTGCATTCTCCATAAGAGTGGAAGGGGAAAGCAGATTGGTCGGATGTACGCAGGGGACAGAGCTTGCTTGCCAGGCAAAGCACCTGGAACCACCGTGTTGGATTTTGCCATAGCGATCGTGTGCTGAGGCGACAAAACAGTCCCCTCCCCACTTTATTCTGTTTATGTAAGTGGAAGATCGTACTTCTGCACCTTGGATTGGCTTTTCAAAACTGGTGACAATAAAAACACTAGTAACTCACTCGCACCCGCCATCTTGATTTGCAGGCATGCCTGTTTGAACAACAAGCACGTATGGCTTTGCATGTCTGAGATCTTGAAAAAACCCATGGAGACAAATAGAAGCTGCTGCGAATTGGTGTTACTGTGCATCAATCCACATCTTATTGCCTTGTATAGACAAGCCCTATGACTCTGGAGACCAGCATTTGAATTCCCCACTTGACCATGGAAACCCACTGGGTGACCTTGGGCAAATCACACACTTTCTGCCTCAGAGGAAGGGAAGGGTGAACCCCCTCTGAACAACAACAAAGGAGAGAAAGGCGAGAAGAAAGAAGAGGGAGACTAGGGAAGGAGGGAGAAGATAACAAGGAGACATGGGTAAGGAGAAAAGAAGAGGAGGGCAGTGGATGATGGTCTCTTTCACATTGAACAGTTATAGCACTAAACAGATGTTAAGATGGTATCAAATTGCCATAGCAGCAGCCTGTGGGATCCTGGGATTGTTAGTTTGGTAAGACACTAGAGGTCTCTGGCAGAGAATCCTAACTACCTCACCAAACTACAAATCCCGGGATTCTATCGACTGAAACTCTGATAGTTAAAGTGGTATCAAAGAGCTATACCTGTGGCCTAATCCACACTGCACAAATAATCTAGTTTGATACTGGATTATTTGCCATGGCTGCTTCCTATTGGATCCTGGGATCTGTAGCTTTATAAGGCCTTTAGCCTTCTCTGCCAAAGAGTGATAGTGCCTCACCAAACTACAAATACCAATATTCCATGGGTGTAGTGTGGACGCAGCCTGTGTAGGGTGAATGAGATTGATGTCTTGCTGGAAATTGTGGGTAGGGGAACAGAGAGGGAGAAAGAGGATGAAAGAGAGTGTAAGAAGGAAGGAAAGGGAGAAGTACTTTAGTCAGGAGCTTTTTCAGATGAAGATGCCAGCCACAAATGCAGGTGAAACATCAGAAATAAACTCTTCCAGAACACGGCCTCACAGCCCGGAAAAAAACCAAGGAAAATCTACAGTGCAAACTCATTTTGCCTCAGACCAAGCAAGGAAATTGTATTGCGGCTACAGCCCTTTAGGGTAGGGCAAAGAATGTGAGAACAGAACAAGGGAAGTCACAAACAGCTTTACTTGAAGTATCATGCTTGATGGATTCTGAGGCAGCTCAACACATCCTCCCACAAACTTCTCCCTTGAGCCCAGCCATGGTTTAAGAAACTTTTTTTTGGGGGGGGGGGAGGCAAGGAGTGTCCAGGCAGGGCCCTTGGAGAGTCTTCAGTGTCTGCTCTGAAGGAACTTGCATGGCCCAAATTAGAATCTCACCTTTGGGACCAGAAAAGATGGGCTAGGCCCTGAGACTAAGACTGGGAACCCTGCTCACAAAAGCCTTTGATTTGTAGCCTTAGCAGTTGTCTGGAAGCACCTTCTTGCCTGCCAGGATTTTCTCTTTTTGATCAATCTTACTAGCTGTGCAGTCGTTATGCAAAAACTGCTAAAATTGATTTTTCATAGAAAACCACATAAAGTTGAGCGTGAAAGAGTAATTTCCTGTGTACTTTTAAAAAAACTGAATTCTTCTCTTTCATAACAAGGAGGTTATATACAGTATACTCACACACGCACGCACACATATATGTAATAAATAACAGCACATTTTTTACTTGTTACTTCACTCTAGTTCATCTGGGAGAGGGGCTACTGGCAGAAGGTTCCCAAGTTCTTACACCAAGCTGTTTTTCTGAGGACTGTTAGAGGGAAGCTGTAGTAGTTAAAATAACACAAAACTGGTTTTTATTGTGTGTATCTGTTAGGGTAGGCAACTGTGTGAGAGTCAGGGGCTAATTATCCACCCTGCTGCGCCACCATGGGCCTCACTCCACCCCACATTAAGCAGTATACCTCTTTCCTTCCCTCACCCCCCAAATGGTGACTAGAAGTGAGGTTGTGTCACTTCCTATTGCCATTTTGGAAGCAAAATGGGGAAAAAATAGTTCAAGGGTGGAAGGAAGCTTCTGAATGGTTTTGTGGGGTTGGGAGGGCTTTTTATGTGTTTGTGTGCATTTGGGGGGATTGAAGCCAAATTTGGGAGAGGATCACACAATCACACCATAATTTTCTGAAAAAAATGGGTGGCAATGTGATTTTCAGGACTGGCAGTGATGTCAGGGGCCACAGAAGTGGAGTCCAGGGGTCACACATAGCTTGTGGGCCATACTTTCCCCACCCAACACATCTGTCTGTCTACCTGTCTGTCCGTTTACTGTGTGGCTTTCTTTCAGTGCTCCTTCTTTGGCTACTCGAAGCAAATGGATTAGCAAAAAGTTACATTGTATTGTTTGACATGCTTTAGTTTTAATCAGTAAGATTTCCTCAAGGGATTTTCTCGTCCTGATCCCACTTGCTGTTTGGTGGGCAAGTCTGCATGGTGGCAAAGGGAGCAGCTAAGCAAAGCTCCATGGTTTGTTCAGCATTTTGCATGAACATAAGCAACTGCCTTTCTCTGCTTTGTTTCTCTCCTAGTTGGGTAACGCCTGGACCGCTACAAGAGCACTGCATTAGCCCTTTCCCTTCCGCCCCTGTGTGTATTATGCCTCCTCCCTCAATGAATTGTCATTTCAGTTTTCAATAAGGTGCATGTGCTCTTTATAAAAAATAAAAAGAGTGCAATTTCGCAGTCTTGTGATCTTTTTAGCATGTGCTTATTCAGGGACGTCACAGAGCTACCTCACATCCACCTATCGCCATTATCCAAAATTGGGCACCTGTTTAAAAACCTATGCACAATGTACCCTAAACACTGAATGTAGGTAAATGTTTCTGAACCCAGAATTGGCCTTTTGACTTGCTCACAAGGCATATTCATAATTTCTTGATGTTATCTGAAGTTGTTGCTGCATTTGGTATATTTTTGAACACATTCCTGCATGATTATGTGTTTTTGTTCCTCTGGAAAGAACACTTGATCGGATGCCTTTTTCTGTATAGGAGTATAAGAATCTTTTATAAGGGCCATCTAGTCCAACCCCCCCTGCCAAAAGAGTGCCTTTTGTGTTGCTCAAGAGCGCTTTGGTTCTACTTTAGCTGTCATGGTACCATCCTATGTAATCCTGGGATTTACAGTTTAGGGAGGGGTATTTGGAATCCTCAGCCAGAGAGTTCTAGTACCTCACCAAACTATAAACCCCAGGGTGCCAGTTACATGACAGAAATTGTCGCGGTGCCTACCGTGACATAGTGATCACGAATCCGTCCATCGCTGTTTATACGATTTATGTCTCTGATCTGGATATCCTGGGTGGTCCCGTGACTGATATTTACACATCCATAGTTCCGGTTTTGTTTAGGTTTTTTTTTTTTTGGCTGTCAATCAAAGATGCGATTACTCGTGTTTTCACAACCTTGGTGACGTGCCACGAGCGATGCTATTGGCTGGCTGGGGGGGGAGAGGGGGGGCAGAGGTTTGTTATTCCCCCTTGCTTCTTGAACATTTTAACCCTTTCAGAAGAGGCAGAAAGCATTTTGAAAGATCCAGACAGATCTTTTGCTCAGACGCAGGGGCTTTCCTTTTGAAATCAAGCCGAGTGCTTTGAAAGCAAGCTGAGTGCTTTCCTTTTGAAATCAAGCCGCTTGGGTTTCCTCTTGCCTCTTTAAAATATTAACCCCTATGGCTGCAGAGATTTCAAGCGGCTATAGGCAGGCGTTTTGAAAGACACAAACACAGAGAGGGGGAATTAAAGGGTGCTAATTCGCTCAGAGGCTTGAATATTTTAATGTGTCAGGCAGGTGACCAAGGCAGGGGATGAATGGGCTACCACGATCTCTCTGTAACATGCAGTTGAGGAAAAGGTAAAGCTGAAGGGTTTGCAGTGTAGAAATCCATTTAAAAAGTTGAGTGAATACAAGCTCGCACGCGCGCACACACACATCAACCTTCATGCAGCTGGAAGGGATGCCTTTGTTTTCGGCTGGTGAGGCTGGATCTGTTGAACAGGTGACTGACCCCTCCTTTTCTGGTCCCTGAGCTCTAAGCCCGCCCCCAGTCACCATTTCCGGTCATCCCAGTACCGAGACTTTTTGCCCCACGCTGTTTACATTTCCGATTTTCCGAATCCTCCTGTGACTTTTTTAAAAACTGGCACAAACCGCGGGACTGGAAGTCCCGCAGGTTGAGGGATAAAAGGTGGCTCCCCTTCCGAAAATCACGTACCCGACCCGATGTACGTGTAAACTGCCAGGGATCGACACGAATTCTTCCCAGGACATTTTCATCGTGTAGATGGCCTCCAGGATTTCATAGGATGTTGCCATAGCAGTTAAAGTGCTATACTTTTGTAGTATGAAAGTGTCCCTTGTTCCAAAGATTTAAAACTGAGATAAGGAATGTGTGACCTTCAGGCGTTGTTGGACTTCAGGCCTCATTGTTCCCCAGCATTCATTATGCTAGTAAGGGTAGATGGGAGTTGTGGTTATACAGACATTGGTGAACTACATGTTTCCTACCTCTGATTTGTTTTTGCTGAATTTGCAATTGGGGCTACCAACTTACAGTTTTCAAAGCAAATGGTGCTACTGCAAGTCCATTAGACTCAGGCTGTCGTAGATGCATGTGGAAAATTTAGAGGGAGAGCAAGCTTGTTTTCTGCTGCTCCGGAGACTAGAACACGGAACAATGGATGCAAGCTCCAGGAACAGAGATTCCACCTCAACATTAGGAGGAACTTTCTGACAGTAAGAGCTGTTTGGCAGTGGAACACACTCCCTTGGAGCGTGGTGGGGTCTCCTTCCTTGGAGGTCTTCAGACAGAGGCTGGATGGCCATCTGTCAGGGATGCTTTGATTGTGTATTCCTGCCTGGCAGGGGGTTGGACTGGATGGCCCTCGTGGTCTCTTCCAACTCTGCAATTCTATGATTTTATGATTCTATAAGACATACTTTTTAGAAGAATTTTTAGAATTCTTTAGGCTGGCTGAAGGATTCTGTAAGATATTGTATGAAAGTACATTTTCTAAGTTCTGACCATCACCTAGAATGGGAGAGATTTCACCATATAGCTCACTTGCTTTTCTCTCACATTTTTAAAAAAATCTCAACTTTTTTCCATCCCAAATATGAAGACATTTTGTTAAATTCTTATCAAAAATGCACTGAAGTGAAATCTTCACTCATTCCTAATTACCTGCCTGAAAGTCTGATTTCTACATGTACAGTACACACCTTTATCCAAACACAGTTCTGGCAACCAACCCAGAATTTCAGCTTTAGAAATTTTCTGGTGACAACTGGTCCAAAGGCCAAGGAAACTCCCAGGCTGGTTTTTCTGAATGGCTGGCAAACATACATGCTACTGTATGTCATACCGTCCAACATTTCACAGATGAAACCCGGGACACATAGGGACAAGCAACATGAGAGTGTGGTCAAGATGGCAAAAGTTATTAATGAGGAAGAAGGTAGGAGAGGCTGTAGCAGTTTGCTTTTACCTGAGCCTACTGGGAATGTAAAGATTCTGCCCCTCAAAAACTCCACTGATTTTAAAAAACAGCGAGGGGAATGCACATTCCTGCTCATTGGGACAAGCAATTTGATATGAATCATTTCCCCATAGGAGAGGAAGCGCAAAGCTGATTGGCTGGGTGAGCACACAGGGAATGGGGCTTGCTAACAAGGCAAGCAGCTGCTGCCGCCATGTTGGATTTTTGCCTTATCGAGTGAGCACTAAGGCGAGAAAACAGGGTGGTGGTGGTGAGTTTTTTTGCTTCTCAGTTAAATAAAAAAAAATCTCTCTTGCACCTTAGACATAGTTGTTTTTTTGTTTTTTTTTTAAAGTTTGCTGGCAAGTTGAGGTAAGTACAAACATGAGTAAATTACTCGTGGCCACCATCTTGCATACGAAGCTTATGGGGGCAAAAACATCATTAAGACTCCAAGGCACTCTGGGTTTGTTTTTGTTTCTTGCCTCATATAGACAAGCCCTTTGTCTTAGATACCATACAGATGTACAGTTCATTGCTGCACAAAGCTCCCCTGTTCTATAGGACGAAGAAAGCTCAGAAAAAATATTTTTTTGGATGACAACTCCTGACCATGCTGGCTGATGGACTCTGAGAGTGGTTCAAAAAAGTGACATTTCCAGCCAAGGCTTTGAAGATGATGAATATGAGATAAACAACATGATTGGTGGAAAATGCATTTATCTATCAAACTAAAAACATGGGATATGCGTATGGTGTGATCTCTCTTCCAGTCCATGTGGTCCCTTATCCCTGTTGAATAAATTCTAATGAAATGTTCTAGTAATTACCCCCCCTCCCCACCACCCTGGAATAAGCTGTGATGTTAAGTCATGCATATAAAATGATTAGCTAAGAACATGACAAACGAAACAAAGGACTTTTTCGGACATTTAAAAAGTAACGCAAGCAGCCTTGTCAGCTTGCGAGGCTGCTGCGCTGCAAAGCATCAGTTTCGGATGACACTCGCCCCTGCCGGTACTGTTGCGGTATCGCGGGAAGAGTTGAGAGTCATATTTCCTTGATTTTTAATCACGATCAACTTGCTTGCGTTACTTTTTAGCGTCTGAAAAAGTCCAAAAACACACACAAGTAGGGCAACTTTTTTTTTGCTCATTGACTAATCAGCATATAATGTGATAACTGGGGTCTCTGTTGGTACTGTCTTATTTTTCATGAGCCATGCCTTTAGACAGGATCCTATCACAGGCTTTCTGATAAGAGCTCTAGGTATAGAAACAGCTGCTTTGGACATCAGATATTGTGAAATCTGCCTGCCTACTTGCGGAGGATCACTTGGAAGACTTTTCATGCAACCTTCTGGCCCTTTTGGATCAGGAACAGGGGGATATGTGGCTTTTCTAATGTGGTTGAACTGCAACTCTTGAATGAAAGCAAGATCTCCTGAGAAGTCAGATCTGTTGGGCTTTTCCATTCCCTCAACACTACCCAAAGGCCTCTTCACCAGACTGAGTAACTTTATTACATTAAGAAATAGTACAAGAATTTTCTTGTTTTCCTTTTCCCTTAACTGTCCCTTTTTCCTTTTGCGTTGTGCATTTTTTACATTGTAAGCCTGAGGGACCGTCTTGTCTTTTTTAATTGCTAAGAGCTTTCTAGTCATACAGCAAGGCATAAAAATTACTTGGAACTGGCTAATCCGGCTAAGGCTGAAGAGAGCTGCAGTTCAACTGCATCTGGAAAGCCACCCATTCCCCACCCATTTTACATGGCGTGCCTTCTATACAGGGCTAAAATATCAGGTACTGTATGAGGTCAGTGGCTGAATTTAGCTAAGGCGTTATTTCTGAGCAGTAGATCAAACACACCCATGGCATCTGTAATACAGGGATCATAATTATGGCCTAACTTTCAGAGTTGTTGTGAAGATTGCTAGGATAGTGTCCAGCCCTTTTTTGATGTGTGTGTGGGTTTCACATTAACCCACAAAAAGTGTGTTTTTAAAAAGTTGAAATGTTAAAATACATCTGGAGAAATGGCATACAATGATTTACTGCCAATTCCTAAATGGGAGGTAGGAATTCATGAACTGTGCATGTATGTAGATACAATATGCCTAGATAATTCATGAATTCCTACCCCACCCCCCAATTTAGGAACTGGTGCTCAGTAAACTGTCCAAGAGAGTGTCTTTTTTCCAAAGCTTATCAGTCTAGTCTACAGAATAATGTGTTAATATTTTTCTTTTTCTCTTAGCTGGAGTTGGTTGTTTTGTATGATTGTGTCTTTGCCAAAAGCCTGGCAGCCCGGAAGGATAGGATGGGTTTCCAGCTTGTTTATGTTGTTTCAAAGTCAACTCATTCCCTGCTGGAACTTTTCCTCCTGAATATGGCTCCAGTTTCCTTAAAAGGTTTTTTTTTTTTTTTAAATAGAAATATCATTAGTCTGCATTGCTTGACCAGTAATATTTTTTCCCTTTAAAATGTGTCATTAGAGTGGTCGAGAATGTTTTCTACTGTATTTGGCCTTGCTTGGGTTAGGCTTAGATACTACTTTTCCACATACTGTGTAGTATTTAAAGATTGGCTTATAGGGATACAGTTTCCTCTGGAGGATGTCTGTTTGAACCCCCTGGAAATGAATAAGGAGGATATGAACAAGGGGCATTCCCATAGATACGTGCAATCCCCAATGGATTGCATTCAAATCTGTGGTTTAACAGTTTATCTGACTTCAGTTGTTCAATGCAGTGGCTCTTAACGTTTTGTTTACCAGGGACCCCCTTTAAATATATTTTGTTGCTGCGGGCTCTCAAGACTTAATTCAAGATTTAAAACAACAACAACAACAACAACAATGCCTGATGATAATAATAATCATAATAAAATTACACCATCCATTAAACCTTCCCTCAGAGCCAGTGGAGGGGGAGGGAAGACTTTTCTCCTGCTTCTTCCTGAAAGTTTGTGGCTGGAGTGGATTAAATGGCAATGCGGAGGTGTCATGCCCTGTGAGTCTGATGAGGATATGGAATCAGAGGAGGAGGAGGAGGAGGACATGGCAGGAAACAGTCTTATGGAACCTGGCACAGGTTTATCTACACTTGTGCCAGCAGTGACAAACCCTGCCAATCTGGAGGCTCAAGTAGAAGAAAAGCCTGGTCCTAGTGGGTTGGCACCAGTCCCAGCAGAGAGCCCTGCCAATTCAGATGAGGAAGAGGAGATGGACTTACCTCCACCATCATTCAGCCATCAGAGATCCCAAAAGGAAGCTTGAAGAATCATAGATTTGGAAGAGACCACAAGGACCATCCAGTCCAACCCCCTGCCATGCAGGAATACACAATCAAATCATTCCCAACAGATGGCCATCCAGCCTCTGTTTAAAAACCTCAAAAGAAGGAGATTCCACCAGACTACGAGGCAATATATTCCACTTTTGAACAGTTCTTACTGTCAGGAAGTTCTTCCTAATGTTTAGGTGGAATCTCTTTTCTTGTAGTTTGAACCCATTGCTCAGTGTCCTAGTCTCTGGAACAGCAGAAAACAAGCTTGCTCCATCCTCAGAGACCACCGAGGCTTTATTAGAAACACCAGCTCGTCATGGAGCACCTGGCAAAGCCTTGGTTGCTATATATACGCCCTGGGGAGCTATGGAGGCTTTGTCAGAGATCAGCTGATCTTCCTGGTGAAAGCTTCCTGCTGGTTGTCTTTTACTCTTGTGTTCTTGTTGCCTTGATTCCAGTTGCCTTGATTTGTATTTAGACCTTGGACTGTTCCTGACTATGCTGTTACCTGATCCTGTCGACCCACAGACTTGTTTTTGACCCACGCTGACTGCCATAAGCCTCTGACTCCTTGGACTGTGTTGCTGGACTAAATCTTTGCAGGACTGTGTTTCCATTCCTTTGTGCTAATTAACAGTTGGCTACCTTCCCAGATTTTGCTGTTTTTTTAATACTTTGCTGGCGTCTAGCTGCTTTCTTGGACAGCAGGCCAGGCCAAGCCAGCCAGCCAGCCTTTGCCTTGGCTCCTGACATGTGGTTACTCTACGGCAGGCAGGAGGTGGGCTGAGCAGCCTTCAAGCCTTCGTAGGCCCCCTGTGAGGACATCACAGCCCCCAAGGGTCTGTGGACCACAGGTTAAGAACCACTGGTTTAATGCATTATGTAAGGCGGCTGCACCTTCATGCCATCTTTCTTCAAATCCAGTACTGTAAAACCATTTAAACCAGACTTCTCTAGACTAACACCCTAAATATATGTTGGACAACAGTTCCCATTATCCCCAGTGGACTTTAAAATCAAGCACAAGTATGTGTAGCTGCTTCTCTGTATGTCCACCCCCTTGGTGTTACCTCTGGCTTTCATGCTTTCACTTTTACTTATGACCATGTCTTTCTATTTTGTATATCACACCATAATTGAAGCTTTCTGGGTGGTGCACAACATAAAGCCAAAGACCCATATTAGAAAAGCATAACAAAATGTAGTGTAAGGATGTAGAACAAAAGTTTAACAACAAGAAGACTTTCCTAGCTTTACATATATGCCGATGGGATCTGAGCTGGTGGTGGCTCATCAGGGTCCTTAGTGAAGGAAGTGAACATAAAGTGGCTTGTCTCACACCTCTCTATGGCCATGTATGGTGCAGCCACTCCAGGAACACAGTTCTGGTTACTGCAACTGAACAAGGATAGCAAAAGCTCTAAGAGGTGCAGAATAGGACAACCAGTATGATCAGGGGTTGAAGCACAGGGTGCTGCTTGCCATGGGGGGCGGGGGAAGCAAGTGAGGAGAGATATGCTTAGAGACAGGAATTCAAGACTTCCTTTTCTGGAGGTCTTTAGGCAGAGGCTGGATCATGGCCATTTCTCAGGAGTGCTTTTACCTGTGTTCTCCTGCATGGCTGATGGGGGTTGGATTAGAGGACCCTTGCAGTCCCTTCCAATTCTAGGATTCTGTGCCTCTTTAAGAACAGGAGAAAACCAAAGTAAATATTGAAGGCAGTGCAAGATCTACAGACCATCTCAGTATTGGTTGAAGTAGAAGTAGCTCTTCAGGGTCTCGCATGGCTTCCTGCTGTTTTGCTTTTTCTACCTCTTATCTCAAGTGGCTTGATCAGCAAGAGCAGCTGCTCAAGGCTGATAGGTTTCCTGACCTCCTTTCTCATGTGAAATATTCTCTCTGGGGAGCAGAAAGAAAGGCACTAAGGCAAAATCCCTGGTCTTGCTAAACTCCAATATTGATGTTTAATTCAAATGCAAGCTTTGAGCCTTTTTCACACTATTTATGTATTTGATTTAGATCCTACTTTCCTCCCAAATTGGGACTCAGAGTGGCTTACAATAGGCTGAGTCTTCCTTCTCCATAATTCCGAAATATTCCAAAATTCAAAATTGTCCATATGGGTGGCTGAGATAGTGATACCTTTGGTTTTTAATAGTTCAGTGAACACAAACTTTGTTTCATGCACAAAATTATTAAAGATAATGTGTATAAAATTACCGCCAGCCTTTGTGTACAAGGTGTATATGAAACATAAATGAATTTTGTATTTAGACTTGGGTTTCATCTCCAAGATATCTCATTACGTATATGCAAGTATTCCAAAATCTGGAATATTCCAAATCCAAAATACCTCTGGTCCCAAGCATTTTTGATAAGGGAGACAAATGTACATTAAAACAATAGAGCTAAAACAATCGGTGATACAAAAGTTTTTTTAAAAAAAGCATTAAACAGTTATCTAGTTAAAAGACATTTAAAAACACATAATGCATATTTTGAAAAACAACACACCGCTGCCACATCCTTCTACCCCAACCAGTTAAAGGCTAGAGATGGGTTCAAGGGCAAAGTGGTATTACTGGTAAAGATACCAACCCACAGAAGCAGCCTTTTTGGAGTATGCATATTTCCAAAGATGCAGCTTTCCTCTTGTGTTGAGAGCTATATACACCAAATACACCAAACAGCTAATTCAACATGTACACCCTTAGGTCAGTGTTGCAGAAACCAACAAGGATGTGGTATATTATAGAGGCGAGCACCACTTGGTGTGGTTAATTGTTGTGTGTTATTTATAAATGGTGTGATATTTCTGGCTTCCTTTCATCTAAAGTCTTTATTCTTTGAAACATAATAAGAGAGGGTGAAGAGCAAATACATAAAACGGTTTAGTTGGACTCTAGAAGACATGCATGACTGTAATCTTTCATAGTTATAGCTGTTTTTTTCCTCCAAGGACTAAGGAGGGTTCTTGAAGGAAAAAGGATAATAGCAGCCTGGTTTGTTATTGTTTGCTATCAGTTTGGCTTCAACATATGGTGACCCTATGAACGAGAGACCTCAATGAGCACCAGTCATCAACAGCACAGTTCAGATCTTGCAAACTCATTGATTGAATCAATCTACTTGTAGTGCAGTCTTCTTCTTATCCCTGCATTACTCAACATTTATTTCACTTTACCTATCATTATTGTCTTTTCTAGTGAGTCACATTGTTTCACGATATGTCCAAAGTATGACAGCTCTGTTTAGTCACCTTGCTTAGCCAACGTGAGAGTCAAAACAGAGGTTATTCTATTTTATCATCTCAATTCTACTGAGGTAGGTTAGTAAGAGACAATGAGAGATTTTGGATCATCCCCCCCCCCAATTAATGGTGTTGCTAGTGACTCAGAGTCTGTGCTACAGCTCAAGGGAAATCTGCAGCTCATATCTCAACTGTCCTGCCATAGATTCATCAAAACTCGTTAAATAAGTTGCTGTCTTTTTCTGTGCCCCATTCCCCCCATCTGGAAGATGGAGACAACACTTCTCCCAGAGCTTTGAAAAGTTACTTTTTGGACCCCTAGTACCCATGTCAGCTAGAGGATTTTGGGAATTGTGGTCCCAACAGTAAGTTTTCCAAGCTTGGTGCTATCCTACCTTACAGGGTTGTTTTACAGCAGGGATGGGCAGCAGCAGAGGGTCCAAGACCTATGTTTCAGTCTACCAGACCTTAAGTCAGCCACACCCCTGCAATTTTAGTGAAATTAGAAGTGACTTCTAGTCACTTTGGACCTATGTTTTTCACTCTTTCAGGCCTTTTTAGGTTGCACAGGGACTAAAATATTGGGAAGAAGGTAATTGTTCCTCTTAGAGACTTCTGGAGGTGTGATTCCCCCTTCTTAGGATTTTATGCCATTTGGGTTGTTGCAGAGATGGGTGGGGTGAGTAACACTTCAACCCTACTCCAGGTTTGCAGGCCATCCATGGACTGCAGGACATACACCTTTGTTGTACAGGTTACAACAAAATGTATGTGGAGCTCTTAGGACACATTGGAAGAACTGTTACTAATGCTAAGTATTAAATCCTTACTCAGCAGTGAAAATGAGAAGGTGACTTTTGGCCATTCTCAGGTTAGCATGGTACAAGCCCTACATATGCCACCTTGGACTCCTGGGTGAAGATGGTTGTGATGTAAATGTAATCTATATATATAATATAATTCTCTTGGGTATGTTGCCTTTCCCAGGGTGCTGATTGGCTGCTCAGGAAACATAACCAAATCACACCCAACCAATCACCACCCACATGCAAATTCCCTCTCCACCTCACAGTCCACTCCTGTCACTCAATCTGTGGCCCAGATTAGGACCGAGGCAGTCAACTGGCAGTGGTGACAGGCTGCCAGCGATGGGACCCAGGCAGTCAACTGGTGGTGGTGGTGGTAGCAGGGCAAAGGAACGAGTCACCGTCAGCAATTCTGGGAAAAGTGTGGAATGCTGAGAAGGGGGAGGGGAGGAGGAATTTAAACCCACCAGCCCACCTTACAGGTTTGTCATGAGGTCTACCAGGCATTTTGGGGAGAGCTTTTCAATGGCGTATGGTATGCTAAGTCCAGCTAGTAATACTTTAAAGGTTTTACAATGTTATGCCTGTTTCTTCATTTTAGCATATCTCTTTTAAGTACCAAATCTCTTCTCCCCACCCCCTCACCCCAACACCTCTGTTGAACATAAAATTAATTAACTTGTAAATCAGTTTTGATTTGAAGAAGCCTTCCAGAACTGACATGTTTATAGCACCTTGTGATAAAGTTATTCATCTGGCTTTGCTCCTTTGGCTGAGAATTCTAGAACTTAATGTTTTTGTGCTGCTTTTTGTCTTATAGGTGATGCTCACATTGCACTAAAGCATGCAGTTAATCCAATGAACTGTCAAAGCGATGAAACAACACTCCCATGTAACATGCATGTGATGTGAATAACCCTGGAATGCAAAGTCCTGTCAAGAGATGCTTGGCTAGAGAAGATCATCTCTTTGCTGGAACAAGAAAACACAATTCAGGGATTTTTTTTTTAATGTTTCCTCTGGTACACCATAATTCAGATGCATAGCTGCACACATTTTGGGTGAAGACTTCTAGGGATTCTTTCGCCTTTTCAAAACAAAATTAGCAAGATGATTGACCTGAGCTTTCTTACTGACGAGGAGCAGGAGGCGATTCTGAAGGTGCTCCAGAGGGATGCAGATCTGAAGAGAGCTGAAGAGGAACGAGTCAGGTGAGATTCACAAATTAGCAGGCAACTACAATGTGGTGTGTGTCTTTATATCTGTAACGTTGTTTCTTAAAAAAATAAACCCTATGACTTATTAGCATTAACCATTACTTTTTTAAAGATTATATCATGTTAGCATTAGTCATTACATTTTTTAAAAAGTACTGCATATCATGCTAGCATTACCATTACTTTTATTTATTTATTTATTGGCTTTGCAAAATGGAAAAAACTGTCAAAAATAATCACCACTATCAAAATGTGTAAGCATTATTAATTATACATATATTTTTATGTGTTACAATTAAAGTTAAAAGGAGATTATTACAAGCCAGCATGGTGTAGTGGTCTGAGTGTTGGACTAGAACATTGGAAGACCACGGTTCAAATCCCCACTTGGCCATGGAAACCTACTGAGTGACCTTGGACAAGTCACACTTTCTCAGCCTCAAAGGAAGGCAAAGACAAACCCCATCTGAACAAATTCTGCTGAGAAAACCCAATGATATGGTGGCTTTAGGGTCACCGCAAGTCAGAAATTACTTGAAGGCACACAATAACAACAACCACCCCTTCATTACCCCCACAAGTAACACCTTATAGGCTATGTCCATTACTTGTGATTTGTCATTTTGGAGCTCTGTGGAAACAGACCGCCCTAACCCTTGCCTCTTTCCAGATTTGATGTATTTATTGCCATTAATAAAGCAAATTTTCATTTGCCTTAAAGAATTGTGCCTGTAAGGTCTGTAATTGTGCCTGTAAGGTAAGCGTATCTGTGGCACTCTTGTAATGATCTTACATTCTGTTGGACCACTAAGAGTGTGGAGGGAGCAGGGATAATTTCCCCAGCTATTCTCAAATGGTATAGCTGAAGACTGTTGCTCATGGTACATACATAATATTCTGAATCTCGACCAACAGATAGCATCTGGAGAAATAGTTCCAAATCCTATGAACAGGAATGATGATGTGAGGAGTATAGATACTATGTGGAATGGTCTCTATTTTTGTTTATGTTCCACCTTTCTCCCAAATGGGGGACTCAAAGCATTTTGTTAAAATGCCTTTAGCTTTGTAAGAAAACCTGTACATTTAGTGTTCTTTGATTTTGTTGTTCTGTGCCTTCAAGTTGTTTCCGACTTATGGTGAACTTATGATGAACGTATCATGAGGTTTTTGTGGCAAGATTTGTTCAGATGAATTTTTCCTTTGCTTTCCTCTGAGGCTGAGAGTTTGTGACTTGCTCAAGGTCACCCAGTGGGTTTCCACAGCTGAGTGGGGATTTGAACCTTGGTCTCCAGAGTAGTAGTCTAACACTCAAAACCCACTACACCATGCTGGCTCTGTTCTTTGACTACTTCTAGCTTTTTTGAGGTGTTGACATGAGATATTTCCTTGCAGGCTGGCCTAAAATTTTTACTGTCTGAGACAGAAAAGCAAATAGCTCCCCATTGTAGTCAAGATAATACTATCAAGGCTATTATAACAGAATCTCTTAGACAGCTCCCCAAATTTCTGTCAACATTTTACAGATGAAAACTGGGGTATGTGTGGCCAAGCAACATCAAAGTATGGTCAAGATGGCAAAAGTTACTGATGAGGAAGAACCCACAAGCAAGGAGAGGTTGCAGCAGTTTCCTTGTGCCTGAGTCTACAAGACTCAGAGAGAAAGATTCCACCCTCTCCTTTCTTCTATCCTTGCTGAACTAGTTGAATGCAAACTACTTTTGCAATTTGAACTCAGTTTGCTGCAATTGAAGTAAGCTAAGGACAAAGGGTGAAAATGGGAAGAAGAGAAATTGGGACATTTTAATAGCAGTTGAAAAAGTGGGATGACAGAGGGTTAATCAGAACTGTCCCTGCCAAATTGGGACAGTTGAAGGGTATGTCATTCATAGGGTCATCATAACCTGAAGCCAACTTGATGGCACATAATAGCAACAACAACAGCAATGACATAATTTGTATCCTGTCATTTCCCCAGAACTGGGACTCATGTTTGTGTGCAAGATTAAAACAGGCACTGTTAAAAAAAAAAGTACTGTATAGATAAAAATATAGAAAAGGTTCAAATGCAATTGAGCTCATTATTATACTAAAACAGGAATGAATTAAAAACAGTTAAGAGCAACAGAAACATGCTAGCCAAAATGAACCATTTCTCATACAAACATGGCAGTAAAAATACAACAATACAGTAATGAAAATTTGCTGAACTTTCATGACACAGCTGCCTCACTCTGCCTAACGGTAGGGTTATCCCAGCTTCCTTTCTTGGAATTTTGTCTGTTTACCTCAACTGCCTGCATTTCAGTTTTGCGACCTATGTAATTAGTCACAGCAATATGCCCTAACCACACTTCAGATTTTGCAGAATGTTCTCAAATAAACTCTTCTCAATTAAAATAGAACAGTGTCCCATCTGTGTAGTGGCTGGTTTATGGATTGAGCTTACCAGTGTCCATTGGATGTGGATTCAACTTGCAGGCTTCTTATTGTTAGGTTGTTCTAAGTAATTATGGTGTAGGACTCCTCAACACATAGGAGCACACAATCAAAATAATCTGGCGCCTTGGGGCTTTGACCACCATGGCCACTGGCACCATGTAGTCTGTAAGAATCAAATGTTGTGGTTGTGTTTACATTGGGGGAAAACCACCTCTGGTCTTCTAGGCCTTCTGTTATGATAGAAGTGTCTAGAATAGCAAGCAGTTCTTTTCATGGGGAATTCTTTTTACATGCTTTTTGGGTTGCATAAACTGAGAAGGAACATGATGAGATACTTGGTTGCTTAGCTTGCAACTTACATTCCTGTACACACCCCTGATTTGTTGGTCCAGTAGCAAATGCTGGAGATCTAGTCAGTTGAGTCTGATTATGCAGTTTGTTGTTGTCATGTGCCTTCAAGTCATTTTCGACTTTTGGTGATCCTATCACGAGGTTTTCTTGACAACATTTGTTCAAAGGGGCTTTGTCTTTGCCTTCCTCTGATGCTGAGAGAGTGTGACTTGCCCATTGTCACCCAGTGGGTTTCCATGGCCAAGCAGGGATTTGAACCCTGGTCTCCCAGAGTCATAACCCAGCACTCAAACCACACTGGCTTTCATTACAGTAGGGGTTAAATATTCTCCCCATATTGTGCTGCTTTTGGAAAGAAGATGTTCCCTGCTCTGTCCTCTTCTTTCATCCTTTGGCTCATCCTCCTCTGAAGCAGCAGAAAAGTCTGACTTCCTCTGGTCAGTGTGGTAACATATAGATGAAAAACTCCTCAGACCTCAATTCCTACTTGCAGATTCTTTGACCATAGTGATCAAATTCAGAAGCTTCACTGTTGGTAAACTTTGCAAAGCCTTCGTGATCAAATTACAGCAGAAATGAAAGAGGCTTCTCCAAATTTTGCAGGTCTCTTCAGAACTGGATGTTGGCTTCAGTCCGGTGGTTCAAACCAGAGACTGGAAGCTTTTCGTTCTTCCTTTCTTGAACTGTATGTAGTCCAGGTGGTCATTATATAAGACAGGGTGGGCAAAATATGGCCCATGGGACTTTAACATATCTGTCTTAAATTTAGATTTCATTTTTAAAATGTTATTTTAAAGATGGAAACATTTAGTGTGGTGGGGTTGGAAACTGCAAATAAAAACCACACACTGGATTTGGATTTTTTTTTAATGTTAAGGGTTTTAAAATAATATATCAGTTATTTCTAACCTTACTGGTCCTTATGGTGTTCTGCTTCTTGGGGGCAATCCAAAACATATACTCTATTGCTATCTGTCTTCTAAGGCAGCCGAACAGTGGGCAGTTTATTGTGGTACCAGTGAGCGAGAGTGTGTGATACAGTACATTGAGCTAGGATTTGGGAAATCCTAATTCAAGTCTCTACTGAGCCACAAAACTTAACCCTGCGCCCATCATTCTCTCTCAGTCTGACCTATTTTACAGGATTGTTTTGAGTGTAAAGGGAGGGTAGTCTAACTAGCCACAACTAACAAAGAAGGAATACCAAGAGGTTGGGTGTGGGTGGGAGTCTGTGGCCCTCCATATGTTGTTTGAGTCCAGCTCCCGTTATCTTCTACCAGTATGGTCCATAATCATAAATCAGAATACAGCAACATCTTGCAGAACACCAGGCCTCTGTCCCTGTTCACTGTGAGTCCATAGTGCCATCTCTTTATTTTATTTTTTGTACTACTTAAGACTGGATCACAATCATATTGGAGAGCAAAAATACAAGTAAGAATCTTGTCTCTTCAGTTTATCAGAAATGACGGGGATGTATCAGGTGGTTTGCAGAGAAGGGCTGCCAGAATTAAAGTTTGTTTTTCAAGCACAAGAATTAGTGACGGAGAATTCCTGTGGTTGAATGGCAATACAGCGTGCGAGTCAGGAGATCTCCGTTCTGTTGTTTGTTGGAACTGTCCCTGACATGCACCATGGCTTTAAATCCCTTCTTATCCTCTTTTGCACAAGTGAGACTAATAATAAAGCTGAAATTATTTTTGATAATGGCAGCGGATGTAAATGTTAAATCTGAATCTGTCACCCTAATAACAGGAAAAAAAACATACATGGGGAAGGAGTATTGAACCCTTTTTATCCATCAACTCCAGACCCTCTCTATGTCTGTGTCAAAGCTTGCAAAAGTTACTTTTTTGACCCACAGCTCCCAGAATCCACATTGAACTCCAAAATGGAGGTTGAAACTGCACACCACCCAAGCTAAAAGCCAAAAAAAAAAAAAGCCAGAGTGACCTTCAGACCTCTAGAACATGCCCACCCTTGCTCTACACATACACCAGTCTCAAATGTACTTGCAGTCATTGACCAATGTTCTATGTCATGCTTGCATAGTGTAAATCCACTCTCACATAATTACATTGCTGGTTGCATATGTAACTCTTCTGCTGAATAAAAGACAGGGTGCAACCAATAGCATATCTCCCAATATTGTCCTAAGGTGCAGTGGGGAAAGCATAGTGATTTTTCTGCAATCTCAGCAACTGCACTGCTGGAATCCTGTTGGTTTGTTGCAACTAGAGCATACATGTAAGTCAACATATACGTAAATCCAGTTGATTCAATGGATCTTCTCTAGTTGGGACTAACAATAGGATTTAGGCCCATGTGAAAAGTTTACAGTGGTGGAACTCTGCTTATGTAGCCATGAATTGAATACATCCATTGCATAACAACCAAAAAATACAACAGCACGTGAAAGGAAATTTACACATCTATAATGATACTAACAGGATTCTGACCATTATACATAATGTTCACTCAGAAATGTATTATTTATGTGAACGTGGCAGGTTTACTTCACAAAACATTAAAATATTAAGATTTTGCCATCAAGCATTGGGAGAAGTATAAGACACCATCAAAATTTGACCTAGAGAATTATAAAATACAAGAATTCATAATTTTCCAAGTTATATTATTAGGGAAGGTACTTGTGAAATGATTTAAGTTGCTTTGTGACTACATGGCTAGGTGTGGTTTATATGTAAATATTTATCTTTAGATTGTTAGTTCATGTCAAGCATCAATTTGTTTAAATGGCTGTTATCTGGTAGTAAAATTGATTGTGTAAACAGGCCCTGATAGTCACAGAATCTGCACCTCCCAGATGTAAAGCCATTCAGGGTTAGTTCTTATATATGAGGTTCTAAAATGCTTGCCGGGCTTGAATCACTTCAGACTGTATCACAGAAAAATGTGTGTGTGTGAGAGAGAAAAGAGTTGAATTGATTTCACCAGTACTTTAGGTAATATCCCAGAGTGTTAAAGATCTTAAGAGTATTATTAACCTTGGAAACTACTGTAATAAACAGCCAGTGTTCAATACAAAATTGGTTTAATGCTCTGATCACTGAGCTGTTGTCTCCTGAACCACTTGCAATTTCTGAACTGTCTTCAAAAGCAGTCCCTGTAGAGGGCCTTGTAGTAGTCTAGTCTAGATGTAACTAAGGCAGAGCACTAAAACTTTACTTTTGTGTCAATACTTCTTGTTCTTGTGTGCCATCAAGTGGACTTCAAGTATGACTGAGAGACCCATAAGAGACTCTCTTATTAAGAGCCCATCTGAGATCTTGCAAACCCAGGGCAATAGCTTACGTGACAGAGTAAACCCATCTGTAATTGAGTCTTTTGCTTTTCCTGTAGCCTTCAGCTTTTCCAAGCATTATGGTCTTTTCCAGCAAGTCATATCTTCTTTTGATCTGTCCAGAATACAGTAGCCTCAGTTTAATCATTTTGGCATCTAGTCAGATTTCAGGCTTGATTTGCTCTTGGACCTATTTATTTATTTGTCCGTCCACCTGGTTAGGGGTTATGCTGCCTGAGCATTGTGGGAGTTGTAGTCCAAAAAGTAACTTTTCCAAGCTCTGAACTAAGGCATGTGTGAATTAAGCCAGATGTGTGGATACTCATTAAAGTCAGGTGTAAACTAGAAGCTATTTGATGCTGCAAGGCTGCATTTTATCATCCTATCTGATTAACTTGTACTTTGAACATATCATGTATAAAGCTGGATAAGACATGGAGGGAGGAACTATTTAAGATATGCAGATGGCGCCATACTACTAATAGAAATTAGAAAAAACTTGGAGTAACTATTGAAGATAGTCAAAGAAGAAAGTACAAAGGCAGATTTGCAGACATTGAAATAGTTAGTTTTCTATGACTCAGAATGGAGACTACAGTTAAGAAATCAGAAGAAGACTAGGACTTGAAGGGGCAGCTGTGAAGTTGCTAGATAAGATCCACAAATGTAGGGATATACTGTATCATTGAATACCAAAGTCAGGATTGTCTATGCAATAGTATTTCCAATTTCTGTATATGGTTGTAAAAGCTGGACAGTGAAGAAAGCTGATACAAAGAGAGTAAACTCATTCAAAATGTAGTGCTGCATTTTGACAGCAGTTAACAACAACAAACAACAATTAACACTGCAGCCTGAATTTAACTTGGAAGGTTTTTTTAAAGAACAACTGAAAATGTGTTTAATATTGCTAGTCATTTGGATCTAAGTGACTCAACCTCAATATGATTACCTGGGTCACACCCTCTGTCAGTCAGCTGGAAGAACCCACAGCTAAGGGAAGTGAATCAATAATTTCAGATTCATAATTACCTGAGTCAGTACCCTTTCTATGAAAAAGCGGTTCTCAACTTGTCATAGCAGTTGTCTTAAATCAAGAAAAAGCAAAGGGTTTGAGCCTCCCCAGGCTCTAAGCCTGACAAATTTAATAAAATCAGAATTTCTGCTAAGTGAGACGAGGCAGAATATCAGAGTGAGTTTTAGGGAGACGTCCAGAATTCTGTAGCATATCTCAAATGCATCAGCACTGGGTTCCCATCATCTAAGGTCATAGAAATATCATCCATCCATCCACAACCTTTATTAGGCATATACAGCATATACCTATAACAATAGGACAATAGGACTTCAAGGATCATTGTTTGGTAGGTTAAGCCATGTGTTTGCTGCCTCAACCAAAAAGTTAGCCATTAGTCTGGTAATATGCAGATTACGATCTTCCAATAAGAATTCTACTGATAAGGTCATAGAAATACAGGAAGGTGGCTCCTACTGAGCCAGATGATTGGTCCATCTGGCCTAGTAAGGCACCTAGTATTCTCCAGTGTTTCAGACAGGAGTATTTCCCAATCTTACTGGGGGATGCCAAGAATTGAATCAGAATGTTTTGCATGCAAAGCAAGTGTTCTGATACTTGAATCAGCAGCCCACCTCTCCCTAGGTTTATAACAATGCCAGAGACAGTGAAAGTTAAGGAAAAAAGGGGAAAAGCAGTGTTACAGCTAAACATTAAGAAAACAAAACTAAATGACTACAGATGGTTTATATAACTTTAAAGTTGGTAATGAAGTCATCGAAATAAAGATTCTGCATACTGTGGCTCAGTCAATAATCAAAATGGACTGTAATCAAGAAATCAGAAGACGACTAATACTTAGAAGTGCAGCTGTGAAGGAGTTGGGTAAGATACTAAAGGGTAAAGATACAGGTCAACTGAAACCGTGGGTAATAGGGAACCCTATTATTTTCAATGAGACGAACACTGGAGGTTGACCATAGAATCACGTTGGGGGACCTAGAAATGCCTAAAGAGAACATATTTTTTGGACTTGGACAAGTGAAACACTGGATAATGAATCTGTGGATACAGGGGTTGACCTGTATTTCAATAGATGCTCAAGTTAGAATCATCCATGCCATTGTATTTTCAGTTTCTATGTATGGTTGTGAAAGCTAGACAGTAAAGAAAGCTAACAAGAAGAAAATCAATGCATTTGAAATGTGGGTTTGGAGAAGAGTTCTATGGATACCGTGAACGGCCAAAAAGACAAAGAGTTCTGAGAGCAAACCGAGCCTGAACTCTCCCTAGAAGCCAAGATGACTAAACTGAGACTGTTGTATTTTGGGCACATCATGAGAAGACATGCCTCATTAGAAAAGTCAATAATGCTTGGTAAGGCAGAAGGCAGTAGAAGAGGAAGACTGCCTTCCAGATGGATAGACTCAATCAAGGAAGCCGCAGCCCTGAGTCTGCAAAATCTGAGCAGACCTGTTGATAATAGGACGACTTAGAGGTCTTTCATTCATAGGATAGCCATATGTTAAAGCTAACTTGATGGCAAATTACAACAACAATAAGACATAATGAAGGCAAAATGCAATGATAGCTCATGGGGCTCTGCACCACGTTCCCAAGGATTTGAGGGAAGGAGAATCCTAATAAAAGTTTTAGTGAACCTGTGAATGATACAAGCTAGGGTGCATTATTGTAATTTCCTGCATAGGCAAGAGTCTTTATTTTGATTTCAAAAAGGATTTGATTGTTTTCTTTGAAATATTTCTGGGTCACCTTTAAGGACAAACCTTTCAAGAGCAGCTTTAAAAAAAATCCATACAACAAAATCTTGTGAAATTTTAAAACACCACCAATTAACACAATAAGCAAACACTAGAAATAAAAACATCCAGCCTAGACAGAAGTAAAATTTAAAATGCAGTTGAAGTTAAAAATCAGAAACTGTCCGTAGAACGTTCTTAGAGAAAGGCCAAGTTAGTGTTGATAGCTTCATGGGTGTGTGTGTGTGAAGCTATCAGAGTTTTTTGCTGGCCATGACAGCTATGTGTTTTCTCCAGGATGAGAGGTAGTATGCATCAGGATCTCAGTTTCTGGTAGGGATGTAACTCTCTACTAAGTTTCTTCTTGAAGGTAGCAATGAGTAACTTCAGCAATGTTCTTACCAAGATGAGAAAGTCTTTGAAAACCACATAGTTTTCAAAGGCTATTTGCAATTTGGTACTTTACTGTACACAACATTTGTACATGGTTGTTTTGTTTATAAAACAGGATTTTCTGTGCAGGAAACAGCATTTTTTTGCGTGGAAAATAATATTTCAATGCAGAAAATTAACTGCTTTGCAGAAAATGCTGTTTTCTAATAAAATCAACCATGTGTGATTTTTTTTAAAGAGAATAAATACCCAGTCATTTCCTGTACAGTTTTTTTTGCAGAAATTAAAATTTCTGCATTGAAATACTATTTTCCATGTAGAAAATGATGTTTCCTATGCAGAAAATTCTATTATCTGCACAAAACAAGCATGTACAATTTTGCATAGAATAAGTCCCAAATTGTGAAGATTTTTGTCAGTCCAAGACACTTTTTAAAATGTAAACCGCCTGCTGAAACACACCAAAATGTGGCCAATCGGCTTAATTTGTTCCCCACCCCTTCTCATATGGGGGGAAAAAATCCTGAATATTGGCCCAAAAGAAAGAAAAAGCAAAATGAACAATTTCCAGTCACTTTGGGATCATCTACAATGCACTGGTATGGTTCCTTGGGGATCAATTGGCGTGGGTGGGGCTGGTCCTTTCCCCCAGTTTAGTTGTCCATCCTGTTTAGGTCTTCCTTCAGGCAAGATGAGCCATGCAGAAGTGGTTGAGATGCATGCGCTAGGATGCTTGGTTATTCACAACAATTCTGGCTTACTGTTGACATCTGAATGTGGCCAAAATTGTATCATTGTGTGCTCCATAAAGCAGGCATTGCATACAGATAAATAATTGGATGAATAGGATGACCCAGGAGGCAGAACTAAATTGTTTGGAATCCTTTTTTTTTTTTTTTTTTTTTTTGCGTAGAATGATATTTCACAATATTTAATATCCTTTGTGTTCATGAGATGGACTGAACTACAATAATGAGAGAGGACAAAGTTATGCATTATGTTGTAGCTGGAATTCTAGTACTCATATGACCAGTCACATTTATTCAAGTTGTCTTGCACAATTGCAGGTGGGGAGGGCCAATTGAATTGAGAGAGTATTTATTTTTCAAAGGTGTAATGGTTTGAGTGAGAGAAGTGAGAAAGACTCCATGGGCCCAGAGTTCAGATTCCCACTCAGCCATGGAAACCTACTGCGTTCCATGAAGTCCCAGTCCAACACTCAAACCACTATACTTTGCTGCTTCTCACTTCTCTAAGTAACAAGCTTTTAAACAACCTTTAAAAAAAATACTTTCTCAATGCAAATTTTCCTCTGAATAAACCTTGCCAAGAAATCCCTGGTTACCAGCAGAAAAATGTAGCAAGGCATGCTTCTGGTGCTATTCCCCGTAACCAGTTTCTTTTTATGTCCTGTTGCTTACTCTGCTTCCTCACCTGCTATGGGGAAAATTGCACATCCTTCTACTCTTGGCAAGAAGCAGACAGAAGTGAGTTAAAGGCCTTGAGAAGAAGTGAGGCAGGATGGGAGGTATAGTGGTTTCTCTCCCATTGCAAGAGGAACGTTAAAAGCTTATGGGTTCACTGTGAAAAAAAAGTCTTGTCCTGATTTTTAAAAAACATTCTTATGGGGAGTCTGTACTTTCTCCCTCCTTCCCTCCCTCCCCCCCTTTCTCTCACACACTTCAGAAACACATGGGTGACAAATGGCAACAAAATGGATTACAAATGATAACTAAAGGAAGGCAAAATGAGTGTTTAATGGTTTCAGCAGTGTTTAATGGTGGAAGGTAGTGGGGATTTGCGCAGACAATGTAGAAAAGCTGTATTCCTTCCCTATCCATTGTTGGAGTGTAATCTTCATAGTATTTTCCCCACTCTCACCCATTTTTAGAATCTGGATATTTGTAGAGCAGCCTTCATTAGCCTAGAGCATTCCATATGTATTGGACTATAGTTCCCATAAACCCACGCCACTGGCTCTTCTGGCTGGAGCTGATGGGACTTGTAGTGTGAACCATCTGGAGGTCACCAGATACTTGCTCTCAGTTTGTGTTCCTCTGTTGCATGTGTGCTTCCCTCTTCTTGGTTTTCTTTTGCAAGGTCTTCAAATTTGGATAGTTCTGTGGGGAAAGCTGCTGAGAAGAAAATCTCTTAAAACAGTATTCTCCAGCCTGGTACTCTTGGGAGCAGTTGTACTTCTATTGCGGACCCAAACCATATGCTCTTGTTCCCTTCTCTTAATAAAAAACACATACTACTACAGGCTGTGTTAACAATTGTATTGGGTACAAGATAAACATAAAGGATTAAGTAAAGGTTAGAATAAAGATAGTTGGCAGTAAAAAGCTGCAACTTGCTAATGGCTGCAAATGGTTGGCACTAATGCATGGGTCTGGATCCCTTCGTTGTCCAACCCTATGTTGGCCAATGGGCCATTGTCGGTTGCTAATGACCCAGACCTGGAGGAGAGAGCTCTGGCCAAGCAGTCCTGCTCGATACTCCCCTAGAAACAAGTTGTTAATCAATAAACGGGGGTCTCCGTGAACTTGAACTTAAGCTTGAACTTGACAGAGACCCCCATTCCCCACCTATCCGGATCAGGGCCCATGCCATCCATCTAGCAAATTGTGATAAATCATAACAAGCACGCACGGCTAACATATCAGGGAGGGTGGGTGGGTCTTCAGCTCCTGACAAGCTAACTGAGGAGCCTGTGCCAAGGGCCGGTTTAAGTACTGCCCCCCTGGTGCAGGCGCCACGTCATCCGGCTGTGCTGGAAGCGCAGCCGGAAGTCCCTCCCCCTCTTAATAGCGGACCAATCGGGGCAAGGGAGGCTCGCCCCGATTGCTAGCTGTTTTCCCCACTCCTTTCTGGCCGTCAGGCATGCCAGGAATGAGGAGCCGGCAATGGCGGCTCCCATGCTGGGCCACGTGGCCGCAGGGACCGCTGCCAGTGGGAATCCAGGGGCGCCAGCTGGGCCGCAAATGGCCCACCAGCTGAGCCGGTAAGCCCCCTTCCTGTCATCTCCAGATAGCAGGGGTATTGGCCATGCTGGCTGAAGATGATAGGAGTTGTAACCCAATGTATATAGATGAGCACAAGATTGAGAGAAGCCGCTCTAAAGAAGTATTGTGTTTGAGATTGCCCTTTGTCTGGTTTGATAGTTTTCATAACTGTATGTTCAAGGTTACTTTCTTTCAAGAAAGTATAATAATCTCTTAAACCTCTTTTACCAGGCACTTACCTGAAAAAGTTAAGGATGACAATCAAGTGAAGAACATGAGTGGACAGTGGTTTTATGAAGCCAAGTCCAAGAGGCACCGAGAGAAAATTCATGGAGCAGATATCATCCGGGCATCAATCAGGAGGAAGCCCTTGACAACAGGTATGCAGTATTTACTTTTTAAAAAAAAGGCTTTTGAAGCAAATAAACATGTTTAATTCTTTGTGCAGAGTTTCTGTCAAGTTTTGCAAAAACAAAACAAAAACCAGGAATCACAAGAAACCCATTAAATACACTTCAGTTGTTTTTGAAACATATGCCCATGAAATACTGGCTGAATGTGGAGCATACATCCACACAGAGTGAGTTATGGAGTGATAGTTGGCAGAACAGAAGGAGCTATACTGGTAGCCTCCCTGCTCCTGTCTTATTCCCTTCAGCTCCAAAAGACTGCTGATCAAACTGGAAATTGGTTGTTTGTCAAGTCGCTTGAACCAGACTTCCTGATTGGCAGTCTCTCACTCTCCTTACAAACCAGAATACAAAACCAAGGCTTGTACTATCTTTATTCACCCTGACTTGTTTTGGATCAAAAGGGAATAAAATGTGGGGAGGTTCGGGAGTGGTCTGGGAGTTGTAGTTCAAAAAAGTAGCTTTTCCATAGTCTGGTAAAACGGGTTACTGAGTGACATGCAACAGCACACAGTTCATTCACAATAAACCATGATTCTCCAGAATCCTGGCTTATTTTCAGCAAACATGGCGACTTTGGTGGTTTTAATAGTAAAGATTTTGTGGTGCTGCTTTCCCCCCCTCTTTATCATTTACACAAACATTCTATTTGGTTAATATGAAAATGTTGACTTGTTCTAGCTTTTGTATTATGTTTTCTATTACCCTCCCAATTTATTTTTGCTACAATTGAATGTCATTTTACTGGAGTATGCTCTTAATATCACTGTTCAATGAAACACCCATACTAGTTTTTCAAAAACAAATATGGACCGTTCAGTGGCCCATTGTGACCAATTTGCACAACAGTTTGCAGATAACATTATATGTATCTGTGCCAATATAGGCCAGAATTGAATTGCTGCAGTACGCTAGCAGTAGCACTTTTTCCAGGGTCATGCAGCAGTGGTGAGGCTATTTTTCCAATGCCTTATTTTCTTTATGGCTGCCTATCTTCTTCTGCTTCTACTGCTTACAATGTCATAGTTATACCAGTGTAGCACACTAAGAGGATTAGAGTTTTTAACAGATCTCCTCCTTAGATGTCATAGTGTGTTCAGCATACCCTCCAACTGATTGGCAGAGACAGTCCCAATTTATCCTTTGCCATCCCACTTTTTCAGCTGTTCTAAAAATATCCCAGTTTCTCAGTCCTACTCCCACTTTCCACTTGGTCCTCCTCTTTCTTCAGTTGCTGCAAACTGAGTCAAAGTGCAAAAGTGTTTTGCACTCAATTAACTCAGTGTGGGGAGAGGAGGGGATGAGATATTGTCCTTCCTTGTAGGCTCAAGTGAACAGCTGCAGCCTCTCTTTCCTTGTTGTGTTCTTTCTCATTAATAACTTTCCCCAACTTGACTACATGTATCCTAGGTTTCATCTGTGAAATGTTGCAAAGCATGAGACCAATGGATGTAACTTGGGCATCTGTGTGTTCCATTGTAGTTGATGCTTTCCCATTTGTACAGCCCAAGGATGTGGACACTTGGAGAATTGAGATCTTTGACCTATGCTTTTTTTTTTTTTTTTTAGTTATTTATACCCCGCTCTTCAGCCACAAGGCTATCAGAGCGGCTTACAAATTGTTTTAAGCAATAGCTATTTACACATCTACACTGCATTAAACAGTTTCCAATGTGTGTTAGCTAATTGCCCCCCACAAGCTGGGTACTCAATTTACCGACCTACGAAAGGATGGAAGGCTGAGTGAACCTTGGAGCCCACTGGAATCGAACTTGCAACGTGGTAGCTTGTAGTTCTGACATTTAACCACTGCGCCACCAGGGCTCCCTTGTGGGATTCTTACCCTTTCTGCTTTATGAAAGAAGCTTTGAGGGAAATAGCTGAGCGGGTGGTAGTAATGGTGAATGCTTCTTCACAATAAGGTGTGATTTCATCTTGTCTGAAAGAGGTAGTGCTTATATCTCTGTTTTAAAGAAACCGCCCTGAATGGTACTGTACTGTAAAATTTTCAACCAACATCCAATATTCCATTTTTGGGCACAATGCTAGGGGTGGTCTAAATGGTGAAAATAAATCTAATGGAATTTGCTGGGAATCCTACCTGTCTACATGGGATCCCACATCAATGCACAGTATTTGGAAGGAGGGGGGAGGGCAAAATGGCAAAAAAAACCTCAGGAAAAGCCTTAGTGGCTTTTTCCATATTAAAAAAAAAAAAACCAGCAAGGGGGTGCACATTCCTCCTTGTTAGGACAAGTGGTTCGCTTTGAATCGCTTTCCCATACAAGTGGATGCACAAAGCCAATTGGCTGGGCTTGTGCGGGGTGGGGCTTGCTAACAGAGCAAGCACCTGCTGCCACCATGTTGAATTTTCACCTTAGTGAGCAATTGCTAAGGTGATAAAATGGGCTGTTTGTGGGTTTTTTTTTTTTTTTGCTGTCTTTTTAACTTAAAAAATCATTTTATCACTCCAGTACACTGTGCAACTTAAAAAAAAAAGTTTGGTGGTGGCAAAGTACTAACGTGAGTAAAACATGGCCGCCATCTGGAATGTGGGGCTTCTGGGGCCAAAACTATCATTAAGACAAGTTGCTGCTGTTGTGAAATGCTATTACTGCGAGGTACTCTGGCTCCCCCCCACTCCCACTCGTATAGACCAGCCCCTAGAATGTATATTAACATTTCAATTTCATAAGATTCTTAATGAGGCAGACTGTTGATATTGTTGTATGCCTTCAAGTCATTTCTGACTTATGGTGACCCTATCATGGAGTTGTCTTGGCAAGATTTATTTGGGAGGGGGGGTTGTGACTTGCCCAATGTCACCTAGTAGGTTTCTATGGCTGAGCGGGGATTTGAACCCTGGTCTCCCAGTGTCCAACACCCAAACCACTACACCATGTTGGCTCTCCTCAAGTATTAAAAGTTCAAACCCATGGAAGCAAGGATCTAAATCCAACTGTTAATTCAAAGCAGAGTAGACCCACTGGAACATAGATATATTTTGACTTGTAAAGTTCCCTTTGATTCAGTGTGTCTACTGTACCTCAGATCAACCCTTCAATTTAGGCCTAGGTCTCTTGGGGCAGATCTACACATCATCTCAGTAAATATGCATTCTTGTGTCATTGCTTGTTGAGATATCACAAATGTGATTGATGTGGAGACATTGTAGAGAAATAGGCATGGTAATCTAAGTAATCCATTTCAAACCTGGCTACAGGTCTGGTTATGGGACAGATATTTAATTTTTATTGTTGGTGGTTCTCATTTTTAATTTTAAGCATTCACAAACATCATGCAAGATATAATCCTTTTCCTGCTCTCTGTATTGTATTTCAGCAGAGCTGAGTCAAAGCAGGTCAGACAAGACTAAGAGCAGCTGGGTGAACAATGTCAACAAAGAAGTTCCCACGCCACCAGGACCGCTGAATGCTATAGAAGAGGAATCAAAATCTAGTCAGAGGTTTGACCCCCAAAGGAACTTGCTGATAATTTGTTGTTGTTTATAATAAAGTATTGCTAAGATATTCACCGATGCAAAAGATTGTCTGCCCCAAACTTCAATATTGCGATTTAATTCATTCTGTTTAACTTTTAATTTTATTTATGCATTAGCTTCAGTGTGTAACTAGCATTGTCTGCCTATTTTAAATACCCTGAAGGCACCAGACATCATCTGGTCTTGGAAACTGAGCAAGGTCAGGCCTGGTTAGTACTTGGATTAAGGTTAAGGTTAGGTACTGTAGGCTGTATTTCAGAGGAAGGCAAGAACAAACCACATCTGCATATTCTTTACCAAAGAAATTATGAAAATCATGGGGTCACCATAAGTCAACTGGTAACTTGAAGATGTACACACACACACCTGGCATTGTCTCACAAGCGCACCAGGTGGATGGATTGTCCTTCTGTAGGCTGAATGTCCCTGCAGCTCTCCATGGGCCTTATGGTTTTAGGCTCTGGAACCACTGGCCAAAAGAGGGAAAAGGAATCCCTGCTATCTCCAGTTACTGTATAAAGGGGAGACTTCTCTGTCTATAAGGAGGGACCTGATTCCTCTGTGGATTAGATGAGGCCTGTGGGGGTGAACCCCTTGTAGCTGACATAAGTGGTTATTGGTATGATACATCAGTGTGATGTCATGGTTTGTGTTAGGTTAGTTCTGATGAAATGAGGGGGCAAATGAGAGAATTCTACTCCCCTTAGATAAAAGAATTATCTTGGTTCCCAGATTTCAAGCATTTCAGTAGCTTAAAACTTCTGCTGAACATTTAGAAATGCTATTTAGGCCTTAGTGTTGCCAGAGTGAAAACTGGGGAAGGCTCCTCTACCTTTAATGCTTGTGCAGAAGATACAATTTCAGCAAGTTTTGCTCATTATTTAATACCTGGTTGCATGATAAGCAACACCTGCTGAAATTCCCTCTTCTACACATCCATTAAAGGTACAGGAACCCTCTCCAGTTTTCAGTCTGGTAACCCTATGAGGCATCCAAAGCAAAGGGGCAGGCAGAGTTATCAAGGGAGTGCAAATGTAGCAAGTGTGAACAATTTTCAGTGTTTCACTTGTTGCAATGCTAGATATTTGAGGGCTGAAGGAAAATCTCATTGAGTGGGAAGACTTGTTATTTCAGGCCCTGCCCTCCTTTGCCTCACTTCCTCCCCCCAGATAAAGTCCTAGATGAGACCCAGATTCCAGTTCTCTCAATTGTGAAGCTTTACTGGGTGGCCCTGGGCCTGTCAGGTACTCTATTTTTACTGTAATCTCCCTTATGGGGTTGTGGTGAGGATAAAAATGAAGGATGACTGTGTGTGCCACCTTGATTGACAAAGCAGTATGCTGTTTTGCCAAGAGGCAATGAAGCTGGAGGAACTCTCTTCTACAAGAGGATAGGCTGGACACTCTCCCTGCTTTCCTTTTGCAGGCTGGCAAAGACCTTTTTGTTTAAGCAGGCTTTTAATGTACAGCCAACCCTCTACATTCGCGGGTTTGACATCCGCAGATTTGATTATTTGTGGGTTTGCCTCTGCCCTCCTGAAGCCCAAGCCCACCGTGTGCACATTCACACAACAGCCTTGAGATTCAGGAGGGGGGAGCACCAGTGGTTACCACAGCAACCACCAACTACCTCCTGAAGCTGGCTTCTCTGAGGGCTTTGTTAGATGCTTGACAATGGAGAATTCTGCTGTTCTGCCTTTCCCAAGCAATAGGACAGCAGCCTGGGGTTTGGGGAAGGCAGAGCAGCAGTGATTTTTATTGCCAAGAGCCCCCAAAACCAGCTGTTGTGTGGGCTTTGGGAGACTCTTGGAGATGGAGATTACTGCTGCTCTGCCTTCCCCAAGCACTAGGATAGCAGTGTAGGGCTTGGGGAAGGCAGAGCCACAGCTATTTCTATTGCCAAGAGTGCTGTGTGTGAATATGTATGGCTGCCCCGGCTTCAGAAGGCAGGTTGTGGCTGAAGGGCCAGGCCGTGAGGCCCACATTCTTCATACTCCCCCACTCCATGGAACCCCCCCCCCAGCCACTCACTTCGCTAGCCTGAGGAGCCCATCTGGGGAGGTCTCCCCGCCATCTCCACTATACGTATTCATGTTTTTCCCCCCACTTTCTTGGAGGTCCTGCGCCCCTAACCCCCGGGAATGTGGAGGGTCAACGTAAGCAGGGGGGCTTTTTATTGGGTGTTTTATATATCTTTTAAACCTTCTGTTCATTGTTAAAAGGGTTTTAAAATGTTTTAATTGCAGTGCTAACTGTTTTTAATTTTATTGTAATAGTTTTAATTTACTACTTCTGGAAGCTGCTTTTGGTCCCACTTTGGGAGAAAGGTGGTATATAAATTAAACAAGCAAACAAACATCTTCACAATTGGTGGTTGGAGTGGAAGACTAGTGCTTGGACTGTAGAAGTAGTGATGCTTTTTTATCAGCAGAGGCAGGGATGTTACCTGTCACCCTTTTCATCTTATCTTTTTCCATTAGAGCTCTTCTGCAGTCCTCACAAAAGCTGGTGTGGTTGAGGTGGATTTTGCCAGCAACCATATACTGGTGTGAGCTATTATAATATAGCCATACCCCCATATCTGCGGAAGTGGTACCTGTGGTTTCAGTTATCCGCGGGACACAAAACAGCACACCTACCATAGAGTCTTCCTAGAAAATACCTAGAGAGGTATCATCTCTAGACATTTCCTAGATCCTCCAAGGCAGCTCTATCGTAACCAGAACTCCCATTATTTCAATGGTGTTCTCTGTTATCCACAGTTTCTGGTATCCACAGTTAGTCCGGGAACTGAACCCCCGTGGATATGGGAGTCCAACTGTATAAAGTATTTTGGGTCTGGCTCCTTTTAAACAGACAATTACAACTCACTCTCATTCATGGGTACCAGCATCACACTCATAAAAGCTCCTTTTACAGTTTTCTTGCTGACTGAAATTGCTAGCGATCTCTTAATGTTATTTTTCCCAGTGTCATAGTAATAGCCTTGTATGGGAATGACTATGGAGCACCTGATGGTACCTTGTAGGAACCCTTTTTTGTTATTTTTTTTAAAGAGCAAATGTTAGCTGTAGAGGAGATGGATATACACACACTCCCATAGCTACAGATGTTACAGTTTGGTAAGAAGGTGCGCTGCACTCCAAGGTACATAGAGGAGAATCACCCTTGTTTAAAGTGAGGAAAAGGTTGTGTTTTCTCAATTGTGCTCTTCTTTAAAGTAATATTTACTTGCCCCTTTGTGAAGGAAGAGAGAGAGAGACACACACACACAGAGAAAGAGCAGTTTGCATTTAAGCTGGGAATAATTTTTGTGCATTGCACCAATTTTAAGCTTGAACTCAGTGTAATTTTTGAAAAGGGGGCATTTATCCTAAGGTTTCTTTTTATTTTGGGGCTTTCATGATAACTGCCTCCAGCTTAGAGCTTGGCTATGTTTCTTTTTTGGACAACAACTCCCAGAATCCTCTGTGATTCTAGCCATGCTGGCTGCGGGATTCTGCAGGTTGATGTTTCGAAAAATAACTTTTACAAGCCCTGCTCCAGCTGAAATGCTGCAGTTGTGTATCCATGCATTCATGTGTCTGGTCTGCTGGCTCTAGCTCTGCAGCTGACTTCACTTCCTGTCTATAGAAACACCTAATGAGATTTCAAGGGCAATCTTCCTTGTAGAAAGCTTACCAGTAGCCAAGTTTGGAAATCTCAAAAGCATGTATGAAAGGTGACTGGTTCCATCTTTCAACAGTGGTGGTATTCATCTTGAATCCAGTGCTACTTTCTAAGCTGTATTTATAGCTACGGAGATATCACTTGCTGATATAAATGCAAAAGTCAGAAGGTTTAATTGAATTTAATTGAAGAAAGTAGATCTCCCTGATGAAGACATATTTGCAGAATACTTTGATAGATTTGACTCCGGCAGTAGTTGAAATTTCAATTTTTCTCATCTAGGATGCTTTTGTATGTGTGTTCTAAAAGATAGGCCATGATTCAAGACCACACCTGAGTAGCAATCATGTTCCCTCCTTTACAAACATAATCAGTACTCAAAGGGCTAATTGTTTTACTTGGAGATTTCTGTCCTTTTTTTCTAGAGCTTAGCATGGCTTACATTTACCAGCATTTAAAGTTTTAGTAATATTATATACAGGTTTGCCTTCCTATACCCGTGGAACCAATACCCACAGCTGAAAAAATAGGAACACATACCATAGAGCCATGCTGGGAAATGCCTTGCTACGTCCTCCAATGTAACTCTATAGTATGTTTGTACCAGAAGTCCATTATTTTAATAGGGTTCACTATTATTCGTGGTTTCATTTATAAACGGTAAGTCCAGAAATGTATCCCCCGCAGATATGGGAGATGACCAGTCTCTCTGGCTTTTCTTCTCAAACGAAGCTTCAGGAAGGACTCATCCCACACTTTCTGCAAGTGTGCTGATGACTAAAAAGGCCAGTCTGAGATAAACAAGTCCGGTTGCAGAAAGCACAGCAGAAGGTCTCCTTGGGTGATGTTTCTGGGTTGTGATTCTTTCTGCATTGTTGTTTCTCTTCAAGATTTGTTCGGTGTGAGTTCTCAAATAAGGCCAGTAGTACTCATACAAAAGAATGATGTTTGTATAAAACAGCAGATACTTAGCATAGAAATTATTGTTGTTGTTGTATTTATTTCTATCCCACCTTTCCCCCAATTCAGGACGCAAAGTGGCTTACAACAAATTAAAATCACAGAATCAAAGAGTTGGAAGAGAACACAAGGGCCATCCAGTCCAACTCCCTGCCATGCAGGAATACACAATCAAATCATTTCCAACAGATGGCCATCCAGCCTCTGTTTAAAAACTTCCAAAGAAGGAGACTCCACCAAACCACGAGGCAGTGTATTCCACTTCTGAACAGCTCTTACTGTCAGGAAGTTCTTCCTAATGTTTAGGTGGAATCTCTTCCTGTAATTTGAGTCCATTGATCCACGCCCTAGTCTCTGGAGCAGCAGAAAACAAGCCTGCTCCATCCTCAGTATGACATCCCTTCAGATATTTAAACATGGCTGTCATGTCACCTCTCAACCTTCTCTTCTCCAGACTTAACATACCAAGCTCCCTAAGCTGCTCCTCATAGGGCATGGCTTCCAGACCGCCCACCATCTTTGTCACCCTGCACTGGAAGTGTTCCAGCTTCTCAGTATCCTTCCTGAATTGTGGTGCCCAGAACTGGGCACAGTATTCCTGGTGAGATCTGACCAAAGCAGAATAGAGTGGCATTATTACTTCCCTTGATCTAGACGCTATACTCCTATTAATGCTAATTAATATTATTTAACTCCTATTATGTCCATGTTTGTCCTTTTGAGTTGTTATTTTTGTTGATATAAGCAAATAAACAATATTAAACACCCAGTGAATAGGGAGAAATCAGCTTGAAAAATGATGGGTGGGATAGTTTAGGAATGTGTTCAGAGGAGGGCAACCAAGAAGGTCAGTGGTCTGGAAACTTAGCCCTGTGAAGAATGGCTTAGGGAACTTGGTACAGAGCAGAGAAGCCTGGAAGGTGATATAATACTCACCTTTTTATATATATGGTGTCATGTGGAAGATGGGCAAGCTTATTTTCCTCTGCTCTAGAGACTAGAATATGAACCAATGAATTCAAATTACAAGAAAAGAGGTTCCACTTGAATACTAGGAATGCATAATTTTTTCACTGTAAAAGTTGGTCAACAGTGGAATAGATTGCCTCAGAGTGTGGTGGACTCTCCTTCATTATAAGTCTTTGAATAGAGAGGTTGGATGGCCATCTAAACAGTGCTTCAGCTGTATATACCTGGTTGGCAGAAGGTTGAACTAGATGTTCTTTGGGATCCCTTCAAGCTTTGTGGTTCATGCATGTATTAATGCTCTGGCTCTGAGTCAGTGATGGATTTTTTATCGAGCTGGATTTGGAACATTACAAAAATTCAAATGCTTAGGGTTGCTTGCTGATAAACCTCGATATTTAAACTGCTTTAAGTGTGCTACAGAGTTAGGCTATAAGTAACAGGCTGGTACCTTCTTGTTTTTCTTTTACAGTCCCAAAGTATTCATTGCAACCTCTAATACATTACAGAAGCCCCAAGAAGATACAAGAAAGGCAGCTATCTCACCATCTAAGGTGGGTTCATTGTCAGTGTCTTCTGAAAACCAAATGCCTGTTTTAATGTATTGCAGAAAAGAACAAAAGTCAGCATTTTGTTACCATATGTGTGTTATTGACATCCACAAAGTCATCAAAGGGTAGAACATGTAGGACAGAGTTACATGTTGGATGGAAACCATAGGGTTCCAGGTGTAAGACAAATGTTTTCCAAATTTGAAAGCAATGGAGGGGCAGGGGAACAATTAGTGCACATTTTCAGGGCTGTGAAGTAAACATGCCTATTTCTCTACAATGTTTTCACATCAATCACATTTGTGATATTTCAACAAGAATGGACTTAGTAATACATATTTACTGAGATGATGTGTAGTTCTGCCCCAAGAGACCTAGGCCTAAATTGGAGGGTAAAACAAAGTAGAGTGGACCCATTGGATCAAGGGGAACTTTTCACGTCAAAATGTATGTAAATTCCAGTGGGTCTACTCTGCTTTGCAGTTGAATTTAGACACTTACTTCCATGGGTTTGGACTCTTAATACCTGAGGAGAGCCAGCATGATGTAGTGGTTTGAGTGTTGGACTAGGACACTGAGAGACCAGAGTTCGAATCCCTGCTTGGCCATAGAAACCTACGGGGTGATCTTGGGCAAGTCACATTCTCTCAGCCTCAGAGGAAGGCAATGGCAAACCCCCTCTGACCAAATTCTGCCAAGAAAACCCCATGATAGGTTCACTTTAGGGTCGCCATAAGAAATAACTTGAGGGCACACAACAACAACTCAGATTTTAATTTGTCTCACTAGTGTGAGCGCTTCTTAGCTAACACTGGCCTTGTTCGCACCTATGTATACAATCTTTGACTCTCAACTGAATGTGATAATTATCTCCAGTACAAAACCTTATGTTGTGAGTTAGTGGTGAATGCCAGGAGAGTTCTGTTTGTGCTGATTAATCATGATGACTCGTTCACCAGTTCTTTTCTTTACTTCATGTACAGTCAATAAAAAAGAGGCATACTCATGTATGAATCACTCATTTGCAATCAAAATAAGAACTGCAAAAGGGACTAAGGTTCCTTTCATGCTGCACAATTATAGCACTATGATTCCACTTTAACTAACATGGCCATATTCTATTGAATTCTGAGGTTTGTAGTTTGGTAAGGAGCTGGAGGTCTCTGGCTGAGTATTCTAAATGTCCCTCTCTAAACTGAAAATCCCAGGATCCCATAGGATGTTGTTCTGGCAGTTAAAGTGGAATTAGAGTATTATAATTGTGTACTGTGGTGAGGCCCTAAAACTAGGCACTTAAGTGGTTTTGCATGCTGTTGACAGCTGCAGTGAATGTCTGGTAGTTCACCTAAAAAAAGGATTTGCTCTGTTTTCAGATGTCAATTTTTTTTAACCAGAACTACTGTTAACACATAAGCATATTATGGATAGATAAAATACAAAAGTTGCTTTCAGACACTAGAATGCTTCTAGTTGTGTTAGTAGGCTTCTACTTCCTTCAACCAGTCCTGAGATGGGTACCTCCGGGCTCATGCTTACAGATTTTATAGTAAAGAAAGGAGTTTGTCTGACCAGGGCAAAGAACAATCTTATCACCTTGCTGGATCAGTATTTACTCAGTCATTTCTTTTGAAATGTTTTTACCCCCTTTTTTGGGGAAGATTACTTTAACATGTATATAGGATAGAAGAACAAAACAACTTTTTTTTAAAGGAAGAATTGAAATCTGAGCATCAGCCAAAGATTGTAGTCTGGAACTTCTGGTTAGACTGGAGAGGCCAGATACGTGGTATCACATACTTTGGCATTTATTTAAAGGAGGATGTCTCCCTGATATGCCAACAATGCAGTACTGTTGAACAATTAAGTATAACTTACTTAGAGTGTGGACATTCTTTCTTTATCCTCAGTTTACTTCAGTTGCAGAAAACTGAGGCCCCGTCTACGTGATAAGAAAAAATCCATGCAAATTCGATTGATCAATCATTCGAATTATGGATAGCCTGTACAAATGATCACAAATTCGAATGGTTGTATGGATTTTTTGCTGAAATCCGCTATTCCTCCCGAAATCCGAATTCATGGACATTACAGGGGATTTGCAGGCTTCTCTTCCAAAAGACACTAATGTATCCGAACGGTTGTATGTACACATTATTGAACTTTCGAACACTGTGTGGAATGTTTTTGTCTTGTAGATGGGGCCTGAGTTCAAAGTGCAGAGATAGTTTGCATGGCATTAACTCAGCAGTGGGGAGAGGAGAGGAGGGGTCAGATGCTTGCCCTTCCCAGTAGGCTCAGGCAAAAACAATCTTCTGCAGCCTCTCCTGACTTAATGTGCTCTTCCTCATCAATCACTTTTGCCATGTTGACCATGCTCTGATGTTGCTTGGCCATATGTGTTCTGGTTTTCATCTGCGAAATGTTAGAGAATATGAGATGGATTAAAATTTACTGCTTTATCTTCTTCTTCTGTATGACTTAAGATCTATTTAGTATCATAAGAGATCTTTTGATATTGGAAAGGATGTAAACACTTTTTAAAAAATACATTAAAAACATGTTTGACGTAACAGTAGTCTGGCTGCAGCTATACCACAAAAGATTCTTGCTTTATTAGATAAATAAAATAGTGATCCTTCTTCCTCCGTGAAAACATATTCCCCTCTCCTCTAGGATTTTCTGGTCAAGCTTGCTCAGTTATATAATACCAATCTGTTAGTTGCATTCACATTTTGGAAAATGTTACTATTTAATTTTGCTTCTTTTCCTCTAGATCAAAGTGGGCAACTAAAGTCTTCCAAATCCTTTTTGGCCTACAATTCCTATCAACTGTAGCCAGTGTAGCCAGTGGTGGGGGATTAGGGGAATTGCTGTTCAAAAACATCTTGAAAGCCATTGCTGCCCATCTCTGCCATAAATGCTGGCTTTCCCCCTGGTTCTATGTACTATACATTTTCTTGCTCATGTTCTTTTTTAACATTATAATGTTAAGTTGAATATTTTGTTTCAGCAAAGGAAAAATCCCTTTAATGACTCAATACTTCCACAAGATAATGCAAATAGTGGGCAACCTGAAAATGGAACGATTGGTTTATCAGAAGGATCAGACAAAGGTGATGTGTGTGCATGTGTGTTTTGAAATTATCTATGCTGCTTCTATGAAGTCACTGAAAGTAGGAACAAATGTGATAAAACCTTTTGATTGGCCATTTTATTTATTTATTTATTTATTTAGGTATTTTTACTCCACTCTTCAGCCACGAAGGCTTTCAGAGTGGCTTACAAATTATTAAGCAACAGCTTTTTACACATCTACACTGCTTTATAGCGTGCTAGGCACTAAGTGGTTTCCAATGTGTGTTAGCTAATTGCCCCCACAAGCTGGTATTCATTTTACTGACCTGCGAAAGGATGGAAAGCTGAGTGAACCTTGGAGTCTTTGGGATTGAACTTCCAACATTGTGGCTACAATACTGGCATTTAACCAAAATGCCACCAGGGCTCCTTTGGTGTCATGTTAATGATTCCATATTCCACAGGACTTTTCCAGAATTGTAGCACTGGAATTTTTCATTTCGATCAATTTATATCCATTCTTTCTATTGGCAATGCTAAAAGTGACTAATGAATAATGCAAAATTGCAACAAAAATACAAACCTGCCTGTGTTTTGAGATCTTTTGGGGAAGCCCTTCTCTCTGTTCCATCACCCTCATAAGTACACCTGGTGAAAATATGGGAGAAGACCTTCTTGGTGGCTGCTCCCAGGCTCTGGAGCTTCCTTCCTAGAGAGGTTAGACTGGTACCTTCCTCCCTGTCTTTCTGCAAGCAGGTGAAGAACTGTGAAGCCTGTGAGGATTTATTTATTTATTTATTTTAAAAGGGAAACAGGTCTTGTATGACTGGTTTATCAGAGAAATAGATCTTGTATGATTGGCTTATCAGAAGGATCAGAAGGCTGCTGGATTTTTATTTTTTTTATGGTTTACATTTTTAACTGGTTTTAATATTTTGATAGTTTAATTACTTTTTAACCTTTCTATGCTGTGAAATTTTAACTATGTCTTAACTATTGTAAGCTCCTTCTCTTGCTGAAAATGGATGATTATCTTTTGGTGTTAGTAGCAACGATGCCAAAGTTTGTAAGTTTAAACTGTTAAGTTAACCCAAAACTGCTCAGTTTGTAAATTTAAAGGATTTGTGAATTTTTGTCTCGTAGAGCAAGAGGAAGAAATCTTGATTCCTGTCTGGCAACTTTGCATGATACAGAGCATGCCATTCAAATTTAAAATGCTAACAAATGAGGAAAATAGATATATACATGCTTTTCAAATGCCCTGAGATCCACCCCGTTCACCCTGAGGACAGGAGAAGGGGGCTGACTCCTATCTCTTTAGCTGTTAAGCTTACTCGAAATATCTGCCTCTAAATTTCCCAGTGAAGCGGGGACAGAAGTTGGCTGTGGTGTATCCAGCCATTTTGTTCCTTAGTCCTGTTGCCTGTCTCTATCCTTCCCATAGTTTTGTGAGCTGTGCTTGTTTTCTCCCCCTCTATATTGGGAAAATTTCAATCTTAAATCCCAAAGCAAATCTTGTAAAGTAAAAGACTGCAACTGTAATCAGTATACAGACCTCAAAGCCTATGTTCCCAGTTCAGAGTCCAGATTGGGGTCTCCACGGGTTTTGAGATGGAGGGGGCTATGTTTCTACCCCTGTGGTATATTGGAAGGAAAACTCCTATGTCCCCCTGCCTTTTGGAGTTTTACTTTTTGAGGATTAAAAAAAACACTCAAATGCTTTCTGCATGCTCTGTATACATGCTCTACATACATATAACCCAAAATATAACTCGTAGAAGATATGGGAGCCCTTTTGCCCCCTAGGAGCTGCTTTAGGCCCATTTTAAAACCTGGATGTCAAATGAAAGTCAACTTCCTTATTTAGAAGAGGCCTCACTTTCAGACCAATGTGGGGGTGTTTTTAGTAAATAAAATAAAATAATACCCCCTTTGTGGAGAGGTACTGGTGGCCTCTTTTGTTATTGTTATGTGCCTTCAAGTTGTTTCTGACTTACGGCAACCCTATTATCACAGGGTTTTCTGAGGCTGAGAGTGTGTGTCTCTCAGATAATAATAATAATAATTATTATTATTATTATGTGTCTCGCCCAAGGTCATCCAGTGGGTTTTCATGGCTGAATGGGGATTTGAACCCTGGGATAAAAATGATCCTGGTGGGCTTCACTTTGTGCAGATTAAGTTCCTTTTCATTCAGGGCACGTCTAGGAAATTAATCTATTTGTTTCTGGATTATTTCTAGGCCAGATATATTGGGAAGGGGGTAATCTCCCCATCCTTATGATTAATAATTTAAATGAAACGTCATGTATTGTAGAACTGCCTTGAACATAGATAAATCGTCTGATTTATCTGATCATCTGATGACGATGATGATTTTTAAAAAAACAGCTAACCAAAGCACACATATTACACCTAGATTTTGAAAGATTTGCCTCTTCTTCATAATTCTATCCCTTTCTTGATCTGAGGCCTAGTTTAACCATGCAGCAAACTGAGCAGGTGAGGAATCTATGGTAGCTGAAATGTACTCTACCACTACAGGTTGTGTGTGGGAACAGTAATGTTTTCAAAATAGTCCCTTGCATTAAAACCTCCTCAAAAGTACAATACAGCTTTATTTATCATAGCATGTGTTGGGCTAGAATCTTTCCCTTTGTTCGAGTTGTTTGGTTTTTTGTAATAGGTAATGGGCTCTTTAAAAAAAGCCAGTCTGGTATAGTGATTTGAATATTTGACTAGGATTCTGGGAGGTCAGGGTTCAAAATCTCTGCATAGTAATAGCAACCCACTGGGTGACCTTTGCCTAGTCACACTCTCTCAGCATCAGAGTAAAGCAATATCAAACCTCTTCTGAAAAATATGTGGAGTAAATCCTGTGACAGGTTCACCTTAGGTTTGCTATAAGCCAGGAACAACTTGAAGACATGCATGGGATTCTTTACATGCAAGTTGCAACATAAAAAGTACACAGGAACACACACAGGCCTGCAGCATGAAGTCCTCTTTGTGCTAAATGGTTGATCAGGCTAACAAGAAATCTTGAAGCTCTCTATTTTCTTGCACCTCATCCTTTAACAAATGAGCTTATGTAATTTCTCCTCCAGGGCATATAATACTTGCATTTAGTTGCATGTTTGCTTGTTTGCCTCTACCAAGTCTTTTTATTTGTAGTATGTGTTTACCCTTTTCTTTATGTGCATGTCTTGTCTTGCAGACACGCATTTGCCTTCCGTAGAAAACCAACCCAGGGTAAATTTAACAAACCACACCAGGGTAGAAGGGGCAGAACAGACTCCTGTAGAACTGGGTGACTTGCCAATACGGACAGGAAAGCCTCCGGTGCCAAAGGCCAGAAAAAACATCCATAAGACATCAGATGTCAGCTTGACAAGCGAAGATTCCTTTTCCAAAACATCGAGAGGGATCAAGCAGGCTAACGGCCAAGGGACACCACCCAGGGGAATCTTGAAACGCAGTTCGAGTTCCAGCTCTACAGATTCTGAAGTGCTCCGTCTGAACCAAACCTTGGATCTCCCCTGTAAAAGTGGGTTGCAGCCTGCAGCTATCCCCGAAGGTGTTGCAGAGAAGGACACTACTCCTTCCAGAGAATTGGAAGGATTCTCGCAAAATTCACTTGAAAGACTAAAGCAAGTCAGGTTTTCCTCCAACATAAGTAGGAAAGAACGTCCACAAAGCCTTGAATTGCACGAGGGCAAAGAATCTGGGGAATTCACGTTGTTAGACTCTGACTATGTCAAGACCAATGACAGCCCTGTGGGTGGTTTAGATACACTCCAGACTGGGGACTCTCTGCCAGCAAAACCACCTCGGTCCCATTTTCCAACTCTAAATGCTGACATTGAGGACAGAGGAGTATCCCAAGAAGAGGAAACAGCTTCAAGCTCTTATGGTGCTAATAGTTCTGATCTGCCATCAGCTCCCTCAGAGCCTATGCAACCCCACACTGTGGAACCTATAATTCCAAGCGAATTGTCCAGCAAGATTCTTCCCAGTGCTGGGGAAGAACAAACTGCTGAGATACAAATCAAAACTAAACATTTGAGCCCTGAGCCAGATGCCATCTCCAAAAGCACAACTGGTAAGAAGTACAGGGTAGCCCCACATTTTACTAAACTAATGAAAGGTTTGGCTTTGAGTAGCCCTGTCTGCCAGTCTTGCATTTGGAACTATGCCTTTGCTTTACCATCTTAACCTTGATTATTTCAAATACTAACCATTTGCTACTGCTGCTTCTTTTTAACTCATTGCCACCACTTCTTCAGATATTTGCTGATTATTTTCTTGTTTAAGGTGCACTCCATTGATTGCTTTGATGAACTGACTTGAATCAAATCACAAGCAGGGACAAGCAGGTTATTAAATCTTTACTGGGGCAAAATGTCATATAATGGGTAAGTAACATTACCTAAGGAAAAGGCTGAGATCTGGAATTGTAGAATATGGGATGTAACAGCTAAACTCTTTCCTGCTCCAAATCCTTCCCTTTTTTCTCTGTTATGGGGCAAACCATGGTTTGCTATAACTTCCATACTGGGTAAAAACTATGGTTTGCCTCTAAATTTGAACTGAAAGCTTTCTTTGAACAAAGCTTTGTGTCTTTCATCTGAACCAGAGAACTGTAAGATAAATAAAGTGTATCTTGGGGCTCTATCTCTTTGCAATCTGTATATTAGGAATTTTCAGTCAGCCTAAAATGTGAACAAGCATTTTTCACTTTGCTATCATATTTGTTTTTTTAAGGTAACGTACACTAAAAGAAGGATGTTAAAGTTAACTTATACTAAGTAAAGCTAATCTATTGTGTATAATTCATACAATGTTGGCATAGATCATTTTAGAACCTCCCCACCCCTCCCTGTTTTTTTAAAAAATGGAGAGAATTGTATCTCCTTTAAAACAAGGCATGCGTCCAAAACCTTATTTTTGGAGAAAATCCTTTCCACCTTCCTTTTTGTTTTTTTGAAACGAGACGTGCAAATTTAACATGGCTGGCCTCTGGCACATAGGTAATTCTAACCTAGAAGGGTTTGGTGGTGGGGAAGTAGTTTAACATTTCACCTCATCTCTAAATTGTATCATAGTGTTTCAGTTGTGATAGATAAGTGTGACGCATGGCCTCCACGTCACAGCCAAACTACATCTCCCAGTGGTATAGCACAAGCACTCAGGTGTGGCTGTGTATTCCTGGCTGTATCTCCTTGCCTGAGAATCATGCACGCCAGGCTGGATGCTTTTTATTAACAGATGAACGTTTATTGTTAAACGAATAAACTATGTAAGTGTATAATCAAGTTATTGCACCTGCACAGACATTCGCTCTCTCTCTCTCTAAGCCTCTAACATACAAGGAACTTAAACTGTCTTGAATCACTCAAAGCCTCATCTCTACTCTTCAAAACTGAAAACATCACTACTTTCCTCACTCACTCCCCCTTTATCTCCTCCAGAAGCCCCTCCTCCTTCCACCTCCTCACAGAGGATTGGCTCTTGGAGTACCATGTCCTCATTGGCTCCCTGGCTGTCCATCACAATAAGTAGTTGTTGTTAATTCATTTACATCCCACCTTTCTGCCACTAATGGGAGAAGGTGGCTTATAACATATTTAAAAACAATAGAAATTAAAATATTATCCACAAACTTCAATATAAATTTAAATATAAAAGACATTTTATATTTAAAAGATAGTTAAACAATTTATAAAGTTAAAAACCTGAAAAATTAATTAAAAGACTATTTACTCTCTCTCTCTCTCTCTCTCTCTCTCTCTCTGGCTTTTCTTCGCAAACAAAGATTCAGGAAGGACACATCCCGCGCTTTCTGTAAGCGTGCTGATGACTGAAAAGGCCAATTCAAGATAAACATATCCTGTTGCAGAAAGCACAGCAGAAGGTCTCCTTGGGTGATGTTTCCAGGTTGTGATTCTTTCTGCATTGTCATTTCTCTTCAAGACTTGTTCGGCATGAGTTCTCAAATAAGGCTGCAGCATTGTGGATAGTGCGTCTCCATGCCTCACAATGTGAGGCCAGGGCAGACCATTGTTGGTGATCAATTTGGCCGAGCCTGAGATGTTGTTTCAGGGAGTCCTTGTATCGCTTTTTTGGAGCACCCCTCTTATGCTGACCCGTGGTGAGTTCACCATAGAGTACTATTTTTGGGAAGCGATGGTCCTCCATCTTAGAAATGTGCCCTGCCGAGCTATGTATGTATATATATGTGTGTGTGTGTGTGTGTGTGTGTATGTATATGTGTGTGTGTGTGTGTATATATATATATATATATAGTAAAAGACTATACAAGTGATAATAAGAGCACAGCACATAATTAAAAGCCCATTCCATTCCGTTTCTAAAAGCCAGATGGCACAAGAATATTTTAATTTCCTGGCGGAAGGGAAGTAAGGATAGATCCATCCTGCCTTTCCATAGGGTAGCAGTCTGGGAGCAGCCACCAAGAAGGCCTTCTCCCTTGTTCTCACAAAAGGAGACTGAGAAGGTGGTGGGACAAAGAGAAGGACCTGTCCAGAAGATCTTATAGCTCTAATAGGCTCATAAAGGTTCTTCAAGTAGCCTGGATCCCAAACCGTATGGCTTTATGGGTAATCACGAGCACTTTGAATTATGCCTGGAAATGGATTGGTAACCAATGGAGTTGTTGCAACAAGGGAGTTGTGTGTTCCCTTGTTATTGGTAGGTGAGCATTCCCACCCCAAAGCTTTGGAATTCCTTGAAAAATTCGTGGAGGCAGGCAAATGTAAGAAAACTACGAGAATACAGAAAGAAAAGGAAAGAATTGAAAGAGCAGTCTTCAGACTAGAGGGGAAAAATAGCAGGGAAAAATACAGACAATGTAACAGAGGGAGACATTCCTCACTTACATAGATCACTGCTGAGACATCAGTTTCCTGCTCATACAGTCCATCTCCACCTATGTAATTGCCAGCTTATCTTTGAGCATCATCACTACTTTTTCTTCTATCATAACAGTTAGAAAGCTTGCATTTCAATCAGCGCTGCAAGATTTAATTAACTGGGTTAAAACCTTTTATATCATAAAAGAAAAAGTAGTGATGGTGCTGTACTTAAAGGTCACTTCCCCTTAAAACTAACTTTTCTTTTTTAAAAAAAAAATAGTATTTCAGATGACAGGCAACCTCTTAGAACAAGGGTAGGCAACTGTAGAGGGAGTGGAGGCCCATTCTCACCCCTGTGGCCTTTGGTGGCCTCCCCCTTCCCCATCTTCAGTTGAAATGCAACCAGAAAGTGATCAAACATAACTTCTGTTTCATACTTCTTGTGATATTTTTGGAAAATGTGGGGGACTTTTTCTTCTACAGTAAGGCGGTATGTGGCATATGGGGTATTTTAAGGCAGCATTTTGGGATCATTTTATGAAAAAAAATTCACCTGAGAATTTTTGGGAGAGGGGAGCTCTGGAGATTTGGGAGCCCATAAAAAGGGGCTGAGATTGAATGTCTCCCACTCATTTCTTAGAGGCATTCTCCACTCCACTTCTACCCCAGGGTGATGCCTTTATGAAGATGGCTACTGCTGTAACATATAAATAAGCCATCTACATTTTAGGTTCTAACAGAGCATACCTTTCCCTTAAAATGGCTTGGCCATATGCAAATTTATGCAGGTTTAGTTGATTAAAATTCACATGATAGACTAATGTTTCCTTTAATTGGATGGCATACTATGTTTCACAGTAAAAATTGTCTCTATCTCTTCTAGGCCAGCAGTTGCCTTTGGCTATGGAAGAAGAGCCTCAGGCACCAAAGGTTGGCTCTACAGACCTTGAACAAGGTAAGCCTGCACTTGTTGAGGGTCAGAGTGCTAAAACTACTTCTAAACCTGACAAACATGCTGCTGAGATCTTGAAGGCAGCTGATGAGTCCATATCAAAAGTATTAGACTGGTTTGAAAGAAGTTCCAGTACTGCCAAAAAAGAAACAGTTTTGTTAAGCCCTCAAGAGAGGGAGCTTTCAGAGGAGGTGGACAGGCCCCACTCAAGAGGGCTGCCTATAACTAGAGAAGGTGACAGATCAAGTACCATTGTGTTAAACCGAGATTCTTCCACACGTGAAACAGAAGAGCCAACTAAAAAGGACTATGAGTTACATAAAACTGTAAGACAATCAGACCAATTATCATTTGCAAAGGATGGAAGTCCAAGCAACCTGTTGGTAAGAGAACAAGAAGGCTACAGTCAAAGCAGACCAGAAGAGATCACAGTCTCTAGCAACCAAGGGCAGGGCATTCATACTAATGTGGGAATACATCTCCAGACCATTGATCAGGGTGTGAACCAGACCAATGAAACTGCTGTGAGTGCTGAACACAAAACAGAAGTAGAAAATCCTTCACACAGTAAACTGGAGGCATTTCACGATAAAAAAATGAAACTGGGCTTTAAGAGTGTCGATTCTTCTTCTGTAAAAGCAGTGAAACGGGAAAACAATACACATGCATACACTGATGGAGAGAGGGATGTTAAGTCTATCTTGGAAGAGCATCAACCTAGAGAGCCCGAACGAAAACAGTCTGGATTTTTAGATGGGGAAAACATACAACATACCAAAAGAGGGAATCTTTCTGTTGTGCAGGAACAAGAATTCAAGCCATCATCTCTGATAGGAGATAAAAAAAGAATCAAAGACATCAGGGCTTTTTGGGAAGGAGAGAAACTTACCCCGAAGGCTACAAATAAGGAAGATCTAGTAAATGGAGGCAGAACAGTGAGTAATACAGTAATGAACAATAAAAAGGAATCCTGTAGAGCAAAACCAATGGGTGGATCTTCAGGCTATGTTACCGGTGAATCGGACAGTGAACAAAGCAAATACAATATAGTTACTTTCCGAAAAGTTGAATTAAGTGATGATGACTCTGAACCTAAAAATAATGACTTCAAGTTGTCTTCAGGAAAAATTAAACCAAACCCAACAGATAACTCCAAAAGAAGCCATCTTGTTGATAGACCTGTCAAAAGACTTCCAAGTGAACAGAGGGATAATGAATTTACAGAACAACTGGGTGGAGAGAATTTGCAACCACGACAGAATGAAGTGTCCTTTTCTAAAGGTGATGGAGGTTTACAGGCTGGTACCCAGCAACAGAAGCCTCATTTTCAAATTCATTCTTTAAAGGAAAAAATAGATGAAGAGTCCAAGGCCCAGATGCTGAACCCTTCACAGTTTCAAAGCCTAAGAAGCTTTTGGGATGCAGGAATTAAGCCAACGAACAAGACGGATGAGGAAAAGGTGAAGACAGTTATCCCCAGGAGTAGAAATAGTAGTACAGGAAGTTATCAGAAAGAGCCAGAGGAGTTAAAAGAAGTTGGAGGAAAAAATAGCCAGGCAATTTGGGAAGGTGAACAGCAAAAACTAATCTTCAGGGAAGAAAGACTGGAGGAACCAGATGCAAAGGTTTCACCCAAAAGCATCTTAGAAACAAGCAGGGTGTTCTCAAAAGAAGCAGGGCAACCAGATCTCTCACTATTAGTAGGTGGAAAAACTATGCATCCAGTGAATGAGTATATAGAGAAAACAGTTGCTCTGTCACAAGTACAAAACAGTTTGTTTAATAACAGTTTGCAGAAACTGTTGACAGAAGGAGCTCATGAGTCCTTGATGGTTTACCCATCAGCTGGTGAGAAAGAGGTTCCACAGATGAAATTAGCAGCAAAGCAAGCTCCACAGCGTAATAAGGCGGTTCCTGCAGACACAGATAGAAAAGCAGACGTTACAGCAAGTGAAGTTGAAGAAACTGTAAACAGAACTTTGGTCCCCTCAAAAGCTGATGCTGATGCCTTCAACATGAGCTTGGAAAGGTTGCTAAAAGAAGTCTCAGGTGTGGAATCTTCTTCCAGTCATTCTATAATGCTGGATGTTTCTGAGCAAGCTGTTTCTCCATCAGAGAAAAGCCGCTTTTTTAATAAGGTGATGCAACTCAGCCATGATTCTTATCCTGGGGGTGAAAACAAGAGTGGGCTAGGTCCACAGGGAATGGAAGGAGTTATGCAAAAACTTGTCATGCAGAAAGATCAATCTGTTGAATTTTTTAAAAGCACAGATAATTTGCCTATAGCAGTAGAAGAATCGAGCTCAGTACCTGGAAGAGCTCCTAATGTGGAGGAAGATCGAATTCATCAAGATGATATCCCTTCTCAGGAAGAAGTCCTTCAAATTCCATCACCCAAACTGATACTACCTGATGCTTCTATTGCTGCCCAGAAGAGAGCAAACTCTCCTGCTAAAGAGGTGTCTGAGATAGTGACAGGAATTAATGTTCCATCAAGCAGAAAATGCGGCGATTTGAATGCCAAACTAGTCTCCCTTCTTAAAGAATCACCAGAAATGCCTTGCATTTCAGGTACTACTGAGACTAGTCTAAAAACACAATTTGACTATATTCCCGAAAAGGGCCAGCAAAGGTCTTGTGAGAAAGTAGCTGAAAAAACTGTTCCCGCTTCACCCCAAATGACCAGTTCTCCACAAGACTCTACCACTGAGGCAACTGAAAGAAGCACAGATGCACATGAAGATGGTGGCAATGAACCAACCAAAGAGACCACTCTTGTATTGCCACTAATAAACCAGAAAAATGTAGGAGCTGAATGGTATACTGCTTCTGTTGGCAATCAACCTAAGGATGTGGCAGAGACCGTGGTGAACAGTATTAAATCAAATTCATATGATCCTGCAGCATTTAGAGCCAGTTTAAGCAAACTGCTTAAAGAGGATTCAGAAGACAGAGAGGTCCTCAAATTAAGTCATGTCCCATTATTGGCCACTCAGAGTGTGCAATCAATTTTCAGAAAAGATGGGCCATATCATCAAGAAATAATTGAAGCAGTAGAAAAAGCTAGCGCTCCCTCCAATTACAGACAGGCGGGACTTAAAGTGAACTTCCAAAAACTGCTCAAGGATGATTCTGAAATCCTACCTGACAACCAGAAAAATATAGATAGTAGCACTAAAGTGCAGCTAGAGGGGGAATTTAATCAGAATGTAGATTTGGTTTGCGAACAGCAGATGAATCAAGAAGTTAATGAATCTGTAAACAAAACTGTTGTTCCATCCAGGCTGAAGCAAAGAGAATTTCATTCTGGCTTACAGAAACTGCTTGAAGAAATTGCCCAGATGCCACCTGCCCAGCTGGGATATTTAGATGCCAAAATAAAGGAGAGCATACAGGTTAGTCATGGTTTAAAAAGTATGACTGACCTTCCCCAAGAAGCAGATGAAACTGTAATAAAATCGATTGTACCAGGAAAAGATGATGCTATATTTACATCCATCTTAGAGAAGTTACTTAGGGAAGGTTCTGATGTTGCTACACAACCATCCATGGAAGTTCCTGATGACTCAGCATCTCAATTAGAAAAGCAAAGCACATCTGTAAAAATGCCAACACCTGTTACAAGTGTGCCAAGTGACTACCGCACTGAGGTTAAAATACCACTCAAGGGCAAATCTTTCAAACAGGTTAACCAAACTGTAGAGGGAATCCCTGAAAGTCAGATGGTTTTCCAGAAAACTGTCCACATTAATCTTACGTCTACCGGTGCCCAACTTAGGGAAAAGGGGGAAGATTCTCCCACCCATTCCAGAGCTAATGAGAGAGAGAGAAAATATGAAAGAGAGAGAGAAGAAAGGGTTTCCAGAGCAAGTACTTCCTTAGATGATGGGAATGAAATAGTGACAGTAATGCCTGGATCCCAGAGGTCAAGCACCCCACTTTTACAAAAGGAAAATTCTCCCAAAATAAGTAAAGTGGAACTTTTTCTTGCACACCCAAATGCTGATGACAATGATGATGAAAAAGAAGATGCCAGGAGTTTTGGATCAGATCTTTCAGATGAAAACAGCAGTTCCTTTGTGGGAATCCAAAGTAGAACACGTGAGCAGTTTTGATTTTTTTTCTTTTTTTCTTTTTTTAATGTTCAGGGTGTTTGTGTGCATTTAAAAATGTAGAAAAATCATATGAATGGAATATTAATCTCCCAGGCCAAATACTGGGTAACATTTCTCTTAAGGCAGTATTTCTCAGATGTCTGATATTAGGGGCATTTTCTCTCTGAATTGAAGGGTGGGAAATGGTTGCATTACACTCAAAGTAGTAATATGGCCCACACAGAAGCTTAGTTTTTTGAAAGTAAACTTTAGTGCTTCTCATAGCACACTACTGTGCTCTTGCATAAAATTATCAGGGCATGAAGAAGCTGCTTTTTGGGACTACTACTCCCAACCTGCATGAGATTCTTGGAGTTGTGGTCCAAAAAAGTAAGTTTTCGAAACAGCAGCAGTCTCAGGGATCCCCGGGAATTCTGCCGTTTCCTGGGGAAACAGAATATTAAATATCAAATACTGTAGTTAATCATTTCCCTCTATCCCTAAATGGACCAAGGAACCTTGAAGCTTTATTTGTGGGCAGATGAGAGTGTTACTGGAACTTGCTTCTGTTGCTGTTTCCACCTATCATGGGTCCCAAATTGCTTTTTAAACTGAAGAATATCTTCCGTTTAAAAAGCAGAACTTCAGCTCTTTGGGAGCAAGAATTTATGAAACAAAGCACAACAGATGAAAGTTCCAATTTTGGACAAGGTTCTCCCACACATGCATCTAATTTTTTCTCTTTCCCCAGATGTTTTATTATGGGTTCAGTTTACCCTGTTGTGTACATAAAGATCCAGGCTTTCTGTTCTCTGTGAATTGAATTATTTTCTCTCCCCCCACCCCTTTGGGAAAGACAAAAATCTTTTTAAGAGGGTGGAATGACATATTACAAGGAACATAGTTGACAGAACACTCTGTAAAAATGGCAGACTGTGGTTGGATTAGCATTTCCATCCTCATGCCATGTCCTGATGTCATTGGCTAATACCTAGGTGTAGGAATCCTGTGGCTCTCCTGGAATTGCAGCCCTAGCCAGCATAGCCAATAGTGAAGAATGCTTGAAGTTGTAATCCAGCAATTTATGGAGGTCTGTATGGAGGTTTGATGCTGGACTTTTTGGTGGCAGTTCCATGTTTTTTGTAGTAATTAGGTAGAAGTACTTAAAACTGGACACATGATGGAAAAATTAGGCTATGCTTACTGGAGAGATATGTCTGTGCGTTGTGCAGAGTTCATGTGTTTTGTCTTGAAACAGGTTCGGAAGAAGAACTAAACCCTGTTATGGAGGCTTTGAAAAGGAGTTCAAATAGGCAAATTCCTTCCAAAAGTCTAGAGGACATACCATCAGCCACATCAAGTGAGCAAAAAAGTTTGCTTGACATCTTCCATGTCCTTCAAGGTTTCTCTTAAAAAAATCCTCTTTCCATCTGCCATCATGGTCAAGAAATAGTTTCACATCGCCTATGGCAGAATGAAGCATATGTAATAACTTCTTAGAAAAACAAGCACATCTAATACTTATACATTTGTAGTTTGAAGAAACCATGTTAAGCTCTTGGTAGGCTCTTGGTCTGATCTCATAACTAGCAATGTTACAGAGAGTTCTGGGATTGGCTGTTGACTCTCATGTTGTTTTTAGCGCATTGAAAGCACAAAGCCAACCTCCATCCTTGGTTTTGCCACCTGTATTTTATACCATATGCTGAGTCAAGCTGGTGGTATGGCAATAATGCCTTTGTAAAGTGATGGCTTAATTGGCCTTTTAGTAATGTTGATTCCAGGTGTCAATAGAAGAGACTAGATTAATAGATTGTGAGCAGTATCAGCCCCTGGTCAGGCATCAGTAGCAGAAGGCAATCAGAGGTTGCTTTCTCTCAGTATGCTGAAGTGTTTTTGAAAGACAGATCTCTGTCCATATATGCTCATTCTCCTTTTGCTTCTGGTAAACAGGACAAAAAGTAAAATCCAGTTACTAGTCCCAATTAGAGTACACCCATTAAGTTAGTGGGACTTCTTAAGTTAGCACTTACCTAACTGGGTCAATTCTAGTTTGACTAAAAACTGGATTTAGCCCAAAACGTGTTTGACCAGAGATAACAGTAGGACAAAAGAAACTAGTATGTGAGTGTGCCTTCTCAGAAATGATGGCTCTCTTCTTCCCGCATGCATTCAGCTGCTTTGGATTTTGGTAATGCTTGGAAGTTATGCATTAAAAGTTATTATACATTACTTTTGGGAACAATGAGGGTGTGATGAAATAGTGCAACAAGTGGTAGTATTACTATTTTGGAGAATGAGTAATGTTAGTTTTCAAACTTTTTTATGGGATGACATTCTTGAGGATTTTTGGCCATTTTTCTACTTTCTATTTTTTTTTTAAATTAAAAAATAGCATGTTAGTAGCAAACTTCTCATAGAGCAGTGAGCCATTGTGGTGTAGTGGTTTGGGTGTTTTGGACTCTGGGCAACCAGGGTTCAAATTCCTGCTTGGCCATGGAAACCTATTGCGTGACTTTGGGCAAGTCACACTCTCTCAGCCTCAGAGGAAGGGCAAGAGCAAACCCCTTTTGTACAATTCTGTCAAGAAAACCACAAGATAGGTTCACCTTTGGGTCCCCATAAGTCAGAAATCACTTGAAGGCACACAACAAATGTGTTATTAATTTTTTCAGTGAAAAGTAATGCTGAAGCGAACACTTGAAGTTTTAAAAATAATGTTCTGAATTCTGGGTGTTAAAAGGTGCTTGCTCTAGTCTGTCAAATGGTTTACAAAGAGTCCTTTTCTGAATGATATCTTTGACTTTGTAAAAGCCTGCTGTAGCTTGCATCTAACGGCTTTGATAAGCTGCCTGATAAACAATATTAGAAATAAAAATATTATCACTTTTTAAAGGGCACATATCCTTATGCTATAATGTTTCATAATGAAAGTATCTTCTATGCGTTTGACCTTGGCATTTCTTCCAAGTTCCATCTTTTCTACCTCTAGAGCCCACAGTGATCTCCTGAACAACTCAAATGTCTAACTATGTCATCATTTCCCCCTGTACAGATAAAGGAAAAGTAAACCTTCCAAGGGAAGACTTAATGCTTAGTGCCGAAGATGGTAACTATTTTCTTTGTGGCTGCATGAATGTAACCTTGTGCTTTAGTAGTGCGTGTGAATTCTTAGTAGTGATGTCCTTTTCCATTCCCCTTCTAGGATAGTCAGCTTTCTAGATAGTTACATATGGCATAACTTTGAATAAAGTTCATCGTGGGACTTTGGATGATGTTTTTTCTATGAGTGTTTTTGCTGAGTATAAAGACTGCCCATTAAAAATACTGGTTATAATCCATCATAAGTCATCATGCTTGAACCCAGCTGATGTCAGTAGGTTGCAGTGTATGATTCCAGCTGAAAACAATGCTGGTAGTTGCTTTTTTCAACTATTTTGCACTCCCCCCCCACACAGATTATATAGGGGGGAGAGAGAGAGTCTACCAATGCAAAATATTACAGCTGCTTTAGCTTAAAGAACAATATTTCACCATCATTTAATTTAAATGGATTCCACTTACGCAGTAGCATTCTTGACTTTGTGGAACATTGACCATGGTTAATTGGCCAGCATGCCAGCTCTGTTATGGCTGAACTTTAGCTTTTTGATAGGCATGTAGTTGTTTTGCCAGCAGTCATTCTTTTGTTTTTGGCCACAGTAAAAAAATGGTGATTCTAGGTGCACTGTTATAAATGAGTTGACTTCTTTGCTAGAAGTAATATTATTATTGTAAATGATATATACAATGAACAGTAGATCAGCTAGACAGTGAAGAAAGCTGATAGGAAGAGAATCCACTCATTTGAAAGGTGTTGCTCGGATTCTATGGATACCCGGACTGCCAAAAAGACAAATGGGCCCAAGAGCAAATCAGGCCTGAATTTGAAACCCTTAGAAGCTAAGATAACAAAACTGAGGCTATCATACTTTGGCCATTTCATGAGAAGACATGACTCATTACAGTATTAAAGATAATAATGCTTGGTTAAAGTAGAAGGCAGTAGGAAAAGAGGAAGACCACATTACAGCTGAATAGACTCAATCAAGGAAGCCACGGCTACCCTGAGTTTGGAAGACCTGAGCAGAGTTGTTGATAACAGGGTGACTTAGAGGTCTCTATAAATCAAAGTCGACTTGATGGTAATTAAGAACAACAAAAGTTATAGACCAGCCAGCTTGTACATGTAAGTGGTGATGTCTACTAGAAACTGGGCTTGGTTCATTCCCAAAACTCCTATAAATGTTATTGGAAATCAAATTAAGTTCTCTGTAGCACTTGGCAATCTTTCTTACCTCTGCTCATCCATTAAAATCTGTGTAATCTAAGAGGATTACAGAGTTGCTTGACATGGTTATGAAAAGATTGTGAAGAAAGCTGCAGGGAATGCTTGGAATGTGACAGGCAAAATATATGTTTCATCTTTAATTAAAGCCTACACAGTATCTGCACTGTTGAGAGTGACAGTGTGTCTTTAATGTTCCAATTTTGTCCAGACCAGACAGTAGATCAGCCCCATGAGACAAATGAAAACTCCTCAGGAAGTGAGTAATAAGACCCTTCCTGCTTATAATGGCTAAAAGGTTTTGGGGCTTCACCTTTTTATATGTGTGATATTGACTAACCAATAATATGCTTGGAGTCTGTACTTAGTCTGGAGTTTCTGTCTAGTAAAACTACTACTAACTTGCCATTGCTGACAGCTCATGCATATTAAAATGTGAGGTGTAATTTCATTTGCTGTTTGTAGCCCAAGTCATTGTGCACTAACATGCACAAAGGAGCATCCACTGATGCAGAACAGCTAGAACTATTTTGTATGGTTCTTGCCATATCAAATGTGTTGATTAGAAAGCTTGCTTGGGAAACCAGGTCAGAAAGGAAAATTGCAAGGTCATGGAAAAGGTGCTTTCTACCTGAGTGGTAAAATAGTCATTGAGATGGAATTAGGGAGCAGAAGGAAATCCCCTGTTGCCAGTACTCTATGGGTGGGGCAGCACTTGTAGAATCATAGACATGTAGAGTTGGAAAGGAGTCTGCAGGTCATATTGTCCAACTTCTTACCAGTGCAGTAATCCACACCATTCTGGGATTTCCATGTCTTTGTACAGAGGCACATAGAATGGAAGGGACCACAAAGGTGTAGTCCAACCCCCTCCCCCATGCAGGAATCCACAGCTAAAGTACTTCTGAGAGAGGGCCACCCAATCTCTGTTTATAAACCTCTGAAGAAGTAGAGTCTACTAACTTCTGAGATAGCTTGATAGGGTTCCTCAGAGCTTGAAAACATTGGGAGGGAATACATTTGTAGAATTACCCAATCAGCTGGATGGGAGATTTTTTTGTGTGAGAGAGTTTTAGCCCCCCCCCCCAAGTAACATTTGGCAAGTTCTGGTTTTCCTCTTGGTAGACTGGATTGGTTCAGCTGATGTCAGTGGCAGACTTTGGCTTCAGAACAACTATAACTCAGTGAGGTGTTCTCCCCACTTCTCAAGAGCAAATGATGGGCTTTCACTTCAATGAGATCTTCCCCTTTCCCCTTTCCTTATTGCTCTTAACGCTTTTATTTAAAATACCTGTATCAGGACCAGAAAGGTGCACATAGGTCAGTGTCAGGGAGAAATGAGAATTCGTCCTTTATAGGCATCTTGAAGCATGGAAGGAGCTTGTATTGATGGTTACTGCATCCTTTGTTTTCTTCTAGCACGTGTTGCTGCTCATAGCAAGTGTGTCTTGCACGTTGAAGCTTTTCATGCATGTAAATGTGTTTTTGAAGCATTTTGTGACTCATTCTTTTCCTGTACTAGAATCTAATCACTGTACTTTGCTAAATACGAATTTGCTGCTCTTTAGTTTCCACAGCACCTTCTTTCCCTGATAATCATTTCTCACATCCAGAAAAGGTCAAGCAGATGAGTAAATCGGTCCCAGCATTTCTGCAGGATGAGGCAAGTTTTTTTTTAATTTCTTAAAAAGTCTGCTTTAGTTTTGATGTAAGGATGTGCTTACTTGCTGAAAAGGAAAGCTGTAAAGAACAGACTTAAGCTAGATGAGCATTTATGGGACTGTAACCCAGGGGAATGGTGTGGAGAAGAGAGTCTTGGGGACTTCTACTTGTGAAGCACTAAGTGCTGAATTATGTGATGGTAAGAAGATTATACATGTAAAGCACCCTGTCTTTAGTTTAGCAGTTGGTGAATCCCAGCCTATAAATCAGCAGTTTTTTTTAGCTATCTATTGATAAAGAAAGAAGTAGTGGCTTGATCTGGGCATATCAAAATGAAACCAGGCTTCTGTAAAAACTACCCCCCTGTCACAAAAAAAAAATTAATGATGCAATTAGGCTTCTTGCTTTGCTATCTCCATTCTATAAGAAGTAATACTAGAGGTGGAAGGAGCTGCTTAGTTTTGCTCTGGAAATGCTTTGGAGGACTCCATTTCCCAAGCTTTGGAACAGATTCTAATATCTGAAATGGAGGTTGGAATGGCTGTTAGACCTTTTATGTATGTGCATGGAGGCCTTTAGAACATTGCTTGCATGTGGTATCATTCTCATGACATGGTTGGGCATATTCAGTAGGCCTCTGGTCCAGCTTTGAGGGTTGTTAACTATCAAGTACCCAAATGTGCTAATATGCATTCTGAACAGAGCTTGGAAAAGTTACTGTTTAGGAGTACAACTCCCAGAAACCATCAGGTACCAGTGGCTGAGGGATTCTGGGCATTGCAGCCCCAAAAGTAACTTTTCTAAGTTCTAGTCCTGAATGAAACTAAGTTCTAACATTCCCCTGCCCAGCATCAGTATCAGCTGTTAAGATGCTAGTACATCAATTTACTGGGAGCCTAGTGGTTTTATTTATAGGTGAAAGTTTCTTGGAAGCTAAGCAGGGTCAGCCCTGGTTAGCACTTGGCTGGGAGGCCACCAAGGAATACCAGATGCTGTAGGCTGTATTTCAGAGGAAGGAACTGTCAAAACCACCTCTGAGTATTCCTTGCCTAAGATAGCCCTATAAAATTCATGGGGTTGCCATAAGTCAACAGGTGACTTGAAGGCACATACACAGACGATTGAATGGCCTCAGGCACATCATGGAAGGATGTAACAAGAGAGCAGTCGGGAACCTGTTTGATCATGGGTAAGGCCCACAGTTGTTTGTCAATGAGCCCACTTTTTCTTCTTATACAAGTATATTCCTGCAATGTTTATGGTGGGTGCATAGTGAAAAATATGAACTCAAGTGGAAGGTTAAGCAACAGGGTGACTCCTTTTACCGTATTTCCAAGATAATCCTGAATCTATCCCAGCCTGCTTCTTGCCAGATTGGTTTCACTATGAGAATTAAAATTAGTTCAGCCTTAAATAATTTTAAAAAACGTGGTGGGATAGTATGGTGATTGTCATATATTCCCAGGGCAGCTGAACTAGAACAAATCCTCCCTGGTTCTTTCAATTCTGGCCTCTGTAGCTCTCTTTTGTGTTCTAATAAGCAGCTTTTACAACAGTGGCAATTGCTCTACAACAATTTCAAAGCCTTCTCCCCATCTTGACTCAGATTAGTCTCTTACTATAAACCTGAATCAAAGAGTTAATGGAATCAAAACTCTGAATTGATTACCCAATCATTTCTTGGTCAAATAATCACTGCAAAGATAACATACACCCCCAGTTTGCAATGACAACAGGGGACGTGCACCAGGGCTACTGAATGTAAATATTGGCAGTGGCCACACAGGTTAGAAGATTCTTCTCAGCAATGTAATAGACTGCAGTACCTAAATAAAGCAAGTCATGGCAAAAGCTTGTCCAGACTTTTCTGGAAACCTGTAATAATCCTGTAGCAGATTGCTGCAGTTAACCTTACAATGTAGGTGTAGTGGAAGTAGTTAGCTTACATGTCATAGTGCAGTGAATTTGCTTAGGGTTTTAGTCTGAGCTTCAAAGGAACTATCCAAGGTGCTGAGCCATATCCATAAATTAGATTCTCAGCACTTCGAATAGCTCCATAAAAGTATGAATTAAAACCCAGAGTGAGATAACCACCCCATTGTCTTTGGAGCCACCAGCCTCCGGTTCTGTGTACAGGACACTACATGTAATGCATAAATGGAGACAGCCCTTCCAATGTCTCGATGACACATATCAAATCAGAATGTACTTCTCTGGCTACCCAAGGAGATAAGCACAACCGATTCAAGTTTACTTTTGCAGAAGTGAGTCTTGGACTCAAGTGACAACTAAGCTGGTAATATATATTCAGATGCAGCTATCTCTTAGCTATGCAGTCAGTCCACAGTATGATTTTAAAAAGGTGGCTAGATCGTATGATTGGGAGATTCTTCCATAGGTGTGAACACAGCCATCTGTTAACTCAGAAGGGTAAATGCGCTGAGAATGCCCATATCCAGCCACAAATAGACTTTGCACTCCTAATTAGGTGTGCAACTACAAGGAGGAAAAATGAGAGCATTGCCCCTCCCAAATAAACATTCTGTACCCCCAATGAAATTTTCCTCAATTCCCCAAATTTCTAGAGTTCTAGGCATGGACGGTTTTCAGTTTAACGTTCTTTGCAATACTAAAAATTTGGGGTCTGAAGGAAAATTCCATTAAGGGTCAGAATTCTGACTTGGTGGGGTAAAGCCCTCATTTTACCCCTTCCACTTGTAGCTATACCCCTGCTCCAAGTTAGTGGCTCAGATTGCACAACCCAATTGTGCCAGGAAACTATGGGCACCCTGACTTATTAGGTACAAGCCTGATGCTAGCACAGGCTCTCCAATTGCTCCCAGTTGCAGGGGCAAGAGATAACTGGACCCTTGTCCTTCCTGGCTCTTGAAAGCAGCCAGAGGTGGGCTGGCTGAGTGGGCGAGGGGAGTGATGAATGCCTCACTGCAGCAAGGAAATTTTCCATCCTGCTTAAAAGAGGCTGTAGTGAGGCAGTTACTAAAAAAGGCCTCCCTTGACCCCACCACTCTAAATAATTGGCAAGTCTCCAAGATTCCATTTTTGGGCAAGGTTCTGGAGCGGATGGTAGCATCCCAGCTCCAAGGGTTTCTGGAGGAAACGGATTATATAGATCCATTTCAATCTGGCTTCAGGCCTGGTTATGGGATGGAGACAGCTTTGGTCTCCTTGGTGGATGACCTACACATGGAACTGGGCAGGGGGAGTGCATACCTGTTGGTTCTGCTGGACCTCTCAGTGGCTTTCAATACCATCGTCCATGGTATCCTGAGCTGCCTCTCTGGGATGGGACTTGGGGGCACTGTTATGCAGTGTTTCCAGTCCTTCTTGGAGGGGAGAACTCAGAAGATGGTGCAGGGGGATGCCTGTTCGACACCCTGGCTGTTGGCCTGTGGGGTCCCTCAGGTTTCGGTTTTGTCCCCCATGCTGTTTAACATCTACATGAAACCGCTAGGAGAGGTCATTTGGAGTTTTGGGGTGTGGTGTCATCAGTATGACACCCAACTCTATCTCTCCTTTCCATCTGATTCCAAGGAAGCTGTCTCGGTACTGAACCAATGTCTGTTGACAGTAATGGACTAGATGAGGAAAAACAAATTGGAACTTAATCTAGACAAGACAGAGGTGCTCTTGGTCAATCAAAAGGCAGATCAGGGAATAGGGAACCAGCCTATCCTGGATGGGGTTACACTCCCTCTGAAATCTCAGGCTCGCAGCTTGGGTGTTCTCTTGGACTCAATTCTGAGCTTGGATGCCCAGGTCTCAGCAGTGGCCAGGAGTGCATTTGCACAGTTAAAACTAGTGCACCAGCTAAGCCCATTCCTTGAGATGTCAGATCTGGCCATGGTGACACATACCTTGATTATATCCTGTTTGGACTACTGTAATGACTGTATGTGGAGCTGCCTTTGGAAACTGTTTGGAAACTTTAGCGGGTCCAGAATGCTACAGCCAGAATGCTGACCAGGGCTAGCTATAGGGATCATATAACTCCTGTGTTAAAACAGCTTCACTGACTACCACTTCATTTCTGAGCACGATTCAAAGTGCTGGTCATGACCTATAAAGCCCTATGTGGCTTGCGTCCAAACTATTTGAAAGACCGTATCTCCCGTTATGTATCTGCCAGAATTTTAAGATCCTCAGGGGAAGCCTTTCTCTCTATACCACCACCATCCCAGACTTGCTTTGTGAGGACACAAGAGAGAGCCTTCTCGGTGGCTGCTCCCACCCTCTGGAACACCTTTCCTAGGGAGGGTAGGGTGGCCCCCTCCCTGCTTTCTTTTCACCAGCAGACAACTGAAATAAAAACATTTTTGTCTGCTGGCATAAGGAAAGCAGGGAGGGGGCCACCCTACCCTCCCTAGGAAAGGTGTTCCAGAGGGTGGGAGCAGCCACCGAGAAGGCTCTCTCTCGTGTCCTCACAAAGCTTTTAATTTGTACTTGCAGGCACAGAAGCTGTTATTGGGGTGTGTTTTTAATGTGTTTTTATAATTATTGTTTTAACTTGTATATGTTTTTAAAACAATTGTAATTGTTACTTTTTAATTGTTTTATTTTTAATTGTTTTTTGTTGTAAACTGCTTAGGGAGAGCTTTGACACTGATAAATGGTATAGAAATGTAGAAAATAAATAAATAAATAAGCAAACCTTGGGGTTTTGCTTCATGAAGTGTTTATCCTGCCATATGAATTTTGGCTCATCGGCTTCTCTGGTTTGTTTCTCTTCTGACAAACCAGAGATAGCACCTACAAACAAACCTAAAATATACCATGGATTTTGTCTCTTGTTCATTGGGAGAGAAACAAACCAGAGTGGCAGGTACATCTGGGTTGACATGACACAGTAGACAAAGCAGAGTGAAGATCTGAGGCTTCTTCAGCCGCTTCTGCTGCAAGTGGTAGCAATGGACAGCAGGTACCAACATTTTGCTCACAGTAAACGGGGGTTCTTATGAATCTGTAGTTTAATCATGTCATAAAGAGACACAAAAGAATCCAGTGGCACCTGAGAGGCTAACTGGGAAGAAGAAATATCTAGTGTAAGTTTTTGTGTACTCAGCCCTCTTCATCAGATGCATCTGACAAAATGGACTGATTCAGTGAAAGCTTAGGTGAGAAATTTCTTCTTAGTTAGTCTCGAAGCTGCCAATGGATTTCTTTGTGCCTGTTTATGCTAAAACAGACTAATGCAGCCATCTCTTTTAATTATGTCATATGACTGATCCTAGTTAATATAAAATGTCTTTGGAACTCTGGGTTTGTTAATAATTGCTTTCCCCCTCTCCTAATGGCATATTTTTTCCTTTGGACATTTTAATATTAAAAGAACTGCAAGATTATATATATACATATATATATCTCAGAAATCAGGCTTTTTTATATTTTGTAATTTATATATATATGGAGAGAGAGAGAGAGAGAGAGTTCCTAACGATTTGTTTGAAAAGAAAAATAAAGCTATTATTTAAAAAAATCAGAGTTCCAGTCGTGTTTTATGTTATCTGGGAGCCAGTATGTGCTGGTTGCAGCCATATGGCATGGTCAAATCTCAAATCTAAAATATTTCTATAGGCTCAAAGAAGAATATGAAGTTTAGAAGATGTAATTTATTAGTCTGTTGTACCAGTAGGTGGAACTAAACTGAGGCAGCTGAACCATTTGTTCAAAGAATGAATAAAGTGGTGGTGTTGCCAGTGTATGCACTGAACATGGACCGGTGGTTCTATTTAATTTCTTTGACTCTCTCTCTTTTTAAAGTACCACTGAATTCCTGCATGCAACCTAAAGCTTTCATTAACCATTTGTCCCAACAGTACTGCATCCCAGAGCTGCAAGCCTTGGCAGATCACCTCATTGGAAGTGTGCTGCATGGCAGTTTTTCTTATCACTTTCCAACCCCCCCTGCACATACTTTTATTCATTTATTTTCTCTTTGTGTAATATCTTGTAGAGTGATGACAGAGAGACAGATACAGCATCAGACAGCAGTTACCCATTTGGCAGAATCAAGAAGAGCCCCAGTTCGCTAACCAATCTTAGTGGCTCTTCTGGCTTGGCGTCCTTGTCTTCTGTATGTAAATGAAAGCCTCCGTTAATAACACTGCTCTTACTAATATTGTTGTGTCTGTAACCTCTGCAGTAAGAGCAGAGCCTCTGTTTGGTATTGCAATACTTGATGATATTTCAAATGCTTGTTGACTAATGATAACACTCAGATATATATGTATGTACCGTATTATACTTCAACGCTTTATTTTCCTAGGTGAATTAATTTGGAGAAGGGAAAGAATGAGTAATGTTTACTCGCTGTTCGCAAAATATTACTTGAGGAGGACTTTTGATCATTTTTTTTTTTTACTTCTAAAAAAAAACACTTCAGGCAACTTCTTTGGTCTGGGGGCCAAATTACCTCCTCCCCAGAACATGAAGGTCACAGCAACTGGTTGCCACATCCCTGCCAGCAAACCACAAAAACGAACTTTATTTCTTGATATTAAATAAAAATAAAAGGTGTGTGGGATGTGCCCATTTTCCCAGTGGATTGAGTAGTGTTCGAAGAAGTAGTGCTCAGGAGCCCTAAGAGACTTGTAAACAAGGTGCACATAATTAATTTATTCCACTGGAAACAGCTTGCATGTATAGCCCATGCACCTTGTTTACAAAGACTTTTAGAGCTTCTTGGAAGGCTTCCAGGTTGGAACACTGTTAGCCTTACAGAGAAGCTGTGTGTGTCTCATAGAATTATAGAACCATAGAATTGGAAGAGACCATAAGGGCCATCCAGTCCAACCCCCTGTCTTGCAGGGATATCAGATGAAAGCACCCCTGACAGATGGCCACCCAGCCTCTGTTTAAGAACCTCTAAATAAGGAGACTCCACCAAACTCTGAGACAGGATATTCCACTGTTGAACAGCTTTTACCATCAGGAAGTTCTTCCTAATGTTTAGGTGGAGTTTCTTTTTCTGTAGCTTGAATCCATTGCTCTGTGTCCTAGTTTCTGCAGAAAACAAGCTTGCTCCATCTTCAATATGACATCCTCATGCTTTATTATGTTTTAAAAGAAAGAAAGGGTTAGGTTTTGCCCCTGTTGGTTTGGAGGTAGGAGTCAGAAAGAATCTTCATGGTCACTTGGTGGGCTTGGAGTACATTTTTGTGGGAAAAAATAATGTCCGAAATAACTTGTTATTAATGCCTTACATTATTTGTGAATAGCAAAAGGCGCAAACAAGTAATGTGTCACTCATAAACATTAACATCAAACAAGTAACGTTAAGATTTTGGGATAAAGTTTCAAGTTTTGTAAGGCGTTGCTCAGTTAAAACATTGTGCCGAACCGTGATAAGAGAGGCTTAACCATGGTTTTGTGAAATACCGTACCTGAAATAATCTGTTCATCAAACCACTTGGAAATCATGGTTTGTGGTGGAAAGCCTGAACTCACAAACCAGCTGTTACTTTGCCTCTGGAGGCTGTGGCAACATAACAGGAGTGAATAGCTGAAGCTCTTGAATTTCCATAAACTGGTGCTGAATTCATTTTCTGTCTAGGCTTCACACGCATGAACCAAAGTAACAATGGGGTGAAATTCTAGGGCTTTATTATTTGTTTTTTAGTATCTTTAAAAGCGGAATTCAGTACTAATGACCACCTTTTATAGAGTTGATGAGGACAGGTGAGATAATAATGTGAAGCACTAAATTCTTACAGAATTAAACATTGTGATGCATATGAATGCTACCAATAGTTTTATACTTTAACAGGACACATTTCTTAAGTAGATTTGTATTTGCAAATAGAAAAGTAGAGGAGGAAGTCTGTTAATCAATTCCAGAGAGAATTAGGCAAAATAAAAATAATAAATTTGTTGGACTCGCTGTATGAAATTATTCTTTGCATGGCTTCTATTAATGATTTTATCCTATTGTTTGAAAATAAGCATGCATAATTTAAGTGTGAACTATACCTTCCATTGGATGACATCTAGGCATCTAAATCATTCTTTACAGCTTCCAGCTGTGCAGAGGTGAATTTCTATCCTATATTTAGATTTATTTCCATCTTACAGTAAAAAAATTAGAAGACCTCATGAAGCAAGAAATCATTTTAAAGTTGTTTTGCTCTGCTTTGTGGCATCTGCAGGTGAGCACTAGTGTGATGAGTGTTTACAGTGGAGATTTTGGCAATGTGGATGTGAAAGGTAATATCCAATTTGCCATTGATTATGTGGATCAGCTGAAGGAATTCCATATTTTTATCGCTCAAGGCAAGGACTTGGCAATTGCAGATGTTAAGAAACAGCGTTCAGACCCGTAAGTATAGATGGAAGACTTTCATTGCTCTTTTGTACACAAAGTAGAAATGGACTCTTAACCTAAAATTCAGTGATGTCATTCCAGATGAGCCAAAGGATCTCTAATGGCATATACTGTAGTATTTTCATGGGACCTGTTAGCATTGGCTATAGGCCTCAGAGCTTGGAAAAGTTATTTTTTGAACTGCAACTCCCAGAATCCCCTTGCCAGCCTGGCCAATGACCGGGCTGGGTTGGGGAACTCTGGGGCCTGAAGCCTATTCCATTAAACCATTGAGATTTACAGAAATCTTGACACATCATTCAACAGTTGACTCAATAGGTGTACTGTAGTTGGGACTACCAATAGAATTCAGTCCGGAGAGTTGTAGTCCAAAAAAGTAGTATTTCCAAATTTTGAGATAAGCTGTAAATACTGTCAGTCTGTGTTACATGACTAATTGTGTGAGATGAGTTAAATGACTAATTGCAGAGGTTGGGAGCAATGAGTTACAGGTAACATAGTTGCCTGCAACAAGTTCCTTTTTTGTAATGAGGGCATAACGAAATTATTTTTTAAAAGTAACATAGTGCATTAGAAACAAAATACCTTGTTTGGTTTAACAAGTTGCATTTGGTAGCTCCTGTTCAAAGGTACTTTCAAAGGATATTTCAAACCCTTTTAGGAGGCATTTTAGCAGGATTTTTTCAGGTTCCATTCCTAAAGCTTTTTTCTTCGGGGGGGGGGATCCTAATAAAAAAACATAGTAATAAACATCACACATAATGTAATGAATTATTTTTCAACATGGTAACAAATTAACATCTGTAAATTACTTTATAAACATGATAATGATAATAAATGAGAACAAAGTACTTTTAAAAAGTAACTTTCTAAGCCTCTAGTTGAGTGTGAACTACTGGTTGAGCTTTAAAACCTGTAGAATCATAGAGCTGGAAGAGGCCACAAGGTCCAACCCCCTGCCTTGCAGGAATGAACACTCAAACCATTCCCGACAGATGGTCATCCAGCCTCTGTTTAAAAACCTCCAAAGAAGGAGACTCCACCACACTACGAGGCATTGTATTTCATTTCCAAACAGCTCTTACTATCAGGAACTTCTTCCTAATGTTTAAATGGAATCTCTTCTCCTGTAGTTTGAACCCATTGCTCCATGTCCTGGTCTCTGGAGCAGCAGAAAGCAAGCTTGCTCCATCCTTAGTATGATATCCCTTCAGATATTTCAACATGGCTATCATATCACCTCTTAACCTTCTCTTCTCCAGGCTAAACATACTGTATGTTAGTTTGGGGTTATCAAACATTGCATGAAATGTTTATTACTCTTCCTCCAGGAGTCCTTCCACTCCTACTAGGAAGCAAAGTTCTGCTTCAAGTCCTGTTACAGCCAAAGTCTTTTAATTTGCTCTTGGGTATCACTGAATATAGTCATCCCTCAACCTTTGCAGGGGTTAGGAATGAAGGAAAAACCCCCCCCCAAAAAACTGGAAACATTATAAATATAGGCCAGCTTTTTTTTTTAACCTGAGACAACACTTTTCCAGGCATTTGTAGGTCCTACAGCATGACTCTATGGTCAACTTCCAGCTGAAGCACACCATAGAATTGCACTGGAGGACCTAGAAAATGCCCAGAGAGAACATATTTAGTAATCTGCGAATAATCAAATCCATGATTCTTAATCCACAAATGTGGAAGGGCAACTGCTTCTGTTTTTGCATTAAAATGCTATGTTACCTGACTGGTGGTTAAATATGTTTTAAAAGGTATGTGAAGAGTTACTTGCTACCAGAGAAGTACAAACTGGGCAAAAGAAAGACATCTGTGAAGAAGAAAACACTGAATCCTGTCTATAATGAGATATTACGGGTAACTTGCATCAGTCACTCTCTTTCTGATGTTTGGGATATGCCTTTGCTTATACAGCCAAAATTGCTGTACTTAGGCAGAAGAGAAAGGTTTTCAGGAATCCCAAAGTTTGCAAAAGTTAAAAAAAAAAAACTTGAGGGAAAAAAGTCCCTAAGTGTGTGGGTGGAGGGGAAGGAACCCCCACCTAATAGCCCAGTGAAGATTTAACATGTTTAGTAGCAGCTGTTGTTATTGTTGTTATTATTATTATTATTATTATTATTATTTCTTACCCACCTCTCCCTGTGGATCAAGGTGAGGAATAACACATCAACATAATATTAGTTAAAAATACATATCAGTTAAAATTTATCAATTTAAAAAACAAGTAAGACATTTTAAAACAATCAGTACACAGTTTAAAATTCACAATTTAAAATAATCTGGATAGACCTGCCAGAAGTGACTCTTCTTTAACACTACTTTAAATTCAAACAGTGTATTCAGCTGTCATATCTCTTCTGGCAGGCCATTCCATAGTCTAGGGGTAGTTGAAGAAAAAGTCCTCTGGGTGACAGCCGCCAACCTAGTCTTAGCTGGCTGGAAAAAATGTTCCCCAGAGGACCTAAGTGTATGGGGCGGATTATATGGGAGAAGGCGATCTCGTAGGTAACCTGGACCCAAACAATGTAGGGCTTTAAAGGTAATAACCAAAACTTTGTACCTTGTCCAGAAACTAATATAATATTCATTTATATCCTGCCTTTCCCCCAATAATGTGATTTAAGGTGCACCATTAAAAGTCCATCACAAGTTTCTGAAAACCTGCTGGAATACGAATGTTTTTACTTGCTGGCAGGAGGAGAGCGTGGAGGGAGCCATCCTAGCTTCCCTAGGGAGGGAATTCCAAATTGTGGGAGCAGCCACCAAGAAGGTTCTCTCCCTATTCATAAGCAATAAAGTTGTAAGTTCTAGAAGCTGGGTGCAGACCGTTGTAATTCAGTGGGAGATAATTATCACTATTTTATTCTGCTTCTGGAAGACTGGTTGCTGGAGGAGCCCTTGTTTCTTGGCTTGTTCCAACAAAGCATTTGTTCTACAACATGCTGGTAAAGCTAATCCAATCTTCCCCCCATGCTTGAGCTGTTTGGAATAGAACTTTTAACTACAGTGCTCAAGATTTCGTTGGAGAAGCAAATAACATTTAAGCTGAGTTAAAACAGATTGTACATTTGTACTGCAGACAACCTTCTTAAACATCAGCTTGTCTTTCTTATTTGTAGTATAAGGTTGACAAGGACCTTTTAGCATCCCAGAGGCTGAATATCTCTGTTTGGCACAATGATACTTTTGGGCGCAATAGTTTCCTGGGTGAAGTGGAGCTGGACTTAAGCAACTGGGACTGGAATGAGAAGCAGAACAAACAGATGAACTGGTACCCACTTAAACCAAGAGTGAGTTCATTCCTTCTGCTCACTAACATGCATCTATTTCTTAACCTTTTGCTTTCCTACTGAGTCCTCCGATGTTATTATTTCACAAAGGGTTTATAAGGAAGCTATCATCAACTCTGAATCTTGCTCTGAATTATTAAATGGTTCAAAAGTCCCATGCTAGGGGACATTGCTTTCATATTATGAATTGTTGTAAAAACTGAAACTTATAATTTTGTTCATTATGGAAAATGTCTACTTCAGCATCTAGAATTTACACTAGTGCTACAACGCCTAGCTGATTGATTTTTTAAAAGAAAATAATTTAAAAAGTGGTTCACCAGACAGCAGATGTTCTTTTTTAAAAAATTGTGTTTTAATGGATGTTAAGGTGCCCCCCCCCATGCATGGAACCAATATTTGCAGTTTCAGGTATCCACAGCTAAAAAAAATAGTGACCCATACCATAGAGTCATGCTGGAAAATGCCTAGAGAAGTATCCTCTGTAGGAATAGCTAGGTTCTCTACTGCAACTCTATGTATGGTATGTTGTACTGGAAGTCCATTATTTTAATAGGGTTTGCTGTTATCTGTGGTTTCACTTATATAAGTCCAGGAAGTTATTCCCCTCAGATACGGGGGTTGCCCTGTATTTATATGATTCCCTGGCACTGTCTTAAAATTCATACCTCCTCTTTCACATGGTGGAAAATACTGATTGACTAGCTTTAAAACAGATAGATTTGTTTTCCCTTCAAAACTACTGCTTTTATTCATATGCAGAGTTGTGCAGATTTAGTAGATTGAGGCTGTAGTCCTTTACCCATAAGCATGAGTAAGTTCTGTTGACCTTAATTAATATTTCTGAGCAGACATGTGTAGGTTTATGCTATAATGGGACAACATTTTTAACTGATACAGTTTAAGATTTCTTTAGTTAGGTGATTACCCTAGTTTGCACCTGGCTGTGGTGTGCTCTTTACACAGTTAAATAGTTGTATTCATCAGGCTTTCCATAGCCAGTGATTGTGGTTTTTGTTTTGTTTTGTTTTTTGTTCATAAATGGTCAGACTCCACTAACTGCTCTTGAGCTAGAGAACAGAGGGGAGATAAAGATTGCTCTCCAGTATATTCCACAGCCTGCTGGAGGTGAGTATTCCTGTTACACACTTCTCAGATTTGTTTTGTGTGCTGTTCCATCCCCCTCTTCCTAATGTTCTTTATTCATTATAAACAATGCGAAAGAACAGTACATGTTTCTTTGATCATTACAACATCATGTCCTTTGGATTTATTGTATGTGTCTCTTTTGAAGGTAAAAAGACTCCAGCCACTGGAGAAGTCCACATTTGGGTGAAGGAATGCAAAGACCTCCCAATTCTCAGGGACAATAGACTCAACTCCTTTGTTAAGTGGTAAGCACTGTGGCTTGAGAGAACTCAGACCTAATCTGAAGACCTAGGTGTCCTTTTGAACAAGACCCCCTGATGGAAGTGGTTATGAGAAGATCCTTTATAACTAATTTTCCTGTGCAGAATTTTGAGGACTGGTTGTCACTTCATAACTCATTTCTAATGACCCATGGTCCTAAATCACTCAGTTTTAATTTTGCCAGTTGGAGTCATATCACTACATATCCTTTTGCATCCATTGGAGTCATATTTTCTGCAGGAAGATTTTCAAATTGGTTTTTATGTATATAGAGACTTCTATTTTATAATGTATGCAACTCCATTTAGTTTACTATATTATTTTTATGGATTTTACTGGCAAATTAATGTGAGGTGCATATGCACAATGCAAGATTTGTACCTCCTCTGTTTATGTCTTCCTTATAATTATTAATTTATACAATATGATCCTCTTTCCCTGGTTTTTAAATAGCCTCTGAAGGTCATTGAAATATTTCATTGCCAAAATGCAGTGCGGCATTTCTTGGAATAAAATACTTTTATACACATCCTGAAATTCTGTCTCTACTTTATATCACCTACCACTGGATGTTTCCAATATCTATGTACACAAAGATTGGAAATACTACTCCTTGGACTACCACTCCTAGAATCTCCCAGCCAGCATAGCCACTAGCCATGCTGGCTGCAGGATTCTGGAATTTATACTTCAAAAAAAGAAAGATTTCCAAGCTCTGTCTTTATTTGACCAGACACTCTCAAACCGAAGAGGCTGGAGTTGCCTCAATTTAATTTTTCTCAGGCTTTTCTGCATGTTTTCTAGCCTGCATTGACATGGTACCATCTATCTGAAACAGAATATAAGATTTACACAGTGCTGAGGCAGTATGCCCCAGGCTCTTGTGAGTGCTGCTGCCTGCCCTCAGTGTACTGCATAGAGTGTTTTCCAGCAGCATTTTAGTGGTTTTCCCTTTTACATCGAGATACCTTTTTCTTGGCTGTAGAGAGAATGTGGCCCAGTATGCTTGTCACATAGAATGGTTTGTTGGTACCTAGTTTGTTGTGATCTGTGAACTCACCTGTTTTAACAAGCCATGATTTGTTGACCAGCCATGAGCCAGAATCTGAACCCAAGGTTTGTTGTTGGTTTATGAACTATGGCTTATCATGACATCTGAACCCATAACCATGGTTTGTCTCTGGCTTATTTTCCCAGCTGTTTCCTCCTGTAAAGCACAGATGACAAAAAGGGGTGGGAAAGAAACAAATAGGAAATTGGGAAGACAAGCCATAGTTTGTTTTGTTCTTGGCCGTGCAGTTCATGGGTCAAGTAACAAATCAAGCTGAACACAAACCAGTTTATCATGCAGTGCAAGTTTGCCTGACATTTATTAAAAGCATCACTCAGAAAAAGCTTTGTGACTTTTTTCTTTTTTTTCTGTTAAGTACCATTCTTCCAGATACAAGTAGAAAAAGCCGTCAGAAAACAAGAGCTGTACCAAAGACGACAAATCCAGTGTTCAACCATACAATGGTCTATGATGGCTTCAGGCCTGAAGACCTGAAAGAAGCTTGTGTAGAACTCACGGTCTGGGACCATAACAAACTAGCCAATCACTTCTTGGGAGGCCTCAGAATAGGTCTTGGAACAGGTAATTGCAGCTGAGTGGACATCCCCAAGTTCACTCCCTGTCTATGTAAATTGGTACCTTGTTTTGGAAAAAATCAAGAAGACTTTATGGGTCTGAAATAAACCCTCTTAAATAATCTTTTTCAAACCGTCTGGAGCTAAAGAGAGTGCACAGAAATACAAAATGGGTGCTACAACTACCTGCCCGTTGTTTTTTGTTCAGAGATATTTCTAGAATGGGGTGGGAGCTAGATTTGTTATTGGACCAAAGTAACTGGTGTGGTTTGAGTAGACCCAATACTGTTTTTTTGTAGGTTTTTCACTGGAGTAAGTATGAGAGTAATATGTATTTGAACTGAAGACAATACTATAGTCTTAACCAACAATGTAATATTGCAGTCAGGATGATATGACTTCCTGACAACTCATTCCATTTTGAATACCCTAGGCACTAATGTTCAGCACCTGTGTAAACAGAGGTTGAAGCAGACCTAATTAGGAGCATTTAAGGAGCCATTCAAATTTAAAAACACTTTTTTCAAGGGCTTGTCCCTGAGCTAAATGAAGCTGCTATTTTATTGGGAACAGTCAAGAAGCTGTTTGATTATCTCTCTCTGGCTTTTCTTCGCAAACGGATTCAGGAAGGACTCATCCCGCGGTTTCTGCAAGCGTGCTGATGACTAAAAAGGCCAATCTGAGATAAACAAGTCCGGTTGCAGAAAGCACAGCAGAAGGTCTCCTTGGGTGATGTTTCCGAGTTGTGATTCTTTCTGTGTTGTTGTTTCTCTTCAAGACTAGTTTGGCGTGAGTTCTCAGATAAGGCTGCAGCATTGTGGATAGTGTGTCTCCATGCCTCCCGATGTGAGGCCAGGGTGGACCATTGTTGGTCATCAATTTGGCCGAGCCTGAGATGTTGTTTCAGGGAGTCTTTGTATCGATTTTTTTGGAGCGCCCTTCTTACGCTGACCCGTGGCGAGTTCACCATAGAGTACTATTTTTGGGAGGCGATGGTCCTCCATCCTAGAAATGTGCCCTGCCCAGCACAGCTGTGTTCTCAATATCATGGCCTCTCCACTTAAAACTATAGTATTGTCTTCAGTTCAAATACATGATAGTTCATATTTACTCCAGTGAAAAACTTAGGAAAAACAGTATTGGGTCTACTCAGATCACACCTGTTATTTTGGTCTGGTTTTATCCTATCAGAGGTTTTGTGGGTTTTTTTGTTCAGCTGGATTTGTTACACCAAAACAGTAGAATAGAAATTGCACAATTGCATGCAGGATGTCGTAATAAAGTAAATTGAAGAGCGTTTTATGGATGATGAAGATTTTTGTCCAGAGGCATTAGGTAAGGGGTAGGAATCATGTGGGCTTCTAGGCATCATTAGACTGCAAGTCCCAGAAGCCCTATCTAACATAGCTAATGGTGAGGAATACTGGATGTTGCATTCCAACATCTAGAAAGGCCTGTGATTACTACATAAATAACAGATAAAATATCCTCTTAATTTTTTCCTTTAAATATTTCTTTCTTAGGTAAGAGCTATGGTACACCTGTAGACTGGATGGACTCTACGTTAGATGAAGCCAGTTTATGGGAGAGGATGATCAACACACCAAACACCTGGGTAGAAGACACGCTGCCACTCAGGATGCTCACAACAACAAAAATGACAAAATAGGATGATGTGTTGGTTGGTCACTACTAGTTTGTGTGGCTTGCTGGAGTCTGAATGGTGAAAAGAGCCAGATACAGATGAAAGAGATAAACTTTAAGGGCAAACTTCTTTCTTTGTAACTTCAGCAGAGACTATCTTTAATCTGTAGCAGAATTTTATACTGTTTTGCTCAATGGTACCTTGATAATGCACATTGACTTCTGACTGACTGCAGATACTGTCTAACTTAAGCTTTTAAAGCTTTATTAAAGATGAAATTTAAAAAATATTTGAAATATTCTGTACAGTTGCTTTCTGTGGCCACTTTGAATAATGCATGAAAAAAATTAATGATTTAGTGGAGGAAGTTAAACTTCATACTCTACTCTTCCAGTCACTCTCAGTTCCCCATTTGTGAAAAATAACTGGCAACGTGGCACTGTATTGTACTCGTAATTATGTGTACCCATTGCCTTGAAGAATTTTATTGTTCACATTGGGGAAATCCATATTAATTGCAAACCTGTGAAATTGTACATGCTAATAGATACAATGTCCTGAATCCTTTTTGTAGTTTCAGTTAGAGTAGATCCATTGAATAATTGGGATTTACTTATATGGTGACTTATTATTCAATAGTTGATTTGATGAGATTACTCTTGTTGATATTAACCAAGAAGATTCAGGCCAATGTTAAGTGGCTGTATGGGTTTCTTCTATTTTATGCTGGGATTAGACACTGTAGCAGATATGTGGCTGTCCCTGAAAATGATCCTCTTGTGTCCTGTTTTCTATCTTCTCCACACTCAAACTCTATTCAGGCATTCAGTTTTAAAACTGTAGAAGGAGCTAGGGATTTGTATTCAGTTTCTGAGCATGGCTCCCAAGTTTGGAAAATACACAAGGCTGAATGCACTTAACACTGCTCTGTTTGACTTGGAACTTGGCCTTACTAAGGTTCCAGTCTCATGGAGCACTGAAACTGAGCGGTTCGGTTGTACTGTCACAGCAGAACGTTCCTGTCAACATGGGAAGGTGAAGAATGGAAGGGAAAAGGCCAGAGCATATGTCCTCAGCTCCCTCTACAGCACAGGTGGGAGGCTGGGGGGGTGCATTAGCCGCCTAGGAGACCTTGGGGAGGCTACACCACCTCACTCCAACCTCCCCCCAAGTCTGTTGACCTAAATACCACCCAGCACCCTCTAGGGGGTGTGGGGGCATTTTTGCCATGTTTTCACCCCTGCTCTACAGGTTTGTAAAACTAAATACAGCTCTAGCATTCGTTTAGTGTGTGGCATGCTGTGCCTGGAGAAATTCTCCACCATTGGTTTAGGTCATTGGCTATGGTCTATGATGAATACAATGTCAGTAGGCATTGAGAGTATCCCTAGACATTACAGCAGGGGGGGTCAGCTCCCATCAGCCATGAATGTTGGCTACAACAGCTTGGAATGAGAGGAGTTGCAGTCTAATAAAATCTGGAGGACCACCAGTTGCCTGCATGTTAGGGATGGGAGCTTTTATTTTATTTTTTTAGAAAGAGAGGATGGTCTTATTTCAATTGCAAAGTCTGGTTCTAGTCTTGAATGTTTACATTTTCCATGAGTTCTTGGGCCCAAACTGTTCTAAGCACTTGTCTTAAAGGAGGATTTTTAGACTGTTCATCTTGTTAACTTTGAAACTGTGCATTTTCCCTCCAAGATCACATTCACTTGGTTCAAACATGATTAATTAAAAAAAAAAACACGCAACCCCTATATCTGATTTTTATTTATTGTAAAACTAATATCAAACATTTTTTAAAAATCATGTTCATCATGCTCTAAAATATGCTGCTGTTGTCTGGTTGGGTGTGTCACGTTTTTCTCTTATGTACTCTGGTGCCACCAATCGGGTAAAGCAGGAAATGATGCCTGAAGTAAAAAAAACAAACCTTTATGCAAAGAACTGTATGTAATCAAATGCTGAACATATAAAATGTTATTTGTATACAGTTTTTAAGCTCGTAAGTCCATTAAAACTACTTATGTGCTCAGATGAGCACACGTTGAACTGCAAAATGGAGGAGCATGTGGCTTTCTGTTTTCTTATTTTAAAAATGTTGGAGGATTTAGTTGGAGAGTTTTTATTATTATTATTATTATTATTATTATTAAAGTTTATTTCTAGAGCGCTGTCAGTGTACACAGTGCTGTACAAAACAATCAAAGAGCTCTCTCTCTCTCTCTGGCTTTTCTTCGCAAACGAAGATTCAGGAAGGACTCATCCCGCGCTTTCTGCAAGCGCGCTGATGACTAAAAAGGCCAATCCGAGATAAACAAGTCCGGTTGCAAAAAGCACAGCAGAAGGTCTCCTTGGGTGATGTTTTTGGGTTGTGATTCTTTCTGCGTTGTCGTTTCTCTTCAAGACTTGTTCGTCGTGAGTTCTCAAATAAGGCTGCAGCATTGTGGATAGTGCGTCTCCATGCCTCCCGATGTGAGGCCAGGGCGGACCACTGTTGGTGATCAATTTGGCCAAGCCTGAGATGTTGTTTCAGGGAGTCTTTGTATCGCTTTTTTGGAGCGCCCCTCTTACGCTGACCCGTGGTGAGTTCACCGTAGAGTAGTATTTTTGGGAGGCGATGGTCCTCCATCCTAGAAACGTGCCCTGCCCAGCGCAGCTGTGTTCTCAATATCATGGCCTCAATGCTGGTGATGCCTGCTTGCTCAAGGACAGCAACAAACCTGCCGAAGGCATACAATCTAAGTAAAACAATAGGCAAAATAATAAAAATCAATTAAAACAAGGATAATTACAACAATTAATAACAACATCCACAGTAAACCCAAGTGACAGAAAAAAAATATATATATCAAACAAAGCCAGGGAATGCCTCCCTGAACAAGGTGGTCTTTAACTCGGATTTAAAAGTGGACAAAGAAGTAATGGCCCGTATTTGACGGGGAAGAAGGTTCCAGAAGTGAGGGGCGGCAAGCGAGAAGGGACGAATCCAGGATGGAGCAGTGGAGATCCTAGGTTGGGACAGTAGGCCTTGAGTACTAGAACGAAGGGTATGGTGGGAATGTAAGGAGAGAGAAAGTCAGATAAATAAAGAGGGGCTAGCCCATGCTGGGCTTTGAAAGTTAGCAACAAAAGCTTATATTGGATATGGAAAGGGAAGGACTGCAGAACAACAGTTCCTGAGTGAACAGAAAAATGGAAGCTGAGAGATGGGGAGGGGTCAAATAGGAATTTGTTTTTGTTGTGCAATACGGAAAGCTAAATTTTCCTCCTGTCCCCTCTTAAAGCTGATACAGTATATGTGAATTTGATATACTGTACAGTAGGACCCCCATATCCACTGATCCATTATCCACTGATTCAATTATCCACGGCTCACAAAAAAAGCATACTTACCATAGTCTTCCTAGAAAATGTGTCCTCTCTAGCCATTTTCTAGGTCCTCCAAGGCAACTCTATGGTATTTTAAACCAGAAGTCCCATTATTTTCAATTGTGTTCACTATTAACCATGATTTTTGGTATCCACCCCCCCCCCCATGAACCACTCCCCAGTGGATATGGGAATCTTACTGTACAGTATATGTTAAGTCCTCAGCATCTCCATGTAGGCTTGGGAAACTCTTGTATGAAACCATGGAGAGCTGCTGCTAGCTCAAAGCAAAAATAATGGTCTAGGTGGACCAGTAGTCTCCCTCAGTTATAGTACAAATTCCTATATTACTGTGAAGCACAACAAAACAAACAAAAACTGAGAAAAGAAGGGTAGAGAAGCTCTGGATGCTAAACTCAGGCTTTCACTCACTGTTTCCCGACGTTGAGGGAACTTGTAATTCAAGAACAGCCTGAGGTTTCCCCATCCCAAAACTACTTGATGAGCCTGTTTTTAAAACGAGGAGAACAAAGGGGGAAATTGCCACGGGAACAGCAGAACATATGGTACATGTTGGTTGGTCCTAATAAAAGTCTTGCCTACCTGTGGGCTTTGAAATACTGTAATGTTGTTTGTTTTTCTTTTCCTTGCTAAGTAAAGGCAGGGAATGATTCAGTTCTATTGGCAGCCCCATGTAGCCATTTGACACAGTCACTCCATTCACACAAAACCAAAGGTATTTCTCCCCTGCATCTTCTGTTCACAGAAGATGCAGGGGGGCATCTTGGGGACACAGGGTGGGATCACTGAAGGCAGACCTAGGTACTCTTATTTGCTACCCAACCTCCTTCCTCCCATGACAGGTCTAAGAACACTTATGTTTTGTTTTGTTGTTATTATTTCCCATCAAATCAACTTCAACTTATGGTTACCCTATGAATTAGCAACCTTTGAGAACTTTGGTTATTAACAGCCCTTACAAACTCAGGGTCGTGGTTTCCTTGACTGAACCAATTCACCTGTAGAACAATCCTCTTCTATTTCTATTGCCTTCCATTTTACCAATATTATCGTCTTTTCCAATTAATCTTGTCTCATGATATGTCCAAAGTACGACAGCCTCATTTACCCATGTTGGTTTCTAGGGAGAGTTCAGACCTGATTTGCTCTAGGCCACATTCATTTGTGATTACAGCAGTCCATTGTAAAGCAAGGCTATTCAATTAGTTAAACCAGTGGTGGATAATTAGTGGTCCTCCAACTGTTTTTGGACTACAACTCCTGTCATCACTCAACATTTGGTTATTCTGGCTAGAGCTTTTGGCAGTTGTGGTTGAATAATAACTGGAGGGTTGCAAACTATACACTCCTGAACAAATCTGAAGGATACTTTTTTTAGCATGGTTCAGAAGGGCTAGGTGGTATCCCACTTGAAATAAAAATAGGTGCATGCCCTCCACTGCCACTTACAACCCACTCAATCCTCCAGTTAGGAACACCATTTCTTGAATGAGGACTCTAGTGCCAGCAAACACAACCCTCACAATGATGCTCGTAGCAGCAGCAATATATGGGAACAAATGTGTTTGGAGCAGCTCATCTGGTCCCGTTCTAGGAAAAAAGGCTGTGTGGCTTGCCTCACCCATTACTGTCATCCCAGTCTCCCAGTTAAGCACATCATGCTTTGAATGAGGAATTTGGCCTCAAATTACGCCAGCTCTGGAATTAACAGAAAAGCATTTACACACAGTGAAATCCATTGCAGAGCAAGGCTGTGATCCTCTGCACACTCAGAGCAGGACTCATTGAACAAAGTGGGATTTATTTTGGAGCAGAATGCATTAAAAAAATCATAGAAGTCCCCCAACAGACCAGCAAAGTCTAAGGATTCTCAGCATGGGATGTTGTGCTGGTTTGACAGCTGGAGGAAAGGGGAGGGGCGGGATTGGGACACGGGTGTTGGAATGTGTTGTCCTGGGAAAGGGCATATCCGGTATGCTGGAATGTTAAACAGAAGCAGTTTTATCCATATGACACTATGTGTACATTACTTGAAAAATGAAAATAAACCAAAGGGTCAAAGCACAACAGGTCACTTGCAAACAGAAAAGTCATTTGACCAAAATAAAAATCACAAGAGGAGAAATTTGGGGATCTTATTCATCTAACACCACAGTAAGGCACTACTTAAACTTTTCTGGTAACAGAAAGACAGATCATATAGAAAACGGGAATCAGCAACCCATTGAAACAGGAGAAAATGAGGCACATTCACATGAACATCACCACAACCACTCCACTCCTTATCTACTCAGAGGCAGCTGTTCACATGTGCATTTCATTTTCTCTCATGCTGGAGGCAGGCATTCACAAGCAGTCCTGGAATCCAAGAGGAACCCACATCACCAAAGGGGAAATGGACGTTGTGGGGAGAAAAAACAAAGTGTTGGAAACCAGTGCTTTTCAGGCTATCTAATGTAGGGGACCAGGCAGCTGTTTTTCTCTAATGTGCAGGCACCATATTTGTGTCCATTGGCTATAATGGTTTGTTTCTTTCCTGAAAAATTGCCAGGAACCTGAAGCCAATGGTTTGGGAACCACCATTTTGAGTAGCACTGCTTAAAACTAAAGATAAGAGTCTTATAGCACCTTAAAGACTAGGGCTGATAACTTGTATTGCAGTTACAGATTTGTAACCTAGAGTTACGGATCCATAATTGCTCCATATTCAGTTATATTATGTATTCACTATCATGGCACTACTGCAACGATTATAAATACTTCCCCAACCCACCTTAAGTTCCAGGGAGCCAACCCAAGTGATTGGGTAGAATCAGAATCAGGACTCCTATTGCAAATCCTTGTCCCATCTCAGATCACTGGTGGGAGGGGGCTAGAAATGTCATCCTGCTTCACCCTGATCTCTAGCAGAAGAGACCTCCTTTGCTTGGTGTGGCTGCTGGATATTAAGGTAAGTTGGGGGTGTCAGGGCAGGAGTCAATAGTTAGTTATGCATTCATAACTGGTGCGGCTATACGATCATAAAAAAATCCGTATGGGGGGCAAAAAATACAACAGCCTGTTGTTCGTATGCATACGAACCGGCTATACGATTTTTAACCCCCCTAAACTCCGTATGACTCCCTCTTCCCGAAGCTGGCTGGAGCGAGCAAGCCAAGCGGCAGTTTTAAATCTCCCGCCGCTTTTTTTTTTTTAAAGGTTCCTGATTTGCGGACAGTTGGTTTTCCGTATTTACAATATAAAATAAAAATAAATAAACATATAAATTCACGGACTTACCGGACGCTTGCTAACCGGGAAACCAACATGGCGGCCGCTCCCAATTCCCCTCTGTGCTAGCTCCGCCCCCTCTACTCAGCCAGCCAATCAGATTACCCTGCCTGTTTGTATGTGTGCGAATGGACCGTACAGACCTGTCAACCATCCGAACAGCGTACGGATTTCTCTTCACGATCCGCTTTCCCTCCCAAACGCCACATGTGCGTATTTCAGGGTGGAAAACCAGCCCCCCCTCTTTTGCATTCGTGTGCTTCCAAACGGCCTTTTGTACCGAAGCGCGAACTTCCGCACGCCGTACGTATTATTTAAATCGTGTAGACGGGACCTAAGTTAGTGATGTAGGGTCTCGGTCTCGGTTTTATTTGGCATAATCTTTCAGGGACTACAGTCCACTAAATTGAGTGAAATTTTCTGCACTCACATATACAGATGGAACAGAAAATGTATGATTCACAGGGAGACAGTACTTTCCTAATGAGTAAGGATGGAGAACATGTGACCTTCCAGGTGTACTTGGATCATAATTCCCATCAATAGAAAAACATCAATATTGTCTATCCTAGTAACATGGCAGGGCTGTGCATTTCCCACTTATGCACTAAAGGAAGTGGTTCTAGGAGACCCCCCCCTCCTTAGTGCGTTCATAGCCATGGATCTTTTATGCTCTGAGACTGCATGATTCACCCTCACTGAGAACTAGTATAGTATAAAGGCAACACCCAGGTTAAAACATCTCAGGCTAGTCACCCATTATAATTACCTACTTGACAGGATTGTTGTGAGGATAAAAGGATGGAGTGGATGGAGGAAGAACTGTGGATATCACCTTGTACTCTTTTGGAGGAAAAGTGGGAAATAAATGCAAGAAACAATGTTTTTCATCACCCTGGGTTTTTAAAAAAGATACTTTTATACCACATGGTAAGAGCACGGAACTAGAATGGTATAATTGCAAGACCCTTGCTCAGCCGTTCATTCATTCAGCCTAATCTGATGAGGCATTTGGGAAGATAAAATTATGGGAGAGGAACTCCTTGGAGAAAGAATGGAAAATGCCAAAAAATGACCATGCTAACTGGGAGATTTGGGGAGTTACCCAAAAAAACACCAGTGTTTCCAAGCTTTGATAGGATTGCAGTGCTAAACACACTTACTACCAGTGAGGAAGGTGCATTGCACACTGTGGGACTTGCTTCCAGGTAAACAATTCTTAGTGCCAACTAGATTAGGGCTGCTACTGAATAAAAGGTAAAGTCAACACTTACGAAACTTTAATTCAGTGAGTCTGTTCTAGTTAGGACTAACAATATAATACAAGACTTAGCAACCTACCTATTAGCTCTTGCCCATCTTTGGCTATTCCTTCTTCCAAAAGTTAACCTTTTATAAGCATTATTTACAGTGGCAGGAAGAACTCCATGTCAGTGGATCGGGGAATCTGTTCTAATTTTTAGTCTGAACTTTGAAGGAGTTCCCCAAGGTGCTGAATCTTATCGCCAATAGGTTGAGACCATGGACAACACCTTTAATGATTTTAGACTAAACCATAGAACAGATTCATTCTCTCTCTCTCTCTCTCTCTCATACACACACACATAAAACATGGAACCTATCAGCTGCCACTTACTAATTTTTAACATATTTCAAGTATTTTTATTCCTTCTTTACTTAATAAAGTAAAGGTGATAATAGCCTTCTGGAGTTGTTTGCAGGTCTTGTAGAAGTGTGCTACTGCTTATTTTCAGGTTTCCTTGAAGAAAAGGAGGAGAAGTCCATCTTTGGCAGTTATAAAAAAAGCAACCAGTCTGAAGGTTCCTGCTTTCCTGTCTCCTGCAGAGTCATTGCCAGTCTTGACATGCTTGGAGGAGGCATAGATTCCCCACTGGACTCCTTTTCTGTTCTTTCATGTTTCCAAGTCAGTGAGATAGAAGGCTTAGAGCTCTGGAAGGAATGGCTGAAGATTGTTTTGATCCCTTATTGCCATGGAGATGCAAACTCCAGAGGAGTCAGACCAAGAGCGGCTAAAGAATAAAGGCTTGGTAAGGAAACATTTTGGTGAGTGAGTGGGTCGATACTTGTGTGTATAATTTTTAATTCACTGGAATCATTTAAAATGGCAAAGATTATATACAAGTGTTATATACAAGGGGAAACCACCAGCACCACCACCAAGTTAAGAATGGATTCAAAGGAAATTGGCTGTCCCCCTTTCTTTTTAAAATATTTGTAACAATAATTTTACAATCCATTTCATGTAACACTTTTATTACAGCAACTCTCAAGTTAACCCTCACATCACATTACTTGTTGAACAAATTTAGAAATCTTGAAAAAGCTTGCCTAATTTGTGACCTTTAAATTAGCCCGATAAAGGCATTAGACTAATAAAGGGTTTTGACTTTTTTTTTCTTATGGCAATCATGCCAGCTGTTGGTTTTGTATAATATTATCAGGTATTCTGATGTCAAAATCTGTTTTCTTTTATTAAGACAGTGGTATGAGTGAGAGCTAAACAAAGAGGTTCATAATGAAATACCTATTTGCTTCCACTTGGCATGATTTTTCATTCCGTGGCTTGACCGTTCTTATAAAGTAATATATAGAAAGGGTCTTTGATATGATTGAGTAGCTCTCTTGCACATAAATGCTTACCTTGCTTGGGGGGAGACAATTGATTTAAGGGGTTATTATTATTATTAGTCTTTGCCTTTTAAACATTGTATTGTTTGGTCTTGTAATATTATCCAGAATGTATTTCATTATGCTCTTTTGATTAATGAACAAGCTTAGTACAGTTAGCCCTCCATATTAATGGATTCTGCATCCACAGATTCAACCATCCATGGCTTGAAAATATTCCAATCCCGCCCCCCCAAAGCAAACTTTGTTGTTCACCGTTTTATATAAGGCACCGTCATTTTACTCTCTCTGGGTGCTAGATACACGACAAAAATTGTTGCGGTGCTTACCGTGACTTTGTGATCACGAATCCGTCCCTCGCTGTTTATACGATTTATGTCACTGATCTCGATATCCCGGGTGGTCCCGTGACTGATATTTACACGTCCAAAGTTCCGGGTTTTAGGTTTTATTTATTTATTTATTGGCTGTCAATCAAGGATGCGATTACTCGTGTTTTCACAACCTCGGTGACGCACTTTCTTTACAGTTCCGCACCACGAGCGATGCTATTGGCTGACTGGGGGGGGGGGAGAGAGAGGGGGGGCAGAGGTTTGGTATTCCCTTTGCTTCTTTAAAATGTTAACCCTTTAAGAAGAGGCAGAAAGCATTTTGAAAGATCCAGACTGAGATCTTTCGCTCAGACGCAGGAACGAACGAGTGCTTTCCATTTGAAATCAAGCCGCTTGGGTTTCCCCTTGCCTCTTTAAAATATTAACCCTTACAGCAGAGATTTAGCTGCAGAGTTCAGGTTTCAAGCCAGCTATAGACAGGCGTTTTGAAAGACACAGACACAGAGAGGGGGAATTAAAGGGTGTTCATTCGCTCAGAGGCTGGAATATTTTACTGTGCCCATTCAGACCCAGGGAGGTGACCAAGGCATGGGATGAATGGGCGACCCTCTGCCCACCACGATCTCTCTGTAACATGCAGTAGAGGAAAAGGTAAAGCTGAAGGGTTTGCAGTGTAGAAATCCATTTAAAAAGGTGATTGAGTACACGCATGCGCACGCGCACACATCAACCTTCGTGCAGCTGGAAGGGATGCCTTTGTTTTCGGCTGGTAAGGCTGGATCTGTTGAACGGGTGACTGACCCCTCCTTTTCTGGTCGCTGATCTCTAAGCCCGCCCCCAATCACCATTTCTGGTCATCCCCTACTACCGAGATATTTTGTCCCAGGCTGTTTACATTTCCAATTTTCCGAATCCTCCAATGACTTTTTTAAAAACCGGCACAAACCGCGGGACTGGAAGTCCCGCAGGTTGAGGAATAAAAGGTGGCCCCCCTTCCGAAAATCACGTACCCGACCCGATGTACGTGTAAACTGCCAGGGATCGACACGAATTCTTCCCACTACATTTTCATCGTGTAAACGGCACCTCTGGCTTTTCTTTGCACCATTGTATATAATGGGACTGGCGCATCCACAGATGTTGGTATCCACGGGGTCCTTGGACCAAACCCCAGAGGATACCAAGGAGCCACTGTATACTCAGATAGCTGTGGTTCTAAAGTGGCAACAGTCTCTTTTTCTCCACTTCTCTTTTTGTACCCAGTGCAACAATGAATTGTGCTAATTGGATTAATTGTGAATCTGTCTCTGAAAATTACACTTTGAAAGAACTTTAGCAAGCTTTGGGATTTGTCAGAGCAGCATGTGTGTATGTGCTTTTAAGCTACCTGCTGACTTATGGTGACCCCATGAATTTCATAGGGTTTTCTTAGGCAAGGAAAACTGAGAGGTGGTTTTTCCCAGTTCCTTCCTCTAAAATATAGCCCACAGCACCTGATATTCATTGATGGTTTCCCATCCAAGTACTAACCAGTGTGGACCCTGCTTAGCTTCCACTATCAGATAGGATCTGGTACTTTTAGGGTATTTAGGCCCCCCAGGGGAGCATAAAGCACATTAAATCATTGTTCAACAGGCGAGAAAAGGAATTCTAAAATTTGATTTCTATGTGGTTCCAATTTCCTCTGTCTCCCTCTCCTTTCAAATCATTGTTCCAAACTTAACATGTCTATGAAGGTTTTTCTTTGGTTTAATCCTTTAATCCTCATTACAAATGAAATTAAGCTGAAGTATATTAAAACTTCTTTTACTTACGGTCACAGAGGCCATATCCTCCACAGGAAGGAGCACATCAAACACACCAGATTGCATGACCTCGCAAGCTCACCCAGAGCCTCTCAGGCAGGGAGAAGAGTCTTTATTTTAAGGTTAAGGTTAGAGTCCTCAGATAAGGAAAATAATCAATGCACCCTTGAAAATAGCTGCAGCAGGAGCTTTAGTGGTACAAGCTATAGGCCTTGGTAGGCTTCTGGTAAATAGATGCAGGATGAGGAGCCCAGACAGGGATATGTTGTGGGGAGTAGTGGGTAGCAATCAAGCTTCCCAAGGTGGAGAGAAATACATAATCTTGGCACCATTACTGAGGAAGCCACTAATTTAAATGGTCTTAGGAATTTAGCGTGACATTTGCGGCAGCAAATAACCTGTGAATAATCTAGTCCACAAAAGTTGAACTCACAAATGTGGAGGGCCAACTGTAATTTAATTTGAAAGACAGTAACATTACAGCAATAAGAGGTTGGCTGGCATCCTGTTAGGTATTTATGCCATTGTAAACTGACTTACAAATGTGTAAAGGTGAACTGTGATGTTGCAGATGTTGCACCCATGTTCTCAGGAGAGGGGCAGAGATGTAGCACATCTCTAGGAGCATTGCATAACAGAGCCAGCAGTGTGGCCATTTCACAGGACAAGTTGTGCATCACAACACATTGCCATCACATCACGCATTGTGCATCATTAAAATTCACTAGCATCGTTCCTTATCCTGTCAGCAACGTAGTTCCATTATTGTGTATTCCTGCAGGGCAGGAGGTTGGCCTAGATTGCCTGTGTGGTCTCTTCCAGTTCTATGATTCTATGATTGTAAAGGTACACCTCATAGCCACTGATGCAGGATCTCAGCCACAGTTAACAAAAGAGAGCTAAAACCCCCAGGAAAAACCCTACCAGAAAAAGCCACAATGGTTAAGGAATAATGATCAGTACAAGCCACTTGCCTGACAAAATAGGAACGTCTTCACTGTTCCCAAAGGCCAAGACAGCGGGTAGCAATCAGGCTTCCCAAGGTGGAGAGAAATACATACTCTTGGGACCATTACTGAGGAGACCACTAATTTAAATGGCTTAGGAATTTAGCATGACATCAAACTGTTAATGAGAAGGGGAAATGGGTTTGGGAGGGAGGAAAGCAGCCAAGAGTCAGTCTGAATTTATGGAGGCATAAAACTTTGCTAAACCATAAAGAAAATAAGAGGTGAAAGCACCATTACTCTTTCTGTTCAAAGAACATTTAGAAAGGCAACAATGCAGGAGATTGATATTTGTGTGCCTATGAGACCCTTGTTAATAACATGCTACCAAGAAATGACCAAAACTCAGACCTGAGTGGACAAGCTGTAATTCCATGTTGTTTATTTTCCATCTATAGACCAGAAGGGATGCAATGAGGTCTAGAGGCACCTGTCAAGTGTATTAGTTCTAGAAAATCCAAGCCTTCCTGTCTAGTGAGATCACAGAATTCTTGGAACGTTCCCACCAACGGTCTTTTCAACGACTGGAATGGGCGGCAGGACAGCTCAGACGTTTCAAACGCTTTCTAAAGGAAAGTGCTAAAGAGCCTGCATTTAGAACATCGAGAGTCAGCAACCGTTCCTCAACATGCCTCAGGATGAGAAGAATCCAGAGATGTCCTTTCCCCACACGATACCAACAGAGGGAGAAGGCAATCTAGAGTTGAACATGGGAGAGCCCTTTGAGACCTTGGAAAAGCTGCAGGGCCTCTCCAGTGGGGAGAAAGGGGAGAAGGCCTTGCTGCGATCACGCATCCATGAGCAGTCTCAGCTAATCTGCATCCTGAAGAAGCGGGCGGATGACCAGCTCTTGCGCTGCAAGACCCTCGAACAGCTCAACACGGAGCTGGAGGAGATGAGGATGACAGATGCCCTCAGACTGGAGACCCAGGCCCACCGCATCCAGCAGCTGGAAGAGCGCTTTATGGACTTGGCCGCCAACCATGAGGACATGATCCACTTCAAAGATGAACATAAACGGCAGAACACGCAGCTGAGGGAAGAAAACCGACGCCTGCGTCAAGAGAACCAAAATCTCTTCAGCCAGGCTTTGAAAGAGAAAGAAGCAGAGCTTGCGCAGCTCACTTCTGAGCTGAAGACGCTCTCCAAGGAAATGGCCTCCTTAAAGGAACGTTACAAACAGGACAGCTGGCAGGCTCAAGAACGAGAGAAGGAGCTTTTGGAACTCCAGAACCAGCAAGCCAGAGTTCATGCTGAGGAAATGAAGTCCTTGCGAAGCCAACTGGAAATGCTTGAGAAGAAACACCATCATGTCACTGAGCAGCTGAAGCAAGCAGAAAAGCAGCTAAGGGAAACCGGTAGCACCCTGCAGGTCAAGCTTGAAATTCTGACCAAGGAGAAAGAGGAGTTGCTGAAGCTGGCCATGGATCGGGGCAAGGCGTTGCAGGAAAGGCAATGGGAGATACTACAGCTAGAGAAGAAGGCAGAAGAGATAGAGAAAGCCAAACTGGCAGCTGAACAGCGCTTTAAGATTGAGGCTTCATTGGTGGACAGTAATCTCCGGGTTCGGGACCTGCAGCGTCGACTGGATGGAGCACAACATGCACATGCTGAACTCCAGATGCATTTTGAAGCTTACAAGAAGCACAGCACAGAGTTGCTTACTAAGGAGAAAGAGTTAAATGCCAAACTGCGCCATTTCATGGCATAATTGGTAGGTCTTTGCCACCAGCTAAGCTTTGCTGCTAGCAGGATTTTTTTTTTATATAATCTACAGCCCTTAAAAAATAGTAATAAAACATGACTTAATTCTTCTAATGTTGACCATTGCTTTTAAACTCTATTGCTCAGGGTTAGACACAAAGATTCCTGAATTGACAACTCAGCTCAGAGAAGCATTGCAAAGTGAAAGCAAATTAAATGTTGTCATTTCTAATTGGGGTTGCCAGATCTCAGGGCTTAGCTCTGATTCTCCAGTTTTCATGGGTCTTCTCCTGGCAGGACATGAGAGTGCAAATTCTCCAGTATTGGTGGACTTAGCTCCAGGCACAAACAGCTCTGTATTGGCTTCCAGGCACAAATCAAATGGCTATTACTGAACTTTTAACATTCTAAGGGCCTCAGTCCGCCATACCTTTGGGCAGAGGTGAGGCACATTTGGTTCTTCAGATGTTTTGGACTACAACTACCAGCCAATCCAGTTTGGTCAAGGGCTGGTGGGTCCAAAATATCTGCAGCTCAAAGCATCTGCAAAGCTAAAGATTCCCCAACTCTGCTTTTAGCAGCACATCTACCCACAAAATCCCTCCCAGAAGTCCATTCAGTTATTTGGAAAGGTTCTGACTTGGATACAAAATTCCCTTCCCTGCTAAGTAACATATGTAGTCTATACTATAGATTAAATTGGATAAAGATCAGGGATTTGGTTGTGGCTCTGCTAATTAGTAACCCCCAAAGCTGACCTGTACTGTATTTGCCCTCTTTAAGCAATAAAAGACTATCTTCATTGTGTCTCTTCTCTCCCTCAGAAAAGCTGACATAGGACTGGAGCAGCTTAGGGAGCTGGCTATGTTTAGCCTGGAGAAGAGATAGTTAAGAGGTGACATGATAGCCACGTTTAAATATTTGAAAGGATGTCATCTTGAAAAAAGAGCAAGCTTGCTTTCTGCTGCTCCAGAGACTAGAACATGGAGCAATGGATTTTACAGGAAGAGAGATTCCACCTAAACATTAGGAAGAACTTCCTGATGGTAAGAGTTGTTTGGCAATGGAATGCACTGCCTCGGAGTGTGGTGGAGTCTCCTTCTTTGGAGGGTTTTAACAGAGGCTGGATGGCCATCTATTGGGAGTGCTTTGATTGTGATTCCTGTATGGCAGGGGGTTGGACTGGATGGTCCTTGTGATCTATGATTCTATGAATCTGGAAGCTTTTATGTTTGGGGAAAATGAAACAAGTCAGCCTCAGAGCATCCACAATATAGTTCAATGTCCTAAAATCACATAGGGGAGGGGGAAATAATTGCTTTAAACAATAAAATCACACATACATCTATAACCCTTATGAATTATTAGTTTGGCCCAATGGGTGGGGAAACTCTAAAGAAGTGACTGTGTTGACTAGTTTAATTTAGAAAGAGTGGGAGAGCTGGAATTGATCAGGAGCTGCAGGCACCAGATATGAGGATCAGGCCCTTTTCACCATGAATAAGAGCTTTAAGTTTGCATCCAAATGTTGCAGTATTAGTGAGCAGCACAGGCAGAGAGTCCTGCAGCCAATCCCGCACTTGCCACCTCATTGGATGCATGTGACTTTTGGGACAGTGTATATGTATTAAATTTAATATATAATTTGTTGTATTGTTGCTAAAAATATATTGGGACTTAAATTGTGATTGTGTTTTCAATATCCAATTATAGTTGGTTTCATAGAACCCAGAAAGAGGTACAAATCCATCCTACATGACTTATGGAAAAATGCTGCTATGAAGTTTAGAAAGTTACTCTTTAAGAAAAATGACTATAAGGATAAAGTAAAGCCATTGATAAATAAACAGTGGTAGGATGTTACTCTTTTTCCCAAAACACCATCTGCTCAGAAAGTGAACTGCTACGACTGCCTCCTGTGCAATCCTGGGAATTGCACTTTAGTGAGGAGCAATTTAGCCTTCTCAGCCAGAGAACTCTTAGGCCTCACTAATCTCTCTGACTTTTCTTTGCAAACGAAGATTCAGGAAGGACTCATCCTGCGCTTTCTGCAAGCGCACTGATGGCTAAAAAGGCCAATCCGAGATAAACAAGTCCGGTTGCAGAAAGCACAGCAGAAGGTCTCCTTGGGTGATGTTTCCAAGTTCTGATTTTTCTGCGTTGCCGTTTCTCTTCAAGACTTGTTTGGCGTGAGTTCTCAAATAAGGCTGCAGCATTGTGGATAGTGCGTCTCCATGCCTCCTGATGTGAGGCCAGGGTGGACCACTGTTGGTGATCAGTTTGGCTGAGCCTGAGATGTTGTTTCAGGGAGTCCTTGTATTGCTTTTTTGGAGTGCCCTTCTTACGCTGGCCCGTGGCGAGTTCACCGTAAAGTATTATTTTTGGGAGGCGATGGTCCTCCATCCTAGAAACGTGCCCTGCCCAGCATAGCTGTGTTCTCAATATCATGGCCTCAATGCTGGTGATCCCTGCTTGCTCAAGGATAGCAGCATTCGTCACATAGTCAGTCCAGTGTATATTTAGGATTGTGCGTAGACAGCGCTGATGAAAGCGTTCGAGGAGTTGTAAGTGTTGGCGATAGGTGACCCACACAAGCCTCTCCCCCACGACAAGGGGGTGTCAATAGAGAGGTCACTAATCTATAAACCCCAGAATTCCACAGGAGGCAGACATAGCAGTTAAAGTAGAATAAAAGCACTATGACAGTGTAGTATGATAATGATGCTCTGTAATGTCACACTACACTGTTATAATGCTACAGTCATCCTGCCACATTTGCAGCTTTCACTTTTGTGGATTTGATAATTCACGGAATTGTAGCTGCTGCTTAAGTAGCCTGACCTCCTCACTCCACTCCTCCGTTCCTTCTTTGCCCTGCTATTTCCTGTCCTGCTCGAGCCTCCAGCCACTCACTTCAATTTCTTCCATGCAATCAGGATCGCCCAGCTTCATTTGCAAGACCTTTCCTGGCTGAAAGACCTCCCCACCCCATTCCTCAGTTTCCTCTTTCTTCTGAATTTCTCCTGCCCTGCCACAGCCTCCAGCCACTCACTCTGGTCTCTTCCATGCAACCAGGATTGCCCAGCTTCCCTCAAAAAACCTTTCCTGGCTGAAAGACCTCCCCACCACATTCCTTCTGTTGCAAGCTGCTGGCATGCAGAGTAGCAGAAATCTCTGTTCCAAAGCGCCCCCAAAGCTTGCTTCTTTGCAGGGTTTGGAGACTCTTTGCAAAGGAGATTTCTCCTCTCTGCCTTCCCCCAGCACTTAGCACTTCAAGTGTGTGCTGGGAAAAGGCAAGGCAGCAGAAACCTCAAGCTCCGAAGCCTGCTTCTTTGTGGGGTTTGGAGACTCTTCGCAAAGGAGATTTCTCCTCTATGCCTTCCCCGAGCACTTAGTACTACATCATGGGACTTCCAGAAGCAGGTTGGTGTCTGAGGGACCTGCTTGCTGGGCCCATGTTCTTTGTACTCTCCCACCTCTAGCCACTCGCTTTGCAAGTGTGAGGAGCCCTTCTGGGGAGCTCCGCCCCCAGCTTTACTGTACTGAAAATATTAGCTTAAAAAAAAAAAAACTTTTGTGGGGGTCCTGTGCCCCTAACCCCCTTGAATGGACAACTGTATTATTCCATTTTAACTGCTATGGCTGCCTCCTGAGGAATCCTGGGATTTGCTCTTTAGGAAAGAACTTGGCATTCTCAACCAGAGACCTCTTAGGCCTCACTAAATTACAAACCCCAGAATTCCACAGGAGACAGCCATAGCAGTTAAAGTGGAATAATACAGTTTATCTGTGAAAACGAAGGCTTTCACGGCTGGCATCCATAGATTTTCCTTGGGTGTTTTTCAGGCTGTGAGGCTATGTTCTGGAAGAGTTTATTCCTGACTTTTTGTCTGCAACTGCGGCTGGCATCTTTCAGAGAAGCTCTGAACTCTTCCAGAACACGGCCTCACACAGGACCGGTTTAAGGCACCAGCGGCGTCAGCATCTACGGGGGGCCCATTATTGTGGGGCCCCCCTCGTAACCCTCCTCCTGCAAAAACATTATTAGTAATAATCTGAATATCCTGTACTGTGAATAGCTTAGGTTGAGTTAGGTTACATTGACCTGAGATAACCATATGGGCCCCCCAAAATAAAGCATTGCAGGGGCCCCCAAAATTCCTTAAACTGGACCTGGCCTCACAGCCCAAAAAACACCCAAGAAAAATCTATAAATACAGTCTATTATTCCACTTTTAACTGCTCTGGCTGCTTCCTGTGGACTCCTGGGATTTGAAGTTTAGGGAAGGGCATTTAGAACTCTCAGCCAGAGCTCTTAGGCCTCACTAAACTACAATCCCCAGAATTCCACAGGAGGCAGCCGGTAGCTGTGAAAGGAGAATAATAGCCCTCTAAACAGTGCCACCGCCATTTTGGTTCTTCGAGGTGCTGCCTTCAAGCCAGTGCGCAGGCGCGGAAGTGCCGGGCCAGGCCTTGGCCGCCATTAAGGGAGGAATGTTGCGGAGAAGCCGTTTTCTCTTCTTCTTCCTCCTCCTCAGGCGGGCCTGGGCTGAAGGAAGCGCCCTGAGGGGAAAGAGTGAGGAGTCGGCCTCCTGCCCTCAAAGAAGTGGGGGCTCCTTCCCTTCCCTCCAGCACTTGAAGGGAGGCTGAAGAAGACCCGGCGGTGAGGAGAAGGAGAAGGAGGCGGCTCGGGGCCTTGTTCTCCTTCTCCTTCCTCGGGGCCACCGCCATTATGCGCCACAACCTGGCCCAGCTGCTGGCCTCCTCCTCCTCGTCGTCGCCAGGGAGCGGAAGCCCCCGAGAGCCCGGGGCGGCGGCGGCTTGCTCGTGTCCGAGCCAGGGGATGTCCGCCCGAGGTGGCCGAGAGAGTCCTGGGGAGGCGGGCAAGGAGGCCGAGCCGCGCCATGAGGAGGAGGATGAAGAGGCGGCGGCGGCGGGGGATCTCTTGGAGAAGCCCGACAACGACGAGCTCCTTTTCCCGCCGGGGCTGGAGCTCGACGACTGGCTGGAGGCGGCCATGGCGGCGGAAACCCGCCCGGATTGGGCCGTGGGCGGCGGTGGCGGCGAGAGCCTGGAGCTGGAGCTGGAGGAGCTGCCGCCCTCTTCGCGCTCGTCCCGGCCGGGCAGCCACCGACTGAAAGCGGCCGCCGCCGCCCGCCTCAACCGCCAGAAGAAGAAGCAATACGTCCAAGGGCTGGAGGCCCGCTTGCAAGGTTTGGCTAACGAGAACCGGCAGCTCCGCGACCGCAACCGGGGCCTTTGCCGGCGCCTGCGGGACCTGGAGCGGGAGAGCAGCTACTTGCGGGCCGTGCTGGCCAACCAGAGCGCCGTGGGCCGCCTCCTCAGCCATTTGGCCGCCGCCGCCGCCGGGGATGGCGGAGCCGGCAGGAGGAGAGTCGGGCTGAGGATCAGCACCAGCCTTTTTGAAGACCCGGCCTCGGTCGTCGTGCCCGTGGAGGCGGCGCGGTTCTCGTGGGAGAGCGGCAGCAACAGCAGCAGCAGCGACCATGACTACGCCTTGCCCGTCCCCGAGGAAGAAGAGGAGGAGGAAGAAGAGGAGGGGGACAAAAGGGTGTTTTCGACAAGCCCCGGCGGCATTTGCCTCCACGTGGATCGGGACCAGGTTTCGGTGGAGTTTTGCTCCGTCTGTGCCAGGCGGGCAGCCAATTCCGCCTTTGCAGCCACCACCACCTCTGCTGCTGCTTCTTCCTCCTTCGCCTCCAAAATGTAGGGTCAAGTATTCTGCCTCCTACACAGAAATAAATTCTCTGGGTGTCTTGCCTGCCGTCCTCCATGGGGTGCTAGTGGAAGAGGCAGTGAGATGATGGAGAAGGAAGGAAAGGAAGGACGAGGAGAGGGGGGAAGTAAAAAAACAAAAAACGAGGGTAGTCAGTAAACTGGCATTCATGGAAGTGCCTCCCTTTTCTCAGCAGAGGGTATTTTTTAAAAAATGAAACCTTTGCATGCGTGTGAACCAGAGGATCATCCAGAGATGCCAGTCTATGGCGTATAAAGTATGCCAAAGTGTTGTAACTGAGGATATGTTTTTTAAGGCACAGTGTTCAAAGCATCTCTTGCACTGATGTGCAGATGGTACAGTTGGAGACTGCCAGGTCAAAAACCAAAAATTGGCACGAACGGTGTTGGTTGCCAGTTAATGCCATCTAGCAGATCCAGGCTAGTCTGCTTTGCTGGGAAGCTGACAATGTGTAAACTTCAACGTCTTCACTGGACAGATTTAAGAGCAAAATAGTAGTATCCCACAGCAGGCAGTTGAAACATGCATGTGAAATTATAACACATCTGTTATACATTACTATTAAACTTCTCTGACAGTTTCTCTTTTAGGTGCTTGCCCTGCCAGGCTCCGTTGTGTAGGGGTTAAAAGACAAGTCGTTTTCCACCTCGCAACCTGGTAAGGATCCATAATATTCCCATAATGTGGTGTCAGACAGCTTTGCATTGATAATTAGTCTGATTTTTTTTTAATTATTTGGCCTGGGCTATTCTTTAAAGGTGTTCAGAAGTCCTGGAGATTTTGTGTAGAACCAGTTAATCCTGACTGAACAAGTTGCAAGTAGTTGTTACTCAGATTAGCATAGGCTTTCCCCTTCATTCATTGTTTCTGACATGTTTTTAACAGGACGTGTCTGGAAGTTTTTTAATGTAATAATTCTGCATAGTGGGTGAACAGACTATCACAGCATTTGCTGCTAAATTGTATATTTTAGCAATGTATGATTATAGAGAAAGGGGGATCAAGACCAGCATATTAAATGAGATGTTGAGGATATATCTTCAGAGGCACAGATAAACCCCATACATAGATTTCTCCAGTGATTTTTTTTCATGGTTAATGGGAACTGCAGTTTCCAAGTTTAGTGAAGTATGGGGCACATGGTCAACCAAGGCTACCACGTTCGTGACTTAAAGTTGGGTCTTTGTCTTGTTGGCCTTTCTGAAAATATAAGTGGGAAATGGAATTTTGCAGACATGACACTTCAGATGTATTTAAACAGGTTTCTGCCAGTGAAACAACCTCTGGTTTTTCAATGCACAGGTATATGCAGATTGAAAACTGCAGTGAATATAAATTTTTAAGTTCAATTCCTGGTTCTTAAAAATGAAAAAAATATTTTAGCCCAGTTTCAATGTTCACTGTTATATCTCTTATAATATATTTTAAACTATTAGCTGCCTTTTCACTAAGCTCTCATAAAATGGAATTGGACTGCCAATGTTATGTTTTCATAATTTAATGGGGGAAAAGTAGGTGAACTCATCATAGTGTTCATACAGATGTCCATAGCTGAGGAGAAGTTTCTGAATTGACACTTAATTAATTTTGGGCCCGCACTATGATTTTCCTTGCATCATCATTTTTTGTTTGTATTAAAAATTATATTTAAATTTCTGTACATTGGGGAAATAAGGGTTGTGAAAAATAAATGTAAAGTGAGGTTTCACAAAGGATGTTAAATTTGGAAAAATGCCTCTTTAAAGGAGGCTTCTCAGTATACTTATTTTCTTAATGTTTGTGTTCTGTTAAAGTTAATTGAGGAGGTTCTCTCCAATTAAATACATGGTCTCTTAGAATGAGTTGGAGTTCATGAGTTGCAACAAGATGTACTTCTTTGTGAAACCTTGCTGTTTAACAAAGTATATGTGTATTTAGCATCCTTGTTTTTCTTTATGCTAAAGTGGATACAGCTGTCATGGGGCAGAAGAGACGGGACCAGCTGCTGGCCACACTTCCTGCTTTATTTTAAAAGGTAGTATGAGAAAAAGGGGGAAAGGTAACAGGGCATTTGCTGTATTTCACTTTAAAACCACAACAGAGTAATGTGAATGACTTTGAGTAACTTATCTAACCTACCAAGAAAGTTAATATAATACTATTGTGAAAAGTAATGAGGTAAAAAAGCATACACTTTCTCACCAATCAGTTTGCTGTATATTCATATTAGCATTTGATGGGCTAAATCCTTCCTTCACTGAACATAGCAAAGATCATCAGCTTTATCTTAGCAGAGAATTTGGTCAGGTAAATTTAGGATTGCAGCCAAAAGGCTTTTCTTCCCATTGATATGAATGTTCACATATGTTTGCTGCAATGTATTTGTCCTCTATACAGGATAAATTGCACCCTTTTCTAGAGAAGGTTGGAGGTGGGGAATAATCTCTTTGCTAGTTTATATCCAGAGCCCCGTAATCCGTTTGCTATTAATGGTAGCCCTTTTAAGAATGTCCTCTAGATACCTGTGCCAGTGCTTGGCAGACTGAACATAAGTGTCATAGATGAAAGCTATGCCAAGGAGTTTCTTGTAGTTTTATTCAGTATTTTGCATGTTAGTTTTTGATAGGACCAGTTCATTAACTGTTCCTCTAGTAATTCAGACAATGTACATTTTAGTTTCTTAGTATTATCATGTACTTTTCCTTTTGCTAGTACCTCTCTCCAGTTGAGTAACTGTCATTTTCTGCACATAGTTTAACGTGCATACTTTCTGAAGTTGATGCATTTTTATAGTTACTTTTCACAATAGGCATTTTATAAATGTTACATTGATGTGAAAGTGGAAATTCTCCTCCCTTTTTCTTTTGTATGAGTAAAACAATTGGATAAAAACATTCTGGGTACTTGATCCATCTTGTGTGTCATTGCCTCTTGAATAAGGTGTTGTATTTGAATATAAGTGGAGCAGTTGCTAATTTCTAAATGGGGCAAGTGACACATTTGCTAAGTAAAACCCCCAGAAATAAGACTGCAGGGATGTTAGTGCCTCTTGATGCATGTTAAAACCAAACAGAATTGCAACTTTCCCCCCCTATCTTGCTAATCAGTTGGTGGATATTGTTAAATATTTCTTGAAATGGAAGCCTTGAACTGAATAATCTAACAGTACTTGAAAAAATGTATGAATATTTCTTTGTAAACTAGTTCTGTCATACTTATGAGAACACAATATCATAATAAAAAAAGATGTATTTATCTTCCAGTTACAGACTCAAAGGATTTTTTTTTATCTCAAGTTACTAAATTTAACTAAGAAAACATTTAAAAAGCTGTTTCTTTCTGACAAAATGGTTATACAGGGTCAAAACACTGGCTTCTCTGGAAGGATTACAAATACTTATATTTTGCTCTGGTTGGGGATGGATTAATGCTGCTGTTTAGAATGTCATTTTATTTATTTTCAGTATTCTGGTTATCTGGTTATTGTTGATCAATTTATAAAATCTATATACTGCCTTTCATTACCAACGGTAATTTCAGGGTAGTACACATTTAAATTATAAAAATAAGGTAATAGGGGAAAAAAAAAGAATTCATAGCTTCCAGCAGTGTAGAAAATGATTAAAATATGTTCCATTCACATCTTCTTTCTCAGGTCATTAAGAGGTTAGAGTTCTTATGTAATTGTACCTAGATAATGGCTATAATTGGAGTGTAGTAACTAGTATTGACACAATAAATTTGGTCAAAACTGCCTTCTACCAGGATCTGTATAATTCAGCTTTAGCCTCTGGACACAAATTAAGGAATTGTTACAAACATAAGAAGTGAACAGCTGTATTATGCAATTAATTTATTTCCTTTTGACACCAGTGTTGGCTTTTAAAAAATTATACTATGCATTTTTTTGTTTAACATGGGAATATGTAGTATGACTGCATTTGATCACCCTGCAGTACTCTTCTGTTGACTGTTGTTTTCATAACTCAAAGATTGGGACCAGGTTGCTTATAAAATCTTTGTTCTAGTGGCTTGGCTCTTGTTTTGCCATAAATTACCTATGCCCACCTATCTTTCCCCAAAGGAACTTGAGGTGCTGTGCATGGTTTTCCCCATTCATATTTTATTCCTTAAACACAATGAGATTGTTAAACCCAATGTAACCCAGCAAATAGCATGGTAGAGTTGCTTTTTTAACATAGTTTTTTCCTATCCTAGTCTAAAAACTACCATATCACACAGTCTTTCAAAATGGAAATTCTTCAGTACTTTATATAGCTGAACAAAAATGAGAATGTGGATGTAACAAGATTTCAGTTCAGTAATCTGTTGAAGATTAGGTTAATCTTCAGCATAGCCTGTCCTTTAAGGACAACCTCTGAAGAGAAATCTTAGTAATCTAAGTCATTTTATCATGGGCAGAGTGTCAAGTGTTCTCATGGCACAACTCTTATTTGAAACACTAGTATTTATTAAATTGGTTCTGGTGTCTATAGCGAAGAGTCTCCTGGCTAAATCCATAGGAGGGCTGTGATTTGCATAGTAGCCCTATACATATGCTACAGGAATTCCTGAGGCATCTGGTTAAACCAAAAGTGTCTTAGGTAACCTGGATAGGACTGAATAAATGAATGATATAAGGGATATTATGCAACTCATGTTGTTTAAATGACTAATAGAGGTATAGACTGCCTCCTAAGAGATGTCTTCAGCAAAGACTTTGCCAAACATGATTAAAAGTGGTATTTTTGCTTGTAATTTGAATATTCTGCTCTCCATCAGTAAGGGCTTGATTCAGACATATTGGACAAAAGTGTAAAGTGTCCCAAGAATGACATGCACTTAAATTATTATTACTTGCATCTGATACACTTATCATACTAAGATTTCAGATATCTTAACTTCATAAGTATTTTTGTATTGTCATTCTTATTGGGCTCACGTTATACTACCTGTTTTGTCATACATTTCTAAAATGTCATGTAATTGTATGTGTGTATCTTAACACTGCAAATTAACTTTTCTCTTGTTTTATTCTTTTCTTTTAAACAGCTTAGTAGTATCGTGGGGGGAATCATTTTTCGGCACCTTATAAGCTACCTGGAGAGATGGCATCAAACTAATTGTGGAGAGCCATGTCTCAGATTGATGTCCAACAAAATGGATACTGGGTTAACATCAGTGTACCATTTAACTAAAAATAGACCTCTTTCCTTCACCTATTTAGGACATTTATGCAAAAAAAGTTTGCATAAATTTTAGGTAAGCTTTACCTGCCTTCTAGTTGAAAAATAGTGGACTGGTGCTTTCCCAAAGTCTGAATTTTATTCTCTGAATCCCTGAAAGCTTTGTTGGGGACATGTTTTAGGTCAGAAATGAGAAACTGTGACCTTTCAAATGTTCTACTACAACTCCCAGCAGCCCTAGCCAGCATACATAGTGGCGAGGGATCAATTGAATAGCTGTGTGAAAGCATCTGCAAGACTGCTGTTGCCCATTTCTTTACAAAGTTAGGCCTGTGGGTTTTTAAAACGTAGACATTTTATGTATCTATTTAAAAGAATCTGCATGATCATAACAGATCATTTAGACTAGACAAAAATCAGAAACTTACAGGTAAGTGGCTTTTGAGGAGGCTTCAACTCCTGAAATAGGAGTTGCATTATTGCAAAATAAACAAGTACTGTTGGTTTTGGGTAGAAAACTAGAGAGAGTTTGCAAAATAGCATGTAATTCCAGTTGTACTGTTTGGGGGCTGGGTGGTATGGCTCTGCAAACTGGAACAGTGTGAGGTACCTGTTGAACCAGAGCTAGCATGTTAGACATTATAACATCTTTTGGTCTTCCAGGCGCTTTTTGTGTTAATTTGGGTAGTGGTGCTAACAATATGAACTCTGGGTGTGGTCTGCATAAAGTAGTCTTCCTGCCTGTTATCCATTCAGGGTTTGGGGGTAAGATAGTGCATGAGAAGCCGAAATGTATTCTGTTAATATGAACAGAAGTAGAAGAGATGTTCCCTTTTTTTAGATGTGATCCTTATATCTTTAGTGTTGCATTTGAGATTGAGTATGCTGGCAAAATTAAGTCAGCTAGCTTACTTTGGCTGGAGGAGTCAGAGTAGTTTAATAAATGAAAACGTTGAGTTCAAATTATGCATCATTGTTATTTTAATTGGGGGACTGACATGAATAAAAATATTTTAACAAGGTAGGTTGAAATATGTCAGTAAGGAAAAGGGCACTATAGGAGACACCCATTAATACCGTTTGCCAAAGGTGTGTGTGTGTGTGATTTTTAAAATTCTGGGGAGATCATGTTTTCTTTTGAGTTTAGAGAAGGGCAGGAGGATCTCCCAGAGATGCTGAGTCTTGGAGAAACTGAATGATAGGGAAGTTTTACCTACAGTAACTCACTTAGTGTCAGAGCCGTTTCCTTGGTCTGGTTTGGGCCTAAATCCTTTTGTAAATCCCAGCTCCTCCAAAGACATTGAATCAGTTGGAACTGAGTATGTGCTGACTCACCATTCAGTAGCTGATTGGGTCTACTCTAGTTGGGAGTAAGCAAAATCATGCCAGTCACACAAGATCTTCCCATTAGGGGTTGCTCAGTGGCAAGCACATACAAAAAGAAGGCACAGGCAGGGCTTGCACTGTGCTTTAATGGACTCCAGCAGTAGTGTCCAGTGACTAACCTATGCCGCCTCCTCTCCCTCAACTCGCTCACTAGTTAATATTTGTATATAGGAGTGATTGCCAGATGAATGAACTACATCCAAGCGTATTAAAGAAACTGGCAGAAGTAATCTCAGAACCACTGCCAACTCTGGGGATTCCTGGAGAACCGGAGAGGTCCCAGCAGACTGGAGGAGGGCAAATGTTCTTTCCATCTTTAAAAAGGGGAAAAAAGAAGACCCAAATAATTACTGCGCAGTTGGCCTGACAAACAGACAGTCTGTAAGCACTTAAAAAGGATACTATGATCACTAAAAGTCAGCATGGGTTTCTCAAAAACAAGTTATGCCAAACTAATCTTACCTCTATTTTTTTTATAAGAGTTACATACTTGTTAGATGAAGGGAATGCTGTGGATGTAGTGTATCTTGATTTCAGTAAGGCCTTTGACAAGGTCCCCGATGATAATCTTGCAAACAAGCTAATAAAATGTGGGCTAGACATAAAATGTTAGCTGGATTTGTAATTGGTTGACCGACTGAACCCAAAGGGTTGCCACCAGTGGCTGGCTCCTCTTTATCCTGGAGATAAGTGACGAGTGGGGTGCCACAAGGGTTCTGTCCTGGGCCTAGTGCTATTCAATATCTTTATCAGTGACTTGGATGAGGAAATAGAGGGCATATTTATCAAGTTTGCAGATGATACCAGATTAGGAGAGATAGCTAATATCTCAGAGGACAGGATCAGAATTCAAAATTACCTCAACAGATTAGAAAGCTGGGCCCAAACTAACAAAACTTCAGCAGGGAGAAATATAGGATTCTTCACTTGTGCAGTAAAAATGAAATGCTGAGATATAGGATGGGTGACACCTGGCTTGATAGCAATACATGTGAAAGGCATCTAGGAGTCTTAGTGGTCCACAAGCTGAGCATGAGTCAGCAGTTTGATGCAGCAGCTAAAAAAGGAAATGTGATTCTAGGCTGCATCAATAGATTGGACAATTTCATTGTCCAGAAGGTGGAAGAGGCAACAAGGGGATCAGCTATTTTAGATCTGATCCTAACCAATGGGGGGTGACCTGGTTAATATTGTGGAAGTGGCTTAGGGGGGAGTGACCATGTTCTCCTGAAGTTTGTTATACAGAGGAAAGGGGAAGCCAAGCATAGTCAGACATGCATTCTAGACTTTAAGACAGCTGATTTCAGAAAACATAGGGAATTGCTGGGGTTGATTCCATGGTCAGAAATGCTAAAAGATAAAGAAGTTCATGATGGATGGGAGTTTCTTAAAAGTGAGATATTGAAGGCACAACTTCAAACAGTTTCAATGAGAAGGAAAAAGGGGCAGTGTCTAAAGAAACCAGGATGGATGTTGAAAGCACTCTCAACTGATCTAATACTTAAAAAGGACATGTACAAGAAATGGAAAAGGGGGGGGGATCACCAAAGAAGAATTCAAACAAATAGCTAGCTCGTGTAGGAGGAAAGTTGGAAAAGCCAAAGCTCAGATGGAGCTCACGCTTGCTAGAGAGGTTAAAAACAATAAAAAGGGTTTTTTTGGTTATGTCCGTAGCAAGAGGAAGAACAAGGAAATGGTAGGGCTGCTTTATGGAGAAGATGGTGAAAGGCTAACGGGGGACAGAGAAAAGGCAGAACTACTCAAGACCTTCTTTGCTTCAGTCTTCTCCCAAAGGGGGAACAGTGCTCAACCTGGGGAAGATGGAGCAGATGATGCTGTAGGGGGAAATATAGCACAGAATTGGTGAAGAGGTAGTTCAGGAATACCCAGACAGTTTAAATAAGTTCATGTCTCCAGGGCCTGATGAACTTCATCCAAAGGTATTAAAAGGGTATTAAAAGGGCAGAAATAATCTCAGAACCACTGTCAATATTTGAGAATTCCTGGAGAACAGGAGAGGTATCAGCAGACTGGAAGAGGGCAAATGTTCTCCCCATATTTAAAAAGGGAGGAAAAAAAGACCCAAATAATTACCGCACAGTCAGCCTGACATCAATACTAGGAAAGATTCTAGAGCAGATCATTAAACAGACAGTATGTAAGCACTTAGAAAGGAATGCTGTGATCACAAAAAGTCAACATGGTTTTCTCAAAAACAAGTCGTGCCAGACTAATCTTGGTTTGTTTTTTTTTTTGATAGTTACAAACTTGATAGATGAAGGGAATGCAGAGGATGTATCATAGAATCATAGAATTGCAGAGGTGGAAGAGACCACGAGGGCCATCCAGTCCAACCCCCTGCCACGCAGGAAATCACGATCAAAGCATCCCTGACAGATGGCCATCCAGCCTCTGTTTAAAGTCCTCCAAGGAAGGAGACCCCACCACGCTCCGAGGGAGTGTGTTCCACTGCCGAACAGCTCTGACTGTCAAAAAGTTCCTCCTAATGTTGAGGTGGAATCTCTGTTCCTGGAGCTTGCACCCATTGTTCCGTGTTCCAGTCTCTGGAGCAGCAGAAAACAAGTTTGCTCCATCCTCAGTGTGACACCCCTTCAAATGCTTAAACAGGGCTATCATATTGCCTCTTAACTGTCTTTTTTCCAGGCTAAACATACCCAGCTCCCTAAGTCTCTCCTCATAAGGCATGGTTTCCAAGCCTTTCACCATTTTAGTCGCCCCTCTGGATACGTTCCAATTTGTCAATATTCTTTTTGAATTGCGGTGCCCAGAACTGGACACAGTATTCCAGGTGAGGTCTGTAGTATACCTTGATTTCAGTAAGGCTTTTTGAAAAGGCACCACATGATATGCTTGCAAAAAAGTTAGTAACCTGTGAGCTAGACAATGCAAGTGTTAGGTGGATTTGTAATTGGTTGACGGACCAAACCCAAAGGGTAGTCACCAATGGCTCCTCTTCATCCTGGAGAGAAGTGATGAGTGGGGTGCCACAGGGTTCTGTTCTGGGCCCAGTGGTATTCAACATCTTTATCAATACTTGGATGAGGGAATAGAGGACACATTTATGAAGTTTGCAGGTGACACCAAATTAGGAGGGGTAGCTAATACCCCAGAGGACAGAATCAGAATCCAAAATGACCTCAACAGATTAGAATGCTGGGCCAATACTAACAAAATGAATATCAACAGTGAGAAATGTAGGATACTACACCTGGGCAATAAAAATGAAATGCACAGATACAGGATGGGTGATAACATGGCTTGACAGCAGTACATGCAGAAAGGATCTAGGAGTCTTAGTGGACCACAAGCTGAGCATGAGTCAGCAGTGTGATGCAGCAGCTAAAAAAAGCCAATGTGATTCTAGGTTGCATTAATAAGAGTATAATGTCTAGATTAAGGGAAGTAATAGTGCCACTCTATTCTGCTTTGGTCAGAGCTCACCTGGAATACTGTGTCCAGTTCTGGGCACCACAATTCAGGAAGGATATCGACAAGCTGGAACATGTCCAGAGGAGGGCGACCAGGATGGTGGGAGGTCTGGAAGCCATGCCCAGTGAGGAGCTGCTTAGGGAACTGGGCATGTTTAGTCTGGAGAAATGAAGGTTGAGAGGTGACATGATAGCCATGTTTAAATATTGGTCAGATACTCATTCAGGTCTTACTGCTGGGTCACTTATAAAAGCCTTTGTTCTTCACTTAGATGTTTATATAAAATGAAATGAATGTGCAGGTTTACACAGGTACAGAATCTGTTCCATATAATTGTGTGCCCCAAGCATGCCTAAACCTATTTTTGCCCTGTGCATGCTTAATATAAGAGTGATTAGTTTTCAAATTTGTTTTGTTGCTTTTGCAAGATCACTGAAGTGACCATTGCAGTTCAAATACACAGCACATTTCTGATGCTATAAATAGCCTGTAAAAGCGACCTGGAAGATCTAAGGGGCCATATTCCTCACAAACGGAGGAAGCCTGTGTAAACAGTAACAAATGCTTTTGTTTAGTGTCCCAGTCACTTTGTTCTCCCCCCACCTTTAGTTACCATTCTGTACCCACTGAGCAGTTTCAGTTTTCATTGGTCTTTTAAGGGATTTCATCCCTGGGATAATATTTCTTCGAGCAGATGAACAAGTGAACATGAGATAGCTCTTTCTATTACATAAAATGATTGGGAGAAATATTCACCACTGCCCTTTTGGGTTACTAGCTGGAACTGAAATAGATTGAATTGGCATTGTTGCCATTTGATGAACACAGGATACTGAACACTTTGAAGGTGCAAAGTATTTTTATTGTGGCACAAAAATCAACTAAACAAATACAAGTAGTCAGTTTGTTGGATACATATTCACTACCTCCTGAGTTAATAGAAGCACCTTGGGCAGCGATTAGAGCTGCGAGTCTTCTTGGGTATCAGTTTTGTTTATTTGGATCCTGCAGTGTTGCCCATTCTTGGCAAAAATGTTCCAGTTTTGTTGAGTTTTACGAGGTCTGTCTATTAAAAAACAAGACTGATACAATAACCCATCTTTGTTTACAGTATATGTATTACAATTCTAATACTTGTTCCCTTCAGTATACTCCCTGTTCGCACACCGATGCAGTCGAAGGCGTGGATCAGTTTCTGTCAGCTCCATTTTTCATCTTTACTGCATCAGTTGATGCAAAAGGTGTTCCTTTAAGCTCCGATTTCACTTTAGGGAAAAGAAAAAAGTCACATAGTGCCAAATTTGGCAAATATGGAGGATGTTCAGTGTACTGCTTCACAGAAAGTGCTGTGTGAGCAGGCACATTGATGAAGAATGAAACCATTTTTTCACAGTTCTGGCCCTTTGCCCCCTTACTCTTTCTCCCAGCTGTGTTAAAGCTTCCTTATAATGATGCTGGTTCACTGTTCTGCCTTCTGGAACCCATTCTGCCAAAATTACACCCTTGAGGTAAAAAACAACAATGGCATGGCTTTGAATGTGGACTTATTTTGATGTGTTTTTTTCATTCTTGGTGGTGATGTTGTTTTCCAGTGCATTGACTGTCCTTTTATCTCAGGATCATACTGGAAGATCCAGGTTTCATCACTAATGGTGATTTTTTTTTAAAAAAGGTTTGGGTCCATTTCAAGTTGCTACAGAATGTTGTTGCTCAACTTTTAAACTTTAGCATTTTTCCAGCACACAACAGACTACACAGCTGCTTTAAACGATGACTGACAACTGAATGGTCGAGGGTGCTGATGTTTTTATGCAGGTTCAGACATATTAAAGGTCAAGCGTTTACAATCAGTTCTCGATTTGTCTGAAAGGTAGAAACACAGTCTCATTATTTAATAGATACTTTGTATAGTCTTGCCAGATTTCTTAACCAGATTTAAGGTCTGGACCTCATGTGAGCTATTCTGGGATATTCAGATTCTTGTTCTTAAATCACCTAGTGTTGCTTTGGCTGTGTGTTTAGGGTTATTTTGCTGGAAGGTGAACCTCTGTCCCAGTCTCACGTTCTTGAAGACTGAATCTGGTATTCCAATAGAATCACTCTGTATTCGGCTCCATCCATCTTGCCCTCAACCCTGACAAGTTGCCCATTGCCTGCTGAGGAAAAAGGATGCTGCCACAGCCATGCTTTGCAGGGTGGGGGGAGGGAGGTTGATGCTCTCAGGGAAGTGAACACTGTTGACTTTGTGCCGCACAGCATTTTGCAACAAGCCTCAAAAGTTGGTTTCCCTCTCACAGTAGATAACTTTTTTGGCACATGTTGGCTGTGCCTCCCGCATGCCCTCTGGCAAACTTTGAACAGGCTTTGTTATGGGTTTGTGTCAGCAATGGCTTTCATCTTGCTACTCTTCTATAAAGGCCACCTTTGTAGAGAATCCAGGTGACGGTGGTACTGTGGATAGTTTCTCCCATCTCAGCGTGGATCTCCAGCTCCTTCAGTTACTATTGGCCTTTTGGTTGCTTCTGGGTTTCGGTGGATAATCTTCTTTAGGGAGAATCATGGCTGAACCATATACTTTCCATTTTGTCATAATGGATTTAAAGGTGTTATAGGAAATACTTGTAATTCCTCCCCCCGTCCAATTTGTGTTTCTACACTTTTACCTTGGCGTTGTTTTGATTGCTCCTTTGTCTTCTTGATGCTCTGTGTTTGGGTGTGGTTTTCCACAAACTCTGGGACTTTCCAGAAAGGTGGTCCCAGAGGACACTGGAATTGTACACAGGTAGATCTAATTTAGTTATTTCTGGGACTTCTGATGGCAGGTGGTAACATGAACAGGTATGCCACAATGAGGGGGTGGACACTTAAGGCATCCAACAAGTGGCAATTTATGTTGGCTTACTTTGATGCCACAATAAAAATATTTTGCACCTTCACTAGTATATTTCAAGTGTAACCATGCCAATTAAATCCATTTCAGTTGCAGATTATAACAGAACAAACTATGGAAAGGTCAAAGAGTACTGGTCATGAATATTTCTACAAGGTGCTGTGTACACACCTGTCTTTATATGTTTATTTCTGTTCCAGATACTGGACATCCCCCTCCCACTTATCAGTTTTCTTCTTTTCACTCAGTGAACATTTATGCCATTTGAGTTATTAGGCTGTGCCAGTTTCTTGGGTATTTGCAAACCTTGGGGTTATCAAATCTTCCTGATAGAGGGGTGGTTTTAGCTCCATGAATACAGAAAGACCTAAATCTCTGTGTATGTTCAAAGAAAATGGACCAATGGCCTGATTTCTCTTATGATCACAGATGTACATTTCCTTTGTAGGTGTATTAAATTTTAATTGAGATAGGGCATAATCTTAGTACTGCTGATCAGTGGATAGACTTCAGTTGTTGCTTTTGGGGGAAGTCTGGAATCATGTGTTGAGATACTGGTCTAAATTATAAATTGGTACACCGGCAGGAAGTATAAACTTCCAAGAAACCAGAATCTGCACGAGTTTGGTACAAATTCATTTCCTGTATTTTGCCAAAGAAGACATGGAGCTGTGAATTTTGTTTTGAAAGTCTTCCAGAACAAATATTTCTTGTTGCTGTTAAATTTAACTAGGTAACATAACCTTAGCCACCCAACCACTTCAGCTAGTATAAATATTTCCCAGAAGTTTTTTTAAAGGAAAGATACAATAAACAGGCACCTTGGTAAGAAAAAAAAATGACTATACTTTCACATTTTATTCTTTCAATTCTTCAGGATCCCTTCCAGGTTCTGACAGCTGGAGCATCTTTATATATATATCATAGTGCTTTGAGCTGAGATATGTGCCAAGCGCAATTTGCAGGATAACAGCAAATTTCATCTTGTTGAAAACTGGTTTAGAAATTGTCTTCCAATACTGGAACATATTTTCTTTACTTGGCATGGGAGATGTGCTGTACCTGGAGTAGAGAAAAATAAGTGGTACTTAAAAAAAAATGTTAAGTAAATACTGCAGTAACTATAACATTGTGAGTGCTGTGCTATCTGTTGCAGATAGTTTCCTAGTTTTAAAAGGAGCTAGTAGTGAAGTGTGCCTAAGTTTTCTGAATTTACTGACTGTTCAAAACCAGATTTGAGTAGTAACTTCTCAAAATGATTGCTCATCAAAGTATTACTTAACTGCAGTATAATAAATGCAAAATAATTACTTTGTGCAGTACCAAAAAAATGCTTGAAAGATACAGAGTAGTATTCTGTAGTAGAATTTTTTTCCTATTGACCTAGTACCTTCACACTATTGTCAGAATATACTGGAAAATGCTAGAATCAAGCACAAACAATAGTTTCAATCTGTTTCCTCATCTATGTATTGGTTATATCCATTTCTAAAATAATAGCTGGGGAACCTGGAACCCTCTGGCAACTGCCTCCTCTTCTGTGTGATTTGATTTTTCTTAGATGAAGCCCTTCATAGGTAAGCAGTTCCCACCCACAATCTATGACACTCTTTTAACCAGTGCAGTTCAGTCCATTCTCTGTCTGGAAAGGAACCATCCAGATATAGGTTAACATGCAGTGCTGGTCAGCTGGGGGAAAGGGAATCACAAACTCATTTTTTGTAGTCTTTTCAATTTAAGAGCTATGTATTCTTGGAGTTCACATAGCTAATCTCAGAAACTGAAGGCCTCATATTGAAAGCAGTGTATGCTTTTTAATAATGTTGATGCTTCAGACTATCTCTTCCTAACAGTTGATACTGATAGTTTGCAGACGACATGCAGTCTGTTGTCCTCTGGAAAATGTTGCCCCTAAAACTTTTCTAATCCTATAGCAACTTGGAAGGCATTGCAGTTTAGCTATTTGCTTTTTCACTATATTGAACACCATCTGGTCCCATGAATGGCTGTCTTCTCTCTCAACTTAGTGGATTTTTCAAAATGGTCAACTTGCAAGATTATTTTAAATATAGAGCTGGTATACCTTGCTGCAAGACCTGCATTCAGTGGTAAAGCTAGAAGAACAGGGTACAAGCTACCAACAGAGGCACCAATTAAACCACCTCTGACCAAAGCACAAGTTGCGCAGTTCAGATCACCTGAAGAAGAAAAGCACACACCAGTGAGTTTGACAATACCTTTAAAATTTAAAAAAACTACATGGCATTTTGAAAACAAAACCGCTTCCCTATTATAGGGTTAGGTTTTAACATCTGATTTTCTAATTTGGATGGGATATTGCTACAATAGACAGCGAAGTGTAGTGTTTTGAGTGTTGGACTATGACTGCAGAGACCAGGGTTTGAACCCCCCCACTGAGCCACAGAAACCCACTGGGTCACCTTGAGCAAGCCACACTCTCGGCCTCAGAGGAAGGCAAAGGCACAATTAATTCATTGAAGGCACTCTAAAAAAAATCTTGCCAAGAAAACCCTGTGATAGGGTCATCACAAGTGGGAAACAACTTTAAGGCACACAACAACAAACTGCTTGCATAAATAGGAAGCTGCTCAGATTTCATTGGGATCTGTCTTAGAAGTACGGCCACAGTATTTTATTTATCGTTGCTGCTTTTCTCTGCTAGTGATTCCCCAAATTGGTTTCATGAAGAACTAAAGAGTATGTTGCAAACTAAAACACTGCGTTCGACACTTCCACCACTTCTGTGGACTGGGAGGGCCTGGTTGTATAGATCCCCTCCCCCAATAAATGGATAACAATTTGTAGAGAGGTTCCTTGTATAGCCAGATGTAGAGGAGCATTGCCAGTGCAGAACATAAGCTGATCCTTGCATGTTTAGCAATTGGGCAACACAGGTTTAAGTGTATGGAATTAAGTTAATAGCTATTCTGTAACTAGTAACAGTGATTACAGAACTGAATGCAACGGTAAAGTGTGTCCTGATTTTGAATAGCCATCTATCAAATTAATTTAATTTAGAATATGACACCTTGGACTGCCAAAAGACAAATAAATGGGTCCTAGAGCAAATCAAGCCTGAACTCTCCTTAGAAGCCAAGATGACTAAAGTGAAGCTATTGTACTTTTGACATGACTCACTAGTAAAGACAGAAATGCTTGGTAAGGTAGAAGGCAGTAGGAAAAGAGACTGTATTCCAGATGGATAGTCTCAGTCAAGGGAGCCATGGCCCTGAGTCTGTAGGACCTGAGCATGGCTACTGATGATAGGGTGATTTGGAGGTCTCTCATTCATAGGGTCACCATAAGTTGATTACAGTCAACAATAGCTATTTGTATTTTGTTTCTGTATACAAAAATTAAAAAAAATGCAAATGAAGAAATGGAGTGATTTGATTAGAATACGGGATTAAATCTGGAGCATGAAGCACTGAGAGGCCATTCAGTAGGATTATCAGTCTCAGCAGCAGAAGTGATGGTTGAGGATTGTGGAAGTTAGAGTACCACACAGAGCTTTTACAGGTGTTCATGCTGGCAAGAATGTAAGCATCCATAGTCTACTACAACCATAAGCAGGAAATGATAGAGATAACACACTGTCAGCAAGCTGTCTTGTAGTTAAGCCTGAGCTGAAGTTAAACCTTACTTCTTAATTCCCATCTTTTTCCTGACATGGGACCTACTGACTCAGTTTTTTTTTGCAGTACAAGAGTATTCAGTATGAAAAGTGGGCAAACATCTGAAAGATTATAGTTTAGATGGATACAGAGAAACATACCTTCCATTAAAGGCTGGTTAACTGAAGTCTCATAAACAACCATAGTTGAGATGAATGGTAGCACTGCCATGGGCAAACTGGATGCAAAACGAGCCTGGGTAACATTCAGGATGCGCCTAAATAAATTGTTAGACACTAAGCCACAGAAACTTGAGTTTAATGAAAGGAAGACTGATCCAGTTTGAAACAAACTCCTGTTGGAAAGAGAAAAGATATTTCAGCCTCAGTTTTTGTCATTTTTGAACTGCCTTTCATCTTTACAGATTAGCATATAGTTACAATTCAAGCAATGATACAATTCAAATACAGGTACTAGGAAAAAAATAAACAAAAAGCAGCAGAGTGGAATGAGAAGATTAAAAGGAGTCCGGAAATAGCTTTTAAACTGGAGCTAGTTGCACCTCTCCGGGCAGATTGTTCCATTACTGGGAGCCCTTAGCTAAGAATATTCTCCTGTGTAAAGCATGTAATGTAGCTAAGGTACTTTGTCAAAAACTTCCCATAATAGTCACAAGCAGCCTGGCAGAGGGAAAGGCACACCTACACATACATAGTTCACAAACCTTTTAATAGATATATCCCCGTATCTGCAGATTCACTTACTCATGTCCAAAAAATACGGTCTCTAAGCTGCTTCTAGGTCCTCCAAGGTGACTATGGTATGCTTGGGCCAGAAGCATTCATTTTAATAAGGGCTCACTTTGTGGTTTCTAGTATCCATGGTAAGTTTGGGAAAGTATCCCCCGCAGATACAGATGTCTATGTGTACTTAAAAGGTAAGCACTAGTACCTTGAATTGCACTTGGAAGAAACAGTCAATGCAGATCCCCAATTGGTGTAATTAGTCCAGTTATATTGGTTGCAGTTCTGGTTACCACATTCTGCCTTAAATGAAGTCTATACTTCTTTAGAAGCAACCTTACGTTGCAAAATGATCTGAAGATTATAGTTGTCCCTTCACATTTGCTGGGGTTTGATTCCAGGACCCCCTGTGAATACCCAAATCCATGAATACAGTAAAGTCCCATTATATGCAATGGCATAGCAAAATGGTGTCCCTTATATAAGATGGCATAATCAAGGTTTGCTTTTGGAATTATTATTTTTTAAAGAATATTTTTAAACCATGAATACTTAAAACCATGAATGCCAAATCCGTGAATGTGGAGGGACAACTGTATTTTTTAAAGTACCGTATATTCCGGCGTATAAGACGACCCGGCGTATAAGACGACCCCCCAATTTTTAAGGGAAAAAAAAAATGCAGTTTGTGATATATTCGCCCTATAAGACGACCCCCCTCTTTCAACGCATAGCCCCTGCATGCCCCTCCTGTGCTCCCTTCCAGGAGGGAGCGCAGGAGGAGGATGCAGAGGCTGTGCGCCCAAAAGGGGCACGTTCGCCCCTTCTCCGCACCTTCCAGGAAGGTGGGGAGAAGGGGCGAATTGCGGTTTTGGCCGCGCAGCCTCTGCATGCCCCTCCTGCGCTCCCTTCCAGGAGAGAGCGCAGAAGGGCGATCCGGAGGCTGTGCGGCCAAACCGGGCATGTTCGCCCCTTCTCCCCACCTTCCAGGAAGGTGGGGAGAAGGGGCGAATCGCGGGTTTGGCCGCGCAGCCTCTGCATGCCCCTCCTGCGCTCCCTTCCAGGAGAGAGCGCAGGAGGGCGATCCGGAGGCTGTGCGGCCAAATGGGGCACGTTCGCCCCTTCTCCCCACCTTCCAGGAAGGTGGGGAGAAGGGGCGAATCGCGGGTTTGGCCGCGCAGCCTCTGGATGCCCCCCCTGCGCTCCCTTCCAGGAGGAAGCGCAGGAGGGCGATCCGGAGGCTGTGCGGCCAAATGGGGCACGTTCGCCCCTTCTCCCCACCTTCCAGGAAAGTGGGGAGAGGGGGCAAATCGCGGGTTTGCCTCGGCTGCTGCAGAAGCGATCCAGCGATCCGCAATGTTCGCCCCCCTCCTCTTTCTTCCGTTGCTCCCCAAAGGGGGAGAAGGCAGAGGAGGGGGGCGAATGATCTTCAATACACTTTGCTTCACCCCCCTGCCCCATCTCTTGCCTCTTCGCTCCGTTTGCGAAGAGGCAGGAGATAGGCAGGTGGGCGAAGCAAAGTGTATCGGGCGTATAGGACGACTGTCAATTTTGGAGGGCACTTTTGAGTGCTCAAAAGTCGTCTTATACGCCAGAATATACGGTACTCCTATCCACTGAAGCTACCTGTGCCTGAACTGACTTCAGGATCAAGGTGTACCCCACGTTCTGCAAGTGGGGAAGTGCAGTCCCAAATAAGACATGATACACATTCAACTCCCAGGCATTAAAACCATCTGCCCACCAGGATGCAGCTTCAGTATACTGCATACTGCCTTTCCTACTTTCTCCAGAAGAATCGAATTCATTTGCTACTTATAAGATCTTCTCCCAGAAAGGGACATTAGCAACTAGGCATTCATTAAAATCAGCTGTTCCCAAGATGGCTTTTAAAGAAGACCATGGACCTCACCCTCTTCTTACAAAGGCACTGACTGTTTCATGTCTACTCAGTTTCTCCCTATTCAGGGCTGGCTTTTAATAGTCACAGTGTCCAAGGACTGTGAATATGGGGTTTGATACGTTTCTCCAAAAATTTCATCCATGTTCCTCAAGCACATATGAAACATTCCTCACTTCCAAACAACTAAATCAGGACCTGAATATTAGAAAAGATTATAATACTTAGCAAAGTGGGAGGCTATAGGAAGATAGCACATTACAGATGGATAGAGTCAAATCAAGGAGGCTAAAACCCTGAGCTTACAGGGCTTCAGCAAGGCTGCTTATGATAGGGTGTCTGGAGGTCTTTCATTCATAGTGTCACCATAAGTCTTAGCTGACTTGAGAGCAACAACAAATACTTTGGACCTTTCACAATGGTAATGTTTCAGCTGGATATGAACTACCTTACTCTGAAATATGAGCCTGTGTGGTGCAGTGGTTTGAGTGTTGGACTTGTACCCTGGAAGACCAGGGTTCAAATGCATACTCAGCAAATCACATTCTCTCAGTGTCAGAGGAAGGAAATGGCAAACTTCCTCATTTTGCCAAGAAAAACCTAGGATAGCTGGAGTTGATTTGAAGGCACATGACAACAAAAATCCTCAAAGGCCTTGTAAACTTGTCATAGCAGGTCTCTGAGGCTTACCATGTACCTCATCTGGGCCAAATTCCAGCATGTATCCACAGGTGAAATGGTTGGACAGCTATGTAGGAGTGCAACGTATTTGGAGTAAATATCATTTCACTACAAAGCAAGTTTAATAATGAGCATAAGTGTTCAGATTCAGTATAATATATTCACCATCTATGTTTAAGTCATTGTCTTTGCTGCTTCATGCCCAGTAAAGAATGCTTATCTACCAATATGCATTACTAGGTTTCTGTCCTGCATGCAATGCAAGTAAATTTCTTATTGTATGTATCTTTATTAACAAAGTTTTTATAATATAAAACATAGGGAAAAACTACAACCCCCCTGACAAATACAGCAACTAAACTAAAAAGAGAAATAACAAGTGACTTCCAACTTTCTAGCTAATGGTTATAGTGATTCACTTACCTCACTTCCTCTAAATCAATAGCTTAATAAATTTACATAATACTTGATTCTACTATTCTCCAAATTTTACTACTGATAATCTTCCCCAGTATTGTCTATGATCATCTATGGGTTGTTTATATGAGGCCATAAAATGTGGATTGATGCATACTAATGGCAATTCACAGCAGCTTTCATGTGTCCCAGTGTTGTTGTTTTTTTTGCAAGATTGCAGGCATGTGATGCTATCCATGTTCACTGATCAAACAGGCATGCCTGCAAATCAAAATGGCGGGTGCAAGTGAATTACTCGCATTTTACTCCCACCAGCTACAGTCGCCAAACTGTTTTTTTTTTAAAGCACATCCAAGGTGCAGAAGTGCGATATTCTGCTTAAATAAATAGAAGAAAGCTGTTTCGTTGCCTCTGTGCACAATTGCTAAGGCCAAAATCCAACATGGCAGTTCAGGGCACTTGCTTTGCCAGCAAGCTCTGCCCCCTGTGCATGTCTGACCAATCAGTTTGCCACTTCTACTCTTATTGGGAATGCACAGAAAACCGAACTGGTTGTCTCAACAAGTGGGAATGCACATTCCCTGTGGAGCTTTTTAAAAAACACAGGAAAAACGCAAAATTTTTGGTGTTTTTGCCCCCCTCCTTCCAAATACAGCAGATTGATGTGGGATCTCATTAAGACAAATCGTATTCTCCTTGAATTTTATAAGGAGTATTTTTGCCATATAGACAACCCCCAACACATTATTCTCCACTTTCCTTATCATCAATCCTCTCCCTTTCCCAACATTCTTTGTTTACAAATCTTATTTCAAGCCTCAAAATCTCAAGAACCCTACAAACCATATAAAATCCAACTGACATTCTTACAGTTACAATTATTTAAGTTTCACATAAGGTTTCTTTCCCAATTTCAATTTTTGCACAAGATGGGGGGTATCCACACCGAGACCTGAAGTCTTAAAGTATACATATTATCTCAAAAGTCTTAAACAATGGATCTTTTTTTCTTCTGTGTCCTCCCCGAGTGTGCTCCCCACCACCACGCAGTTCCCTTTTTGCAATTCTTTGACTCTTCAGGCTGAACATCACTTCTCCACAGTAAAAGTGTTCCTTTCCATGTTTCTCCATTTCCTCATTCTTCTGTCCAGTGCTAATTCCTCTGTCCCTGCAAGTTTTCTCGAGACATTTTCCAACTGCTTCCCTTTTGCAATTCTTTCACTTGCCAAACCAGTCTCCACTATGAATAGTGTTGCTTTGTATAAACTTCTTCAACCCTTCACTCTTCCATCCACTGTTAGGTTTCTAGGTCATGTGGATCAGAGATGCTTTATCTGCTTAAAATTTTACTTGAACTCCACCTTCAAGATTTTTTTTAGTTCCATTTTCAAATTTTCTTTTAAATCAGATCTCATCTGTTTCCTCTGAAATCTCATCTGTCTTGGTTCTTCCAGAATTAGACAATTTTAATCAGGTAACTGGTTGATGCAGCTTTATCTTTGATTTTGTATTTTTAGCCATTTTTGCATCTGCCAAGTTGTCAAATTCAGAGCCGGGCAGAAAAGTTTTACAAGTTGCTATTAGTAGGTGTCTGTTTCTTCCAGTCAGTTAGTAGTTACCCTTGCTTAGACTCAATGCTCTCCAACTTAGAAATTAAAGTTCACATTTCACTTCCTCTTAATATGTCACAGACCAGAGGCTGACCTGACCTTATCACAAAAAGGTAAATTTAAAAAAAAAATCTAAATGCTTTGTCTAGTTGGTCTTTTAATTATTCAGTTCAGTACTGTTATTTTCCACTTTAAAAAACAAAAGCAATTTACTCAGTTGCTTATTGATTGTAGAAGTGTAGATGCAGGAAGTTAAGTTTCCCCATTAGCTTGAAAGTTTCCTTGTTTGGGATTCAAAAACTATTTTAAGGAAGCTAAGAAACTGAAAGCACGTCACTTAGGCCATCTTCAGTGGCTAGAATGTGGCTGGGCATGATTGTTTCCTCTTGGTCCTTTCCATTCCACCCTCATCTAGCATCTAAATGCTAGAAACAAAGCCCAGGGGGTTGTTTACACGGGCAAATATTCCTCTAAATATACCGCTAAGATAGCTCATAGTTCCCATGGATCGCAGCACAGCATCGCCTCATTCAGAAGGGGGGAAGGTAAAACACCCAAATATAGCGTGCCAAAGGATGTCAGTACTTTTGCCGAGTTATTTGCAATGTAGTGCACTATTGGCAGTGTGAACTAGCATTCCGCTAAGGGTTAAAGCAGAGCTGCATTGTGATTGGTTGATGATGCAGGGGTGGGCTTAAAAGAGGGGCAGGGAGGGAGGGAAAGACAGTAGCGATTAGAGGAAACTTAGCAAAAATCCTGTCTGCTATTTTGCAAGCCAGTTTGCAAACAAAAAGGATTCCCAACAATTTTCATTCAGGGAGCATTCCTTCTCATCCTCTTTGCTGTTTTGAAAGTATGTAAAAGCTCAGTTCTTCAACTTTTTTCCTGTGCATTGGGGAGGGAGAGAAACCATTTCACGAAGGGCCGTAGCAAGCTGAACTGCTATTCTCTCTCTCTCTCTCTCTCTCTCTCTCTCTCTCTCTCTCTGGCAAGGAGGAACACCTTCCTTTTGAATTGTGGAAAGGGAGTGGGGGGGACTGCCTTTAAGTGGTTGAGGACACGGAGCTGGGGCCAGGGCAGACATTCCTATGGCATTCCTTTCCCTCTTCAATGCTTGGCCATGCCCCCAGCACTTTTGGCTGTGTGAACCTCAAAGCGGAAAAAAACCAAAGAGCCACAAAATATAGCTGTGTAAACAATTACCGTGTAAACTACCCACCACTGATGCGGGAAAGCACTAAAGCGCAATTTAATGTAATAAAACCTGCCGTGTAAACCAGCCCCTGGACACACGTGAGCAATCCTCAGCTCCTCTCATACCAGGGAGGAACTTCCCCCACCGGCTGGGATCCCCTCAGATTGGTGGATATCACACCTAGCTTTTCTCCCGCAGTGCTTACAGGATGAGGAGACACGACACCATTTCATCTGGAAGTCCAAAGTATGCTTATTTCTGAAGCTGATGGAATATAGTCTGTCTTGTGGTAGATTCCTGACCATTATCTTTACAAGATACTTAACAAATTCATAGAAGCTGTACCATTCACAGTGAGTGTAACAGGACAACAATAACCACAGCTTTGACTGCTACCTAAGCTCTAATTCTGCATGTTTATCTGAGCAAAAACCATACTAAAATCTGTGGGCCGCCCATACAACTGCAACTTAAAATTACCAGGGGTTTGCCTGGACAGAAAAGTTCTTTTAAAAAAAATCCTCTCAGGTGCCAAGAAATAATACAAGCACTACATAAAATTCATTGGCTGGAAGCCCAGCAAACAAATCCTGTCTCAACGCCTAAAGTAAATATACATCTTTATACAGAACTGATTATCTTCTCTCTCTCTCTCTCTCTGTGTGTGTACTTTATAGTGACTAGAAATTATTTGTATCCCAGCAGATTCTCACAGGTACTATAACAATGTAAAATGTGTTCTTGCGCACACAAGAACACGATAATTTTTTTAAAAAAACCACTCCATTTTCGAGGTCTCTGGAGCTTAATGCAAGTACAGTAACTTGGTTATTTTAGAAGAAAAATAAAAGCAAATGCCATTAGAGCCAAAGGAAACAATGATATCACTTGGGTTTCTTTTTTTTCTTCAGTTACTAGTTGTGTGTTTGTGTCTGGTGTCCAGAAGGACAGTACGTTTGAGGCAGTGGACTGTAACCCATGAAACCTCACAGTAAAATAAACCAGTCTTAAAGAAGCAGCAATACTCTTCCCCCCACTTTCCTTCCCTACTTTTGATACTGAAGATGAACTTTTTAGTCTTTATCACCCACCCCCCAAACCTTAGGACATCCAGTTAGCTTTCATTAGCACCAGCTGGAGATGATTTAGACAGAAAGGCTGCATACAGATAGGTAGAAACCAAGATGAATTCTCATGCAGAAGCCAGGGCATAACAGTTTTGCATACTGTGCATTCTGAAAAAAATAGTTATGACTCCTAACTGACAGATCATTCTAACAGAATTTTTAGCACACACAATGCTTCACAATCCTCCTACAGCCCTCCTCTCACACTTGCTACTAATCAGGTCAACAATATTATTTAAATGAACAGACAGCAATGAGACAGGTGGTGTATGTGAAGCCTTATCAAATGAGTTTAGGCAAAGGTCTGAATGCTAGACTTTTATGCAATATTTCCATATGAACGCCAATACTCATTTTTCTCATGAACAAACCAGTGACACCAGGCAAATTCATGGCTTTCAAATAGGAACTATTTCCTATTTCCTGCAAGTCCTCTGTTGCAACAGCTCCATTGCCTGCCAGTTCATTTCCAGGCACAATTCAAAGTGCTGGTTTTGATCTATAAAGCTCTGTACGGCATGGGTCCAGGTTATTTGAAGGACCGCATCTCCCTGTATGAGCCCAGTAGAGCTTTAAGATCACCTAGAGAAGCCCTTTTCTCTGTCCCCCCCTTGCCTTCTCAGGCACACTTGGTGGGAACAAGGGAGAGGGCTTTCTCAGTGGCTGCTCCCAGACTGTTTTGCTGGGCAAGTGAGGCTGTGTGGGCTGGTTTTAATTTTTTAAAGGGTTTTTAAAAAGGTATTTTAATTTTTACTGTAATGTTTTTAACCTGTAAATTGTTAAATTCTTCTTTAAATTTTGTACTTATAATGTGATTTTAACTCTGTATTGTTTTTAGCTTGTACTGTTTTTATCACGATGTTAACCGCCTTGAGTCTCATTGGTGGGAGAAAGGTGGGATAGAAATGAATAAAATAATAATAACAACAACTACTACTACTATCTAGTATTGTAAATGCTAAGATTTGTTACTCACTGGTCTGCTGCTGAAAGGCGCTCAAACCTCTCTTTCAGGATTTCACTTCGGCTTCTTCTTGCAATATTAACTTTTTTCTCTAAAGCTGGTTCAAGAAACTCTCCTGCCATTTTAGTGCCTGGAGCATTGGAAAAGAATAGGAGGTGAGACCGGTGTGTGGGAGAGAATCAGAAATACTTGAAATAAATACAGTCAATTAAAACAGGAACCTACCAAATGCCCCAGACATAACAATTTATGAAACTGCTAGAATCAAGAGTATATGTAAAAACAGCTCAGCATCTGTGGCACTCAGAAGAACAAGAAAGAAAACAAACAGCAGCATTACACATAACACTAGAAGAATAGTCTAAAGAAATTTTATGCATTTCCTTTGCTGTAGCTGCACAGGCCTGACTCTTCAATTTTCTTGGCCTGAACCCTGATGGTGCAATACTTGTTGTAACTATGTTGGCATAGGTAGTGGTGGGAGGACGAAAAAAGCCGCAGGTACAACAGCTATGAAGAAAGTCCGGCAGCAGAGAAATAAGCTTATCAGAGTGTGCAAATTGTGTCTGTCTTCTCTTACCACCACCGTACAGTCCTGGAAAAAGTGCAACTGCTAATGCAATGCACCATCAGGATTCTGGCCATATGTAAGGGAGCCCTGGTGATGCAGTGGTTAAATGCCAGTACTGCAAGTCACCATGTTGCAAGTTTGATTCCAGAGGGCTCCAAGATTCACTCAGCCTTCCATCCTTTTGTAGGTCAGTAAAATGAGTACCCGGCTTGGGGCAATTAGCTAACACACATTGCAAACTTGCTTAATGCAGTGTAGTGTAAACTGCTATTGTTTAAAACAATTTGTAAGCCGCCCTGATAGCCTTGTGGCTGAAGAGTGGGAAATAAATAAATAAATAAATAAATCTGCTCTGACTTGTGGGAGAAGTTGGAGAGAAGTGAACAAACATAAATAGATCGTATTTGGCCTACTAACCTTTGCTGTTTTAAACCTTTTTTTAAGAGACAGAGATCTGGTCAGGGATTTGTCAGTTGCCACTAGCTCAGTTCTCAAAATTATTCTAATTTAATTAGATGGGTTATGATAAGTGAACTATAATTTAGCATAAAGCTTAAGGGTGTAAAAATTGCCCCAGTCAGTGGATGGGAGTTTCTTAAAAGTGAGATATTAAAGGCACAACTTCAAACAGTTCCAGTGAGGAGGAAAAAATGGGAGGTGTCCAAAGAAACCATGATGGATGGATCTCTAAAGAATTTTCAACTGAACTAAGATTTAAAAGGGGTGTATACAAGAAATGGACAAGGGGGAAATCACCAAAGAAGAATTAAACAAATAGGCAGCACCTGTAGGGAGAAAGGAAAGTTAAAGCACAGAAAGCTCAGGCTCACTAGAGAGGTTAAAAATAAAAAGGGCTTTTTTGGTTATGTCCATAGCAAAAGGAAAAACAAGGAAATGGTAGGGCCATGCATGGAGAAGATGGAGAAATGCTAATGGGACAGGGGAAAGGCAGAACTACTCAAAACCTTCTTTGCCTTGGTCTTCTCCTAGAAGGAAGACAGTGCTCAACTTGGGGGAAATGTAGCAGATAATGCAATAAGGGAAATGCAGCAAAGAATAGGTGAAGAGGTAGTTTAGGAATACCTGGCCTGTATAAATGAATTCAAGTCTCCAGGGCCAAATGAACTACACCCAAGGGTATTAAAACAAATGGCAGAAGTAATCTCAGAACCACTGTCAATAATCTTTGAGAATTCCTGGAGGAGGGCAAATGTTGTCCCCATCTTTAAAAAGGAGGGAAAGGGGACCCAAATAATTACCACCCAATCAGCCTGACATCAATATGAGGAAAGATTCTAGAGCAGTTTATTAAACAGTCTGTAAGTACTTAGAAAGGGATGCCACGATCACTAAAAGTCAAAACGTATTTTTCAAAAATAAGTCAGAGCAAACTAACCAGATTTCTTTTTTTGATAGTCACAAGGTTAGCAGATGAAGGGAATGCTGTGAATGTAGCATATCTTGATTTCAGTAAGGCCTTTGACAAGGTTCCCCATGATACCCTTGCAAACAAGCTAGTAAAATATGGGCTAGACAATGTTTTTTGTACAATCAGTTTGTAATTGATTGACCAACCAAACGGCGCTCACGAGTGGCTCCTCTTCATTATGGTGAGAAGTGACTAGTGGGGTGCCACAGGGTTCTGTTCTGGGCCCAGTGCTATTCAACATTTTTATCAATTACTTGGATGATGGAATAGAGGGCATGCTTATCAAGTTTGCAGATGACACCAAATTAGGAGGGGTAGCTAATACCCCAGGGGACAGGATCAGAATTCAAAATGTCCTTAACAGATTAGAAAGCTGGGCCAAAACTAACAAAAGGAATTTCAACAGGGAGAAATGTAGGATACTACCCTTGGGCAGAAAAAATGAAATGCACAGATACAGGATGGATGATACCTGGCTTGATGACAGTGCATGCGAAAGGGATCTATGAGTCTTAATGGACCACAAGGTGAACATGAGTCAGCAGTATGATGCGGCAGTCAGAAAAGCCAATGCAATTCTAGGCTGCATCAATACGAATATAGTGTCTAGCTCAAGGGAGGTAGGTAATACAGTAATACTCGTATCCTCTGGGGATTGGTTCTGGGGTATGTGTGGATACTGAAAACCATGCATAATAGCAAATACCATAGAAAATAATGGGACTTCTGGTTTAAAATATATAGAGTTGCCTTGGAGGACCTAGAAAACGGCTAGAGAGGACGTTTTCTAGGGAGACACTATGGTAGGTGTGCTGTTTTGTGTCCTGTGGATAATTGAATCTGGATAATGAATCAGTGGATATAGGGGTCCTACTGTAGCATCAGTCTATTCTGCTTTGGTCAGACCTCACCTTCAATACTGTGTCCAATTTTGGGCACAACTCAAGAAGAATGGTGACAAGCTGGAGTGTGTCCAGAGCAGGGTACCCAAAATGGTGAACGATCTGGAAGCCATGCTCTCTGAGGAGTGGCTTAGGGAGCTGGGTATATTTAGCCTGGAGAAAAGAAGGTTAAGAGATGACATGATAGCAATATTTAAATATTTGAAGGGATGTCAAGGACTGAGAAAACTTGTTTTCTGCTGCTTCAGAGACAAGGATACGAAACAATGGACATAAGCTACAGGAAAAGAGATTCCACCTAAACATTAGGAAGAACTTCCTGATAGCAAGAGCTGTTTGGCAGTGGAATTAGCTGCCTCAGAGTGTTGTGGAGTCTCCTTTTTTGGAGATTTATAAACAGAGGCTGGATGGCCATCTGTTGGGCATGCTTTGACTGTGTATTCCTGCATGGCAGGGGTTGGACTGGATGGCCCTTGTGGGAGAAGAAAGGAGGGGGGACTTCAACTCCATTTCAGGGAGCAACCATTTCCTGGACTAGTGCTGAAATTAAGTGTCTCAGCCCACAAGCCTCCAAGCAAAACTTTAATGTGTACATTGAATTATATACATATACGTAATTCTCTGTTCATTGCATGTGAAACCATACAGCCAAATAGATTCTTGAAAACATCTAAATGACCCCTCTCCCCCCAAGCCTAAGAATACTGTACACCCATGAAAGAAAGCACTGGGATTATAGAAGGAATTTAAGAGGTCACCACTGATGCAAGATGACACCTGAACCACAAACCTGTTTTTCCAACAGCGCTTCTTTATTCCAAGCCTGCACAAACTGAAATATCCTTTTCTACTCAACATGCATTAATACTATGGTGAGTCCGAAGCCTACTGACAGACAGAAAAGCAGACTAGAAATATTTACAATAAACACATAAGCGTACATGATTGTAAGCTTCAATACAATAAACTAGTGGTTCTTAAGCTGTGGTCTATGGACCCCAGGGGGGCAGGATGTCTTCACAGGGGGTCTGTGAAGGCTTGAAGGCTGCTGAGCCCACATGACAGGCCTGAGCCAAGGCAAAGGCAAACGCTGGCCTGGCCTGCGCATTGCTCTTCAATATGCTCCAGCCACAAATTTGCAGGAAGAAGCAGGTGAAATCATCCCTCCCCTCCAGTGCCTCTGAGGGAAGGGTTAAAGGATGGTGTAATTGTATTATTATTATCAGGTATTATTAGTATTAGTATTATTAGGGTTTTAAATCTTGAGTTCAGTCTTGGGGGGGGACCACGGCAACAAAAGATATTTAAAGCAGGTCCCTGGTAAAGAAAAGTTTCAGAGCCACTGCTCTAGGTTATATCATCATCATCATGTATTATTGTTATTATTATATTATTATTATCAGGTACATTTAGATTTTAAATCTTGAGTTAAGTCTTGGGGGGAACCACAACAACAAAAGATATTTAAAGGGGGTCCCTGGTAAAGAAAAGGTTCAGAGCCACTGCTCTAGGTTATATCATCATCATCATCATCATCATCATGTATTACTGTTACATTATTATTATTATTATCATCATCAGGTATTATTATTGCTAGGGTTTTAAATCTTGAGTTAAGTCTTGGGGGTCCAGAGAAACGAAAGCTATTTCAAGGGGGTCCCTGGTAAAGGAAAGGTTCAGCGCCACTGCAATAAACCATACCTATGACCTTCAGCACCGGTGCTTCCAGGCCGCGCGAGTACCCACCTGGGCTAAATAATCCTCCCCGAGGGCTTATTCCTTATTGTAACGTCCCCGCCGCTGTTCCTCTACGGCCGCTCGAGATAACGGAGAGGACCACCCTCCCTCCCCGCCCCGCCGAGCCGAGTCGAGTCTCTCACACACCCTTCCCCGTGGGGGGCGCCATTTTGTCCCGGTCACATGACACCCCCTCCCCGCGCGCTCCGATTGGCCTGTCCTCCTCGCCGCCGCTCCTCAGGGGAGAGCTTCCGATTGGCTGAGCGGGGGCGCGAGCGAATCTGCCCGTGGCTCGGAGGCGGCTGGGCCAGGCGCGCGCGCGGGTGGCTGGGCGTCGCTGAGGGAGGGAAGGCAGGAGAGGGAGGCGGCGGCGGCGGCGGCGGCGGCGGTCCCGCGGCGGAGACGGAGCTGAGGCGGCCGGAGAGGGACCACTAAGGCCGCCCACGGACTGACGGACGGACTCGGATTGGCCTCCTCCTCCTCTTCCTCCTCCTCACCGCCCCACAGAGGAGTCCCTGCGATGGGGGCGCAACAGCCCGCGGGGTAATTATGACCCATGACTGGGGGGCTGTTGGGGCTGGATGAGGGCTGGGCTGGGGGTGGTGGCAATAGGGGGTCTTTTTCTCTCCTCTCCCCCCCGCCGCCTCCATGCGCCGCCCTCCTGTCAAACACGGGTCCTGCTCGTGTGAACTGGCTAGCACCTGCCACACCACACACCCGTGCGCGCAACAGACCCGCAAATCGCCCGCTGCGCCCCTCGTTTCTCTCTCTCACACACACACACGGTGCTGTGCCTATCCCACAACCCAAATACTGTACACACAAGTCCCTCTTCGCAGCAGAAACACCCTTTTCACATATTGCAGTGGCTCTGAACCTTTTCTTTACCAGGGATCCCCCCTTTAAATATCTTTCGTTTCTCTGGACCCCCAAGACTTAACTCAAGATTTAAAACCTTAATAATAATAATAATAATAATAATACCTAATAATAATACAAAACCTGATAATATAATAATAAAACCCTAACAGCAATAATAATAATAATAATAATACCCAATAATAATACAAAACCCGATAATATAATAATAAAACCCTAATAATAATACCTAATAATAATACATTACACCATCCATTAAACTTTCCCTTAGAGGCATTGGAGGGGGAGGGAAGACTTTTCTCCTGCAAGTTTGTGGCTGGAGAGGATTGAATGGCAATGCACAGGCCAAGCCAGCCTTTACCTTGGCTGCTGTCACATGGTCGCTCCACTGCAGGGAGGAGGTGGGCCAAGCAACATTCAAGCCTTCAAGGACATCCATTGAGGGCATCATGGACCCCTGGGGGTCCCTTGGCCACAGGTTAAGAACCACTGATACATTGATTTTCATCTGCCTAGAGTCGCCTATGTTTCCCTTCCCAGTTTCATGGGGCTCCTCCAGTCAGTTATTGGGCACTTTAGTAATTATTATTGGCCATCCCATAAACAGGTGATGGCTTAAAATAATGTAAAATCTTTTCCCAGCACGCACACACATACGCCGCATATACCTCTGCTGTCTTCTCCTCCCATCTTGCTACTCGGTAAACTTTTCTTGTCACTGGTCTGTTCAGTTCTTGCACCTATTCTCTGTCTGCCCCATGGATAACCCCTATCATGGGTGCTCCTTCCACCTTCCACTGTGATGAACTTTTCTTCACCCCTTTCCCTTCCCATTCACTGGTCACTTTGTTAACTGTTCACCCCCATTAATTCCCTCCTCCCATCTCATTTCATCCCTCTCTATGAATTCTGCCAGATCACTGGTCTCCACCCCACACCTTTCTCTAAGTTTTCTCCCCCTTCATTGGTTCTTTGTCTAGTGCAGTGGTTCTTAAGCTTTTCTTTAGCAGGGACCCCCTTTAAATATCTTTTGTTGCTGCAGACCCCCCAAGACTTAACTGAAGATTTTAAGCAACACAACAATAGTACAATTACACCATCCATTAAACTTTCCCTCAGAGGCATTGGAGAGGAGGGAAGACTTTTCTCCTGCTTCTCCTGCAAATCTGTGGCTGAAGTGGATTGAATGGCAATGTGCAGGCCCAGCCAGCCAACCTTTGCCTTGGCTCCTGTCACGTGGCTGCTCCATGGCAGGGAGGAGGCAAGCCAAACAACTTTCAAGCCTTTGTGGGCCACTGGGGGTCCATGGACCTTACATGAAGAAGCACTGGTCTTGTGCACTTTGGTGTCTCATCTCCATCCCCAGCTCACATGATTGTATCCCACTGGTCAGCATCAGACACTGTTTTTAGCAAGGAGGTATTTCCTACCCCTGTTTTCTTTCCATAACCCCTTTTCTTGTGCCCTGCCAACAACTCCTGCTTTCTTAAGACTCCACTTTTTACCTCCAGCCTTTCCCTCAAGACTGCTTGTATCTCTGTGTTGGCAGCAGAAGGGAAATGGGGGATGGCACTATTGAGGGAGGTGGGCACTGCCTGAGAGCCAGCATGGTGCAATGGTTTGAGCATTGGACTAGGACTCTGGAGACTAGGGTTCGAATCCCCACTCAGCCATGGAAACCCACGGTGATCTTGGGCAAGTCACATTGTCTCAGCCTCAGAAGAATCAAAGGCAAACAAATCTTGCCAAGAAAACCCTGTCTTGGGGTCACCATAAGTCAGAATTGATTTTTAAGTACACAACAACAAGAAGACATTGCCAGGCTTTAGCCAATTGCTGTTACATATCTTAGCCTTTAAACATTTGGCTTATGTGGTTCAAAAGAAGCCCACCCTGTCTCTATACCTAGGCTGTGTCTCTTACCAGTCTTTCATGGATCTTCCTAAAGCACACCCCATTTAGAAGTACAGATCTGATTGCATTTAACATTGCCTTTTTGATTTCTTCCCACAAACTCTTTAGTCCTTACAGTGTTCCCACCAATCTCTTTCTGCTGCCAGCTCACAGCATTATGTATATATTTGCTTTTGTCTTTATATACCTTTTCAGGATCTCTTTAGATCTCTGTACTTTGCTCAGTTCACTGACCTTATTCTATCTCTTCTCTATACATTGTAAACACATCATCTGTTCATGTTGTTCCTATATAATCCCAGCACTTATGCTGCCATCCCCTGCCTTATTGCTTCCCAGTCTCAGACCTTCTGCCATTTATGCAAATTCTCTTCATACTTCAGTTTTCTTACTTGCTGGCCCAGATCCTACTCCTCTCTGCCTTCTTCCCCAAACCCAGGCATCTGCCTTAGTCTTCTGCCCTGTATGACCATCTGCCTCTACTTCACACCCATAAGGCCCTGACCCTGTGCTCCTCTTTCAAGCAACCAAGGCTGCACTTTGCTATTTGTTTCCATTGTGCAAATCCTTCTTATGGTTGCATCCAATCTCCTAGGCTACATCCTCCCACATCTAGTTCTTTTCCTTCCACTCTCTACATTCACCTTCTTGTTTCTTGAATGCCTACCTTCCTTAACCCTCTTTTCATTTAACCTTCTAGTTTATGTGTGTGTTGCCCCCCACTTGCCCTTGTACACCCATCTCCCATAACATGGCAATCCCACCTTGAATCACCACCCTAGGTGTTCCCTTGCCCCAAACATCTGCAAACACAGATTCCTTCCCACACTCTTCCCAGGATACTGCTGCTGTGAAAGTCTTTACTAGAACCTTTCCCACTACAATATGACCCCCGTATCCACTGATTCATTATCTACTGATTCAATTATCCACATGACACAAAACAGCATGCCTACCATAGAGTCTTCCTAGAAAATGTGTCTTCTCTAGCCATTTTCTAGCTCCTCCAAGGCAGCTCTATAGTATTTTAAACCAGAAGTCCCATTATTTTCAGTGGTGTTTGCTATTATCCACGGTTTTCTGTATCCATGCCCCCCTCCCAGAACCAATCCCCAGCAAATACGGAGGTCCTACTGTATTGTTTATGAATAAGGGCTGTTCTTCTGGGCTTTTAGGCTCTTATTCATGGTAACTCTGGGAACAGCAAACAAGCAGCAGCCAGAGATATCATTAATAACAAATATGATTTTTTAAATAGAACTTATGATGTAACATATAATTCACATCTTCCCACCCTATAGCACACTAACACATCTGGTTACAATTATCCTTTATCATTGATATAATATTGCCAATCTAAATCTGAAACACTTAAATGCTATCTTGCCTCATGTGATCTCGTCCCATGCCACGAATCCCACCTAGTCTCCACCCTCCCATCCCTTTCTCAATGGCTTCTCTTGGAAGTCTTATTTCCTAACAATCTCCCTTCTACACTTTCAGTATCTTCTTTCCTTTCATCATCTCTGCCAATCACCATCCATAAACAAATTCACTTTCCACCCACCATTCTGTATCTGTCACTCAGTCATTGCCTTATTTATGTACAAAGTACAAACTATGATATAGCCTATTCCTTATTACATTTACTGTCTGTTTGATGAACTCAGATTACCTTCCTTTTCACTGAACATTTTTTTCTCTGTTATGTTTTCCTGTCAACTGAAATTTTTAAGTGGACAGTTACTCCATTCTTTCTCTCTCAATTACCTCTTCCCAATTTATTACAATTTCCACCATTCAGCTAGGCTCTTAAGAAACCCTTTCATTTTTTAAAAAATTTATTACTGTGACTCCTTAAATGTCCCCCATCATTGGATCTAATTCTTCCACTGCTATGCTTTACCTTTGCTCTGCTTTTGCCTTTCCCTCCTGCTGACTTCTTTTTTTTTTTAACTTTCTGCTGTTTCTGCAGAATCCATATTTCATGGTTTCTCTGCTGCTTTTTATTGTTACCTTGCTTAAAAAATGCATCTAAAGATAACAGTACTAATTTATTTTCTTCGTTGTCCTTAACATTCACTGCAGCTTTATTCTTCATATAAACCATTTTAGATTCAGTTCCACTTCACCTAAATAAAGGCCATTATTCTTTATGAAGAAACAATAATGACCTCAGGTTGTGATAATACTCTTTCTTTATGAGGACACAAAGATATGTTTGTGTCAAGGCAGAAATATAGGTTTGTGTCTGCTTCCCAACAGAATCCAGTATTTCTGCAGAATCTATATCAAACAGTGTTCAAGAACAGTACCAAAAAATCCCCCTCCTGAACTGAATTTTTATCCTTTAAAAAAGATAATTGCAATGCAGGTTTATATGTGACTTGTGCTATAGCTTTATATGCCTAAAGGAAAACATTTTCAGACTAAATTGCACTTTGATCCTTTGTTTTCAGCACTATGGAGAGAGAAAACACTATCACTGTGTTTTGGGTTTTTTTTTTCTCTGCAGGAAAAACGGGGCAAATACGAGGTTACGGTGAGGCCAACCAGCTGTGCCAGCAAGCAGGGGATTCTGGACTGACTTCATGGCCTCCTTTGTTCTCCATCAATATCCCAGCCTCTCTGCATAACATCTGGGGAAGCTTTTCTAAGAACTTTGCTCCTTTCTCATTAGGCAGCTGCTGCTGAGCAAAGAGCGAAATGGCAAGAAGTCAATGACTCCAGTGCACAAGTGTCTGCTCCATCAGTCTGGCCTGTGACTAGCACTGTCACTTTAATAATTCCATTTGAGGGATTGCTTTCAATCCTCTTGGGCTTAATACATCTGAGGATCAGAGGAACATTAAAGGCCAGAAGGCTGGGTGGAGAAAATAAAAATGAAAGTGACTGCTGTTTGGATAGCCGAGTGAAATCTGGACCTTTCCCCCCTAGTACGCAGAAGACCATTGTGTGTATTCCAGTGTTTTATCTAACTGGTAACTTCACCTGTGATTGCAGTGAAAAAAAAGTCCCTTTGAACTGCTTCTGCCTTCCTCAGAAATTTTGTTTGGATTATTTAAGAACAGGTTTTAAGCTTAGTGGTACCAGAATGTGTTGAAGTGGATGATTAGGACTGCCAAGACTTGGACTGTGCCTTAATTGTATTTCCTATGTTCAACTAATTTCTATTTTTTTTTTTTAAAAAAAAATGCCCTTTGCTGTCATGAGGGATTCTTGTACGATTTTGTAGGCTGATGGATGTTTTCTCTTGTATATTTTTATAGATTGGGAAATATTTTGCAGATTTTGACAACTCCTCTGGCAAAAAGTCTCTAAACTTTCCCCCCCTCCCTTTTGCTGTTCTATGGGTGGTGCTGGATATTTTTGAATGGAAGAAAACTGAGTTCCACTGTGGAAAATGAAGATACAGAGCTCTTTCTAAGCTGAACTGTGTAAGTGCTTTGAACTGGATGGCAAATTTCTGACCTCACAAGACAATCCCAGCGGGACTCTCTTGATACCGGTAGATAAGTACTTGTATCCTGTGCCAGAAATAACAGCAAGAATGCCAGTCAAGAAGAAAGGTGGGCTATGAAGCTTCCTATCTCATTTTTTGTCTGTCTTTTTCATAAAATGGATTTCATTTTACATTGCAATTTTACATTAAAAGCATTTGAATGGGAGAATGCATTTGTTGTTTGTTTTTCTGTGGAGAGACAAAAGAAAAGCTGTTTGTGCATTTGTGTTTGTATACAAAGAGGGTGGTGGTGCCTTCAGTTGACATTGTTTGCAAATCTTGTTTTGATCCCAGATTTTGATTTCTCAAAACACCTTTGGCTTTTTAATGCTAGGGCAGGGAGAATGGAAAGGAAATTTGCAGTTAACTTATATTGCACTGGAATTATTTCACAAAATATTTGGGGGGGCAACATTTGTGGAGTAATTTATTATGGTCTTACCTTTCTATCATATTACTTCTGTGTAGAGCATGATGTACAAAACAATCAGTATTTAATAGTCAAACTCAGTAGGTTATATTAAGAAGCTAAAACCTTTTACAGATGGCATTTAACATTATTTTAGATATATTTCTAAATAATACAACACTAATTTTGTTACTTTATAGATGCTATTTAGCAGACAGAATAAATGAAAGATCTCTCTCCCTAAAGTTTATGTTAAATAAAACTACTTATAAATAAATATGATTTGAACTATCTTCCTTATATTAAAATATTTCTTATGTTGCTTTAACTAACTGCTATTTTTAAAAAAGTAGTTCTACATTTTCTTCTATTTTATATAAATGTATATACAATATTATGCCTGTTGTTTTAAATAATAATAATAATAATAATAATAATACATTGTTATAGCTGTTACAATGTGCATCATCAAAACAGGCAGACACTATGGAGGAGGCATGGATTGTTGCATGGGTGGAGTTTATATTATACAGCATTTCTGTTGCTTACAGGTAGTCCCCCTTTCCCACTCTTAGTGACACTGAGGGCAGGTTTTTGTCTGTAGTACCACAGTAGTGTCTTCAGTTTTACTTTTTCTTTCTTAGAATGAATAGTAGTCAATCATTGCAGGGGTGGAAAGGGACATGTAAAAGGGAGCTTATACTAAGTTTTGTCTCTGGCCCCTTTCACGGGAGTCTAGCCTAATTTTGTTCAAATTCACCAATGGAGTTGCTTACCATAGGTAAGCATATCCTTGCTTTTCACAGTGTGAAAGGTTCTATCCTTGCTTTTAATGTGCTAATGGTGATATGTTTCTGGCAGTGCTTAATACTGCACCTGGATTGTATTTTACTTTCGTAAAGTACTTTCATGTGGTCAGTAAAGAAAGTATGTGGGGGGAACCCAGTAAAACTGTAATAAAATATCAGAGACCATTTCTTGTTCAACTGGTCATATTTATGCTTTCCAGGTCTCTAAATTTGTGTAAGTACTCTGCAGAACTCAGGGGTGGAATAAGTCAATAGCAGACAACATGTTTGTATTTAGAAGATCCCAGATGCAATACCTGGACCTGTTCAAGGAGGTAGCAAGTTTTGGGGGGAAAACCTTGCAGAGATCCTAGAGAATAAGGTAACACCAGGCTATGTGGATCAGTGGTCTGTGAATGTATGTAGCAACTTCACATGCTCTGTATCACCTCTGGCATATGGCCCCTAAAAATTAGAGCTGATACTGCATACAAAAGGTACCTCATAGTGGTAGTCCACCATTATTTTTAATATAAGGTGTGCTGAATATAATAAAATTCCCCTATTTTCACAGTGTGTTCCAACATTGGTGGGGATGGGGGAGGCAAGACAAAAATATAAAGTGATTATTTGTTTAATAGTATTTAGCACTTTCGATGGTTTAGAAATATAGGTCCAGTTGAGCTTGGACATACTGGTGCTAAGTCACCATGTCTGCTGTCAAGCAGTTGTTCACTTTGAGTAAAACCATAGGATAAGTGTTCTTATGACTAGGCTAACATTTCTAGTGCTTTTGCCAAAAACCATGATTATGCTAGAGTTTAGCTGTGTTTTGTAATCTCCCAGGCCCATGACTGCATGATGGCAAAGGCTTCCCTGTCTGCTGACGATAAGAAGAGGACTCAGAAGGGAGAAAGGGGGAAACATTTGGGAAGCCAGCCTGAACTCAGCAGTTCTCTCAGAGTGCAGATGGAATTTAGAACCGAGGCAATGATACAGCCATTCTTGTATTTGTAAGCACTGGAAGTTTGGAGCTTCCTACAACTTGCAAACATTGTCTTATATTTTAGTATGAGATGGAAATCAACTGTTTAATTTTGCAAACAGAACAAATAAGTTCCTCGTGTTTTCTTACACTGGGTAACTTTCCCCCTGAAGTATCAGCTTGCATTTGCAACACATAAGGAATCAAATTTGTATATACTGAAAAAAAAAATTAGGATTTTGCTTTTTTCTTGTTGCAGTAGTTCTAATAAATCAGTTTTTTGTTTTAATAAGTGAATGATTATGAAGGATAACAATCTAATTCAAAAAGAAATATCTAGCATAAGCTTTTGTAGATTCCAGTCTATTCCATCAGATTCAACTGGAGCCCACAAAAGCTAATGCTTGAATTTTTCGTGTTCAGTTTCAAAGCTACTACAGAATTCTCTTATCTTTTTATGTTGAAACAGACTAACGTGGCTATGTCTTTGAAATTTAATTCAACTTTATTCAAAATTGGGCTAAAATGGAGAAAAATTCTAGAGACTAGCAACAATAAATATAGTCCTCCACATACATGAAACAGACTCCTCCCATGGATGTATTTCTTTCATTTCTATGTGACATGTTAAAGTAGAGATGATCTTCATAAAGCGAGTAAAAAAACCAAATCCCTACATTTCTTTCAGACTAAGAATTGTGTTAAAAGTATAGCGTATGGAACAACAATTTCATGTAAATTGGACAAATAAACACCAAAGGATATCTGTATTTAGCTTCATGAATGAGGAAATGACCCAGCAGCATAAATTTAAATACCTCATGAAGATGATATCAGAGGCACTTGGATGACTGAACAGGAGAATTGAAATGGTTCCCACCCTTCCCCTATATACCAACAAGGTGATAAAACTACTAGGGTTGGATTCAAAAGTTCCCTTCTTTCAACAGAGGAAAATTCTGTTAGAGGAAAGGAGATTTTAGATCCATCCCACATCAAGCTAAATAATTTACGTGGGTTCCCATTGATGATGACTCAGCATCTGTCTCCTCTTGCCTCTAAAGAGAGAAATCATTATCAGATCCAAATTTATAAGGCTACCAGGAATATGAATATTCATTGTCCTGCTCCACAGTATACATATAAGCGTTGCAAAGGGGATATTTTGCTTTAGTATTAGAGTAATTGGCCAGTCCTATTTGAAAGTTACAAAATGCTCTGGAGTTGAGTTCAAGCATCATACACTCCAACTGTCCTGATCTGGCAGGTGCAGTCCCAATTAATCCCACTTTTTCAGCTGCTTCAAAAATGTCTCACTTTCTCTTTCCACCTCCCTCTTGTTCTTAGCTTACATCAGTTGCTGCAAAGTGAGCTCAAAATGCAAAAGTAGCTTGCACTCAACTCAGCAGTAGGAGAGGAGTGGATGGAATCTTACCCTTTTCTGTAGGCTGAGGCAAAAGCAAACTGCGGCAGCATCTTCTAGTTTGTGGGTTCTTTCTTATTCATAACTTTTGCCATCTTGACCACACTCTTATGTTGGACAGCATGCGGTCCCTGTTTTCATATGTGACATGTTGGAGGGTATGAAGCATTGATCCATTGTAAAACATTAACATGGTTTGCAAGTATTGTATAAATTGGTGGTATTTACTGCAGAGCCTGCCGACATGGGAATAAATGGCCCTGCAACCACATAACACAAACCTTATTTTATTAATATGAACGGCTATTAACTTCTAATCATGAGTGATGAGTACTTAAGATAATATTTAAATAGGAAAATATCTGAGTGATGCTACTCATAAACAGTAAAATATTCTTTGAAGATACTGATTAGTAAACACCTTAGACTTTTATTAAGAATGAAAGCTGCAGTCGCAAGATCATTTGCTGGGGAGCAAGCCCCACTGAAGTCTGTGGAATTTACATACAAGTCTCTCTCTGGCTTTTCTTCGCAAACAAAGATTCTTCGCAAACGAAGAACATACAAGTAAGGCTGCATAGAATAGTAAAGTAAGCATGTTTAATTGGCTTGGTGAAATGCCTGGTCTTGTTTTCTCCTCTCCCAATTTATACAACTCGTGCAGATTTCACAAATCCTATATCTGACCACCTTACAAGACCTGCCAGATGAGATTGATCTTTGAAGTTCAGAATGAACTCAGATATGGGGGGAAAACTGATTTTATTTTCTTTCTTTCTTTCTTTCTTTCTTTCTTTCTTTCTTTCTTTCTTTCTTTCTTTCTCTTTTTTAATAAGCCCCCCTTTTCTTTCAGAATGGAGCTGTGGTTATGCTTCTAAACAAATAAAAGTAATTATTTCAACTAAATATAAACAAAGAGGGATGCTATCTTTCTGTGTCTGAGTTGAAATCTATGTTTATGTGCAAGGGATAGAGTGCTGCCAACAGCACTGTCAGAATTGTACTTCATTTTATATATATATATCTATTTTGGCAAAATCTAGGGCTGCCTTAACACGTGTTTGGGGCAAGGAATACACAGAAATAGCCAGGTTGTTGGCAGAGCATGTGAAAAGTCAGCTGGTCTCTCTTGTGAGTGAATTACTTTTACATGAAAACTAAAGTTCTGTTATCAAGCTGGCTTCTCTGTTTCTCTCAGATTTGTACTAGAAAACCAAATAGAATCTATGGAGCAATGTTTGTTTTTCCTAGTTGGAATTGGTGATAACTTTTGGGGGCCCCAAAAAGGACCTGAAGGTACAGACTACAAGAAAAAGCAGAAGGCAGGAGCAAGATTGAGTCTGCATCTTCCACTTTTTGCATTTAAATGTTAACTCTTTTACATAGAATCATAGAGTTGGAAGAGACCACAATGGCCATCTAGTCCAGCCCCCTTCCCTGCAAGAATACACAGTCAAAGCACTCCTGACAGACGGCCATCCAGCCTCTGTTTAAAAATCTCCAAAGAAGGAGACTCCACCACACTCCAAGGCAGTGCATTACGTTGCCTAACAGCTCTTACTGTCAGGAAGTTCTTCCTAATGTTTAGGAGGAATCTTTTCCTGTAGTTTGAGTCCATTGCTCCATGTCGTAGTCAAGGGTGCAGATCTGCACTGATAGACCTGTAGTTTGGGCCACAGGAGTCAACCTTATAAGAGCATGTGTGTGTTATGAGATCAGCCATCACATTCAATTCTCAGCCCAATGACTCTGCAAAGGGTCAGTTTCAAACAGTAAAGATTTCTCGACTGTACCATTTCACACTTCAGGTAAGGGGATTAGATATTGGCCATAATCCATTACTATATTCACAGATCATAACAAGCATTTGTTGAAATCTGTCCTGGGATGTGTGATCCAGCCTCTCCTAAAATGCTTTGGTCTATGAACCAACCACAAACCACAATCTGAACCCATGGTTTGTTGTTGGCTTACAGACCCTGGGTTGTTTCAAGCATAGTTTCTCATGATGACTGAACCTACAACTAGCTGCTCATTCGAAAATAAGAGTGAGCAAAATGGCTGGAAAAGAAAGCAAAACTGGGTAATGATTGGTTTGGCCATCTGCTAAGTCATGACTTAAGCAAAAAACAAACACACACAACCCCCCACCACATGGTTAGTATAAATCATGGTTTATCAGTATGGGCAAACACTTCATGACTAAAATTCCCTGCACACAGAAAAAGATACATTCCAGAAAAGACTAGGCCAAATGCTTCCCTCCTGGGTTTTTTGTTTAATATGCAGAGGTCATGTTTGTTGCCTTCTTTCACAGGGGAAAATTCAAACATGATTTCCTAGCTGCAGCCATTGTATGGTATGGAAAAGCTTTGCTGCTTGATCCTATGAGAAGGGTCACTTGACACAAACACATGGCAAAATGGTTCTCATAACTGAGCAGATGGCTAAAATAATTCCAGGAACAATTGGAACTATTCTTGTAATCTGTGGTTGCTTTCACAAAAATGACACTAAAAGGTAAAAATGTGATGGGAGAGTATACATGTTTAATAAAACAATGCTCAATATTTTTTTTTAATGACAGGAGTCAAAGTGTCATGTAAGGGTGTATTTTGCTTGTCTGTTAAAGTAACAGAAAATGGAAGGGTGGTATATGCTAGGGGCAGAGAACCATTTTCTTTGGCTGAATATGCATTGACAGTTGCTTTTCTTTGCTTGGATTTGTCAGTTTTTCTTCTTTTTTGTCTTGGGAGACACCTATTTACAAGGAAGCCAAAACATATCCTCTTCCCAGTAACAATCCCTTGCCTGATAATGGTATTTGTTTGTTCTTACAGACTTAACAAGGCAATGGGTGTGGTACAGAGGTTGCATATTACTGACAAGATCTTCATGTTCTGTTAGGCCATATGTGAGTCTGAGCCTTTGAGAGGCTGTGCTTGATGTCACATTGTCAATGTAATTCATATTTGGCTGGCGACTATAAGCAATTTTATTGACACCTGGGGCTTATTTCTTGGTTTCCAGGTTAATCAAATGACTAAGAAGCATTTAAGTGCAAAGATACTACTTATGTGAGAAAAAAGTGATTTCTATTTATTTATTTCTACTACTTTTTGCCCCAGAAACAGGATTCAAGCAGGTTTTTCATGGGTTTTTTTGCAGGCTGTGAGGCCGTGTTTTTGAATAGTTTTTTCCTGATGTTTTGTCTGCATCTGTGGCTGGCATCTTCAGATAATGGTTGCGTAGGGTTGTGTGAGGTCCCAGTTACACACCCCCTATGCATCCATTCTCTGAAGATGCCAGCCACAGATACAGGCAAACATCGGGAAAAAACTTCCAGAACACAGCCTCACAGCCCAGGAAAAAAAACACAAAAAACCTACGGATGCAGGCTGTGAAAGCCTTTGACTTCACAGGATTCAAGCAATTTATAAAAATTTTAAAAGATACAGATTAAAAAAAAAGAATGAAAAAGTTATTGTTAAAATGTAGCTAAAGTACGGAATTAGGAACATTGTAAAATGTTTCCATAAAAAAAAAAAGCAAGAAATAAAATCCTAGGCTGAGTGTTCAACATAAAACTGCATACCATGAAGATGGAAGAGTAAACAGTTGGGTATGGGATTTTCAGCCCAGTCCTGTGCAGATTTACTTGAAATAATGTCCCATTGATTTCCAAAAAGGCTTAATCCTAAACAGGTGAGCCTGCATGCGACTGCAGTATTAAACCCATCCAATAATTGCATCACCCCTGAGAATGATAGTTCTGAGGGTTGGGTTAAGAATCTCTGAAAGACAATTAAGTAAAGGGATCTGCAGCGAAATATTGCAGCATGGTGTATTCCTTTTCAGGGTGCCACCTGGCATTCACACACTTTTCCAGGATATTCCATTCTCCTCCCTGATTTTCCAGGGCTAGGATGCAACAGGCAACAAGCATTCTATGGCCACTGACTATGTTTGGTCATCACAGGGCTATTTTACTCTCCCCTCTCTACCTTCCAGGTTTCATCCATTAATGATTATTTGATCATTTTCAAGCCATGGATTCCTCTAAGGCTGCCAGTGCTTCCCTCATGGGTATAGATGGTGCTATTTTAGAAACATAATAGAGTTGGAAAGGGCCTCATGGGCCATTGCGTCTAATCCTCTATTCAGTGTAGGCTCTCCAGCTAAAGCATCCACAGCAGGTAACAGTTCAGCCTCTTTCTGGAGATGTCCAGAGAAAGAGATCCCTGCCACCTCTCTAGGTAATTGATTTCATTGCCAAACAGCTCTGATAATCAGAAAGTTCCTTGTAATGTTCAATCAAAATCTACCCTAACTTAAAACCATTAGATGTGGCCCTACCCTCTGGGGCAGAAGAGAACAAACCTGCCCCCTCCTCTCTGTGACAACCCTTTAGATATTTAAAGAGTGTGACCATGTCACCCCTCAATTTACACCAGACTGAGCATGCCCAACTCCCTCCATACCTCTTATCATCCTTGTTGCCCTTCTCAGAACCTGCTCAACTTGTCTTTATCCTCCTAATGAGAGTCATAATGCAGAGGTATATTTTCTTATTGCCTTGTAGAATTTTGATTTAGGGTTAGGGTTATAGTATGGACTTTGAAGGAGCCATTCAAGATGTTGAGCCCTATCTTCCAAACAGCTTCAGCACCTTGGATGGTTCCTTTTTAAAGCTGAGACAGAAACCAGAGCAAATTCACCACTACACTGACAAGGAAGCCTTTGGGCCCCCCTCCACACTACAGTTAGAGCACTATGATTCCATTTTAACTGTCATGGCAACATCCTATAGAATCCTGGGGTTTGGAGTTTATGGAGGGGCATTTAGGACTCTCAGTCAAAGAGCTCTAGCACCTTATCTGACTATCTGACCAGGATTCCTAGGATGTAGCCATAGCAGTTAATGGAATAATCTCTCTCTCTCTCTGTATATATAGATATATAGATATATATCTTGGGTATGTTTCCTTTCCCAGTGTGCTGATTGGTCACTTACCCAACCAATCCCCCCAACTCCCCCAGCCAATCACCACCCACATGCAAATTCCCTCTCCACCTCACAGTCCACTCCTGCCACTCAGTCTGCATCTACATCCCCAGCCTCACAAGGGTGCCACCCTCCTCTCCCTCCCTCAGCCACTCAGCATCCACATGTAAAACAATGCAATATTTTTTCCTAAAATAATAGCATATAGCTGAATTATGTGAACCTTTCAAATCTACTATAATGGCATATGTTAAGCTGGGTATAGCTAGTAGCACTATAATTGTCTAGTCACTGATGGCGAACCTATGACACGCGTGTCAGCACTGACACACGTAGCCATTTGTGCTGACACGCGGCCATAGGCCTCCTCCCCATCCCCCTCCCCTGTGCCCCCGCCCACAACCTCACCACCCTCCCTAAAGTGGTGATCCGGGCTTCAAAGCCTCACTTTAGGGAGTGGGGAGGAAAGTGGCAGGTGGGGCTATGAAGCCCCAATCGCCACTTTAGGGAGGGTGGGAGGGTGGAGGAAAGTGGCAGGCGGGGACAACTGTACGTTTTGATTACTCAGTTGTCACATGAGTTGTGACAACTCATTAATTATTAGTATACAATTAATAATATTGTTGATTAAACAATAAATATTATTGTGAAATAATGTTTTTTCCTCAAAGTGACACACCACCCGAGTTATCCTCAGTTTTTTGGTGATGTTTGACACACCAAGCTCAAAAGGTTACCCATCACTGTACAGTGAATGGGCCTCAGTGGCCCAATGGGGTGGATGCCTCTATGGTACCTTTATACTTGTGTGCATGCATCTGCAGGGACATGTACTAGAGATGAGGAACATGACTGCATCTTTTCTCAGACCAGCTCCTCTCCTGATCTATGGGACTACAGAATCCCTAAGCCAGCATAGCTGGAAGTTATATTCCAAAGACAGCTAAAGGGCAGCAGATTGATGAAAGCATCATTACTCCTTTGTGACATCCCAGTGGAGAGACACGGAGCCATACTGTGAAGAATGATAAATCCAGCTACTTTGACAAATACTGATTTAACATCCCTGAAAGACAGAGAACACATTACTTTTTTAAAAATAAATAAATAAAAGAACACATTACTTAGCAAAGATGGGGATCTAAAGTAGATTTCTGTCCTGTTCCTCGTCACAAGAGATCGAGGCAGCTGACAATCTTACTTGAAACCACATAGCTAAAACCCACAAATTACCTAAAAATAACAAAGCTACACATACAAAATTGCAACTTTCTAAAATTATAAATTAGAAATATTGGCTAAAATGCCATATAGCCAATACAAACAGCATCAAAGACAAATTAATTACATGCATTATTTCCTAGAAAGCTTGTACAAACTGATATGCTTTCAGCTGGTGCCTGTAAAACACAAGAGTGGAAGTGCATTTTCCAAGCAATCACAAACAGTAGTTTTTTTTTAATGTTGCAGTAAATGTGATTTTCCAAAACAAAAGTTCAACTTTAAGCTTAAGATGCATGGACTACATGATACAGGAGTGTTTTATTTATTTTAAACTTTTTACTCATGTTTGGACAAAAAAAGGCTCCCAGAATGCTTTACCAAGATCAGTACAGTACCGGTAGTAAGATTGTTCTTTCCCTCAGGATGGCAGTGGATTGGCTTCCTCTCTAGTCTCTTTTTGCTTCTTATTCAATCAAACAGGCTTTCAGCCTTTAACTGGTTGGTGTAAAAGGGTGTTCAATGGATGTGCTGTTTTTTACAAAAAGTATTAAATCAAGAGGCAACTTAAGGGAAAAGTAAATACAATATGTATTTAATGTGTTTTAAATTGTTTTAAATTAATGTTTGAATTGAATGTATTGTTTAATGCTCTTAAAACTTTTATACCACATGCTGTTTTAGCTATTTTACTTTAAATTATATGGTAAACTACTCTGGGTCCCATGTTGGGAGAAAGGCAGCATATAAATCAAGCAGGGCACAAGACAAGAGGAAAAGGGAATTTGAAGGTAGAGGAGAAAAGCAAACACAGTCAGCAGTCCTTAATGACAAGTTCTTCCATTGAGCAAGGAAGGTGGGGTCTCCTTCCTTGGAGGTCTTTAAACAGATGGCCATCTGTTGGGGATGCTTTGATCATGATTTCCTGCGTGGCAGGGGGTTGGACTGGATGACCCTCGTGGTCTCTTCCAACTCTACAATTCTATGATTCTATGATTCTATAAGTGGAGTAAACAAATAAAGGAGAACTGTTGCTGGGCCAATGGTGTGGCTTTGTTTTTGTTCACTCCCTCTGTTCAGCATTATGGAATGGCTGCTGCCAGAGGAGAGTTGATGGAAGGACCCTAGAGGAGCTGGCTTTCCTGTCTAGTTGATGGGGACCCTGCTTCCCTCACTGGAGCCTGATGACACACACACACACACACACACACACACACACCATATGCATGCACACACAGAGAAAGCAGCACCTAATGGCACAACAATCATGAATTAATTCCACTTGTGCGACAGCATTGGCAATGGAGTACATAGCACAGGGCAGGGAGAAGCAATGGAAACAAATCTGTACGAGCAACTTATGTTTCAGTATTATAAAATCAGGTGGGAAATGTGGTTGATTGGTTGAGAAGGTGAGAGTAGGAGGTGAGGTTATGATGGGGTGGTGAGACTGAGACTGAGGCTGAGAGAGTCAGATGGGATTACCGTTCTGAAGAAGGCAGATGGAGTGAAGGTCTTGAGTTCTGAAGAGAGAGGGGATCTGAGGGAAGGTTGTGGCAAGACTTCTGTTGGTATCTTAGGCTGCATCTGCACTTCAGAAGTAATCCAGTTTGACACCGCTTTAACCGCCATGGCTCAATGTTATCGAATCCTGGGATTTGTAGTTTGTTGTGGCACCAGAGCTCTCTGACAGAGAAGGCTAAATATCTCACAAAACCAGAGATCCCAGAATTCCATAGTATTGAGCCATGGCAGTTAAAGTGGTATCAAACTTGATTGTTTCTGCAGTGCAGATGTAGTCTCCGAAATGCATGAATTCATCTACAGAAGTGATTGGACACTTCTGTCTGATGAGGAACATGTACATTTAGTTCAAAGTTGTGGAAGCAGAATGGCACATGCAGTGGCATTGAAGATTTCAGTGCACATTGTGCCTGGATGCACCTTGCACATGGATTTGGTTGTGCATCTGGTCTCACCTTTGATGTCTGGATTTATTTGTGCATGGTTGCTATTCAGCACAAGGACTGCATAGCACAATTAATGTGTGATTCTGCATGCAGAGATTTATACCACACAATTCTGACATAGGATGGTGCCCTGTGTTTAGGGTTGTCATAATGTCTTAGAGAATCATAGAGGTGGAAGAGACCACAAGGGTCATCCAATTCAACCCCCTGCAGGAATACACAAGCAAAGCACTCACAGCAAGATGGCCATCTAACCTCTTTAAAAACCTCCAAAGTTGGAAAATCCACCACACTCCAAGGCAGTGTATTCCACTGCCAAAAACCTCTTACTGCCATGAAGTTCTTCCTAATATTTAGGTGGAATCAATTTTCCTGTAGTTTGAGTGCATTGCTCCATGTCCTAGTCTCTGAAGCAGAAGAAAACAAGCTTGCTCCATCCTCAGTATGACATCCCTTCACATATTTAAACATGGTTATCATGTCACCTCTTAAGCTTCTCTTCTCCAGGCTTCACATACCCAGCTCCCTAAGCTGTTCCTCATAGGACATGGCTTCCAGAGAGGGTTCCTGTATCTTTAACAGTTGTGTAGAAGAGGGACGTTCAGCAGGTTTTGCTTGTTTCCTGATTATGTGACATTCAGCCCCTGCTGAATGTCCCTCTTCTACACAACTTGTAAAGGTAAAGCAGCCCTGTCCTGTTTCTCATCTGGCAATCATAAGAAGGCTACAGAAAAAAGACATGGGGACAATCTCTTCTAAAATTCTATAGATCATGTGATACAGTTGTACATCTTTATCTGGAAGCCCCCAAAGGGGAATGTGCCACCTCTCTGCAAATTCCTTAGGGTAAATAATTTGGCTAAATCTAATTGCTAAGCTTAACTGGAGTTAGATCCATTGAATTAATGGAACAGTCTTGTGGAGACCAGCAATTGGATTTTGCTTGTAGCTTTTGCTTTAGTGCAGTGATTCTCAGACTGGTTTTCCAGATGTTTGGGACTTCAGTTCCCAGAATCCCTCAGCATTGGCCATACTGGCTGGAGTTTCTGGGAGTTGAAGTCTAAAATAGTTAGAGGATCAGAGTAGGAGAATCACTGCTTTAATGGAGACACTCAAGAGAAAGTTGATAAGCAGTGGTTAGGGACTGGGCAAAGCTCAAAATCAGCCATGTTGAATGCCTTCAAAATGAAATGATTCTACCCAATCATTGCAGCCATATCAGTTTGGTGATCTGTTTAGCTCAGTATTGCTTGGTGGAAAATTCTTCTCTCTCACCTTTGCCACTTGAGAGCTTTTCAACTGGATCAGATAAGAACAGAAAATGGGAAACATGTGCATAATAAGTGAGTTTTCTCTGGTTAAAGGTGCTGAACGAACATAATAGTCAAATCAATGGAACATGAAACTGCAGAGGGAAAACTGAAATTATGTAAACTTCTGCCCAAGAATAAACTCATATTTATAATGCATTGCATTTTCTTTCTGCTTAAGCTGGATTGCAGTTTAGTCAGTCCAAAAACCCAGATAGCATTTCCACCTCATTAGCTTGAATTTAGAATAATCAGATTAAAGTGATCGCATGCTGTTACATATTCTGAGTTACAGTTTGTATAATGGATTGCTCCTTTAGCTGGTTAGTTTTTTGTTTTTGTTTTTGCCTTGGTGTGGCTTAGAGTTGCCACCTTGTAGTGACTCAGGTCCTTGCAACTTTTAACAGCAATCTGACATACAGAAACATAGCTGGTGAAGCTCTTTTTCATGTCTCATGGAGATCAAATGGACTGTAAAACTTTTGCTTGTGAAAATTTATTCTTATTGTGCTGCTATTCAAGGTACAGGAGCAGGGCATGTAAAAAAAGTTGGCAACCCTGATTTGATTCCAGGAAGGCCCAAGTTGCAGAAAATGTGGGAGGGACCATTGACCTTTCTCCCTACACCCAAAGCCCTATTAACTTATTGATTTTATATGCTGTTTTAACTGAGTCTACGTATTGTTTTATTTGTTGTTGTTCCCCATCTCAATTCATAGGGAGAGGTGTGTAAGAATCGTTTGTTTGTTTGAGTGTGAGGGGAATCTATGGGGCTAATAAAAACTTAAGGAAAATTAGGAAAATACCATGAAGGTTAGACGGGCTTATATGCCAAGTTAGATCATTGCTCCGTGTAGTTGAGGAATCGGCTAAGTGTGGCCCATGGGCCACATGCAGTCCTTAGGAGCTGCTTTGGGTGCAATTTTTTTGCCCCCGGGTGGACCAAAATTGCCTAAAAATGCAGCATTTTTCTTTCCTAACCCTGCAAAGTCCCTCCCCCCAAACTTCCCCAAAACACCAAAAAAAGAGGGAAAAATCACCCCCAAATTGGGCAAAATTCCTGCTGGAAGTGACATCACATCACTTCGGGTACACTGACACTTGCTGGTGCTGCCTGCTGGATGGGTGTTGAGAGGTAAAATGGCCACCTCTCCCCATACCGTTGCCCACCCCTGATCAAGTCCAACTCTACCTACTCCAAAGAGAAGGAACTTCTGTCACTCTGAATGTTTTGGATTTTCAACACCCACAGTCTCTTATTGCTGGCTGGGGCTTCTCAGAATGGAAGTCCAAAACATGTGGAAGGCCATCATGTCCTCACCTCTGGTCCACTCAGACTGGCAATAGCTATCCAGGGTCTCCAGCCTAGGGGGAACATCTCCACAATCCAGCTGGAACAACCAGAGATTTTAACTTCCTCTCTAGTGTCGTCCTAATCTGGACTCTCTATCCCCTGTGGTTGCAGTTTAGAAAATAAAACAACAGAAGCAAAGAGTAGCTTCCTTAAGAGAAGAAATAATAGTTTTCTAATAGCTTAAAGGCTATTGTGCAGAAGATGGAGCAGACCTATTCTTTGTAGCTCCAGAGGGTTAGACAAAAAGCCTTTTCACTTTAAATTACAGTGCTATGATTCCACTTGAACTGCTGCTGCAACTTCTGGTTGAATCCTGGGGGTTGTAGTTTAATGAGGCACTGGAGTCCTCTGGCTGAGAATTCTATATATACTGTACCTGCAAATTCCAGGATTCCATAGGATGTGGCTGTGGCAGTCAAAGTGGAATCATAGCACTATAATAGTGGTGTGTGAAAGGGCCCTTAGAACAAAGGCATGGAAATCAGAAAGAAACAGATTTTATTGAACATTAGCGAAACTTCCTAGCAGTAAGAATTTCTTAATAGTGGAACAGATTCTCTTGGAAGATGGTAGGGTCTCTTTCGTGGGAAGTAAGTAAGCAGAAGGTGAATATTTGTTAAGGATGCTGTGGTTACATCATGTGTTGTAGATCCTGAAGGGGGGGTTGAGATATATGATCTTCACCATCCCTTCTATTTGAAGAAATGCATTCATGCGTTTAATGTTTTCTAGTTGGCCCTTGTTTCCTGCCATCAAGTCGGCTTTGACTTGTGGCAAGCCTATGAATGAAAGACCTCCAACAGCTCTGCTCAGATTTTGCAAACTTAGGGCTGTGCCTTCCTTGATTGAGTCTATCCATCTGGAATGTGGTCTTCCTCTTCTACTGCCTTTCACCTTCCCAAGCATTATTGTCTTTTCTAATGAGGCATGTCTTCTCATGATATGTCCAAAGTATGACAGCCTCAGTTTAGTAATCTTGGCTTCTAGGGAGAGTTCAGGCTTGATTTGCTCTAAGACTGATTCATGTGTCTGTTGGGCAGTCCATGGTATCCATAGAAATCTCCTTCAGTACTGGGTTTCAAATGTGCTGATTTTCTTCCTGTCAGCTTTTTTCACTGTCCAGCTTTCAAAACCATACACAGAAGATAGAAATAGGAGGGCACGGACAATCCTGACTTTAGTATTCAATGATATTTCTGTACATTTGAGGATAATGTCTTGTCCCTTACTCCCAGGTAAATAGGCACAGGACTCCAGCCTTTGCAAATTAGCCATTTATATCAATGAGAGTGCTTCATTACAGTGCTTGCGGTTATGGGGAACCATAATCTCTTGGGCATCTTTCGATTCTCCCCTGCTTTGTCCCAGGAGTTTCTGATTTTTAAACATGATACAACTGTGTGGTTTTCAAGGCTCGAGCTTGGCTTGCAGCCAGTTAGACTGAGTTAATGTTAAATCAGGCCAAATGAAAAAAGATGTACATTTTTACATTGATTACAAATACATATGTTTTAAGGCATAAGAGTAGTGGGCAGCTATACCCTAAGTATTGCTGAGAAAGAGCTGTTTCCCCATTCACACCAAATGAAGGGAAGGATTCCTTAAAATTGTAGCAGCCAGTATTCTATATCAGCTACTAAATTAACTACCGGTATGTTTAACTAAGTAACCTCTCCTGGCCTGGCCTGGCCTGGCCTGCCATAACTGATGGACATGCCATTCACCCAATGCTCTGATTGCTGACAGAATGGACCTTCTCGCTATGCAGCTCATGCACAGTTAAATAGGTTGGGTGGGTGGATGGGGGGAGAGTTATGATCATGGAAGTGTCACAGTTGTGATTAAGTAGAATTTTGAATACAGAACCATTAGCTGCAAAGGCAGAAAGAGGCTCCACTGGCAGTTGGAGCACCGGCAAATGTCAGGTTTGGGGCAGGGGTGGGCCAGAAGGGTTACGTAGTTAAGTTGTTGTTGTTAATTGCCCTCAAGTAGGCATCGACTCATGGCAACCCCATGGATTAGACATCTTCAAGATCCCCTGTCTTCAACCACTCTGCTTTGCTCCTTCAGGTTCAGGCCTGTGTCCTACTTGATTGAGTCTATCCACCTAGTATACTTAACTAAGTAATGCCTCCAGGTCTGAACCTTCTTGCCAACTAAGCATAGTTAGGTATACTTAACTAAGTAGTTGATACAGAATCCTGGCTTACATCAATAAAGAAATGTGGATCTCATACAAGTACAGCAGGGCAAGCGCAACCTTCCAGATGTCGCTGGACTGCAACTCCCAGAATCTTTACCATGGCTTTGCTAGCTAGGAATGATGGGAAGTGCAGTCCAATCACATTTGGAAGGCCGCACTCTGCCCACCTCTGAAATAAAATCACCAACCAACTGAGGGGAAGAAAGCAATAATAGCTGGGCCTACTCCTGTGCCACTGAAAGGATTTTTTGACTGCGGAACTCAAGTAATGAAATGCACCTAAATATAGTCACCTGCTAATTGCTACCAATCTAACTGCTATTACAGGGACAATTGCAGGATGTAAAAAAAAAACCCAGATATGGTTTTATCTTTATGAGGGCCAATGAAAATGCCACAAAAATGTGCTTGTTGACCCTAACAAAGGTATTGCCCAGGTGTGGATTTTGTTTTTACTTATGGACTAACATGTCTGATATTGTGGTTTCGTTTAATTTAACAACATCATGGAATCAAAAGTTGGCAACCTCATATTTATTTATATAAAGTATTTCTCTGTTGCCTCCTAGCCCAAAAGGGTCCCTGAGATGATGAACAAATAAACCTCATGTATAAGCATGACATATAGTATAACTGGGGGTATTACTTTAATCTGTCAAAGGGTATTTAAACAATTCCCTGCTTAATCATTAAACACTGCAGTTCTGTGAGAAATCTTGGCATCTGAGGAGATGATGCTTCCCAGGTAGGTGAACTGCTGAACGGACTTGAGCACTGATTTGCCGACGGCAATGTGGGGATGGTGGTGTTCGTCCTGTGGTGCAGGCTGGTAAAGAACTTCTGTTTTCTTCAGGTTGACTTCTAGCCCAAACAGCTCTGCAGCTGTTGCAAAGCAGGACGTTAGGCGCTGCAGAGCTGTTTCTGTGTGGGCAACAAGGGCAGCATCATCGGCGAAGAGCAGCTCACGGACTAGATAGTTTAGAGTCTTAGTGTGAGCCCTCAGACGGCTTAAGTTAAACAAGCTACCATCAGGACGGTAGCGTATATAGATGCCGTCGTCTTCTTCAAGCTCTGCCATAGCCCTTTGGAGCATCGTGCTAAAGAAGATTGTAAATAAAGTTGGTGCAAGAACACAACCTTGCTTCACTCCATTAGTTATTAGAAAGGGCTCTGAAAGAGCGTCGCCATATCTGACTTGACCACGCTGGCCCTCGTGTAGCAAGATAATCATTTTAAGGAATTTGGGGGGACATCCTAGTTTTTCCAGGATCTGCCACAGACCTTTTCTACTTACAGTGTCAAAGGCTTTGGTGAGGTCGACAAATGTTACATAGAGACCCTTGTTCTGCTCCCTTATAGAGCCATCGTACTGTCTATCCTCCTTTATGGATCTGAAACATGGGTTACCTATCGCCACCACCTACGACTCCTCGAGCGCTTTCATCAGCGCTGTCTACGCACAATCCTAAATATACACTGGACTGACTATGTGACGAATGTTGCTGTCCTTGAACAAGCAGGGATCACCAGCATTGAGGCCATGATATTGAGAACACAGCTGCGCTGGGCAGGGCACGTTTCTAGGATGGAGGACCATCGCCTCCCAAAAATAGTACTCTACGGTGAACTCGCCACGGGTCAGCGTGGGAGGGGCGCTCCAAAAAAGCGATACAAGGACTCCCTGAAACAACATCTCAGGCTTGGCCAGATTGATCACCAACGGTGGTCCGCCCTGGCCTCACATCGGGAGGCATGGAGACGCACTATCCACAATGCTGCAGCCTTATTTGAGAACTCACAACGAACAAGTCTTGAAGAGAAACGACAACGCAGAAAGAATCACAACCCAAAAACATCACCCAAGGAGACCTTCTGCTGCACTTTTTGCAACCGGACTTGTTTATCTCGGATTGGCCTTTTTAGTCATCAGCGCGCTTGCAGAAGGCGCGGGATGAGTCCTTCCTGAATCTTCGTTTGCGAAGAAAAGCGAGAGAGAGTCTGTGAGAAAGTATCTTCTTTGTTAGGGAAATTGCAGGTAAATAATTGGATATTCTTCTGGAAAGTGAGAGATTTTGGCAAAACAGAATCCCTCTTTTGCTCTCCATCCCACTCCTTATTGACAGGCTGGAATGTGTCTAGAGGAGGGTGACCAAATGGTAAAAGGTTTAGAAGCCATGCCCTATGAGGAGCAGCTTAGGAGCTGGGTATGTTTAGCCTGGGGAAGAGAAGGTTAAGAGGTCACCCAGCCCTGTTTAAATATTTGAAGGTGTGTCATACTGAGGATGGAGCAAGCTTGTTTTCTGTTGCTCCAGAGACTAGGACATGGAGCAATAGGCTCAAACTACAGGAAAAGAGATTCCACCTAAACATTAGGAAGAACTTCCCGAGGGTAAGTTTGGCAGTGGAATGCGCTGCTGCCTGGGCATGTGGTGGAGTCTCCTTCTTTGAGGTTTTTTTAAAAGAGGCTGGATGGCCATCTGTTGGGATTGTGCATTCCTGCATGGCAGGGGGTTGGACTAGATGGCCCTTGTGGTCTCTTCCAATTCTATGATTCCTTAGCTAAGAGTGATGTAATCCAAACATTTGTGAAAGGAACAAAATTACTGGTTGTAAATTTTGAGTCTGAGAAAGAGATTAGTTGGAGATTAGCAAGCATTTTAGGTGCCTGAGCCAGCCTAAGGAGATTATCAGATGCACTAAATATGGCGTGATAACAACGCCAGGAGATCACAAAAGGGCTTGATTTTCAGACGACGACGTGCCTGGCTCGTCATGCTCCCAGGCTGGTCCCGTTCTGTCTTTGTTCTATTTTATTTACGGACTAAGCCGTGAATAGAGCGCCTGTTCCGTTTCTGTAACGGAATGTCAGGCATCTGAAACTGTGCCCCGTTATGCTGGAGTGATGCCAGCTTTAATGGGAGGTCTGTGCCGAACACTTCTGGGTGTGATCAGGAGATCCAGGTAAGTGACACACTTTTTTTGTACCCTCCCCGGGTTACTTGGCTTTTTAAAAGCATGTTTAGGTGCTTGGTTTGAGTTTTAGAGTGTATTTTTCCTTTAAGGTTTGAATTTACCGCATGGTCATCCTCACGTGAGAATGGCCCAGGTTTTCAAACCAGGAAGTGAATGCAGCACCGTGAGAGCTACATTCACTCCTGGGCTTCTGAGGGGAGGGGAGGATCATGCTATAAGGTAAGTGTGAATGTTTTTGTTCGCATGCTGGGACGGGGACGGGAGGGTGGCAATAGAGGAGATAGCGAGACGGGACGCTATTTTTGTCCCCATCTGAAAATCTCCTGAGACATGTTGCTTTTGGAGGCAAAGAGGGTGCTTCTTCCTTTCCAGGTTTCCTCAGCATTGGTGAGGGGACAGTGTTCTCCATTTCTTCTGAAGAGATGCCAAATCAACACCATGGGGTTGAGGGCAGGCAGTGTATGTGCAATACAGCTAGTCTGCTCCAGATCCTCCCAGCATCTGTCACTTGAGGAGATTGTTTTATTCTGCCTAAAGGCCAGCGGATATGCTGACTGAGGGATTGTCCCCTAGTTTCAGCGTAATGGTAGGGCCAGTTCTGTAGGGTGATGAAGGAATTAGGGGCATACTTATCAAATTTGCAGATGACACCAAATTAGGAGGAGTAGCTAATAACCTAGAGGACAGGATCAAAATTCAAAATGACCTGGATAGACTGGAGAGCTTGGCCAAAGCTAACAAAATGAAATTCAATATGGAGAAATGTAAGGTACTGCACTTAGGGCGGGAAAACGAAATGCATAGATACAGGATGGGGGAGACCTGGCTGAACGAGACCACATGCGAAAGGGATTTAGGAGTCCTAGTAGACCACAAGTTAAACATGAGTCAACAGTGTGATGCGGCAGCTAAAAAGGTCAATGCAATTTTGGGCTGTATCAATAAAAGTATAGTGTCTAGATCAAGGGAAGTAATAGTGCCACTCTGTTCTTCCTTGGTCAGGCCTCACCTAGAATACTGTGTCCAGTTCTGGGCACCACAATTCAAAAAGGATATTGACAAATTGGAGCGTGTCCAGAGGAGGGCGACTAAAATGGTGAAAGGTCTGGAAACGATGCCTTATGAGGAGAGACTTAGGGAGCTGGGTATGTTTAGCCTGGAAAAAAGACGGTTAAGGGGCGATATTATAGCCCTGTTTAAGTATTTGAAGGGGTGTCACATTGAGGATGGAGCAAGCTTGTTTTCTGCTGCTCCAGAGACTAGGATATGGAGCAATGGGTTCAAAGGAAAAGAGATTCCACCTCAACATTAGGAGGAACTTTTTGGTAGGAGCTGTTCGGCAGTGGAACACACTCCCTCGGAGCGTGCTGGGGTCTTCTTCCTTGGAAGTCTTTAAACAGAGGCTGGATGGCCATATGACAGGGATTCTTTGATCATGATTCCTGCGTGGCATGGGGTTGGACTGGATGGCACTTGTGTTCTCTTCCAACTCTACAATTCTATGATTCTATGATTCTATGATCTGGTCCTGGAGATCTGGTATGGAATTAATTTTTCTGTTGGGGTGATTCAGCTATTTCTTGACCTGTGCTCAGCCTATATACAGTATTTGTAAATAAATAGAAGTATTACACAATGCCAATAAGCCTTCAAGTGACCTTTGTCTAAAAGGGAATGAAACCTGAGTAAGCACTGTGTCCTTGGAACTTTTCATGGCTCAGAGTTGAGGGATAAATACTGTATGTCTGGATTTAGTTTGTACATATTGCATCAAAGCTATCAACTACAATTGATCAAGCAAAAAATAGGTAAATTGGGGTGGGCAGCATGTAGCCCTTGGCCTGACTTCATGTGGTCTTTGACCCTAATTTCAGAAGCCCTCTGCAAACTATCAGTTCAGGCCTATGCTGGAGCACTCTTTCCTTCTAAATGGGAGGAAGCAGGAAGAAAAGCGAGGTTTTATGCCAGTCACTTATTGGTTTCTTTGAACAGAAAAGAACAGAAAAGTAGTGAATTTTCTTTTCTTTTTTTTACAAATTTAATGGTAATTCATGACTTTTGGGTGCATTGCAGCTAGTTACACAACACATTACTTTTAGGGAGCAACTTTCCAAGGTCTGGGCTTTCATAAAACAACAACAACAACAAAACAAAATGTGAAGTTGAAGGCTTTCTCGGCTGGCATCCATAGATTTTCCTTGGGTTTTTTCCAGGCTGTGAAACTATTCCAGGACACGGCCTCACAGCCCAGAAAAACCCCAAGGAAAATCTAAAAAAACAAAACCCAACCAAACCTAACAGCAGAAGAGTTGCATTGTTTTTCAGAGGCCAAATACCAGATTAAATCATGGGTCCTGTTGCAAACATCATCTCCAGATGGAAAAACAAAAACCAAAGGCAGCTGCAACAAGAATGCAGGAGGCATGAGGGAAGAGAAGAATTAAGTACTGAGACTTCTGTTGTTTATGTTCCTATGGAATCTATGTAGCCATTGTGCATTGAGTTTAGGCGGTCTTTCTCAAACTGATGCCTTTCAGATGTGTTGGTCTGCTATCTCTTCATTCCTAGCTGTGCTGAGAAGAGCGAGTATAAGGTTTTCACTTTAGGGTTACTATGAAGTCAGCATGTGGAACTTTCCAGGCGTCTGTATTGGTGTTTTCTTTTTTTAACTGTACATAAATGACTTGGAATTAGGAGTAGTGCGGTGGGTTGTATCCATACTACCCATTTATAGCAGTTTGATACCACTTAAAATGTCACTCCTCCTTCCTTCCTATGGAATCTTGGGATGTGTAGTTTTTCAGAAGTACTTAGAATTTCCTGTCATAGACTTCTGGTGCCTTGCCAGACTATAAATCCCAGGATTCTGTATGATGGAGTAATGACATTTAAAGTGTTCTCAAACTGCTTGTGCAGTGTGGGTACAACCGTGGACATTTTGCTGAAAACACTGACTTAATTAGGGTGATTAAGAATAAAAGCAGAGGTCCAAAAATAATTTTTCAACCCAGGGAATGGTTGTTACAATGGTAAATGGAATTCAATGTAAACTGTATATATGTCTCTTTCTGGATTTTCTTTGCAAATGAAGATTCAGGAAGGACTCATCCCGTGCTTTCTGCAAGCGTGCTGATGACTGAAAAGGCCAATCCGAGATAAACAAGTCCGGTTGCAGAAAGCACAGCAGAAGGTCTCCTTGGGTGATGTTTCCGGGTTGTGATTCTTTCTGCATTGTCGTTTCTCTTCAAGACTTGTTCAGCGTGAGTTCTCAAATAAAGCTGCAGCATTGTGGATAGTGCGTCTCCATGCCTCCTGATGTGAGGCCAGGGCGGACTATTGTTGGTGATCAATTTGACCGAGCCTGAGATGTTGTTTCAGGGAGTCCTTGTATCACTTTTTTTGGAGCGCCCCTCTTACGCTGACCCGTGGTGAGTTCACCGTAGAGTACTATTTTTGGGAGGTGATGGTCCTCCATCCTAGAAAATTGCTCTGCCCAGCACAGCTGTGTTCTCAATATCATGGCGTTTTCCATGCTGCCTTACCACATGACGTTATTGTTCTTTTGTTCGAGTCCCATGGGGGATTGAGGTAAAACTGTGTCTTTTTGCTAACTGGAAAAACCCATTAACAAAAAGATGTGGTTTTACTTTGGTTCCCCACAGGACCAGAATGAAAGAACACCAGAAGAATAATGATGTCATGCAATAAGGCAGCATGGAAGACAGAATATTCCAGCTGCAGTGCCGCTTTTCTTTGGACTGTGGTAAGCCCCTTAGAGTGTATTTGTTAGGTGCTCAGTCTCAGCAATGATTTTGTATTGTATACTTGGATTTCTAGCAATAAAATTTTCTGATGAACTGTGAAGCATGTGTTCTATGAATCTGGGAATGCTGATACCTAACATTGAGATAGAGGAGAACAAGGGGAGACAAGACAGAGGTGTATAAAATTATGCATGGAGTGTGGAAAGTGGATGAGGAGGGATGAGTTCCCCCCCACAACATTTCCCATCTGAAAATCACAATATGTGTGGCTAAGCAATATGAGAGCATGATCAAGATGGCAAACGTTATTAACAAGGAAGAACCTATAAGCTAGGAGAGGCTGCAGCAGTTTGCTTTTGCCTGAGCCTACTGAGAAGGTCAAGATTTTGGCCCCACCTCTCCCTTTTGCTGAATTAATTGAGTGCAAACTACTTTTGCACTTTGAACTCAGTTTGCAGCAATTGAAGTAATCTGAGGAGAAAGAAGGGAAGAGGGAAGAGGAGAGAGAAACTGGGACACTTTAAAAGAAAATGAAAAAATGAGATGATGGAGAATAAATCTGGACCGTATGGGCCAAGTTGGGGTACTTGGAGGGTATGCCCCTCTTTCTCATATCTAGACCCACATTTCTATTCAGAAGTTGGATGGTGGGAATGTCAGGACAAATTAAAGAGAGTAATGTTTCACACAGTGCCAGGCTGCTGTTGGTGTAGTTCTTGCCAGCATAGTTATTCCTAGATTATTATGTTCCCTCCATCCTTGAGAGCCAGCATGTTGTAGTGGTTTGAGTGTTGGACTATGACTCTGGAGACCAGGGTTCGAATCCCCACTCAGCCATGGAAACCCACTGGGTGAACTTTGATAAGTCACACTGTCTCAGAGGGAGGTAAAGGCAACCCCCTCCCCACAGATCTTGTGAAGAAAACTGTGATCGGTTTCACTTTAAGGTTGCCATAAGTCAGAAACAATTTGAAGGCACACAACATCAACCTTGCAGGCCCGAGATTCTGGAGGCAGAAGAGGGAAGGATACATTATCTTTCTACATCTGTTAATGATTCCCTCAAATGAACCAGACCTGCTTCAGTCTTGCATGTATTATTCACAGTTTGGAAAATTAAAATACTTTTGAGAAGTGACCCCCCCCACCATGTCACTTTTTAGTTACTTTTTAGTTTATTTAAAAATATATTTAAACATGCAAACACAGTCAAAGATTCTCCTAAATGCCTTCCCCAGTAATATGTTAGGAGTATCAATCAATCAATCAATCAACCAATCAATTAGTCAGTCTATCAATTATTCTATTTATATCCTGCCTATCCCCAAGATTGGGACTAAAGCTGTTTATAGATTAAAAGAAATAGAAGTACAGTATGGCCTCCATATCCACAGGACCCATATCCGCAGATTCATTTACTTGCGTCCCCTCCAAAATTGGTGTCTCTAGGCATCTTCTAGATCCTTCAGCATGATTCTATACTATGTTTCTGCCGGAAACTGACCATAGAGTTGTGCTGGAGGACCTAGAAGATGCCTAGAGATGTATTCTCTTTAGGAATTGCATCCATTGCGTCTCTATGGTATGCTTGGGCCAGAAGTATTTCATTTTAAGAGTCTTCAGTATTGTCGTGGTTTCCAGTATCCACGGTAAGTGCGGAACGTATTCCCTGTGGATATGCGGGTCATATCGTATCAAGTAAATGTCTTTCATGACACTGCAATTTTAACTGTATTACCAATTGTTGTGTTACTTTTTAAAAGTAATGATGTTGGCAGCATTTGTCACCCAAATAATCTGTTACAGGTTATGTCTTAATATGTTACGTTGAAGCAGATGTAACTACTTATAAAATGTCTAAAAACCTATCAGCTTACCTAATAAAGAATTTCAATATTTTGGGTTATAGACGAATGGCTCACAGCTGGAAAAAATGCTACCATTTTATTTTTAAAAATATTTTTAAAGTATTGTTACTGCTCTCCCTTTTGAACACCTTTTAAAGGCAGCCCCATGCACAGCACAGTACAGTAGTCCAACTGGGAGGTAATGAAGACATGAAACACTGTTGTCAAATCCCCCTTCCTGAATGTTTGCCTGTATTCTACATCAGCAACTTGGTTACATATGCATAATTAAGTAACCTCTCCTCTCTTTCATCTTGAGTTTTACAGACACTCAGGACAGCTTGTGGTTTGAGGGTGCCCTTTTCAAAAATGCCCTTTGCTGGGCACCCCCCCCCCATTCAGTGCAGAGTAGCTCTCAGGAAAGTATTCCCATAAGGCAGTGTGGAAACAGGGGAGGTTCTCTCCTTATGTAGAAGTTTGGTCTGGATGACCTCAGAGATCATACAAGTCTCAGAAATGCTATGCAGGTTAAAGAGTTATGGAACAGTGGCATTGCTGATGACAGTCATTCCCATTAGTTGTATCTTGGTATCTCCCCCACAACTTCCTACATATTGAACTCCTGTTCTCTTAAAATAGCTCTATCTATATGGCAGACTTTAGTGTATTGATTTATTTCCAAAGTTGCCTTTGGCACTGAATCCGTTCCTCACCTCTCTAACTTTGTAATGCTGCACTGAAGTCCTGGTCTGATAGAAGTCCCTAGGATAATTCTGAAAAGGTCACCAGAAAACCTGAAAATGGAATCTAATTGCATTTTTTTTAAAAAAAACTCAGAATGTCAAACATTATAATCAGCTTGTTCAGTCCAAGGTAAGCTCCATTATGTTCATCAGGGATTCCTCCAAGAGAGTGCATGTAAGATTTTAGTCTTAAAGCACAAAACAGCTACCTGAAGGATTGTTTGCTTCTATACAAACCTGCCAGAATGTTCAGATCTTCTGGAGCAGAGTCTTTTTCAGTATCTAGTTGGACAAAAAAAATTGTGAGTTGGGGAAAAAAGTGCAGTTAGAAAACATATAACATGAAGTTGGAAGAATGGGAGGGAAACTAGATACGTTAAGTTTAGTAAGTGTTTATTATTCTCTTAAATGACAGGGATAGTATATGCACAAATTAATATGCAATTTTAAAACAAGCTGCTCAAACTGTATTAAAACACATTTTTCATTTTGGTGAACACCTCTCTTTATCACCTTTCCCCCCCTCCCCCCCAACCTTTTCATCTTTGGACAGGTAGCACTTTGTTGCATTCTTATAAATACTCTTGAAGTACTCTTGCTTTTATATACCCTCCAATTGTCCTGATTTGGCAATGACGGTCCTGATTAATCCCCTGTCATCCCACTTTTTCAGCTGTTTAAAAATGTCTCAGTTTATCTTGTCTCCTCTCATTTCTTCTTCGTCCTGAGATGTAGTATGTGGGGAAATAATCATTGTAATGTAAAAGCAATCTTGTGTACCTCATTCACATCCTAAGATAAGTCTAGGGTTTTTCCCTGCATGCCTTTTGTTCTCCCAAGTTCCCTTCCTCTTATTTCACTGGGCACTTCCAGCCAACTGGAGTGCTGGGTCATTCAACTCATGACCTAATTTAAATTTTATTGCTGTGTGTAAGTTCTCTTTTAAGTTTGAGTCTCCATGAGGCTGGAGCCATCTTTAGCCATCTCCATCTTAAGACATCTTAAGCTTTCTTTCCTGTAACCATGCAATGATGTTTACCATGCAGCGTGTAGGCTGGGTGAGTGTTTTTCCTACGCTAAATACCATTAGTTAGTTAGGAACCTCTTTTTAAATTTGTTTTAGTATGCAGATTGAGATTGATATATCTTCAGTAAACTTTGATTTGCATTTTAAACTGACTCCTTTGTTTTGTAATGAGTCTAATTTAACTGGGTGATCCCAGACCTCTGAACACACTTTTCTTTTAAATGTTAATTGAGCTTAAGTCAGCATTCTTAAGTGCACTCTGCATGAAGTTAAAAGTAAATGAATGATTTTTAACTCTCTTTTTAAAAGGAGATAATTCTTGTTGCTTTTTAAAAGGACTAGATCCTGGAATTTTTAATACAATTTTATTTTTTAGACTCATTACTCCTACATGAGATTACTTCAATTGCTGGAAACTGAGTTCAAAGTACAAAAGTAGTTTTCATTCAAATCAATGGGGGTGGAATCTTCCCCTTCCCAGTAGACTCTGGCAAAAGCAAACTCCTACAGCCTCTCCTTGCTTGTCTGTTCTTTCTCATTAATAACTTTTGCCATCTTGACTACACTCTCATGTTGCTTGGCCACATGAGTTTCAGTTTTCATTTGTGAAATGTTGGAGGGTATGTTTTTGTGCTTTAAGCCTAGCTTGCTTGCTATGTTTCTTCTTCTGCAGTCAATGCAAAATAGCTGTCCTCAGCCAGTGATGGTATTATTAGTAAGAGACTATATTGTGAGTCTTATTGACTGCAGTGTAAAATGACCTAGTTTTAAGTTGTCAGATGAGTTGTGATCCTGGGTTACTTTTATACTACAGAATTATAGCACTTTGATGCTACCTTAATTGCTTCGCACTGCTACTTTAATTGCCATGGTTGCATCTTATGGGATCCTGGCATTTGTGGTTTGGTGAGACACAAGACCTATCTAGCAGAGATTTCTAAATTTCTCATGGAACTACAAATCCCTGGATTCCATAAGATGGAGCCATGGCAGTTAAAATGCAATCAAAGTACTAGGAATAGCATGAAAGAGACCTTGGTGCAAACAAGGGAAGTCCAGTTTTAGGGCTTGTTTATATGAGGCAATAAAATGTGGATTGATGTGCAGTAATGCCAATTTGCAGCAGCTTTAATTTGTCTTAACAATTTTTTTTGCAAGATCACAGGCATGCAAAGCTATCCATGTTCATTGTTCAAATGGGCATGCCTGTGAATCAAGATGGAGTGTGTGAGTGAATTACTCGTGTTTTTATTGTTGTCAGTTGACGCCACCAAACAGTATTTTTTAAAAGCATATCCAAGGTGTGGAAGTGCACTATTCCTCTTAAATAGGAAAAAAAAAAAAAAGGGGGGGGGACCCTGTTTTATTGCCTGAGTGCATGATTGCTATAGTGAAAATCCAACATGGCAGTTTTGGGTGCTTGCCTTGTTAGCAAGATCTGCCCTCTGCACATGTCCAAACTATCAGTTTTCCACTTCTGCTCATATCGGGAATGTGCACCAAAGCAAACCGGTTGTCCAACAAGTGAGAATGTGCATTCCCCACGGAGCTTTAAAAAGCATTGGGAAAAGCCGCAAAGGCTTTTCCTGTGATGTTTTTGGCGTTTTTGGCCCCCCCTCCTCCCGAATATGGCAGATTGATGCAGGATCTCATTAAGACATGCATTCACAGGCATGCCCATTTGAACAACATGACTGCATGCCTGCGATCTTGGGGGAAAAAACCTGCTGGAGACAAACGAAAGCTGCTGCAAATTGGTGTTAGTGAATATCAATCCACATTTTATTGCCTCTTATAGACAAGCCCTAAATTAACAACAGCAACCATAGACTCCTGTGATTATATTATCTGAGTCTAAGGGCTTTCAAAGATACTAAGATTCCTGTGAAGAAGCAATCTTATATCAGGGATTCCGCTCTTCAAAAAGCTTCAAAAGATAAAAGCATGCTTCTTGAAAGGGCTGGACAAATATTCCCACATTTACACAGAAGAAATATATTAGGACTTCTAAACATATAGAAAGTTATAAAAGAGACAGGAAACTTTAATCAAGAGAAAGCAAAGAGAAAAGCATGCTTTCTGCAGTTGGCAGTTCTTTTAAATCTTGCAGTAAGCATACTTAGCACCTTTTTTAATGGCTTGCCATCAAAGACCTTTTTTTAAAAAAAAGATGCACACACACACACACACACACATGCAAAACAGGCCTTGGGTCTGTAGGAATATTACTGCTTTTTCTGATTTTAATGGATTTTGTTGTGATTTTAATTGTTTAATTATTGAATTTTAATTGCTTTAATTATACTTATTGTTTGCTCACTTTTATGTTTTCTGTTTTTGTACAATTACACTGATCATGTTGTAGGTTTTGTTTGATCACATTTCTATTGCTATTTTAAATTATGTTCAAGAAACTTCGAATAACAAAAAGGGTGAAATCTGAAAAAGTAGGGATAGAACCAACCAGCGGCAGCATCTACTGAGTTAGGGGAACATGATCGTGTGAAGCCTGTCTTATACTCAATGAGACCATTGGTCCTTAATTATGGGAATAAATCTCCAGAGCTTCAGGGACCGGAAGTCCCATTATTTTCAGTGGCATTTGCTATAATCCATGGTTTCCGGTATCTGTGATAAGTCCGGGAACTGAACCCCCATGGATATGGAGGCCCGACTGTACTTCACCATTCAGTCAAAATCAGTTCCAATATGGCTTATGTGCAATCAATAACAGAGACAGTCCCTGCTCTGAAGTTTACTGTATAAAAGACACAACATAAAAGGAAACAAGGATGTAGAAGGTAGAGGAACACTAAGAAACTCAGACTGAACTCCTCTCTTTAGGCAACCTGCTTATATTCTGGCTAGTTAACAGCTATAATGCAACTAATGCCCTTTTACAATGTTGAGTACTCCCGGTTTTGTGGCTCTTTTAACTATTCTTTTTAATAATGTTATTTGTTTTAGACACTGATCGAGCTTTAGCGCTTCTGGAAGACTATTGTAAGAAGCTGAAAAAGCCAGAGGAGCAACAGCTGAAAAGGGCCATTAAGAAAGTGATGGGCATCTTTAAAAGCAGTTTATTCCAGGCACTGCTAGGTATGTACATTCAGCTAATGCTCATTTTCCTGGTTGGTGTGATTCATGTATTTTTTTGAATGCTAAAAATATATGATTCCTAGACTGTGCTTGTGCATTGGCTTGGAAATGATCAGTGAGTACCACCCGTGATGCAGGAATGTCCTAGGTACATGCTAAATACCGTATGTTCATGTTATTAACTGGTATGTTGTGGTAATCCGAAAGGGGTGGGGAGGATTAATTTGCTGTTTTTCTCACAGAAATCATCCCTGCTTACAAATATTAGCTTTGCTATGGGGACCTATCACTTCCCCTAGTGGGTAAATCTTTAATGGGAAAAATCTTTGGGAAAGTGCTTCACATTGGAATAAATGGCAGAAGGGAATGTGTTCATCTCATTCCCCCACAGCAGTAACCCTGACCCCATTTGGCACTTCTGCTGCTGTTTGCCCCAACTTTAAAGATCTGTTCATACTGTTTGAATGTCTTTTTCTTGTTTGGCTCAAAGATGAGGTTGGATGAATGCTCCATGGTGATGTTGAGAGAAAGAGATGATTCTGCCACAAGCATTTGTTTTATAGAGAGGATATGGCCTTGTCTGCTTGGATAGAAATGAGTGTATCATCCTGTCCCCCCACCCTGAAAGTGTTCTAAGATTTTGGAGTATTCCAATGGAATGCCTGAAAAATTCTTACAGTGGTTGTTGTTCTGTCTTTCTCAACCTTCTTCCCTCTGTTAGGATCTTACTGAAATAGAAGTTTCCTGGAGCTGGTTATTTGAATTTTGAGAAACAGTCATGTGTAGGCTCTTCAGTTGAAAAGACAAGATCACTAGTTGTAGTGAGTTGTGCTTCCGCTAACAGGCAATGGAGTCTTTGTTAGCATCATGGCCAAATGTTAACAGCTGTCCATTGTTACAGAAAGAGGCAACTTGTATTAGTGACTTTGATACTTTTTGCATTAGTTTGGCAGTGGGGGGCTGCCAAAAGATATGAAGGCTAAGAATGGACTGGGGGAGTGTATTTTCCCTTTTTGTTAACCTGCTTGCACAGTTCTCGTGGCTATGGGGAATGGATGGTGGTTGTACACTTTGATTTTCTTTGTTTGCTTCTGAACAACTCTTTGGAGTCATTTTCTAGGAGCCTCACATAGGGTTGAGGTACACACCAACCTGGGGCTCTCCATTTTTCCAGCAATGGAGAATTCGATTGGTGGCCAGGGATCATCTTGACATAATTAGTTGTTTAGTGACCCAGTTCTACCATTGGCTTTGAGGGGATGCTGGGCCCCATCAGCAAAAGCCCTGGAAGGTTCCTCTGCTGTGTGCCATCTGCTGCATCATTTACCACCAATACAGCATATAGGAGAAACATGCATCAAGTCTTCGACACCCAATGAAGTATGGGGGAGACCTGGAACTACACCCAGCTCCAGAACATTAATGTTAGAAGTACATTGTGACAGGAATGATGATAGGAATCTTGGATCTATTTAATGAGGATAAAGATGTGGGGAAATGTGTACAGAACAAACCCAAGATATCTCTTTTTCAAGAAGAGGACTCAAGTGTAAAGAGGAAGGGACAAATGACATCAGTTGCTATATAATTTATCAGTCTATGACTGGAAAGAAAATCAGCATAGATCAGAGCAAGTAAAGGACACTCTAGGAAACCCAAGGAATCCTTCTCTCTCCCCTGGTTTCCACATGCAAATGTACTTCTTTCTGGGTTCTATGGGGCCAATTACAATTGAATGTTGCAAACACAGTCACAATTTTCAAGTCCTAGTATATATTTATGTGTCTATATCAACAATACAACAAATTGCATATTAAATTAAATATGCATGCATTGTCCCCAAAAGTTCAATGCATCCAATGAGGTGCCAGTGCAGGACTTGACTGCCAGACTCTTCTGCCTATGCTGTTCAGTAGCATTGGAACATTTGGATGCAATCTTAAAGCCCTAAACTATATATATATATGTGTGTGTGTGTGTGTGTTGCAAATGCAATAAAGAAATTATACCACAAAGAATTTATCACTTTTGTGCTTTCCTAAATACATAAATGAAAATACCATTCCCTTACCTTATTCAAGTTGAAAAGGGCTACTCCTTAGCCCTGGCTCCTTCTCTTTCTGAACTCAGCTAGTAAGTACAGCCCTTTCCTTAAGAATTTCCCACCCACTGGGCCAAATCATTCGTTCATAGGGTTACACAAACACTTCACTTGTAAACTCTGTTGTACTTTGACACTCCTCACCCCTTTAACTAGGCTTCAAGATGCTGTTTGACTCCAGCTCCCAACATTTCTCACCACTAATGGTAGCTAGAGCTACAAAGATTTGGTCTTTGGGAAAGAGGAGATGGAACCCACCACATATGCTTTACTAGCTCTCACAAGAGGTCTGTTTCCCACCAGTGATGGGTAGGAAAGACTCAGAACCACTACAAGGAATCTGTCACCTTGTAGCAGGAGGAATGTTAGTCCTGCAGCTTGTTGTTCTGTTCACAGTCCAACAACATCTGTAGGTCCACTCTGTAGAGACTATAGGTCTACCTTGATCTTTCCTTCCCCAAGACAAGGTCTTTGGCAGTGGATGCTTGCAGAGGTTTGAACATAAATATGGTGAGTGCACATCTGTATCATATAGTAGTCATTTCTACTTGGCCTTTTAGTTTTAGACATACAGACTGCTTACATTAATCAAGAGACTTACTCTATGATTGCTCAGCACTCACTAATATTATTCTGAACTGACTTTGTTTCTTTTAATTTCCTTCCTTCCTTCCTTCCTTCCTTCCTTCCTTCCTTCCCTCCCTCCCTCCCTCCCTCCCTCTTTCTTGTTATTGGATTAACATAAATTATTACAAAATAGAAAACAAAAATGTAGTGGACATAACCTGTTCTCAAGTGGCATCTCCCACTTTAATTTTGCTGGCAAGAATTTGAGCGAGGGTGTTCCCAAATGGAAATCTTGCAGTTTCCCAGCTCCTTTTACACTGGTTACAGTTGTGCTTGGACATCAGTCAGCGAAAGTTCAGGGAAAAGTATTGTGGGGACAAGAACTGCCAGAATCTCCCTACCTATATGGTGGTTGGCTATAGAAATCTGGGTGTGTGCTGGCTGGGTGAATCTAGGAATTGTAACCCAAAAAGGTAACTTTTCCAAGCTCTACTTGAGTCAATGTAACTTTGGCCTTTGGGGAATGCTGTTGATACATTTTGCAGACATTATAACTTTAAACAATTTCTTTTTAAAATGTTAAACAACAGCAATGACATTGGATTATGTTTAACATCACTTACATCAGGACAAGTGTGCCTTTCCTGATGTTGTTGGACTACAAATTGCACGAGGCCTCACCATCGGCTTGTACTAGCTTAAGGTTGATGGGAGTTGCAGCCCAGTAGCAGCTGGAGAACCACAGCTGCACATTTTGGCTATCTTCTATGGGTTATCTTCCATTCTGTTATTAACTATTATAACAGATTTATTCAGATGATTATATCTCAGTTTGTTAATTCAAGTTATGCACAAGACATCTGCATCCTCATGAAGCTTCTTTGCTTCTGCCTTCACAGAAAGTCTCTCATTAGCAGTAGTTTACCATGTTGTCCAAATTTTGTAACCATGAGCACTAGCGTTGGAACAAGCCAGGATATTAAACCATGATTTGAAGTTGTGTAGTATCCACGTTTGTTCTAAAGCTGGGAACGCAGTTTCCCAGTTTAGACAAAAATACAGAACTGTGGTTAATTAGAGGCATTGTGGCTTAATTGCAACTCAGGTAAATAGAAAAAATTCACCCACATGCTGGTTTAATAAAGTGAGATATGATCTTCTCAGCCAACCACACTTTTCTTACAAACATATTAAATCAACAGGCTGGGGAGGAAAGTAAATTCATAAGTGACAGTGCATTGATTTTTGACTCCTTATTTTGAATGATCTTTTCTCATTCCCACAGTGCTCTTTTATTTCATTAAGGAGGCTTTTGGAATGGTAAAACATGCGTAATCTCTCATTATAAAATTGTTTTGCTCTTCTGATGGCTTAGATCAGCTGACACAACTAAGTGACTGACTATTCAGTACATATTTATCATTCTGAGATGATGTCATTACATAATCAATAATCAGGCTTTATTATGTAATCAAGTTTTTTTAAAAAATTACTACAAGCCTGACATCTGGCACCATTTTGTTGGTTGCCTTCTACTTATCTATGCATTATTACAGACATCCTCAACCTGGTGTCTTCAAAATGGGTTGGCCTGCAATTGGGAAGTTATGGAATTATGGGAGTTGTAGGCCAGCCCATCTGGAGGGCACCAGGTTGGGGGAGGTTGTGTTGAAATATTAGACATTTTCTGTGCTTTGATTTCCTGATTTCCTTAGTTCTATTGCTGCCTTTGTAGACATTGCCTTAACTGTCTATTTAGAGTTCTTTTTCAGCCCTATTTCATCACACTAGTTGTGTTGGGTTACAAAATTTGAAATCTACAAAAATGAAGTTAAAACCTGTTTTTAAAAAATGGAAGGCTTTCATGGTCGGCATCCATAGATTTTCCTTGGGTTTTTTCCGGGCTGTGAGGCCTTGTTCTGGAATAGTGTTCTGGAAAAGAAACTATTCCAGAACACAGCCTCACAGCCCAGAAGAAACCCAAGGAAAATCTATGTTTTAAAGCTTTTTATCTTTAAAAAAATGTTTTAAATACTTTTAAGTATATTTTATTCTTTTAAATATTGTGATGTTTTAATGATGTTATTGGTTTAATTCTGTTTTAATGTGAACTTTTTATAGGTTTTAATTGTGTGTGTTTTTAGAAACACATTTTAAAAAAATCAATTCAGTGAATTTTGAGGTGTTTTCTGACCTTGCTGGAATTCTTGCTGTGACTTTAGCAATTGGGGAAGCATCATAGTTAGGATTAGCATAAGGATTTATTATCATTTCTAAGCTGTATTTCCTGCACCCACTGAGAAATTCAGTTTGTTGTTGTTGTTTTGTGCTGTCAAGTCGACATATGGTGATCCCATGAATGAGATACCCCCAAGAGACCCAGCTATTAACAGCCTTGCTCAGATCTTGCTTACTCATGGCAGTGGCTACTTTGATTGCGTTTATCCACCTATAATACAATCTTCTTCTTTCCCTGATGAATCATGTCTTTACAGTCTTTCCCAGTGAATCATGTCTTCTCATGATATGCCCAAAGTATGACAGCCTTAGTTTAGTTATTATGGCTTCTAGTGAGAGTCCGGGCTTAACTCGTTCTCAGGCCCATTTACTTGTCTCTTTGGCAGTCTATAGTATCTGAAAAACTCTTCTCCTGCACCACATTTCAAATTAGTTGATTCCCCCTCCCCATCAGCTTTCTTCACTGTCCCACTTTCGCATCAATACTGGGAATATTATGGCAACTATGACTTTGGTATTGAACGATACATCTTTATACCAGCCTACAGACAACCAGAGTATGTTATGTCAGCTTCTCAGCATCATGGTTCACTGAGAAATAGCATGCAACATTTTTTGTTCCAATATTTTACATTGGCTGGGGCAGGGGAAGTACCATGCTAGCAAAAAGCAAGAAGTTTTTTGGGTAAGTTAAAAACAAAACAAACTCAACACATGGCAAATGGCTGAAACACGAAGACACCCTTTACAATTCTTCCCATGAAAATGTTGTCAAATGCCTACACTGTATGTAGGTCCAATTCTGTGTGGATTCTGGAAAAAAAAGAGGTGACTCATAGATTGAAATGTGCTATCCTGGTGCTTGAGAGGCAAAAACTAGTAAATTTATTATGGCTCATGTTTTCTGGGTCTTGCCTGATTTGTCAGATTCATGATGTTTTACCTTCAGTTGGAAGATGTATGTGTATGTGTATGAGAACAGGGATTGTAAACAGGAAATGAGATGAACAAGAGACAGACAGGGATAATTACAGTACATTAACAGTGGTCGTTAGCAAAACAGTAGTTGGGTGGTAACATAGTCCTTACATTAATGTGCTGCTTTACAGTGTGATGAAGTGTGATTAAAAGACTTTGTCCTGATCCAAGCCATGAGGGACAGAGTTTAACCTCTTAGAATCATAGAGTTGGAAGAAAGCACAAGAGTCATCTAGTCCAACCTCCTGCCCTGTAGGAATATACAACCAAAGCATTCCCGACAGATGGCCATCCAGCCTCTGTTTAAAAACCTCCAAAGAAAGAGACTCCACCACACTCTGAGGCAGCACATTCTACTGCCGAACAGGTCTTACTGTCAGGCAGTACTTCTTAATGTTTAGGTGGAATCTCTTTTCCTGTAATTTGAGTCCATTGCTCTGTGTCCTAGTCTCTGGAACAGCAGAGAACAAGCTTGCTCCATCCTCAATACAACATCCCTTCAAATATTGAAACATGGCCATCATGTCACCTCTTCACCATCTCTTCCCCAGGCTAAACATACCCAGCTCCCTAAGCCGCTCCTCATAGGGCATGGCTTCCAAACCTTTTACCATTTTGGTTGCCCTCCTCTGGACACATTCCAGCTTCTCAATATCCTTTTTAAATTGTGATGCCCAGAACTGGACACAGTATTCCAGGTGAGCTCTGACCAAAGCAGAATAGAATGGTGCTATTACTTCTTTCGATCTAGACACTATAGTCCTATTGATGCCACCTAGAATCACATTGGCTTTTTAACCTGTCGCATCATACCGCTGACCCATGTTCAGCTTGTGGTCTACTAAGACTCCTAGACATCTTTCGCATATACTACTGTCAAGTCAGGTTTCACCTATCCTATATCTGTGCATTTCATTTTTACTGTCCAAGTGTAATATCCCACATTTCTTCCTGTTGAAATTCATTTTGTTAGTAATATTTATATTTATTTCCAAAAAAACCACACCCCAAAATGGATTTACATAATAAAAACTTACAATAATATCATGCCGCCCCTCCTCCTAATCCCAGGCCCCTGGGCCTCCAGGCAAGAGCCCTGTCACCCCCCTTGTGGGGGCCATGGGATGGAACTATTTCAGTTAAGGTGGCATCATAGCACTACAATTGCCTAGGGTGAAAGGCCTCTGATTTACTAGGAAGAGGTAAGTTTGTCAACTGATTTGGAAAAACAAAACAAAAACCCTAACCTGTTCCTGTGCCTTCAAGAGCATTTTAATCTGCCAAAATCTTTATTAGGTGAAGTTTTTAATGGCAGGCAGATTAACATGATCAGGCTTCATTTTATCTGTTGGTCCAAGATAAAGACTTTTTGGAATGACGTACATAATACGATCTTGCCTGGTGGTACAGTTGAGTGTTCCCTTATATCCCCTTGCTAATCTTATTAGGTTATTTAGAAGAGTTCATTTGAGATCAAAGACTGTTAATTTGGAACTTACTAACTACTGCAAGAATTTGGGTGATTCAAAAGTGGAGAAGTACATTCATCTCCTCACTTATAGATGATGTAGGTTTGGAAAACTGCACAATTGGCAAAACTTAGACTTAGGGATGGTAAACAAAAGTGAGGAAAAAAAATCAACTAACTGGTCTTGTTTTATTTCTCTTATGATATTGATAAGTAAAGTGCTGTGGGTTTTTTTTTTTAAAGAATTGTAATATTGCCATGTTTCTAAATTATGAGATAGATATTTTAAAATATTAATAGGGTGTGTGTTATTTATGTATTGTTCAAAAATTCTTCATATATAAAATGTGATCTATATAATGTTTTGGTATTACAGTAATTTGATTGGGCAAAACTGAATGTTGAATTTCTGCTTGTTGGGATAATGGAAGTGGGAAGGAAGGATGTCCACTCCTGGCTATAGCCTTCTGCACATCCAGACATCTATTTTGGAGACTAGGAAATCCTGTTTCCTTTGGAGGCTGTTTTTGTAGCAGCACAAGGGGGAAGGCAAAGAAGGTCCAAAGCTATACAGGAAGCCCCCGCTTATCTGACAGGTTAGGGACTGGAGCAGTGTCAGAAACTGGAATTTGTCGAAAAGCAGAACCCATGTAGGGAACATGAGGGAATTACAGTGGCTCGCTTGGGACTGCCTGTGCATGCCTGTGGGCACCTGTACCCATCCGCACGCTGTTTATCAAATCCATAGTTAACAGCCAAACCCTCCAGTACAATGGCATCTGCTAAGACCCACAAGACAAGGATGCCAAACTCATGGAATTACAACAAGCATTCCTCAGGCTACAGCACCCACCATATTAACAAAAAAAACTTCTAAAAAAATCAACAAGGCAAAACTTATACCCAGAACGAATCTATTACCGAACAGACTAAAGACAGGAAATGGCAGAACCCCATTAGTGGTCACATACAGCTCCCAGCTGAGAACATTCAGATGTATAATCAAGGAACTACAACCTGTTCTGGACAATAAAGCTGCCCTCTCAAAGGCTCTTGGTGGCATGCCCTTACTTGCCTACAGACAGCCTCCCAATCTCAAACAGTTATAATAATAATAATAATAATAATAAAATTTATTTATACCCCGCCCCTCTGTTAAAACAATCGGGGCGGCTTACAGAATTTAAAATACAATACAAATAAAATCCCTAAACACCCCCACTCCCACCCTCCCCCATAAAAAAACATTAAACAAATATAAATTAAAAACAACTAATCTAAAATCACATTTAAAACTATAAATACAATAAAATATAATAAATGGCCAGCAGCCTAGAAGAGGCCAGGATCCCCTGAGGCCGGGATCTAATTAGGAAAGGCCTGCCGAAAGAGATCCGTCTTTAGTGCTTTTTTAAAGCCACTCAGGCTTGTTATCTGACGGATCTCATTCGGCAGGTCATTCCACAATTTGGGGGCGACTACCAAAAAGGCCCTCTGGGAGGTTGCAGACAGCCTAGATTTTTGTGGCTGAAGCAAATTCCTCCCAGAGGACCGGAGTGCGCGGGGAGGATTGTATGGGAGGAGGCGGTTCCGGAGATAAGTTGGACCCAAGCCATTTAGGGCTTTAAAGGTAATAACCAACACCTTATACTGGGCCCGGAAACTGATTGGCAGCCAGTGGAGAGATTTTAGTACTGGAGTTATATGGTCTCTCCGAGATGTTCCTGAGACCACTCTGGCTGCCATATTTTGTACCAACTGAAGTTTCCGGACCAAGCATGAGGGCAGCCCCATGTAGAGCGCATTGCAGAAATCTAGATGGGAGGTTACCAGCGCGTGCACCACAGTCTCGAGGTCCCTTACTTCCAGGAAATGGCGCAGCTGGCGTATCAGCCGAAGCTGATAACAGGCGCTCCTGACTGTCGCATTCACTTGACTCGTCATCTGAAGCGATGAATCAAGGAGCACCCCCAGACTGCGAACACAGTCCTTAACGGAGAGTGTGACCCCGTCCAGGACTGGAGGTTGCAACCCAACTCCTGGTTTGGGGGCCGCTACCGTGAGCACCTCCGTTTTATCTGGATTTAATCTCAATCTGTTTTTCCTCATCCAGCCCATTACTGCTTTAAGACAATCATTAAGAGGAGAGACGCCATCGGAATTCGAGGCCGATGATCGGGGCAAGGAGAAATAGATCTGGGTGTCATCAGCGTACTGATAACACCCAGCCCCATAACTGCGAATAATCTCACCCAGCGGCTTCATATAAATGTTAAACAGCATCGGGGACAGGATGGCACCCTGTGGAACACCACAAGTAAGCTCCTTTCTGCTGGAGCAGCTGTCCCCGAGCAACACCCTCTGGGACCTGCCCGAGAGGAAGGACCGGAACCACTGGAGCGCAGTGCCTCCGATTCCTAACCCCCTCAAGCGATCCAAGAGGATGCTATGATCTATTGTATCGAAAGCCGCTGAGAGGTCCAGAAGCACCAACAGGGTCACACTACCCCTGTCAATGCTTAGACGCAGGTCATCAGTCAAGGCAACCATGGCAGTCTCAACTCCAAATCCTGTCCTAAAGCCAGTTTGAAATGGGTCTAGATAATCGGTTTCATCCAAAACCACTTGGAGTTGAAGCGCAACTGCCCTCTCAATCACTTTGCTCAAGAATGGTAACATAGAAACCGGCCTATAGTTGTTCATGTCCAGGGGGTCAAGGAAGATTTTTTCAGGAGCGGCCTAACGGCTGCTTCCTTTAAACAAGATGGAACACATCCTTCTCTGAGGGATGCATTGATGATGTCCTTAAGGAACATCATCAAGGCAGTCCCCCCCTGGATGGCCAGCCATGAAGGGCAAGGATCGAGAGGGCAGGTCGTCTTCCTAACCCTACCAAGTAGCTTGTCCACGTCCTCAGTACTCACAGATTGAAATTGATCCAGTAAACTGACATCAACGGAGTTGCTGGACACCTCGTCAATTGTTTCTGCCAAATTACTGGTATCTAAGTCGGCTCTTATCTGAGAGATTTTATCTGCAAAGAAATTGTTAAACGCGTCACAGCAGGCCGTCGTTGGGTTAAGCAATGGGTTCTGCGCAGGAATAACCTGCGTCATCTCCCTTACCACCCTAAACAGCTCTGCTGGACGGGACTCTGCAGACGCAATACGTGCAGAGGAGAAGGATCGCTGTGCTGCACGTATTGCCTCTCGATAGGACCAAAGAAAGTTCCTATGACGAGTCCTGTCGGATAAGAGTCGAGTTTTCCGCCAGTTGCGCTCTAGTCGTTGTCCAACCCGCTTCATTTTCCTAAGCTCTGCTGTATACCATGGCTTACGGTTTGAAGCGGGTTGGAAAGGACGCTTGGGAGCGATCGTGTCGATAGCCTTGGTAAGATCGTTGTTCCAGGTATTAACCAAAGTTTCGACAGGGTCACCGGCGTTACCAACCATTAAACCCTCCAAGGCTTTCTGGAATCCTATTGGTTCCATTAGCCTTCGAGGGCGGACCATTCTAATAGGTCCACCACCCCCGGTGGGGCAGACAGTGGCTCTTAGTTCAGTCTTGACCAGGAAATGATCCGTCCATGACAATGCGGTGGTTTTTATAACCTCCGCCCACGGATATTCCTGTTCCGTGCTGAAGACCGCATCGAGGGTATGACCCGCACAATGTGTGGGCCCGATGACCATTTGGGATAGGCCCATGTTTGTCATGGTTTCCATGAACTCCCGAGCTGCACCAGTCAAATTTGTCAAGCTGTTCTCAAGTGGAATGTTGAAGTCCCCCAAAACTAAAAGTCTGGGAGACTCCAAGAGCAACTCTGAGACCAGCTGTGTCAGCTCGGTTAGGGAGTCTGCTAGACAACGGGGTGGTCGGTATACTAGCAGAATCCCCAAACTATCCCTGGTCCTCAGGCTAATGTACATACACTCAAAGTGGACTGTGTTTCGGACAGGTATCCTGGTCAAGGTCAGATTGTTCTTATAAACCAGAGCCACTCCGCCCCCCCGCCCACTTCCCCTCACCTGCTCACTGACAGAATACCCGGCTGGGAGGGCCTGCGCCCATGTGACAGCGCTATCCTCTCCCAGCCAGGTTTCTGTGAAGCAAGCCAGGTCGGCATCCTCATCCAAAAGTAGATCGTAAATAATATGAGTTTTATTCTTAACCGACCTGGCATTGCAGAGGAGCAAAGTAAGGTTCTGTGGAATGTTTGGTACGCTCTCCAATCCATTCCGGGAAACAGGGTGAACTGAAGGTGGGATAGCTAACAAACAGCTATCCCGCCTTCTTTTGTACCATCTGTTCACTCTGTTCCGACCATACCTCCCTTTCCCCAGCACAACTCCAATTTCCGCCCCCACTCCATCCCCGGCCTCAGCTGACGCCAATTGCAAGCTTGGAGTCCCTCTGGCTGCTGGCTGGTGTTCCTGAGGGGTGTGGGAGTGGCTTAAAATGCCAGCCACTCCTGGCCACGCCCCCTCCTGCTGCTGCTCTGCTTCCAGAAGTCCTCAGGGCCCTCCACAGCCCTCTGGCCCGGTGGAATGGGGAGAAGAGGCTGCTTCCGGCTTAGAGTCCCTCTGGCTGCTGGCTGGTGTTCCTGAGGGGTGTGGGAGTGGCTTAAAATGCCAGCCACTCCTGGCCACACCCCCTCCTGCTGCTGCTCTGCTTCCAGAAGTCCTCAGGGCCCTCCACAGCCCTCTGGCCCGGTGGAATGGGGAGAAGAGGCTGCTTCCGGCTTAGAGTCCCTCTGGCTGTTGGCTGGTGTTCCTGAGGGGTGTGGGAGTGGCTTAAAACGCCAGCCACTTCTGGCCACGCCCCCTCCTGCTGCTGCTCTGCTTCCAGAAGTCCTCAGGGCCCTCCACAGCCCTCTGGCCCGGTGGAATGGGGAGAAGAGGCTGCTTCCGGCTTAGAGTCCCTCTGGCTGCTGGCTGGTGTTCCTGAGGGGTGTGGGAGTGGCTTAAAAGTTACTCATCTACAGGAGGACACACAACATGGATGGAAAGACAGGTACAAGACTTTGCCACAAACCCAGATGCTAACTCTGCCCAAACATCTACTTGGGAAATGTCATCACAAGACTTAATTATATAATCCACAATATTGGAGATACTTTCACTTGCTGTGATAAATGCCATCTTCTGTCAACAATGCCCTTCAACAATACACTCTGCACTGGGCAAACAGGCTGATCTCTGCACCAGAGGATAAACAGACATAAATAAGACATTAAGAATGGGAATAATAAAAAAAAACAGTGGCAGAACACTTCAGTCTTCCTGGACATTCCATCTTGTACCTCAGAACAGCAGTCCTTGAACAGAAAAATTACAAAGAAAGATTGGAAAGAAAAACATCAGAATTGGAATATCAACAGTGGGTTGAACAGAGACAATGATTTCCTGGCACACTATGCATATTGTAACACTAGTTAACACCCCAGCATCACGAGAGCATTTTTGCTCAGTTTATTACATCTCTGTACTGGTTCCCAGCCAGCTTTACACTACAGATCACCTCCTATATCCATGTGGGATATGTTCCCAGACTTATTGTTTATAAGTGACACCATGGATAATAGCCAACTGCCATAGAATTCCATAGGATCACACTGGAGGACCTAGAAAATGCCTGGAGAGGATGCCTCTTAGGCACCTGGAGGTTCTCCAGCATGACTATTTGGTCAATTTCCATCAAAGTTGGAATAATAATAATAATAATAATAATAAACTTTTATTTTTAACCCGCCCCTCTGCTCGGCAACCGGGGAGGCATACAACAAGATTAAAACAACAGGAAGTTAAAACAATCATTCCCAATCCTAACCCTCCCACCCCTTAAAACTAAATTAAACTGGTGGAGAATTAAAACAAACATAAAATACAATAGAATGTACAAATTATGGCAAAAAAAAAATGGCAGTGGCGGCAGGGGAGAGGGTAGGCAGTCAACTCCACTTGAGCCAGGAGCCCTGGTGGTGCAGTGGTTAAATGCCAGTACTGCAAGCCACCACGTTGCAAGTTCGATTCCAGCGGGCTCCAAGGTTCACTCAGCCTTCCATCCTTTCGTAGGTCGGTAAATTGAGTACCCAGCTTGTGGGGGGCAATTAGCTAACACACATTGGAAAGAAGCTGTTTAATGCAGTGTAGATGTGTAAATAGCTATTGCTTAAAACAATTTGTAAGCCGCTCTGATAGCCTTGTGGCTGAAGAGTGGGGTATAAATAAATAAATAAATTAATTAAAATTCTGGGAAGGCCTGCCGGAAGAGATCCGTCTTTAACGCTTTCTTGAAGCTATCAAGAGTATTGATAAGACAGACCTTGTCCGGCAGGCCATTCCAAAGTCTGGGAGCCGTAGAAGAGAAGGCTCTCTGGAATACCTAGAGACTTCCCCCCCCCCCACAGTTAAATGAAACCACATTTACCGATACCATGGATATGGGGCGGGAGAGACACCTGTGAATTCCAAGAATTCCCTGCACTATCCATATAGTTATCTACTCACCTTGACTTTAGGCAACATCTTTCCTCCTGCCTTTGTCCCCCAACAGTCATTAAAACTGAACTTGTCACCTCATCACCATACCCACAAGTTTTGCATTTCTATTCCTATTCACACATACAGCCTGCTCATTCATAGCTATAAAGGCCTGTTCCTAGGCACTTCACTCCGTGCATCTGTAGTAGACATATGCTACAAACTTCTTTCTCTCAGTTGCTGCTAGAGTTGCAAAGATTCTGCAAGATCTCTTTGCATGCTGATCCAGAATAACATGGCTATGTCTTTGAATGGATCTCCAGGTAGGTCTGGGGGGGGGGAAACCTTACTTGTCAGCCAAAAGGTGATGATAAAAAGTTTTAGTTATGTATTATGTGGGCTTTTTTGGTGTGCATGTGTGGGGTAGAATAGCAAGAGGGGGTTAGATTAGGTGGGGGAATCATGTTTGTTTGTTTTGGAGTCTGTAGTATTGTTTTTTGTAGTTGTAGTCCCATTTTTTCCTGGTGTGTTTTTTTAAACTTTTAAAATATCTGTGTTTAATAAAAATATTAATAAAAAAATTATTGAAACCTCAGAGAGCCCTTCCACTCTATCAGAACTGATAACAATTGGCTAGATGAACCAATGGCCTGACTTAGTATACAGCTTCATATTAAATACAAAGCTGAGCTATCTATTAAGAGTAGTTTTATTCCACTATTCCATTGTAAAAACAATGCTCAAGGTAGCTCAAAACATATTAAAACAATAAAACACAAAATATATTAAAATGAATAAAAAAGCCCCTAGCAAAATACAAAATAAGGGAGAAGTACAGAAAGCAAACTAGCTTAATTTGAGAAATGCTGCTATGCAGTATGGTTACTATTTTTCTGTTATTGTTTTCATTAAAACGTTTTTAGTATGACTTTCCAGAATTGTCATGTGTTAGGATTTAAGTGTTTCCTTGGTGCCTCTACAATGAAGGGAGGATTGTGCAGCCTTGCAGATGTTGTTGAACTGCAATACCCAGCATTCCTCACTATAACCTATATTGGCTAGGGATGCTAGGAGTTGCAGTTCAACAATATCTGGAGGACTGTACAGTTCCCACCCCTGCAGAAGTTAAATGTCTAACAGTGCGGTCTTATACATGTCTATTCAAAAACATGGTCCACTGATTTCCACTCAGAGATTGGTGCAATACTTTTTTTAAAAGTTACTTGTTGCAAAGCTTAAAATGTAAGATGTAGCTGCCCTCCATACAGAAGCCAACTAGACTGGCAGCTGAATCATAATTCAGCACTGGTAACAGTTCCCCACTGCATCTGAGGCTAACAGTCTCTCTCTATCTCTCTCTGTGGGGATGTGACACACACATTTTTGTCCTACAGCCCCTTTCCATGGTTTTGTGCCTCCTATAATCCACTGCCAAAGCTGGCTGACACACTCTGCTTTATGGTATGTCCAGCCCTACATATTTGCTGATAGATCATAGGGCAGTTATATTTTAATAATCCCTTTAATCAGCGGTGTAGTGGAATCAGGGCTTGGAGGGTCAAAGCCCCAGGACTCATTTTCTCTCTCTGGCTTTTCTTCGCAAACGAAGATTCAGGAAGGACTCATCCCACGCTTACTGCAAGTGCGCTGATGACTAAAAAGGCCAATCCGAGATAAACAAGTCCGGTTGCAGAAAGCACAGCAGAAGGTCTCCTTGGGTGATGTTTTTGGGTTGTGATTCTTTCTGCATTGTCGTTTCTCTTCAAGACTTGTTCGGCGTGAGTTCTCAAATAAGGCTGCAGCATTGTGGATAGTGCGTCTCCATGCCTCCCGATGTGAGGCCAGGGCGGACCACTGTTGGTGATCAATTTGGCCGAGCCTGAGATGTTGTTTCAGGGAGTCTTTGTATCGCTTTTTTGGAGCGCCCCTCTTACGCTGACCCATGGCGAGTTCACCGTAGAGTACTATTTTTGGGAGGCGATGGTCCTCCATCCTAGAAACATGCCCTGCCCAGTGCAGCTGTGTTCTCAATATCATGGCCTCAATGCTGGTGAGCCCTGCTTGCTCAAGGATAGCAACATTCGTCACAAAGTCAGTCCAGTGTATATTTAGGATTGTGCGTAAACAGCACTGATGAAAGCGTTCCAGGAGTCATAAGTGGTGGCGATAGGTGACCCATGTTTCAGACCCATAAAGGAGAATAGACAGTACAATGGCTCTATATACACTGATTTTTGTGCTTCCCCTCAGGTGTTTATTACTCCAGACTCTTTTGTAAAGTCTTCCAAATGCACAATATGCTTTTGTTAATCTGTGATCGATCTCTTTGTCAATCTTGGCATCTGAGGAGATGATGCTTCCCAGGTAGGTGAACTGCTGAACGGACTTAAGCACAGAGTTGACATTTATTAGCAAGGAATATGATATCGTCAGCTAACCTCCTTTGACTCTCTTTTATACTTGAGTTTAGCTGCAATCTCCACACTAGACGGAGGGAAAATGGATTTCCCCCAGCAACAGTGCATTGTTATGAACTATTGCTGTTGTGCCCCCCTAAACTACAAACTCCAGCATACCATAGGATGCAGCCATAGACATTAAAGTGGAGTCATGGTGCTACAATTTTGTAGTGTGAAAAGGCACCAGATGTGCTGTTTAGCAAGAAGGTCTCAAGTAGATGCGATTTTGTGGAGATTTTCAGATGGGCGAAAAAACCCTGTGGAGGTTGGGAGAGAAATGGGGCTGTTCTGCTTCCAGAGCTCTGTTTCACATGCCCCCGTCCTTCTCCCAACCTCCATTTGTTCTCTCTCCATCATGCTTTCATTTTCCTTCCGCTATTTTCCACTAATGGAAACTTCCGTTAGTAAAAAAAAATAGCAGAAAGAAAATGAAAACAGTCCGGAGGGGAAACAAATGGAGGTCAGAGAAGAACGGGGGCGTGTGAAATGGAGCACTGGAAGCGGAACAGCCCCGTTTCTCTCTCGACCTCTGCGGAGTTTTTTTCCCCATCTGAAAATCTCCTAAGTCTCCCACAGTGTTGCTGATGTGGGAAAATACAAAATGGTAGCTGTGGTGGTCAGCTTTGGGCTGCCGAGTCCTAGGTAGCTGCTTCAGGAATCTGTGTGTGTGGTGACCCCAGCCCTTGGATCTTATACTTGTGGAAATGGTGTAAGAGAGGGAATTTTTGGCAGGTTTAGCTTCTCACGCAGGGGAGAGAAAACTGTCAGTTGCTTAAATTGGTGGCTATCATAGCAAGAAGGGCCTGATCTTTTGTTTCCAGCCCCTATACTTAAGTGGATTTGACTTCTTAGCTGCATCAGCTTTTAAGAACTATCATGTTTCTCCTGAGCAGAAATCAGAGCTCATTATTGGGTTGCTGTAAGCGTAATAAATATGAATGAGGCCTTGATTATAGAAATGCATGAATAATTGAAATAAACAACTGATGGATTTGCACTGCTGTGGCTGGAGGGTGTTTTATCTGTGGATCTTTTACTACTCGGCCTGATAGATGCTGTGCCAGTTTGGAAATTTCATTCAGAAGCCCTTCATCAGTGTACCCCCATCCGTACCTCCAAATCCGGCTCACATCAAAGAAGTGGAATATTAGAAAGTCCTTAAAAGTGGAAGAACCAGGTGGAAAACAGCGAGCTAGATCTAGATGGCATTCCGGGTATTGCCAGTCTGAATTCGCCCTATTAGAAAATCTCCTTGCATGTAGAAATCAAGTTATGAAGAAGAGTTCAGGGTTTTCTGTGTAGATGGCTTTCCACCCATGTAATAGCACTTAGCATATAAAGGAGTATTTAAACAACATGAGAACAACTGTTAGGATTGTGTGGTATTTTACTGGCAGAATACAATGGCCTAGTGCTGAATTTTTGATTGTTGAAGCGAATAATCACTCTGTAACGGGTATTTAGAAAAAAGAAAATTTAGTAGCTGCACTTGGTATCTGCACAATCAAACTGCTATTAAAGGTAAACAAGTACATATTGAAGAGTGTACCTATATGTGTGCTACATCTTCTGTGCCAATCACCTTGTTCTTTCATTCCTTCACCTTGCTATCCCATACATTGAGAGCTGCAAGTGAGACCTGAATTGCTGACCTGAACAGGGCAGGGGGAAGGATGGATATGGGGATGTGTCATAGAATCATAGAGTTGGAAGTTGCCCTAAGGGCCAGCTAGTCCAAACCCCTGCTAGTGCAGGAATCCACCACTAAAGTACTCCTGAGAGGTGGACATCTAAACTCTGTTTAAAGACCTCTAGTGAAGAAGAGTCCACCATCTTCTAAGGGAGTCTGTTTCACTCACAAATAGCGCTTACTGTCAGGAAATTTCCCCCAATGTTTAGTTGGAATTTGCTTCCTTGTAATTTGAATCCATCGGTTTGGATTCTTTCCTTGAGAACAGCAGAAAATAAGCTTCCTCCATCTTCCACATGACAGCCCATCAGAGATTTTTAAGATGACTATAATATCACTTCTCAATCTTTTCTGGAGTAACCACACTCAACTTCCTCAACTGTTTCTCATGGGGTTTGCCTGCCACAAATGCCTTTCAACCTCCTCTGGACTTTTGTGTTTGTCAATATCTTTGTGTGGTGACCAAAGCTGGACGTGGTATTCCAGGCAAGGTGTCAGAAAGTGTAAAGGCTACCAATTGCGCTAGGTACCTAAGAGCATCTGGAAGTATGCAACCTTCTCTAGAAGATCTAGCTCTTGTATCTGCTGGGAACCAAGACTATATATTATGAATTAAGTTCATTTGTCAGTTCCAAGAAGAGCAGACCTACTGGAATCAACAGGGACTTGGTAAGCCAACACTTGTGTAAGCTCCACTGATTCATAGGTCTCCTCCAGTTGCAACTACTAATTGGGTTTAGGCTTATGATTTCAGACTGCTTAACCCCCTTTCCTCTCTGACTTTGAATCTCTTTCTCTAAGCTTTTTTTGTTCAAGAATGAAAGTCACTAAAGCCTGTGAAGTCTGCTTTAGTTTGGTTTGTTTTTTTAAGTGGGGAGATGGGGAGACAGAAGAAAGCATCATGGTATTTCTTATGTATAGTTTGGCCCTGATGGTTTTGTAAAAGTATTAGTATTTTAAAATATAGAAATTGTGAGATCTCCCTTCAGGAACTGTTGTTAGGTATTTTTACGTCAACTCTGACTTATGGCAACTCTGCCATTGAGTTTTCATGGCAAGATTTGCCCAAAGGAAATTTGCCATTGCCTTCTTCTGAGACTGAGAGAGTGTGACTTGACCAAGGTCACCCAGCAGGTTTCCATGGCTGAATGGGGATTTGAACCCTGGTCTCCTAGTCTAGCACACAAATTACTACACAATTTGCCCTGCCTCCCTACCTCATGAATCCAGTGTGGGTCCTTTGTCCTTACTAGTTTTCGCTGGAGTTTCCAGCAAACTCCGGAGAAAACTGCGAGTGTTCCAAAACCAGGTTTAAGATAGTATACCCTGAGTCTGGTGTGGATAGGGATGTAGGTTGTGTGGCAATATTGCACCATATTTGGAGATAATGCCACACATCACATCACATGGCATTATCAGGCTAGATTCAGGGGGTAGAATTTGGATTTTATCGCCAGTGTAGAAAAAGCCCTTGAAGGAGTGGCACCCATTCACTCATATGGTAGAAAGTAAAGACAATCTACAGCACTGCTCCCTGGTTGTAGTGATATCAACCTGGCTCTCCTCTAGAAGCTGAGAGAACGGATCTGCCCAAAGCTATTGCAGTAGCAACTCAGGTTACTGCAAAGTATTTCACTGGTGACGTTTCATAAGACAGTTCAATTTTTCTGTGGTTTAAGAGGCTTTGGAGCCTAGTTCTATTACTTAGAGTCTTTGGCTTACTGATAAGAACAGAACTGCACTTCCTGTTTTAATCTCTTTGGAGTGCATTGTAGTATGTGGTTTGTTGTTGTTTGCAAACTGCCTGGAGCACTGTGGGTTGCAAGGAAGGAAGGAAGGAAGGAAGGAGTGTTTATGAAGGGCAGCAGGTTCTGCAGCTTTAAAAAAGAAAAGAAAAGCATAGCCAAAAAAGAAAAAAAAAAGACATAGCTGTATATACAATTTGCGTTGCTTTATTTAAGTAGATGCAAATTTAGGAATAATTAGTAAGATTTAGGACTTTATCAGACACATCCCTTTTAAATGTTCTTTTGCCGGCATAATAAAAAGCATTTTTATGCTGGCAAAAGAACTTCTCCCACCCCGCACTTACCTTCTAATCCTGGCAAAGGCTCCCGGCAATAAAGAGTAAGTGAATAGAGCCCTGTTCACTTCCTCACTCGAAATCTCACATGATTTCATCAAGCGGGAAATTTAAAAATAAAAAGCAAAATAAACATCAAAAAGAGAAGCAAAGCACATACACACACTTAAAAATTCCAAGTATCCCAGGGAGGGTAATAACAAGAGCAAAACCTACCTAGATGTCTCGATCTGACCTGGAAATGTTCTTTCTGGGATGGGCATTGTTGGGGTAAGTACATGATTTAAATGGCCCGAGGTATTGCATGCCGGCAATGCCGGCAAAAAAGCAGCAGAGAGATCTATTGTGTATATATATGTGTGTGTGTGTGTGTATATATATATATATATATATATATAAATTTTATAATCATACATTATATTATCCAATCAATACTTAATTAGTGTAACACATAAAATTACTATAAACATCACAATTTTTCTATTAACTAATTTCAAAAGTTAACATAAATTCTTTACTATAATTCTATTCAAAAATATTAATTCCCCTACCCCCTCCACCTCAGTGCTCCCCTTCACCGGAGCCGTTATCCCTTACCTAATCTTTCCAGAATCTCATTTCTTCTCGTGGAGGTAACCTCCCATCTTTTGTCTGCAATACTTTTTTAACAAATACTTTCCAAATTTTATCAAAGTCACTTTCTTTCCAACTTCCTCTTCTTACTTTGAGTTAACTTATCATTTATTGCCATCTTCCACACTTCTTTATACCACTCCTCCACTTGTACATTTATTTGCATTTTCCAATGTCTTGCTATACTTAATCTTGCTGCCGTTAATAAATTTGTTATTTAATCCTTTTCTGCTTGGTTCCCATTCTCTCCATTATAAATTGACATCAATGCTATGCTCGGTTTCCTTTCTATATTTCTATTCAGAATATTCTCTATTTCTATGAAAACCATTTCCCAAAACTGCTGTACAAATTTACAATTCCACCACATATGCATATATGTACCTATTTCTTGACAACCTCTTCAACAATATTTAGAGTTATTCTTATCTATATTAGGCAATCTTGCTGGTATCAAATACCATCTCCATATTATTTTATAATAATTTTCTTTTATCCGTATCAACATATTTTTAGATGTCTTTGTTTCCATATCTTATCCCATTCATGATCTCCAATTTTTTGTTTCATATCTTCCTCCCATATTCTCTTTAAACATTCCTCTTTGTCTTTTTTTCCTTATTTTTTATCAATATTTTATATAATTCACTTGTAATACCTTTCATACTTTCATTATCATCCCTCTTTTCACCTTTTTTCACCAAATTTTCAAATTTTGTAAATTCCCTTGTTTCTTTATGATTCTTTTCCCAATTTTTAATCCATTGTTCTAACTATATGCAATTAAACCATGAAATTTTCATTCCACATAATTTCTCTCTTATACTCCCTTTCTCATCCATCTATCCTATCCATCCCTCTATTTTATTTAGTCCTCTTTTCTTTAATTCCTTTCCCATTTTTTCCTTTAATTATTTGGGAATGGAAGTACAAGGCTGCTTTTTGACCCTATTATGACAACATTTGATATAAAGAGTTATTTTGCTGACACACTTATGGTTTAAAATATGGTGGGAAAGAAACATTTTTAGAGGCTCAGTCTGATGAAGTCCTGTCTCTCCCCCACCTACATTACCAGCATCAGCTGCGTGGGGTAGAGGAGCTCTATTGTGCTGGCAATCAGAGCATGGGTGAATGCGTTTCTGTCAGATTTGAGGGGTGTCAGGAAAATAGAGGTTGCTTAGTTAAGTATATGTAGCACAGTTGGACCCCATAACCACAGGGGTTCAGTTCCTGGGCTTACCGTGGATACCAGAAACCACAGATAATATATATATTTATATATTTTATATTTTTATATTTATTTATTCATATCCCGCTCTTCAGCCACAAGGCTATCAGAGCGGATTACAAATTGTTTTAAGCAATAGCAATTTACAAATCTACACTGCATTAAGTAGTTTCCAATGTGTGTTAGCTAATTGCCCCCACAAGCTGGGTACTCATTTTACTGCCCTACGAAAGGATGGAAGGCTGAGTGAACCTTGCAGCCCTCTGGAATCAAACTTGCAATGTGGTGACTTGTATACTGGCATTTAACCACTGTGCCATCAGGGCTCATAACACCAAACCCTATTAAAATAAAGGGCTTCCTGTAAAAACATAGAAGAGTTGCATTGGAGGACCCAGAAGATACCTAGAAAAGATGCATCTCTAGGCATTTTCCAGTACAAATCTATGGTATGTGTCCCTATTTTGTGTCCTATGGCTAACTGAAACCATGGATATTGGTTCTGTGGATACAGGGGTCTGACTGTATACTTAACTAAGTAGCTGATACAGGATACTGGCTATTATTTACAATTATTAAGGTAAATAGATAAAAAAAGATGAAACTGTTGACCAATTTATTAGTCCATGCAGCAGCTCAAATGTTAAATTGGAATCTATGCAAACAACATGAGTTACTGTCTGCAAAGAACTGGTAGGGATGTAAGCCTGAAAAAATCTTTTGAAAATGGTGAAATATCTTGTGGGATTTTAAGATTCAAACTGATAATCAATTAGAAAAAGAAAATGTGGATTATAGATGTGGCAATCCCTGGGGAATAGCACAACTGAAAGCAAAGAGAATGAAAAGGTTATGAAATATCAAGACCTACAAATGGAGATTCAGCACATATGGGAAATGTAGACAGTAACGTTTCCATTGCTGATAGGCGCTCTTTGAGCAATTCCACATGGACTGACAAAACATTTGAATGAAATCATCATAGGATCACAATAGCACTGTTATAAAAAGTGACACTGCTTGGAACATGCCACATTATTCAACAATATCTCACTGAGACCTAGATTCTTGGACAGAATCCATATCCTTCATCATCCTAAACTCCGGCCAGTGACACCTCGTAGACTGTGAACCCAAGGGCTTGTCTATATGAGGCAATAAAAGGTGATGTACAGTAATGTCAATTCACAACAGTTTTTATTTGTCTCCACAGGTTTTTTTTTTAAAGATTGTAGGCATGCAAAGCCATATGCACTTGTTGTTCAAAAGTGAGTCAAGATGGTGGACGCAAATGAATTACTTGCATTTTTACTGTCACCAGTTGCCACTGGCAAACAATATTTTTTAAAAAGCATATCCAAGGTGTGGAAATGTGATCTTCTGCTTAGATAAACAGAAAAAAAGACTGTTTCATCACCTCAGTGCACAATTGTTATTGCAAAAATCCAACATGGTGGTTCCGGGCACTGCCTTGACAGCATCCTTCGCCCCCTGTTCATGTCTGACCAATCAGCTTTCCACTTCCGCTCTTATCATAAAGCATAGCAAAGCGAATTGGTTGTCCCAATGAGTACAAATGCACATTTCATTCGGAGTTTAAAAAAAAATCCGAAAAGCTGAGAAGGCTTTTCCCACAGAGTGTTTGGAGTTTTTTTGGCCCCCTCTTTCTGAATACGGGGAAATGATGTGTGGTTCCGTTTAGACAAAACAAATTCTCCTTGAATTCTATGAGGAATATTTTTGCCATATAGATAAGCCCTAAGGTAATATTGGTGATGATACAGTATAAATTTGTACAGTGTCTTTAAGTGTTCAAAGCCCTTCACGTGTTATCCAGGCTAGCCTTCTGGGTGGCTGTTCATAGCCTGTGGAACTCACCTCCAAAGCTATGCTGGCCCCCTCTCTGTTGTCCATGAACAACAAGTGAAAAATCTTGAAATTCGGGTGAGCTTTTAGCAATTAACTGGTTGCTGATAAAGGGACTTTAAATCGTGTCTTTTAAAACCAATCTCCTTTTAAATTGCTTTTAAATTAATTGTGTTCAAATACTATAATATATTTCATAGAATCATAGAATCATAGAATTGTAGAGTTGGAAGAGACTACAAGGGCCATCCAGTCCAACCCCCTGCCATGCAGGAAATCACAATCTAATCATGTTATAATAATACAGCTTTTTGTGGTCTTAGCTGGATCAGTTTTTAAATTTTGTGTGGGACACCTTGAGTCCTGCTTTGGAAAAACAGTAAGCTATAAGCCAAATAAATACAAAACTACAATAATCTGAAGAGACTGTGGAAAGCATGACTTTTCAGATGAAAGGTGGGCAACTGCCTGAGGCCCCCACCAGTCTTTCACTAGACCCGGGAGGGCTGCCCCAAGCAGCCCACTTAAAATAAATGTTTTAAAAACTCAAAATGTCCCCATTTCCCTCTAGGGCAGTGCTACTGAAAGTGGTGGTCTGTGGACCAGAGCTGGTGCATAAGGCATGAGTTGTTGGTCTTTGGAGAATCATTGAGTTGGAAGGGACCACAAGGGCCCTCCAGTCCAACCCCCTGCCATGCAGGAAGACACAATCAAAGCACTCCCAACAAATGGCCATTCAGCCTCTGTTTAAAAACCTCCAAAGAAGGAGACTCTACCACACTGCAAGGCAGTGCATTCCGCTGTTGAACAGCTCTTGTCATTAGGAAATTCTTCCAAATGTTTAGGTAGAATCTCTTTTCCAGTATTTTGAGTCCCTTGCTCCGTGTCCTAGTCTCTGGAGCAAAAAATAGTGAGCTGGATGTCTGTACAAAACTGTAGCCAATTGAGAAGTGGAGAACCAGGTAAATATGCAAAGAAGTGTGTACACTGTCAATTAAACTCTATGTCTATAGTCAATACACAATTCTTACACAGAGGTAAGTGTATAATATATATCTAAGTATAATGAAAATTAAATCCTGTTTATACAGTTGCCAAAATTCTATATGTTACACAAAAATACAAAGGAAAACTGCAATAATACAATGTGGTCAATCAACTCTGTATGATATGCAATATGAAACAATATATGCATTTAAATTGATACACAAACAACTTTGCTCCGGACATTCCCTACGTTGTTCCATGGTCACTTCTTCAGTGTGTATCTAAAATAAATATGTTGTTACAATTGAACCATGTATTATATCAATTAAAACCATTTTTATTTTAATTGTTTGTTGAGGAAAGACATGCTGAAGTCACCTCATGAAAGTAACTATTTTCATAAATCTTGTGTGAATGTGTTTTCAACAATTTATATAAAGAAAAAAAGTTTTAATTTCAAGTACGGTATATGTACTATTGTTAATTCTAATTGTTATATAAACTGTAGGTGCAACCAATGGGCTCACTTTTATGATTTAACTGTATTTAGGAAGGAGCAATCTGTAGCTGCTTCAAATAGGTTCTGCAAAGTAAATGAATAGTAGTTTTATATAGTACTAGTACTATACTATATATATTTTAAATTTATAGTCCTATATATATTTTAAATTACAACTAATGATAAGTGTGAATCATTTTAAACCATACAAACTCACCTCTGTGTCTACCTGAATATATTTCCTGAATATATTTCACCAAAATGTAATCCCTATGGAGTGTGTTCTCTCTGTCTAAAAAAGACAATGAGAATATTTAGTAATACTAGTAGTAAGGAAATTAGTGTAAAGCACAAGAACAAGGCTTACCTACAACTGCCTTGGGTAATTTCCAACGATACAGGCATAAATAGAATACTCACAGATGTTATATAGTATGTTAAATGTAACTGAGTTCATTTAATGTTGATTCATTTAAAGGAGAAGTGTAAGAAAAACTCCCAAGCCAGCTCCCTAAGCCGTAAAAAACCAAACAAAACATAGCCAGCTCCCTAAGCTGTTTCTCATAGGGCATGGCTTCCAAACCATTCACCATTTTGGTCACCCTCCTCTGGACACATTCCAGCTTGTCTTATTTCCTTCCAGAATTGTGGTGCCCAGAACTGGAGGCAGTATTCCAGCTGAGGTCTGACCAAAGCAGAATAGAGTGGCACTGTTACTTCCCTTGATCTAGACACTATACTCCTGTTGAATGCAGCCCAGAATCGCATTGGCTTTTTGAGCTGCTGCGTCACACTGCTGACTCACATTCACCTTGTGGTCCACTAAGATTCCTAGATCTCTTTCACATCCACTACTAAGAAGCAGAGTTTCCCAGAAAGAAGTAATTGTAGCCAATGGGCACAAATATGGTGCTCTTCCCTGACACATTGGGGGGGGATCCAGCCCCCCCCCCCAGATAGCTTAAGAAGCACTGCTCTAGAGGGCATGAGGATGAATTTCACAATTTTTCACCCCTCCACCAGGCTGTTTTAGACTCAGGAAAAACTTTTTTTTCAAATGAGGTTTTGAAAATGAAATCCCCCCCCCCCTCAATCATGACAAAATTGTATCTCATCCACCCCAAAGGGCATGGGGTAGTTTGCATAATTTATTTAAGAACAATTCAAAATAATTGGGTGGTGGTGGTGATCAGGGCCCCATGGGGACTGAAAAATGACCAGGGAGCCATGGACCAAGCTTTCCCAACCTACCCTTTCTCTAGATGTTGTGAGACTGCAGCTCCTATACTACTTAGCTCATAGTGATAGATGATGGGGATGGGAATTGTAGTCCAACAACATCTGGAGGCCCAAAGAGTCAGGGTGATCATCTGGCATATTGCTTGTGGGTTGGATGGGAGAGCACCCCCTCAGTGTTTCACAGATGAAAACCAGGAGACATGTGGGCAAGCAACATCAGAATGTGGTCAAGATGGCAAAAGTCATTAATGAAGAACACAAAAGCTAGGGGTGGCTGCAGCAGTTTGCTTTTCCCTGAGCCCACTGGGAGGGGCAAACTCCACTCCTTGCTCTCCTCTCCTCTCCCTGCTGGCCTGCTGAGTTAGCTGGGTGCAAACTACTCCGGCACTCTCTTTGCAGCAATTCAAGTAAGCTGAGGACAAAGGAGGAAAGTGGAGGAGGAGAGAGAAACTGAGGTGAATTTTAAACCCGCTGGAAAAGTAGGGTGACAGAGGGTTAATCGGGACTGTCCTTGCCAAATGGGGACTGTTGGAGGGTATGGGAATGAGCTTGCCTCTAATGTACTTAGTAAATTAGTGACAGAGGCAAGAGTTGAACTGGAAACCTTTTCCTGATTCATAGGTCAGAGTCTCAGCCCTTCTGCTACACCAGCTTTGTGGGAGGAAAAGTGAGTCATAGAATCATAGAATCATAGAGTTGGAAGAGACCTCAAGGGTCATCTAGTCCAACCCCCTGCCATGCAGGAATACACAATCAAATCATTCCCGACAGATGGCCATCCAGCCTCTGCTTAAAAACCTCCAAAGAAGGAGCCTCCACCACACTCCGAGGCAGTGTATTCCACTGGCGAACAGCTTTTACTGTCAGGAAGGTTTTCCTACTGTTTAGGTAGAATCTCTTTTTCTGTAGTTTGAACCCATTGCTCCATGTCCTAGTCTCTGGAGTAGCAGACAATAAGCTTGCTCCATCCCCATTGTGACATCCATTCAAATATTTAAACATGGCTATCATGTCTCCTCTCAGCCTTCTCTTCTCCAGACTAAACATGCCCAGATCCCTAAGCAACTCCTCACAGGCCATAGCTTCCAGACTGTTCACCATTTTGGTCGACCTCCTCTGGATACATTCCAGCTTCTCAATATCCTTCCTGAATTGTGATGCCCAGAACTGGACACAGTATTCCAGGTGAGGTCTGACCAATGCAGAATAGAGTGGCATTATTACTTCTCTAGATCTAGACACTATACTCCTATTAATGCAGTCGAGAATCACATTTGCTTTTTTAGCTGCTGCATCACACTGCTGACTCATGTTCAGCTTCTGGTCTACTAAGACTCCTAGATCCTTTTCGCATGTACTGCCATCAAGCCATGTGTCACCCATCCTACATCTGTGCATTTCATTTTTACTGCCCAAGTGTAGTATCCTACATTTCTCTCTGTTGAAATTCATTTTGTTAGTTTTGGCGCAGCTTTCTAATCTGCTGAGGTCATTTTGGATTTTGATCCTGTCCTCTGGTGTATTAGCTACCCCGCCTAATTTGGTGTCATCTGCAAACTTGATAAGCATACCCTGTATTCCCTCATTCAAGTCATTGATAAAGATGTTGAATAGCACTGGGCCCAGGTGAGCACAATTGGGCTGGTAGACCTTCCCTCTCTCCTCAGCTGCCTCTTTGCCATGTACATTTGTCATTAAAGAGTGTGTCTGGTATTTCAGTTTAGGAAGCTATACTGGGGAATGAAACAGAGGTAAAGGATTTGTATGAGGATGTGTGTTGAGTGCATGTGCCTGTTTGTGTAGAAACCATCTCTATAAAACATCATTTTGTTTTCAGTTGGAATTAATGCACTGCAAATAGCTGTAATCATCTTACGTGGTATTAGGTAAAATCTAATCTCTATAGGTTTTTCTAAAACTCACATAAACCCTGCTGCTAAAGAATGACATGTCTCCCAGCTCCTTTTGAAGCACATGCCAGCGACATTCTTTCTCATACTTGCACAACCCTCCTTGTGTTTTCAAACTGGAACACTGAGTGGTGTTACCACAAACCATGAATCAACAGTTTCGGCTTTGTCCTGGTACATTGTCTCCAGCAAAAAACAGACACACCAAACCAAAACAGTAAAGAAACTATGATACTTTTTGGGGCTCACAATGTTGTTCACTAAGAGCTGGTTCACCAGTGATGCTCATCATCTGTTCTTATCCCTTTAGACTTTATATTGTTGCATTGTTGTTATTATTTGCCATCAAGTTGACTTTGACTTATGGTGACCTTGTGAATGAGAGACCTCCAAGAGCCCTGGTCATCAACTGCCCCTGTTCAGGTCTTGTAGACTCGGGGCCATGGCTCCCTTGATTGAGTCAATCCACCTGTAGTGCTGTATCCTTCTTTTCCTCCTGCCTCCCACTTTACAAAACATTATAATCTTTTCAGTGAGTCATGTTGTCTCATGATATGTCCAAAGTATGACAGCCTCAGTGTCATGAACCCCCTTGCCAAGGACTCAGACGAGGAGGAGGAGGAGGAAGCAGAGAACGCAGATGAGGCAGTGAGGAAAAGCTTGGCTCAGTCTAAAGAAGCAGAAAGGGAAAGCATGGCACAGCCTGCAGAAACTGCCCAGGCACCCTCCCAGAAGGCAGCTGAAACAGATAAGGAAAACATATCCCACTCGGAAGAACAAACAGTATGCCAGCCACTGATAGGTGATCCAGATGCCATGCTGCCTCCCTTCTCTGAACGTAGGAGGGAGAAATGCCACACCTAACACCATTTAAATACCAAACGCTGATCTACTTTAAACGCTGAGCTACTTCCTTGCTAATGAGCTCCAGCTGGCCTGGAAACTTTGGCTATAAATCTGGAAGCAGTTTTCCTTTGAGTTTCAGGGCTGACAACTGCTATTCTTAGCTGCTGTACTCCTGTTTACCTTGACTTTGGATGGACCTCTGGACTGTTGCAGTTATCCCTTGCTGACTACAGATGTGGACCTTGGACCTGACACTACTGAACTCAGGATTGGGTATTGGTTTCCCTGGCATCTGGTATGGACACTTGGTAACTGAACTCTGGACTGGCTTCTGACTACTCATGCATCTCGTATGGACTATTGGTGACTGACTTCTGGACTGGCTCTTGACTTCTCTTGCGTCTACTACGGACAATTGGCAACAGGCTAGACCTGCACCCTGCCCCTGTTGCTCCTCAGGCACTTGCCACTGTGAGTTCAGGCCACTCAGCTTAGTCATCTTCACTTCTAAGGAGAGTTCTGGCATGATTTGCTCCAAGACATATTCACTTGTCTTTTTAGCAGTCTGTGTTATAGCAGTTGCTCCTGCTCCGATCTGGTACCTTCCGGATGTGTTGGAGTGCAATTCCCACCATCATCCCAGCCAGCATGCAGTCAAACACATCAGGAAGGTGCCTGATGGAAGAAGGCTGTTGCATAGCATGATGGAAACAAACAGGACCTGCAATAAAATGTTACATTGTAGTGTGCTTTTCTTCAGCATTCCAGGCAGCCAGTACAGTCTCCCTCACTCCCATTTTTCCTGTGTCAATCAGCCTTCTGTGAACACTGAGCATGCTTAGTGCTTAGTAAGCTGAGCCTGCTCATATCTCCCTCTTGTGAATGACTGTTTTGGCTGCGTACAGATCCCTACACAGTGGCAGCTGGTGGCTTCCATTCTTACCAGGGTACAGAATCGGCTTTGGATTTCAGTCCTGTTGTAAAGGAGCTATCCAATGTACAGAACATCATTTGGAAGATCAGGTTCAGCAACTTGGATTGTTTCTGTAAAAGTTCAGACTTAAATCCAAATTAGGCTATTTATTTATTTAATTGATATGGTGCCTTTCTTCCATTACAGGACCCAAGGCAACTTATATGTTAAAGCAAATACAACTAGATTAATGCATAATACACAATTTTAATTTTTTTAAATAAACAAACCTATTAAAACATTAATTTAAAGCATAGTAAAACTAAAAGTACAGTTTGTTCTTGTTATTTGCTATCAAGACAACTTCAGTTTATGGCAATCCCATGCATTCAAAGATCTCCTGTCATCAGCTCACAACAACTCATCTCATGTCTTGGAAACCCACATCTGTGGCTTCTTAGATTAAGCGACTCCACCTGTAATGTGGTCTTCCTCTTTTCCTACTGCCTTCCACTTTCCTGAGTGTTATTGTTTTTTCCAGTGAGTCATGTTGTCTCATGATATGTCCAAAGTATAGCAGTCTCAATTTAGTCACCCTATTCTGCCACAACCAATGATAAGCCAAAGGCCTACATAAATACAAAGGTCTTTATATGCCAGAGATAAGCGACCAGAAAGGGGGCCAGTCAAGCCTTCTGTGAAAGGGAATTCCATAGCATGGGAGGAATGACCAAAAAGGGTCTCTCTCCAATACCTCTGGTGATGAGGAGACTGAGAAGAAGCTCTCCCTTGAGGATCTTACAGCTCAGACAGGAGATATGGCTGTTCCAAGAGTTTGCACACAAAACATATTAACTGCTCTATTGATATTGGAGTTACTTGCTGCCGTTCTAACATGCTTGAAGAATGTGCACAATTAGTACAACTGGACCCCTGTATCAGTGGAAGTGATATCTGCAGTTTGGACTTTTTCAGACACATCTTACTGCACAAGAAGACTCTGGGAGAGGTATGATGTTGTTGCGTGGCAGGGGGTCCTTTTTAGACTGTCCGTGACAGTTCCGGGTCCCATCTACAGCAATCGTGCCATTTTTTACTCACGGACAACTTCTGTAAGTAAAAAATGACATGGCTGCTGTAGATGGGACCCAGAACTGTCACGGGTGATGCTGCAAGAGGGACGGCAATGGCCAGAAAGGATCCCCTGCTGTGCGACAGCATCATACCTCTCCCAGAGCCTTCTTGTGTGGTAAGACGTGTCTGAAAAATTCCTTTCAGTTATCCGTGGCTGGAAAAATAGGGACACATAGCAACAGCACTTACATTTTTATACCACTTTATAGTGCTAAGCACTCTCTAAGCGGTTTACAATGTATTAGCTAATTTCCTCCAACTGTCCGGAAAAGCAGCTCAAAATGCCAGCAGGATAAACAAGGGCTGGGAAAGCAGCCAAATCCCAGTGATAGTTATTTAGGGAGAGCCAGATAAAGTTCAGAACAAGCAAGGTTCTGTTTCTTGGAGAAGCAGCAATACAGGCAAGAAGGCACACAGAGAAGAGTCCAGAATACAGTCCAAAGGTCAAGGCTTACAGAAGGCAGCGTTGTCCAGAAGTTGGTCCACAGGTCAGCAGGATCCAGCAACAGGGTAGTCAGGAACAGGCCAAGGTCAAGGCACGAGTCAAGGCAGCAAGGATTAAGGCACCAAAGTCATAAGGAAACTTTATCCAGGGAGATCAGTTGATCTCTGACAAAGCCTCCATTGCTTCTTCCAGCCTATATAAAGCAATTAAGGCTTTACCAGGTGTTTCTTAACGAGCAAGTTCTTCTCATAAATTCTCAGAGACCTTGGTTTCCAGTTGATATGTTATCCAACAGCAGGAACTAAAATTTAAGGGAAGCTTTGAACAATCTAACCAAATGTTTTCCTTCCTGAAACCTTCTAACAAGATTGGGAAGAGGTCCTGGGCTACCAGTCTGTTCCTTTCCTTTCCTGCCTAGTCATGCTTCTCCGGATTAGCTCATGCAAGCAGATTCTATGAGTTTCTATCAAGTGTGCAGACAATTTCTGGTTCACCAGGGGCTGTGTTCTTCTTGCAAGTCCCTGATTTACATCTGAAAACATGTCAAGAATATGCAGAAGGATTTTTGTATTTTTGTTTTTCTCTAGAGGATGGATTGTGCAAGAAAGGGCTTGCAGGTAAGAGAATGGAAATTGGAAGCAGCAGGAAATCCATGGTCTTTCACATAGACTCCTTATTCCTATGTTCTTTAAGGTCTCATAGCCTCCATGCATGGGGGGCAAAGGTGGAGGCGGGAGATAAGATCTCTCTGGGCTGCGTGTGTGCACTGCATGCAATATAAAGGTCCCCTTCACCTCTTTGAAATCAATTTTGGCTCCTTTTAGTTAATGAGATTATAATATACTGTACTTAATTTTGGCAAGGCTGCGCTTATTAATTATTCACCATTGAAGGATTAATCTCTTTTGACTGTAAAAAAGATATACATACCCTCCAGTTGTCATGATTTGGCAGGGACACTGCTGATTGCAGGTACTTCTCTGCCATCCTATTTTTTCAGCTGCTTTTAAAATGTCCCCATTTTTCTCTCCTCCCACTTTTTGACTTAGTCCTCAGCTTTCTTCAATTCCTGCAAACTGAGGAGATTTTCAGACCGCGTTTCAGCGTGCCTAGTGCGGGAGGAGCTTTCGGGAGAGGGAGGGCGATCTTGCGCAGCAGGGGGGCGTTTTCAGACACCGTTGTCCCTCTCCCGAAACCATCCGTGTCACTTCCGTGAAGCTTCGGAAGCCGCAGAGCCATATTTTAATCACGGAGGTTGCCCGTGATTAAAATATGGCGCTGAGGCTTCCGAAGCTTCACGGAAGTGACACGGATGGTTTCGGGAGAGGGACAACGGCGTCCGAAAATGCCCCCCTGCTGCGCAAGATTGCCGTCCCTCTCCCGAAAGTTCCTCCTGCCCTAGGCACGCTGAAACGCGGTCTGAAAATCTCCTGAGTTCCAAGTACAAAAAATAGTTTGCACTCAATTAACTCAGCGGGGATGAGAGGAAAGGAAGGGACAGAATCTTGCCCTTCCCAGTAGCCTCTCCTAGCTTGTGTGTTCTTGAACAGCAGAGGATTGCTTCATGAATAACTTTGCTCATCTCGACTGCATTCTGATGTTGCTTGGTCACATGTTTCCCTGTTTTCATTGGTGAAATATAAAATGTATGAGTTTATGGTCTTGACCAGAGCACAAAACTTGGGTCAGCCTTTATTGTTGCTTTTCACTGAATGTAGTCCTTTCTGGCTAGTCACATGAGACTGAAAAATAGAAGTCATCAAGTAATATTTTTAGATAATCCTGCCTTACTTGAAATGCTGCTGATGGCACAAAACTGGCATAATGAAAAAGACCAGCAAGAACTGTGAGATAAATCATACGTAAACTGTGATAAATAAGGCTGGTGTGGTATTTAATAGCATTGAAAGCTCTTCATAAAATGGAAGAGAGACATACTCACAAAGCTGTGAACAAATTATTATGTAAGTAATCCTGATTTAATCTGGAAGCTCTGAAATTGGGGAAAGGCCTTAGCTTAGTGATGGAGCATGTGCTTTGCATTCAAAAGGCCCCAGGTTCAATCCCCTAATAGTTTTCAATTGCTGTCTGAAACCCTGAAGCATTACTGCTACAATATAGATGATACTGAGTTAGGTGGGCCAATGGTCTGTTACCTACCCCTGATAGCCCCCATCTTGGAATAACACATAATTGGCAATAGTTAATAATTTGGCTTCCTGTGGCCTTAGCTGTGGTTGGCAGGTAAACCAGGGACCCCCCCAGATACCAAGGCTGGAGTCATGCACAATTTAGGGAGAGGCCTTCTAAATTCCTCAAACAGGTTACACCCAGGTCAGAGTTCTTCCTGAAGAACACCTAGAGATGAGTCATTCACAATCTGCTCAAAAATAGCAGAGTCCTTGATGGTTGCAAAATGGGTTTTTCCTCTTCCCTTCCACTTGACAATAGAAGTTGTATACTCCTATTCAATTCCAAATATATTGCTCATTAACTATTGTTGACTCTTCTGGATAACACTTTTTTTTTTTAGCCTGGGAAACTCTGAAAAACATTGTATTCCACTTTAAATCCCATCCCTTTCAGGGAATTATCACATATAAATATCACCCTAAAACACCACCAAAATGTCCGCAGTCCACAGTCCCTCTTCCTACATCCATGCTGTTGGTTTGCTGTGAGACTCTCAGAACACATCTCTGAGAATCTTCTGCTGCATGCATCTCTGCTCCTCTGATAGGTATTGTATCACCCGAGAACCCTTTGCCCTGTTCCTCTATCCAAATACTTCCTACTATCTTCGATATCCTTTTGTGATTGCTTGAAGCCTGAGTGTTTGCGTGACTGCTGTTAAGATTAATTTCCAATAAAGATCATTTAATTGTATGTTCTGGCTTGGAGTCTCCTCAGTTACTATCGGTATACATACGTCAAAAGATCCTGCTGTTACCTGACCTCTTGCTGCCATTTTAGCTAATTAAATATTCCCCACATTACGATTCTGACACTAGTGGGATCCTTGTGGATCCACACACAATTCAGGTAACAGGTCTACTGTGTTTGATGTGGGCTCTTATTTAATCAATCTGCAGTAGGGATGCTGGTAAAATTGATTACTCTGGGGCACTGTCTGAAAGTAAAGAATTACAAGTAATGCAATAACCTGTAACCAATTACTCCTTGTGATAATGCAAGTGTACTGAAGGCACATTTCAGACATGACATAAGGAGTAACAGCAACATTATTTGATATAATGGTTTCTCATTACTTTAAAATGGGTGGGAAAAGTGTGCCCTATGGACCCCACTTTTGTGTCTGCTGAAGCTCTTCAAACCCTGCATTTTTTTTAAAAAAATAGCAGTTAGACTGTTATTTGTCCAGAACTGGAAGATGTAAGGGAATATATCCCTTCGGGTGACGAGTGGATTGTTAAAGTTCTTGAATGGATGGAGATGGAAAAACTTTCAAACTTAATGAAGGGGAAATCATTGGACAATTTCTTGAGGGACTGGGAGCCTTTTTTGAAAAAGAGAGATAAGAAGATTGTAGTTGTGCATATGGCTGTTTGCAGCATTTTTTATTTTATCTTTAGGTCAGAAGTAATGAAGCAGATTGATTTGTTAAGAAGTTTACTATACCCAGCATTACATTGCTTGGGCTGGGGTGATGGGAAGTCAAATTTATTTTGTGTATGATATTATGTTTAGTGTTGAGATGGGTGTGGCGGATGTTAATTGTTATTTGTATTTGTTGTTGTTTGTAGCTTTGTGATGTGTTGTAATTCTGTTATTATGTTTTAAACTTAATAAAAAGTCTGGGTCTGGCTTTTCTTTGCAAACGAAGATTCAGGAAGGACTCATCCTGCGCTTTCTGCAAGCGCGCTGATGACTAAAAAGGCCAATCCGAGATAAACAAGTCCAGTTGCAAAAAGCACAGCAGAAGCTCTCCTTGGGTGATGTTTTTGGGTTGTGATTCTTTCTGCGTTGTCGTTTCTCTTCAAGACTTGTTCATCGTGAGTTCTCAAATAAGGCTGCAGCATTGTGGATAGTGTGTCTCCATGCCTCCCGATGTGAGGCCAGGGCGGACCACTGTTGGTGATCAATTTGGCCAAGCCTGAGATGTTGTTTCAGGGAGCCTTTGTATCGCTTTTTTGGAGCGCCCCTCTTACGCTGACCCGTGGCAAGTTCACTGTAGAGTACTATTTTTGGGAGGCGATGGTCCTCCATCCTAGAATCGTGCCCTGCCCAGCGCAGCTGCGTTCTCAATATCGTGGCCTCAATGCTGGTGATCCCTGCTTGCTCAAGGACAGCAACATTTGTCACATAGTCAGTCCACTGTATATTTAGGATTGTGTGTATACAGCGCTGATGAAAGCGCTCGAGGAGTCGTAGGTGGTGGCGATAGGTGACCCATGTTTCAGATCCATAAAGGAGGGTAGACAATACGATGGCTCTATAATAAAAAGTAATATCTTAAAAATTGGCATACTTTTTGGGCAACCTTGGGCCCAAAACCATGCAGAAAGGTCCCCAAATACATCTCTCTCTCTGACTTTTCTTTGCAAATGAAGATTCAGGAAGGACTCATTCTGCGCTTTCTGCAAGCATGCTGATGACTAAAAAGGCCAATCCGAGATAAACAAGTCCAGTTGCAGAAAGCACAGCAGAAGGTTTTCTTTGTGTGATGTTTCCGTGTTGTGATTCTTTCTGTGTTGTCGTTTTTCTTCAAGACTCATTCGGTGTGAATTCTCAAATAAGGCTGTAGCATTGTGGATAGTGCGTCTCCATGCCTCCCAATGTGAGGCCAGGGCGGACCATTGTTGGTGATCCATTTGGCTGAGCCTGAGATGTTGTTTCAGGGAGTCCTTGTATCGCTTTTTTGGAGCAGCCTTCTTACACTGATGAAAGCGTTCGAGGAGTTGTAAGTGGTGGTGAAAGGTGACCCATGACAACATGCAAAAATACCCCTTCTGTCAAAACTCATGTTACCTGAATTGGTGGGGGTCCATGGGGGGACCCACTCACGTCACTAAAATTATGTTATTAATTGGGACACTTAATATAGCTCAAATGGATGCCTGTGAGAGGTTGGTTAACTTACGGGTTAATTAACTGCATAGATTCCAAGTTAAAGTGAAATAAAATGATTTTTATTGGAAAATAAAATTAAAAGCACACACACACACATAACACACACTCGCAAGAACCACACCAGGCTAATGAAGGGTTAGGGAGGAAAGGTTGGATAGAGGCATAGATTTGGGAAGCATGCAAGATAATTACCAGTCCTAAACAGCAGAGTTATGGGCAACAAAAAAGACCTGAATCTGAGGGTGGTACAGCAAAGTGACAGAGTGACGGTGTCCAACTGTAGCACATCCTTTCTTTGTAGATCACAGAAAGGCTCCAGAGGTCCACCATCTGTTAAATAGGAATGCCGACTCATTAAGCATCTGGTGTCCAGAGACAGCTGCCTATATATCTCCCAGCAGCTTCATGGTTTCTTTGTTGCATGCAACTGTTCTAGCTCTGTTCATGTGCTTTTGGCCTTGGAGTTTTTATGATTGATGACGCTGTGTCTTACTCTTTGTTGACTTCATTTATCTGGATTACTGGCTTCTTGCAACAACTTCTGGACCAGTTGATGACCTTGTTCTTGTCCCACCATTTATCTTGCTGGATAACCTGCAATTGACTTGGACTGAGTTGACTACCCTACAGCTCTTTGCCTTACAACCACCTAGCTCTCTGGTTGCTTGCTAACTGCGGCACAGGACACCCTCATCCCCACAAGCATTCGCCAAATCCTGTACTACCCAGAAATACCTGTTTTCCTTTGTAATCCTGTTCAAAATGGTGACAGGAAGTGACATTTCACTCCTCCTGTCACCATTTTGAGAGGGACTGTAGAGGAAAATGGAGGTACTTGGGCTTGCTGCGGCCAGTGCGGCTGGGAGAGGGTGGGCTCTGGAGGAAAATTGGTCCCTGGCCCCAACACAATTCCCCACTGTTGTTTAAAACATTACTTTATGAGACAGGCACAGGAAAATTGCAGTCCTGAAGCGCCGTGTGACTCCCCCCCCCAGACTGTTTTGACAATTTAAGATCCCCCAGAATGCTCTTTTCTGGTGAAAAAAAAAGGGAGGGGAGGAAAATAAAAAGATTAATTGTCTCTCTTAGAATCTTGCAGGAGCTACATTTTACCTTTTGCAAGCCTCCCCTCTTTGTTTAACTTTCAGTAATAGCCATATTTCAAAATCAGAAGAGGACTTTTTGTTTCCATTTCCAGTTTTGGGAAGGGTTTTGTGTGTGTGTGTGTGTGTGTGTGTTTCTGCTGGCAGTCTGTGTGGCCCCAAGAGAGCAGAAAATTGTCCACTGGAATTGCTGTAGTTGCCCAGCCCTGTTTTAAGGGCATTTTAAAAGGCAGCTTTCACAACCATACACAGAAATCTGAAATACTAAGGTATGGATGATTCTGACTTTAATGATATACCAAGGCCAAGAGGCAGAAGCTAACTAGGACTTCACTGAACTCACAGCTAAGATTTAAGCTGGTATGCTGTGTCAGCAGTCCTTTCCTCCCTCCCTCCCCATTTCTCTCTTTCTCTAACAACCTTCTTCAGGGATGTCATTAAGATCAGTGTATTTCATATGTACAACCGGTGCTTTTTTAAATTAACACAGTGGCCTGGGGAATGATGCCCTGTCTTGTACCTGTCAGACCTAGATGATTTCCTAGAAAATACTGATGGTTTAGAGTGACATCTTGTGGTAACATGCATTGGGAAATATTCTTGAATAGCTATACTGATCAGGTTCATCCAAAGCATTTGTCCATGGGTAACCTAAAGGCACCAGATCCTGTCTGACTTTGGAAGCTATGCAGGGTCATCCCTGGTTAGTACTTGGATGGGAGATTGCCAACAAATACCAGATGCTGTAGGCTGTGTTTCAGATGAAGGAACTAGTAAAACCACCTTCTTAGTATTCCTTGCCTAAGAAAAACCTATGAAACGCATAGGGTCATCATAAGATGGCTTGAAAGCAGGCCGGCAGGCAGGCAGGCAGGCAGGCAGGCAGGCAGGCAGGCAGGCAGGCACACACACACACACACACACACACACACACTCCTGGAGCCAAACATGCAAACCACTATATGACATGGGCTCTACCTGGTTTGTTCCTGCATGCTAAATGAGAAAACACATTTTCCTTGTTAAACAGGGAGGGTTTTTTTGGCGGCGGCGGCGGCGGGGGGGGAATTGGCCAGTCTCAAAGAGGATGTGTGCATTTGCTAGACTGAATTTGATTTTTGCAGGGGGGCACTCTTCTGTATGCTCAAAACTTAAAAGTACAATAATTGTTGCCTTGTTGCATGGAAAGTTGCATGGATATGAGTCATCTTGGGTCCTGTGCAAGGCCGGATATAAATTAAACAAACACACAAAGAGATGGGTTGTTTACATCTTCAAGGAACCACCAGCCTGTCCTTTTTGGCTTGCTCTCTAAGTGTGCTTAGTTTTTAAAAGACAAATTAAGCCAGATACATTTTTATACAAATTGCACAAAGGACAACAATGAAAAAAAGTGCTCAGTGTTTTGCTCCAGCACTGAAGACAAGATGTTTCATAGGTGCCTTAGAATTCTCAGCAGGCTGTTTTGAAATATTGACATAAACAAAATTTCTCCACATCTCTAGCATACAGAGGTATGTATCAGCTGATGGCTATTCTCAAGGGATCTGTACTATTTTGATATTTGGTGAAATAAAGGACTTTATCAGACTAGCATCTAAAAATGCTGTAATTCTGCAATTGAAGAAAGTGGAAACGTAGTGCCATGATTACAGTAATTATCACACGTTGCCGTAATCACGCAATACTCTCATCACAAAATTATTGAACTACCACCATTAGCGGTTTAAGAACAGGATTTCAACTTGCGCTATAATAACACTGGTCTTCGCATTGCCTTCTGATGACAGAGTATTAACGCCTCCTGCTGGTTGGCGCATGCACCTTTAAGAAAAATGTACTGTTCTGCAATTTTGCATGGGTGAGATTTTGGCTGTTCTCGCGAGAAGATGTGACTTCACTCTAAAACACTAAAAACAAATAACAAAAAAAATATATTCACAAATAAACACTTTAACAAACATAAAAAGGTACCAAGAAAAGGTGACAGTTGATTAAAAGAGCGTCCTGTAGGTCCTCTCCACGTTCTCCCCCTGAAGTTTAAATATGTGTTCTCATTGGGAAAGGAGAGGGGGAGAAAAGGATCACCCATTCATGCTGTAATCATGCAAATACAGTGAGACGTGATTATCACATGCTCATCAATACTGCAAAAAGAGCAATATTGAGGGCTATTGATGGCTTTGCCCATCAATTAAAAGTTATGCCTAATTAACGGGTGGAGCACACATGGACCACGGGAGGACAACGGTGTCATGTGATAACGGGAACCTGTTTGTGATACTATTGCGTCGTAATTCTGCTATTTCAGCCCCATTTGATAAAGTCCAAAGTCACTATCCAGATGACATCTAACAAAAGTAAATGCAAAGCCTTCAAGCTATGGCACTGGGGTCGCTGGCAAATATTTCTCAGTAGAGAATTCCTTTACCAAACTGCAGGTCCCATGATTCTGTAAGATGGAGCCACGGCAGTTAAAACAGTATCCAACCGCTATTATTTTAGAGTACAGCTCTCCCCAAGTGTTTAATTGGTGCTGGCTATTTATTTTGCTGTTGTGTTTTTGAGTTTTAATTAATCTAGTTTAATTTTAAAAACTCTTTCAACTGTATTACAGTCATCCCTCCACATTTGTGGGGGTTAGGGTCTTGAGACCCCCGCGAATGTGGAAAAAACGTGAATAAAACTGTTCCTCCCGCGACCCCCCCCAGAGGGGGGAGTCAGTGGGAGGGTATCTGGCCAGCTTGGCCGGCCTCTCCGTGGCCTTCCTGAGGGGACTCTGGGCCTTAGAAGCCCCGGAACCCACTGAGGTAGGCCGGGAAAGCAGGGATGGGCGGGTGGGTGGGTGGGAGGCTGCCCTGTCTCTCCCCGGCCTTCCTCAGTGGACTCCGGGGCTTTGAAGCCCCGGAGATCGCTGAGGAAGGCTGGGGAAGGCAGCTGGCGGGCAGGTGGGAGGCTGCCTTGCCTCTCCCCGGCCTTCCTCAGCGGACTCCGGGGCTTTGAAGCCCCGGAGCCCACTGAGGAAGGCCGGGGAAGGCAGTGGGAGGGCAGGAGGGAGGCTGCCCTGCCTCTCCCCGGCCTTCCTCAGCAGACTCTGGGGCTTTGAAGACCCGGAGCCCACTGAGGAAGGCCAGAGAAGGCAGTGGGAGGGAGGCTGCGCTGCCTCTCCCTGGCCTTCCTCAGCGGACTCTGAGGCTTCAAAGCCCTGGATCCGCTGAGGAAGGCCGGGGAAGGCAGCAGGCGGGCGGGCGGGAGGCAGCCTTGCCTCTCCCCGGCCTTCCTCAGCGGATCCAGGGCTTTGAAGCCCCGGAGCCGCCTCTAGAAGGCCGGGGAAGGTTCGGGCAGGAGGTTGCCCTGCCTCTCGCCAGCCTTCGTGAAGGGGCTCGGGGCTAAACCGCGAATAATCAAAACTGTGAGTGTGAAAGCCATGAATGTGGAGGGGCAACTGCATATTATTGTTAGCCACCCTGAGCATGACTTTTAGCAGAAAGATGGGGGTATGCATTTGGTATATACAAATAGCTAAACACCAAACCAGTACGCCTCTGATTTCCATCATCCTGGAACGAGATATGGAATCATCATCACATTTGTACTCTGGTATTTCATCTAACTTTCATGATCTCCAACAAATCCTGTCTTATCTTGGGGCCCATCTACACAAGGGGAAAAAAACCCAGAGTACCTTGTAATAATGGCATCTTGCAGTAGCAGTGACACATCTTAACGTTTTTTCTGGCCTCAGAAGCCCCCATATGCCTCACATTCTAGTTGGTGGCTGCAAGTGATTTACTAGCATTAGTTCTTCACTGCTGCTGTTTTTTAAAAGTCATCCAAGGTGCTCTGGAGTGATAAAGCGATTTTTTGATTTTATAGGAAAGCAAAACAAAAAATAACCATCCTATTTTATCACCTTAGTGAGTGATTGTTAAAGCGAAAATCCAACATGGTTGCAGTGCATGCTTGCCCTACTAACAAGCCCCACCCCTGCTCTTGCCTGGCCAATCAGCTTTGTGCTTCCCTTGGAGGTTTTTAAACAGAGGCTGAATGGCCATCTGTTGGGAATGATTTGATTGTGTGTTCCTGTATGGCAGGGGGTTGGACTGGATGGCCCTTGAGGTCTCTTCCAACTCTATGATTCTATGAATTTCCTATTGTTTGATTGTCCAAATGAGCAGGAATGTGCAACCCCTCATGGTTTTAAAAAAAGCATGGGAAAAGCCACAAAGGCTATTACCACATTGTTTTGCCGTTTTGGGCCCCTCTCCTTCCGAACAGTGTGTATTGGTGCAGAAGAAACCCATTTAGACAGGTAGGATTCCCAGTGAATTCCACAAGGGGTATTTTCACCATTTAGACAACACCTTGGAGTTAAGCAGGGTCAGGCTGTTGAAGTGAAGAAGCATCAACACTTGTTTAGTATAATTGGGGACAGAAGGAAAGTGTAGAGTTGCATGTTTACCTTTTTGATTCAGCTCCCTATCTCATTGATCTGTGTACTTAAGGCTTTTACTTCTTACTTACATGCAGAGGTCACTTCTCCCTCTCCCTCCGAGAAGTTTTGGTGCTTTGCAACTCTTTGTCCAAGAAGCCAGCCGACATGAGGCAGCTCAGCCACAAAATGCCTTGCACACACTCATGAGAGTCACCTTTAAGGGATTCTTGTACCCAAGTTAGATAACTCTCTTCTATCTATCTATTTTCCTATCTCAGATGTACAGTATTCTCTGCCACAATAAGTGTAAGTTTTGCTTTTTAACCTTATTAGAGCATCCTGTGTATTTCTACCCTGTTTTATTCCACAAGCTCATATTGAACTGGGGCTAGCCTTCACTTTGCTTAATATAAATACTGATAATTTCCTACCCAGGCAGTTAGTAACTGAATGAGGGACTGCCAAGGAATAAGAGGTGCTGTAGGCTATATTTCAGATGAAGGCAATGGCAAACTACCTCTGAGTATTTGTTGCCTCAGAAAATCCTATGAAGTTCATGGGGTCTCAATAAGGTGACAGGTGACTTGAAGGGAAATTTTACTACTACAGTAAGCCCTCAACTTTTGTGGAGGTTAGGTGTGCAGGATCCTGCAAAAGTGGAAAACCCGGTAATATTTTAAGCCTCCTCCCCAATGTGCAAGCTACTGACTCTGCTGCTGCAAAAACATCTGCCTTGCTCCCAGGCCACCTCTGCAACATTTATGTTGACTCCATTGCCAGTGTCCAAGCCTTCTCCTCTGCACCTCCTAGGATGATGACGCTGCTGCAGAAATATCTTGTAGTGTCGTCCTCCTTCTCTTGAGGAGAAGGAAGATAACATTAAAGGAGATTTTTGCAGCACCTGCAGCAGGATGAGGCTGGCAGCAGCAGCGGCAGCAGCTCTACCTCTTCCCCCCTCCATCTCCTTTCCCACCAATAGCTCCCTCCAGCCCATGGTGCGTGTGATCCATGACCAAGGCAGCTTCTGCCTGCTGCTCACCTGCCTGCTTCCCTGCCTGTCTGCTTGCTTTCCCTCTTGCTGGCTGGCTCACTCTGCTTGCCTTGCTCAGCCCCTCCTGCTGCTCTGGCAGCCCCTCCATCCCCCACCACTCACTGGGTGCATCCTCCTCTTACTGCCTCTGGCCTCTCAGGGCCCTGCTGATAGTGTGAAGCCAAGGCCAGCTAGATTGGGGAGGGGAGCAAGGAAGAAGCTGGAGGGGTGCTTGTTGGTCCTGGTTCCACTGAACAAGGAAAAGCTGCCAGCTAGAGTGGGAATGCAGCAAGGTTCTCTCTCCCTACCCTCATTTATTTCGCACCCCAGGACATCCTTGCATCACTGTGGAAAATAAAATAAAGCACTAAATTCATCTCTCTCTCTCCCATCCTGCTTTGCCACATGTCCCTCAGAGGGCCCCTTCTAGCTAGTGTGAGAGGGGCGGGGAGGGAAATGGGGAAAGGAGGCAAAGGGGTGCTTGTTATTCCTTCTGTGACCACCTCCTTCTTCCACCTCTGAGGGATATGTGGCAAAGTCAGTGGGGCGGGGAGAAGGAGGAGGACAGCATTGCAGGAGTGTCATCATCCTAGGAGGCATGGTGGGGGGAGGCTTGGAGACCGGCCACAAGCTCACGAGTAATCAAAATCCATGGAAGTAAAACATGCAAAAGCTGAGGGCATACTGTAGTATGTATACACCTCCATTGTGTCTTCTCAATGGTGGGACAGATGGGAGCCTCCCATGGGCCTTATCTGCCCTACGGGCCAGAAGTTCTCCATTCCTGTTCTAATGATAGGGATGGCCTACATAAAGTAGGTTAGGCTGACTATCCTGTATTTTCTTAGGGGTTTCCTTCCTCAAATCTCTGCTAGAGAACGATGAGACCCAGATAATTCAGTTAGACTGCCATCACCCACTGACTTCAATTTCCCCATCAATGTATCCCAATGGGAAGTTACAGGGCTCAACTTGTATTTTCCACTCTGTGTCTGCAGAGCTTCACCTCCCCTTACCCTTGTGGGAAGAGAGCTGAGTGAGACATGTGAAGATAGAGAAAGGAGAGCTTTAAAGGAAATTTATTCTAAGTAGACTACAGAGTAAAGGGTATTTCTGTCACATGAAGGCCCCTTCCTTCAGGCACCAATTAAAAGAGTTACAAAGTTACTGAGAATTTTAGTCATTCCAGCCAAGTTTATCAAATAAATATATGTCCCGACGTGACTAAACTAAACAATTCCCTAATCTATTCACAAGTACAGTCCAGATTTGCTGGATGTTCATGGGGTTGGGAGTCTAGGGGGCCATCTACATGAGGGGGAAAAATCCTAAATACCTCATTGTATTGGCATCTCGCAACAGCAGTGACATGTCCAAACGGTTTTTCTGGCCTTGGAAGCCCCCATAAGCCTTGCATTCCTAATGGCGGCCGTGAGTGATTTACTTGCATTCGTTCTTCACAGCTGCCAGCGATTCTCTAAAGCAAAACAGAAAATATTGATCCTTTTGATTGCCTTAGCAAGTGATCGCTAAGGCAAAAATCCAACATGGTGGCAGTGCGCGCTTGTCCTCTCAGCAAGTCCTGCCCCCGCTCTCGCCTGGCCAATCAACTTTGTGCTTCCCTTCAAGATTTTTATTGTTCCATAGTCCAAACGAGCAAAAATATGCACCTGCCTCACAGTTTGTGAAAAAGTACGGAGAAATCTGCGAAGGCTTTTACCCCATTGTTTTTGCCGTTTTGGGCTCCCTCCTGAATAGTGTGGATTGGCGCTAGATCCTGTTTAGACTGGTAGGATTCCCAGCGAATTCAATGAGGGGCATTTTCACCATTTAGATGGGCCCTAGGTCTTTTGGCCCAGCCTCTACCAAGCATCCCCCTTAGCTGGGATGAGAATCCCTCTGGCTCAGGTCTCTCTTTGTTCTTCTCTGTGCCCTGTGGCTCCTGAGGTAGTATTTATCACGTCTTCACAGAAGCATCTCAAATGTCCCTCCAGGTGGTCATCTCATTGGTCAGCTATCTCCTGACCCCTATAAACTGTAAGTTAATGTGATACATCCTTCACCCTATGTTTACCTGTTTGGCTGTGTTGCCCAGATAATGGGAGAGTCCCATTATCACACTGACACATCCTTGGTACTCAAAAAGGTTACTTAGTGAGCTTAATGGTTGAGCAGACAGTTTTCACCTGCTTTTGTCTTGACTCTCCAACCCCTTTATTACACTGGCTTCTTTAGGCAGACTTTCGTTGAGTACTTCTGATTTGATTGAGCAGGACATCTCTTACATGTTTCTGAATTCTTTAGATCTGGGTGTAAAAAAATAAATGTGCTAGAGATAACTGGTACATGGAAAAAAGCCAATTGCTTTTTAAATGTGCTTATTAATGGCTACTTTCAGCAGAAGTGGTGGGAGAGGGTGTTCTGCGAACGCTTATACACCTCTGAGATATAAAACTAATATGTGTTTACTGAGATCTTATTTTCAATATGCTGTTTTGAATACAGAAAGCACCATACAGCTGAGGGAGAGAGGAGAGAAGCCCAGAACAGCGATAGTAATACTTTTATATCCCATATGAGTAGCAGAGATAATCCAGAGGGACAAGTAATTGCAGAAATGTAGGTGCCCTACTTAACATGAAAAGACTCTTCCCATAATGAGTTGTAGGCCTTTTTGCTTTCATAAGGCACAGGAACAAACACACTCAGAGCTCAATCCAAAAATCCTATCTAGAGATGCATTAGATTTGCATTCATCTTCTGTTTGGTAATCCTCTGCCCCCAAATGTGGGTTTTTTTTTTGTTCCTTCTTGACAATTGCAAAGGAAATGTTATTAACTGGTGCTCCTTTCATTATTAAAAAACAACAGAATTTCTCATCAGCTTTGTAATTAGAACCCTCAACAGTAAAATAATTATTTCTTATAGCTTTGCTGAGGGAGATTTGAAGTATCTCAACTGACTTTATGTAAGCAGGTGTCCTTTTGAATTAAAGATACCAACTAACCAGAAAACTCTGCCTTGATTTGCTCCTCTAACTTTTAATAAACAGCTCATTATGCCAAAACCAGAAGGCTGAAACTCCTCACAGAATAGAGAGAAGCATTGTTGGTTGCTAATGACCTGAATATGACTGGTTAGAATTCTAATGGTATCTTACACATGTGTAGCTTCCCCTATGGAAGTGGTTGAACATTTTTGACCCATTTGGAACTATATTTAGATCAGCATTGTGGAAGTGGGGTTTCACATGCAATGCCATTGCGCATGCAGATACACATTGCACACGGTTGTACATTGTGCACAGATGTGCAGGCACATTTGGTTGTGCATTTGGTGTCTTGGTTCAGTTGCATAGTGCTTCCCTTCAATACAAGGGTTGTGTAGTACAATTAATGTGCAACTCCACATGTGGAAATTTATGTTGTGTAACTTTGATATAAGATCTTGTCTGTAGCTAGTCTTAACTAGAGCTGCTGGGGGGACTGTAGCTAAACTCAGAGGAAATAGGGGAATATAAGGGGTGTGAGTTGCAGATGATGTGTTGTTAATTGCTGCCAAATCGGTTTCGACTTATGATGACCCTATGAATGAGAAACTTCTCAGAAATCCTGATATTAACAGCCCTGCTAAGATCTTGTGAACTCAGGGTTGTGGCCTACTTGGTTGAGTCAATCCATCTGGAATGGTCTTCCTCTTTTCCTACAGCCTTCCATTTTACTGAACATTATTGTATTTTTTCATGTCATGTCATGACATCTCTAAAGTAGGATAGCCTCAGTTTAGTAATTTTGGCTTCTAGGGAGAGTTAGGCTTCATTTCCTTCTAGGACCATTTTGTTTATCTTTTGGTGGTTCTTGGTATCCGTAGAACTCTCCCAAGACACCACATTTCAAATGACTTCAATCTCTCCATTAGGTCATATTATGCCTTCTTCAGATTAAAGACCACATGGAAGGAACGATGTACTGTAATATGTACTGTTTTTCTGTAACTTCCACGTCTGTTACTGGTATAGTATCTTTTCTAAGAGACTGAGCAGTGGATTGGGAAGTCCCTGGCTCTAAGCCCATGGGGTTGTCTAGATGGTGAAAAAATTCCTCATGGAATTCATGGAGAATTCCATCTGTCTTAATGAGATCCTGTGTTGAATCATGGTATTCGGAAGGAGGGGGGGGCAAAAACTGCAAAAACAACACGGTCCAAGACTTTTGGAGTTTTCCGGAGTTTTTAAAAAACTGTGGGAGAAATGCACACTCCTGCTCCTGAGGACAACTGAATTGCATCACAACACATTCTCAAAGTGGATAGTTGATTGGTTGGATGTGCACAGGGGGCAGAGCTTGGTAACAAGGCAGAACCCGGAACTGCCATGTTGGATTTTTGCCGTAGTGATCATGCACTGAAGCAATAAAACAGCCTTTCTTTTTTTCCTTTTATTGTTTATTTAAGCAGAAGATTGCTCTTCTGCACCTTGGATTTAGTGTTTTTTTTTAAAAAAAATACTGTTTGGCGGCAGCAACTTGGGGAGAATAAAACCATGTGTAATTCACTTGTGCCCACCATCTTGATTTGCTGGTTTGCCTGTTCAAACAGCAAAAACAGATAGCTTCGCACACTAGCAATCTTGGGGGGAAAATTATGGAGATAAATGAAAGCTGCTGTGAATTGGCGTTACTGTGCACCAATCCACATATTATTTCCTCCTATAGATTGGCCCCATGTCTACCTTGAAGGTTTCTTCAAGGATTGTGACTAGATAATATCCTTGTTATCTTCAGAACACTTGAAAGCACAGTACCGACGTTATATGATACTAAGTGTTATGAGTAGATAAACAGGGATGATGCAGGTCAGGAACTACACATTACGTTCTTACAAGCATTATTGGTCCATTGTAGGACTGGGCTACATGGAAGTGGTTCTCATGTAGGGACACCTGTTCCATTGGGCAGAATAAGGCAACTGTCTCAGGTGAAAGAGTCTTTTGAAGAGGGACAGTAATGACAGTATTAGAGCCTTTACTTCTCAGCCCCCCTGACACTTCCTTGTCTTGAAGGACAAGGCTATGCATAGGCATCTGGAGTGGAAAGGGTCTCCATCTCAGTGGAGGCACTAGGGGTATATGGAGAGGCTGAACTGCACCAGGTAACATTGTCAGAGGGAGGAGTGATACTGGCATTAGTAACACCACAGCTCCAATTTGTTCTTTGCTTCAAGTGGTAAAATGACTTCGGCTGGTCCCATTTTCCTGCCATAAGCAAATGCTACTGCTATTTTATCTGCTTGCGTTGGATGCCATTTTGTGGCAGAAAGGCAAGATATAAATGGCATAAATGAACAAATAAATAGTTGGATGAATGAATGAATTAGTTAATCTTGTAGAATCCTCCTCCTAGGAGAACAGTCTTTAATTGGTCCCAGAGGGTCTTGAAGGTACATACAGTTGTCCCTCCATAGTCACGGATTTGGTATCCACGGATTTAAGGATTCCCAGCTTGAAAATATGCTTAAAAAAATAATAATCCAAAAAGCAAACCTTGATATTGCCCTCTTATATAAGGGACACCATTTTGCTATGCCATTGTATATAATGGGACTTGAGTATTCATGGATTTTGGTATCCATGGGGTGTCCTGGAACCAAACCCCAGCAAATATGAAGGGACAACTGTACATTGTTTTTGGAAAATATTTTGCCCCTGGAATTTTACTGTAAAAAAGAATGAAAAAAAAATGTTCGGAGGGGCATACCTTCCATGACAGGACAGCTGCATTTTATAATGACATTGCAAAATTTGATCCTGTGATAGCTCAGACACATTGCGGATTTTGTAATAGGTTAAACTATGAAACTGAGAGGCTAAAAAGGCAAATGATTAATCAGCCAAGAATTCTTTAATCACTTGACAGCCCCAAAGGTGGATTTTTAATTGCAAAAATGATGAGAATATATATTAAAAATATGAAAGGAGCTCCAATTAACATCATTGTAATTGCCCTGTAATTGCCAAGACAGACCAAAAAACTGTGCTGTTCAGATTTTATAAAAGAATGGAAGACGTGTCTACCAAGTATTTGTAGATATGATTCTGCATTGGCCTTGTGTGGTGATTTATTTTAAGCCCATGATATTTCTATTCCTATTGGTACATGAGGAATTGAGTGAGAATGAGGAGGCAAAATTCTAATCCATGATTAATGCATTAGTTACATTTGGATTCTGTCCTTTTTCTAGTCATTGATAAATCAATCACTTTGTGTAATGCTTTTTCATATACTCCATGCTCAAAGTTGTTCACATACAAGAGAAAATAAAATACAGTCTGACTGATATTAAAGAAAAGTCAGAACAATTTTGTAACGTTGATATACTAAAGTGTCAGTAAAACAGTACAGTATTTCAAAACAAAATGAAATAGCAATGGCAGAAGAGTTTTAGAAAAAGGTAGATCCAATTGCCAATCTCAGATGTTGACAAAAAGAGAATAAAACATGCTTTGGCCTAGATTCAAGGTGGACATTATGGAACCCTTCAGGTGTTATAGGACTGTGACTCCCAGCATTCCTCACTATTGGCTGTGGCTCTTAGGTTGTGCAGTCCAACAAGACCTGGAAGACTGCAGATTCTCTCCTCTGACCTAGATGGGAGGAAGCTGGGAGCAGAATTCTCTCCTCTGGTGGTGCTATCAAGGTGTCATGCATAGGGTCTTTCCATTTTAGCTGCACAACAGCCCTGTGAAGTTGAATGAAAATGGCTGCTGTGTACTCTGGGACTGAGCAAGGATTTGAGCTTAAGTTTCTTTCATCAAATGTAAAGGTCTGTCCACTACCTGCCTACTTGGCAGTGGGCCATGAGCAAACATATGAACACTTCCCTCCATGTGCAACATTTCACAGATGAAAACCTGGACATGTATGGCCGAGCGGCATCAGAGTGTGTGGTCAAGATGGCAAAATTTTTAATGAGGTAGAACAGGCAAGCTGAGAGGGGCTGCAGCAGTTTGCTTTTGCCTGAGCCTACTGGGAAGGGCAAATTCACCCCCTTCCTTTGTATCCTGCTCAGTTAACTGAATGCAAAGTACTTTTGCACTTTGCACTCAGGAGAGGATCAGATGTGGGGGAACACACCAAAAAACTGTGTTCCCAACCATGTCACAAGATCACTATAAGAACAGAAATGGCAACCTTACCAGACACCTGCGTCCTTCTGCTGTTCCTGGGGGATAGCGCTGCTGTGTACAAATCTTCCCTTTTTTATTGACTGGGACAAGCTGCTAATAAAAAGGGATGCCTTGCTCACGGCCATGCTACACCCCCAGAACACTGGAGGACAACATCCTCTGGTATGGTTGCCCCTTCCTGTTCTCATTGTGATCTTTTGCTGTGGTTTTTGCCACGTCTGATAATCTCAGTTTGCAGCACCTGATGGGAGCTGAAGACAAAGAGAGAAAGTAGAAGGAGGAGAGAAAAACTGGGACATTTTAAAAGCAGTTGAAAATGTGGGATGACAGAAGATTAATTGGGTCTGTCTGCAAAATCAGGACAGTTGGAGGGTATGCAGTAATGATTCCCTTCTTATCACTATAATTGGAGTTCTCCAAAAAGTGTGAAACATGGCTACCTAGGCATGCAACCCACTGAAATGCCCTGAAGCTCACAGCGTTTGCCACAAAAGGAAACCACCCAACCTACCATTTCAGAAACTACACTCAAGTTAAATTTTTTCTGTCTTTCCTCAACAGATCTTTATTCTATGGAACAACTAAACTGTTCTCCTGATTAGATTATATACAGCCCAATGATGCAGCAAACATCAGTCACTTTAGTTAAGAGACAGAAAGGGAGAGGCACTTTGGGGCCTACAAAGATGAGATTTTCCTACCTGTCAAATGGAATCCCATCAGCAAAGATGCTCTTTTAGGGAGGAAATTATTCACACAGACATTCAACACCACAAGATCAAATCTGTTTTCTGCCAATTTGCATTAGTTTGAAGCACTTACAGGATTATTGATTCACTTGGTTGGGTCTCAGGAAGGGCTGTGGAGGAACACAGATGATTGCTGAGTTAGTGACAGTTTTACTTATCAGGTCTGATCTTGGAAGGTAAGCAGGGTCAGCCCTGGTTAGTACGTGGCTGGGAGAGCACCAATGAATACCAGGTGCTGTATGCTATATCTCAGAGGAAGGAACTGGCAAAACCACCTCTGAGTATTCCTTGCCTAAGAAAACCCTATGAAATGCATGGGGTCGCTGTATGTTGACAGGTGACTAGAAGGCACATCCACACATACATGGCAAATCGGTGGGCAACGTTCTGGGGTCAGAGGGCCTCACAGGCCCCTTGAACTCACTGGGGAAAATACTGTTGCTGTTAAAATTCAAGGGGGGGGGCATTGCAGTTCCAGCTGCTACTACACATACTACCAAAATCTGTTGACAAAAATAGTGGCTCTCTATAGTATTGGAGGTGCTAGGGTTACCTGTTATACCCTAGAGCAGTGGTTCTCAACCTGTGGTCCGGGGACCCCCAGGGCTCTGCGATGTCCTCATAGGGGGCCCACAAAGACTTGATGGCTGCTCAGCCCACCTCCTCCCTTCAGTGGAGCGGCCATGTGACAGGAGCCAAGGCAAAGGCTGGCTGGCTGGCTTGGCCTGAGCATTGCTGTTTGATCTGCTCTAGCCACAAACTTACAAGAAGAAGCAGGAGAAAAGTCTTTTTTCCCCCTTCAGTGCCTCTGAGGGAAGGTTTAATGGGTGGTGTAATTGTATTATTATTATCAGGTATTATTACTATTACTATTATTATTATTAGGGTTGTAAGTCTCAAGTTAAGTCAGTGGGAGTCTGTGGCAATGAAACATATTTAAAGGGGGTCCCTGGTAAAGAAAGGATTAAGAGCCACTGCTCTAGTGTCCTGCTGGTCTGCAGGGCAGAACCTTGCCTTCCTTTTGAGAAGGGATAGGAAGCTCATAAGGGAAGGGAAGGCCTAAAGGCTCAAGCAGTTGTCTTTATTTGCTACTGAGAGCTAGCATGGTCTAGTGGTTTCACTGGCTGTGTCTACATTGGGGGAAAAATCCAAATAGAATTTGAACTACTCTGGCCCAGAGCCAACCCCCGTTTCACCCCGTTAGCACCACACCTACTTGGTTTATGCTGAAGGAACATCATATCAATGTCCACACATGTCTCCTGGCCAAAGCCTGAATCCGCACCACTTTGTTGCTATTAGTCCCCTTCTCCTTAGTTCCACTGCCGTTGCCTTCCCATCCAAGCCCCTTCCTGGCCAAGCATCTCGCCAGCAGAGCCCCACTGGCATGCAATTGCTTGTTCTGAGGTCAGAATGAGGTGCCCAGCCATGTGATCAACAGTGAGGGGGAGACCAACCAGTGGTGGACCCAAGGAGAAGGGGATGTTTTGTGGCTGGGCTTGGCTGGGGAGCGGGTGGTGACCCTGTATCATTACTGCCCAAATGACCCCAGCAACTATCACTGAACATCTAACAAAAAATGGCAATGCTTGTCATCCAAAAATCTGATGCCACCCCAATCCTGATGGCCATGCATACAAAAGCTTGTTAAAAACGGTTGTTCCTGGAAACTGTGGAGCAAGAGGCGAGTTTTTAAAAATCACATTAAAGGCTAAAAGGAAGTCTTTCATTGTGAAATGGGCCATATGTCCTGTGTTCCTATAGCACCAGATTCGAGGTGGGTACTGATTCCCCCCCCCCCATGTGACAAGCCCAGTGTTGGACTCAGACTTTGGCCATGGAAATCCACTGGGTGACCTTGGGCAAGTCACACTCTCTCAGCCTAAAAGAAAGCCTAATGACAAACCTCCTCTGAATAGACCTTGCCAAGAAAAACCTAGGATAGGGTCGTCATAAGTCAACCTGAAGCCACATAACAACAACAAAGCTGTGTCAGCAGCGGTACTTTCAGCAGTGGTGCCAATATACCCTCCAATTGTCACGATTTGGCAGGGGCAGTCCCAATTAAATCTTCTGCTGTCCCATTTGTTCAGTTGCTTTTAAAATGTCCCAATTCTCTCTCCTCTTCCCATTTCCCCTTTTTGTCCTCAGCTTCCTCCAATTGTTGCAGACTGTTAGTTCAAATTGCAAAAGTAGTTTGCACATATTTAATTCAGGAGGTGGGGGGAGAGGACAAGAGAGGGCAGAATCTTCCCTTTCTGGTAGGTTTAGGCAAAAGCAAACTGTTGCAGTCTCTCCTAGCTTGTGTATTCTTCCTCATTCATAACTTTTGCCATTTTGACTACACTCTGATGTTGTTTGGCCACATGTGCTCTGGTTTCTGTGAAATGTTGGTGTGTGTGTGGCAAATGTATCAGTGTGGGCCATTAAAGATTATAGGTATGCTACAGAGTTAAAGCAGTTCAATACCACTCTTACTGTCATGGCTCTGTCTTATGAATCCTCAGAATTTGTAACTTGATGAGCTACTTAGAATTCTGTGTTAGAGAGCTGTAATACCATAGCTTAGGGAAATCTACTGGAATTGTAGAATCTTTGATTTGGAAAGGAGAACAGGGGTCATTTAGTTCAATCCCCTGCTATGCAAGAATACACAAAAGTAGGGCTATTCAAAGATGTGTTGCTGCTTTGTGGCATGTGCTGGTCCATGAGCCCCTGGATACCTTTTCACAGCAAGATGGCAATAAAGATTTCTGGTAGAAACTGAACTACAAGCCCCAGAATTCCATAGGATGGCGCCATGACAGCAAAAGTAGTACTGAACTGCTACAAGTCTGCAGTGTACCCGCCATCTTTAGTGGCCCACACTGCCACATTTGCCCTGGCACACTTGCTGGAGAGTTCTGTTGCAGTGCTTCTCAAGCTATCTGATGTTGCAGACTGGCAGGGTTTTATCATCCAAATGTGCCAGGGATCAGTACCATATTTGTACCTTTTTCATTGTATTTGCAGAGTCTCCTGGAAGCTCCCTGTGTCATCTAATGGCTCATGGACCAGCACTGGCCCATGAAGCACAACTTTGACTAGCACTGCTCTAGTAGATTTCCCAAAGTACAGCAGAATCATAGAATCATAGAATTGTAGAGTTGGAAGAGACCACGAGGGCCATCCAGTCAACCCCCTGCCATGCAGGAATACACAATTAAAGCATCCCTGACAGATGGCCATCCAGCCTCTGTTTAAAGACCTCCAAGGAAGGAGACCCCACCACGCTCTGAGGGAGTGTGTTCCATTGCCGATCAGCTCTTACTGTCAAAAAGTTCCCCCTAATGTCGAGGTGGAATCTCTGTTCCTGGAGCTTGCATCCATTGTTTCGTGTTCTAGTCTCTGGAGCAGCAAAAAACAAGCTTGCTCCATCCTCAATGTGACACCCCTTCAAATACTTAAACAGGGCTATCATATCGCCCCTTAACCGTCTTTTTTCCAAGCTAAACATACCCAGCTCCCTAAGTCTCTCCTCATAAGGCATGGTTTCCAGACCTTTCACCATTTTAGTTGCCCTTCTCTGGACACGCTCCAATTTGTCAATATCCTTTTTGAATTGGACACAGTATTCTAGGTGAGTTCTGACCAAGGCAGAATAGAGTGGCACTATTACTTCCCTTGACCTAGACACTGTACTTCTATTGATGCAGCCCAAAATCGCATTGGCCTTTTTAGCTGCCGCATCACACTGTTGACTCATGTTCAACTTGTGGTCTACTTGGACTCCTAGATCCCTTTCACATGTAGTCTTGCTCAGCCAGGTCTCCCCCATCCTGTATCTGTGCATTTCATTTTCCCGCCCTAAGTGCAGTACCTTACAATACCGCCCTAAGTGCAGTATTGAATTTCATTTTGTTAGCTTTGGCCCAGCTCTCCAGTTTATCCAAGTCGTTGTGAATTTTGATCCTGTCCTCTACGGTATTTGCTACTTCTCCTAATTTGGTGTCATCTGCAAATTTGATAAGTATGCCCCTAATTCCATCATCCAAGTCATTGATAGAATAACTGTTTAATAGAATTCTAAGGGGCTTCCCAAACTGCAAATCCCAAGTTTCCTTAGGTTGGAGCTATGACAGTAAAAGTGATATTAAATTGCTTTAATTGAGCAGTGTAGATAACACTCAAAAGTACAGTCAGGGCTAGAGTTGATCTCAGGGTCTGGTTCTGAGTCTCATGGCTTGACCCCTGGTTCTCAGGACAAGGAAGAAGAATCTCAGGGTGAGAGCATGGCCTTGAGAAGTGTGTGTTCTTTCTTTCCCCTTCCTTTCCCCTCATTTGTTATACTTGATGCTTTTTATTTGAACGGCATACTCTGCACAACTGTGGTTGATGCTAAATTATCATGCTTAATGACATCACAAGGGGCTGCCCTTTGTAACATCACTATTGTAAAAAAGCTTGCATCCGGTGACACTACAAGAAGTTGTTCCTAGGTCTCAGGTTTTGGCCTTAATAGCTCAGGACCTGGGATAGTCCTGACCTGGCAATCCTAAGCAAGGCTCAAGGACAGGCTGAGCTTGGAGGAGCTGACAGTCTAAGTAGGCCAGAAACAGGTCTGTGGTCCAAACTAAGCTGGGGTCAAGTTAGCCAAAAAGGATGAGAGAAATCAAGGGGTGGTGCATAGTCAAACTCTGGCTGGGTTAGTATCTGAAACAGTTCTAAAAATTAGGTCTGCCACCTTTCATAGATCAGAGCTTGAAAATTAGTCATAATTACGGTAATTCCTTTTTGTGCGTGCAAGTAGTCAGGTTTAATTACCTTATATTGAGATGGCAATGTACTCAGGGAGAATGTCACTCTTTTCATGACATATCTGTAATTTTTGATTTTATTATTCTAGTATGGTGGTGTGACCTCATTAAATGGTGGTGGAGGGATATGAGAGGATTTAAAGTGGTTTGTGCTATAAAAGGGGGAGTTACAAAAATAAAGTTATTATTATTATCTTATGTTCTGTTGTGGATGCTAGGGTGACAGTGAGATGGATGGGAGGACAGTGTGTTTTGTACTGTACCCCTGTGACTTGTAGAATTTAGGGTTTTTTTTAAAAGGTATCTGAAAGTAAGTATTTATTCACATTTGGAAATGGGAAAGTACAGAATTATTTTGACAAATTGCAACCATAATGATGGCGAACCTTGTTGTAAGTAAATCTCAGAGTTATTACTAAAAAGCTACTGGCCCTTTTTAGTCTGCTGCTTATTTATTATTTATTATTTTAATGTGATTTTAGATCAGTTGTTTTAATGTATTTTGGTTTAATGTCTTTTTATGGGGGAGGGTGGAGGTGGGTGGCGTTTGGGGATTTTAATCTGTATTGGTATTTTAATTTTTATAAGCCGCCCCAATTGTTTTTAACGGAGGGGCGGGATAAAAATAAATAATAATAATAATAATAATAATAATATCAAATTAGTTGTCAAACATAACTTCCTTGGACTTGTTTTCTCAAGAGACATACATTTTTGTTTATATATTTTTTAACAGTATTACTCTGTGGGGGTATACTTCATTTTCTGGATTGTATTGTGTGTGTATGTACAGTATATATGTCTTTGTATTGGCAATAAATTAAATAACAGTGCATACAATTTATGTCACCAGGTGGCACCATTTAACAGGAATTCACAATTCACATTTCTGTTTGGCAAAGAGAGTAAAACCCTTCCTTGTATCATCTATATATATAAGTTTGAAAATAAATCTAATTTTGTCTTGTTCCTTATTTACGCTGAAAACATTTTAACCAGACACTTCATTATTTCCCAGCCTTTTAATGTTGTGAATGTTAGAATCATGGCAGACTTTTAATATTGTTTCATGAAGAAGAAGGTTCTTGTTCTGTATTGCTGTCTACAATTTCAGTAGTCTTGAGTTCTGCGTAAAAACTTTACGATTATGTTCATATAACATATTGTTTAATAAGCCTATTTAGGTCTTAAGAGGTATCTGTGGATGCATACTAAGAGGCTTTCCAAAGACAATGCCAAGTTAATCAGCTAGCTTTTCATTTCTGCTAGCCGAAGTCTTGTACCATGTTTATAGAGTGCTGGACTGGGTTTTTTTGGAGATCCAGGTTCAAATTCCCACAGGAGCATGAAACTTCCTGGGTGATCTTGATTTCTCTCATCCTGTCCTATCTTGCAGGGTTGATGTGAAAATAAAGCAGGGAGGAAAAGAGAGTACAGTACTGTATACTGCAACATCTCCACCCACCCACCACAAAAATGGAAGAAGATATTTGAGGAAAGAGCAATGCAGCATCCAAAGGGAGGCTTCCCCAACTTGTGACCCACTGAGCCAATTGCAGATCATCAGTGAGGGATCATGGCCTGTTAGGTGCTTGACAATTAACCACTTTGCTTTACTAGTCCTAGAAAGCCAGCAAAAATAGTACGTTCATCTGGCCCTTGGTGGGCTCATTACCACATGACTGGTATGCTACAGCTTGGTGGACCTCATGCTTTTATGTTCAGATGCATAGATATCTTTAAAAGTCGATCCATGGGGGAATAGGACTCTCAGTGGCTGTGGATGGAGCCTCTGCATACCCTCCAACATTTCACAGCTGAAAACCAGGACACACGTGACCAAGCAACATCAGGATGTGGTTAAGATGGAAAAAGTTATTATGATGAAGAGGAACACACAAGCTAGGAGAGGCTACAGCAGTTTGCTTTTGTTTGAACCTCTGGGAAGGGCAAGATTTCACAATCACCTCTCCTCTCCTTTCCCCACAGAGTTAATTGAGTGCAAACTACTTTTGCACATTGAAATTAGGTTGCAGCAATTGAAGTAAGCTGAGGTCAAAGGGGAGAATTGGAAGGAGGAGAGCGAAACTGGGACATTTTAAAAGCAGCTGGAAAAATGGAACTACAGAGGATTAATTGGGGCAGTTCCCATCAAATTGGGACAATTGGAGGGTATGCCTCTGCTTTGTGGGCCAACCCAAGACATCTTCTTGCCTGGAGTGAAGAACAAGATGGCACCCTAGTCCTCAGGAAGAAACTGACTGATTTGTCAATGGAATAATAGCAATGGAATAACATCTTCCTCCACACCTCAGGGCAGGTGGCAAATTTAGGAGAATAAAACAGGCTCTGTAGCACATGCAGCTCTGGTATTCAGTGGCGGAGATAGCTAGGAGAGGGTTCAAGAAGAACAACCAAGAGATTGCTTTTGCTGCCCCTCCAGTATCTATTGCCTGAAGCAGTTGCCTCATTCTGCTTAGTGCTACAGCTGTCCCTAAATTTAATGCCAGTTACTAGGACAGAGAAGGAAGAGTGGGTTACTGTCTTTAGAGTAGGGGTGGGTATCTTTTTGGGGTTAGGGGTCTGCATTAGCTGCATTGCCCCCCAATCTTGAGGGCTATCCCTTTGCAAAGAAATTTATTCTTTTGACAGCAAATACTCTTTAGGGGGAGTGGGAAGAATTTTGCCATGTTTTGGCCTCAGGTGCAAAACAGGAAGAGACTCAGTTTACTTCCTGTTTTTTTAAAGGCCTCCCCTGGGACTAAAATGGCCCTGTGAGACCCCCCAAGGATGGCAAACTGTCCATCATGCCTTAGAGGGCATTTGGGACCATTTTTTTAAAATCCAGGAGGCCTCAAGGGCTACAAAAATCACCTCATGCAGTAAGAGCTGCTTGGCAGTGGAATGTGCTGCTGCCTCTGAGTGTGGTGGAGTCTCCTTCTTTGGAGGTTTTTAAACAGAGGCTGGATGGTCATCTGTCAGGGAATGCTTTGACAGGGTATCCCTGAAAGGCAGGAGGTTGGACTAGATGTCCCTTGTGGTCTCTTCCAACTCTATGATTCTATGATCCCCAAGGGCCACGCTGTGCCCATCCCTTCTTTAAGCCATGGTTATGGGCTTCCTGGAGACATCTTGTTGTTTACTAGATGAGTGTTGGGCTCTGACTCTTTATAGTTCTTCTTATACTGCTACATTCTGCAGGCCTGCTTCACCACCCAAGAAAATAATGAAGAGTTGAGTGGGTGAAAGACAGGGGTGGGGGTTCTTTTGAAATGGCCAAATTTTAGAAAGCTACTGTTTTGGACAATAGCCTCCACAATCCCAGCACACAGAGACTAGGAGTGGATGGGAAGGTTCAGGATTAATGGGGGGGGTGTTAACTCTTGTCCTATTCCAGTAATCTTGATCTTTCAGGTTTGGTGTGGAGGAAGAGGAGGCAGAAGCAGGGAGCGACTCCTTCTTAGAATCATAAAATCATAGAGTTGGAAGAGACCACAAGGGCCATCTAGTCCAACTCCCTGCCATGCAGGAATATACAATCAAAGCATTCCTGACAGATGGCCATCCAGCCTGTTTTTAAAAACCTCCAAAGAAGGAGACTCCACCATGTTGCGAGGCAGTGTATTCCACTTCCAGACAGCTCTTACTGTCACGAAGTTCTTCCTAATGTTTAGGTGGAATCTGTCACCTCTTTAACCTTCTCTTCTACAGGCTAAACATATCTAGCTCCCTAAACCACTCCACATAGGGCATGGCTTCCAGACCTTTCCCCATTTTGGTCACCCTCCTCTGGACACACTTTAGCTTGTCAATATCCTTTTTGAATTGTGCTACCCAGAATGGGACATAGTATTCCAGGTGAGGTCTGACCAAAGCAGAATAAAGTGACATTGTTACTTCCTTTGACCTAGACACGATACTCCTATTAATGCAGCCTAGAATCACATTGACTTTTCTGGCTGCTGCATCACATTGCTGACTCATGTTCAGTTTGTGGTCCACTAAGACTCCTAGATCCCTTTCGCATGCGCTGCTATCAAGCCAGGTGTCACCCATCCTATATCTGTGCATTTCATTTTTTCTGCCTAAGTGTAGTACTCAACATTTCTCTCTGTTGAAATTCATTTTGTTAGTTTTGGCTCAGCTTTCTAATCTATTAAGGTAATTTTGAATTCTTCACCTATCCTCTGGGGTATTAGGTGCTCCTGTCATCTCTGCTGCTTCTCTGCCACCATCTGTGGTGGAGAATCAGCAATGCTGGTTGCCCCGGGTGGCTAGATGCTGGGGAAAGCTTTAACCTTAACCATTTCCCTCTCTCTGTGATCTTGGTCAGGACTACTATCTCCACACCACCTTTAGCAGTGGGAAAGCAGAGATGTTGATCAACGGGAGGAGGGAAATTCAGTTTATGGAGTATCATGAAAGCTACAGAACAGGCCCAATGAGGTTTGCTATGGGCTGAAAGCTGTGCAGCCTTACAGTGAAGGATGCCTTCAAATAGATGCCTTTGGTAGCCATATGGGCCTGTTGTCAGTAAGGTAGCACACGTGGCACTCTTGCTGTCCCAATTTGACAAGGGCAGTCCTGGTTAATCCTCTATTGTCCCACTTTTTCAGTTGCTTTTAAAATGTCTCTAACAGAACTTCAGTTAGTACAAACTCCCTTCAAAGTGCAAAAGCGGGTTGCACTCAATTAACTCAGCAGGGTGAAGAGAGGAGGGAGGAGAATCTTTCCCTTCCCAGTAGATTCAGGCAAAAGCAAAGTGCTGTGATCTCTCCTAGCTAGTGTGTTCTTCCTCATTAACCTTTGCCATCTTGACCACACTTTGATGTTGCTTGGCCACGTGTCCCAGTTTTCATCTGTGACATGTTGAAGAGTATGCTCTTGTCACCACCACTGGGTCCTTCTAAGAAAACAAGGTCATGTATCTAGGATGTGCTTTAAGATCTAACACATGGGTTCAAAAGGCCTCTAGAAGACATGCTGACAGCAGTTTTGAGGAATGAGTGGCTGCCTGGTGTCTCTAGATGAGAAAAAGTACACTGAAACACACAATGTAGGTTGCTAGATTTTCTGATGCCAAATTTCATGGCCATCTCAACAAACAAACCACAGATACAGCCTCTGCTATAATCCATGAGGTCTTCCATCTTATAGTTCAAGGACAGAATTATGCAGTCTACTCTCTACCCCTTGTCTTTGAAGTGTAGTGAATGCATCTTTGTATCACAGGACTGGGCAACTGTGGAAGGTCAGTGGCCCACTTTTATGACCCTGGACCTTCTGAGGGGTCACATGGACTACTGAAGAAAAAAAACCCCAAAGTACCTGGAAGACTACTTCTGATTCTCAAATATTGCTATTTAACCAGTACAGGGGTACAGGGAAACCTTGCAATTTATTGATGGGTGCTTTTAGAGTGAAGAAGAAACTGCAGAAAGAACAGAGGCACAGGCCCCTTTGCTCATCTATCACTCCCCCCCCCCCCGTTAAAGCAGTGGCTGGGCTGTGATAACAATATTAGAATTAGTCTTTACCCCAGATATGGGCCCTGAGGAAGTACGGCAGAATTTAAGCTCTCCCCCACCTGCTTGCAGATGAACTTGTAAATAATTCCAAGCGCTATATTGTTGGAACTCATCAGTAAGGAGTAAGAGAATGAAGTCATGTTTGCAACCTGAATGAAACAGCTTTAATGACTGAGCAACACTCCTCGCCTCTCCAGGATTGGTGTGCCAAGTGGAAGCGGTCAAATTGTAAAGCAGGCTGGCTTGATGTCTTCCTCTCATTACTCTTGCCATTCAGGAAAAAAAGAAAAGCCCCACCAGCTGCTTCTAACCTTGTTGTCAAGGCTGCTGTAGGGAAAAGTGATCGATCATCTGCTTCCCACTTGTAGCCTGTGCAGCTGTTTTTGAGTGTGGAAATAAATACCAGGCTTTTGCAAGAACAGGTGCTTTAGTTTTGCTTAGAACTGAAGAAGAAGAAAAAAGTGAGGCATATGGCTTAAATCCTAGGCCAAGTCCATACTACACAAACAATCCAGTTTGATTTTCCTTGTTTTTTTTTTCTGGACGGTGAGGCCGTGTTCTGGAATAGTTTCTTTCTGACGTTTTGCCTGCATCTGTGGCTAGCATCCTCAGAGAAATCACAGCCCAGAAAAAAAACCCCAAGGAAAATCTTTGGATGTCAGCAGTGAAAGCCTTCGACTTCACAATCCAGTTTGAAACTGGATTATTTGCCATGGCTCCTTCCTATGGATAGCAATAACAATAGCAATAGCATTGATATTTTTATCCCATTTATCAGTGCTGAAGCTAAGCAGTTTACAATGTGTTAGCAAATTGCCCCCAACAAGCTGGGTACTCATTTTACCAACCTAGGAAAAGATGGAAGGCTGAGTCAGCCTTGGAGCCCTCTGGGATGAAACTCATAACTTTGTGGCTTTCAGTACTGACATTTAACCACTGCACTACCAGGAATCCTGGGATTTATAGTTTGGTGAGGCACCAGCACTCTTTGGCAGAGAAGGCTAAAGACCTTACAAAACTACAAACCCCAGGATTCCATAGGAAGGAGCCATGGCAAATAATCCAGTTTCAAGATGGATTATTTGTATAGTGTGCATTTGGATGTACTGTTAGTCTCAACTAGATCAGAGGCACTGAATCAGTTGGATTTACCTATGTGTTGATTCACTATTCAACAGTTGATTCAATGGCTCTACTCTGGTTTGGTCTAACCAATAGGATTCTAGCCTATGTTATATGTTTCTTTAGATAAAATCTACTACAAAAAATCATAACCTATCCTCTCAGTTTGGAGGCTCAGGGATGTACATCTCCAGTCATTGTGTTCTTGCCAATAAGAATGAAAAATATAGAAAGTTTTCTCTTTACTGGGCAAGATTACAAAACTCCCTATTCAACCATTGATTCAATGGGCCAGACTAATGAAAGGATTCCAGCCACACACATATTTTTAGGGTCCAAATAATGCTTCAGGACAGATTTATGGAAAGAATCTTGGAGGCTTATGCTGGTTATACCAATATATGTTGTTTAGGTGTTGTGAAAGGAGGTATACAGAAGCGCTTTACACAATAACTTTGTGCTGGGTGTGCAAGGACAGACCAAATCTCCCAGATGCACCTTTTGGTAACTGATTGGCCACAGGGGTCTGCTTGGGAACCACCTAGCTGCCCTTGGTGCCCAGGGAAGGAGGAGCAGCCTTCACCTTTGTGTGGTGGGGATGAGGAGCTGTTCCTGGGAGCCTCCAGTTCCCCTTATGCACCTAGGGATGAAGGAGCAAACTTCATTCCTTAGACCATTAAGATTGCTACTCTGGCAGAGTTTATGTTCCACCTGTGGCCCTATTGAACCTTGGTCTATGTGTTGTGAATGGTGTTCAAATTACAGGGGTACAAGAAGAGGTCTGGCGTTAGAGCCAGCAGTTCAGGATCATCCCAGAGGTTTCTGGGCAAAACCTGAGACTTAGGAACAGCTCTTTGTGATGCCATTTAGCCTTGTTCATTAAGTACTCAGGGCCAGCCCCTGAAATCTGGCAGCGCTATCTGGTGCCCCTAATTTTGCTATGGAGCCCTTAGGTACTTTTTCACACAGCTATGACATAGAATCATAGATCTGGAAGAGACCACAAGGGCCATCCAGTCCAACCCCCTGCCATGCAGGAATACATAATCAAATTATTCCTGACAGATGGCCATCCAGCCATTGTTTGAAAACATCCAAAGAAGGAGACTCCACCACACTACGAGGCAGTGTATTCCACTTCCGAACAACTCTTACTGTCCGGAAGTTCCTCCTAATGTTTAGGTGGAACCATTGCTGGGCTGAAATGTGATGAAGTTGGTGAATTGGGATTGTAGGTTTCACCACTTCTTCCATACACAGGGACATAGGAAACTGCTGTCTGCTGAATAAGACCCTTGATCCATGTAGGTTGTTATTTTCAAATCTGAATGGCAGTAGTTCTCTAGGGTTTCACACATGTTCTTTCCTAGCCCTACTAGAAGATTCTTGGCATTCCCTGATGGTCTTACACCCAAGCCCAACCTGCTTAGCTTGCAAAATCAAATGTTCAAAGCTATGATAAGGTCTTGTGTAAACTGATGGCTGACCTCTGGCTGACAGTTGGAGTTTATCAATTGCTGCAAAACAAAGCATTTAGAAAGATTTTAAAAGTAAGTAGCTTCATTTAAAAAACAGAGAAGTGTTCAAAGAATAAATTGGAAGTAACGATGGGATGTGACTCACAAGGCCACTTAAATAAGCCTTAGTATCTGGTTACTAAAGGAATAGAGTTTTAGAAAATAAATATGAAAAAAAGAACATAATAACATAACATTACAGAGAAATACATAATTATGGGGGAGAAAAACAATAGAGTTCTAAGTGAGTATATATAGTTAAGGAGAGAAAGTAATAGAAAATGGTATTTGAAATCAATACCATTGATTTCAGGTAGTGATTGCAAGTCATTTTAGTTTTTGTTGCATGTAGGGTAGTGTATGTAGTGTATGTAGGGTAGTTATGTAGGATGGTTGTTTATGTAGTGATAAAGTAAGTTGTTATGTTGTATGTGATTGTGTAAGTGGAAGTTATATGTTGTTAAATTGTTTGTATAGTTATATTTTTCATCTATGTTTTTAAATATATATCAATAACTCAATAAAAATAATAATTAAAAAAGAAGCCTGAGTAGTTAAGCTAAGAATTCACTTTCTGACTTCACTTTAGGCATTGTGTTGGAACATCAAGATAGCTTCACTTTCAGTTGCCACTCCCTGCCATAGCACAAAAATCTCAATATTATATATGCATTTTCTCGCCTTCCTTGCTCTTACAGCTAAATTGAAGGACGTTGGATAAAGAAGCTATTTCAGAATTATTAACTAGAGTTTTAAAAGAAAAAACTAAATGGCAGATATGGCTCCCAATTACCTACCTTATTTGTCTATTAATGCAATACTGTGCAGAATTCACAGAAGTTATTTCGTTTTGCTCAGCACAATTCCCAAGCACATCTGGAAGGTTCGAGTACTTCTCTGGGGTAACTGACCCCCCTACTTTTATTGATATTTGTTCATTATATATACAAGAGCATGCATAATGGAATGGCCTATTTGTCTTTGTCCTCTAATGAAGCTTAGAGCATGTCTGGTTACATAAGAGGAAGAACTGAGCATTGCTGAGGCTCACAGTATTTTATTTTAGAGGAATAATGTACTATCATATAAGAAGAAAAAGAAGCAATGATGATTGTGGATGAGCCTGCAGTAGGTATCACGTCAATGGTTTTCAATAGGGTTGCAATGTTTCATCAAATTAATTGGCTTTTAGAACACCTTTAATCAACTAAAAAGGTGCCCCAATTAATCAGACAGTATTCTGAACAGAAATACTTATAAAGAGGCATTTTAATTTGTTTCCTAAGATCATCTAAATATTCCTACATTGTCTAAATATTTCTTACGTCCTTCTGAACTATGCATTTTACCATTTAATGGATTAACTGAGCAAGAGATTAGATAATTGATGGTTTGCACTATAACATCCATAATCCCCAGTCACTGGCCTTGCTGGGTGAAGTCATGTTAACACTTCCTCTTCCTTCACTTTCCCATCACCATCACCACTACCTGCCTCTTATTCCCTGGCAACAAGGTTGGTTGGGTCTCCTGTTGTTGTTGTTGTTAGAATCCCAGGATCCACCAACTAAAGTTCAAAAGACATGTGCCTACAATGAAAGAAAAGGGTGCTTCTAAACACATTCTGAGCCTAGGAATTTGGCTCAGAATTGAACTAAATTCACAAGTCACACAATTGCCCAATCCAGGTTACCCCAAGCTTTCTTCATTTCCTGCTTAATTCAGGTGGGAAAAGTACACTGTAGCAAATCAGCTGACATTCTGCCAGTTGATCCAATTCCTTCTTTTGCCTGCTATAGAACACACCTGAAAGTAATGACTCCGAGCACCTCTCAATCTTTATTATGTGAAAATAAAACTTTGCAGAGGTTTTTGCTCCTGGACCTGAAGAATACACTGTTTAGGCTGCTGGGTATTAAGTTAATGATGACTTGGGATATAGGACCTTATGTTTCATGCAGACTGCAGAGTCATTATTTCCAGCTCATGGGTTTATTACGTGTCATTCTGCAGTTGGCAACATTAAGAATTATTTGAGGTACTTCAAACCTCAAAATCTATATCCACTAACCCACCCAGAAAGCATGCACTCCTTCAGAAGTGACATCCACTCATTATATTATACAAGCACCTCACACCTGAAACACTAACATGTTTGGAATTTCAAACTCCTGCTGCACATTTAAAGTTGAGAGTTCTGATTCCATACAGTCCAACTGTCCGATTTGGCAAAGGCAGTCCCAATTAATTCTCTATCACCCCCCCCACCACTTTTCTAGCTGCTTTTAAAATGTCCTAGTTTCTTTCTCCTCTTTCCACTTTGCCTCTTTGTTCTCAACTTACTTCCATTGCAGCTGAGTTCAAAGTACAAAACTAATTTGCACTCAACTCAGCAGATGGGAGAGGAGAAGCAGGGTCAGAATCTTGCCCTTCCCAGTAGAGTCAGGCAAAAGCAAACTGTTGCAGCTTCTCCTAGCTTACGTATTCTTTCTCATTAATAACTTTTGCCATCTTGACCATGCTGTGAAGTTGCTTGGCCACATGCATCCCAGTTTTTATCTGTGAAATTCTAGAGGGTATGAAATTCCAGAATCAGATCAAACAGGTTTTGTGCTAGAAATGTTCCTAACTTTGGATTTGTTTTGAAAAGATCCTCTGAGTGGCCAAAGCCAAAGAAGGCTGGTGAATAAAGCTAGGCAAAATATGGTCCCAAGCAAAGCCCAGAGATATCTTGTGACTGTTACCCTAATTACTGAAGTCCATAGAAATTCCATGCGTGTCTACCAAAAATCGATATTTCTATGGGGAATTTTAATTAGCTCAAATGTAGCAGCGAGAGGCCGGGCAATGGCGGGATCTTTTGACCTGTGTATACTGATACTTGCTGATGAGACTCACAAACAAGAAATAAAATAAAAATGGTTTTTACTGAAAAATAATCAGGGGAAACACATTCATACATGCACTCAGTCTTCAAGCACTCACACAAGGCTATTGAAGAAAGTAGGAAGTAGATTTTCCTTGCTTTTTTTCCAGGCTGTGAGGCCGTGTTCTGGAATAGTTTCTTTCTGACGTTTGGCCTGCATCTGTGGCTGGCATCCTCAGCAAAATTCTCTGAGGATGCCAGCCACAGATGCAGGCCAAACATAAGAAAGAAACTATTCCAGAACACGGCCTCACAGCCTGGAAAAAAACCAAGGAAAATCTATGGATGCCAGCCGTGAAAGCCTTTGACTTCACAAAGTAGGAAGTAGTTGGATAGAGGAATAGAGTTTGGGATGATGGGTTATACCAAATCTGTCCGATGGGCAGCGATTCATGCAGACAAAAGGGATGGTTGGAAGTGTTGGGTGACCTAGCAAACCAACAGAGTAACGGCTCTGGGAAATTGAGCACACTTTGGTGGTGTTTTAGGGCGATATTTACATCTGATATTCTCCATGAAAGGGTGAGTTTGAGTGGAATACAATGTCTGCCAGAGTTTCCCAAGGTTAAACAATGGATTCTCCAGATGTGTTAATGATTGCTAATGGCTGGAACATTAAAACCGATGGGTCTCAGGCAAACCTCTATTGTTTTAGGCCAGGTGAGATGAAAGACCAATTTTGCAGGCAAAGAGTGTCTGGTTACCTTGATTGGATTTAGTGAATTACTTACATCTATGTACGTTTAGGAGAATTAGCCCATTTCCTCCCTAACTCGCCAGTTCAAGGGGTTCCTTTAATCCTTACCCAGACATGTCTTTTAGGAACTTGGGCTGGCTACTTCCTTAGTTTTTCTGAGCAAACCTTGATTCCTTGTACTTGGGAGTCCCTGGTCTACTACCAACCATGTGGAGTGCCAATAATAAGGCAACTTATGAAATATAGCCAATTGATGAATGATAGAAGAGTGGTATGTGTGTGTCAAGGCAGGCAACAGTGTGATATGGAGTAGAGGTCATAAGAAAATAGGAAACTGCCATAGATTGAGCCAGACCATGGATATATCTAGCACAGTATTAGCTTGGCAATGAGATGCCAGAGGATGAAACTAGGACCTGAATTATGGTCCCTATGGAACTATGAGTAGAATCAACTGGAAAACCATCTTTTTTGGGCTAGTTCTGTGTTCATTGGCTTTTGAGATTCCCACATTGCCTTTCTATTGAAACAACATGTTACTGGATGGACTTCTAAAACAATGGCTGGTGGGGCCAGCCAAACCATAATTTTAGCAAGTAAAATGTGACATAGCAAAGAAGTAAATGTAGCATGAAATTTTGACATGAGATATGAATATGCGGTATGCTTGAAACTGATGAATACCTAAATACAGGGTACATTCGAAACAGATTGACCCAATGTTAGACACATATTCCATTAGTGACATGATGCAAATTAATACAACTTCCACAACTCCTGCAGAGCAAAATTAAAGCAACTTTTGACAGTCTACCAGCAACAATTACTGCATATAATCCCTACAGGCGAGACGATGTTGTAACTTCTGGTCTTGTTCGCCTAATGAGCAATCATCATGGACATATCTTAAACCCAAGGCCTGGTAAGTGTCTCTTTTCTCCCTTTCTTCTCCTTCCTGTCAATGCTTCTAATGCAAGAAGGTCAACTAAGACCACAATCTACTTTAGAAGCTCCAGTGAAACAGAACGAAACCTGAGAGCACTGTGATTTGTGGCGATGCTGTGGCAGAACTCTTGGACTGCATGCGGCAAAAATGAACACAACGTGCAGCAAAGGGACTGCAGTGCAGGAGATTCTGGTGTGCATCTTTTGGGGTGTAACATGCATATCCTGGGATAGCTGTGAGGTTGTACAATAAGCTTCAAAAGAAGTTTTTGATTGGGACAGAATGGAATATGCTGGATGGCTGACAAAACAGAAGCCAGTGGTTTTTATAGGCTAAAGGGCAGGGCTGGTCCTACTATTAAGCAGCAGCTCTCCAGCCATGCCTCCTGAGCCCCTGAACAATCCCCTCACTCCCTGAACTGGCTTGCAGCTCTCAGGTGTGGTGGAGGACCCAATCCCCTCACCAGTGATGAAGTCAGGTTCAACTGCTGGTCCCATTGGTTTCTGTACATGGAATGGAGGGGGTGCCATCTTGTCAGCAAAATATCTTCGCTCAGCCCAGGTAAAGGGCTGCTGTGCTCTTTAAAGTCTAAAGGGCATTAACACTGACCCTTTTCTCCCCTCAGGTTCCCGGAGAGGAGAAGCAGAAGAAAGGAAACTTGAAGAGTCAGTTGGACTACTCAGATGGGTGGGGGGGTTGAAGTAACAGGGCAATCTTCTCCCAAGCCATAACTTGAGGACTATCTCCAGAAGGTATTACTTAAAAAAAAAAGTTTCTCTGCTGATCTTGTGCATTTCCAAAGTGTTAAAGGGCTCCTTAAAGAAATACCAGTTCCTCCTTGATGACCATTTCCTCCTAAAGCATGTCCCCCCCAGCCCCTCCTCCCATTTGGGCTGAGGCTTAAGATGGAATCCAACAAGCTCTCTCCCTGTTAGGGCAATGTAAGCTGCAATTTGGGCAATGTGTACTCTCTAACACTGTACTTAGAATGGTTGTATTCTCCTACTGAAATACACCAAGCAATCAATAAAACGACTTGGCATACATTCTGCATTGTTTAGGTTGCTCTTTCAGAGGACAACGGTCTTCACTTCTGAGCTTATGTACCATTCCTTCAAGTTTGTTTCTCATCTAAAGCGTATCCTACGGTGTGATTTATGGCTAAGATGAGGGGAAGCCAAGGTTGCCTGTAATGCTTGTGTATGAAGCTGAGTCACACTATTTATCTGCCTGGCTCCAGTGCTATGTATGTTGGCTGCCAATGATTTTCTAAGGTCCCAAGAAGAGATTTCCTTCCCCATCACTTTGCTATCTCAGCATCTTTAAGTAGATATGCCAGGAATTCTTCTCAATGCCAATTAAGCTTGTACTCCAGAGAAAACTTGGAAAAGTTCATTTTTTTTGGACGACAGCTCTCAGAATCACTAGCCAGCAATTGCTGGCTGGTGATTCTGAGAGCTGTCGTCCAAAAACAGAATTTTTCCAAGCTCTGAGCCATGACCTTTCTCCAGTTCCCCAACCTAAATTTCATCACAGGTCTGTGTGGATTCAATGCTTCTAAAAGCTAGGGATATGTGAGGACTCTGTTTTGGCAGACTTTTCTTGCTGCCTTTACCCAGTCTGTGCTGCCTTGATCATCCATAGGTTGGACATAATTTCTAGCCTAGAATCTGCATCTTGATGCAGGGCTGTGGAGGCATTAAAACATGCGCATTTGGAAGGTGCAGACAGAAAAATGCACGCATTACCTTTGTGTTGAAAACACTGCTTAAATGGGCTTTAGCTGGGGTGGGGGAAGCTTGCATTGAGGAGACATATACAGCTTTAAACATTTAAAGCACATAAAAATGTACAGTGGATCCTTGTTATCCTCTGGGATTTGCTTCCAGGACCCCCTGCGGATACCAAATACATGGGGGTCAGTTCCACGGCAACTTTTGTTGCGCAAAGTATTGCATTAGCGCACTTTCGATTTTGCACCGTGGAGTTCCCACAGCAAAATTTCGGTTCCTGTTTAGTTCTGTGATGTAGTTCCAATGTGCTTATAATGTGGAGTATATTAATGTGTGAATTTCTACACATCGAAATATTTCAGTTCCCACGACATCAATATTCCGCATACTTTGACAACCCTACCTGTCAATCAATGAAGTACGTCATTCGTTCTAGACGTACTTCCTTCGGGAATTCCCGCCACCCGTACTCCCATTGGTCATCCACTTCCCCCCTCTTGGGCTTCTGACTGGGCATCTCGTCATCTTTTATGGTCTTTGTTCTCTTCAATGGTGCCAATTAAATTGTTGCAGTCATGGAGGTTTTAGCTATGCTCATTTCCTGCTTGTATTTGGCTATTAGAGTTATGATCTCTAATTTCCCTGTATTTCTGATGCATCGTTTTCGATTTCGTGCGGCATTCTTCCGGGGTTCAGTTGTGTCCACACTTTTGCATTTCTGCAGCTATTTTTTCGAAGACATCAATATTCCGGTAACATAGACATAGCTGCTCCTGTACTTTCTCTTCCCCCCAAAGATCCAGTAAATCAAGAGTTTCGGCATGACTCCAAGCTATTCCCCTGCCCCCCTTCTTTGTTCTCTGAACTGACTCCATTAGGAAAACAATAGATGTTTACAGGGATGCTTCAAAGCAGATAGGAAAGCCGGACGTGTAGGCGGGTTTCTGTGGTGTCACTATAAAAAACCTCCCACATCCCTAATTTTAAACACCGCGAATTTAAAAATGACGGACAGTTCCCAAATGCGATAATGCGCAAACTTGCGGCACTTTTTAAAAAAGGCGGAAAATCAGCGGTGTCATTAAGTGCGTCACTTACGGGTGTTTTAGACCCCCTCCTTCCGAAAAGGGCGATGCAGATGCGGAACATGTGGGAACTATAAGAATTCTAGGCGAATTCTTTGAGGATTATTTTTGCTGTGTAAATGACCCCATGGATTCGTGGCTGCTCAAGTCCTATTATATCTCTCTCTGGCTTTTCTTCGCAAACAAAGATTCAGGAAGGACTCATCCTGCGCTTTCTGCAAGTGCGCTGATGACTAAAAAGGCCAATCCGAGATTAACAAGTCCGGTTGCAGAAAGCACAGCAGAAGGTCTCCTTGGGTGATGTTTCTGGGTTGTGATTCTTTCTGCGTTGTCGTTTCTCTTCAACACTTGTTCGGCGTGAGTTCTCAAATAAGGCTGCAGCATTGTGGATGCTCTCCACGCCTCCCGATGTGAGGCCAGGGCGGACCATTGTTGGTGGCCAAGCCTGAGATGTTGTTTCAGGGAGTCCTTGTATCGCTTTTTGGGAGCGCCCTTCTTACGCTGATCCATACTATTTTGGCTAGGCAATGGTCCTCCATCCTAGAAACGTGCCCTGCCCAGCGCAGCTGTGTTCTCAATATCATGGCCTCAATGCTGGTGATCCCTCCTTGCTCAAGGATAGCAACATTCGTCACATAGTCAGTCCAGTGTATATTTTATATACAGTAGTATAGTAAAATGGCCATCTGTCAGGGATGCTTTGATCGTGATTTCCTGCATGGCAGGGGGTTGGACTGGATGGTCCTCGTGGTCTCTTCCAACTCTACAATTCTATGATTCTATGATTCTATGATATAAAATGGCAAAATCAAGGTTTGCTTCTTGAAATTTATTTTCTTTGGAATATTTTCAAGCCATGGATGATGGAATCAGTGGATGCCAAATCCGTGGATACAGAGGGCAGACTGTACACCTTTGAAGAAATGTGTATTTAAAAAAGGGATGAATTCTGTACAGTAAAACAAAAGAAAATGGGAGAATCTGGCATGAAGATGAGAAAGGGAGGAAGTGCATGAATGCAGATTTTATAGCTGTATGGAGAGCTTAGAAACACTGCTTTTTTGACTACAACTTCCCGAATCCCCAGCCAAAATGTCCTGTGGCTGCTGGATTCCAAAAAGCTATTTTTTTTCCAGCTACAGTCCTGTTCTGATCTTCCTTTGAAAAGGTGGAATGGAAATGCAACTAACAAGTAATGTTCATCCTATACTTGTTGCAATCAGTGTTGAAAAAAAAGACAAAGGGTATGTCCACACTGCACAGTTATAGTGGTATGATCCCACTTTAACTGCCAAGGCTCCATGCTACAGAATCCTGTAATCTGTGGTTGGATGAAGGACTTTGACCTCTATTTTGCACTCCCTTGAACTGTAGCACTAGAACCCTCCCCAAACTTCACATTCTAGGATTACATAGGATGGGACCATGGCAGTTAAAGTGGTACCAAAGTGTTATAACAGTGCAGTGTGAGTATACCCCAAAATAAAAGACCTGAATATTGGCCATGACAGTGTATGATCTCTCATTTACAAATAAAGGAAGCAAAAACCTTTCAGACCATTCTTTTGTGTAACATTCCCTGCTTGTACAGTGAAACAACAGTGATCTCCTGTTTGTCTCATAGCACACAACTAATGTAATTGCTTGTTTATTCAGATGACTCAAGTTTATACACTGTTGTATGGCTATTTTAAGAACTATCAGTTGTGGGTGATGGAAGCACAAGGTCAATACTATAAAAGATCTTGAGGTGGCCAGGTGAACAAAACCAAATAGTCCAATTCCATTCTGCCTGGCATCATTGCTCTTGATCTCAGTCAACAGCATGAGACATTTTTGCTGATGCTAAGAAAAACTCTCTTCAAATGAAACACAACAAAGCTGTGTGTGAGTGGAGCTCACAGTATTTGTGACAACTTGGTTACTAGAACTTTATGGCCAGGATCCAAAGGCATACTTAACTCAGACCTTGCAATGCGTCATACTTCTTTTCTTCATCCTGCTAACCTTCCCACCCATGCCATATCCTAAACTGCCTTGAAAATTCCCCATAGATTTAAAAGTTGTTTGCTATTTGCCATGTAGAACTGTGATCCCAGAAACACAAGATGAAATTCCTTGGGGGTTGGTGGAACTAGTTATGCGGTTCTCTGGCTGCCACTTGATGAAGGCAGGGGTTCAGGTGTAGCTCATATATCTATTTGGTCATCTGCTTCTTGGCATCTGAATTTTTTTTTTTTAACATTAGGCTTCACTCTAATGACTAACAATAAGATTTAGGCCTGAATATATGTTCCTTTTTAATGGATGATGACAACAAAAGTGATGATGATGATATCCTCTGAGAGTCTTTTCAGCTGGAGAGCATGGAGATTATCAGACACAGTGGAACACAGCAAAAAACCACATTCCAAACTGTGTCAGAAGATCATGACGATAACAGCAATGGGGGATATTATCAGACAACGATGTTCTTCAGCATCTTGGGGGCATAGTGCGGGCATGAGTAAGGTATCCCTTTTTATTAGCAGTTTGTCCCCATCAATACAAAAGGGAAGCATCATTTGTGGCAGCGCTATGCCCCCGGAACAGCTGAAGAATGTGGGTACCTGATAATGTTACCCTTTCTGTTCCTGTCACGTTCTTCTGACGTGGTTTGGAACACGTTTTTTTGTCGTTCTCCACCACGTCTGATAATCTCCATGCTCTTCAGCTGAAAAGACTCTCAGAGGATATCATCATCATCATCATCATCATCATCACTGTTATCATCATCATCTATGAAAAAGGAAGACATATTCAGGCCTAAATCTTATTAATAGTCCTTAGAGTAGAGCCATTAAATAATTTGGATTTACCTATGTGTTGACTAGGGTTTCCAGTTTAAGATTCTTCCAGGCCCTGAGGTTTCTGAACCAAAACCTGAGAGGTTGGGCCTGACCTAGTGATGTCATTAAGTACCAAACACAGTTGCTTACAACTTGTAATTCAAACACGTAGACAGACAGACACACACACACAGAACATATTTTCCTGTTTGGAAATTAAGACAGAAATCTTAGCTAAAAGGCCTGTTTCCAGATCAAGATGAAATAAAGAGATTACTAGCTGGGCCCGGCATACCATATGCCATTTAAAAACTCCCCCCAAAATGCCCAGAAGACCTCATGACAACCCTTGGAGGTAGGCTGGTGGGTTTAACTCGCCCACCTGCCTTTCATTCGGCCTCCTGCCGCCTCCCTGCTTGTTCTGCCCCCTGCTGCCCCCCCACTCGTTCTGCCCCTCCCCCACTCGTTCTGCCACTCTCACCCCACCCCCTGCATTCCAGAACACACACACACACCACATGCACCCCATGTTACTCACTGTCCCCCTCCAGTGGCCAAGTTTGAGATCTACATGGTCCCACCCCAGTGTGCTGACTGGCTGCCCAACAGACCTGTGATGGGCTGGTCAGTTCCCTAAGCAGCCAATCAGCACACTGGAAACGGCAACACACCCAAGATAATTATATATATATATATATATAGATTCCTTTTCACATAGGGATAAGGCATACTTAATATGTCCTTAGGTAAATAAAGCCTACTTGCTTTTAGCCAGAAAGTGGATGCCGAGCAGAGTAGAGGGTGAGTCCTGGCACTACAATGACTGGGAGAGAAGGAGGAAGCTAACTAAGTGTATGCCTGGACCCCTTGAAGAATGTTGTAAATTGCAACAACAAATCAATTAATCCTTGCAAACTGTACCAAGCTGCTGCTCTCCTAGCTAAGCTGGAGATTTGCACCCAGCTGTTTTGCTTTGGAGCTGGGTCTCCAAAAAACCCCTGAACTATGGAAATGAAAATGAGGATGACCCATGAAAACTGGAGACTTAGGACTTTACCACTCAAGTGTCTAAAAATGCTGTAATTCTGCAATTGAGGAAAGCAGAATTATAGTGGTATTAATACATTAATTACAGTGGTATTTCAACAATATCGCTAATGGAAGATCGCATGACCACCTAGTGTTTTAAGAATGGGATTGAAGCTTGCGCTATTGTAACACTAGTTTTTGCATTGCATAGTAATGACTGAGTATTAACACTTTGAGATGCCCTGCGCATTCACCTTTAATTTTTTCGCCTCCTACTTCCATGATTTTGCATGGGCGAGATTTGGGCTGTTCTCATGAGGAGATGTGACTTCAGTTAAACACACCAAAAACAAACAAATTAACAACTTCACAGTTAAACAAACAAACAAACAAAAAAACATTCTGAGAAAAGGTGACAGTTCATTAAAAGAGCATCCTGGAGGTTGTCTCCACGCTCTCCAACAGAAGCTTACTTATGTGTTCTCATTGGGAATGGGGAGGGGGCAAAGTGGGAGGACCGCCCACTAACTCTGTTATATTGGGACTACAGTGCGACAGAATTATCACACACTCGTCAATACTGCGAAAAGAGCACTATTGACAGCTATTCATGGCTTTCACCCGTAAATGAAAAGTTACGTGCAATTAATGGCTGATGATGTTGTGAATGATGACATCATGTGATAACGGGAAGCCGTTCGTGCTACTATCGCATCATAATTCTGCAATTTCCGCCTTGTGTGATAAAGTCCTTAGGGCCAGGACCTGAGATCTTGCAATCCTAGGGTTAAATCACCATTCAACAGTTGATCCAATGGGTCTACTCTAGTTGAGTCTAACCAACAGGATTCTAACCTACATTGTATATCTCTTTAGATAAGTGTATTACAGGAAAGCATCAGCTATCCTTCCAATTTGGAAGCTCAGCAGCAGGGATGTACATCTTCAGTCATCTTGTTCTTGCCAAGAAGAATGAAACAATTAGAATGTTTCCTCCCTACTGGGCAAAATCTTGAGAGTTATTGTGCATATTTAGCTATATATTTTTTTCATTTCTGGACTTCTTTGTAAATATTTCACAAAGGTTTTTTTGTGGAAAAACCATTGGCTTTGCATAAAAAGATGATTTTTGTGTAAAATACAAGGTTTTGTGCAAAACAGTCTCTATGTATAAAAACAACATGTTTTGTGGAAAGACTTTGCCAAAAAAGTCCTGAAATATGAAAAAGCCTATAAAGGTTGACATTTTTTTCCAACCAGGTATCCCAACATGTCAGTTCAAGGCACCCTTTCTCATTGAGGATTAGAAAATTTGAGAATATTTCTTACATCCCTGCTCAGGAAGCTTTTTTTTTTTTACTGCCCACAGAGGGGGTGCATAAATGAGCTAACCCCCTCCTAATGACTTCCTCTCTGACCCTGAGCCTTGCAGATGGAGCAGTTTGCCTGAATCTAAGGGGTTGTCTAGATGGTGAAAACAATCCGAATAGAATCTGCAGGGAATACCTTTTGTCTCAACAAGATCCCACAGTGATTCACCTTATTCGGAAGGAGGGGGGCCAAAAACTCCAAACATGGGAGAAACTTAGCGGGGCTTTTCCCAATTTTTAAAAAATGTGTGGTAATGCGCATTACTGCTCATTTGGATAATTGATTTGGGATGCTGCACATTCTCAAGAGGAACAGAATTGGACATTTGATTGTTTGGATGTATGTTGGAGCGGGCTTGTAGGCAAGGAAGCGGCTGGAAGCACCATTTTGGATTTTCAAGTTACCGATTGTGCGCTTTTTTGCTGCTCTGAGCCAACCAAATAGCTTTTTTAAGCAGAAGGTTGCACCTTTGTTTTAAAGTAAAAACAACAACAACAACTGTACAGTGATGACAATGCGTGGAGAAAAATAACACATGAATGTATTCCGTTACCACCTTGATTTACAGGCATGTGCACTTCAAATGTGGATAGCTTCGCATACTATCAATTTTGCCAAAACACTGTGGAGACAAATGAATGCTGCTGCAAATTTGCAATAATATGCAGGAATCAGCATTATATCCTCTCATCTAGACAACCCCTAAGACTTGAAAAGCATATGGAAAACGAACAGTAACATTGACACTGAACTGTAGATATGCATGCATGGTTGTGTTGCTGTAGCAAGTTCTCAAGGGGTCCAGAGCCACCACTAGACCAGATAGGCCCATACTAACAGGACTATATCACCTTAGATTGCCTTTTAGGGGTCGGAGTGGTACAGACATTTGATTGTCCTGACGCACAACCTGTACTCATGTCACGAAGTTACTGTTAGGACAGAATACAGAAAAACGGAATGGTTTCCAATAGGCAAAGGGGGCAGGCAAGGCTGCATTTTGTCACCCTATCTGTTTAACTTGTACGCTAAAAATATACACAAATCAGGATTAGATTCAGAGGAAGGAGGCATGAATACTGGAGGAAGGAACATCAACAATTTAAGATATGGGTGACACCATACTACTAGCAGAAGATAGCAAAGACTTGGAACAATTATTGAAAAAAGTCAAAGCAGATTCTAGGGTGAGCACATCTCACCCCATGGTCTCGCTTTGATAGATGCAGAAAACACATTGAGGAAGAGACCACCATTCTCTATAAGTCAGTACACGATGGCAGGTTATTTCAATTAAGGGGAGTCTGGACACGGTATGGCAGTTGAGTGACTTAGGACTTATCTACAGAGTTCTTTGTTGGCATATCCTGGCTATAGATGTGCACCCCCCTTACCTGCAGAACATGGGCCAGCATCCAAACAGGATGCCGCCGCTGCTAACAGAGAAGCCAGGCAGGAGGCCTGCAATGTGTTCAACCTTGCATGTGTTCAACCTTGGTCACATGCTTCAGGACCCCTGCCTGGCTTCCAGAAGAGCCACGGAGCTTGCAGCTACAGGGAGGAACAGCGTGCTGGATGGGCTCCCACAGACATGTGAGGCCTGATCTGGTGGAAACAGAGTAAACCAGGTATTTTCTTAAAATGCAGTAAGGGCTCTATCCTGGCTTGCTCCCATTCCAGCCCCGTATCTGCCCCAGTGGTTATTTGCACTGCCCAGGGGCAGATGGGGGTAAATGGCCTGCATCGTTTGGACTGCAGGGGCAAGCTGGGGTATTTGGCCAGTGTAGATAAGCCCTTACTCAGTGGCCTCTAAGAGCCAGAATCTTATAATGAGGTCCCTCAAATTTCACAAACCTGATACAATGCTCTTCCACATGAAACAAATCACCTCTGTATTGCAAACTAGTTTTCACAGAAAAAAAAAAAGATGTCTGCTCTTTAGAGACCACTAGAGAGCATTAGTTTCAATGTACAGTATTACTTTTGTAGTGACAGCAAAATACTACTCCCTTGGGTTCTGTGAGGTCTATTATAAATGAAGATTGCAAACCCAATCACAGTGGTTTAAACAGTTTGCAAATTTAAATCAAAATTTAAACTTACTAGTAACAGCAACAATATAACATATTCTTTACTGAACTAGCACATATACAATTTCCCAAATTTACATACAACTACAGAGCATCAGTGAAGGACTTGCTTGCAGAAATCTTGCTGCTGACCATTTATTTTAGCCAACCTAAAAGCCCTAATTCAAGGTAACAAGATTCCAGTTCTTACCCCTAGTAAAAATACAATGCTTCAACCCTGTAGCTCTCTTTCCAAGCTGATAAATATTGCCCCTCCCTTAGGGTTTCCTCATGCATTGGCCCAAACCAATAATTCACAGTGGTTATACTTGGAAAAGTTTATTTTTTTAAAAAAAGCCCTACATCTCTATTTGCATTCATGAAAAGTAACTCTTCCAAAGTCTGTTCCAGACTCAGGCAGCCACTGAACTGTTGGCTTGTTGTATCTGGCTTCATTCTTTTCTTTGCCTAGCTTGTGAGAGAAGTTTTAGCTACCTTCAAAATTTAGGTAACCAATATTTCCTCTGCTTTTCCATTTGTTTTTCTTCTCTCTCAAGTTCATTTGAATCTTCTGTGCTGATATGAAAAACTCTGTCCTCTTTTCCCTTCTGCTCTAAACCCCACCTGAGCTGAGTATTTAGCCTGAAATCCAGGTGGCTGCCTTCCCATTTTTCCTTCTGGGAAAATTACCAAAACTAAGTGTTCTGTTATGATCCCACTGGGCTAGTATGCTGATCTCTGCGGCTGATGCTACATCCCCATCTGTGTTCACCATACGACAGGCATTGTTAATATTTATCATTTATATAGCACTTTAAGCATTAAAAGGAGTTTTGGTAATCCTTTCCTTATTCATTTCCCCACATCTGTGGTTGGGTAGACTATTATTATCATTCCACTTTTATGGGGATCTGGTGGAAGTAAAAGTTGCACTATGTTTATGATTTCATAGCATAGCCCTTCTGGGACTAAGCCTGAATGTGTGTCAACAAAACCACTCTCCCTATTTCTTGTAAGCTAGTATATCAAAGCAACATAGGAAGCTGGATTATTCTGAATCAGACCATCAGACCATCTAGTCCAGCCTTTCTCAACCTTTTTATCCTGGAGGAGCCCCTTGAAATAATGTTCAGGTCTCAAGGAACCCTTGCATAAACATTATTCTATATACTGCTATGGCTTTCCCCCCACAATCACAATCTCTTGAGGAACTCCTAGCAACCTCTTGGGGAACCCTAAGTTTCCAGGGAACCCTGGTTGAAAAACACTGATCTAGTCTAATGTTGTTCACTCTGAGTGGCCTCTCTCCAGAGTTTCAGGCAAGGTACTTCCGTAGGCCAGCCTAGATGTTTCATGGTATTTGAAAATGGTCTCTCATCTAAGTACTGACCAGGCCCAACCCTGTTTAGCATCCAAAATCGTACAAGACTGGATGTATGCAGGATGATAGAGTGGTCATATTCACATACCCTCCAACATTTCACAGATGAAAATGGGGGCTCATGTGGCCAAGCAATGTCAAAGTGTGGCCAAGATGGCCAAAGTTATTAATGAGGAAGAACACACAAACTAGCAGAGGCTGCAGCAATTTGCTTTTTGCTGAGTCTACAGGGAAGGGCAAGATTTCATGCCCTTCTCTTTTCTCCTCCCTCCTGAGTTATTTGAGTGCAAACTACTTTAAAATCAAGTTGCAGCAACTGATATAAGCTGATGACAAAGGGGGAGAGTGAGTAGAGGAGGATGGTGAAACAAGGACATTTTAAAGGCAGCAAGAAAAGTGGGATGACAGAAGATTAATCAGGACTGTCTTGTCAAATCAAGACAGTTGGAGGGTATGTATTCAGGGTGATATGGTGGTCTGAAGCCTACAGCACCTGGCATTGTGAAGTGGTCTCCTATTGAAATATTAACCAATGCTGCTGAGCATCCAAGATCAGATGAGGTCAGGCATTTTCTAAGTGACCTGACTTTTGGCAATTGAGAAAGGGTTCTCCTGAACTCCAAATGGATGGAGTCTCTGTGGATGCATGGGGCAAAACAGGCCCTTCTGGAAACAACTGGGAGACGGAGGCTTTGCAAAAACATGTCCCAGGACACTAAGAGTGGCAGAAACCACATTGTAAAGGAAAGGGCAAAGACACACTGAGTTGTAAAAGGCACAGTAGACCTATAAAACCAGAAACATAAGTAAATGGAGAGTGTCTTGATTCCAGGTGTCCGGACTCGGTGGCACAGACTGAATCAAGCCATTGGTATCTTTTCACTTTCATTTCTACTTTTAAAGTTTCGAGACTGTTTTTACTTCTCTGTTCAGGTCCGGACTGAAGGGATTCGAGGTGGAAGTATGAGCTTGGATATGTGAGACCAACTGAAGGCACCATCTTTGTTATAATTATCACCTGCAGAGCTGTGGAAAGTTATTTTTGGACTACAGCTTCCAGAATCCCCTAGGTTTCATGCCTACTTTATGAATTTTAGTCTAGTAAAGTAACCTTCCCAAGCTCATTTTGCTTCTTAAGCAATGCAAAGCAGAGTACAATGTAGTGATAGATTTAAAGCCAGCATCATGCCAAATAACTTCCAGTGAAAACAATGCATGTTTTATGGAAAAATGAGTCTTCAAGCATTCTCAAATATGAAATATTTGACTTTCTTCCCAAAATCTAACATACCTGGACATCTTTAAGAAGAAAGGAGAAACCATTGCAGCTCATATCAAAAGTCTAATACAGTCCAGCGGTTTAGTCCCATAGTAGCCACTCAAAAGCTTTCAGAAGTCCTCAAGCCTCTTTGGAGGTTTTCAAACAGAGGCTGGATGGCCATCTGTTGAGGGTGCTTTGAGTGTGTATTCCTACATGGCAGGGGGTTGGACTGGATGGCCCTTGTGGCCTCTTCCAGCTCTATGATTCGATGATTCTAAGCAGGATAGGATCATAGAATCATAGAGTTGGAAGAGACCTCAAGGGCCATCAAGTCCAACCCCCTGCCATGCAGGAATACACAATCAAAGCATTCCCGGCAGATGGCCATCCAGCCTATGTTTAAAAACATCCAAAGAAGGAGACTCCACCACACTCCAAGGCAGTGCATTCCATTGTCAAACAATTCTTACCATCAGAAAGTTTTCCTAATGTTTAGGTGGAATCTCTTTTCCTGTAGTTTGAATCCATTGCTCCGTGTCCTAGTCTCTCGACCTAGTCTTGCTCCCTCTTCAAGATGACATCCTTTCAAATACGTAAACACGGCTATAATGTTACCCCTTAACCATTTCTTCTCCAGACTAAATATGCCCAGGTCCCTAAGCCGCTACCCATAGGGCATGGTTTCCAGACCTCTCACCATTTTGGTCACCCTCCTCTGGACATGTTCCAGCTTCTCAATATCCTTCTTGAATTGTGGAGCCCAGAATGGCACACAGTATTCCAGGTGAGGTCTGACCATAGCAGAATAGAGTGGCATTATTACTTCCCTTGATCTAGACACTATACTCCTATTGATGCAGCCCAGAATAGGCTCAGAGGAGGAATAAGAGAGTCCTTTCTCACTTGTGTCCCCCTGGTAGAATATTAGAAATAATATATAACCACCAAGGATGGTATCCATTGGAATCCTTAAACTCCATGAATGTGTCAAGTTCCTTTCAAAGCTGTCCATTACTGGAAAAATACAACTGGGACAACAACTGTGCCACCCTTCTTCTTAGAGACTTCAGATGAATAAATTCTCGGGCTGGGTGGGTGGGGGTGAGAAATCATGATTTAGAGCCTGGCCTCCCAGCACTTTTTAACAATAGCATGTTAATTTCTGAGGTTTACCCAGTATCATCTCAAAGCAGACCTGATGAATGGTGTTGATCTGCTTCTTACCAGCTAATTACCTGCTACATGACACTTTATTTTCATTTGGTGAAAATAATGTATGACTCCCAGTTTTGAGACATGTCTCTCATATCCTCTATTTTGACAGGACTGTTCTCCCCACGACATCTTTTGTCATCTCCCTGAGAGATGTGGCTGTTCTTCAAGGCAATATCTTCGTTGAATGTATGAAGGAGTGATGGTGCTGCACAGGAGGATTCAGATGAAAGCCTGACACAGTTATTGATTTTATTGTGATGATATTCAGAGCCCCCTATAGCAATGCTGTGGACTGCTCCCATGTCACACTGTCCCATCTTTCTAAAGTACAGAGTACCACATAGTTTCTCCTCATGCCTTCTGCACATATCAAAATGGCAGCTGTGAGAAATACAGACTTGAAAAATACAGTGATCTCAACTACCTGTCTTTAGCTGTAGTTCTGATGACCACAGAATTCGTCTTCAGTATCGCTACTACACAGCTCCAGTATACTCATCTGTATTTGTTTATGGCTGTTTCTTAATCTAAATTTGATCAAGTAGAGATCTATGGATCTGTTCCACTGCACATTGCAACTTCAGGGAGGACACCCAAGGAAGAGCAAAAATATATTTCATACAATTCAGTTGAGGGAAACAGCATTTTCAGTAACTCAAATGAGTCCATGTGACAGGAAAAAAACACATGTTGGACTCTTGGTGTCTGCAAATGAAATAACCATTTCATATGGGCACTGTCTTTAATATGGGCTCTAGTGCCTTGCTCACACTTAATCTCCAAACATGGAGGCCTAAATCCTATTGCTAGTCTCAACTACAGCAGAGCCATTGAATCTACTTCATGTGTGTTGACTCGCCATTCAACAATTGATTGAATGAGTCTACTCTAGTTGGAAATAACCAACAGGATTCCAGCCAGGGTCACTTCTAATATATTTCCATATAAGCCTGTGTTCTTTTCTTCCCCCTTCCCTTTCACAATAAATTAGAAGAAAATGATGGAGGTGCCTCATAAGAGGATCCACAGTAGGAGATGTGTCCCAGTTGGATCTCAACTTGCCTGCTGAAGACAAATGACTTCATGCTCAGGTTCAGATATGTGAGTGAGACTTGGACTTTCACAGTCACCCCCTTCTTCACAGGCATGAGGAGGCAGGGCTGGTCCCAGGTTGGTCCCAGGCAGGGCTGGTCCCAGGTCCATTAGCTTTATAAAGTCACAGCTCCCAGACTCAGACATTTTTTCAAAGGGGGACACTGGGCAGGCATCAATGCTGAACTTCACTGGAGCCCTTGCAGATGGCCAAAGATTCAGTGCACTGATGGACAGATGACCAAAAGCTTTAACCTTTGAGATAACCACGGTTCCCTGATCCATCCAGACTCATGGAGTAGTTGTTTGTTCTAACTCTAATGTCATAAAAAACCAGGATGTCAAACTGTGATCTGGTATCCTGGTTTGTTTTAACTAACCACATTTTTTTGGGGAAAGTGGGAAATCCTGATTCATTCAAAAGCAACAGTAGAAGCCTTTGATCTCCTTGTGCATGTGAAGGGGGAAGACAAGGGAGGAGAAAGATAAGCCCAAGACTTGTGAAGGACCATTTTTGTCGTGATGAACCCTGCTTTGTTGTTACAGCTTGAACCTGGCCAATGAATCTTTTGCCAGAATTGCATGTTACTGTGGCAAACATGGCTTTTTATTTTTTATTTTTTATTTTTGCACAGGGAAAAAGAGTACAGGGGCAAGGACTGGGGGTGTTTAATCCTTTATATGGAGGAAAATGATGAAAAACATCTTCAGGAGAGAGAATTAGTAGGAAGCAGCTTAAGCAAACTCTTTCTGCCCTCCAATTCTCTTCTACAAGTAACCCTCCATTCCCAGATTAGCAGTGTGAGACAAATACTAGAACAGAAAGCCTGGATCTTATTTTTGCTATGTAACACCACGTTTGGAAATATTTTGTCTAATACGTTAACTAAATGAACGTTGTGATACTTTCAACAATGCTTATTGCAACTTGGCTTTCCTGCATCATCCCTATTGTAAAGAACATTTTTTAAAATGATAAAATACTATCCTTAGCGGAGGAGGAGGGAGAATTCCTCCTCCTCCTTCTTCCACAATTATTACAAATTTCTATGAAATTATTCCAAATAGCAGATGGTAATTGTGCTAGTTTAATGCATATTTTGGTTGCAGTCTGAAGCAATTCCATTCTAGGCATCTTATTCATAAGCAAATGTGTTTTAGGATCAGGACCATGATGTTAATCAGTAATATCTACTGTTTTGAATATGTGCCATGACATGCTTATAATGAAATGCAATTAGCTGCTGTAAAGGAGGAGAAAATCTCTAAGCATTTTTTAAAAAAAGAAAGGCATTGTTTCCTCAAGAATTATATTTATCTTATCCTTGTAACTGTAATTCATTTTGTAAAATGGAATTACTAGCGTTTAATATTATATGTGTTTATAATGAGAATGTTAACAACACATCCAAATGTTAATAACACATTCAATAAAATGCATTAAAAAGTACTGCGCCCCTTTCTCTGTTTGTTCTGTTGATTAGTTTCATTTTATGAAGACGAAAAATCTCTAGGATTGTCTGCCTTTGAGGCTTAGTGGAATTGAGGCTGACAGTGTCTGAGATCTGGGATTTTGGGATTGGGAAGAACAAACAGTGTGGTGTAGTGGTTTGGGTGTTGGAATAGGACCCTGGAGACCAGGGTTTGAATCCTCACTCAGCCATGGAAACCCACTGGGTGACCTTGGACAATTCACATTCAGAGGAAGGTAAAGGCACACGGCCCTCTGAACAAATCTTGCCAAGAAAACCCCATGATACAATTGCATAAATTGGAATCAACTTGAAGGCACACAATAACATATTGCATAGGTTTCTGAGCTTAACTGAATTCCTCACAGTAGGGGAAAACCAGATTTTTTTCCTAGCAAGATTGTACAGTGGGCCCTTGGCATCTGCTGGGGTTTTATACATTTTATACAATGGCATAGTAAAATATCATCTCTTATATAAAATGGCAAAATCAAGATTTGCTTCTTGGTTTTTTGTTTAAATATTTCAAGCTGTGGATGGTGGAATCCGTGGATGCCAAATCCATGGATATAGAGAGCCAGCTGTATTTTTGTGAGCTGTTCCTTTGGTGTGAGGGCAGTTTGGTCTTGAATGGGAAAATAAATTCCATTAGCTTTATAAAAGAGCTGTTCCTGGTGAAGATGAAAATTGTTTTTTGACGTGACTCAAGATGACTGCTTCCATTTGTGGATTCTTCTTGAGGGCATGGCTGTAAGGACTAGGGATGTAATTCTTCAGTCATTTTCTTCTCAAAGGAAGCAATGAGTAATTTTAACCATTTTCTTCTGGTGTGAGAAAGTCTCGGAAAACCACAGTTTTTGAAGCCTATACACAATTTGGGATTTAGTCTGCACAAAACTCGCATTAATTAATTACTATTATTTGCACAGGAAACTGCATTGCCTGCACAGAATATGATATTTTTGTGTGGAAATATTATTTGCTGCACAGAAAATCCAGAAAATGTTTTGTAAGCAAATCAACCACATGCAAATTTTGTGTAGAATACATCCCAACAGAAGATTCCCAGCAGTCTAAGTTTCTTCTCATCAGGGTTTCTCAACACTCGAAAAGCATAATTTTCAATCATTTTGGGGGAAATATTTTTGAATATTCTTTCCATCCCTAATTAGGACAGTTATGGGGTGTGTACTGCAAAATTTACTACAACGTCATTGGCTAACACTGGGCCCAATGAATTTGCAATTAGAGTTTCCCAGAACATGTACCAATGCAATGCTTTTTTGATAAATCTCTTGGCAAGAGGGCTGTCAGTGGTCTTCCTAACTGTGCTCCTTCTATCTGGTAGTTGTAGCAGAGTACCATAGACCATGTGACATATTTCCCATAGTTCCCTACAGCATCTGATAATTGGATGATGTGTTGGGCATCTTAGGATATTGTTGGAAATTTAATAAGGTCCCATTTTGGTTGCTGCTTTCAGGTTAACCCATGGCTAGAGTAACAGGTGAGTGGGAGGCCTAACAGCTGTCAACACCTGTGGGTCTGAGCACCTGCTTGAGGGCTCTGAATGGGACCAGAGATTTTTCCAAGCTCTTGACAGGGTTGAATTAAGGCACATTGGGACCTTAAGTTATGTCAAGTTTAAGATTTTTTGTCTGTGTGCTGTCAAGCTGTTTCTAACTTATGGTGGCCCTAAAGTGAGCCTATCATGGGGTTCTCTTGGCAAGATTTGTTCAGAAGGGGTTTTTCTCTGAGGCTGAGAGTGTGTGACCTGCACAAGGTCACCCACTGCATTTTCATGGTCAAGCAGGGACTCGAACCCAGGTTTCCCAGACCACTAGTTCAACACTGAAACCACTATACCATGCTGGCTCCATGGTATTACTAAAATTTGACACTGAGTAATTTTTTTAAAAAAGTGTTATGATGTTGAGGTTCCTCATAAACTGAGTCCTGCAAAATGCAGCTCATGAGGAAGTGGCCTGGAGCTGAATCCAGCAATCCTGGGTCCCAATCTGGACCTTTGAGGTTCCCCAAAAGGCTGTGCTCCCATCCCTATGGGAGAAGAGAAATAACATCAATAAATGATCTTGAAAGCACCTAATTCAACTTTTAATCTATGCTCTAATCCCACTCGGTGGTTTTAGGTATTCCTAAACTTTATTCTCAGCATTTATACCTTTTCCCCTCCACATTTGTGATACAGTCCTTTGGCTTTTCTTCGCAAACGAAGATTCAGGAAGGACTCATCCTGCGCTTTCTGCAAGCGCGTTGATGACTAAAAAGGCCAATCCGAGATAAACAAGTCCAATTGCAGAAAGCACAGCAGAAGGTCTCCTTGGGTGATGTTTCCAGGTTGTGATTCTTTCTGCGTTGTCATTTCTCTTCAAGACTTGTTTGGCTGAGTTCTCAAATAAGGCTGCAGCATTGTGGATAGTGAGGCCAGGGCGGGCCACTGTTGGTGATCAATTTGGCCAAGCCTGAGATGTTGTTTCAGGGAGTCCTTGTATCATTTTTTTGGAGCGCCTCTCTTACGCTGACCTGTGGCGAGTTCACCATAGAGTACTATTTTTGGGAGGCAATGGTCCTCCATCCTAGAAACGTGCCCTGCCCCAGCGTAGCTGTGTTCTCAATATCATGGCCTCAATGCTGGTGATCCCTGCTTGCTCAAGGACATCAACATTCGTCACATAGTCAGTCCAGTGTATATTTAGGATTGTGTGTATACAGCGCTGATGAAAGCGTTCGAGGAGTCGTAGGTGGTGGCGATAGGTGACCCATGTTTCAGATCCATAAAGGAGAATAGACAGTACAATGGACAACCCCAGTATCCATGGAGGTTACGTTCCTGGACTTACCATGGATCCAAGCAACCATGGATAAGTGAACACTATTAAAATGAATGACTTCTGGCCCAGGCATATCATAGAGTCACACTGAAGATACCTAGGCATCTACTCTAAGCATATTCCAAGTTCTCCAGCTCAACTCTAAGGTCAGTTTCTGGCAGAAGCATACTATAGAATCGTGCTGGAGGACTAGAAGATGCCTGGAGAGAACCTTTTCCCCCTCCAGGTGCAGTTAAGTGAAATTGCGGATACGGGTCCAACGTATACAGGGGTTGTACTGTACAGTAATAATAACTGTCTTACATGAGAGATGTATTGTAAAGATTGCTGAAATAGCATGTTGAGCACCCTAAACTACTACATAAATAGCATTTATTACTCTTATTTCAGCAAAGTATAAGTGACTAGTAACAAACATAGCATAAGTAATTAAACAATTACAAAGCATATTTTACCTTTGCAGTCTGGTACTTATTTAACATGTATGGTTGGATTCATATAAATGTCAATATAATTTTGACATTTTGCTATAAAAAGCACTTACTCTTGCTGATTATGAACAGATGCTTATTACCAATGATAAAAACAGGTATTTGTCTTCTATGATCACCCCAAAGGTTACTGCTTATATCAACCTTCCTCATCTTGATGTTTTGAACTACAACTCCTTTCTGTACCAATCAGCACAGCTAATTGCATTAGATGGTGGGAGTTGTAGTCCAAAAAGAATTTGGCTAAGATCCAACCTAGCTTAGTGTTCATTGATTGTAATGGAGTAAAATGATTTTGAGTTAATATGAGAAGAATAACCCCTTGCAATATCTGTAAACCAGCAGATATACAGTCACCCATTGACCATGCTAGTGTAAGCATAGTGTTGAAGAGGCTAAGCCATTAATCAGAAAGTCCCTAGTTGCAATCTCATCTTGCCATGGATTTGTTAGGTGATCCTATGCAAACTACTCTCAGCCTTAACATGGGCATAATAACATTGATTTATTGTACAGAGTTGGTAACCACCTGAGATTCCAGTATCCCCTCATTGTGGTTGTTGTTGTGTGGTTTCAAGTCATTTCTGACTTATGGTGACCTTAAGACAAACCTATCACAGGGTTTTCTTGGCAAGATTTGTTCAGAGGAGCTTTGCCATTGCCTTCCTCTGAGGCTCAGAGATTGAGACTTGCCCAAAGTCACCCAGTGGGTTTTCATGATTGAACAGGGATTTGAATCCTGGTCACCAGAGCTGTAGCCCAACACTCAAACTACTATGCCACACTGGCCCCTTATACTGTTGTAAAAAACTGGACCAGATCAGCCAGTAACAGTCAGACATCAGCTGCCATATTCTTAGTGGCATATGTAGGCATAAGTCTCTTTGGGGTCAATGAAGTCCCTCCTGGGTCCTCCTGCTCCTCTTACCACATAGCCCTTGGACCTACCATAGAGTTATGGCACACACATCTGCCTCCGGCCATTGCATGCCTGGTGAGAGCAGTGCAGGACTGGAGAAGTGTCTAGCTGTGTCCCCATAGCCAGATGTAAAATGATTATCTCATCCACTGAAACCTTTGGAGATAGTCCAAATGGGCATTGGGTGGCATGCCTAGAACCTGGGTAAAACCCAGCAGTCCGGGTGGTATGGCAGCCATAGTTTATTGCCAAATTAGATACATCTATGGAGCTTTATCTAGGATTTCCTAGGGCCAAATTAGACATTATGTTAATTGGATAAATGTAACTTACATGCACATTTCTTACTATATATATAGCAGATGTAGGGAAGCCTGAAGAAGTTCTTTCAGCCTGCTGAAGCAGCAGGTTCCTTATATAAGACTTTATCAGACCACCCTCCAGAAAAGTTCGCATATTTTGAAGTGTTTTTATGCTGGCAAAAGAACGCCCCTATCCTCACCTTAACCAGTGCTAGAAAGCATCGCTGGCAGTAACGGAGCATGAACGGAAGCTCCATTTACTTCCAGGTTCCAAATCTCGCGAGAAGATGCTAGCGTGACAAATTAAAAAATAAAAGCAAAATCCAGACATAAAACATACAGATAAGCACATAAACACACTTTAGAAGTGTGTACACATGTGTGTGTGTGTGTGTTTCATAAAAAGAGCGTCTCCTACTTGGCTGTCGCAATCTCACCCAGAAGTGTTCTGTCATTGATGCTGCATTCATGTAAGCACAATGGTGTGAAGTTTCAAATGCTTGCAATGCCAGCAACAAAGCACCAGGGAAGATCTATTGACTGCTTGGCCCATCAGTAAAAAAGAACGGCTTTTGGACTTTACATGATCGCAAAAGGACGCTGTTGTCTGGTATGCGCACCCTTTTGCGATCATTAGACGTTGTTATGACACCATATTTGCTGTATCTGATAAAGTCCACAGTGAATGTGTGAATGTGTGAATGGGAGTCTTCAACAAAGACACTGTAAACAATTCCGTACCCTTTAACAGAGAAGGTAGCTCTCCCAGTGATGAGAGACCTGTTGAAATAGTAAAAGAGAGAAAACACCAGCCTGCTACAGCTTTCAACAGTATGTCTCATCCTGCATGGTGGTCAAAAGTTTAAAGGCTTCAGATAAAATAAATAATAATAAAATGCAGCCTACAGTTGTAGATACGGTACAGTCATTTCCAAGATAGTGCATTAAAAAGAAAATCCACAGCCACTGAACTTATCTTGGTGACACCTAAGCTCAGCTAAGTATCCCGCTCAGTCCAGAATCCTGGGTGACTACTCAGTTTGCATATCCCTAAGGCCAATTCTGATCACATCTTACTTCAAAGTGTACTTTGAGTCTAATTCAGCCTTCAGAGCCTGCTTCTGAAGGTCTCAAGACTTTGGCTTTTTTTCCAATAAAGAAAGTGTAGGCTGGAGCCCTAATGCTATCATACACATGCTCAAGTTCTCTTACACACAGTGTACCTTCCAACTGTCCCAATTTAGAAGAGACAGACCTGATTAATCCTCTGACTTAGCACTTTCTCAACTGTGTTTAAAATGTCTCAGTTTCTCTCTTCTGCTCGGACTTTCTGCCTTTGTCTTCAACTTGCTTCAGTTGCTGCAAACTGAGTTCAAAGTGCAAAAGCATTGTTAACTCAGCAGAGGTGGAGAAGGGAGAGAAGGGGTGGGATCTCACCCTTCCCAGTTGGCTCAAGCAAAAGCAAACTGCTGCAGGCTCTCCTAGCTTGTGTGTTCTTCCTCATTCATAACTTTTGCCATCTTGACCACACACTGATGTTACTTGCCACAAGTGTCCCAGTTTTCATCTGTGAAATATTGGAGGATATGATATGAAGTTGCATTTTTCTACCATTGTGCAACTGACACATTTAGTTCAAGGTTGTGTTCAAGGTGCAAGTGGCATTCCATAAATGTAACCATTTCACATAGGCCTAAATCCTAGGGTTAGTCCCAGTTAGAGCAGTCACCGAATCAATCGGATTTACACACATGTTCACTCACCATTCAATAACTGATTGAATGGGTCTACTTTAGTTGGGACTAACTAATGAAATTTCAGTGCAGTTGTGCATTTTTGGATGGTGCGTAACTATTTATCAGTGCCTTCAGTGTACAACTTTCTTCACAAGGATTGCAGAAACAGCCACTGTGCATTCTGCATTGCACAATGGGTAATAAGGCAATACACTGACAGATAAGAAATTGATTGCACAACATTGATATTCAGCAGAAGAATGGTGTAACACAACCCCTACATAACTATGTGAGTGTAGATTTACACCAAATAATCACAATGTAGTATCTTGGCCATGTTTATAAGGCTTCATATTTTTTACAGCAATCATGAAGCATTTCAGAGCGTAGTCCTTGGTATAATAGAGAAATGTTGAATATACACCAATATTTTCCTCTCACTTCTATTTTAAATCTTGTTAGAAAGTCCTGTGCTACATCTTATGGTGTTATCTATCTCTCTATCCATCTCCTCCATATGTCATCCTTTCTCACACCATCTAAGCTAGTTTATCTACGTAGATATATGTACACATAATCATCAACAAATAATTATTTGACATACAGTCGGCCCTCTGTATCCACAGATTTGGCATCCATAGATTCCACCATCCACAGCTTGAAAAAAATTTTTTTTTAATCCAAGAAGCAAACTTTGATTTTGCCATTTTATATAAGGAATGCATGTCATTGTATATAATGGGACTTGAGGATTCACAGATTTTGGTATCCACAGTGGGCCCTGGAACCAAATTCCAGTAGATACCAAGGACAGACTGTATATCAGTAAGCCTTTCAGGTTTCTGTAGTGATAGGCTGTAGTTAAAAGTGTTGGCTTTAGGAATCTTGTTGCATGCGCATAACCCAGGGCTTCCCCCAAGAATGGCACAATGAAGCAGCTGCCTCCAGGAGTAGATGGTAGGTTGGGAACAGCCACAGCAGCCCACAGCTGTTCCTTTGAGTGTTCTATGATGCTATGATTTCTTCCCTCTTTAGAGAAGAAGACTACATGAAAAGCCTAGCCTGTGCACCTAAACTGACCTGCTGCCTTGAACTGGGGTGGGGCCAGAATTTGGAAATGTTCCCTTTCAGACTACAACTTCCAGAATCCCCAGCTAGCATAGCTAGCAGCTTTCTCAAGAACTGAGTGGGAGATCCTTCTAACTTTGGGCAGTTACCTTTCTTGGAATGTACCTGAAGATACAGGAGATACCAAGAGCATTATTAAATAAGGATAACAATAGCATTAGCAATAGCACTTACATTTCTATACCGCTTTAAATGCTAAGAACTCTCTAAGTGGTTTACAATGTGTTAGCTAATTGCCTCCAACAAGCTGTGTACTCATTTTACCAACGTACAGAAGGATGTAAGGCTGTGTCAACCTGGATTCCTGCAGGATAGAACTCACAATGTTGTACCTGCAGTACTGGCATTTAACAACTGTGCCACAGGGCTCCGAAATGCTTGAGGATCTCACCCAGTTCATTCACAGCTGCCTTTCCAAATCCTAGGGCTTCTCTACATGGGCTAAATACTCCAGCTTGCCCCCATCTCAAAGCCCTGCAGTCCATATGATGAAGGGCACTTGCCCCTCTCTTCCCTGGGCAATCCTCACCACCCCCAGGGCCAATACGGGGATGAGACAGGGGCAAGCTGGTATATGGCCTGATAAACCATTATACAGTAATAGCCAGTTTACTCCATTATAGGTGGCCAAAACCAGTTTGGGCTCTGCGTGTCCACTGGAGCCCATCCAGCAGACAGGCCCTCGCTGCCGCCACCATGTCCCTGGCTCTTCTGGAAGCCAGGCAGGAGCCCCACAGCATATGACCAAGGCATGTTGTGATCCCACTTCCTTACATCTGAGACAGCAAAGAAAATGGTGGCGGTGGCTGCATCTCTTTATTCCTATTTCCTTGGCCATTTGCAAGACACTGTCCTTGAACCCCTTCCCCCAATTCAGGACAACAAGAGATTCTCCGTATGTCCAAAGGAAGTGAAGGAAGGAAGGAAGGAAGGAAGGGTGTGTACATGCTTCAGAGGGAGACCACGCTATCTTCCCTTCAAACATTTCCCCCATCCAGTTCCTGGTGGGATGGGACAGGGAGATTGGGGACTCCAGACCCTTAGGGAACCATCTGCGGCATGGACTGAATTTGGGTGGGTTGTTGGTAGCATTCATCACCTTTACCCGCAACTGCTGTAACACCAGTTTGGAAGGCGTTGACTGCTCCAGATAAGGGGGGATGTGTGGCTCAGGGAGTCCCAGCCCTGTTCCCCTACCCACCCTATCCACTGGAAGAAGCAACATCCCTGGGCAGCCACTGCAAAGGGTCCCCTAGGATGGATGAGAGCGAAGGGGGATGGCTTGTGCCCGCCACCACCACCACTGCCCTCTACCACTTCCATCCACATGGCTGCTTATAGCTCAGCCTGGGATGCCAGCTCAGCCTGCTTCTTGCCCAGCAGCTTCTGCAGGAAGGCCAGCTTGTTGCGGAGGGAGCTGACCGCCCAGGGTGTCAGTGGGGCCCAGACGGTCTCCTGGTGGATGTGGTGCAGTGTGTCCTCAACCTCCAGGTGCTAGTGGGCCTTCTTGGGTGCTGCATTTACAGGGCTGCCTGCAGGCCTGGCACAGGAGGTCACACTTGGCTTCCAGGTGCACATTGTCCCCATCCTCAGCCTCCAGCAGGGCCCTCAGGCTGCATACCTCTTGCTGGTAGGGCTGTGGCAGGTGGCCTGGGATACGCTACTGCCACTGCAGCAGTTCTACCTCCCACAGCAGTGTCTGACTCAGTGCTCGATGTTGTGGACACACTCAATGTAGGTGGCAAAGCAGTAGTTGAGCTCGACCAGCTGCTCCTTCTCTTGGGCAAGCAGCCCCAGCAGCTCTGCGTTCAGGCTGCTCACCTGTGTCAGGGTGAGGTGCTTGAGGGGGTTGGCCACAGGGTCTGCTGGGCAAGCAGGGCATTGGGCCCTACTGGGGTGGGAGAGAAGCTCACCCAGAGGGGTTCCCAGGCTGGTGCCAACTGAAGACTTTGGACTCCATCCTAGCAGTAACAGCTGCAGTAATGGGCTGGTGTTCCTGTGTGGGCTCCCACCCCATTTTGTGGAAGGAATGGGGGAACAACAGGCCTGACCTGTGGCCAGGATGTGCCAGCGGGGTACCACTGTATCCTGGTTTGTTTAGCTGAGCCCTAGTCTACTTCTTGACTACAATCTCCATTTTGATGTATGACTAAACCTTATTTTGAAATATTCATTGCCAACTTTAAATTATGTAAATCATCTGTGGTATTTATTTTTGTTTTCTTAATATTCCATTGTAACCCTGCTTTGCACTTTCTTCCTTGACTTTCCTCAATAATCATTCCAAGTATTTGCTATTATCTGCAGATAGTATGGTGTCATCTGTATATTTTAAACTGTTCATGTTCCTTCCTCCAATTTCCATCCTCCTTCCTCTGAGTCTAATCCAGCTTTCCATATGATAAATTCTCTCTCTCTCCCTCTGGCTTTTCTTTGCAACCGAAGATTCAGGAAGGACTCATCCCGCACTTTCTGCAAGTGCGCTGATGACTGAAAAGGCCAATCCGAGATAAACAAGTCCGGTTGCACAGCAGAAGGTCTCCTTGGGTGAGGTTTCTGGATTATGATTCTTTCTGTGTTGTCGTTTCTCTTCAAGACTTGTTTGGCGTGAGTTCTCAAATAAGGCTGCAGCATTGTGGATAGTGCGTCTCCATGCCTCCCGATGTGAGGCCAGGGCGGACCATTGTCGGTGATCAATTTGGCTGAGCCTGAGATGATGTTTCAGGGAGTCCTTGTATTGTTTTTTTGGAGCACCCCTCTCACGCTGACCCATGGTGAGTTCACCGTAGAGTACTATTTTTGGGAGGCAATAGTCCTCCATCCTAGAAACATGTCCTGCCCAGTGCTGCTGTGTTCTCAATATCATGGCCTCAAGGCCGGTGATCCCTGCTTGCTCAAGAACAGCAACATTCGTCACATAGTCAGTCCAGTGTATAAATTAAAGAGATACGGTAATAAAATGCAGCCTTGTCTGACCCCCTTGCCAATTGGAAACCATTCTGTTTCTCCACATTCTGTTCTGACAGTAGCCTCTTGTCTGGCATATCAGGGCAATCAAATGTTATGGCATACCTTTTTCTTTTAGAGCAATCCATAGTTTATCATGATCTACACAATCAAAGGCTCTGCTATAATCTATAAAGCACAGGGTGATTTTCTTCTGAATTTCTATGGTGTACTTCATTATCCAATGTATGTTTGCAGTATGATACTTAGTGCCTCTTCCGTTTTGGAACCAAGCTTGGACATCTGGCATTTCTCACCCCATATATGATAAAGGTCTTTGTTGCAAAATCTTGAGCATTACTTTACTTGCATGGGAGATGAGTGCAATGGTCTGTTGGCTTCTACATCTCTAATGTCCCCCTTCTTGGGGACTGGTATGTATATTGAGCATTTCCAATCTGTGGGCCATTGTTTTGTTTTCCATATTTGTTGGAGATGATGACATAGTCCCTGCTAATGAAAAACTCCTGAGGCTTTGACCCTTTGAACTGTGGCTGTACTACATAACTGCATCAGACCAGCAGCTATGTACTGACTCTACAGTTGTGGATCCAGGCCCAGTTTACAGTGGTGCACAACCTGCGGCCCTCCAGGTGTTTTGGCCTCCAACTCCCAGAAGCCTGAGCCAGCTGGTCCAATGATCAAGAATTTGGAAGTTGGAGGCCAAAACATCTGGAGGGCCACAGATTGTGCTTCTGACTGATCCAGAGTTATACACACCCAGAGCAGACCCATTGAAATGAATGGACTTTAAATGAGTCACAACACATTTGACCCATTTATATTAACAGATAACCTCTAAGAATGATTATGTCTGAATCCAACCGTGATATTTTCTTTTACTTTCCCCCTTGGTATTTTAATTTAAAGCTTGCATGTATTTGTTACAATAAGTCTAATTCCTTCTACCTGCAGCCCTATTTAAAGCAGTGTAGCCCTCTGTATGGTACTGAGTTCTCTCTCTCAATCTCTCAGTGTGTGTGTGTGTGTGTGTGTTTGTTTGTTTGTGTGTAGACATTTGAAACTGGTGCAGCCTCCTAACAGATACAGCTTTTTAGCTTCTGTTGTTGCTTTTCCTCAGTACAAAAGATATAACTCTTTTTCAGCCATTAGGAAGAAAGCTGGGTATTGCTCTGAACAAGCCAGGCAAAGCTTTAGAAAATAGATAATTCTGGAAGAGAGAAAATGTGGTGATTAACCCTCTGCCCTTGAAAAACACGTGGGGGAAAAGGGAGGAAAAGATGTTGCAAGATAAAAAAAATTAAGGAGGCAAATACTTAAAGTGGGTAAAGTCACACGTATTACAAACTAGTGAGGTTTTTGAAAGAAGGGAAAGAAACCTGCTGGCAAGCAAAAGGACACCTTTTATTTTTAAGGTTTTGAAAATAAGGAATGACAGCAGCTGAAACCCAGTTGGCCAAGAAGAGGATGCATCTGCATCTGTAATAGTATGACTGATCAAACACCAAGGCATATCTTTTAAAAAGATGAGCTTGCTTACAATCTGTAGCCAATAGATAGGATGACAACTTGGGGCTTGTCTACATGAGCAATATATCCTGTCTTAGCCCCTTCTTAGACTCATCGAATCATAGAGTCAGAAGAGACCACAAGGGCCATCTAGTTCACCCCCCGCTATATAGGAATACACCATCAAAACACTCCCAACAGATGGACATCCAGCCTCTGTTTAAAAACCTCCAAAGAAGGAGTCTCCACCAAACTCCAAGGCACTGTATTCCACTGACAAACAGCTCTTACTGTCAGGAGGTTCTTCCTAATGTTTAGGTGGAATCTCTTTTCTTGTAGTTTGAGTCCATTGAGTCTCTGGAGCAGCAGAAAACAAGCTTGTTCCATCCTCAATATAACATCCCTTCAAATATTTAAACATGGCTATCATTGTCAGGGATGATGGGAGTTGTAGCTCTTCACCTCTGGCTCAAACTCACCACCTTGTTATGCAGCAGAGCCGACCAGCTTAGATCAGTGGTTAATGCTTTCCTTCAAAGCAGCAGAGTTTCAGAGAATAGGCTGAAGATCCTGACAAACTCTCCAAGCCTTCTCACTCTTCTCCAGGTGTCTCCAAAACGTCTCCAGGATTCACTCAGGCAACTCAGTAGTTTTATATAAAACCTACTTTATTCTTCTATATAAATATACTATATGGTCAAAAAATCACAATCACTCCACAATATCTCCACCTCTACTCCACAATACATTGGCAAACATTGCAATTTTATAGCCATTGTTTATCACCACCCACTAGTTAGTTTCCACCCAGTGGGTGTGTACTTCCATTCTGATTGGTCCACGTAGTTCCACCCATGCTTAAGACCAACCCATGTATTTCAACATTTCACCTTGTACACTTAATGATTCTCAGGTGTTTCCATTCTGCATTCAGTACCTCTGTCCTTGGCTCTCAGGACTTATAGATTACATTAGCAGTTTCACCTGTGTAGCTTCATAATTGCTCTTGCTTAGTCATTGTGACTTTCACATACATATTTTATTTCTTTCACTGTATGTCCCATGTTGCATTTTCCTTAACAATCATGTCACCTCTTTACCTTCTTTTCCCCAGGCTAAACTTACCGAGCTCCCTAAGCTGCTCCTCATAGGGCATGGCTTCCAGAACTTTCACCTTTTTGCTTGCCCTCCTCTGGATGTACTCCAGCTTGTCAATATCCTTTCTGAATTGTGCTCCCCAGAACTGGACACAGTATTCCAGGTGAGGTTGGATCAAAGCAAAATAGAGTGGCACTATTACTTCCCTCGACATAGACACTATACACCTATTGATGCAGCCTAGAATCACATTTGATTTTAGCTGCCACATCACACTGCTGATTCATGTTCAACTTGTGGTTCACTAAGACTCCTAGATATCTTTCGCATGTACTGTGCTACTTTCAAGCCAGGTGTCACCCATCCTATATCTGGGCATCTCATTTTTACTGCCCAAGTGTAGTTTCCTACATTTCTTCCTGTTGAAATTCATTTTGTTCATTTTGGCTCAGCTTTCTACTCTGTTGAGGTAATTTTGAATTCTGATCCTGTCCTCTGGGGTATTAGCTACTCCTCTTAATTTGATGCCATCAGCAAGCTTGATAAGAATGCCTATATTTCCTCATCCAAGTCATTGATAAAGATATTGAATAGCACTGGGCCCAAGACAGAACCCTGTGGCACCCCATGAGTCATGTCTCTCCAGGATGAAGAGAAGCCATTGGTGATTACCCTTTGGGTTTGGTCAGTCAACCAATTATGAATCCACCTAACAGTCACATGGTCTAGCCCACATGTTACTAACATTTTTTGCAAGGATATCATGGGGGACCTTGCCAAAGGTCTTACTGAAATCGAGATACACTACACCCACAGCATTTCCTTCATCTACCAAGTTTGTAACTCTATCAGAAAAAGAGATAAAATTAGTCTGGCATGACTTGTTTTTGAGAAACCCATGTTGACTTTTAGTTATCATGGCATTCTTTTCTAAGTGCTTACAGACTATCTGTTTAATGATCTGGCTCATGTAAACGAGCCCTTGGTTAATAAGCTATAACTAACCCAGTAGTTCTCTAGCTTTTTACCTCCATGACACACGCAGATGTCTCCCCCATGCTTGATGTAGTATATGAATAAAAACATTTTGATTGCTTAGTGTGCATATTTTTGTTTTCACATTTATGTATATCCATAGTTTAACAATTTGTAAGGAAATAACAGCATTCAAATTAGAAGTTTTATTTAAACAAACTCAACACTTAACTCACCACAAAATAATATTTTAGCTCTTCAACACCAGCATTTATATCACATTTCAGTTTTTTAATGACCCTCAGTTTTGCAGGCCTGTGAATTACTGGACAACTCCACTAGGGCTGATGGGAGTTGGTGCCCAACAATGTCTAAACCAGGTTTTAGGGACCTTTGAGCGAGGACCTAAATCAACACAGGACCAGAACTCAGCCAAGTTACATTTCTGGACTACAGCTCCCAGAATCCCCCAGGCAACATGGCCAGTGAGGTTCTGAATCGCAACAGGAACCAAGAAAGCCTTGCTTCCCAGGACATGGAGAAATTATTTTTTGGGGACAATAAGCCAGTGGCAACACTGGTTAGGGGATTCTGGGATCTGTCATTCAAAAGGAAAGTTCTCTGGGCTGTGTGTCCTGCTGTTATTTCACACAGACACACCTCGACACCGCCCTTCCCCTTTCAAGGCGGAGAGAACCCCATCCTCACCATGTCACTGCCTGGCTTGGGTGGCAGTCCAGCTGGATCCCTCTCTGCCTCTAGAGTTCATCTTCCTTTCCATCTTCTGTCACCATAGCTACTTCTCTCAAAAAGTCACCTTGGAGCCATCTGGCATCATCCCTAGCAGCATCACACTTCCCCACCAATAAAGAAAAGCCTCTCTCCCTTAGTTGAGGAATCCACCAAATTGAGGTTTCTCATGCACTCCCTGATTGGTCAGTTACTGCTGTTCCTTTAGCTGTCAACCCCTATTAGCTGTTATAGAGATGAAGGACCCCATGGGAAGCAACTCATCCTCCTTTCTCAACAGGAAAGGCATGAAAAGGCATAAAAGGGGTAAAGGGGGACAAAAAGGACTGGGTGTGACATTCTAGGCTTCAAGAGGTGTTGGACTCAGTGGTGTTTCATTGCCTTGGAAGCCTCTAAGGCTTAATAATTTAATGTTCAAAAATTTTCTTGTGCCCCCCCCTTGAGCAATTATCACGTTCCCTCGAGTGCCCCACAGTTTGGAAACCCCTGAAGTAAGCTAAATTTTTAAAAAGACTTTGTGGGGGAAGTTGGCAAAGATTTTCATCTGTGCTAAAAAAAAAAAAAAAAAAAGCTCTTTCTCTGAGATGTATTTTTTTTACACCACTCCTTGCGGAAATGACCTCCAAAGGATGGAAGTGGACTATGCCTGAGATTATACATCACAGATGTGGTTATGGATGGGTATCATCCCTTGACCCACCCCTCCAGATTTACCTTAACAACCAGCAGCTGCATCGAGTGACTGAGGTCTCTTCTGCTGGCTATTGGGGCTTGGCAGGATGACATTTCCAGCCCCCTCCCACCAGCAATTGAGATGGGACAAGGAGATGAAGTAGGAGTCCTGCTTCTGATTGTTGCACTGCAGATAACTGTTAGGAAACATCCTGCTGTGCCCTGATCACCAGCCATTTAGCTGCAGTTTCTTGATGTGCTGCTGGTTCTTAAGGTAGGTTTCGGGAGAAGTGTTTGCAATCATGGAATTAGTGCCATGATCATAAACATTAATACCAAACCAGTTACAAATGTGTAAATCTAGCTTAAGCATTTGTAATTACTCAACAGGATGCCAGCCTGTGTTATTACTGGCTGAGATCTTACATCAGAGTTGTGTAGTGTAGATCAGTGCTTCCCAAGCTGTCTGATGTAGGGGACTGACAATTATTTTTTTCCTAGTGCTATATTTGTACCATACTTGTGCCTACCAGATATAATTGTTTCTTTCTTAGAGCCTTGAATCCCATTTTGGGAGAAAGGTGGGATACAAGTTACACCTTGACTGGGCTATGTAAACTTTGTGCTGAATAGCTGTCTCTCTCTCGATCTGGCTTTTCTTCGCAAATGAAGATTCAGGAAGGACTCATCCCGCGCTTTCTGCAAGTGCACTGATGACTAAAAAGGCCAATCCAAGATAAACAAGTCCGGTTGCAGAAAGCACAACAGAAGGTCTCCTTGGGTGATGTTTCCGGGTTGCGATTCTTTCTGCGTTGTCGTTTCTCTTCAAGACTTGTTCAGCGGGAGTTCTCAAATAAGGCTGCAGCATTGTGGATAGTGCGTCTCCATGCCTCCTGATGTGAGGCCAGGGCGGACCATTGTCGGTGATCAATTTGGCCGAGCCTGAGATGTTGTTTCAGGGAGTCCTTGTATCATTTTTTTGGAGCGCCCCTCTTATGCTGACCCGTGTCGAGTTCACTGTAGAATACTATTTTGGGGAGGTGATGGTCCTCCATCCTAGAAACGTGCCCTGCCCAGCGCAGCTGTGTTCTCAATATCATGGCCTCAATGCTGGTGATCCTTGCTTGCTCAAGGACAGCAACATGATTTTTATGTTTCGCCTCAGGTGTGTTTGTTACTACAGACTCTTTTGTAAAGTCTTCCAAATGTGCTATTTGCCTTTGCTAATCTGTGATCGATCTCTTTGTCAGTCTTGGCATCTGAGGAGATGATGCTTCCCAGGTAGGTGAACTGCTGAACAGACTTGAGCACAGATTTGCCGATGGCAATGTAGGGATGGAGGTGTTCGTCCTGTGGTGCAAGCTGGTAGAGAACTTCTGTTTTCTTCAGGTTGACTTCAAGCCCAAACAGCTCTGCAGCTGTTGCAAAGCAGGATGTTAGGCGTATTGTGTAACAAAATGCACAACTGAATGTGCAGTCAAATGCACAACCCAATGTGCGCCTGAAAGCACAATGGCACTACAGGCACAACCCTGGACCCATCCATGCTATAGAATCACAGTGCTATTATTCCACTTCAACTGCCATGGTTCTGTCCTATGGAATCCTGGTTGCCACTGGTCTAGAATTGTGGGGAAGGGAAGAACATGGTCCTTGTGGGTCAGTGTTGTGGTTAGTAAGTGAGTGGCTCAGTTCTTCCAAATGTGCAGTGTGGGGTCATGTTGTGCAGTAGTCATCTAAAGCCCAAACTTTCTTTTCCAGGAAAATCTCTTGCCCTAATGTGCATCCTTGCTTTCTGTCAGCAAGGAATGGAAGACTCATTTAATCATAATCCTTGCTTAGGGTGCCCATGTAACCTACTTTGCAGAGGGTAGTCCTCTCTATGTTAAGGATTGTAGCATAGTGATCCTTAGCTAGAGAAGTAACTGATTTAGTTTTTCTTCAACATAGCCCTTTCTTTCTTTGCTTGCTTTACCTAAAAAGCAAGAACAAGTTAAATGATAGCTCTGGGGATGACTAAGTGTTTTGCAGACTCAGGATCTATCTCCTCCACTGTATCTTAATCATTTGAAGGGAGGTGAGAGATCAAGGTTGGTCCCTCTTTGGATGAAGGTAACAGTCCTCTTGTGAGCTAACACAGTGTAATGGTTTGAGTGTTGGACTAGGATTGCTGGAGACCATTCAGCCATGGAAACCCACTGGTAACCTGGGGCAAGTTTCACTTTCTCAGTCTGAGGAAGGCAGTGACAGAACCTCCTCTGAGGAAAGCTTGCCAAGAAAATCCTGCAATAGGGTTGCCATACATCAAATTTGACTTAAAAGCATATAACAACAGAAACAGTCTTCATCGATTGATTCCCATAACTGTCCCAACTCATTCCTGATTGCACAGCAAAGGATTAAGAGGTGACCCATGTTATGTCAGCAGCATCTCTTAGGAGATCATCCGATGTGCTAAATATGGCATTATCATGACACCAGGAGATCGCTAAAGGGCTTTCTTTTCAGACAATGTTTTTCCCATCTCGTCATGCAGCGATGCTGCTGCCGTTCTACCGGTGCTGCTTTTTATTGATGGGCTAAGCTGTCAATGGACCCCCCATTCCGTTTCTGTCACGGAATGTCCTGCGTCTGAAAAGGTGCCCCGTTATGCCAGCACAATGCCAGTGTTAAATGGGAGATCCGTGCCAGAACACTTCTGGGTGAGTTCAGGACATCAAGATAAGTGACACACTTCTTTGTACCCTCCCTGGGTTACTTATTATGTTTTAAGTGTGTTTTTGTGCTTGCTGTCACTTTTCAACTTTATTTTGCTTTTAATTTTTGAATTTCCTGTGCTCTCATCTTCTCGTGAGAATGGCCGGGATTTCAAACCAGGAAGTGAAAGGAGCTCCATTTGAGCTCCATTCATTCCTGGGCAGACATGGATGCGCCATTAAGGTGGATCGGAAACTTTGGGTTATTCTGCCGGAACAGGGACAGGAGAGGGGGGGCGGGAAAGGAGATTGTGGGACAGAAATGCTTTTTTTATTCTCGTCTGATAATCTCCATAGTCTGTCCTCCATCCAAACCCTAGACGTAATAATCTACATTCTATTGTTAGTCCCAGCTAGAGTAGACCTTTTGTATCAATAGAATTTACCTGTGTGTTGACTCACCATTTAACAACAGCGTCAATAGATCAATGCTAGTTGGGACTAACAAATAGGACTCAGGGCAATGTGTTACTCTTTGGAGAAATGTGGCATTGTTCCTTTAGCAAATCATGTAATGACTAGTAACATCATTGTTTCTCTTCTATAGAATGAATACTATTTTAAAAAACTTTTTCTTGTTACTTTTGGAGGCTCAAAAAATGTATGCCAGTTTCTTAATTTTTCAGGTTGATCTCCCTTCCCAAAGTTGTTGGAAAAGCACCCACTGTTCAAACAAATACTACAGGAAGTTATAGCCAGCCCTCTGTATCCACGGATTTGGCATTCACAGATTCCACCATCCTTGGCTTGAAAATATATATATATTTAAAATCCCAAGAAGCAAACCTTGATTTTGCCATTTTATATAAGGGACACCATTTTACTACACCCTTGTGTATAATGGGACTTGAGCACCCACAGATTTTGGTATCCACAGGGAGTCCTGGAACTAAACCCGCATGTATACCAAGGGCTCACTATACTAAAAGAGTCTTGCTATTGTAATGAGAATTAGATAATTTTGGGGCTTTGAAATAAGTGACATAATGATTTAGAAAAAGGGGGAGATGTTCAGAGATCAGAGATCTACAACATCCCTTTTCACGTGTGGTGTACACAGTAATCCAAGTACAGTTGTACTTAGGGTTGCAACGTGGAATAAGGTACAGGGGCCTCTACTCCTTGAATGATTGCACAGATTCTATGCAATCATTAAAGAGACAGGTGTCCTGTTGCTATTTTTTTTTATCTGGCAACTCTTGTCTGTCTGTCTATCTACCTATCTATCTATCTATCTATCTATCTGGGAGGGGGATGTTTGATACAGTATTGGCAGTTGTATTTTTGATTCCTAAATTGTGTGTTCCTGAATGGCAGGGAGTTGGACTGGATGGCCCTTGTGGTCTCTTCCAACTCTATGATTCTATGATAATTCCTTTCCTAATAGCACCATAAGGTAGAGTAGGCCTTTTCAGAACACATACACTCATTGGGTTAATGTTGTCATCCAGTTGTGTTGCAAGCAGAACGGATGAGGATGCATTGCAAATCCTGCAACGTATACACAGGCCTGAAATCAGGAAGTGACATGCACATGCAGAGGAGTTGCTGCTCATATGGTGCAAAGAACTTTGCATTGTGCAATGGATTAATTCAGCGGGCAATGGCAGATACGAAGAACTGAGGAGGAGAATGTTGCGCAATTGGCACATTCAATATGTAATGGCAGAAGTGCTGTTGCACACCCCATGAGATTGCAATGGCCATAGTTTGTTCTCCTGCCCTGTGCTGCTGCCCCTTTGCCTCTGTAGCCATTGCGCTCTGCGGTTTGGTCCTTGCTCAACTCTAGCATTTGTCCACATATATTGCCCTATGTTGCTTTTCTGCCTTGGTGGTGGTGGTGGTAGGGGGACTGCATAGGGCTGCAATGGCATTTGGTTCTCAACACTATGCCAAGAGCCTACTGAACTGAGGCAAATATCCCACCCTCTATATTCAGAATGATAGACAGTTTGCTAATGCGTACACAGCAAGCACCTGCCTATGAGTTTTATTGTGCCCATAAACACAATAAAACAAGTCCATCCCCAGCCCTGCCATTTGATAACTCTGCATTCTGTTCTTCTTTATAAATTTCTCCCTGGTTCATAAATACCTGGCCTCTTTGCCTCCTCAAAAAACAAATGGCTATCTGAAGACTGTAAAACACCTCTGGCTCCCTCTGACATGAATTAAAGCATCACAGAGAGAGAAAACAAATCCTGACAGAGAAAATTGCCTGTGTGTTTGTTTATTCTTAGAGAGCCTTGGGAAAGGCAAGGGAATCAAATCTGGCAAAGTGAATCCAAATTGGCTAAGCTTGGAAGCAGTGCTATATGGATTAGAAAATCTGTTTGGAGTGGAAACAAATAAATGGGATTGCTCTCCATAGAAATACAACTTGTACAATGTGTTTGCGGGTGTTTATAACATCTCTGGGAATCAGAAGTGGGGAAAAGAGGGATCGAGGGGCAGATTTTTTAAAAAAAGATTGGTCACCAGGGAGTCCTAGTGGCACAGTGGTTAAATGCCAGTACTGCAGCCACAACGTTGTGAGTTCAATCCTGCAGGGCTCCAGGTTGACCCATCCTTCCATCCTTCTGTAGGTCAGTAAAATGAGTACCCAGCTTGTTGGGGGGCAATTAGCGAAACACATTGTAAACTGGTTGGCAAATGCTTAGAACTATAAAGTGGTATAGAAATGTGAGATTGCTATTGCTATGATAAATGGCCAGGATCCTATACTGTGCTCACAGAGCAAAAATCTACACATGGTGGTTGCCCTACACCACCCTTCTGTTGAATACTGACATTGTGCAACTGATTGTATTCCTGCAATCAGTTGTGTATTTCTGCATGGCAGGGGGCTGGACTAGATGGGCCTTGTAGTTACTTGCAACTCTAATGCCTTGTCTAGATGGGCCAAATGAACTGGCCTACCCCTGTTCCCATGCCCAGCAGTTGAAACAATGCAGGATTTTTGCTCTGTTTCTAGTCTGAACTGCCCAGATGACATCCAGGTAGTTCTGACAAGAATCTGGGGCAAATACCACAAAATGGCATGGATACATGTTTTTAAAAAACTCACTGTTTTCTCTGGTTTTCCTGAGGAAAATGGTGAGTTCTGTTAGCACAATGGGAGGGCTGTCCACACACACATGGCCTGTGTGGTGCCTGATGCAGCCATTTCCCAGCCAGGTTGCATGCTTTGCAGCTGTCGAGGTCACTGTGAGGCGCCCAGCCATGTAACCACATTTGGACACCTTGTTCCGGGCCTCGGAAGACATGACCAGCATGGGGAAGAGAAATGCTGGTTCATGTGTGGGCTGTGGGTTGTTGCTGCAACTGAAGGGCAGGTAAGAGGAAAAAATACTGTGGGCCTAGGGCTGGAATACTCTGGCCAGAATGTGGATTATTCTGGCTGATGTTGACAAGCTCTAAGATTTTATTATTCTGTGATCGGCTGGCAGATTCTGAGAACTGTCATCCAAAGAGGCAACTTTTCCAAACTCTAATGATGAGATTAGAGGTCACATACAACCATCATGAATAGTAGCCATTGATGTCACAAAAATGCTCTAAGTGGAAAACTAACACCTTCAAATGAAGCATATGCTGCATCACTAAGCCATGGCCTCACTGACCACATCAAGAAGGATTTGTGCATCTAATTCATGGTATCCTTTCCACACACACACCCAACAAAGGATATCAGGTTTCATGATTTAGAACAAATCTAGTTCACATTTCTCTACCTAAGCATGGCTCCTGCCCCATTCCTTAAATCTCAGAAAAAACTTTTCTGAGATTCCTCGGGGTGTGTTCCTCCCACATAAATCATGCAAACAACCTGGCTTTGACTGAATATGTATTATGGGCTGGCATCTGTTTTCTTCCTGTCATCCTTCCACGTTTTCTATTTTGACATGTTATTTCCTTGAATCACAGATGTTTCTATGGGTGGTCTGTGGGGAAGGAGAAGAAAGAAGGATAACAGAGATGGCAGGAAACACACGGATATTCAAGACAGTCAAGGAAGCCTTGGAGGATTGACAGAAACTAGACAAGAAGGTTATTGCATTCCTTAGACAAGAACAAAGAACTCTGGATTCCAGCCAGATATAACTGGCTCCAGTGTTATTTACTGGTTACATTGGGGTGGGCTACTTTGGGATGGGTTTTTTTTGAAGGGATTATCTTGCCTCTCAAACCAATGGGGGGGCACCCCTGATCATCTCTCCAACTTCCCAAGGGTGTCCTGAAGGAAAAAAAGCTGTGGCTTACCATTAAGGGATTAATCATAGAATCATAGAATCATAGAATTGCAGAGTTGGAAGAGACTACGAGGGCCATCCAGTCCAACCCCCTGCCATGCAGGAAATCACGATCAAAGCATCCCCGACAGATGGCCATCCAGCCTCTGTTTAAAGATCTCCAAGGAAGGAGACCCCACCACACTCTGAGGGAGTGCGTTCCACTGCCGAACAGCTCTTACTGTCAAAAAGTTCCTCCTAATGTTGAGGTGGAATCTCTGTTCCTGGAGCTTGCATCCATTGCTCCGTGTTCCAGTCTCTGGAGCAGCAGAAAACAAGCCTGCTCCATCCTCAGCGTGACATCCCTTCAAATACTTAAAAAGGGCTATCATATCGCCCCTTAACTGTCTTTTTTCCAGGCTAAACATACCCAGCTCCCTAAGTCTCTCCTCATAAGGCATCATTTCCAGACCTTTCACCATTTTAGTTGCCCTTCTCTGGACACGCTCCAATTTGTCAATATCCTTTTTTAATTGTGGTGCCCAGAACTGGACACAGTATTCTAGGTGAGGTCTGACCAAGGCAGAATAGAGTGGCACTATTTCTTCCCTTACGTAAGCCGTCTGAGGGCTCACACTAAGACTCTAAACTATCTAGTCCGTGAGCTGCTCTTTGCCTATGATGCTGCCCTTGTTGCCCACACAGAAGCAGCTCTGCAGCGCCTAATATCCTGCTTTGCAACAGCTGCAGAGCTGTTTGGGCTAGAAGTCAACCTGAAGAAAACAGAAGTTCTTTACCAGCCTGCACCACAGGACGAACACCACCATCCCCACATTGCCGTTGGCAAATCTGTGCTCAAGTCCGTTCAGCAGTTCACCTACCTGGGAAGCATCATCTCCTCAGATGCCAATATTGACAAAGAGATCGATCACAGATTAGCAAAGGCATATAGTGCATTTGGAAGACTTCACAAACTAGTCTGGAGCAATAAACACCTGAGGCAAAGCACAAAAATCAGTGTGTATAGAGCCATTGTACTGTCTATCCTCCTTTATGGATCTGAAACATGGGTCACCTATCGCCACCACCTACGACTCCTCGAGCGCTTTCATCAGCGCTGTCTACGCACAATCCTAAATATACACTGGACTGACTATGGGACGAATGTTGCTGTTCTTGAGCAAGCAGGGATCACCAGCATTGAGGCCATGATATTGAGAACACAGCTGCGCTGGGCAGGGCACGTTTCTAGGATGGAGGACCATCACCTCCCAAAAATACTACTCTACGGTGAACTTGCCACGGGTCAGCGTACGAGGGGCGCTCCAAAAAAGCGATACAAAGACTCCCTGAAACAACATCTCAGGCTTGGCCAAATTGATCACCAACAGTGGTCCGCCCTGGCCTCGCATCGGGAGGCATGGAGACGCACTATCTACAATGCTGCAGCCTTATTTGAGAACTCACGCCAAACAAGTCTTGAAGAGAAACGACAACGCAGAAAGAATCACAACCCAAAAACATCACCCAAGGAGACCTTCTGCTGTGCTTTTTGCAACCGGACTTGTTTATCTCGGATTGGCCTTTTTAGTCATCAGCACGCTTGCAGAAATTGTGGGATGAGTCCTTCTTGAATCTTCGTTTGCGAAGAAAAGCCAGAGAGAGAGAGATTACTTCCCTTGATCTAGACACTATACTTCTATTGATATAGCCCAAAATCGCATTGGCCTTTTTAGCTGCCGGATCGCACTGTTGGCTCATGTTTAACTTGTGGTCTACTAGGACTCCTAAATCCCTTTCACACGTAGTCTCATTCAGCCAGGTCTCTCCCATCCTATATTTATGCATTTCATTTTTCTGCCCTAAATGCAGTACTTTACATTTCTCCGTATTGAATTTCATTTTGTTAGCTTTGGCCCAGCTCTCCAGTCTATCGTGTCTACAAACAGATTAACATTTTTGGGAGTCCATCTGATGTACCGCTTGTTGGGCCAACCCTGGAGTAAACCCTCCAATGGCGGTATCCACACAGGGTTATTTATGGAAAGCATAGTTCATCTTCATGCCACTATGGCTAAAGTTTTCCCTGGTGGTGTCATCATAATGCATCTCATATGTATTTAGTCCACAAAAATTTATGTCGTTCTGAAGTTATCTTGAAGGTGCTGTAACATGGCTGTTTGGATTGAGAAAGATGATTGCGGGGTTTACCTCAGGGAATTCAAATTCTAAGTGCATTGGGGGAAGGATCTGGGTTGTTATGTTCTTTTCATTTGCAAATCACCATGTTACCTGGATAATGCTTTTAAAAATGAACAGAAGCAACAGCAATAATAACAACAGAGATAAGGGCACTCTACGATGTACCATGGGGCATGTTTGGGGCTTTGGGGGGGCACAGAGCATCAGAGCCCCAAGCAATCATGGTGCCATGCTGTTGTCTACTTTCCAGAAGCCCTGCACAGTCTGTGTGGGCTTCAGGAAGAAGTGCAAAACTGCCAGCCAGTGAATTCAAATTCCTTGGCTGGTGGGCAGGATCTCAGGAAGCCTGGCTGAAGGCTTCACTCAGGTTTGGTGCTGCCCTATAAAGGCAGCTCTAGAGCGCTCCTACTGTCAGTTGGCTTTGGAGCAGCAGCAACAACAAGGATGATATGACCATTTCTGAGGTAGTAGTCAAATTTAAGTACACAGCACCTCAGAGATGTGGGCCTTAGATGGTTAAAGCTTGTTTCCGTGGTGTGTATCTGTCATCATATGCAGTTACTTGGTAGTTCAAACACTAGAAATCCACCTGTAGTTCATAACACACTGGTCTCCTGCTAACTACAGTCTGGGCAGTTCATAGGAGCAATAAAGGGGAAAGGATCTTCAGAATGTGCTATACTGTTTTTTTCTTTTTAATGGCCTTGCTTTTAACTCTATTGTTAGTTTAATTTTGGCTGAGCTCCTGCATCATCATCAGTAGCTATGATGATGGAGACCTGTCATCACAGCTATGTCTATTGATCCAATGCGCCCCCTCACCTACCTTTTAAGCCAGGCAGTGTTCCAACAAAGGTGTTACCCTTGATGCTAGTGACATAGAAATTCCATGCAAGATTGAGTTATTGACATTTTGCAAGAGTTAGCAGCAACTCAACTTAGCAATGCAAAAGGGGGAAACAAGGGGACCCTTAAGGCTACGTTTACCCCTACTAGCTCTGAACAGACCCACACAAGATGAAAGTTTACATCTTTATTAAGAGTTCAAAAATAACACTAATCATACACACAGTCACGCAAGAAGCATTCACACAAGACTAACTAAGGAAAGGTGGAAAGATACTTGGATAGGCGAATAGAAGGAGGATATTGTGGGTGATATGACCTGTCCTGTAGTCTGAAGTCTCAGACCAGAATGGCAGCGTGGATGGAGGAAGCAGGAATGGCTACACAGTTTGATGTAGAGTCAAGAAGCAGGGGAACTGTGCGCAATGAGGTGTTATTTTGGGCTTCTTATTAAACCCCAAAATGTGCCTTGAGGGGATGGGAGTTTGAGTGGGGAACAATGCATTTCAGGTGTGCTCCATGATTAAACAATGAATGTCCAGATCTGTTAATGTATTACATATTTGTTTTGAATAGCAGTGGCTACCTCCTTGATTGCCAGGGCTGGGGATCAGGCAAGATGTTGTTTACAAACAATAGATGCTCCAACTACAGATGATGAAATTGTTGTCTGTCACCAAATGTGCTCAGGAAACATTTCCTTGAGTCTGGCATGACCTTTGTGTTGCCTTAAGATTTGGAATTTTCCATGGCCTCTCCTTAAAGCAGTGCATGACTGCTTTTTTCTGCTGAGTGTCTTTTGGGTTTTTTTCAGGGGTCCCTGATCTACTCCAGCTTGCGTGGAAGGTCACATTAAGGCCAAATTATTAAATATTGCCAATTATTGGGGTGCATGGGGTGGGGAAGCGAGGTTTGGCATGAGAGGGGCTTCTGCATCATGCAGATTGGGGCACTGAGAAACTAGGGTTCATTGAGATGGGCAGCTGGAGAAAACCCTTGGGGTCCTGCCACAGCTGCTTGTCTCAATGCATCCTACCACAACTGGGAGAATGCTGCATTTATTATTTCCCACTGTTTTAATTTGCAACACTTCAGAAACCCTCTGGATGTGGCACTGCCTGGCTTAAGAGGTAGGGGTTTTGGGTGGGGGTCACCTTCGGTCATTAATGGCCACAAATATGAATTCCCAAAACATTGTATGTCCAGCTTATGATCTCGTAAATATTGAACAGGATGCTAGCCTATATTTTTTATTTTGGTATGATGTGGTATCTTGTTTTTAGCTGTATCAGTTTTAACCTCTGTAAGCCACCTTTAGCCTTAGACAAGGAAAAAGTTGAGATATAAATAAAGATAATGACAACAGCAGCAGCAGCAACACCACCACAAGAAGTGCCTTGCTGGATTGACCAAAGATCTATCAAGTCTAATGCTTTATGTCAATACCAGCCAACCAAACTTGTGTTTCTTGAGTGCCACAGGCCAAGAACATGAGGGACATTTTGGAATTGTGCAAAAATGAGCAAATACATAGAGGCAGCCATGGCTTTACTGCGTATGTTGTTCCTCACTTAAGTCTGTTACACGGGACCTACAACAATGGCTTGGATCAGACATGGGTCTTACTTTCCAATAGCCAGCATACACCACTTCTGTCCTGTCTTGGGAGCCAGCCAGGAGCAAGTAAGCGGAGAAGTCCACAAGGTGGGTGAAACAGGGGCTTACCAGCCAGTGTGTATAGTTATCAGAGTCCAGGCAGCAAATGGTTATCTTTTTTTAAAAAATTTAGTTATTTATACCCCACTCTTCAGCCACAAGGCTATCAGAGCGGCTTACAAATTGTTTTAAGCAATAGCTACAGAGTCTAGGCAGCAAGCAGTTATCAGATTAAGGCAGTAAATCCACGGTGTCAGTCCAAGGGAGTACCCAGCAATGAGGTCAGTCCACAAAGCAGAGTCCAGAAGTCAAAGAAACAGGAGCCAGGAATCAAGAGAAGAATGTTGCCTTATCTTGGAAAGGTTGGTTGTCAGCAACACCTGGCCAAAAGTGAGGCTGACATATTTATGGTCTGGAATCCTCTTTCAGCTGTTGCCTGATTAATGAGCGTTTGGTATAAAGCTGCTCAGAGCATCACATGCTCTCCAGATCCTGTCTGCATTGAATTGCTGTTGGTATGTTCTGGTTTGTATCTGTGTTTTGTGGCTGCTGGGGAGGGGGTATCCCTGTTTGTCACCTGCATGGGAACATCTGTCTGTCCTTCTGTTTCCCTGTCAGAATCTTCCTCTGAGTCCTGAGAGCTAAGTCTGACATCCTCTTTGTCTGCCTAGCTGTCTGTGTTGTAATCCAGACTGGGGGGTCTGGAAGGGGGGCATGACATGTTTCCTGCTGGCATATCCTGGCTCCAGAGCTGACCCCCTGTTACCTGCAGAAGATGGGCCAGTGTCCAAACAGGACACCAGCTTGTTGCTGAAGCTTCCACCAACAATTTCTTTGCCAATGGACACCAGACAGGGGTCTCGCAACATGTGACTGCAGGCCCCATGCATGTGACCAGCCTCTGTCACATGCTGAGGGATCCCTGCTGGGCTTCCAGAAGAGTCAGGGAGCTGGCAGCAGCAGGGAGGAGTGCTGGACAGGCTCACATGGAAATGTGGGGCCCAATCCTGTGGAAATGGAGTAAACAGGGTATTTCTTATATCATGGCAAAAGGCCTAATCCCGATTTGCCCCTGGTCCAGCCCCGTATCTGCCCCGGGGTCATTTAGACTGCCTGGGGGCAGATTGGGGTAAATGCCCTGTGTCGTTTGGACTGCAGGCCTCTGGAATGTGGGCAAGCTGGGATATTTGGCCAGTGTAGACAAGACAAGGCCATGGATGTGAGGTACATCAATGCTGCACAACAAAGAATGATATGGATTTAACTCCAGTTGTGTTCCCGACAAGCAGTGCCAGTCTGGACAGCTCTCTCTCAAAATTAATTGAAAGGCTTTCCAGATCTTTATGGGCACCATACCACCATACCACTCCTTACTGCCAGATACACCTTGATTCATGCACACACCAGCTTTTCCCACAGCAGGTTCTGTAATTCAGTTGGGAGGAGAAGGTGAACCACTGTCAGCTTCTTCCTGTTTGGTAATTACTTTTATTGTATGTTTCTTCTTCTCTTGTTTTTAAAAAAGTGACTACAGTGAATAGAAAAGGGAGTAATTTACCAAGCAGCTAGCAAAAACACAGCTGGGTGGAATTGCTTCTAAGGTATTAAGTATGGCAGACCTGTGTGTTCAAAGTGGAAATTTATGGGGATTATAGTCAGCAGAAAGAGAGGTGCTGACATCTCTTTAGAATTTCTGTTGTTTGGGGTTTTAGTGACCTATTTAAACAACTCCATTTGACTCATCTTCATTTTCTAGATACTCTTTATCTCTTTGCTTCAAGCATATTATGCCTCCCAGATTTTCAAGTGTTGTTGGTACAGAGTCCTTTAAAAACATGCATATGCCATCCTCTGGCCAGCATCCCTCTGAAATGTGATGCTTTTATAGAAGGAATACTCTTTCCCTTTCACGTCTTATGGGAAGAAAGTTTAAGAGGCCAGATAAGGTAATTCATTGAACTGTATATACGACTAATACAGAAATGATATCAAAGAACTGCCTTTTGCTGAGCGGTGGTGGCCTAAGGTCTCCTGCTGGTCCATCATGTTGCATCTCCCATCTCTTCCACCACCTAAAAGAGAGAGGTAGGGGACAGGCAGACTCTGAAAATCAGTGCTGGCCACACAATATGACTGGTGGTGCCATATCCTCCAACATTTCACAGATGAAAACCAGGACACGTGTGGCCAAGCAACATTCCAATGTGGTCAAGATGCCAAATATTATCAGTGAGGAAGAACTGACAAGCTAGGAGAGGCTGCAGGAGTTAGCTTTTGCCTTGGTCTACAGGGAAGGCCAAGGTTCTTCCCCCTCATCTCGGCTCCTCTCCTTTCAATTCTGCTGAAAGATGTGCTTTCAAGTCACCTGCCTACTTATGACAATACCATGATTTTCATAGGATTTTCCTAGGCAAGGAATACAGAGGTGGTTTTGCCAGTTTCTTCCTCTGAAACATAGCCTACAGCGCAAACTACAGTCCAAACTACTTTTGCACTCAGAATTCAGTTTTCATGAGGGAAATAAGCTGAGGACAAAGAGGAGTGGGGAGTGGGAAGAGGCAAGAAAACCTGGGGCATTTTAAAAGCAGCTGAAAAAGCGGGATATGAGGGGATTAATCAGGACTGTCTCTTCCCAGTTGGGACAATTGGAATGTATGTGTTGCTCTCCACAAAACCAGCGAGTTCTAAATGCCTGGCTTTGAGGGCTCTTTCCTCCAAACCAGGCATTGTGGGCTGGGTGCCTTGGGAAGTTCATCTGTGGTGCTGTTTCTGAAGGCACCCTCCCCACAGTACTTTGCTCTGAGGACAACTCTGAAGAGCCAAGTATTGTCCATTTCAGCCAGAGAGGCTCTTGAGAGGGGAACGGGCCTCCTCTCTCTGTGTATGTATGTATGTATGATTCATCACTCCTCACACTTTTTCACCTGAGGTGGGTGCCTTATCTCACTCAGTGGATGGGTTGATCCTGCTACTATGCCAGACATAGTCTATCTGGGCCTGTACTGCCTACTCCAGGGGTGTGGGATTTGTGGCCCTCCATATGTTTTTGGACTCCAACTTTCATCATTCCTAGCCATGAAGACCAACAATCAAGGGTAATGGGAGTCCAATATTGTGGAGCTGCCCTGTTCTGTTCTGACTGTTGGGAGTCCTCCGAATTCTCAGGAAGAATTCTGCACTAGCTCTAAAATGTTTAAAGGATACAATTAGTATATCAAGGAAAGGGGGAAATAGATAGGACCCTATTAAGCAAATGCAAAGATGGCTGTAAAGACAGACAGTTCTGCTAGATAGTGCCACAGGAGGCTCAACTACACAGAGAGCTTAATGGTCCTGGTTCTTCATGTCTGATTATTTTTGGAGGGGGAACTCAGCATCCTCAGCCTAGCTTGTGGGGTGTGTGTGTCAAGAATTCCTAGGTCCCTAAATACTGGCAAAAGCTATATGGCACTCCACTTTAATTCATGCCTTGAAGCTGTCTGTTGAATTCATGGAGGTTATGAATAGACAAACCCCTCTCCACTCACCACATGGATCTAGGATGTTTCAGTGTGGCTAGTTCAGCATAGCTGTTTCAGCACAGCTGTTTCAGCATGGCATGGTTCTGTTTGCATAGCAATTGATCATTGATAGTTTTATCAAGAAGATGCAATCAAAACCATTTGTTTGGTTGGGATTGTCTTGCAAAACCATTTGAGGAAGGGTTAGGGTTAAGGTAAGGGTTAGGGTTATTATCAATTAATCAATTGATATTATGCTGCACAGTTTTGCTTCTCTCCCAGGTCTAGTCAGGGCAAAAGTAGCTGATGGTCGTGCTGGCTGGTGGATCCTGGGAGTGGTAGTACAAAAATATAACTTTGCCAATAAGGTAAAATAAGCCAACCTAGGTAAATGTTGTTTTGAGATGCACTAACGTTTGTGCACTGTGACTCGTTGGCAAACTTGTTATATTTTGGCCCTTCTGTCAAAATGAAATCTGGCCCTGTAATAGGAGCACATCATGTAAAATAGCCCCAAGGGTAATGTCAAAAGGATTTGGCCCCCAGCCTGCAATTGCCAGCTGTCTGCTGCTTTGTAATCTGGGATAAAATGGAATGAAAAATAAATTTGTAATTCCACATTGGTAAATAGTACATGGCTGATCTGGCAGCTGTGAAACTGTTTGACTTTGCCCTTCGGCAATATCAAAACACCTTCTGTAGCTTTTTCTTTATTTCACTTTTTCTGCCCTAAAGTAGCACATTCCCAATTGTCAGGAAAGGTTGCTGACTTTGATCTGAGCAATAAATATCAACACTGGACACTGAACTTGGAGACCTCCAGGCTTGGCTTCAGCTGAAAAGGGAATGAATTCTTTTGAATCTTTTTGTGCAGCCACTGCCTGTTTGTTGACAGACCAGCAATCAAAGCGAAGGTACCCCAAACTGGAAAGTCACTTTGAAAAAGTAATTACAGTCACAGCTTCAAGTCCCCTTCCTAAGGCTGCTGCTGCACTACAGAAATAATGCAGTTTGACACCACTTTAACTGCCATGGCTCAATCCTATGAAATCCTGGGATTTGTACTTTGTTGTGGCACCAGAGCTCTCTGACAGAGAAGGCTAAATGCTTCACAAAACTACAAATCTCAGAACTCCATAGCATTGAGCCATAGCAGTTAAAGTGGTGTCAAACTCCATTATTTCTACAGTGTGGCAGCAGCCTAAGAGTTAGTGGGTACATTTTTTTAAAACAAACAACACTTTACTTTTTTTTTTTTAATCCTTAGTTGCTATTAACTAAAAGTGTATCCAGGCGACACAGTTGTAGCAGTCTGACACCACTATAACTGCCATGGCTCCATCCTAAGGAGTTCTGGGATTATAGTTTAATGAAGTACATAGAATTCCCTTGTAGAGTTTTACTGGACTCTCCAGAACGATATAGGAGTTGCCCTCTATAACGTTTGGAGAGCCAAAGTTTCTGCAGTCCTGTTCTACTAGCTACATACCAACTTAAATTCATTGGATACAGGAACAGGTCTCAGAAGGCAAAAGATAACTCTCTGGAGATACGTCTAGTTCAGCTCAGAGGGGCTGACTTCTGATTAGACAGGATTGCATTGTTAATGTGTGCATGTATATGCATGAATGTTAATCTACGGTTGTTGTTAAACCACCACCTCACCCTGTTTTTTCTGATCGATTATTTTACTGTTGTGGGTGGTCTCTCCACCAATGCAGATCATGACCAGAATATTGCTGATGGTCACAAACCTAGGTAAATCCCCTCACACATATATGGTTGTACCATATGTTGCAACTGTCCTGATTTGGCAGGGACATTACCAATTAATTCTCTGTTGTCCCACTTTTTCCCAGCTGCTTTTCCCAGCTCCTTCCACTTTCTTCCTTTGTCTTTAGCTTACTTTAGTTGTTGCATATTGAGTTCAAAGTGCAAAAGTCATTTGCATTCAGTTAACACAGCAGGGGGAGAGGAAAGCAGAGGATGGAATCTTCCCTTTCCAGGAGGCTTAGGCAAAAGCAAACTGTTACCACATCTGCTAGCTTGTGTGCTCTTCCTCGTTAATCACTTTTGCTTGACAACACTCTGATGTTGCTTGGCCACACATGTTCATCTGTAAAATGTTGGCAGGGGTGGGGGGGTATGTTGTACTTTTTTGGCCTTTGGATAACAGTTGTAGTCTCTACATAGTTGCACTAGTGGACAAGTGTCACCTTTTCTTCTGGGGCCAAATCCTATTTTTGTCCCACCTACAGCCAATCCACTGAATCAGTTGGATTTACTGATGTGAAGACTGACCATTCAACAATTGATTGATCTACCCTATTTGGGACTAACCAACAGAATGCCAGTCCTAAATTTGTTCATTGTGGGATGGTGCTTAACTATATGTCAGTGTGTCCTCAATTGTTACTTACCCTGATAGCCCCCATCTTGTATTATCAAATAATTGGCAATATTTAAAAATTTGGCTTACTGTGGCCTTCCACATGGTTAGTATGTAAACCAGGGACCCCAAATACCAAGGTTGGAGTCATGTATAACCAAGGGAGAGGCCTTTTTTGGAAATTCCCCAAACAGATACTCAGGTAGAGTTAACATCTAGAGGTGAGCCATTCACCGACTCAATTCAACACATCACCCACTGATGATCATTTACTCTTCCAGAGCACCCTATGTCTAGTCCAGAAAAACTCTGAGAAACATTGTATTCCACTCAAAATCCCATTCTTTCAGGGGAATTATCACATATAAATATCACCCTAAAACACTACTCAAGTGCACACAGTTCCTTTTCCTTCGACTTCATGTCAGACTGTATAGCCAGGTGTGCACAAACCCCCTGCTTTCCAACTTCATGTCAATTCATGTCACCATTCTATTATCTGAACCTCTTCGCTGTCAGTTTCGTTTGCGATCTCAGTTCTACAGGATCAGTATAGTATAACCTGCAATCTCCTTACTCTATTCAGCTATCCCAATACTTCCTACTATCCTTGATAGCCTTGTATGAGTGTCTGAAGCTTGAGTGTTTGCATGAATGCTGTTACTGTTAATTTCCAATAAAGATAATTCAATTGTAAGTTTTGGCTTAAGAGTCTCCTACGTTACTATAGGTATACACAAGTCAAAACATCCTGTCCTTATCTGGCTTCTTGCTGCCATATTTGACGTAATTAAATATTCCCCATAAAATTAATTTTGGACACTAGTGGGATCCTCGCAGACCCCACGCAATTTGGGTAACACAATGTATCACAATTCACTGTGGTTGCAGAAACTGCTAGTGTGCATTCCCCATTTCAGAATGTAACAAGAGGAATGCATATTGGCAGATACACAATCAGTTGTCCAATGTCAGTATATAGAAGGGTGGTAGAAACATTGGGATATACCTATGTGTTGACTTACCATTGAGTGACTGAATGGTTTTACGCAAGCTGGGGTTGACCAACAGGATTCCAGCCTTTGTAATTTGGTAAGTGTAGATTTATATTACGCAAGCATGATATAGGACTGGTGGGTTTTTTTTTTTGCTCACAACTGGTTTACCTCATTCTTGTGTTGATAGCTGCTGTGGTGCGCTGCAAAATGTTAATAAAATGACAATAAAAACATAGCAGATAGATTAGAAGCAGAAAACAGCCGACTGGTCAAATTAAAATCTGATGCTCAAAGGGTGTTGAAATAAAATAGAAAGGCCTTTAGCAATTGTCTGAAGACAAAAAGAGAAGATAGAATCTGACATTCCACGCTTGTGTATGGCTTAAATATAAAGAAAATTAAGCCGATTTTTCAAGAGAAGTAGTAGCACCACTCTATTCTACTTTGGTCAGACCTCACCTGGAATACTGTCTCTGGTTCTGGGAACCACAGTTTAAGAAGGAAACTGACTAACTGGAATGTGTCCATAGAGGGGGAACCAAGATGATCACAGTTCTAGAAATCAAGCCTTATGAGGAATGAATGAGGGAGCTGGGTAGGTTTAGCTTGGAGAAGAGAAGACAGAGGTGATATGATAGCAGCTATCTTTAAATATCTGAAGGGATGTTATGTAGAAGATGGAGCCAGCTTGTTTTCTGCTACTCCAGAGACTAGGACACGAACCAAAGGGTTCTAATCAATGGACCCCTCACTTCATTGATTCCTCTGATCAAGCACTAGAATGCTTGATCATTCAGGAAAACAGATTCCACCTAAACATTAGGAAGAACTTCCTTGCAGTAAGAGCTGTTCAGCAGTGGAATGCACTGCCTCTGAGTGTGGTGGAGTCTCCTTCTTTGGAGGTTTTTAAGCAGAGTCTGGATGGCCATCTGTTGGGTGTGCTTTGATTGTATATTCCTGCAGGGCAGGAAGTTGGACTAGATGGCCCTTGTGATCTCTTCCAACTCTATGAATCTATAATTCTATGAATGGGCAGAGTGTAGTCATCTCAGCTGAAAGATGCTGGGAGGTGGCAGGAAGGCACTGAAGGAGAGAGTTGTGTGCCACACAGACAAGCTAGACTGGTGCCTTCAAGTAGAACATGCTTTTCCATGCCAGCGCTGAAGAAAAATTCAACTACCATAGAGTGGAAATGAGTGCCAACTTGTTGGAGAAGAGACGACTGAGAGGTGACATGATAGCCATATTTAAATATCTGAAGGGATGTCATTTAGAAGATAGAACAAGCTTGTTTTCTGCTGCTCCAGGGACTAGATCATGACTCAGTGGATTTAATTTTCAATAAAAAGATTTCACCTAATGGAATGCTGTGGTCACTAAAAGTCAACATGGATTTCTCAAAAACAAGTCATGCCAGACTAATCCTATCTCTCTCTCTCTCTCTCTCTCTCTTTTTTTTTTGGATAGAATTACAAACTTGATAGACGAAGGAAATGCGGTGGATGTAGTGTATCTTGATTTCAGTAAGGCTTTTGACAAGGTCCCCAATGATATAATTGCAAAAACGTTAGTAACTTGTGGGTTAGACAATGCAACTGTTAAGTGGATTTGTAATTGGTTGACTGACCAAACCCAAAGGGTAGTCACCAATGGCTCCTCTTTATCCTGGAGAGAAGTGACCAGTGGGGTGCCACAGGGTTCTGTCCTGGGCCCAGTACTATTTGACATCTTTATCAATGACTTGGATGAGGGAATAGAGGGTATGCTTATCAAGTTTGCAGATGACACCAAATTAGGAGGGGTAGCTAATACCCCAGAGGACAGGGTCAGAATCCAAAATGACCTTAACAGATTAGAAAGCTTGGGCAATACTAACCAAATGAATTTCAACAGGGAGAAATGTAGGATACTACTCTTGGGCAGTAAAAATGAAATGTACAGATATAGGATGGGTGACACATGGCTTGAGGGCAGTATATGTAAGAAGGATCTAGGAGTCTTAGTGGACCACAAGCTGAACATGAGTCGGCAGTGTGATGCAGCAGCTAAAAAAGCCAGTGTGATTCTAGGCTGCATTAATAGGAGTATAGTGTCTAGATCAAGTGAAGTAATAGTGCCACTGTATTCTGCTTTGGACAGACCTCATCTTGAATACTGTGTCCAATTCTGGGCACCACAATTTAGGAAGGATATTGAGAAGCTGGAACATGTCCAGAGGAGGCCGACGGGCGGCTTAGGGAGCTGGGCATGTTTAGCCTGTAGAAGTGAAGGTTAAGAGGTAACATGATAGCCATGTTTAAATATTTTAAGGGATGTCACACTGAGGATGGAGCAACCTTGTTTTCTGCTGCTCCAGAGACTAAGGACTTTACCAGACAAGCACGTTTAAACATTATCTTACTGGCATAAAAAACCCCAATTTTTATGCCAGCAAATGTACGCCCCCTCCACCACACTTACCTTCTCTCCTGGCAGAAGGCTTCCTCAGCAATTAAGAGGAAGGGAATGAAGCCCCATTCACTTCCTCATTTGCATGGCACAGAAAATTCCAGCATAAAACAAAAAATAAAACATTAAAAGTGACACAAAGCACAAAAACACACTTAAAAATTTCCAAGTAAACCAGGAAAGGTTTAAAAAAATGCACCACCTACTTGGATGTTGAGATCTCACCCAGAAGTGTTTTGCCAGTCCAGCCATTGATGGAGAAAGAACGAGGAAAAAACTTCGTAAGATAACACATGTAAAAATAAAATGTCACAGCCGATCTATTGACTGTTTGTCCGGTCAATAAATACATCGGCTTATTGGTAGGACATAAATGCAAAACCCTGGAGAAGAGCCTGGAGAAGAGAAGGTTGAGAGGGGACATGATAGGCATGTTTAAATATTTGAAGGGATGTCATACTGAGGATGGAGCAACCTTATTTTCTGCTGCTACAGAGACTAGGACACGGAGCAATGGGTTCAAACTACAGGAAAAAAGATTCCACCTAAACTTTAGGGAGAACCTACTGACAGTAAGAGCGGTTCGGGAGTGGAATACACTGCCTGGTAGTGTGATGGAGTCTCCTTCTTTGGAGGCTTTTAAACAGAGGTTGGATGGCCATCTGTTGGGAATTATTTGATTGTGTATTCCTGCATGGCAGGGGGTTGGACTGGATGGTCCTTGAGGTCTCTTCCAACTCTATGATTCTATGATAAATATTAGGAAGAACATTTTTACTGTAAGAGCAGTTTGACAGTGGAATAGATTGCCTCAGTGAGTGGTGGACACTCTATCTTTGGATGTCTTTAAACAGAGGTTGGATGGGCGACTTTCAGGAATGCTATGGTTGTGTATTCCTGCATGCCCAGGGGTTGGACTAGATGGCCCTTGTGGTCTCTTCCAACTGTAAGATTCTATGATTCTAAGGCAGTTATTGGTTGGAATCTTGTTGGTGGCTTGCACATGTTCACCTACAAATATGAAGGGAATTATTTTGTCTGAAACAGGACCACTGCATTCAGTTCAAGGCTGCGGAAATGTAATTGCACATGTGGTACTGTTGTCAATGCAAATGTATGTGGTTTCACCACCATCACAGGCCCATCTGGTGATGACACAATAGAGAACCTTCTTGGTGGCTGCTCCCAGACTGTGAAATTCCCTTCCATCGGAGGTCCATCTAGCTCCCTCTTTGCTCCCTTTCCATCAGCAGAAAAAATTCTATTTAGGCCAGCCTTTCACTTTCAATCATACAGTGTCAGGTCATTTGAAAGTTTTGTGCTGTGTTTTTATATTGTATCCTTTCAGTTATGTTTTACATCTGTTTTAAGCATGTGCCTTTTGAAAATTGAATTGTGATAAAATTAGATTTTCCTTGGTTTTTTTCCAGGCTGTGAGGCCATGTTCTGGAACAGTTTCTTTCTGACATTTCACCTGCATCTGTGGCTGGCATCCTCAGAGAAAAGCCAGCCACAGATGCAGGCGAAATGTCAGAAAGAAACTATTTCAGAACTTGGCCTCACAGCCCGGAAAAAAACAAAACAAAACAAAACAAGGAAAATCTATGGATGCCAGCCGTGAAAGCCTTCGACTTCACATTGTGATGAAATTGTTTTTTTAGTTTTGTAAAATTAGTTTTTAGCTGAAAGTTTCTTTTCAATTTTATAAGCTGCTTTGAATCCCATGCTGGGAGAAAGGTGAGGTATGCATTGAGCAAATAAATAAATTCAACCTGCATTTGGCTGTGCGTTCAGCTGCGCTTTCATTCGTGCACATTTAGTTGCGTAAATATTGCTGTTATGTGTAAGGGTTGTATAGCAACTCCTCATGTAGAGACTTGTGCTATGTAATCCCAATGCTGCCTCCTGATGTTTATGCTCTAATCTTGAGCATAATTTGTAATCTTGAATTTTCATGAATGTTGGTTATTTATTGTTGGTAAAATGTGCAAGGCAATGGATATAGTCAAGCTGAATGCTGGGAATAAGTGTGGATATACTCATATTGACAGGTGTGTTTTACTTGTATACAGTAGGACCCCTGTATCCGATGAGGATTGGTTCTGGGGGGACTCGTGGATACCAAAAACCATGGCTAATGGTGAGCACCATTGAAAATAAGGGAACTTCCTGTTTAAAATACTATAGAGTTATCTTGGAGGACCTAGAATATGGCTAGAGAGGACATATTTTCTAGGAAGACTCTATGGTAGGTGTGCTGCTTTGTGTCTTGTGGATAACTGAATCAGTGGATAATGAATCAGTGAATACAGGGGTCCTACTGTATGTTATTTTTTTAAAAAACTGAGCCTGCTCAGTGGTAGAACCAGAAAAAAAAAAGGCATTGAAGGGATGGCTTGGAAGGGACAGAATGTATTTTGGGATGGTGATGAGTAGAGATGTAAAATTTTTGGACATTTTTAAGCCATGGAAAAAAACCTGGGGTTTTCCTGTTAGTTTGTTGCTGTTGTTTTGGAAAAAATGGAAATTTTTGGAAAAGTTGAAAAAATGCCACATTAGAACTTTTTACAGACTGAAAGTCACTCTGTTACTTTAGGAACATAAAATATGACTATGTACAATTTGACCTGGCATAAAATTATCACAATTGGTATATTAAAGATTTTATTGTCTTAAAGATTTTATTTCTCATGCTAAAATAAATCATTCCATAACTGATTTTCTTCCTTTTTTCAATTTTTCAGAAAAAAAACAAAAAAGGCTTCAGAGAAAAAAAAAAACCACAGAAAAAAACCCCCACATTATTTTTTTATTTTTTCCAGGCCTTCACATCTCTAGTGATGAACATGTGAAAAAAGCCTTTCTTTTCAATAGCTAGAAGCAATAATGGACAATGGAGGTGGGAGGGGATCCATTTGTCTGATGGATGCGATCATTGTCTCTATGGAGCTTCATGTGGCTCCTGTGCAGGGCTTGGAGGCGTCTGTCACCTTTTGTACTACAACTTCCAGAATCCTCCCCTAACATGGCATTCTCGTTTTCTGAAAAGTCTAAGGGAGGACAGTTTGTGCAGAAATGGACATAAACCTTATCATGCACAGTTGGTTTCTCTGGTGACGTCCGACCATTCTAAGATCTGAGTAAGTCTGCAAAGTGGAACTGGATGTCAGCTGTCATGAAGGCATGCTTGGCAGGGTGGAAGGTTACCGAGTGCACTGGTGCACACATAGGAAGCCAGAGCCCAAGGAAGGGGGATTAAGCTCACTGTTAACAAAAGGTGTTTGTATTTCGCCGTCCGGCAAACTTGAAGCTCTGTCTTCTCCACATTTCCATGGAAACACGGGAAGTTTTGGTTCACTGTAAGTGGTTTAATTTACTTTCTGATTGCACTCGGTATGGAAAACCATGAAGCAGGGCCAGGCTACCTTGTTTTTGTTGGCAGTGGTGGGGAGAGATATCAATCTGATTTGATTCCACTGTGGCATTCAGAAAGCAAGGGGCTGTTTGCTTGGCTCAGTCTGCTTTCATCTCTTCTGTATGTAATGAAACTTTGCTAAGGAGCATTCTCTTTGAAAAGCATTATAAAGCTTAGAAAGTTGGATGTCTAATTAAATAGAGTTACCTCTGGGGAACTAGCCTTGTTGGCTCCTTTTCCTATTTTTATTTTTATTATTCACCTTTCATATCAGAAGGCAGAAGACTGATATGTGCTTTGAGAATTTGTTGTTGCAGTTTTATGGTTAAATAAGAAACACCAGGTGCTCTAGACGACATTTCAGAGGAAGGCCATGGCAAACCACCTGAGGACTTTATCACACTACGTTGTTATAGCATTATTATTCCTCTTTAACTGGTCTGGATGCCTCCTGTGGAAAATCTGGGCTTTCTAGTTTAAGGAGGGGTATTTAGAACTCTCAGCCAGAGAGCTCTTAGGTGTCACAAAACTACAAACCCCAGAATTCCACAGGAGGCAGCCAGAGCAGTTAAAATGGAATAATAGTGCTATAACAGTGTAGTGTGATATGAGTATTGATTACCTAAGAAAACCCCATGAAATTCATGGGGTCGCCATAAGTCAACAGGCAACTTTAAGGCTCTCTCTCTCTCTCTCTCTCTCTCTCTCTCTCACGGTATTATGTGTCATTTTTAATTTAGAAAAAAACATTTAATTTAGAATGTTAAATGCATTATTGCATTTAATGTGCACTTTTAAAAATACTGTAGAGGCTGGCATCTTACATGGCAGCTGTGGATTTGTAACCTAGAATTCCAGGTCTGTAACTGCTCCATATTCAGCCAGGCTCCGTATTCATGATTGTGGCATTATTGCCACAATCGCAAATGCCTCCCCCACACCAATCTTAACATTCAGCAGCTACATTGAGCAACAGAAGTCTGTTCTACTGATGATTGGGGCCCAGCAGGATGATGTTTCCAGCCCCCCTCTCACCAGTAATTTGCAGGGCAACAATCAGAAAGAAGCAAGACCCCTTATTGCAAGACCTCATCATACCGCAGATTGCTGGTGGGGGGTTGCTGAAAACATCATGCTGTGCCCCAATTGCAAACAGAACAGGCTTCCAGCTCTTGGAGCCACTGCTGGCTCTTAAGGTAGGTTTGGGGAGTGAGGTTGGGAGACAAAATGTAGTTGCATATTCGGGATGTAGGATAACAGCAGGAGATGGATTCAATGGCTGGGAGGGAATCCTGACATAATCCCAATGAAAGTTGCCACCCTCCAATGCTGCTATTTGGTAAAATTACATAGTGATCTTAAACCAAGCACTGTCTCTTTCAGTTTAATCTGCCTCCTAGGTGTGTTGTGGACTATAAGTACAGGTCAGCCCCCATATCCACGGATTCGGTATCAATGGTTTCATTTATCCGTGTTCCAAAAAATGTTCTCTCCAGGCATTTCTAAGTTCTCCAACGCGCCTCTGTGGTCAACTTCTGGCATTCGTCTCATTGAAAATAATAGGGTTCCCTATTATCCACAGTTTCATGTATCCACAGAGGGCTCTTGGAACATATCCCTTGCAGATATGGGTGTCGACCTGTATAGCCTATACTTCGGACATTTTCAGACATTGTTGCCCGTGAGTGAAATATGCTGCGGCTTCATCCATTCTGTCACGGAAGTGACACGGAGGGTTTCGGCAGAGGGATGGCGTCATCTGAAACCGCTCCTCTGCCGCGCGGCAGCAACAAAGCTGTTTTGGGATATTTGCTGGCAAAAATTGCGTTTGAAAATGTCCTTCATGTGGGAATCTATTGCTAGTTTCAGCCTGGAGCTTGGAAAGGTTACTCATTTGGACAACAACTCCCAGGATACTAAAGAGAGCATAGCAACTGTTGCTGTTCATTTATATCCTGCCTTTTCCCAAGTTTGGGACTAAAGGTGCTAAAGAAATAAAAGGTAATAATAACAAACATAGTTTAAAAATTCATACTATACAAAAGTTAAAAAGCAATTAAATCATCGTAAAGTTAAGACCAGTTAAAAACATGAAACATAAACCAAGAAGTAACATTCTGACCCCTTCACTGCCTGCTTTTAGGTGGCTACTAAAGCCAATTTCATCAGACAGCCTTCTTCAAAAAGTTGATTTTATTGGGAATTGCTATTTTATACTCTGTGTCAACTGCTGTTTCTTTTTTTATTTATTTTTAGACAGTGTTATGCTATTACTTCATAAGCCACCTTGTGTACCTGGATAGAAAGATAGTGTAAAAATGGGTAAATAAAACAACGTTGGGGCCAAAATACATGTTACATTAAATATCAATGTATGTGTTTTAATATCACCAGGCTCTCTGCTGTAGCTTCATCATGTATGGAGGGGTCCTGATTATAATTCACCCACTCCCAGTTGTCCAACCTCCTTTGGACTCTGCAAGCAATTTTTTAAGGTTTCTGAGTTCTATAGAAAGACTTTTTATATACATATAAATTAAATTTGTTCACTGTATTTGTTCCAGCCAATTTGGAACTCTCTTGATGTGCTGGACAAAGCCTATAGCTTCTTCATTTGGACTGGGCTGTGGAGAGGAGACCATAATAATCCAGAGCATCTGTCTGGGCAGTGCAAGGGAACAATGGCTTTGTAATGTCTTCTGAATTTGCCTCAGAATTTCTAAAGTGTAATATCTGAACTGAACACTTAGGGGCACAACATTTTCCTGTCTCCCCCCCCCCCAATGACGTGATAATAACATTAACAGTAAGGCGTTAGTAACATTAACTTGTATGTGACCTTTCTAAACTGCAATAATGGCCTGTTAGATGATCAGAGTAACGAGTAAAGTAATTAGTTCATTTGAAAAAGTAGCATTACAAACTCTGCCAATAATAACTTCCATTCCAGTGCAAACTATTGAGGTCAGAATCCTCTATCAATAGAGGCTAGAATCCGGTTGGTTAGCCTCAACTAGAGTAGACCCATTGAATCAATTGTAAGCCAACATGTAAGTTAATCAAATTGATAACAATACAAAAGTTGGATGTCAAAGCAATGGTTGCCCCTCCGTTGGTTATACCATTGTCTCATTCTGGATTGGGACTACAGCAGATACTACAGTTGTCCCTTGACATTCGCGGGGGTTACGTTCCACGGACCCCCGCGAATGTAAAAAAACCGCGAATATGGATTGCCCTCCCCGGGGCCTTCACGGAGCCTTCAAAGGCTCCGTGAAGGCCTCCGCGGCCTCCCCCCACCCTCCCCAGGCCTTCACGGAGCCTTCGAAGGCTCCGTGAAGGCCTCCCCCCACCCTCCCCCCTCCCTCCCCGGGGCCTTCACGGAGTCTTTCAAGGCCCCGTGAAGGCCTCCATGGCCTCCCCCCACCCTCCCCAGCCCTTCACGGAGCCTTGGAAGGCTCCGTGAAGGCCTCTCCCCATCCTCCCCCCTCCCTCCCTGGGGCCTTCACGGAGCCTTTCAAGGCTCCGTGAAGGCCTCCGCGGCCTCCCCCCATCCTCCCCAGCCCTTCACGGAGCCTTCCAAGGCTCCGTGAAGGCCTCCCCCCACCCTCCCCCTCCCTCCCCGGGGCCTTCACGGAGTCTTTCAAGGCTCCGTGAAGGCCTCCGCGGCCTCCCCCCACCCTCCCCAGCCCTTCACGGAGCCTTGGAAGGCTCCGTGAAGGCCTCCCCCCACCCTCCCCCCTCCCTCCCCGGGGCCTTCACGGAGCCTTTCAAGGCTCCGTGAAGGCCTCCGCGGCCTCCCCCCACCCTCCCCAGCCCTTCACGGAGCCTTCCAAGGCTCCGTGAAGGCCTCCCCCCACCCTCCCCGGGGCCTCCCCCCACCCTCCCCAGCCCTTCACGGAGCCTTCCAAGGCTCCGTGAAGGCCTCCCCCCACCCTCCCCCCACCCTCCCCAGGCCTTCACGGGGCCTCTGGGGGGTCTCCAAAAGCCCCGTGAACGCCTAGCCGGCCCTCCTGGCTCCTTCCCACAGCTTTCAAGGGGCCTCCGGAGGCCCCTTTTCGCGGTTTTGGGGGGGCCCCGGGGGGGCCCTCCCAAAACCGCGAATAATTAAAACCGCGAATGCTGAGTTCGCGAATGTGGAGGGGCAACTGTATTTGAAAAGGAGGGGGGAAAGTACAAATGCAAATACAGTATGCATTTAATGTTGAAATGGACAGATCTTTCACTTTACTTTCACTTTCTTGTATGTCCAGTCTAAAGTTCAGATTTTTCCAAACATGTGCTTGTGTAGTGTAAATTTATCATTTGGGCCCGCAGATTTGCTAGAAAGGTTGAGCTGGCAATGTCCAGAATCCTACTGTTGATGTTGTTGTTGCTGTTGTTGTTATTGTTGTGTGACTTCAAGTCATTTCCAACTTATGGTGACCCTAAGGCAACCCTGTCATAGGGTTTTCTGAGGCTGAGAGTGTGTGACTTGCCCAAGATCACCCAGTGGGTTTTCATGGCCAAGTGGGGATTTGAACCCTGGTCTCCAGAGTCGTAATCCAACACTCAATCCACTATGTCACATTGGCATAGTGGCATATGAAGGCATAGGTTGCACTACATATGCAAAGTGACTTTTTTGGACAACAGTCCTATCCAGTTGTTGGTGGCAGGGGCAGAGTTCCACATGTGGAACTATTGTAGAGGCACAGTACTGCTCCTACATTAGTTCATCAATGTACATTGTGCATTACACATTGTGTATTGCATTTGTGCATTGTGCACTGCACATTCTTCAATGACATAACAGCTATGTGCATTCAACATTGCACTACAGTGGTATTCCGTATACAGGCTGTGTTGTGCTAGCATAACACAACTCCAATGGTGGATATTTACAGTATGCTGAGATGTTCTAGCATCTTGGCCAATGTGTCAAATCAACTAAAAGACAATGGAAATAATTAAGATTTGGAAGGCAGTATTACCCCTCCCCCCTGCATTCCTGTCACCGGCATTTTTAAAAAGTGGAGACAGGAGGCAGGGCTCCGCATGCATTCATTCATCATCTCTTTTGAGAATGACATCTGCTCACTGAAAACAGCTGCATCCATTTGTTCACAGTGTGGTCGGATAGATTTGCAGCTGTCTGGATGGCCCAAACCCTGGGCCATGTTAAAGCTGTCCAAAAGCTATCTTAAGCAATCTTCACTCCTCCTCCCCAACATACCATCTTAGAAGTAGCCCTCTTTGTCATTCTCCTTGGGTATACATGCCAATTTATCCACAGATATAAACCAAGGAAGGGAATCAAGCAACCTTCCAGAAGATGGACTGTAGCTCCCTCCCACCATTCTCAACATTGATTATATTGTTTAGCAATGATGGGAGTTTCACTCCAGTATCATCTGGAAGACCGTATGATTACCATCACGTCAGAGTTCCAGGTTCCATGTCAGTGGGTGAGTATACTCTGGATTTTAGTCCAGACATTCGGAGGTCTGTCCAAGGAGCTTAACCCTCTCCCTCAAATGGGGTATGTACCTTACAGGTTTGAGTAAAACTTGAAGTGGATTCACTTTTCCACTGACACAGAAGCCATCAGCTGGCACTAACCTATTTTATATATATATATATCTGTTGTAAGCCAATAAACTCTCTTCTTTAGAATTTGAAAGTGTTTATTTCCTGGATTAAATATAGACTTCTGTATCCGCAGGGGATATGTTCCCAGACTTACTGTGGATACCAGAAACCATGGGTAATAGCAGACCCTATTAAAATGAATGACTTCTGGCCCAAGCATACCATAGAGTTGTGCTGGAAGACGTAGAAGACCTCTCTAGGTATCTTTTCGGTCCACCAGTGCAACTCTATGGTCAGTTTAAGCATAACATAGAATTACACTGGAGGACCTAGGAGATGCCTAGAGAGACCATATTTTTTTCAGATGTGGATAAGTGAATCTGTGGATACTGGTCCTGCAGATATGGGGGTTCATCTGTACAATGCTTTATTGATCTGGAGGGTCTGATCCACTAGATCCTGCTCAGTTTAGGTCCAAAAGATATATGTATTTAATTAATGAATTAATTTATATCCTTCCTTTCTGCCGGCCCGAGATTCAAGGCATCACCACAACACAATTTAAAATCTATCAGTACAAAAGTTAAAGCACAATTAAACTAAACTTTGATTTGAAAAACACAAATTAAAAATACATATTAAAACAGCATTAAAAAGATGTTGAAAACATAATAAAATAAAAACACTATACCCTCCATTAAAAGCTGTATATGCTACGATTACCCAAATAAGTGGTGGTGGTGGGTCCATGGGGAGCCCACCTGTGATCTAATATTAGTTGGGGGGATTATTATAGCTCAGATGGAATGCTGCATGAGGCAGGTAACTTGAGGATCTTTTCACCTGTGTTTACCCGTACTCACTGCAGAGAGCTCTGGGTTAAAGTAAATAAATGGTTTTTATTGGAAAATACCTCAAAAAGCACTCACACAGTCACACATGCAACACACACTCAGAAGAACCACACAAGGCTAATGAAGAATTTAAGGCAGAAAGGTTGGATAGAGCAATAGATTCAGGAAACAGGGCAGGAGCCCTGGTGGCACAGTGGTTAAATGCCGGTACTGCAGCCACAACATTGTGAGTTCCATCCTACAGGGCTCCAAGGTTGACTCAGCCTTCCATCAATAAAATGATTACCCAGCTTGTTGGGGGCAATTAGCTAAAACACATTGCAAACTGCTTAGGGAGTGCTTTGCACTGATAAGCGATACAGAAATATAAATGCTACTGCTGTTGTTATAATAGTCACCAGCCTTGAAGAGAAGAAAAGAACTCAGATGGAAGTCTGAGAATGGCACTGGCATCCTGACAGAGAGAATGGCCAGGTGTTGTCCATAGTGGCACACTTTGCTATTATTTGGGGCTAATACAGTTGTTCCTCCATATCCACGGATTTGGTATCCATGGATTTAAGTATTCACGGCTTGAAAATATTGTTTAAAAATAATAATCCAAAAAGGAAACCTTGATTTTGCCATCTTATATAAGGGACACCATTTTGCTATGCTGTTGCATATAATGGGACTTGAGTATTCATGGATTTTGGTATCAACAGGGGGTCCTGGAGCCAAACCCCAGTGAATATGAAGGGACAACTGTATTTATAATATATTTTGTATCCTGAAGGGGTATTTAGGCTTAGAACAAAGCTTAGATGGGTTTCCCACCAAATAAACAAAGAAAAGCAAAACTTAGCTGATTGCTATGAATGGCTGAGAGATAGGAATTGATGGATTTATGACAACCTCATATTATAGGACAGGAGATGGTCCCTGGGTCTGTACTAAAAGATATTAGGTTGTTCTCTTAGACACACAGATGAGCCTTTAAGCTCTTTGGCAAGGTGTGGCTTTCCCCTTCCCAAGACCCAGACAAAAGAAATCCCTCCCAGGTGGGATTTTTATTATTTATTTATTTGATTTATATCCTGCCTTTGTCTCGTATATGAGACCCAAAACACCTAAGGATATAAGGTAAAATAAAATAGCTAAAACAACCTGTGGTAGAAATGTTGAAAAAGCACTAAGCAATCAACCCAACTAAACCATCAATTGTTAATTGTTTGTATTTGAAAAAGTTGTTTGGTTTGTTAACTGTCTATTAGACTATGAGGTAAGGAGCTGTTGGGTTCAGGGAGAGAATGGAGTGTTGAAGTGAATGCTGATTGGTGGAATGTTTGGAGAGATTTGCATAAGGCTGGTGAAAGACAGTTGGAGAATGACAGTTGGAAGTTCGGTTTGAGTGGGGAGTTAGACCAGGGTATGAGAAAAGTGCAGTTAGAAAAAGGGTTTGAGAGGGGTTTGAGTTATACTAGGGTTGGATGAGAGATGGGAGGTTGGTAAAGGTCTGAATTAACTTGAGGTGAATGTTTGTGAAAGAGTGTGGTGTTTAAGATGTAATAAATAAATAATCTGTTGTTTAATTTCTGTAAGTAAACATTTGTTTATGTTTTTAATACTCTTTTGGACTCTGGAAATGCTTTCTGTTTGAGAGCTTAGATTCAGACAAAGGACATTTTCAGACACGTCTTACCACGCTACAAGCTTGTGGGAGAGCTTCAGTGCTGCCGCGCGGCAGGGACTCCATTTCGGACAACGCTGTCCCTCTGGCAAAATCGTCCATGTCACTTCCATGTAGGATGTCACTTCCATGTAGATGTCACTTCCATGTCACTTCCATGTAGAGGCGGCCACGCCATATTTTATTCACGGACAACTTCCGTGAATAAAATCTGGCAAAATATGGTGCGGCCGCCTCCAATCCTACACGGAAGTGACATGGACGATTTCGCCAGAGGGACGGCGCTGTCCGAAATGGAGTCCCTGCCGCGCGGCAGCACTGAAGCTCTCCCACAAGTTTGTAGCATGGTAAGACGTGTCTGAAAATGTCCAAAGTGTCTATAGTGGCAGAATTGAATGTAGAAGGGTGGTACCCACTGAGGAAAGAAGTTGCATAAATCCTTATAGATACTATGAGGGCATTTAGATGGTCCCCTAAGTTGGCGTTACATATATGGGACAGGAGGAAGCCTTTACATGGTGGCAGAGGTGGGGAATCAGAGAAAGCCCTCACTCTTGGTAACTGTAGTGACTACCATGGAAGTCTTCACAGTTGGTGGGTTACAAAGTGAAAAACTCCACGTTTGATGGGATAAGGGTTGGAAAACCCCCACATTTGGTGGTAGCATGATGAAATAAAAACTGAAATCCCCACATGCCACAATTGCTACTATGTAGTCTTCGTCTATGAAAGCCAGCATGATGTGGTGGTTTGAGCATTAGATTATGGCTCTGGAGACCAGGGTTTGAATTCCTGCTCGACCATGGAAACCCACTGGGGGACTTTAGGCAAGTCACACTGTCTCAGTCTAAGAGGGAGACAAAGGCAAACCCCCTCTGAACAAATCTTGCCTAGAAAATCCCGTGATAGGTTTGCCTTAGGGTCACCATAAGCCAGAAACAACTTGAAGGCACACAACAACAAAGCTTTTGTGCATACAAGTCAGTTATGGATCTATAATTCTAGGTTACAAATCCGCAACTGCAAGAGTGAATTCTAGCCATAGTAATATGCTGATACTTCAGCCAGCACCCTGAGACCTGGAAACCCTAGATCTGTACTCAGTAGTGTTGTCTTGAAATATTCTGCAGGAGAACATTATTGTGCTGCTGAAAAACATAGTAAAGCACAGTGAGTTCTCCCTAAGGTATATTACTGGACTCAAGGTGCAAAGATCTTAATGCTGATAGAGCACTGTACTATGTGCTCATAACCTAATGGGCAGTGAGTGTGGTGGTGCTAGCATCAGGGCACTGTGTTTTATTTATTAGGCTTTTACTGGAATTGTTTTTTACTACCCTTCAGCACATATTAGCAAGGCATTTTGCAGGCATATAAAAACAACAAAGCACAGCATGAGAAAATACAATTCAGTTGTAAAACAGTAATGAAACTGCAATCAAAAGCAGTATCAAAAGAAAGGAAACAGTTTATCAGTACAAGCCTATGAATCCTGCTTAGAGGTGAGCCTTAAAGAATTCATTGGGGCTTACTTCCAAATATGTGTATGTAAGATTGCTGGGCAACAAAGTATTGGTTTGTCCCCTACAAGAAATATAATAGTGGAGGTAGCAAATGAGTTTCTTTAGACAGAGCTTTCCATGAATGGAGCATTGCAACATAGGACACCAATTCATGTGGTGAGGGAACCCAGCAGAAGGACCTGGCAGATGATATTAGTGCATTAGCAGACTGATGTGATATGAACAGGCTTGGTTCATATCTGTGGATTATGCAGGTGTTTTGCATGAATACCATCATTTGTCATTGTGCTCTGAAATGGGAGACAATGGTGATGTTTCAGTGAGATCAAAACATGTTCCTTTGTGCTTTGATTGGGTATTCCTGCTTGGCAGGGGTTTGGACTGGATGTCCCTTGTGGTCTCTTCCAACTTTATGATTCTATGATTTCCACTGTCATGTGGACTACTTACAGTTTGGGAGATGTCTTCAAGGTCAGTCCTACATACTACACATGAGCATGGGCAATTAATGGCCAGAATTCTGTTGGTGTCTTATACGTGCATTAAGTTTCCCTAAACGAACTGGTTTGACATTTTATTATTATCTCTCTATATAATTCTCTTGGGTATGTTGCCGTTTCCAGTGTGCTGATTAGCTGCTTAGGGACCTGACCAATCAATCACAGGTCTGTTGGGCAGCCAATCAGCACACTGGGGGCAGGACCGTGTAGATTCCAAACATGGCCACCGGAGAGGGAGAGGGAGTACCTTGGGGGTGGATGTGGTGTGTGCTGGAGTGCAGGGGATTGGAGCCAGGGGCAGAACAAGTGGAGGGCGGGGGGGGGGGCAGAACAAATGAAGGAGGTGGCAGAGGGCAGAAAAAACAGAGGGGGGTGGAAGGGAGCAGAACAAACAGAGGGGGTGGAAGGGGGCAGAACAAACAGAGGGGGGCAGCAGGGGGGCAGAACAAATGGAAGGGGGGCAGGGGAGTAGAACAAACAAAGGTGTGGCAGAGGGCAGAACAAACAGAGGGGGGTGGCAGGGGGAAGAACAAGCAGAAGTGGGTGGCAGGGGGCAGAGTTTTTTAATGGTGTATGGTACGCCGGGTCCAGCTAGTTATTTATTATTATATTTATTTATATCCCGCCTTTCTCCCGATATAGGAACTCAAGGCAGCCAACAGTGAGTTTAAACCAATACACAGACATTAAAAATATAAATATAAATATGATTTTTTAAAAAAACACAGATTGAACAATTTACAGTATCAAAACATTTAAAAATATTAAAACCATGAAAATACAATAAAACTATATGCACCTTAAAAACCAAACTGCACAGCGTGTACAAGCCCATTCCCCCATCAGAATGAAAATGCCTGATGGCACAATAATGTTTTTACTTGTTGCCAAAAGGAGAGCAGAGATGGGGCCATCCTGGCCTCTCAAGGGAGGGAGCTCTAAAGTCTAGGAGCAGCCACCAAGAAGGACCTCTCCTTCATTTCCACCAAATAAGCCTGAAGGGTGGTGGGACAGAAAGAAGGACCTCTCCAGATGATCTAAGAACTCTAATGGGCTCATAAAAAAAGATACAGTGGAATTTTTGTGGAATGTCTATGTCGTTGAACTCAAAGACGTGAAAGTGGGGTTGTGCAACTAGTGCCATTGTGCATACAGATATGCATGGATTATGAATGCATTTGGAAATTTAGTTGCACATTTGATTGTGGATTCAGGCGTGCAAAGCTGCCATTTACCAGAAGGGCTGTGTAGTACAATCAACATGTAATTCTGCATAACGAGATGTACACTGTGGAACTCTAATGTAAAATCTTGCTCGTAATGACATTATCTCTTCCAAGGATGGTTTTAATGGGTGCACCAGTATAAACCTCTGCATTTTCTGCAAAGTCATTGAGGACTTTGAATAACGAACCCATATCTATGTTCTCTGTGCCCCGTTCTCCACTGACAAAAAACAAGAGAGCACCAGGCTCAGAAGAATTGCCTTTACTGGTAAGCCTCACAATTTTTTAAAAAGAAAACATTGCTCCCTAATGGCAAAGATTCCTGAGAGTCAGTTGCATATGTGTGTGCCCTTGGAGAAAGGATTTTTTCTGCAAAAGATTTAGGCCTATCAATAAAATGCAGGTATTTCTTGTGAGATTGATTCTTCCCAATAGCAGCTGGTAGCTTCCATGTTAGCAGACCAATGAATCTGCTTTGGGTTTTAGTCCAAACTTTAAAGGAATTATTCAAGGTCCTAAACCCCAAAGAGGGTCCATGTTGCATTCTGCTAGTGCTGGAGAACCCTTGGGATCTATCCCAAATGAGCCAGTTCTTTTATTTATTTTATTTCTTCAAATATTTATATCCTGCCCTATTTCTCAAGGTCTCATGGTGGTTTTACCCTAAAATCAAATTAAGCATCTTAAAACACTAAAAAATATTTTAATAAAACTAACAGCATATTTAGCATGTGACATGTTAAAACAAGACTGTGTAATACTAGTTACAATAATTTACAACAATTTAAAACCATGCACGTATGGAGATTTGGATGGAATCAATTAGCCCCCAAAGGCTTCAATAAAAAACATTGGCTGGCATTCTATATTGCAGTTATAAATTTGTAATCTAGAGTTGAGGATCCATAACTGATCTGTACTTAGTAACATTACATAGATTGTGGCACCATTGCCATGGTCATAAGTGTGTCAGGATATTGGGACATACAATAATTAGATTTATTCTATAGAGCTGTGATGTAGCAAACAGTCTGCACAGATCTGGAGAGCTAGTGGCAGTTGCAAATGTATCAGTATTGATGAGCTCTAGCTCTGGTGCAGAGCTGACAGGGGGAGGTGCTAGGAACTCTGCTGAGCTGGGTATTTTGCTTTGTCCTATACAGTTGAACTGAGCAGTTCTATGTTGGATTTCACAGAGTGAAGATGTTTTCTCTTGAATGCTGTATATATCTGTAAATACTCTTCATTATTCCCAAGTAAAGAGAAGCAGTTTATTTTAGACTCAAAGCTATGTATCTGTGCTTTTATTCTTATGCTTGAAGGAGCAACACTCTGCTGTCTATTTTATGCTGCCTGGGACCAGTTTAGGTTTCCAGTGTGTGCTACCACCTGACAAAGTGCCCCTCCAAACCCACTTTAATAGCCAGCAGCTGCATTGAGTGAAGGTGGTCTGTTCAGCTGGCAATTGGAGTACTAGCATGATGACATTTCCAACTCCTTTCTGTGAGTGAATGAGGCAGAGTGGAGGAATTGAGACCAAGGTTCTGCTACTGATTGTCATAACCTTGCTTACTGGTGGGAGGTGACTGGGAATGTCCTCCTCCTTGTGCCCCAATTGCCAGCTGAGCAGACTTCCATTGCTTGATGCGTCTGCTGGCAGTTAAGGTGGGTTAGGTGTGTGTGCATCAGACTAGGAGATGTTACTTAGTTATACATTTGTAACTAAGTAGGAGATGTAGGATGTTGGCACACATTTTTACTTGGCACTGGAATTATACCAACTTTGGCACCAGCTGAGCTTCTAAGGGGAGTGTATTCTACGACCAGGGTGCTACAGGAGAGAAGGGCCTCTCCTACATTTTTTTAAAATTAGGTATTTATACCATGCTTTTTAGCCACAAGGCTACAATGTATTGCCCCTGCTGGTGAACTGTGAAGGAGAATCCCTTCTAATGTGCCATGACGGCCCCTGCCTTTTTAATACACTCATAATTGCCTACATTCTATAATTTGGCTTGCTGTGGCCTTCCATGAGGTTGTCAGTAGACCAGGATGCCCCAAACACCAAGGCTGGAGTGAGTACTGGTTTACACAGATCAAAGATCTCGCAGTGGCCCAACCTCTCGCATGCCAATTTGAGCTAACTAAATTCACAAATCATGATTCGGACACACGTGGAAATTCCACGGACCTCAACAATTTGGGTAACACCCTCCAGCAGACCCCAGTGCTCAGGTGGGCATATACAGAGAATGATGCTCCTTCAGGCATTAAGGGGACAAAACTGCTCAGGGCTTTGAATGTCATCACCAGCACCTTGAATTCAGAGTGGATGTATATTTTAGGGACTGCCACAGCTCCACAACTGTTCCTATTGGTGGAAGAAGCTTGAAGCAATGTGAATTAGAAACCAGCCATTGTGCTGGCTGCCAGCAGAAACAGAGGTTTATTAACAACAATAATGAATCCTTTCCTTAATAGATAAGCGTTTATTGGTGCTTTCGCCTGGCTTAATTGAGATGATTACTTCCTCTACCTTCTCCCAGATCCCTTCCCTCATAAAACTCCCACTGTAATAGCTTAGTTAATAAGGAGAAAAGTACTGATCAGAACTGGGATTTTAAGGAAGGGGAGGTAGGACAAAGGAAGCATTTTTTAAATTAAGTTTTTCCAATGAACCAATGGCATTTCATTCACAGTGGTGATAACTAACACATGCTCCTTAAATTGGCATTTAACCTGGTGCCCCAATGGATGAACTTCACATTAGCTATCATCAAAATGGAGAGAGTTGCAAGTTTCAGGGCCCCAGCTAATTATTAATTAGCAGCTGTTGGAAATGGAATTAGCCATCTTAACTCAAAGGAGGCATCTCTGTGAAAGGTGCCTACCTGTAATAAGCTTAATTTGAAATGTGACCATTCACGAAGCAATTATCAAAATTAAACTGCGACTCAGCGGAAGGAGCCATCATTCTTCTGTTAATGGTAAGTAAGACTTCCCGCTGAATAGTTCCCACTTGTAGATCAGCAAAGGTGAAGGACTAGTTTGGACTAAGTTAAAAACAATGGTGGTTATCCATGTTAGTGGGACAGTGAATCCATTCTGTGTTTTAGTATGAACTTTAAAGGAGCTATCCAAGGCCATGAAGCTATTTCAGGGACAGTTGTCCTGTCTGAACAGCTGACCAGGGAAGAGGGTTCAGCAGAGTGTAATAGCTGTCTTACCAGAGCTCCCAGCCAAGTGTTTTGGAGTTCTCAATAACAAAACCAAATCCACAGGAGAAAGCAATTAGTCAAGGCATGAAATCCAAAGAGCAAAGTCAGGTCACGAAGAAGGGCTTCAAAGTCCCAGAATCACACTAGCCAAGAGTCCAGAGCAAAGTATTCTCCCCTTTTCCATTTCTTGTACATGTTTCAAGTCTTGGCTCAGCTGAAAGTTCTTTAGACTGCCATACTGGTTTCTTTAGTGCAATCTACAAGACACTGTAACTTTAAATTGTATACAAGGTATATTTGGAACATGAAACATGAAAGAGAAGAAGGCAATACAGAAGCTATAGAAACATAAAGGCAAAAAGAGTTTGTGACATCTTCACACTACAAGGAGTTAAGACAAAAATTCCCTGAAGAAGGCTCTGTGGCTGAAATGTTTTAAAAAAAGGTCCGGGCGCACTGTAGGGGAGATTGTTACAAACAAGACGTCCCAACAACAAGCCTTCACAGATAAGACACCCTGGCTTAGCCTGTTTGGGAACTTCCACAAACAAGACGTCCCAACAAAGATAACCCTCACAGAAAAGACATTTTGATTTAGTATAGTTGGTTTGGAGTTTGCTGGGTACAATCCATCACAGTACTGAAGCTTTTGTTACTTATGTAATAACATAGCTAAAACAATTGTGAAATAGCACAATACTTGTAATAACCTTTATTAACCAAGTCTTTATTGTAACACTGTTTTGTTGGTTTTCATAATTGTATAGTGGATTATAAGGTAAATATTATATTTCATGTTCCAAATATATCTTGTATACAATTTAAAGCTACAGTGTCTTGTAGGTTGCACTAACTTTAAGTAGAATCCTCCGTTTGGCTTTGGTAATACTGGTTTCTTTAGGCACCTGCCATTTTTCCTCCTCACTGGAACTCTTTGAAGTTGTGCCTTCAATCTCTCTCTTTTTAGAAACTCCCATCCATCATGTTCTTCCTTCTCTTTTAGTATTCCTGACCATGGGATCACATCCAATATTTCCCTACGTTTTCTGAAATCAGCTTTCTTAAAGTCTAGAATGCATGTCTGACCACGCTTGGCTTCCCCTTTTCTCTGTGTAACAAACTTCAGGAGAACACAGTCACTCCCCCTTAAGGAATTAAAAGGCTGGAATCCTATTAATAGTCCAAACTAGAGTAGACCTACTGAAGCAGTGGGCTTCACTTACCTGCTGACTCACCATTCAACTATTGATCCAACGAGTCTACTAATCCATAGGATTCAGGTCATTGCCCATCTAGAAGCCATCTTACATACCTGTGTGACATACACAAGAATCCCTATCATAAGTTTAGTGAACATGTGGGGGAGGCGATTAGGATCACGCCAGCCTGGGTTTTCATGCATAACGTTGATGGTATGAATAGAGCCTCTTCACAGAATACAGGTTGACCCCCCATATCTGTGGTAATGGTAACCATGGTTTCATTTAACTGCAGTTGAGGGGGGAAGTCTCTTTAGGCATCTGGTGGGTCTCTGTAGACGTCTAGAGGTGAGGTCATCTTCCACCTGAAGTTGACCACAGAGTCATGCTGGAGGACCTCCAGATGCCTAGAGAGCTGTACTCTCTAGGTGTGTTCAAGGTCCTCCAGCGTGATTCTATGGTCTTCTGTGGTGGTTCACTATTATCTGTGGTTTCACATATAAATGGTAAGTCAAGGAATGTATCCCCCATGGATACGGGGGGCAACCAGACCTCCTGTGGAAGGGACTTACACAGTCTGGGAGCAGCCACAGAGAAGGTTCTCTCTGGAGTCCTCACCAACCATACCTGCAAAGGTGTGGGACACAAACTAGACACAAACCAATCAATTCAAGAAAAGAGATTCCACTTCAACATTAGGAAGAACTATAGTAAGAACTGCTTAACAGTGGAATAGACTGCCTTGGAAGGTGGTGGACTTTCCTTCTTTGGAAGTACTTAAGCAGAAATTGGATGTCTATCTTTTGTGTTTTAATGATGTATTCCTTCATGGCAAGGGGTTGCTGCCATGAAGGAATTCTATGTTGCTATGATTCTATCCAATTATTTTCAACACAATGGCAAAACTTGAAAGCCTTGTTATCCCCTCATTTTCTTGGTGGCTCTCTTAATTAGCTGGGTGATCCAGCAGATGATACCATCATTCCTGCTTCTAAGAACAATCTGACAGTTGTGTGCCCCTCCCCACATAGCCTTCCCCTTTCCTCTACACCACCGATAATGCAAGATGAACATGATAACAGTTAAAGCAAGTGCCTGAGAGCAAGCATTCAATTCACATACCAGTTTAGTGAGTAACAGATTCTTTTTGCAAAATTGATTGTGTCTTAATGAAACGAATTGTATTATTGGGTCCTATCATACTTGCCTCTCGCAATGGATCACTGCTGTGTTTCGCAGATGAAAGTGAAGGATGACAAGGAGCCTGTTCTAACATTCTTCTCACCTACTAGTGATCTGTTGTTGCTTCCCTCCCCACCCCCGCTGGTGTGCAGCTTCCTAATGAATGAGCCACACAGCAGAAGGATCATGGAATCTAAGTAATATATTTCAGATGAAACACTGATATTGTTCAACTGGGCAGAACTGAAATGTTGTCGGTAGATATTTAATGGAGAGTTTTGACAGCTTGTATCTTGGGTGGCATTTATTACAGGGGAGGAAAAAACACACCATGATTTATAACCAATCTCGTGCCGAAGTATTAAAGGCTTGTTTGGGAGCCAAGAGCTGGCAAAATTATAAAGCATCCCCTGCTGTCATGTTTTCAAATAGCGAGTGGAGCTGCAGCATTAACATGGTAACATGTTCTCTTGTTTTGCTCACCTGTTAGAAGAACCAGCTAGAGCAGGGTAAAGCTTCCAACCGTAGCCAACCAGTTGCTTCTAGAAAGCATAGAGGCAGGACAAGAACAAGGCAGCCCTCGGCTATTGTTTACCATTGCCATCAGGACTTCAAAGGTACACTGCTGATGAACATGGAGGCTTCATTTAGTTACCAATTTTTGGAATCCCCTCCTTTGAGAGGCTTGGTTGTTCCCTTGTCTGCTCTCTTTCTACTGGCAGGACTTTGGCTTATAAATTATTGTGGCAAAATGATCTTTTAATGGGGTGTATGGCGTAGTGGTTTTTGAGTGCTGGACTACAACTCTTGTTACCTTAAGAGCTCTTGGAAATTCCAAGAAAATATCAACTTTCTAATATGTTGGGGAAATTAGCAGCAACTCGACCATAGCAATGCAAAAGGGGGCAACAGAGATAGGGATCTTTACGCCTTTGTATACCTCAACTAACTCTGAACAGACGCACAGAAACACAAAGATGAAAAATTAACAATAATATTTATTAAAGACTTTAAAATAATAACATCAAGCATGCACACACTCATATGATAAAGCATTCACACAAGACCACTAGGAATGGAAGAAGAGAGGTTGCCAGAGGGATAGATAGGAGGTTTCTGGGGATATACGACACCAGTCTTGTAGTCTGGCATTGTTGAGCAGACCGGCAGCATGGATGGATGAATCTGGAGTGGCTAACCCAGAGAGATATAATGTCACCAAGATGAAGCTCTGTGTACCCTGGCTATACAGAGGGATGTGGTGTCCTCAGGAAATAGGCTCTGTGCACAATGAGGCATGATTTTCGTCCAGTATTTATATTAAAAATGTGCCCTGGGGTGAGGAAGTTTGATGGGTTGAAGCAATAGATTCCAGGAGTCTACAAAGATTGCACAATGAGTTCCAGGAAAACTCCTGGTCTTAACAATAGGTGTCTGACAATGTTAATGTGTTGCAACTGCCTTAAATGTCTTAGTGTTTAGATATACAAAGGCTTGAGCTGCCTTTTTGATAGTTGGGTGTGTGGTGGAGAGGAGAGCGATACCTTTAAGAGAAAGGATTACTTCATCTCCTTAGTGGGATCATTGTCTGTCACTTAGGTGTGTGCAAACAATGTCCTCTTGACCTCATTATGTTTCTTCATATTTTGGAATTTGTTAGTAGTCCTTCCTTTAGGCGATGCATGGCTTTCAACATGTGCCTTTTGGGATCCATACCACATTAATAAGCCAAATTATTAATAAGCCATTTTTGGGGGTTTCTGGAGGTGGGGCTCATTATGGGCACTAACACTCTGGAGACCAGGGTTCAAATTTCTGCTTGACTATGAAATCCCACTGGGTGACCTTTGGCAAGTCACACACTCTCAGCCTCAGGAAACCCCATGATAGGTTCGCCATAGGGATGTCATAAGTCAGAAGTGACTTGAAGGCATACAACAATAACAAATTTATGTTTTTAGAGCCAGAGTGGTATAGTGGTTTCAGCATTGGACTATGACTCTGGAGACCAGGGTTCTCTGCTCAGCTATGTAAACTCATTGGGTGACCTTAGGCAAGTCATACTCTCCCAGCCTCAGAGGCAAACCCCCTCTGAACAAAGCTTGCCAAGAAAACCCCGTGATAGGGTTGCTTTAGGGTCGCCATAAGTCAGAAACGACTTGACACCACACCAAAAAAGTGCTTTTATCTTTTTACTATGTTTTAATGTGTTTTTTTTATACTGTTGTGATGCACTGTTTGTAACAGAGCCAATTATTTAATGTTTTAAACTTTGTTTTTAAAAAGTTATGCTCTGTTTTTAACTTGATGGGCTCTCCAGGAGAATAAGATATAATCAAGGGTGGCATTCTGCTTGTGTCTTTGTAAATGGCTTTACATGTGCACAAAATTGAGTTGAACAGTTCTCCAAAGTCCATACTCATCTAGGGGATGCCAGGACATTACAACATATTGGTGTCCATTGCACAGTGGTAACCGGTGGAGTGACAGGTGCAATGGGTACCGATGCGCATTGAGGTTGCTCCTCAGTGTGTATCAGGACACTGGCTAGGAAGCCCTGGATCACAACAGGAGTGCCTGATATGTATCAGATCTGCCCAGTATGCGTTGGAGCACTCTTGCCCAGATATGCATCTTCACAATTTACAATTATCAATAATATCAATTGATACTTGATGATAACCCTAACTTACCCAAATGGTTTTGCAAGACAATCCCAACCAAACAGGAATGGTTTTGATTGCATTTTCTTGACAAAATGATCAATTATAAATAGATATGCAAGCAGAACCATGCCACACTGAAACAGCCACAATGAAATGGCCACACTGAAACATCCTAGACCCTTTGACTGGTAGTGCTAGGAGCTGTCCACTTGGAAGAACTCTATATGAATGCAAATTAAACAAACATTGACAGTATATTAGGGACTGGGAATGTGTGGTACTCCAGATGTTATTGGGCTATACTGTTACCCGATGTCATGCCCCGTGAGCCTGATGAGGGTGTAGAGTCAGAGGAGGAGGAGGACATGGCAGGGAATGGTCATAGGGACCCTGGCACAGGTTAATCTACAGCTGTGCCAGCAGGGAACCCTGCCAACTTAGAGACTCGAGCAGAGGAAGAGCCTGGTCCAAGTGGGTTGGCATCAGTCCCAGCAGAGAGTCCTGCCCACTCAGATAAGGATGATGAAGAGGAAGAGCTTGGTCCAAGTGGGTTGGCATCAGTCCCAGCAGAGAGTTCTGCCCACTCAGATAAGGATGATGAAGAAGAGAGGGACTTACCTCCACCATCGTATACCCAGCAGCGAGCTCAAAAGGAAGCTCAAAGGAAATCTCTGAGACTTTATGAGAAAAACCTGCTCATTAAGAAACACCTGGCAAAGCCTTAATTGCTTAATATATGCCAGGAGAGGCAATGGAGGCTTTGTCAGAGATCAACTGATCTTCCTGTTGAAAGCTTCCTGCTGACTTCGGTGCCTGGATTCTGGCTATCTTGGCTTCTATAACTTTGACTTGTGCTTAGATCTTGGACTGCCTGACTACTCTGCTGCCTGCTCCTGTTGACCCATGGACTGTTTTGGACCCACTCTGACTCACTGCCCTAAGCCTTTGACCTTTTGGACTGTGTTACTGGACTAAATCTTTGACTGCGGTTGCATTCCTGTGAGCTAATTAAGAGTTGTCTACCTTCCCAGACTAGTGCTGTTTATACTTTGCAGGTAACTAGTTGCTTTCTGGACACCCAAATTGCATGGGTTCCACGAGGATCCCACTAGTGTCCAAAAATAATATGGGGAATATTTAATTATCTCATAATGGCAGCGAGAGGCCAGGTAATGACAGGATCTTTTGACCTATGTATACCGGTAGTAATGGTAGAAACAATAAGCCAAAACGTACAATTAAGTGATCTTTATTGGAAAGTAATAACAACAGCATTCACACAAACACTCAGGCTTCAGGCAATCACACAAGGTTATCAAAGATAGTAGGAAGTATTTGGGTAGAGGAATAGAGTGAGGGAAATTGAGGGTTATACTGTACCAATCCTGCAGAGCTAAGATTGCGAAGTAAACTGGCAGAGAGGAGGTCCAGATGGCAGAATGGTGACACGAACTGACGTGGAGTTGGAAAGCAGGGGATTTGTGCATACTTCGGCTGTTTTAAGGTGATATTTATATGCGGTTTAGAGTGGAATACAATGTTTCTTGGAGTCTCCCAGGACTGAACAAAGGGTCATCTGGAAGAGTGAATGATAGTTAATGAGCAATGTGTTTAGAACTGAATAGGAGCAGACAAGGTCCTTTATTGGAGGGAATGGGAAGAGGAAGAACCTGTTTTGCAAGCATCAAGGACTCTGCTATTGTTGAGTGGTTTTGTGGATGACTCATCTCTAGGTGTTAACTCTGACCTGAGTATTATTCATTTGGAGAATTTCCTAAGGTTCTTCAATTGGTTATACGTGACTCCAGCCTTGTTATCTAGGGGTCCCTGGTTTACCTGCTAACCACATGGAAGGCCACATCAAGCCAAATGATTAAATATGTTATGTGATATTCCAAGTTATGCAGTTATCCAGTTATGTGATATTCCAAGATGGGGGCTATCAGGTTAGGTAACAATAACTCCCATCATCACTTGCTATTAACTGTGTTGACTAAGGCTAATGGGAGTTGTAGTCCAATAACCTTTGATCCGTATGTTCCTTCCATCCTTGCTCTATCTATATTATGGATGGACAACTGTTAGTTATTCAGTTGCTTCCCTGCAGAGCCTCACCTTTCTTTGCATTGATTATTTTTAATATATTGTTTATAAACTGTTTCAGCAATTTCAATTCAAAATGATTCCCCATGTCTTCTAGAAGTTGTAAGGGGGCATTTTGCCATTCCTTTGCCCCAGAAATGTTCCAGGCCCAGTAGAGGCCTTTATTTTAAAAAAAACACAAAAAACCAAGAAGTAAACAGGTAGTTAACTTCTTTCTGGTTTGCTTCTTGGTTTTTAAAATGCATCCTGTGACCTTAAAATGGCCCTGGGGATAGCGTTCCCAGATCTCAGGGCAGTGTCCTCAGCCTAAGGGTCTGCACACTCTTCTCCAGTCCTTAGAATGAGGGGGAGGAATATCAGGGTGAGCACACTGCCCTAACAAGAGTGTGTGTATATATATTTTCTTCATTTGTTAGCATTGGTGATTTTTATTTGAATGGCACACTTTGTGCTATTGTGTTGAATGCTTAATTTATTAGGCTTAACAATATTGTTAGGGCAAATCTCTCCTCATTACCTCTAGGTGGTGTGCTTTTTTGTCAGGATACTGGGATATATAGTCATGGATAAATTTATATTGTAAAGAGCTGACATGGTATATTAAGTGCTACTGCCAGCAAGGGCCAGTAGTGAGCTAGCTACATGCAGCTGGTGAATGCAACAAGACACTGTTTATATTAGCCACTATGAGAATGGAAGCAGAGGAGTTATCTGTTATCACTCTGGGAACAAACTGAGTAAACCATGTGTATGGGAATGAGTAACTGTATAGCCCATGAATGTAATGTATTTGTATTTGTATAACAAGATGTTCCCACCCTCATTTATGCACTTGGATTTTTTCTCTTAGGCTGTGCACTTGCACTGTGTACTCTATGCTATGCAGTGCTGGACAGTGCTGTGACTGCTGTGTTATGTAGTCTATGCATTTGGGGTCTCAGACTCATTGTATATATTTCTTTAATATATACAAGTAAAGGAAAGTAGTTTAGGCACAATCTCTGTGTCTGTGTGCTCATTTCATCATCCTGATGTCTGCTGTTTTTACTATAAGATTTGCTGCCTGGTCCTCGTTGACATGCTCAGAGGTACCAGTGTGCAACCATGACAATTTTGTTTGTTTGTTAAAATGCAGGTGCTAGCTGACACATGAGGGCCTCATAGAGGTGTCAGAGTGAAAACCAGAGATGCCTTCTTGTCCCCCTAATGGCTGTGTAGAAGAGGGAATTTCAGCAGGTATTTCTCATCACACAACCAGGTAACAAGCAACACCTGATGAAATTCCTTTTCTACCCAGTCATTTAAGGGACAGGAGGCACCTCCAGTTTTCAGTCTGGCAACCCTAGGGCCTCAAGACTGGGTTGGGGCCTGCATGTAGCCCATGGACTCTATGTCTAGGTACACTTAGGAATCCTGAAAAACAGGGTCCCAATCACTCTGAAAGTACTTATGTTTGTGGAAGTTGTACATTTGTAATCTCTCAGAGCAGCTGTATTAAGAATTGGACATATTATTGTCCATTTACCTAGAATCAAGGGCCCAGAAGTAATGAAATCCCTGCTGTTTTTGTCTTCATATAATCATGGTGTTTATATTTCTAGCCCCAGAAAACTTCTCAGCTTCATTAGTGCCATGGGCTGTCAAATCCACAGCTTATTAGATATGATGGGGAAATTTCCATCCTATCAAATTTTAATATGATTCCCATCAGTTACACTAGATTTACTATACCTTGGTTGAATTGGGCTGTATGAATAACAATTGGCAAATCTGTTCACCAGTCATTCAGAGTCCTAAACTGACAGCTGGAATTTCTCTGAGGGAGAAAAATAGTTCATCTACCCCTGCTCTCAGCCTTGTGGCCTGTTGTGCTAAAAATACGTTCCTCACATGTAAGGTGTGTGGAAGTCTTGATGGCTTTTTCTACAGGGCATCAGGACTGTAGTATTCTGAGTCTGACAAGTCAAGATGTTGATAAATTAGGATTTCTCACTTGTCACTTGGTGTAATGTGACATTTTGCACACAAAGATCTTCCATCTGGGGATGGAAGTTGCAAGGAATAGTCTTCCCTATATTACCAAACAAGAAAAAAATAAAGAAGAAAATCCACACAGAACTTTACAGGGGATTCCAGACACTTCAGCTTTCCCAAATCCAAATGTTGAAGTAGTTGAGAAGATACCTGTTAGCATGCCCTATTACCCACTTCGTGTATTATCTCATAATTGGAAGTATAGGACACTTTGAAGGGCTCTAGTAGACCTGGGTGATCAAAATGAGGTCAGATGGAGGTCTCAAGTACTTGGGAAGGTGTCTTAGAAATATTTTAGCAAATATAACCAAGCTAGGATTAAGTGGACACCCCTAGGAAACAAAACCATTACGGAAGTATGCGCTAATTCCTTCTAGGGCCCCTCAATGGTGAGGCACACATCCTAAACAATCAAGTGACCTACACGACCCAAATCCCCAGGAAATGTCCCTCAGAATCCCCTCCTGTCCTACAATGTGAGGTTGTCATAAATCCATCAGTTCATATCTCCCAGCCGTTAAGGGCAATCAGCCAAGTTTCGGCTTTCTTCATTTACATGGTGTTTACATCTAAGCTTTGTTCTATTTAGCCAAAGTACCCCCTTCGGGATATGAAGCAGGATATAAATATTAGCCCCAAACAATAGCAAAGTGTGCTGCTATGGACGACACCCAGCCATTCTCTCTGTCAGCACACCCCTGGACTTCCAGTGCCACCCTCAGACTTCTGCCTGAGTACTTCATTCCTCTTCAGACTGGTAACTATTGTCCTATTTTCTGAATCTATTCCTCTATCCAACCTTTCTGCTTTAAACTCTTTGCAGCTTTGTGTGGCTCTTCTGAGTGTGCATTGCATGTGTGATTGCTTTTTATGATATTTCCAATAAAACATTTTTATTTCACTTTAAACTGGAGTTCTCTGCAGTTAGTACTGGTATACATAGGTAAAAAGGGTCCCAAAGTTATGTGCCTCTCACAGCATTCCATTTGAGTTAATAATAAATCCCCCAAATATTAATACAGTTGCCCCTCCACATTCACAACTTTCACATTCGCGGTTTTGATTATTTGCGGAAAGCTGTCTCCCCCCCTGTTCAACACCCCACTCCCTTCTCAAGGCAGCAAGGGGCTTCTTAGGAAGCCCGTCGCTGCCCTGGGAAGGCGGGGTGGGAAGCAGCTGGTGTGCTCGCGCTTCACCCCACTCCCTTCCCAAGGCAGCGAGGGACTTCTTAGGAAGCCCATTGCTGCCTTGGGAAGGGGTGGGTGGGAAGCAGCTGGCGCGCTCACGCTACACCCCACTCCCTTCTCAAGGCAGTGAGGGGCTTCTTAGGAAGCTCCTTGCTGCCTTGGGAAGGGGGGGGTGGGAAGCAGCTGGTGGACTCGCACTACACCCCACTCTCTTCTCAAGGCAGCAAGGGGCTTCTTAGGAAGCTCCTCGCTGCCTTGGGAAGGGGGGTGGGAAGCAACTGGCGTGCTCGCGCTACACCCCACTCCTTTCTCAAGGCATCAAGGGGCTTCTCAGAAAGCTCGTCGCTGCCTTGGGATGGGACTGGGGTGGAAAATGGCTCGCTGGCAGACTAATTTCTTATTTGTGTTTTTTTCACATTCGTGGGGGTTGTCTTCCCCTAACCCCCGCGAATGTGAAGGAATGACTGTATCATGGGTAGGGCTCTAAAGAACCCCCACCTCTTTAGGTAACACACCTCATGGTCAGAAGCCCTGAGATCTCGAGTGCAGCTGCTTCTTTGGTTTGTTTCTCCTTGTCAATCAAGGTAAGTCAGACCAACGTATCCATGGGGGTTCAGTTCCCAGACTTACTGTGGATACCAGAAACCATGGACAATAGCAAACCCTATTAAAATAATGGACTTCTGGTAAAAACATACCATAGAGTTACATTGGAGGACCTTGAAGATGTCTAGAGAGGACACCTCTATAGGCATTTTCTAGGATGACTCCATGGTATGTGTCCTGGTTTGTATCCTGCAGATAACTGAAACTGTGGATATTGGTTCAACGGATACAGGGGTCTGACTGTTTTGTGTATATCCATCAACAGATTTTCAAGTAGGACTGCCAGTTCTGGATCATCTCAGGCCTTGAGATTTCTGGGCCAAAACTTAGATCTATGGAATGTTCCAGTGATGTGATTAAGTGTTGTACATTAAATACCAGTTACAGTTGCACACAGATTGTCATTCAACCATGCCTGCACACAGAACATATCTTCCCATTTTGAAATTAGATTTAACTAAAGGGGATATTTGCAAATCAAGGGTGTGTCTACACTGTAGAAATAATGTTGTTTGATACCACTTTAAGAGCTGTAGCTCCATCCTATGGAATCCTGGGATTTGTAGTTTTACAAGGTCTTTAGCCTTCTCTGCCAAAGAGTGCTGGTGCTCCACAAAACTGCAAATCCCAAGATTCTGTAGGATGGATCCATGTCAGTTAAAGTGGTGTTAAAATGCATTATTTCTACAGTGTAGATGCACCCCAAGGGGGTTATTTCTTCTCACTTACTTAGGGGGATGGGATGCCTGTGTGTATATGCCTTCAAGTCTCCTATCAACCTATGGCAACCCCATGAATTTCATAGGGTTTTCTTAGGCAAGGAAAACTCAGAGGTGACTTTGCCAGTTCCTTCCTCTGAAATTTAGCCTACAGCACCTGATATTCATTGGTGGTGCTAACCAGAGCTGACCCTGCTTAGTTTCCAAGATAAGGAATATTTAAATGTAGACTACTTTCTTCTAGTTAGAAGGTGCATGCAGAGCAGAGCTGAGGGCAATCCCTGATGCCATAATGTTTGGGAGGGAAAAAGGAAGCTAACTATGTAAATACATAGATCCACTGGTGACTCTTTGCAAGTTGTGGTAAACAATCAATTACCGTAATCCTTGCAAACTGTAGCAAACTGTTGCTTAACCATCAGAACTAGAGGGCTGCACACAGTCTTTTCCTCTTTCCTGGAGATGAACCCCCAATGACTGGAGAATTTGCACCCTTGTCTCCCACCTGGAGATGACTCACAAAAACCTGGAGACTCAGGGTCAAGCTTTGAGATCTGACAACTGTAATTTTCAAGGGCTTGGAAAACCCTCCCCTCCTTCCTTCCTAATAAAGCTATTCATAAAACATGGGCAAATGGGCTGTCGTGTTGATCTCCGTCTGTTCTTGAGCTTCATCTCACTCACCTTCCCTGGAATTGCAGAATTGACTTTGGATGCATTTTATTCTCACAACTTTAGGGGTGGTTCATCATGGGATCTGGATCCAGGAAGGAGGGCATTTGAGGAGTTGGTGGGCCAAAAAAACATTGGAGAGGGTCCTCTTATGGGACTTCGGTGATGTGGGCAGCAGGAGTCATGCTTAGCTCAGGGGAGCATTTGGTTCATCTCCACCCCCAAGTGACACCCTCAAATGACCATGCAGTGGTGCCCATCCATAGCTGTCATCCCTAGTGTCACCTGCCAGGATGTCTAGGCATTAACTCATTGACCAACAGGTGGACTGGCCAATGCCTGGATGCTGTCTCATGATAATGACAACCTTATGTGCAGCTATAACCAATAAAGTTGTGGCTTTGTTTTTTCCATCTTTGTGTCCTGACATGTTTTGTGGTAGTCAATGGAGCAGGAATATTCCCCCTTATACCCACAAAATGCTATGGAACTATAACGTAAGAACTCAGCCAGGCTCTTTAGGATCACACATTACTCTCCCCAGAACTTGGAGAGCCAGGCCTTCTGCTCCCCCAGCCCAATTTTATTATTATTATTTAAAACTTAAATCATATTTTTAGTCCTGGCTAGAGTGGAGTCATTGAATCAATTGAATTTACCTATGAACTGGCTCATCATTTAATAATAGACTCAATGGATCTGCTCTAGTTAGGACGAAACAGAACTCCCGTCAAGTAGTTGTAGATTTTTGGATGGTGCTTAACTATTGGTCAGTACAGCACTAGATTCATGGGATTGCAGAAAGACCCATTGTGCATTCCCTTCTGCACAATGGGGTAATAAACAGACATGCTGGCAGATACAATAGTATCCCAACAGAATATTAATTAATTAATTAATTCCGCCCTTTACTATTACTTTTATTCAGAATGACTTCTGCATCCTCTAGGGGATGTGAGGGGGAATTTTGCCATATTTCACACTCTCCAAGTATCTCGATTTGGCAGGGACAGTCCCGATTAATGCTCCGTTGTCTCATATTTTCAGCTGCTTGTTAAAGTCCCAGTTTCTCTCTCCTCTTCTGAGTTTCCCCCTTTGTTCTCAGCTTACTTCATTTATTGCAGACTGAGTTCAAAGTGGAAAAGTGGTTTACACTGCTACTCAAATTGTGTGGGGTCCGTAAGGAACTCACTAGTGTCCAAATCTTAATATGGGGGATATTTAATTAGCTCAAAATGGCAGTGAAAGGTTGGGTACTTGCAGGATCTTTTAACCTATGTATATAGGTAGTAACTGAGGAGACTCCAAGGCAGAACATACAATTAAATGGGTTTCATTGGAAATTAAACTTAACAGTGTTCATGCTAACACTCAAACTTCAAGCAATCAGCTTAAGATAGCCTAAGGCTATTGAAGAAGGTAGGAAGTATTTGGCTAGGGGAACAGAGTAAGGGGATTGTGAGTCATACTATACCAATCAGAGGGACAGAGATTTGTGTATCAGAAGATACTCAGAGTTGCGTTCTGAGGGTCACACAGCAGAGTGGCAGAGTGGATGGATGCAGGGAAGCATCCATCTGACAGAGTAATGGGAGGAAGAGAAGCTGTGCACACGTTGGCTGTGTTTTGGAATGGTATTTATATTTAATAATTCCCCTGAAGGGATGGGGTTTAGAATGGAATACAATGTTTCTCAAAAGAGTTTCCCACAACTAGACAAAGGGCTCTCCCAATGTGTTAACAATTGTTGATGGGCTAGACATTTGGAACTGAATGGGTGCAGGCAACCTCTATTGTGATCCAGGAAAAGGAGGAAAAGGCCATTTTGCAGGCATTGAGTGCTCAGCTACCCTTGATGGGATTAGTGGATGACTCACCTCCAGGTGTTCTTAGGGAAGAACTTTGACATAGGTATGACCTGTTTGAGAATTTCCATGGCCCCTCCCTAGGTTGTACATGACTCCAGCCTTGGTATCTGGGGAGTCCCTGGTTTACTTGCCAACCACGTAGTGGGCCATAGCCAGCCAAATTATTAAATATTGCCAATTACGTGTTATTGAAAGGTGGGGGTGCTATCGGGGCAAATAACAACACTACATTAACTGGAGGAGAAGGGGAGAAGATGAGGGGTGGAGTTTTGCAATTCCCAGAAGGATCAGGCAAAAGTAAATTGCTGCAGCCTCTCCCAGCTTGTGTGTCCTTCCTCCTTAATAACTTTTGCCATCTTGACCACATTCTGATGTTGCCTGGCCACACATGTCCTGGTTTTCATCTTTGAAATGTTGAAATGTATAATATTTTTGCCTTCCTTGGCTGTCTGAGGCACAGGAATGGCCTTTTCCAAGTAAGGAAAATAACCAGATATGTCTAAAAACAGCCTTGGGTGGATGCGAAACAGTGAAAAGGCCTTTTGAACAGAAAATGTTTATTTTTTTCAAAAAAAGAATTGAGTGTCAAGGCAATAGAAACAGAGGGGAGGAGAGCTATGTGCCTTTATACCAACTACTATTGTCCTTACAGAGTTAATGTTCTGTAGTTTTAATTATTGTGAACGTAAAATATTGGCAGTTCTGTTTTGGGTCTGAAAGGTTCATGTCAGTCAGAAGAGCGTTTCAATAATTATTCTTATGAGAGACAACATTCATTGTTAAGAAGGTACCAGTAATGTAGGTGTGTGTTTATGCTGTTCCAGGATGAAAATGTTTAATTAGTAAGAAACAGAGTTTTCAAGATTCTCCTTCCATCCCTGTTACTGCAGCAAGCTATTGTGTTTGCCTGCCTTTGTTTAGCACCTCAATAATTTATTAGGGTGTAATGATGAATGTGTAGTAATTTACTTGTGCACCCACAGTTGCCTTTTAAATCTTTCTTTTTAATTTTAAGTAATGAAATGATTTTAAATTTCCTGACACGATTTATTGTCACCTTTGGCTGCTGACAGGCTGAAAAATTCCTATTCATCTCAGGGCTGCTTTTTCTTTCCCCACTGGAGAAAGTGTCGGGAAGGGGCAAATTCTACTATTCAAAAATAATATTAAATCTATATTTCTGTCAGAATGGGGAAGTATGGCAGAGTTCCAACCAGAGACTTTGAATTTCTCAAACCAGGGAAATTACTAGGTTAGGTTTCTCCCCACTCCCCAGCCAAAAATGAGTTGTCAGATATTAGTACTCTCTGTCTATCATCACCACTAACGCTCATGGGGGTCCTAATTTCTTATAGCTCTAGGGCTGTAGTGCTATGCAGAGTTGCTGGGAGGGTCCCTATATTTTTAGCAGCTACACACCAACCAGAATTTCCAAAGATGTGGCTACTCTTCAGTTTCTCTGTTGAAGAAGTCTGCTAAGAAGGAGCTGGAGGCATTCAGTTTCTTTATCTCAGAGTCCTTGGTCCTTTACAGATGTGTTAGTTCCCCTGTGGAAGTGGTTGGGCATTTTTGTCTGATGCCCAATGTCCATATTTAGTTCAAGATTATGGAAGTGGCATAATTAATTATCTACCTTGCTTTTCTCCTGAATGGGATTCAAAGTGGCTTACAATATAAATAGAGCAGTTAAAAAAATAGTAAGCACAAAAGTTTAAAAAGCAATAAATAATACATTCAATTAAAACACTGTTTTTAAAACTTTAAAATTTAAAACAATTAAACACTTGAAATACACAATGCATATTGCATTGGGAAAAAATGTGGACAGTAAGGATAAAATACATGCTATCAGAAAACATTAGAGAAAATGTATATAAAATGAACTTTAGGTGGCATTTATCACCAAGCAAATTAGTAAAAATGTACGAGAAGGTGAAACCGAATTGTTGGAAATGTGATGACAAAAATGGAACATTCTTTCATATATGGTGGAGCTGTGGAGAAGTTAAAAAATATTGCTTACAAATACAAAGATTAATCCAGGACATTTTGAAAATCGTGCTCCCCCTGAAACCCAAAATATTTCTTCTAGGAATGATTGAACAAGATTTAAAAAGACAAAAAGGAAAGATGATCTTCTATGTGTTGGCGGCAGCCAGAATAACATTTGCTAGTAAATGGAAGCAAAAGGAAATACCATCAATGCACCAATGGTTGGAGAAACTGTTTGAAATGATAGAGATGGATAAATTAACAATGTTACTTAAAGGTAAAACCACAGGAAAATTCGCAAGGGATTGGACTATGGTATCAGAATACATGGAATCAAGATTGAATAACTCAGCAATTCAATAGAAATCAAATAAAAGTCAGAACCAGTAGGTAACCGAATTAATACAGACACTCTCTGGCTTTTCTTCGCAAACGAAGATTCAGGAAGGACTCATCCCGCACTTTCTGCAAGCGCGCTGATGACTAAAAAGGCCAATCCGAGATAAACAAGTCCGGCTGCAAAAAGCACAGCAGAAGGTCTCCTTGGGTGATGTTTTTGGGTTGTGATTCTTTCTGCATTGTCGTTTCTCTTCAAGACTTGTTCGGCGTGAGTTCTCAAATAAGGCTGCAGCATTGTGGATAGTGCGTCTCCATGCCTCCCAATGTGAGGCCAGGGCGGACCACTGTTGGTGATCACTGTTGGGCCGAGCCTGAGATATTGTTTCAGGGAGTCTTTGTATCGCTTTTTTGGAGCGCCCCTCTTACGCTGACCCATGGCGAGTTCACCGTAGAGTACTATTTTGGGGAGGCAATGGTCCTCCATCCTAGAAACGTGCCCTGCTCAGCGCAGCTGCGTTCTCAATATCATGGCCTCAATACTGGTGATCCCTGCTTGCTCAAGGACAACAACATTCGTCATATAGTCAGTCCAGTGTATATTTAGGATTGTGCGTAGACAGCGCTGATGAAAGCGCTCAAGGAGTCGTAGGTGGTGCGATAGGTGACCCATGTTTCAGATCCATAAAGGAGGATAGACAGTACAATGGCTCTATACACACTGATTTTTGTGCTTTGCCTCAGGTGTTTATTGCTCCAGACTCTTTTGTGAAGTCTTCCAAATGCAGTATATGCCTTTGCTAATCTGTGATCGATCTCTTTGTCAATCTTGGCATCTGAGGAGATGATGCTTCCCAGGTAGGTGTACTGATGAACGGACCTGAGCACACATTTGCCACTACATTTATATATATATATATATATATAGAGAGAGAGAGAGAGAGAGAGAGAGCTCAGGATTGAGGTAGAGAAACAGACAAGAATATGTGCACGGGAATAGTTTGAACTAAACATATAAAAGGAACTCTAATATGACCTCTCCTGCAACAACGAATAGTAAGGGAAAATTGAGTGAAACCAAAACATTAAGATATCAGATTATCCATGTAACGATGTGTGACTCAAATGCTAAGTAAGCTCTAAATCTTTAAATAAAGTGAAATGAAAGCAGCGATTAAAAGGGAAAAATAAACAAAAAAATAAATAAGTAAAGAAGTGGAAGTAATTTAAGTTGAAAACATGAAATAAACATTAATCCGAGAAAGGAGGAGAGGAAAAAAGATAAGAAGAAGGAAAACACACACACACACACAAATATACAAATGATGCACAAAGATAAGAATGGAAAATATGGGGCGACTGGATAGGAAGTTAAGAATGAGATGAGTATGGACAGGATAGGTGGGTATAATGAATGACAGAATGGAGAAATAAGTATGGATAGAAGAGAAGAACATGATTGGGAGAGATAAGGCCAATCTTCTAGAGATAGAAGAGAGAGAGGGTGTGCTGTAGACAAGCTCAAATGTGTTTAAATATGGACAAAGTATAACATGTATAGCACTGTATAGCCTAAACAATGATCCATTTTATTCACTGCACTAAATAGAAAATGCAATAGACTTTATGTATGTTAATTTATAAGTATGTTGATATGAAATTTTTATGTTGGAAAATGAGTTTGAATAAAACTAAAAAATTTTTTAAAAAAGAAATATACAATGCATATTAAAACAGTGCATCCAGTTACATAGAATTATAGAGTTGGAAGAGACCACGAGGGCCATCTAGTCCAACCCCCTGCCTTGCAAGAAAACACAATCAAACACCTCCTGACAGATGGCCACCCAACTTCTGTTTAAAAACCTCACTGCCAGGAAGTTCTTCCTAATGCTTAGGTGAAATCTCTTTTCATGCAGTTTGAGTCCTTCGCTCCATGTCCTAGACTCTGGAGCAGCAAAAAACAAGCGTGCTCCCTCTTCAATATGATAGCCTTTCAAGTATTTATACACAGGTATCATATGCTTTAAACATGGTTACACATCACTCTACCCTGATCAGCCAAGGTTGAAGGGCTGTTTAAGCAAGAAGGTCTTTGCCTGCTGGTGAAAAGACAATGGAGAGGGAGCAGATTGAACAGTCTCCCGGGCCACATCCCCACCAATCAAGCTTAGTGGGATGGAGAGAAAGCCCTCCCCTGATTATTGTAAAACTCAGGGAGGCTTGTATGGGGAGATATGGGATTTCAGATAGTCTGGACCTAAGCCATATAGGGATTTAGAGCTCAAAACCAGCACTTTGAATTGTGCCTGGAAATTCACATGTGGCGAAGTTGTGCCTGCAAATGCACACTCTCATCTGATGTGTATTCATTTGCTCCTGCTGAAATGGGTAATTGTACCCCTTCAGTTGCACATTCCCTTATGCATCTGGTTTTGCATTCTTTTGTGCATCTAGTTGTACAATGTTGCCATTCAACGTAAGATCACATAGCACAATCAACATATAATTCCACATGGAGGGATTTATGCTAGAAAACCCGGATATAGGATTTCATTCTGACCTTCCTGCATTCACACTCCTTGCCAGTGTGGTGTTGAGTTTACACTAGGGAAACTTCCATACAGATTCTCACTCAGCACAAAACCTATACATTGAGATGGACCAATAACTGTTTCTTAGCCTAAACCACCTCACTCAGTTGTACATTGCTCAAAGCTTTTTAATGGTAGACCTGTTTGAAAGACAGATTCTTTCCCTATGAGGGAAAAAAAACTCCAAGTGTCTGTGTGTGTCTGCATGTAAACACACACATGTGTGCATGCACCCATCCACCACTGGTGGATGTACTCCATCCACTGGTGCAGTACATGTGACAATGTCTGGAGCCATTTACAAATCGTTTAAGAATGGTACAATTTCTATTTCTCACTCCATTTCTTTTCTTTGTTGCATTACGGAAAATTGAGTTTATGGTTGACCAACTCCTAGTAATAACTCAGTAATAAAACAGCACATACAAAGATCTGATTTAGTTCTAAACAAACTTTTGTCCAAAGGCTTTTGGTGAAGGAAAATGCAGCCTGTAGGTTGCATGCTGCTTCCAAAGCCACTTTTGTGGCCCGTGAGAATCTCTATGTCTTCGTATCTTGGGGTTCAAAAATGTGTTTGTTTAACCCTCAAATAACAATTACCACCCCCACCCCTGTCCCCGTCCCCAGCTTCCAGGGTTTGCTATTTCCATTTGGCTGCACGTAAAGGCCTATGATCCCTTTTTTGAGATAAGAAGTGAGCACAATTCTTTTTTTTTTATTAGTGTTTTTTATAAAATTATCACAACAAAGATTATACGAACATAATCCATACATATATTTCAATATTAAAACAAATTCTTCTTATCACCATAATCTATATCATATCTTGTACATCATATATTCATGCTTTTTCTTTCTCTAATTTTTAGAATGTAATACTTCCCCTGACTGTTCTTCTTTCCCGAAGTAATTTATCCTTGTAAATCATATTTCCCATTCCTTACATCTTTTGCTGTTCTTCTAAGTCTAATCTTTAGATAAACACCAAATTTGACTTTCATTCGATACTCTTATCACTAAAATTAAATCTATAAGTCTATTTTATTTATTTATTTATTTACTTATACCCCACTCTTCAGCCTCAAGGCTATCAGAGCAGCTTACAAATTGTTTTAAGCAATGGCTATTTACACATCTATACTGCATTAAGCAGTTTCCAATGTGTGTTAGCTAATTCCCCCCACAAGCTGAGTACTCATTTTACCGACCTACGAAAGGATGGAAGGCTGAGTCTATCTTGGAGCAGTTTTTCCACGTGGAAGAAGTGACCACAATTCTATGGTCAATTTCTGGCATTCGTCCCGTTGACAATAATTGGGCTCCCTATTATCCACAGTTTCAGATATCTACAGGGGGTCTTGGAACGTATCCCCTGCAGATACAGGGGGTCAGCCTGTATAGGATACTACAATCACAGTGTGTAATAACAATGCAAAGTACAGGTTGACCCACATATCTGCAGGGGAAACATTCCAAGACCCCCCATGGATACCTGAAACCATGGATAATAGGGAACCCTATCATTTTCAATGAGACAAATGCTGGAAGTTGACTTTAGAGTCACAACGGAGGACCAAGAAATGCTAGGAGAGAACATATTTTGCCAGATGTCTTAAAACAGATTGTGGATGATGGGGATGTTGGTGTTGTTGGTAATGGTGATTTAGTATTGGTGTCTATCCTGGTTTTTCTGCTATTATTTTCCTCCTCTTTCTTGAATGCTTCGTGCACTGCCTTCCTCCCTTCATCAGTTTGGATACTTAAGAGCAGATGCATGAAGCTGACCTAACACAATCTGTTTCTCCAGGATACAAATGACTCCACTAAACATATGCTACAGCTTCCTCCTAATGAAATGGGGACCCATCAGAAAGGGACTGTGACGATTTCATTAATGTTGATGCAGTGCTTTCCTCCCCCAATGAAAGCCTCAGGGATAGCTGTAGTTAAAGATGGGATGCGGCTGGTGCTGCGGAATTGTGCTTTTCAAAAACTCCTTGGGATGTGGTGCAGGGGATGGGTTTCTGCCAATAGCCAAGGGTTGACTGAGCCCCACATTTAGGGTCAGACAAGGGAGACTTCCCCCCAGGCTGTTGAAAGCTTGCATCTTTTCATCCCTTTCCAGTACAGTACAGTACATTGCTTGCTTGTCTCAGCAGGAATTATTTGCTCTGTGAGCAGCTTTCAGACAGGCACTGGCTTGTGCCCAGGGTTGCCTAGATTGCTCTGCAAGGGACTATTAGATGGTCTTCGGGGCACCATGTGGTGTTGAATCAGGGAACTCTGGAAGCATGGCCCTCGAGCACTTTTTCGGCCAGTGCAACAGCAGGAGCAGCCTGTAAGCAAGTGGGAACTATTGGCCTAATTTCATAGCCACAACACAAACAGAAAAGACAGTAGCTGTGGTGATGCCAAGGTGAATAGTGAATACAAACAACATAGGTACTCAAAGCCATCATGGCTGAACCTTTAGGTAACACGGTGATGAGGGAATTGTTCTGCAGCTGCCAGTTCATTCAAACTTGAGTGGACACAAGGAAGCCCATAGACTTGCATCTGGGCTCCAAAGGCATGACTGGAGATGACTAGAAATTACTTTTGAGTTTGTCACTAGAAGTCATTTTGAGTTTGATTTCCTTAATTTTCAGCTGGTCAGTTTTTCAGCTTTTTGTTTCTTGGTATCTGTCTGTCTCTCTGTCTCTGTCTGTCTCTCTTTTCATTATGAGCCTAAATCCAATTGCTAGTCCCAACTAAAGCAGAGTCATTGAACCAATTGGATTTACCAATGTGTTCACTCAACATTCATAATGGATTGAATAAGTCGACTAGTTGTGATTAACCAACAGGACTCCAGCCATGCACCTGGTCATTCTTGGATGGTGTGTAATGATTTGGTACCTTCAGTGTCACAATTGATTCACTGGGATTACAGAAACAGCCACTGTGCACCCCCCACTATACAATGGGACAGTAAGCAGATGGACTGGCAGATAGACAGTGTCAGTATTCAGCAGAAGGGTAGTGTAGTATAGTGTAACCCCTATATTGGTTTGGCACAGTGGGTGGGGAAACCCTAAGAAAGGGGCTGTACAGGTCACCCCCACATCTGCGAGGAATGCATTCCCAGATTTACTGCAGAAATGTGAAAATGTGGATAATAGCAAATGCTATTATTTCCAATGGAAAATAATAAGAGAGGCTGAAGGGCGTTACCAGGCAATGGGCAGTGCAGCTTCTCCATGGGCCACTGGAGGCAGGGGTGGCAAGGAGGGCCAGAGTTTGCCCGGGGGGTGAGAGGGCAGAGAACAGCCCCTGCTCTCTTGCCCACCCAAGCATAGCTGGGAACAAGCAACCACAACCATGAAAGAGCAGGAAGTGTGGCCAGGCACATTCGATCCACCCCTCTGCCACCTGGCTGGTGCCAAGGGGTTCTCTGCCTCATGTCCCTGTTGGTGGGCCTTACTGGGCATCTGGGTTGGTGGCAGCGGTAGGCAGGCAAATAAGGCAGCAGTGGTCCCAAACTGCTGCTTGCTGGTGGCCACCCAGAGGTGGAAGAGGCATGCTGTGTTGGGGTAGAGCTGTAGCAAGCCAAGCCAGCTGCCGATCTCCACCCCTGCTGAGCTGCCCTTCCCTTCCCTTGCCACCCCCACGAGGCCACCTGTCCACCTGCCCATCCTCAGGGCTTTGTGGCAGCAAGGATGGTGCCTTTACTGAGACCCTCTGCTACCTCCTCCTGTCCCTTCCTGGAGCACCTTCGGGGCGGGGCACTGTGTAGGTAAGGAAGGAGGAAAACTCCTTTGTCTGCCCAGAGAGGCACAGCCGGGCTTGCCACACCTCTCTGGGTGGGTGAAGGAGGTGAACTCTGTCTGCCCAGAGGAGCACAGCTGGATTTGCTATGCTTCTCCAGGTGAGCAAAGGAGGCAAATTCCTTTGGCTGCCCAGAAAGGTACAGCTGGGCTTGCCACACTTCTCTCAAAAAGACTTTCCATCCTTCTTCGGTGGAGAGAACCACAGCCCAGCCACTGTGATTGTGGATAAGTGAAACTGTGGATACTGGTCCCGTGGATACAAGGTGTGTGATCAAGACCTGTACTTACTAGCTGAGTTTAGAAAGAGAAGGGTATCTCTGGAGCTGGAGATGAGCTGCAGTTGCTGGGTTAAGGAATAGACCTTTTCACATTGAATAGGGTAGTAGGAAATGTATTTAGCAGGGAACAAACAGGCAAATTCTTTATAGTGGAATTTCTACATTGCATTTGCATCTATTTTGTATTTTTTATTTAGGGCTTTGAGGTTGCAACCAGATGTTGTGAAAGTACTGAGTAGCTGAGGCTGCAACCAAGTCCTGTACTGGTAGCTCACTAGATACACAGTACTTTTTGGAGAGTTCATTTGTGTTCTGTTTAAGGACTGAGATTCTAGATCAGTTAAGCGTACTTAGAACCATAGTCTCATAGAATCATAGAACTGCAGAGTTGGAAGAGACCACGAGGGCCATCCAGTCCAACCCCCTGCCACGCAGGAAATCACGATCAAAGCATCCCTGACAGATGGCCATCCAGCCTCTGTTTAAAGACCTCCAAGGAAGGAGACCCCACCACGCTCCGAGGGAGTGCGTTCCACTGCCGAACAGCTCTGACTGTCAAAAAGTTCCTCCTAATGTTGAGGTGGAATATCTGTTCCTGGAGCTTGCATCCATTGCTCCGTGTTCCAATCTCTGGAGCAGCAGAAAACAAGCCTGCTCCTTCCTCGATGTGACACCCCTTCAAATACTTAAACAGGGCTATCATATCGCCTCTTAACCGTCTTTTTTCCAGGCTAAACATACCCAGCTCCCTAAGTCTCTCCTCATAAGGCATTGTTTCCAGACCTTTCACCATTTTAGTCACCCTTCTTTGCACACACTCCAATTTGTCCTTATCCTTTTTGAATTGTGGTGCCCAGAAGTGGACACAGTATTCTAGGTGAGGTCTGACCAAGGCAGAATAGAGCGGGACTATTACATCCCTTGACCTAGACACAATACTTCTATTGATGCAGCCCAAAATCGCATTGGCCTTTTTAGCTGCCGCATCACACTGTTGACTCATGTTCAACTTGTGGTCTACTAGGACTCCTAGATCCCTTTCACATGTAGTCTCATTCAGCCAGGTCTCCCCCATCCTATATCGATGCATTTCATTTTTTCGCCCTAAGTGCAGTACCTTACATTTCTCCGTATTGAATTTCATTTTGTTAGCTTTGATAGAGTTTTAAGAGACCACAAGGGCCATCCAGTCCAACCCGCTGCCATACAAGAAGAATACACAATCAAAGCACCACTGACAGATGGCCATCCAGCCTCTGTTTAAAAACCTCCAAACCTCCCTCTAGCAATCTCTAGGATCCCAGCCACAATTCCTCCTTGCACTGGAGATTGCTAGAGGGAGGGGGTGGAAATGCCTGTCTGCTGTGCCCCAACTGAGGAGAGAACACCCCCCCCCCGTCAATTGAAGTAACTCCTGCCCATTAATTCATGATTGGGGGAGTTTTACAATCCATCCTTACATATTCCCCACACTGTTGATTACATAGGGATTCTGAATACGAGTGTCAGTTATGAATGCATAACTCTAGGTTACATATTTGCAAATAAGATTGTGAATTGCAGCCAAGATCTAATTTGTGGTATTGTTACTCACAATATGTTGGGACCTAATTTGTGACTGTGTTCACATTACAGGATGATCCCCCCCCCATATCCATGGATTTGGTAGCCACGGTTTCACTTATCCACATCTGAAAAAATGTGTTCTCCCTAGGCATTTCTAGGTCCTCCAATGTGATTCTGTGGTCAACTTCTGGCATTCATCTCATTGAAAATAATAGGGATCCCTACTATCCATGGTTTCAGTAATCCACAGGGAGGGGGTGTCTTGGAATGTATCCCCAGTGGGTACGGGGGTCAACCTGTATTCAATTACAGTTGGTCCCATAGAACCCAGAAAGTGGTCTAGTAGCACTACCACTATGTGATAGATTTATACTGTGCAAGCACAATGTAGGCTCTCAGCTTTTGTATCCAACTTTCGTCACGTTTGCATCATTCAATAGGAATATAGTGTCTAGATAATAATAATAAAACAATCGGGGCGGCTTACAAAAATTAAAATGCAATACAGATAAAAATCCCTAAACACCACTCACCGCCACCCACCCCCATAAGAAGATATTAAACAAATATAAATTAAAAGCAACTAATCTAAAATCACATTTAAAAACAATAAATACAATAAATGGCCAGCAGACTAAAAGAGGCCAGGAGCTCCTAAGGCCGGGATCTAATTAGGAAAGGCCTACCGAAAGAGATCCGTCTTTAGTGCTTTTTAAAAGCTACTCAGGCTTGTCATCTGATGGATCTCGTTTGGCAGGTCATTCCACAAATTGGGGGCGATTACTGAAAAGGCCCTTTGGGAGGTTGCAGACAGCCTAGATTTTTGTGGCTGAAGCAAATTCCTCCCAGAGGATCGGAGTGCGCGGGGAGGATTGTATGGGAGGAGGCAGTTCTGGAGATAAGTTGGACCCATGTAATAAAGATTCTATTCTATTCTAAGTTGGACCCAAGCCATTTAGGGCTTTAAAGATAATAACCAAAACCTTATACTGGGCCCGGAAACAGATAGGCAGCCAGTGGAGAGATTTGAATACTGGAGTTATATGGTCTCTCCGAGATGTTCCCGAGACCACTCTGGCTGCCAGAGAAGGGAACTACTAGTGCCATTCTATTCTGCTTTGGTCAGATGTCATCTGGAATATTGTGTCTAGTTCTGGCCACCACAATTCAAGAAAGATATTGACAAGCTAGAACATGTCCAGAGGAGGGTGACCAAAATGGTGGGAGGTCTGGAAGCCATGCCCTATGAGGAGCTGCTTAGGGATCAGGGTATGTTTAACCTGTAGAAGAGAAGGTTAAGAGGTGACATGATAGCCATGTTTAAATATTAGAAGGGATGTCATACTGAGGATGGAGCAAGCTTGTTTTCTGCTGCTCCAGAGGTTAAGACATGGAGCAATGGACTCAAACTACAGGAAAAGAGAGTCCACCTAAACATTAGGATTAACTTCTGATAGTAAGGACTTTTTCGGATGTCTCAAATACACCGCAAGCAGCCTTGTCGTGTTGCAAGGCTGCTGCACTGCAGGGCATCGCTTTTGGATGACGCTCTCCCCTGCTGGTACTGTTGCGGTACCGCAGGGACATTTGAGCGTTATATTTCACCGTTTTTTAATCACGATCAACTTTTGTGCTTAAAAACCGGTGAAATATAACGCTCAAATGTCCCCGCAGTACCGCAACAGTACCAGAGAAGTACCAGAGTATGTTTAACCTGGAGAAGAGAAGGTTAAGAGGTGACATGATAGCCATGTTTAAATATTAGAAGGGATGTCATACTGAGGATGGAGCAAGCTTGTTTTCTGCTGCTCCAGAGGTTAAGACATGGAGCAATGGACTCAAACTACAGGAAAAGAGAGTCCACCTAAACATTAGGATTAACTTCTGATAGTAAGGACTTATTCGGACGTCTCAAATACACTGCAAGCAGGGGACATTTGAGCCTTATATTTCGCCTGTTTTTAAGCACAAATGTTGATCGTGATTAAAAACCGGTGAAATATAATACTCAAATGTCCCCGCGGTACCGCAACAGTACCGGCAGGGGAGAGCGTCATCCGAAAGCAATGCCCTGCAGCGCAGCAGCCTCGCAACGCGGCAAGGCTGCTTGCGGTGTATTTGAGACGTCCGAAAAAGTCCTAAGAGTTTTTTGATAATGGAATGCATTGCCTCATAGTGTGGTGGAGTCTCCTTCTTTGGAAGTTTTTAAAGAGAGGCTAGATGGCCATCTGTCGGGAATGCTTTGATTGTGTATTCCTGCATGGCCGAGGGTTGGATTAGATGGCCTTTGTGGTCACTTCCAACTCTATGAGTCTATGATTCTATAAGCCAAAATATCACTCCATAGTAAGCAGGCAGCTGCCTTCTGGATCAATGAAAGCTTCAGTGAGCAAGCAGTCTGAAAGACATGCCTGTTGTATTCTGTACCACTGGAGGATGAAAGTCTGCCCTTTGCTACTAACAATGAACATGGCTTGACTACCTGACTGTATTGCTTCTAAAACTGTTTATAAGGTGCAGGATTCAGCTGTTTAATTTCTCGTCATGTGCATTAAGATTCTGGCAATGAAAGGTGCTGCAGAAGGGCAAAGCTCTATTATTCTGTGCCTTTCATCTTTCCTCCACAGTTGGTACACCCAACCCTTTAATCATCAGCTCTGTCCTTCCACAACTTCCCTTCCATTTATCTTTTCCATACTGGTTCAAAGGTTCTAACAATCTCTTATCTACCCCTCTCTCATTAAATTTTTTGTGCAATCTCTGGTGGATGTAGGAGATTGTTTGGTGGGTGATGTTGTTCTTTTTAAATATAAAAACAATAATCAACTACATGTTCCACTTTGGGGTTGAAATTGTTTTCTTCCTTTGCAGAGTGCAATACTTTTGTTCTGTAAGGTTATCACAATCCCATTAGCAAACTAAAATAATATGATTTTTACATAGACTTCAAGGGGAAAAACCCATTTATATAAACCACACTTACAGACTAATGATAATGGGGTCAATTTGGGGTTTTTATTTTTGTATATTTTTTACATAAAAGGGTTGATGTTATTACTGATTACAGTCATGCTTAGATTGCTAACTGACCAGTAGGAGACAGTCTCAGACAGTGGCAAATCTAAAATTTTTGACACCCAGTGCAAATCATTTTTAAAAACACCTTTGCCCTTCTGCAGCACCTTTCATGGTTCATAGTAAGCAGAGAGGTCCCATGAAAGCTTCTGAAATAACAACGAACCTGGCTTGTCTACCTGTTTGTCCTGTTTGTAGAGCTGTTTATAAGGTGCAGAATTCAGTAATTTCTTGTTGTGTGCATTAAGATTCTGGCAATGAAAGGGCAAAATAGGGACAGCAATTTTTCAGGGTCTTGTCCAGGCTTGGGAAAAGATGGTCCACAGGCTGAATGAAGCTCCAACCCTATTTGTAGCACCAAGTACAGCCCCCCAATATTAATTTTGGGGCACATGCCATTTGCTGTAATCCAGCATCTCTCAGCATAGCATATATATCCACATGAGAAGGTATGTTATGTGAGCACTACGCAACTCCCATACAGAATAGTAACATTGCGCAACACATATCAGTGAGGTTTGTGTATTCGAGACAAAAAGAAGCAGATTCCTCTGCAGTAAAGGCAACTCGCAGCAGCTGGGATTTGTCTTAATTGTTTGTTTTTTTTAATGTAGATCACAGGCATGGGAGCTATCCGCATTTGTTGTGCAAATAGGCATGCTTACGAATCAAGATGGCAGCCACGAGTGAATTACTTACCAATTTGCCACCGCTGAACAGTACTTAAAAAAAAAAAAAACTATTCCCAAGGTGTGATAGAGTGATATTTTGCCGTAACAGAAAAGCAACCCACCCAACTCCCATTTTATTGTGTTAGTGGTTGCTCGCTAAGGTAAAAAAAAACCCATGGCAGTTCCGGGCTTTGTCTTGTTAGCAAACCCCACCCCTGAGCTCATCTCGCCAATCAGCTTTCAGCTGCTGCTCATATGGGAAAGTGAATCAATTTGCATCACTTATCCCAATGAGCAGGAATGAGCATCCCCTCCCCCATTGTTGTTTTAAAAACTCTGGGAAAAGCTGTGAAGGCTTTCCCTGCAGAGTGAGTACATGGCATATTTAGCCCCGCTCCTTCTGAATACAGCGATACGATGCAGGATGTGTTTAAGACAGCTCATATTCTCCTTGGATTCCATGAGGAGTATTTTCACCATTTAGACAACCCTGAGGTGTCATTGTCCAATGCACAATGCACCGTACATCATGCACAATTGCCCTGCACAATGTGCAACTACAGCATGCAATGCACAATGCTCAGTTGCAACATGCAAAGACAAGGCACAAAGGAGCATGCTGTCTGTGCAACTCTGCTTCTGCTGCTATCAGCAAAATAGGGCTATTGTGTGATGGTGATTTTTTTGTCCCTCGGTGCATAGTATGTCTTATGCATGTCTATGTCCCTAACTGGATGCCAGCCATAGTCTCCAAACCACAATGTGATTTCATTAGCTAGACCCTGATCAAAATCTGTGTTACACGTGGCCACTGCAGATAAGAAATGGAGTTTATTTTATCATCTGAAAAGAGGGAAGTGCTGGGAAGTGACAGCAGCCTGCCTTCAAAATATGTGTGTGTGTGTGTGTGTGTGTGTATGTGCGTATAAAAGAGAGTACAGAAAGAGAACTGTGTTTGCAGGCACCTGCTGTTCGTAGCCTAGATGGAAGGATTGTTACTAGCCAACCTGGATCTTTCAACAACAAATCACATCAGATAAACCTTTCTTTCTTTGACAAGCTTAACAGGCTTTGGTGGATATAAGTGGGGGTGTTTTTTTGGAGGGGGAGATTTGTCTCCACTCTAGTAACACACTTGACAGTTCCAGATGACGTCTCCCTAAATAATCCAGAGGGACGTGGAATGGAAGAAACAACAGCCAGGACTGTAGTTATAGCCTGTGTATCCAAAGCAATTACTAACAGAGTCAAATGAGGGACTCTTCTCAGCAGTATGATTTTTTAAAAAAATAACCACAAATTTCTTTAGTTTAAAAAAATACCACTCTTTAGGGCAGAAAACTAATATATTGAGGTGAGGAATATACAGCTCTAAAGACAGAGGCCAAATCTACACTACATAAATAAACCGTTTGCCATGGTTCCTTCCAATGGAATCTTGGGATTTCTAGTTTCGTGAGCCACAAGCACTCTAGGGCAGAGAAGGCTAAACACCTTGAACAACTACAAATCCCAGGATTCTGTAGGAAGGAGCCATGGCAGATAATCCAGTTTCAAACTGGATTATTTGTGTTGTGTGGATTTGGCCAGAATCATAGAACCAGAGAGTTGGGAAGAGGGCTCAGTGCAGGATCTTCCAACTAAACCATCCCCAGCAGGTAGCTGTACAGCCTCTTTCTGACTTTCTGAAGAAATCCAGAGATGGAGACCCCACTACCTCTCTAGGCAATTGGTTCCATGGTGAACTAAAATTCCCATCAGCCCTAGCCAGCAAAGACAATAGTGAGAAATGATAGGAATTGTAGTTAAACCACATTTGGAAGGTCAACTGATTCTCATATCCCTAGGACCCATCTACATGGGGGGGGGGATGGAGTATGTCATAGTAATGGCATTTTGTAGCAGCAGTTGACATGTCTTAATGATGTTTTTGGTCTCAGAAGCCCCCATAAGCTTCGCATTCCAGATGGCAGCCACAAGTTATTTACTTGTGTTAATTCTTCACTGCCACAGATTTTTCTTTTTTAAAAAAGTTGTCTAAACTATGCTGGAGCGATATAGTGATTTTCCGATTTAATAGGAAAGCAAACAAAAGAAGCCCACCCATTTTATCGCCTTAGTGATTCTTTGCTAAGGTGAAAATCCAACATGGCGGCAGCAGGTACTTGCCCTGTTAGCAAGCCCCACCCTTGCTCTCACTCGGCCAATCAGCTTTGTGCTTCTCTTTGAATCGCTTGTCCTTCGCTTGTCCTAACAAGCAGGACTGCACATCCCCTCACTGTTTTTGAAAAAAATACCATTTTGCCATTTTGGGCCCCCTCCTTCTGAATAGTGTGGATTGGTGCATGATCCCATTTAGACAGGTAGGATTCCTAGTGAATTCCATGAGGGTTATTTTGACCATTTAGATGGCCTCCCTCTTTCATGAATGTGGAGATAGCACAAGTCCCTTGTTGCATCAGCTCCACTGGCTACCAGTTCACAATTCAGAGTGCTGATGATGACTTACAAAGCCCTGGGGTTGTCCCTTCATTCAGAAATTTTGGAGTGAAGTAAATAAAGAAATAAATGGGACACTAGGGAAAGAATTACAGCTCAGTAAAGAAAATAGTATTACACTGAATCTGAGTAAAATGGGCCTGAATAAGAATGAAGAGTATGTGACAAAGCAAATATTAAAAGCAGCACATGCAGTTATTGCCCTGGAAAGAAAAATCCAAGTGGTGTAAATCAAATCTCGAAAACTATATAGCAGAATTTCTATTATTTGGCTTTTATAGAGAAAAAAACACAGAAATATATAGGACAGATAAAGGAAGAAACCTGGAACAATAAATGGAAAATGGTGATTCAAAAAGTTAATGAACAAGGGGGGAGTAGCGCAATAACCAATGTGAATGCAACTATAACCCATATCATGGAAAATGTATTATGAAGACTTAAACAGATACATCCTCTGCAAAGCTGTTGAAGGGGGAGGGAGGGAGGGAAGGGAGCAAACAAAAAATGTGATTATGTAAGGTGTTGTAAAATATTTAATAAAAAATTGTATTTAAAAGAAATGACCTACAAAACCCTCTACGACTTGGGTTCAAGCTATCTGAAACATTGTATCTTGCTTTATAAGCCCATTAGAGCTTTAAAGTATTTAGGAGAGACCTGGACCATCGCCTCCCAAAAATAGTACTCTACGGTGAACTTGCCACGGGTCAGCATAAGAGGGGCGCTCCAAAAAAGCGAGATAAGGACTCCCTGAAAAAGCATCTCAGGCTCGGCCAAATTGATCACCAACAATGGTCCACCATGGCCTCACATCAGCAGGCATGAGTCGCACTATCCACAATACTGCAGCCTTATTTGAGAACTCACGCCAAACAAGTCTTGAAGAGAAACGACAACACAGAAAGAATCACAACCCGGAAACATAACCCAAGGAGACTTTCTGCTGTGCTTTCTGCAACCGGACTTGTTTATCTTGGATTGGCCTTTTTAGTCATCAGCACGCTTGCAGAAAGCGCGGGATGAGTCCTTCCTCAATCTTCGTTTGCGAAGAAAAGCCAGAGAGAGAGAGAGAGAGCTCTAAAGTCTTTAGGAGAGACCCTTCTGGTGGGAACATGCAAGAGGACCTTCCAGGTGGCAGCGCCTAGATTTTGGAACTCCCTCCCTAGGGAGGCCACAGTGGCTCCCTCCTTGCTCTCCTTCCACTGGCAAGTCAAAACATTCTTATTCTGAGAAGCTTTTAGAAACTGACTAGAGTGGGCTTTAAATGGTGTGCTCTGCTGCTTCGCACTGTGTACAGGGTCTTCCAATGAATTTTAATGGTTCTAACTTTATAAATTGTTTAGTTGTCTTTCAAGTAGCATTTATATTTGTCCATTTGATTGGTGTTTTTTGTATAGTTTTAATCTGTATTGTTTTTAAGAAACTGTTGCCTTGAGGCCCATTATCAGGAAAAAGGTGGCATATAAATAAAAATAAGTAAATTAGTAAACTGGAGAGCTGGGCCAAAGCTAACAAAATGAAATTCAATACGGAGAAATGTAAGGTACTGTACTTAGGGTGAAAAAATGAAATGAGATATAGGATGGGGGAGACATGGCTGAATGAGACTACATGCGAAAGGGGTCTAGGAGTCCTAGTAGACCACAAGTTGAACATGAGTCAACAGTGTGATGCGGCAGCTAAAAAGGCCAATGCGATTTTGGGCTGCATCAATAGACGTATAGTGTCCACATCAAGGGAAGTAATAGTGCCGCTCTATTCTGCTTTGGTCAGACCTCACCTAGAATACTGTGTCCAGTTCTGGGCACCACAATTGAAAAAGGATATTGACAAATTGGAGCGTGTCCAGAGGAGGCGACTAAAATGGTGAAAGGTCTGGAAACCATGTCTTATGAGGAGAGACTTAGGGAGCTGGGTATGTTTAGCCTGGAAAAAAGACGCTTAAGAGGCGATATGATAGCCCTGTTTAAGTATTTGAAGGGGTGTCATGTTGAGGATGGAGCAGGCTTGTTTTCTGCTGCTCCAAAGACTGGAACACGGGATGCAAGCTCCAGGAACAGAGATTCCACCTCAACATGAGGAGGAACTTTTTGACAGTAAGAGCTGTTCGGCAGTGGAACACACTCCCTCGGAGCGTGTTGGGGTCTCCTTCCTTGGAGGTCTTTAAGCAGAGGCTGGATGGCCATCTGTCGGGGATGCTTTGATCGTGATTTCCTGCATGGCAGGGGGTTGGACTGGATGGTCCTTGTGGTCTCTTCCAACTCTGCAATTCTATGATTCTAAATAAATATATGTAGCCAGTGAGAGCCAGGGTGGTGTAGAGGCTTGGTTGTTGGACTACAACTCTGAAGGCCAGGGTTTGAATTCCTCATTGGCTATGGGAATACACTGGATGACCATGGGCAAGCCACATTCTCTCAGCCTCAGAGGGGCCAAAGGGAAACTGCCTCTGAACAAATCTTGCGAAGAAAACCCCAGGATTGGTTTGCCTTAGCGTTGCCCTATGTCAGAAATGATTTGGAGGCATAAAACACCATCAACAACAAATGTAGCCAGAATGGCTCTACTCACACCTAAGAGAAAGGTATTAGTAGATTAGTAGATCTGGGAGAACTCCATTTGCAAAAGTATCAAAAGGAACCCTGAGGATAAACAGGGAAGACCAAAAGCAGGCTAAGAAGGAGTGAGCATTCCCAGAGGTCAGGGAATGAATATCTTGTGCAGAGTATTAGAAAGTGGGAGGAAAAGGAGGAAGAATGGAACCAAGGCTGGGATCCTATTGGTGGTGGTGGTGGGTTTGCACACTATTGATTGATTGATTGATTGATTGAATTAATTGGATTTATATCCTGCCTTTCTACCAAAATGGAATTCAAGGCTCCGTACAATAATTTTAAAATGATGCAACTAAAACATTAATTACAAAACTGCTAACACGGTCACTTTTCTTCCCCTGCATTTTTTTTTTTTTGGCCCTCTTGCCTGGCAAAGAAACCAGTGAGCTTGGAAAGCTGGCATGATGTATTTTGTGCCTTTCTTTTGGCCTAATAAAGATACCACAACAATGTGTGCTTTGAAATTCAGGAATCAGATATTGAATATAAAAGGTGATGGGAGACTGGTTCCTTTATGAAAGGTAGTAATGGTGCTGACATTCAGAAATTCCTCACTCAGAATATAAACTGCAGAAAATTATAATGTCTGGCTCCAACCCTGGGCAAGCATTGTAGTTCCTAAAACCATCTTTTAATTTATTTAGTTATTTTATACTAGTTGTACCCAGCATAACATACACTGTTATAGTAGATTTGAAAGGTTCACATGGTTCAGCTATGCACTATTATTTTAGGAAAAAATATTGCATTGTTTTACATGTGGATGGTGAGTGGCTGTGGGAGTGAGAGGAGGGAGGGCCCCTTGTGAGGCTGGGGGTGAAGATGCAGATTGAATGACAGGAGTGGATTGTGAGGTAGAGAGGGACTTTGCATGTGGGTGAGGATTGGGTGAGGGAGTAAGAGGAGGGAGGGGATTGGTTGTGTATGTTTCCTAAGTGGCCAATCAGCACACTGGGAAAGGAAACATACCCAAGCATTGTCTTGCAAAAGTAAGGGTTAGGGTCGGGGTTCTTATAAATTATCAACTGATATTATTAATAATTGATAATAACCCTATCTTTTCCCTTAACTCTAAACCTTACCCAAATGGTTTTGCAAGACAATATCAACCATTTTTGGGGCAAAATTATCAATTATAAATTGATATGCAAGCAGGACTGCTGCACTGAACCGGCCACACTGAATTGACACATTCCATACAGATTTTCGGATTTTGGGTTAATGCACTCCACATGTGTTAGACATCTGTAGGGTTCCAGCTTTCTGTCTTCCTCAAGGGTGGAAATTTGAAAAGCTCAAAAGGAAATCTGAAAAGCTCAAAAGAAAATACATATTTCTTCAGAAAGGCTTCCTTGCTGGCTACTCTCAGCTGCCACTTGATGTTACTAGTATGCTACTAATGCTTTCCCTGCTTTCCTTTCATTGGCAGGCAAAGACGCTTATGGAGGCTTTTTATTGGGTGTGTTTTTATTTTTATTTTTATTTAGCTTATTTTTGTCTTTTAACTTTTATATGTTTCATGTAATATTAGATTTTTCTATTGTGAGGTTTTTAACAGTATTAAACTGTATTTTATGTTATCTTGTGAGCTGCCTTGGCTCCCTTCTGGGAGAAAGGCGGCATATAAATTAATCAAATAAATAAATACAGCATCATCTCCATCCTGGATTATCATCTGAGCTAGAGAAAAACTCTTCCTTCCCACCACGATCCATTCACTCCCCAGTCTTGTGCTGGTTGTACAGAATCATCTGATTCCCAGAATTAGCAAGGTTAGCTAGGGGCAGTCCTGGGTGCTGGTATCTGTGGAGATAGTTCCACAGTTGCCACCTTTATGTCAAATCTCCCCCTTATCCCTTCCTTGGACTGGGGTTTGACTTGCTATGGATAGTCCTTGCATTGGCGTCACAGGGTTAGTGTGCAATAATTAATGAGGAGTCTGGATTTGATAAACAAAATATAAAGATTGGTTTATTGAATAAACAGTACAACAGAAATGCTTTTAACTTTGTCTCCAACTTGGTTAACTTCAAACTGTTTGATAGTCTCAGGACTTTTTCAGACGTACCTTAAATCTGGAAGGAGCCGTCAGGAGAGGAACGCAGCTGCTCTGCGGCAGGGGGCAGTTTCTGACGACAACGTCCCTCTTACGTTACCCTCCATGTTCCTTCCATGTCCCATGGAAGGAAAAGGCGCCACTTTTTATTCATGAAGATCATCCATGAATAAAAAGCGGTGCGTTTTCCTTCCATGCGACACAGAAGGAACACAGAGGGTAACGTGAGAGGGACGTCGTCATCAGAAACTGCCCCCTGCCACAGAGCAGCTGCGTTCCTCTCCTGACGGCTCCTTCCGGATTTAAGGTATATCTGAAAAAGTCCCCATTCTGTGGTGACCATGTAATTCCAGAATCTGCCAGACTCAATAACAACTTACTAAGTTTTTTTCTTTCCTATCACTCTGTATTCCAATTAGCCTCCATTTCTCTCAACAATATCCCCACTGCAGGTACAGCCCCTCAGCTGCACTCACAACCATACATACATTCCATCACCTTCCTTCTCAACTGTCATCCATACCTTTTTACTTTAGGAGGCCCCTCCCATACCAGTTTCCTGCCATAGGGTTGGCTCCTTCATCCTCTCTCCCCAGTTGCTCATCAACATTCCATCAGATGGCTCGGCTAGTGCTCTTCACAGTATCCATGTCAATGAGACAGCAAATCTGCTCAGGATTTTTAATCTCAATTTTAAAGGCACTGTCTAAGGTGCCCCCCCCCATCACTGCTGCCAGATAGTGTTACTAGGGCTGACCAATAAAGGGTTCAGTCTTTCTTTCCTTTTAGTGTTTATCTTGCCTTTCCTCTTATCAGCTCAAAGTGGTGTAAATGGTCCTCAGCCTCCGCACTTATCCTCATGACCACCCTGTGAGGTAGGCCAGGCTGAGAGAGAATGACTTGCCCAGTGGGTTTTATGGCTCAATGAGGACTAGAACCTTGACCTCCCAAGCCCCAGGCCAGCAGTGACAGTGCATGGCTTCCATGTCTGTCAGCAATGATCCACTCCAAGAAATAACTTGAATGTCTTGATCTGGAGCTGGCTGGTAGTTCCAAGTCTCTCTCTCAGGCTTCTTTTCCTCCCAATATATTTTTTATTGATTTTCATGCAACATATATAGTAATGTAACATTTTACATTGTACTAAACATAATACTAAACAACATACATATCACATCTACACACAGCTACAAACACATTTTAGACATTACAAACATAGTACATAATGTGACTTCCCCTCTTAGCTAATATTATTATTTTAGCGATATTTTCAACTTCATAGATTTTCCTTGGTTTTTTTCCAGGCTGTGAGGCCGTGTTCTGGAATAGTTTCTTTCTGACATTTCGCCTGCATCTGCAGCTGGCATCTTCAGAGAATGGTTGAGTAGGAGTGTGCGTGGTTATGTCCTGTAAACCCCTGTTGGGGAGTACATGTAAATTTGTGTATTTGCATGGTTAGTTTCTGGGTATAGAAGTACAAGGAGGATTAGTGTCTGTTTGGCTAATGGTTGGTTGATGGGCCATTATCTGCTGGAAATCCTCCTGTCCCTGGGTGGAATTACTTTGTAAGTGTTGAGTTTTGATTCTATTGTTTTTCAAAACTGGGAGCCAGATTTTGTTTACTTTTAGGGTTTCTTCTTTCCTGTTGAAGTTGTCCAGATGTTTGTGGATTTCGATAGTTTCTCCGTGCATTCTGACATGATAGTTGTTGGCCTGGTCCAGAATTTCTGTGTTTTTAAATAGCATTTTGTGTCCAGATTGGTTTATAACATGTTCTGCTACTGCTGATTTTTCTGGCCGGCCCAGTCTGCAGTGTCTCTCACGTTCCTTGATTCGTGTTTGCACACTGCGTTTAGTGGTCCCTATGTAAACTTGTCCACAGCTGCATGGTATGCGGTAAACTTCTGCAGCTGTGAGAGGGTCTCTTTTGTCCTTCACTGAGCGTAGCATTTCTTGGATTTTTCTGGTTGGTCTATAGATTGTTTGGAGGTTGTATTTCCTCATCAGTTTCCCTATTCTGTCTGTGACTCTTTTGAAGTATAGTAAAAATACCTTCCCTTTGGGTGGCTGTTTTTCTTCTTCATTCCTGTGTTGTTGTTTGTTTGTTTTTTTGGTATGGCTGCTCTTGTGATGTCTGATCTGGAGTAACCGTTAGCCTGTAGGGCCCAGTTTAGGTGCCTCAGTTCATCCTCCAGGTAGTGGGGTTCGCAGATCCTTTTTGCGCGGCCTACCAATGTTTTTATTGTGCTTCTTTTTTGTCCTGGGTGATGATTGGAGTTCTTGTGTAGGTATCTGTCTGTCTGGGGGGGGGTGTTCTGTATACCTTGTGGCCTAACTGTTGGTTTGGTTTGCAGATGACTAGGTCATCCAAGAATGGCAATGTTCCTTCCTTTTAGTTTTCCATCGTGAATTGGATATTTGGGTGGATGCTGTTCAGGTGGTTCAGGAATGAGACCAAATCTTCTTCTCCGTGGTTACAAATGGTGAAAGTGTCATCCACATATCGGAACCATGTTGTGGGTTTTTTTTGGTGCTGTTTCCAGGGCTTGCTTTTCAAAATGTTCCATGTAAAAGTTTGCTATCACAGGGCTCAGGGGGCTGCCCATGGCTATCCCATCTATCTGTTCATAGAATTCGTTATCCCATTGGAAGTAGCTTGGGGTGAGGCAATGTTTGAACTATGCTGTGATGTCCTGAAGAAATATTTGTTGGATGAGTGCCATGGTGTCCATTATGGGGACTTTGGTGAACAAGGAGACAATATCAGAACTGATCAGTCTGTCTCCAGGTTTCAGACTGATGTTGTTGATTTTTTCTATGAAGTGAGCTGAGTCTTTGATGTAGTGAGGGGTTTGTCCTATGTGGGTTTGTAATGGTGTGGCCAGAAACTTGGGAGATCAAGTCATACATGGGAGATCCAATGGCACTCACCATGGGTTGGAGTGGAACGGGATCCTTGTGAATCTTGGAAAGTCCGGACAGTCTTGGTGGGAGAGCCTCTGATCTGCATAGATTCTAGTGTATGATTGGCTGAATTGATGAGTTCTTGATTAAGGCATTAGTTTTTCTAGTGATTTTGTTGGTTGGGTCTTGCTTGAGTTTTCTATATGTTACAGGGTCCAAGAGTTCCCTTATTTTTTGTCTGTATTTTTCTGTTTCCATGATTACTGTGGCATTCCCATTGTCTGCTGGGAGAATAATGATTTCTGGGTCTGCATTGAGATCCTTGATGGCTTTTCTTTCTTTTATGTTTATGTTGCTGGGTAAGGGTTTTGCCTTCTTCAGGATCCTAGCTGTTTCTCCTCTTATCTCTTCTGCCTCTTCCTCCAGGAGATGGTAGAGGGCAGATTCAACATGGGTTTACAGGATATAAACTCCACACACACTGCTACCCAACCATTCTCTGAAGATGCCAGCCACAGATGCAGGCGAAATGTCAGAAGTAAACTCTTCCAGAACACGGCCTCACAGCCTGAAAAAACCCAAGGAAAATCTATGGATGCCAGCTGTGAAAGCCTTTGACTTCACATTTTCAACTTCCTTGGTATTACATACAGTCTTTAAATCTTATCCTTACAGCATTCATCTTTCCAAATATCTTATATCACAAAGTCTCTTAGTATATTCAGATCTTCTTTCTTTTGGCTGATACCATCCAGCACCCCTCACAGCCAATGGTAGAATTGGGCCTCTACATGAATTCTGCCCAGACTTGTCCTTTCAGCTGGCAATCCAATCCAATCCCTGTCTCTGGACATATAGGGCGCCTGGGGCAGAGTGCACTCCCTCCCCTATGTGGAGGCAAATGGAAGATGGATTCCTAGGAGTCATATCATTCAGAAGCAAACAAAGAAAATCAAAGTGTGCAAGCATGACCCTTCTCCCCCCAATAGCAATGAGAACTGTGCAAACAGGTGAGCAACAGAGAAAAGTAAACTCCCCCCCCTCCATTGTCAGCCTTTATCACTTTTCCCAGCCTCAAACTGTAAAGCGAATGCAAGAAGTAGCCAACAAGGTCACCAATACAAATGAACTACTGATGAGGAGCAACCCGGATTGATGGGAATCTTTGCAGCTTGAGACTTATTCTGTACGTATTTTGCATGTGGCTTTTTCTTGGTGCCAAAACCAACATTTTCTGCACAAAAATGAACAGCTGTTACTGGGCTGCTGTTAACATTTGGCCATGATTCTAAGAGGGACTCTAAAACCTATCTCCCAATGGCAGGGGCCCAGCTTGCTGCACTGAACCCTTTTTTTTAAAAAAAATAATAATTTTATTTTAAATATACAAAAATACATGCAACAGGAAGGGACTGCTGAAGGTGTTGAGAGTCTCACTCCCATAATAAGTTATTTACCTTGGATAGCTCTTTTAAAATTCAGTCTACAGTCCAGAGTAAATTCACTGCAAAACTGATGTGGAAGCCACTAGCTACTGCTGCTGTCCGACATGTTAATGCTGAACCACACAGAGCCTCACAGCTCAATATTACTTGACACTAGGCATGGAAAAAGTGTTGGAAAAAAACAGGTGGAGAATCTCTTATCTGAAAAGCTTGGGAGCAGAAGTGTTTTGTATTTCAGATTTGTTTGGCTGTTGGAATACCTTTATTTGCATATACAGGTTGCCCACTGTATCCATGGGGGATACATTCCCAGACTTACTGTGAACACTTGAAACTGTGGGTAATAGTGAACCCCATAGAATTGCATAGGTAATAGCAAACCTCATAGAATCTCTAGGCACCTCCAGTGTGGCTCTACGAATTTTGCATGTGGCTTTTTCTTGGTGCCGAAAACAGCATTTTCTGCACAGGAAATACCATTTTCTGAACAGGAAATAACATTTTCTGAACTATTCCCTCCTATGGAGACAATACAGTTTTCTGTGAAAAAAAGTGGGGATTTTGCACAGAATAAGCCCCCAACTACTCTTTAACAGAAACTATTTTCTGCCTCCTGTGCAGAAAATGCTGTGTTCTGAAGGGGAGGAAAGCACACAAAAGTTTTGCAAAAAAAAAGTCCTTAATTGTGAATAGCCATTGAAAAACAGTGCAGTTTCTAAAGACTTTCTTGCAGTGGGAAGAATAATAAAACCATAGAGTTCGAAGCCGCCCCCCCCCCCAGCCATCAAGTCCAACCCTTGCTCAATGCAGGAACTCCAGCTAGAACATCTTCAGCAGGTAGCTAGCTGTCCAACCTGTTTTTGAAGACGCCCAGATAAAGAAACCCTCACCTCTCTAGACAATTGGTTTGATTGCTGGACTGCTCTTACTATCAAGAACTTCCTTCTAATCTCCAATTTAAATCTACTCTCCTGTAACTTCAGACCATTAGACTTGGTCCTGCCCTCTGGGATCGGGGATGCATCCAGGTTGTCTTCAAGCTATCTTTCTGCTGAAAGATTGTGTTTGTAATAGTCAAAAAAACCAATGAAAAATGAATTGGACATAGCTCCCACTTTGGAAGAGACCTTTAAGGCCATACAGCAGATGAAAAACGGCAAGGCAGCTGGGATTGATGGAATCCCACCTGAAGTTTGGAAACACGGAGGTCATGCACTCCATGAAAAATTCCACGAATTCCTTGTGAATTGCTGGGAAAAAGGGGAACTGCCATCAGACCTCCGAGATGCAGTCATCATCACCCTGTACAAGAAAAAAGGAGCAAAATCCGACTGCTCAAACTATCGAGGCATAACACTGCTCTCTATTGCTGGAAAAATCCTTGCAAGGATACTCCTGAACAGGTTAGTTCCTGCTATTGCAGAAGAACTTCTCCCTGAAAGCCAATGTGGCTTCAGAGCCAATAGGAGTACTACAGACATGGTATTTGCCCTTAGGCAACTGCAAGAAAAATGTAGGGAGCAGAACAAGGGTCTCTATGTAACATTTGTCGACCATCCCCACATTGCCGTCGGCAAATCAGTGCTCAAGTCCGTTCAGCAGTTCACCTACCTGGGAAGCATCATCTCCTCAGATGCCAAGATTGACAAAGAGATCGATCACAGATTAGCAAAGGCATATAGTGCATTTGGAAGACTTCACAAAAGAGTCTGGAGCAATAAACACCTGAGGCAAAGCACAAAAATCAGTGTGTATAGAGCCATCGTACTGTCTATCCTCCTTTATGGATCTGAAACATGGGTCACCTATCGCCACCACCTACGACTCCTCGAGCGCTTTCATCAGCGCTGTCTACGCACAATCCTAAATATACACTGGACTGACTATGTGATGAATGTTGCTGTCCTTGAGCAAGCAGGGATCACCAGCATTGAGGCCATGATATTGAGAACACAGCTGCGCTGGGCAGGGCACGTTTCTAGGATGGAGGACCATCGCCTCCCAAAAATACTACTCTACGGTGAACTCGCCACGGGTCAGCGTAAGAGGGGCGCTCCAAAAAAGCGATACAAAGACTCCCTGAAACAACATCTCAGGCTTGGCCAAATTGATCACCAACAGTGGTCCGCCCTGGCCTCACATCGGGAGGCATGGAGACGCACTATCCACAATGCTGCAGCCTTATTTGAGAACTCACGACGAACAAGTCTTGAAGAGAAACGACAACGCAGAAAGAATCACAACCTGGAAACATCACCCAAGGAGACCTTCTGCTGTGCTTTTTGCAACCGGACTTGTTTATCTCGGATTGGCCTTTTTAGTCATCAGCGCGCTTGCAGAAAGCGCGGGATGAGTCCTTCCTGAATCTTCGTTTGCGAAGAAAAGCCAGAGAGAGGCCCTCTGGGGCAGCAGAGAATCCCTCCTCTCTGTGCCCCCTCCTCTCTGTGACAGCCCTTGAGGTATCTAAAGAGTGCCAACATTTACAGCAACAAGATTGATATATGCCCAGAGGTAGGAGTTGGTGAAGATTCTGATGATAGAGGATTGGTTGATGAAATTATTTGAATTAGCAGTGATGGACAAATGAACCATTTTGTTAAGGTAAAAACCAGTAAAACAACTTTTTGAAAGAGTGGGAAACTTTTTTCAAGTTTGTGCAGGAGAGAGGTAAAAATATCACATTAGTGGTATTTGAAAACAAATTGATCTCTCCCAGCAAAATGTAAGTAGAAGTATATATATTTTGTGATGTGTTAGTGGGAAGGATTTTTTAAATTGTATTTATGCCAGTTTGGAAAATAGGAAATAACTTTTTAATTATATATGTATTTTTAGTTACACACACACACACACACACACGGTTTATGTATTATGCCCTGGTGGCGCAGTGGTTAAATGCCAGTCCTGCAAGCCACCACGTCGCAAGTTCGATTCCAGTGGGCTCCAAGGTTCACTCAGCCTTCCATCCTTTCGTAGGTCAGTAAATTGAGTACCCAGCTTGTGGGGGCAATAAGCTAACACACCTTGGAAACTGTTTAATGCAGTGTAGATGTGTAAATAGCTATTGCTTAAAACAATTTGTAAGCCGCTCTGATAGTCTTGTGGCTGAAGAGCGGGGTATAAATAAATAAAAAAAAATTAAAAAAGTATTATTTGACTATGTGAATGTGAGTCTGTGGCTCAGTCCACATTGCACAAATAACCCAGTTTGAAACCAGATTATTTTCCATGACTCCTTCCTATGGAACCCTGGGATTTGTAGTTTGATGAGACACCAGCACTCCTTGGCGGATAAGGCTAAAGACCTTGCAAAACTATACATCTCAGGATTAAGTAGGAAGGAGCCATTGAAAATAATCCTAATTAAAACTGGATTATTTGTATAGTGTGGATTCAGCCCCAGTTTTGTGAGTTTGGTGTTCATAAAGGAAAAATGGTTGTTGTGAGACTTTGTTTAGGGATGTGATGTGTGAAAAGTGTTTATGTTGTTTATGTTTTTTGGTTTTTATTTTGTATTATTCCATAATAAACAGTATTTTTTTAAAAAAAGAGTGTAGTTTTGTCACCCCTCAGTATTCTCTTCATCATGCTGAACTCGACCAACTCCCCAACCTTTCCTTGTATGTTTTGGTCTCCTTACTGCTTACCAGCCTCATTGCCCTTCTCAGAACCCTCTCCAACTTGCCTATATCCTTCTTGAAATGAAAGCTGAAAAGAACATTTCTGAAATTACTCATTGCTTCCTTCAAGAACGAAATGAAAGAATCACATCCCAACTGTACACTCCACCAGCTATCATGGCCTCGACCTATTTAAAGCCAAAAAACCCCTCTTTGGATTGCTAGTCTGGCAACCTTACTAGGGAATCCCAAGTGTCAACATGTCCAATTTGGATACATGATTTCACCTTCATGTTGCTTCTCTGACTGACAGTTGTCAGCCCAATTAGTTTTCTACTGCTCCAACAGAAGCCTCTGTAGTCAACATTCACAAGGTCAGTTCTCCCCTCACTGGTTTCTTCAGGGCAGTCTTACTTTGACCTCACAACTTCCTTGTTCACTATTTTTTTTTCTTACTTTCAGCTCTGAAATAGATGAACCTCTTAGAGAAATGTAGAACTGATGCTGCATACACCCTAACAAGAAAAAACAGTAGCAAAACCAATGAGACTACCCAGGATCCTGTTGTGATGTAATATTTAAACAGAGGGCAAAAATAGCGACCCACTGTTACCCAGATTAACGAAGAAGAGTTTCTGTGCCAGCAATTAAACGTGTAGCATTAGGTAAAACTGGAATTATACAAGGAAGAAATGTCACCAGCTGTGATTTAGTTCCAATGTCAGGACACGACCTGCAGCTGGGTTATATTCTGTATCTATATGCAGGATTTTAATTGGTATGGTTTTATATAAATACACAATTTGGCTTGTATTAAAGCAGGGGTGAACAAAGTACAGCTTATGGTTGCATGTGCCCCCCCTCATGGCCATTTTTGTGCCCCCTGGGCCCCAGGGGGGGGTCAATTTTTTTTGCAAAAACATTTTTTTACAAAAAAATCCCCCACACACAAACCCATTTTTTGCTTCAGAATGGCCCTAAATGCACTCTAGGGGTTGCGGAGGACAATTCCACCATGTTTGGAGGCCTCTTGGTACCCCCAGGGGTCAAAACCAACATTTGCAAAAAAATCAATTTTTTTTTGCCTGGAAATGTGCTGAAATGCCCACTAAGAGGACACGGGGTATGGCCTCCCCCAGGCCAATTTAGGCCCAGGAGAGGCCTCTTTGAAACCCAAAACATGGTGAAAATACCCCCACACTCTCTAGAGGCATTTGGGGGCAATATTAGTTTTGATTTTTGTTTTGTTTTGCGGGAGGTGGTGCAGCTTTCCAAGGTCCAAGTTTATTTTCAACTAACTATGTGTGAACCTGGAGCTGAGACAAATGTTAACTATGGCATATCAAAACAAGCATTAACCATTATTTACTATTGTTTCCAGAACCCCAGAACCATTTTTAAAGGCCCTCAACATTGGTAGTCAAGTTGTTATTAATTTTGCCTACTTTCAAGTACTTGGAGGGGGAGGGCAAATTACTTCTCCCATTAATTCTCATTCAGTCATCCTTCAATATCAAGAGTCTTACAAACACAATGTGTACTTAGAAGTAATCTCCATGTGTTCAGCATAGCTCATTCCCAAGAAAGTTTACATAGGATAGATTGCAGACAGCCTGTATTATTCCTGGGAGGGCTTAGTGATTATCACTGTCTTAATATTTCTTAGGAGATTTTCAAACAGGGCCAAATAACCCGTTCCTGCTCCACAAGCCCCTCTCCTGTTCCTGCCGCAGAATAAAGGTAAGATGTTCAAACACTAACCTTAATCCCACGGCAGGAACGTCCTCCCTCTCCCCTCAGCTTCACTGCTGTAAAAGCAGCTGCCATAAAGCTGCTTTTACAGCAGTGAAGCCAAATCCTGCTTATTCTCGCTAGAGAACGAGCGGGAGGGAAATTAAAAAATAACCCCTCCAGCTGTCAAAAAAGAAAAGGAAGCAAATAAATAAATAAATAAATAAATAAAAGTAACCCAGCCGGGGGGGTGTTCCAACTTACCTGGGTGTCCCGTTCCTTGGTTCCTGGATCCAGAACAAACGGAATGAGTGGTACAAAAACAATGTTTCTCTGTGATGAAAATATCATGGGGAAATCTGGAATAGGGATGGGGGAGACACGGAAAAGGGTCAACGTCTTCTGAAAAGAAGACATTTTTCCCAACCCTGTTCCATGTATACCCATGGATTTAAATACGGGTCTGAAAGTCTCTTTAGTGGTTGATCATTTAGTACACTTCTGATTGATGACTCCTGAGGAGGCTCAAATACATGTATAGCCTGGAGAAGAAAAGGTTGAGAGGTGACATGATAGCCATGTTTAAATATTTCAAGGGATATCATTAGATGGAGCAAGCTTGTTTTCTGCTGCTCCAGAGACTTTCACATGGAGCAATGGACTCAAGCTACAGGAAAAGAGATTCCACCTAAACATTAGGAAGAACTTCCTGACAGTAAGAGCTGTTTGTCAGTGGAATGCACTGCCTCAGAATGTGGCGGAGTCTCCTTCTTTGGAGATCTTTAAACAGAGGCTGGATGGCCATCTGTTGGGAGTGCTTTGATTATGTATTCCTGCATGGCAGGGGAGTTGGACTAGATGGCCTTTGTGGTGTCTTCCAATTCTATAAGTCTATGATTGTATGAGTCCTGGTGGTGTAATTTTATCAGATCAGTTCAGGGGCTCAGTTCACTGCCCAGTCTTGGTGTGTCTGGAACCACACACACTTGTCTTTTCTTTTACAAGCGAAAGAACAAAAAAACAGTTCTCTGCCCTCAAGCTTACAATCTAACGAAGACATGAAACAAAACGAAAGGGGATGACAGTAGGGGAAGGGAGTTAGTCTAGCATTCTCTTCTTTCCCTCCTTGGCCAGGGCAGAGGGAGCTGGGTTGAAGGGAGGGCCAATCTGCTTCTGGGCCGAGGAAAGATGGAGCTCTGCCTGCCTTTCCTTCTCTCCTTCCTTGGCTAGAGCAATAGCTTTTGGGATGGAGGGAGGGCCATTTTACTTCTGGGCCGAGGAAGGATGGAGCTCTGTCTGCCTTTCCTTCTTTCCCTCCTTGCCCAGGGCAATGGGAGTTGGGATGGAGGGCGGGCCTTTCTTCTGCTTCTGGGCTGATGCCTGTGTCATGATGGCCTGCCCTGCCATCATGGGAGATCATTTCGACAATTATGTTTTACAGCGCTGGAAACTTCCACCCCTTATTTGGAAATGGGAAGGGGGTGGAAGAACCTCATTGAATAAACATGATGTCACATCACTTGATTACGATAGCCACTCTGATTGGCAAAGGCAAAGCCAATCAGAGATCACCACAAAGACTTTAAAAGTTCTGATCTTTCCTTTGTTTTGGCTGAGCTGGGCTGAGCACATGGCTAGCTGAGATGGACTCTGGCCACATGGCCTGAGCCCATGGCAGGGAGACCACAGAATGGAACAAAGCCATGGAGTAATCAACAACATACCAAACTGTGATAACAAAAGGTTGGGGGAAGCCAATCTTGCCCAAAGGCCTCAAAAGGATCACAAAGGACTCTGAATTCCATCACAGCGACTATAAGTTACCTTGCATGTAGTAGGTTAGGGAGTGTTTAGCTAGTTTGCATTAGATTATGATTTATTTTATTAAGTGCTCTGAAGGAATGTATACTGTATAAACCTTAAGTTGAACCTAGGAATGGTTTGCCTTCTCAAGTAACATAGACTCCTAGAATTGAATAAAGCCTTTCTGTTATTTTCTAACCTGCCTCAAATTGCCTGCTTCTGGTCAGCTATCAAAACCTTCTCTAGGTTAGAGAAAAGGGTTATTATTATTCTCATAACCGGTCTGGCTTCCTGTTGCACCAGACAAGAAAGGAAACTCAACGGGTGGTGGCTTCGAAGAGCATTTCTTGGGTTTTTAGGATTAAAAACATAAGGCCAACTTTGGACTCAGGCAGCATAGATCCTTGGGTGGCCTTATGACAGCCTGTCTCTCCTTCTCTCCCTCCATGGCCAGAGCAATGGCAGTTGGGATGGAGGAAGGGCCTTTCTTCTGCTTCTGGGCTGATGCAAGATGGAGCTCTGCCTGCCTTTCCTTCTCTCCGTCCTTGGCCAGGGCAATGGCAGCTGGGATGGAGGGAGGGCCTTTCTTCTGCTCCTGGACCAAGGCAAGATGGAGCTCTGCCTGCCTCTCCTTCTCTCCCTCCTTGGCCAGGGCAATGGTAGTTAGGATGGAGGGAGGGAGAGCCTTGGGGAGAGGTGGATAAGAAATAAAAATGTATTGTTGTTTGTTTGTTTGTTGTTGTTGTTGTATTTGGAGGGCACTTCCCTCCATACTACCCCACCACTTTTTTTAAAAAGTATTTATCTGTAACTGAAATGCCCCCTTCAGGCTTTTTGGCCACATTTGGGGGAAAGGGATTAACTGTTTTAGGCTCAGGATAGGGCTAAACAAGAAGTGACTGGAAATCACTACAGGTTTTGGTACCACATCCAGCCTAAAAGATCCAACTTCCTGACATGTGACAGAATTCTTCCCATGGCCACTGGAGGGCATAGAGAGCTTTTTCAGTAGGGAAAAAACCCCATTCAAGATAGCCTGAGTATTGGGGCTATGTGTGACCCATAGATCACACTTTGCCAACTAATTATCTAAACCCGGGCTGGGCAACTGTAGGAGGCTAGGGGTCCACAAGGATGATCAGACATGGGGGAATGAGCCAAAAATTGTGTTCCCAACTGCAGCAGAAGATTGCTACAAGAAAAGGAAGGACAACCTTACCAGATATCCACGTCCTTCAGCCGTTCCCGGGACTTAGCGTTGCCGCAGACAAGGCTTCCCTTTTGCATTGATGGGGACAACCCACCAATAAAAAGGGATGCCTTACTCACAGCCACATTACGCCCCCCGGATACTGGAGGATGATCCTACCATGTAATGTTGCCCCTTCCTGTTTTCATTGAGATTTTTTGATGTGGTTTTTGCTGCATCTGATATTCTCCTACATTACCCATCCTGCAAACCTTGGAGAGCAATACCCTCAACTGCACCTCTGGGGGGGGGAATCATTTTTTTGCCCCCAATGCCTTGTGGGGGTATTTGTTATGTTTTTGCCCCTCCAAGGAATTTTAGTCCCAGAGATACTTTTTTTAAGCAATAGAAAGTAACCAGAAGTCACTTCCTGTTGGGGGGGCATTTGGGGAGAATTTTATTGATTTATTTTTCAATTTTTGATCCTGGGGCCCCCTGGAGGGCCACAACAGTGGCCTTGGGGGCACACTTTTCTCACCCTGATGTAAACCATCTGCCCCACTGCTGAATATGGATTTTTTTCCTGATGACTGGTTAGTAGCTTTGGACTTTTTTGTGGAATATTGATCACGCCAACTTGGATTTGAAATTACTCACCCGGTCTTTTCGTCTGTCTAGTTTCTTTGAAATGCAAGTTGTAGTTAGTTCCTTTTAGCACTGCCTTGAAATTAAGACTGGAAATGTTAGCTCATGGAGGTGAGTGGGTGAAGAAAATACTGAAATGTTGTTTTGCAGAAATCTCTTCCAGCGTGTGTGTTTACTCTGAGTCTTCATTCAGTAATGATTAGCCATGCATTATTCATAGCTTCATGTAATATTTATGAAAAGATTAATACGATATTTTAAAAAGAAAATGGTTCTTTTTTTTAAAAAAAAATCCTCCCAGCATTATTGAATGATAAGTTGTATGTCAGCAACATCCAGCTAGAAAGGAACTAGTGCGCTTATCCAAACACAATGTAGTTTTCAACACGCGCATAATGCATGCTGATTTTAAGTAAACAGTCTATAACCTCTGTATCTGGTATATCAAATATAGTCATTTTTTTAAAAAAAACAAACAAAACCCAACACACATTGTTTCTCATTTATCCACAGACATCCAAGAATTTTATGAAGTGACGCTGCTAAACTCCCAGAAAACCTGCCAGCAGAAGATAGAAGAAGCAAATCAGGTTGCTGAGAAATGGGAGAAGACTCAATCTCTGGTAACAGACATCGAAAGTCAGCACAAAACCCCAGAGGTACAGTTGGGTTAATTAGTTAGTGGATCATAAACAAATCTCTCTCTCTCTCTCTCTCTCTCTCTCTCTCTCTGGCTTTTCTTTGCAAATTAAGATTCAGGAAGGACTCATCCCATGCCTCCATCCTAGAAACGTGCCCTGCCCAACACAGCTGTGTTCTCAATATCATGGCCTCAATGCTGGTGATCCCTGCTTGCTCAAGGACAGCAACATTCGTCACATAGTCAGTCAGTCACTGCTCCTTCCTATGGAATCTTAAGATGTGTAGTTTTTCAGAAGTACTTAGAACTTTCTCTCATTGAGTTCTGGTGCCTTGCCAGACTATAAATCCCAGGATTCTGTAGGATGGAGTAATGACAATTAAAGTGATCTCAAACTGCTTGTGCAGTGTGGGTATCACCATGGACAATTTTGCTGAAAACACTGACTTAATTAGGCTGATTAAGAATAAAAGCAGAGGTCCATAAATAATTTTTCAACCCAGGGAATGGTTGTTACAATGGTAAATGGAATTCAATGTAAACTGTATATATGTCTCTCCCTGGCTTTTCTTCGCGAACGAAGATTCAGGAAGGACTCATCCCGTGCTTTCTGCAAGCGTGCTGATGACTAAAAAGGCCAATCCAAGATAAACAAGTCTGGTTGCAGAAAGCACAGCAGAAGGTCTCCTTGGGTGATGTTTCTGGGTTGTGATTCTTTCTGCGTTGTCGTTTCCCTTCAAGACTTGTTCTCAAATAAGGCTGCAGCATTGTGGATAGTGTGTCTCCATGCCTCCCGATGTGAGGCCAGGGTGAACCATTGTTGGTGATCAATTTAGCTGAGCCTGAGATGTTGTTTCAGGGAGTCCTTGTATCGCTTTTTTGGAGCGCCCCTCTTATGTTGACCCGTGGCAAGTTCACCGTAGAGTACTATTTTTGGGAGGCTATGGTCCTCCATCCTAGAAATATGCTAGCACTAGCAATATAGCAATAGCACTTCTATTTCTATAATGCTTATCGGTGCAAAGCACTCCCTAAGCAGTTTACAATGTGTTAGCTAATTGCCCCCAACAAGCTGGGTACTCATTTTACCAACCTACAGAAGGATGGAAGGCTGAGTCAACCTGGAGCCCTGCAGGATTGAATTTACAATGTTGTAGCTGCAGTACTGGCATTTAACCAGTGTGCCACCACTGGTTCTCATCAGTGAGAATTATGGCTCAGGAAATGGGGAAATGGATCACACTGGGCTTATCTGCATGGGCTAAATACCCCAACTTACCCCCATTTGTGAGCCCTGCAGTCTAAATTATGCAGGGCATTTGCTCTGTTTTACGCCTTGGCAGTCCTTATGACCCTCAGAGCAGAAACAGGGCTCAGAGGCGGGCAAGTCTGAGTAGGACTGTTTATTGCGATTTAATACAATATCTGCTTTAAACAGTTTCCACTGGGTGGGAATGAACTGGGCCCCACATGTCCGTGGGAGCCTGTCAGTTGTCACTGCAAGTTGCCTTTACTCTTCGGGTCTGGGAAGGAGGCCCACAGCATGCAATCAAGGCTGGTCACATGCAGGGGGCTTGTCACATGGTGCGGCCAGCTTCTTCTGGACCCAGCAGAGTAAGGAAAATGGCAGTGGCTGCAGTGGTGGCTGACATTCTGTTTAGACTCTGGCCTGTTTCCTCCAGGCCAATGTTTAATAAGAGTGGAAAATGTAGTTCAAAATATCGTGAGGATGACAAATGGGTGAAGCTTATGTAGACACTAACTGAGAATTTTAAATGTTAAGAAAGGGGGTTTCAGCTGCACGTTAGGAAGAATGTTCTGAAAGTATAAGCTATTTGACTGTGGAACAGATTGCTTTGTGAAGAGGTGGACTGTCCTCCATTACAGGTTTCAAAGACTAGATGCCTGCCTATTGGGAATACTGTAGCAATGTCTAGCCTTTATTAGCAAGAATTGGATTATGTGACCTTTGAGGCCAATTCCAGCCACATATTCTATGACTCTGTGAAAGGCAGCCCCTTATGTGTCATGCCACATGTGCAAGGTGTTCCAAAATGTGAAGTAAGAACAGTTGGGAAAGGTCTGCAGCTCAGTGGCAGAGCACATGTTTTTACATGCAGAAGGTCTTGGGTTCATTTGCTGGACTGCGAAAGACCTCCAGCTGAGACCTGGAGACCTACCATCAATGTGCATGTGTGTACGTGTGGTCAAGATCCTACATTGTGCTTGTGTAGTGTAAATCCATATTCCCATAGCTACACCATGGTTGTCCTACATCACCACCCTTCTGATAAATACTGACATTGTGCAACAGACTGTGTACCTGTCAATATACCTGTTTCTTGTTTCCTTGTGCAATGCAGAATGCACAGTGGCTGTTTCTGGGAGTGGGGGGGAAGGTACTGTCAAATAGTTACAGACCATCCAAGAATGTGGAGCTGCATGGCTGGAATCTTGTCAGTTAGTTCCAACTAGAGTATACCCATTCAATCAATTGTTAAGAGTGATGAATCAACACATATTGTAGGTAAATCCAGTTGAATCAGTGGCTATACATTGTTGTTGTTGTGTGCCTTCAAGTTGTTTCTGACTTATGGTGACCCAAGGTCTACCTACCATGGGGTTTTCTTGGCAAGATTTGTTCAGAGGGGGAGTTGCCTTTGCCTTCATCTGAGACAGAGAGTGTGGCCTGCCCAGTATCACCCAGTTGTCTTCCATGGCTGAGCGGAGAATTGAACCATGGTCTCCAGAGTCATAGTCCAATGTTTCTACACCACATGGTATGAATAATAAGATTTAGGCTCCTGTAAAATGGTTACATTTGTGCAACTCCACTTACACAGCCATGAACTGGATATGTCCATTGTGCAATGCTCATAAAAGTACACCTGCAGGTGTAAAATTGTTCCTCAGGTGTGTGACACCAACAGGATTGCAGAGTCCCATTGGTCACACCTCACCTGGTACACTGGGTCTAATTCTAGGCACCAAAATTCAAGAAGGATGTTGACAGGCTGGAACGTGTCCAAAGGAGAGTGACCCAAATGGTGAAAGGTCTGGAAACCATGACCTATTAGGAGTGGTTTCAGGAGCTGGGTATTTTTATCCTGGAGAAGAGAAGGTTAAGAGGTATCATGATAGCCATGTTTAAATACTTGAAAGGATGTCATGTTGAAGAGGGAGCAAGCTTGTTTTCTGCTGCTTGAGAGAGACTAGGACATGGAGCAATGGACTCAAACTACAGGAAAAGAGACTCCACCTAAACATTAGAAAGAATGTCCTGACGGTAAGAGCTGTTTGGCTGTGGAATGTGGTAGATTCTCCTTGTTTGCTGGTTTTTAAACAGAGGCTGGATGGCTATCTGTCAGGATTGCTTTGATTGTGTATTTCTTGCATGGCAGAGGTTTGGATTGGATGGCCCTTGTGGTCTCTTCCAACTCTATGACTCTGTGCGTGCATTTGTGTGTGTGTATCTCTACAACAGGAAGATGAAGAAGTACATTCCCTTCTCCACCACCAGTATGATTGGTAATGGAGGCATAATGATGTAGTTAAGATACATCTTTTATTATTTACTCATCAATCGGATTTCTATTCCACCAAGCAGGATGCTCAAAGTGGCTTGCAAATATATATGTGTGTGCACCTTGTCTCCTTCTGTTTTTGAGCTGTGTCCCTGGGGAAGATTGGTACACACCATGGGCAGGTGATTCCTTTGCCCTAGTTGGCCAGAAAACTAAGGCTGGCTCTGACATATGTGGATTTCTCTTGTGTCCTCAAAGCTCTTCACATTCATGACCAGTAAACCTGATAAAAATGCTATAGGAAGCCATCACAGATCTAGAGTGCAGGTGTAATATAATTTCTGGAAGTTCATCTCTGCTTTGCTCCAGGCCTCTTATGTCCTGTACCATCAGTACAGTGAAGTGACTAAAGTGACTAAAGGCGGGCCGTCCCTGAATAGATACCCGGCCATCAGAATGAAAAATCTAATTTAGCCTGATCCTGAAACAACCACTGTTTATGGTTTATTGTTTATTTTTATTTTTAGTATTTATTAAGTATGTTTTTATTTTTTGGATTTTTTAATTGTATTTTAAGGGGGGGGATGAAGGGTCTTAAATGTATATTTTTAAATGTTGTAAGCCGCCCCGATTGCGTTTTGTAGAGGGGGAGGATATAAATAAATTGTATTATTATTATTATTATTATTATTAACCCAATGGGAATCACTTAGCAATGAAGTTAGAAGGGCATGAAAGATGGTTGCTAGCTATGCAGACTTCAGCAACAGCCAGCCCCAGCTGCTGCAGAGTGCAGCTCGAGTCATCTGGGGAGAAACCAGCCTATTCCTTTTAGATGTCAGACCCTGGAGAAGAGCCTATACTGAGGGTCAAACTACCATAACAGAGCTTGGAAAAATGACTTTTTGGACCTCTCAAAATCCCACAGCCAGCATGGCCATTGAGTACCTGTACTTCTGAAACACATGTGGAGTGGATTATATTACATTAATATATCCCTGGTTGTGAGTCTTCAGACTTTTTCGGATGTCTAAAATGTAACGGAAGCAGCCTCGCCATGTTGCGAGGCTGCTGCGCTGCAGGGCGTCCCTTTCGCATGACGCTCGTCCCTGCCGGTACTGTTGTGGTACCACAGGGACATTTGAGTGTTATATTTCAGTGATTTTTACTCACGATCAACTTTTGTGAGTAAAAATTGCCGAAATATAACACTCAAATGTCCCTGAGGTATCGCAACAGTACCGGCAGGGACGGGCATCATGCGAAAGGGACGCCCTGCAGCGCAGCAGCCTCGCAACGTGGCGAGGCTGCTTCCGTTACATTTTAGATGTCTGAAAAAGTCCTTCAAGTCATCCCTTGCTTTCTTTTCCCCAATTTGGATCACCCCTCCCTGTAGTGATAAATCACACTCAAGGACAAACTACATGATTAATATCCCATGTACTTTCGCCCTCACTCGTTGCATAGGGATGAAGGAGAAATTTGTTTGGTTCACATTTTAATGCAAGCCAACCTTTGTACTTTGCATAACAGGATGTTCGCTTTTGGTAAATGCATTTCCCCATATTTTGCAATGCAGATTTTAAAAAGATTTAAAATGCATATAGTAGGGGGATGTGCTCACAAAAGTGAGCATATCTATGAAAATGATATCAAAAATTGCATCACATGAGAGAAAACTGCTTGCAAACAGTACATACAAAACTACATATAGGCAACAGGGTGTACAAAACTACATACGTTGGTAAACTGAGGCAGACGTGGGAAAGCCTGGACTTATGGAAGAGAGAAAATTAAATGTATAGATTGATATCCTTTTGTTTGAAGGGCGAAGCCATCACCTTCCCACTTTCTTGATCTCTGACCGTTTTGCTAACCTTCTCTGAGGCAACTACCTGAGTAAAAATCCTAACTTTTAGGGTATAGCTTCATCCCACTGCCACCATCGCTTTCTACCACAAGGATTGTTCCTAATAATCTGAGGTTATTCATCTGCAATCTGGCCACCTTCAGATGGGTTGGACTACATCAGTGACTCTTAACCTTTTCTTTATCAGGAACTCCCTTTAAATATCTTTTGTTGCTGTGGACCCCCAAGGCTTAACTCAAGATTTAAAACAACAACAACAACAACTTTTCACCATCCATTAAACTTTCCCTCGGAGGCACTGGAGGGGGAGGGAAGACTTTTCTTCTGCTTCTTCCTGCAAGCTTGTGGCTGGAGTGGATTGAATGACAATGTGCAGGCCAAGCCAGCCATTGCCTTGGCTCCTGTCACGTGGCTGCTCCACTGAAGGCAGGAGGTGGGCCAAGCAGCCTTCAAGCCTTCACAGACCCCGTGTGATGACATGGTGGACCCCTGGACTACATGTTGGCTGGAGATGAAGAGAGTTGTAATCCAACATTTTTGGATGACCCCAGACTGCAGAAAGCTCTGTTACATCCAGTCTCTTTCTGATTTTTCCATCATTCCCCTTTTAGCATGCCCCACTATGACTCTGCGAAATTCCATAACTGAACATATTAGACACTTTTCAGGGTCACTTTGGCTGGGAGGTTAAGCAGACTGGAGGTCAGCCAAGGGACATGATGACCTGGGATGTGTCTAGAAATATAATGGTGGGAAAGCCCAAGTTACGATTATACTGAAAGCCCCCACAGTAATGTGTTTATGCTAATGACCCAGTCATGAAGGGGTATGGGCTAATCCTTTCTTCCAACCTTGGGCGTTTCAAGCAATAATTCAATCATGCAAACAAGTGACCATTCCTCATTCCATACCTTACATAAATGTCTCCTCACAGCCACTCCTGTCCAACCTTATGAGGTTGTTGCAAGACCATCAATGTTTTAATTAAAGTAATTAGTTGAGTTTCAGTTCCTTTTGTCTATCTGGTGGGAAAGCCATCCAGGCTTTGTCATAATCAGAGTAGCCCTTCAGGATATGAAATAGAGTATAAATATTAGGGCCCAGACCCCAGCAAAGTGTGCCACAGATGGACCCTGTCATTCTGCCAGATTCTCTGTGCCACCTTAAGATGCCAGTTTGAGTATCTGCATAGAACTCTCCTTCCCAAGACTGGTAACTATCACCCTATCTTTCTGGACCTCTCTTTATCCAACCTTCCTGCCTTTCTTTTCAATAGCCTTGTATGGTTCTTAAGACTGTATGTTTTGAATGTTAGTGTATCCCCTATGTTATTTCAAATAAAAATACTTTGTTGTACTTCAACTGGAGTGCTCTCCTACAGTTAGTACTGGTATACATAGGTGAAAAGATCTCTGAAGTTACTCAACTCTCACAGGCCTCCTGCTTCAGCTAATAATTCCCCCAGATATTACAGGAGATTTTGGCATCACAAGTGGGACTCTAATGCACCCCACACCTCTTAGGGTAACACCCGCCACTCAACACTATCCTCTTTCAATCTATCTTCCCCTCACAAGTTTTAAACTAATCTGTCTGACTCACAATTCTCAGCTGCAGATCTATCATGTAACACAAGCTTATTCAGAAAGAAATTTCTTTAGCTCCAATAAAGATTCCCGAGGTTTAGTGTGTGTCTAGGAGATCAAGGGTGGTGATGAAGGAGAAAGAACATATTCTTTCATTTTTTCTTTTCTCTATGAAACAAGAATCAAATGAAATTTCAAAAATTAGAAAATCAAGCTTCACCAAATACTATTATAAATTAACATTTTATTATGGCTCTTGTAAATTAACATTTTACTTCTCCACCTTAGTAAAAATAAATAAATAATAGAAAACAATTGGTTGGGCATGAAGTATAATCTTTTCTCCTCAGCATTGCAGGGCTTCTGTAGTGGTCTGCAAGCATTTATTAAAAGACTCCACACTTGGTTCCATTTTTAACCTCTACTTTCATTAGCCTGAGTTCTGAAGCTACGTATTTTTAGTCAGTAATGTTCTCGCCCTTTGTTATTCAAGAAGAAAATTGAGGTGAAAGAAAGGAACTTGTTGCTGTCTTCAGTATGAGGTTGGAAACTGCAGGCCTCGGAGTGCTTGTGTTACAACACAAATAGACTTATTAATTCTGCAGTAGCTGCTTACTTGGATATGTGTTTTATGAAAGGTTTTTATGCTACATTGAATGGGCATCTACTGTGGTAGCAGTTATTAAACCAGTTCCATGATTAAATGTTCCACAGAAGGTCTGTTCAGGTATTAGAGACTACACACACACTAATCCCCCTCCCTATGTATCCTCTACAGACTCACTTATTTAATTCCTATGTGCAAGGGCAAATAATTTCAAAAGTGTTTTTCCTCCTGAGATGGAGAGTTTTTGAGCATTTTCCCCCCAATGATTTTTCATATTTTGGGGACTTTTCTTTTTAAAAAATCATCTACACAAAATAATTGTAGGATCCTGCACTGAGCAGGAGGTTGAACTCGGTGGCCCATAAGGCCACTTCCAACTTTATGATTCTATGAAAAAATAACACATCTGTGCTGAAATCATTGGCTGAGATCCTGCATCAGAGGCTATGATGCATAACTTTTTGGTGATGGAGTTATGTCACTCACACAATAAGCAACCATGCTAGTGAATTGCGATGATGCACAACAGGGCATGGGACAAGTCTCTCATTATATTGCCAACACATTGTGCCTCAGGGTATGTTGTAAATCAGGGCATGTTGTTCTTCAGAAGATGTTGTGCATCAGGACACATTGTGCAACAGGACACATTATGCATTGGGACATGTTGCACAACAAACCATGCTGCTGGCTCCAGTTGCACAATGGTGTGATGACATAGCTACATCTCCCTCCCCTCCCAAGAGTAAGAACATTGCACAATGGTACAACTCAACTTTACACAACCATAAGTTGGTTTATGATGATGTAACTTCCCAACAGGATGATGGCCATTATGTTTTGCCCAGAAAACAGTGCCCTGTTTACAAAATCCACTCTTTTCTGCACAAAAATATTTGTTTTTGCTTTGAGTGAACAACCCCCCCCATTGGCATTTAACCGTTTCCAAATGGGCTGTCTAGATGGGTTGAGGTGAGAAAATTTGTAAAAAAAATTTCTGTTTTCCTTGTGTGTGGAGCAACTTTCTGAAAAGGAAAGCCTCCTCTAGCTGCAGAAGCTCTTCACAGGATTTAGAATGCTGATTGTCCAGGGATTCAGATCTTGCAAAATGTCTCTGTGTATAGATGAGCTCTTCTCGTCAGAAAGTAAAGGCAGGGCAAGGAAGGGAAGGGGCTATTCTGTTCCTTACTTTGGATATGTAATCCATAACACCTGATTAGAGCCATGCAGAAACCCACTAGAGCAGGGGTGATGGGCAAAGTGCATACCTGGCTGCTGTCAGACTGTAACTCCCATAAGTCCTAGCCAATGGTGAAGGATGCTGAGAATTGCAGTCTAACAATATCTGGGGGACTGCAGTTTGCCCACCCCTCTGTGGCCCTCCAGGTGTTTGGGACTACAGCTCCCAGAATTCCTGACCATTGGACCAGCTGGCTCAGGCATCTGGGAGCTGGAGTCCAAAACACCTGGAGGGCCACAGGTTGGACACCACTGATTCTAGGTTCCAGATTCCAGAGGAATGGTTGAATCTTGCTTCAACACCTGCTGATGAGACAATGAGACATCAGCTCTGAGGACAGCATGCTAGCTTGCACTGTTCTCCAGTACCTGTTTCTTATCCTCCCTCTGGGATCTGCCACCTGAGGCACCCCCCTCATACCTCCTAATGGGAGGCCTCCTAATGGCAGGAGCTGGTGATCCTCTGCCTTTCATACATTTAGCACAGCACTCACTAAAGCAGTCCGTTTAAAATACGTTAAATACATGCTTCTATTGCCTCTTGTCTTGGGACTGCCTACCCATCCTCCGCACCCCATTATTACAAACATTGCAATTACTCCTTCCTCCTTAGCTCAACTGCCTGCTTGTTAAAAGGCAGCAGTAATAAAACCCTTCATTTAAGAATTCATCTGCCTTGAATAGTAATCAAACCTCATCTATTTCAGATCAGCAGCTTGCCTGGCGTACTTGGGGCCATTTAGGACCCCCTCCCTTCTATGTAGAGTTGAAATCCCACTGCAGAGCAATTCAAAGAGAGCTGGCATGGTGTAGTGGTTCGAGTGTTGGATTAGGATTTCAGGGGACCAGGGTTCAAATCAAAATGGCCTTAACAGATTAGAAACCTGGGCCAAAACTAACAAAATGAATTTCAACAGGGAGAAATGTAGGATATTGCACTTGGACAGTAAAAATGAAATGAAGAGATATAGGATGGGTGACACCTGGCTTGATGGTAGTACATGCAAAAGGGATCTAGGAGTCTTAGTGGACCACAAGCTGAACATGACTCAGCAGTGTGATGCGGCAGCTAAAAAAAGCCAATGCGATTCTAGGCTGCATTAATAGGAGTATAGTGTTTAGATCTAGGGAAGTAATAGAGCCACTCTATTCTACTTTGGTTAGACCTCACCTGGAATGCTGTGTCCAGCTGTGGACACCATAATTCAGGAAGGATATTGACAAGCTGGAGCGTGTCCAGAGGATTGCAGCCAAAATGGTGGGATACCATGTGTGCCACACTCTCTGAAGCCAGGAAGGAGGCCCTCAGCATATGTTCATATGCTGGTCACATGCCAGGGGGCCTTGAACATGTGCTGGGGACCTCCTTTCTGGCTACAGAGCAACAGAGGCAGCAGCAATGGCAGAGGTGTCTGGCGATTCAGCCTGGCATGCAGGTATGGACCCTGCATTCCCGTGCTGGACCCATCTGGGTTTTCCTGCATGACATGGGTTTTCCCAGGGGTTATTTTGAAACTTTAAAAAAGGGTTTACCCCTGCTTCGCTTCAGACATCATTAGGACACTCCGGAGGCAAATCAGGGCAATAGTCCTGTGTCATTTGGACTGCCTGCAAGCGGGGATGGAGGGGGGGGGGAAGCTGGGGTTAATTGCCCATCTGGACAAGCCCTTAGCCTGACTTTCTTCTATAGAAACTATTTGACCCCTTCTCTTGGAGTTATTGTTTAGAAAGTATTTATAAACTTTAGGTACTTAGCTTGCTTAAGTCTTTTCTTTTTTTAAAAAAATAGAGTCATTTGTCTCACTTACACATCTATCACCTCTGATCATTTACTGAATCTAAGCTTCCCCGCCTAAGATTTTTGGGCTGTCAACATCTCAAGGACAAAATTCTGTACTGAGTTTTTATGACTAAATAGTGTGCTGAATTAGTTCACTTTAGAGCCAGTGTGGTATGCTGATTTGAGTATTGAAATGGGACTCTGGACACTAGGGTTCAAATCCCCACTCAGCCATGGAAAATCAGCAGATGACCAGAGCCAAATCACACACTCTCTGCCTCAGAGGAAGGCAATGTCAATCCTGCTCTAAATAAATCTTGCCAAGAAAACCCCATGATAGGTTAACCTTAGGGTCCCCATAAGTCAGAAATGACTTGGAGGCACGAAACAACAATAAAGGACTTCAGATTTACATTGAAGTATTAGAGGGAGCAAGGTTGCTTTCTGCTGTTCCAGAGACTAGGACACAGAGCAATGGACTCAACTTACAGGAAAAGCGATCACACCTAAATATTAGGAAGAACTTCCTGATGGTAAGAGCTGTTTGACAGTGGAATATGCTGCCTCGGAGTGTGATGGAGTCTCCTTCTTTGGAGGTTTTTAAACAGGCTGGATGGCCATCTGTTGGGAATGATTTGATTGTGTATTCCTGCATGGCAGGGGGTTGGACTGGATGGCCCTATGCTATGATCCTATGGTCTAAGTCTGTACTCTAAAATCTGACCCAGATGCAATGGTACAATGGCCTGGATGAAAGGAATGGACAAACAGCGCGCTACTGGAAGCTGGTTGGACCCAAATAAATAGATTCAGTGTTATACTCCAAGGGAATTCTCTTTCACACTGCACAGTTATAGCAGTTTGATATCACTTTAACCGTCACGGTTGCATCCTGCAGGATCTTGGGATGAGCAGTAATAACAACAACGAGCAATGAATGAACCACAGATATTACACAGACAAAGACACACACACACACAATGTGGTTTTCCCAACTATCTTCTGCCTGAAATTCATTTCCTTAGTTGTTCAAAAGCAGGAGCAAGCCATGTTCACTCGTTCAATTTGGTAACCCATTACCAAAGAAGTCACGCTTCGTTCTAATATTTCCAGATCACTGGTTTCTTCCTTATACATAATAATAAATAGCATGAGATGGCTGAGAGGAAATATATATTACACTCCTGTTTCTCTACAAATGCTAGAACTGCCTGATTGCAATAATTTTATATGGATAAGCTTCCCTTTTTATGTGGATAACATTATACCAAGATCTAAATTGGGCAATCTTCATATAAAACAAATTATTTTATGTGCATGATATTGTTAGGGGCCACATTAAAAACATTGTAACAATCCCCACATCATTAAATCCACATTTATCTCTAAAAATATCTCTAAATTTATGCTCCATTTTGCTAATATCTACTGTATAATTATTGATAACTAAATATTTAAGAGTTTTAAATTTCAAAGCAATTTCTCTAAATTAGGCTCTAAACAGGAGGCATTTGAGACATAACACTTTTAAACAAATTATTAAAATGTTCCAAGTTAATGGATTTGCTAGTTCTTCTACGATGCTGCATGCTTTTTTAAAATTGTCAGTTCAATAATAATAATAATAATAATAATAATAATATTTATTTATACGCCGCCCCTGTGCTAAAAAATCAACCGGGGCGGCTTCCAACAATTAAAACACTACAATACTGACTAAAAGCACCACCCACACCCACCCTCCCCCATAAAAAGACATTAAACAATATAAAGCCTCTCTGAGCTTTGTTGTTGTATTAAAATGGGAAAGATATACATTTTCTAAAATAACCACATGTAAGGATCTGGGAATCATCGAAGATTGTGTTAGAAGTCAGGCCAGTGGTTCATCTATTCTGGTATTGTCTACAGTGAATTATGGCTGTGTTTTAGACCAGGATCTTTTTAAACCCTACCTGGGGATGGTGAGATTGAACCCAGGAACTTCTGTAGGTCAAGCGAGTCTCAGCAGACTGAGTTATGGCCCCCTCCTTAGCAGACAACTCTGTTAATCCATATTCTGAGTAAAGGTCTTCTTATAAAATGATCATTAAATTCTTGATTGACCAACTCTTTATTATAGCATAAATATGCATGCCAATTTCAGGAAGATATAATTCAGGCATTTTTATAGATCAGGGTGGGCAAAGTGTAGGCCACATGCAAATCCCTGGGGCCTTTAGGTGTGCAGAAGGTATTTCCACTATATTCCACCAGGGGCCAAAACAATTGCAAAAATGTTCAGATTTTTTTTTTTTTTTTTTTTTTGGCCTCCAAATGCCCAATTAGGCCCAGGAGGGACCTTAAAAAAAAAAAAAAAGATTTGAATAGGAAGTGACTTCCACTCACTTCCTCTTGTTAAAAAGAGCCTCTCCTGGGTCTACCTCGTAAAATGGCCCAAGGAGCCCCCAAAACATGGTGAAAGTGCTCCCCATGTCTTTGGGGCGGGTCTTTGGAGTAACGTGAGGACAAAAATGATTTTTTTTGTGTGGGAATGCATGCAATGAGGGGTGCAGTCCTCCAAGGTCTCCTGGGGCCTGATGTGACCCTCACTCCTGGCCTTCTAGTTACCCAGACCTGTTATAGATCAAGAACTGGTGGGTTTCCAGGCCATGGAGCAGATGTGGCCCACAGGGCCTATTCTCCTGGCCCACTGTCCTTCCTCCCATGCAGAAATTAGTTTAAAAAGCCCAATTGCTGCACAGGGTTGTTTTTGTTTTCTGTTTGGAGCAGGGAGGTCAAAGCTGACAGGGAGAAAATCAACTCGTTTGAAATGTGGTGCTGGAGTAGAGTTCTGTGGGTGCCATTTATAGCCTAAAAGACAAGTTGTGATGTCCCTGTCTTTCCCTACTCAATGAAGAGGCTTCTGTATGAATCCAAGTAAGCTTTATTGAAGTACAGAAGCAGCACAATAGACAGTCATTGCAAGCTCTGAGGCTTTTCCTCAAAGTTACATGCTTAAAACAGTTCATTGTTACCCATTCCCCCTCCCTTCATTTAACAGCATCCTTTCTCCACAGTAACAGGCCAGTGTCCTTAAATCTCAGGATCGCTTCCTCCACACTGGTCTCTCCTCCCATTTCAAAACATCCTCTGAGCATGGCTCCAGAGCTGGCCAAGCATTCCAAAGCATTCCAAAGAGCTGGCCCAACATTAATGTGGCAGAGAGGTTTCTTTAAGGCCTACTTTGATATAAATAAATGCAAAAGCAAACTAAGCCTGAATTTTGTCACAGTAGCACACTGGTTCCTCTGAGCATATCAAGAGGACCAGGCAGCAAAAGCTGTTGTAGCAGAGTTGCAATCACTGGGCAAAGAAATGAGCACACAGACACAGACGTGTGTCTAAACTATTTCTCTTTACTAAAACATATTGTAGTAATATTTACAATGAGTCTGAGGAGATTATCACACAGGTAAAATATCCCAGAACAGGGACGACAGGAGATCACTAAAAGGCTTACCTTTTACACAACATCGTCCCTATTCTGGGATGCTCCCATTCTGCTCCTGTTCCTCCCCTGTTTCCTCTTATTCATGGAAAAATCCGTGAATAAGAGGCCCATTCCATTATTATAATGGAATGACGGGTGATTGAACAGGAGCCCCATTCTCCTCCCAGGATGACAACGGATCGTGACATCACCGGGAGATCCCTGCTGGACACTTCAGGGTGCGATCGGGACAGAAAAGTAAGTAAAAAAAAAAAAATTCCCCTCCCTGGGTAGCAGTTTCTTTTTAAAATATGTTTTAGTGTTTGTTTTCTTTTTTGACAGCTGGGGGGTGGTTCTTTTCAAATTTCCCTCCCGGCCGTTCTGTCACGAGAATGGCCAGGATTTGAATTCCCGGTCGTAAAAGCACCCTTGCAACAGCTGCATTTACGACCGGACAGGGAAGGGAGGGGGAGCCCGTTCCTGTCGCAGAATAAAAGTAAGTGTATGAAACTTTTTCCTTTATTCCACAACAGGACTGGGCGGGGTGGGTGGGCGGGGGGGTGTAGTGGGATGGAAACGGACCCGAAGGGTCCGTCTGATAAACTCCTGAGGCTCCTAGCATACAGACTACATATCACAACACAATACACAGCGCAGTCCTGCACTGTAAATTCCAGACTGGATGCATGCAGTCTGAGAGCTAAATCCAAGTCAAGACAAGTGCAGAGACAGAGTGGGGTGATCTAGTTACATAGTACAGATACAGTACAGTCATGGGTTATACAGTTAGTGGTTCCCACACACATTTTTGATACTGATAAGACTTAATCCTTCCCATGTCTTCCAGACATAATCTAGATATGCTCACCAGCTGCATTTAGCCTGCTCACTGCTGGCCCCTGCAGGTTATACCATATCATACTAGCACTTTATAGTATAAATTTCCAATGATTGTATATTCTTTCACCTTGACAAATTTTCTCTAGAAGCCACCCACCACATCATCCAAATCATTGAGAAAAATATTGAAGAGCATCAGCCCTAGGACAGAACCCTGCTGCACTCCATTTGGGACCGCCTTCCAATTTGAAGCATAGCCACTAATGACAACTTTTTGAGCATAGTTTTTCAACCAATCATGGATCCATCTGATGGTGTTTACATCTGTTCCATATTTAGGCAGTTTGCTAATCAAAATATTACATGGGACCTTAACAAATGCTTTGCTGAAATCCATATAAATGACATCCATAGCATTCCCACCATCTACTAAACTAGTGACCAGGTGAAAAAAAAGATTAATTTGGCAGGATTTGTTCTTAACAAACCCATGCTGGCTCCTACTAATCATTGCATTACCATCAAGATATTCACAGACAGACTGCTGTACAATCTGCCCGAATATTTTTTCCTCTTATTGAGGTCAGACTGACTGGCCTGTACAGTAGTTCTCTATGGAAAAGTGCCAACATGAGATTAAAGCAACTGCTCCCTCCATCTTGCACTCCCAGTAACTGTTTATCATACTGCCTTTCATACTGGAGGATGGGTATACATATATATATATATATATATATATATATATATATAACCTTCTTGACTAGTAGCCAATGAAGGTTCCATCCTTTCAAGTGAGGGAAAGGCTGAAAAAAGGTCCCTCTGCCCTGTCATAGATTATGTTTGGTCTGCTTTATTTTATTCCTGTAGTCTCTAGATATAATCTAATTCTAGCACTTGAAACTTTCACTACTCAGTCAAACAGCAAAGGTAAGACATCAATCCTGCTCAGTGCCACAGAGAATATTTAGAAGATAGTCCAGTTGTTATCACTTTAAAATCATTCACTTTTTATAAAGCAACAGAATCCCTTTCAAGGAATTGCTTGGTGATTTCAGCTGATCTTATTGTAGATTTGCTTTGTATGCAGTGATAAAACTACACAGATCTCTCCTGTTAGACTTAAAGCTGATATTTATCCATTTAAATTCTAAAACAATCTGAACCCTATCTTTTAAAAATGACACTTACCTGATCTCAACAGATTGGAACTGGTGAAACATTTTTAATTTTGAAAAGCAACACACTCCCCAGTGACAGTGTTAAATTTTAAATCTCTCTCTCTCTCTCTCTCTCTGGCTTGCATTACATTCATGTGTAAAGTTTAAAAATGTTACTTTTTAAAGGTCTGTTCTAAGACAGTGGAGATTTTCACATGGGCTATATATCCCGTGTCTGGAACGGAACAGGGTTGGGAAAGGTTTTCCCTTTTGGACGACGTCCACCCTGTTCCATTCCTACATTATGCTTGTTCTGTTTTCTCCCCGTGATATAGTAATCACGGGGAGAAGTTGTTAATAGTCACCCGGTTCCATTACTGTTATGGAATCACGGGTGTGCAAATCGGATCCCGTCCCTGTTCTGCAATAACAGGGACAGGGGAGGAACTCTGTGGCAAGCACTTCCTGCCATGATCTGGACAGCCAGGTAAGTGCCACCCTTCCTGCCCCCCTTCCTGGGTTACTTATATATATATATATTATTTTTATTCTTTCTTTTGACAGCTGGGGGTTTTTAAATTTGAATTTCCCTTCCGTTCGTTCTCTCACGAGAACGAGCAGGAGTTCCCCCGGCTGGTCGTAAAAGCAGCTTTACGACAGCTGGATTTATGGCCAGCCAGGCAAGGAGGAAGGAGGACTGTTACTGTGCTGGAATGGAGGTAAGTGTGTGAACATTTTCCTCCATTCCATTGCAGGAACGGGAGAGGAGGTGGCAGGACAGAATCGGGGCTTTTAGCCCCCGTGTGAAAATCTCCAGTGTCCTCAGCATGGCCATGGTTGTTCTATGGTCCCCTCTGTCTCTCCTTCTCCTTCACTCTGTTCTTCTGACCTACTAGTTGGCTAGAGACAGGCATTTCAAACCCAAGATGAACCCCTCGGATCTCCCTATGACAGTGGAGCAGTTCCAGTCATCTTTAAAATTCTTTGACAATCCTCCCGCCACGCTGGGTGATCAATCCCTCCACTAATATGGCGAAAGGTTTCTCTTCAGGATGACATTGCCAACCAGAAGTCTGGTTTTAGTTCCAACTTTAAAGATTCTGTCCAAGGTGCTGATCCTATTGTGGGGCTGGAATTCACCTTGGATAGGGCCTTTAAAATCCAGAACAGATTTCAGCAAATCCAGCATATCTACCTGGGAGCGTTTCAGATGGAAAAACATTAAATCTGGCCTTGGTAAAAAGTCTACGATAATTAATGACATAGTCCCTTAGACTGCAAGGTTATATCCCTGCAATAACCAAGAAGTAGAATACATGAAGTGCATTCTTTTATCTTGTAGATTTTATAAGCAGACCTGATAACGTGATTAATCCATTAATGGTGACTCTACCAGGAAAGTCGGGCCAATTTTATGTCAATTCTTAGTAGAAAATAAGATTCCCAGTGTAATTTGGGTTGTTGTTTGGTTGAAGTTTTTTTCCCCCTCAGAGGTGGTCAGGATCACAGAACAGTTAACTTCCGTATGAGGGGAAAATATCTGAAATAAGTTTTGTTTATATGATTTGACCAATTATTTTTGTGCTCTTAAATCTGTTATATATGTTGTGAATTTGATTTTGCTGGGTCTCTGGGCTGATATAAAGAATTAATTGACGTGGAACCCGCCTTGGTTGCCACTGAAGGTGATTCATTCTATGCTGAAAGCATTGGCCACAATCCTGCACCTTCAATGTGACTACCATGACAGAGCTCCATCATCATAGGCCAACTCCACACTCCACAAATAGTCCAGTTTGAAACTGGATTGTTTGCAATGGCTTCTTCCTATAGAATCCTGGGACTTGTAGTTTGATAAGATCTTCAGCCTTCTCTGTCAAAGAGTGCTGGGGTCTTACCAAACTACAAATCCCAGGATTCCATAGGAAAGAACCGTTGCAAATAATCCAGTTTCAAACTGGATTATTTGTGTAGTGTGGATGTGGCCCTAGTTATGTTGATGGTGCCACCCTCCTCCCAATTCCTACCTTTCCAGCCTTACTGTGCTCCAACCTAAACATTTCAGAATCACTGCAGATTGGTGGTGGTAGGGCTTGCAAATGATGTAGTCTCTTGGTTGCATGCTGAGAACAATCAACTAGAGAAATCCCTCACGGTCCTACCATAACTGCTTGTCCTTGTGCACCCTGTGACCAGAAGAGTGCTATAACATCAATAGCAGTACAGTGTCTAGATCAAGGGAAGTAATAGTACCACTCTATTCTGCTTTGGTCAGACATCACCTGGAATACTGTGTCCAGTTCTGGGAACCACAGTTCAGAAAGGATATGGACAAGCTGGAGCGTGTACAGAGGAGAGCAACCAAAATGGTAAAAGGTCTGGAAGCCATGCCCTATGAGGAGCGGCTTAGGGAGCTGGATATGTTTAGCCTGGAGAAGAGAAGGTTAATAGGTGACATGATATCATGTTTAAATATTTGAAGGGCTGTCATACTGAGGATGGAGCAAGCTTGTTTTCTGCTGCTCCAGAGACCAGGACACCGAGCAATGGACTCAAACTACAGGAAAAGAGATTCCACCTCAACATTAGGAAGAACTTCTTGATGGTAAGAGCTGTTTGCAGTGGAATACACTGCCTCGTAGGGTGGTGGAGTCTCCTTTGGAGGTTTTTAAAGAAGCTGGATGGCCATCTGTTGGGAGTGCTTGGATTGTTTATTCCTGCATGGCAGGGTGTTGGACTGGATGGCCCTTGTGTTCTCTTCCAACTCTGTGATTCTATGATCATTTGCCAATGCTTCAGAAAATTTTCAATTGGGGTGCTGATGGGCTGGGAAGGTAGGTTTGGGGGCTCATGTATGGGTTCGTCACCACTGTAAATGTGAATCCAGCAGTTATGAGATTGTAAGTCCAATTTATAACTGCTGAACAGGATGTCAGCCTGTCTGGAATAGAATTCAGAAACATAGCCATGTTAGTATGATAGCCCTGTTTAAGTATTTGAAGGGGTATCACATTGAGGATGGAGCAAGCTTGTTTTCTGCTGCTCCAGAGACTAGAACATGGAACAATGGATGCAAGCTCCAGGAACAGAGATTCCACCTCAACATTAGGAGGAACTTTTTGACAGTAAGAGCTGTTTGGCAGTGGAACACACTCCCTTGGAGCGTGGTGGGGTCTCCTTCCTTAGAGGTCTTTAAACTGAGGCTGGATGGCCATCTGTCAGGGATAATTTGATTGTGTATTCCTGCATGGCAGGGGGTTGGACTGGATGGCCCTTGTGGTCTCTTCCAACTCTACAGTTCTATGATTCTATGATTCTATGATTCTAGTCTGGAATATCAGTATGCAAAGGGAGCTTGTAGCACCTTTGAGATTAACAGAGAGAAAGAAGTTGCAGCATAAGCTTTTGTAGACTTAGGGTGCATCTACACTGTAGAAATAAAGCAGTTTGACACCACTTTAACTGACATGGCTCCTTCCTACAGAATCTTGGGATTTGTACTTTGGTGAGCCACCAGCACTTTTTGGCAGAGAAGGCTAAAGACCGTATAAAATGACAAATCCCAGGATTCCATAGGATGAAGCTACAGCACTTAAAGTGGTGTCAAACTGTGTTATTTCTACAATGTTGATGCAGCCTTAGGATATTTTCAGACAACACTGTTATAGTGTTACTATTCTACTTTATTTGCTATGGCTGCCACCTCTTGAATCTTGGGATTTGCAGTTTGGGGAGGGGCATTTACAACTCTCAGCCAGAGAGGTCTTAGGCCTCACTAAACTACAAACCCTAGAATTCCACAGGAGGAATTAAAGGAGCAGTTAAAGTGGAATAGTAACACTATAACAGTGTAGTCTGGAAATCTTATTAGTCTGCTTCATCAGATGCATAGAGAAGCGGCAGCTGATGGCTGCTGATGGTTCTCATGTTAATGGGCCAGTGAATCCTTTTTGGCTTTTGGGTAGCTTTAAATGAGCTGTGTGAGGAGCTCAACCTGTTTTGGGGAATATGATTCAGCCCCTTGGATACCTCCTTTTCAGTCTGAACTAAAACGTGGATTCACTGATCTGCTGACATGGAATTCACCAAAGCTACTGAACGAAAAGCAGTTCATGTTCAGACTATTTATCCATCTAGCCTTGCACTGTTCTTTCAGACATCCAGCAGCTCTCAAGTCCTTAGTCATTCATGATTTGAGCCTTTTTAAAAAATGGAGACACTAAGGACTGAATCTGGCACCTTCTGTGAGCAAAGCATGTGCTCTTCCACTGAACTATGGGCCCTTCCTACTCAGATTCCTGCTGCTCTAGATTTTCCTCCACAAAGGATGTTACACAGTGACAGCCAACATTAGGGTATCGTGCTCTTCCTTCTTTTCCCCCACTCTACTCTGTCTTGCTAGAATGCTGAGCCCTCGTATATGTATCATTTCTGATCATTTGCTGCATTTCCAGAAAGTGTGATTACATTTTAAGGGCAAAAAGAAAAGGAGAAAAGATGGTAAGTTCAGGTTACCACTAAGATAACAAAAAATTCATAATTGTTTAACACCCAACCCCCACAACGATCAAGCTAAAAGCCAGCTTGTGGCAGAAATTCTGTACATGTTATTGGTGAAGCTTTTCATCCTGGGAAAACAGCAGGATTGGGTGGATGGATTTACAGTGGGATCAGAACAAGAAAGGAATACCCCACTGCATGTGTTCTGGTATGCATCTTCATGCCCCCCAGGATTTAATTTTTTTCAATTGTTGTTGTTAGCTGCCATCAAGTTGACTGACTTATGGCTGCCCTATGAATGAGAGACCTCTAAGTCACCCTATCATCAACATCAGGTCTTGCAGATTCAAGGCCATGGCTTCCTTGATTGAGTCTATCCATCTGGAATATGGTCTTCCTCTTTTTCTACTGCCTTCTACCTTACCAAGCATTATTGTGTCTTCTAGTGAGTCATGTCCTTTCACAATATGTCCAAAGTATGACAATTTAGTCATCTTGGCTTCTAGGAAGAGTTCCGTTTTGATTTGCTCTAGGACCCATTTATTTGTCTTTTTAGCTGTCCATGGTATCCGTAGAACTCTTCTCCAGCAACACAATTCAAATGAGTTGGTTTTCTTCCTATCACCTTTCTTCACTGTCCAGCTTTCACAACCATACATAGAAATGGGAAATACGATGGCATGGGCCATCCTGACTTTAGTATTCAATGATATATCTTGACACTTCAGGATCTTGCTAGTTACATCACAGCTGCTCTTCCAAGTCCTAGTCTTCTTCTGATTTCTTGACTGCATTCTTCATTCTGATTAATGCCTGAGCCAAGGTATGGAAAATCTTGAACTATTTCAATGTTCTCATGGTCCATCTTAAAGTGATGTAAATCATCTGTGGTCTGTGAGTCCAGAGCCGTGGTGCACCAAGAAAGAGAATGGCCAGGTCCTTCTGCAGCACATTTTGGCATGGTTGGGTCTGTGATATTTATAACCCATTTTATGCCTTAAAGGTGTGTTCTGGCTACAACAATGGCTAGATGGTTCTCCCAAGGGAGGAACAAAGGAAACCGAAACTCAACTGATGTTTTACTTATGGAATGGTGTTACCCAAAGAGGCCTTGGAAATTCCAAGAAAATATCGAGTTTCTAATATGTTGGGGAAATTAGCAGCAACTAGACTTAGCAATGCAAAAGGAGGCAACAGAGAAGGGAATCTTAACACCTTTGTATACCCCTAGTCCCTCTGAACAGACACAAACACACACAAGATGAAAAATTAACAATAATATTTATTAAAGACATAAAAATAATAACACCAAGCATGCACACATTCATACAGAAAGCATTCACACAAGACCACTAGGAATGGAAGAAAAGAGGTTACCAGAGGGATAGGTAGGGAGATTTCTGGGGGTCCGGAGTTTGTTGATCAAACTGGCAGAGTGGATGGATGAATCTGAGTGGTTGACACAGAGTAACAGAGTTTCCCCTGGAAATGGAGTTTGTGCATCCTGGCTACACAGAGGGGCAGAGTGTCCCCAGGAAATGGATTCTGTGCACACTGAAGCAGACTTTGGAGGTAATATTTATACTCAAAAATATGTCCTAAGAGGAGCAAGTTCTCTGGTCTGAAACAATAGATTCCAGGAGCCTTCAAGGGTTGCACAATGACAACCTGGTCTTTGATAATAGGTGCCCAAAGATGCTAATGTGTTGTAATGTCTGATGATTGGTTTCACAAAGCTTGAGCTGCCTTCTCTTAAGGTTGTGGGATTAAGGAAGGGAAATTCGAAACCAGCACACAAAGGATTGCTCCATCAGTCTATTGTTATTGTCTACCACTTAGGTATATAGTTGAGACTGTGTCCCTTTGACCTTTTGATGTTTCCCTCATAGTTTGGAATTTGTCTTTAGTCCTTCCTATGGGCAAAGCATGGCCTTCAGCATATCTCTGAAACCATCCTGCTCTTCCTTGTGGAAGACCACATTAAAAAACCAGATTATTCATAAGCCAATTTTGGGGTCTCTGGGGGCGGGGCTTATTAGGGGCATTAACAATGAATTTGCGACAACCTCATGGGGTTGGACAGGAGGGGGTATGTGAAGAGAGCTATACCAGAGGGAACGGTTACTTATTTGCATGATTGAATTATAGTGTGGGATGCTCAGGGTTGAGAGAAACAGATAAGCATATATCCCTTAATGACTAGGTTGTTAGCCTAGTCCATTAACTCTAGGGGCTTTGCACCTAATCCTGACTTAATATTTCACACCCTTATAGGGAAGACACACGTCTCAGGTCATTATGACCTTTGACTGCCCTGTAATATACCTGGTCTATCAGCCAACATGACCCCAAAAGTGTCCAATATTTCTAGTTATGAAACCTCATGGGGAGGGGTAACAGGACATGGTAACAAACCTATTTGGGGGATAGGGTTCAGGACTTTGGACAGACCCTTTAAAATTTGGAATAAAACCGAAAGCAGAGTCACAGCTCCACTGATATGGAAGCCATAGCTGACTACTGGACATGGCCACTGACATTTACTAGGGTCTACATTAATGAAAATGACTGATGCACTTCCAAAGGTAAGGAAGTCAAGGATGAGGGAGCCAGAGCTGAGAAGGCCCTGATTTAGATCAATGCATCTTGGGCCACAAACCCCCTCCAAAGATCTCTATAGCCAGGCTGGTACATATAAAAGTCCTGCCCATCTCCGATCTTATATTTGAATCCAATACCCTAGGAGTTAGTTCAGAGTTGATTTTCTATATCATTGTATTCCAGGTCTATTTTCTTTTCCTGTTCAAATGATTTCAAGCCACATATGCCATCATTCTCCTAGATATCTGTTGGCATAAGCCTCATCCTCTTCAGTGGGGCTTGTACGGAACTCAATGCTTGGAGGATCAACTCACTTGTCTAACCTGCTTTCTTTATTTTAAATTCTGTTTTTGAATTGGAAATTTATCTTGCAGAGCAACAGGCTGAACAATCTGCTCAGGGCTTGCAGCCAAACTGAAAGCACCCCCAACTTTGGGGGTGCGCCATGTTCTTAGATCTTTTGTATTAAAATGGTGCAGTTGTTGCAAAAGTTGTAGTTTTGTAAACATATATCTGCAATTTAAGAGGAAGTATTCTTTACATGATTCTTATATGCCACAAACAAAACTCCATGCAAATTCCTGGTAGTTTTTCCACTGCTTTCATACTGTGTAATTTCTAAGAGATTTTTTTTTATTCATAGAATTATTCATAGAATTGAAGAGTTGGAAGATACCACAATGGCCATCCAGTCCAACCCCCTGCCATACAGGAATACACAATCAAAACATTCCTGACAGATGGCCATCCAGCCTCTGCTTAAAAACATCCAAAGAAGGAGACTCCACCACACTCTGAGGCAGCTCATTCCACTGCCAAACAGCTTACTGTCAGGAAGTTTTTCATAATGTTTAGATGGAATTTCTTTTCCTGTGTTTTGAGTCAATTGCTCTGTGTCCTAGTCTCTGGAGCAGCAGAAAACAAGCTTGCTCCATACTCAGTATGACATCCCTTCAAATATTTAAACATGGCTATCATGTCCCCTCTCAACCTTCTCTTCTCCAGGCTAAACATACCCAGCTCCCTAAGCCACTCCTCATAGGGCCTGGTTTCCAGACCTTTTACCATTTGGGTCACCCTCCTCTGGACATGTTCCAGCTTGTCAATATCCTTCTTGAACTGAGGTGCCCAGAACTGGACACACTCATATTCCAAGTGAGGTCTGACAAAAGCATGGGATGGCAGCTGGCTTTGAATTTGGTTTAAGGATTCTAGTAAAAACACAAGCCAGAATTCACTAAGGCAGGGATAAATGAGTAACTACCATCATTCCATAGCAATGTAGTAATTCCACCCCCCCCTGCCATTCCCAACTTACAGAACAGTAGCAGCTGAAATTGACCGGGTCTGTTCCCCTGGTGTTTGGGAAGCAGCTTGCTGACATTCCCATCCCCTTTCATGAAAGTGATCTTTGATGTGAGGGGGAATAGCAACATGGACCCTGTTCCTGCCTGTCGGAATGGAAACCTGGGGGAATTTCCTGGTCCCTATGATCCCCTAAACTAGGGAGTACATAGGGATCATGAATACAAACCAGATTTTGGGCTGCATCAATAGAAGTATAGTGTCTAGATCAAGGGAAGTGAGAGTACGTGCGAAAGGGATCTAGGAGTCCTAGTAGACCACAAGTTGAACATGAGTCAACAGTGTGATGTGGCAGCTAAAAAGACCAATGCAATTTTGGGCTGCATCAATAGAAGTATAGTGTCCAGATCAAGAGTACTAATAGTGCCGCTCTATTCTGCCTTGGTCAGACCTCACCTAGAATACTGTGTCCAGTTCTGGGCACCACAATTCAAAAAGGATATTGACAAATTGGAGCATGTCCAGAGAAGGGCAACTAAAATGGTGAAAGGTCTGGAAATGATGCCTTATGAGGAGAGACTTAGGGAGCTGGGTATGTTTAGCTTGGAAAAAAGATGGTTAAGAGGCGATATGATAGCCCTGTTTAAGTATTTGAAGGGGTGTCACGTTGAGGATGGAGCAAGCTTGTTTTCTGCTGCTCCAGAGATTGGAACACGGAGCAATGGATGCAAGCTCCAGGAACAGAGATTCCATCTCAACATTAGGAGGAACTTTTTGACAGTAAGAGCTGTTCGGCAGTGGAACGCACTCCCTCGGAGCGTGGTGGGGTCTCCTTCCTTGGAGGTCTTTAAACAGAGGCTGGATGGCCATCTGTCAGGGATGCTTTGATCGTGATTTCCTGCATGGCAGGGGGTTGGACTGGATGGCCCTCGTGGTCTCTTCCAACTCTGCAATTCTATGATTCTATGATTCTATTCTGCCTTGGTCAGGCCTCACCTAGAATACTGTGTCCAGTTCTGGGCACCACAATTCAAAAAGGATATTGACAAACTGGAGTGTGTCCAGAGGAGGGTGACTAAAATGGTGAAAGGTCTGGAAACCATGCCTTATGAGGAAAGACTTAGGGAGCTGGGTATGTTTAGCCTGGAAAAAAGATGGTTAAGGGGTGATATGATAGCCCTGTTTAAGTATTTGAAGGGGTGTCAGATTGAGGATGGATCAAGCTTGTTTTCTGCTGCTCCAGAGACTAGAACACAGAGCAATGGATATAAGCTCCAGGAACAGAGATTCCGCCTCAACATTAGGAGGAACTTTCTGACAGTAAGAGCTGTTTGGCAGTGGAACACACTCCCTCGGAGAGTGATGGGGTCTCCTTCCTTGGAGGTCTTTAAATAGAGGCTGGATGGCTATCTGTCAGGGATGCTTTGATCGTGATTCCTGCGTGGCAGGGGGTTGGACTGGATGGCCCTTGTGGTCTCTTCCAATCTATGATTCTATGATTCTATGAATGTGTAACTCTAGGCTACACATTTGTAACTGTCTTAGTGGATTTTGGCCATAAAAAAAATATATATATACATATGGTGGTCCCTCTGTATTCATGGATTCTGCATCCATGGATTTCACTATCCATGGCTTGAAAATATCCATCCCACACCCAAGATTCCCAAAAGGAAACCTTGATTTTGCCATTTAATATAAGGGACACCATTTTATTATGCCTTTGTATAAGAGACTTGAGCACCCATGGATTTTGGTATCCATGTAGGCTCCTGGAACCAACCCCCAGTGCATAACAAGGACCCACTGTATTAAAATATAAGTTAAATAAGATGATTAAAATGCCAACTAAAACCATTTAAAGCCCACATTAAATGATTGGTATGTTGTACTGGTCCACCACTTTCAGATGTAAGCACAGGCAGCCCAAGACATTTCAGTACTAGAAGCAAGACCAAATTGGCACCCACTCCCACTCTGTGGGCAAACACTAACCAAAACTGCAGCTGAATTTTTCTTCAGTACTGGCATGGGAAAGCATAGTCTATCACACCTGAAGGCAGCAGGCTAACATAGAGGATGCAGGGAAGGCGTTTGGCATACAGCTCTCTCCTCCAACACCTTCCTGACACCTCCCGACATCTGCCACTTGAGACAGTGACTACACTTTGCCCAGTGATAGGCCTGGTCCTTGTTAAGAGGGAATCAATGTACTGAGGGCTGAACTCTCCTTGTCTTGATGTTGATCTATGAAAAGCCTTCATGGCAAATATTTCTGAGGAAAGAAATTCTGGCTGGAATCTAGTTAGTTAGTCCTGACTAGAGCACACCCATTGAATCCATTGTTGAATGGCGAGTCAAAATATAGATAAATTCTATAGATTCAATGGCTCAACTGTAGTTGGCACTAATAACAGGATGGACCCTTCATTTGTTTTTGTTTTTTACTTTTCTCTTGTATTTATTTATTTATTTGTGTACAGCCCCGCCCTGCCGTATCCATGGAACCAATATCTGCAGTTTCAGTTATCCATGGCTGGAAAAATAGGGACACATACCACAGAGTTGTGCTGACCTCTCTAGAAATTGCTAGGTCCTCCAACACAACTCTATTGTATGTTTGTACCAGAAATCTTTTATTTTAATAGGGGTCGCTATTATCCATGGTTTCACTTATAAATGTTAAGTCCAGGAATGTACCCCCGGATACGGAGGGGGGACCTGTATTTAGGGTATTTATATCCCACCCTTTAGCCAAAAGGCTCTCAGGGCAGCTTACAAATCATTAATTTGACAGTTCCCTGCCCTCAGCTTGTAATATAAATAAGCCATACCACACAAGGAAAAGAGGAGGCAGTGCATGAACGGATTTAGTCCAGCAGATGCTGGCTGCTCTCCTCTCTCTCAGAAGCCAGAACAGTGGCAGTTAGAATGGTGGAAGGGGCTTTCACCAGACACTGGGGGCCAGGCACCATGGAAGTGTGCCTGGGTCCTCTCTTTTAATGTTTTCATAGAATCAGAGAATCGTAGAGTTGGAAGTGACCACAAGGGCCATCCAGTCTAACCCCCTGCCCTGCAGGAATACACAATCAAAGCATTCCTAACAGAGGGCCATCCACCCTCTGTTTAAAAACCTCCAAAGAAAGAGACTCCACCACACTCCAAGGCAGTGCATTCACTGCCAAACAGCTCTTACTGTCAGGATGTTCCTCCTAATGTTTAGGTGGAATCTCTTTTCCTGTAGTTTGAGTCCATTGCTCTGTGTCCTAGGGCCTATCTATATGGGGTGGGGGGGATTTGAATTGATGCATACTCACACAAATTTGAAGCAGGCTTGACTTGTCCTAATAGTGTTTGGCAAAATCGCTGGCATGCGAGGCTATCCGCTTTTACTGTTCCGATGGGCATGCCTGAGGTTCAAGATGGTGGCCTCAACTCATGTTTTTATTATTGTCTATTGCTGCTGCCAAACAGGATTTTTTTTTAAAAAAAGGCATATCTAAGGTGCGATAGTGCAATATTCCACCTAAATAAATGTAAAAAAAAAAGGGGGGGGCTGTTTCATTGCCTCGGCAAACTATTGCTAAGGCGAAAATCCAAAATGGCGGTTCTGGGGTGCTTGTCTTCTTAGCAAGCCCCACCCCCTGCTCCTGTCTGGCCAATCTGCTTTCTACTTCTACTTTTCTGGGGCTACGCGAATAAATTTGATTGCCTGTCCTAATGGTTAATTCCCCATGGAGTTTTAAAGAAAATATCGGCGAAAGTCCCAAAGGCTGTTTCCTCAAGGCTTATGGTGGATTTGGACCCCCTCCTTCTGAATATAGTGAAATTATGCAGGATCCCATCAGGACAGGTAGGATTCTAAGTAAATTCTAAGAGGATTATTTTCACCGTTTAGACAGACCCCTAGACTCTGGAGCAGCAGAAAACAAATTTCCTCCATCCTCAACATGGCATTCCTTCAAATATTTAAACATGGCATTCATGTCACCTCTTAACTTTCTCTTCTCCAGGCTAAATATACCCAGCTCTCTAAGTCATTCCTCATAGGGTATGGCTTCCAGACCCCCTACCATTTTGGTTGTCCTCCTCTGGACATGTTCCAGCTTGTTTTCAATGTTTTTAAACTTCAGCTCCTCACCTTTTTTTTTTTGGTCCTGGAGGGCAGAGTCAATTCAGTCATGACTATGCAACCTCTTTGTCCATTTTTAAGGCTTCAGGCAAATGAGCTACTTCACTAGGTGATGTGATCTGGTGTCCTGGCCAGCCCTACCTTTAGACAGAATGAGTAGATTACCTCAGGCAGCTGTTGCTGGGGTCAGCAGTGATACTGCTGCTGGGTCACAGACCAACTTCTTTTCCCCTGCCTCAGGCAGCAAAATGTCTTGTCTGATCTGATGTCTTTTTTTGCTCTAATCATTTAAAACTTCATGTCATGTAAGAAGCAATCAAAGAACTTTGAAGTATGTGCCTTTTTGGTACTCTCATCACCCTGAAAGCTTACCAAAGGGGCAGAATCTCATTTTGCATTCTGAGCTGGACTAGAAGTTTCTTGGAGAAAGGACGCTTGATTCATAATACATAATACAAGTAGCACGAGTTGGAGCAATTTGTATTCTAAACCAAGGAAAGACAATCGTCAGTGACATTACTAGTGTGGTGATTTTAGGCTTGTCCTTCATCCACTCCCTTTCACCTTCCTTGAGGCTCTAGAGTTGGTGGAGGAATACAAATCGAGCAGCATTTTACCATATCTCAGTTGTTAGAGCTAGCCTCCCCTGGCCTGATGCCTTCCAGATATCATAGAAATAATAATAATAATAATAATAATAATAATAATAATTTTAGTATTGTTTGTTTGTTGCTGCTGCCAAACAGCGATAGTGCGATCTAGTGAGTCCATGACACTAGTAAGAATCATAGAATCTTAGAGTTGGAAGGGACCACAAGCATCATGGGAGATATTGTCCATCATGGGAGATATTGTCCAAAGCAACCTAGAGGGCACCAGGTTAGGGAAGGCTGGTCTAACCTTGAGGTGTCGCATACAGAGCCAAGTATGCATCAAGGTAAGTGTGAGTTGGCAACATTTGCAGACTCAGGCTGAGAGTGCTCGTCTTCTGTCCACACACAGGAAGAGGGGAGGATGAGTGAAGCACTCTTAACTGATGGTTTCTAAATGCTGGGTGAGCGTTTCTGGTTTCACTCCTTCTCCCCTTTCCTGCATGGAGAAGAGTACGGTGAGGAGCCACAAGGAAACTTTCACCATCTCTGATCAGTGGTTGGAGATAGCAGGGATTCCCTTCAGGATTGCGCCAGAGGCTGAGGGTTGGAGGAAGGAGTGGTTTTCTACATGCCTCCAAGTGGCAGATGGGGGGGGGCTTCTATGGGTCATATAAGGACTTCTCCTCCCTCGATAGATGCAGTCCGTAACCCTACTTATAATTTCAACCCATCCTCTGGGATGGGCTCAGAAACTTTGGCTGAGTTTCTTACTTTTCTACTTGATAGTTTTTCCTTGGCCTCCTCAACATTTCATTTTATGATTAAATCCACCTTCCAGTACAATTATTGCACCTTCTACTGTTCCAGCTTTCCACATCCAGGTTGTAGCATCACTGCTTTTATGTGCTAATTATGTCCTTTTGCATAACTGGGCCACATGGCCTCTTAGATGTCATTGTTAAAAGTTCTGGGGGAGAAGTGCTGTCCCCACATGATAAACTGTACAAAATCACTCTTGAATCAGCAAATTTGCAAAACATATATACCAGAATCCTGTTGGTGTCATAGACCAGTGTAAGTTTCCTTATACACGTGGTTGTACTTTTCTGGCCGATGTGCAATGGATTTATTTCAGTTCATGGTTGCATAAATGGAGTTCATAATTGTAGCCATTTAGTAGAGTCATTAAATCAAGTGGATTTACCTACATGTTGAGTCTCCATTTAACTATTGATTGCATGGGTGTACACTAGTTGGGATTCACTCACAGGATTCCAGTCTTGCAGCTGCAGGTTCTTTGAATAATATTATTTGTCATTGCCTTCAGTGTGCAGTAGATCCTCTGTATCTGCAGGTTCAATATCTGTGGATTTGAGCATGCATGGATCATCAATGCACACCTAAAATGGTGGTTCCTATACTTTAAATGGCTGCTCCCATTCATTAATATGGGACTCTACCATCCATGGTTTTTGCTATTTGTGGGGGGTTCCAGAACCAAACCCTGTGGATACAGAGGGCCCACTGTACTGCATTATTCACTGGGATTGCCAAAACAACCATGGTGCATTTCACACCCCACAATGGGGCAATAAGCAGGCACAATGGCAGATACACAATCAGTTCCACAAAACTGGTATTTATTGGAACGTTAGGGTAGCATAACCACCCTGTAACTACATGAGTGTAGAGTTCCATTATGCAAGCATAATCTTGGCCACACTAATTTAAAAAATGCATTGTCACAGCAATCAAAGTAGTGGTTATAAAGGTAAAGAAATTATGTGATGAAATCTAGCACAAGAGATCAAGTATATGAAGTTGTTATGGCAATTGGCAGTGATTTATGTCTCCAGACTAAAAAAAAAGTGATGTAAGCAAGAAAGCTAAATATTGTCTTTGCAAATGAGAATATGGCCCAAATAGTATTCATGTCTACAGTTATTAGTCATCCTTACTACTATTAATTACCGTTTTCTTCCTTTATTTTGTTTCTAATCTCTCAGACTTGTTTAGATTTTGCTTTCTTAGGTTTTATATGGATAGAATCTAATCAACATTTACAACTTGAAAATTTGGATTAATCTGACCCATTGGGAAAGGTAGAATTACATTTCTGGCAATGATATTTTACGGTCAAATTCTTATGTTAAATATAGTTTAGTTCCTGCTGTATGTAGTCAACAGCCCCCAAGGATTAAGTCATGCCTGAATTTTGAATTCCATTTTTTTCCTTTTAATACAGTGAGCCCTCCATATCCATGGGGGGTTGGTTCTGGAACCCCTCGCAAATAGCAAAAACTGTGGATGGTAGAATCCCATATTAATCAATGGGAGCAACCATTTTAAGTATGGGCACTGCCATTTTAGGTATGTGACAGCACCATTTTAGATATCCATGGCTCCATTTTAGGTATGGGCACCAACTTTTTACGTATGCAGAGACAATCTGTGGCTGTTCAGATCCTCAGATACTGAACCTGTGGATACGGAGGGCCCACTGTATCTGCTTTGTTTGGGTGAAATACCTCTTAATAGCCAAGCAAGACCAGCTCAGTCATTAGGCAGAGTGAGGTGTCCATCTCCAATGGCAGAATGTGAAATGTAGCAAAATGCACTGACTGTCATGAAGCCCATGAAATTCTAGATAATTTCTCAAAGGGGGTGAAATGGCCAGCTTGTGGCTTTTCAGAACCAGCCAGACTTGAATGCCTAGCTTTAAGGGTTTCTTAGAGTCAACATTGTGGGCAGGCCATCCTGGAAGATCACTTGTGACACATGTGATCTCCCTTGGTGCTTTGTCTACAATGCCTGGCTCTGAGCAAGGCACCTGATACAGTGGCAGGGTGTGAAGGGGCACAAATTGCACCCCTCTCCATGAGATTCCTGCCACTCCAGAGAGTCTCACAGGCTGAAATGGTAAGCATGTGACTATCCAGAGCCAGCCAGGATCAAATGCCTGGCTCTGAGGGGTCCTCAGACCCAGGCATGTGGGCAGGATTCTTTGGAAAATTTCCAGTGGTACAGGTGATCCTGTGGCACCTTGGCTTCTGATGTCAGGCTCTGAAGAAGAACTGTGGCTGGCATCCTATTAGTGACATGCTTGGGTGTAAGTGCTGCTTACATGCATGTCTGTCCCATGCATCATCATACATCCGATGAAATGGAAAGGAGTCCATGAAAGTTTATGCTAGAATAAACCAGATAATTTCAAAGGTGCCACTGGATTCCTTTATGCCTTTTTAGCCTGTAGACTTTGGATTCTGAACACGTCTGAGATTCAGCATAGCCTCCAACATTTTACAGCTGAAAACCGGAACACCGGTGGCCCAGCGACATCAGAGTGTGGTTAAGATGGCAGAAATTATGAGGAAGAACACACAAGCTAGGAAAGGCTGCAGCAGTTTGTTTTTGCCTACTGGGAAGGGCAACATTCTGCCCCCATCATCCCTCTCTTTGCCAAGTTAAATGCAAACTACTTTTGCCTTTGAACTCAGTTTGCAGCAACAGAAGTAAGCTGAGGAAAAAGGAGGAGATAGGGAGGGAAGGAGAGAATCTGGAACATTTTAAAAGCAGTTGGAATAGTGGGACAGCAGAGGATTAATTGGGATTGTCCCTGCCAATTTGAGACAGTTGGCGGATATGAATCAGATATATGTTTGCATATTGTTCTGGTTCAAGAAATTTGCAGGTTTGGGAAGAATAAGAAATGGTACCTCCCTCCGAAATTAAAACAAATAACAGTTTTGCTGTCCTTTTATGACCCTCAAAATCAGCTGCCTGAGGCAGATGCCTTACTCTGCTTGAGAACAGGGAAGGAGACACTTTATTCCACTTAATGATACAGCTGGCTCTGTGATACTGTCCCTCCATTAATCTTCATGAGATTCCTGTTTGTGTTTACCCACTTCAATCTATATTCTCCACTTTGGTCCAGAAAGTCCCTCAAGGCAGGTTGTGATGCATCTGTTTATTTAATATTCTGCCTTTCTCCTGATATGGGGCCAAAGGCAGTGTACAACAGAGCTAAAACAAAATAAATCTGAGGATTAAAAAAATTGAAAACACAGTTAAAACAAGATATCATGTTAAAATGCCATTAAATGGGGTGTGTTAAAATCATTTAAAAACCATAACATTCAAGATGAAACATACTGCACAGCATATGCACATATCATAAAAAGATTCACCAGAAACACTTCACCATCAGATGCCTATGTAAATAAAAATGTATTTGCTTGCCAATGAAAGGAGAGCAAAGAGGGGGCCAACTTTGTTTCCCATGGAAGGGAAGTCCACAGCCTGGGAGCAGCCACCAAAAAGGCCCTTTCCCATGTCTTCACTGGGTAGGCCCATGAGACTGACTTTATCACACTACACTGTTATAGTGCTATTATTCCACTTCAAGTGCTATGGCTGCCTCCTGTGGAATTCTGGGGTTTGTAGTCTAGTGAGGCCTAAGGGCTCTTTGGCTGAGAGTTCTAAATGCCCCTTCCAAAACTGCAAATCCCAGGATTCCACAAGAGGCAGCCATAGCAGTTGAAGTGGAATAATAGTGCTGTAACAGTGTAGTGTGATAATCTAGAGAAATTCCTCCCTTGAAGATCTAAAGATTCTGGTGGGTTCATATATAACACTGCGTGGTTATAAAATAATTCCTATAAAATCAACGAAGCTAAGGCTGCTGCCACACTGTAGAAATAATACCATTTGACACGACTGTAACTACCATGGCTCAATGCTATGGAATCCTGGGATTTGTAATTTTGTGAGAGATTTAGCCTTCCTTGGCAGAGTGCTCTTGTGCCACAACAAACTACAAATCCATGGATTCCATAGGATGGAGCCACGATAGTTAAAGCGGTGTCAAACAGCAGCCTAAGTTGAAACCCTCAGCACATCAAGAAAAGCCATAACACATCAATATTCTAATATACTCTAAGGAAAGTCAAGGCAGCGGTGCCAATGTCCAAACAGAGAGCAGCATTAAAAACAAACCTCTCAGGTATCAGTTTGACACTGGGAAGAATCTCACCGCTGTTCCCTACTCTCTTGGTGGAATATCTTGATATGTTGAGATACCCCTCGTTCATGGAGGATGAGAACATTTCTGAGTATGCTTTTCACCTGTAATAAAAGGATAGATCAACCTTGCCCAACCCAGTTTCCTCCAACTGCATTGTCCATTGTGGCTACATTGGCTGGAGTTGATAGGAGTGTTGCAGTCCAACATATCTAGAGAGCACCAAGTTCTAGGAGATTATCAGACGTGGCAAAACCCATGTCAGAAGATTGCGAGGAGAACAGGAATGGGTAAGATTATCAGATGACGGCATCCTTCAGCATCCCAGTGGTGTAGCGCAGTTGTGAGTAAAGTGTCCCTTTTTATTAGTGGCTTGTTGTTGTCAATGAAAAAGTGATGCCTCATCTGTGGCAGAGCTATGCCCCAGGAACAGTTGAGGGTGCAGGCATCTGATAATGTCTCCCTTTCTGTTCTTGCTGTGATCTTCTGATGCAGTTTGGAATGCAGCCTTTTGCCACATTTCACTGCATCTGATAATCTCCATAGAAAGATGAGACATGGACATTCTCTCTGGCTTTTCTTTGCAAACAAAGATTCAGGAAGGACTCATCCCGCGCTTTCTGCAAGCGCGCTGATGACTAAAAAGGCCAATCCGAGATAAACAAGTCCAGTTGCAGAAAGCACAGCAGAAGGTCTCCTTGGGTGATGTTTCTGGGTTGTGATTCTTTGTTGCCTCTTCCACCTTTTGGACCATGAAATTGTCTTCCAGGCATGTAAGGAATTTGCTAGACCTTGTAGTTTTGGCTGAGTTAGATTGCCAGCAAATATCAGGATAGTTGAAGTCACCCATCACTACTACATCTCTCCTTTCTGCATGTATGTTCATCTGTTCTAGAAAGGCAACATCCAATTCCTCCGTCTGATTTGGGGGTCTGTAGTAGAGTCCCACAATAACATCCCTGTTGTTTCCCTCCCCTTTAATTTTTATCCAGATGCTCTCCACCTGGCTTCCAGTATTGATGTCATGGATCACTTCACTGGTGTAAATATCCCTGACATATAATGCTATTCCTCCTCCTTTCCTGTTTGGCCTGTTTCTCCTATAAAGGTTATACCCCTCTATTCCTACATTCCAATCATGAGACTCGTCCCACCAGGTTTCAGTAACGCCTATTATATCATATTTGTTTTGCAGTGCAAGGAGTTCTAGTTCATCTTGCTTATTTCCCATGCTCTGTGCATTAGTGTAGAGACATCTGAGACCATGTGTTCCCTTTACTTGCTCCCTGTGCAAGTTTTTTTGCCTCCCACTGTTGGGTCCTTGCGCTGTTCGCCTTGTTCCCTCTATGACAGTTTGACTATTTTCTCCAGCCCTTTTGCCTTCCAGAATACTGTCTCCCTCCCCCATTTGACTCAGTTTAAAGCCCTCCTGATCAAATTCTTGAGACTGTTGGCAAAAATGTTTCTTCCAACTGTTGTAAGATGCACCCCATCTCTTGCCAGAAGTCCCCCCGCATGGAAGCGCAGTCCATGATCCAAGAATCCAATTTGTTCCCGGCGACACCATCTACGGAGCCAGTTGTTTACGTCGGCTATTTTCCTCTCCCTTCTTGGACCATGCCCTTCAACTGGCAGAAGAGACGAGATGACCACCTGTGCGTTCATTTCTTTCAGCTTCCTCCCCAGGGCCTCATAATCTCTTCTGATCTTGGGAAAGCTGTGCCTTGCAGTATCATTGGTTCCCACATGGACCAAAAGGAAGGGGTAATGATCCGTAGGCTTGACGAGTCTTGTCAGCCTCTCGGTCACATCACAGATCTTTGCCCCAGGGAGACAACACACCTCCCGAGTCATCTTGTCAGGCCCACATACCACTGCTTCTGTACCCCTCAGCAAGGAGTCCCCCACCACCACCACACGCCTCCGCTGAGGCTTCGCAGCTGCTGTTCCTTGCGGTGTTCCTCTCAAGGTCCCCTGCTCTACCCCTGAAGTCTGTCCATGCTGTTCTTCCTCGTTGTCCTTGATAAGGGAAAGGGCTTCGAATCGATTCTGTAGCTGCAAGCTGCTGGAAGAATCCCTGGATTTTCTTGTTCTGTGTGTGACATTCCTCCAGCTGTCTACTTCCTGTGTCCGTGAAGTGACCCTCTCCTCCACAGCCACTTCCTCTGTGCGGTCCCCATCCAAGACTGTTCGTTCTGTTCTGTCCAGGAAAACCTCTTGCTCACGAATCTGTTGAAGTGTAGCTACCCGTGTCTCCAGCTGCTGTACTTTCTCCTCCAAGAGGGCTACCAGCTTGCATTTGGTGCATGTGAAGTTCTCCACGTCTGTAGACAAGAATACAAACATCGCACATGTGTTGCAAGTGACTGCTGCAGTCCCCTCAGTGTCCATGATGAGAGCTTTTAGGTAATCTAAGAACTCTTAGTTAACGCTGAGAATGCTAAGCTGTACTTTTAGGTCTGCTGTATTTTTGTTTGGTTACTGAAATTCGCGCGCCGTTAGGCTTGCGCCTCTGGCTCTTGAGGGTAAAAGGGGAAGGTCAGAAGTTCAAGCCCCTCAGCAACAAGCAGCCTCTCCCAACAGTTTTTTTAAAAAATTCAATCTCCCCAGTCAGAATGGCTGTTCAGAAGTTGCTTCCTTCTTCTCCCTGGCAGGAAACTGGCAGGAAACTTGCTGTCCAGAAGCTGCTCTCCTTCTCTCTGGCAGGAAACTGGCCTGGAAAGCCTCTGCAAGGACTTATATAGAGCTAGGCTCCCAGCTCCACCCCCTAATGACTCACAGGTGTGACTCACAGGTGTGCCTCACAGGAAGGCTCTTGAGGGTAAAAGGGGAATGTCAGAAGTTCAAGCCCCTCAGCAACAAGCAGCCTCTCCCAACAGTTTTTTAAAAAAATTCAATCTCCCCAGTCAGAATGGCTGTTCAGAAGTTGCTTCCTTCTTCTCCCTGGCAGGAAACTGGCAGGAAACTTGCTGTCCAGAAGCTGATCTCCTTCTCTCTGGCAGGAAACTGCTCTCTCTGGCAGGAAACTGGCAGAGGGGTCAGCTATTTTAGATCTGATCCTAACCAACAGAGACGACCTTGTTAATGGGGTGCAAGTGGTGGGATCCTTAGGTGAGAGTGATCATGTTCTCCTGGAGTTTGTTATACAATGGAAAGGAGAAGCCAGGCATAGTCAGACACGCATTCTTGACTTTAGGAGAGCTGATTTCAATAAACTCAGGGAAATACTGGGGATGATCCCATGGTCAAGAATACTAAAAGAGAAGGGACCTCAAGATGGATGGGACTTTCTCAAAAGGGAGATACTGAAGGCACAATTTCAAACAGTACCATTGAGGAAGAAAAATGGGAGGTGTCTCAAGAAACCAGGATGGATGACTAAAGAACTTTCAATGGAGCTAAGTTTTAAACGGAACATGTATAGGAAATGGAAAGGGGGGGAAATCACCAAAGAAGAATTCAAACAGATAGCGAACACGTGTAGGAGTAAAGTCAGAAAAGCTAAAGCGCAGAATGAGCTCAGGCTTGCTAGGGAGGTTAAGAACAATAAAAAGGGTTTTTTTGGGTATGTCCGCAGCAAAAGGAGGAAGAAGGAAATGATAGGGCCGCTACGTGGAGAAGATGGCAAAATGCTAACAGGGGACAGAGAAAAGGCAGAATTACTCAACACCTTCTTTGCCTCAGTGTTTTCAGAAAAGGAAAAGGAGGACCAACCTGAGGAGAATGGAACAGAGGACACAATAGGGGAAATCCAGCTCAAAATAAGTAAAGAGGTAGTACAGGAATACCTTCTTAATCTAAATGAATTTAAATCTCCAGGACCAGATGAACTACATCCAAGAGTATTAAAAGAGCTGGCAAATATAATCTCAGAGCCATTGGCAATAATATTTGAGAACTCCTGGAGAACAGGAGAAGTCCCAGCAGACTGGAGGAGGGCAAACGTTGTTCCCATCTTCAAAAAGGGGAAAAAAGAGGATCCCAACAACTATCGTCCAGTTAGTCTGACATCAATACCAGGGAAGATTCTAGAACAGATCATTAAACAGAGAGTCTGTGAACATTTAGAAGGCAATGCCATAATCACAAAAAGTCAGCATGGGTTTCAGAGAAACAAGTCATGCCAGACTAATCTGATCTCTTTTTTTGATAAAGTTACCAGCTTGGTAGATGAAGGGAATGCTGTGGACATTGCATACCTTGATTTCAGTAAGGCCTTTGACAAGGTTCCCCATGACATTCTTGCAAACAAGCTTGTAGAATGTGGGCTAGATAAGTTAACTGTTCAATGGATTTGTAATTGGTTGACCGGCCGAACCCAAAGGGTGCTCAGCAGTGGCTCCTCTTCGTCTTGGAAAGATGTGACCAGTGGGGTGCCACAGGGTTCTGTCCTGGGCCCAGTGCTATTCAACATCTTAATCAATGACTTAGATGAGGGAATTAGGGGCATACGTATCAAATTTGCAGATGACACCAAATTGGGAGGAGTAGCTAATACCCTAGAGGACAGGATCAAAATTCAGAATGACCTGGATAGACTGGAGAGCTGGGCCAAAGCTAACAAAATGAAATTCAATACGGAGAAATGTAAAGTACTGCATTTAGGGCGGAAAAATGAAATGCATAAATATAGGATGGGAGAGACCTGGCTGAATGAGACTATGTGCGAAAGGGATCTAGGAGTCCTAGTAGACCACAAGTTGAACATGAGCCAACAGTGTGATGCGGCAGCTAAAAAGGCCAATGCAATTTTGGGCTGTATCAATAGAAGTATAGTGTCTAGATCAAGGGAAGTAATAGTGCCACTCTATTCTGCCTTGGTCAGACCTCACCTAGAATACTGTGTCCAGTTCTGGGCACCACAATTCAGAAAGGATATTGACAAATTGGAGTGTGTCCAGAGAAGGGCAACTAAAATGGTGAAAGGTCTGGAAACAATGCCTTATGAGGAGAGACTTAGGGAGCTGGGTATGTTTAGCCTGGAGAAAAGACGGTTTAGAGGCGATATGATAGCCCTGTTTAAGTATTTGAAGGGATGTCACGCTGAGGATGGAGCAGGCTTGTTTTCTGCTGCTCCAGAGACTGGAACACGGAGCAATGGGTGCAAGCTCCAGGAACAGAGATTCCACCTCAACATTAGGAGGAACTTTTTGACAGTAAGAGCTGTTCGGCAGTGGAACACACTCCCTCGGAGCGTGGTGGGGTCTCCTTCCTTGGAGGTCTTTAAACAGAGGCTGGATGGCCATCTGTCGGGGATGCTTTGATTGTGATTTCCTGCGTGGCAGGGGGGTTGGACTGGATGGCCCTCGTGGTCTCTTCCAACTCTGCAATTCTATGATTCTATGATTCTTTCTGCATTGTCGTTTCTCTTCAAGACTTGTTCAACGTGAGTTCTCAAACAAGTCTGCAGCATTGTGGATAGTGTGTCTCATGCCTTCCGATGTGAGGCCAGGCGGACTGTTGTTGGTGATCAATTTGGCCGAGCCTGAGATGTTGTTTCAGGGAGTCCTTGTTTCACTTTTTTGGTGCGCCTTTCTTACGCTGGCCCATGGCGAGTTCACCATAGAGTAGTATTTTTTGTATTTAGCATCTGATAATCTCCATAGAAAGATGAGACATGGACATTATTCTCAGACCAAACCTGTTTTTCTCCCAGTTGATCATTTCCAGCCTGTAACCTTATACACAGGTGCATGACTCATTGCTTTTTTTACTGCCTGCATTTTGTCCCATTTCCCTATTCATCTTGGGAGGCCCTGTGATCCCTGTGAAATTAATTAATTTACATTAATATACTGTGAAATTAGTGACTCTGGTGCATGCGGTTATGCATTTTGCTGTTTCCCCTGTAGCTCTTTAAACAGTTTAATGATCAGTATGATATTTATTTTCAAAGCCCTTAATTTAATAAAAGTCAATATCTGCTAGCATGGTACGTTGCTGGGAGTCTTTGATTATTGAGATGATAGATTCATCGACAGATTCCCATTGTCACCCACGATATGCTGGTATACCAAAGAGATCTGTTTTGTAGCATGTTGTGAAAGATCAAAATGTTTGCTACTGATCTGTAAAAACACGTGGCTCCATTAACTATATGCACATTTTTAATTGATGCCTGCCTATGGCTGTGACTGATCTTAAAAAAAAAAACTAAAATGGTGAAAGGTCTGGAAACCATACCTTATGAGGAGAGACTTAGGGAGCTGGGTATGTTTAGCCTGGAAAAAAGACAGTTAAGAAGCGATATGATAGTCCTGTTTAAGTATTTGAAGGGATGTCACGCTGAGGGTGGAGCAGGCTTGTTTTCTGCTGCTCCAGAGACTGGAACACGGAGCAATGGATGCAGGCTCCAGGAACAGAGATTCCACCTCAACATTAGGAGGAACTTTTTGACAGTAAGAGCTGTTGGGCAGTGGAACACTCTCCCTCGGAGTGTGGTGGGGTCTCCTTCCTTGGAGGTCTTTCAACAGAGGCTGGATGGCCATCTGTCGGGGATGTTTGATCAAGATTTCCTGCGTGGAGAGGGTTGGACTGGATGGCCCTCGTGGTCTCTTCCAACTCTACAGTTCTATGATTCTAAATTGTCAGATGTGACAAATTTGTTTATGGTTTTTTTGGGGGGGGGTTGTGTATGTATGTGTGTGTGTGTGTGGATCATGCAATTGATATACCAAGTGATGTAGTATAAAAGCACCAGTTCAGTGTGGCTTGAAATAAAAGTGGAGTAAAAAGTTTGAATGCAGGTGTGTGAGTGGGTGGGAGGGAAAGAGGGAGTCCAGACTGAATGGTGTAATAGCCTAGGAATTGCCACCTTTCTTCAGGTATTCTGTACAACCATTTGCTGCCCAACCCATGAAATGAGGAGTCTACACACAGAAATAGATGAAATATAGGCCACTTTATTTAACTATATCCTATTCAATTCTTATTCCTTAAGATGTGCAAGAAAAGGCGGGGGGAGAACCCTAGTGTGGGAGCAGCTGGGGCAGGAGGTCTCTCCCAGACCCTCTGTTCCACTTCCCCTGGGTGAACCACCTGAGCCCCAGGAAGAAACCCAAGTTGTGGCTTGATCTCTGGCCAACCATCTACTGGAAGGCACCCCCTCAAGTCTCATGATCTCCAATGAGGGTTAAATCTTCAGGCCAGCCCAAAGGATATTCTCCTTCCTCACCCCCTGTGTCATGTGACTAGCCAGAAAGTTCCAGATAACTATCCTTCACCAAATGGATTCCATAGGTGATCACTGACTGCTGAAATCTCTCCCCCTACCCCACTACAGGGTGCCTTGGGGCAAGACCTTGTGGAAGGAGCCTGAGAGGTTTCTTCTATTGCCTGTTCTCAAGGCACCCTGTGACTGGGAAAACACTGCAGACATAGTTTCTCAGTGCTCCAGTTTCCAACATCTTGTATCATCATGTTTTTGTCAGGCTGCTGCTAGCCTACAAAGGTAGGTTTAGGTGGGAGCATTGTCAGTTGTAAACACAATGATGGAACTCCATCTTTATAGTTATGATGACAATGCAGGATCTCAACCGTTGTGTTGCATGGCAACACTGTGCAACTCGACCAAGACACCAGAGGTGCAACTAAATGCATGACCAAAAGGTGCAACACACATCCATGCACAATACACATCTGACTGTCCAATGGCATACATGTACAGCACTACTTCTGCATCTTTGAAAATGCATACATTCCTCATGGGACAAAAATGTCCAGCCTCTTCCATAGGGGAACTTATACAGGTGTTAAGACATCCAGAAGGATTCTGGCCAAAATCTACTACCTCAAGCAGCCTATTCCTCCAGCGATTTCCTTCCTTCGTGGCTGTAGTGTCCCTAGCCTTTCTTCTCAACTTTTTGGTCATGATATTTGTGGGGTAAAAGAAGTCATTTGTTGTTACAATGTTAAGGAATAAGAGTTCCCCGAGATGAGAAGAAAATCCCTGAAAGTCCCAGGTTTTGTCCCTTGAAAAAATCCATTTTATTTTGGAGTGCTACACAATATTTTCTTCATGCTGAAATATTTCCTGAGAGCTTCTGGCATTACCAAGTACTTCTCATTCCCACTTCCAAAGCTGATTTACTTTCCCAGAACTTTCCAAAATGGCACATATCAGTACTTGCCTCTGTTTTTGTACTACCTCAAAAGCAGAACATTTATTTAATTCATTTATATCCTGGCTATCAACATACGTAAAATAATACAAGTTAAAAAACGTTGTTGTTGTGTGCCTTCAAGTCATTTCCAACTTATGGCAACCCTAAGGTAAACCTATCATGGGGTTTTCTTTGCAAGATTTATTCAGAGCTGGTTTGGCCTTCCTTTGAGGCTGAGAGAGTGTGACATGCCTCAGGTTACCCACCAGTTTTCCATGGCTGAGTGGGGCTCCTTAAAAACCACACAAAAGTCAAAATAAACAGATTTTAAAAATGTATAAGTTATATTAAAATGCATTAAAAACTGCATACATACCTTTTAAAAACCTTAAGAACAGCACTGCACAGCATTACAAGCCCAACCCTTGTCAGTTTGTAAAAGCCTGGTGACATAAAAATGTTTTGACCTGTCATTGGAAGGAAAGCAAGGACAGGGCCATCCTGGCCTCTCTAGGGAGGGAATTCCAAAGTCTGGGGACAGCCATTAAGAAGGCTCTTTCCTTTGTTCCAACCAAACGGCCTGAGAAGGTGGTGGAACAGAGAGAAGAGTCTCTCCTGACCATCTTAGCACTGTACTGGGCTCATACAAAAATATACGGTCTTTCAAATAACCTGGAACCAAGCCATATAGGGCTTTATAGATCAAAACCAGCACTTTGAATTGTGCTTGGAAATGGACTGGCAGCCAATGGAGCTGTTGTAGCCAGCCCCAGTTAACAATCTGGCTGCAGCTCTTTGAACCAACTGAAGTTTCTGAGCACTTTTCAAAGGCAGACCCAGTTAGAGCACATTACAGAAATCCAACCAAGGCACGTTCCACTGTGGCCAGATATGATTTCAGGAACTGACTTCAGGAAACATAATTGGAAAACAGAGTCTCCTTCTTTGGAGGTTTTTAAACAGAAGCTGGATGGCCATCAGTTGAGAATGCTTTAATTGGGTATTCCTGCATGGCAGAGGGTTGGACTAGATGGCCCTTGTGGTCTCTTCCAGCTTTATGATTCTGTGATTCTATGTACTACATCTAGTGATGACTGGTAGTTTCCCTTCAGTGGAACAGTGACTCTTGCCTGGGTTTTATTCCAGTCTTTAAGAGACATATCCAAAGTCCTGAATTCTATCCCCAAATTAGATTCAACATATTAGATAGCTCTTTTGAAGCTCGGACTAAAACCCAGAGAAGACAGATAGGATAGATAGATAGATACTCATCACCCATGGACATAGAAGCCACCAGCTGCCATTGCTTACATCCTCCTCAAGCCCCCTCAATATTCCCATTCATTACATTATTTATGAAATGGAACTTTGCTCTGCCCTCATTATTTTTTAAAAAAGAGATAGGTTATAGGTAACCCTGTTACTTGTAATTTTCGTTATGCATGCACTCTGCTTTGAGGACACACCTTTAGCTTCTCCTCTATTAATAAATAGTACAAGATGGTTCTGGAAAGCTGTGTTGATGTAATGTGATTTAGCATATGTACAGAGGCCTATTTCTGTAGTTAGCCAGCCTCTTGGTGGGCCATGTAAATAGAATGCCAACACTTGCTGACTTTTTATGAGCTGTATGACACACACAGCTCTGAACATTGCCACCAAAGGCCATTTTCAGTTTGGGATCATGGCTACCTTTTCATTATAGCTGCTGAAGCAAGTGCCAGCTCAAATGCATTTGGCAGTTTTATTCAATGGATATATTAGATGTAGTTATTGCTGAAAGATGAGAGACCCTATTTGGTGAACCAAACTCATTTAAACCATTAATGGATCATGCACATTATAGAGGTGTGCAATGGATGAATGCTTTGCAATAGAGATGGCTGACTCTAGGTGTCCTAAGTGCTTTGCAACATGAAGCAGAGCAGCAAATGTCATCTCTCATCAGAAACAAAATCCTGCAGAGTTAACAGCTGTAACAGCTAGCAGGAATCACCAAAAGAGGCACAAAAGAGGGAGACCAATTAACCAGGGATATTACTAGGAAATATGACATCCTGTTGGTGTCATAAATGTGTGTAAGTTCCCTTGGTTGAACTTTTTTTGGCCATTGTGCAATGGATGTATTCAATTCATAGTTGCATAAATAAAATTTCCACAAGTATAACCATTCCACATGGGCTTATTGTTAATCCTAACCAGAATGGAGCCATTGAATCCATTGGATTTATCCACGTGTTGACTCATTTTTCAACAAATGATTCAGAGGGAATGCTCAGGATGGGATTAACTAATGGGATTCCAGCCATATATCTGCACATTCTTGGAGGGTAGTAAGTATTTGTGAGTGCCTTCAGTGTACTAATTTCTTCACTGGGATTGAGAAACAGCCACTGTGTATAACCTATTATTAACGGGAGATTAAACAGGCACATTGGCTGATACTCCATTGGTTGTACAGTGTTAGTGGTCAGCAGAAGGGTGGTGGTGGTAGAGCACAACCACTGTCTAATGATGTGAATGTACAACAGATTTAAACTACGAAAGCACAATCTAGGATGCACCGTGCACTATGCAAGCATGATGTAGAATTTTGGCCACAGTATCTATCCTCTATTGACCTTCCAAAACAGGTGCAGTGGTTTACCAGGCATGGGTGGTACTACAAAATGGAAGCAATTATCTCTAGAGTTCCTAGAAGCAGCAAATGTTATAAAGTACCCCCCACCCAATATCAGCAGAGGATATGCTCCTGGACGTACTGTAGACATTTATTCATGTATTTATTTATTTATTTATTTCTACTTTATTTATTTTCTAAATGTCTATATTGCTTATTAGTGCTGAAACACTCCCGAAGTGGTTTACAATGTAAAAACAAGTAAAAATAAGACAATTCAAAACAATTAAAAAGTAACAATTAAAATTATTTTTAAAAACATATACAAGTTAAAACAAATAAAAAACTCATAAAAACATGCAAAACCGCAAATAATAGTGAAGCCTATTGAAATGAATGACTTCTGTCCCAAGCATACTATAGAGTCACACTGGAGGACCTAGAGATTTCTAGAGAGAACACCCTCTAGGCATTTTCTAGTCCCTCCGGTGTGACTCTGTGGTCAACTTCTGGTGGGAGCATACCATAGAGTCATGCCCTAGAGAGAATATGTTTTTTGAGTAAGTGAAACCATAGGTACCAGTCCAGGGCATATGGAGGTTGTACTGTACTTTACAGAATTAGGCAACCCTAATGAACAATGGACTACAGCAACTGTCATCTCAGGAAAGATTATGACATTTGGGGCTGTTTAGCTTAAAAGGAAGATGAGCAAGGAGAGACAGGGCAGAGGTGTCTAAGATTATGCATGATGTGGAGAAAATAGATGTTTTAAATTATCTGACTTAACCTGTCAGCTATGTGGAAGCTCACTTAATTCAGGGGTGATCAAACCATAGCCCATGGGCTGCCACCTAGTCCCCACATATGTAGTCCCTAGAGCTCCCTACAAGTTCCCCAAACTGATTTTTTTTAAGTGTGAAAATCAAACAGAAAGCTCCCCAAACATGTGAAATTAGCCCATCCCCACAAGCACTGCAGAGCACAATATTAGCTTCAAATCCTTCTATTTTCCTCAGCAGCCCCTCTCAAATGTCACTTCCAGTCGCCATTTTGAGAGGCATCACTGAGGAAAAAGGGAGTATTTGGGTTTCTTGTGGGGTGTGTGGCCTGTCAGGGGAGTGGCTGGGGGAGAACTGGCCTTTGGTCCCCACACAGTTGCTCACCCCTGCTTTAGGGAGACACACCTATTATTATTTTGTTGAAGTCGAAGGCTTTCACAGCCAATATCCACAGGTGTTTTGTGGGTTTTTTCTGGGCTGTGAGGCTGTGTTCTAGAAGAGCTTATTCTTGATGTTTTGCCTGCATCTGTGGCTGGCATCTTCAGAGAATGGTGGCAGTGTGGGTGTGTGGGGTTTAAATAAATAAATCAGTAGTGAGAACTGTACAGCCTTACAGATGTTGTTGGACTGCAATTCCCAGTAGCCCTAGCCAATGGTGAAGAATGGTGGTAGTTCTACAACATCTGGAGGGCTGCCCAGTGCCACCCCTGGAAAATAATGATTATGTGGTGGTAAAATTGAGGATTGAGTTGGTGAACACATTTTGCTTTATCAGAACATTTTCCCTCCTCATCTGTAGACGGCAGCTTCCAAGGAACCAGACAGATGGGCAGCAAATGAAAATCAGGATAAGGGGAACCAATCTTCTGATAACCATTCCATAGATAATGCTGCAAAGGTAAGAATATCACCCATATTCTCTATATGTTTGATCACTTAGCCGGCTGCTGAAAAGAAACATTTCAGAATTGCACAGTGCTTTTGTTGGAAATTGTCTGCATTTATGAACTGGAGAGGATTCCATAGGCTACCTGGAAGCTCATATAATCCATTACTGTGTTCACTAATAGTTAGGCAGGTTCAAATCAAAATGAGACAGTGGATCTCCCATCTATGGCTGCATGAGCTTTCTCCCTGCATACAAATACAAACTAATAATTTCCAACTATTAATTGTTTTCTTTGTATGTGCTTAATGAAATTATATATATCTTTTTTAATATATATTTTTAATATATATTTGTACTGGCTATTCTCCTTTACGGGCCTGAAACATGGGTCACCTATCGCCAACACTTACGACTCCTTGAACGCTTTCATCAGCGCTGTATACGTACAATCCTAAATATACACTGGACTGATTATGTGATGAATGTTGCTGTCCTTGAGCAAGCAGGGATCACCAGCATTGAGGCCATGATATTGAGAACACAGCTGCACTGGGCAGGGCACATTTCTAGGATGGAGGACCATCGCCTCACAAAAATAGTACTCTACCGTGAACTTGCCATAGGTCAGCGTAAGAGGAGTGCTCCAAAAAAGTGATACAAGGACTCCCTGAAACAACATCTCAGGCTCGGCCAAATCGATCACCAACAATGGTCCGCCCTGGCCTCACATCGGGAGGCATGGAGACACACTATCCACAATGCTGCAGCCTTATTTGAGAACTCATGCCGAACAAGTCTTGAAGAGAAACGACAACGCAGAAAGAATCACCACCTGGAAACATCACCCAAGGAGACCTTCTGCTGTGTTTTCTGCAACCGGACTTGTTTATCTCGGATTGGCCTTTTCAGTCACCAGTGCACTTGCAGAAAGCGTGGGATGAGTCCTTCCTGAATCTTCATTTGCGAAGAAAAGCCAGAGAGAGAGATTTTTTAAAAATCACAATATCTTCAGCAGTCAAGTGGCTCCATTTAACAATACAATATAATTTACATTTCAGGGTAAATATTGTAAAATGTGAAGAACAAGTCCTTGAAACAAATCTCATAGTTTGACCCATTGTGCTCTGTTCCCCTCAGAAACAGCCCTTAACTCTTTGCTAACAGACTTAGCACTGGATGTTTCAGAGGGAAAATAGTCTACTGACCATGCTCTGTTTGCTGTAATTGAGAGAAGGGGGGTGGCAATCAATACACCCTCTGTTAGGATTTTGCAGCATACTTTATTTACACCAGACTCTCAGCAATGGCTAAAATAATAACACGAGTTATACTGACACCCACCAAAAAAAAAAAGGGGGGGGGAACTAAGGAAAGATACAATAGAGGTATATTAGATTATGCACAGTATGGAGAGAAAATGGATAGAAATTCCTCCTCTTTCTGTTATACCCAGGGGCAGCTGGCAGTATTTCTGTCAGGAGGTGGAGAATATTTGCTATTTTTTGTTTCCAGGCTGAAAAATGGGGCTCCTGAGAGTTAGGAAACCCAACTGGGAAGAATAACAGATTACTAAGATTCTTGGAGAATTTTCTCCCAGTATTTGAATGCCCCAAAGTGTTGAGGAGCAATCATCCTGCACAGAAAAACACATGTTTTTTTTGTCCAGAAACCTGCTTTCTACACAAAAGTATCATTTATGTGCAGAAAAACACCATTTTCTGCACAAGAAACTTTATTTTCTAAGCAGAAAACAGGTTTTGTACAGGAAAAAATTCTTTTCTAAACAGAATAACTCTTCCACAATCCCTTGAATATTAGGAGAATATAGTGGAAGCATATTCATTTTCTCCCACAGCGGGGGAAAAACCTACCATAATTATTCGTCGCCTCATGTGAGGATAAAATAGCCAAGGATTTGCATCTCTAGATCTGCATTTTAATCGAAATTTCATAGGCGCTATCCAAGGTGCTGAACATTGCATCCAAAATAGGCTCAGCTTCTTTAGACGACTTCTTTAAGCTTCAGACTAACACCCAGAATGGATTCACAGTCCCAATCACATGGGGCCAGAAGTTGCCACTGATTAAAGCAGAATAGAGGGTTACCCAAGGAAACTGACTGCCAGTGAATTCAGGATAGACAATTACTTTTTTTTTGCCCAGTTTTTAATGAATTAGTATTTGGTACCACAAAAATGCAGTGATGGTAATGGGCTAAGATGGCTTTCAAAGAGGCATAGACACTTTCATGGAAGAAGAATAAATAGCTAAATAGGACCTCCAGGTGCAGAGGCAGGTACCAAAGAGCTATAAGTGTGAACATGTGCCTTTCATAAACTGAGCTCCTCTGATGTGGTTTGTTGTTTCTCTATCTGCCCAGGGGCCTTTTCATACTACACAATGCACTAAGATTCCATTTTAACTGCCGTGGACCCATCCTATGGAATTCTGGGATTTGAAGTTTAGGAAGGTAGATTTAGGAATCTCTCTCCAGGTTCCTTAGGCTGCAGCTATGGCAGTGCAAGTGGAATCACAGTGCTATTATTGTGCTGTGTGGATGCAGTAGAATCGAAAAGGACTTTCTGTGAAACATCCATGGCTTGGTTTGGTCCTACTAGGTTAAGGTTTCTGCAGTTTTAGTCCTGCACTCATTGAGAGTGTTACCAAATGTGTTGATGTTCCTCCAAGTTTAAAAAAAGAATGTGTTATAATCTTCTGGTGCTGTGTGCTGAATTGAAGATAGGAATCCTTGGGTCCTAGAAGCTCAGTGAGTGTCCTACCCAAGAACCCATAAGAACAGAGTCCATTAAAATAGTGTAGACTCTTTTCAGTGTTATAGAACAAAGCTTCTTAAACTGTGGGTCACTGCCCCGTATGGGGTTGGTAACTGAATGTTGGGATTACGGGGTCACATAAAAATTTCTCAGGTGAAAAGGGGTCACGAGTGACAAAAGAAGCCCTGTTATAGAATATATCCTCTTGTAGATGCTCAGCTGACACTTCCTTTATCAGGTTTCTGGTACTAGGTGAAGTCAGTTTTATTTCACTGAGATGTTAATGGACAGTGAGCTTAATTCTCCCTATACCTCTGCTTTTATTGCTGTTTTATGGCTTGGTGATTTTATATTTTTTTACTTCAATCTAATATTTGTTGACATTTTATATTTGTATTATTGGCTGGCTTTGGAGCTTTTGTAGAAAGTCAGGATATTATTATTCAAGTGATTCTGATGATGATATGATTGCTACTACTTCTACTGGTTTGGGACATGTCATGGATATGTGGTCTGTGTGTTGCATCTTTTGAAGGACTTTCTGAGGAGGTATGACTGAGGGAAGGCTGTGTATTTTACACATGTCATAATTTGTATTCCTTCCATCCAGTTCTGTGATGACCACCTGGGACTGGGATAACTTCCAGCTCTAAAAACACCGGCTGGCATTCTGATTGGTACTTGTGTCTTTGTAAATGAGCTTATGTGTGTGCAGAATTGAATTGTTAATTTTCAACGTCTGTATTCACCTATGAGATACTCTGATGTTACAACGTTTGGACGTCAGTCGCACAATGGTAGCTGGTGGAGTGACTGATGTGAAATATGTAATGGATGCTAATAAATATTGGGGTGCTGCTTGATGAGCATCAGAACACTGGCAAGGAAGTGCCAGAGCACAATGGGAACACCTGGTGCATATCAGAACTGGCTGATGCTGTCTTCCCAGTTCACTAACAGGGTTTTGTTGTGCTTCTGCAACATAGCTATGGATTTGTAAAGTTATGCAAAGTAGACTGAGATGTAGGATCGCAGCCATCATTTACAAGTTATCTTTTTTATTATTATTATTATTATCTGTATTACATTGTGCCCTTGAGACATGCATTGATTCCTGGGTCATCTCTCAACCAGGTAATGCTCAGCACCAATCCTACTTAGTTTCAGCAAGGAGAAACTATTTAATGTAACTCAGAGCTATTGGGGGGGCACTTTTTCGGGAGTACTCTGTCCAACTGGCATGGGTGTACTTGTTGGTGTGTTCTTGGAGTTCTAGTCTTCTAAAGTAATTTTTACAAGCTCTGATACACCTTGAGACAGTATCCTGAATACTCTCTGCTTTAACAATTAATCTTTTTACTCAGGACTAGAAACTTGAGAAGTCATGAAGAGAAGCAGGAGGGCAGGCCACTAGACTGCAAGACACCAGAGTAGAGAATCAACTATGAACATTTAATGTAATGGAATCCTTAAAGGTATAGGAGCTCTTGTCAGGCTGCATGTTAGCCTCTCTAGGTGAAAATTAATTTATGGGGCAATACTATTTTACATGTTTTTTAAAAAAATGTTTAGGGCTCTGTTTGCTTCCCACAGCAAATTATGACATAGTTTCCAGATAACAGGAACAACACTGGATGCTCTGGGAGGTGAGATTACAGTTGTATTGACAAAGTAATGATAGTTATGGCTGTGTGCAGAGCAGCAGTGAAGGTGAATGGAGAAATGGGTTAATGCCATTAATTTTCTTTGCTACAGTTCTCCTTGGTAATATATAATCACCTTCCAGCCTGCAAGGTGGAAGTTAAGGGAGTCAGGGTTTCCATGATTATAAATCATGCAATATTTTTACAGGTTTACAACTTGGCTGGGACAATTCTCTCACTACAGTATTTGCTTTTCAACCCTCCAATCATTTTGTTTCCTTCCTCTGCTTCTCTCAATGTAAAAGAAAACAGTGTGGGTTTTTCCCCTTCTAAGAGCCTGAAGTTGGAGAGATAAAGGAAAATAAAATAGACATTAATAGGGACTGGAATGCTTGTTTGAGTTCTGAAATGTCACACAGTATGTTTTCTTTCTTTAAAAAAATAATAATAGGAGAAATGTGACTTATTCTTTCTTGCCTAGAAACCAATATACATGTCCAGGAAAAGTATACACATAATCCTTCTGGGACTATAACACCTTCAGAAAACAGAGCAAGAAATGTTGGGTTGAATGGCAGCGCGTCAAATTCCTAGCTTACAGAAAACTAGCATATTAGGGAGAAAAGCTGCAGCAGCCTTGTTTCACCCTGGCATGCTAGTTAGATATGAAGATGTGCTTAGCTGTATGTCCACTTAGATACACCATACCCCTTCTTTATGCTACAGTGGCACAGTCCCAGGAGGGTTGGACCACATCCTTTTTTTGAATGGCTGTCCAGAAATCACAGGCAGCTGTTGGAGGTGAACCAGCAGGCATGGAACTAAATCCTCTAACTGTACCAATTAACCCTGTCTTCTCCTTCCCCTTTCAGCTGCTTTTAAGGTGCTATAGAAAAATAGAATCATGGAGTTGAAAGAGACCACAAGGGCAATCTAGTCCAACCCCCTGCCATGCAGGTATACACAATAAAAGCAGGCCCAACAGATGGTCATCTAGCCTCTGTTTAAAAACCTCCAAAGAAGGGGACTCCACTACACTCCAAGGCAGTGCATTCCACTACTGAACAGCTCTTATTGTCAAGAAATTCTTATGTTTAGATGGTATCTCATTTCCTGTAGTTTGAGTCCATTGCTCTGTGTCCTAGTCTCTGGAGCAGCAGAAAACTAGCTTGCTCCATCCTCAGTATGACTCCCTTCGAATATTTAAACATGGCTATCATGTCCCCTCTTAACCCATCTAAGCCCCATTTCTGCCATAAGGACTGACCAGGGCCAGAACAGGGCAAATGCCTTGCATCATATGGACTGCAGGGCTCTCAGATGGGGACAAGCTCGGGTAAATTGCCCATGTAGATAAGGCCTCAGTTTCCCTCTCCTCCACCCACTCCCCCCCCCCACTTGATCTCAGCCTACTTCAGATTTCTGCAAACTGAGTTGAAAGTTTGCACTATTTAACTCAGCAGGGGGTGGGATATTGCCCCTTTCTGTCAGCCGAGGTGAAAAGAAATTGCTGCAGCCTCTTCTAACTTGTGTGTTCTTCTTCATTTTTAATGGAGGCCATCTTGACCAGACTCTGGTGTTGTTTGGATGCACCTGTCACAATTTTCCTCGATGAAATGTTGGACAGTATGCAGAACAAAGCCAAAATTCAGATTCAAACAGTAAATCAGTATTAGAGGGCAGACGAGGAGGTGGGATTGAGAATCGAGCTAGAAATCAGGACTGAAGAAAAGCAAAGAATACAGGATACATGGTCAAGGCTCAAAAGTAGTTTGTGCCCAATTTCTCAGCAGTTGGAGAAGAGAGGAGAGGAGAGGATGGAATCTTGCCCTTCCCAGTAGGCCCAGGCAAAAGCAAACTGCAGTAGCCTCTCTTGGCTTGTGTGTTCTTCCTCATTGATAACTTTTGCCATCTTGACCACATTCTCAGTCACATCTCTCCTGTTTCCCTCTGTGAAATACTGGAGAGTCTGTTATAGTCCTTCCTCTTATACTCCAAAGACTAGCTTAAATGCTAGGCTATCCAGATGACCTCTTTTGTTCTGGACTTCTCTGTTTTCAGACCTGTTCATTTTCTTTTATCCCTGTTTCAGAATGTAGTATAAAACTCCAGTGTTCTAAACTTGGAGGCTGCTGTTCTGTCTGAATCAAAAACATTGCTGCAGAGTAAGTTGAAGAGTTCGCTGTATTCTGGGTGTTCATGTTCTCTGCTTCTCTCCTTCTACTTTCTCTCTACCCATTAGACTGCTCGCTCTCTCTCTTTCTTGGAGGGGAGATGGCCTTCCAGTGATGGCAACATCTGGTTGATCATTAAAAAGTAAGAGGTAGGGAGAGATTAATTGCACACTTTTAGGACTGAAGCCTGTGTGTAGCTGTAAACATGTTTAATTAAGTACTCAAACACAAATTGACCTCATATATCCTTATATCATGGCAAACCTTCAGACACCAGAAGGAAATTAATTTTGCTAGAATTTTGCTTTGCCTGACTTGCCTTCTAAAATTAGGAAATCAGGCTTCAGTATCTATTTACCTTCTCACCCTCTTTTATGTCACGTCTCCTTTTCATTGTTGGCAAAAGATCCAAAATGTCAGGCTAGATACCTATTCTAGCCTGTGGTGAGAATGGGCAAATGGATAGTGTATAGGCAGAGCCTGAACTCAAGTTTGTTTCCTTCATGAGTGCAACTCTTCCCCACCAAAAAAAGGCCTATGCCACTTTGAATGTTTCCTCAGTTATGAATCACTCATAAGGGTTTTAAAAAGAAATCCCATGACTGTATTTTCAATGTGTAATATAATAATCCTGTACATGTCTATCCAGAAACAAGTCCCACAGAGCTCAATGGGGCTTACTCCCAAGTACATAGTTGTAGGACTTCACCAAACTCCTCTAGTCTGGTGCCCTTTAGGGACTGCAGGGGACCAGAAAAGCCAACTTCTCATTATATTCTTTATAATTATTTGGGATCCAATAATTCATGCTTGCTTGATCTTTGTTGTTTCGTGTTATGTGCCTTCAACTTGTTAGGCAATGCTGAGGTGACCCCATTAAAGGATTTTCTCAGCAAGATTTGTTCACAGTGGAGTTTTCCATTATTATTACTATCATTTGTTTATACTATATAGCACCATGAATGTACATGGTGCTTTACAATAGAAAAACTAAAAATAGTGACTTCTGCCAAAGGCACACAATTTAAAATATATGTGTATATGCATACAGAGAGAAGGGGTGATAATTGCTTTCCTCTGAGACTTGCCCAAGGCCACTTAGTGTGTTTCCAGGGCTAAGTGAAGATTCCTAGCCCAACACTCAAACTACTACATCTGTTTTACTCTATAGTTCCCAAGGTTTTTTTTTTTTTTTTTTGGAGGGGGTGATAATGATGATGATGATCATCATCATAGAATCATAGAGTTGGAAGAGTCCACAAAGGCCATTTAGTCCAAACCCCTGCCATGCAGGAATACACAACCAAAGCACACCCAACAGATGGCCATCCAGCCTCTATTTAAAAACCTCCAAAGAAGGAGACTCCACCACACTAACAGGCAGTGCATTCCACTTCTGAACAGCTCTTACTGTCAGGAAGTTCTTCCTAATGTTTAGGTGGAATCTCTTTTCCTGCAGTTTGAGTCCGCTGCTCTGTGTCCTAGTCTGTGGAGCCTCAGAAAACAAGCTTGCTCCATCCTCAGTATGACATCCCTTCAAATATTTAAACATGGCTATCATGTCATCTCTTCACCTTATCTTCTCCAGGCTAAACACACCCAGCTCCCTGATGATGATGTGACAATCCTGTGGGACAGCAGAATTGAGGACAGGGAAGATAGGGGGCGGGGAAATAATGAAATTTCAAGGCCTACAAACTGAGAATCAGCACTACTGGGAAAAGAAAACAATGGTGGTTCCAGTAGAAATAGGTGTTCTAGAACCAGTTTCAAATGGAGTAACAAAACTTCTGAATGAAATTACTATAGATAGGATCACAATAGTATCAATACAAAAAACAATGCTACTCAGGATATACCACATTACACAGTTGGCCCTCCATATAATTGGATTCTGCATCCATGGATTCCACTATCCACAGCTTGAAAATATTCCCTCCCCCCCCCCAAAAAAATCCAAAAAGTTTAAAGCAAACTTTGATTTTGCCATTTGATAAAAGGGACACACACCATTTTACTATGCCATTGTCTATAATGGGACTTGAGTATCCATGGATTTTGGTCCTGAAACCAAATCCCAGCAGATACCAAGGACCCACTGTCTGATGATACCTCACTGAGTCCTAGACTTTTGGATAAAATCTAAACCATTCATGGTCCAAAACTCCAGTCATTAACAACTGGTAGATTGTCAAACCAATGGTGGTGGTGGTGATGATGATGATTCACTTTATTTATAGCCAATCTTTTTTCCTAGCTGAGAATCAAGCTGGTTTACAATTTAAACCAGATACAGTAGAGATCAAAACATATAAAATATTGTCATCAGGATGGAATTAAACTTGCTTAAATTTCTCAATCCTGAACTTTCTTCCAAATTAGGGCACTTTCTTTAAAAACAGCTGTTGCTAATGGATCTTTACAACATTCAGTTCCTGAAAGACTGTAATAATAATAATAATAATAATAATAATAATAATAATTTGCCTGCTGATGGAAGGACAGCATGGGCGGGGGGGGGGGATTCCAGCCTCCCTAGATATTATGTCCCAAAGCCTGAGAGCAGTCTTTGAGAAGGCCCTCTTGAGCATCCCTGCCAGATGTGACCAAGAGAAAGGCCTGCTGTAAAGATCTCTAAGTCCAGGCAGGCTCATATGGGAAAATACAGTCCTTCAGATTCCCTGGATCTGAGTTACACGAGGCTGATATTACTATAGGATATATGCAGTGCTGCTTATTGATATGGTTAAATGTACAGTCAGACCCCTGTATCCACAAAACCAATATCCATGGTTTCAGTTATATGCAGGACACAAAACAGGGACACATACCATAGAGTTGCACTGGGAAATGCCTAGAGACACATCCTCTCTAGGCACCTTCTAGGCCCTCCAATCCAACTCTATGGTATGTTTGTACCAGAAGTCCTTTATTTTAATAGGGTTTGCTGTTATCTGTGGTTTCTGGTATCCATGGAAAGTCTGGGAACTGAACCCCTGCAGATACAAGAGTCCAACTGTTTTGTATTTACATTTAAATTATGGTCACTATTTTAAAATTATTTCTAAACAATTACAGTTATTTTTAATTTTGCTCTTAAAAATAAGGATATACACATTTTATATATATTTGTGTACTCTTTGGAGTGATACATGGTCCTTTTTTTCATTAATGAATAAACCCTATTTAGGCATTCCTTTGAACCTCGAATAGGGCAAAACCTGGAGATAAGAACATAGGTGGCATATAAGACCTCCCCTCAGTTTTCCTGAACATCCTGGAGAAAGTTAAGTAAATTGAAATAAGGACAAGATCTAGAACTTCAGTCATTATAGGGTTAATGGTGAGTACAGAGATCAAAATGGCCTTCAGCTATATGTGTTATCTAAATCAGCTGTGAAGCCTCTATAAGGCTAGCTCTTACTACTGTGAGTTTAGCTACTTCTTCTTTTGCACTGTATCTTGTTTGACTTTGGACTTTATTAGATGGGGCAAAAATTGTGGGATTATGATGTCATGGTAGTGTCTTTGTGTTGTTACTCTGTACTCCAGCCCTGAAAAACCTGTTTCTTTAAACTGATGGATTAACCCACCAATAGATTGTCAATAGTGCTTTCTTCACATTATTGAAGGCATATGAAACCACACCCTGTTGTAATTGTGAGATTACAGAATGAATGGGCGGTCCTCAGTGAGAAAATGTCCAGGTGAGAACATGAAAATGAAGCACAGGACACTTTTTTAATGATCTGTCTCATTTAGTTTGCACATTTTTAGGTTTGTTTCAGTGTTTGTGAGTTCATTTACTTTGTTAGTTAAAGTGTCTTGGAGGTTTTAAGTGTGTTTGCATCTTCTCATGAGAACCGCTGAAATCTCACCCATGTAAAATCACAAAAGTGAACTCCTGTTCTTACAGCTCTAAGGACTCGTTCCATGCTTTCTGCAAGCGCGCTGATGATTAAAATGGCCAATCTGAGATAAACAAGTCCGGTTGCAGAAAGCACAGCAGAAGGTCTCCTTGGGTGATGTTTCCGGGTTGTGATTCTTTCTGCGTTGTCATTTCTCTTCAAGATTTGTTCAGCGTGAGTTCTCAAATAAGGCTGCAGCATTGTGGATACTGCGTCTCCATGCCTCCCGATGTGAGGCCAGGGCGGACCTTTTTTGGTGATCAATTTGGCCGAGCCTGAGATGTTGTTTCAGGGAGTCCTTGTATCGCTTTTTTGGAGCACCCCTCTTACACTGACCTGTGGTGAGTTCACCATAGAGTACTACTTTTGGGATGCGATGGTCCTCTATCCTAGAAACGTGCCCTGCCCAGCGCAGCTGTGTTCTCAATATCATGGCCTCAATGCTGGTGATCCCTGCTTGCTCAAGGACAGCAACATTCGTCACATAGTCAGTCCAGTGTATATTTAGGATTGTGCGTAGACAGCGCTGATGAAAGCGTTCGAGGAGTTGTAGGTGGTGGCGATAGGTGACCCATGTTTCAGACCCATAAAGGAGAATAGACAGTACAATGGCTCTATACACACTGATTTTTGTGCTTCACCTCAGGTGTTTATTACTCCAGAGAGAGAGAGTAGTTGTGTGCAATTATTCCATAGCAGTTTTTGTGTGTGATTATAGCGACGTGTGATAGTAAGTGTAATAATGCCACAAAGTTTCCAGTATCCTCATTCGTGGAATTACGGTGTTTTTAGGCTCTAGTCTGATAAAGTCCTCTGCTTCGGTGTGATCTTTTTTACTGTTTGATATATTTGCTATTTTGTCTTATTTGCTTGCCTCATTGCTCTTGTTCATTTTAATACCTTTTGACTGTGTTTGTTCTGGATGTTGCTTTGATATAGATATATTGTTTGTTATCCTTTTATGGAACAGATAAAGCTTATTTTCAGTATTTGTTTTGTCTGCTGAATCCTATTTTCCAACATCACCTGCATGGGGAGAAAGAGGTCCATTCTGCTGGTGATTGAAGCAGAGATGAATGATGTTTCTGTCAGGATGGAGGTGGGGGGAGCAAGCTAGGAGAGGTCTCTTAGTTAACTTAACTAAATTACTGAACTTAATTTAACTGGATATATTTAATTAAGTATAATTAACTAAGTAGCGGATAAAGAATATCAGCTGTTATACTTTAGAACACTGCAATACAAACATCTGAAAAGAGCTCTGTAACCATGTCCAGCTGTAGTTCTGGACAATGTGCAGATCAGCTCTGGTGGCAAACCAGTTTGTTTTATTTTTAATTTAATTAATCTAATTAAATTTAAATCCCACCTTTTCCCCCAATATGGAACCCACAATATGTCACGCACACGCATGTTCAACCAGAACCCAAATGTCAGCTTTTTCTAAAGAAAATTGGGTTTGGAGGAGGGTGATTTGTCTTGGCATTGGATCAGAAATTGAAAGGAAGAGATTCATCTTTTCCTCCCAGAAGCAATTAAACAACAGAGCTGAATAAAGATGCCAAGAATAACACCCACAACAACTTTTTTGTTGTTGTAAAGACAATAAGACTACCTATCTGGTGTCTCAGTTATCCTCCAGCAAACAAGATCTTAATTTACCATATGAACTCTTGTTAGTGAGGGAGACCCCAGAACATTTCCTGGGAAGAAATAGGATTGTACCACATGGGTGTTACTACTACTAAGAAAACACTCTTGTGTAGCATCCATCCAGTGGTAACAAGGAAAAGAGACAACAGGGACTCCAAATATAATATAAGTGAGCAGATTTTGTCTTTAAAAGCAGTGGTCTACATCTGCATGGGGGCTGGGGGCCAGGGACCAATCCTCCACCCCAGAACCACCCCACAGGCCATACTCCTACACAGTAGACCCAAATGCCTCGGTTTTCCTCTGCAGCCCCTCTCAAAATGACTTCAGATGCCATTTTGAGACAGATTGCTGATCATATTTGCAGATGACACCAAATTAGGAGGGGTAGCTAATACCCCAGAGGATAGGTACAGAATTCAAAATAACCTTAACAGATTAGAAAGCTGGGCCAAAACTACCAACATTAATTTCAACAGGGGGAAATGTAGGATACTACACTTGGGCAGTAAAAATGAAATGCACAGATTTAGAATGGGTGACACATGACTCAGCAGTGTGATGCGGCAGCTAAAAAAGCAAATGCGATTCAAGGCTGCAGCAATAGGAGTATACTGTCTAGATCGAGGGAAGTAATAGTGTCACTCTTTCTGCTTTGGTCAGATCTCACCTTGAATACTATGTCCAATTCTGGGCATCACAGTTTAAGAAGGATGTTGAAAAGCTGGATCATGTCCAGAGGAGGACAACCAAAATGATGAAAGATCTAGAAGCCATGCCCTATGAGGAGTGGCTTAGACAGCTGGGTATGTTTAGCCTGGAGAAGATAAGGTTTAGAGGGGACATGATAGCCATGTTTAAATACCTGAAGGGATGTCATACTGAGGATGGAGCAAGCTAGTCTTCTGCTGCTCCAGAGACTAGGACATGGAGCAATGGGTTCAAACTACAGGAAAAGAGATTCCACCTAAATGTTAAGAAGAACTTCATGATGGTAAGAGCTGTGTGACAGTGGAACACGCTGCCTCGGAGTGTGGTGGAATCTCCTTCTTTGGAGGTTTTTAAACAGAGGCTGGATGGCCATCTGTCAAGAATACTTTGTTTGTTCCTGCATGGCAGAGGGTTGGATTGGAAGGCCCTTGTAGTCTCTTCCAACTCTAGGATTCTATGATTGCAGAGGGAAATGGAGGTATTGCGGATAGCAGAAGCTTCTGGGGAACATGTGGGGATGAGGTGGGTGTATTTTCCCATGTTTTCATACATTATAGGGAGTGGTTGGAGCTTCAAGGGCCACAAATGTGGGGTTCAGGGATTGCATGTGGCCCATGGGCTACAATTTGCCTACCTCTACCTTAAAAGTTCTTGCTTCCAGACTCTGTGTGTGTTTAGGACTTGCATGAGAAAAGCCACGTGGAACAGCAGGGCTTCCCTGCTTATGCTCCAAATAGGGATCAGAAGCTCGATGTTAATCTGACTTGGAGACTTGGTTGGGAGAGAGCTTTAAATACTTAAGTGGTCATTATGGGAGGAATAGAGGCTGGACAGCTATCTGCTGGGGATGCCTTAGCTGCAAATCCTGCATTGAGCAGGGGGTTGGACCTGATAGCCCATGGAGGCCACTCCCAACTCTATGATTTTGTGAATTTGGCACTTGTCCCTCCTGCCAGTGGCCATTTTGCCCCTGTGACCATGGCTTCATGAACTGCTAAAAATCCTCCCAAATTAAAACAATGCCAACATGGAAGTGACTTGGAGGTCCACTTCTGTTTTTGATTTTTTTTAAAAAAAAACGTTAAACAGGCAAGAGGCCCTGCAACCTATTTAAAAGGTGAAACACCATGCCCGGAGACTTCAAGGTGAGCCAGTTCAAACTCTTTTAGTCAGAAAAAGCATGGTCCCTGGAGTCTGGAGTGATGAAAGGCTGTATTTTATCCATCCCTATTCTATGGCCAAGTTCCTACATCATACTTGTTCTGTGTAAATCTACACTCATGTAATTACGTAGTAGTTGAGCCCACATCACTTTTCACCTATCTATCTATCTATCTATCTATCTATCTATCTATCTATCTAGATTTGTTCGGCGTGAGGTCTCAAATAAGGCTGCAGTAGGTATCCAGGACCCCCCGCCCCCGTGGATACCAAAATCTGTGAATACTCAAGTCCCATTATATGCAATGGCATAGCAAAATTGTGTCCCTTATCTCTCTCTCTCTGGCTTTTCTTCGCAAACGAAGATTCAGGAAGGACTCATCACACGCTTTCTGCAAACGTGCTGATGACTAAAAAGGTCAATCCAAGATATACAAGTCCGGTTGCAGAAAGCACAGCAGAAGGTCTCCTTGGGTGATGGGTTGTGATTCTTTCTGCGTTGTCGTTTCTCTTCAAGACTTCTTCGGCGTGAGTTCTTTAATAAGGCTGCAGCATTGTGGATAGTGCATCTCCAAGCCTCCCGATGTGAGGCCATGGCGGACCATTGTTGGTGATCAATTTGGCTGAGCCTGAGATGTTGTTTCAGGGAGTCCTTGTATCGCTTTTTTGGAGCACCCCTCTTACGCTGACCCAAAGTGTGGGATGAGTCCTTCCTGAATCTTCGTTTGCAAAGAAAAGCCAGAGAGAGAGAGAATCAGTGGCTATAGAAAATTAGTAGCACATCTGCCAATGTGCCTGCTTACTGTCCTGTTAAGGTCTGGGGAATGCACAATGCGTATTTCTGACATAGCTGTGAAGAAAGGGGTACACTGAAGTTACTGACGAATAGAGTTATGTATCATCCAAGACTATGCAACTGCATGGGAAAATTTTACATTTGTGGAACTACACTTATGATACAACAAACTGGATATGCCTGTTGAACTGTGGCTAAAAAAAGTACAACCATATGAATAAGGGAACTTAAACAGATGTATGACATGAATAGGATTCCAGCCTCTGTCTTCGTTCTCTTGGCAAACGTGAACTGGGGAAAATGTGTTTGCCAAGATAAAGTCTAGTTTAGCCCAGAGTCATATTTATTATTTTTCATTATTTAGGAAAAAATCCCCAGTTTTCTTTATAAATTGAACTCTATGTGGATTACCTAAATAACCCACCCCAAAGAAAAACTTGCAGTTCAAAGTACAATAAAATTGTTGCACTATATTTTTGAACAATAAAATAGTTCAAACTATAAAAATCAATTTCATGCCTTAATACCCCAGAGCAGGAGAAATCATTTTTTAAACAAACAAACAAACAAAGAAACAAATCTGAACACTTTATCTCTTGGTAGCCATCTAGATTACAGGGCTTGGAAAATGACATTTTAAAAGGAACTAGTTACTTTATTTGTTGCTGTTATTTTATTCATTTATATCCTGCCTCTCTCCTGACAGAGGGACTCAAAGTGGCTGTCATTACTCTGATCACCCAACTCGTTGTTATTTGCTACTCTTAATGCAGTCCAGAAGGATAACTTGCTGAAATACTCATTACTAACAAGTCACCAAAAATGTTATTATTGCAATACTGAAAATTACAAGAAAATGCTCTCTGGTTCCTTCAACTGACAAACTCAGATATTGCACCTGAAATTCTGAGGAAAAAATGCAAAAGTCTTTATAAAGCAATCTTTCCTGACTACACCATCTGATATTTTCTCCTGTTCCTCCATTTGCATAGACTGAGGAGATTATCAGATGCAGTGGAACACAGCAAAAAACCACATTTCAAACTGCACCAGAAGAACGGGAGGAGAATAGGAAGGGCAACATTACCAGTCCTTCTGCTGTCCTGGGGGCATTGCACTGCTGCTGATAAGGCTTCCCTTTTTTATTGATGGGGAGAAGCTGCGCTATGCCCCCAGGATGCAGGAAGATGATGTTGTCTGATAATGTTGGGGCTTCCTGTTCTTCTAGCGATCTTCTGACATGGTTTTTGCTGCTTCTGTTAATCTCTCGAGTCAACCACACAGACCTCCAGGAATGAAGAACAAATAAATAACCCATTCCCATGCCATTAAAAAGTAGTGAATTACAGCCATGGCAGACGCAAGCAAAACAATAACTCCCAGCTCATTACTGCAAAAAGTAACTAGTTACAATAGTAAAGAATAAGAAAAGACAATCACTTCTTAGTTCTGTGTTTTGGTGCAGGCAGCTTTATGGCTGCTCTTGTGGGGACAGCATTGTGGCTGCTTTGTTCAGGGGGAGGGGAGCTGTAGAATTGCTGCAGAGTTAGATGGGAAGGACCTAATTTCTCAGCTCCGAGCTTTCCAAAGGACAGAAACTAAGTTGGATTTTGCAAATCCCCTCCTTTGTCTCACTTACTGAGAGAGCTATGTGTCATTATATTTTTTTAAAGTGATGTCGTTCCCGCGTTAATGGTGCACTATTAGGAAAAAACAGCTCCTCGCTTTACAAGGTTGGTTAGCTCTTTAAAATGTACACGTGGCACTTCTGGAATAATGCTGTGAGCTTCCTCCTACTGGGAAAGTGATGGAAATTAAAATGAAATCTGGAGAGCGTAGTATTGCTTCAGAGCCGAGAACCGCTTTGGAAAGAAGTGCTTCCTTATAAGCACCACGTACTTTTTATTGCTTTGCAGCCTCATTTTTCCCTTCTGCTATATAAACTGGTGCTGCATACATAATTCAGTTGCCTCCAGTTACCTTTGTACCAAGAGAGCACGTAGGTAATGAAAGAAAAACAGCTGTATCATTATGGGTCATAATCGTTATATAAAATGTAAGGCTGGATTCGTGATGGATAACGTGAGATCTTTATAAGGAGCATCCAATCAAATGGGGTTATTGAGGAAGCAGAAAATCCCTCAAACTGCAATTTGATTTGTAATATATGTAGAGCAAGGAAGTGAGGAATGTGTGCACAGTTCATATAATTCTGACAGCAGTTAGTTTCTCTCATTAGTATGCAATCTACATTTATAAATATTAATTTAGGTAAGGCACCTTACAATGTTGATTGGTGGAATGGAATTAGTGTTGGGCCGAGATATTTGTCTTTGTAAATAGCTGCCAGGGTGGTGAGACCCTCTTCCTCTGAACCAAGGATGGGGAATGAGTAGCACCCCGCCCCCATGGTATTGGATGGTATACAATAGCAGTTGGCTGTAAATCCACTCTGAACATCAGTTTAAATTTTGGGTATTTTCAGTATTTTGGATATCTCCTTTAAAGTTCAGATTATCAACTCTCTGACATGGAAGCTAACAGCCAACACTGGCTTCATATAACATATTGAAGAACGCTAGGAATTTCAGTCCAATAACATCTGGAGACTGAGGGAAGTAATAGTACCACACTCTTCTACTTTGGTCAGACCCCCATCTGGAATACTGCATCCCGTTCTGAGTATCACAGTTCAAGAAGAATACTGACAAGCTGGAATGTGTCCAGAGGAGGGTGCCCAAAATGGGGCTGTGAAAATTATGTGGCCAAACAACATCAGAGTGTGGCCAAGGTGGCAAAAGTTATTACTGAGGAAGAACACACAAGCTAGGAGAGGCTGTAGCAGTTTTCTTTTGCCTGAGCCTAGTGGGAAGGGCAAGGCTCCATCTGCTCCTCTCCTCCTTTCCCTGCTGAGTTAACTGAGTGCAAACTACTTTTGCAATTTGAACTCAGTTGCAGCAATTGAAATAAGAAGAGAACAAAAAAGAATGTGGGAGGATGAGAGAGACACTGGGACACTTTAAAAGCAATTGAAAAAGTGGGATGATGGAGAATTAATCAGGACTGTCACTGCCAAATTGGGGCAGTTGGTAGGATATGGGGAAAGAAGGGCAGTTTAGAAGTGAGGGTTTTTTGAAGGGTTGTGAGCCTTTGGGGGCCTTTTGCCATTGCAGAACTTGAGTTCCTTAGGGTCCAAATGGGTGTCTATGTACCCCTAGTTTCTTGTCCCTTTGAAAAGAGGTGAAAGGAGAAAAGACCATAAAAGAAAGCTATTTAAAACATGGAGATACCGTTTTCTTCAAGTGGAAGTTCAGATTTGTTTTGTCTTTAAAGCCATTGAAATGTCACTTTATCTTCAATGCCCTTAAATATTTAATTCACTTAAAATAAATATTTTAACTGTACACTTAGTCTGTATATGTTTGTCACAGAACTGTAATGCCTGGTCAAGTAATCTGTTGAGTTAATTGATTAAGATCTTTGGAACTGTTCAAAAATGCCCCTAATATGTTGGGCAGGTGATGATGGTGATGAACAGGCTCATTATTTTGAACAGGAAATTGGGGGAACAGACAACATGGAGAGGTCTACTAAATAAAAAGCAGTAATATGTGGATAAAAAAGAAGGAAGGAAGAGACCAAGAGCTTATTTACACTAGCCAGGCTATGCTGGCTCCTCGCCAGTGAATTAGGATTCACTGTAGATCTGGCCCCTTTTCTCCTCCCCTCACCCTGTTACCTGAAGAAAATGGGCCAGTATCCTAACAGAACACTGGTCCAATGCTTTAGCTGCTGCCACAACCATTTTCTCCACTGATGTGGAAGCTAAAAAGGGACCCCCACAATATGTGACTACAGCCCCCCTGCCTGTGGCCAGCTTCTGTCACATGCTGAGGGACCCCTGCCAGGCTCCTGGCACAGCCAGAGAGCTGGCAGTAGTAGTGAGGAACAGCATTCTGGGATGGGCTCCCACAGACATGCTGAGCCCAATCTGGCAGTACCAGAATAAAACAGGTATTACCTTATATTGCTGCAAAGGGCCCTGTCCTGACTTGCCCTTGTTCCAGCCCTGTATCTGCCCAGGGGTTGTTCAGACTGCCCAGAGAGATTGGGGTAAATGTCCTGTGTCATTTATTGCAGGGCTCTGGAACAAGGGTGAGCCAGGGTATTTGGCCCATGTAGATAAGCCCAAAGTCTCAGAATGATGCTAGGTTTCCTGAAACACACACACTTTTCATGGGGCTGCCTTTGCAAACTGGTGTGAAACAGTAGGTCCAAAATGCTGAGTCTCACTAGCAGGGCCGGTTTAAGGCACCGGCGGCATCCATTATTGTGGGGCGCCCCACAGTAGTAACCCTCCTCCTGCAAAAACAGTATTAGTAATAATCTGAATATCCTGTACTGTGAATAGCTTAGGTTGAGTTAGGTTACATTGACCTGAGATAAACATGGGGCCCCAAAAATAAAGCGTTGCAGGGGCCCCCAAAATTCCTTAAACCGGTCCTGCTCGCTAGAAGTGAAGATGACTAAACTGAGGCTGTCCAATGTTGGACATATCATGGGATGATTTAACTCATTGAAACTATGCTTGGTAAAGTAGAAGGCAGTAGGAAAAGGAGACCACACTACAGGTGGATTGACTCAGTCAAGGAAGTTATGGCTATCCTGAGTCTGCAGGACCTGAGCCAGGACAGCTAATGATTGGGATTCTTGGAGGTCTCTCATTTGTAAGGTTGTTCATAAGTCAAAGTTGACTTGATTGTACATAACAACAATAAAAAATGCTGTGGCTAAGCTGAGAACCAGTACTGGTTTTACAGGGGGTTTATAATTCTCTTGTTGAAGCAGCTTCACTGGATAACGGTCGATTTCTGGGGGCTTCCCCACTCTTCTAGACACTAAATATTCCAATATTTTTAATGCAAGTCTTACAATATTAATTGAGAGCTCATATAAGAAAGTGCCTCTCCTTAAGACTGTTGAGACTTCTGTGACATATGCATGCATCATCTAAAAGCAAAGCTTTTTTGTGTGTAGATGTGTTGTTGCAATTATGTTGAAAAGATGTGCAAATAAATCAGCTAATTGTTTAGATACCATTAAATTGACAAGATTTTTTAAGTCGGTTGATAGCTCTGTTAATTTTAACTATTCCCAACCACTGTTCGTGTTCGGCTAATAGACAGGAAATTATTTCATTCTTAGTACCCTTTAATAATAATACTTAATTGAAAGAAATCTGAGCAAGATGGCAAGTTTGCTGTATTATAGCTTTATTCTTTTATTCTCATGGTTGTATTTTGATCTCTTTTGGCATTCTGTGAATTTTGTTTACAGTGAGTTGGATGCAGTTGTAGCTGAAAAGACTATGATTTATTTTCTGATTTATTTATTTTTTGCACTTCCACAGTTTTTGAATGTCAACTGCTGAATTTAAATACTAAATTCAAATAATTTTTACCCTTTTCTTCAAAGGTTAAAGTCAATGTTTTCTATTACTGCTTCCTGACAGAGCTATTACTGCTTCCCACAATTTGAAAACAACAACCAGCTAAACTGAACTCATAAGGACACCATGAAATATTCCCAGCCAAAATCAACCCAGGCTTTCTCCCAGGAAAACTAACCAAGCACATAAACAAACATCCACACCCACTTATCTACAAATTACTTTATGGTAACAAGAAAGCATGAACAGGCTATCTTAATAAAGAAAGCATTACATTGAAAGAAAGCACTGGAAAATGAGAACTTGGAAAAGGAAGTGGTGTTACCCTCTATGCTCAGGGGTCTGGGGGACCCTCAAAATATAGACATTAACTTTGGGAATTAATGTACTCATGGTGACAATGCAAAGAGGGGGGCAACAAATAGCAGGATCTTGTAACCTGTGTTTACTGGTAACTGGGAGGAGACAAAAGCTAGATAGTACAATAATAACCTTTATTTGGAAGAACAATAATAATAACAGCATTGATTTTCCTTGGGGTTTTTCCAGGCTGTGAGGCCGTGTTCTGGAAGAGTTTAACAGCATTCATGTGCACATTCATATGCTAAGCAATCAAGCAAGACTAACATATAAAGTGGGAAGTATTGGATAGAGAAATAGCAAAAGTGAGTTTCCAGGGGGTGCTACAACACCTTTTCCTGAAGAGATGAGATCGTGGAAGAAGCCAGAGGAGCAGGGGTCTTAGAGTTGCACTCTGAAGAGATTATCAGATGAACCTCTAAAATGTTCCTGTCCCATTATATTTTAAAGTGTAATTGTCTTGGCACTTTTTATCACTTTTGATCTCACGTCACTGTAATAACAAGAAAGAGCAGCCCCAACATTATCGGAGCATGAACACTAGGGCTGTTTACTTCCGCATTCACCAGAGCGCATGATCTCAGCTGTTCTCATGAGAAGATGCGAGAGCACTTAAAATTCTAAAAACAGATAAACTAAAAAACAAAACAAACACACAAGCACTGCAACACACTTAAAACTTGCCCGCAAAGGTTCATAAAAAGAGTGTCCCATACTTAGTTTTTGCGTTCTTACCCAGAAGTATTCTGGTGGGGACTGCCCATTGATGCTGTATTCATGAGAGCAGAACGGTGAGATATGGGCACCTTTTTGCATTCTTTTGGTGATGTTATCATGTCATATTTGCTGCATCTGATAATCCCCTCAGGGTCAGTCAGCAAACCAGCAGCATGGATGAAGGAGGGGGAGCTGAAGGACCTGGCTACAGACAGTGTGTCCACAGGAAGGAGATCTGTGTGCACTTGAGTGGAATTTTGAAAGGGTTTTTATAGTAAATATGTGCCTTCTGGAACCAAACTCCATCGGATACCCAGGGCCCACTATACCTGAAAGTCCTGATCTGTTTAATATTTACCTATTTTTAATATCTGCTACATGGAATCCATTAAGAAAAAATATCATTGACTTTCTGGAGCTTTCATGAGGTAATTTATGTAAAGAAGTTGCCACATAGCACCAATTTTCTAATTACCGCATCAGCTTTAAATAGAATTTTAATTTGCTTTAAATGGCTTAAAACTCTGCTGGAAATTATTTGAAATACTGATACACAAAGTTTTCTCCCCATTTGAATGCAAATGCAAAATGAGAGGATTTGGGGTTGGGGTATTCCCCCCAAACCCTGCCCCTATCCTCTAATTTGGAGTTTTGTGAGAGGTAATTTTCTGGTTTCCACATCTCCATTGGCTGTTACTTTGGTAGCATTTCTTTTAAACAGCGTACTTGAGAGAAACAGTGAGTTTGTCACATTCCCAATTGGATTTGGCCACATTAGGTTACAAAGGCCAATGATGCTACACAGAGGGAGGACGTGGTTAAGTTGTTGATTTCTTTCCTTACTGTGATTTGTTACACCTGATGACTTCAGTTTTCTAAGAGGAATAAGCCTGCTTTTTTTCTTTTAAAAAATAAGGAGTAGAAGCAACAACAAAGCAGCTTTGAAACTGTCTTTGAAACATTATGAAGGAATGAAGTAAGTGAAGTAGGGATAAAAAGATATTTCGTTGGGCTCAACCAGTCTTAACTAAAACAATTTTTTTGCACCTTCTGAGACCCATCATAAGAAAATTGTGCCGTGCCTCAAGCTTTCTCAACTTTTATGAGTCTTAAACAACATTTCTCACCAAACGGTGCTTGTATTTTAAGATATGAATGGTTAGATTGCACGTAATAGGAAAAAGATTCCACACCAACAATTGGGTCAATCAGGACATGTTGCGTAAAGGAAACTTGCACAAATAAATATGCAAATTAGAAAAACGCCTTTTAAAAGTGTGCATATTTCACTGTGAGAAGAATAAACAATGTCTGAGATCCCATATTGCACTTGCATAGAATAAATTTGCACATAGAGACCACGATCCTATACCTGTGCATAGCTCTGCGTGCACAATTCTGCATTCTCCAACTGCTCAGCAGCTGTCAAGTCCTAGGAGGGGCTCCTGCTTCTGTTGTTTACAGGTGGGTAATGGGGACGTAATTCAGACTGCGGAGAAGCAGCTGGTCTCAGCTTGGTTGGGGAAGGAAGAAATGAGGTGCTCTCTCAAATGGAGTGTACCTGTGTTTTCCTTCCCTCACAGGAGCTCAGAGCAGCCAGATCTTGATGGCATGAATCACCTTCTTCTCCCTTCCTTGCCCAATTGGAAGGGACAGCATCAGGGTACCCTCATTGGCCTTGATAGCTGTAAGGTGGTGGGAAGTGTGTGCATAGAACACAAGAGCAATACCCTTTCCTAAAGGGACATGTGCACATATAATCTGTACTTACATGCATGTAAGTCACTTACAGGATGCCCATCACATAGTTAGGACATTACCAGATATGGCAAAAATTGTGGGATTACAACGTCAGGGTAGTGCGAATGGGCTCTGCTATTGCACACCATCATCGTCTTTACATTCTTACATTATGCTCCAGCTGTGAAAAAGGTGTTATTTACAATTCACAGGACAAGCTGTCAATAGATCATCAATAGTGCTTTTTTCATGCTATTGATTGTGTGCAAAAACACATCCTGTTGCAATTGTGAGATTGCATCATGAATGGGCGGTACTCTTTCCCCCCTCCCCATTCCCAGCAAGAAAATGTCTAGGTGAGAATGTGAAAACAAACCACAGGACACTCTTTTTATAAACTGTCCCCTTTAGTTTGCACTTTTAAAGATTTGTTTAATTGCTTGTGTGTACATTTGTTAATTAAGGTTGTTGTTTTTTTTTTTTTAGTTTTAAGCGTGCTCACATCTTCTTGCAAGAACTGCTGAAATCTTGCCCATGCTAAATCGTCATCCATGCTTAAAGCACTAATGGTTCCCATTCTTAAAGCACAAATGGTTGTTGTGCGATAATTCGATGGCATTTCTTTCGAGCGATAATAAGTGTTATAATGCTGCAGTGTTCCCTCTATCTTCATTCGTAGAATTACAGTGTTTTTAGAAGCTAGTCTGATAATATCCTTAGTACTCCATCTTTCTTCTGAATACTAATGTCGTGCAACCAGCTGCACATCTATCAATCTATTTATTTACTGCTCCATTGTGCAATGAGGAATGAGGAATGGCAGCCTACACAATCCCGGTGAATCAAGGAATATATTGAAGTTGGTAACACATAGTTATTTTATTTATGGGATGTATAGTTATGTACCATCTGAGAATGCACAACTGCATCTGCACTGAATATACATATAGATCTCCACTCAAATAACCATGGATTGAATCCAGGATTTTTTCAGACACCCCTTGCCATGCAAGAAGCCTCCGTAACAGCAACGAAGCTGCTGCGTGGCAGGGGGGCTGTTTCGGACGCCGCCGCCCCTCTCTCGGCATCATCCATGACTGTTCTGGGTAGGATTGAGGGCGGCTGTGCCATTTTTTATTCACAGACAACTACCATGAGTAAAAAATGGCACGGCCGCCCTCAATCCTACCCGGAACAGTCATGGACGATGCCGAGAGAGGGACGGTGTCATCCGAAACGGACCCCCTGCCACGCAACAGCTTCGTTGCTGTTACAGAGGCTTCTTGTGTGGTAAGGGGCGTCTGAAAAAGTCCCCAGTGTTTGCACAATGGCAAAAAAGGACAACTGCATTTGTAAGGAACTTAAGTACAAGGGTGTCTGTGATACCAACAGGATTTTGGCTCACAACCTCTTACAAAACAAAGATGGGAAGTAAGTGCTGGCCAGATGTGGGGGAAAAAACCTGAGAGTTTTTCACCTCCTTAAGTGAAAAGTGTGTGGTGTGAATCATCAAATCATACAATCATAGAACTGTAGAGTTGGAAGAGATCACAAGGGCCATCTAGTCCAACCCCCTGCCACACAGGAAATCACAATCAAAGCATCCCTAGAAAGAGAGAGAGAGAAAGGGGGAGGGAGAAGAGAACATGGCATTAGAAGGGTGCCATGCAGTCACAGGGATGCAAATATTTTGCCACTTTGTGTATACCCCTCAAACTTGGAGAAATAGAGACATTTAGTGTGTGTGTGTGTGTGTGTGTGTGTGTGTGTGGTAGAATCCACTAAATGGTCCCTGCTGTGTCCCCTCCCCGCCTGTTTTCTGACCCATAGAAAAGTGAGAACGACTTCTGGGAATGGAAGAACAGAGAATATCTTTTACAGCTTATTGAAAAGTTGGAAGCTTAGCCAAGTGTGATCTGTTTTCTCCATGAAATTTTCAAGCCTTTTCCTGATTGGTGGTTATTCCATTCCTCAGAAAGGCTTAAACACTCTAATGATATATAATTTCTGTCGACAGAGTTGAGCAGAAATTACAAGTATATGTTTAAAAGGGGGAAGAGCTCTGACCCAGCTTATAAGAGAGAGAGAGATGAACTTTAAAAACAACCTTTTAAAATGGATTGACAATGGGTACTTTTCACCCAAGTTAAGGTGCATTGATTTCTGCGGGAAGTATTTCCTTACAATCACATCTGTTTCACTGAAATCATGCTCAGTGTTTGTTGCTGGATGGGAGAGGAAACTATATTTAAAGAAAGCAAGGTTGGCACAGAAGACTGTGTGCTAATGTAGTCTCTCTTCTCCATCACCACCTCCACAAACATGAATGGTCCTGCTGCCCTCCCTGCCAAAAATAGTTACAAAAATCCCCCCGCATTTCCTAATGCTTTAATGGGATGCTGTATTCTTCAGGAAGTTGTCTGGCATGCTCTCCAGTTGTCCAGTGACAGTTTTGACTAATCCTCAGTTGTCCCGCTTTTTCAACTGCTTTAAAATGTTGCGGTTTCTCTCTCCTTTTCCTGCTTTCCCTCTTTCCCGTCAGCTGACTTCAACTGTTGCAGGCTGAATTCAAAGTGCAAAAGTTGTTTGCACTCAATGCAGTATGGGGAGAGGGGGTACAGGAGGATGAAAGCTGGCCCATCCCAGTCATCTCAAGCAAAAGCAAACTGCTGCAGCTTCTACTAGCTTGTGTGTTCTTCCACATTCATTTTGCTATATTGACCAAACTTTGACATTGCTTGGCCATGTGTGTCCTGGTTTTCATCTGAGAAATGTTAGAAGGTGTGCCCTGGTGCCCTTCTTTACAATAGAGAGCAGCAACTGTGGAATTTAGGTGGTAACTGTGGCTGCTATGGGAATTTGGTGGCCTTCAGCAATGTTGAATGGCGGAGAGAGCAGTATGGCCCATACTGAGTTGAGGGGATCTTATGTCCTCCCCTGCAGGAAATTGTTCATCTTGGCGTATGGGCCCAAGTCTCTTTGAATATTTCAGGTAGAAGCCCCTTTGGAATGACTGATGTTCACAAATGCCTGGCTCTATTCATTTCCAAGTGTTTTCTGCTTGTCAAGTTGTGTCAATCTGGTTACATAGGACAAGTGGGATATGGTGTCCCAGTGGCTAATGCTATCAAACATGATCTGTTGGGAATTTGGTCAACACTGCTCTCTCTTCCATCCAGTCCTGTATCATCAAATGATTATCTGATGTTTCATTGCCATCTCAAGCTCAATATGTCCAAGTACAAGCTGTTTTTCCTCCCACGGCTTCCTCTCGTACACATTTTGTGTCAATTGACAATGTCACCATTCACTCTGTCAGGCCCAATGAAAGACCTGGATAATAGCATACATGCATAATGCATCCTCACAGATCTAGGAGATTATCACATGGCTCCTAAAACCCCATTTCTGTCTCACTACCCCTCTCCCCCCCCCAATCCCATCCCTTTTACAGAATAAAATAAACATTTTCAGACACCTACCTGGTAGCGAGACAGAAACTGCCTCTCCTCCCCTCGGCAGCCTGGGAATAAATGCAGCTGTCATAAGCCGCATTTACGATCTGGAAAGCAAATTCCACCCATTCTCGTAAGAGAACGATCGTGTGGGAAATTTCAACATCAAAATAAAAGTTTTTTTAAAACCCCAAGCCCCCCAAAACACTTTTAAAATTAAAAGTAACCCAGGGAGGGGAAATAAAAGGGTGTCACTTACCTGCTCGTCCCAATTGCACCTGGAAGTCTTCGGGAGGGACCTCCCACCGCAGCTGGCATCACGCCAGCATAACAGGACAGAAACGGGGCACCGTTCAGATCACCCATGATTCTGTGACAGAAACGGAACAGGTGGTCTATTCACGATGTTTTCCCATCATTAAAGTAAATCGGAAGCAGCATGGTGGCAGCAAAGGGGCAGCACGGAATGGGGACGTCATCGTCTGAAAAATAAAAATTCCCCCAATCCTGTTCTGTGCCTGCCATGCATTTTTAAACCCGCGTGATAATCTTCATACAATACCATTTTATTCCAAGGCTTTTAGGATGTGAATCCAGATCCCTCTGCTGCCAGGTAGATTTTGTAATGTCATCAGAAATGGTTATGTTGGGCATTATGGATAAAGAACTGGGTAGTAAAGATGGATTATATAGTGGTATAAGCGCTATAATTGATCAGTGTGAAAGAAACCTATGTGGCAATTCCAGCTCTGGTTATTTCTAATGCTGGTATTTTGAGTGCACAGCTTTATGCAAAATTCTAGTTGTGGAAAAGAGATTTTGGAAACAGCAACAGTTGTTTCTTCAGATGTTTGAAAGTTATACAGAGTTTTGTTACGTCTTACCCCCTCCTTCCTTTTCCTTTTTCACGATTCCTTTGCATAAGCCACTAATAGTCTGTGGGAAGGGTTCCACCACCACCCCCCAGCCCTTTTATTGCTGTCTGGAAGGATCTGATATGCTATGGATTTTTACACAATTGCTTTAGAACTTTGGTAGCCAAGGCTGACTCTTAGCAAAGTAATGGTATGTGGTTAGCTGTGCTGTCTGCCTCTTGAGAGACCACAATCATATTGGGGTTAGAACCTGAATAATTTACAGAAAGAAGATGACTCTTAAAACACCCCTTTCTTCCACAGAACAGTTTATTGGAAACATACTTCAACGGGGAATAAGAGATTCTCAGGGAAAGGATCTATAGGGATGCTGAAAACCTGGATTGTACTGTATGGATGTCTAGACAGATCCTCTTCCTGCCCTCAAGTGAATTCCGCACAATGATTTCCCTCACTCCTTGGACAGCACTTTATGTAGCTTTCCACTCCTGTTCTTCATCATAACTGGGAGAAGGATTCACAACTGAGCAGAGGGCTTGCCTTACCATGAATCATGTACGACTTCTCAAAGGCAAACTGCACAACAGCGTGGCTATGAGAAAGGTGTGTGTATGGGCTTGTGGTGGTGGTGGAGGAGGAACAAAGTGTGTATGTGTGCTGGGAGAAGAATGGGACATACTATAGTACAGCAATATTTCTTGCAAAAGTGTGATGTAAACTGAAGTGCTTGAAGCTGGAATCCCACAGCCATTTTCAGTAAATCTTGTTGGAGTTGGTGATCTTGGATCTCGGTTTGGGAATGAGGTTCACCAGTTTGTCCTGCAAGTTTCTAGTCCTGTGCACTCCTACTCAGGAGGAAGCAGGATTTTAATTCTGAGTAAATATATATTGGGATCTAGCAGCAAGGGGGAAATGAAATGAAATGCTTTGTGCCATTTGTCTGAAAAGAGGCAAAATATTTCTTTACAATGAGAACAGTTAACTGTGTTACTCCCAAAGGATTAAAAAAGTAAAAGTATAAATCAAACTTTATTTGTTTTTTATTTGTGAATAGGCAAGTGGTAGCATGGAGAAAATAAGAGAAAGAAAATGGTTTGAATGGCTTTATTAAAAATTGATCTACTTTCCACAGTGTAAAATACACAAACTTGCAAGTTACCGTACTCACTATTGAAGGTAGGAAAAGAACAAATTACTTGATACATTGACCAGGTTTTAGATGGTTGTTCTTTTTCAAGTCCCTTGCAAAAGGGTAGGATGACAACGAAGGCAACGGCAACACTGGAGAAGGCAGGCCCAACATTTTAGGACTGTAATTTGGTGCATGTCTATTCATAGCCCTATTGAGTTCAAAAGGACTAATTCCTGTGCAGGGTTGGTAAAGTTGACAATACAATTGGGCTCACCTCTGAGTAGCCATGCAGTATATAGGATTGCATTGCAAGAGTGGTAAAAGTAAAGTGAGCAGACTTTCTGGAAATTGTATTCAGGATTGCCGTGTCAGTGAGGGAGAATGGTCAACCTGCTCTGGGTTTTAAAAGAGCAATCCTAGATGTTGAATCCTACATCCCACCAATAATTCAGTAGAGCTCCTTTTAAGGTCTGGTGTAAAACCCAGGGTAGATTCACTACACCCCTGATGTGGAACCCAAAGCTTGCCACTGCAGTTGCTGCTGAAATTTCACAGAGGCTCCTGGATTTGATGCCACTGTTGGGACTCCTACCAAAATCATCAGCATTGTGGTAAGGATGCACATCTGTGTTTATGCAAAGGTATCTTGTAGTACTTTTGAGACTAACTGAGAGAAAGAAGTTGGTAGCATAAGCTTTTGTCAGCAGAAGTCTATGAAGGTTTATGCTACCAACTTCTTTCTCTCCATCTCAAAAGTGCTACAATACTTTGCATCTTTGCATCCTGATCCAGACTAATATGGCTATGCTTTTGAATCTGTGTTTATTTTATTCCTGTTTATGAGAACAACTTGTTTCAAATGCCCCCCACACCCTAGATGAGATTGCAAGAGTTTCTGTGTACTTTTTGGAAGGACTTATTTTGTGGGAAATGAATTTGCACAAAACTCCACAACATTTCTGTGTAGCAAACAATAAGCAAAAGAATCTTTTTCTAGGCATCATGTTGTTTTTTGTGCAAAATGATTTTTCCCCAGAATTTTTTTTTGCACACATTTTTTAATAAATAAATTTTCTGCAAAAAGCCTTGAAATGCAAATGTGTGTGTGTGTGTGAGTGAGTGAGCGAGAGAGAGAGAGAGAATAGCGGTTGGTCAGTTCTTTGATGGAGTATCTCAATGTTCTGAGACATCCTTTCTCTCTGAGAATGAGAAAAGTTGCAAACACTCTAGTCATCCCTACTCTATGATACAGAAGGATGCCAGAGAATCCTCCTGCATCATAGAGTCTTGCGACATGACAGGGCAAAGTGTTCCAGGGGTTTCTTCTCTGAATTCACAAAGAGACTCCATTTTGACAGAGGAAGCAGAACAAGAACGGGGCTTTGCCAGTGGGGGGTGGGCTAGGTGACAAAACAGGCTTCTGCAGTTTTAATGGTAGATGCAATACAATATGATTCAGCAAAGGCCACACAAAAACATCCCCCCTTAAAAGGCCGTATATGGCTCCAAAGCTATGAACTGCCCACCCATGACAGTTTTTTAGGTCTGTCTTCATGAGCTGTCCACTGCTAAGTTATGTCTGTCTTCGTGTCCCACTATCTAAATCTCTCACTTGGAAACACACACACACAGAGCAAGAGTGATGTGCAATTCAATTTTGTGATGTAATCTCAGTCTTTGGAACTACCACTTCCGATGCCCTACTAGTTTGCTGAGGCCAGGGACCCATTCACACTACACAGTTATAGCATTATGATTCCATTTTAATTGCTGTGGTTACTCCCCATGGAATTCTGGGGTTGGTAGTTCGATGAGGCATGAGAGCTCTCTAGCTGAGAATTCTAAACATCCCTCCTTAAAATGCAAATCCCCAAATTCTGTAGACTGTTTCCATAGCAGTTCAAGTGGAATTATAGTACTATAATTGTGTAATGTGAAAGGACCCCAGGATAGAATCATAGAATCATAGAATCATAGAATTGCAGGGTTGGAAGAGACCACGAGGGCCATCCAGTCCAACCCCCCTGCCACGCAGGAAATCACAATCAAAGCATCCCCGACAGATGGCCATCCAGCCTCTGTTTAAAGACCTCCAAGGAAGGAGACCCCACCACGCTCCGAGGGAGTGCGTTCCACTGCCGAACAGCTCTTACTGTCAAAAAGTTCCTCCTAATGTTGAGGTGGAATCTCTGTTCCTGGAGCTTGCACCCATTGCTCCGTGTTCCAGTCTCTGGAGCAGCAGAAAACAAGCCTGCTCCATCCTCAGAGTGACATCCCTTCAAATACTTAAACAGGGCTATCATATCGCCTCTAAACCGTCTTTTTTCCAGGCTAAACATACCCAGCTCCCTAAGTCTCTCCTCATAAGGCATTGTTTCCAGACCTTTCACCATTTTAGTTGCCCTTCTCTGGACACGCTCCAATTTGTCAATATCCTTTCTGAATTGTGGTGCCCAGAACTGGACACAGTATTCTAAGTGAGGTCTGACCAAGGCAGAATAGAGTGGCACTATTACTTCCCTTGATCTAGACACTATACTTCTATTGATACAGCCCAAAATTGCATTGGCCTTTTTAGCTGCCGCATCGCACTGTTGGCTCATGTTCAACTTGTGGTCTACTAGGACTCCTAGATCCCTTTCGCACGTAGTCTCATTCAGCCAGGTCTCTCCCATCCTATATTTATGCATTTCATTTTTCCGCCCTAAATGCAGTACTTTACATTTCTCCGTATTGAATTTCATTTTGTTAGCTTTGGCCCAGCTCTCCAGTCTATCCAGGTCATTCTGAATTTTGATCCTGTCCTCTAGGGTATTAGCTACTCCTCCCAATTTGGTGTCATCTGCAAATTTGATAAGTATGCCCCTAATTCCCTCATCTGAGTCATTGATAAAGATGTTGAATAGCACTGGGCCCAGGACAGAACCCTGTGGCACCCCACTGGTCACATCTTTCCAAGACGAAGAGGAGCCACTGCTGAGCACCCTTTGGGTTCGGCCGGTCAACCAATTACAAATCCATTGAACAGTTAACTTGTCTAGCCCACATTCTACAAGCTTGTTTGCAAGAATGTCATGGGGAACCTTGTCAAAGGCCTTACTGAAATCAAGGTATGCAATGTCCACAGCATTCCCTTCATCTACCAAGCTGGTAACTTTATCAAAAAAAGAGATCAGATTAGTCTCTCATATATAGAATGAGATATATGCGACTTTCCCTTCCTCTCGAGCTGGCACAGTTGAGGGGCCCAGTCCACAGGGGTGTCAAGGGAATGAGGAAACATTAGATCCTGTGGATGTAGGCTGCCCCAGTGCTGCACTAACAAGATGCACCATTTCAATCTCTCCGATCGTGGGGAAATGGGTTACATCATTCTGTGCCCACAGAGCACAGGGTGGGTTCTGTGATGCCATTTGTAGACACCCCATTTTGGACCACTTCTGTAGCATCTAACAGGACCTCAGCTTTGACAGGAGTTTGGTTCAGACTTTGGAAGTAATTAGTTATAGGTAATGGACTTATGTCTCACCCCTAATTAGTTATGGGGTGTAATGGTCATATAAGGAAGCCACATTTCAAAAGGAATAGAATGAGTAAGAGCAAAGTTACTTTATTGGTTTAATGCAGGGACAGGCAACTGTGAAGGGGCAGATGCCATTCCCCACACACACCCTTCCGGGGGGGACGGACCACTGTGTTTTGGCACACTGGAAGTGACGTTAGGTCATTTCTGGCTACCATTTCTGGCTTGTTTTTTTTTTATGGCTTTTTGGAGGTTTAAGGGGCTCTGGAGGGGTTTGGAGAAGTGAAGCAGCTGGTTTGGCCATGTTTGGGACCAAATATACAGTTGCCCCTTTACATTCGCTGGGGTTTCGTTCCAGGACCCCCGGTGAATACCCAAATCCGTGAATACTCAAGTCCCATTATATGCAATGGCATAGCAAAATGGTGTCCCTTATATAAGATGGCAAAATCAAGGTTTGCTTTTTGGATTATTATTTTTTTAAGAATATTTTCAAGCCGTGAATACTTAAATCCATGAATGCCAAATCCGTGAATGTGGAGGGACAACTGTAATCTGAAAATTGCTATGAATTCTTAACAAAAAATATTGGGTTTGGGGGCTGTGCAGCAGGCTTCTGCAAGACTTCAGGGGCCAAACTTTGGGGTCCCAAGGGCTGTATCCAGTCAACCCCTGGGATAATGAGTCATGGTTTCTAGTTACTGTGCTTCTGAATATTTATTTTAAAGAGCATTTTTAGGCATTTTCATTTTATTCAAGTTTTATACCATTCTCTATCCTTTCCTAAAGGTTCCCTCCCCCACTTTGAAAAGTAACACACTGTAATGGAAAAGTAATTATTAATCCAACAACTAATACAACTAGTTACCTGTTTTCATCAGTGCAACCAGTACTGTAATGATAAGGCAATCCTTAAAGCACTTTAATGAGTAACAGGATATGTTACTTTAAGAAGTAACTTTCCAAGCTCTGGTCTGGCTTTCTCTGCCCTCATTTTTCTCCACTGACAACTCAAAACAGGTAATAAATGCCAGAAGGGTTTTTAAAATAATGGAAATGCTAAAATGGAGAAAGGAACGGTGCGGCTCCTGAGCCCCATGTGCGATCCCCAACACTCCCAACTATTTGTTTTGGGGGAGAAAAACTGAGCAGAAAAATAAGAATTTCTGTTCTAGGAATCCTCCTCCAGGGACCACAATTCTCCTTGAAAACAAGGGGTAGGAACCACCCAGCTGTATTAAAGCACACTTAAACAGCAGTATCATTCAGAATATTTTTTTAGAATATTTTTTTTGACACATACAAAATAACCAAACACACACACATAATGCACATTTAATTTTCTATGCTTTAAACAAATACAAAGAACAAAAAAAGAAACACCACAAAACTTAACAATATTAACCTACCTTACCAACTAAACCACAGAACTATTGACTCCCCTGCTTGACTAATGATTATATGCCACTATTTAAAGTACTTCCAATAACTGATCTTAGAGTCAAACCTCTACCTTAAATCTAAACCATCTCTGGCTTTTCTTCGCAAACAAAGATTCAGGAAGGACTCATCCCATGCTTTCTGCAAGCGCGCTGATGACTAAAAAGGCCAATCCAAGATAGACAAGTCCGGTTGCAGAAAGCACAGCAGAAGTTCTCCTTGGGTGATGTTTCCAGGTTGTGATTCTTTCTGCGTTGTCATTTCCCTTCAAGACTTGTTCGGTGTGAGTTCTCAAAGAAGGCTGCAGCATTGTGGATAGTGCGTCTCCATGCCTCCCGATGTGAGGCCATGGCGGACCACTGTTGATGATCAATTCGGCCGAGCCAGAGATGTTGTTTCAGGGAGTCTTTGTATCGCTTTTTTGGAGCGCCCCTCTTACGCTGACCCGTGGCGAGTTCACTGTAGAGTAGTATTTTTGGGAGGCGATAGTCCTCCATCCTAGAAATGTGCCCTGCCCAGCGCAGCTGCGTTCTCAATATCATGGCCTCAATACTGGTGATCCCTGCTTGCTCAAGGACAGCAACATTCGTCACATAGTCAGTCCAGTGTATATTTAGGATTGTGCATAGACAGCGCTGATGAAACCGCTCGAGGAGTCGTAGGTGGTGGCGATAGGTGATCCATGTTTCAGACCCATAAAGGAAGATAGACAGTAAAATGGCTCTATACACACTGATTTTTGTGCTTTGCCTCAGGTGTTTATTGCTCCAGACTCTTTTGTGAAGTCTTCCAAATGCACTATATGCCTTTGCTAATCTGTGATCGATCTCTTTGTCAATCTTGGCATCTGAGGAGATGATGCTTCCCAGGTAGGTGAACTGCTGAACGGACTTGAGCACAGATTTGCCGATGGCAATGTGGGGATGGTGGTGTTCATCCTGTGGTGCAGGCTGGTAGAGAACTTCTGTTTTCTTCAGGTTGACTTCCAGCCCACACAGCTCTGCAGCTGTTGCGAAGCAGGATGTCAGGCGCTGCAGAGCTGCTTCTGTGTGGGCAACAAGGGCAGCATCATCAGCGAAGAGCAGCTCATGGACTAGATAGTTTAGAATCTTAGTGTGAGTCCTCAGACGGCTTAAGTTAAACAAGCTACCATCAGTACGGTAACATATATAGATGCCGTCGTCTTCTTCAAGCTCTGCCATAGCCCTTTGGAGCATCATGCTAAAGAAGATTGTAAATAAAGTTGGTGCAAGAACACAACCTTGCTTCAGTCCATTAGTTATTAGAAAGGTCTCTGAAAGAGCATCGCCATATCTGACTTGACCACGCTGGCCCTCATGTAGCAAGATAATCATTTTAAGGAATTTGGGGGGACATCCTAGTCTTTCCAGGATCTGCCACAGACCTTTTCTACTCACAGTGTTGAAGGCTTTGGTGAGGTCGACAAATGTTACATAGAGACCCTTGTTCTGCTCCCTACATTTTTCTTGCGGTTGTCTAAGGGCAAATACCATGTCTGTAGTACTCCTATTGGCTCTGAAGCCACATTGGCTTTCAGGGAGAAGTTCTTCTGCAATAGCAGGAACTAATCTGTTCAGGAGTATCCTTGCAAGGATTTTTCCAGCAATAGAGAGCAGTGTTATGCCTCGATAGTTTGAGCAATCGGATTTTGCTCCTTTTTTCTTGTACAGGGTGATGATGACTGCATCTCGGAGGTCTGATGGCAGTTCCCCTTTTCCCCAGCAATTCACAAGGAGCTCATGGAATTTATTGTGGAGTGCATGACCTCCGTGTTTCCAAACTTCAGGTGGGATTCCATCAATCCCAGCTGCCTTGCCGTTTTTCATCTGCTGTATGGCCTTAAGGGTCTCTTCCAAAGTGGGAGCTATGTCCAATTCATTTTTCATCGGTTTTTGTATCATATGTTGGATAGCTGAGCCTTGGACTACTCAGTTGGCGCTAAAGAGACTTTGGAAATGTTCAGCCCATCGATTCAGGATGGAGGCTTTATCAGTAATTAATGTTTGACCATCTGTACTGTATAAGGAGCTTTGGACCTGATAAGTAGGTCCAAACACTGCTTTAAGAGCTTCATAAAATCCTCTATGATCACCCAGATCTGCACAGTGTTGTGTCTTTTCTGCTATATTGATCCACCACTTGTTCTGCATGTCTCGGAGTTTTTGTTGTAGTTTACTACATGTGAGGCGGAAAGCTGCTTTTCTTACATGGCAGGTTGGCTGGGCAAGGTATGCCTGGGGAGCAGTTCTCTTCCTTGCCAACAGCTCCTGGATCTCTTGGTTGTTTTCATCAAACCAGTCTTGATTTTTCTTGTGGGAGAACCCGAGGGATTCTTCTGCAGACTGGAGGATACTGTTTTTAATATGTTGCCAAAGCACTGTAGGAGAAGGATCTGTAGGATGGTCTTCAAGTTTCGTTTGTAGATTTGCCTGGAAGTTGTCTCTCATGGTAGCTTGTTGAAGATGGTTGACTTGGAGTCTCTTCTTTAAGATGCCACCCCTCTTAGGTTTGAACTTAATATGAAGATTTAGTTTATATCTGACGAGGCGATGATCTGTTTGGCATTCTGCGCTGGGCATCACTCGGGTATGACGGACATCACGAATGTCTCTCTGACGGACTAGAACATAGTCAATGAGGTGCCAATGTTTGGATCGGGGATGCATCCAGGTTGTCTTCAAGCTATCTTTCTGCTGAAAGATTGTGTTTGTAATAGTCAGCTGTTGTTCTGCACAGAACTCTAGCAGGAGGCGTCCGTTATCATTGCAATTTCCAACACCATGCTTGCCTAAGACACCTTTCCAGGCTTCGGAGTTCTTTCCTACTCTGGCATTGAAGTCACCAAGGATAATAATTTTATCTTCTACAGGGACTTTTTGTATGAGTTGGCGTAGGTCTGTGTAGAATTTGTCTTTCTCTACAGGGTCAGCTTGCATAGTTGGGGCATATATACTAAAGAGAACAACATGTGGGAGGTGTAAGGAAATAATGCGATCAGAGTGTCCTGTTGGCAAGGTTTCGAGTTTGGAGGCAATGGAGTTTTTAATCATAAAGCCTACTCCTGAAAGATGTTTTTCGGTTTTGGGTTTGCCAGACCAGTAAAGTGTGTAGCCGGCGCCATGTTCTTTAAGGCCGCCTTCCTCATGGAAGCGAACTTCACTAAGAGCAGCGATGTCAATGTTAAGTCGTGATAGTTCATGGGCTATTAGGGCAGAACGACACTCAGGCCGTCTACTATCTTCAGAGTCTTGCATGGTTCTGATGTTCCAACATGCAAGTATCAGTTTATTTACACCTTTGGAGGCTGTTGTGTGCCTTTGTTTCTTTGCCTTGGTTTGACCGCATCAGAAGATGCCTGTTGGCCGCAGCTAGCCAACCAGGTTATCTTTTAAAATAAAGCATACTATCTTTTAAAACCATACTATCTTTTAAAATCATACAACCATACTATCTTTTAAAAAGCCTAAAATTGATATATAAGCCTTGATTTGTTGCAAAAAATTTATAAACAATTCCCAATCTTTTAAAAAGTTAGCCAAAGATTTCTTCTTAATCACCATTGTCAATGTATCCATTTCAGGGAAGTCATATACTGTATCTTGGGGCCCATCTACACGAGGGGGGAAAATCCAAAGTACCTCATAGTATGGGCATCTTGCAGCAGCAGTGACATGTCTAAATGGTTTTTCTGGCATCGGAAGCCCCCATAAGCCTCATATTCCTCATGGTGGCCACGAGTGATTTACTTGCATCAGTTCTACACTGCTGCCATTTTGTTGTTTTTTTTTAAGAAGTCAACCAAGGTGCACTGGTGCAATAGAGCGATTTTTCCCATTTTATAGAAAAGCAAAACAGAAAATATTCATCCTGTTTTATCACCCTAGCAAGTGATCGCTAAGGTGAAAATCCAATACTGCAGCAGTGGGTACTTGCCCTGCTAGCAAACCCTGTCCCCACTCTCGCCCGGCCAATCAGCTTTGTACTTCCCTTCAAATTTGCTGTTGTTGGATAGTCCAAATGAGCAGGAATGTGCACCCCCTCACAGTTTTTAAAAAAGTATAGGAAAATCTGCGAAGGCTTTTACCGCATTGTTTTTGCTGTTTTGGCCCCCCTCCTTCTGAATAGTGTGGATTGGTGCTGGATCCCATTAAGACAGGTAGGATTCCCAGCAAATTCCATGAGGGGTATTTTTGCTTTTCTCCTCTTCCCTCCTCTTCCCCAGCGGTGGGCAGTGCTGCAGCCAGCTCCAGGCTGGCCAGAAAAAACATTTGGGTTGCTGCTGGTGTTGCCAGAGAGAGGGCAGCTGGGAATGAATCAAAGTGTGCACCAATGAGAGGGAGAGGGTGCAGTGAAACTTTTAATTTTCTGTCCCCGCAACACTTTGGGAAAAAGGCAGCATATAAATTGCATAAATAAATAAATAAGTACACTATTGCAGTCTTCTGTGGATATTACTTTTGAGAATAATATTATGTCATGCTTAGAAATGATAAGATGTTAGTCTGGGATCCTTTTAGAGGCAATGCTTCACTCAACTTTTCAGCTCCCAGGATTACACACACAAGTCTCTTTTCCTGGAGACATGACGACATAAGAAACTCCAGGAACGCTGTCTTCAGCCAGTACCCTTATTGACTTGCAGTTCTTTGGTTTTTCTCTAGCATAAAGCAGCCAGCAGCTACAAAGCCCTGCGGGCTCAATAAAGCATACTACCTTTGGGCTTTCTGCTCAACTTCGGCAAAAAACAAATCTCACCACTATTTCTCTCCACACCCACCCATCCTGTCCCTTTCTGGGTGTAAATCTGCTTTGGGGGGATCTCTGGGAGATTTTGGCAAGGTTCGGGGGGGGGGAAGAAAGAAAGAAAGAAAGGCTGCATTGCAGAAAAGGAGCCTTGAGAACATACGTAGGTGCAACTTGGGAAGCATAATGAGGGTGACAATCTAACTCTTTTGTGTTGGCCACACAGTGACCGCTTCTTTGGATGGATGGGACCAGGAGTTGTGTGTACTTTGGGCTCAGTCCAAGGACTTTATCAGATGCAGCAAAAACTGCAGGATTATAACATAATGGTAGCGCAAATGGCTGCAGCCATCACATGTCATCATCATCTTGTGGTTACTCTGTTTCCCCACCGTGAATAAGGCGTCAATTTTAATTGACGGGATAAGTTGACAATAGATCACCAACATTGCTTTTTCGTGGTATTGGGGACATGCAAAAACACGTCCTGTTGTAATAAATTTAATAAATTGCGAGATCACAGCGTGAATGGGTGATCCTCAGCAAGCAAACTTTTGGGTGATAACGTAAAAATGAAGCACAGGATGCTCTTTTGTGAACTAGTTTGAACATTTTAAGGTTTGTTTCAGTTCTTGTGTGTTCATTAACTTTGTTAATTTAGGTGTTTTTTTTGTTTTTTGTTTTTTTTTTTTTTAGTTTTAAGCACGCTGGTGTCTTCTTGAGATAACTGCCAAAACCTCACCCACGCCGGATCGCAGAAGTAAACTCCCATTCTTAAAGCACTAGTAGTCATCCTGGGATAATTCTGTGGTGTTTCTTTTGTGTGATTACAGCTACCTGCAATAATAAGTGTTATAATGCCTCAATGTTCCCACTATATTCATTTGCAGAATGACAGCATTTTTAAACACATGTCTGATAAAGTCCTAAGTCTTTGGGGGTGGCCACACAGTGACGGCCCTCTGGATGGATGGGCCCAGGAGTTAGTTGTGTGTACTTTGGGCTGGGTCCAAATTTGAAAACATGAAAGGAGTTTGTCTTTCTTTTTGAAAAGTGCAGATAATGGAGCTTGGGGTGGGGGAGGGAAAGGGGAAAAAAGGCTTGGCAGAGAAAGCCTTTTGGGGTGCTAGGAGGGAGGGAGTGGATCAGAAATGTGGCAACAGCAATGCTGAGCGATGCTGATGCTGTGGCACATCTCCTCTTCCCTGTGCGAAGGGACTGCTCCTTGTAGCATCTTTCTGATTGCAGGCTGAGTGATGCTGCAATCAAGCCAGAGGAAGCCCCGGGAAGTTTGGAGCATGATGCTTTCGAGGGAGATTTCCCATCCCTGGCAGTATCAGGACTGCCTTTAAGTGATGTGGAAGAGGAGGACTTTGTATTTGTATTTTTTTAATTTTTGCAATCTTAGGAAGGTGGGGAGGAAACGGCAGCCAGCTTTCAGTGCAAGCTAGAGCCAAGGCTCCCGGTACAGTGTGTGCTCTTGTTTGATGCCTTGTGAAATCCTTCCCTCCTCTCTTGCCCCCTTGCGGATTTGCCTGCGGATTTCTTCCACCTCTTCCTGGGGAGCTTTTTTCTTTCTTTCTAGAAATGGATTGCTTGTGCATTGTCACGACTAAGGTAGGAACTGGGGAAAAGCTTTCTCGGGGCTGTTTGGCTTATCTTTTTCCTCTGCGCCTGGAATTGAAACAGACACAGAAGATGTTCCTGGGTCTGTCTTATAGGTTGCAAAGGCGAAGCGATGCAACTCCGCTTGGCTTGGCTGAGCATTTCGTTTTCCCTTTACCGTGATTGCTAAGCTCTCTGTGTTCCGAAATAATCCCCTTTCTTAAATAATGTATTCATTCCCATTTACCAGTAAGAGGCCTGCTCTCTCTGCTCTCGCTCTCTCCCCCTGTGTGTTTTATCTTAGATTTTGCTTGCATCTATTAATAACTCAGGTACTAGAGAACCTTTGGCAAAAGATTTTATTGTGCACATGATATCACCAGCAATTTTGATAATAATAATAATAATAATAATAATAATAATAATACTAAACCAGAGTGAACTGCAACTCACCACTTTTCATTTTGGAAACTCTGAACATTTTATGCAGCTGGGGTCCTCTTCTTTCAAAGCCAGTTCATATAAAGTTTTTGATCAAGACTGTGATTGGAGAATTCAGTCTTTCAGGAGGGTTATTAGGGTTTACTCAGTGGGCGCTGTAGGAGGAAGGAAAAGTTGTGAACTCTGGTTTATAGAGTTCTCTAACCATAGACATAGCAGGTTTTAAAACAGAGACTGGATGACCATTTGTCGGGAGTGCTTTGATCGAGTATTACTGCATGGCATGGGGTTGGACTAGATAACCCTTGTGGTTTCTTCCAACTCTATGATTCTATGATTCTTAGTATGGGCTGAGCCTTTACACTTCTTCATAGCATGCCTAACCAGAGTGTGGAATTTGCTTCCCCCAATTGTGTTACCCACTGGCTGTAAAAAAAGAACAGACAAATTCATGCGGGGTGGAATGACCAATGACTGTTAGTCATAATGGCAAAGTTGAACTTTCATATGTAGGAATAGTATACTCTTTGTATTCAAAACAATAGTGGAAAGGTAGTATCTTCATTCTGGAGGCATTAAGACAGCTGTTCTTGGAAGCAAAATGCAAAGTAAAGGGACCTTTGCAGGACTTCATAATCTGTGCATGTTAAAGAAACTTCTTTTGGGGGTGGGTGGATGTACAAAAAAAGTTTCACATGGCCTGTTGCAATTATATTTATATCCAACTGCACTCCTTCTAAATTAGAAATATGCAACACAGGGAAGGCCATGAATAAGCCAGGTAGGATCCCCAGATCCGAGGGGCTGGGATCCTCTTCTCCAGTCCTCAGGGTAAAAGGGAAGAACCTCAGGGTGACAGCACTGTCCTCAAAAGTGTGCATATGCATTTCTTATTTATTAGATGTTGCATTTTATGTCTGAATGGTGTATTCTGCGCAACTATGATGGATGCTTTTGGTGTCATGCTTAATGACATCACCAGGGCTTGCCCCTGTGACATCACAAGGAGTCATTCCTTGGTTTAAATTTTAGACCTGAAATCTCAAGGGCCTGGGATAGTCCTGATCAGGCAACCTTAAAGCAAGTTGAAGGAGAAGGAGGCCTGTAGGGGAAGACAGATCTCTCAGTTTTGCTTTCTCCAGCATTCAAAATTTGCACTCCTGCCCCATTCTTACTGGATGGGGAAAACGGGTTTTATTATTGGTTTTCTCCTGCATTCAAATGTTGTACATTTTGATAAACTGTGATAAAGAAATCGAATTGAATCAAAATTTTCATCTGTCTCTATGTAAGGAGACCAATATGGGAATAATCAGGCAAATGCCTTAGAATAGTAAGCAGGCCTGATCTGGAAGCTTTTATAAGCTTTTAGCCCTGTAGATTTCAGATTTTACATTGGAAGCTACTTGGAGCAGGGACTTGCCTTTTGTACTGTGTACAAGCACCATCTACACTGATGGCATTGTTATCAACATCACCACTTACCCTCACTTTTGAAAGTGTTTGTTATATTTTTATACAGCCATTCAATAATGTTCTCAGGGCAGTTTATAACAATAAAGAATGTCCTTTCTTTATCAAGTGGTGAGTGATGGTACATGAGCAATTCTTTCCCCCCATCCTAGGTTCAGGGCATACAAAAGGGTCATCCTATCTGAACAATCTGCAAGTCACTTTCTTGGTTCTACCTACTGTGGCCAGGATACAAATGTGTGGGGAGGAGAAAATAATTTGTACAACCAGAGTTGTGGCTGCCCATTTATCTGCAGCCATTTCCACTGCAGAGGAAACAAGCCCACAATTACAATGGCTTGTTTCTTTAGCAGTAGGAACTACTGCAGCAAAGCAGCAAGCAGAACTGAGTGGGTTTCTTCAGATTGAATTTTATATAAAATGCTAGCCTGCATTGTGCGGGGACGCTTCTGTAAATGTAAGAATTATAAGATGCTTGTCTTCATTGGGGACTTTTGGAAATGTAAGAAGTATTATGGTCTTTAGGCAGGATGGCAAGTGGAGCTGGGGTTACACCAGGAAGTAATCACGCCAAGAGTTTTCTTTTGAAGTTTGTTTAAAGGATACAGAGAATGGGGGGGTGGGGGGTGGAAAGAAGAAAAATGGACAGATGGCAAGAAAAGGAGAGGAGAAAGATAAACATTCACAAGGACAATGAAAAAGTAGGCCCTTAGTTAGGGGTAAAAGTTAGGTCTCACTTCTACAAAGGTTATGAACAACTGTGCTCTGCCATTCCTTGAGCTCTGTACAGATCATGGAGATCTTCCCATCAATTCTGTTTTGCTGCCTCAGGAGAGGAAGAGAAAGCTGGCCTTACCATTGGGCAAATGGAAGCAAGCACATTAAACAGTAGACCCATACCATCCAACATTTCACAACTGATAACATATGTGGCTTAGCAACATCAGAGTTTGATCAAGATGGCAAAATGTATCAGTGGGGAAGAACACCCAAGTCAGGAGAGGCTGCAGCAGTTTGCTTTTGCCTGAGTCTATAGGAAAGGGCAACATTCTGCTCTCTCCCATCCTCTCCCCCCTCTCCCATTCAGCTACTTTTGCACTTTGATCTCAGTTTGCAGCAACTGACATAAGCTGAGGACTAAGGAAGAAAGAGGACAGAGGAATTGGGACATTTTAAAAGCAACTGGAAAGTGGGATGATAGAGAATTAATTGGAACTGTTCCTGCCAAATCAGGACAGTTGGAGGCTATGGAGATCCTTGGAGGCAGTAATAGCAACTTACTAGTTGTTTCTCCTAAGTCCTCTGTCTTGTTGGGTGGGCAACACAACCTGTGCTGCTCTTCTAAAATAAGCTTCCTGACCTTAGGGGGAGGACATAGTCCCATTGCCAATGCTGAAGAAGGAAGGTTCAAATAACAACCCAGATTTAACTGGAAATGGGGAAGGTGGAGTTGTTGTTTTTTGTCCTGGACCTCAGGCAGCTAAATGTGTTGGGTTGGCCCTGGAAATAAGACAAGTCCACATTTTCTATCATTTATTTATTTAAATATTTATATCCTGCCCTATATCTGAAGCTCTCACGGAGCCTTACAATAAAATAAATTTAGAACAGTAAACAATAACAATAATGTAAAAAGATTAAAATACTGTATATCAAATAGTTTAGCAATTAAAAACCAGACGTTTTAAAACTGGTTAAAACAGTTTTAAATAGTACCTATGACAATTATAAAATCAGTTAGGCCTAAATACTTTTCTAAAAAGCCAGGCTTTAACTTGGTGCTGAAGTGATCCCAAAGTTGGCACCAGTCGGGCCTTCAGGGGGAGGGAATTCCACAACTGGAGTGTCACCTCACAGAAGGCCCTCTCCCATGTCCTCCCACAATATATTTCTCCTGCTTGTGGGACATGGAGGAGGGCCCCTCCAATGGATCTCAGTTCTCCAGCAGCAAGCATAGAGAGAGGCACTCCTGCAAGTACAGTGGACCCTTGGTATCTGCTGGGGTTCCGGGACCCACCATGAATAGCAAAATCTGTGGATACTCAAGACCCATTATACACAATGGTGTAGTAAAATGGTGTCCCTTATATAAAATGGCAAAATCAAGATTTGCTTCTTGTATTTATTTATTTTTTGGTGGAATATTTTCAAGCTGTGGATAGGTGAATCTGTGGATATAGAATCCATAGATATGGAGTGCCAACTGTATCAAGGTCACAACCATTTAGGGCTTTAAACTTTAGTACCAACAACTTGAATTCAGAGTTCTTCTCTCTGCAGTAGTATATCTTGTTGACTGTCAAAGAGAAGGGGGGTTGGCCACTGATTTCCTTTTCTTGCACATTCATTGTGCAAATTTCCAGTCTTGCACATTCATTGATTCACTGGTGTAGCACAACAGTGGTATAGAATAAGAAATCCATGATTTGCATCTTGGCCTTTGCCATGAACTCACTCATTTCCTCCAGGAAAGGTGATGTCTCTCTTAACTTTATTCTTCTGTTTAGAATGTGAAAGATAATAATACTGAATTGTTGTAAGAATTACAGATATATAGTGCATATGAAATACTTTGAACGCGACACATCTGCACTGTATGCAGGTTGGCTGTTACTACCAATGTTGAAGTAGAGCTAGGGTCAAAGTGCCAGGAAATTTGGATTCGGCGGGAGACAGTTGCCATCTAATTGCATCCTTCAGGCTCCTTCAACCTTAGCAGCAATTCCAACCCCCCCCCAAGTTTCTGGAGGGAGAATTGGATTTTCCCAGCAACAATATATTATTGTGAGCTATTCTTAGAATCGTAGAGTCAGACCTCACCTGGAATACTGTCCATCCTTAGAATCCTTGTCACAGTGCAAAGTGTTTTGAGGTTGCTTGGTCTTGAAGAATAAAGATCCATTAGCCTTACAAAACACCTGCTTCTTGGTGGAGGAATGGTTTGTTAATATAGAACATGGATGGGCAAAGTGTGGCCTGTGGGCAGCATGCAGGCCCCAGGGTAATTTTTATTCTCCCCAGGGGCCCCAATGAGTCAATCATTTTTGATGTTTTTCTTTCCCATCCCTCCAAATGCTCTCTAGGGCATGCAGGGGACACTTTTGCCACATTTTGGGGTGGGGTTGCCTGGGCCATTTTAAGCTCAGGAGTGGCCTTTAAAAAAAACAGGAAGTTAAAAAACAGGGGGGCCTAAAAACACGATAGAGATGCCCCTCACACCTTTAGAGGGCATTTAGGAGCATTTTCATTTTGTGGAGGGTGCAGTGGGGGAGATCAGCCCTCCAAGGTTTTCTGGGGAACCAACACAGCCCCCTAAATTGGCCTATATAGGCCAATTTACTCAGCTCCCTTGCCTAGGTGGACTACCATGGCTTTGGAGATGGATGTGATGAGTGTGTGTGCTTCTGAATTTAGCTCTACATGACTATGTAACAACTCCAGTCCCTAGTGACGATCAGTTTCTAGCTTGAGCCAAAATAAATAAATAAATAAATAAATAAAAGCCATCAATTTACTAAATTCCCCTCTCATGCCACTTAATTCACAGTTGGAATTTTGGGGCCACAATTGAGAAAATGGCAGCAGCAGCAGCAGCAGCAGCAGCAGCATCACCTTCAGTGATGGGCTAGCATCCTGTTTGGACTCCAGCCTCTCTTCTGCAAGTAACAGGGTGGGTGGGGGGCACAGGCCACCCCGGCAGCCAGGATACACCGGCAGGAAGCGGTGTATCCTGGCTAGAGTAGATAAGATCCTAGTCAGTATTATATTCCCAGCAGCAACAAGTGTGTTCCTAGGAGGCAAGGGAAAAAGGTTGTTGGTCTCCTCTTATTGTATGTGCCTAGCAGCACTTTGAGAAAAATTATTTTTGAAGTACAGTTCTCAGACTCCTCCAACTAGCATGGTTGTTGGGCTTCTAGGAGTTTTAATTTTTTAAAAAGTTAACTTTCCAAGCTCTGGCTCCTATATACTGTTTATATATTTTATCCTAAGACATCTTGTTCCTATGCACTGAAATTCCATTTAGTTACCTAACAACCGTGGATAGAGTTTAGCATCTATGAATTTGTCTGGCCCTTCAGGCTGCATGAGGTCTGGATGCTATGAACAGCTTGAAAATTCTCTCTGCACAGCTTCCCTTTCAGATGTTATTTATTTAACAGTGTGTGTATATATGCCTAGACATTCTCAGAGCAGTGAGCAATTCAATTTAAAGCAATGAGGATGAAAACAATTTTTTTAAAAATTGGAATGGAATAAAACAGCCACAGTATAAATTAAAATAAAATAAACCAACAATGGGGGGAGGACATTAATACAGCATTAATGCATTCATAATACCACAAGCCTGACCAAAAAAAAAAAAAAGTCTTCACCTGCTGAGGGAAGGACTTGGTGGAGGGAACCAATCTAGCATCTCTAGGAAGGAAATTTCAGTGCCTGGGAGCAGCCATTGAAAAGGCCCAATCATACATTCCCACCAGATGTGCCTATGAAGGTGGTGGCACAGCATCCAGGCTGGTTACAACACTTTGTCCACACCATGCATAATTTACCCGCTTTAGTGGCCCAAATCCCCTAAAGGCACCGAATCCCATATGATCTTGGAAGCTAAGCAGGGTCAGATCTGGTTAGTACTTGGATGGGAGACCACCAATGAATACCAGGTGCTATAGCCTATATTTCAGAGGAAGGAACTGACAAAACCACCTCTGAATATTTCTTGCCTAAGAAAACCCCATGAAATTCAGAGGGTGTCCATAAGTTGACAGGCGACTTGAAGGCACACACACATACACGCAGAAACACTGTTGTGTTACTAAGGCTGGTGTCACTCCTCCCCCCAACAGTGTCACCTGGTGCGGTTCGGCCTCTCTGCACCCCCTCCCCCGTGCCACCACTGCATACACAACAGCCTTTAAAAAAAAACCCTAAAACACCCCAAAGTGTTCTTCATAGAGTTTCAGCTTCTTGACCATTTTGATTGTGCCTTTCTGCACCTTCTCTAGCTCTACTTTTTGGGTTGTAGTGACCAGAGTCCCTTTCACCCTACAATGACATACTTTCTAACTGTCCCAGGAACTGTCCCAATTGGAAAGAACTGTCCCAATTGTGACTTGCCCAAGGTCACTCAGTGGGCTTCCATGGTCAAGCAGGGATTTGAACCTTGGTCTCCCAGAGTGCTTAGTCCAACAAACCACTACACCATGGTTAGTAGATAACTGAAAATACTGTACTAACCCAGAGTATGGCTGCTGTGAAAAAACGGCAAAGTCTAAAGTTTGTTAAGAAATAAATAAATTGAAAAGACAATTTAAAAAGAGTAGAAATAGAATGATAGAATCAGAGTTGGAAGAGACCACAAGGATCATCCAGTCCAACCCCATTCTGCCAGGCTTGAATACACAATCAAAGCATTCCTGACAGATAGCCATCCAGCCTCTGTTTAAAAACCTCCAAAGAAGGAGGCTCCTCCATAGTAAGTGTTGTCATGCTACATTACAAAATCAGTGGTGCATCACCATTTGGAATACTTGTACAGCTCTTGGGGCCCTTTCACCCTACACAACGATAGTGCCTTGATCCCATTTTAAATGTCATGGAAGCATTCCACAGAATTCTGGGGTTTATCGTTGGGTGAGTTGCTAGAGCTCTCAGGCTGAAAATGTAAATGCCTGTCCCTGAACTGCAAATCTCAGGATTCTATAGGATACTGTCATGGCAGTTAAAGTAGAATGATAGCACTATGACTGCACACATTCCAACACCCTCTAACATTTTACAGATGAAAAGTGGGACACATCCAGTCCAACCCCCTGCCATGCAGGAAATCTTGATCAAAGCATCCCCGACAGATGGCCATCCAGCCTCTGTTTAAAGACCTCCAAGGAAAGAGACCCCACTACGCTCCGAGGGAGTGCGTTCCACTGCCAAACAGCTCTTACTGTCAAAAGGTTACTCCTAATGTTGAGGTGGAATCTCTGTTCCTGGAGCTTGCATCCATTGTGGTCTCTTCCAACTCTGCAATTCTATGATTCTATGATTCTATGTGGCAACATCAGGGTGTGGCCAAGATGGCAAAAGTGATTAATGAGGAAGGACACACAAGCTAGGAGAGGCTACAACAGTTGCTTTTGCTAGGAAGGTCTACTGGGAAGGGCAAGATTACCACCCCTCAGATGAACAAAGTATTTTTTTCACTTTGAACTCAGTTTGCTCCATGATAGAATCGTTTTAGGATTGCCATAAGTCAGAAATGACTTGAAGCAAACTCACCTAAACATTAGGAAGTACTTCCTGACAGTAAGAGCTGTTTGGCAGTGGAATGCACTGCCTTGGAATTTGGTGGAGTCTCTTTTGGAAGTTTTTAAACAGAGGCTGGATGGTCATCTGTCCGGAATGCTTTGATTGTGTATTCCTGCATGGCAGAGGGTTGGACTAGATGGCCATTGTAGTCTATTCCAACTCTATGATTCTAACAATGAGAGCAATTTACCACAATCCCATTTTCTGGTCAGTCACTGTCAATTCAGACCCTGTTTGCACATATGTGAAGTTATTTCCCACTCCGACCCCTGTGCCTCACTTTACATGCCTTCATTTTTAGAGAAGTTTTCTTTCTTTCTTTCTTTCTTTCTTTCTTTCTTTCTTTCTTTTTTGAAGTCAAATATTACTCTGTTGGACTTGGCAATTTCTCATTTACATATAAATTAAATAGCATAGTACTGTGGTCACTGTTTCAAATCAGTTCAATAACACTTATATCTCACACTAGGTCCTTGGTGCCATTTAGGATTAATTTTCAGAGAGATAGCCATGTAGCTTGTCTCAGTGTATAAATAAGATGTCTTGTGGCACCGTAAAGACTAACCAATGTATTTCAGCATAAACTTTTGTGTACTGAAGCTTTTGTGCATTCCAAGAAGTGTGTTGAAGTCCTTGAAAGTTTATGCTAAATTAAATTGGTTAGTCTTTAAGGTGCTCAACAAGACACTGGTTGCTTTTTATTATTATTACTTAGGTTTAAATCTAAGTTCATCTCTCCTCAGCAGTTCTGTGACTGACTGTTCTAGGGCATAATTCTGTAGGCTATCTTGAAATCTTCCTTCTTTTTGATGGCTGGACCCAGTGTACATGAGGGTAATTGAAGCTACCAATTACTTGAGCACTTTGTGCTTTGGATGCCTCCTGGGTTTGATTCTCCCATCTCCAGGACACCTTGAGCCTTTTGTCCAGGGAGGAGATAGCAAGTTCCCATGACTAAATTGCTTTGTGGATCCTGGTATTGTCACCTGCAATGAATCTGTGGAAGAATCTGACCCTTTTGAGTTTTCGAGTTTGTTTGAGACTATGACTGAGGTCCTCCATCATGCTTGCATGGTGTACATCTACACTCACATAGTTACATGGTAGTTCTGCTGAATACTGACATTGAGCGACTTACATTATCTATTTGCCAATGTGCCTGCTTAATATCCATTGTGCAGTGGGGAGTGTAGTGTTGTACATGTTTTTGCAGTTCCAGTGAATAAAGTGGGCTTGGAAGCACAATTGTAATTAACTACTTTAGAAGAGTAATTTCCCAGCTCTGTACTTTGAGTGCCATTTTACAGTTGGAAAGCTAAATTTCATGAATATTAAGCCAGCCAGCCTTCTTCAAGGAGTAAACAGATACTCTGTCACAAGTAAACAGAGGGTCAACCATTCATTACAGACATAATAGAAAGATGGGATATAAATCAAATAAATAAATAAATAGATTTTCCTTGGTTTTTTTCCAGGCTGTGAGGCCATGTTCTGGAAGAGTTTATTTCCGACGTTTTGCCTGCATCTGTAGCTGGCATCTTCAGAGAATGGTTGGGTAGGAGAGTGTGTGTGGGGTGTTATATATTGTGAACCCCTGTGGGGAGGATATGTAAATTTGTGTATTTGAATGGCTAGTTTCTGGGTGTAGATATGCAAGGAGGATTAGTGTCTGTTTGGCTAATGGTTGGTTAATGGTCCATTATCTGCTGGAAATCCCCCTGTCCTTGGGTGGAGTTCATTTGCAAGTGCTGAGTTTTGATTTTTAATGTTTTCAGGACTGGCAGCCACATTTTGTTTACCTTTAGGGTTTCTTCTTTCCTGCTGAAATTGTCCGGGTGTTTGTAGATTTCAATAGCTTCTCTGTGCATTGTGACATGATAGTTGTTGGCCTGGTCCAGAATTTTGGTGTTTTTAAATAATGTTTTGTGTCCAGGTTGGTTTATAACATGTTCTGCTAGTGCTGATTTTTCTGGCTGGCCCAGTCTGCAGTGGCTCTCATGTTCCTTGATTCGTGTTTGCACACTGCACTTAGTGGTCTCTATGTAAACTTGTCCACAGCTGTATGGTATGTGGTAAACTCCTGCAGATGTGAGAGGGTCTCTTTTGTCCTTCACTGAGCGTAGCATTTCTTGGATTTTTTTGGTTGGTCCATAGATTGTTTGGAGGTTGTGTTTCCTCATCAGTTTCCCTATTCTGTCTGTGACTCCTTTGATGTAAGGTAAAAATACTTCCCTTGGGAGGCTGTTTTTCTTCATTCCTGTGTTGTTGTTGTTTTGGGTCTGGCTGTGAAAATAAATAAATGTTGCTGTAAAGGCAAAACATAAATACTGACTTCCCACCCCAGCATTGTTAATCAGGCTATCTAGACAATGTGTGATATCCAAAACCATCACACAAGGCAGGTGCATCATTAGGCAGCCAGCACAACTATAACAAACCAAGCTATCTCTGGCTGCTGACACACTGCAGAAATAATGCACTTTGGCATGGCTTTAACTATCACAGCTCCATCCTATGGAATCCTGGGGTTTGTAGTTTGTTGAGGCACCAGAGCTCACTGACAGAGAAGGCTAAATATCTTTACAAAACTACAAATCTCAGAACTGCATAACAATGAGCCATGGCAGTTAAACATTTATTTATTTATTTATTTATTTATTTAATTTATAGCCCACCTTTCTACCAAATGGGACTCAAAATGGCTTACTATACAAACAGTTGAAACAACATGGAGTACAAAAGTTTTTTTTTTTAAAAAAAGCACTGAACTATCAGTCCAATTAAAACACCATTTTTAAAATGTTAACTAAAAACAGTTAAAACACAGGTAATACATTGTTGTTATTTTGAGTCATTTCCTACTTCTGGGCTACCCTATCAGGGGGTCTTCTTGGAAAGATTTGTTCAGAGGGAGTTTGCCTTTGCTTTCCTCTGAGGCTGAGAGAGAGAGCGACTTACCTAAGGTCACCCGGTAGGTTTCATGGCCAAACAGGGATTCGAGCCCTGGTATCCCAGAGTCCTAGTCCAACACTCAAATCACTATGCCACACAGGCTCTCATAATATCAATTACATATTAAAACCAGCACATCTGATTACATGTCCAGATAGAGACCCTGGCCAGTTAAGGCTGAAGGTCTGTCTAACTGGGAGGCCTTTCTCTGCTGCTTTCAGAGAAGGGGCTAATGGAACCTTTTTCAGGAGGGATTTCCATAACTTAGGAGGTGGCACAGCCACCAAGAAGAGCTTCTCCTGTGTGCTCAGCAGCTGAGCCTGGGAGTGTGGTGGGATAGAGAGAAAACCCAAATTAAACCTCTAACACACCAGTACGGTGGTGGCATATATATACTTGTGCTGTCTCAATATAAGTTACTAGCTCAATAAAGTTCCTGCCAGCTAGACAGGAGGGTTTTCAATGCTAGGATGAGGTAGTGGAGTGTGTGTGTGGAAGGGAGATTGAGGTGTTAGTCCATATCATGAGTCAAGCTGGGGCTGTACAAAAGAGACAGCATCCACTTGAAACAGAATGGAACCAGACTGGTAGTTTTTAACTTAAAAAAAGGTGACACCACAGCTTTTAAAATGTCCCTAAGAGAAAAGCTGACAGGAGCTGGAGGGTATCCAGTTGAGGATGAATCATCTCTAGACTTGAGAGTGAAAAATGTTTGTAATTGCCAAATAGGAACAAGGTAGAAAATAGGTCAGGTCAGTATACAATAGAACATGATATCCACTCAAAGAGGCCAAAGAACCAATAGTGGGAAATAAACAGGTCAGAGACGCCTGGAGAGGGACAGGGTGTTTCTGTGCTAGAAGCTTCTGAGGCAAGATGGGACATTTTATTTTATTTTATTTAGTGCCCTCATTGTACATGGGCTGTATAAGTAAAAGAACAACAAAGCAGTTCTTCTTTGTGGTCTCTGTGAATCCACACATATAAGGCAATCCTGCGCCTGCACAGAGCACTTTGGAAAATTGTTAGAGCCTTTATTCAATTTTTGGCAGTAGCTCCGCCCACCTTCCTTTGGCCTATAAAGGCCCCCTCCTTTGCCTGCCCCATCAGTTCCTTTTTTTCTGACGCGCAAGCAGCACTAGGAACTTCGCTAGTCGATTGCCTCTTCTACTTTGGATCTTCGTGTTGACCTGGACTGTTTTTCGACCCTCCCTATTGGAGTACAATTCAAAATGGTTTTGGTATGATTGGAGATTGACCTGGACTGCTAGACCCTCTTCTCAGAACGCCCCGCATGGTACCGTAGACATGGCTTCGCCATCTTCTGCAGGTTTCTTCAAGACATGTTCAGTCTGCCCAGCAAAGATGCCTGCGTCTGACAGGCACTCGAAATGACTATTATGCCTTGGAGAAATTCATGATGTCCGTTCCTGCAGGCATTATAAAGCTCATCAGGAACTCATCAGATCCGCAGGAACAGAGACAAACGTCTTAAGGCACTACTTTATGAACATGCCGTATCGGCCTCTTCATCGCCCCCGAAATCTGCTGAAAAGTCGACTCTAACTGGGGGCCCCACTACATCTTTGAAACCTAAAAGGGCCAAGGCCTGCGGTCCTGTGGCTACCGACACCGCGTCAAACACTGCCTCTAGGCTTGAGTCCAAGGACCAGGGCACTGGTACCGTTACCAGTACCGCCTCTCACACCTCTGCAAAGAGTAAGACTCACAGAAGGCAGTGTGTTTGACATCACCCTCTGGTACCGTAAAAGAACTGACTATGGTACCGTCAGATGCTTCCCATAGGAAGGGGCAAGAAAACTGCATCGACCTGAGGTCCCCACCGAAGGGCAGAGAAAAGGACTGCAGGGACGAGCAGCATGCCCAATCTTCCCCCCATGGGCGAAGGGAACTCACTGAAGTTAGATCACCAGTGGTATTATTGATCCGAATTAAACTTCCATCATGACAGACCAGTGATTCAGGAGAGGAGGTCATGTTAACTAGATTGACGGTCCATGGTAACGAGTCGGTATCAGAAGGCGAAGTCAGGTATTCCTCCCCTAATATCAGAATCGTGCAGGTGTCATCGGACAAAGACACAGACTGCTGGACACTATCCCGTTCTCGTTCAGCGTCCCTGGCTCCAGACCTCACTCGCCAATCCCGCTCTAAATCATGGTCCCGCTCTCCAACCCCACGACCAAGACTCAGTAAATCGCATTCGCTTTCTCACTCACCACTTCACCGTCCTTGATCCGGAAGTCAGTTCCGTTCTCGTCCCCGATCCCGCTGATGGTCTCATTCTCTTCGTCGATCCCCAATGCGTCGGTGGTCCCATTCCTGGAGACGATCTCACTCTTCCCATCAGTCCTGCTCCTCACATAGGTCCTGCTCTCCATCCCCAGATGTTAAGGAAAATGCAACATGGGACATACAGTGAAAGAAATAAAATATGTATGTGAAAGTCACAATGACTAAGCAAGAGCAATTATGAAGCTACACAGGTGAAACTGCTAATGTAATCTATAAGGCCTGAGAGCCAAGGACAGAGGTACTGAATGCAGATTGGAAACACCTGAGAATCATTAAGTGTACAAGGTGAAATGTTGAAATACATGGGTTGGTCTTAAGCATGGGTGGAACTATGTGGACCAATCAAAATGGAAGTACACACCCACTGGGTGGAAGCTAACTAGTGGGTGGTGATAAACAATGACTATAAAATTGCAATGTTTGCCAATGTAGTTGTGGTGGAGTAGAGGTGGTGTAGTGTATAGAGATTGTGATTTGTTGACCATATAGTATATTTATATAGAAGAATAAAGTAGGTTTTATATAAAACTACTGAGTTGCCTGAGTGAATCCTGGAGACGTTTTGGAGACACCTGGTGAAGAGTGAGAAGGCTTGGAGAGTTTGTCAGGATCTTCAGCCTATTCTCTGACACTCTGCTGCTTTGGAGGAAAGCATTAACCACTGATCTAAGCTGGTCAGCTCTGCTGCATAACAAGGTGGTGAGTTTGAGCCAGAGGTGAAGAGCTACAACTCCCATCATCCCTGACAAGGGTTATGGGCCCAGTTACTAGAGCACCCAGCATCCACAGAAGCTGAAAGTTCCAGACAGTGGAAGAAAGCTTTGTGGACAACAGATCAGAGCAAGCTGTTTGTGCTGCACTGATAAGCCTTGTGAGTAAATCATTTTGTGTTTTGCTTAAGCCCAGACGGGTTGGCTGTGCATACTCAGAAGGACTGTGTCAAATTGAGTCACTGCACAAATCAAGATGGAATTTCTAAAGTTTAGTAAATTGAATAGAAACAACTACTCTACCTGGAAGATTTATGCTCAATCTCTACTAGTAAAGGAAGGTCTGTGGTCAACAGTTGAAACAGGGCTGGCAGCTGATGCTGATGAAGCCACTAAAGAGAGAGATAGCAAAGCAAAAGCCTGTCTTTATCTCATGCTTGAAGAAGACTTAATTAATGATGTCAGAGATAAAACGTCTGCCAAGGATGTGTGGGATACCTTGCAGAGATTACACACTCCTTCAACTGCTTTTGCAAAAATGCTATGGTCTAAAAGAATATACAGGCAAAAGATGGCTAAAGGGCAGTGTGTGATAGAACATTTAAAAATAATGCAAGACTTGTTTGTGCAAGCTGAACTGAGGGGAGTGCAAATTAGCAAAGAGCAGCAATGCTACATTTTAATAGAATCGCTAGACTCTTCGTGGGACAACATAACGAACAGCTTGCAGAACTTGCCAGAAGCTGAGCTTAATAGAGACTTAATTGTGGCCAGAATACTGGAAGAGAACCAGAGAAGAATGTCTGAGCAAGGTGACTCAGCAAGTTTAAAGACTGTGCCAAAACAACGAACAACTCCTGACTGGCGAACGCAGGAGGAAGCAGCCTCTACAAGGGAGCAACGGAGGTGCTTTTATTGTAAGAAGATTGGTCATCTGCAGAGACATTGTAAACATTTTGCAGCTGAGAGACGCAAGCAAGCAGAGAGCAGATGGCAGCCGCGGCAGTATCAAAAACAGTCCAGACCTCCATTTTTGAGGGACAGTGGTAATAAAAAGGTGTTTGCAACCATGATTAAGGAAAAACAAAATGCAAATTCTAAATGGCTAGTTGATTCAGGAGCCACATCTTTGATGTGTAATGATATAAATTTAATAAGTAATAGAAAATCAGCTAATGTAAATGCTGTAGTTTTGGCTGATGGGAAAGAGCTAAGTACTGTAAATCAAATGGGTACTGTGTACATTCCAGGGCTAAAAGAGAATTTTAATGATGTCTTACATGTAAAGGAGTTAGAAAATAATTTGTTATCAGTAAGCAGATTAACAGAAAAAGACTACACAGTCATCTTTGAAAAGAACATGTGTAAGATAAAAATGAATGGGGAATTGCGTGGCATAGGTTTGAAAAAGGACAAACTTTATTATTTGGAGGACAATATTGATAGCTATAGGGTTGAAGAAGCTAATAACATAGAAAATATTCCAATCCACAAAAACTGCATACACGAGCTCCACAGAAAATTCGGCCATGCAAGCTTCAAATGTTTAAAGAATTTAATCAGTATGTGTCCAGATTTAAAAGTTACTGAATGCAAAAACCACTTAGATTGTACAGTGTGTCAACAGGTAAAGGTCAGAGCTTTTCCAGTAGCAAAGAAAACAAAAAGAATTGCTCAAAGACCATTTCAGTATGTACATGCAGATGTCGCCCAAGCTAATTGCTTGTCCTTAGGGGGAAGCAAGTATTTCCTAGTAATTGTTGATAGGTATACAAGGTTTGCATTTGTGAGAATAATGAAAAACAAATCTGACGCTGGGCAAAGTTTAAAAGCATGGGTAAGAATGGTGGAAAGACAATTTGATAGCAGAGTAGGCACCATCATTACTGATAGAGGAGGAGAATTTTTAAATAATCAATTGTTTAACTGGTTTCAAAAGGTGGGAATAAGGCATGAAACTACAAACCCTGCTTGTCCTAGTGAGGATGGGTTAGCAGAAAAGAAAATACAAGATATAAAAAGAATTACTGCTTGTATGATGGCAGATGCAGGGGTGAAAGATAGTTTTTGGGCAGAAGCAACTTTGACTGCAATACATATCAGTAACAGATTGTATCATTCAGAAATTGAAGACATTCCCTACAGGGTATTGTATGGGAGAATGCCAAATTACAAGTACTTAAGGGTTTTTGGACAATTTGCTCATGTTTACACACCTGCTTGTTTCAGGAGGAAAGGAGAACCCAAAAGCAAAAGGCTTAGGTTTTTGGGGTATTCTGGAAATAGCTACAAGTTTCATTTGGATGGAAAACAAGTGCAGTATTCTAGGTCTGCAAATTTCGAGAGACATGCTGGTTGGGACAAACTGCATGCCAATAAAGAAGTGTTTTTGAGATTAGGGAGTTCAAATGAGCCAGAAGCACAAACTGAACCAACCTCAGGAAATGGAGGGGTTTGAGTTAAGCAGGAAGCATCACCAAGCAGCAGTGGTAGTTCTTCTGATGATGAGATAGCATCTAGGCCTACTACTACTCGAATGACTGAAGACAAAAGATTTAGTCATAGAACTACAACTCCCAGTAGAGAAAGTGAGGATGAAAGAGACAGAACAGCAGATTTTATTCCCAGGCGTAGTCATAGAGTTAGAAAGCCTCTAGATAGGTTTGTTGTGACAAAGGCAAGAGCTTGTTTAGCAGTAGAAGAGCCTGAAAGTTTTGAAGAATTGGAAAGTTATTCTAGTGAAGAACAGGAAAGATGGTTTGATGCAATGGATAATGAGTTTGGTTGCCTGGTAAATAAAGATGTTTTTGAAATTGTTGACAGACCCAAAGACAAGAAAGTAATTGGTTGTAAATGGGTATACAAAAGGAAAGAAATGCCAGATGGAAGTATCAAATATAAAGCTAGGTTACAAGAGGAGCATTGCAGATGCTTGTGTTTATACAAAAGGAGACATAGTATTAGTAATTTATGTAGATGATTTGTGCGTAGCAGCAAAGTCAAAACAGGAAATTGAGTCAGTAAAAAGAGAATTGTCTAAGAAGTTTGTTTTGAAGGACTTAGGTGTATTGAAGTCTTATTTAGGTATTTGCGTTGAATGGACAGAAGAAGGACATTGTTTGTTAAGTCAGAGAAATAAAATTGAAAGACTGATTGAAAAGTGTGGATTACAGAATGCAAAAATAGTAAGAGCTCCAATGACAACTGGTTTTGTGTCTGAGGAAACAACTAGAGCTTTTGAGGACAAGACTTTCTTCCGAAGTATAATAGGATCTTTACAATTCATATCTTGCCACACCAGACCAGACATTTCTTATGCTGTAAATGTATTGTCTAGAAGGGTTAATGATCCAAAAATTGAAGACTGGACAGCGGTAAAACATTTATTGAGATATTTGAAAGGAACCTTAGATAAGAAATTGATTATAAGAAGCAGTAGTTCAGATCTAGATTGTTATGTAGACAGTTCATTTGCATCCGAATTAGGAGACAAGAAGTCAGTTACAGGAATGATAATTAAATATAGTGAAAGTCCAATAGTTTGGAGAAGTAGAAAACAAACTAATGTAGCGTTAAGCACAACAGAAGCAGAATTTGCTGCTTTGAATGAGATAGTAAATGAGGTACAGTGGATTAAGCAATTGCTAAATGATTTAAATGAAAGTTACAAGATACCAGTGGAAATTCTGGAAGATTCACAGTCATGCATAGCGATGGCTGAAACTGAAAGTTTGAAGAACAGAACAAAATATGTTGGTGTAAGATATCAAAATGTGCGAGACATGGTTCAGAAGGGTGAAATAGAATTGAGATATATAGAAACACAACACAACATAGCAGATTTGTTCACAAAAGCATTGACAGTAGAAAAACATGAAAGGCTGACACAAATGGTTGGAATGACATTGTAAGACACATACAATATTTTATTTCGGAGGGGATTGTTAAGGAAAATGCAACATGGGACATACAGTGAAAGAAATAAAATATGTATGTGAAAGTCACAATGACTAAGCAAGAGCAATTATGAAGCTACACAGGTGAAACTGCTAATGTAATCTATAAGGCCTGAGAGCCAAGGACAGAGGTACTGAATGCAGATTGGAAACACCTGAGAATCATTAAGTGTACAAGGTGAAATGTTGAAATACATGGGTTGGTCTTAAGCATGGGTGGAACTATGTGGACCAATCAAAATGGAAGTACACACCCACTGGGTGGAAGCTAACTAGTGGGTGGTGATAAACAATGACTATAAAATTGCAATGTTTGCCAATGTAGTTGTGGTGGAGTAGAGGTGGTGTAGTGTATAGAGATTGTGATTTGTTGACCATATAGTATATTTATATAGAAGAATAAAGTAGGTTTTATATAAAACTACTGAGTTGCCTGAGTGAATCCTGGAGACGTTTTGGAGACACCTGGTGAAGAGTGAGAAGGCTTGGAGAGTTTGTCAGGATCTTCAGCCTATTCTCTGACACTCTGCTGCTTTGGAGGAAAGCATTAACCACTGATCTAAGCTGGTCAGCTCTGCTGCATAACAAGGTGGTGAGTTTGAGCCAGAGGTGAAGAGCTACAACTCCCATCATCCCTGACACTTCTACACCTCCGAGCCCAGCTCCTTCTCGGATGAAGATTGGTATTGGGGCCATGAACGCCTATACCATGACTACCGCTGGTACCGACAGGGCCCTTACTACTGGGATTGCGATGCAAGATACCATTATTACGAGGATTCTTTTTCACTGAGACGCCGCTCCATTGCCAACATGACTACCCTTCCTGTCACGAACTATACTGTTGGACCCCAGGACAGGACCCTCCTGAGGATACCAGATGCGACGAAGGACTCCGCTCAACGGAGAAGTGCCACTGTTCCCCTAACAGCAGAGATCAGTCACCTGCACATCGTGTCTCATAGAAGCCACAAAGGAAGGACAACCCTGCCTATCACCTGTCATCTAGGTCTAAGTCAAAGTCTCTGACTCCACAGAGTTCGCAACAGAGGAGATAATCAACACCTGGGGCTGAAGTACAGAGAAAACCTTCCCCACAGAGCTCCCCACCTGCGAAGCGCCCAAGACATGCAACAGGTGTTCAGGTGCCAAGACCTCAAAAGCCTAAACCACACAAGTTGATACACACACGTTCTCGCTCTTGCTCACCGTCAACCCCCTCAACGGAGTCACGGTCATGGTCTCCATCACCAAAACACTCTCCAAACCCAGAGGGGACAATCCAGACCCCCCCTCACTGACTGATGATGTTAAAGCCTTTGCCGACTTAATGCTGAGAATGGCAGGAGCCCTGGCTATCCAAGTACAACGTCAGGACAAACATGTGGACAATCCTATTTTTGAGGACCTCCAGCGGCGCTCCCCAACCATTTTATTGATGTTGGTCTCACCATACCTGCTACAAGTCTTGAAAGGCTCCTGGACAACTCCATCATCTGTCCCACCTACATCCAGACACTTGGACCACCTGTACTGGGTGTGCAAGGACATGGCCCCTGGGCTGACATACTACCCGAAGCCCAACTCAGGGCAGCACGCAGTCACGATGACTGCTGGACCTGACACTCCAGATATGGGACTGGTGCTTGGAGCACAACATTACCTTCACAACCATACACCTGCCAGGAGACCAGAACACTGTCACGGATGCCCTCAGCAGGATACAGACCAGCAATCACGAATGGTCATTGGACCAGACTGTGCTGCACGACCTGTTCACCAAATGGGGGATCCCATCAATAGACCTCTTTGCATCCAAAGAGAATGCCAAATGCTAGACATTCTGTTCCAGAGAGCCTCACACTCATGGGAGTCTTGGGGATGCATTCCTATTCAACTGAAATGGCTCTCTCCTATATGCATTTCCCCCGTTCCCACTCCTACCCAGAGTGATTTCCAGACTCCGGCAAGAGAGGGCCAGATGTATTCTGGTAGCTCCTTGCTGGCCCCAACAAGTGTGGTTCTCCCCATTGCTTCTGATTTCCAGATGCCGCTACAAGTGACTACCAATGTGGCCGGACCTGTTGACAATGTGAGGGGGACGGATTTACCATCCGGACGTAACCTCCATCCAGCTGACTGCATGGTTGGTCACCCCTTAGGGTCCCTTTCCTTACCAACCTAGATGATTATAGAAGTGGCACAACACCCAACCACACTACAGGCGTACAGATATAGGTGGCTAAAGTTCCAGGCATTCCTAGCCGAACAAGCTTTCACAATGACCTTGGCTGATGTGCTGCTCTTACTTGATTTCTTGGTGTCACTGTCCGCCAAAGGGCTCTCGAACTCTTCAGTTAGGGGCTACATGGTAGCAATATCCTGGTACCTACAAAAAAAAGGAAAACCCTCTTGTTTCAAGGACCCTTTAGTTCAAAGTTTCCTGAAAGGATACAAGAACCTCTACCCCACTGCCAGAGGGCCGAGGTCAGCATGGAACCTAGAACTAGTACTGGCCTCATTGTCAAAAATTCCTTTTGAACCTATGGCCATGTGTGAATTGCACCTTCTATCTATGAAAACTGCCTTCTTGGTAGCCATCACTTCAGCTTGAAGAGCGAGTGAACTATGCGCACTACACATGGACCCACCATACATGAGATTTCATTGAGATAAGGTGGTACTCCGCCCAGACATTGCCTTCATGCCCAAAGTAATATCTTCCTTCCACCTAAACTAGGACATTATCCTCCCAGCTTTCTTCCAGAATCCCACCTCGGGACTCAAATGTTGTCTATACACTTTACATGTGAGACGCGCATTCTCATTTTACGTAGACAGAACGGCTTCCTTTCGCAAGTTGAATTCTCTCTTTGTCTGTTACAGCAGCCGACACAAGGGGGTACCACATCTCCTCCCAACGTTTCTCCAAATGGGTTGCTGCCACGATTCATCTATCCTATGAACTCTCAGGGAAAAAGATCCCACAGATGATATGTAGTCACTCCACAAGGGCAGCCTCCATGTCCGTAGCCTTCCTGAATGGAGTCCCGATCCAGGACATTTGTTGGGCGGTGACATGGGCTACACCCTTGACTCTTGTCAAAACTTATAAGATAGACACTTTGTCCCACGCGGACACCAGTCTGGGAAGAGCAGTCCTCTTCTCTTCCACAGCTCAAAGATCTACATGACTGTTTTCAATAAAGTTGATTGTTCATACTTAATCTATGGTTTCTGTTGACTCCTCATTATACAACAGGACATCCCTCCTCCAGTAGGTGAGCTTGCTAGTCTTCCCTATATGTGTGGATTCACAGAGACCACGAAGAAGAAGGACCCGTTGCTTACCTGTAACTGTAGTTCTTCGAGTGGTCATCTGTGAATTCACACAATCCCGCCCATCCTCCCCTCTAGTGTCCTGACCTCTTCCTAAATTGGTTGCTGCTTATTGTGGCTTTTTGGAACTGACGGGGCAGGCAAAGGAGGGGGCCTTTATAGGCCAAGGGAAGGTGGGCGGAGCTACCTCCAAAAATTAAATAGAGGCTCTAACGATTTTCCGAAGTGCTCTACGCAGACGCAGGATTATCCTATATGTTTGAATTCACAGATGCCCACTTGAAGAACTACTGTTACAGGTAAGCAACCTGTCCTTCCCTGTCCTCAGGCTTACCATCTAATTAAGACATGACACAAAAGGAAAGGGCAATGGCAGTGTGGGAAGGTTTAAGTCCAGCAGATATTGCCACTTCTTTGCTTCCTCTGAGGCCAGGACAGTGGCAATTGGGATGGATGGAGGGCCTCTCATCTTCTTTTGGGCTTAGGCATGATGGAACTGTGTTTGCCTCTTTTCCTCTCCCTCTAAGGCCAGGACAGTGGCAGTTGGGATGGATGGAAGGCCTCACATCTTCTGGGCTTAGGCGTGATGGAGCAGTGCCTGCCTCTTCTCCTCTCCCTTCAAGGCCAGGGCAGTGGCAGTTGGGAAGGAGGGGGCACTTTCATCTGTTTCTGGGTCCAGGCATGATGGAGCTGTGCCTGCCTCTTCTCCTCTTCCCCCAAGGCCAGGCCAGGGGCAGTTAGGGCCTCTCATCTTCTTCTGGGCTTAGGTATGATGGAGCTGTGTCTGCCTCTTCTCTCTGTCTAAGGCCAGGACAGTGGCAGTTGGGATGGAGGGAGGACCTCTCATTATCTTCTGGGCTTAAGGCATGATGGAGTTGTGCCTGCTTCTTCTTCTCTTGCTCCAAGGTCAGGACAGTGACAGTTGGGATGGAAGGAGGGCCTCTCATAATCTTCTGGGCTTGGGCATGATGGAACTGTGTCTACCTCTTCTCCTTTTCCTCCAAGGCCAGGACAGCGGCAGTTAGGATGGATGGAGGGCCTCTCGTCTTCTTCTGGATCTAGGCATGATGGAGCTGTGTCTGCTTCTTCTCCTCTTCCTCCAAAGCCAGGACAGCAATAGTTAGGATCAACGGAGGGCCTCTCATCTGCTTCTGGGCCTGGGCATGCTGGAGCTGTCCCTTCCTCTTCCTCTCTTCTTCTGAGTCAAGAACAGTGGCAGATGGCACTGCCTCTTCAGAGTTAAAGACTCTATGCTTGTCAGACTTAAAGTTCTGGGTTTTAAAAGAGAACAGAGCTACAATGGGTACAATGGAAACCTGGTTGGAAAGGAGAGAACTAGTAGGATACAGTCATCTTTGGGGCTTGTCTAGATGGGCCGTTTACCCCATCCTGCCTCCGTCTTAGAGTCCTACAGTCCTGACATCCCCGGGGCAAAGATGAGGGGAAGATGGGATAGGGCCTGTTACAATATTTTAAAATAATGCCTATTTAAATGCATTGCACCTGGTAAAAAACTGATCAGGCCACGTGTGACCACAGGAGCCCATTCTGGCACACTGACTCATTGCTGCAGCTGCCCTCTGACTTGCTCTTCCATAGCCAGGAAGGGGGCTTGCAGCATGTGACCAAGGCTGATCACATGCAGGGGGCCTTGCTCATGTGCTTTGGGCCTGCTTCCTGACATCAGAGCGTGTGATGCAGGCAGAATATGAGGAGAATACGATTTGTCTTAATGAGGTCCCACATCAATCCGCCGTATTTGGAAGGAGCCCCCCCTCCCAAAAAATGCTAAATACTCAGTGGGAAAAGTCTTCGCAGCTTTTTCTGTATTTTAAAAAAATGTTGGGGCAATTGCTTCATTCTGGATTAGTGAATTCCCTGTGTTAATTTAGAAATCAAGATTTTTTGGTCCTGAGCATAGTGGTGAACAACTTTAGCAAACCAGCAGGATGATAGTTCAGGACAAGTATTCAGAGACATACTTAGATCTTGGGATAATGTTACCTCACATGTACAGTTACTTGTGAAGTCATTATGACAGCAGATCCATTGATAAGAGATTGAACAGCTTTAGAAACACATGGTGGAGTTTGTTCATTAGCCATTAAAAGCATCCTTGGTGACAATATTCTACGTGTCCATGAAATGATAGGGCTTGTACCTATTAATTTTGCAGAGAACTCAGAGGTCAACTTGTGAGCATTTGCTTGTGTAAGAATCACTCCAGGTTCCTTTGAAGAAGAAAATGAAAAGAGAATTATGGCAAAACTTTCAACTGCAGTCATCTCACATACTGGAAACGCATCCTTACAATATAAACTTAACAAGGAAGATTGAAAGCTCACACTTTGATGTTCCTAGGGCCTTAAAAATCACTCTCAGAAGATGCAGCTGCTCCATGACTAGGGGGCTCTAACACTGGGATTAACATCCTTGAGCAACATCTGTTATCTCTACTATAATTCACAAATTCAGTCCACTGTTAGATGTGGGTCTACTTTGCTGGGCTTGAGTTCTGTAAAGCTCTGAAGTAAATGACATTGCCAGGTCATTCTCTTCTGAAATGTATAGTGCAGAAATGAAACAGAATTGTGAATTATAGGTTTGTTGTCCTGTGCCCTCAAGTTGTTTTTGACTTATAGCAACCCTACCATGGGATTTTCTTGGCAAGATTAGTTCAGAGGGAGTTCGCTTTTACCTTCCTCTGAGGCTGAGAGAACAGTGTGACTTGTCCAAAGTCATGCAGTGGGTTTCCATGGCTGAGCATGGATTCGAACTCTGGTCACCAGGGTCCTAGTCCCATGCTCAGACCACTACACTATGCTGGCTCTCAAACTGTAGGTGGGATTTAGATTTTTTTGTTGTCTTTCAAGCTGAACTTGGAACGTTACTTTAAAAAAAATTGATAAAGTATCTAAATCCTTTTGTTAGTCCCAAATAGAGTAGAATTATTGAATCAATCAGATTTACCTACATGTTGATTGACCATTCCACAGTTGATTCAGTGGGTCTACTCTGGTTGGGACTAACCAACAGGATTACAGCCAGTGACATGTTGAAATTGCTACAACTGAGTAGTGCTAGGATGAAGCTTTGGGATCAGAGCATCAGCTACCACTTTTAACTTATAGATGGTTCCAGCATGTAATTACATCAGTTTTTCTTAAAAATAAACTTTCTGTGTGTGTGGGCTCATGGGTAGAAAATAGAGGTATTAGATTGCACCATAGCTCGCTTGATTTGGGATACTTGTAGGTGATGGAAAATACTACTGTTTGTAGGTAATGCAAACTACTGCTGTTAAATCTACAATCAGTTTCTATTGACAAGTGAGAATTTCATTTCTGTTTGTTTTTGATAAGAATTTACCTGTATTCACAAATTTCACCATATTCAGGAGCTTTTTTGTTTCAAATTAATGTGGAAGGAACTGAAACTGATAGGGCTTTAAATGCGAAAGTCTTCCAAATCTGGGTTTGAATCCCTGCATATTCAATCATGTTAATGTTGAATTAAGATTGCCACCTCTTTTTCTCTAAGAGGCCTTTTATCTTTCGCACCTATGCGGAAGGATGGTGCAAAAGAGTCCTCTCTATCCTGGGAATAATTTTGTCTAGTGCATCCAGGTCCTTCAGCTTCCTATCCAGAGCCTCATAATTCCTTGTGATATCCTGAAGGCTATGCCTTGCAGTGCTATTGGTTCCCATGTGGACCAAAGGAAGGGGTAATGACCAGTGGGCTTGATGTGTCTTGTCAGCCTCTCTGTTATATCATGGATTTTTGCCCCAGGCAGACAGCACAACTCTTGAGACATCTTGTGAGGCCCAAAACTACTGCTTCTGTTCCCCTCATCAGGAAATCCACTACTACCACCACAGGTCTCCTCTGAGATTGACAGGGGCCATTCCATGTGCTGAATCTTCCAAGGTCACCTGCATGTTCTCTGAGGACTGAAGCTGTTGCTCTTGTGGCTGTTCTTTGTCCTCCTTGATAAGGGAGAGAGTTTCAAATTGATTCTGTAGCTCCAAACGTACAAAATGATCCCTGGTCCTTCTACTTCTATATGTCACATTCCTCCAAATGTCTATCTTCTGTGTTTGGGAACTGAGCTCCTCCTTAAAGACCTTCCCTGTATGTTCCTCATCTGGAACAGTCTACTCTGCTCTGTCCAAGAAAACCTCATGCTTCCTACTATGCTGAAGAATAGATACCTGGGCCTCAAGTTGCTAGATCTTCTCTTCCAACGGGGCAACTAACTTGCACCCACATTCTCCACCAAGAACACAAACATACCGCAGCTGTTGTAGGTGACTGCAGCAGGTCCCTCATCATCTATATTCAGTAATATTTTAAGTAGGCAGTGAAACAGAACTCCAGGTCTCCCCCTCAAATTTCCCCAGTAAACACCCATGCAAATGCCTGTTGGCCTTGCTCATAAGATTGTTTGTGCTGCAAGGTGCATGCCGCTAGCCCTCAGAGACTGAGCTCGAAAGACAAAGTCAGCATTTATATAGAGCTAGTGGCTGCCAGCTCCACCCCCAAACAAGTAAGTGACTTAGCAGAAGCTTCACCCCTTTGGACCATGTGTTAATGGAGAGCACATGGCCCAAAACAAACCAAAGCCCCCCCCCCGGCCTTTAAAAAACAGTCAGAGTCAAGAGTGACCTCCCCAAACGCAGTCTGCTCTCTCCTCAGATCGATTAGATTTCTCGACACGTTGAATCACCATTCAACACCATTCTAGTTGGGATTAACCAATAAGACTTCAGCCAAGCATTCCCTTCATGTTATGTTCCTCCAGCACTTGGTTGCCTTTTTTCTTCCTACCCTCCCTCCCTTGGTCCTTTTTTTTTTTTTAATGGATGCACACCTTGTTATTTGAGTGATCCCATTACTTGTTTTTGGTTTTACTGTATTTTCCCACTCTTGTCTCAACGTTGGCAGTGTGGCATGGGGCTGGATCCAGTTGGGGGAGATAGGTCCTTCATGCCCATTGTTCTGCCTTTTAAAGGACACTGGGATGCTGGACCTGAATGTGATATTTCATGGATGCCATTCCTTGGTGGCCCTTTAGCTAGTGGGCCAACCGATAATGGACTGTTAGTCCAATTCCTGTAGCCAAAAGAGTCATGGATGTTTGTTCTCCAACCGTGTCTGTGTCTGTGGCCCTGCTGCTGCCTGTAAAGGGCTAAACCTGTCTTCACTCCCTGGACCCCCAAGTTAGCCCTCCTGTAAAGGATAATCCTGAGTAGCCTCACTCCAGGATGCTCCCTACAGACCCCCAAAACAAACAGTAGCCACCCCCCTCACTGAGTTAAACTGGGGGGGTGTCTTTCCCCTTGGGACCCCCCTCTTTCTCACGCAAAATGCAGTGGGAAATTGTGTGTAGTCTCTGATAACCAGTGCCACTCCTTGCCACTATAGAATCAACTAACTCCCTCCTCTTAACCCCAGAGGAGACTCAAAGTAGCATAGTCAAGAGGTAAGGCTCATGGTAAGCATCAGTTATAGGAAGATTAATAAATTTACTTTATTCAAGTGAAATCAGTCATGCAATCTCACATGAGGTAGGCTTCTCCCATACCTCAGGCAGGCTTAAAGTTATAGCAGTCACAGAGTATTAAGATCAAAGCATTACATTACTCAAGTTACATTCAGTTAGTAATTTAACTACATTCAACCAAAGTAAAGAAATTAAAAAGAATTCCCTAATGCAGCTAAACATGCCCTAATTTCTACTAAATTCTTGCAGTTTGTTGCCTTCGGATGTTCTCCCAGCACGCTCTACCAGCCATGGCAGGCCTTGTTCTCTCTCCCCAAATCTCTCTCTCATCTCAAAAATGGCTTCAAACAAAAGCAGTTAAATCTTCATCAGAATTCCCGGGTTTAGAACTTTAATTGGTCAGTCCAGGTCAGATGGTGTCATCTCCTTGATATCATCTCATTAGTTCTGTGGAGGTGGTGTTTTAGACCCTCCCTTCTATTAACCCTTTTCTTACCTGATACTATGCTGGCAAGACAATCTGTTTACAGACAAAGGGAGTTATAGTTCTCTAGCAGAGTAATGGGAGTTGCACCTTAAGGCAGCATGATGGGACTCCATCATGACACTGCCATTCATCGATAGGATGGCACATATGTTTCAGTTTGATAGAAAATTTCAGTCTCCCTGGACACACAAACACTGACCTTCTGGAACAATAACAAAAACTACAAAAATCAAAGGAAGATTTGAACAGTTAAATTAGTGTATATTCACAAATTCCAATCCATTAACAGATGCATGAACAGAAATAGGGATTTCTTTGTACACTACATATGTTAATATAGAGGTTCTCACTGCACTTGCTTGTATAACAAAAAGATTCTCCCCACAATAGTCTCTTACTTTAAGGGAACAACATACCCTCCAACTGTCCTGATTTGATAGGGACAGTCCCCTGTCATCCTATTTTTTCAGCAGCTTCTTCCTACCACTCTCCCCCCTCCTCCCCACTTACTTCAGTTGTTCCAAGTGTAGAAGAAGAATCATAGAACCATAGAGTTGGAAGAGACCATAAGGGCCATCTAGTCCAACCCCCAACATACAGGAATACCCAATCGAAGCACTTCTGAGACAGATGGCTATCCAGCCTCTCTTTAAAAACCTCCAAAGTAGTTTGCACTTAATTAATTCAGTGTGGGGGAGCAGAGTGGATGTAATCTTGTCCTTCCCTGTAGACTCAGGCAAAAGGAAACTGTTGCAGTCTGTGCTAACTTGTGTGTTCTTCCTCATTAATCACCTTTGCCATCTTGACCACACTCTGGTGTTGTTTGGCCACAAGTCTCCTGGGGGCCGTTTACACGATGAAAATGTCCTGGGAAGAATTCGTGTCGATCCCTGGCAGTTTACACGTACATCGGGTCGGGTACGTGATTTTTGGAAGGGGGGCCACCTTTTATCCCTCAACCTGCAGGACTTCCAGTCCCGCAGTTTGTGCCGGTTTTTAAAAAAGTCACGGGAGGATTCGGAAAATTGGAAATGTAAACAGCGTGGGACAAAATGTCCCGGTACTGGGATGACCGGAAATGGTGACTGGGGGCGGGCTTAGAGATCAGCAACCAGAAAAGGAGGGGTCAGTCACCCATTAAACTGATCCAGCCTCACCAGCCGAAAACAAAGGCATCCCTTCCAGCTGCACGAAGGTTGATGTGTGTGTGTGTGTGCGCGCGTGTACTCAGTCACCTTTTTAAATGGATTTCTACACTGCAAACCCTTCAGCTTTACCTTTTCCTCAACTGCATGTTACAGAGAGATCGTCCCTGCCTTGGTCACCTCCCTGGTATTCCAGCCTCTGAGCGAATGAACACCCTTTAATTCCCCCTCTGTGCCTGTGCCTTTAAAATTGTCTGTTTGTAGCAGGTTTGCTGTAAGGGTTAACATTTTAAAGGGGAGACCCAACCCCTCCCCCACCTCACACGGCTTGATCTCCCTGCTTCTGAGTGAAAGATCTCAGTCTGGTCTTTCAAAGAAATTGCAGGCCTCTACTCGGCTTGCTTTCAAAAGGAAAGGAGATGGTTTAATTGTTCCTCCGTCTGAGGTCTTTGAGAAGTGCCTTCTGCCTCTGTTTCAAGGGTTAACTTTTTTTAAAGAAGCGAGGGGAATACCAAACCTCTGCCCCCCTGTCTCCCCCCCCAGCCAGCCAATAGCAGCGCTCCTGGCACGGAACTTTGAAGGAAGTGCGTCACCGAGGTTGTGAAAACACGAGTAATCACATACTTGATTGACAGCCCCCCCCAAAAAAAAACTACAACCTAAAAAATCCCGGAACTTTGGACGTGTAAATATCAGTCACAGGACCACCTGGGATATCCAGATCAGTGACATAAATCGTATAAACAGCAAGGGGTGGATTCGTGATCAGAAAATCGCGGTAAGCACCGTGACAATTTCTGTCGTGTAACTGGCACCCTGGTTTTTATCTGTGAAATGTTGGAGGGTATGAAACTAAATTTCAGGTAAACAGAATATATTGATTTGAGAACTCAAGACTAACAGGCCAGCTGCTTGACAGACTTGTATCATTTTATAGAACTTTTTGAAGAGTTACGGTGCCACATTCTGTATCCCATTATATTCCAGTCCATCCCAAGAACTATGGAATTTTGCTTCAGTACCTGTGGCTTGAATATTGTATTCCAACAGTGCATCTGAAGAAGTGGATTGAAATCCATGAAAGTTCATGCTAAAATAAATGGATGTCTCAAAAATGCTGCTAGATCCCTCTCCCTCTTCCTTTTATACAAAAACACTTTACATGGCTGTCTGTCTGAAAACTGCTACACACGTCTCAGTTTGTCTTTGAAGAGTTTATTAAACTTCTCACATATCTTTACATTCAGGACATTAAAAGAATTCAGAATGTGGGAGAGACAAAAGCTGACAGAGTTCAGGAAAATAGTTTCCCCGTTCTTGTTTTGACAAAGATATTAATTAGGACGTATGGCTTTCTTCCAGTTCCTTATTGTGTACTGTATTTGTGCTCCCTATGAGAATAGTCTACATAACAGGGGCCCACAGAGCATATGGCTGCTATATAATTTCATTAGAAGTATAGGAGTGAGTCATATTATGAAGAAGGTCTAGGAAAATTGTGTTCCCATCCCCACAAAGTAGCAACATTTGGCACCATAGACCCTACATAGTTATAGCACAATGGTTCCACTTTAATTGCCATGGCTGCATCCTATGGAATCCTGGGGGTTTTGTAGTTTGCTGGAGCACTAGAGCTCTCTGGGCTTGTCTAGATGGGAGTGAAGATAAAGGGGAAAACACCATAAGCTGTTGGAAAGTAAGGGATTTACTCTGATGTTCTTGGTTCAAAAAAGTTTGTTAAGCTGTGGTTTTGTAGAAAAAACTTGTTTTATTTGGCTGATGCGTTCCAGGTGTGAATCCTTCTTCAGAAGCTATAAAACCAACACATATAATACATATATTGACAATGCTTTTATACTATAAAATTTATGTTAAAAATAAATATAGCTTTGTCAGGGTAATGGGATGTGCAACCCAGAAATCTATACTGTAAAGAGTAAGTATGACATGTTACAGCCAGCAGGGGCCAGTGGTGAGAGAGCTAAATGCAGCTGGCTAGAATATCTTGATTATGCCTGCGAAGATGGTGTGAGAAATGAGAAGGCTGGAAGCCTTATCTCTGCGAGAGAGTGAAGGAATGTGTGTGGGAATTACTGTCTCTATGTTATTCTGTTAGACTGTGCTTTGAGACTATATAGTTCTGTCTGGACATTGCAGTGATAGGACTGTACTGTACTTTATGCTGTGATATGAAGTCTGTATGAGAGGAGTCTCAGGCTCATTGTAAATATCACCATAATCTGTTCTAGTAAAGAGAAGTAATTTAGACACACGTCTGTGTCTGTGTGCTCTTTTCTTCGCCTGATGAATACAATTCTGCTACAACACCTTTTGCTGCCTGGACCTCTTGATATGCTCAGAGGTACCAGTGTGCTACTGTGTCAAGCTGAATAAACCATCAGTTGTAAATATCTGCTCATTATTAAACTCATCTTGAGTATGAAATATAGATAGTTTACGTATTATGCTTCTGTTCAGGAATCGTCTTTGGTGTCCTTGTTCATTATACCTATAGGTTGTTGTCTGCTATATGTGAAACAAACACTGTTTGGCATTGACAAATCCTACCGTTCAAAGAATATATCTATATTTCATAGTTTATTGTAATTTTGGGCTTGTCTAGATGAGCCAAAGGAAATGGCCTCCCCCCGTTCCTGCAACCAGCAGTCCGGATGATGCAGGGTTTTTGCCTTAATCCTAATCCGAACTGCCCAAACAATATCTGTGCTGGTTCTTCTGGATAAAACAGTGAATTCCTTTATTACAACCAGGGGGTGTCTGCACATGTAGTTTGTGCAGTGCCCAACACAGCCATTTCCTAGCTGTGTTGCACACATCGTATCTGCTGAAGTCACTGCGAGGCACCCAACCATGTCACCAAGGACAGGTGCCTCATTCCTGGCCTCAGAAGACACGACTGGCATGGGGAAGAGAAGCACCAGTTTGTGTGTAGGCCAGGGGTGTGAGGACACCCCTCTATTGCCGCAATGGAAAGGCAGGTAATGAGGGTGGGGACACTGTGGGCCCAGGGTTAGAATACTCAGGCCAGAACATGGATTATTCTGGCCGGTGCAGACAAGCCCTCTGGCTGAGAATTCCAAGTACGCCTCCATAAGCTGCAAACCTCAGGATCCCATTAGGTGCAACCATGACCATTAAAGTAGAATTATAGTGCTATCATTGTGTAGGGTGGAAGGGCATCTGGGCAAAATATTGTATACCTCAGTCTTTTCCAAACTGCTGGCACACAGTTGCTTGCTCTGAGGTCAGAAATGAGGCACACAGTTCACATGCCAGCAGTGCCAAGGAGGGAAAAACCTTTCTGTAACCCTTCCAGGAACTGGCCCAGACATTAAGGTAAATGGCGGTGCCTGCCAGGCAGCAATCTGTCCTAGCTTGCCAGGGAGCTGATGGAGGAAAGGCAGCGGCAGCAAACCAAAGCAAACATCCAGATGCAAGGACACATGTAGACATCTACCCAATATCCCTGCAGAGAAACAGGTAGTGGGGTGTCTCCTGGGCAGCTCCAGGGCAGAACAGGTTGGGGAGTTGCTTCGGACTTTTGCCCCTAGTGTAGACAAGCCCAAAATCACAGCCAAAAGAATGTAAGAGTGAAGTTACTTTATTGGTGTAATGAATAACTGTTTCCGGTTATTTTACTATACAGTAGTTACTTTTACAGGGCATCCTGAGGAGCATTTTAACAGATTTTTTTCATGTCTGATGCCATTTTCTGGTCAACTCTAAAGTTTTTTTTTTAATCTCCGTCCCCCCCAAAAGTGAAAATAACAAAAAAAAGAAGGAGCAGTACAGCAAGTAAAGTGGGGCATTAAATGCCCTTCATAGTGTGCGTACATGAATTGGATGCCAGTAGAGAAAAGGGTCTAGGGAGAAGATCAATTTAATCAGTCTGAGGGCAAATGGATGGTTGAAATCTAGGACTGATTCCATCTTGGATGAATAGTAGCATGTAAAAAAGCACAGGAATGAAGCAGTTAGTGTGGTGGTTAACTGCATGAGAGCAATGAGCATGATATCTCTGCATTAAGTATGTGGAATGTACCCTAAGAAATCAGGAGGGTCCACTTCATATTTACCATGATTATTTGTTTCTGGTGACACTAGAGATGGTATTTGCCATTTATTTCAAACTTGGTAGTACTGAATAGTTAGTATCTAAATTAAATATTCACCTTAGAATTAGCATAACTGATGAAGTCAAATTACCTCCTGAGAAAGTACTCACCTAGCTGACCATCTGCATCAATCCAAGGTTGTTTACATTAATGCCCTTCCCACACTTCGGCCCCGTCTATATGATGGCAGGGGGGGGGAATGGAGTACCTCACAGTAATGACATGTCGCAGCAGCAGCAACTTGTCTTAATGGTTTTAATTGTTTTTTTTCCGGGCTGTGAGGCCATGTTCTGGAATAGTTTCTTTCTGACGTTTTGCCTGCATCTGTGGCTGGCATCCTCAGAGATGGCATCCAAATTGTCTGAGGATGCCAGCCACAAATGCAGGGGAAACATCTGAAAGAAACTATTCCAGAACACGGCCTCACAGCCCAGAAAAAAGCCAAGGAAAATCTATGGATGTCGGCCATGAAAGCCTTCAACTTCACATAGTCTTAATGGTGTTTTTGCCCCCATAAGCTTTGCATGCCACATGGCAGCTGCAAATCATTTACTTGTGTTAGTACTTTGCCGCCGCCAAACTTTTTAAAAATTATGTCCAAGGTGTGCTATAGTGATTTTTTAATTAAACAGGACAGCCAAGCAGCCCCCTTTTTTATTGCTTTAGCAATCGCTCACTATTGTATTTTATCTGTATTGTATTTTCATTTTTGTAAGCTGCCCCGATTGTTTTACAGAAGGTATAAATAAATATTATTATTATTATTATTATTATTAAGGTGAAAATCCAACATGGCGGCAGCGGGTGCTTGCCCTGTTAGCAAGCCCCACCCCCATGCTCACCCGGCCAATCAGCGTTGTGCTTCCAATCCTATGGGAAAGCAATTGAAAGCTAATCACTTGTCCCAATGAGCAGGAATTCACACACACCCTTGCTGTTTTTTTTAAAAAAACCTACAGAAAAAGCAGTGAAGGCTTTTTCTGCATTGTTTTTGCCATTTTGGGCCTCCTCCTTCCTTATACTGTGGATTGATGTGGGATCCCATTTAGACAGGTTGTATTCCCAGTGAATTCCATGAGGGGTATTTTCACCATTTAGACATCCCCTTCTTGATACTTTTGGGTGCCATTTTCCTCCTCCTCTTTTCCCCTCACTGTTCTCAACCTCAATTCATCTGCTTTTCTGTTTAACTGAATTAGCTGTGTTGACCCACATCATTTTGCTTACAGGTGTTAATGGCATCGTTACATAGTGTTGTGATCAAGAATGACATGTGCCTTACAGGCTTTTAGATTATAGTTATAGTTAGTCTTAAAGGCTGTTAGGTGATGGCAAGTGAGAGCAGGGACAGTGAGGGTAAAGAAGAAGGAAAATAATACTGGGAGGACCAACATTGAGGCAACTGTGATGTTAGAAAAAAAAACACACACACACAAGACAGATCATTTTGGGTTCATCTTTGATTTCAAACTTTTGCTTTCCAGTGTTAAATTGGCTCCTACGTTGCTAGTTCTTGAGTTTTCAAATATGAATATAGACTTAGAAAACCTGTGATGTCTTTTCTAGAAAAAAAACATTTTAAGGAACCTCATGGAAATTTTCACATTTCACATGTGAAACATGTTGTAATTATATCTTGTCAAAAGCCTATTTTCCCCTCCTTTAGTCCTTAAAAAATATGGTAATTGCCCCTTTCCCCCTTGTAGTTAATTTTAAATTTCAGGAGGAATTAAGCTTGCTAAATCTCTTCATTTTCCTCCCCCACCCCCGGTCTCTATGGTAGCAGCAAGAATAAAATTACTTTGATCTCCATTTCTAAGTGGCATCTCATTTCTTCCAAGCATTGACCTTGTTTAGCGTGAATGAAATTTCCGATAAAATTCCATTAACTTATCATTCGTTGATCTTGGGGAGATGTCTTTCGAAGAGCTGCTTTAGCTCTGAAAGACAAAAGGTGATTTGTTTTAGAAAATCAATGAGAAGCGCCATAAACTAGGGGAGAAAATCTGCAATTAACTGCCTGGTCAGACCCCATTAGGGCTTTAATATTGCTTAGCATTGGAGTGCTGCATCTTATAAGTTGGAAAATGAGAAAGCAACACATGAACACTCAGAAGTCAGCTCCTGAATTTAATGAGACCTGCACCATGCAACTGGCATGTTTGGGGTGCATAGTAAGGATCAAGGGAGGGTAGATGCAGCTAAACCATGACAACGGAGTAGTTCTTTGCTCCAAAGCCTAGAATTAGTGTTGCCAGGTTGTAGCTCAGCTAGCCCTCCTGTCCCTTAAAATCCCACTCTGAACTGGGAGAGCAGTTGGAATGGGATGAAGGAAGGAAGGACCTATTTTACAGGCATCAAGAACTCTGCTATCAGTGAGTTGATTAGTGAATGTCTCACCTCCAGGTGTTAAGTTTTGGTCTGACTATTTGGTTTTGGAGTATTTCCAAAAGGCCCCTCCATTAGTCCTACATGAATCCTGCCTTGGTATTAGGGAGTCCCTGGTTTAACTGCTAACCACGTGGATGGCCACATTAAGCCAAATTATTAAATATAGCCAATTATTATATATTCTAAGAGGATCTTGTTATCTAAACGGCAAAAATACTTCTCATAGAATTTGAGGACAATACGATTTGTCTAAATGGCATCCTGCATCAATCTGCAGTATTCAGAAGGAGGGGGGTCAAATCAACCAAAAACTCTGCAGGAAAAGCCTTCATTTACTTAAGTTTTTTTAAAAACTCCATGGGGAATGTGCATTCCTGCGTGTTGGGACAATCCAATTCGCACTCATTCACATTCCCAATAAAAATGGAAGTGGAAAGCTGATTGGTCAGACATGCACAGGGGGCAGAGCTTGCTAACAAGGCAACTGCCGAGAACCGCCATGTTGGATTTTCACCTTAGTGATCATGTGCTGAGGCAATGAAATAGCCTTCTTTCTCTTTTTTTATTTAGGCGGAATATCGCACTTTCACACCTTAGATAGCTTTTTTAAAATATACTGTTTGGCCATGGCAACAGGTGAAAATAAAAATGCAAGTAATTCACTTGAACCCACCATCTTGATTCGCAGGCATGCCTGTTGGGACATCAAAAGCGGATAGCTTAGATGCCTGTGATTTTGCAAAAAAAATAAAATGTTAAGATAAATCGAAGCTGCTTCGCATTGGCGTTAGTGTGCATCAGTCCACATTTTTGTCCCCTCATATAGACAACACCGTAGTTTAAAGTTGTCTCATCTACTTTAAAGTCATGTAAATCAACTGTGGTCATTATTTTTGTTTTCTTAATGTTCTTATGTATAGCATTAAAAAATTGCCCATTCTTGAGGACCAGAAGTGGGCTTCTGGCCCCTTTAGTTGTTTTAGGTTTTTTTGGAAGTTCAGGTTGTTTTTGGATCTGCTGCAGTTGCCCACCCTTCCCCTAGAACAATTAAACATCTTGGGCATTCTGGTATAAAATGATGACCACCAGGAACAGTGCAATAAAGTGTCAAGAAAGAAAGAAAGAAGTAATTATTGAAATATTTATGACCTTAATGACTAAGTAACAAAGCTAATTTAGTTTTTTAAATAGATCGATACTGAAATGAGTCTTTCAGTGCTGAAAATGAATGTAGCTGTGAAACAGATAGAAAACGCCACCTTGTATTCCCTTAACAATTGTCTTGGGTAACTAATTGCATAGCTTTATTATTATTATTAATTGGAGGAATGGAGGCCTTAATCCAAGAAATCACAAACAAAACCACTAGGTCTTTTTGTAAATCATGCTCAACAGCCTGGGGTGGGAAGGATGAGGATGAGGGTTATAGTTATAGTAATTTCTTCTGATTTGCATTAAAATTTATTACTGATCCTGAGGTTCATCTATCTGGAGTGCAGTTTGACACCACTTTAACTGTCATGGCTCTATCCTACAGAATCCTGGGATTGTCGTTTGTGAGCCACCAGCATTATGGCAGCGAAGGCTAAAGACCTTGTAAAACTACAAGTCTTAGGATTCCATAAGATGGAGCTACAGCACTTAAAGTGGTGTCAAACTGCATTATTTCTACAGTGTAGATACAACCCTGGTTTCCTAGACAAAGTCCTACTTGTCTGCCTCATGGTGGCATGGAAGAGACCTTGAGCTCTTGAAAGCTATGCTACAGTGGTGCAAACCCTGGCAACCTTTATGAAGCTGATAAGGATTTTAGTACAGGCCCAGCATCCGTATTCTATTTCCATCACCTGAAGTCCAGCCTAGTTACATAAGTAGAGCAGATCCAAAGTAGATGAGCTGACAATATGGCAGCAGTAACTATGAATGCAATTACATTCATAGATAATCTTGCTGTACAGACCAACATTCTTGTGTGGGTTAAGGCATGCCCATTATATTTATGCAATGTTAGCATGCCCTACTACCCTCTCCCTATATCATCTCAAAATTGGCAATATTAGACACTTTGAAGGGGTCAAGTTGACTGAGATGATCCAAAAAGAGGTCAGGTGGAGTTCACAAGGACCTGGGAAGGTGTCTTAGAAATATTATAGCAAGCATGCCCAAACTAGGAAGCTCCTGGTAAACAAAACCATTAAGGAGATATATGCTAATTCCATCTTGGGCACTTCAGCAATGAGTCACCCAACCTAAAAAATCAAGTGACCTTTCCAACTCCAATCCCAAGGAAATCTCACCTCAAAACCCCCTCCTGTAGTACATTGTGAGGTTGTTGTAAACCCATCAATTCCTATCTCCCAGCAATCAGTTACATTTTGGTTTCCTTTGTTTACCTGGTGGGAAAGCCATCCAGGCTTTGTCCTAACCAGAGTACCCCTTCAGGATATGAAATGGGGTATAAATATTAGACTCTAGATGCCAACTAGGTATGCCACATACGGACACTGACACTCTGCCAGATTCTCTGTGCCACCCTCAGACCCCAGTCTGAGTTTCTTCGCTGCACAGAACTCTGCTCTTCAGGACTGGTAGCTATAGCCCTCTCTTCCTGTACTTCTCTCTATCCAACCTTCCCGCCTTTCTTTCCAATAGCCTTGTATGGTTCTTAGGAACATGTGTTGCATGTGTGCGAATTCACTTTGTATTATTTCCAATAAAAATACTTTATTTCACTTTAAACTGGAGTTCTCTGCAGTTAGTACTGGTATACATAGGTGAAGAGATCCCTGAAGTTACCTTCCTCTTGCAGCCTTCCGTTTGAGCTAATAATCCCCCCAAATAATAATAGAGATTTTTGACATTACAGGTGGGGCTTTAAAGCACACCCACCTCTTAGGGTAACACCAGCATCCTGTGCATTCAAATGTGGGATTACAACCAAAATGCAAGCACTTTTTAATCCTACAGATAGATGGGGATTTTTACTGGCTATATCTGGAAAATCCAAGGGTTGAATGTTCTGCATAGAAATCATGGCCTGTACCCTTGCCTTTGCCTTAAGGCCTCAATTGTATGTGTCCTTCTACAGAAACGTCACTGCCCACAGTTCCTGGCAGCCATGTACTTGGATGAGGGAGAAGTTCACAGGCAGCCTTTGTTGTTTTGAATGTTTTAAAAGCACAGCTGATCATGTGCATGCCTCAGTGAGCCTGTTTCCCCATTCTGATGGTGATCAGCTGCAATAACATGTCTGGTGCTACAAACTTTAAACTGGGAAGTAGAGTTTGGAGTAGTTGGTTTTATGGTTTACAGCTCTAGGAATCTCCTAAATATTTTGGACATTGGGCATGCTGGTTGAGTAATTCTGCAAGTTGTATTTTAAAATAAAACTTTTCCAAGTTCTTCTGTGAATTCTGTGTAAGATTGGTCACCCATGGACTATCTGTGATTGACGGCTGAAATAAGAAACTGTTGACATATCACCAGGGTTGGATATTTGTATGACTAAGATGCATCAAAGGGAGTATAGTATCCAGATCAAGGGAAGTAATAGTACCACTCTATTTGCTTTGGGGCTCATCTACATGGGTGAAAATATACTTGTTTCCTGCCGGTGTATTCTGCCTGTGGATCAGGCCTGTTCCTCATCTGTTACGTGCACGGAATGGGAAGAAGTCCAGATGGGCATGCTGGCCCAGTGCTCTAGCTGTGCCTCCTCCACTGCTCTTTCTGAAGCCAGGATGCTGGCCCACAACCTGTGACCAAGGCCCCATTCACGTGACCATCCTTGGTTACATGCTGTGGGACTCGTTCCTGCTGTGGAAGAGTGATGGCAGAGGGCAGCTGCTCTGATGGGCTAGCATGCCATCATGCAGGGCCCAATCCATTTTTTGCTGGCAGGAGTGCTTTTTCCTGGGAATTTTTGAAAAACTTTTTTGAGGCCATATCTGTCTTCTCCCTGTCTTTGCCCTTTGATCGTGAGGACTACCCAGGGGCAAAACAGGGCAAAAGCCCTGCGTCATCTGGACTGCAGAGCTCCAAGATGGGGGCAAGATGAGTTAAATTCCCATATAGACAAGTCCTTGGTCAGACCTCACCTGGAATTCTGTGTCCAGTTCTGGGCACCATGATTGAAGAAGGATATTGACAAGCTGGAATGTGTCCAGAGGAGGACAACCAAAATGGCGAAAGGTCTGGAAGCCATGCCCTGTGAGGAGTGGCTTAGGGAACTGGGTATGTTTAGCCTGGGGAAGAGAAGGTTGAGAGGTGACATGATAGTCGTGTTTAAATATGTGAAGGGCTGTCATACTGAGGATGGAGCAAGCTTGTTTTCTGCTGCTCCAGAGACTAGAACATGGAGCAATGGATTCAAACTACAGGAAAAGAGATTCCACCTAAACATTAGGAGGAACTTCCTGATGGTAAGAGCTGTTCGGAAGTGGAATGTGTTGCCTTGGAATATGGTGGAGTGTCCTTCTTTGGATGTTTTTAAACAGATCTGGATAGCCATCTGCCAGGGGTGCTTTGATTGTGTTCCTGCATAGCAGAGGGTTGGACTAGATGGCCCTTGTGGTCTCTTCTTGCTCTGTGATTCTATGATTAAGTTGCCATGTTGTTAACAAATAACTAAATGCACAAACAAATGGCAACAAAACGTGAATTCATACAGACACCATGCACTCCAACATTTCACAGATGAAAACAGGAACATGTGTGGCCAAGCAACATCAGAGTGTGGTCAAGATGGCAAAAGGTACTGATGAGGAAGAACACATAAGCTAGGAGAGGCTGAAACAGTTTGCTTTTGCCTGAGCCTACTGGGAAGGGTACCCTCCTGTCTTCTCCCATGCACTGAATTAATTGAGTGCAAACTACTGTTTCACTTTGAACTCAGTTTATACCAACTGAAGTGAACTGAGGACAAAAGGAGGAAATGTGGGAGAAGGAGAGAGAAACTAGGACATTTGAAAAGAAGCTGAAAAAGTAGAATGACGGAGGATTACTTGGGACTGTTCCTGCCAAATTGGGACAGTTGGAGGGTATGAGGCACACATGGTGGTTAAGATAATTTTTCACCACACTTACGATGTATAGTTCAGTTTTGCCCACTAATTTCATTGCAAGTATAATCCACAGTTACATTTCAGTCATTATATTTTTTAAAGCAGAAATCTGGAGCTTTAATTTTACAGCTGCTAATTAAGCTGGGTGAGGTCTACATCTGAGATAAGATGATGGAAAACATCCCATGTTTTCTAAGCCCAGGGATGTAATACAGTACTTTGCTAATTTCCTTGAAGAAAGCAACAAGTAATTTCAGCAGTTGGCTTCCCACTGCAATAAAGTCTTGAAAACCTGGGCAGTTTTTGAAGTCTATTTGCTGTTCAAGACTTATCCTACACATAATTTACATGTGGTTGTTTTATGCAGAAAACAGCATTTTCTGTACAGGAAACAGAATTTCTGTGCAGTAAATAATATTTCTATACAGAAAAAAATTGGGGCAGAAAATAATATCTTGTGAGTACACTATTAAATAATAAATGATATAAATAATATTAAATAATATATTGTGAGTACACTATTATTAAATGTATATTATTAATAAACATTATTAATATATATTAATGCTGTTTTCTGCACAGAGTCACCATGTGCAAATTTTGCATAGAATAAGTCCTGAACTGAAAAGAATCTCATCAGTCCAAGGTTCTTCTCATCAGGGTTTCTTAACTCTTGAGCCACTTTTTAAAAAAATCATTTTTGAGTATTTTCAAATATTCTTTCCATCTCTATCTAGACCAGAGGTGGGACATATGTTCCCCCCACAAGTGTTTTTAGATTGCAGTTTCCATTAGCCTTAGCCAGAGTTTGGAAGGGTTTAGCCTCTAGCCATGTTGGGTGAGGAATTATGGGGGTGTAGCTCAATTTTTTTTTGAGGGACTTGTAGTCCGGAAAAGTAACTTTTCTTTCTTCTGGCCTGAGTTACAGAAAGGTAATTTATTAAGCTATAAGAAAGGTCATTTATTAGATACAAGAATTTGAGAACAAAAGCCTATAATTTTTAACAACCATTTGAGAACGCTCCCTTGACATGCTTGATTTCTCTTATGCTGGGACTTGGCTACATAATCTACTAACTGTGTTCACCCATGCCCTTTCAGAAATTGATCTCCTCTTCATAACACACTGAATGGCTTCCCTAACTTTTTCTAAACAGTACACTCAGAACACTCGTTTATTAGCACAATGATCTTTTCCCTGAGCCTCTTTTTAAGCAGCTTTACAGATTTTGATATGAAAGTCAGCAATATGAAGGCTTTCATGGGAGGTCTATAGTGTTTGCACAGTTTGACTTCCAGTGAATTTGTTAAGTTTCCACAGGAGAATGAATGAGTAGTTACCTTAATGGGCTGCAAGTTCAATGTACTCACATCAGGCCTGGGTGTTGTTTATGGTGTGAAAGCTAAATCACTGGCATCCTAGAGAGATGGCACATGTTTTTGTTTCTGATGTGAATAAGACATATGTCCTGGCTGCTAGTCATTGCTTGCCATGCACAGGACTTCAGGTATATCTGGAACAAAGGTATTTTTCTCCTTGTGCTCAGTGCTAAGAACATTGGCTGAGATCCTGCATCACAGACATAGTTATGAATGAGTAACTACATATCATCTCCTGCCTGGACTTCCCAAACCTACCTTAGCAGCCAGTAGCTCTACTGAGCAATGGAAATCTGTTTCGCAGGTCACTGGGATGCTGTAAGGATGACACTTCCACCCCCCTTGCATCAATGATGACAGATTTGCAGATGACACCAAATTAGGAGGGGTAGCTAATACAATAGAGGATACGATCAGAATTAAAAATGACCTGAACAGATTAGAAAGCTGGGTTAAAACTAACAAAATGAATTTCATCAGGGAGAAATATAGGATATTACACTTGGGCAGTACAAAGGAAAAGCACAGCTGTAGGATGGGTGACACCTGGCTTGATGGCAGTACATGCGAGAGGGGTCTAAGGGTCTTAGTGGACCACAAACTGTACATGAGTCAACAGTGTGACGCAACAACTCAGAAAGCCAATGCGATTCAGAAAACTGTCTTAATCAAAGATGGTATTACTCCCCAGAAAAATTAGGAAACATCCACAAATCTGATAATAGAAATTGCTGGAAATGCCCAAAACAACTTGGAGCCTTTTTCATATGTGGTGGAGCTGCAGCTTAATTTAAAAATTCTGAGCTCTAAGAGACACGCGGAACAGCTTAGGGAGCTGTGTATGTTTAGCCCAGAGAAGAGATGGTTAAGAGGTGACGTGATAGCCATGTTTAAATATTTGAAGGGATGTCATATTGAGGATGGAGCAAGCTTGTTTTCTGCTGCTCCAGAGACTAGAACACAGAGCAGTGGGTTCAAACTACAGGAAAAGAGATTTCACCTAAACATTAGGAAGAACTTCTTGACAGTTAGAGCTGTTTGGCAATGGAATACACTGCCTCAGAGTGTGGTGGCATCTGGATGTTTTTAAACAGAGGCTGGATGACTATCTGTTCGGAGTGCTTTTATTGTGTATTCCTGCAAGGTAGGGGTTAACCTAGATGGCCCTTGTGGTCTCTTCCAACTCTGTGCTTCTATGCTTCTATGAATGAGCTATGATGTGATGAAGAGTTGTGACAGGGATCCAGCTTCTGATTGTTGCACCACAGCTCAATGGTGGGAGAGGGCTAGAAACATCATCATTCATTGCCCTGATTGCCAACATAACAGATCTCCATTTCTCGGTACAGGTGTTGGCTATTAAGGTAGGTTGGGTGGGTGGGCATTTATGATAATGACTCTACTGCCATGATCACAAACATACCAACAATTACAAATGCAGAAGTCTAGCTTGCATATTTGTAACTGCTGAACAGGATTCCAGCCATTGTGCTTATGTAAGGAAAATGCCTGTGATCTATTGACTGTTCTTACCACTCACAGCAATAGCAATATAGCAATAGCACTTCTATTTCTATACCGCTTATCAGTGCCAAAGCACTCCCTAAGTGGTTTACAATGTATTAGTTAATTGCCCCCAACAAGCTGGGTACTCATTTTACTGACCTACAGAAGGATGGAAGGCTGAGTGAACCTTGGAGCCCTATGGAATTGAACTTGCAACATTGTGGCTGCAACACTGGCATTTAACCACTGCGGCGCCACCAGGGCTCCTTTCACTCATCATAAAGATTAGGTTAGCTGAAGGACTGCATGTACATGTATAAACGTGCCCAAGCTTTAAGATAATCTTTGAAGGTCCTATTCACTGCCCCACTACTAAAATCAGTAATACTGGTGGGCTGTACAGATAGGGTTTTCTTAGTTGTGGCTCCTATGGTACAGCAGAGAGCAGTAATGGCTGGTGGCTTTCAGGTCAGTGGGTGGTGAATCTACTCTGTGCTTTAGTCTGAACTTGAAAGAAGCTGAAATAAATGCAAAGCCTTGGATAGTTCTTTTACATTTTGAACTAAAACTGGGAGCAGATTCATCATCCCATCAGCATGGGACCCACCAGCTGCCACTGTCAGGGAAGCTGTAGTATGGGACTGAACAGCGTTTTGCAACCCAGGAAACTGATCTATGGAACGGAGTTCTGCTTTGTAACCTAAGAAGTTATTGCATGCAACAGATCTGTGTTTTGCATGATGGGAAGCTGATGTGTTGAACTTGAGTTCAGCTTTGAGTACAGCTTTGAAGCTGTAGCACTGGGCCATACTCCTGAGTAGACATACTTTTGAGCTATGCTTTGTAAGTTTTGGGAAAATGTTCAGACTCCTAAGAATGATACTCAACTTTACTTGGGCTGTTCCCTATGCTCTTAGCTCTGCCCAATACTGGAATGCACCCCGAGAGCCTTCCCATATTGGGATGTGGTCCCTTGGTTACCCCAAGTTCTCTTCATTTCAACACCCTAATGGTATGGAGCACATGGGCGGCCTTGTTGCTTTTTTGGTAAATAATTTGTTGATCTCCTGCAGATCAATCAGGAGCTCTATATCTACTTTCTGTCCACTTTTACTGAACTGAAGGCCTGTTTCCTCAACAGTAAAGGTTCGATGATCCCAACTTTTCCTTTGTCTGTTGAAAATATTAATTTCTCTTCTCCTTGGCCATGCAAGGTAGCTTATGGAATAATTAAAACACAGAAGCAAATTATATTGAGCTTTTAGAATTCAGCGAACCTGAACCTGACTCGATTCTGTTAATTTCAGCTGGTGTAGAGTCTTTGCACAAACATAATTGAATCAGAAAAAATGGCAAGGGAAATGATCTGCTCGGAACCCTTTGAGTTGAAAATCATACAGCCCTGTAGGAAGCTAGCAGCTAAATTAACCCTTCTCCCTCTTGGGTGCCAGATTATCACATATTAACAAATTGTGAGAATAACGTACTATATCAGCTCAGGGAGAGAGAGGGAGGGAGTATGGAATAAGATTATTAGCATACAATTCACGTCCCCCCCCCCCGCATGAAAAGCTGGAATGGAAATATTTACAGCTGAGAAGTGATCATTCATAATGGAGAAGGCGTACTGGTGAGAAGGGAATACTGCCCCAGGGCACAGTCTGAAGTAGAACTTGGAAGATTGCTTTAAAGAAAAAGAACTGTAATGACATGTTGAAACTATCCATATGTGAGCCATGTAAGATGATCTTCTGTTTGAGATTTTACCTTGGGGTTCTGGTAGTGTGCCTTCAAGTCATTTCCAGTTGATGGTGGCCACTCATAACACCCCTTCAGGGGGAATATCAGGTATAAATATCACCCCAAAACACAAAGTGTACAGCCTTCATACCCCCCATCCCTCTGTCAGTCTGCTATGTTACCCTCAGAGCTCCAACTCAGTATCTTTTGTTACACAAATCTCTGCTCATAAGGAAATTACATTATAGTCCATCATCCCAAAATCTATTCCTCTGTTCCAATACTTCCTCCTATTTTTCATTAGCCTTGTGTGATTGCTTGTAGCCTGTGTCCTGGTGTGAATGCTTTCGAGATTATTTTTTTTAAAAAAAACATTTTATTTTACTTCCTGGCTTGGAGTCTTGTCACTGAGTACCAGTATACATAGATCAAAAGGTCCCATAGTTACCCCCCTCTTGCTGCCATATCGAGCTAATTAAAATTCCCCATATTAATGTCTTGACATGAGTGGGTTCTTCACAAAACCCCCACAATTCAGGTAACAAATATGTTTAAATGCTTGTTTAGAGTTAATGGCAATCCTTTTAACAGACTGTGTTCCAACTCTGACTGTTTTCCAGGTGCTAACTGGAAATGTTCAAGGTCCTTGTTGGTCTTCCTCCTAGTGCTTTTTGAATGAGCCTTGGACTGGGCAGCACAGTTTTTACAGGATATTCACACAACCTGAAGTTTTTCAGGAAAAAAAAAATATTCTAAGCAGAAATACAAGGGGATATTTGTATTAACGTTGTGGGGGTTTCCACCTCCCCCATTCTTTTCATGTGAATATAATGTATTGTTGTGAGAAAAACGATGTATTTTGTGAGAAAAACAATTTTTTAAATATAAAAACAGTTCCTCCACACATATAGCAATAGCATTAGCATTGATATTTATATACCGCTTATCAGTGCTGAAGCACTCTCTAACTGGTTTTACAATTTCATAGAATCATAGGATTATAGAGTTGGAAGAGACCAACCCCCTGCCATGCAGGAATACACAATCAAAGCATTCCCGACAGATGGCCATCCAGCCTCTGTTTAAAAACCTCCAAAGAAGGAGACTCGACCACACTACGAGGCAGTGTATTCCACTTCTGAACAGCTCTTACTGTCAAGACGTTCTTCCTGATGTTTAGGTGGAATCTCTTTTCCTGTAGTTTGAACCTATTGCTCCGTGTCCTAGTCTCTGGAGCAACAGAAAACAAGCTTGCTCCATCCTCATTATGACATCCCTTCAAATATTTAAACATGGCTATCATGCCCCCTCTCAGCCTTCTCTTCTCCAGACTAAAAAAGTCCAGCTCCCTAAGCCGCTCCTCATAGGGCGTGGCCTTCAGACCTTCCACCATCCTGGTTGCCCTCCTCTGGACATGTTCCAGCTTCTCAATATCCTTCCTGAATTGTGGTGCCCAGAACTGGACACAGTATTCCAGGTGAGGTCTGACCAAAGCAGAATAGAGTGGCACTATTACTTCCCTTGATCTAGACACTATACTCCTATTAATGCAGCCTAGAATCGCATTGGCTTTTTTAGCTGCTGCATCACACTGCTGACTCATGTTCAGCTTGTGGTCCACTAAGACTTCTAGATCCTTTTCGCATGTACTGCCCTCAAGCCAGGTGTCCCCCATGCTATATCTGTGCATTTCATATTTACTGCCCAAGTGTAGTATCCTACATTTCTCCCTGTTAAAATCCATTTTGTTAATATTGGCCCAGCTTTCTAATCTGTTGAGGTCATTTTTGATTCTGATCCTGTCCTCTGGGATATTAGCTACCCCTCCTAATTTGGTGTCAACTGCAAGCTTGATAACATATCCTCTATTCCCTCATCCAAGTCATTGATAAAGATGTTGAATAGCACTGGGCCCAGGACAGAACCCTGTGGCACCCCACTGGTCACTTCCCTCCAGGATGAAGAGGAGCCATTGGTGGCTACCCTTTGGGTTTGGTCAGTCAACCAATTACAAATCCACCTAACAGTTGCATTGTCTAGCCCACATGTTACTAACCTTTTTGGCAAAAATATCATGGGAGACCTTGTCAAAAGCCTTACTGAAATCAAGATACACTACATCCACTGCATTCCCTTCATCTATCAAGTTTGTAACACTATAAAAAAAAGAGATGAGATTAGCCTGCCATGACTTGTTTTTGAGAAATCCATGTTGACTTTTAGTGGCCAGCCAGCCACTTTGAGCCCTCTGGGATCAAATTCATAACCTTGTGGCTTGCAGTACTGCCATTTAACCACTGTGGCACCAGGGCTCCATATGTTTTTTTTTCCAGAATTGGGGGTAGGGTATATTCCCCTGAAGAAGCAAGGAGTGTTCCTAGATCCATCCCTGTCACTGAAGGCTGTTAGAAAGATGGCAGAATGTCTAGAAACCAAGCCTTATATGGAACAGTTGAGGGAGTTGGTATGTTTAGTTTAGAGAAGAAAAGATTTGAGTGGGGACATGATAGCCATCTTTAAACATCAGGAGTTGGAGAGAGCCTTCTCTGCTGCCCCCCCCCCAGTTATGGAACTCCCTCCCCTTGGACGTTCAATTGTCACCAGTATTGTCATCATCTTGGTGCCAACTGAAAGCTGTTCACTAAAGACTTTGGGACCAAATTGGTTTCGCGCAAACCCTCACATGTACATGATTTTAAATAATTGTAAAATTATTTTAACCAGTTTTAATCTGTCTTTGAGATTGTTAAATTGTTTAAAGTATTTTTAGCCTTTACACATCATCTTTTTACACTGTTTAAACTAGGTTGCTTTTATTGTATGCCACCCTGAGATTTTTAGATAGAGAGCAGGATATAAATATTTTAATCAATCAATCAATCGTCAGTAATATCAAGTCAATAATATCAAGTGGAAGATGAAATGAGCTTGTTTATTGCTACTCAGAGGATAGGACCTGAACCAAATACATTCAAATTACAAGAACAGAACTACCCACCAAACATTAAGAAGAACTTCCTGATGGCAAGAGCTGTTTGACAGTGGAGTAAACTACCCTGGGGGATGATGGACTCTGCCTCATTGGAGGTTTTTAAAGAGAGATTTGATGGCCACCCTCGCAGGGGTCGTGCCATGGCAGAACGTTGGACTAGATTGTCAGGGGATGATAGGACACTCAATCCCCAGCAGAAGCCAAAAAACTATCTCAGCAGACTTAGCAGCAACCCATTCCCAAGAATACTCACACACAGTGTTTGACATCCAAATAAACAGGAGGCACTTTTATCTTCAAAGTCAAGCAATTGCAATATCTACAAATATTTACAATTGAAAGACAAACTGCTTCGCCAGACATCAGCATTCATGAGAAGAGAATGAGCTCTGGACTGAGCTCTCTTATATACACAGTTACAGGGCATTGGCTTACTCAACCACATGGGTGCATTACATCAGATCTTGCACTCCAGAAGGTATGCCCTCCAGAACCCTCTTTCTGCAGCTGTGGACCAAGGCTATCATGACTTGGCAGTTCCTTGGCTTCAGCCATCATGACTCAGCATGACTCTGCAGTTGTTTGGCCATTTTCTCTGGAGTTCAGTCTCTAACTCCTGACACAGATGGCGCTTAGGGTACCATTCAAGTGTATGATTGTATGTTTCTTTCACATTTTTGAACATTACAAATGAAACCAGTGGTCTATCTAGGTTGGTAAACTAGACTGCTTGATAGGAGGTGGGTATCTGTCCTAGCCCAGCAAACTTTGGAGATACCATGGGTTAAACCTGGGGTCATTTTCATGGAAACTATATGCTTTATGCTTTATCACTGAGTTTACAGTTTCTTCTTGAAGAACATTCCATTGGAGTCAATTTTCCAGCAATTTGTTGTGATACATAGATTATCTAACATACCTCCCTCAATTTTTGTTTACTTGTCTGCAGCAAAGCCATACCAGATGCCCAGCCCACAAATGTTCTGTCGAATCGCCTGGATGGATACCGATCCAGCATTCTTCTGTAAGTCTGTACCTTTTTGTTTGTGTGCAAAGATTTGAGAGAACGAAGGAGATGTCTGTGCACTAGAGACAGACTCAAGGGTGTAATATTGGACTGTTTGATAAACCTTTGAAAGAAGTACGAAAAGAATTGCGCTCTCTGGTGTGCAGGAGCTCCCTTTGAAGCTTAGCTTTTACAACATTGGTCTAGTTCTGATTGTGTCTCCTTCTTTAGATGTTTACAGCCTCCAGAATATTGCTGCGTGTTGAATGCTAGTGTTCATTGTGTGGTTGGAAATAACCTCAAAAATGTTTGGCAGACGCTTTGTTGGTGATCGCTATTATGAGTTCAGAGGAAGGGAATGATACACTTTTCTGCTGTTGTGTTTTTTCTTTCTTTTGCTCATCTGAATGAGATGACTTTCTCACATCTAAAATAGTTGATGCTAAATACAGCTGAAATCCTAGGCCCGCATAGCTGGGAGTATGAATTCAGACAGATTTATTTCTGTCTAAATAGGGTGTTGGTGTAGGTGGCCCTTGCGGTCCCTTCCAACTCTATGATAATCTGTGATTCTAAACATGTGTAGGATTTGCTTGCAGAAGTCCAAAAATTAATATAATTTTGACACTGTGCAGGGCTACTTAGAAATCTAGCCTGGAAAATGGACACCTGAATTTTGCTTTTCCTCCATAAGTGTAAACTTAGCCTCAGGGTCAAAATGGAAATTCTGTATAATTTCACATCTGAAGCGTACAAATGTGGCACTTTTAAAACATATATTTTACAACAAATCTGATTTGTTTTAATGTGTTGCAATCAAAGGAAACAGCCTTTTGGTTAATCAGGGGCATTTGGACCATCTCTTTTCCATTACATGATGAACATACCACATCTAAGGGCTAATTTAAAAATGGCATGTTTTTTGAAAGCTGCCAAAAATAACGTATGATTGTAGGCATTTTCTATGGCAGGCATAGTTTTAAAAACCAGTCTTAAGGGGAAGGAGCCTGAAGGACAGGTCTCTACAAGACTAGAACTGCAAATCAATGCAAAACATTTCCAGGCTCTTGCTAGCAGGGTAGAAACTATAAAAGAGACAATTTCTCCATACTCTGTGTGAGGTTTTGTTTTGTCTCTAAAAATATACATTGAACCAATTAACAAACGGAACTAAAAATGATAAAATTAGCAAACAGTTTCAGTTTCTGCTTTCTTAAGTTGCTAAGGATGAAACTGAGCTGCATCCAAGGTGGCAGCTTTGAGCACTCTGTTTTCAATATTCTTCAGCGGATGATGGCATTATCCTCTTCAGTTGAAGCCATGTTGTGTTAGGGTCTTCAGTCTATAAATCCAGAAATTCTCCTTTTTGTCCAAAATAGGTGAAAGATACAGCACCCCAGTACCAAACAGGGACAAAACAGAGAGGTTGTGATGTTCTGGGCTGAAATGCCTGGCCACTGGTTGTTCTAGTTTCCTGGTCAAGATTGTAGACTTGTTGTCCCAGAAGCATGTACACAGGTCTGTGGTTGTTTTTCCCACATGTTGCAGATGACATCCTGTATGTCTGCACTGGATCACATACATAAGATTGCAGGACTGGCAGGTGATGTCTTATGTTCCTAAAAGTGATAGCCCTAAAAAGCAGAGCTCCTAAAAATGACAGTCTGCTTAAGGTATTTACAGGTGGTGGATTTCCCCCCCCCCCGGATTACTAACTAATGTTTTCACAACGGCTTTTACCAGCAATCTCTGTAAAACTATACTGTAATGTATAGAGTTGGCCCTCTACATTTGCTGGGGTTAGAGGCACAAGACCCCTGTGGAAGTGGGAAAACCATGAATATCTCTGCCCTCCCAACCATATTTATCGCATCACAAAAAGTATGATCCATGGATTTAGCCCACAGTGGATGACCCCATGGAACTTTGTAAGTTTGCATTGAAGTAAGCATGGATGTGTTTGGGCTGCATAATATCTTGGCTTCTGGCTTGTGCAGAACAGAAATTGTGGATTTGAGATTGAATCTGAGTCTCTATGAAAGTCAGAAGAAACATCAACAGACACATCAGATCGTGCAAAGTGAACCCCTGGGAATATCAGACGGTATTTGATAAATCATTGAACACCATCACTTTTCTGTGATAGCGTTTGTTTGTTATTTTTGTTCTGTCTTCATTTTTGGATAGAAAATTCCTTTTGGGGTTGCTTGTTTGTTTGCTTATTCCCTTTATACCCATTGTGATCCCAAGAATAAATTCTGTACCATGTTGATATAAGATATCTTATGAAATATGAGAGATCAGAAAGTGGTAAGAATGAAGGCCTGCTTTATCACAATTTTTTCTTGCTTTAACTGGTGTGAATTATTAGTTACTTGTGGTGGGACTTCTGTGTATACTTTTTTTAAAAAATGCACCATGTTTGCATGTTATAAATCAATGGCAAGCAATAGCTTTTTTGGGAGGGGAAAGGTAAGCAAAAAATGTTTCATTTCCATATGATTGGTTTTGTTTGATTGATGGTGGTAATGGTCATTGTTTTCTGAACTTGTATATACATATAAATTCTGTTCCAGTATCCTAATGTTCCATGAAAGGGTCACTTTATGAATAGATAATGCACAGTGGTCAAGTTGAACTAAAAGTTTCATTTCCATTGGGTGGTCGCTGTTTAGAGCAGCCTTTTCTAACTAGGGCCCTTTCATAATATACTATTATAGCGCTATGATTCCACTTTACCTGCCATGGTTCTACACTATGGGATCCTGGGATTGGTAGCTAAGGGAGGAGCATTTAGCATTTTGGAGGCAATTTTCATTTCCACTCCAGGGTTAATCTGGGGTTGGTATGTGTGGCAAATTTGAATGCATCAGATTTTTCAATCCTAGAAGAATTTCCTACTCCTCCCCAGTAGGATCCCCTTCTCCTCTCCATGGGCTGACATCCCAGAATCCTCTCAAAGGTGCAGGGAGGGAAACAAATTTTATTTGATTAGACAGTTGCCTAAGAGCCACAATGGTGTAGTGGTTTGCATGATGGACTAGGACTCTGGGAGACCACGGTTTGAATCCCTTCTTGGCCATGGAAACCCACTGGTTGACCTTGGGCAAGTCATACTCCCTCAGCCTCAGAGGAAGGCAAAGGTGATCTCCCTCTGAACAATTTTTGTTAATTTTAATTTTTATTTATTTAGTTATTTATACCCCGCTCTTCAGCCACAAGGCTATCAGAGCGGCTTACAAATTGTTTTAAGCAATACAGTAGCTATTTACATATCTACACTGCATTAAACAGTTTCCAATGTGTGTTAGCTAATTGCCCCCCACAAGCTGGGTACTCAATTTACCGACCTACGAAAGGATGGAAGGCTGAGTGAACCTTGGAGCCCGCTGGAATCGGACTTGCAACGTGGTGGCTTGCAGTACTGGCATTTAACCACTGCGTCACCAGGGCTAAACCCATGATAAGTTCACCTTGGGGTTGCCACATTAGGGTTCAAGAAATGACTTGAAGGCACACAGCAACAAACCTAAAATAGCCTTTTTACACCTCCTGAGACTTGTTATGAAGAGAAACACACTTTCCCTTGGGAGGTTATAGGGCATTTGGGAGAAAAGAAAGTCCACATGAAACAATATACACATCTTGACATGCAAATATCTAAAATGCATACAATTGAAAAAATATTGAAATATAGAAACAAACATAATGTAGTGTAGACGTGCTCCTAGATCCATCTTTGTCATTGGAGGCCCAAGTGGACTCGGTGGCTCAGAGCACTTGGCATAGGGTTTGCCAATTCAGTATTCTCCCCAGCTCTGAGGTTTCTGGGCCAAAACCTGAGACCTAGGAGCAGCCCCTGATGATGTAATTATGAGTTATGCATTAAATACCTACCACAGTTGCTCGTAGCTTGACACACACACAAACACACACACACACACACACACACACACAGATGACATATTTTCCAGCTTGGAAATTAAGTCAGAAATCTCATATAAGGGGCTGTTCCCAGATCAAAGTGAAATGAGGAGATTGTTCCTTCTCACTTACCTAGTGAGATGGAACAGGGAACATTTAAACTAGCCTACTTGCTAGCATGGCACAGTGGTTTGAGTGTTGGACTGTGACTCTGGAGAACAGGGTTTGAATCCCTGCTTGGCCAAGAAAACCCACTCAGTGACCTTGGGCAAGTCACACACTCTCACCCTTCAGAAAACCCTGTGATAGTGAAGTTGAAGGCTTTCATGGCCGGCATCCATAGGATTTCATGGGTTTTTTCTTAGCTGTGAGGCTGTGTACTGGAAGAGTTTATTCCTGACGTTTTGCCTGCATCTGTGGCTGGCATCTTCAGAGAATGGTGGCGTAGGGGGAGTGTTGGGTTTATACCCTGTGATAGGTTTGCCTTAGGTCAACATAAGTCAGAGACGACTTGAAGGCACACACCACCACCACCACCTTGCTTCTAGCCAGAAAATAGATACAGAGCAAAACAGAGGGTGAGTCCTGGCAATGCACTGACTGGGAGGGAATGAGAAAGCTGAGTAAATACTTAGAACTCCCTCCCCCTGGAGAGTCTTTGCAATATATCATTGACATAATAGAGGCTTACTGCAGGCCAAAGTAAAATGGCAGTGCAGCAGAAAGGTTCTGTCTTCCGTGCTACCTTACTGCATGATGTTGTCATTCTTTCAGTGTTCTGTCATTCAGGTCCCATGGGAGACCAAGGTAAAACTGCACCTTTTTGCTAACCGGAAAAACCAGTTAGCAAAAAGATGTGGTTTTACCTTGGTCTCCCACGGGACCAGAATGGCAGAACACAGGAAGAATGACAATGTCATGTGGTAAGGCAGCATGGAAAATGGAACCTTCCGGCTCCCCTGCCACTTTACTTCAGCGTGTGGTAAACCTCTTAGTTGATAACACCATAACCCCCTGAATAACCCACTCTTATCTGATTTCAAAAGTTAAATAGGGTTAGACCTTGTTAATACCTGGATGTGAGTCTACCAGACAATATCAGGGATTTCCTGGTTGGGCTAGAAAAGAATCCTGCCTTTGCTCCCAGTCTGAGTTAGTGATGGTCCAATAGTCTGATTTCAGCGTAGGGCAGTTTCTTCAATTTTTGTAATAGAAAAAAAATGTGCACATTTGCTAATGTGCAAAAATAAACGTGTAAGCTGGTGAAAGTGTATTTAAAAGGCAGATGAATTTCAATGTGAGGAGGGGGGGAAAAAGAAATAGTCTTGCAGCCTGACACAGAACAATGGCAGGAAGAAAATGCAGGCAGAATTTGGAGAAAGACATTGAAATTAAGACGTTGGGATTTTCACATCCCTACCAAGATGTCTGAAACTTTTCTCACAGCTACTGGGACCAGCGATAGATCCATATCACAAAGGTGAGGCCCATGCTCAGGTATAAGGGATTTGGGAAATCAGCCATCTCTTCTGAGGGTGTCCAGTCTGAGGAAGGCTGGTTGGTGGGACAGGACCACATGGCCTTCCAGATTTGTTTTTTTGAACTCCAGGTCCCACAGTCCTTTTCCATTGACTACATGGGCTAGGGCTAATGTGAGTTGTAGGCCAAAACATCTGGAAGACCAAAGGTTCCCCTACTCTGGTTTAAAGGGTTCAGGTCCAGAGATGTCTTAACTTCTGGAACCTTGTGGGGGCCTCCCTTTTCTGTTTGCAGTGGACCAGGGTTCAGTGCAACCATCTACACTGAGAAGCATGGTATGCTAGACCTCAAATAGAACTGTCATAGTAAAGTGTGGAAAAGCATGCTATATTTTATGCAACTCAGAAACATTTTTTGCTTTCTGTAGGAAACACGGGCAGACATTTTATCACACCTTTATTAAACTTGAATACAGCAGTTGGGACTGTGCTAAAATTGTTTTTTGTTCTGATCTGGCCTGTGGGCAGCTGGTAGGTTATTCCTGTCATAACTAGTGAGGAGTGAACCCCCCACATTATGTACAGCATTTGCATTTAATGCTGAAGCATCTGTGAGGAAGGTGTATGTGTGTTCACTGTCATCTAGAGAAGGTCATGGAAACAGCTCGGAGGGGGGATCTAGCAAAGCCAAGAAGAAGAAGGCTTTTGCTTATGTCTTTGCTTATTTTGGTCTATGACCATAAATAAAACAATGCTGATGTCTTTGCTTACTCCAGTTAGAAAGTTGCCCAGAGTTTGGTCAGTCACTCTCTGAGAGTTCATAGCTTCTTTCCCCTCTCAAAACCTGGGAGCATCACTAAGGTTTCCTATTTGTCCCTGGAGTCTTACATTGGGCCGGTTGGGATTTGGTTAGATTTCTCTTGTTGTGCAGATTGGCATTTGGTTAGGTTGTGGGGGGTTTTCAGTGTGTGCATACTTGTTTACAACTTAGATGAGAAAAAGATATGACAAAAAAACACTCTACACATGTCCAGAAACTTATATTTGTATTCTCAGTCGGAGATGCTCTTAGGGCTGTAGCACTGATCTCAGATGTGAGATAAAAATTACAAACTGTGGGTGTGTGTGTTTGTTTCTGAGCCAGGAATATGTCCAGCTGTAACCCCTGACTGCCAGTACTGTATGTGCCAAGGATTCCATCACACTCTAGTCACAACTAGCATTTAATGTTTTTGCAGTGCAAGGATTATGCTAGGCTGTGCGGGGCATGCCCTTAGAGATTAACTGAGTTGGGAAGGGGGGAAAAAGCCCATTTGGTTCCATGACAGCAAAATCTGAAATACTCTACTACTGCTTGTCAGACTTGTGAGGAGAAGCTGCAGAAAAGGGAAGAAGAGAAGCATCCATGTTATTAATTCTGTGCAGCCTGAGGATGTGGACAGGATCCTTGGAGAGGTGAGAGCCACCACATGTGTATTAGACCCTTGCCTTCCTGGCTCATTAAACAGGCCAGAGGAGGACTGAGTTAGGTAAGGGAAGTGATTAATGCCTCCTTAGGACAAAGTAGGGTCCCACATGCCTAAAGGAGGCTGTGGTAAGACTGCTTAAAAATGCCCTGGACCCTACTATACTAGATAATTATAGGCCAGTCTCCAGTCTTCCATTTTTGAGCAAGGTACTGGAGCGTGTGGTGGCTTATCAACTCCAGGGGTGACTGGATGAGGCAGATTATCTAGATCCATTTCAGTCTGGTTTCAAACCTGGTTATGGAACAGAGACAGCTTTGGTTGTCTTGGTGGATGACCTATGCAGGGAACTGGACAGGGGTGTGTGTTATTGTTAGTTTTGCTGGACCTCTCAGTGACTGTCAGTACCAGCAACTTTGGCATCCTTCTGAGTTGCCTTTCTGGCATGGGGCTTGGAGATACTGTTCTACAGTGGCCATACTTTCCTGGAGGGTCACTCTCAGATAGTGATGCCGGGGGATTCCTGCTTGACCTCTTGGCCATTGGCCTGTGGAATCCTTCAGGGGTCAGCCTTGTCCCCTGTGATATTCAACATCTACATGAAACCACTGGGAGACGTTGTTCAGAGTTTTGGGTCAGATTCACCAGTATGCTGATGATAACCAGCTCCTTTCCACCTAATTCCAAGGAAGCTGTTCCTGTGATAAACCGGTGTTTGGCAGCTGTAGTGGACTGTATGAGGGCAAACAAATTGAAGCAGACAAGACAGAGGTGCTACTGGTCAGTGGAAAGACACATCTGGGAAATTCAGCCTATGTTAGGTGGGATTAAACTCCCCCTAAAAACACAGTTTGCAGTTTGGGAGTACTGGATTCAGCTCTGAGCCTGGAGGCCCAGGCGTTCAGCAGTAACAAGGAATACTTTTGCACAGTTAAAGCTAGTGCACCAACTGCACCCATTCCTAGAGAGGTCGGATCTGGCCACAGTGATACATGCCTTGGTTATATCCTATTTGGATTACTGTAATGCGCTCTGCACGGGGCTACCTTTGAAAAGTGCTCAGAAACTTCAGTTGGCCCAAAGAGCAGCAGCCAGGTTATTAACTGGAGCTGGTTACACGGAGCACAGAAATCCCTTGTTGCAACAGCTCCATTGGCTGCCAGTCCATTTCCAAGCACAATTCAAAGTGCTGGTGTTGACCTACAAAACCCTATATGGCCAGGGTCCAGGGTATTTGAAGGACCATACAGTTGGACCCCGGTATCCACTGATTCATTATCCACTGATTCAATTATCCATGGGACACAAAACACCACACCTACCATAGAGTCTTCCTAGAAAATGTGTCCTCTAGGTCCTCCAAGGCAACTCTGTGGTATTTTAAACCAGAAGTCCCATTGTTTTCAATGGCGTTCACTATTACCCATGGTTTTCAGTATCCACAGGGCCCCCCAAAACCAATCCCCAGTGGATATGGGTGTCCTATTGCATCTCCCTTTATGAGTTTATTAGAGCTCTTAGATCATCTGGAGAGGCCCTTTTATCTGTCCCTCCACCCTCTCAGGCTCCTTTGGTGGGAATGAGGGAGAGGGCCTTCTTGGTGGTTGCTCCTAGACTTTGAAACAGAATTTGCATAGCAAGACTAGTCAATATTTCAAGCACTGTTTTTGTTGCACTGCCAAGTACTAGCTAATGGCAGTGCTGGGGAAGTAAGGGAAATAAAAGAATGATAGATGAGAAATATGAGAATGGCAAGGAAGAATTTTTCAGTACTTATATTCAGTGCTTGAATCTCAGTAGTTTGAGTGATCCTACCTGCCCTTAGATGCAAGTTAGCTACTCTCTTCCACCCTATACCATCACGTGCTTAACAACTTGTTAGCCACTCTGAGAGCCTTTGTGGTTGAAGAGCGGGATATAAATACCTAAAAAATTGTGGATCTTAGAGCCCTTGCCTGACAGAAGTATCAATCTCATTTATAGATTTTAATTAAATATCAATTTCCCCCATATTTATTCATCATTTTGGCCATAAAGATCTTTGATTCTGTTCATCCGTTTGCCATCTGTAGGAGCAGCTACTCCCAGTGTCCTCATTTAAACTCGTTTCAAAACAAGGGAATCTGAACTCAAATTAACTCAAATCTGAACTCAAATTAATTGCTGATCCAGGGAGCTGTGGCTGCAGACTTTTTTCTCCCCTACAGGGCTTTCATAGCACTGGGTTATGAAATACTCCTAAAGGGAATCTCTGCACACAGGGAATGTGTTAACTGTGACAACTCCAGCTCTTTTCTGGCTAGACTTCATTATGTAATAGCCATAATGGTGGAATGTGTGCTCTGCAAAGTGACAGAAATAGCGACCCCTAGAAATGAGTATGGATCAAGTACAATACCTTCCAGTTGTCCAGATTTGGCAGGGGCAGTCCTGATAATCCTCTGCCCAATGTTTTCAGCTGCTTTTAGAATGTCCCAGTTTCTTTTTCCTGCTGCTTTCCCCCTTTCTCTTCAGCTCACTTCAATTGCTACAAACTGAGTTCAAAGTGCAAAAGGGAAGAGAGGAAGGGTGGGATCTTATCCTTCCCAATAGACTCAGGCAAAAGCAAACTGTTGCGGTCTATCCTAGCTTGTGTTCTTCCTCATTAATTACTTTGGCCACCTTGACCACACTGTGTTGTTGTTTGCCCACATGTATGCGTGTCCTGGTCTCCATTTTTGAAATATTGGCGGGTACGAAGCACCGAAAGTATTACTAGTCTCAATGGACAGGCAGTATGCTTTCAAAATGCTGGCTGTTTCCAGGAGTTGTAGTATGTTGAGGAATGCCTGGCTTGGTTGAGCAGCAAAACAAACATTAAGGCAGAAGAAAGGCTACGTCTACTGTAATGGGCACTGCAAATGCAGCTATTCCACATGGGCTAGCAGGATCAACTCTTGACATGGGGTGGGCTTTTCCAACTCCAACAAAGGCAGTCCTCCCCAAATACCCGATAAGGGAAATGTTATTTTATTTGTAGCCCATTTTTCTTTTGATGCAGGAACCAAGAGGGCTCACAATGTAGGTTAAAATACAGCTACAATTAATTACAATATTATAATATAATTTTTTTTAAAAAAAAATTTATCATATCAAAAACAGCACCAACTATTAAGACACTCCCCCATTAACTAGAAGCCTTCTAGAGCCCAAAAACTATCTAAATAAGAAAGTATTTGCCTGGTGGTGAAGGAGAGTAGAGAGGAGGCCAACCTAACCTCCTGTGGGAGGGACTTCCACTGAGAAGGCTCTCTTCTATGGAGATGATCAGACAGGAACACAAAAAGCGTTCCTGTCCCACAATCTCCAATCCCACCCCTGTCCCGGCACAATAATGCTCCCCATTACACTTATCTTGACTTGCGTCGACAGGCAGCCTAGGAATGAAGGGAGCTCTAACAGAGCTCTGTTCACTTCCTGGACTGAAATCCTGCCCATTCTCATGAGAAGATGCAAGCGTGGGAAATTCAAAAATAAAAAAATTAAATAACACCAAAAAAGTTACACCAAGCACAAAAACATACTTTAAAAATTACAAGTAACCCAGGGAGGGTCATAAAAAGTGCGTCACTTACCTGGATGTCACAATCTCACCTGGAAGTATTCTGGCAGGGGTGTCCATTGGCATTGCATTCATGAGAGTTAAATGGCCTGAGGTTTAACAGACCGGCAATGCCGGCACAAATCACAATGGGAGATCTATTGATGGCTTGGCCCATCAATAAAAAGATTAATGTAGCACCATAATGACGCCAGCGGAATGCAAAGGGACATCTTCGTCTGATATTGGCGTCCTTTTGTGTTCCTCTGGCATCTTCACGGCGCCACATTAGCTGTAAACTGTGTCTGATAATCTCCTATATCTCTACCAAACATACCTGTGAAAGTGATGGGACCAAGAGGAGACTTATTCCCCAAGAAATCTGCTCTAAGCAGGCTCATATAGGGATATATGGTCTTTTAGCAGGGCTTTATAGATCATGACCAGCCCAGAAATGGACCAGTATGCAAAATAAATAAAACTCCCCATCTTTTGGGTTTTTTTTTTTAATGGTATTGTCTCTTTTACTGCTTATGGGCCAGAATTCTGTTAGGGACATCCACATGCGTAAATGTCCCTTCTGTGTACAGATGTCCTTTTTCAGCTGCTGCTAGGGTTGGTATTCCTTTCCTCCCTGTGCAGCACCCAAAGCCCCCTCCCTTACTATAAAGCCCCAAAGCCCCAAAGCTGCCTCACATGGCCATTCCATGCTTTGCGACAAGCAGGCTAGATCAGAGAAGTATTTGGCTACTTCCCCATAGCCAGATGCACAATGATGATGTCAGTGCTGAAATCTATGGGGATCCTCTGAGGCTCCCAGTGCTGCTGTAATCATTGTGTGTCAGATTATGGGACATCAGCCACCCCAGGTGTAACCTCTCCTTGTAAGAGAACACTGATAGGTGACATGATCACGGTCTTTAAATGGAGCCCTGGTGGCGCAGTCGTTAAATGCCAGTAATGCAAACCACCACGTCGCAAGTTCGATTCCAGCTGGCTCCAAGGTTCACTCAGCCTTCCATCCTTTCGTAGGTCAGTAAATTGAGTACCCAGCTTGTGGGGGGCAATTAGCTAACACACATTGGAAACTGTTTAATACAGTTAGATGTGTAAATAGCTATTGCTTAAAAACAATTTGTAAGCTGCTCTGATAGCCTTGTGGCTGAAGAGCGGGGTATAAATAAATAAATAAATAATTTAAATACCTCAAGGGCTGCCACAAAGAGGAGGGTGCAGTCTTGTTCTCTGCTGCCTCTGCGGGCAGCACTAGGTCTAATGATTTTAAGTTACAGGAGGGTAGATAATGTCAGGAAGCCTATTCAGAGAGAGGGCAATGCTTCTTGCCCACTAATAAGACTTTGGAACAACAACAGATGATATGACAATATTTGATCACTTAAGAAGGAACTTCTTCTTTTCTTGAGAAAGGTTATTTTTAAAATTCAAATATTATCATAAAATAAAAGTAATACATTGAGCAAATAAAGAATATTTTATACAGCAAAATTATTTATATGATCAATCAGTCCCCCCTCATAGTTTTCTCTTTTCCACAAGCAATTATTATCACTTAATCATTCCTTAAATAAGTCTTTGTTTTCACTGCTATATATATTCTTCATGTTAACCTATTCTTACTCTAATTTCTTAATCTTACTTCCTACCATCCAGTTACTAGATCGTTTTGTATACATTATAGTTCCTTCATTGGATGAATGGTAAAAAATGTATGAGAATCAAAGCAACAAATGTTGGAAGTGTGGAGAAGCACATGTGGTGGAACTGTCAAAAAGCACAAAAATTCTGGAAAGAAATAGACAAACGTATAACAGAAATGTTAAATGTTAATATGCAAATGAAACCAGAAATTTATTTACTTAATATAATATTGGATCAAACAATGCAGAAACATTAGAAGGAACTTGGAACGTGTCCAGATGATGGCGACTAAAATGGTGAAAGGTCTGGAAACCATGCCTTATGGAAAGACTTAGGGAGCTGGGTATGTTTAGCCTGGAAAACAGACGGTTAAGGGGTGATAGGATAGCCCTATTTAAGTATTTGAAGGGGTGTCACACTGAGGATGGAGCAAGCTTGTTTTCTGCTGCTCCAGAGACTAGAACACAGAACAATGGAGGCAAGCTCCAGGAACAGAGATTCCACCTCAACATTAGGAGGAACTTTTTGACAGTAAGAGCTGTTCGGCAGTGGAACACACTCCCTTGGAGCGTGATGGGGTCTCCTTCCTTGGAGGTCTTTAAACAGAGGCTGGATGGCCATCTGTCGGGGATGCTTTGATTGTGATTTCCTGCATGGCAGGGGGTTGGACTGGATGGTCCTTGTGGTCTCTTCCAACTCTACAATTCTATGATTCTATGATTCTATGAACTTCTTGAAAGTGAGAACAGTTCAACAATGGAACCAATTGCCTAGGGAGGTGATGTGGTCTCCTTCTCTGGATGTCTTCAAAAAGGCTGCATGGCTACCTGCTGGGAATGCTCTAGCTTGGGTTCTTGCATTGAGCAGGGGGTTGGACCTCATGGCTTATAAGGCCCCTTCCAACTCTGTCATTCTATGATTTCTCCCCTAATTCTACCCAAAATAAATCAAATTTAGCACAACCTACTCATTACAACAATCCTGTAAGGTCGGTTAGGCTACATTTAGCAGCCATAGTAGTATACTGGTTTGAGTGTTGGACTAGGACTCCAGGAACTGCAGGTTCAAATCCCTGCTTAGCCATGAGAAGCCAGTTGATCTTGGGCAAGTTATACTCTCGTAGGTTTAGAAGAAGGCAATGGCAAATGTCTTGTGAATAAATCTTGCCAAGAAAGCCCTGGGATAGGGTCACTATAAGTCGAAGTCAACTTGAAGGCACATCACAACAATAACTGCATCTCCAACAGGTTAGTCTGAGAGTGAGTGTAATGACTGATTCAGGATTGGGGCACCACTGGCTTGCCAGATATTTGGGACTATATCTCCCACAATCCCTTATGGTGGCTGTGACTTCTGGAAGCTGACATCCAAAACATTTGGTGAGTTAAAATTTTCCCAGCGCTTGGTTAAGTGATGATTTGAACCCAGGCCTCCCAATCATTCTAATGCTCTTACCAGATGACACCCAGATCTATTTCTCCTTGTCCCAATAGTCGGCCTCGAATTCTGATGGCGTCTCTCCTCTTAATGACTGTCTTAAAGCAGTAATGGGCTGGATGAGGAAAAACAGATTGAGATTAAATCCAGACAAAACGGAGGTGCTCATGGTAGCGGCCCCGAAACCAGGAGTTGTGTTGCAACCTCCAGTCCTGGATGGGGTCACGCTCTCCATTAAGGACTGTGTTCGCAGTCTGGGGGTGTTCCTTGATTCATCGCTTCAGATAACAAGTCAGGTGAATGCAACAGTCAGAAGCGCCTGTTATCAGCTTCGGCTGATACGCCAGCTGCGCCATTTCCTGGAAGTAAAGGACCTCGAGACTGTGGTGCACATGCTGGTAACCTCTCGTCTAGATTTCTGCAATGCGCTCTACATGGGGCTGCCCTCATGCTTGGTCCGGAAACTTCAGTTGGTACAAAATATGGCAGCCAGAGTGATCTCAGGAACATCTCTGAGAGATCATATAACTCCAGTATTAAAATCTCTCCACTGGCTGCCTATCAGTTTCCGGGCCCAGTATAAGGTGTTGGTTATTACCTTTAAAGCCCTAAATGGCTTGGGTCCAACTTATTTCCGGAACCGCCTCCTCCCATACAATCCTCCCCGCGCACTCCGGTCCTCTGGGAGGAGTCTGCTTCAGCCACAAAAATCTAGGCTGTCTGCAACCTCCCAGAGGGCCTTTTCGGTAATCGCCCCCAAATTGTGGAATGACCTGCCGAACGAGATCCGTCAGATAACAAGCCTGAATAGCTTTAAAAAAGCACTAAAGATGGATCTCTTTCAGCAGGCCTTTCCTAATTAGATCCCGGCCTCAGGGGATCCTGGCTTCTTTTAGTCCGCTGGCCATTTATTGTATTTTATTGTATTTATTGTTTTTAATTGTGATTTTAGATCAGTTGGTTTTAATTTATAATTGTTTAATATTTTTTATGGGGGAGGGTGGGGGTGGGGGGTGTTTGGGGATTTTATCTGTATTGTATTTTAATTTTTGTAAGCCGCCCTGATTGTTTTAACAGAGGGGCGGGGTATAAATAAATAAATATTATTATTATTATTATTATTATTATTATTATTATTATACAACACCAGTTGTGCAAAAGAAGCTCTTTAGAGCTCAGCCTTTCTATTCCACTACAGAAGAAAAGAGCAAGGCTTCTTCTAAAGTAGGCTTGTTTGAATCAGTGCTCAGGCACAGATGCTCTTACAGAGTTTTTGTTTGTTTGTTTGTTTTAAATTCCAAAAATGTAACTCAAATTTTTGTTCATCTGCTATCCAGAGATGTGCTGTTTTATTCACTGAAAATGATAAAAATGCATACAGGATGTCCAAGTTTCTTCTCTTCCACTCCCCCATAAATACTCATCAGAAGCCAACCCACAAAAGCAAGAAACATGAATTGAAGCCAGGGAATATTTTCTGCACAATGGCCACTGTGAATTATAGACATCACCGTGGTTCATGCCTGGCACTGTTTGTTAGAGAACCAACCACCCAGTCTTAATATAAGGCTGAATTGCAAGCTTACATGTTTTTAAGTTTCTTGGCGAGTGGCTCTGAATTTTTGTTCCTTTATAAAATGATTTAACAGTTTAGTGGAATGGCTGCATATTGCACAGCTTCACAGCTACTACATTTTTACAGGCCCACAAAAACTCCTAGGCTGCACAAGCTAGCAACCCTCAGAATGTATGAGACACAAATTGTTTAACTATAAGTGCAGTAGGGACTGAGTCAAGAACAGCATGTTGCAGTGAGCATGGAGCTGCCATTGAAAACAGAAGCCTTGCATTGCTGCAATTGAAAACAGAAGCCTTTTCTCTTAGGGGTACACCAGATTTTTGCTGCAAATATTTTCAGAGTAAAAGGGATGTTATAGTTTCTCACACGGAATGTTTTGTGAAGCTTTTTCTTCTATTACATAGGAGATTTTCACACGGGGCCAAAATGCCCCGTTACTGCCTCACCACCTCCTCTCCCGTTCCTGCCATGGAATAACGTAAATCTTTCACACACTTACCTTAATTCTGCAGCAGGAATGGGCTCCCCCTCTCCTCGCTGGCCAACCATAAATGCAGCCATTGTAAGGCTGCTTTTACGACCGGCCATCTGACACATTATCCCTTTATTGCATGATAACTGGGCAGTAAATTTAAAAAATAAAACTCCCCCAAACATAAAATCAGTTCACCAAGTACAAAAACACACTTTAAATCACACAATCAAAACAGGGAGGATAAAATAAAGGGTGCCACTTACCTGGATGTCCAGATCGTACCAGGAAGTGCTTGGAACGGATCTCCCCTCCGTGGCTGTCATTTCGGAACAGGAACGGGGCTCCTGTTTGCACACCCGTGATTGCATGATAGCGACAGAATGGGAAGTCTATTCACAATGAAAAATCGTGATTACATTGTTCTGGAACAGCCATGGGAGCAGGATGGATGCAGGACAGAACGGGGTCAACGTCGTCTGAAAGGGAAAACCTTTCCCAATCCTGTTCTGTTCCTGCCACGGGATACATAGCCTGTGTGAAAATCTCCATACGCTCTAGCATTACTTATTTTTTTAAAAACTATCCTATCTAATCAAGAATCACATATCATCTCTTGTTGTCCTAAAGTCTTTTTAGTGGGCAAGAAACATTGCCCTTACTCTGAATAGGATTCCTGACATTATCACTGATCCAGAAAACCTATTCAATTTGGCTATGTGCTGATATTATAAAGCCAAAACAGAATGAGGGTACCGTGATTAGTTCTTGCCCTCACTATGAATGGACAAACCTTGTTCCCCTGAAAAAAATCACTGTATGTATTTGTAACATTTGTATACTACCCATTTAAAAGTGTGCTCTGTGTAGTTAACAATAGAATTTAAAAATCATAAAAACGATTTAATAAGCCCTCAAATCAAGTAGCATTAGATAGAAATAAATAGACAGACAGATAGACAGAGAAATAGCAAAGCAATAACAAAACAAAGGTACAACACTGAGGATCTAAAGGGTGAAGGAACTCTAGAGAAGATTTGAAAGTCTGGTTAGGTAAATATAGAAAAAGGTTATCTTTCAAGTAATCTGGCTCCAATGTGAATAGGGCTTTAAAGGTCAATTCAAATATTTTTTTTAAAATCCCGATGGCTACATAGTTGTAATTCTACAACTATGTAGCCATTAGGATTTTCAAAAAATATTTGATTTACAGCTAGCTATGTCATGTTGGCTCAAGCTCCACAAAGCCAGAATTTTGAAAGCCAAGGTTTAACAGAGGATGTTGAGCAATGTCACAAATCATGCTTTCTTACAACTTGCCTTCCATGGTTCTCACAGCTGTGATTAGTCTTCTAGGCCCAACTCAAACTGGTAAGGATGGAGTACTTAGGATCCTCAAAGATAAATCCCCCCCAAATCACTCAGGGCATTTTCTGCTTTCCCCTCATACACCATGAATGTTTGCTGAGAGAAACCCAAAAGAGAGTGAAGGCAGTAATTCTCTCCATCACTCTGAATAGCTTGTTCCAGCTCTAATTTTAAGCACTTGTGTTTTGAGAAGAACATTTGCTGCATTGCACAGTTGGTAGTGTACTAGCGTGGTGTAGTGGTTTGAGCGTTGGACTGTGGATATCAAATCCCTGCTTGGCTGTGGAAACCCACTGGGCGACCTTGGGCAAGTCACACTCTCTCAGACTCAGAGGAAGGCAAAGCCAAACCCCTTCTGAAAAAAATCTTGCCAAGAAAACCCCATGACAGGTTCTTCTTAGAGTCTCCGTAAGTCGGAAGTGACTTGAAGACACACAACAACAGCACTTTGTATGATGAACATGTTGACTGGCGTACACACACACACACACACACACACACACATATATACACATTATGCAGTGGTTTAACTGCAAATCCCATGTTTCTTTTAAATTATGGTCTTTTTCCTCAAGTCAGCATAAACAAATTTGTTCCTTTCATTAACACAACTTGCACTCACTTGGAGTTGCATTTCTTTTCTTTGTGCCAGTCTCATCCAATGCAACAAAACAGATTTTTTTTTTTATTTATACCCTGCCCCTCTGTTAAAACAATCGGGGCGGCTTACAAAATTTAAAAAACAATACAAATAAAATCCCTAAACACCCCCACTCCCACCCTCCCCCATAAAAAAACATTAAACAAATATAAATTAAAAACAACTAATCTAAAATCACATTTAAAACTATAAATACAATAAAATATAATAAATGGCCAGCAGCCTAGAAGAGGCCAGGATCCCCTGAGGCCGGGATCTAATTAGGAAAGGCCTGCCGAAAGAGATCCGTCTTTAGTGCTTTTTAAAAACCACTCAGGCTTGTTATCTGACGGATCTCATTCGGCAGGTCATTCCACAATTTGGGGGCGATTACCGAAAAGGCCCTCTGGGAGGTTGCAGACAGCCTAGATTTTTGTGGCTGAAGCAAATTCCTCCCAGAGGACCGGAGTGCGCGGGGAGGATTGTCTACAAAGAAGAGTGTACTTGATGGAGGAATTTCCCCCCTCTCCCAGGCTGAAAGCCTCTCTCTGTTTAAAACCTGTTGTCTAATAAATTCCACAGACAGACTGCAGTGGCAAGGAATGCACTTTATGGCTTACCTATAAAGTCGACATACTGCTTTAAAACTGGAGCTTCCAACTCCTTGCTTTCTTTGTGGCTTTACTATTAAGTCGGCTTGGTAGGGTGTGAGACCCATTGAAACCAGTGGGACTTCTTTCTGAGTAAACATGCACAACATTGAGTTGCTATTGATGTCAATACTATTTTTTTTAAAAACCAGGCAATCTTTAATTTTTATATTTTCTCTCCTTGTTGCCATGTTTCTGTGTTCCTACAGCTTTCCCTTACAACTAAGACACTTTCATTTATGCCTTCAGGCAATTCACCATCTGCCTCTTTTTTATTTTAGCCTGTAGGATGACAGCTCTCCCTCTTATGATGCTGTAGGACTTTGGTTCCACCAATATTCAGCTGCTTTAGAAATGACGTTTTTAGAGAAAGTTGGGTTTCATTCCCCAGGGCCAAAATCTGGTTCTCAATTGAGATGAACCTGATGCAAATATTCCCTCTGTAGAGTGACTTCTGTGATCAGTAAACACTTGTAAGTCTCAATTGTAGTAGCAAGGCAAAATTCAGTGTGTGGAAAAGTTCCTTTTTTGGAATGAAGCTGCTTGAATCCCCAGAATGAGGGCTTCTGAAAGTTGACATCCAAAAAAAAGAAGAAAAAGGTTTTTTTCTTAGCTCGGGATAAAATTATGAGAATGCCACCCTCCATGTAAAAGTAGTGTAGATAGATTCAGTCAAGGAAGCTATGATCCTGAATTTGTAAGACTTGAACAGACTGATTGATGACAGGATGACTTGGAGATCTCTCATTCATAGGGTAGCCATAATTCAAAGTCGACTTGGTGGCAATTAACAACAACAACATCCTCTATGATTACTGGAGGCCCAAATTAAATGTGCATCTGTGATTGAGAGAATGAGAGAGAGAAAGCGCAATATGAACATATGCTGGGTTTATCTGTCAAAGACTATGGGTTTGAACGAGAAATTTCCTGTTCTATGGTGGAGAGTGAGCTATTGTATATAGCTAATGAAGGAGATGTTTTCCTAGCCATGACTTCTTCAACAGAAAATTTGGTACTAGAGGCAGAAATAACATGGAAAGAGTAGGGATAGCTTCCTACACCACAGGAAAGAAAAACAGTTCAACACATTTCAGCAGTCCTTTTATTCAAAGCTAACAATATGCACATATGAAATGAAACAACTAGGTCAGGTGAACCTTGCATAAGGGAGCAAAAAACATTTTGCACCTTCTAGAGGCCACTTGAAGGCTTTTTCCAAAATGCATCCAGGGCTTTTTCTTTCATCAGCTTTCATTTTTCTGTTGAATTCCACTTTTCTTGTGATTTACATTTGTCAGACTTCTAGATCTGTGCTTAAAAAAAACATGTTGGGAGGAGCTGGTGAGGTTGCTGCTTTCCAATAGTCAACAAGCGAGTCTGGAGACAGCTGCTGTTTAGCTTGCCTGTTGTTGGCAGGTACAAACAGCTACAGTAGGCTTGACTAGAACAGAATCCAACTTTTTCCCAGCTCAACTTTTATCACATTGTTACTGCAGACATGCTGCTGCAACCTAACACCAAAAGTATGTGTTTCTCCAGACCTCCTTCAGCATCTTTCCAATGCTGATGCTGCTACAAGATCTCTAGGTAGACAGAGGGTAAGGAGGAAAAGAGAGGTTGGGCATGTGAAAAAGACTTTGTAGAAAAGAGCTTCAGTGTCAGAAGCTTTGTTAATTGGAGTTATGCCTGTACTTAGGCATTGCAGCCTAAGCAGATAGGCAGGGCTGTAACAGTTCTTGGGATTGGAAGGCACCATGGAGCCTCTAGACTGGGCATGCCTAAAAACGTGGACCTAAGCCTTCTGTACTCAGGCTTAGTTTTACTCAGAGCTGTGAAAGTTGCTTCCGAAGAGTAATTTATTCCCATTACTTGATGTTTCATTGGCTTTACCCATTAACAATACTTGAAAAGTAACTAATATCACTTGTTGCACTACTTTTAAACTTTTTGTTGCTTTCTTGGAAAAAAAATACCCTTTAGACTTGATAAGAGATTGGCATAAAACTTTTTTTTTTTAAAATCCAGCCATAATGCTTTGAAAACTGATCTTTAAACCATGGTGGCTGATGTCTCCTAAGTCCCGTGGGAAAGAAGACACCATCATAAGAGGCAGAGCCAAAAGGTCACCAAAGTCAAAGCCAAATATATTCATTTTCCCAATTCTACGTGCTTGTCTATACGGTGAAAATGCTCCTCATAGAATTCAAGGAGAATATGATTTGTCTAAATGGGATCCTGTATCTCTCTCTCTCTTTGGCTTTTCTTCTCAAATGAAGATTCAGGAAGGACTCATTCCGCACTTTCTGCAAGTGCGCTGATGACTAAAAAGGCCAATCCAAGATAAACAAGTCCAGCTGCAGAAAGCACAGCAGAAGGTCTCCTTGGGTGATGTTTCTGGGTTGTAATTCTTTCTGCATTGTCATTTCTCTTCAAGAATTGTTCAGCGCGAGTTCTCAAATAAGGCTGCAGCATTGTGGATAGTGCGTCTCCATGCCTCCTGATGTGAGGCCATAGCAGACCATTGTTGGTGATCAATTTGGCCGAGCCTGAGATGTTGTTTCAGGGAGTCCTTGTATCACTTTTTTGGAGCGCCCCTCTTACGCTGACCCGTGGCGAGTTCACTGTAGAGTACTATTTTTTGGAGGCGATGGTCCTCCATCCTAGAAACGTGCCCTGCCCAGCGCAGCTATGTTCTCAATATCATGGCCTCAATGCTGGTACTTGCTCAAGGACAGCAACATTTGTCACATAGTCAGTCCAGTGTATATTTAGGATTGTGTGTATACAGTGCTGATTAAAGTTTGTCTATACGGTGAAAATACTCCTCATAGAATTTGAGGAGAGTATGATTTGTCTAAATGGGATCCCACATCAATCTGCTGTATTCAGAAGGGGAATCCCAAACACCAAATACTCTGTGGGAAAAGCCTTTGCAGCTTTTCCTATTTTTTTTTTTTTAAACTCTGAAGGAAATACATATTTCCTGGGCATCAGTGAAGAACTGAAAATAAAACAACAGGAACCTAGAATTCCATCCAGCCCAGGCAACACTACATTGGCTGATTGACCTGGTGAACAGGCCCATGGTGCCCTTCTGAGTCTCTGATTGGTCAGTTACAGGTCCCCCCCCCCGGTATCCACAGGGATCCCGGAGGATCCCGGACTTACCATTCATAAATGAAACCATGTATAATAGTGAACCCTATTAAAATAAAAGACTTCCAGTACAAACATATCATAGAATTGCATTGGAGAATAGGGATTCCTAGAGAGGACACCTCTCTAGGCATTTTCCAGTGTGACTCTATGATATGTGACCCTATTTTTTTCAGCCATGGATAACTGAAACTGCTGATATTCTGTGCGACCTGTATTTCATAAGAATCCATTGTCTGGACCTACCAGTATTTCCTTCCTCTCCATTGCTCTTCCTTATCCATTGCTTCCTTACATGCAGTAGATTTATTCTGTAAAGAGCTGAGATGTAGCAAGCAGTCTGCAGAGAGCTGCAGAGTGAGCTAGTAGCAGTTTGCAGAAGCTAGCTGGATAAATGTATCAATATTGATTAGCTCACAGCCCTGGAGCAGAGCTGAGCAGAGCAGAGCTGGGCTGGACTGAGAGCTAAGCAGTCCTGTTTTGGATCTCAGTGTGCGAAGATGTCCTATTTAGGATCTCACAGTGGGGAGATGCTTTTCTTCTGAGTGCTTTATATATCTGTAAATATACCTCATTATGCCCAAGTAAAGAGAAGTGTATTTTAGACACAAGCCTGTGTCTGTGCCTTTATTCTTATGCCTGTAGGAACAACACTCTGCTGTTTATTTTTGCTGCCTGGACCTTTTTTATAGAATCAGTGCACACTAACCCCTGACAGATGAAACTTCTGCTCATGAAGACTCTGCCGCTTTGGCTTGAAAAGGGGGGGGTCTGTGTGCCTGTAATTTTCTGTGGGGAGGAGCTTGCCTGCTGAGCTCTGCAAACACAAGACTGCAGAGGTATAGCTGGGGTGGGGTTGAGGAATGAGGACATTTCCCCCATAAGAATTTCATTGCCCTGTAATGAAATGTTCCTTCAATTCCCAGATTTTGAACAAAATGGGGTGAACATGCTGTTGCATGGTTTATAGATTAGAAATGGAAAAATAATATTAAGGAGAAGAAATCTTCTGTTGGAGATACGGTAAAAAAAAGTGGAGGTATCATGATATCATGTATATCATAGAAGAAACGCAAGTTAATATAAAGTATCTGTAAATATAAATTGTGTAGTACTTTAAAAATACTATTGTATAAGAATTTCAAAAAGGATAGGATGCAAGTTCAAACACAGATGAAGAGGAAGTTGTTTTATGTTTATTTTATTGTATAAAAATGCCTTTTTTATTTTTTCTTAAAATAAAATAATAATTTAAAAAATCTCCAGATTTTGTAGCTTTGTAGAGTGAAACACTAAAAACCATTCATACATGGAACTCTTATATTTACATACCATCTTACAGTTCCAATGTAGCAGAAAAGCCCCAATTAAGCCTCTGTTGCCCTATTTTTTATTTGCTTTCAAAATGTCCCAGTTTCATTCTGCTCCTCCCACTTTCCACAAAAAAAGTGTTCCCATCTCACAATCCCCTCTCCCGTCCCTGTAATGACATAAAATAAAAAGTTTTCAGACCTACCTTGTTTGTGCCTCATTCCCTCAGCAGGGCAGCCAGGAGTGGAAGGAGCTCGAACGGGGCTCCTTTCACTTCCTGGATTGAAATCCTGACTGCTCTCACGAGAAGACGAGAGTGGAGGAAACTCAAACTTTAAAAGGAAAATACACATCAAAAAGTTACACTAAGCACCTAAACACATTTAAAACTTTACAGATAACCTGGGGAGGGTACAAAAAGAGTGTGTCACTTACCTCGATGTCCGGATCTCACCCACTGTATATGAGAGGTGGCACAGAAGGTTAGAAGAGGGAGCTGTATGCTAAGTAGTCTGCCCTGCACACCCTAGACTAGCTTCCTACACCAGTGTTGCAGGATTCAAGTTGCTGTCCAGTTGGCTTTTGTAGATGGAATGAGCCACCGTCTTGGTGTTGAACTCAGGCATGGCCCTGGTTTAGATTAGGACTGTGGTCAGGCACTAGGGTTGCCACTTCTCAGGGCCTGGCCCCGAGTCACCAGTTTTCACGGGTCATTTCCAGGTGAAAGCTGAGGGTGCAAATTCTCCAGTTTTGGGGGGAGAGCTCCAGGCAAAAGGAAAGGGTTGAGTGCAGATCACCACATGAGCAGCAACTTGTTACAATTTGCAAGGCTTAATTTGATTTGTTACTGTTACTTGCAAAGACTTTCTGGGCACAGTGTCTATGTCTTTAGATAGCTTCTTAGTCTGGAAAACATCCTCTTTAGCTAAGACTTCTGTCTTAATTTCCAAACAGGAAAATCTATTCTCTCCATCTCCCTCCCTCCACTCTCTCTCCCTGTTTGAATTATAAGCTGTGAGCAATTGTTGCTGGTACTTAATGATGTCACCAGGGGCCATCCCTAGGTCTCAGTTTTGGTTTGGAAATCTCAGGGTTGATACCTGAAGAGATGGGGGGTGTCTTTGGAGAGCCCACCCATGATGCCAAATCTCTTTTCTTAGTTTGGGGAATTATTAGACCTAATGGAGGCCTATGAGAGGTGGGCAACTTCGCGACCTATACACCTGTGTATACCAGTATTAACTGTAGAGACCACTCCAGTTATAAAGTGAAATGAAGTATTTTTATTAGAAACACAGAAACTAGCACACAAGAATAGCACTCTTACGAACCACACAAGGCTAACCAAAAAAGGAAGCTGGGTGGGTTGGAGGTAAAGGTCCAGGAAAGATGGCCCTATTTATTGATCCTGGAGGACGAAAGCTCTGGGAAGTGTGGAGACTCACACCCAAATCTGAAGGTGTCACAGTGGATCCCCATTCAATGACATCAAGGAAAGGAGTGACAGAGTCCCTGGATAGGATTCTGTGGCACACTTTGCTATCCAGAGAGCTGGGGTCTTTATAACCCATTTCATGCCTTGAAGGAGTGTTTTGGCTGAAACAATGACTGGATGGCTCTTCAGAGAGGAAAACAATGGAGGACGAAACTAACTAATTGTGTTTATCAATGTGTTGAAGGGTTTGCAACTACCTCAGGGGTGTTGGACAGGAGCCCTGGTGGCACAGTGATTAAATGCCAGTCCTGCAAGTCACCACGTTGCAAATTCGATTCCAGCAGGCTCCAAGGTTCACTCAGCCTTCCATCCTTTCGTAGGTCGGTAAATTGAGTACCTAGCTTGTGGGGGCAATTAGCTAACACACATTGGAAACTGCTTAATGCAGTGTAGATGTGTTAATTGCTATTGCTTAAACCAATTTGTAAGCCACTCTGATAGCCTTGTGGCTGAAGAGCAGGGTATAAATAACTAAATAAAAAAAAATAGGAGAAGGTATAAGGAAAGGTATGCCAGGGAAGATGGCCACTTATTTGCATGAGTGGTTTATAGTGTGAGATATTTCTGGGCAGATGTCAGGATTAGAATATCCTCCGTTATTATCTATCTGGGGTTTTCTGCATGATCCCAACCTAGCTTTTCATGCCCTTATTTGGAAGACACGTCATTTCTGGTCCTCATAGCCTTAGACTGCCCAACAGTATACCTGGTCTACCAGCGCATGGCCTTGGATGTGTCCAACATTTCTGAGTTACGGATTGTTTTTAGGATGCCTAAAGGAGGGGTAGTAGGGGATGGGGCCAGTGTTACCCTAAATGCTCAGGGATCTTAAGGACCCCCCAAATATCGATATTAATTTGGGGAATTAATATACTCAGCCTGGCTATGCGAGAGGAGGAAACAGATAGCAGGATCTCTTAACCTCTGCTTACTGGTACTAAAGAGGAGACACTAAGCTAAACAGTACAATACTTGATCTTTATTAAGGAAATAATAATAACAACATTCACACACAGATTCAGAGGGGGGGAGTTTGTTTTCGGGTGATACTGTACTGCTCTGAGGAGATGAGGTCGCGGAGGAAACCAACTTTGGGGGGTCCCAAAGCTGGAATGGTGACACAGTCTGAAGGGATGTAGGTAGGAAGGTGAACTGTGTGCTTGGCTACACAGACGGACATAGTGTCCACTGGAAGGAGATCTGTGCACACTTGAGTAGGGTTTTGGAAGGGTTTATATAGTCAATAACTGTCTTCAGGGGATGGGATTTAGAGTGAAAGACAATGCATCTCAGTTGCTCAGGGAAAGACAATGCACTCCAGATATGCTAATAGTTTTTAATGGGTGGATACTTTGTAACTGAATGGAGGGAGCAACCTTCTTTATTTGTGGAAGGGTAAAGGTATGAGGATCGTTTATAGGTTTGAGTATCTCAGCTTTAGCTGATAAGATTAGCCAAGTGCTTGGACACTTAGTTGCCTTGCAAATTAACATTTCTTTGGAATTTGGCTGGCCCCTCCTTAAGTGGATACCTGACTGAGCATCGTTTATCTTTGGGATTCCTGGTTGGGGAATTTCCCAGATTTATTTCCCAGGTTTAATGGCCACACTCTGGGGAAGGCCGCATTTGTCCTAATTATTAAGTATTGCCAATTTATTATAGATATAGGGCAGGGGGTGTCAGGGTAGGTAACACCAGGAACAATCCTGAACTGGGACAGATTTGTGGTCGGGGGGTGGCATTTTAATGTCATGGGCTTCCTCTGTTTAGTTCATGAGCCATCACTTTGTGCAGTAGGAGAGGACTCAGTCCTCAATCCATTCTGTGTCATAAACCTGATCAAATGTCCATATCCTTGCTTTACAGATGAAAGGCCTCCCACTTAACATCTGGCTTGGTCCTAAATTGATCTAAGAAAATCTCAGGGTAGGGGCCCAATGGAAAAGATGCTTCCTATATCAAGGGAGATACAGAGAAACATTCAGCTGAACAGAATGTTAAAATCCTTTCCTCTTCACACTTGATATCTGGAAAAAGTGAAGCAGCCTGCAGTGATATGGAGATTCTAGACCACAGATTGAAAATGTTGTTGAAGTAAGATAACGTAATCATATGGTGCAGTGTGTTCCTGCTGTCATCTGATAAAACACTGGAAACTTTCCAGTAGGCTGCATTACTTTAGAGGCTAGAAGAAAGCTTTTAAAAGTAGATTAGTATTTTTTTTTATTAAAAAAAAACCCATACACAATAAGGTGTGTGAGTTTATTACTAGAGAAGTCTTGAAGATGTGCATGGGATTTGCCAGCTGCAGAATCATGAGGCATATTTTTAGATTCATAGAAACTACCAGCAAGTATGGTTTGATTCAAATACCCCTTATTAGGCAGTTTTGGAATCCATCTCTTTGAGCTGCCTTAGTTTCCATCCATCTAAGAGGTCAGGGATGATGCCCTCTCCAATTTTTTACAGCCGGAATGGGCTGGCATATGATCTGCAACAGGAAGGCTCATACAGAGAGTCTCTCTAAAGCAGATGTTGGCAGGCTGCAAGTTTAGCAAAATAGGACACAGCTCTACACTGAATGAGACCACTGATCCATTCAACCCCAGTTTTGTCAGCAATGACTGGCAGGATACTTTCATAGCCATTTCTGAAGTTGCTGGGGATTGAACCTGGGTTCTCCTGCATGTAAAACATCGATCACTGAGCTAGTCCCATTGCTTTATTTTACTAGTGCAGTACTCCAGTACACAATTTCTAAAGGGTGGGGCATTAAGAAGGAATTAATTCAATAATTCTATGCTCCCGTGAGCCCCAAACAACGAGCTCATCAAGGAGTCTGCCTGCTGTCTCTCTGCTTGATTTACTGCTCTAAGCATGACTCCCTTCCCCCCACCATAGCCTTTCCACTGAGACTGCATAATTCCACCCCTGGTACAAGTAAATAATTCACTTGCTTCCAATGGAGAGCTGCTAATGGCATAACCATGCTCAGCACAGTGGTGGTGGGGTGCCTGTTGCAACTCTACTTGAGTCATTGCATCCTTTTCAAACAACAGGCCAAGGAATTAGGTCATGCAGAAACACAGTGTTTTGAGTGAAAGGGAAGTTGACTTAAGGAAATTATAGGATGGAGAGTTTCTCCCCCTTGCAGCTATGTGATCACACTCTGAAAACTCATTTGGAGTGTGCATGGAGCGTGAACAATATTGGATGGGGGCTACTGCTGTATACACCAAAGCTTTTCCTCTGTCTTGGCCTTCTGAGGAGACATGGATGAATAGTGTGACTCAGAACATTATTTACTCACACCTATGGCAGAATTATAGACCCACAGTGGAGAGGCTATGAGGGAAGGAGGAGTCATGCTTAGAGCAATAAATCAAGCAGAGAGACAGCAGGCATCCTCCTTGATAGGCACATTCTTTGGGGTTCAGGGCACATGACATGAAGATGATTTTTTTTAAGAAGGCAATAAGTTTTACTCCGATTTTTAAAGGAGCTATGCAAAGTACTAAATCTTTGGAGACAGGAGAGAGCTGGTTTTTGATCCAAACCTTAAAGGAGCTAGCCAGAAAAAAATCAGTTAAGTTACTAGGCTCTAAGGAATATTTTAAGACTTCCATTCCCCCATCAGCTTTGTTCCATATTCCACAAAAGCCAATGTCAGATGAGAGGTCCTGAAGAGAAAAGAGCCAGGCTTCATTTAAAATGCTTTGCTGAGCCTTGAAAGATTCTCCCTAAAAGAGAAAAGACCTCATTTCAGCTACAACTAGGCTTCCAGTGTGTATTTCCCCCCTCTGTCTTCCAAAATGTTTTATTTTATTTTGGTAAGACACATTCAAAAGTAAGCATTTTGATTATTACTTTGTTGATCTCAAAGCAAGAATGAAGTACATGCTTCAGTATCATCTATTATAATCAAACAGACTTAACATTGTCTGGTTTCTTGGTGTGTTTAACACACACACACCGTGTTTTCTTACTATAAAATCAAAACACTTTGCAAGCTGTAATTTACAGAAATAATGGCTAGCATCTGAAGAGCTACTTTAGGTACTCCCAAGGCCAGGCACGTGCTTGGGAAATGTTTCTCTGTTCCCCTTTGAACAGCCAAACTCACTTCTATCCCATATTACAAACCATCTCATAAATCTCTCTCTTGAGTACGGTACTTCAAAAGAGGTCAGTCACTGTGCAATGGAGGGTAGTGTACACATATGCTGTGGTTTGAGAGGCAGAAGTCCAAAGATTCACTAGAGCTGTTTGGATTGTATGCTAATTAACAGTACATGCCTTCATAAGCATTGCTTTCATACTCCACAATTATAGTGTTATGATTCCACCTATGGAATCTGAAGATTGGCAATTTAGGGAGAGGTACTTACGGACAGCCAGAGATCTCTAGTGCCTTGGCAAATTGCAAATCCTAGGATTCCGTAGGATGCAGTCAGGACGTTTAATGGTGGAACCATAGTGCTATAATTATGTAGTGTGAAAGGGCCCTGCTCTTTATAGCAGAAGAAGAGCTGGCATCCTGTTAGTGACATGCAGAGGTGTAAGTCCAAATTACATGTGTATATGTCTGTTAATGGTTGATGCACAGGGAAGAATTGACTACCTTCCTCATGCAATGACCCCCTGTCCCTCAGGACTTCCCTTCCACCTGTGGGCCTTCTCTTCCCTGGTCATTTATGGTGCACTGGTGTCTGATGTCAAGAATGAGAATGTCTTTCTAACTGGATGAAGAACAGGTCCTCTGGAAGTCCTGGGGTATGATGTTGCCATTTAGCATCTGGCTATAGGGACACAGCCAGGTGCTTCTGTGATGTTTCCACCCTCCATCAGCCACTAAAGAGGTGGGGAGATGGGCCCTGAAAGAGGAAGCTGAGTTCTGAGGAAAGGGATTCAATGGCTTTACTCTAATTGGGACTACCAATTTAGGTCTCTGTGATAGGGTTATATTCATGGAATTTTGCTTATACAACTATGAAATGTATAAGGTGGGCCCTTGGTATCCGCTAGGGTTTGGTTCCAAGACCCCTGCCCCCATGGATATCAAAATCTGTAGATGCTCAAGTCCCATTATATACAATGGAGTAGTAAATTGGTGGCCCTTATATAAAATATCAAAATCAAGGTATGCTTCTTGCAATTTATTTATTTATTTTTAAATATTTTCAAGCCGTGGATGGTGGAATGCGTGGATACAGAGGTCCAACTGTATATCTATTGCACAAGGGCCAAAAAATTACAACCACATGGATAAGGAAACTAACACAATTGTATTTCACCAACAGAAAGCCTTCAACTTCAGCATTCCAACTGATATTTATTCTAATGTTGGCCCTTAAAAGGAAAGCAAAAGACATTTGCTGCAGTTGCTGACTATATCTCAGTGGCATAAACACTTGCGTTGTTGTTTTGCAAAATATGTTGAAACAGGAAATAGTACAGTTAAAAAGGTGTTCACAGACAAATTATCAAATGTTCCCTTGGATTGGTTTGGGAAACAAGGTGACATTATTTATTAACATATTTATAAACAGGGAAGCTATTGAAATTCACAAACACTTGGACAACTCAACAGGATAGAAGAAACCCTAAAAGTAAACAAAATTTGGCTACCAGTCCTGAAAAACACCAAAATCAAAACTCAACACATGCAAATGAACTCCAGCGAGGGACACAGGGATTCTTAGCAGACAATGGACCATTAGCTAAGTAGACACTAATCCACCTTGCATATTACCCCCCAGGAATTAGCCATTCAAATGCACAAATGTACATATCTTTTCCAACAGGGACTCACAGTATATAAACCCCACACACCCCTATGCCACCTGTCAGGGGCTCAACCTGAATTCCCTTCCCAGGAGCTCCAGGTTAGCCCTCTCTCTGTAGGTTAGTCCTGAGTGTCCTTACCCCAGGATCCTCCTACAAAGCCCAAAAACCATCGATCTGCCACCACCCACTGGGTTTCAACTGGGGGGGCTTATTTCTCCCTTGGGACCCCCCCTTTTTCACGCACAACGCAGTGGGAAGTTGTGTGTAGTCTATGTTAATCAGTGGCACTCCTTGCCACTATAGAATCAACTAACTCCCTCCTCCTAACCCCAGAGGAGGTTCACAGTAGCATAGTCAAGAGTAAGGCACGTGGTCAGCATCAGCATAGGAAGATAGAAGTTTACTTTATTCAAGAGAAGTAGTCATGCAGTCTCACATGAGGCAGGATTCTCCCCTACCTCAGGCAGGCAGGCTTAAAGTGATAGCAATACAGAGTATCAAGATCAAAGCATTACATTACTCAGGTTACATTCAATTACTAATTTAGCTACATTCAACCAAAGTAAAGAAATTAAAAAGAATTCCCTAACGCAACTAAACAGGCCCTAATCTCTACTAAATACTTGCAGTTGGTTGCCTTGAGATCTTGTCCAGGCAGCTGGGAGCAAAAGCCAGAGATGGAATGGCTGTGCTCTACCAGCATAGCAGTCTTTGTTTTCTCACATTTTCCAGAACCTCTCTCTCCAAATCCCACTCATCTCACTCACTCTGGTCTCAAACAAAAGCAATTAAATCCTCTCCAGATTTCCGGGGCTTAAAGCTGTAATTGGTCAGTCCAGTCACATGGTGTTCTGTTAATGATGTCCTCTCATTAGCTCTGTGAAGGTGGTGCTTTAGACCCTTCCCATTAACCCTTTTCTTACCTGATACTATGCTGGCAAGACAATCTGTTTACAAACAAAGAGAGTTATAGTTCTCTAGCAGAATGATGGGAGTTGCACCTTGTGGCAACATGATGGAACTCCATCATGACACCACCATTCTCTGAAGATGCCAGCCACAGATGCAGGCGAAACATCAGGAATAAACCTTTCAGAATATGGCCTCACAGCCCGTAAAAAAACTACAAAAACCTATGGATGCTGGCCATGAAAGTCTTCAACTTCACATATTTATAAACAGCTTTCCCCAAAATGCTAAACTAGGTTGAGCATCCCTTATCTGGAATTCGAAAATCCAAAATAATCCAAAACCCCAAATTGTTCACATGGGTGGTAGGGAAAGTGACACCTTTGCTTTCTCATGGTTAGTGTATACAAACTTTGTTTTCTGCACAAAATTATTAAAAATATTATGTGTAAACGTACCTTCAGGCTATGTGTATAAGATGTATATGAAACATAAATGAATTTTGTGTTTAGACTTGGGTCCCATCTCCAAGATATTTCATTGTGTATGTATATGCAGGTGCAGGAAGCCTCTGCTTACAGCAGTGTCAGAAACAGGAATTGGTCAAAAAGCAGAACCCATGAGTCCCCTCCCTCCTCTCACCCCATCAGCCAATCACCACCACATGCAAATTCCCTCTCCACCTCACAATCCACTCCTGCCACTCAATCTGCGTCTACACCCCCAGCCTCACAAGGGCCCCTCCATCCTCTCACTCCCTCAGCCACTCACCACCCACATGTAAAACCATGCAATATTTTCCCCTAAAATAATAGTGTGTTCCTGAACCATGCAAACCTTTCAAATCTACTATAATGACATATGTTATGCTGGGTACAGCTAGTGTGTGTGTGTGTGTGTGTAAGATAGAATCATAGAGTTGGAAGATTCCACAAGGGCCATCCAGTCAAGCCCCCTGTCCTACAGGAATGCACAATCAAAGCACTCCCAAAACAAGGTATGCTGATAGTTTTCAAAGAAGTAGCTGTGTTAGTCTCTTGCAGCATAAAACAGAGGAAGAGAGGGGAAGAAAAAATATGTCAGCACCTTTAAAACTAAATGGTTTTTATTTTAGCATGAACTTTCATGGAGGTAAAGCCGCTTCTTCAAATGCACTAGCAAGTGATAGATATTAAGACATCAGGTATAAAGCATATTTATACAATTGTGGGAATGGCATAGAATAGGTGAATTTCTTAGAATTTTCTATTGTAATCCCTTGAACTACGGCATTAGAGCTCCCTGGGCAGAGAATTTTAAATACTGCATTAAACTAACAATCCAAGTGTTGATGTGTGAAAGCTTTCACACGTCAACACTAACTGACCACTGTAAAGAACTGAAAGACCTGTATCCCCTTGCCTAGCCCTTTGAAAATTTAGGGCAAGGGACATGATTTAAATCTTTCTTGATCCTATTACATTCTACCCCACTCCAACCATTGTATAAATATACTTTATACCTAATGCCTTAATACCACATGGTATTGCATGTGAAGAAGTGGGTTTATATCCACAAAAGCTCATGCTAAAATAAAAACCAGGTAGTCTTAAAGGTGCTGACACATTTCTTTTTTTCTCTCCCCCTGCCTTCCTCCTTTTTAAGATATGCTGAATGACAAGAGTTACTGGTAATATACACTCCAGTGTCCACAAATGTATATAAACCCATAAGAGGTTCACTGAAAAGCATGCAATACAGTCTAGTCATCTAGATCATAACCCCAGCTTCTGACATTTTGATCTGCACACTGAACAATTATAACAGTTTTATCTCACTTTAACTGACATGGTTCCCCTCATAGAATCTTTGCATTGTTAGTTTCATACAGTACTTAATTTTCTGTGTCAGAGAGCTCTAATGTTGTAGTTCAAGGGAATGAAAGAGAAAATTCTAAGTAATTCACCAAATTACAAAGCCTAGAATTTTAACATAGAAGTTAAAATGGGATCAAACTGCTATAATTGTGCAGTGTGGATCTATTCAAAGCCTTCTTCGGAAAGAATATGAAATGGCCTGATAGCCACAATCAGGCTGAAGAATGTTTCCACAGATTGATAACTTTATACAAGAGAAATACTCCTGCAACAATAAAACAATACATAGTGATAATGTATGCTGTACAAACTGAAAAAAAGGATTCTTGATGTAAAGAAAGTTATTATCAGCCTGCTACAAATCCAACCAAAACCCATAATATGAAGAAATTACCCAATAGCTGCTCCTGTGTCCTCCTTATTATATTGACAAATGAATGGGATGTGTGAGAAACCATGATTTGACTCTAAAAGGCAGTGTTCTAACTTTGTGGAAGTGCAGCATTAATTGAAAGGGGCAACTGCATTCATGACATGAAAATAAGAAAAGAAAATTCAGTACCATGGTTCATAGACATTGGATTAGAAGTAGATTCCCAGACTGTTAACCCCTTTCCTGGGAAAGATGAAGGAGATGATCAGACACATCAAAAATGGTGTTATAACAATGCCAGGAGATCACAAAAGGGCTTCCTTACCAGATGACATCGTGCCCAATTGTTATGCATTCGTTCTTCTCCGGTTACAAGGACGGTCTTTTCTGTTGAGGTGGAGAAGCCCTCAATAGATCTCCTGTTCTGTTTCTGTTACGAATTTGCCAGCATGTGATAAGGTGCCCTATTCTCCTTGTGAGATTCCAGTGTCAATGGGTGGTCCCTGCCAGAACACTTCCGGGTGAGATTGGGACATCCAGGTAAGCTACCCTCTTTTTTGTACCCTCCCTGGGTTACTTGTAATATTTTAGTGCGTGTATGTGCTTTTAAAAACTTGTGTGTGTGTATTTTTGTTTTTATTTTTTAATTTCCTGCACTCACGTCCTCTTGCGAGAACGGGTGGGATTTCGAATCAGGAAGTGAACAGAACTCTGTTCGAGTTCTGCTCTCTCCTGGGGTGTCTGAATGATGGGAGAGGAGGTAAGTGCGGTGGGAGAGGTATTGTTTCGGGACAGGGGCGGGACTGGGGATTGTAGGACAGGAAACATTCTTGCATTCTTGTCTGATAATCTCCAAAGATTGGTTCAATTGAGGCCCCGTCTACATGATTTAAATAATACATATGGCGCGCAGAAGTTCGTTCTTCGGTACACACGGCCGTTCGGATTCACACGCATCCAAAGGAAGGGGGCTCGGTTTTCCACCCTGAAATACGCTCATGCGGTGTTTGGGAAGGAAAGCGGATTGTGATGAAAAATCTGTTTGCCGTTTGGATGGCTGATGGTCTGTACGCTCCGTTCGCACACATACGAACAGGCAGTGTAATATGATTGGCTGGCCGAGTAGAGGGGGCTGGGCTAGCACGGACGGGAATTGGGAGCGGCTGCCATGTTGGTTTCCCAGCTACCGAGAGTCCAGTAAGTCCGTGAAATTTATATATTTATTTATTTTTATTTTATATTGTAAATAGGGAAAACCGACTTTCCGCAAAGCAGGAACTTTAAAAAAAAAGCGTCAGGAGATTTAAAACCGCCGCTTGGCTTGCTTGCTTGGGGAAGAGGGGTCATACAGAGTTAGGGGGGTAAAAAATCATGTAGGTGGATTGTATGCATATGAACGATGGCCTATTCATATTTTTTACCCCCCAAACGGATTTTTTTAATAATCGTATAGACGCACCCTAAGATTCAGCCTCCTTTAGCAGAGTTCACAAGTGGAAGTATTGAATCTCTTGGGTCTCTCTGAGACTAGTTATAGGAAATTAAGGCAAGCAAACAGGATGCAAGTTTCATAGCTAAAAACCTTTACTAATTACAGTATACTTAAACATATGTTCAAACATATACAGTATATACACATGCAGTGCCTAAGCCCTGGCTAACTACAGGCAAGTTTCAAGAAGAGGAGCAGCTCAACAGAGCCTGGAGTCACCATCTTGAAGGAGGAGGAAGAGAGGAAGGAGCCTTTTATGTGCTTACAAACACACCTGGAAGGTTTTCTGGTCCCACAGTGTGGTTGCTTAGATACATCCTCACAAGGAGTAACTGAGCAAATAGGGAAAGTTTTTGAGACAGAAAGCGTAAGATAGAGGCATGCAGAGAACTCTTACTATCTAAAGTCCCATTGGTCTAACAGCAAATGTGTAAAGGGGGTTAAAAAGAATGCTTGGGTGGGAAGCATTTTCCAACAATAGAATCATAGCATTATAGAAACCTAGAGTTGGAATGGATCATAAGGGTCATCTCATCCAACCTCTTGCCATGCAGGAATGCACAACTACAGCACTCCTGAAGTATACCCATCCAATCTCTGTTTGAAGATCCCCAAAGATGTTCTTTAAAGTCCACCACCCTCTGAGGCATTCTGTTATTTAGGGTTTGTCTGCACTGGCCAAATACCCCGATGTGCCCCTGTTCAGGAGCTCTGCAGTCCAAACAACACAGTGCATTTACTCTGATCTGTCCCTGGGCAGTCCAAATTGACCTCTGGGGAAGATATGGAGCTGAAATAAGGCCAAGCTGGCATAGGGCCCTTCACCACGATATAAGATAATATCAGGTTTACTCCGTTTTGTCATGTCTGTGGAAGCCTGTCTGGTGCAACGCTTCTCCTTGCCATTGCCAGCTTCCTGGCTTTTCCAGAAGCCAGGCAGGGGTCCCTCAACATGTTATCAAAGTTGGTCACATGTGTGGGTGGGTGCTGTCACATGTTGTGGGACCCCTGGCTTCTGTGTTAGACAATAGTGGGGGTGGCTTCAGGGATGGGCCTGAATCCTGTTTGGATTCCGGCCTGTTTTCTGTAGGTAACGGGAGGGGGGGCAGTGCCCTCTCTGTGAGATGGCTCTAGTGCCCATCAACAAAGAATTCTAAGACCTTCACCAAACTACAGATCCCAGGATGCCACAAGATGGAGCCATGATAGTTCAAGTGGTACAAAAATGGTACAGTTGTGCAGTGCAGATGTAAAAGGTAGTTTCAGTTGATTTTGGGTGGTGGTGGAGGGAGGTATGTCTAGGAAAAGCCCAGAGTCTGGAAAACTGGACAGGAGTTGTGAGTTGTTCTCATCTGCAGTGTAGGGATTTACATTTTAGAGGACAGAAGGTAAAACAAGGAACGAAAAAAGGTTTTATTTTATTTTATTTATATCCCACCTTTCTCCCAAGATGTGATACGAAGTAGGAATACTACTTGGGATAAACCAAGGCCATGACTGAGCACTGTGACGTAATTCTGCCTCAGGTTGCTCAGAGCAGAAAGGAGGAGGGTTGATTACAGTCAGCAAGAAACACCAGATTAAGTAGAGAGCAAGCGCAATATTGCAATTTTAATTTGTATTGCAGAAGAGGAATAGAGGAGGCGGCTGCTGCTTTGTCTGTATGTTGTCAAGATTTAGTGGCAATTTACAGAGCACTTGACAGCATGAATTTCAAGCATCGGTGACTTGTCTATTTCTCACAGGATTTAAATATTTGGCAACTGTATCAGCAGCAAAGTTCAAATAAATATGTGGTTCAAAATTAAGTGGTTTGTCTGTAGGAAGTCTGCTAGCATCAGATGTTCAAACATATTTTTAACAGGGACCCTCTTACTCTCTGCACATAGCCTGTAGAAATCCTTAGAGACAATTGCTTGGGTGGCTGTAAAGAAGAAAGAAGCAAAATTTGAAATTGTCAGTGCCAGATGACATATATGTTTGTGTGTGCATGCATGTTTACATAAAAACGTTATTTGCTGCTGTTTAATTTGACATGGTGCTATCTTTGTTTATATTATTTTACAAAGGGACATAAACAAGAAAATATTGAATAATCCTTCCTGACTGTCTGCTATATTCTTTCCTTTACTCTAAGGTAGGGATGGAAAGAATCTTTGAAAATATTTTTAAAGTGGTCAAAACTGGGGTTCTCAAGTGCTGGGAAACTGTCCTAGAAGAGTGAGAATCTTTATATTTGACCTGTTTGGCATGAAAAATTGTGTGTGTGTGGGGGGGTACCCTTCTAAAAGCAGCATTTTCTGTGCAGAAAACAGCATTGTTTTTCTGATGAAAATATTTTCCGGCGTATAAGACGACTCCCAAATTTTTCAGTTAAAATTTAGAGTTCGGGATATACTCACTGTATAAGACTACCCCTCTTCCAATGCACACCGAATAAAAATTAATTTTTTTAAAAAAAGCCTCTCCCCCAGCCAGCCAGCCAGCCACCACCCGCCCTTCCCGAAGCCACGATGGGGAGTCTCCATGCTTGGCTGGGTCTTTGCTTCCCTTTGTAAAGGGAGCGAAGACACAGGCAATCGTGGGGGGGGGGAGGCAAAGCCTCTTAAATTGCCCCTCTGCTAGGCCTTCACTTCCTTTGCGAGGAGAGCAAAAGCCCAGGAGAGGAGAGATTTTAGGGGTTTGTCTCACCCCCCGTGCCTGCCTGGGTCTTCGCTTCCCTTTCTAAAGGGAGTGAGACACAGGCAAGCATGGAGGGTGAGGAAAAGCCTCTTAAATCGCCCCTTTGCTTGGCCTTTGCTCTCTTTCCGAGGAGAGTGAAAGCCCAGGAGAGGGGCAATTTTAGGGGTTTTCCCTCACCCTCCATACTTGCCTGGGTCTTTGTTGTTGGGGCGTAGAAAGACGCGCTGTGTCCACCACGACCACCTGTAGAGTTGTTCCACATTGACAGGATGCCAAGGAGAAGGTTTTCTGGAGAGACTTCTGCAAAAGACTTCAGGCTGAGAAGGAACAATTCCTTCACCCCAGCAAACTGCCTTGAGCTCTGGCTTGCCAAATAAAGACAGCAACAAGGCCAGCCTTCACTCAACTTGAGGGCTTTAATCTTTGTTTGCAGTATATTTACAATATATATATATATATACACAGAGTATAGGACAGCCGTCTCTAATACTCATAAATCTATCTCAAACCAACAAACTGCTTCGCCAACCACCATCCACGACAAACCCACACTGGTGATAATTCCCATCTCCTTTTTATAGGCAGTTAACTATGCCTCTTGCATCAGCATCTCAGATGTGCATACTCTCAAGTGCTGACTCAAACACACACCTGCCACTGGAGCTTAACTACTTTCATTACTAAGCTTACAGCTCCATCTTGTGGTCACATCCATGTCATTTCCTGACATTTGTTTCCCTTTCTAAAGGGAGTGAAGACACAGGCAAGCATGGAGGGTGAGGAAAAGCTTCTTAAATCACCCCTCTGCTTGGCCTTCACTCTCTTTGCAGGGAGAACGAAAGTCCAGGAGAGGGGCAATTTTAGGGGTTTTTCCTCACCCTCCGTGCTGCCTGCGGGTTGGAGAAATGTGGTGGGTTGGCTGGCTGGGTGGGGAGAGGCTTGCCAGCCACCTCCCACGCTTCCCGAAGCTCTGATGGGACTCGGAATTTTCCCTATCCGGCGTATAAGACGACCCCTGACTTTTGATAAGATTTTCATGGGTTAAAAAGTCGTCTTATATGCCGGAACATACGGTAACACCTTTGTGCAGAAAGCAAGTTTACTGCACAGAAAAGAACACTTTTGAACAGAAAACAAGTTTAGTGCATCAAAAATAACATTTCCGCACAGAAAATACTGCTCTTAAACAGTGAATAGTTTTCAGAACCTGCACAGTTTTCACAATGAGGAAAAAAATGGTAAAATTATTCATTCTTGCCTGCAGGAATGAATTTTATAAAGATTTACATCTCTACTCCAACAAGGTATAAAGATTTACATCCCTACTCCTTACTCCAGTAGGGAGCAGAGCTGGGGATTCTGGGAGTTGTAGTCCCAAAAAGTGTTTGGAATTTCTTTTTGGTGCACTTTGCTAGCAATGACATTTTCTCCAGGATCACACAGTGATGGTGGGAGAAGGGAGACAAAAGCAATCACCGCTGATGCCTTTACTTTATTCATGGCTGTTGCACATATGATCTTTTTCCTTCTGCCATTACCCCCTACACTAGCATAGTTATGCTGGCATAGTGCACCAACAGCCATACTCAGTTTATGGTTCTGCAAGTGGAGTGACCCTGATTTAACCATTTCACATGGGCCTAGAATCATATAATCATAGAATTGTAGAGCTGGAAGAGACCACAAGGGCCATCCAGTCCAACCCCCTGCCACGCAGGAAATCATGATTAAAGCATCCCCGACAGATGGCTACCCAGCTTCTGTTTAAAGACCTCCAAGGAAGGAGACCCCACCACGCTCCAAGGGAGTGTGTTCCACTGCCAAACAGCTCTTACTGTCAAAAAGTTCCTCCTAATGTTGAGGTGGAATCTCTGTTCCTGGAGCTTGCATCCATTGCTCCGTGTTCCAGTCTCTGGAGCAGCAGAAAACAAGCTTGCTCCATCCTCAATCTGACACCCCTTCAAATGCTTAAACAGGGCTATCATATCGCCTCTTCACCGTCTTTTTTCCAGGCTAAACATACCCAGCTCCCTAAGTCTCTCCTCATAAGGCATGGTTTCCAGACCTTTCACCATTTTAGTTGCCCTTATCTGGCCTAAATCCTATTTTTTTCCCCAGCTAGAGTGCAGCCATTGAATCAATTGGATTTACCTGGGTGTTGACTTCCCACTCAACAAGTGACTTGATGGGAATAGACAACAGGGTTCCAGCTATGGAACTGCACATTCTTGTGTGGTGCATAACCATTTCCCAGTGCCTTTAGAATAATAGAATCATAGAATCATAGAGTTGGAAGAGATCACCAGGGCCATCCAGTCCAACCCCCTGACATGCAATCAAAGCACTCCCGACAGATGGCCATCCAGCCTTTGTATAAAACCCCCAAAGAGGGAGACTCCACCACACTTCGAGGCAGTCCATCCTAATGTTTAGATGGAATCTCTTTTCCTGTAGTTTTAGTCCATTGCTCCGTGTCCTAGTCTCTGGAGCAGCAGAAAACAAAGTTGATCCATCCTGAGTGTGACATCCCTTTGATTCCGTGGTGTTGGCAGGGCACATTTCTAGGATGGAGGACCATCGCCTCCCAAAAATAGTACTCTACGGTGAACTCGCCACGACTCAGCATAAGAGGGGCACTCCAAAAAAGCGATACAAGGACTCCCTGAAGCAACTTCTCAGGTTCGGCCAAATTGATCACCAACAATGGTCCGCCCTGGCCTCACATCGGGAGGCATGGAGACGCACTATCCACAATGCTGCAGCCTTATTTGAGAACTCACGCCGAACAAGTCTTGAAGAGAAACGACAATGCAGAAAGAATCACAACCCAGAAACACCACCCAAGGAGACCTTCTTCTGTGCTTTCTGCAACCGGACTTGTTTATCTCAGATTGGCCTTTAAGTCATCAGCGCACTTGCAGAAAGCGCAGGATGAGTCCTTCCTAAATCTTCGTCTGCGAAGAAAAGCCCAGAGTTGTGGAAACAGCCGTTGCATATTTAACATTGCACGACAGGACAATAACTAGGCATATTGGCAGATATCCAGTCTGTTGCATAACACTGATATTCAGCAGAAAGGTGGTATAGTGCAACCACATGTGTATAGTTAGATCTCAGCGACCGGCTTTGTTTCTACAACAAGGAAATAGATTTGCCCTTCCCCAGCAGCTTTTAGCACCTGACCCAAACTCCCCAAACCTACAGAGTGACTTTTTTTTAGTACATAGGTGGTTGCTGGTTGGGAGGATGAGACCAAAACCTTACTTTCCATTATTCTCCTTTTCTGTAACTCATTAGGGCTGCTAGTTCAGGATCTGAGGTTCCTAAGCCAAAATCTGAGACCTAGCGATGGCCCCTGGCAATGACAGTGTTATATATTGTGTACTAACCACAGTTGCTTACAGCTTCTCATTCAAACACTCACATGGAGAACATTTTTGAAAATTAAGACAGAAACCCTAACTATGGGGGCTGTTCCCAGATAAAAGTGAAATGAGAGAATTATTCTGTCTCACTTGCTTAGGGAGACAGGACAAGGAACATTTAATCTAGCCTACTTGCATCTAGACAAAAGGTAGATGCAGAGCAGATGGTGAGCCTTGGCACCACAACAACTGTGAAGGAAGGAGAAAGCTTACTAAGTATATGTATGCTCCTCCTAGAGAGTCTTTGCAAGTTGCAGGAACAAATCAATTAACCCTTTGAAATTGTAGGAAGCCACTGCTCTACTTAGCTGAGTTGGAGATTTGTACACAACCTTTTCCTCTTGCCTGGAGCTGAGATTACCAACACTTTATCTCCTAGCTGGAGATGACCCACAAAAACTGGAGACTTGGGGCCACAGTCTGATATCTGGCAACCCTACTATTCATCTCAGGATCCAAACCACAGTTCTTTCCCTCTCAAATTTGATCTTGAGGGGGGTTCTGAGAGCAGTCTTCTGGATTATCTTCACCAGGCCCCAAATTGCTTTCTTGGTTGTTATCTCCTTCATCAAGCACTTTCCCTCCCTCCCTTTCCTGAATAGTCTGTAAAATATTTAAGATAATTGGCTGTTAAAAACTGACGTATCCCCGATTGTCATCATAAACAAGTTATGCAGCCCTGGCCTTTATCTTGGTCTTTTCCAAAGCCAGAACCTTTTTATCATCTTGCAGGCATATTGATCTTCAGTCGTGCAGTAAACATGCCCAATTTGTTCTTCCTGAACTAACACCACAAGTGCTAGCACATGCTGGCCTGTCTCCCACATTCGTTATTTGCTGAATGGAGGCTGATACTCAGGGAAGCTCCTGTGGGGAAGAGGGATGTCAAACACTTTTTTTGGGAAACCTTTAAGCACTCTATCTTCAAACCAACAGAGATTTAGTACAGCTGGCCTGGCCTGTGATATTTTAAGAGAGGGGTCTAGCAATATTATTCTAATGAATGGCTAGATTAAACTAGAGGTCCCCTTAGGGGAAAATGAGATGAGACTTCCAAAGGCATATGATGACATTGAAAACCAGTGTCAGGAGGGCCAGTTTTGAAAGGAGGCTCACTGTGGGTTGCTGTTACAGTGGGCCGTTGGTATCCACGAGGGGTTGGTTCCAGGACCCCCCATGGATAGCAAAATCTGTGGATGCTCAAGTCCCATTATATACAATGGTGTAGTAAAATGGTGCCTCTTATATAAAATGGTGAACAGCAAGGTTTGCTTTTTGAATTTTTTTTGGGGGGGGGGATTTTCATGCTGTGGATGGTGGAATCAGTGGATGCAGAATCTGTGGACAGAGGGCCGACTGTATTTACCACGAAGCAGACTTTGACTTATGGCAACCCTATGCATGAGAGACCTCCTGTTATCCACTGCCATGTCATGGTAGTGCACTGGTACTTATGAACTTATCAAGAGAATCAGGCAGCAGATTGGTCACGTAGTAAAAACATCAGACGTCAGGCTGAAGAAATGAGCACACAGACACAGGGATTGTGCCTAAACTGCTTTCCTTTACTTGTGCATAGTAAAGAAATATATATGAGTCTGGCACTCCAAACACACAGACTGCATAACACAGCAGTCATAACAGTACTGTCCTATACTGTGTAGTATAGAGTGCACAGTAGAAGTGCACAGTCTAAGACCAAAAATCCAAGTGCCTACAGTGGGTGGGAATATCTGGTTATACAAATACAAATACATTACATTCATGGGTTATACAGTCAGTTATTCCCATATACATGGGTTACTCAATATGTTCCCAGAGAGATAACAGATTCACTCCTCTGCTTCCATTCCCACAGTGGCTTCTAGGCAGTACCGTACCTTGTTATGCTCCCCAGCTGCCTGTAGCTAGCTCACTACTGGCCTCTGCTGGCAGTAGCACATAATACCATGTCAGCTCTTTACAATATAAATTTCTCTGTGACTGCATGTCCCAATATCCTGACACTGCTCAGATCTTGCAATTTCAGGAGGTTGGCTTCCTTGATTGAGGGTGCATCCACACTGATTAAAAAGACCAAAAAACACAAGATTTTCTTCTTGTTTTTGTAATTTTATTTTAGCGATGCATACATATTTTGTTTATCCCAGAATATTTTCTGTCAGCTTCTACTACAACCAGAACATTTTAATACCAGCTCCCCAGTTCAGTTTTTTTTTTAAATTGGTATAATATCAGAAAGAACAGGAACAAAATCTGGAACGTTTCAATCAGTCTGGATGCTCCCTGAATCAATCCACCTGCAGTGTGGTCACCCTCTTTTTCTACTGTCTTCTGTGCTACCAAGCATTATTGTCTTTTCCAATGAGTCACATTGTTTCATGGCATGTCCAAAGTAAGACAGCCTCTGTTTAGCCATCTTTGCTTCTAGTGAGGCATTCTTTGTTTATTTATTTATTTATTTTAGGTATTTATACCCTGCTTTTCAGCCACAAAAGTTCTCAGAGTGGTTGACAAATTGTTAAGCAATAGCACCTACACATCTACGCCACTTTTATAGTGTGCTAGGCACTCTCCAAGTAGTTTCCAATGTGTGTTAGCTAATTACCCCCACAATCTGGGTACTCATTTTACTGACCTACGAAAGGATGGAAGGCTGAGTGAACCTTGGAGTCCTTGGGATTGAACTTGCAATGTTGTGGCCTGCAGTACCAGCATTTAACTACTATGTCACCAGAGGTCTGGCCTGATTTGATGTAAGACAATTTATTTGTCTTTGTGGCAGCCCATGGTATCCCAAGAACTCTCCACCAGCACCACATTTCAAATGAGCTGGTTTTCAAATGAGTTGATGTTTGAAGCAAGAGAATGATGAAGGAAATGGTGGGACCGCTGCTCAGCAAGGATGGTAAAATGCTAACAGATCACAATGAAAAGGCAGATCTGCCCAATACCTATTTTGCTCCAGTTTTCCCCCAAAAGAGGACTGTGTGCTTCCATGCATCAGCAGAGACCTTGGTAAGGAATCCAGGTTGCAAATCAGGATTGATAAGGAGTTAGTCAAGATTCACCTAGTTAACTTAAACCAATTCATATCTGCGGGGCCAGATGAACTGCATTCTAGAGTATTGAAGGAACTTGTTGATGTACTCATAGAAGCACTTGCCATTGTTTTTGAGAAATCTTGGTGAACAGGTGAGGTGCCAGAGGACTGAAGATGAGCAAACATTATCCATCTCTTCAGACAAGGCAAAAAAGAAGATCCAGGATGACACGGTAGCGCACTGGTACCTCTGAGCATATCAGGAGGACCAGGCAGCAAACGTTCTTGTAGCAGAGTTGCAATCATCAGGCAAAGAAATGAGCACACAGACACAGATTTATGTCTAAGCTATTTCTCTTTACTAAAGCATATTATAGTGGTATTTACAATGAGTCTGAGACTCCTATCATACAGACTACATATCACAGCACAAAGTACAGTGCAGGCCTGTCACTGTGCAGCCCAGACTGAACTACACAGTCTCAGAGCAAAATCCAATTCAATAGCACAGAGACAGTGTTTCTCATACTCATTCTCTCACAAAGATAAGGCTTTGGTCTTCTTCGTTCCCACACTAGTCTTCCAGGCCTAATCAAGATATGCTAGTCAGCTGCAGTTAGTCTTCTCATTACTGGCCTCTGCAGGCTGTAACATACCATACTAGCTCTCTATAGTATACATTTCCAGGTTGTATATCCCAGCACCCTGACACAGGAAACTACAGGCCAGTCAGCCTGACCTCAATACCAGAAAAGATATTAGAATGGATTATACAGGTGTCCATCTGCAATGTCTCGATGGCAGTGCAGTAATTAGTAGGAACCAGCATGGGTTTGTTGAGAACAAATCCTGCCAAACTAAAGTTTTTTTTTTTAACTGTGTAACTAGTTTAGTAGATGGTGGGGATAAATGCTGTGGATGTAATTTATCTGAATTTCAGGAAAACATTTGATAAGTTTCCCCATGATATTTTGATTAACAAACTGACTAAATATGGCTAGATGGAAGCAGCATCAGATGTATCCATAGTTGGTTGGAAAACTGTGCTCAAGGCATTGTCATCAATGGCTGTGCTTCAGATTGGAAAGTCTCAAGTGAAGTGCCACAGGGTTTTGACACACTTCAATATTTTTTTCAGTGATACTGATGATGGGATGGAGGGAATCCTTATCAAATCTGCAGATGATACAAAACTGGGAAGGGTAGCTAACACTCAAGATAGGAACAGAATTCAAAAGGACCGTGATAAACTAGAAAGGAGGGGTGACATGATCAAACTCATTAAATACCTCAAGGGCTGCCACAAATAGGAGGGTGCAGGCTTGTTCTCTGCTGCCTCAGTGGGTAGGACCAGGTCTAATGGTTTTAAGTTACAGGAAGAATACATTTCAATTGAATATGAGAAGGAACTTCTTCACAGTGAAAACAGTTAGACAATGGAACCAATTGCCTAGAGAGATGGTGGGGTCACCTTCTCTGAATGCCTTCAAAAAGAGGCTGAACAGCTAGCTACCTGCTGGGGATGCTCTGGCTGGAGATCCTGCAATGAGCAGATCTCTGATGGCCTATAAGGCCCCTTCCAACTCTATGATTCTATGAACGTATGATATGATAGTTCTATGATGTTCCTTGTCAGCTTTCTTCACTTTCCAGCCTTCAGATCCATACAAAGAAATCAGCATTGTACTCATTTTCAATGGAGGCAATGGAAATCGGTGACAGCAGTGTCACTGGGTTTGTGAATCTGCCACTAATTAATTAATCAATTAAACAATTGAAAATAATTTTTTTTAATTCTGCTTTTTTGTTGATATGGACCCAAAGCAGTTTACAGCAAATCAAAACAAAGTATAGCTAAACCCTATTTGATACCAATTTTTAAAATAAATAAATAAACCAGTCTGTTAAAAACATGAAATAGTAACAGTTGAAAAACACATTAAAACATAGTCAAAAGAAGCATAACACATTCCACTAACACACCATTCTGGCACAGACAGTTAAGAACCAAAGGCCTGCCCATATAAGAAGGTTGTCAACTACTGGTGGAAGGAGAGCAGAAAAGGAACCTCTTGAACCTCACATAGGAGGGGATTTCACAACCTGGGGGCAGCCATAAAGATGGCTCTCTACTGTGATTATTGTGGGATGGAGAGAAAGCCTTCTCACAAAGATCTTAAATGTCAGAGATATAGGGCCCATTCATGCTACACAATTATACCACTATTTCACTTTAATTGGCATGGCTCCATCACATGGAAACTTGAAACTGGCAGATTAGGGAGGGGGATTTAGGATTTGCTGCCAGAGAGCTCTGGCCCCTCACCCCACTACAAACCCTAGGATTCCATCGGAAGTAGCCATTGCAGTTAAAGTGGAATCATAGTGCTATGAGTGTGCAATGTGAATGGCCCCCTGGTCTTTCAGCTAGTCAGGACCCAAGTTGTATAGGGCTTTAAAGCGATACAAAGACTCCCTGAAACAACACCTCAGGCTCGGCCAAATTGATCACCAACAATGGTCCGCCCTGGACTCATATCGAGAGGCATGGAGACACACTATCCACAATGCTGCAGCCTTATTTGATAACTCATGCCGGACAAGTCTTGAAGAAAAACGACAACGCAGAAAAAATCACAACCCGGACACATCACCCAAGGAAACCTTCTGCTGTGGTTCCTGCAACTGGACTTGTCTATCTTGGATTGTCCTTTTTAGTCATCAGCGCGCTTGCAGAAAACACAGGATATGTCCTTCCTGAATCTTCATTTGCGAAGAGAAGCCAGAGAGAGAGAGAGAGAGAGAGAGAGAGAGAAATAATCATAACTAGTGCTTTTAATTTGGATTGCACTGGGCTTTAGTTTGAACTAGTAGGAGCTAACTATGGGCTTGATATAATGTCTCTCTCTCTCTCTGGCTTTTCTTCGCAAATGAAGATTCAGGAAGGACTCATCCCGCACTTCCTGTAGGCGCGCTGATGACTAAAAAGGCCAATCCGAGATAAACAAGTCCGGTTGCAGAAAGCACAGCAGAAGGTCTCCATGGAATGAGATAATGTAAAGCACCTCAAATACCTCCTCTCAAATTTGGACTAAAACTGAGAGTAGATTCACCGTCCCACTGATAGAGAAGCTGCTGGCTGCTTCCTGAATGGAGAAGTAGTATAGGTATGAGCCTCACCTCCTGTTGGCTGTTTTCCCACTTTATCTTTGTCGTATTTTGGATGGTGGCTCCTCCTGTCTGTAATGGCTGGGAGAAGATGAGAGCAGCACAATTCAAGAAGGACATTGACAAGCTGGAATGTATCCAGAGCAGGGTGACTAAAATGGTGGGAGGTCTGGAAGCCATGCCCTATGAGGAGCAGCTTATGGGTATGTTTAGCCTAGAGAAGAGAAGGTTAAGAGGCAACATAGAATCATAGAGCTGTAAGAGACCATGGGTGCGGCTATACGATCATAAAAAAATCCGTATGGGGGGCAAAAAATACAAAGCCTGTCGTTCATATGCATACGAACCGGCTATACGATTTTTAACCCCCCTAAACTCCATTTGACTCCCTCTTTCCAAAGCTGGCTGGAGCAAGCAAGCCAAGCGGCAGTTTTAAATCTCCCGCTGCTTTTTTTTTTAAAGTTTCCTGGTTTGCAGACATTCGGTTTTCCGTATTTACAATATAAAATAAAAATAAATAAACATATAATTTCACGGACTTACCAGACGCTCGCTAGCCAGGAAACCAACATGGCGGCCGCTCCCAATTCCCCTCCGTGCTAGCCCCGCCCCCTCGGCCAGCCAATCAGATTACCCTGCCTGTTCATATGTGTGTGAACAGACCGTACAGACCCGTCAGCCATCCGAACGGCGTATGGATTTCTCCTCATGATCTGCTTTCCTTCCCGAATGCCGCGTGTGCGTATTTCACGGTGGAAAACCGCCCCCCCCTCTTTTGCATTCGTGTGCATCCGAACGGCCATTTGTACGGAAGTGCGAACTTTCGCACACCGTACATATTATTTAAATCGTGTAGATGGGACCAACGTTTAAATATTTGAAGGGATGTCATACGGAGGATGGATTAAGCTTGTTTTCTGCTGCTCCAGAGACTAGGATTGTGTCCAGTTCTGGGCACCACGATTCAAAAAGGATATTGAGAAATTGGAACGTGTCCAGAGGAGGGTGACAAAAATGGTGAAAGGTCTGGAATACCCAGACTTGGGGAGCTGGGTATGTTTAGTCTGGAAAAAAGATGGTTAAGGGGTGATATGATAGCCCTGTTTAAGTATTTGAAGGAGTGTCACATTGAGGATGGAGCAAGCTTGTTTTCTGCTGCTCCAGAGACTAGAACATGGAGCAATGGATGCAAGCTCCAGGAACAGAGATTCCACCTCAACATTAGGAGGAACCTTCTGAGAGTAAGAGCTGTTTGGCAGTGGAATACACTCCCTCGGAGCGTGGTGGGGACTCCTTCCTTGGAGGTCTTTAAACAGTGGCTGGATGGCCATCTGTCGGGGATGCTTTGATCGTGATTCCTGCATGGTAGGGGGTTGGACTGGATGGCCCTTGTGGTCTCTTCCAACTCTACAATTCTATGATTCTATGATTCTAGGACATGGAGCAGTGGACTCAAACTACAGGAAAAGAGATTACACCTAAACATTAGGAAGAACTTCCTGACAGTAAGAGCTGTCTGGAAGTGGAATACACTGCCTCATAGTGTGGCGGAGTCTCCTTCTTTGGAGGTGTTTAAACAGAGGCTGGATGGCCATCTGTCGGGAATGCATTGATTGTGTATTTCTGCAGGGCAGGGGCTCGGACTAGATGGTCCTTGTGGTCCCTTCCAACTCTATGATTCTATGATTCTATGAACATGGAGCTGGCTTTGGAAGGATAATGGGAGTTCCAGGCTGCATGACATTGGGAACCCTTCCTGCTGCTCTTCATGATGCTTTGGCATCTGCCTTTTTCACATCTTCATTGTGGCATTAACAGCCCTACTGCGCTGAAGGGCTTTAATTACCGTATATTCCGGCGTATAAGACGACCCGGCGTATAAGACGACCCCCCCAATTTTTAAGGGGAAATGCAGAGTTTGCTATATATTCGCCCTATAAGACGACCCCCCTCTTCCAACGCATAGCCCCCGCATGCCCCTCCTGCGCTCTCTTCCAGGAGGGAGTGCAGGAAGAGGATGCGGAGGCTGTGCGCCCAAAAGGGGCACATTCGCCCCTTCTCCCCACCTTCCAGGAAGGTGGGGAGAAGGGGCGAATCGCGGTTTGGCCGCGCAGCCTCTCCATGCCCCTCCTGCGCTCCCTTCCAGGAGCGAGCGCAGGAGGGGGATCGGGAGGCTGCCCGGCCAAACCGGGCACGTTCGCCCCTTCTCCCCACCTTCCAGGAAGGTGGGGAGAAGGGGCGAATCGCGGTTTGGCCGCGCAGCCTCTCCATGCCCCTCCTGCGCTCCCTTCCAGGAGCGAGCGCAGGAGGGGGATCCGGAGGCTGCCCGGCCAAACTGGGGACGTTCGCCCCTTCTCCCCACCTTCCAGGAAGGTGGGGAGAAGGGGCGAATCGCGGTTTGGCCGCGCAGCCTCTCCATGCCCCTCCTGCGCTCCCTTCCAGGAGCGAGCGCAGGAGGGGGATCGGGAGGCTGCCCGGCCAAACCGGGCACGTTCGCCCCTTCTCCCCACCTTCCAGGAAGGTGGGGAGAAGGGGCGAATCGCGGTTTGGCCACGCAGCCTCTCCATGCCCCTCCTGCGCTCCCTCCTGGAAGGGAGCGCAGGAGGGGGATCGGGAGGCTGCCCGGCCAAACCGGGCACGTTCGCCCCTTCTCCCCACCTTCCAGGAAGGTGGGGAGAAGGGGCGAATCGCGGTTTGGCCGCGCAGCCTCTCCATGCCCCTCCTGCGCTCCCTTCCAGGAGCGAGCGCAGGAGGGGGATCCGGAGGCTGCCCGGCCAAACCGGGCACGTTCGCCCCTTCTCCCCACCTTCCAGGAAGGTGGGGAGAAGGGGCGAATCGCGGTTTGGCCGCGCAGCCTCTCCATGCCCCTCCTGCGCTCCCTCCTGGAAGGGAGCGCAGGAGGGGGATCGGGAGGCTGCCCAGCCAAATGGGGCACGTTCGCCCCTTCTCCCCACCTTCCAGGAAGGTGGGGAGAAGGGGCGAATCGCGGTTTGGCCGCGCAGCCTCTCCATGCCCCTCCTGCGCTCCCTTCCAGGAGCGAGCGCAGGAGGGGGATCGGGAGGCTGCCCGGCCAAACCGGGCACGTTCGCCCCTTCTCCCCACCTTCCAGGAAGGTGGGGAGAAGGGGCGAATCGCGGTTTGGCCGCGCAGCCTCTCCATGCCCCTCCTGCGCTCCCTTCCAGGAGCGAGCGCAGGAGGGGGATCCGGAGGCTGCCCGGCCAAACCGGGGACGTTCGCCCCTTCTCCCCACCTTCCAGGAAGGTGGGGAGAAGGGGCGAATCGCGGTTTGGCCGCACAGCCTCTCCATGCCCCTCCTGCGCTCCCTTCCAGGAGCGAGCGCAGGAGGGGGATCGGGAGGCTGCCCGGCCAAACCGGGCACGTTCGCCCCTTCTCCCCACCTTCCAGGAAGGTGGGGAGAAGGGGCGAATCGCGGTTTGGCCACGCAGCTTCTCCATGCCCCTCCTGCGCTCCCTCCTGGAAGGGAGCGCAGGAGGGGGATCGGGAGGCTGCCCGGCCAAACCGGGCACGTTCGCCCCTTCTCCCCACCTTCCAGGAAGGTGGGGAGAAGGGGCGAATCACGGTTTGGCCGCGCAGCCTCTCCATGCCCCTCCTGCGCTCCCTTCCAGGAGCGAGCGCAGGAGGGGGATCCGGAGGCTGCCCGGCCAAACCGGGCACGTTCGCCCCTTCTCCCCACCTTCCAGGAAGGTGGGGAGAAGGGGCGAATCGCGGTTTGGCCGCGCAGCCTCTCCATGCCCCTCCTGCGCTCCCTCCTGGAAGGGAGCGCAGGAGGGGGATCGGGAGGCTGCCCAGCCAAATGGGGCACGTTCGCCCCTTCTCCCCACCTTCCAGGAAGGTGGGGAGAAGGGGCGAATCGCGGTTTGGCCGCGCAGCCTCTCCATGCCCCTCCTGCGCTCCCTTCCAGGAGCGAGCGCAGGAGGGGGATCCGGAGGCTGCCCGGCCAAACCGGGCACGTTCGCCCCTTCTCCCCACCTTCCAGGAAGGTGGGGAGAAGGGGCGAATCGCGGTTTGGCCGCGCAGCCTCTCCATGCCCCTCCTGCGCTCCCTTCCAGGAGCGAGCGCAGGAGGGGGATCCGGAGGCTGCCCGGCCAAACCGGGCACGTTCGCCCCTTCTCCCCACCTTCCAGGAAGGTGGGGAGAAAGGGCGAATCGTGGTTTGGCCGCGCAGCCTCTCCATGCCCCTCCTGCGCTCCCTCCTGGAAGGGAGCGCAGGAGGGGGATCGGGAGGCTGCCCGGCCAAACCGGGCACGTTCGCCCCTTCTCCCCACCTTCCTGGGGCGAATCGCGGGTTTGCCTCCGCCGCTGCAGAAGCGCTCGAGCAGCGGCTGCGGCAAACCGCAATGTTCGCCCCCCTCCTCTTTCTTCCGTTGCTCCCCAAAGGGGGAGAAGGCAGAGGAGGGGGGCGAATGATCTTCAAAACACTTTGCTTCACCCCCCTGCCCCATCTCCTGCCTCTTCGCTCCGTTTGCGAAGAGGCAGGAGATAGGCAGGTGGGCGAAGCAAAGTGTATCCGGCGTATAGGACGACTGTCAATTTTGGAGGGCACTTTTGAGTGCTCAAAAGTCGTCTTATACGCCGGAATATACGGTATTCTTTTGGCTGCTTCTATGCACGCAGAAAATGAAATCCATCACAACTATCAATACATAATAATATTTTAGGACCCCATGGAGAGAGAGACTAAATGCATTAGCCAATCTTCTTGTTGTAGTGTTTGGAACCGACTGGCTGACAGCTATTCTTTCCGAAAGAGTTACTGGAGCTGTACTACTGGTACCCTGTTTATTCTTATCTATATTTTTGGGTGCTTTGCTGCCAGAAAGCCTCCAGTTTCTGGAGTATGAAGAATAAGAATAAGAATAATATCAAAGTCTAAAGCAATAAAATAGTTTACATATACAAATTAACTGGTGCAGTGTGGTAGACAGACAGCCTCAAAACAGAAAATTACAACAATAAACCAACTCCCTCGGAGCGTGGTGGGGTCTCCTTCCTTGGAGGTCTTTAAACAGAGGCTGGATGGCCATCTGTCGGGGATGCTTCGATCAAGATTTCCTGCGTGGCAGGGGGTTGGACTGGATGGCCCTCGTGGTCTCTTCCAACTCTGCAATTCTATGATTCTATGAACTGATGTAGTTGCTAACATCCAACCTGGTGCTGATAATACAGTGAAACTTCCTTCTCTTTCTTCCTGTAGCCTTCAGACCTGCTTGAAAACTGGCTGTGGGAAGGGACCCTCAACCTTTTGGAGCAGTATTTGGGGGTATACATGGGACTACAGTGGGATGAAGAGATTGCAACCTCTTGTCTCCACTTGATTCTGTTCTTCTGTTCTGTTGTTTGGGGGTTGGACTAGATGGCCCTTGTAGTCTCTTCCAGCTCTATGATTCTGTGATTCTGTCAGGAGAAATGCAGCATCAGAGGGTGTGCAGTGGTTCCTAAACAAAACTCCCCAAATGTAGGATTTCCACTCCCAGAAGCCCTAGCCGCCATAACCCGTGGTTGGGGATTCTGAGAATTACAGTCCAACAATAAATCCAGGTTTATTAGCTACAGAACTAGAGAGAAAGCTTCATTTTGATGCAATGCATTAATTGTGAAAGATGGCCAGGTGGAGTCAATATGGTTATCATTTAGACACTAGGTCAAAATTTCTTGTTCATGTTGTCATTTTATGTTTTCGTTTTACATTCTAATGTATTGTTCATTGACTGCATACCCTCCAACAGTCCCAATTTGGCAGGACAGTCCTGATTAATCCTCTGGTGTCCAACTTTTCCAGCTGCTTTTAAAATGTCCCGGTTTCTCTCTTCTGCTCCCACATTCCCCCTTTGTTCTCAGCTTGCATCAGCTGCTGCAAAGTGAGTTCAGAGTGCCCAAGTACTTTGCACTCAGTTAACTCAGGAGAAGGGGAGAGGAGAGGAAGGGGTGGAATCTTGCCCTTCCCTGTAGGCTTAGGCAAAGCAAACTGCGGCAGGCTCTCCTAGCTTGGGTATTCTTCCTCATTAATAACTTTTGCCATCTTGACTACATTCTGATGTTGCCCAGCCATTCGTGTCCCAGTTTTCATCTGTGAAACATTACAGGGTATGGAATAACCCCTAACAGCATGCTACTCTCTCCTTCTTCTAATCTCTTTCCCAGTATCTTCCATCTTTTAAACCAGGATGTATGTGGCCAAGCGTGTTCTGGCCACATCTGTGAACTGTTGGAGGTTATGCTATTCCTAGCTGGGTTCACCTTGCCTGGCTAGCTTGGCAATAAAGCCAGGCTGCCTGCTTCTACTAGCTTTCCCCTCCTTCCCTGCTCAACCTTGTAGGAAGCTTTTACAAGGTTGCTCGCTGCTGCCCCTACCCTCTCCTAGGTGTTGGTGATTGGCCTTCTCAGGCCTGTGAGCTGCCTCATAATTTCTCTAGCATCACTGGCCTGACTGTTTCCTTTGTACTTTGTACACATATAGCCAAACATCATCAGAATATGGTCAAGATGGCAAACTCTATTAACGAGGAAGAACACACGCAAGCTAGGAGAGGTTGCAGCAGTTTGCTTTTGCCTGAATCTACCAGGAAAGGGCAAGATTCCACCACAACTTCTCCTCTTCCCCCTGCTGAGTTAATTGAGTGCAAACTACATTTCCATTTTGAACTCAGATTACAGCAGCTGGAATATGCTTAGGACAAAGGAGGAAGGAAACTGGAATATTTTAAAAGCAACTGAAAAAGTGGAATGATGGAGTATTAATTGGGACTGTCCCTGCCAAATTGGGACAGTTGCGGCTTGTCTACAGAAGCCCCCCAAAAATGCAGTGTCCCGCAGAAAAAGCAAGTTGCATAAGCTGCAACTTGTCTTAATGATGGTTTTTTGCTCAGCAGGCCCTGTAAACTTCATATGCTAGATGACAGCTCTGGTGCAGGGGTGGCAGGATGGCAATGGTTGGGGGGGGGGAAGAAGTGGGGAAGGGAGAGGAGAGTAAGCAACCCCACCTCTCTTCCTTCATCCTCCACGGTGGTGGGACAATGATGGCTGTGGCATGGGAGGGACTGGGGAAGGGGAAGAGGATGGCAGCTGCCCTCCTACCTTCCCCAATCCCCGTGGCAGCAGTGGCCGGGGTGGGTGGGTGGTAATGTCAGCCACCCACCACCCTTCACCATCCCTAGTCACTCCAGTAAAAAAAATGGTGGCAGCAGGCACTTGACCTGTAATCCAGCCCCTCCCCTTGCACTCGTCTGGCCAATCAGCTTTGTGCTTCCTTTTGTATGGGGAAGCGATATGTGTCGAAGAGCTTGTCCTAATGAGCAGAAATGTGAACCCTCACGTTGTTCTTTAAAAAAGAAGGGAAAAGCCACAAATGCTTTTCTTGTGTACTTTTTGCTCTTTTTGCCTCCCCCCTTCACAATATGATGAGACAATGCGGGATCCCATTAAGACAGCTCATTTTCTGACTAAATTCTGTGAAGGGTATTTTCACCATGTAGACATCACCCCCCCCCCGAGAGTAGGAATATGCCCCACCATAGATCTGTATCCTGGTTAGTCCCTCCAGCTTCTTAGGATGTTTTCAGATGGGGCCAAATGCCCCGTTCCTGCCCGCAAGCCCCAATCCCGTTCCTGCCATGGAATAAAGGGAAAATGTTCAAACACTTACCTTTATTCTACATCAGGAATGTCCTCCCTCTCCCCAAGCTGGCCAGCCATAAATGCAGCCATCGTAAGGCTGCCTTTACAACTGGGAACTGAAAACCTGCTCGTTCTCGCACGGGTGGGAGGGAAATTGAAAAAAACAACAACCCCAACATCAAAACAGTACACCAAGCACAAAAACACACACAAAAACATAAAAGTAACCCAGGGAGGGGGGAAAAAGGGTGCCACTTACCTGGGTGTCCTGTTCCTGCCCAGAAGTGTCCAGTGCAGACCTCCTCACCACAACTGTCATTGTGAGAGAGGAATGGGACACCTTTCAGACCACCTGTGATTCCGTTACTACAACGGAACGGGTGGCCCAAAAACAATGTTTCCCGTGATGAAAATATCACGGGGAAATCTGGAATGAGGACAAGGGAGACACAGAAAAGGGTCGACGTCTTCTGAAAAAAAGAATTTTTCCCGACCCTGTTCTGTGTCTCCCACAAATTAAATTGCCCATCTGAACATTTCCTTACATTTGGGTAGCAAAATATGCTGGCTGTAGTTGTAATGGATGTGCCTGAGATGGGCAGCCCAAAATTAGCCCCAAGGCATTTCTCATTACTGCCCTGCATTTGCTGAAGACTGCCCATATTGATTAGTTTCTGTGTTAGCATCTTCGTAGAAGGCTGAGCTATCTGGTCACTGTTGCTGAACAAATTAGAGAACCCGTAACAGCTGGGATGGCCATTAAAAGGGATTCTACAGCAATCCTCTTCAATCTGAGATGGATACAATACTCTGGGGACTTAGTTAAGTTTCTTCTCTCTGATAGAAAAGAGAAGCTGAAAATCCCTACAGGGCAATTTACACAAAGAGCCTTAAGAAAAGGGGAGCAGAAAGCAGCTGTTGTGCATTGCAAAGTTGAAATGTAACAATAGAAGGTCAAAATCAAGGCCAAGTTTATGTACTACAAATCCCATAGATGAGTATTTCTCAAAGGAAAGCTTTCTTTTAAAACAAACACCAGTTTCTTCTTTTTGATTTGGATTGTACCAATTGAAATAAAGTAGAGTAATCCATGCCAAAATGTGTTTGTGCATGTCCAAGGTGTGGGGGGTGTAGCGAGCCAAATACGTAAAAAACAATGGCTAGAAACATTAAAAATGCCATTCCATTACAGAAAATACCTTTTCAGCATATTAAATATACAGTACTAGATGAAAATAGTCGGGCGTAATCAGATAAATAACTGCACCCATTTCCCAAAATGTGTATGTTTTGGTATCCTACAATCACAAAGATAATTGTCTGTTGCATTCCACTTCACAGCCCACATTACCTCTTTACATTATGTCAGGCTGGTCTGTTCAGTCATTTCAGAATTATACCTTAATCATGCGTCATAGATGTGTGAATTCTCCTGGAGATGATTCATGGACTCATACTGAAAATAAGCTATTCTGTTTCCAGTCAATAGCCAATCAATTACCCAACTATGACAGTTTCCTCCAGAGCTTCAATAGACACCCCGTAACAAAACAACATCATTACAAGAAGAAAATATCTTTTTACCTACCTACTTATCTAAGGTGAATAGCTTTTGAGTGACTGTATCACTGTTCTTCTTGTTCTAAAAAAAGAAAACTTTATGCTTTCTTTGAAGCTCTGAAAAGTCTGGCATTAAACATTCTGGGAAGTGTGGAGTTACCTTCTTTGAGGCCCACAAGCCTGTTTTTGAACTATGAGTACAGGTTGACCACGGGGAATATGTTCTAAGACACACACGAGGATACCTGAAACTGTGGATAATAGGGAACCCTATTACTTTGAGTGAGAAGACTACTGAAAGTTGTCCATAAAATCACATTGGAAGAACTAGAAATTCCCAGAGAGAAAATATATTTTCAGACATGGATAAGTGAAACCATGGATGCCAAATCTGTGGATATGGGGGTCAACCTGTAGTCTGTTTCTATCACAGTTGGTTGATGTGAGAACTATGGAAATACTATGAATTGGTACCAGAATTTTCTTATTTTCATTTTCCTTCGTCACCTTCCTTTCCTTTTTTTTGTTGGGTCTCTTTGAACGGTCAGTGTAGATTCAATCCAGGGGTGGCTAATGGATCCATGCTGAGGTGGTGGCAGCGGTGAACCCAATCCACACATTACGTCTGCTCCTTCCACACCTGATTCAGGTTGTACATCAGCTTCCTGGTGCTGAAACCTCTGAAGGGATGAGACCCATGTACTGGGTGAACTCCTGCTACAACTCAGCAGCTGTGTGCAGAAAGCCCATATAATTGCAAATGTTTTTGTGGCTCCTACAGCAACAGATCCACTAGCCACTCTTGATGTAGTCATGGGGTTGAGATCTTACATTGGGCTTGCATGGTGTAAAGTGACACTCACAAAGTATTTGCTGCATACCAACATTGTGCAACCAATTGTGAGTGTGCTGTCTTATCAAACCCCATTGTGCAAAAAGGGATGCACAATGATGGTCTCTGCAATCCCAGTGAAGACAATGGTACATTGAAGCCACTGACCAATGCACCATCCAAGAATATGTAGCTGAATGGCTGGAATTTCATTGCGTTAGTCCCAACTATAGGAGAGCCATTGAATCAATTGTCAAATGGTGACTGAAAACATAAGTGAACCCAATTGATTCAGTGGCTCTAGTTTCAGGTTAGAATTTAGGATGAATTGGGTTACAGGGTAAGATCCAACTGCCATTCTCATATAAAGCAGACATATCAAATGTAGCATCAAGTCATCAGCAAAGCAAATTCCATTGTTTCAATTGGGCTGCTCTACTTGGGACTAACAACCAGATTTAGATAACAATGTTTTGGGCTTTTTAGCTTAAAAAAATAATGAGTGATGGGGAGACATAATGGACATATTTACAATTATGCATGCTTTGGAAAAAGTGGATAGGGAGGCTTTTTTCTTCTTCTACACCTTCCTAAGAGTAGAACTTGAAGTCATCCATTGAAGCTGCATTACCTCAGTGTGTGTTTTATCTGTACTTGTTTTATAGTAATAGCAATTGCTATTTTAATTTCTGCACGTGGCTTTGAGTCCTTGTTCTGGGGAAAAGACATGGTAGATCATGAAGATAATGATAGCTAACTAACTTTATATCCTGCCTTTTCCACAAAATCTGGATTCAAGCTGGCTTGCAAATAAAAATAGCAGACAGTTACAATAAAACAAAAATCACCATTAAAATGTAATTGCACTTTATTCTCTTTGTTGTTTTCCTTTAAATCCTTTCTGACTTACAGCAACCCTAAGGTGAATCTACCATGGGGTTTTCTTGGCAAAATTTGTTCAGAGGGGTTTGACATGGACTTATTGGGAGGCTCCCTGAGTATGGTTTGTCCAAGGTCACCTGGGGGTTTCCATGGCCAAACGGGGACTCGAACCCTGATGTCCCAGAGTCCTAATCCAACACTCAAACCACTACACCATGCTGGTTCTGGAATTAACAGCATTTAAAAACAATTTAAAGCACTGAGTTTTAAATTATTAAAAGTAGGGTTTTTTTTTTTAAAAAGCACAGTTAAAACAATAAAAAAGAGTGCAACAGCCTCCTAAAAGCCTTTTCTTCAAAAAAAAAAAAAAAAGAAGAAAAGAAACAAAAAACGTTAAGTTCTGAAAATGCTACAGGTCACTCCTGTATATCCTTTGGGGAAACATTCTGGGACTTACCATTTATAAGTGAAACTGTGGATCATAGCTAACCCTATTAAAATAAAGGACTTCCTGTACAAACATACCATAGAGTTGCATTGGAGGACCTAGCAATTCCTAGAGAGGAAACCTCTCTAGGCATTTTCCAGCACAACTCTATGATATGTGTCCCCTATTTTGTGTCCTTTGGAGAACTGAAACTATGGATATGGTGGGGAGACCTGTATTGGAATGAGAAAAGTCTCTGAATGCCAACGGAAGAGATGCAAGGAGGGGCCATTCCAGCCTAGGAAGGGGATTGCAGATCCTAGGGGACAGCCACTGAGAAGGCCTAGAAGTAAATAAGTGAATAATAAAAGTTCTTCATATAGCACATTGTTAAATTGTGGAATTTACTGCCAAAACATGTAATATGGCTTCCAATTTGGATGGCTTTAAAAGAATATTAAATAAATTCATGGAACGATAGTGCCATCAGTAGCTACTAGTTAGATTACTATATTTCACCTCCACTCTCAGAAACAATATGCCTCTGTATATCCGTTGCTGGGAAACCTATAAAAGAGGGTACTGTTGCATTCATGCCTTGCCCATGGGCTTTCCATAAGCATCTGGTTGGCTACTGTGTGAAGAAAATGCTGGACTGGATGGTCCTTTGATCTTCACCAACATGGCTCTTATGTTCTCAGCCACCATTCACACCCCTTAAATCTCAGTCCCACCAATTAAAATTAACCCTTACCATCTAATTGACTAAAGCTTTCATTGATTTGCCTATTGATTTAAACAATGGAACCTTGTAATCCTAATTCAAAGTTTACCCCAAACAATAAGTCTTTTTGTCTATGTGTTTCAATACCCTCAGTGTCTCCTAAAATGTAAGCACCATAAGAGTTATTTCAGACAGTTAAACAACCAGTTAAAATCAAGATTGCTACTACTTTTTTTGCGGGGTGGTGGTGGTTAACTCTCATTTGTTGACAAGTCAGTGTGACTTGGAAGAGAAGCAAAATAGCTTAGCATTTGGCAAGGAACCTCACCCTCCCCACTACATAATAAATTTAGTTGAAAAGCTGCTGATATGGAGAGGGGGGGCTTGGAAAAGAAAGCTTTTCATTAAAATCTCTTTTTGTCACCATGGCAACTAAAAGAGCAATAAAACAATGCCATCAAGACACTGCATCAGATTATGTAATGTCCTGAAGAAGAGAGAAAAATGATCTAGATCTGTGAAGAGGAAGCATGATGTTTAGTAAAGAATTCCCAATGATACTCTTAATTATGTACATTGGATGTCTTCCATCTCATTTGATCCTGTTCTGGTTCGACTGTTCCCAAGGTCTGTTTCATCTCTACCATTGGCCACATCCCTGTGTATTAGAATTCCAATAAGTAATTTTCTTTCTTTCAAATGGAGAGATAATGAGGTCATACATTTACAGCTAGAAAAGAAGTGGCTGTTTTTTTCTTAAAAAAGGTTTGATAAAATAGTTTCAAATTTCTGGGGAACATCTCATTCAATCATGGCAGGACAATCTTATGTATCCTAACTCAGGGGCTTACTGCACTCTGAAGAAATGTGGCAAGGGAGCAGGAACGCTCTCTTTTCTGCACTGCCTTACTGCATGATGTTGTTTTTTCATTCTGGTCCCATGGGGGATCGAGGCAAAACTGCATCTTTTTGCCAAGAAAAACCTGTTAGCAAAAAGATGCAGTTTTACCTCGGTCCCCCATGGGACTGGAATGGCAGAAAACCGGAAGAATGATGATGCCATGTGGTAAGGCAGCAAGGAAAACGGAATGTTCCTGCTGCATTGCCACATTTCTTTGGAGTGCGGTAGGGCCCTTAGAAGTAAATATTGTTGAGTTTAGTGACTTTTACTCTCTACTAATGAAATGGGTGGATGGATGGATAGATCAACTGAAGAAGGCAAATAACATTTTAATCTGCATTAATAGAACCATAGTTTGCAAGTCAAGGGATGAAATAGTCCCACTATATTATGTGCTAGTCAGGCCTCATATAGAGTACTGTGTTCAGTTCTGGGCACCACATTTTAAAAAGGATATAGAATACAGTTGTCCCTTCACATTCGCGGCTTTGACACTCGCTGTTTTGATTATTCGCGGTTTTCCCTCACCCACCGCCCATCTCCTTGGTCTTCACTTCTCTTCACAAAGGGAACAAAGACCCAGGGAAGCCGAGGGAGTGAGGGAAAACCTCTTAAACCGCCCCTCTGCTGAGCCTTCGCTGCCTTTACAGGGAGTGCGAAAGCCCAGCAGACAGCCAGTTGGAGAGGTTTTCCCTAACTCCCTGTGCTTCCCTGGGTCTTCGCTTCTCTTCACAAAGGGAACGAAGACCCAGGGAAGCCGAGGGAGTGAGGCAAAACCTCTTAAACCTCCCCTCTGCTGAGCCTTCACTGCCTTTGCAGGGAGGGTGAAAGCCCAGGAGAGGGTGATTGTTATTTGCGTTTTTTTCACATTTGCGGGGGTCTGGCGGCTGTAACCCCCGTGAATGTGAAGGGACAACTGTAGTTCAAACAGGTTCAGGGAAAGGCAACAAGGATGATAAGAGGTGTGGAGAACAAAACCTAGGAGGAAACACTGAGGGAGTTGGGTATGTTTAACCTGGTGAAGGGTAGACTAAGGATTGGCATGAGCACATTCTTTAAATATCGAAAGGGCCATCACAGAGAGGATGATTCAGGTTTGTTCTCTGCTGACCTAGAGGATAGGACCAGGTCTAATCGCTTTAAGTTACAGGAGGGCAGAGTTTTGACTGAAGGAACAACTTGACAGTAAGAGTGGTTCGGCAATGGAACCAATTTCCTAGAGAGGTGGTGGGGTCTTTTTCTCTGGACATCTTGAAAGAGAGGCTGGGCAGCTACCTGCTGGGGATGCTCTAAGCTGGAGATTCTGCTCTCAGTAGGGGATTGGACTCACTGACCTGTGGGTCCCTTCCAACTCTATAAATGTAAGATCATCTCTCTGCCCTCCCCCTCCCCCGCCAAAGTGACCACGGGGCCTCCGGAGGCCCTATAGTCACTTTCCCCCGCCTCCCCCTCCCTCCCAAGGCCTTCATGGGGCCTCCGGGGCGTCTCCGGAGGTCCCTTGAAGGCCTCCCTGGCCCTCCCCACTCCCTCCCCAGGCCTTCATGGGACCTCCGGAGCGTCTCCGGAGGCCCCATGGTCACCTCCCCAGCCCTCCCCGCTCCCTCCCCAGACCTTCATGGGGCCTCCGGAGCATTTCCAGAGGTCCCGTGAAGGCCTCCCCAGCCCTCCCCACTCCCTCCCCAGGCCTTCATGGGGCCTCCGTAGCGTCTCTGGAGGTCCCGTGAAGGCCTCCCCAGCCCTTCCCACCCCCTCCCCAGGCCTTCATAGGGCCTCTGTAGCATCTCCGGAGGTCCCTTGAAGGCCTCCCCGGCCCTCCCCACTCCCTCCCCAGGCCTTCATGGGACCTCCGGAGCATCTCCGGAGGCCCCATGATCGCCTCCCCAGCCCTCCCCACTCCCTGCCCAGGCCTTCATGGGGCCTCTGGAGTGTCTCCAGAGGTCCGGTGAAGGCCTCCCTGGCCCTCCTCACTCCCTGCCCAGGCCTTCATGGGGCCTCCGGACCATCTCCGGAGGCCCCATGATCGCCTTCCCGGCCCTCCCGCCTCCCCAAGGCCTTCATGGGGCCTCCAGAGCATATCTGGGGGCCCCGTGAAGGCCTCCCCGGCCCTCCCCCTCCCGCCCAAGGCCTTAACGGGGCCTCCAGAGGCCCCGTGTTGCTGCTTTTGGGAGGGCGAGGGCCCTCCCAAAACCCGCGAATATTCAAAACCGCAAATGCTAAGTTCGCAAATGTGGAGGGGCAACTGTATATGTAAATGGAAATATTGAATATGGTGTAAATAACAAATAAGTGTATGAAGCAGATGGAGTGAATAAAAATTAATTAAAAGGACACTACTTTAACTACCATGGCTCCATCCTACAGACTCCTGGGATTTATAGTTTTGTGAGGCACCAACAGAGAAGGCTAAAGACCTTGTAAGACTACAAACCCCAGGATTCCATAGGATGGAGCTACAACATTTAAAGTGGTGTCAAACTGCATTATTTCTACAATGTAGATGCACCCCTAGAATCCTCCTGCAGCAGCTCTTCACTAGTTACAGAGGCTGCCCGCACTTTTTAAACATCCAAAATGCCTGTTTCTCAAAACCCATGGCCCTCATTTTCCCCAGCCCTGATGTGGAGATACAAAGGGAATTATGACATATACCAAACATAATAGTAAATTTCAGCTATAAAAGTACAGTTAAGTTAGTCTGTTCTAGTCTAGGAAAGATTCAGATGTAACTTTCTGCCTATGCCACTTTATATTTGCCCTAGGATGTGTGTGATTTTAGACATAGCTTATGTATGATTGCCAACTAATAGAACTGTCAGCAAGAAGCAATTTTAGATGTGGGTGAAAAAGATCTAAGTTGAGCAAATGAGAAACGTTCCTTAAATCAATAAAAAAAAATTGCCCTGATGATATTTTCCTCATAAGCGATAGCATTTAGAGAAAAAGCTCCTTGAAGGGACTGCTTGGGATTGAAACCTCTCTTAACTGGAGAAGAGTTTATTGGAAGCGCAGTGCTGAAGCTGAAGTTCAGTAAATGCTGAACTCTGATTCCAAATCAGGCTTTATGAGTGTTTAGTAAATGTCAAGTGTCGTTGCTCTGAACACTTGGAAGTGGAGATGGATGAATCATTCTGTTAGAAGAAGCTGGTGTCAGTTTCATATGTATTCAGTCATAAGTCCATTCTGTTAAATTCCCATCCCAGCGTGCAATGTAAAAACATGCAGGCACAGACAGACAAAAAATTATATTAATTTTCTTATGCAATTCCCTCTAACCAGAGCCTAGGGAAATTACTTTTATGAACTATAACTTTCAGGATACTTCATAACATATACATTTAGTATACACATCCCCCTAGTATAGTATATGCATATTATTGGTGTGCCCTGCTAAATGTATTTTTGTATGTAGTTCCCTGTTGGATGTATTTTTGTATGTAGTTTTGTACACAGCTTTTTTGAGCAGAGGATTGCAGTGTACATTTTGAAAAAGTACACACTCTGGGGGTTAATTTTGTTTTGATCTGTACATTAGGCGAGGAAGCATGAATTAGCTCACTTCATTTAATATATATATATATATATATATATATATATATATATGGGCCAAACAGAAATCTCCCCCAACTTTACTTGCAATCAGAATTTTGAATGGCCAACACTTCCTCATCTCCTTTTTAAAAATATGTGGCTATGTTTAAAAAATGTGGCTATGCACGGAGTGCAGTTGGAGAAGTGAAACAAAACCCTAACAGGTTTTCTAGAACAGTGGTCTCCAGATGTTGTTATCCCAGCCAGCATCCAATACTGAAGAATTCTGGAAGCTGAATTCCAGTATCAACCCATGGATTGGGAACTAGTGTTTTAGAAATGGACCTTTTGTTGGATGTAATGTAATAATGATGCAATTGTGGTTTCTCTCTTTCACTAAAAGGAGACACAGCTCCCTAGACCATCTATCTAAATGTAGAACACAACTGAGGCCTAGAGCTTTTAATTTATACTTTCCAACATTTTACAGATGAAAACTCGGAAGTGTGTGGCCAAGTGATATCAGAGTGTAGTCAAGATGGCAAAAGTTATGAATGGGGAAGAAAGGCTGCAGCAGTGTGCTTTTGCAATTAACAATGACTTATTTTCATTTGTAAAATATTTTGGAGAAACAGACAGTTCAGTGTCAATACAAGCACTGCTCAGTTATTTCAGTTGCTTCCTGGGGAGGGCATTAATTTGCTACTGTTCAGCATCTATTCTCTATCTTCTTCCTTCAGTGACCTCCATGATTTCCTTTCATTTCTCAGGATGCACTTTCTGAACGACAAAACAGAAAGAAAGAAATCCTAATACAAAGTGGAAAGAAAGAATCTTTATACTTTATCATGCTTAAAATATCAGATACATAGAGTACTTCTTTGTTATATGAAAACCAAAATCCACCAGGGGAAGCCTGGCATTCTGAACAATGCTTAACTTGTGGTGTTATTCCATCCTTCCATAGGTCAGTAAAATGAGTACCCGGCTTGTTGGGGCAATTAGCAAACACATTGTAAACGCCTTAGAGAGTGCTTTGCACTGATAAGTGGTATAGAAATATAAATGCTATTGCTATTCCTATAATGAACTACTGAAGCCACCTTGAATCCCATCTTGGGAGAAAGGCAGGATATAAATCTAATAAATAAATAGCTAAACCAAGAGCGAATGACAGTGGCCCTTGAGTTTTTGCTTGATGTTTTGAACAGTAACAGCAACAGAGTAAGAGCAACACCTGAAAGAAGGCAGACCAAGTAGTTAATTTTTCCACTGAAATTTACTTATTTTGAAAAATGATAATCATAATCTAGTTATGTTCTAAAATAAAGTTAGAGTAGAATTTGTGGGTTTCATACAAATGTTCCTTTGCATGTGTGGTTGTACTTTTTTGGCTAAGAGTTAAGGAAGCTGACAGTGTAGTTGCGTAAGTGTTGGGTAAATAAACTTCCAAAAGTAGAAACAGGGCACATGATCTTAAATCCTATTGTTAGGCCCAGATAAAGCAGAGCCATGGAATCCATTTGATTTAACTCAGGTATTAGCTAGATGGTGAAAAAAAAATCCTCTTGGAATGCGAGAGGAATACCTTTTGTCTAGATGAGCTCCTGCACAAATCACCATATTTGTAAGTCGGGGGGGGGGGACTCCAAGTACTTCATAATAACAGCCTTCACTGTTTATTGCAAAGTTTAAAAAAAATACATGGAAAATGCACATTCCATTTGAACAACCAATTCGAATTGGTACACATCTCGGAAGTCAAAGTGTGATTGGTCGGACATGTGCGGGGGCAGGCTTGCCACCGCCGAAATGTCTGGAGCCACCATTGTTGAGTTTCACGGAAGTGATCGTGTACTGTTTTCGAGCAGCCAAGCTATATATATATATATATATATATATATATATATCAGAAGATCATACATCCGCATTTCTGATTTACCAAAGGGGAATGGAGGGAGCTTTTGGGAAATGATAATGCACATAATTCACTCATGACCACCATCTTTACTCGTGGGCATGCTCTGTGTGAACTTCAAGCACGGATAGCTTCCCATGCCAGCAATCTTGTGAATGTATCGTGGACACAAATGAACATTGCTACGATGGTGAGATAATGTGCTATTTTACACAATTAATTCTCCTGTCTAGCTGAGCCCTATGTGTTGACTCACCATTCAACAACTGATTCAGGTTCCTGGAGTGGTTGACATATTCAGCCAACAAGAACAAGAGGGTTCTTGCTCAGAAGCTTACAATCTAAAAAGCCACAGCACAAAAGGAAAAAGAGATGGTGAGAAAAGAGGAAACAATTAAGTGGCTTTTCTGAAGGGCTAATGGAATGACCCTTTGTCATCTAAACTCCACACATTCCAGCCTGTGGAATTATTGTTGTTAGTGGCTCTTGAGAGATGACCGTTTAATGAGGTGGGGCATTTTGAAAGAGAGTTGATTTGAGTTCCCTTCTCTCATACAAATTGCCTTCAGAGCTTGGAAAAAGTTACTTTCTGGACTGCAAGTCCTAGAATTGCCTGGCCATCACAGCCATTTTAAAGAGGTAAGCTTTTAAAACTCTTTTGGATTTATGCAATGGAAGTGGGAAATTATACTTCCATACCTTACAACTGTCTTGATTTGACATGGACAGTCCTGATTAATCCTCTATTGTCACACTTTTTCATCTGCTTTTAAAAGTCCCAGTTTCTGGATACTTCCAGGTGATGGTAATGGTGGAATAACATCGCTTTATGGAGCTCCATGAAAGGGAAGGCTGCAGCAGTGATGATCACTGGTATTGAGGCAGGTTTGGACTGGTAATTGGCTCACTGGAGAAGAGTGCAGAGATCACCCACATGGGTCTGAGAACCTTGTCAAGCTTGTGGGGACTGTAGTAGTCCAACACAAATGATGGGGGGGGGGGAAAGGACCACAGGAAAACTCCATCAAGCTCAAGGGCATGAGTTTCTAAAGGACACAGCCTGCAACCACACTTTCTTTTTAAATTACTGCTTTAAACATCTGGATTTGTTTGACAAGTAGAAATCTTTGACTCAGTGATGATACCAATACTTCAGTGAGTTTGTTTTATGTACTAATATGAGAAACCTTAAGGACTGTTTTAAAGAATTTTTAAGACCACATTTTGAAATCAGAAAGTTTAACAAAATTCTGAATTTTAAAAAAAGTTTTCAAACAGGCAAAGGGTATGGAAACATGAAAAGTTGGAAGTAATTTTTTGACATTGGAAGATTAATTGTTCTTGTAAGCATTTTGCAAGTAAAAATAAACCAAGGAAAGGCTCTGTTTGTTATGGGAAAGTAGATTTGTTTTGGCTGGGAGAGGAATCCTGTTGAATGCAATCTGAATAACACGGTAACTTAAACAGCCAGGCTGTGTCATTGCTACATTGTATCTTAGGAGTTACTGTGGATACAAAAATGCTAACTCTTGATATGCCATTTTTAAAAAAAAAATAATAGAAGAATGGCAAAGATTCATCCCCCAGAAGATGTATGTGATCCAGTGATGGAGGAAATTAAATTGCTGAAAAATTACCTTAACAAGTTTAGATTGATGAATGACACAATTGAAGTCAAAGAATCTGTTCTTGGCTGAGGATTGAGGGTAGGTTTTAGTGTATGAAGAAAAATTATGGATGGTGATTTGCAGCCAGAACAAGATGATTTTCGAGATTTAAAAATTATTCTGGAGGAACCAGGGGAGAGTATTGGATGTATTGGAGACAGTGGAAAGAAGAGAAATAATATCAAATACAGAAAGGGCAGTGACATTTGCAGAAAGTTTTCAGAAAGACAATGATGATATTTGGTTTTTACATAGATCTCTGAAAGGAGGGAAAAATGAGGACAAAGAGACTAGGATCAATGGGAAGGTTTCTTATGGAAGGATGTTTCCTCCCCAGGCGTGATGTAATTTGATATTTATGTTCAGTTTGTGCAATTGAAAAGGTTTGGGGGGAAAAAAACACAAAAATTAAATTTAAAGTATGAAAGAGTAAAAAACAAGGATTGGCTTTATTGGCTTTAAGATGTTATTCTGTTGCTCCATGTTTGATGCTGATTTAATGTAAGAAAGTTAAAATAAGGTTTGTTGGATATATGAAATTTAAGTGATTGTTTATTAAAGCTGATTTGTATGTGTGTAAAAATGTTATTAAAGCTGATTTGTCTTAGTGTGAGCCCTCAGACAGCTTAAGTTAAACAAGCTACCATCAGTATGGTAACGTATATAGATGCCGTCGTCTTCTTCAAGCTCTGCCATAGCCCTTTGGAGCCAGAGGAAAGCTGATTTGTATGTGTGCTGATGGTTTGGTTAATTAAAAGGGATATGGTCATACGAGAGGGATATATTGGAAAATAGTTAAGGAAAATAAAAAAATAAAATGAGGTTGAGATTTGTCTTAAAGATGAAAGATTAAGTAGAATGCAACTGGGGGTGGGTGGGAGACACCAATGATACTATGATAGATTGCTGTTAAATTAGGATGAACTAGTGAGAGGGTAATTTGTTTAGTTTAACTGACGGAACTATTCTTAATAGGCAAAGTGATATTATTGATCTGTTTAGTTTAACTTAAGGGGAAGATTAATAGCAGTAGCTAATAAAGATGACTAATGCTTTATTGTCTTTCTGTAGACAATATACGTTCTGATTTTGATTATTAATAAGTATATGTTACAGAAAGGAGGTTGGCTTTTTTTTTTTGTATGAGAGAGGTATAGATTGACTATATATTTTAATAATGATGCTTTGATTATGGCAGGGGGTTGGACTGGATGGCCGTCATGGTCTCTTCCAACTCTACAATTCTATGATTCTATAACGGCTGAAGGGAAGATTGGAAGTCCAATGTGAAGTCGAAGGCTTTCATGGCCGGCATCCATAGATTTTCCTTGGTTTTTTTCCGGGCTGTGAGGCTGTGTTCTGGAACAGAACTATCCCAGAACACAGCCTCACAGCCCAGAAAAAAGCCAAGGAAAATCGATTGGAAGTCCCTTTTACTTTTTCTATTTTTTCTTTTCTTTTACATGCATCTTTTTTCTTGTCTTGCCTCTCTTTTCTTTTGTTTTCTCTCTTTTGTTTCACTGTTATGTATCACAGTGTTTCAATCATATGTAACCGGAAACAAAGTTAAATAAAATGTAAAAAAAAAATGTTTTCGTTTCATTTTCATTCTACTTTCCCCCTTGGTCAGCAATTGTTGAAAACTGAGTTCCAAGTGCAAACAAAGTTTGGACTTAATTAACTCAGTGGGGGTGGTGTGTCGGGGGAGTGGAGGAGCAGAATCTTGCCTTTCCCAGTAGACTTCGGCAAAAGTAGACTACTGCAGCCTCTCCTTAGCTTTTGCCATCATGACTGCACTCTGATGTTACTTGGTCACAACTCTCCCAGTTTTCATCTGTGAAATATTGGATGGCATGAAAATCCAGATGGTAATCAAGCCTAGAAATATAACAGAGCAGCTAGAATGAGATTATTTATTTTAAAACACTGAACCAAAACAAGCTGCCCGACAAGTACAAAACTGAGCGGCAAAGCATTCTCTCAAATCTCCACTGGAAAGCAATTATTTATTTACTACACTTTAAGCTCAACAAAGCGCCCCAAAGTGACTTATATAATAAAGATCCTGTATACTTTGAACAAAAATACATTATAAAATCAAAGAGACATCATAATTAACAAAAAGGTGGCTAGGGACTCACAGCAGTTAAGTAAAACAAAACAACCATCTAGCTCATAGTAGTGTAAACCACCTGACAAAACTGAAGTGTGTTTATGGACCTCTTGAAATGAGGCAAAGGAGCAAATCCAGTAGATCTATTATGGGAGAGCATCCACCAGTCTAGGGATCACCAAATCTTGGGGTTGTCTAGATGGTCAAAATACCCCTCATAGAATTCATGGAGAATACCTGTTGTTCCAATGAGCCGTCCAGGAGATTAGCCATATTGGGAAGGAGTGGGGCAAAAAGTGCCATAAACTGTGCCCTAAGAGACTTTGCCATTTTCCACAAAGGTTTTAATAACTACGAGGAGAAGCACATCACTGGTCATTTGGACAACCAGTTTGCAGCGCTGCACATTCTGGGTCAGGAGGAAGTTGGCAGCTGATTGGTCCATCATGCAAGTGGGGGTGGGCTTTCCTCCAGCTGAGCCTGGAAGTGCCATTTTGGCTTTCTGGACCAGCAAAGGAGAGTTATTTTGCTGCACTGAGCAGTAAAAATAATTTTACAAGTGGAAGGTCTCCCTTCCACCCTTTAAAACCCTAAATAAGTTTTAATGAGTTTTTAAAAATGTAGAGCAATGATAAAATTGGTGGGAATAATAGTGCCCCATTCTCGCACCTGCCATCTTGATTCATGGGAAGGGGCTCCATTTGCGTGAACTTCAACACACATCATTGCACAGGCAACTTTTAAAAAATCATCTAGACATTTTAAAAAAAATTATTAGTTATTTATATCCCACTTTTCAGCAACAAGGCTATCAGAGCAGCTTACAAACTATTTTCAGCAATAGCAATTTACACATCTACATGGCATTAAGCAATTTCCAATGTGTGTTAGCTAATTGCCCCCACAAGCTGGATACTCATTTTACCGACCTACGAAAGGATGGAAGGCTGAGTGAACCTTGGAGCCCTCTGGAATCGAACTTGCAATGTGGTGACTTGCAGTACTGGCATTTAACCACTGCACCAGGGCTCCTGACAAATGGGAGCTGCTGCAAAGGTGAGTTAATGCACATCCCTACACACTTTTTCCTCATGTCTAGATGCGTGCCTTGTTTCTTGTCACACCTAATTTTTCTTTAGAAGGCTGTTATATCTCAAGCTCCATCTCACTAACCTTAACTCAGGGAATGAAACAGACCAATGTAAAAGAGGGCTTCTTCAGACAGAAGCATTTGAAAGAAGCTGGTAGACCACATATGCAGATTAAAAATACAGATCGAATACTGATTTATTTATCTGAGCGGGATTGGGGCGTGTCATAATGCATATCTTGTATCATTGGCAAGCACAGTGAGTTGTTGCGGCTGTATTCCTTGTTGTTAATTGCTGTCAAGATGACTTCTACTGATGGCGACACCATGAATGAGAGGCCTCCAAGCCACCCTGTTATCAATTGCCCTGCTCAGGTCTTCCAAACTCAGAACCATGGCTTTTTTGTTTTGAGTCTAGCCAAGGAAATATGGAAGCTTGGCAGCATCTCTACGACAAAGAAAAATAGTCTAATGGTTTTAAGTTATATGAGGGTACATTTTGATTGAATGTCTTAACAGTAAGAGACATTTGACAGTAGAAACAATTACCTAGAGAAGTGATGGAGTCTTTTTCTTTGGCTGTCTTTAAAAAAAAAAAGGCTAGGCTGCTATCTGCTGGGGACTGTCTAGCTAAATTTCTTGCATTGAGGGATGGGGCTGGACTTGATGGCCTATGTGGCCCCTTCTGACTCTGTGATTCCAGTAAAGGTTCACGGTTGCTCAATGAAATTTGTACAATTAGATTTTAGACTCTAACAAGGCTTGTACAACTATATAGATTTTGAACTAAATGTGTTAATAGTGGTCTGTGATTAATCTCACGTTTATAAAGGCATCACCTACAGCTATGTCTCTGAGCTTTCATGTTCATTCAGGAGTAATGTAAGTTGACAAGAGCTGAGTTTCAGTAGAAAGCTTGGATGCAGAGTAAGCTGGGTTGGAAATAATTCTTTCAAGGCGATGATTACGTTTCCCTGGTTTCCTGAAGCAGGCTGATGAAATTAACAGATTTTCATTGCCACAGGGCTATTAAGTCTTTCCCAGTCCTTGTTCATTCAAAATGTAAACTTTGTCCGAATGCTATCATTTATGGTTGTTTAGTTTTTATTTGAGATTCCTATCAAAATTATCTTCTTCTTCATCATCACCGTCATCATGCATAACATTATTTAACACATATGTATTACATCATTCATTGAAGGGTCTCAACAGAACATAACATGGGTCTTACATCATTTTATTCTTGCAACAACTTCATTGCAACCTCAGATCTCACAAAATAGATTCTGCATAACAGTGGGAGAGCAAGCTGCCTTCAGTTAATGGCTTAATCCAGTTCCACTGTCAACCTGAAAACACACTTAACAGGAAACCTGCCTCTGTTGAGCCTTTGTGGTTCAGCTGTTTATGTGCTGAAAACAAGGGTGACCTGAAGAAGTTTATACAGTTGGCCCTCCGTAGCCATGGATTCTGCACCAATGGATTCCACCATCCATGGCTTGAAAATATTCACACACAAACAAACAAACAAACAAACGGATCTTGACCACGACCCATTTGCCAGATTCTGTACTGTACACTGGCAGAATTGTGCATGACAGTTATATTTTCAAGGAATCTACAGACATATCATTTGGAAGATTTTCAGAGATTAATTGGACATATGGTTTATTCACCATTACTTCAGGACTAATTTACTGTTTCAGAATTTCCATCTCTTTATTCAAGGACTAGAATTTACTGCTTTGTGTGAGACAATACCACAGACTGTATTATATATTCAGTAATGTAATGTATTCACTGGGCATTTCTGTTGTCAATAGGTGTAAGGATTCCATATTTTTTGTTCAGATATATAACAAGTGCAATTACTTTATAGTATATTTACCTGGATTCCAGCCTTTAATAAGGAGACTGAACGACTGCAGACTTCTTTTTTCAGGAGAATATTAGCAGTTCCCCCTTGTGTACACCATCTGACTCTTTATGCAGAATTGGGCTTGAGTTCTCTTGAAACTGAAGCTTGGTTGTTGACTTATAGATCGTGGTTTAAGATCCATTTTAGACCCAATAGATCTGGCCTTTTATGCTTTCTTCTATCTGACGTATACTACACTAGATGGGCAACATTTTATGAAAGTAAAGTAGTGTCTATGGGTATAAATCTTGACTCTCTCCTTTTGTTATCTGAAAAGGAAGGTCTTAAAACTATTAGGCACTGCCTCGTTGAGAGGGAGCATCAGCTGTCTTATCCAACACCCCCTAGGGTTTGTTCTCCAGCAATGCTTGGTATCCCACCCGTACAGGGTGGGATTCCAGATTATTTTCAAACTCTTTCATTGCTGGCAGCAAGGAAGGCTTTTCTTCTTGCAAGGTTGAATGTACATCCCTCTAATGTGACCAAGGGTAGATATTTGCAGACCCCTTTTTTGAATCGTATATGTCATTGTGCTCAAGCCCCTGATACTCTCTATCATATTGTATTGAATTGCCCATTGTATATAATTCCAAGGGGAAAGTTGATAAGGAGGTTATTGGAAAGGAATGTCTGTACAGATAGATTATCAGTGAAATTCTTATTGGAAGATCAAAATCCGCATATCACCAGATTAATGGCTAACTTTTTGGTTGAGGCAGCAAACATATGGCTTAACCTGCCTAAAAATGATCTTTGAAGCCCTATTGTTCTATTGTTATATGTATATGTTGTATTATGCCTAATAAAGGTTGTGGATGGATGGATATAACAAGTGAACATAAACTATATTAAGGATTTTCATGATATTTGATTTATTGTATATTATGACCCTATCTCGTGGTTATAGTTACTGTAATGGGTAGTCACTTGAAAAAGCAAAGGGGAGTACTGGTATTTTACTGACTGTATCATGGTGTAAGCTCCTTCAGACTGTGAGTACCATGTAGCAGTCCATTTTTCAGAAGGCCGATGCTTGCTATGCATAATTCAGTAATCAAAGCTTGTTTCAGACAAATACATCTTTGTGTGAAATATGCCAAGACACCTCATCATACTTAGAATGAAGTAGTGCTAAAAAACAGCTGATTTGGTGTAATGTTTAGTTTCCATCTTCCTTCTGAGGAGCTCAAAGCAACATAGAGTTGTATCTAGCATTAGGTGAATGCTGGATGAAGAAGGCATTGCCCTCCAGTTATTATTAGACTCTGAAGATTTTCAGACATGCCAAAATGCATGTCTGCCGCGCGAGCAGCCTCCCGAAACTGCTGCGCGGCAAGGCTCTACTTCGGACGATGCTGTGCCTCTCGCGAAACCGTCCGTGTCACTTCCGTGAAGCTTCGGACGGCTCGGCGCCATATTTCAATCACGGAGGTTGCCCGTGATTGAAATATGGCGCGGAGCCGTCCCAAGCTTCACGGAAGTGACACGGACGGTTTCGCGAGAGGCACAGCGTCGTCCGAAGTAGAGCCTTGCCGCGCAGCAGTTTTGGGAGGCTGCTCGCGCGGCAAGCAGCGATTTTGCAGGTCTGAAAATCTCCTCTGTCTCCCACCAGCCCTGGCCAGCATAGCCCAATAGTTAGAATCGATGGGAGTTGCAGTCCAGCAACATTGGGTGGTCCAGATATTCCCTGTCCTTAGGGAAAGAGAAAAGTACAAGAGGTGGTGCCTGCTAGTGATTGATGTAAATACTAGCTGAAGTACTGGGACATGTAGTGCAAACTATACTTAGCTTGAAGAAGTTATCATGAGTTGTGCAACTGTAACCCGTATGAGTACCCTTTTGTTTCCTCCTAAATCTCTCTCTCTCTCTGGCTTTTCTTCGCAAGCGAAGATTCAGGAAGGACTCATCCCGTGCTTTCTGCAAGCGCGCTGATGACTAAAAAGGCCAGTCTGAGATAAACAAGTCCGGTTGCAGAAAGCACAGCAGAAGGTCTCCTTGGGTTATGATTTTGGGTTGTGATTCTTTCTGCGTTGTCGTTTCTCTTCAAGACTTGTTCGGCGTGAGTTCTCAAATAAGGCTGCAACATTGTGAATAGTGCGTCTCCATGCCTCCCGATGTGAGGCCAGGACGGACCACTGTTGGTGATCAATTTGGCTGAGTCTGAGATGTTGTTTCAGAGAGTCTTTGTATCGCTTTTTTGGAGCACCCCTCTTACACTGACGCATGGCAACTTCACCGTAGAGTACTATTTTTGGGAGGCGATGGTCCTCCATCCTAGAAACGTGCCCTGCCCAGCGCAGCTGTGTTCTCAATATCATGGCCTCAGTACTGGTGATCCCTGCTTGCTCAAGGACAGCAAGATTCGTCACATAGTCAGTCCAGTGTATATTTAGGATTGTGCCTAAATACACACTACCTTACTCCAGAAAATGCCATGACCTTATTCAAAGTGAAAAGGGCCCACTCCTTAGCCCTGGCAAGTGCAGCATCTCTGTAGCTCCAGCTCCCCCTCTCCTTCTGAACTCAACCAGAAAAATACAGCCCCTTTCTTAGAGGTTCCCCAACCACTGGGGCAAACCAATACTCATAGGGGTTATGTAATGACTTATAGAAAAGCATGAGGAAGGGTTTGTCCATTGATTTCAGCAGTGGCTGAAGAAATGGCTTGTAGCATGGTTTGCACAAGGAAAACCAAAACATTGCTTTTGAGACTTGTGGAGCAATGAGAATGCGGCTTCTGCAAACAGTGTACAAATGGGATGACACCAAGGGATGCAACTTGTGATGTCAATTCTCATTTTACCCTCACAACAACCCTGTGAAGTAGGTTAATATTAAGAAATAATGACAACCCCAAGGTTATTCAGAATTGGTAATTATTGTTGTAGGGTCTGGATACCATAAAGGCACCAGATCCTGTCTGATCTTGGAGGCTAAGCAGAGTCAGTCCTGATTAGGACTTGGATGGGAGACCACCAATGAATACCAGGTGCTGTAAGCTATATTTCAGAAGAAGGAACTGGCAAAACCACCTTTGTGTATTCCTTGCCCTATGAAATGCATGGGGTCACCATAAGTCGGCAGGTGACTTGAACACAAACACACACAATTATTGCTGTACAGTATTTGTATCCTGTTCCTTCCCAGATAGTTAAAGAGAGTTGGCCACTGCTAAGGACTGGTTCAAGATAGACCAGTTAGTTTCAAGACTGTGCAGAACTCTGAACTTGTTGCCTATATGCAAAACTAAAACTCTTGCTGAAAAAATTAAAAATAGCTGAATCTGTTCATGCCACTTTCTCACATACTCATTTTTTTTAAAAAAAAACACTAACATTTTCTTCATTGAATGTATGAATAAATTTGTGAATTCAGGGGCCCATCCTACACTACAGAATTATAGCACTGTTATTCCAGTTTAATTGCTATGGTTCTGTTCCATGGAATCTAGGATGTGCAGTTTAGGAAGGGGAATTTAGAATTCTCAGAAAGAGGACTTCAGTGTCTCTCCAAACCTCAGGATTCCATAGGATGGAACCATGGCAGTTAAAGTGGAATAATACTGCTATAACTGTGTAGTGTGAATGGGCTGCATGTAAGTTCTCATTTTGAAAAAATGAATAAAATTCCCACCCATCTGTACTAGTGTTTTCCCCTTCCTCCATGCAGCTGTTGCTCTCAGTGCCATCTGCCACAATTCCTTCTGAAAACCCAAGTTCAGTTTCATAAGAAGGCAACTTTTTGTGGAAGACCTTTTAAACAATAGAGAAAAGGGCAAGTATGATGGTGAGGAAAGGTGAAAAGACAGCAATTCAGAGTTTAAAAAAAGGAGCTGATGTAGTATAACTGGAAGGCACAGACAGTAGTTCATCGCACAGAGAAAAATGAATGACCCTTGTATGACCCAACACAGCAAGAGTAGGTGGCTGCAAGAAGCTAAAACTCTTTGCATGAATAGACAAGGGGTTGTTTCTCAGAAAAACAAGCTCTGGCTCTTTTTTTACCATAGAAATCAATACCAGAATGAGAAGCAGTTGAGCTCTTTCTTGAGTAGGGGGGGGGGGGATCCACAACATCAAAATTGGAAGTGAACAGACACTTTTTTTCTAGAGTGAGGCAGGGAAGGAGATGAAGCTTGTGGGTGGAGGGATGGGGTGTTAGTGCTGCTGCTATTGGATCATTGATGGGCTGTGGTGATGGTGGGAGAAATCCACCCTCCATAGCCCCCGCTTTGGAAATGGTCGCTATTTTCTGTTTGATCTAGCAAGATGTGAACCTTGCACTTCCTGCAGATAAACCTTGCTAATTCTTCATCCTGCATTGTGTCTTCAGTACCCTCATTTATTTATTTATTTTATAAAGGGAAGGTTCAACAGATTTGATCAAATTTAAGTTAGGGAGGCCCCTAATAGTCAAGACAAGAATCCTGGATGATCCCATATTTCAAAGAGCCATCTTCATTCTTTCAGTCTTCTGAGCAAGATTTGGGAATAACTCTTTGCTCCACATTTACAGTGGGCCTTTGGTATCTGCTGGGGTTTGGTTCCAGAACCCTCATGGATAACAAAGTCCATGGATGCTCAAGTCCAGTTATATACAATGGCATAGTAAAATAGTGTCCCTTATATAAAATGGCAAAATCAAGATTTGCTTCTTGGAATTTTTCTTTCTTAATATTTTCAAGCCGTGGATTGTGAAATCCATGGATGCCAAACCTGTGGATACAAAGTGCCGACTGTACTTATCTAGCACCTCAAAACCCCAAATGACATACCCACCAACTGTCCCAATTGGGCAGGGACAGTCCTGATTAATCCTTTGTCGTGCCGCTTTTTCAGCAGCTTTTAACATGTCCCAGATGCTCTCTCCTAGTCCTCATCTTACTTCAGCTGCTACAAACCGAGTTTAGTGAACTCAACAGGGTGGGGGGAGGAGAGGAGAGGAGGGGGCAGAATCTTGTCCTTCCCTGTAGGCTCAGACAAAAGCAAACTGCTGCAGCCTGCCCTAGTTTATGTGTTCTTCCTCTGATGTTGCTTGGCCACATGTGTCCTGGTTTTCATTGGTGAACTGCTGGAGAGTCCTGGTAGATCCTGTGTTTCACAGAGCCATCTTAATTCCTTTAATCTGTTGAGCAAGCACATTTGCTCTTTGCTCCACATTTACACCTTTTTCTAACACGTCAAATTAATTTGTGATTTGTTAGGTCTCTGTAAGGTATGGGGGTGTGGAGAAGATCACCTTCAGCATTTTCAGTGGAGCCTTGCACACATTCCCTGGCTGCTTCTCTCCCTGCAGCCCTGTCCTCAAGACACGTCATCGTGTGTTGCATTGAGTGAAAGTAATTAATGCAACGAACTATGAAAGGGTGGGGAACTTATTTAAAATTGATTCTATCAAAATAGCATCTTGCAGCACCCAAGGAGCGTCATTTATTTCTTTGTTGTTGAAAATGCAGTTTAGAATAACCACTTGACGAAAGCAAGAAGAACTTTTGTGAAATGTGTTCATGAATGGCAAAAGATGGAGGGTGTTCCTCATATGGATGATGGCTTCAGAGGCAGGATGCTTTTATGCTGTGTGAGTGGTACAAAATATGCATTTGTGGGCAAAGAGGACAAGCAGTGCCAAGGCCAATATAAGATGAAATATATCCCAGGCTACCTACAAAGGATTGTTTTGTTTCTGGGTACAGAGAGGAGAGTAATTGCTGCAGCCTTGAGAAGCTTGCACTTGGGCTTGTGCAGCATCATGGGAAATATAGGCTGGAATCATGTTAACATCATGTACAGGCTTAACTTAGGGTTACTTGTGTGTACGTCTTGTTTTAAGAAGGCCATTCATTAGCCCTTTGTGCACCGTTTACAACTTCTCCCCTAGCAGCTGCCAAGCCCCAGGGGGGCGGGCAGTACTCTGGCCATTAAGTGGCAATGGAGGTGGAAAACGTGGGATACAAACAAACAGTGGGGACTGTTTTCTGTCTGGGGCTGCAGTTATCCAGGGAAAGAAGGAGGGAACTAGAGTACCGCAGCTGGAAGTTGAGGCAGTCCCCACTGCCCAGTTGCTTCCTTCCCTTCATGGTTATTTAATGGCCATAGTAGTGTGCCCTGGCAGTTTTTGATGGTGAAATAGGTGAGGACCTACATGGACAGAGTGGTAAACATACCCACCAATAGTCCTGATCTGGCAGAGACAGTCCCAATTAATCCACTGTCATCCCATTTTTTCAGCAGCTTTTAAAATGTCCCAGATTCTCTCTCCTGCTTCCTCCCTTTGCTTTCAGCTTACTTCATTTGCTGCAAACTGAGTTCAAAGTGCAAAAGTAGTTTGCACTCAATTAACTCAAACAGGGGGGAGAGAAGAAAAGGCAGCACCATCTTGCCCTTCCCAGTAGGCTCAGGCAATAACAAACTGCTACAGCCTAGCTAACCTCCTAGCTTGTGTGTTCTTCCTCATTAATAATTTTCAGTATTTTGCAGTGATGTGTTCAAGTCTTTTACTCTGTCGAGTCTCAAGTCCTTGCAAGATACTTTCAAGTCAAATTTCAAGTTGAGTCTCAAGTCTGGGAACCAACTTTAATAGGAAAAAAAGTGGTGGTAGTGGTGGTGTATGTTAGGAAAGTCAAAGGCATCATTTACTTTGAGCACCAGGCAAGACTAACCTCTGAGAGCATGGGGGATGTTTCTTGGAGGGCAACATCAAATGTGTTAGGCTAGAGTACTGCATTCTGGGCAGTGAATCTTGCCTGCTACTCCTAAGAAAAGTTTTAGAAGGCCCCTCCAATGTGCAGTGAGGACAGGCTGTCAAGCAGACGTCAATCCCCACCTCAAGCCCATTACACATTTGCCTCCGAGAAATGTGTCCCGTGCTCTGGGAGCTGAAAAAGAAAACTGGGTCTCACTTTTCAACTGATTCCATTTTCTGACAGGTCCCTGGTCCCTAACCCAACAGATAAGTGGGGGTTTCCTGTACGGTAAACGTCAAGTACCGCTTCCATAAAGAGACTGCTAGGCCAATGAGTACCCATCTTGTTGGGGGCAATTGGCTAACACATTGTAAATCACTTACGGAATGCTTTGCACTGATAAGTGACATAGAAATATAAATGCTATTGCTGTTGCTAAATGTTAGGCAAAAAGCAATGAGATGGAAGCATTGTTCAAAGAAGGAAAACAGTTTTCCTTTCCATAACATCTCTCTATATAAAATGGTTGGGTATGTTTCTTTTCCCAGTGGGCTGAGTGGCCGCTTACCCCACCAATCGCCTCATTCCCCCAGCCAATCACCACCCACATGCAAATCCCCTCTCCACCTCACAATCCACTCCTGCCACTCAATCTGCATCTACATGCCCAGCCTCACAAGGGCCCCTCCCTCCTCTCACTCCCTCAGCCGCTCACCACCCACATATAAAACAATGCAATATTTTAGACATTTAGAAAGATGATAAATTATGATGTAGCCCCCAATGGGAAATACAGTCATCCCTTCACATTCGCGGGGGTTACGTTCCACGGACCCCCGCGAATGTGAAAAATCCACAAATACTGTTTGCCCCCCCTCCCCTGCCATAGCGACCATGGGGCCTCTGGAGGCCCCATAGTCGCTTTCCCCCACCTCCCCAGGGCCTTTGCGGGGCCTCCGGAGGGTCTCCGGAGGCCCTGCGGAGGCCTTCCCGGCCCTCCCCACTCCCTCCCAGGGCCTTCGCGGGGCCACCGGAAACCCTCCTGAGGCCCCGCGGAGGCCTTCCTGGCCCTCCCCACTCCACCCCCAGGGCCTTCGCGGGGCCTCCGGAGACCCTCCGGAGGCCCCGCGGAGGCCTTCCCGGCCCTCCCCACTCCCCCACAGGGTCTTCGCAGGGCCTCCGGAGGGTCTCCGGAGGCCCCATGGAGGCCTCCCTGGCCCTCCCCAATCCACCCCCAGGGCCTTCGCGGGGCCTCCGGAGACCCTCCGGAAGCCCCACGGAGGCCTCCCCGGCCCTCCCCAATCCACCCCCAGGGCCTTCGCAGGGCCTCCGGAGACCCTCTGGAGGCCCCACGGAGGCCTTCCCAGCCCTCCCCACTCCCCCCCAGGGCCTTCGCGGGGCCTCCGGAGGGTCTCCGGAGGCCCCGCGGAGGCCTTCCCGGCCCTCCCCACTCCCCCCAGGGCCTTCGCGGGGCCTCCGGAGGGTCTCCGGAGGCCCCGCGGAGGCCTCCCCGGCCCTCCCCAATCCACCCCCAGGGCCTTTACGGGGCCTCCGGAGGGTCTCCGGAGGCCCTGCGGAGGCCTTCCCGGTCCTCCCCACTCCCCCCCAGGGCCTTCGCGGGGCCTTCGGACGGTCTCCGGAGGCCCCACGGAGGCCTTCCCGGCCCTCCCCATTCCACCCCCAGGGCCTTCACAGGGCCTCCGGAGGGTCTCTGGAGGCCCCGCGGAGGCCTTCCCGGCCCTCCCCACTCCCCCACAGGGCCTTCGCGGGGCATCCGGAAGGTCTCCGGAGGCCCCGCGGAGGCCTTCCCGGCACTCTCTACTCCCCCCCAGGGCCTTCACGGGGCTTCTGGAGGGTCTCCGGAGGCCCCGCGGAAGCCCTTCCAGGGCTTTCACGGGGCCTCCGGAGGCCCCGTGTCGCAGTTTTGGGGGGGCCTGGGCGGGCCCTCCCAAAACCGCGAATACTCGAAACCACGAATGTCGAGTTCGCGAATGTGGAGGGACAACAGTACAGTAAAATGTAGGTGATATACTACTGAGAAGTGTGTTTTGAAGGGCTAAAATAGTGGCATGTAGCTGACCCACATGAACCGTTCAAATCTACTATAACGGCATATGTTACGCTGAGTCAGCTAGTTTCTGGATAAATGTGTTACGTTACTGAACCAAGGCCAGCAAGTCGGTTGCTAAAAGTATACAAGTTGTGAGTCGAGTCAGTGTATCGTTTATTGTGGAGTAGAGTCCAAGTCAAGTCATTAAAGTGACTTGAGTCTGACTGGAGTCCGAGTCAATTGACTCTGGTTAACATCACTGCTATTTTGACCATGCTCTGGTGTTGCCTGGCCACATACGTCCTAGTTTTCATCTGTGAAATGTTGGGAGGGTATGGTTACTTTCCATGCAGGATCTCAGCCACAGTTCCACCACCGAGTAAAGGCTGTTACACTCAGGGACACTTCCAGATCCAGGCAGTCTTGATTTCTCCCTCCCCAGTTCCCCAGCATGTTTCCTGTACCAAGAATACAAAATATGCTTCCAAACACCACTTCCAATAAAATAGAGCAGCAATCCTATCTGAATTGAAATGTTTGCTTGAAAATTAATCTTGTTCAGTGACCCCATGAGAGGAGTCAAGTGAGTGTCTGTTTGAGTCTTAATTTTTTAAAATCTTCACCCAGAGATAAATTTCCCTGCTTGTATTTCACACATGTGATCTATACAATGTGATCTATACAAAGTCTTACATAATGGATCGTTTCTATATCAGTTACAGCATACGTAGGGCAAGATTCTTGAACAGTTGGGAATACAGTTGACCCTTCGTATGCACAGATTCAACCATTCACGGCTTGAAAATATTTAAAAAGATTTTGCCATTTTATATAAGGGATGCCAGTTTGCTACACCATTATATATAATGGGACTTGAGCATCCATGGATTTTGTATCCACAGGAGATCCTGGAACCAAACCCCAGTGGATACCAAGGGCCCACTGTATATAGGTCCTCTTTGAATCTGGCTGGATAGTGAATATTTCCTCATTTGAAAAATTGGCTAGTTGTAAGTGTCTGAATACTTATTTGGAACATTAGTGAATGTCTCTGGACATGGATCTTGTTGTTAATTGCCATCAGGTTGACTTCAGATTATGGCAAGCTTATGAATGAGAGACTTCCACATCACCCTGTTATCAACAGCACTTCTCAGGGCTATGTCTTCCTTGATTGAGTCTACCTTTAATGCGGCCTTCCTCTTTTTCTACTGCCTTCCACCTTTCCAAGCATTATTCTCTTTTCTAAGAAGTCATGCCTTCCCATGATACATCCAAAGTATGATAGTCTCTGTTCAGAATTTTTTGGCTTCTAGTGAGAATTCAGGCTGGATTTGCTCTTGAACCCATTTATTTGCCTTTTTAGTAGTCTATGGTACACGTAGCCAAAATCACAGCAAGCATGTACACGAGTAAGGGGAGACAAGGTGTATGAAATTGTGCATAGTGTGGACAAAGTAGATAGGGAGAAGTGTTTCTGCTTTTCTCTTAAGGCCACATGCAATAACATTTCTAACTTCTTTCAAAAATGTTTTCTGCCATCCTCTTCTCCTTCTATGTATCTCTCTCTGGGTTGTCAGACTATAAACTGGAGACGGCTCCTGTAGCTTTAATGATTGTGCAGAAGAGGGAATTTCAGCAGGTGTTGCTTCTCACCTGGTTGAATGTCAAGCTGAAATTCCCTCTTCTATACAACCAATAAAGGTACAGGAGCCCTCTCCAGTTTTCAATATGGCAGCCCAGAGAGAGAGATACGTAGAGAAGAGGGTGGCAGAAAATGTTTTTGAAAGAAGTTAGAAATGCTATTGCATGTAAAATGCATGAATGAATGTTCACACTAGGGGAAAAAAGTCTTTTAAAATGTGTATGCTAGTAATGTGATACTCATTTTTCCCTACTTGTGAGTCATAAGTATAATTAAAAAATAATTATGCACTACAGATACAACACACTTTACACCTACCAACCCTGCAGAAATGTAATTTATAAGGTCCCTTGTAGGAAGCTAAATCCACAAGAATGCCAGCTCATAGTAACAGCATCCTGCAAAGGCAATATTAACAACTAATTGGAGGACCTGATTTCTGTAGGAAGGATAAATTTTGAAAAAGATATTACAAGCATCGGGGCATATGCTTTACAGGATGTTGTGAGAATAAAAGAAGATCAACATACAGCTGATGATTATGGTGATGGAGGAAATAATTGTACTGTCTATTTTCCTTTATGGGTCTGAAACATGGGTCACCTATTGCCTCCACTTATGATTCCTCGAATGCTTTCATCAGCGCTGTATATGCACAATCCTAAATATACACTGGACTGACTATGTGATGAATGTTGCTGTCCTTGAGCAAGCAGGGATCACCAGTGTTGAGGCCATGATATTGAGAACACAGCTGCGCTGGGCAGGGCACATTTCTAGCATGGAGGACCATCGCCTCCCAAAAATACTACTCTACGGTGAACTCGCCACGGGTCAGCGTAAGAGGGGTGCTCCAAAAAAGTGATACAAGGATTCCCTGTTACATCATCTCAGGCTCGGCCAAATTGATCACCAACAATGGTCCGCCATGGCCTCACATCGGGAGGCATGGAGACGCACTATCCACAATGCTGCAGCCTTATTTGAGAACTCACGCCGAACAAGTCTTGAAGAGAAACGACAACGCAGAAAGAATCACAACCCAAAAACATCACCCAAGGAGACCTTCTGCTGTGCTTTCTGCAACCAGACTTGTTTATCTCGGATTGGCCTTTTTAGTCATCAGCGCGCTTGCAGAAAGCGCGGGATAAGTCCTTCCTGAATCTTCGTTTGCGAAGAAAAGCCAGAGAGAGAGAGAGAGAGAGAGAGAGAGAGACTTATGCCTACTTCATTCCTTCCCTCTACCTATGAAAAGTCATAATTTGGAAGAGGTGGGTCAGTTTTCATGAGGGTCTGTTTGATGTGTACAGGCTCTGTTGTAAAATTGCATGAGATAGAATCCCAGATCAACAAGAATTTCATTGGTTTTGATGGTCTTAATGAAAGGAGCCTTATTTGCACCTCTCAGAATCCACTGCAACAAGAATTGTTTCTTTCCTGAAGAATTTGCTCATTAGTGAGGCTTACAGGTTGTTTTGGAGGGATAAAGCATGTTGATCTTGGAAGCTAAGCAGGGTTGGCCCTGGTTAGTACTTGGATGGAAGACCTGTGAAGCAATATCAAGTGGCTATATTTCAGAGGAAAGCAATGGAAAACCACTTCTGAGCACTCCTTCCCTAAGAAAATCCTATGAAACTCATGGAGTTGCCATAAGTTGACAAGTGACTTGAAGGGAAATGAACACAAAAAGTGTGCCGAAACTGATGCACACATTTCAAAATGCAAATGGACAACATGAGCACAATTGAAAAATTGCACACAGATTTGCTTTCTTCAGTGGGGAAAAATATATGAATTAGGTAGTATCCATGAGTAAACATGCACATTATGAATACAGTCTTTGAGAAAGACAGCCTCAATCTGATACGGAAGAAGGACAGGAAGAAAATACAGAGGGGTTCAGAGGAAATACAATGAAATTGCAATGGAGAGATTCTCTCATCCCTTTCCCAACCTGGCTTTATTAGCCGTATACTTCATGATGCTTTTAAACACAAAGAAGCTGCAGATTTATTTAAAATGTCAGGTGGCATTCATGACAGGGGAATTCAGAAGTCCATGACCAGAAATTCAATTCACTGCATCTAGTTTTCGTTTGTGGGTTTGGGTAGATATATCCCCCAGATGCTGTACGATGCCATCAGGCAAAAATGGACCTGACAGTTTTTCAAAATTCCATGTGGAGATGGGGAAGAGGAGAAAGCAGAAGGAAATGTAAGGGGAAAGAGCCAGCTCCATCTAGCTAAGAGAAGGATTCTGCTCATTCACTCCATAAACATATGGAGAATTCACTGGAGGAGATAGTGCAGCTATAATTCTTGGTTTACCTTTCCTCAAGCTGGTTACAAATCAGTTGTATTTTTCTTGTGGAACCTACTTTACCACAGTAGGAATGGAAAAGACATTTGTATCAATCAAGGATTAGTTTGGATAAATTCGTCTATTTGTGGTCTCTGAAAGTGTCTCTTCTGGTTTCTTGTCATGAGGAGTAAATTGGATTATTTTTATTAATTGTTGGAATCCTGCATGACCATTATGTACTATGTAGCATGGTAGTTACAGTGCTACATAAGGGATTTCAACCAGACTCCCCCGCTGCCACACACACACACCAGCTTACTGGTAAGCAGCCACTGGGATGAACAGGGATCCACTTCCTTGTCCACTGAGAAGCAGCTGCCTAATGTTCCCACTCCTTACTGTGAGCCAGGCAGAAAAAGGACACCTGTTGCAAATCCTCCTCACACCAGGGATTGTACACATGAGTGGGAATGGCAACATTAGGCAGCTGCTACTCAATCAACAGGGATAGATCCCTGTCGATCCCAGCAGCTGCTTACCAGTAAAATGAGTTTGGGGGACTTTCACAGTCCCTACGTAGCCCCTAAAGTAGGGGCTACATAGGGTTTGTGAATATGGAGCAGTTACGAACACATAACTTTAGGTTACATATTTGTATCTGCCCAACAGGATTCCAGCCATTATTATTTAAATATAATAATAATAATTGTTATAATAATTATTCCACCTTTTCCCCAGTTTGGAACTCAAGGCAGCTTACAACATTTAAAACTTAATAGCATACAAAAATTGAAAAGCATTTAAACTGTCATGAAATCGAAACCAGCTAAATCAAAGTAACAGTAGCAACAACAACAACACATGGAAGTCCAGTCCATTGTACAAGGCCTGTTTCCCCTGAAAAAACAATTCTTAAACACCTCCTGGAATAAAAGGGTTTTTACCTGCTTGCAGAAAGATTGAAAGGAAGGTGCCACTTTAACCTCTCTGGGAAGAAAGTTCCAGAGGCTGGGAGCAGCCACGGGGAAGGCCTTCTCCGGCTGCCCATCAGATGTATTTGTGAGAGTGGTGAGACAGAGGAAAGGGCTTCCCTAGCAGATCTCAAGGCATGGGAAGGTTCATGGGGAGAATATGGTCCTTTAATAATTTGGACCCAAACTTTATAGTGTTTCATAGGTCATTACCAGCACTTTGAATTCTACCCAGACACAGACATACAACAACCGTGTGAGCTCTGGAATAATCAGATTCTTTTAAAAAAATTATATACAGGCAAACACACATGAAATGCCAAATGTCCAAGTTGGGCTCAGGAACAGAAGAGGCACCAGAGATCATATTGCAAATATACAATGGGTAATGGAATGCACCAAAGAATTTCAAAAGAAAATCAGTCTGGGCTTTATAGATTATAGCAAAGCCTTTGATTGCATAGATCAGGAAAAACTATAGATCACTCTTAAAGAAATGGGTGTGCCATAACATTTGATCGCCCTGATGTGTAAGCTGTACTCAGGACAAGAGGCTACTGTGAGGACAGAATATGGAGAAATGGAATGGTTTTCAATAGGCAAGGGTGTCAGGCAAGGCTGCATTTCATCACCCTGTCTGTTTAACTTGTATGCTGAATATATCATATGCAAAGCAGGATTAGACTCAGAGAAAAAAGGTGTGAAAATTGGAGGAAGGAGCACTAATAATTTAAGACCTGCAGATGCTACCATACTACCGGCAGAAAATAGCACAGACTTGGAACGATTACTGAAGAAAGTCAAGGAAGAAAGTGTAAAGGCAGGTTTGTAGCTGCACATTAAGGACTTTATTAGACATCCTCCTGATAACATTCTTTTGCCAGCATAAAAAAAAATATCAATTTTTATGCCAGCAAAAGAACATCCCCCCCACCACTGCACTTACCTCCTTTCCTGGCAAAGGATCCTCCGGCAATAAACAGGAAGTGAGTGGAGCTCCATTCACTTCCTCTTTTGAAATCCCACACAATTTGGAAATTCAAAAATAAAATAAAGGCTTTTGGAAATTCAAAGATAAAACTAAAAATAAACGTTAAAAATTAACACTAAGCACCTAAACACATTTAAAAAGCTCCAAATAACCCAGGGAGGGTAAAAAAAAAAGTTCATCACTTACCTGGATGACTCGGAAGTTTTTGCGCCAGTCCGGCCACTGATGGGGTAAGTATGAGATTTAGAGGGACAGATGTATCGCATGCTAGCAATGCTGGCAAAAAAGTGGCAGGGAGATCTATTGAAGCCGTCAATTAAAAATGACACAATTTTGGTTGGTTTTAACCACGAAAGGGCGATGTCATCTGATCCACGTGCTCTTTCGTGGTTTTACAGTGTTGTGATGACACTGTATATTTTTGTGTGTGTGTCTGATAAAGTCCTGAGAAAAAAAATGACCACAGATGATTTACATAACTTTAAAGTAGATGATGAAGACATTGAAATAGTTCAAGATTTTCCATACTTTGGCTGAGACATTAATCAAAATGAAGACTGCAGTGAAGAAATCAGAGAAGGCCAGGGCTCTGTCCATACGAGGGGGAAAATGTGGATTGATGTGCACTAACGCCAATTAGAAGCAGCTTCTATTTGTCTTACTGGTTTTCTGACAAAATCACAGGCATTCGAAGGTATCTGCTTTCAGTGTCCCAACGGGCATGCCTGCGAATTACTCATATTTTTATTGTCACCAGTTGCTGCTACTGAACAGTATTTTTTTAAAAAAAGTATATTTACAGTGCGAAAATGTGATATTTTCCCTAAATAAATGTAAAAAAAAGACAAGAAAAAGGCTGTTTTGTCACCTGAGTGCACAATCGCTAAAGTGAAAACCCAAGAGGGTGGTTCTGGGCACTTGCCTTGTTAGCAAGCTCCGCCCACTGCCCATGTCCAACCAATCAGCTTCTACTTCTGCTCTCATCAGAAATGCGAATGAATGTGAACCCAATTGTCCAAACGAGCAACAATATGCATTATCTACGGAGCTTTTTAAAAACTTCGGGGGAAACAGTGAAGGATTTCCCAGTGGAGTTTATGATGGATTTGGCCCCCTCCTTCTGAATATTGCAATCTGATGTGGAATGCCATTAGGACTGGAAGGATTCACAGTGAATTCCATGTGGATTATTTTGACCATTAAGACAACCCCAAGGACTTGGAAGAGCCACTATGAAGGAACTAGACAAGATCCTGATGTGTCAAGATATATAACTGAATATTAAAGTTAGGATTTTCCTTGTTTTTTTCCCAGGCTGTGAGGCCATGTTCTGGAATAGTTTCTTTAAACTGTTCCTGAACACAGCCTCACAGCCTGGAAAAAAACCAAGGAAAATCTATGGATGCCAGCTGTGAAAGTCTTAGACTTCACAAAGTTAGGATTGTCCATGGCATTGTATTTCCCACTTCTGTGTATGGTTGTGAAAGCTGGACAGTGAAGAAATCCGATAGGAAGAAAATTAACTCATTTAAAATGTGGGGCTAGGGAAGAATTCTACGGATACTGTGGACTGCGAAAAAGACAAACAAATGGGTCCTAGAGCAAACCAAGCATGAACACTCCCTAGAAGCCACAATAACTCAACTGAGACTGATGTACTTTGGCCATATCATGAGAAGACATGACTCACTAGAAAAGGTGATAATGCTTGGTAATTATCAAGGAAGCTGTAGCCCTGAGTCTGCAAGACCTGAGCGTGGTTGGTAGAGATAGGATGACTTGGAGATCTCTTATTCATGGAGTTGCCAGAAATCAAAGTTGACTTGATGGCAGTTAACAACATCAAAACATACATAACAAAAACAAAATATATACAGTTAAAAAAATAAACTAAAAACATGCATACAAAATTTGCTTTAGTCAGTAGCAAAAAGTGGTAAAATGAGCACATTAGGAAAATGGGAAGGGGAAAAAAACTCTTGAAACCTAATATGGGACTTGAATGGAACAAGAGTGCTAATTGGATTCTGGGAAATGCAATGAAAATAAAGTTGAGAATTTTATTTTTACATCTGTACCACAAAGGGGCAGAATTTGTTCTTAGAAGAAAAGTGATGTGATAGATGTCACTATACATGCCACTTGAGCTATATGTATTGGGCTGCTAGATCTTTTCTTCTTCGTGGTCTCTGTGAATGCACACAGTGGGTTAATCCTGCGCCTGCACAGAACACTTCAGAAACTTCTAGCACCTCATTTAGAACTTTTGGGTGGTAGAACCGGCCCCCTCACCCAGGGTATATATAAGCCCGTCCCTCTCAGTTCCTTTTTTTCCGCCACATGGAAAGCACTGAAGGAACTTCTATTAGCCTCCTTGTTCTTTTTCTCCGAAATTGCACTTTTTGCTCACACTTTTGCTGACTTTGGACCGAATTTGACCACTCTTTAGCCTAAAGATTTGGATTCCTGGATCAGATTACCGGCTTTGACTCAGATTCATTCTTGTTGAATGTGCCTTCTCCTTGGATTCGACCATCATAACTGATCTACCAGCTTCTGAACTTGGTGTGGATGATCTTTTCTTTATGTTAACCTTTTACCTCCTGCTCCACTGGCTGCTGCTAGGGGGTTGTAATTGCATCTTTCCCTCCATTTCTTTTCACTGGTTAAAGTGGGGACTGAAGATGCTGTTAGCTGACCTTGTTTCTTTGCCTCTGTTAGTCCTTGTAGCAAATGGACAGGAGAAAGAGACTCAGTTTTTGGACCACTGACAAAAGGTAATGGGGAAACAGAAGGAAAGGAGGTTGGGAAATGAAACGGAGCACAAAGCAAATGTCTAGGTTGGAAAAACCAAGCTGAGACAAATTGCCTGGCGCAAATTTGCCAACCATAATAGGTTTCCATCTCATTGACTGCAGAAATGAATTCCTTGAAGATCTTGAGGCTCTGCGCTCCCTTTGGCAGGCCACAGTTTTACCAGGTCAAGGAATCATCTCCTGCCAGCAGGGATGCAAACTTGAGAATAAACTGTCTGAAAGATCATGGTTGGAGGAATGTGTTCTATTTGCCCCTGCATGCACCCAGTCTCCTGTATTGCTAGCAGCCTTTGCATATGTCTACATTACAGAGAGGTTTTCTATGGATTCCTGGGATTGGCTGATTGATTGTTTATTTATCTTTTTTTAAATTTATACCCCACCTTTCTCCTTATACAGGATCCAAAGTGCCTTCCAAAGATTTAAAAAACACAGTACAGTACATTTTAAAAAAATATTAATACAAAATGTAAAGTCGAAGGCTTTCACAGCCGGCATCCATAGATTTCCCTTGGTTTTTTTCCAGGCTGTGAGTCCGTGTTCTGGAATAGTTTCTTTCTGACGTTTCGCCTGCATCTGTGGCTGGCGTTTCTGACGTTTCTGATGTCTCTGAGGATGCCAGCCACAGATGCAGGTAAAACGTCAGAAAGAAACAATTCCAGAACACGGCCTTGCAGCCTGGAAAAAAACCAAGGAAAATCTATTAATACAAAAGTTTTTTAAAAAACAGTTAAATGTCAGCTTTCTTTAAAAAAAACCTGCAAAGTTAAAACAATACACAATTAAAACGTTGTTTTTAAAAAGGAGATAAAAACCGATTAAAAACATTTGTCGTTTGATTACATATTTGGTACTCTTTCTTTGAGAGTTCTGCTGTATCCACGCTGAACCACAGCAGTAGAGGTCTCTAGCAGAAAACTCTTAAGTCCTTAGGAAACTACATATAGTGGGCCCTTGGTATCCACTGGGGTTTGGTTCCAGGACCCCACGTGGATACCAAACTCTATGGATACTTAGGTCCCATTATAGATAATGGTGTAGTAAAATGGTGTCCCTTATATAAAATGGCAAAATCAAGGTTTGCTTTTTGAAAAAATAATTTTTAGAGGAATATTTCCAAGCCATGGATGGTTGAATCGGTGGATGCAGAATCCGTGAATACAGAGGGCTGACTGTATCTCAAGATTCCTTAGGATGTCAATTAATGTGTGATCAAAATAACTGTGTAGTGTAGATTCACTCGTAGCTCCTTAGAGAGTATCTTGGTCAGAGGTAATGCTGGGTGGCAGCAGCTGGTGGCTTCCACATCAGTGTGACAGTGAATCCACTCCAGTTTTTTGTGTCAGCTTCAGAGGAGGTGTCTGAGATGCTAGACCAGCCTGCATACTTAGTAGTGAGAAATAGGCAGTAACTCAATTCCTGTTACACTTAAAAGTAGTGAATTACAGCTACAATTAGTTACAATTACATTTAAAAAGTAATGTCATTCCTGCTTGTTACTACAAAAGGTACCTAGCTGTGTTCTCAATATCATGGTCTCAATGCTGGTGATCCCTGCTTGCTCAAGGACAGCAAGATTCGTCACATAGTCAGTCCAGTGTATATTTAGGATTGTGCGTAGACAGCACTGATGAAAGCGTTCGAGGAGTCGTAAGTGGTGGCAATAGGTGACCCATGTTTCAGACCCATAAAGGAGAATAGACAGTACAATGGCTCTATACACACTGATTTTTGTGCTTCGCCTCAGGTGTTTGTTACTCCAGACTCTTTTGTAAAGTCTTCCAAATGTGCTATATGCCTTTGCTAATCTGTGATCAATCTCTTTGTCAGTTTTGGCATCTGATGATGATTCCCAGGTAGGTGAACTGCTGAATGGACTTAAGCACAGATTTGCCGACAGCAATGTGGGGATGATGGTGTTCATCCTGTGATACAGGCTGGTAAAGAATGTACCTGTGGCTTTAATATTGTAGCCCAGTGGCTCTTAACCTTTTCTTTACCAGGGATCCCCTTTAAATATCTTTTGTTGATATAGACCCCCAAAACTTAACTCAAGATTTAAAACCACCACCACCACCACAAATAATAATAATAATAATAATAATAATAATATAATAATACAATTAAACCATCCATTAAACTATCCCTCAGAGGCACTGGTGGGGGGGGAGGGAAGACTTTTTTTTTTTGCTTCTTTCTGCAAGTTTGTGGGTGAAGTGGATTAAATTTCAATGTGCGGGCCCAGCCAGCCAGCCAACCTTTGCATTGGATCCTGCCACGTGGCTACTACCTTGCAGAGAGGTGGTGGGCCAAGCAACCTTCAAGCCTTCGTGGACCCCCTGTGAGGACATTGCAGACCCCTTAGGGTCCTTGGCCACAGATTAAGAACCACTGTTGCACCCATCAGTGCCTCTGAAGAAATAAATTGCTATCCATGGCTGCATCTGCACTGCAGAAATAATCCAGTTTGATACCATTTTAGCTGCCATGGCTCAATGCTATGGAATTCTGGGATTTGTAGTTTTGGGAGATATTTAGCCTTCTCTGTCAGAAAGCTCTGGTGCCACAACAAACTACAAATCCCAGGATTCCATATCATTGAGCCATGTCAGCTAAAGTGGTGTCAAACTGGATTATTTTCTGCAGTGCAGATGCAGCCCATGGAAGTGCATGCTAAAATGAATCAGTTCATTTCTCCTTTTTATGCTGAAAGAGACTAACACAGCTATCTCTTTCAAAACGTGTTTTTCTGGCTAAGGGTTGTTCCTTTTGTCAGTTTAAAAATTACATAAATATAACACATAGTTGATGATGCTATGTATCTTGTTCCCATGGGTCTTCTCACCTTCCAAGTTTGTAAGAAGCAGGACTGGATTTCTACACAAGCTTTCTAAAGCTGCAGTTGAGGGCCTCAGATTTAAAGGAGCCAGTTAACTTTCTGACATAGTTTAGAGCCTTTTTCACACAGCTGAGCGCCTCAGCATTCCTTAGCCTGAGCCTGACAGGAAAAGTACAATGAGGGAAACCACTTGAGGTAATGATGAACATTCATTATTCATTATTCATTAACTATCTAATGAATTATTCTAATGAATTATTCATTATTCATTAGCCATCTGTACCCCTTTGTTTTGTTGTTCCTTCAGGCATCAGAATAAAAGCACAGACACAGGCTTGTGTCTAAAATAAACTTCTATTTACTTGAGCATAATTTAGAGTATTTACAGATATATAGGGCATTCAAAAGAAAAACATCTTCCCTCTGTCAAATCCAACAAAGAACTAACTAGCTTAACTGAGCTCTGCACAACATAGCTCCTGGGCTCTGGGCTCTGAGGAAATATTGATACATTTGCTAGCTTGCTTCTGCAAAGTGCTACCAGCTAGCTTTGCAGATCTGTGCAGACTGCTACATCTCAGCTCTTTATAGAATAAATCTACTGTATGTCCCAATATCCTGACAGTTTTGTTATAAGATTTGTATTATTTCTTTCTATGTTTGATGTGTTATTATGTGTCTTCTCCTTAAATACTGTTTTATATGTGTGTTAATACAAATATTACAGATGTCCATCTGTCTGTCCCACAGTATCTGCAAAACCAATATCTGGAGTTTCAGTTGTCCATAGGACACAAAATAGGGGACACATACCATAGAGTTGTGCAGGAAAATGCTGGCAGAGGCATCCTCTCTAGGCAACTTCCAGGTCCTCCAACACAACTCTATGGTATGTTTGTACAGGAAGTCCTTTATTTTAATAGGGTTTGCTATTACTGACGGTTTCACTTATACACGCTAAGTCCAGGAACGTATTCCCGCAGATATGTGTGTGACCTGTATTTTTTTTAAAACGTTCATGTAGCATATAAAGTATGTCATCTTTTTCCCAATAATGAGACTCAAGGTGGCTAACAACATAATTGAAAACTATACGGATAAAAATCTATGCAAAAATGTTAATAAAAGCATAAATATAAACATTATTTAAAACGATTAAACAATTTGTAATGTTATAAACATTACAATTAATTTAAAAACTATATATGTCTTAAAAACAGCACCGCACATCATTGAAAGCTGGGCACAGTCAGTTTCTAAAAGTCTGGTGGCATAAAAGAGTTTAAAGTTGCTGATTGAAGGAAAGCAAAGATGGAGCCATCCTGGCCTCCCTAGGGAGGGAGTTCCAAAGTCTTGTATTACACCACACAGTTACTTGGGAGTAAACCACAATGGACACATGTAGGAGACTTGATTGAATGATAATGGATGGGAAGATAAATTTGCCCTCCCACTGCAAGTACCTACAAATAGGCATAGTTAATATCAATGGGTTGACCCTCCCCTTCCCTTAAATACAGTTCTGGGGTGACTGGTAGATGTAATTTAGTAATAAAACTACAATCGACCCTAAACTACAAGCTAATAAAAACCTCTTCTTGTAGCAGAGATTACTTGAAGATGGGTCCACACACAGTCAGATCTTTAACCAATGTTCGACCAAAGCTCAGGGCCAAACCTTGGGCTCTATAGACACAGGGCCAGCCTCCAGCCATAAAGTGGCTGATGGCACATATTTTGGCATTCCAAAACCAGAAATTAGAAAGAACACTCTTAATTGTTGAATTATATCCTTGTATCCACATTGGAAGAGAGCCGGTGTGGTGTAGTGCTATGAGTGTTGGGCTAGGACTTTGGGAGTCCCTGCTCAGCTGTGGAAACTTGGGTAAGTCACACTCTCTCAGCCTCAGAAGAAGGAAATGGCATACCCCCTCTGAACAAATCTTGCATTTAAAGAATCCCCATGATAGTCTCATTGTAGGGTTGCTATAAGTTAGAAATGATTTGAAGGCACACAACAACAAAAATTCCATGTTGGAATCCCATGCAGAAATTGAGATATAATTTGGGCTTTGGACACCTGTAAGGTATAAAAAATAAACAGTGCCCCCTTAGTCTTTTTCGGGGGGGGGGAATGGACTACTACCTTTCCAGTATTCTGGGCAGCAAGTTGCCTGTGGATGGCTCAGAAAAAAGTGGAAACAGAGTAGAATATACAAATTTAAAGTTTGTTTAAGGACAGCTGAATCAAATGTAACTTGAAAGCAGAATCTAGCGAGAACCCCATCAATAGTGGAATGACTTCTGTGTCAAAACTTTGCCTGGATTTTTTTTTTTTAAGTTTGCCTTCCTTGGAAAGAAAAGATCCCCAAAGCACCCTGGACCACCTCCTAGGAATACAACAAACAGTATTAGCCAAGTTAACATTTGCGGAGGAAATTCTCCCTCTCCCTGAAATCTTCTTGGCAGTGACAACTGGGTGCTTCCATGTCAGTAAGATGATGGATCCGCTCCATGTTTTAGGCTGAACATGAAAGGAGTTATCCAGAGAACTGTATTGAACCTATATATTTGTTAAGGGAGGGGATTGGGTTCATCATCTTGAATAGCTTCATTAAAATTGGACCCAAACCCAGGCTGGAATGTCTGCCTCATTGACATGGAAACTATCGCCTGCTACTTTCTTCTAGGTCAGTTTGATTTCATTTCCACCTTCCAAAATGCCAAAGAAATATTGGGCCAAAATATTCATTGCTAAAAGAGATGTCCCAAAATTGATCATGTTGATGGTAAAGTTTATTTTCTTCAAGGAAATAATGCAATATAATATATGTAAACTTCAATTTTTTAAAGGCTATTTTGGTTACTCCTTTACCCAGCCTCTAAGAACAAAGAACAGCAAACGTGCTAATTATTTTTTATTAACTTTTATCCAATGGCCTAACTTTTCTTCAACCTCTCTGCAATAAATTAACTACTTTAAATGAAAGTATTAACTGAATAAAAAGACAGGGCATTTCTTTTCTAGCCTACTGGATAAAGATCTTCTTAATTTTAGGAGCAATAATTTATTATACATTTCTTCAATAGCTTACATGATTTAAACGAATTAGCCTTTGAGAACTATGCTAATTTCTGTGAATTAATTCAAAGCTCATGAACTAATTTGATGATTGTGCTAATTGACTTTAATTTTATACTGGTGTTTCCTTCAAATGGAAACTGTCTGGGCAAGAAAATGGACAGCACAATCACATGCTTACATTATGCTGGGATTGGAGAGATGTGTACCCAAAGTGGGATTAAGCCAGGACGAACAATACATGTTTTTTATTAGTGGGATACTGAGATGCTTCACCCTTCTGAACACATGAACTGAAAAGTCAGCTGCAGAAGGGCAGGAAAAGCCTTGGCCTGACCTAAAAGGAAAACACTGAAGTAATTAGGTCAGCTATGCTGACTAACAGCTAGCTTTAAATGAGCATTTCCTGTTATTAAAATTTCTGTTGGACTTGTTTTGATGTTTCTTGCTCTTTGGGCTTCTGGACTTTGGCTTGTTTTTTGGATTATCCTCTTTTGTGATCTCTGACTAGCATTGGATCCTGCTCAGGCTGCCTTTTGTGTTTCAACCTTGAACTGCTTTGACCACATTTGTGCTCTTTCAGACTGGGTTGGTTTCTCCTCTGTCTGTTCTTTGTAACTACAGGAACACTCATCTGGCCAATTGTTGCTCTTAAACAGGATACAGGTTTGTGAAGAAAATCCACCAAGTGTCCCAGTTTGTGAATCATTGGGCCTTACACTGCAGAAATACAGTAGTTTGACACCACTTTATCCACCATAGTTCTGTTGTTACCCAAATTGTGTATGGGTCCATGGGGACTTTTAACTGCTGTGGCTGCCACCTGTGGAATTCTGGGGTTTGTAGTTTAGTGAGGCCTAAGAGCTCTCTGGCTCAGAATTCTAAGTGCCCCTTCCTAAACTGCAAATCCCAGGATTCCACAGGAAGCGGCCAGAGCAGTTAAAGTGGAATAGTAGCGCTATAACAGTGTAGTGTGATATTGTCCTATGACTCTGAAGACCAGGGTTCAAATCCCTGCTCAGTCATGGAAACTCACTGGGTGATCTTGGGCAAGTCACACTCTCTCAGCCTCAGAAAACACCATGATAGGTTCACCTTAGGGTCTCCATAAGTCAGAAATGACCTGAAGGCACACAACAACAACAACAACAACAACAATGTAAAATAATACTTTTTTTCTTTGCTTCCTGGAGAGAAGATTGGCTAAGGTGCATAGATTCTGGCATGATATTGGGTAGGGTGGGCCACTGTATTGGGGACTGAATGCCCGGAAAGTGTAACAGAGCATTCCCAGCATCCACTGAACCCCCACTGCAAAGAGGATCATCCTTCACTTTGCTTCACAACTTTGGCTCGCTGTGAGGAGTGCTTTTATATCAAATTGGGCTAATCTGACTTTAAAGGCCATCCCAGAGCAACCAGGAAATAAAGTGCACATAGTGACCTAGTCATGCACTCTATGACATCGTCTGAGACGGCTATGGATCATGCTTAGGAAGGGCCCCCATTAAAACTCTTCCATAAATTCACACCTGGATGAATTTCCTGTATCTTATCTAAAATGGCAAACCTAGTTCTCTTTGGGTCTCCAGGAGAGACAGGTATCTTAAAAACTTCAAACATACAGAAGGAAATCCATTGCTATGCAGATTAAGCTAACTTTCCTGCATCCTGAGACCAAAGAGGGTCTGCCTGCCAATCACAGAGATAACCAAATTCACCCCAATCTTCCAAATCCTGAGTATTTGGTATTCCTCTGCAAACACTTGAGAACTATTTGAAACCAAATGTTTCTTTTGTTCACCAAGCGGCTTCAAAGGAGTATTTTCCTATTTAAAAAAAACACAAAAAACTTGGAATCTTATGTTCTTTGGTTCAGTCCCATTTTCCAACTGAATCCATGATGCTTCCTCCTCTAACCCCCACTTCTTCCAAATTAACCTCCCGGACCATGAAACTGCTACTCGAGCGTAACACTGCTTTTCCGGAGATAGAAGCTGCAGTATTTCCCCCCGCCTAGCTTTTCCTTTATAACTACGTTCCTGCCTTACTCTGAGTCTTGCTTTGATTGCTAATTGAGTGCATGGGGTCTATGAATGGTATTGTTTTTCAATAAAGTTCCATCTGTTTATTCTGGAACATAGTCTCACATGTCCTTTCTCTGCTCTACCCGTATATACAGGGGTATAAGGTCCTGCACGTATGCAAACCTCTCGTATGCCCTTTGAGCTGCTTCTAATTCCTCACTGAAGCCAAAAGATCTTGAGTGGGATTACCACTCCCATGAGAAAATCACATAACAGAAGCTAACCATGCCACATGATTAGGGGAGTGTAAAATTGGCCCCAGTTTATAACCACAAGTTGCAACTTCTGGTATGTTTGAATTGCCTACCCTACCACATTTCATAGATGAAAACCAGGACACATGCAGCCAAGCAGCATCAGAGTTTGCTCAAGATGGCAAAATTTACTAATGAAAAGGAACACACAAATGAGGAGAGGCTGCAGCCATTTTCTTTTGCCAGAGCTTACTGGGAAGGGCAAGACCCCCCCCCCGAGTTAATTAATTAAGTACAAACTACTTTTGCATTTTGAAATCAGTTTGAACCAATTGAAGTAAACTGAGGACAACTTGGGAAAGAAGGAAGAGGAGAGAGAAACTGGGACATTTTAAAAGCAGCTGGAAAAATGGGATGACATAAAATAAATTGGTTCTGTCCCTGCTAAATTAGGACAGTTGGAGGGTATGAGTGTGGGATGTGTGAATCGGCTCCAATAAACTTAGAGGCCTCGTGAATTGTGACTGACATTTTTGGTTGTTTGGAGAGCATTCTTTACCCCCTGCTTTGGTGGGCCATGCAGATTGGTGGGGGGCATGTGGAGTGCAATAAGTGGTTGGAAACCACATGAGACCCTTTGGGCTGCACTCAGGCCTATCCATGGTGTAGAGAAAGTGGCTAATAATGCTGAAACCTGGGACCATTCAATAAAACTGAATGGTAGAAGATTTAGGAGGGCTAAAAGGCAAGACATTTCTACATAGCATAAAAACTACGCTCTCTTTATTCTTAGTTCACCAGAAATTTTCTGTAAAACAGGAGTGTCCATGTTTGAAGGGTCGGAGAGCTAATTTGAGATTCTCTGAAGTTAACATGTGCCATTCAGTTTGGCTGGAACTGAAACCAAAAGTCATATTTAGTCATTCCTGGTTATTTTTTCCTTTGCTTTTTGTCTGTTTCCAGGGTGGTCTCCCACTGAAACAGCGTTCAGTTATACTTAAATACACCTAGACCATTTTTGGCTGAAAATAGTGCTTTTTTGGCTACATTTTTCATATTCCCAGGGGCTTTCGGGGTGTGTCTGTGGATGTGCATGTGGGAATCCTGCATGTATCCCTTGTGGGCTGCATGGAGCCTGTGGGATAAACAATTTTCAGTCCCACCCAGGAAATCAAATTAAGACTGTCAGTAACTACTAGTCCAGTGCTATTCAATGTCTTTATAAATGACTTGGATGATGGAATAGAGGGCATGTTTATCAGGTTCGCAGATGACATCAAACTAGGAGGGGTAGTTAATACCCCAGAGGACAGGATCACAATTCAAAATGACCTTAACAGATTGGAAAGCTGAGCCAAAACTAACAAAATGAATTTCAACAGGGAGAAATGTAGGATATTACAATTGGGCAGTAAAAATGAAAAGAACAGATATAGGGTGGGTGACACCTGGCTTGATGGCAGTACATGTGAAAGAGATCTAGGATTCTTAGTGGACTACAAGCTGAACATAACTCAGCAGTGTGATGCAGCAGCTAAAAAAGCCAATGCGATTTTGGGCTGCATCAATAGAAGTATAGTGTCTAGATCAAGGGAAGTAATAGTGCCACTCTATTCTGCTTTGGTCAGACCTCACCTGGAATACTGTGTCCAGTTCTGGGCACCACAATTCAGAAAGGATATTGACAAGCTGGAATGTTTCCAGAGGAGGATGACCAGGATGGTGGGAGGTCTGCAAGCCATTATGCCCTATAAGGATCAGCCTAGGGAGCTGGGTATGTTTAGCCTAGGGAAGAGAAGGTGAAGAGGGGACATGATAGCCATCTTTAAATATTTGAAGGGATAATCATACTGAGGATGCAGCAAGCTTGTTTGCTGCTGCTCCAGAGACTAGGACATGGAGCAATGGACTCAAACTACAAGAAAAGAAATTCTACCTAAACATTAGGAGGAACTTTGTGACAGTAAGAGCAGTTCGGCAGTGGAATGCACTGCCTGGGAGTGTGGTGAAGTCTCCTTCTTTTGAGGTTTTTAAACAGAGGCTGGATGGCCATCTGTTGGGAGTGCTTTGATTGAGTATTCTTGCATAGCAGGGTGTTGGACTAGATGGCCCTTGTGGTCTCTTCCAACTCTACGATTCTATGATTCTAGTCATTAGGTAAATGAACTTTCAATTTCAAGGCCTAGCCCTAATTTTCTGGTCTTCACAACAATAAAGAGGAATCTCAGGGTGAGACCATTGCCTTGGAAAGTGTGTGCATGTATATTTTTCTTCATTGTTAGACATAGTGGGTTTTGTCAACTGATTGGCTTGCTTTATGCAACTGTGATTGATTTTTAATGTATCATGCTTAATGACATCAGCTGCAATGACTAAGAAGTCATCCCTAGGTCTCTGGTTTTGGCCCTGAAATCTCAGGGTCTGGGAGAGTCCTGACATTGGAATCCTAAAAGGCAGCATGCTTCTGAATACCACTCTGCATGTAACCGTTGGAGAGGCCTGTATTGCTTTCATATATCATCCAACTGTCCCAATTAGGCAGGGACAGTCCCAATTAATCCTCTATTGTCCTAGTTTTTCAGCTGCTTTGAAAATGGCCTAGTTGCTCATTCCTCCTCTGCTACCAGCTGGAACACCCCCAACTTGCTGAGCCCCCAATAATTGGCAATGTTGACCTGATCCTCCACGTAAACTGCAGTAGACCAGGAACCCATGAAAAATCCCAAAAGACACTTACTGGAAAAAGGCAAGACATGCATTGCTTTAGGGAGAGGCCATGAAAATGTTCAAATCTTCAGGTAGCACAAAGGTCAAGCCAGACCTCAGGAAATGTTTCCTGAAGATACCCAGGGTTAGACGATGATCCCTTCATCAATAGCTAAAGGTAATAATTGTTTGTAAATAATACCTTTCCTGTATCCTTAACTTGCAAGCGAGGAGGTAACTCATGCTATTCAATTCAACCAAATGGCCCATTATAGAATAGTTAATGTATCTGGAGAACCATTGTTTAATCATGGGACTCTCCTGGAAAGCATTGTTTCTCACTCAAAATCACATCCCCTCAAGGCTCATTTTGGGGTATAAATACAAGCCCCAAACTGCACCTCTTTGCACGTAGCCACCTGTACTTCTCTCTGTGCTGCCAATTTGCTGTGTGCCCTTAGAGCCCCCCTCCCGAGACCCCAAAATCTACAGGACAGTTTGTATCGCCCACAACATCCTCCTTCTATTCGCCTATCCAAACATTTCCCACTTTATTCCATTAGTCTTATGTGAATGCTTCTTGTGTGACTGTGTGCATGATTGGTGTTATTTCTTAATAAAGATCATCATTAATGTTACATTTTGTGTGTGTTCTGTCCAGGCTAGTACTGTTATACAAAGGCAATCCCTCCAAGTTTCCCCCTCTTGCATTGCTAAGCTGAGTTACTGGTATTGCTCCCCAAATATAAATCTAGTGTGGAATTTCCATGTCACTAGGGGCACTCCAAAAAAGCGATACAAGGACTCCCTGAAACAACATCTCAGGCTTGGCCCAATTGATCACCAACAGTGGTCCGCCCTGGCCTCACATCGGGAGGCATGGAGACGCATTATCCACAATGATGCAGCCTTATTTGAGAACTCACGCTGAACAAGTCTTGAAGAGAAATGACAACGCAGAAAGAATCACAACACGGAAACATCACCGAAGGAGACCCTCTGCTGTGCTTTCTGCAACCGGACTTGTTTATCTCGGATTGGCCTTTTTAGTCATCAGCGTGCTTGCAGAAAGCACAGGATGAGTCCTTCCTGAATCTTTGTTTGCGAAGAAAAGCCAGAGAGAGAGAGTGTGTTTTAGGGTAACACATGTCTATTCATAGCCTCATTGAGTTCAAAAGGACTTATTCCTGTACAGGGTTGGTAAAGTAGGCAATGTAATTGGGCTCACCTCTGAGTAGACATATATAAAGAATGTCAGGAAAACTCAGAAGACTCTGTACAGTTGTCCCTTCATATTCGCTGGGGTTTGGTTCCAGGACTCCCCCGTGGATACCAAAATCCGTGAATACTCAAGTCCCATTATATGCAGTGGCACAGCAAAATTGTGTCTCTTATATAAGATGGCAAAAACAAGGTTTGCTTTTTGGATTATTATTTTTTTAAGAATATTTTCAAGCCGTGGATACTAAATCTGTGGATACAGAGGGACAACTGTACTTCCAAAAGCCCAGAAACACTCTGGGGTTGTATTTCCTTTTCCCTTCTTTAATTCAATTCTTCCTTTAACCCACTGCAAAATATGAGCAGGGGCAGGGAGAAGACAACAATGTACCTCCATGCAGTCCAACAGATGAGGACAATTGCAGTAATGAATAATAGAACCACTCTGTTAAAACTGTGTCACTTAGGGCAGAACAAAGCAGGTTTAGCTTACAATTGTTGTCAAAGCAATAACAGAAGGAGGAAGAAAAAGCAGAAAGGATAAACAGCATGGAGAGTCATAAATCCTTAAACAATTTTACATTTACTGCTGGGAAAACCAAAAGGAGCATTGAAGGAATATGTTTTTTTCAAAATATGAATCTTGCTATTTGGTCACAAATGAGACCTCTAAGGTAACGAATGCATCATGAAGCAATTGCCAAAAAAAATAAAAATAAAAAATAAAATAAATTAATTAAACTGTGCAATAACTGTACTGTAGCACATTTTTATCATGAGCAAATAAACCTTGGAGGAGACTAATTCAGACAGCATTCTAAACCAAATGCAGGGGATACAGGGCTTTCTTGAAATTGTTGGAAGCATTTGCTCCAGCTAGGGAGAAGTTGTGTGAGTCTCAATGATACTCAGCAGTATAGTTACAGTAGAAGGCAAAATGAAAGCACCCCCCGCCAATGAGAATACAGTTGTCCCTCCGTATTCACAGATGTAGTATCCATGGATTTAAGTATTCACGGCTTGAAAATATTCTTAAAAAAATAATAATCCAAAAAGCAAAGCTTGATTTTGCCATCTTATATAACGGACACCATTTTGCTATGCCATTGCATATAATGGGACTTGAGTATTCACGGATTTGGGTATTCACAGGGGGTCCTGGAACCAAACCCCAGCAATTATGAAGAGATAACTGTACAGTCTAGACACCCAAAGAAAAGGAGCAGGGAAAGTGCCCAAAGGAGTGTGCAGAGCAAATAGAAGAGGCATGACCTCACCACGAATGCTGTGTACAGTTCTAGGCACCACAATTCAAGAAGGATGTTGACAAACTGGAGTGTGTCCACAGGAAGGTGACCAAAATGGTAAAAGATCTAGAAACCATGCCTTATAAGGAGTGGCTTAGGAAGCTGGACATGTTTAGCCTGGAGAAGAGAAGGTTAAGAGCTGGCATGATAGTTATGTTTAAACATTTGAAGGGATGACATACTGAGGATGGAGCAAGCTTGTTTTCTGCTGCTTGAGAGACTAGGACACAGAAAAATGGGTTCAAACTATAGGAAAAGAGATTCCATCTAAATGTTAGAAAGAATGTTCTGACAGTAAGAGCTACTTAGCAGTGGAACACACTGCCTTGTAGTAAGGTGGAGTCTCCTTTTGAGGTTTTTAAACAGAGGCTGGATGGCCATCTGTTGGGAGTGCTTTGATTGTGTGTTTCTGCATGGAAGGGGGTTGGACTAGATGGTCCTTGTGGTCTCTTCCAACTGGATGTCTCATTCTCTGCAAGTGTAAATGAGAGGTAGGGTGGGACTGCATTTTTGCCACATCTTTGGCCCCCCTGAGCTATTTTATTCCCCAGAGATGTCTTTTTTTTTTTTTTGTAAAACATGAAGGTTGCTGAAAATGGCCTCTTCTTGGCCTACAATGGCCAAGGGTGCAAAAGCATGGTGAGAATGCCCCTCTGAACAACTAGGGGAGATTTGGAGGCAGAAAATTGATTGATTGATTGATTGATTGGTGCAGAAGGATGAAAGGTTAATGTGGCCCCTACAGTTACCCACCCCAGGTTCTGTGGGCCCTTGGGATCCATTCCAACTCTGAGTCTTGTCCAAGATCTGTATCTGAGGAGGTGCTGTGGCATTCCTGACAAATGGCTGCACAGCTTCTGCTTCAATGCTTCCAACAGCCCCAGTTCATCCTCTGTCATCTACCTTTTCAACTGTCTTTCGAACTGTCCCAGTTTCTATCTTCTCCTCCCACCTTTCCCCTTTGTCCTCAGCTTACTTCATTTGCTGCAAACTGAGGCCCTGTCTATACAAGACAAAAAAAAGAAAAAAAAGAACCCATGGTAAATCGCAGCAACTGCAATTTGTCTTAATGTTTTTTTGGCCCCCAAAAGCTTTGCATACAGTTAAGATGGCAGCAGCCATGAATGAATTACTCATGTTTTAACTTACCTGAATTTTTTTTAAAAAATCCTATGTGATAGAGTGATATTTTGCTTTTATTTAAAAAAAAACAACAACACCTCAACGTGTGTAGGGCTCCCAAACCAACCAAACTATTTGGGGTCACAAGGCATAAAATCTAATTTTGGAGCATCTACTGCCTGAGGTGGTCATCTCCTCCTGCCTAGTGACAGAACTGGTCTTGAGTCTGGCTGTTTTGGGGATATTAGATGGGTGAAAGGTGACAACTTTTCTCCAAGAGTATTTTTACTGTGCTTGGTGGCAGGATAGAGCAGAAGCCAGAAGCTACTGTGTCAGGTCATGATATCAGTTTTTTCTCAAGCTAGCATAGTATAGCGGTTTGAGCATTGGACTATGACTCTGGAAATCTGGGTTTGAATCCCCACTCAGTCATGGAAATCCATTGGGTGACCTTGGGCAAGTCACACTTTCTCAGCCTCAGAGAAAGCCAAAGGCAAACCCCCTCTGGACAAATGTTGCCAAGAAAGCCCCATGATAGCTTTGCCTTAGGGTTGCCGTAAGTCAGAAATGACCTGAAGGCACACAAGAATAACCAGCTTCTCTCACCTCAAGCTGCTTTCTTCATTGTGCACAATTTCTCATATCAACCCTGCAGCCAAAACACATGCTATGAACAGGTATGCAGTCTGACTGCTTGCAGCCCTCTACATTTCAATGATCAGCAATTTGGCTACATTTAATTTTGCGTTTAACATCTTGGTGTATTTCTGTGTTTTTAATTATAAAGATGAACCGAAAGGCAGTTGGATATTTGAAGCATTTTTAGAGATCTTATCCATATTATTAATTTTAATGGATTAGCCCTAGGGCCGTCTTCTGGAGTTTTACTAAGAACTCTTTTGCTCTATTATGGAAAAACTCTCCCCCCCTGCCCCCAGGATCTAAAGCTGCCTGGAAGTGCCTAAAATTTAATTTTACATGAATAGGTGTGAGCAGGGTAAAATGTATTTGTTCTGACTGGGAGTAGCTCAGAAAATTTTACAAAGATCCTTTAGATTCATGGGGAGTGGAAGAGAGCATTTGCTGATTTTGTTTTGTGAGACAGCCCCTAGATTGTCACTGCAGCCTCATCATAAAGGGACCTGCAGTTTAACCAAGGAAAAGAATTACTGTTGCTAGCAAACGAAAAAAGGAAGAAAGAAAAAATTAAACCAGATGGACATCTAAAAGACACTCAGTATGCTGAGAATCAATGAGTGATAAGAGGGGTTCTCTTTCTGTCCATGACTTAGGACAAGGATAAAGCTGGAAGGGAGATTTTGAGTCAGAGTTGCCTGTAGTTGCTGTAGGGACTGACAGACTTTATCTCCCTGCATGAGCCTGCCCAGACCATGAGATTCACAGTAGAAGCCCTTCTCTCAGTCCTACCACCTTCACAGTTATGGTTGTGTTACAGAAATTGCTTGGGGCCCATGGGGACCCCTAATGTTCTAATATTAATTTGGGGAATTTTGATTAACTTAACTTGGCATGCAAGAGGCTGGGCAATGGTGGGATATTTTAACTTATATGTAGTAATGGAGGGGACTTCAGACACTCACACAAGGCTATCAAAGATAGTTGGAAGTATTTGGACAGAAGAATAGAGTAAGGGAGTTGTGGGTTATACTGTACTGATCCTGCAGAGCTGAGATCTCAAAGTAAACTGGCAGAGAGGAGTTCCAGATGGCAGAATGGTGACAGGAACTGACAGGGAGCCAGAAAGCAGAGGACCAGACTTCACAGTCTGATGTGGAGTCCAGAGGAAGATGTACTATGCTCCTGTCTACACAGACTGACATGAAGTCGATAGCAAGGGGATCTGTGCACACTTGGTTGTGTTTTAGGGTGATATTTGTATGCAATCATTCCCCTGAACGGATAGGATTTTGAGTGGAAGACAGTGTTTCTTGGAGGTTCCCAGTACTAGACAATGGATGTTCTGTAAGAGTTAACGGTAGTTAGTTGGAAATATTACAGCATTCTCTTTTTCCCCACACTCTCTTGCTCTTAGAGTGAGAGGGTAATAGGTAGAACATGTGACCTAGGGCACCCATTGGTCTTGTTGTATAAATAAATGTGTCCCTTCTCAGCTACTATAGTTAGCATGCCTGTCTGTCTAGCCCTTCTTCTTGGGCAGCCATCTTCTTCTTCTGTTCTCTACTGGTGAATCAAGATGGACTCTTTCTCCTTCACCCAATTCATTAAGTTAGTTAGGATTTAGGCCTTTTATGTACAGTATGTATATTAATATCCTTTAGTAAAGTTTCTTAAGTTATTTACAGTTGTCTCTCCATATCCATGGATTTGGTATCCACCGATTTAAGTATTCACAGCTTGAAAATATTCTTAAAAAAATAATAATCCAAAAAGCAAGCCTTGATTTTGCCATCTTATATAAGGGACACCATTTTGCTATGCCATTGCATATAGTGGGACTTGAGTATTCATGGATTTGGGTATCCAGAGGGGTGGGTCCTGGAACCAAACCCCAGCGAATATAAAGGGACAACTGTAATTTGAAGCTGCATGTCTTTCTTTTTTGTCATACATAGTTCAGGGCAAAGCAATTACATTTGAGCCATGTCTCTTTAAAATGCTACTCTGCTAGAGGGAAGTTAACATAATTTAACTTCACAGAGTTTCTAAGACAGGGACACTAATTCCTTTACATAGTAGGTGCTGTATTTGAAAATGAATAGGAGCAGGCAAGGTTTTTTGTTGAAAGAGGATGAGGGAAGGAAGGACCCATTTTACAAGCATCAAGGACTCTGCTATCATTGAGTGGATGACTCACCTTCGGGTGTTAAGTTCTGACCTGAGTTTTTGGTTTTGGGGAATTTCCGAAGGCCCCTCCCTTGGTCACGCATGAAACCCGACTTGGCATTAGGGGGTCCCTGGTTTACCTGCAACCACGTGGATGGCCACATTGAGCCAAATTATTAAATATAGACAATTATTAGATATTCCAAGATGGGGGCTATCAGGGTAGGTAACAGTTGGTGGGAACATGAGATAGAGAGCCTTCTTGGTGGCTTCTCCTAGACTTTGAAACTATTTCTTTAGGCTAGAATAGCCTCCTCCTTGCTCTCCTTCCATTGGCAGATGAAGATATTTATTTAACAGTCTTTTAGAAATGAAGGTTATTAAGGAAAGGACTGTAAGAGTGTGAGGTATGTTTTTAATTTGTACAGGGCATTCCCCATATCCGCAAAACCAATTTGCCACCGTTTCAGTTATCCACAGCTGGGGAAAAAGGGACACATACCATAGAGTCACACTGGAAGATGCCTAGAGAGTTATCCTCTCTAGGAATCACTAGGTCGGCCAATGCAACTCTATGGTTGCCAGAAGTCCTTTATTTTAATAGGGTTTGCTATTACCCATGGTTTCACTTACAGATAGTAAGTCCAGAAATTACAAGGGCCTGTACTATTTTAACTGTATATAGAGGTGGCTTTAGAGAAAATGGCAGCCTCTAATCAGCAGCCGGTAGAAGGAGGGCCAGTACTGAAAAACAGTTTGCTGTTGAAACAAAACCAAACCCCCAAAAGGTTGCTTATTCCCACCTTTTGGCCTTTGGCTTCTCTACATGTTGGGCTCAGAGTCTTCAAAGCTCTTTAACAGGCTAGTGTTTCCTTTCTGCAGCAAGCTGTGCTTAACCTCCTGGGGTAGACCATGAGAAGACAGTGTCTGCTGGTTTTGCTACTTAGATTCTGCTGAAATAAATGAATTTGTTTTGGCTGCAAGCCTTGACAAACAGAGAAATCTCATCTCCTTCCATTATAGAAACACCAGCCTTAAAGTCACTTGAGTAAAGTAAAGGAAGAAACCTTATTGCATTTACACAATTCATCATGTCAGCAACAACAACAACAGCAAATGTGAGCCAGACCAATAAAGCATCTGTGAAATAATAATATTATTAGGTACAAGTAACAGAATTAAATTGATAAAAATTGCTGTAAACCTCTGGCCCAAATGACAAGCCACATCCATCATGTGTGTGTGTGTGTGTTTAAAGTATGCTTAACATTGCCACTTTTAATGTGGAGGAAAAACAGCTGTGGGGCACAAACAAGTGTAATACCCCTGATCCAGGTTGGGGGCTGGTGTCATTTTTCCATTAAAAATGCTTCTTTCAGCTATTATTGGAGTCCAAAGGTGCTTCCTAATTCAAACAGCCCTTTTTGCCATGTGTGGCCAATGGCTCTGTTATTGTATAGCAGCAATTTCACATTGGGCTTTAATGGAACCACAGGTCCTATAAATCAGGAGTGGACAAAATGGGGCCCTTGTGCCCCATTTTTGCAGCCCCTAGAGCCCCCCCCCCCGAGTTGGAGAGTGCCCTCCAACACTCTCATTTTTTTAAAAAAAAGATTGGTGTGATTTTTGGGCAATTGTTGCTCTAAAATCATGGGAAAAAAACACCAAACACATGAAAAAATACAAAAATGCCTCCCAGAGGCACTCCAGAACCCCTGTGCTACCCCAAATACCCCAGTTTTCTTCTGCAGCCACTCTCAAAACGGTGACAAGAATAGACACACCTTCACTTCCAATTGCAATTTTGAGAGTGTTTTCCTCTGTGGTACCTCTCAAAATGGTGAGAGGAAGTAAAGGTGCATCTGTTCCTGTGGCCATTTTGAGAGGAGCTGCAGAAGAAAACAGATATTTGGGGGATGTGGGGGCCACAGGGAGGCTGGAGAGGAAATGCCCCCCATGGCCCCTGTGCAGTTGCCCATCTCTGCTGTCTAAATGTTAACGGCTCCTCCGGGTCTTCCAGGAGCTATTCAGGTGCTGAACCCTATTCTCAGCATAGGTTCAGCATTTGGATAGCTCCTTCAACACCTGGAGGAGCTGCTAACAGTGAAGGTGGTTGCTGTTAAAACTGAGAATGGAGTCCCCACCTTAGAACAAGGAAGCTAATAGCTGCTTTGCTTGGGGCGGGGCAAATAACACTGTGATTAAAGTAACGTGTGATATGGGCACCCTAAATGCAAATCAACTCCTTCTGTGACACTGGATAGCTGTTAATGTTTGGCCATGATGTTGACAAAGACTCTAAAACCTATCTCTGTGGTGGCAGACACCATGCTTACTAAAGTATTCTGCAAGCACATTGTTGGTGGCTGAATGGTTTGCTCTGGCACAGACTACACTTGGACAGTAAAAATGAAATGCATAGATATAGGATGGGTGACACCTGGCTTGATGGCAGTACATGTGAAAGGGATCTAGGCATCTTAGTGGACAGCAAGTCAGCAGTGTGATGTGGCAGCCAAAAATCTCAATGTGATTCTAGGCTGCATCAATAGGAGTATAGTGTCTAGATCAAGGGAAATAATAGTGCCACTCTATTCTGCTTTGGTGTCCAGTTCTGGCACCACAATTCAAGAAGGATATTGAGAAGGTGGAACGTGTCCAGAGGAGGACACGTTCAGAGGAGGGTGACCAAAATGGTGGGAGATCTGAAAGCCATGCCCTATGAGGACTGGCTTAGGGAGCTTGGTATGTTTAGCCTGGAGAAGAGAATGTTAAGAGAGGACATGATAGCCATGTTAAAATACTTGAAAGGAAGTTATATTGAAGAGGGAGCAAGCTGCTCCAAAGACTAGGAGCAATGGATTCAAACTACAGGAAAAGAGATTCTATCTAAACTTTAGGAAGAACTTCCTGACAGTAAGAGCTGTTTGGAAGTGGAATGTACTGCCTTGGAGTGTGGTGGAGTCTCCTTCTTTGGAGGTTTTTAAACAGAGGCTGGATGGCCATCTGTTGGGAATGCTTCGATTGTGTATTCCTGCATGGCAGGGGGCTGGACTGGATGGCCCTTGTGGTCTCTTCCAACTCTATGATTCTATGTGCTGAAAATATCAGGGGGGCAGATCTCTGGTCATCTACCGAGCACTTGGCCATGGCATTCTTGGCTATGAACTCCCAGTGTTTAATGTCCTGGATGTGAATTGCTCTCCTACCTCCATCACCATGCAGTGACTGATGGTGGTTTTCCTTAGCAAACCTATCTCACTGGCCACATTGTAGTGAGAGACACGGATGTGGCCACCCATGATATTAACCTGGATAGAATGGTTACACTATAAGTTACTCTCTAGCTGTGATGGAACCAAAACCTGGAGTGGCACTGCACCTTACCATTTTCTGCAGGATTGTCCATGCTTATATTATTAAAACCAGAAGACAGCAGACAAAAATTGGGAGTTTTTCAGCTGTAGCACGGTTTTAAAATATGCTACTAAATGAAGACTGTGTCTGAAAGGTCTTTGCTATTCTCCTTCTTTTGACGTTGCTGCAGTGAGACTGAATTAAGGGAGTCTGAAGGCTCCCATGGAAGGTCTGCTTTGGCACATGAGCTGAACAGCTATAGCACTTTTGTTCTAATAGTAGAGTTTTGATTGCTCGTTTGAGAAAACATAAATAGCCTTTCCTTTTTCTACATGCTTTTTTCAGGAGTGCTGCCAACAATTGTTGGATCAAAAGAACCCAATGACAACAGAGGCCTTATCCAACAAGCATGCTGATAGATTATAAGACTTCACAAGTATACTTGTGCTGTTGTCAGAGGGGGTGGAAGTTGCTCTTTTATCCCCACTTCCTCCTTGGAGCACAAGAACAGGCAATGGCTTCCAGGCATGGCTCCATTCTCCCGACCATTGGTTGGGTTCAAAGCTGTGCCCAGATTAGTTTTCCCTCGTCTTGTGCAGTTAGAGATGAATCAGACTCTGCCAGCAGGATAAGGTTGTTCTGTCTTTGTTGAGTGCTCATATGGGATATTACACAGGACTAATGGCCTAGCTGGCTTGTACATTCTGGAATTGTTCAAGAAGTCATTTTTTTTTAAAGCTCTGGCCACACGTTCCCCATCCATAACTTAGAGCAGGGGTGAGCAACCGTGGTTAGGATGGTGTATTACGCTCCAGTCAGCAAATGTCCCAGGAATCAAGTGGTTGGAATGCACAAGTCGTCCAGCTAGAGTAGTGGTTCTTAACTTTTTCTTTACCAGAGAACCCTTTAAATATCTTTTGTTGCTGTGGACCTCCAAGATTTAACTCAAGATTTAAAACAAAACAAACAAGCACAATAATACAATTACACCACCCTTTAGAGGCACTGGGGAGGGGAGGGAGGACTTTTCTCCTGCTTCTTCCTGCAAGTTTGTGGCTAGAGTGGATTGAATGGCAATGTGCAGGCCAAGCCAGCCAACCTTTGCCTTGGCTCCTGTCATTTGGTCACTCCACTGCAGGGAGGTGATGGGCCAAGCAGCCTTCAAACCTTCATGGACCCCCCTGTGAGGACATCACAAACCCCTGGGGGTCCCTGGACCACAAATTAAGAACCACTGGAGTAGTTGATTTAGTCCAGGTCAGTCACAAGGTGTCCCGCAGGTTGAAGGGAGAAGCATTGCCAGTCCAAGGTTAAGAATATGCAAATACCGAAAAGTACTGCTAATCATCAAGAAGGAGGGTTGAAAGCAACAAGGCTGTCAGGCAGTGGCTGGGAGATTTATAGGTAGAACACAGGTGTCTAATTAGGTCAGTGTCTCTTACGTAATAACCACTGGGGCAGCGCAGCCACTCTTTGTCCCTTCCTTTCTCGAGGAATGATGGCAATGGGTCTTCATCATATGCAACTTCCTGCTGGGGAACAGGACCCCCCTCTCCCTCAACCCCTGGCTTTTCAGACTCGGAGAGACCACCAGCATCAGGAGCTGTAGCTTCCTGGCACTCTGCCTCCTCCTCTTTGTCTGAATCTTCTGATTCCAGAGGGTGAGATATGAGAGATGGGAGACCATTTTTGCCACCGTGGTGGGCCATACTATTGCCTTTCAGCTGAAAATGTGATGCAGAAGTGACTTGCACTTGACAGTTCCCGGGGTTTTAATAGCAGATTTTTTTGGCCCATGTTTGCAATTTAAGGTAAGTTTGGGGGTTGTTTCAATTAAATATATTTCATCACTCTCCTTGAGAGCCAGCATGATGTAGTGGTTTGAGTGCTGGACTATGACTGGAAACCAGAGTTTGAGTCCCGTTTCAGCCATGGAAATCCACTGGGTAACTTAGGACAAGTCCCACTCTCTCAGCCTCAGAGGAAGGTAAACCCCTTCTGAACAAATCTTTCCAAGAAAACCCTGTGATAGTTTCTCTTTGGAGACACCATAAGTCAGAAATGACTTGAAGGCACACAACATCTTCACTTCTTATGGTGTTTTGAGTAATTTTATGCACGCCCCCCCCACCCCATAGCTGTTGCAGGGGACAGGACATTGGAGATATCTGGGTGGAAAAGAGTTTGGGGTCTCTATGCACACTTTCTCCATTCATGACAAGGGGCCCTTTCACACTACAGTTGTTCCTCTGTATCCATGGATTTGGATTTAAGTATTTACAGCTTGAAAATATTCTTTAAAAAATAATAATTCAAAAAGCAAACCTTGATTTTGCCATCTTGTATAAGGGACACCATTTTGTTATGCCATTGCATATAATGGGACTTGAGTATTCATGGATTTTGGTATCCACGGGGGGGGGGGTCCTGGAACCAAACCCCAGCGAATATGAAGGGACAACTGTACAGAATTATAGCATTAATAATTTCACTTTAACTGCCATGGGTGCTTCCTGTGGAATCCTGGGATTTGTGGTTTGGGCAGACACTAGAGCTTTCTGGCTGAGATTTCTATGTACCCTCCCTAAACTGTACATCCCAGGATTCAATAGGATGCAACCATGGCAATTAAAGTGGAATCATAGTGCTATAAATTGTGTAGTGTGAAAGGGCTCTTAGGGTTTTATCAGTCAAGCCTCTAAAAACATTCTTTTGCCACCACATTTTAAACTGTTAGTGTGCTGACAAAATAATCCTTTTTATCAAATGTTGCTGTAATAGCGTGAAAAAGCAGCCCCGTAATTCCACACTGCTGGGCCAGGTGTGTGTGATTTCAGCAGTTTTCGCAAGAAGATGTGAGTGTGCTTAAAAGTCAAAAAAACAGCTAAATTAATATACAGAATGAATACGCAAGCATTGAAACACACTTTTTTTCTTTTTTTGTTAATAATTTTATTATTTTTTTTAAATTAAAAAACAAACAAACATACAATTACTACATAAAACTAACAAACATATATAACAGTGATTCCCTCCACCGAGGGACTTCTCTTTATATTCGTCCCTCTTTCCAAAAATTCATTGTTGAAACACACTTAAAAACTTGCTTGCAAGCTGGGGAAATTCATAAAAAGAGTGTTCCATACCTAGTTTTCGTGTTCTCTCCTGGAAGTGTTCTGGCAGGGGCCACCCATTGATGCTAGAATCACACCAACAGAATAGGGCAGGGTTTCACATGCTTGCAATCACACAAAAATAATGACAACTTGGCCCATCAATAAAAAAAGAATGCTTTATTGACCACACAAAATTGCAAAAACATGGTGTCGTGCAAAACGGACGCCCTTTTGTGTTCATTGATCACCGTTATGACGCCATATTTGTCACATCTGATAAAGTCCTTTGAGAGTCAGGCTTATGAGCACTTCACACACAATTCTCACTTTTTAAACAAAAGAAAGCCTGAGTTGAATGAAAGAAGGGGAGGGAGAAAAAGTACAAATACACATTTGATTCTGCATGTTAAACAATTGTTACCTTCATTGGTTGTGTGCCATCGTCTGTTTAAAACTGTTTGGCTGTGCTACCAATGTCCCTATTAAATGTTTCTTGGCAATTGCCTCACAAATGCTTCTGTTGCAATATCACAGCGCCTACCTCATGGGGGTGTAATGAGACTGATAACATTATTTGTGTATTTAGCCATATTTGTAATGTTTCCAGGCATATGGTGAGCTTAAGTTCATATAGCTTTATTTTTACCAGAAGCTTGGATGAGCAGATTCGCTGGGGAATTGCTATCTTGAGATATTTTGGAGATTTAACTAGATTCCATTTTAGCAGGGGCCAGTGATCATTGTCAGACTAGTGAACTAAGTGAATCTTCTGCCTTTTTTTTAATGCATTAAGTACCTGAGTGTTTCTGCATGGTACAGTCTATCTGCTCAAACGTTCTGAAGAATAAAATAAAATAAAATGGTCACAGGAGAATGCAACAGGGGGTGATTCCAGCCACCCCTCCCCCCCCCAGTTCATTGCATGCAACATTACTGTCTGAATAGGCAGTGTAGGAGGTGGATGTTTTTCAGAAACATCATGGTGATGGATTCACCCGACCAAGTAATTTTAATTCCACTTCATAAATCGTCCACCACCTATACTTCCCTTTTAAAAGAAAAACTCTTCTTCTTATATCTTCTTCTGGCTATTGTTTTTCTGGCTGAAAAGCCTGATCATGTTTATAATACACAAGTGCAACTTGCAACAAAGTGTTGCAGGATGAGGCCTCCTCTTCTCTGCTCCAGTTGATCCACTATTTGATCTATGCCTGGAAGTAGCAAGTGCTGGGGAAGTCAGATGGAGGAGTCAGGTCAGTTTGGGTTATACATGTGCTGTCTACTGGGTTCTCTGAGAATGTTGGTGGTAGGCATAGTAGCAAGGTCTCCAAGATTCCTGAGTCAGTCCTTGGAAGCAAACCGTCACAAGAACAAAGCTGAAGGAGAAAGACAACACTTCTAGATATTCCAAGGAGTCAGGAAATTCAAAAGCACCTGAGAGCGCCTAACAGTTTGTTGCCTTCAACAAGAATTCTACTCCACTCCTAGGAGATTTATAGCAGCTTGACCTTGACGGCCAGGTGGCTAATTATTTGGCATCTTATATTTAAACCATTGCATGTGACATTGGTTCCCCCCTCTGCTCCTGTTTGGCTCACTATTGCCCTGCAAATGCTCTAGCTCAAGTGGGGGCTCCTTGTCCAGACAGTCTGCATTGCCTTTTTTGGTATCCTCGATTACTCAGGTTCTGGGGAAAGACAATCTTTTGGAGCTGGAGGCTTCTCTATGTCTCAGGACTCAGCTTGCTGAGGGTGAGTAACAACAACAAGAACCAGAACAACAATAATAAAACAAGTTTCTTACTCACCTCTCTCTATGGATCAAGGCGGAGAACAAAATAGATGAACATATAACATAACATCCGTTAAAAACACATAATGTCTATTAAAATGCATAACACCAATTTAAAAAGGAAATATGATAAAAACCTATTGACACAATGCTTCTTATAATTTAAATTATGCATTCATAATTTAAAATCCACAATTTAAAAATCATTTGGATAGTCCTGGAAGAGACTGGTCTTTAATGCTGTTTTGAATTCAGACAGTGTATTCAGCTGTCCAATTTTTTCTGGCAGATCATTACAGAGTCTAGGGGCGGCTGAAGAAAACGTCCTCGAGGTGACAGCTGCCAACCTAGTCCTGGCTGACTGGAGTAATTGTCCCTCAGAGGACCTGAGTGTAAAACTGTTCCCCTTTGTAAGATGCTCTACTCCATTCATTCTCCCCTCAAAAGTCAGAATTCCATTGGGCTATTGGGAAAGAGCTTACTATCCCTTTAGGATATTTTTCCCTGTATGATTTGTTTTCATACTTTTGCAAATCTTCTGCAGATGCTTTCCTCTTATGCTCAGGCCATGCACTTTTGGCAATGGCTCTCGCTTTGGAAATGGAGGGACTAATCAACAGAGGGAATCATCAGTAGCATTAATATGATCAGAGCTAGGAAAAATTACTTCTTGGCCTGGATCCTATTGGTTAGTCCCATGTACAATGGACCCATTGACTCAGTTGTTGAATGGTGAATCAGCCCATGGGTAAGCTCCATTGATTCAATGGGTTGGCTCCAGGTGAGACTAATAGCAGAGTTGAGGACTTGGACTACAATACCCAGAATCCCTCAGCCAGCATGACCATTATATGTACAGGTTGCCCCCACCCTGTATCTGCAGGGGATACATTCCTGCACTTACCATGTATAAGTGAAATTGTGCATTATAGCAAACCCTATTCAAATAAAGGACTCCCTGTGGAAACATACCATAGCATTGGAGGACCTAGCAACTCCTAGAGAGGACACCTCTCTAGGCATTTTCCAGTGCAACTCTATGGCATGTGTTCCCTATTTTGTGTCCCTTGGATAACTGAAACCACAGATATTGGTTCTGTGGATGTGAGGGAGGATCTGTATATGATTATATCACTATACCGCCTTGAACATGCTGCATAACATCTGAACAGCCCCAGTCTTGTCTGATGTTCAAAACTGAATGTTTAGGCCTGGTTAGTATTTGAGGGAGGACCACCAGGAAATAACAAGGATGTCTAGGAAGGGCAAGGAGAGAATCCTGCCTAAAACCTTTGATTGTTCTTCCATCCCATGGAATTGATCATGCTGGATGGGGTTACACTCCCCCTGAAGATACGGGTTCGCAGCTTGGGGGTGCTCCTAGATTCAACTCTGAGCCTGGAAGTCCAGGTCTCAGTGGTGGCTAGGAGTGCATTTGCATGGTTAAAGCTTGTGCACCAGCTGCACCCATTCCTAGAGACATCACATCTGGCCACAGTGATACAATCTGGTTGGATGATACATGCTGGTTGGATTACTGTAACACACTCTAGGTGAGGCTGCCCTTAAATAGTACTTGAACACTCCAGCTGGTTCAAAGAGCTGCAGCCAGAATGCTGACAGGTGCTGGCTACAGGGGATCATACAATCCCCTTGTTACAGGAGCTCCACTGACTGCCAGTCTGTTTCCGAGCACAATTTAAGGTGCTGGTTATGACCTTTAAAGCCCTACATGGCTCAGGTCCATGTTATTTGAAGGACTGGATTCTCCCTTATGAACTGGGCACTTTGATCTGCTGGGGGCCCTTCTCTCTATCCCACCACCCACACAGGTACATCTGGTGGGGACTCGGGAGAGGGCCTTTTCAGTAGCTGCCCCCAGGCTCTGGAATCGGCACCCTCTCCGCCTTCCTTCTGGAGCCAAGTAAAAACTTTCTTGTTTTGGCAGGCATTTTCCAGTCTCTGCTAATGGCTGTGCTGGTGTGTGTGTGTGTTTTAAATTATTTTACCTGTTTTAAACTTTTTTGTTTAACTGTGTTTTAACTTTTGTATTTTCCTGATTTTAACAATATCTTTTTATTGCACACTGCTTTGAGTCCCAAATTGGGAAAAAAGCAGGCTAGAAATACATACATACATACATACATACCGTACTATCTAGCCCCTGCAAGAAAAATGTAGGGAGCAGAACAAGGGTCTCTATGTAACATTTGTCGACCTCACCAAAGCCTTTGCCTAAATATACACTGGACTGACTATGTGACGAATGTTGCTGTCCTTGAGCAAGCAGGGATCACCAGCATTGAGGCCATGATATTGAGAACACAGCTGCGCTGGGCAGGGCACGTTTCTAGGATGGAGGACCATCGCCTCCCAAAAATACTACTCTACGGTGAACTCGCCACGGGTCAGCGTAAGAGGGGCGCTCCAAAAAAGCGATACAAAGACTCCCTGAAACAACATCTCAGGCTTGGCCAAATTGATCACCAACAGTGGTCCGCCCTGGCCTCACATCGGGAGGCATGGAGACGCACTATCCACAATGCTGCAGCCTTATTTGAGAACTCACGACGAACAAGTCTTGAAGAGAAACGACAACGCAGAAAGAATCACAACCCAGAAACATCACCCAAGGAGACCTTCTGCTGTGCTTTCTGCAACCGGACTTGTTTATCTCGGATTGGCCTTTTTAGTCATCAGCGCGCTTGCAGAAAGCGTGGGATGAGTCCTTCCTGAATCTTCGTTTGCGAAGAAAAGCCAGAGATCTAGTCCAGCATCTTGTTTCCCACAGTGGCTGGTTAGATGCCCTGAGAAACCCCAAAACAGGACATGAATGCCTTCCCTAACTCACAGCCAAAAATTGGGACATGTGTGGCCAAGTAACAGCAAAGTGTGGTCAAACTACCAAAAGTGATTAACGAGGAAGACCACACAAGCTAGGAAACACTGCAGCAGTTTACTTTTGCCTTAACCTACTGGGAATGGCAAGATTCTGCCCACTCCTCTTCTCTTTTCCCTGCTGAGTTAACTGAGCACAAATGACTTTTGCACATTGAGTTCACTTTGCAGCAACTGAAGTAACTTGAGGACAAAGGGGAAAAGTCTGAGGAGGAAGGAGAAACTAGGACATTTTCAAAGCAGCTGAAAAACTGGGACAACAGAGGATTAATTGGGACTGCCCCTGCCAAATCGGTACAGTTGAGGGATATACAAAGGCAATACATCCCTCTCCACCTGTTACACACAAAGACTGGTATTCAGAAGTGTGCTGCCTTTTAGGGTTGTGAGATCAGGCCCTGAAATTTTAGGGCCAAAACTAGAGACCTAGGGATGACGCTTTATGTTGTTGCAGGTGATGTCATTAAGTGTGATACATTAAGCATCAGTCACAGTTGCATAAAGTATGTCATTCAGTTGGAAAAACCCACTATGTCTAACAATGACAAAAAATATACATGCACACACTTCCCAAGGCGATGGTCTCACCTGGAGATTCCTCTTTTTTTGTTGTGAAGAACACAAAATTAGGGCTAGGCCCTGATACTGAAAGTGGCATTTACAGTACCTAAAGACTAGTAGTTACGGACATTCTTCATCTGATTGTGTTTTAACTTTTGTATTTTCCTGATTTTAACAATGTCTTTTTATTGCACACTGCTTTGAGTCCCAAATTGGGGAAAAAGTGGGATAGAAATAAAGATAATAACTGAATATATAATGCTGAGCTAGATGAACCAGTGGTCTGACTCAGTATAAAGCAGTCTTCTATGTTCTTGTTCCAGTCATGTACAAAAATTAAGAATTAAGAACAATAGCTAGACTGAGTTCCTGTGGTTCTTGGAAGTACATCCCAGGGGCTGAAGATAGTTTGAGGAGTGTGGAGAGAAGTTTGCCCTTGGAGGGAGAGATTCAGCCTCCTCCAAATTCCTTTGGACAATTCCTTTCATTACTTACCTTTCTAGTTTCATAGCTCTGACATGGGTTGAGGCAGAAACTGCAGCACTCATAGCTTAGAAACAGAAGGTATGGGCATTTGCAGGCAATTAGTAACCATCTTTGCTGAGAGAAAACTGATGCTGATCTGTTAATAGCAATACCAAAGCAAACCTTAAATAAAGGCTGGTACCTGCAGCATAGTATTTCTGGTTTTTATATATAGTTGTGAAAGCTGGACAGCAAAGAAGGCTCACAGGAAGAGAATGATCTGGTTTAAAATATGGCACTGGAGGAAACCTATGTGGATTCCATGGGCTGCCAAAGAGACTAATGAATGGGCCTTAGGGCAAATCAAGCCTGAGCTCTCCCTAGAAGCCAGAATGACCAAATTGAGGCTGTCATACTTTGGTCATACCATGAGATAACATGACTTGTTAGAAAAGATGATAAAGTGGAAGGCAGTAGGAAAAGAGGAATACTGCATTACAAGTGAATAGACTTAATTAAAGACGCCACAGCCATAAGCTTGCAGGACATGTGCAGAGCTGTTCATAAACGGGTGTCTTGGAGGTTTCTCATTCATTGTGCTTGTTATGTGCCTTCAAGACATTTCTGACTTATTGCAACCCTAAGGAGGACCTATAATGTGGTTTTCTTGGTAAGATTTGTTCAGAGGGGGGTTGCCATTGCCTTCCTTGGAGGCTGGAAGAATGTGACTTGCCCAAGGCTACCCAATGGGTTTTTGTTGCTTAGTGGGGATTCAAATCCTGGGGGTTGTCTAAAGGCAAAAAATACTCCTCACAGAATGTGGGGAGAATCATAGAATCATAGAGTTGGAAGAAACCTCAAGGGTCATCTAGTCCAACCTCTTGCCATGCAGGAATACACAATCAAATCATTGCCGACAGATGGCCATCCAGCCTCTGTTTTAAAACCTCCAAAGAAGAAGACTCCACCACACTACATGGCAGTGCATTCTACTTCCAAACAGCTCTTACTGTCAGGAAGTTCTTCCTAATGTTTAGGTGGAATCTCTTTTCCTGTAGTTTGAACCTATTGCTCCATGTCCTAGTCTCTGAAGCAGCAGAAAACAAGCCTGCTCCATGACATCCCTTCAAATATTTAAACATGGCTATCATGTTACCCCTTAACCTTCTCTTCTCCAGGCTAAACATACCCAGCTCTGTAAGTCGTTCCTCATAGGGCATGGCTTCCAGAGCTTTTACCATTTTGGTCACCCTTACCTGGATACATTCCAGCTTGTCCATATCTTTCTTGAACTGTGGTGCCTAGAACTGGACACAGTATTCCAGGTGAGGTCTGACCAAAGCAGAATAGAGTGGCATGATTACTTCCCTTGATCTAGACACTATACTCCTATTGATGTAGCCTAGAATCGCATTAGCTTTTTTAGCTGCCGCATCACACTGCTGACTCATGTTCAGCTTGTGGTCCACTAAGATTCCTAGATCCCTTTCACGTGTACTGCCATTGAGACAGGTGTCATCTACCCTATATCTTGGCATTTCATTTTTACTGCCCAAGTGTAGCATCCTACATTTCTTCCTGTTGAAATTCATTGTGTTAATATTGGCCCAGAACCCTACCTGTCTTAATGGCATTCCACATCATTTCACTGTATTGGGAAGAAGGGGGCCCCAAAACATCAAAAACTCCACAGGAAAAGCCTTCATGGCTTTTCCTGGAGTTTTTTTTTTTAAAACAGTGAGGGAAATGCACATTCCTGCTAGTTGGGACAAGCGATTCAATATCATAGAATCATAGAATTGCAGAGTTGGAAGAGACCACGAGGGCCATCCAGTCCAACCCCCCTGCCACGCAGGAAATCACAATCAAAGCATCCCCGACAGATGGCCATCCAGCCTCTGTTTAAAGACCTCCAAGGAAGGAGACCCCACCACGCTCCGAGGGAGTGCGTTCCACTGCCGAACACCTCTTACTGTCAAAAAGTTCCTCCTCATGTTGAGGTGGAATCTCTGTTCCTGGAGCTTGCACCCATTGCTCCGTGTTCCAGTCTCTGGAGCAGCAGAAAACAAGCCTGCTCCATCCTCAGCGTGACATCCCTTCAAATACTTAAACAGGGCTATCATATCGCCTCTAAACCGTCTTTTTTCCAGGCTAAACATACCCAGCTCCCTAAGTCTCTCCTCATAAGGCATTGTTTCCAGACCTTTCACCATTTTAGTTGCCCTTCTCTGGACACGCTCCAATTTGTCAATATCCTTTCTGAATTGTGGTGCCCAGAACTGGACACAGTATTCTAAGTGAGGTCTGACCAAGGCAGAATAGAGTGGCACTATTACTTCCCTTGATCTAGACACTATACTTCTATGGATACAGCCCAAAATTGCATTGGCCTTTTTAGCTGCCGCATCACACTGTTGGCTCATGTTCAACTTGTGGTCTACTAGGACTCCTAGATCCCTTTCGCACGTAGTCTCATTCAGCCAGGTCTCTCCCATCCTATATTTATGCATTTCATTTTTCCGCCCTAAATGCAGTACTTTACATTTCTCCGTATTGAATTTCATTTTGTTAGCTTTGGCCCAGCTCTCCAGTCTATCCAGGTCATTCTGAATTTTGATCCTGTCCTCTAGGGTATTAGCTACTCCTCCCAATTTGGTGTCATCTGCAAATTTGATAAGTATGCCCCTAATTCCCTCATCTAAGTCATTGATAAAGATGTTGAATAGCACTGGGCCCAGGACAGAACCCTGTGGCACCCCACTGGTCACCTCTTTCCAAGACGAAAAGGAGCCACTGCTGAGCACCCTTTGGGTTCGGCCGGTCAACCAATTACAAATCCATTGAACAGTTAACTTGTCTAGCCCACATTCTACAAGCTTGTTTGCAAGAATGTCATGGGGAACCTTGTCAAAGGCCTTACTGAAATCAAGGTATGCAATGTCCACAGCATTCCCTTCATCTACCAAGCTGGTAACTTTATCAAAAAAAGAGATCAGATTAGTCTGGCATGACTTGTTTCTCTGAAACCCATGCTGACTTTTTGTGATTATGGCATTGCCTTCTAAATGTTCACAGACTCTCTGTTTAATGATCTGTTCTAGAATCTTCCCTGGTATTGATGTCAGACTAACTGGACGATAGTTGTTGGGATCCTCTTTTTTCCCCTTTTTGAAGATGGGAACAACGTTTGCCCTCCTCCAGTCTGCTGGGACTTCTCCTGTTCTCCAGGAGTTCTCAAATATTATTGCCAATGGCTCTGAGATTATATTTGCCAGCTCTTTTAATACTCTTGGATGTAGTTCATCTGGTCCTGGAGATTTAAATTCATTTAGATTAAGAAGGTATTCCTGTACTACCTCTTTACTTATTTTGAGCTGGATTTCCCCTATTGTGTCCTCTGTTCCATTCTCCTCAGGTTGGTCCTCCTTTTCCTTTTCTGAAAACACTGAGGCAAAGAAGGTGTTGAGTAGTTCTGCCTTTTCTCTGTCCCCTGTTAGCATTTTGCCATCTTCTCCACGTAGCGGCCCTATCATTTCCTTCTTCCTCCTTTTGCTGCGGACATACCCAAAAAAACCCTTTTTATTGTTCTTAACCTCCCTAGCAAGCCTGAGCTCATTCTGCGCTTTAGCTTTTCTGACTTTACTCCTACACGTGTTCGCTATCTGTTTGAATTCTTCTTTGGTGATTTCCCCCCTTTTCCATTTCCTATACATGTTCCGTTTAAAACTTAGCTCCCTTGAAAGTTCTTTAGTCATCCATCCTGGTTTCTTGAGACACCTCCCATTTTTCTTCCTCAATGGTACTGTTTGAAATTGTGCCTTCAGTATCTCCCTTTTGAGAAAGTCCCATCCGTCTTGAGGTCCCTTCTCTTTTAGTATTCTTGACCATGGGATCATCCCCAGTATTTCCCTGAGTTTATTGAAATCAGCTCTCCTAAAGTCAAGAATGCGTGTCTGACTATGCCTGGCTTCTCCTTTCCATTGTATAACAAACTCCAGGAGAACATGATCACTCTCACCTAAGGATCCCACCACTTGCACCCCATTAACCAGGTCGTCTCTGTTGGTTAGGATCAGATCTAAAATAGCTGACCCCCTTGTTGCCTCTTCCACCTTTTGGACCATGAAATTGTCTTCCAGGCATGTAAGGAATTTGCTAGACCTTGTAGTTTTGGCTGAGTTAGATTGCCAGCAAATATCAGGATAGTTGAAGTCACCCATCACTACTACATCTCTCCTTTCTGCATGTATGTTCATCTGTTCTAGAAAGGCAACATCCAATTCCTCCGTCTGATTTGGGGGTCTGTAGTAGAGTCCCACAATAACATCCCTGTTGTTTCCCTCCCCTTTAATTTTTATCCAGATGCTCTCCACCTGGCTTCCAGTATTGATGTCATGGATCACTTCACTGGTGTAAATATCCCTGACATATAATGCTATTCCTCCTCCTTTCCTGTTTGGCCTGTTTCTCCTATAAAGGTTATACCCCTCTATTCCTACATTCCAATCATGAGACTCGTCCCACCAGGTTTCAGTAACGCCTATTATATCATATTTGTTTTGTAGTGCAAGGAGTTCTAGTTCATCTTGCTTATTTCCCATGCTCTGTGCATTAGTGTAGAGACATCTGAGACCATGTGTTCCCTTTACTTGCTCCCTGTGCAAGTTTTTTTGCCTCCCACTGTTGGGTCCTTGTGCTGTTCGCCTTGTTCCCTCTATGACAGTTTGACTATTTTCTCCAGCCCTTTTGCCTTCCAGAATACTGTCTCCCTCCCCCATTTGACTCAGTTTAAAGCCCTCCTGATCAAATTCTTGAGACTGTTGGCAAAAATGTTTCTTCCAACTGTTGTAAGATGCACCCTATCTCTTGCCAGAAGTCCCCCCGCATGGAAGCGCAGTCCATGATCCAAGAATCCAATTTGTTCTCGGCGACACCATCTACGGAGCCAGTTGTTTACGTCGGCTATTTTCCTCTCCCTTCTTGGACCATGCCCTTCAACTGGCAGAAGAGACGAGATGACCACCTGTGCGTTCATTTCTTTCAGCTTCCTCCCCAGGGCCTCATAATCTCTTCTGATCTTGGGAAAGCTGTGCCTTGCAGTATCATTGGTTCCCACATGGACCAAAAGGAAGGGGTAATGATCTGTAGGCTTGACGAGTCTTGTCAGCCTCTCGGTCACATCACAGATCTTTGCCCCAGGGAGACAACACACCTCCCGAGTCATCTTGTCAGGCCCACATACCACTGCTTCTGTACCCCTCAGCAAGGAGTCCCCCACCACCACCACACGCCTCCGCTGAGGCTTCGCAGCGGTTGTTCCTTGCGGTGGTCCTCTCAAGGTCCCCTGCTCTACCCCTGAAGTCTGTCCATGCTGTTCTTCCTCGTTGTCCTTGATAAGGGAAAGGGCTTCGAATCGATTCTGTAGCTGCAAGCTGCTGGAAGAATCCCTGGATTTTCTTGTTCTGTGTGTGACATTCCTCCAGCTGTCTACTTCCTGTGTCCGTGAAGTGACCCTCTCCTCCACAGCCACTTCCTCTGCGCAGTCCCCATCCAAGACTGTTCGTTCTGTTCTGTCCAGGAAAACCTCTTGCTCATGAATCTGTTGAAGTGTAGCTACCCGTGTCTCCAGCTGCTGTACTTTCTCCTCCAAGAGGGCTACCAGCTTGCATTTGGTGCATGTGAAGTTCTCCACGTCTGTAGACAAGAATACAAACATCGCACATGTGTTGCAAGTGACTGCTGCAGTCCCCTCAGTGTCCATGATGAGAGCATTTAGGTAATCTAAGAACTCTTAGTTAACGCTGAGAATGCTAAGCTGTACTTTTAGGTCTGCTGTATTTTTGTTTGGTTACTGAAATTCACGCGCCGTTAGGCGCGCCTCTGGCTCTTGAGGGTAAAAGGGCAAGGTCAGAAGTTCAAGCCCCTCAGCAACAAGCAGCCTCTCCCAACAGTTTTTTTAAAAAATTCAATCTCCCCAGTCAGAATGGCTGTCCAGAAGTTGCTTCCTTCTTCTCCCTGGCAGGAAACTGGCAGGAAACTTGCTGTCCAGAAGCTGCTCTCCTTCTCTCTGGCAGGAAACTGGCCTGGAAAGCCTCTGCAAGGACTTATATAGAGCTAGGCTCCCAGCTCCACCCCCTAATGACTCACAGGTGTGACTCACAGGTGTGACTCACAGGAAGGCTCTTGAGGGTAAAAGGGCAAGGTCAGAAGTTCAAGCCCCTCAGCAACAAGCAGCCTCTCCCAACAGTTTTTTAAAAAAATTCAATCTCCCCAGTCAGAATGGCTGTCCAGAAGTTGCTTCCTTCTTCTCCCTGGCAGGAAACTGGCAGGAAACTTGCTGTCCAGAAGCTGCTCTCCTTCTCTCTGGCAGGAAACTGGCCTGGAAAGCCTCTGCAAGGACTTATATAGAGCTAGGCTCCCAGCTCCACCCCCTAATGACTCACTTTCCCATAGGAGATTGCTCTCTTCACACCTTGGATATTGTTTTTTTTTTTTTAAAAGTTCAGCAGCAGCAAATTAAGTTAAATACAAACGTGAGTAAATCCCTTGTGGCTGCCCTCTTGCATGCAAAGCTTATGAAGGGGAAAAACCCACATCAGGACAAGTTGCAGCTGCTGCAAAATGCCGTTACTGCGAGGCACTCTGTTTTTGGTTTTGTTTTTGTTTTTTGCCTTGTATAGATAGACAAGCTCCTCATCTTCCACAGTCCTAGGAGATTTTCAGACAGGCAAAAATCGCCCCTTGCCGCGCGAGCAGCCTCCCGAAACTGCTGCGCGGCAAGGGTCTTTTTCGGACGACGCTGTGCCTCTAGCGAAGCCGTCCGTGTCACTTCCGTGAAGCTTGGGACGGCTCCGCATCATATTTCAATCACGGGCAGCTTCCGTGCTTGAAATATGGCGCGGAGCCGTCCGAAGCTTCACGGAAGTGACACGGACGGCTTTGCTAGAGGCACAGCGTCGTCCGAAAAAGACCCTTGCCGCGCAGCAGTTTCGGGAGGCTGCTCGCGCGGCAAGGGGCGATTTTTGCCTGTCTGAAAATCTCCCTAGTCTGGCACTCAAGCCACTACACCACACTCTCAGTCATTGGATTGCCATAAGTTAAAGCTGGCTTGAGAGCAATTGACAACAAGGCAGTGGCTGACTCACAACAAGACCCTCTTCCCAACTAAGGCTGGTCTTGTTACATGCTTAGACTTGTTCAGCACTTTGTGCACACACTATAGGTATAGCTGTGGTTTGGAGTCCTCCAAAATGTTTTGTTAGATTTCCCACCTTGATGCATTAAAAATTACTATGTGATTTGATATCTGTATCCCATTTATCTGCTAAGGGACATGGGCTAGTGTTCTTGGAGGTCATCCTGCTTTACCCTCACAACAACCCTGTGAGGTGGGATAGCTCAATGGTGCCTGAATGGCTGAAGCTCATCCAGCAAGCTTTGTAGCAGAGCAAGTATACCGATCCTGTTCCCCTCATTTATGGTTACAATCCAAAACAGACTTTCAGATTAAACCCCATTGGGCATAGACTTATCTCTGAGGAAACATGCATAAGATTGCCCAGAACATCTGACAACTACACCATGCTGTTAATGCCCATCTGTGTAAAGACAGCTCTGTTATACCCTCTTACACTCTAGCATGCCTCATTTTTAAATCATGAGAGAACTCTTTTAGAAGAGCATTCCTTTTTACTTCCAAAGATAAAAGGATTTTGCATGAATGTCTGTTCTTTTCTCCAGCCTTGCAATGAATCATAACATTCCCCTCCTCCAAACGCTATGATTTATTTACTTGAAACTGCAGACCTGCAGCCTTCTGAAACACTTCCATTTCCGGTGGGAGTCCATAAATTGAACTCCAGTCTGCTTCATAGTAATAGTGAAGCGTTTGTGAGTATTTTAAGTTTTTCACGCACATCATTTCAGTAAGCCTTACAAGTATCCCTGTATTACAGGTATCCTGAGGATCAAAGAGATAAGGTTATTTGAACTCAGGTGAACGTGTAGCAAAGCATGGGTTAAACCAGTGCTTTGTTGATTGATAACTCAGATTTTTTTTATCTGTCCTGTATGCATGGGAGGGAGGGATAAATCTGTCAGTTTTCTTCTCTCTCTCATGCAATAATTTTTTTCTTAAAAATTCTCTCAAGTTCTTTCTATCCAAAATATGATGACACTGGCAAATGTTGATAAGTTCTTCAAAGATGAATAGAAGCAAAATTCTCTCCCATCTGCACTAGTCAAATTTAGTAGCATGTGAAAGAACATGTTTATTGCTCAGGTCCAGGGGTAGCTATAGTTTGTGTGTGAGAGAGAGAATTGGGGGGGGGACAATTGACCCCCCCATAAGAATTCTGCCTTCCCATGATTTTTTTTATTTCTCCAATTTCTAGTATATTAGGACCCCGTATCCACTGATTCATTATCCACTGATTCAGTTCTCCAGATGACACAAAACAGCATGCCTACCATAGAGTCCTCCTAGAAAACGTGTCCTCTCTAGCTATTTTCTAGGTCCTCCAAGGTAACTCTATGGTATTTTATACCAGAAGTCCCATGATTTTCAATGGTGTTCACTATTACCCACGGTTTTTGGTATCCACGCCCCCCAGTACCAATGCCAAGTGGCTAAGGGGGTCCTACTGTATTACAATACAGGTCGTCTCCTGTATCCATGAAACCAATATCTGTGGTTTCAGTTATCCGAGGGACACAAAATAGGGGACATATACCATAGAGTTGTGCTGGGAAGTGCCTAGAGAAGTGTCTTCTAGCAATCAATAGGACCTCCAATGCAACTCATAGAATCATAGAATCATAGAGTTGGAAGAGATCTCAAGGGCCATCCAGTCCAACCCCCTGCCATGCAGGAATACACAATCAAATCATTCCCGACAGATGGCCATCCAGCCTCTGTTTAAAAACCTCAAATTAAGGAGACTCCACCACACTAGGAGGCAGTGTATTCCACTTCTGAACAGCTGTTACGATCAGAAAGTTCTTCCTAATGTTTAGGTGGAATCTCTTTTCCTGTGATATGTTTGTACTCTATGGTATGTTTGTACAGGAAGTCCTTTATTTTAATAGGGTTTCTATTATCTTTAGTTTCACTTATACACGGCTAGTCCAGAAATGTATTCTCCATGGATACAGGGGCGACACTGTACAGCACTTCAGTTGAGCATTTAGCAATAGTTTAGGCAACCAAAGAAAAAGGGACAGGCAATAGCTGTGCACAATTTTCAGTATCTCACTCTGCAATGTTAGAAACTTGAGGACTGAAGAGAAATTTCATTGGGTGGGAAGAATTCTTATGGGGGGGATACTGCCCTCATTTTGCCTTCTCCCCCATAAGTACACCCCTGGATACACTTAAATTTCTTCTTGCAAGTCCAACATGCATGAGTAAGAACATCACTAATTTTGGCCTAGTTTATCTACTAATGCAGTGGTTCTTAACCTGTGGTCTGGAGATCCCCAGGGGTCCAGGATGTCCTCACAGGGGGTCTGCAAAGGCTTGAAGGCTGCTTGGCCCACCTCCTCCTCACAGTGGAGTGGCCACGTGACAGGAGCCAAGGCTTGGCTTGGCCTGCACATTGCCATTCAATCTGCTCCAGCCACAAACTTGCAGCAAGAAGTAGAAGAAAAGTTGTCCTTCCCCCTCCAGTGCCTCTGAGGAAAGGTATTATTATTATTATTATTATTATTATTATTATTTGTTGTTGTTGATGTTGTTGTTGTTGTTGTTGTTGTTGTTTTAAATCTTGAGTTACGTCTTGGGGCTCCATGGCAACAAAAGATATTTAAATGGGATCCCTGGTAAAGAAAAGGCCAAGAGCCACTGTACTAGTGCTTCCTGCCCAAAGGGATATTTTTTAAAAAATAGTATCATATTTGATTTTCTGTGATCTGCACAGGGTATTACAGAGTAGGGTTGCCCGGTGAAATAAGGGGCAGAACCCCTGTACCTTTAATTGTTATCTGGAAGACCACACAACTGTGAAAGGTACAGAAGACCTGCCCCTTATTTCACCTGGCAGCCCTGTTCGAGAGCATTTTTATTTTCTTCCCTTGTGAAAGGAAAAACAATAAAATAAAATAAGAGAACTCAATCAAACAAGCAAAACATTGGCAAAATTAATGGATTTTTCTTTCAGCATAAATGTGATTAAACCTTTTGTTTGTGTTTCTAAACAGAATGCAATTTTGTTTCAATTTCTAAAGAAAGTCCTGCCCACTAGGTGTCCTGTCTCAGCACTAGGTCTACAGATAATTAGTTAGAACAAACATGATGGGTTTACACAAGAGATAATGTATGTGAAACCCTTTGAACACTAAATGCTGAATATTATCATTATCCCCATTATTCCTGATTCTTTTTAATAACTGATCTGCTTAATTGAGGAGTGAGGAACAAATTTGCAAGTATAGCCGCCTTCTGGATCCGCCAGAGATGCATTTACCCTATTTTACCTTATTAGTATATCATTGCTAAATGTGATGATTTCAGTCCTTCTTAATTCTTTGAGTGTTTATAAAAAAATCAAATATTTGAATTATGGAACAAGGAGGGGGAGGAATCTCATCACTTAAAACCCTGGATCCTAGCCCTATAAAATTGGTGAGTCTGACAAAAAGAAAATGAAGAGTGAATCAGGCTTGGAACTTAATCTCTTTACAGATGAATAAATCTTTTTAATGTGACTATTAGAAATTTGATTTCCTTTTGATGAATTGCAGAAAAAAGGAGGATTATTTTGATTTTTCTTTGCCAAAGGAAAATTAAAATGCTGAAAATAATGTTTGAGTTTTTTGTGGGTTTTTTTTTCTGGGCTGTGTGACCATGTTCTGGAAGAGTTTATTTCTGACATTTCACCTGCACCTGTGGCTAGCATCTTCAGAGAATGGTTGGGTAGGAGTGTGTGTGGGGGTCATATACTGTGAGTCCCTGTTAGAGAGGGTATGTAAATTTGTGTATTTGAATGGCTAGTGTTTGGGTGGAGATATACAAGGAAGATTAGTGTCTGTTTGGCTAATGGTCCATTGTCTGCTGGAAATCTCCTGTCCCTGGGTAGAGTTCATTTGCATGTGTTGAGTTTTGATTTTAGTGTTTTTAATGTTTGAGTTTCCTGCACTGGGATTTTTCAGGACAATGGCTTTCATGTACAAAAATAAACTAATTTTTTTAGAAGGAGTTGAGAAGAGAAGGTAGGTGAGATGGTTTTCATAGCAGCACCATGAAAAAGGAAGCTGTTCTTTTGGTGATTTGGGGCGACGGTGTATATGCACGTGCCTTCGGCAAGTCATATGTTGACTTATGGTGAACCCATGAATTTCATAGGGTTTTCTTAGCCAAGGAATACGCAGAGGTGGTCTTGCCAGTTCCTTCCTCAGAAATATAGCCTACAGTACCTGGTATTCTTGTCAGGAAATGACATGGATGTGATCACAAGATGGAGCTGTAAGCTTAGAAATGAAAGTACGTACAGTAGTTAAGCTCCAGTGGCAGGTGTGTGTGTGTGAGTTAGCATTTGAGAGTATGCACACTTGAGATGCCTGATTTAACAGGCATTGTTTAACTGCCTATAAAAAGGAGATGGGAATTATCTCCAGTGTGGGTTTGTTGTGGATGGTGGTTGGTGAAGCAGTTTGTTGGTTTAACAGAGATTGTCCTATACTCTGTATATTTATTGTAAATATACTGCAAACAAAGATTAAAGCCCTCAAGTTGAGTGACTGGCCTTGTTGCTGTCTTTATTTGGCAAGCCAGAGCTCAAGGCAGTGTGCTGCGGTGAAGGAATTTTTCCTTCTCAGCCTGAAGTCTTTTGCAGAAGTCTCTCCAGAAATCTTCTCCTTGGCGTCCTGTCAATGTGGAACACCTCTGCAGGTGGTCATGGTGGACACAGCGTGTCTTTCTACGCCCCAACAGTTCTTTGGTGATCTCCCATCCAAGTACTAACCAGGGCTGACCCTGCTTAGCTTCCAAGATCAGACAGGATCTGGTAATGGCCTAAATCCTGTTGTTAGTCCTGACTAAAATAATTAGACATTAAATGATGAATCAACATATGGGTAAATCCAACTGATTCAATGGTGCTACTCTAGTATTAGTAATCCTTAGTAATTAGTAATCCTCATGTTAGGATTTAGGCCCTTTGCAGATTGTTTCAGTAGCCGCTGAAGAGGAAACTAAGGGCATGTCTACAATGGTGCCTTAATCCCTAGCCAGTCTAGAGTATTATGCCAAAGAAAATCTATGAAGTGTATGGTGGTGTGCTTCCACGGGGGAAGCAGTGTGTGTGTGTGTGTGTGTGCATGCGTGCATGTAGAAGATGGCCCTTGCTCTCAGTGCAGTTGCCCACCACTAGTGTAGGTTATTGGTTTAAACTTTAATACCAAGTGAGAAACAGTGAGATACTGGTCTTGCAGTTTATTTATTTATTTAAAAACTGTACATTTTTTCTGATAGAAAGGCACTGAGAGCAGCTTAGATATCAGTAAAAACCAAACCCAACAAAAAACACCAAAAAAAAATTAATAAAAGTAAAAGAGAATGAGAGTCCCTGCCCTCAACTTTACAGTCTGCAAAGACATGGCACTAAAGGAAAAGAGGTGGGGTGGGAAAAGGAATACAGAAAACCTCCAGTCATCAGTTGTTCATGTTATGAGATTTCTAAATGTAGTAGAGAAGCTGCTGAATGAATTATGGCTGTGGCAAAAGCTGGTAGATGTGCCTGTCTTTGAAACAGTACTGGTTGGTAAACTTGCAGATAGAGCCTTCGTTGGTGGTGGCCCCAATGTTAGGCACTTAAACTTTCCCCCTTCAATATCAGTTTTCAGGAGAGCCTTAAGTGCTCCTCTATTCACAGCTGCCTTTCTTTCAAAACGTAGACAGCAGTTGTAATTCAATGCATGGTCCCCCACCCCGCTCTGTTACTATACACCCATCTGATGTGTCTCACTCTTCTTGTGTGCATCACTTTGTGATATCCTGGTCTTAAAGAGTTGCTTATAAATGCTGTGAATAAATCAGTCAGCTGAATTACTTGTTTGCCTGTGTCAAAACAGGCCTCGCTGCTACTAACCATTCAGTGCTACATAAAGAGGAGTGGTCTTTGCAATGACCTGGAAAGAACATTTGCTGGTTGGAGTGAGGGAGATGAAGATGTAAAGTGAGGATTGCTTTAGCAGTGCAGTCACAGGGAAGTTATGTGTGTGTGTGAGTGTGTGTGAGAGAGAGAGAGAGAGAGAAAGAGAGAGAGAGAGAGAGAGAGTAAATGCAGTGACATTCACAGGCAAATGTTTAAATAGAGTGAATAAGCTGTTATAAACACAGAGTATGAGAATATTGTAGCAAGTGGGAAATCTGATATAATGCAGATTGGTGCACATGATTGCAAACTCACAGCAGCTCTCACTTGTCTCCATTGTCTTTTGGCAAAATCAGTTGTACGCGAAGCTATCCACGTTTGAAGCACACACTCAGATATGCCTGTGAATCACGATGGTGGCCGAGAGAACAGTGCATTATTATTCTCTGCATGTGTTGTAGCCACTGCACAGTATATATTTTTTTGTAATTATAAATCAAAGGTGTGCAGTTACAACCTTCCATTTATATTAAGCTCTTTGGTTGCCTCAGCACAGTGAAAAAGCAGACACTCGATAATGCGAAAATCAAAATTGGTGCTCCACACCACTTCCTTTCTGGCAAGCCGCCCACCGCCTGCATGGTAGACCAAGCCACTCTCAACTTCCACCCTTGCCGAGAAGGTGCAGCGTCCTGAATTGGATGTCCAAATGTGCGATAAAATGTACAAGCCCACACATTATTTGAAAAATCTTGGAGAAATCTGTCAAAGCTTTTCCCTCACAGTAGACGGAGTTTTTGGCCCCCCTCCTTCCGAATACTGCAAATCTCATTCTCAGTGTGTTGGGACAAAAGGTATTCTAGTTGAATTCTTTGAGGAGTATTTTCACTATCTAGACAACACTTTGTTCTTGGTGGGTTCTGGAAGTATAATCTTAAAAAGCAAGTGTTTAAGCTCTATTGCTGCTTTGTGTGACCAGTGGGGTGACACAGGGTTTTGTCCTGGGCCCAGTGCTATTCAACATCTTTATCAATGAGTTGGATGAGGGAATTAGGGGCATACTTATCAAATTTGCAGATGACACCAAATTAGGAGGAGTAGCTCGACACTGTAAGTAGAAAAGGTCTGTGGCAGATCCTGGAAAGACTAGGATGTCCCCCCAAATTCCTTAAAATGATTATCTTGCTACACGAGGGCCAGCGTGGTCAAGTCAGATATGGCGATGCTCTTTCAGAGCCCTTTCTAATAACTAATGGAGTGAAGCAAGGTTGTGTTCTTGCACCAACTTTATTTACGATCTTCTTTAGCATGATGCTCCAAAGGGCTATGGTAGAGCTTGAAAAAGACGACGGCATCTATATACGTTATCGTACTGATGGTAGCTTGTTTAACTTAAGCCGCCTGAGGGCTCACACTAAGACTCTAAACTATCTAGTCCGTGAGCTGCTCTTCGCCGATGATGCTGCCCTTGTGGCCCACACAGAAGCAGCTCTGCAGCGCCTAACATCCTGTTTTGCAACAACTGCACAGCTGTTCGGGCTGGAAGTCAACCTGAAGAAAACAGAAGTTCTTTACCAGCCTGCACCACAGGACGAACACCACCATCCCCACATTGCCGTCGGCAAATCAGTGCTCAAGTCCGTTCAGCAGTTCACCTACCTGGGAAGCATCATCTCCTTAGATGCCAAGATTGACAAAGAGATCGATCACAGATTAGCAAAGGCATATAGTGCATTTGGAAGACTTCACAAAAGAGTCTGGAGCAATAAACACCTGACGCAAAGCACAAAAATCAGTGTGTATAGAGCCATTGTACTGTCTATCCCCCTTTATGGATCTGAAACATGGTCACCTATCGCCACCACCTATGACTCCTCGAGTGCTTTCATCAGCGCTGTCTATGCACAATCCTAAATATACACTGGACTGACTATGTGACGAATCTTGCTGTCCTTGAGCAAGCAGGGATCACCAGTATTGAGGCCATGATATTGAGAACGCAGCTGTGCTGGGCAGGGCACATTTCTAGGATGGAGGACCATTGCCTCCCAAAAATACTACTCTATGGTGAACTCGCCGTGGGTCAGCGTAAGAGGGGCACTCCAAAAAAGCGATACAAAGACTCCCTGAAACAACATCTCAGGCTCGGCCAAATTGATCACCAACAGTGGTCCGCCCTGGCCTCACATCGGGAGGCATGGAGACACACTATCCACAATGCTGCAGCCTTATTTGAGAACTCACGCTGAACAAGTCTTGAAGAGAAACGACAACGCAGAAAGAATCACAACCCAGAAACATCACCCAAGGAGACCTTCTGCTGTGCTTTCTGCAACCGGACTTGTTTATCTCGGATTGGCCTTTTTAGTCATCAGCGCGCTTGCAGAAAGCGTGGGATGTGTCCTTCCTGAATCTTCGTTTGCGAAGAAAAGCCTGAGAGGGGTAAGACCCTAGAGGACAGGATCAAAATTCAGAATGACCTGGATAGACTGGAGAGCTGGGCCAAAGCTAACAAAATGAAATTCAACACGGTGAAATGTAAAGTACTGCACATAGGGCGGAAAAATGAAATGCATAGATATAGGATGGGAGAGAGCTGGCTGAACGAGACTATGTGCAAAAGGGATCTAGGAGTCCTAGTAGACCACAAGTTGAACATGAGTCAACAGTGTGATGCGGCATCTAAAAAGGCCAATGCGATTTTGGGCTGTATCAATAGAAGTATAGTGTCTAGATCAAGGGAAGTAATAGTGCTGCTCTATTCTGCCTTGGTCAGACCTCACCTAGAATACTGTGTCCAGTTCTGGGCACCACAATTCAAAAAGGATATCGACAAATTGGAGCATGTCCAGAGAAGGGCAACTAAAATGGTGAAAGGTCTGGAAACGATGCCTTATGAGGAGAGACTTAGGGAGCTGGGTATGTTTAGCCTGGAAAAAAGATGGTTAAGAGGCGATATGATAGCCCTGTTTAAGTATTTGAAGGGGTGTCACGTTGAGGATGGAGCAGGCTTGTTTTCTGCTGCTCCAGAGACTGGAACACGGAGCAATGGATGCAAGCTCCAGAAACAGAGATTCCACCTCAACACTAGGAGGAACCTTTTGACAGTAAGAGCTGTTCGGCAGAGGAACGCACTCCCTCGGAGCGTGGTGGGGTCTCCTTCCTTGGAGGTCTTTAAACAGAGGCTGGATGGCCATCTGTCGGGGATGCTTTGATCAAGATTTCCTGCGTGGCAGGGATTTGGACTGGATGGCCCTCATGGTCTCTTCCAACTCTACAATTCTATGATTCTTTGATTCTCTCTATTAATATGTAAAGATCCAAACACTATTAAAACACTTCAAAATGCTGGTTTATCAGCCCCGGAGCTATTTAAATATCTGATTAGTGGCCTAGATATGCTAAACACACCAGATCCCCTTTGTTTGAAGCTAAGGAGGGTCAAACCTGGTTAGGAGTTGTCTGGGGGACCGCCAAGGAATACCAGGTTTGTAGGCTATGATTTAGAGGAAGGCAATGACAAACCACCTCTGAGTATTTCTTGCCATATTTAATTAATGGGGTTGCCCTAAGTTGATGGGCAACGTGAAGGCATATACGCACACATTATCGTGATGTGACCTTGCCATCATGTTGTAGTATATTCCTAATTCTTTAGCGAATATACTGAGGGAGATCCTACTACAAGCATGTCCCATCACATGGTTATTCTGACTGGAGACAATTTGATTTAATAAATGCTTTCATTCATCCAGGCCCACTGAGATACTACTGAGACTTTGGTCCTGTGAATTTACTGACAGCAGCTGACAAAAGATGTCCCACAAGGTCAAAATGTGTAAAGAAAAATGTGTCAAGAGTGAGAATGTGGCAAGTTTAAAATGCTCTGCTGGGTTTCATTAGAAAGTTTGGAGGAAGGTGTGTCAACATGGAACCGTGAGATTTAAAAGGACATGTACAGAGAATGTCCAGCTTCAGTGGGTAGGCTTATCTTTTTTAAAAAAAAGCCACTCTGATATTGACACAAAAATTTGAGAGTAGAGAGAAAATGAAATCTCTTCCATGCAATACTTTTAAACAGATGTCTGGAGAGTGCTAATTTAACTGTGTCTGTAGTTCTGGGCACACAAGGGCCATCTAGTCCAACCCCCCCCCCACCATGCAGGAATACACAATCAAAGCATTCCTGACAGATGGTCATCCAGCCTATGCCTACCACACTCTGAGGCAATGCATTCCACTGCCAAACAGCTCTTACTGCCAGGAACCTCTTCCTAATGTTTACATAGAATCTCTTTTCTTGTACTTTGAATCCATTGCTCTGTGTGCTAGTCTCCGGAGCAGCAGAGATCAAGCTTGCTCCATCCTCAGTATGACATCCCTTCAAATATTTAAACATGGCTATCATGTCACCTCTTAACCTTTCCTTCTCCAGGCGAAACATAGCCAGCTCCCCTAAGCTGTTCCTCATAGGACTTATTCTATATAACACTTGTATGTGGTGTTTTGCATAGAAAACAGCATTTTGAATATAGGAAACCATTTTTCTGTGCAGAAAATACTGTTTCCTGCACAGAAAATTTTGTTTTATTTGCCAAAATGCCACACACAAATTTTGTTCAGAATGAATACTGAACTGCGAATGATCTTTGACAATGGCATCATTTTCTAGGGCTTTCACACAGAGAGAAGAGAATTGGTAAAATTACTTGTTGCTTCCTTCAAGATGAAAATTAGGAGAGAATTACATCCCTAAAGGGGAGAACTGGAGATCTTTCCCCCTACCATTAGGGTTGCCAGGTGAAATAAGGGACAGGACTCCTGTACCTTTAATACAGGGGTGAGCAAAGTGTAGCCTGCAGGCCAGATGTAGCCTGCAGTACCCATTGGGACCCCCCAGTAAGATCTCTCCAGCTCCACCATAAAAAAAATTAAAAGGGGGGATTCAGGGGCATTTTTTGCTTCCAAAGAGGCCCAAACTGCCTAAAAATGCAGCATTTTTGTTCTCCTAACCCTGCAAAGTCACTGAAACCTCCCCAAAACACACACACACACACACACACACACACACACACACACAAAAGAGAGAGAGAGAAAAAAAACATTGGCTAAAAATTGCCCCCAAATTGGCCAAAATAGCAGCTGGAAGTTATATCACATCACTTCAGGCATGCTGAAACTCACTGATGCAGCCTGTTAGACAGATGCAGGGAAGAAAAATGCCCCCCACCATCTGTGCAGTTGCTCATCTCTGCTTTAACAGGTATATATATATATGGGGGAATTTCAGAGGTATCACTTGTCTCTGATCTTGACAGCCATTAAAGGTACAAGAGACCTGTCTTTATTTCACCTGGTAATCCTACCCTCCATGACTGGTAGTATTTATTATCCACTCTGCCCCTTTTTTCAGCCGCCGAGTGAGTGAAGAGGGAGAAGCCTCCCTGCCTCTGAGATTCCATCCTTGATGCAGCTGGAACAAGAGGGGATCCCTAAAACTGAACACTCCCTCTGGCCTGAAATGGACTGGCTTCGGCCCCAGGGAGGGCTTTCTTTGGCCTGGCATGACAACTAAGCATGATCTACATAATGTATAACTTATGCTCCAATAAGGGAGCTTTCACAAATGGACCATTCTTTACTGCTGCTGGTGGTGGTGGTAGGGTTTGCTTTAGAAGCCAAATCATCTTAATTCATCTTTGTTTCTCAGTGTGGTCTTGAGTCATGGTGGTTATGGGTAACGTCTAGGTTCCAGGTGCCACCAAATACCAACTGTTGGGAGCAACAGCAGGAGAGCGCTATTGCCTTCATGTCTTGCCTGTGGAGTTACCAGAGTGATATGGATGGCAATTTTTGGAAACAAGATAGTGGACAGAATGGACTTTTGATGTAATTGAGCAGAGCTGGTTCTGACATTTATTTTGTTGTACAGTAGTTGTTTTCATTTGCCTTCAAGCAGACTTATGGTTGACTTATGGTGACTACATCCTAGGGTTTTTGTGGTAAGATTTCTTCAGAAGAAGTTTGCCATTCCCTTCCTTGAGAGATTCTGACTTGCTCAAGGTCACTGAGTGGGGATTTGAAACCTCATCTCCTAGAGTCCTAGTCCAGTGCTCTGTCAGGGTTTGTAGATTTCCCCAATACTAGCTATATCCAGTGTAACATACACTGTTTCCCCACAGTGCCCTACACCACCCATGGAACACATGCCACTCCCCCATGCTGCCCTCCCTGTGCTCGCGCCTCCCTTCCCACACTCACACCACCCTCTCCGCACCCCGTGCCACCTTGTGTCACCCTCTTCACACTCGCACTGCCCTCCCCACACCCCGTGCCACCATGTGCCACCCTCCCCGCACTTGCACTGGCTTCCCCTCACCCCATGCCCCCCTCCCCGGACTTACACTGCCCTCCCTGCACCCTGTGCTGCCTTCCCTGCACCCACACCAGCCTCCCCAAACCCCATGCCACCCTCCCCGCACTTGTATAGCCCTCGCCGCACCCTGTGCAGTCATGTGCTGCCCTCCCCGCACTCGCACCACCCTCCCTACACCTCATGCCGACCTGTGCCACCCTTCCCTGCACTCGCACTGCCCTCCCTCACCCTGTGTAGCCATGTGCTGCCCTCCCTGCACTTGCACCATCCTCCCCGCACCCCATGCCACTATGTGTCACCCTCCCCACACTCGCACTGCTCTCCCCGCACCCTGGCCACCCTGTGCCGCCCTCCCCACACCCCGTGCCACATTGTGCCACCCTCCCTGCACCCTGTGCTGCCTTCCCTGCGTCACCCTCCCCGTGATTGTGCCACCCTCCCCACGCCCCCTCCCCACTGCACACACACACCATGCCACATCCTCCATGCTACTCACACCCCTTCTGCCTCCGCCATATTTAGAAAGGAGTGAAACTTCCACATGGTCCCACCCCCAGTGTGCTGATTGGCTGCCCAACAGAGCTTTGATTGGTTGGTCAGTTTCCTAAGTGGCCAGTCAGCACACTGGAAATGGCAACATACCTAAGAGCAATATCTATCTATCTATCTATAGATAGATATAAGAAATGGATTTTACTGAAGCTGAAAAGAAAGGGATTCTCAGAGACAAAGTGTGTTCAGCTGAGGCAGCCTTGAAACATCCAAGCCAATTTGTCCAAGGCCAGATCTCAAGGCAGCAGCTAATTAGGAACACCTGGATGAGATGAGCTCATGGCTAGTTCTGATGAATCTATTGCAATGATTAGTCAATTCCCGAGGCTTGCGTCAGCCAGTTTGGGCCTATATAAACCAGGCCTGCGCAACCTGTGGCCCTCCAGATGTTTTGGCCTCCAATTCCCTGAATTCCTGATCATTAGATCAGCTGGCTCAGGCTTCTGGGAGTTGGAGGCCAGGACATCTGGAGGGCCACAGGTTGTTCAGGCCTGATATAAACCATGAGGCTTTGCACACACAGTGTGGGTTATTTTGTCTGTGGAGTTAGTTGGAGTTGTTGGTTCCTAGAGGTAGAGTGTTGATACTTACTGTTCCGTTCCTGTATGCTGTTGTACTTAGTAAACTTCTTTTAACCAAAAAGCTGTTACTCTGCTGAGTCCTTCTTATAGCTAGAAGACAGTAAGTGCCTTGCATTACAGTGCTTGTGCTTGAACTCTGCACATGCACTGGAGTGTTGAATTTCATAACCCCTGACATGCTCAAACTGCTGCACCATGCTGGCTTGCTATTTTATTTTATATCTTTATCTCATCTTAATTTTAACAGGAAAGTCAAAGTGGCTTACAGTATACTTTAAAACAAAATGCAGCTAAAAACAATATTGTACCTTCTAAGTGTCCTGATTTAGCAATTTCCAATCAAATCTCTGTCATCTCATTTTTTTTAGCTGCTTTTAAAATGTCCCAGTTTTTCTCTCTTCCTCCCACTCCCTGACCACTTTCTTATCAGCTTGCTTCAATTGCTGCAAACTGAGTTCAAAATACAAAAGTAGTTTGCACTAAGTCAACTTGGTAGAGGTGAGGAAAGGAGGGGCAGAATCTTGCCTTCCCGGTAAGGTCAGGCAAAAGCAAAGTGCTGCAGCCTTTCCTCGCTTATGTTTTCTTCTTCGTTAAAAACTTTTGCCCTCTTCATCACACTTTGATGTTGTTTGGCCACATGTGCCCCATTTCTCATCTGTGAAATGCTGAGGGGTATGCAATATATAGGACATGTGTTAACAAAATAAATGATCAGATTAAAACATTACTTTAAAATGGTGAAAATGCAGTTAAAACATAGTAAAAATATAAAACCACAGCACACCCCATTAAAAGATTCTTCTGCCACAAAAAGTTATGATCCAAAGGACTGCATAAATAAGCAGGTCTTTACCTGCCCATGGAAAGAGAGCAGAGAAGGGCCAACTGAGCCTCTCATAGGGAGGGAAGTTCACAAAGCTAGGAGCAGCCACCGAGAAGGCTCCTATATTCTTCTGAACAAGTTTAAGAAGCGCAATGGCTGTCTCAACATCATCATCGTCATTGATCACAATGAGCTGGTGTTGCCCTTACAGAGGTATCAGGCCAGTTCATGTTGTCCTTGAAATCACCTTGTGTTGAATTAGCGATCCACTTCAGTGTAGCAACAACATAAACAGCAAAAGCAAAATGATAAAACCAGAGTCAGGCTAGTCTCCAGAAGGGGACTGTATCTTTCATTTATAGCTTGCACAATGGTTATTAATATTTGATGTTTGGAGGCCTCATTTATTTGTATATTTTTAGCTGCACTCCTTCTTGGAACATCTACTGCTCCATGGCCTTGTTTCTAGAATTGTGTATTTGGGCTTTCTTTCTTTACTTGAATAAAAACCCTCTGAATGTATGGCCAAAATCTGACATTGTGCTTGTCTAACGTAAATATATTCTTGTGTAGTTGCCCAATGATGGTTCTATAACACCATTCTGTTGAATACCAACACTGGATAAGTTATTGTGTACCTGTCAGTGTTCCTGCTTAATGTCCCATTGCACAATGGGAACTGCACAGAGGCTTTTTATTGGGGTGTGTTTTTATATTTCCAACTTTTATATGTTTTAAATAGTTTTATTTTTAAAAAAATTGTGATGATTTTAATTGTAAATTGTATATGTATTTTAATTGCTGTTTATGTGAGCTACTTTGGGTCCTGCTCTGGGAGAAAGGCAACATAATAATTAAGTAAATAAATGTATGTAAGACACCAACCGGATTTTGGCCTGTATTCCTACTCTTATGAAATCCTCTGGTCTCTTTTACCTTAAAGTAGAAATGTATATTGTTTAAGATCTCTGCTATTGTAAACTATGAAGTTTTTTTAATACAATAAATGCTCAAAACTGGTGGTCAGAGCACTCAGTCAGGATCTCAGAAGTTAACCATCAAACCACAGATCTCCTTCAAAGTTAGCTCATTGAAAAATATTGCCACCCTAAAAAACAACAACTAGCTATTTCCAAGGGATGTCTTTTGTATTTAAAAAAATGACAAAAAATCTTGTGGCAGCCTAAAGATTAACAGATTTTGTTTGGTACAAGATTTCAGAGGCTGCAGTCCATTTCATCAGGTGCAGAGAGTAAAGTTTATATGTGCAAAGTGTGTGTGTGTATATATGGTTGTAAGGGTGAGTGGAATGAAATGTAAAAAAGAAAGAAAGAAATGTGAAGTCGAAGGCTTTCACGGCCGGCATCCATAGATTTTCCATGGTTTTTACAGGGCTGTGAGGCCGTGCTCTGGAATAGTTCAGAGATGAAGATGCGAGCCACAGATGCAGGCGAAACGTCAGAAAGAAACTATTCCAGAACACAGCCTCACAGCCCGGAAAAAAACCCAAGGAAAATCTAAAGAAAGAAATCTTCATATGCTATCATTTGCTGTCATTTCCTAGCAACAACCTGAAGCATTCTATGTAGGGCAAGGAGAACAGTCTCTAAAGGAAATAATAAAGAGATACAAATCTCACATCAGAAATGGCAATATTCAAAAGCCAGTGGAGAGGCACTTCAAGACATCCTGGCCAAATTCAGTCTGTGTACAAGGTCTGTCTATTAATTAACAAGACTGTGTTTCTACCTTTCAGACAAATCAGGGAGAACGGATTGTGAACACTTGAGTGGTGACATTGAACATGTCTGAATCTGAATTACAAACATCAACACGCTTGGTCATTCAGTTAATTGTCAGTCACCCTTTAAAGCAGCAGTGTTGTCTGTTGTGTGCTGGAAAAAATGCTAAGTTTAAAAGTCGAGCAATGACATTCTGCAGAAACTTGAGGCAGACCCAAACCTTTTCCCCAAAATCATCACTTGTGGTGAAACCTGGATCTTCCAGTATGATCCTGAGACAAAATGACAGTCAATGCACTGGAAAAAACCCCATCATCACCAAGAATGAAAAAAGCATGTCAAAGCATGTCCACATTCAAAGCCATGCTCGTTGGGGGGAATGGCATCAAGGGTGTAATTTTGGCAGAATGGGATCCAGAAGGCAGAACAGTGAACCACATTATTATAAGGAAGTTTTGACAAAGCTGAGAGAAAGAATCAGAAAAAAAGGACTGTGGAAAAATTGTTTCATTCTTCATCAAGACAATGCCCCTGCTCATACAGCACTTTCTGTGAAGCAGTTTTTGGCCGATAAATGCATTACTACACTTGAACATTCTCCATATTTACCAGATTTGGCACCATGCAACTTTTTTCTTTTCCCTAAAGTGAAATCGGTGCTTATAGGAACACATTTTGAGTCAATTGATGCAGTAAAGAAGAAAGTGGCAGATGTGTTGACACAGCTGACTAGACAGACCTTGTACTACATTGATGTAACTAGGCTGGCATAGGCAGCAATGACAGGAGGCAAAAAGTGGCAGGCACTGCAGTTGTGAAGGAGGTAGGCTGATCAGAGCCAGCAGATTTTGTATGTCTTTCTTTGCCACCTTTGCACAACCTTAGCAAAAGTGAAACCTCTGGTCTAGTACATTAACTGGATTCCAGCTGTTATCTGTGACCTCAAGGAAGCAATTTTTGAATAAAAGCATTTCAATGTGCAGCAGCTGAAGAGGAAATCAAGTAAAGCTACATCTTGTTGCTCCTGTGGCCCGAGCTGGGACAAAGTTTTTTTTAAAAAAAAACACACTACTTATGATAATAATCTCATCAGTGTAAGGATGTCAACCAGCAAATGGCTATCTGTTAATGAAACTTGTGAAGGCAATGATCACGGTTTGTTCTTTTTCCATTACATTTCCTCTGACCTCACTGATTATAATCTGTCACCCAGCCACCCAACAAAATGTGCATATAATAATCTGCCAATGTGGGCAAAACTCCATGCATCTGATGAACTAGGCTGGAATCCAACTAAGCTGATGCCAAACAGAATTTGCTAGTCTTTGAGGTGCCACAAGGCTCTTTGTTAGGTTTCTTTCATAATGAATTGAAACAAATTCCATGGCCTAGTTCCTCTTCATATTGAGACTGCAGCATGTTGAGTATGAAAAACTTAGCTAGGCAGCTTTCAAACGGTTTCCTTTTCTCACTTGCGGTGCTATTCTCCAGGTGAGGTTTGACAATAGCCTCTGGTTTTGTTGCTTGCTTTACATGTTTCCTTGAGGCTTGGGGTGCAGTGAGATTTCGCCAGTCTGGAAGTAAATTTAGTTGCTTCTCTTTTTTAAAAATGCCAAAAACCAGGACACTGGTTCTTCAGATGAGGATCTGTGCTATTTTTTTCTGTGCTTCTCCCATGCCTCTCCCACGCCTCTGAAATGTGGCCTTGTCATGCCAGTTTTTACAGACGCTATTGAGTAGCAGGGTAGGTAATTTAGGCTGTTCTGCCACTTTTCTGGGGTTCCCAATGGTACTGCACTAAAAGGCAATTGTTTGGTATGTTGCCCTCTCCCATCCTTTATCTCCTGTGACAATCAATCTGTATTTTTTTTTTACCACTGATTTTGTGGACAGCATTGCTGAAATACAGTTCTCAGTTACTATTGCAGAGCGTGTTAAGATTTTCAGGGAAAAGGCTGTAGCACAGTGGTAGAGCAACATGCTTTGTATGTGGAAGTTCCCAGGTTCAAACCATGGCATCTCCAAGTACAGCCAGGAAAGACCATGGCTCTGAAGAGCCACTATCAATCAGTATAGATAAGACTGAGATAAATGAATCAGTTACCTGACTCTGTACAAGACATCTGTGCATGTTCTTCACTCATTATTTCCCCTGAAGTTAATGAGTGACACCTGGCTTGACAACAGTACACATGAAAGGGATCTAGGAGTCTTAGTAGACCACAAGCTGAACATGAGTGAACAGTGTGATGCGGCAGCTAAAAATACAAATGTGATTCAATAGGAATATAGTGTCTAGATCGAGGGATGTTATAGTACCACTCTATTCTGCTTGGGTCAGACCTCACCTGGAATACTGTGTCCAGTTCTGGGCACTGCAATTCAAGAAGGATATTGACAAGCTGGAACCTGTCCAGTGGATGATGACCAAAATGGTGAGCAGTCTGGAAGCTATGCCCTATGTGGAGCATCTCAGGGAGCTGGGTATGTTTAACCAGGGAGCCCTGGTGGTGCAGTGGTTAAATGCCAGTACTGCAAGTCACCACATCGCAAGTTCAATTCCAGCAGGCTCCAAGGTTCACTCAACCTTCCATCCTTCCGTAGGTTGGTAAAATGAGTACCCAGCTTGTGGGGGCAATTAGCTAACACACATTGGAGACTGTTTAATGCAGTGTAGATGTGTAAATAGCTGTTGCTTAAAACAATTTGTAAGCCGCTCTGATAGCCTTGTGGCTGAAGAGCGGGGTATAAATAAGTAAATAAATAAATAAATAAATAACCTGGAGAAGGTTAAGTGGTGACATCATAGAATCATGGAGTTGGAAGAGACCGCAAGTGCCATCTAATCCAACATAATAGCCATGTTTAAATACTTGAAAGGGTGCCCTATTGAAGAGGGGGCAAGCTTGTGTTCTGCTGCTCCAGAAACTAGGATGCAGAGCGATGTACTTGAACTACAGGAAAAGAGGTTCTATCTAAGCATTGAGAAGAACTTCCAGATGGTAAGATCTGTTTGACAGTGGAATACACTGCTGTCTCAGAGTGTGGTGGAGTCTTCCTTGAGTTTTGCTGCCATAATTAGATAGGTATATCCAGTTAATTCAGTGGTTCGACTCCAGTTGGGACTAACAATAGGAACTAGGCCCATAGTTTAATTTCAACTTTTGTATGTTTTATCTATATTGTATCTGTTTCATTTTTAAAAACTGGCTCAAGTCCTGGTTTGCTGGGAAAAGGGATATATAGAACATGATGTTGATGTTGTTGATGAAGATGATACTGTTCCAAGTTAGAAAATTAGTATTCAGGGATGGGCTACTATGTAACAGTCATTCCTCAATGAAATTAACAAAGAAAGCATACCTATTGCCTAATTGTCAGTACTCATCTGAATCTTTTTTCACAGCATTCTGTGAAAATTCTGCCACAACCTATGGCTTCTATCCTAACTGGGGAACAACCTATAGTACCATCTATATTCTGTCTACAAAATTTCCTGCCAACCTTATTTCTATCACAGAGTATCAAAACAGTTTCCAGCTTCCTTGCTGTTTCGCATTTTGTGAACCAGTACCATATGGCAGCAAAACACAAGATGGCCATTAACCAGATGGTTGGATGTGTGATGAAACTTAGAAGGCTCAGTTCCCTCATAAGTGGTAACTATCACTTTCACAGTTCTTACAGTTCTGCCAATATGTTTTTTAAAAAATGTTATCAGCAGTTGAATCTCCTAGGGGGTTACTGCATCTGTAAATTTCAGCCAATGTGGACAAACAGGGAGGGTCACAGTTTTTATCTGTGAAATGTCGGAGGATATATGGGGAAGGAGGGAGGGAGGGAGAAGCAGTCCTTTACTGGGAATGGAAACTAGGAGGAATTAAATGTCATCTAAATGGTCAAAATAATCTTAATGGAATCCTTAGCAAGTGATCACTAAGTCGATAAAATGGGGTGTTGTTTTTTCATTTTTTGTGTGTAAAGGTGAAATATTAGTCTCACGTAATTGGATAATTGGAACACATGCCTTTTCTGCCAGATTATTTTTGATTAATAGGAATGTATAGGGAGTAATAGAGATTGTTTCATCCCCACATGAGATGACAAATAATTAAAGTAGTTTTTGCTCCACTGTGAGGAAAAACAAATATTTGTCTGCGGGAAAAGAGATTCCACCTAAACGTTAGGAAGAAAGAACTTCTTGACAGTAAGAGCTGTTCGACAGTGGAATATGCTGCCTCCGAGTGTGGTGGAGTCACTTTCTTTGGAGGTTTTTAAGCAGAGGCTGGATGGCCATCTGTCAGGAATGCTTTGATTGGGTATTTCTGCAGGGCAGGGGGTTGGACTGGATGGCCCTTGTGGTCTCTTCTAACTCTATGATTTTATGAGTATTCTCCTAATATTTAAACTCCCCCAAGTGTTCAGCGGGAATTATTCTGCCAAGAAATACTCATGTTCTCTTGAACAGGAAACTTCTTTACTGTACAGAAAACAAATTTCCTGTGTAGGCAACAGTTTTCTCTGAAGGAAATTCATTTTCTGTACAGAAAAATATTTTGGGTTTTGGTGTAAAAACATCTTTTTCACCACTGAATAATTCCTGTGCAACACTTGGGGATGTCAAATACCAGGAGAAAATGGCACAAAATTCTTCCTGGTCTATTACTCTTCCTGTTGGGGGAACCTAGAGGGAAATCTGTATTTTGACCCAAGAACAAATAATTTTGAATATTTTCCATCCCTATTGATGAATATGGACAAATATAAACCAGCTCTGTTTTCACAATCCCTAGGGTCTTATTTTGCTGAAACAAGTAGATAATTTCTGATGGGTGAGGGAAAGTAAGAAGAGCATAAATGGCCTTAAAAAAAGACACTATGTTCATTAGCTGCCATTAATGTCAACCACAGCTCTGACAGGTATTTTTGTCTTCTAATTCCAGGTGACCACAGCCTTAGTTAAGGTGTGATGGTCCTTACAACTGATGATCTAAAATTAATTATGCGGGTCAGTGAAAAATCTTGTCTCATTTAATTATTTTATAGATAACCTTCTCTCCCCACCCCCATGCCCTGTCTCTTTTAAAAAGATTTTAAAATGAGAATACTTTTTTGCCAAATGACTGCGAACTCTTGCAATTTCATCCTTTTATGCATTCAGATGTATCTTCCCTTCTGATCCTTTCCCCATTTTCTTCCACGATCTAGCCATCTGTTTAGTAGTTTCCTCTCAAGGTTAATCTATTTCAGGTTACAGACTGAATACCAAGAGGTGACTCAACGTATACCTTGTCAGAACAAAGATTTCCTCCATCCTTTTGCTAGCTTCAGGAGCTTGGTAGAAAAATAATGAATAACATTATCATTCTTTGTCAATGTGAACGTCAAGAGGATATTCAGCAGTCTAAAGAGGGTATTCAAACTAATCACGGTGAAACAACAATTCAAAGTCTGACAAGGGGCTGGTTCAGAGTTTACATCTTTTTTTAAAGTCTTGTTTCCTCAAAGGATGTTAATTCAGTGGTTTGATATATATTCTAAGTTCCTGTTGTTGGTAAATCAAGTCTTCAACAGATGGTTGATAGGAAGTGCCAAACAGGCCCAGATTTATGGAGAAGTACATAATTTTTAAAAGCTTGATTGATTGGATCAGTGTTAACTAGTGCATTATGTTTCAATCATTTTTCAGGAAATTCTCTTAGGAAACATAAAAGTTCCAATAGTAGGGAAAATATCTTTTGGGTAGTGTCTATCATTTTGTTTTACTCCAAATGCCCTAGAACGATGGGTCTGGGACATTTTGGAAAAGGTTTTCTATTAGCTGGTAGCCATCTAGATTAATCTTTGGCAATATTTAAAGATATGAAGATCTGCCATTAATTAATGCCAAACCTCTTAAAACAACAGTGGAAAATCTTGGTCACCTCTGGGCTAAATCCACACTACACAAATAATCCAGTTTGAAATTGGTTTATTTGCCAAGGCGCCTTCCTAAGGAATCCTGGGGTTTGTTGTTTTACAAAGTCTTTAGCCTTCTCTGCCAAAGAGTGTTGGTGCCTCACCAAACTACAAATCCCATGGTTCCATAGGAAGGAGCCATGGCAAATAATCTGATTTTCAAAGTGGATTATTTGTGTAGTGTGTATTTGGTCCTGGGGACTGAATTCCAAATTGGGAAGGGTTTTGGCAGCTACATTCTAGTAATGGGTGGGGTTAAGGGCATGGGGTGGGCCAAAGCAAATGTGTCAGGGAAGATTTACATCTTACTAATTTTGGTATTTTCCTTCTAAGCTTACAGAACACAGCTCAGTTTTGTGTATATTTAATCACGTATAAGCAACAATGCAGTTGGTTTCAGATATGCAAAGGGCAGCACAAATCTTTGCATGTCTGCTCAGGAGTAATGCTGAGTCCTGGCTCAGTCCTGGGGCACCTAAGCACAGTTTGGTTCAATATAACAGCTTCTGTTGTTGTTGGATTTTTGCTGTTGTTCTTATTTGCTGTCAAATCAACTTTGACCTATGGTAACCCTATGAATGAGAAATTTCTAAGAGCCTCAGTCATCAACTGCCCTGCTCAGGTCTTGCAAACTCAGGGCTGTGGCTTCCTTGATTGAATCAAACCACCTGTAATGCAATCTTCCTCTTTTCCTAATGCCTTCCACTTTGCCAAACATTATCATCTTTTCCATTGACACATGCCATTTCATGGTATGTCCAAAATACAATAGCCTCACTTTAGTCCTCTTGGCTTCTAGGGAAAGTTCAGGCCTGGTTTGCTCTATGACCCATTCATTTATATTTTTAGCAGTCCATGGTATCTATAGAACTCTCCTCCAATGTCATATTTCAAATGCCAAACATTTGAAATATGACATTGTTTTGTTCCTGTCAGCTTTCTTCCTTGTTCAGCTTTCACACCCATGGTTAAAAATTGGAAATATGATGGCATGATTCGGACTTTGGCATCTACTGATAACATGTTTACACTTGAGTTCCTCCATAGCTGCTTTTCCAGTCTTAGTTTTCCTCTGATTTCTTGACTACACTCTCCATTTTGATTAGTGACTTGAACCTAGGTATATAAAATCTTTATTTCATTGTCTTCATTTACCCACTTTAAAGTTATGTAAATCATCTGCAGTCATTCTGCACAAGTTAAAAATGTTCAGCTTCAAAGTTTCAATTTCCCCTGAAAAATCACCAAAATCATACCTCAACCAATTTGCGATCTTTGAATAGGATGTTAAACTTGGGCCTGTTGTAAAATAATCTCATAATAATTGACACTTTACCATTTTGGAATGGTACCAGACAAACCTGGCTTTTAATTGTATGTCACATTTTATGTTTTTTTGTGGGCTGCCTTGGGTCCCATTCTGGGAGAAAGGTGGCATATAAATAAAATAAAATAAAATAAAATAAAATAAAAATAAAACCTGCTGGCTGAAGTTATTCTCTCATCCTGTCGGGCCAATCCCATTTGTGTGAGACTCTTCTAATGGGGCATATGCCTTCATTGCTTTACAGTGAACAAGAAGAGCATGGATTAAACCCGAGACATAGTTCATTAAAAGCCAATAAACCCCAGTGATGGATGTCTCCTCTCTTTCAAAAACACACAATTCAGTGAATGAAGGTGCAGACTTTTGGCTTCTCTGGACATAAAATATTATGGTAGGATTCATTCTAGGAACATTATGCAGTCTTGTCCAAGAAGCGTAACAGATACAAGAATACAGAGATTACACCAGCTGCTCCCTTATGTGGTTACTTTATGAAATGCTGATGGGCTCTCATGAATTTTAAGACAGAACTGTTTTGAGAGGTAGCAATTACATTGCAGCAGATGGAATTTTTTGTCATGTTTCTGCAAAGCTGCTCTAGGTTTGTTTTAGTATTTTGGTCCTGTCTTTTGGGATGTGTTTATAAGTCATGGGAAGAAACCCAGAGACAACAATGGAAACAACAAATTGGTTTTATTTATTCAATTATTTTTTAAAAAAATACTTAGATTTGGTTTTTTTTTTTCCTTACATGGAAAAAATGATGGAGTAGAAAAAGTGTGCATAACCTTTCATTTACCAGAAACACATTTTTTCAGTATTTTATTTTTATTGTGGATATGCCTCATTGCTCATTAGCAGAGACAGAGAGAGAATATGAGAGAGCGAGAAAAAGGAGAGTGAGAGATGCATTGTTAAATTCGAATTCACAGCCAAGAGAGGTAGCAATGACCACTATCTTACATTGCTTTAAAAAGGCTTTAGAATCCTCCTTGTCTACATATGATCATGTCTTGAAGCATCTTGGTCAAAGTAACGAAAGCGAACATCACCTGTTGCATATTTTTGATGCCAATCTTCTCTGCAGTCATTTTGCCGCTTTCATAGTATGCCATAATTTGGTGTGCCGAAATTGCAACTTGCATTGTGTGAGAACATCACAACTTGAGTCTTTCTTCCCATTTTACAACGAGGGAGTGACTTCTCTTCTTAATTTGAGCATTCAGCACTGAATGTGGGTGTTTGAGGCTCCCAGTAATAGGAATATGTTGCCATAGACACATCTTTTTAAGCATGTCATCTGCGCTTATTGCGTAACATTGAAGTAATACAATGAATGGTTATTTCACAGGGGCCTGAAATTACTACATTGTAATAAGGTAATTACAGGTAATCAGAAATTTTGACTTTCAGCGAAGAATTGCTCGTGATTTTTGAAATATTTGCCCCGGTATGGGTAGGTGAGGCACAAAAGCTGTGATTTCTTTTCTTTTTTATGCATTGTATGCCAGTAGAACAAGAAAGTATTCAAAGTTATTTTAATGTTACTGATTAACCTAGTCATTAGACATTTAGCCACTGCTTTAGAATTTCTAGATGCAGCAGTCAGTGCCAAATGTCTCTATTAGGTGTAGGCTGAAAGCCATTGGTCAATGGCATGTAATCTTGCAAAGAAAGAGTTATAAATTTAGGATTTAGTTCTTAAAATGTGACTTAGTTGGTGTGTGTGTGTCTGTGTAGCTATAGCCTTATTTACCTGCTCCAGGAGTTTATTGAATCAACACAGGGGTGCTTGCTAGCCCTGTCCCTTCCGTTTTGAGTTCTGTCTTTATATTTCAGTATGGTGAGCAAGTAATCTGCACAGGAGCACTTTCTGTATGCATGGGAACTCTCCACATGACTGAGGACCTTGATTCTTTTCGGTGGTGGTGGTTCCTGTTGGAAAAGATTGAAGCATTCTCTTTCCCCCAACTCTCTTACTATAGAGCAATGCCAGTAGGACTTCTTTGGTATATTGATTTGTCCCCTCTCAGTATGCTTCTGTCTCTCCCATCCTTTTTTTCTTGGGCAGCCATCTTTTCTCCTTTTTCAGGCTGGTGAGTCAGGATGACTCTTTCTCCTCTACCTCATTTAAGTTAAGTAAAGTTTATTGAGTTATTTAACCTAAAGCTGCATGCCTCCTTTTGTTATATTTAGTTCAGGGCAAAGCAATACATTTGAGTCACGCTTCTAAATGCACTCTGCTGGAGGGAAGTTTAAAAAAAGGAATTTAACTTTTTCGAGTTTCCAATACAGGGCAACTCTAATTCCCCAACAGTTCCTGATCACACGGAAAGTGTCTATGTGCCTGATAAGCTCTCTCAAGTGAGAGTGCTTCCAGATCTATCAGTCATCTCTCTTTCTATGGGCTTGTCTATATGAGTGAAAAAGAAGTGGATTGCTCTACAGTAAAGGCAACTTGTAGCAGCTGTGATTCGTCTTAATGGGTTGTGTTTTTTTGGAAGATCACAGGTGTGTGAAGCTATCTGCATTTGCTGTGCAAACGGGCATGCCTGCGAACAGGGCTGGTTTAAGGAATTTTGGGGGCCCCTGCAATGCTTTACTTTGGGGCCCCCATATGTTTATCTCAGGTCAATGTAACCTAACCTATTCACCATACAGGATATTCAGATTATAGTAGGACCCCTGTATCCATGGATTCATTATCCATGGGACACAAAACAGCACACATACCATAGAGTCTTCCAAGAAAATGTGTCTTCCCTAGCCCTTTTCTAGGCCCTCCAAGGCAACTCTATGGTATTTTAAACCAGAAGTCCCATTATTTTCATGGCATTCACTATTATTCATGGTTTTCAGAATCCATGCCCCCCCCGAACCAATCCCCAGTGGATAAGAGGGGCCTACTATATTACATAATTTGCCACCAATAATTTAGTTTAAAAACGATATTATAGGCACTAACATAATATTTTTTGTTTATTAGCAATTAATGTGATGGTGTAGATTTCCTCAAAGAAAATAAAGAGTAGACTACAAGCTAAACATGAGTTAGCAGTGTGATGCAGCAGCAAAAATGCCAATGTGATTCTAGGCTGCATTAATAGGAGTAGTGTCTAGATCAAGGGAAGTGATAGTATCACTCCATTCTGCTTTGGTCAGACCTCACCTGGAATACCGGTTCCAATTCTGGCCACAACAATTCAAGAAAGATACTAAGAAGGATGGTGCAAGGTCTGGAAGCCATTACGCCCTATGAGGAACAGCTTAGGGAGCTGGGTATGTTTAGCCTGGAGAAGAGAAGGTTGAGAGGTGACGTGATAGCCATGTTTAAATATTTGAAGGGATGCCATACTGAGGAAGGAGCAAGCTTGTTTTCTGCTGCTCCAGAGACTAGGACACGGAGCCATGGGTTCAAACTACTGGAAAAGAGATTCCACCTGAATATTGGGAAGAACCTCCTGACAGTAAGAGCTGTTTGGAAGTGGAATACACTGCCTTGGAGTGTGGTGAAGTCTCCTTCTTTGGGTTTTTTAAAACATAGGTTGGATGGCCATCTGTCAGGAATGCTTGGATTGTGTGTTCCTGCAGGACAAAAGCTGATCAGATGGGATCGCTGTTGGGGTCCCTTCCAGCCCTATGATTCTATGATTCTAGGCTGCATTTAGAGCCTGGGAAAGTTACTCTTGGATTACACCTCCCAGAATCCTCCTGCCAGCACCCTTCTCAAGGTCTGGTTGCATTGTTCCTTTTCCAACATTCTCTAGCCCAGTGGTTCTTAACTTGGGGTCCGCAATGTCCTCACAGGGGGTCCACAAAGGCTTGAAGACTGCTTGGCCCACCTCCTCCCTGTAGTGGAGTAGCCATGTGACAGGAACCAAGGCAAAAGCTGGCTGGCTTGGCCTGCACATTGCCATTCAATCCACTCCAGCCACAAACTTGCAGGAAGAAGCAAGAGTGTCTCTGAGGGAAAGTTTAATGGATGGTGTAATTGTATTGTTGTTGTTGTTAGCTATTATTATTAGCTATTATTATTAGGGTTTTAAATCTTGAGTTAAGTCTTGGGGCAACAAAAGATATTTAAAGGGGGTCCCTGGTAAAGAAAAGGTTAAGAACCACTACTCTAGGCCAATGCCTCTCACATAACACTAATGCGATACTGGTGTTTTAGTGACAACAATAAAACCATTGTTCCCAGTAATATTATTCCAAATTTTAATTTATATTCTTTATATTCTTCTGTTAAAAGAGCTAGAGTGTTGTAGAAGTTTCAGCATTGCCCTATGACTGTGGAGACCAGGGTTTGAATCCTTACTCAGCCATGAATACCCACTGGTTGACCTTGGGCAAGTCACACTCTCTCAGCCTCAAAGGAAGTCAAAGGCAGACCCCCTTTGAACAAGCCTTGCCTAGAAAACCCCATGGTAGGTTGGCCTTACTCAGAAATGACTTGAAGGCACATGGGCAAACACACACAAATTTCTTTTGCAGGCTGAACTCAGTTGGCAGCAAGGGGAGGAAGCTGAAGAAGACCAAGGGGGAAGGGAGGGGAGAGGAACCAAAACATGTTAAAAGCAGCTGGAAAGATGGGCTGGAGGGGATCTATGTGCAAGGAAGGAAAGGAAAGGAAACGAAGAAAGAAGCCCTTTCTGAGGGAGACAACCCTCAAATTCCCTGTCTCTCTCTCACACACACACACTCACCCTCTCCGACATGCCTCTCCCTCCAGCTTCTGCCACGGAGGGCTGCTGTTTCTTTCTCTTTCTCTTTCTCTTTAGTTTTGGAGAGGCTGTTTTGTTTGTTTTTTTAAACAAAGCCAGCAGGAGGTTTTTGGAGGAGGAGGGTAAGAGGGGGCTCCTCCCGGCTGTCTCCTTCATCAGATTAAGGAGGCCAACACGGGGGCCCCTCTTGACCTCGGGGCCCCCTGCCAATGCTGATTTGGCAGACAGGTTAAACCGCCCTGCCTGCGAATCAAGATGATGGCCACGAGTTAATTTGCTGCTGCCAAACAGGTTTTTTTTTAAAAAAAACCACGATTCCCAAGATGAGATAGAGCGATATTTCACCTTAAAAGAAAAAACAAAAAATCCTAACCCCCCATTTTATCACATTAGTGCTTGATCGCTAAAGTGAAAAACCAACATGGCAGTTCCAGGAGCTTGCCTTGTTAGCAAGGCCCACCTCCACACTCATCCGGCCAATCAGCTTTTAGCTTCTGCTCGTATGGGAAAGCAAATCTAATTGAATCGCTTGTCCCAAAGAGCAGAAATGTGCATTCCCTCCGCTGTTTTTTAAAAACTGTGAATCTTTTTCCTGCATAGTTTTTGACATTTTTGGTCCCCCTCCTTCTGAATACAGCAATATGATGCGGGATGCCATTAAGGCAGCCCATATTCTTCTCGCATTCTGTGAGTATTTTTGCCATTTAGACAACCCCTATCTCTATCTATCTATCTAGGCCATGATCCAGTTAGGTCCATCCACTAATGCAGAGGTGTGCAAAATGCAGCCCGTGGAAACAAAACAGCCAGCAGCCCCCATGGTCTTTAATACTCCCCCTGCAAATGCCCTCTTGGGGCAGGGGACATTTTCAGCATACTTACCCCCCCTGGGGCCATTTTAGGCTCAGGAAAACTCTTTTTTTTAAAACAAACAAACAAACAAACCAGGAAGTTACTTCCACTCACTTCATGCTTTGTATGGAAGGAGCTCCCTTTGAGGTCTCCTGGTCATCTAGCCTCCCACAGTTGGCCACCCCTGTGCTAATGGAAGAACTATTAGCTAGGGGTTATTTCCCTCCTCCCCCTGTCCGTATTTGCCTGCTATAAGAAATTCTATTCTCCTTCCTGTCTTCGTCTAGCCCTCTGGAGCAAATATTGATGACAAGCAGGCCCAGAGGGGGGAGAGATCCCTTCCTCCTAGATATGCCATCTATCAGCAGGATCCTGGCCATACTTTATTTTTTATATAGCACTCTCTCTTGCAAACAAATTCTCAGGCTAACTTAGAATAAAAGAAGTTAGGAGATATTGAAACAAACAAATAGTGTCCTGAAAGCAGCATGCTAAAATTTGTGGATTGGTTTTAGGCATATTTGGAGTTGACCTGCTGATATCAGTGCAGCTTAGTTTTGACACATTTGCATCCCATGGCTTTGAATTGGTCTAACCTACGTTTGGACTAAATTCTATTTGTTTATAAGCTTTCCTTCTATGGAGCTCAAGGCAAGGTAAATGGCCCTCTTCTTTCCCCCTATTTAACCTCACAGCAACCCTGTAACATAGGCAAAGGAAACACAGCAACTAGCTAGAAGTTATCCAGAATGACTTTCAGCTGGCTGCTCATTCTAACAGATTGCTGAACTACTGTTTCAGCGTCTGATACAAGTACCCTTCCAAATTTCTCTCCACATACACTGTAATTCTCTGGTTGAGGAAAGACATCTTCAGCAGTTTCTCAGGGACAGGGCTCACTATATATAAATAGGGGCTTACCACACTCTGAAGAATAGCGGCAGTGCAGCAGGAAGGTTCCATCTTCTGTACTGCCTTCCTGCACAACGTTGTCATTCTTCCGGTGTTCTGCCATTCTGGTCCTGTGGGAGACCAAGGTAAAACCACGTCATTTTGCTCATGGGTTTTTCTGATTAGCAAAAAGACTTGCTTTTACCTTGCTCTCCCATGGGACTAGAAGGAAAGAATGACCATGTTGTGCAGTAAGGCAGCACAGAAGACAAACCTTCCTGCTGCTTTGCCACTTTTCTTCGGAGAGTGGTAAGCCCCTTAGAATATACATTTAAAACAACTTTCTGAAAGCAGAAAGCTAACTCACAAGGGAGAAGTTGTCTAGTCCAGCCTATTGTCAGAATACTACACTGATCAGCATAGTATAAGAATTCTTCAGGCAGAACTCCACTAGGGCTCCTCAGTTATCATCCCCAATATGAGTAGCTCCCCCATGGCCATCCCATTGCTAGTGGAAAGCTGCAACAGTTCCCATCGCCATCCTGTTGCTGGAAAAGAGTGGGCATCTGGCTCCCTAATACAGACTGATTACATAATCTATCAAGATCTGTTGGGGTCTTGGTGATATCATTGGTCTGTATCTGGCTATGGGGCATACCCAGGTTCCCTGTTCTTCTCTGATCCACCCAACTTTCCACCAGCCACAGCAAGCCTGTTCAGGGGAGTTATTGCAGCAGAAGTGTGAGTCCTGAGAAGGAAGAGCTTTGGCTGTTGCGGAGAGTGGAAGCAGGTATCAACTCCACAATGGCAAAAAAAAAAAACAAAACCCAAAACAAAACCAACAACTACCCCTACACAGGTTCAAGGTAGATTTATTCTGCTGTCTGTCACTAACAGAGCCAGCATGGTGTAGTGGTTTATGTGTTAGACTAGGACTCTGAGAGACTAGGATTCTAAACTCTGCTCAGCCATGAAAACCCACTGGATGACCTTGGGTAAGTCGCCCTCTCTCAGCCTCAGAGGAAGATTTCTCTGAAGGAATCTTGCCAAGAAAACTGTGATACGTCTGGTTTAAGGTTACCATAAGGGGAAAAAAAAAAAGACTTGAAGACACACAGTAACAGCAAGGTCACTTACAGGATGGTGTCCCTAGTTTTTTTTTTTTTAATCAGGGGAGTTATTCTTTTCAAAAATGAAAGTGAATATTTTAAAATTGGTTTTCCACAATTCCCATCTGAAGTGGTACAGCTGAATCCACCACCTCAGGCTTTCATCTGTAGACTGGGGGCCCGTCTATAGAAACCTGAAAAAACCAGAGCGATTGCAGTAAAGACAGCAGGTTAACTAGAATCTTGTTGGTGTCTTATGCACATTAGATTTTTTTTACAGAAGCAGTTGGACATTTTTCAACCACTGAGTCACTTAATTTTTACCCTTTCTTTTCCCCATAGACTGGGACTCAAGTTGACTTACAGATTAAAAGATATATATATATATATCATTTTTGTCTGATGCCCAACAGCTGCATTTTGTTTCTTTTGTTTGTTTTTTTAAGATATCTCTGTATTGCCTTCTAGCCCACAAATGCTCCCGAGGTGATGAACAAATGAAAACAATTAAAATGGGTCAAAAATTTAAAAAATGCAAAAACACATTAAAATACGGTACCCTTTAGAAACTTTTAAAACAACCAAAAAGCAATCCTAAAATACAATTTTAAAAACAGTTAAAACAGAGCACTTTCAGACATTAAAGGCCATGTGGAACAGTGCTGTTTTGGCTGCCCATCAGAAGCTTAAAAGAGATGGAGCCAACTTAAGTTGTGAAGTCGAAGGCTTTCACAGCCGGCATCCATATAACCCCCCCACACACACACACACCTACACAACCATTCTCTGAGGATGCCAGCCACAGATGCAGGTGAAACGTCAGAAAGAAACTATTCCAGAACACGGCCTCACAGCCTGGAAAAACCCCAAGGAAAACTAACCTAAGTTCCTTGGGTAGGTGGTTCCACAGTTCAAGGTAATAGAAACACATGTGGTGGTGTTGCACAAGGAGATGTGCATTCCGTCAGGTGTTCAGGTGCACATTTGGTTGCACATTTAGTTGTGAAGTCTATTGTGGATCCAGTTGTGCATCTGGTTTCCCATCCATTTGCACATTTGGTTCCACAGCATTGCCATGGTTATGTGACATAATCCATGCATAGCTCCATGTGCAAAGATTTACGCTAAGCAACCTTGAAGTGTCATCTTAGCTTATGTCTTCAAACAATCATTAATGAAATATCAGGGAGAGTGTTAACCAGCCTGTACTTCTGATCAAATCAGATTTTTTTTAAAAAGCCAGTATCAAAAAAGACTCCTACAACAGCTCTTTGCCCAGTCATTTATTTTTATAGTTACTTATTTTGGTCCCTTGTGACGCAGAGCCCTGAAAAAGCAAGGGTTGACATTGCTGTCTGCATTTCTCTCCTTCTTTTCTCTCTGTGTGGAGCAAACTTACTCTGGTGATTAGAAGGTACTTAGAATTCTGTTTGTTTGTTTGTCCCCCCCCACCCCAAATGAATCATCTCTTGCAGCTGAGCCTCCACCTCTCACTGTAAATGAAAAGCAAACCCTTTTATAGTTCAAATAGAGTTGATATTTTTCTGAGCCATTAACAGATGCCTGTTCTTTTTTCCCCACAGATTAAAAAACAAAACAAATTGTCAGCCATTAAGCATTAAGATCTTTGGCCATCAAGCACTTCAAAATTTAGGTTTCAAAATAAGCACATCAGCCAAGCATATTTCTTCCAAGGGTCTCTGTTTATTCAGAACAGACCATATTTTCTTGTCTCTCTCCCAAATAAATTGCTGTTCTTGTTTTCCCTCTGTTTCATGGCTTTGGGGGAATATTTCAAAATGTGGTTGCTAGTGTCTTTCTCCATGGTTCAGCATTCTACGCCCACCCTCCTCGGAAGATAATAGTGGAGTTGTCCATACAGTTGCTGTTTAAAAACCTCCAACTGGGGACAGTCCTCCACCTCCTGAGGGAGACTGTTTTACTGTCAGACAGTTCTTTCTATGAGAAAGTTCTTCCTAATATTTGGTTAGAATCACTGTTCTTGTAATTTGAATTGATTGGTATGGATCCTATCCATGGAACCACAGAAAATAAGCTAATTCCATCTTCTATGATAGCGCTTCAAATATATAGAGATGGCTAGCCTATCACCTCTCTACAGGAATGTAGTTATGGGGGGGAGGCACAAAATGAGGGCACTGCCCCCTCCAAATAAGAATTCTGCTCCTTAGATGAAATAAAAATTTCAGTTGAGCCTTTAGAAACACAATTTAGGCATGCAAAGAAAAGAGGGGAGCACAGCAAGGGAATTTGAACACAGCAAATATTGTTATATGTGTGGATAGTTGTCAATGTCTCACTCTCTGCAATGCCTAGAGGTTTGGGGAGTGAAGGGAAATTTAATGGGGGGGGCAGGATTCTCATTTAAAATCTCATCCACCCCCCCATAGCTACATCCCTCTCTCTCTGACTTCTGTTTTCCAGGCTAAACATATCCAACTCCCTCAAATGTTAATCATGAGATTGTTTTTCCAGACCTACGGCCCATCTATACAAGCCTCCCCCCAACCAGATTGCTCTACAGTAATGTCAAATCACAGCAGCTGTGATTTGTCTTAATGTTTTTTTTTCTCCCATAAGCTTTGGGAGGCATCGAGGGCATCCACTGGGGAGGGGGAGAGGAGGAGAGAGCCATCCTCCCCCTTCCTGGTCCCGGCGGTGGTGGTGGGAAGACTTCCGCGGGGAGGGGGAGGGAGGAGAGAACTATCCTCTCCCTCCCTGATCCCAGTGGCAGTGGTGGCGGGAAAGCATCTGTGGGGGGAGGGAGGAAAGAGCTATCCTCCCCCTTCCCAGTCCCAGCGGTGACAGCGGGAAGGCATCTGGGGAGGGGGGGGAGGAGAGAACCATTCTCTCCTTCTCCGGTCCCAGCGGTGGGAAGACCTATGCAGGGTGGAGGGAGGAAAGAGCCATCCTCCCCCTCCCCATGGCTGCCCTCCGCAGGTCCCTTCTGTAAAAAAAAGGGGGGGTAAAGAGTAGGATCATGCCTGTGCACCCCTGAACAATCAGGTCTGTTCTTCCCCCTCCAGACTGCAGAACAATTCATGTGACTGTCAGGGGAGCACATGTTCCTCAAAGTTTTTAAAAACTCTGGGAACAGCTGCAAAAACTTTTCCTGCAGAGTTTTTGCCGGTTTTGCCCCCCCTCTTTCACAATAAAGTGAAACAACATGGATGGCCATTAAGACAGGTCATCTTCTCCTTGAATTCTGTGAGGAGTATTTTTGCTATTTAGACAACCCTCTACTGTACTCAGAGGTAGGTCCCACTGAGTTAAGTTGGACTTACCTCTGGGATTGAGTCTGTAAGTTTGCATTGCACAGGTACACCAGTTTCATACCACTTTTAACTGTCCTGTGGAATTTTAGGATTTGTAGATACTTTGGCTTATTTGGTACAGAGCTCTAGTGGATGCCTACAGAATTCTAAGTACCTTCTAAATATTCTAAGGATGAGTGTTTCAAGTCTAAGTAAAACTTGCAGGATTCTTTCAGATGTGGTCATGACAGTAAAGTCATGTATAAATGATATAACTGTGTAGAGCAGAGCCCCCCTTGAGTAGGTGGGTGGAGATATTTTGGCTCTTACCCGTTGATCAGGTGTGGGCAAACTGAGGTCCGTTCTCCCTCTGTTCATAGAGGCCTCCCACCACTCACCTTTACTGCTCTTTCTGTCACCGTCAGTACAGGTGTGCAGCTGAAATTCGGCAATGCAGCAAACATAGCCCTTTCCAAAAGGGAAATACATGATCTGTCCTGCCTCTCTGCAAGGCTCTGTGGTGCTCTAGCATCTTCCTGCACTGTAGAGAACTGAGGCAGTTGTTGACAAGTTTCAGCAGCAACTGTGGTGGTATGAAGCTTCAGCAGTAGAGGTGATGGTGTCACCCCTGGTGGCAGGTTTGGCAGGGATAGGTATTCTCCTAGACATTGCCCACCCTGAGTTACAGAAAGATATCGAGCAGTATCCTCTTGAAGATTTATGCTAGTGTGACTGTGGGATTTTGTTGTGTGCCTTCAAGTCGTTTCCACCTTACGGTGACCCTACGGTCACATACGCCTAAGTACTATTTCAGACATTGCACAAGGAGGAGCCGAATGTCTCTTTGCACAATGGTTTTCCCCTGGCTGCACCACACCAGCTAAATGGACTGGTGAATCTTACAGATAGTCTCTCACCATATGAGCCTGCTTGGGCCCTGAGATCCTCAGGAGGGGCCCTTCTTTCAGTTCCACCACCAATGCAGGAACAATTACTAGGGATGTATGATTAATGTGGCTTAGTGTCTGCTCCTAAGCTCTGGAACTTCTTTTCCTAGGGAGGCTAGCATGGCCCACCTCCTTGCTACCCTTCCATCAGTAGGCAGACATTTAAAAAATTCTGACAGACTTTTGAAAACTTGCTGTTTTTAAAGGAGGGTTTTTTAGAATGTGCTGTATTGCTTTCATTGTGCTATATTTTTTTTTTTTAGAAAACAGCTTTTTAACATTTTAATTGTGTGTTTTACATGGTTTAATTCTATTTTCATGTTGATCTTTTGTATTCTTAAAACTACATTGTATTCTAACTTATAAGCTGTGTTGATTCCCAGTTTTGTGGGAAAAGTGAGAGATGATGATGATACAGTTGCTTGGTACAATCCTGCCTTACCAACCCAAACAACCTCTGCTTCGGTTTTCTGTGGGTTTTTTCCGGGCTATGAGGCCGTGTTCTGGAAGAGTTTATTCCTGACGTTTTGCCTGCATCTGTGGCTGGCATCTTCAGAGAATTGTTGGGTAGGAGTGTGTGGGGTTTATATGCAGATGCAGGCAAAGTCCCACACACCCCTACCCAACCATTCTTTGAAGATGCCAGCCACAGATGCAGGTGAAATGTCAGGAATAAACTCTTCCAGAACACGGCCTCATAACCCAGAAAAAAAGCAAGGAAAACCCATGGATGCCAGCTGTGAAAGCCTTCGACTTCACAAGCTCTGCTTGGCCATCACAGCTCTTTCTGTGCCACCATCTGACTTCTTGGAAAGGGAGCTGGCATCTTCTTTCCTCCTCCACTGAGGAAATTGTTATTGTGGGTCTCCAAGTCATTTCTAACTTTTGGTGACCCTGAGGTTAAGCTATCATGTGGTTTTCTTGATGAGATTTGTTCAGAGGTGGTTTGTCATTGCATTCCTCTGAGGATAAAGAGTGTGACTTTCCCAAGGTCACCCCCATAGGTGGAGGCTCTACCATCAGGTTCTTAATCTGAGGGGAAAGAGACCATGGACCGCAGAGGATGAGCAGACCTGTCCGCGTCTGAAATGTAAAAAGGCTGAGATTTTGAGTGGCATGGCACAAAAGGAGACGATCAGACATTTTGTCCAGGACTGCCCGAGTGCCCGGGAAACATGGGAGGAGGTGGCCCGGGTCCTGGATTGGCCCGATTTGGCACAGCAGGCTTGGGAGACAGTGCTTTCAGGGACTGAGCCTCCAGAGGGTGTCAGGGGACCCAGAAAGTCAGTGGGCCAAAAGAGGAAGAGGAAGGAGTCTGGTTCTGCCGTGGCTGAGAGTTTTTGGAAAGTACCCTGGTCCACGGTGCGCCTGGTAAACCTCTATGTGATGTTAGGGTTAGTTTTCCAGAGAAAAAAGGAGGTGAAAAGTCAAAATCTGCAGGATGTAAAAGGCACTGCCTATTATGTGAAGAATGTAATTGAAAATTTAGCTCTGAGTGAAAAAGAGAAATTGCCAAGCTATCGTTGGAAAAAGTTTTGGCCGTGGTTTAGTGAGACGACCCCAGCAATAACATAAAATAATATTTTAAATAAATATTTTATTAATTTTGTATTATTTTGTATTATTATTTTTAATTAATATTTTATTGGGTTTTTTTTCATTTCTAAGTAGGTATAATTATAATGTGTAAATATAATGTGATTATAGTGTGTTTAGATTAAAGGGAAAAATACATTAGTGTTAGGATAGATTTACTTTTGTATTAGTAAGAAAAGAGGAAAATAATTAGCATTGTTTTTGTATTATTGTTATGGCCTTTTGCGGTCGGGTGTATTTTTTAGTAGAATGGTCTTACTCCAATAAAAAATTCCCTAAAAAAATTCCCATAGCTGAGTGAGGATTTCAACCCTGGTGTCCCAGAGACCTAACCCAATACTTAAGTCAGTGGTTCTTAACCTTTTCTTTACCAGGGATCCCCTACCTTCTCTCAGAGGCACTGGAGGGGAGGGAAAACTTTTCTCCTGCTTCTTCCTGCAAGTTTGTGGTTGGAGCGGATTGAAAAGCAATGTACAAACCAAGCTAGCCAGCTTTTGTCTTGGCTCCTGTCCCATGAAATGAGCAGCCTTCAGTCCTTCGCAGACCCCTGTGAGGACATTGCAGTCCCCTGGGGTTCCCCGGACCACAGGTTAATAACCTCTGCTCTAACTATTACACCACATTGGTTCTATAATCCTACCTTAAAAGTCCACAGTAAATACAAATCAAAGCTCTTGGTTCCAAAAGTTGCCCTTCCAAAGTTCTGCCCTCCACTGGCTGCTACCTCTGTTAGCTTAAGAAGTGGTGCATTGTGCTTTGGACTTTAGGACCTCCATGTATGATGCTGGTGGAACTTCATAGTCTGCCAGTAACAAATAGGATCTCTGCTATTAGCAGGTGAGGAACTGGGTACCTTTGATATTTTCTCATTCTGCAACTGCACAAGTATGTTTTCCATGCCTAAGAAAAATATGCAAAATTAATCGGGTTGCTATAAGTCAACAGGCAACTTGAAGGCATGTGCACACACAACTTTTGTATGCGTTTTTATTTTTTATCTCTTTTAATTGTTATTACCTGACCTGAGTCCTGTTGTCAGGAAAAGGTGGGATGATGATGATGAGGAGGAGGAGGAACCATCACTACCACCAAACATTTTTGCCCAGAAATGTCAGTTTAGATTTTTTTAAAAAAATTGTACACAACTAATTATTTCTTCTTCTTTTTTTTTTTTTAAAAAATCCCAGATTACAAAACATCTCCTCATGATTGGCCATTTTCTTGATGAGTGTCTCTGTGTGTCAAAACATAGTTCTTGAGGACAAGAAAATTGGCAAAATTAAATTCCTAGAATGAATGCATGAGAAATTATTTTTTGAAGCAATAGTTTGTGTGGGCTGTGGTCAGTTTAATTCATGCCATCTCCCCCTCTCTCACACACAACTCTGTCTTATTGCTTGTGTTTAAAAAGACACCACATACTGAGTCTCCCTATACTGGTTTAGGTTTAGGTTGATTTAATGGCAGTGTTTGGGTTTGTTTTAAACTGGAACTGATCTCCTCTCCCGGCCATGCAGTGTTGTTAAAAGATGTTTGTACTGCCATGAAGTGGGCATAGTATCACTTCTTGGGTTATGGGGTAAAAGCCTCACCCCAGTAAATGTCACAGAGGCTTCTCCATTCGTTACCATGGAGACATAATTTCAGTGAAAAGAAGAATTGCTGATATTACAATAGGTTTCATGTGAATGACCAGAAAGAAAGAGAGAGAGAGTCCCCTAGACTTCACAAGAGGAATGTTAGGATCCAGTGAAGCCTATACAGTAGGTATGGGGGATACTACTACAACTACTAGTACTACTACTTATTATTATTATTATTATTATTATTATTTTATCCATTTATATCCCACCTTTCTCTCACCAGTGAGTTTGAAGGTGACTAAAAACATCATTATAAAAACAATACAGGCTAAAAACAGTACAAAGATAAAATCACATTATAAATATAAAATTTTTTAAAAAATTAAACAATTTACAAGTTAAAAACATTATAGTAAAAATCAAAATTCCTTTTAAACAATCCTTTAACATTTTTAAAACCACACCACACTGCCTCACTATCCCAGCCCTTGTTGGTTCATAAAAACCTGGTGGCGTAATGATGTCCTGACCTGCCGCTGGAAGGAGAGCAAAGATGGGGCCATCTTCTCCTCTCTGGGGAGGGAGTTCCATAGTATGGGAGCGGCCACCGAGAAAGCCCTCTCCCCTGTTCCCACCAAAGGTGCCTGAGAAGGTGGTGGGACTGAAAGAAGGGTATCTCCAGATGTTCTTAAAGCTCTACCGGGCTCATACCAGTAGATCTGGTCCTTCAAATAACCTGGACCCATGCCATGTAGGGCTTTATAGGTCAAAACCAGTACTTGGTCCTCATATGTTGGCCTTCAGTTCCCAGAATCCCTTTCAACTGGCTGTATTGGGTGGAGCTTATGAGATTTCTAGGCCAGAACATCTGTAGAACCAAAAGTTACCCATCGCTGTTCTATAGTCACTGGGTTCTAAGAATAGGGTTGCCAGAACTCAGAGCCCTGCCCCCTTCTCCAGACCTGAAGAGGAGGAGGAATCTTAGGGTGAGAATATCACCTTGAAAGAAGTGTGTGTGTGTGTCGGGGGGAGAGAGATTGAGAGAAAGAGAGAGAGAGAGAATGAGAGATCGAGAGAGAGAGACTATGTGGTTAGCATCCTCTTTCTGAATTAGGAAGATGCATTTCAATGATTTTTCAAATATCTCTCTCTGGCTTTTCTTTGCAAATGAAGATTCAGGAAGATCTCATCCTGTGCTTTCTGCAAGCGCGCTGATGACTGAAAAGGCCAATCCGAGATAAACAAGTCCGGTTGCAGAAAGCACAGCAGAAGGTCTCCTTGGGTGATGTTTCCAGGTTGTGATTCTTTCTGCGTTGTCGTTTCTCTTCAAGACTCGTTTGGTGTGAGCTCTCAAATAAGGCTGCAGCATTGTGGATAGTGCGTCTCCATGCCTCCCGATGTGAGGCCAGGGCAGACCACTGTTGGTGATCAATTTGGCCGAGCCTGAGATGTTGTTTCAGTCAGTCCTTGTATCGCTTTTTTGGAGCGCCCCTCTTACGCTGACCCGTGGCGAGTTCACCATAGAGTACTATTTTTGGGAGGCGATGGTCCTCCATCTTAGAAACGTACCCTGCCCAGTGCAGCTGTATTCTCAATATCATGGCCTGAATGCTGGTGATCCCTGCTTGCTCAAGGACAGCAACATTTGTCACATAGTCAGTCCAGTGTATATTTAGGATTGTGCATAGACAACGCTGATGAAAGCATTCGAGGAGTCATAAGTGTTGGTTATAGGTGACCCATGTTTCAGACCCGTAAAGGAGAATAGACAGTACAATGGCTCTATACACAATGATTTTTGTGCTTCGTCTCAGGTGTTTGTTACTCCAGACTCTTTTGTAAAGTCTTCCAAATGCGCTATATGCTTTTGCTAATCTGTGATCAATCTCTTTGTCAATCTTGGCATCTGAGGAGATGATGCTTCCCAGGTAGGTGAACTGCTGAACGGACTTAAGCACAGATTTGCCTAGACATATAAAGAACAGGGAGCATAAATCAGACACAGAACCAAATGCAAAGGCTGGAATCCTGTTTTGTTCCTATACATACATAAGTTCCCCTATGGAATTGGCTGGACATTTTTGTTTGATGAGGAATGTCCACCTTCAGCTCATGCCTGTGGAAGCTGAGCTGTGTATGCATTGTCATAATGCAGGCAGATACATGTTTTACATGGATGAATGTGCAGATTTTGTGGTGCATTTAGAGGTCTCTGGTATCTTGGCTCAGTTGTGCAGTGTTGGCATTCCACAGAAAGACTGAATAGTGCAATCAACACGTAACTCTACAGTCAATGGATAACTGTACCTTGGAGATGCATGGCATAAATTTCTGCACGTAAATTGTACATGCAGAGAATTTACCTTGCAACTCCAGTGTTGGATCTCTGCCATGGATAGATTTGTGTAGTATCTATCCCCTTCCAAGCACATTCCCATTGATGGGACTTGGACACACTTAAATTTCCCTGGACCACATCCCCTGGTGTGTTTTAGCTCCCACTGAACTGAGTAAGAGAAAATGCTGGTTTTGATGGCAGAGTATTTAGGAAGCTAAAAGCTCCTGATTCAATTTAGCAAACATAAAACACTACAGATTTATTCTGTTTATGTGTGTGTCTGTTTGGAAATTGGCAAAAAATAACAGCCCGTGTCACAATTTTATGTTACTTAATAAAATGATTGTGAATTAACAATTCATTCCTTTACTTTATGGACTAGAGTGCAATGAAAGTGTACTAGAAAGCATAAGATCCAGTTTTCCATAGTAACAGGATAAATGGAAAAACAATGGATGCCTTATCCTCTTATGCACCTGCACTTGGAATTATATAAGAAGATATCTTGAAAGATATAAGCTGAAATCTTCTATAGACTTTTCCTGAAAGAAAGTCCCATTGAAAAATTGACTTTCCTGGGAGCAGACATATATAGATTTATACTGTAAGTTAATAGCCAGAATCCTGTTAGTGTCACACTTGAGTGTAAAGTCCCTTACACATGGAGCTGTAATTGTTTTGACCATTGTGAAATGGATGGATTCAGTTTCTGGTTATGCAAGCAGAGCTTCACCAATGTAATCATTTCATATGAATCCAAATCCTATTGTTAGTCCTAATGAGAGCTGGTCCACAGAATCAACTGGATTTATGGACATCAGTTATCTACAATTGAATGAATGGATCTACTCTCATTGAGCCTGACCAACAGGACACCAGGCATGTGGCTGCACATTCTTGGATGGTGCATATAAACAGCTACTTTATGTTCTCCATAGCACCATGGGACAATAAGCAAGCATATTGGTAGATGTCAGTTGTGTAACATTGGTATTCAGCAGAAAAGTGGTGTAGCAGAACCATCATAAGAACTTGGTAACTGCATTCAACTGAGTGCACTTGCTGAACCCTCTTCATCTTTGCGCACAATGTGCAAAGTCTAAGTTACATCCAAATGCTCAGATACTTTGGGCAGGGGGCTAAATGCATGCTCACACCCCCATATTCAGTTTAAGCCCTACTGATATTCAGATGAATTGTGAACAGCATTTAGGTGGTGGCAAAATCCAGATTCTTCAGTGTAGAGCAGGGCTGGGCAAATTCCACCCCCCCCCCATGTTCTGCATCCTTTGCAGCAAGCCTGTAATACTTCCATTTTTTTCTCTGCAGTCCTCAAAATGGTGGCAGGAAGTTTGGCACTACATGTCATCATTTTGAGAGGCACTGTAGTGGAAAACAAGAGGTATTCGGGGGATACCGTAATTGGGGTTCTGGGCTGCTTGTGGGAGAGGGTTAGGAATATTTTTGTGTGTTTCCATGTGTTTGGGGAACTTTATTTGTGGTTTTGGGGCAAACATTGCAGAAAAACCACACCATTTTTTTTAAAAAATGAAGGGCTTAAATGTGGGGCTTTGGGGGAATGGTTTCAGGGGCCACAAAAGTGGGGTCCAAGAGCTACATGCAATCTGTGGTCCGCACTATGCCTACCCCTTCTCTAGAGGAATGGGTAGATGGATACTAAAAAGATCAACCCATAGAAATTCTAAAGTTTAATGAGCAAAAGGTGAGTGAAAAGTATCTGAATGTGTTGGAAGGTTTGATGGTTAACCTAGAAATATCTCTCCCCTCACCCCACGTTTACATGGGATTGGTACCCAGGGTTTCACTTACCCGCTATTCGGGGGAACGGTCTCTCAGCATCTGGAGGACCATAGAGTCGAGCTGGAGGTGGTGTCTCTAGGCATCGGGAGGTCCTCCAGTGCAACTCGCAGAAGTTGACCATAGAGTCATGCCAGATGCCTAGAGAGGCTTCCTCTCTAGACATTTTCTAGGTCCTTCTGCACAATTCTATGGTATTTATGGTGGTTCGCTCTTATACACAGGTATCTGTGGTAAGTCCAGAAACATATCCTCTGTGGATACAGAGGGAGACCTGTATGATGGATTGTGCAAATTGTTATACAGACATTGGCTGAGATCTTACACTGAGGAGACACAGTGTGACAATGGTACTAGTACCTGTTGGGAAGCAACAGTGGGAGTGCCTGTTGCTTTGGTGATCTCATGTGAATATCCAAGGGGCTTATAGTTGGCCACTGTGGCACGTGGAGTGATGGTCTACAGCCGTGGTGCACAACCTGCGGCTCTCCAGATGTTTTAGTCTCCAACTCCCAGAAGCCTGAGTCAGTTGGTCCAATGATCAAGAATTCTGGGAGTTGGAGGCCAATACACCTGGAGGGTTGCAGGTTGTGCACCACTTGGTCTACAGGGACCTTTGATCTGATACCTGGGGTTAGACTTTAGACAAGACCAGAGTCTTGGAAATGTTACTTAGTTGGATTACAACTACCAGAATGCTACACTGTTTGGGAGATTTAGGGAGCTATAGTCCAAAGGAATTCCTTTTCTAAGTTCTGGACAAAATGGGTTCAATGAGCCAGTTTTCAAGGGAAAACAATGTTGTGTGAATTCAAACAGACTGCAGGCTTAGAGACTGGAGAGAGCTTTTTGGTTGTAGTGATGTCTATTTTTAAGATTTTTTAAAAAAAATTTGGCTGTGGATCTTGTGCCTGAGTGGTCTTCCTGCACTGTTGTTCTGAAATCCCACTTGACAGTCAATTCATTAAAAATACATACATTTTAAATTGAGATACTCAAAAGATTGCATCTAACACTTTCTCCTGCACACCACTGCAGGGAATGCAAACACTTTAAAGAGCAGCATGATGGGTGTTACCGTAACTGCTTTGACAGCTGAGTGCAATTGTTCCAGCAGCTTGCTTCAGTCTGTTGCACCCCAAGATGTACTATCCTGTCTGTTAGCTTATGGAGGTTGTAGTCCAACACATCTGGAGGGCATCAGATTGGAGAAGGGATATTTACAATATTTAGAAAGGGATGGCAATCAAAGGAAATAAAATATGAAGAGGAAAAAGTAACTGCCTTCTTACTAAGACCTTCATAAAGGATGGTCTTTGTTATTCGCTGATCTTTTGAAATGCAAGGGAAAAATAGATTTGCCGTAGCAACCTTTACATTGTAATGCTAAGAATGCCAGGGATACCTCTGTATATAGGAACAGACAAGAGGAGACATGTACATAATTTATTCAGCCAGTCTGTGATAAAATTCAAGATCACATAAAATCAAAATACTTTTTAAGTATTTTGACCTGCCAGACTTTACAGACTTTCCATTTTGTCTTGGCCATGTTTAGGCTTATAACAGAAATCATTAACCTAATCCATACATTCAGTTGCAGGATGATGTAATTATTGGTCACGCAGAGACTGTCAAACTGGGACTTGGGTGATCCAGTTCCACCCTGAGCCACAAAGTTCCAGTGTAATCCATTTTGCAGAATCATAGAATGGACTGTAATGGCAATCTAGTTCAGTTCATGCTATGCAGGAATACACAACTAAAGCACTCTTGAAAGATGCCCATCCAAACTTTGGGCCTGTCTAAACAGCGAAAAGAATCCTGTTAGAATTCGCTTAGAATCCTACCTGTCCTAATGGGATCCCGCATAATTCCGCCGTATTCAGAAGGGGGCAAATCCACCATAAACTTCAAGGGAACAGCCCTTGGGGCTTTCCGTTATATATTTTTAAAACTCCATAGAGAATGTGCATTATTGATCATTAGGACAGGTGATCGCATTTATTCACATATCCCAGAAAAGCAGAAGTAAAAAGCTGATTAGTTGAATGGGAGCAGGGGGCAGGGCTTTCTTAGAAGGCAAGCGTCCCAGAACCACCATCTTGGATTTTTTGCTTTAGTGAGGGAGCAATCATGTGACAAAACAGCCTTTTTCTTTTCTTTTTATGTTTATTTAGGTAAAAGATAGCACACTATTGCGCAGCTGCACCTTAGATATGCCTTTTTTTAAAAAATGCCATTCAAAGGTGGCAACTGGGGAAAATGAAAACATGAGTTGCAGCTGCCATTTTGAATCACAGGCATGCCCACTGGAACAGCAAAAGCGAATAGCCTCACATGCCTGTGATTTTGCCAAACACCATTAGGACATGTCAATTCTGCTTCGAATTTTCATGAGTTCACATCAATTCACATTTTTTCACTTCATATAGACAGGTCCCTTATTTAAAGACCCCTGGAGAAGAAGAGTACAGTTGTCCCTCCGTATCCACGGATTTGGTATCCACAGATTTAAGTATTCACGGCTTGAAAATGTTCTTTAAAAAATAATAATCCAAAAAACAAACCTTTATTTTGTCATCTTATATAAGGGATGCCATTTTGCTATGCCACTGCATATAATGGGACTTGAGTATTCACAGATTTTTTCTATATCCATGGGGGGTCCTGGAACCAAACCCCAGCGAATACGAAGGGACAACTGTATACCACATTCTGAGGCAGTCTATTCCACAGTTAAACACCTCATACCATTAGGAACTTCTTCCTAATGCTTAGATGGAAGCTTTTTTCTTGTAATTTGCATCCATTTACTCATGTCCTAGTCTCTGGAACAGCCAAAATGAGGCTTGATACATCTTCTACATGTCATGTTTTCAAATACTGAAAAATGACTATCATGTCATCTCTCAGTCTCATCTTCTCCAGCCTAATTGTACCCAGCTCCCTAAGCTGTTCCTCATAGGGCTCGTTTTCCAGACCTTTTACCAGTTTGGTTGCTCTCCTGTGCACATGCTCCAGCTTGTTGTCCATATCCTTGTTGAACTGTGGTGTCCAGAACTGGACACAGTATTTCAGGTGAAATCTGACCAAAGCAGAATATACTGGTACAATTACTTTTCTCAGTCAGGATGCTATATCCCAGGCCCAATCATTTGAGAAGATGGCTGCCGCTAGCCGCATGGCTGCCGCTAGCCGCTCCAGTGATGGCTGCTGCTAGCCGCTCCAGTTATTTCTCTAGGGCACAGGCACAAGAAAAAGCTGATCCACATATCAAACACACAAGGGGACAGTGCTTTTGGTGATGGAGACATGTGGAACAGTGTGTAGAATCATAGAATCATAGAGTTGGAAGAGACCGTAAGGGCCATCTAGTTTAACCCCCTGTCATTAAGGAACACACAATCAAAACACTCCCAGCAAATGGCCATTGAGCCTCAGTTTAAAAACTTCCAAAGGAGATTCCACCACACTCTGAGGCTGCACATTCCACTGCCAAACAGCTATTCCTGTCACAAAGTTCCACCTAATGTTTAGATGGAATCTCTTTTCCTGTAGTTTGAGTCAATTGCTCCGTGTCCTTGTCTCTGGAGCAGCAGAAAACAAACTTGCTCCATCCTCAGGATGACATCCTTTCAAATTATTAAATATGGCTATCACAGATACTCTGTGAGCAGGAGTAGTACATTCTTGCTTTGGAATTGAGCAGAGTCACATTGTGTGAGCTGTTGAGTTATTATACGTTTTGAATGCTTGTAGGCCACTGATGAAGACTGCTGTTGAAACACGTCTGGCCTTGAGCTTTTATTATTCACTATTAATAATTTTAGCATTTGCACACTTTTCAGTGGGGTATTGTTACCCTTTTAGAAATTTTAATTTTATTGGATTCTCTGCTCCAGGGTTTAGTTATCCTTTCATTTCTTCATATTGTTATTTTTTATGATTGGGAGTGGGATTAGTTTATCCTGGTTATTTTTTGGCAGAACCCTTCAGTTTGGTTTTTGGTTATATGTTTTGGGTTTTCTGGCTGTAGGGACTTTTGTTGGATTGCTCTAAACTAGACTAGACAGATTGAACTAATGGGACTGATTCAGTGGGCCTAGTCTAGTTGGGACTATCAATAACTTTCAAGGTCATAATCCCTTGGATCCTGGTGTAGCCAGGACTATAGCCAAGGGGGAACTTGTGAGGGGTGTGGCTAGTGCAGGGGTGTTCTAGGGTCACTCTTCCCTGAGTGGTTAGCACCCAGATTTATTATACAGCACAGTTCTGACTCTGTACTTTTTAATGCTGTAAGGAAAATGTACAGTCTTCCATGCAAGTACTGTACATAGTAAGCTAGGAGACACCCCCCTCTCTCTCTGAAAATAAACGCACACATATGTACCATAGACATCTTTTCTCTCCAATCCCTCCTCAAAGCCCACCTTTGCTTTGCAGCCTGTGACTTATCCCTTCAGTCCTTGTTCTCAAACTCCAAGTGCATATAATTGCCTTTGCCCAGAGGCTTTCCTCCCTAGTCCTTGCTTGATCTTCCTTCCTTCTTTTGTCTGCTTTAGACTGTAAGCTCCATAGAGACAGGGATGTGTGCCTTTGTAGCTCTGCAAGGCACCATGTTTGCTGAGGACGCTGGAAAGAGGAAGAGGAGTGGGGAGAAACATTTATCAGCAGAACTACCTCAGAGCTGTATGCAGAATGCAGTGGTCATGACATCCATGTCAGTGGAGCAATGAATCTGCTCTATGTTTTAGTCTGAACTTTTAAAGGGTACTAACGAAGGTATGAATTTATTTGAGGGATAGGATTCAGCACCTTTTAGGCTGCTTCTCTGAAGTTTGGATGAAACGCCAGAGTAGATTTATGGCTCCACTGAAATAGCAATCACCAGCCATGACTGGTTCATTCTCCTCCTCTTCTCCTACCAGCATCATTGATGTACACAGTGCCTTTTGAGATTAGGGTCCAGCTTCTTGGATGCATCCTTGAAAGTTCGTACTAAAACCTGGACTGACATGGAAGCCAAAAGCTGCCGCTGTGCAAAGTTGCTTCCCTTGGGATATGACCTGAAATGACTAAAACATACTGTTGTTGTTTTGCATGCCTTCATGTCATTTCTGACTTATGATGACCCTACATGAATCTGTCGTAGGGTTTTCTCAACAAGATTTGTTGAGAGGGGGTTTGCTACTGCCTTCTTCTAAGACTGAGAAAGTGTGATTTGTCCAAACTCACCTAATGTATTTTCATGGCTGAGAAGGGATTTGAACCCTGGATTTCTGCAGTCCTAGTCCAACACTCAAACCACTATGCCACACTGACTCAGAACACTCATGTTCTGAGTCTATAATATATTTGTGGTAGCAACAGGACTCTGTGGCTCAAGAAGTTAGATTGCTTTAGTGTCACATAAATAGCCACTGGTGGAATTATGCCACTCCTTTACTGACTAGTGCAACATATGTGGATCCATGCCATTGTGCATAGGTGACAACCCATAGTTAAATCGCGGTGTGCAGTGCACAGAGGCAATGTGTAAAGATGATGCACATTCACATGCTACTTGGTGTACTTTAATGTGTTACCACATACCCAATGGTCGACACACACAACTCTGTCAGATGGATATGACTTATACATCATCCAAAATCCTCTCCACATGTGTAGCATAACTTACACCTGCATATGTCACTAACAGAATGCCAGCCAAAGAGTATATAGAGTACCTCCCCAATGGGATTGAGATTCTTCAAGAAAGATTGAAAAGGCATTGTACAATCTGGCAACACTTTTGCTGTTGCTTTGCTCCTCATGATCTGCTTCAACTTGCTTTGGCATTCTGCCCCCCCCTCTGGGTTTGGGCTATTTCACATTCAAATGGTGCACTTTGTTTCAGTTGGTTAAAGTGTAGGGATGCAATGAGCTTCCTGCTGCTTAGCCCAGAAGGGGTTTGATGTTTGCAAGCATTCAGATCAACTGCTCATAATGACTGGAACTTCTTGTAATATTCTTTTTGAATGCTTGTGAAAAGCTTCAAGGGTATTTACAAAATGTCCTTCCATTCTCCCTCTCCCAGACTCAGTAATTTGCAGGGAAAGCTGTGGAGACTGGAGGTGGACCCAAACCCTGCATATCTTTTCCCACCAGTGAAAAGCATAGACTAACAGTCCCACACCCCAGGCACAGGAATAAGAATTATGTGGCCCTCGAGATGTTTTGGACTGCAACTTCCAGCAGCCCTAGCTAGCATATGCAATGGTGAGGAATGCTGGGAGTTGTAGTCCAACAACAGCTGGAGGGTTCGATGATGCCTACTCCTGCCTTAGCAGGGAACTGATATAATGGATATGATTTCCAGTGAGAAGATGAGTGGTACATAGCGCACCAGGGAAGTGGTTGCTCCAGGCCCATTCCCAGCTGGAAAATATACTCCACCAGGATCTAGGAAACCTCCACTGCTGCACTGTCTCCTTCTTTTGTCCAAAGTAACTTGCTGGGTTGTGAGGCATAGGAAGAGCAAGACAGTAGCGCTCACAGGATCACTTCTGCAAGAGTCAGTGCTTTTAACACCCATATTGTAGACTGAGACTGGAAGGAAGTTTGTTGTTTAGACTAGGGCTTGTGAATCTTGGCATCAGTCTCCATTCATTTACTGGAATCACACTTTTGTAGCCCCTGAAGCTCCTTAGCAGTCCCCCAGCATTCTTCCCGCAAGCCATAAAAGCTTTTCATATAGGAGGGGCAATTTTTCAGGTGCCAGGATATAAAATATAAGAGCTGAGATTCTAGATCATCTACTTAGTTAAGTATACTTACTTAAGTAGTGTCTTCTGGTCTGACCCCCCCTCCCTGACTTGGTGGGCAGCAGCCACTGTGTGCAACAGGGGTCTGTTGCCCAGTTCATCAGGGTGCAACAGATGGACATTTCTACTCCCCTCCTGCAAGCAATCTCTGGTTCAAGAGACAGAATTCCTCCTCCCACCAGAGATCGCTTGTGGAGGGGGTAGGAATGTCAGCTGCACCCTAATCAGCAGGAGAACAGACCTCTATCGCTTGCAGCAGCAGCTGTACAGTAAGTCAGGACTGGGAGACTTTTACAATCCCTATATATATATTTCCTACATTATTGAATACGTGTGGACCATGAATATGAATCAGTTACAAATGCATGACTCTGAATTATCCATCTGTAACTGTGGTTGTGACTATCAGCCAAAGTCTGGAATCCTGTTGGGTCACAATGCTAACATAACAATAGCAGTGCAAGCAGTTGCTCTTCCCCACAGGTGGTGTAAGTGTCACTCCTGATGCTCCTGGTTGTGTCACAAGCACACACATACAACCCTCTCCATCATCTTTGGCTTGGTAGGTGGGCTGATATTACTCAGAGAGTAAGCTCAATACCATGATGCCCATTGTTAATTTGGCTGCCTAACTATGGGTTCCAGTGTAACTATGCTGGCTCACATTCACACTGTGCTAAAATTATTTAAGATCATGGAATAGGCAGCTTGTGGGCCCCCAAATGTCTTTAGACTGCAAGTCCCACCATCCTTCAGCACTGGCTATGCTAGTCAGAGCAAATGGATTATTACCTGACCTTACATCCCCTCCCCCCAATAATTCATAATTTGGCAATATTAAACAGCTCACGAGGTGTACGGTAGATCAAGTGAGCCACAGATGGGTTCAAGTAAAGGTCATTCAAAGACATAAGAATTTGTCTTGGAAATTTCCCAAACGGAAAGACTCCCAGGATGAAATTAAGCAAAGGCCCCTTAGTCATTAGGGTAGAATGTGCTATCCTGGATGCATCTGGCAATGAGCCATACTCTAAAAACAAACAGTGACTGGAACGCCTATTGTCCACACTCATCCCCACAAAGTCTTTCCTTCACACCTTCTCCCATCTACAATACAGATGTAGCCAAAAACCCATCAATGTTAATGTTCCAACCATTAGCAGCAACCAACAAAGCCAGATTTTGTTTCGGGTAACAGGATGTTCAATAACAACAGTAGCAGCAACACCAGTAGCACAACAACATGAACCCTGAAAATATCAAGGGTCATGATTTGCCATTTTTGGCCATTCCTCTTCTCTGTCCTATTTTAGGCCTCAGGAAAGGGAGCCTTTTTGGTTTAATTGCTTTTTAAGTTCTGTACACTGTGAATTTTAACTATGGTCTTGTCTATACAAGAGGGGGAAATATGAACATGTCTGAAAAGACAGGCGTTCGCAACAATGTGATCTGCCTGCATAGCCAAAAGAGTCTCCACATGACCCCCTAGCCAGCTGGTGGCTGCAAGTGATTTACTCACAATTTTAAATCTGCCACCACCATTAAAACAAACAAACAAACAAACCAGTTTCCCAGGGTATGCTCAAGCAACACTTCGTATTTACAAATAAAATAAAATAGTATAAAATTGCCGTTTGATCGACTTACCGGACCCTTGCTTAGCCAAAAATCCAACATGGTGGCCGCAGCTTCTTTCCCTCTTTGCTAGCTCCACCTCCTGTGGTCGTCCAGCCAATCAGATTGCACTGACGGTATCTGTGCGAACGTGAGTGTTCAAACAGTTGCACATTTGGAAGTCATACAGAGCTTTTCAGAAAATCTGTACAAAGCCCCGGAAGTGGTGCACATGGACTTTGTGTGGATTTGGCACACTTCTGAATGACATGAATTTGTGTGCATGTCCATGTGAATGGATAAATGATCTTTCGCATCTTGTTTGTATTATTTTGACAGTATAGACAGTACCTATGTTTGTTTAAACTACTGTAAACTGCCTTTAGTCCCAAACCGGGGGAAAGGCAGGATGATAAGGATGATGATGGTGACAAGTATTATTTTTTCAAAACCAGAAGACCTAAAGCACTGCTATAGCCATGTGGTATAACAGTGAGAGTAGAAATAGTCCTCCATTAAGCCCTACAAGAGTCCTGCCATCTCCTTGCACTCAGTCAGCATAGGAGAGGAGTACCTGAACCTGTTTTGAAGATTGTGTTCACTACCTTTGGTAGAGCCTTTAACATCTGGACTAAAACCTGGAGTTGATCATAGAGTCATAGAGTTGGAAGAGATCACAAGAGTCATCTAGTCCAACCCCCTGCCATGCAGGAATACACAATCAAAGCATTTCCGACAGATGGCCATCCAGCCTCAGTTTAAAACCGTCCAAAGAAGAGACTCCACCACACTCTGAGGCAGTGCATTCCATTGCCAAACAGTGCATACTGTCAGGAAGTTCTTCATAATGTTTAGGTGGGATCTTTTTTCCTGTAGTTTGAACCCATTGCTCCATTCTCCTAGTCAGCAAATTCATTCTCCTAGTCAGCTCCATTCTCCTAGAGCAGCAAAAAACAAGCTTGCTCCATCCTCAGTATGATATCCCTCCAAATATTTAAACATGGCCATCATATCAACTTTTAACCTCTTCTCCAGGCTAAACATACCCAGCTCTTTAAGCCAGTCCTCATAGAGCATGATTTACAGACCTCCCACCATTTTGGTCACCCTCCTCTGGACACGTTCCAGCTTGTCCATATCCTTCTTCAATTGTGGTGCCCAGAACTGGGTACAGTATTCCAGGTGAGGTCTGATCAAAGTAGAATAATAGAGTGGCACTATCGCTTCCCTTGATCTAGACGCTGATTCATTGCCCCTTTGACATTGAAGCCACAAGCCACTACTGACTGGGTATTATAGCTAGATAGAGGCTATTCTCAATATAAAGATGCAGATGAACCCAGATTTTTACTTATTAGGAATGACAGAGGATGAGTTTGATGAATTTTTTTTTGGAAGAATCCTTTTTTATATGTCTGCAGCATGCCCAATATTGGAAGAAAACCTGTCTACCACCAGCAAATGTCTGGTTATTGAAAATGAATGAGACTGTGGAGATGGCCAAGTTAACCTGCTGGTTGAAAACAGGTTGAATAGGAAATTTTAAAAATGAATGGGACTGCACCCTGAGCTATATAAGTAATATATATGGATAATTAAGCATAATTTGAATATTAGATTGAAGATACGAGAACAAAAAGGAAAAGGAAGGAAAAATATCTCTACAGATAGACATTTTCATTACATACATGTTAGAATTAACAAATAATAGTAAATGAAGAGATAAGACATTAATAATAAGAAATCAGCAGACACGGCTGGGGGGAAGTTAACAAGTGGATATGTGCAATGTTTTTGTATTTTATTGTTGTTTTATTGTACGAAAGATGTATGTTTGTTGATTTCCCTAAGTTTTATTGGCTATTTTAAAATCTATAAAAATAAATAAATAAAATATCACTTTATCTCCCACATTTTCCTCAAGGCAGCTTATAGAATAAAAAAGAGATACAAGTAAAACCTACAAAAAGTTGAGATTAAAGCAGCATTAGACTGTCTATAGAATTAAAACTATCTAAAGCATTAATTTAAAGACCTAGGCCCATCTACATGAGGGGAAAAAATCCAAAGTACCTCATAGTATTGACATCTTGCAGCAGCAGTGACATGTCTAAATGGTTTTCTGGCCTCAGAAGCCCCCATATGCCTCGTATTCCTGATGGCGGCCGTGAGTGATTTACTTGCATTAGTTCTTCACTGCCACCGTTTTTAAAAAACCATCCCAAGGTACGCTGGTGCAATTTTCTAATTTTATAGGACAGCAAAACAGAAAATATTCATCCTATTTTATTGCCTTAGTGAGCAATCGCTAAGACGAAAATCCAACATGGCGGCAGTGGGCACTTGCCCTGCTAGCAAGGCCCGCCCTTGCTCTCACCCAGCCAATCAGCTTTGTGCTTCCCTTTGACTTTTTTGTTCTTTGATAGTCCAAATGAGCAGGAATGTGCACCCCCTTTGTGGTTTTTGAAAAAGTACAGGAAAATCTGTGAAGGCTTTTACCCTGTTGTTTTTGCCATTTTGGGCCCCCCTCCTTCTGAATAGTGTGGATTGGTGCTCGATCCTGTTTAGACAGGTAGGATTCCCAGCGAATTCCATGAGGGGTATTTTCACTATTTAGACAGACCCCTGGACTGTAAACAGTACAGAAAACAGATTATTTCAAACAATCAGTCCCAATGGAACAGAAAAGTCTTCACTTGGCAGTCACACACACACACAGTTTTACCCTGACAATGTGTTCCAGTGACTGTTCCATGCAGCTCTCTAATGTTTGCGTCTAACATAAATTGGTAGCATTCCTTTTTTTGGACTGTAACTCCCAGAATCCCCAAGACAGCATGGCAGCTTCTCTGAGCTCTGATTCCTCATGTTTGTGTTGGAGCTGTCTGCCTGCCTTAGAATGCCTAGATTAAATTGTAGGTGTATTCAGCAGGGGGTTTGAAAGATTTTTCTTCCTTCCCTGTACCTCCAATTTAGTTTGTACCTAACCTACTTTTTGTATGTGCAGTGACATGTTTTCTGCAGAGCAGCTCCATCCTCTCAGGTCCTTGAAAGGAAGAAGCCCTGAGGGTTTGTGTTGCCTTGCTATTTCCAGCAAGTCTGGCAGATTCATCCCCTGCAGTGGACTCTAACCTGCCAGAGGCAGTCAAAATAATGAACCATGTGGAATCGACCAGTCATATCTTCTTGGGGGGGGGGGCAGGGAAGAGCACTCCTTTTGGGCAGGAAAGAGGAGACAGTGATGACTTAAAGAAACTGAAAAGTGAACACAGAGAGATTCCTCTCCGCTTTCACATCTGCATCTGAAATGGAGAATCTTACTATTTGGGGAAAAAAAATCATTTTAGCTTTAGAAACAAAGTGGGAGGGAGTCAGTGTAGTTTGATGACCCCAATATTCTCATTTTGTTTTGAATATGTAAAACTTGCTGTGCAGCATTGCTGGTAGCTGCATGTTTCACAGCAAAGGAATGTGTGAACCTGCCAGTGCTGGATTACAACTCATATCCTGTGAACCTGAGCCAGACTACAACTCTCATCATGTCTGATTACCTACTATATTGGCCACGACAATTAGAATCTGAAGTCCAATATTATCTTGAGGGCTATAGTTTTCTTTGCCCAGAATGTGCTTTATAGTATCTCTCTCTCTGGCTTTTCTTCGGAAACAAAGATTCAGGAAGGACTCATCCCGCGCTTTCTGCAAGCGCGCTGATGACCGAAAAGGCCAATCCTAGATAAACATGTCCACTTGCAGGAAGCACAGCAGAAGATCTCCTTGGGTGATGTTTCCAGGTTGTGTTTATTTCTGCGTTGTCATTTCTCTGCAAGATTTGTTCAGCGTGAGTTCTCAAATAAGGCTGCAGCATTGTGGATAGTGCGTCTCCATGCCTCCCGATGTGAGGCCATGGCGGACCATTGTTGGTGATCAATTTGGCCGAGCCTGAGATGTTGTTTCAGGGAGTCCTTGTATCACTTTTTTGGAGTGCCCCTCTTATGCTGACCTGTGGCGAGTTCACTGTAGAGTACTATTTTTGGGAGGCGATGGTCCTCCATCCTAGAAACGTGTCCTGCCCAGCACAGCTGTGTTCTCAATATCATGGCCTCAATGCTGGTGATCCCTGCTTGCTCAAGGACAGCAACATTCATCACATAGTCAGTCCAACGACTAGACAATGACTAGAGAACAACTGGCGGAAAATTCGACTATTATCCGACAGGACCCGTCATAGGAACTTTCTTTGGTCCTATTGAGAGGCAATACATGCAGTGCAGAGATCCTTCTCCTCTGCATGTATTGCATCTGCAGAGTCCCATCCAGCAGAGCTGTTTAGGGTGGTAAGGGAGATGATACAGGTTATACCTGTGCAGAACCCGTTGCTTAACCCAACAACGGCCTGCTGTGATGCGTTTAACAATTTCTTTGCAGATAAAGTCTTTTGGATAAGAGCTGACTTAGATGCCAGTATTTTGACAGATACAATTGACGAGGTGTCCAGCAACTCCATTGATGTAAGTTTACTGGATCAATTTCAATCCATGACTACCGAGGATGTGGACAAGCTACTTGGTAGGGTGAGGAGGACAACCTGCCCTCTCGATCCTTGCCCTTCATGGCTGGCCATCTGGTGGTGTGTGCCTTGATGGTGTTCCTTAAGGACATCATCAATGCATCCCTCAGAGAAGGGAGTGTTCCATCCTGTTTAAAGGAAGCAGCTATTAGTCTGCTCCTGAAAAACCTTCCCTGGACCCCCTGGACATGAACAACTATAGGCCGGTTTCTAAGTTATCATTCTTGAGCAGAGTGATCAAGAGGGCAGTTGCGCTTCAATTCCAAGTGGTCTTGGATGAAACTGATTATCTACACCCATTTCAAACTGGCTTTAGGACGGGATTTGGAGTTGAGACTGCCATGGTTGCATTGACCGACGACCTGCGTCTAAGCATCGACAGGGGTAATGTGACCCTGTTGGTGCTTTTAGACATCTCAGCGGCTTTCGATACGTTAGATCATAGCATCCTCCTGGATCACCTGAGTGAGTTAGGAATCAGAGACACTGCGCTCCAGTGGTTCCAGTCCTTCCTCTCAGGCAGGTCCCAGAGGGTGCTGCTCGTGGACAGCTGCTCCAGCAGAAAGGAGCTTACTTGTGGTGTTCCACAAGGCACCATCCTGTCCCCGATGCTGTTTAACATCTATATGAAGCTGCTGGGTGAGATTATTCAGAGTTATGGGGCTGGGTGTTATCAGTACGCTGATGACACCCAGATCTATTTCTCCTTGTCCCGATTGTCAGCCTCGAACTCCGATGGCATCTCTCCTCTTAATGATTGTCTTAAAGCAGTAATGGGTTGGATGAGGAAAAACAGATTGAGATTAAATCCGGACAAAACGGAGGTGCTTATGGTAGCGTCCCCAAAACCAGGAATTGGGTTGCAACCTCCAGTCCTGGATGGGGTCACGCTCTCCGTTAAGGACTGTGTTCGCAGTCTGGGGGTGCTCCTTGATTCATCGCTTCAGATGACTAGTCAGGTGAATGTGATGGTTAGGAGCGCCTGTTATCAGCTTCAGCTGATACGCCAGCTGCGCCCTTTCCTGGAAGTAAGGGACCTCGAGACTGTGGTGCATGGCTGGTAACCTCTCGTCTAGATTTCTGCAATGTACTCTACATGGAGCTACCCTCATGCTTGGTCCGGAAACTTCAGGTGGTACAAAATATGGCAGCCAGAGTGGTCTCGGGAACATCTTGGAGAGACCATATAACTCCAGTATTAAAATCTCTCCACTGGCTGCCTATCAGTTTCCGGGCCCAGTATAAGGTGTTGGTTATTACCTTTAAAGCCCTAAATGGCTCGGGTCCAACTTATCTTTGGAACCGCCTCCTCCCATACAATCCTCCCCGCACACTCTGGTCCTCTGGGAGGAATTTGCTTAGCCACAAAAATCTAGGCTGTCTGCAACCTCCCAGAGGGCCTTTTCAGTAATTGCCCCCAAATTATGGATTGGCCTGCGGAATGAGATCCGTCAGATGATGACCCTGAGTAGCTTTAAAAAAGCACTAAAGACAGATCTCTTTCGGCAGGCCTTTCCTAATTAGATCCCGTCCTCAGGAGCTCCTGGCCTCTTTTAGTCTGCTGGCTATTTATTATTTTTTTAATGTGATTTTAGATTAGTTGTTTTTAATTTATATTGGTTTAATATCTTTTTATGGGGGAGGGTGGGGGTGGGTGGTGTTTAGAGATTTTAATCTGTATTTGTATTTTCATTTTTGTAAGCCACCCTGACTGTTTTTAACAGAACAGTGGGGTATAAATAAATAAATAAATAAATATAATTAGTGTATATTTAGGATTGTGCGTATACAGCGCTGATGAAAGCGTTCGAGGAGTTGTAAGCTTTGGCGATAGGTGACCCATGTTTCAGACCCATAAAGGAGAATAGACAATACAATGGCTCTATACACACTGATTTTTGTGCTTCCCACAACAAATTAGCATTAGTTATTGTGACTCACCACAGTGAATGCAGTCAGGTTATGTTACTTGGCAGGTTCTTGATGACTCCTCCTTCTTCCCCTGGGAGGCAATTTAAAGAGCAGGTTCATTGGCTTGATGACTGAACCATCTTACATGGTAGTCTGTTCTCAGTTTGCTGAGTCATTAGTAGGGATGGTGGAGACTTTGGCTTGATCTCCATTTTTAAGTGAATGGACCTTATTTGTCCTTCTTGGAGATGTATGTCTCTGTGCCTGTGATGGGACCAGAACACAGTTTTCCTTCACATTTCACTGTTCTCCAGATTTGGGGATGCAGTTCTCAGTTCAACAATTGCTGTGTGCAGGGCTGTAATCTAAGAATATCAGATCCAAAACCAAACAATCTTTATGTTGTTGATGTTTTTTGCCATCAAGCCAACTTCAACTAACGGCTACCCTATAAATGAGAGACCTTTAAAAAAAACAAAAAAACAGCAACCCCAATTTCCAACTACCTTGCTCAGGTCTTGCATTGTTAGGGCTGTGGTTTCCTTGATTGAATCGATTCATCTGTATTGTGCTCTTCTTTTTCTACTGTCTTCCACTTTGCTGAGCATTAGTGTTGTTTCCAGTGAGTCACATCATCTCATAATATGGCTTCTGTACCCAGTAACTTTTTTTTCAACAATGGGTCCAGTAGGCCCTGCTGGGATGCTGGAGCCCAAGCAGTTTTCTGAGGCTGAGGCTGAATCTTGGGTTCATTTCCTGGCATCTCCAGCTGCTATTTTCTTGAGCTGTCAGAGGAGACAGCACTGGGCTTAATGTACCAGGAGTCAATTCACCATTGTTGTTATGTACCTTCAACTCAAGTCTGATTTATGGCAGCCCTATCCTAGGGTTTTCTTGGCAAAATTTATTCAAAAGAGATTTGCCACTGCTTTTCTTCTAAGGCTGAGAGACTGTGGCTTGTGAAATGTCACAGTAGGTATTCATGGCTGAGCTTTGATTTGAACCCCTCAAACCAGTATACCTGCTGACTCCAACAATTGTTTGGTAATATGAATATAATGAGCGTTGGGTGCAAACTCTGCATATTAGGGAATGATACATACAAAACACTCACAAAATGTGTATGCTAGGGGATTGTACATACAAGGTAAACACAAATTGTTATTTGGTTCTCTCATCTTCTTCTTCTTCTTCAAAGCAAAATGGTGTAGAAATTGGCTGGCTTGATTAAATCATGCAAAAATGACATTTACCTGTAAGTACTGATCAGTGTGTGCATTTCTAGTTACAAGTTGTTCTTATTTATGGTTTGGTGTTGTGTTGTTATGTGCCTTCATGTTATTTGATTCATGACAACCCTATCCTAGGGTTTTCTTGGAAAGATTTATTTAGAGGTTTGTCACTGCCATACTGAGAGAGTATGAATTGCCCAGGGTGTTCTAGTGGATTTCTATGGCTGAACAGGGGTTCAAAAACTGGTTTCCTGGAGTCCTAGTCCAACACTCAAAACACTACACCATGCTGGTGTATGGTTTGCTGAATTTATTAATTACACCCCCGCCCCCCAATCAGGGCCGGTTTAAGGAATTTTGGGGCCCCCTGCAATGCTTTATTTTGGGGCCCCCATATGTTTATCTCAGGTCAATGTAACCTAACCTATTCACCGTACAGGATGTTCAGATTAAAGTAGGACCCCCTTATCCATGGATTCATTATCCATGGGACACAAAACAGCATACCTACCATAGAGTCTTCCTAGAAAATGTGTCTTCCCTAGTCCTTTTCTAGGCCCTCCAAGGCAACTCTATGGTATTTTAAACCAGAAGTCCCATTATTTTCAATGGTATTCACTATTATTCATGGTCTTCAGAATCCACGCCCCCCCCCGAACCAATCCCCAGTGGATAAGAGGGGCCTACTATATTACATAATTTGCCACCAATAATTTAGTTTAAAAACTATATTATAGGCACTAACATAATATTTTTTGTTTATTAGCAATTAATGTAATGGTGTAGATTTCCTCAAAGAAAATAAAGAGTAGACTACAAGCTAAACATGAGTTAGCAGTGTGTTGCAGCAGCAAAAAATGCCAGTGCGTTCTAAGCTGCATTAATAGGAGTCGTGTCTAGATCAAGGGAAGTAATAGTATCACTCCATTCTGCTTTGGTCAGACCTCACCTGGAATACCGTTTCGAATTCTGGGCACAACAATTCAAGAAAGATACTGAGAGGGATGGTGAGAGGTCTGGAAGCCATTACGCCCTATGAGGAACAGCTTAGGGAGCTGGGTATGCTTAGCCTGGAGAAGAGAAGGTTGAGAGGTGACGTGATAGCCATGTTTAAATATTTGAAGGGATGTCATACTGAGGAAGGAGCAAGCTTGTTTTCTGCTGCTCCAGAGACTAGGACACGGAGCCATGGGTTCAAACTACAGGAAAAGAGATTCCACCTGAATATTGGGAAGAACCTCCTGACAGTAAGAGCTGTTTGCAAGTGGAATACACTGCCTTGGAGTGTGGTGGAGTCTCTTTCTGTGGGTTTTTTAAAACACAGATTGGATGACCATCTGTCAGGAATGCTTGGATTGTGTGTTCCTGCAGGGCAGAAGCCGATCAGATGGGATCGCTGTTGGGGTCCCTTCCAGCCCTATGATTCTATGATTCTAGGCTGCATTTAGAGCCTGGGAAAGTTACTCTTGGATTACACCTCCCAGAATCCTCTTGCCAGCACCCTTCTCAAGGTCTGGTTGCATTGTTCCTTTTCCAGCATTCTCTAGCCCAGTGGTTCTTAACTTGGGGTCCGCAATGTCCTCACAGGAGGTCCACAAAGGCTTGAAGACTGCTTGGCCCACCTCCTCCCTGTAGTGGAGCAGCCACATTACAGGAACCAAGGCAAAGGGTGGTTGGCTTGGCCTGCACATTGCCATTCAATCCACTCCAGCCACAAACTTGCAAGAAGAAGCAAGAGTGCCTCTGAGGGAAAGTTTAATGAATGGTGTAATTGCATTCTTGTTGTTAGCTATTATTATTAGCTATTATTATTAGAGTTTTAAATCTTGAGTTAAGTCTTGGGGCAACAAAAGATATTTAAATGGGGTCCCTGGTAAAGAAAAGGTTAAGAACCACTGCTCTAGGCCAATGCCTCTCACATAACACTCATGCGATACTGGTGTTTTAGTGACAACAATAAAACCATTGTTCCCAGTAATATTACTCCAAATTTTAATTTATATTCTTTATATTCTTTTGTTAAAAGAGCTAGAGTGTTGTAGAGGTTTCAGCATTGCACTATGACTGTGGAGACCAGGGTTTGAATCCTTACTCAGCCATGAATACCCACTGGCTGACCTTGGGCAAGTCACACTCTCTCAGCCTCAAAGGAAGTCATAGGCTGACCCCTTTGAACAAACCTTCCCTAGAAAACCTCATGGTAGGTTGGCCTTACTCAGAAATGACTTGAAGGCACATAGGCAAACACACACAAATTTCTTTTGCAGGCTGAACTCAGTTGGCAGCAAGGGGAGGAAGCTGAAGAAGACCAAGGGGGAAAGAGAGGGGAGAGGAACCAAGACATGTTAAAAGCAGCTGGAAAGATGGGCTGGAGGGGATCTATGTGCAAGGAAGGAAAGGGAAGGAAGGAAGGAAGGAAGGAAGGAAGGAACAAAAGAGGCCCTTTCTGAGGGAGACAACCCTCAATATCCCTGTCTCTCTCTCACACACACTCACCCTCTCCAACATGCCTCTCCCTCCAGCTTCTGCCACGGAGGGCTGCTGTTTCTTTCTCTTTCTATTTCTCTTTAGTTTTGGAGAGGCTGTCTTTTTTTAAAAAAAAAAATAAGCCAGCAGGAGGTTTTTGGAGGAGGAGGAGGGTAAGAGGGGGCTCCTCCCAGCTGTCTCCCAGCTGTCTCCCTCATCAGAGGCCAACACGGGGCCCTCTCTTGACCTTGGGGCCCCCTCTTGACCTCGGGGGGCCCTGCCAATGCTGATTTGGCAGACAGGTTAAACCGGCCCTGCCCCCAGTCTTCTCCTCTGAGAATCTCCAGGCAACACATATAGGTCAACACACATAGGTACATTTTTAGCATAGCGTATAAATATATGGCAGAATAGTTACAGATCCTACAGGCCTTGAACTCATTTGTTGTCCAGTGGCTGATTAGCTCCTCACTCAGTAGGTCTAAAGCAAGAGAGAGGGTTGTGTATATGGTTGTAAAATGAGTGGTTGTACTATGGGCAGCATTTGTATAACCTCTGATAAACCACATCTGTTTGTGTGACTGCATTATGGTAGCATCATTGTCACAACAGAATTTGGTATTGGTTTTATAGCCCTCTCCATATGAATATCTCAGCTACCCTATGATGAAGGGTGAGTTGAAAAGGATTAGCCCGAGATCACTCCAGTGAGCTTTGTAAGTAGGCAGGGATTTCAACCTAGATTTTTCTGGTTTTACTTCAAGACTCTAATCATTACACCATACTACCAATAAAACACACCAGGGATCAAATTTCATACATTTTGCACATGGCCAAAGTAGATGAAATACAATAGCAAGTCTTGACTTCCGAAAGCAATCTTGTTCTCCAAAATGTACCAGCATACAGCTATAAGGCATCCTGCATTTATGAGTGATCCAAAAACTAAATCCTATTTATTAGTCCCACTGAATCACTTGTTGACTAGTAATGAAACAGGTAGGTAAATATCATTGATTCAATGGGTCTGTGCTAGTTGGAACTAACAAAAGGATTCACTCTATTTTAAAAAAATCCCACAGAAGTCTTAGCTAAGATGCTTGAGATTTTTTGATTAAGAATTTGTAGGACAGGGTATGGTTTTGTGTAGTAGAATAGCTGGTAATCTCAGCTCAAACAGTGGCATACATGGAGCATTTTCTGAGAGCTGATGGTCCAAGAGTGACACTTAAGTCATTTCCTAGAGCACTGCAACACTGTCTTTATGAAATGTTCCTCCTGTATAAGATCTAAGGAGTGCTTGGACTCTGTCATTTTCTGTCATCTTCACAGTATCAATGCTATTTTCATGCAACTAGAAACTACTGTATATCAAAAATTCTTTTAAAAAAAACTTTACCAAACTACAATCAGAATAAATTAGGGCTGTCCCAAATATTCAGCATTTTAGGTTGCGGGGGTGCAGGATGCGAGAAGTAGTAACATTTTGTGGTGGAGTCTCCTTCTTTGGAGGTTTTTAAACAGAGGCTGGATGGCCATCTGTCAGGCGTACTTTGATTGTGTGTTCCTGCAGGGCAGGGGGTTGGACTAGATGGCCTTTGTGGTCTCTTCCAACTCTATGATTCTATGATAATTCCCAGTTGTTTAAGCATGCCCCCTTTTTACTGTGATCCCTCCCCCCAACCTCTTCTGGCAGGGGTTGTCCCCAAGCCATCCTTCAGCACTCATGCCTTCTTGCACTAGTTGCTGCCTTCTCTTTTTTGAATTAGTCTCTTTGAGTGAATTCTACCTGTCAGAAGTAATAAACAGAATGATGCTACTGTGCCATGTTTTCTGAAGTAACTTCACCAGATGTTAGACAATAAAAGAACAAACCCCAGACTTTTGAACAAATGCTCAGCAGATAGCATTTAAACAAAAACATCATGGAATAATAAAAAACAACAACACATGAATACATCCCACAAGCTTACCAGTAAAAATGACGGAGCGCTCCAGTGAAGACTTAAAAACAGTGGCAACAAAAGGGCAGTAGCAGCACTAAAAACTGAATCTTAAAGAGACTACTGTAAAAATAATTAATGTAGTAAAGTTGTCTTCACAGTCTGTCTAAAGTAGGGCCAAGTAGCACTCATGGGGAAGGCTATTTGAAATCTTGGGTGTCACCACCAAGACAGTCCTATCCCACATTTCTACTTCCCAAATTTTTAACAAAGGGGGAAAGGGGACCTAAAGCAGAAAGTGAACTGAGGGTTTATTTACACAGGTGATTGCCCCCCGTTCCAGAGCCCTGTAGTCAAAATGATATAGGGCATTTACCCCAATCTGCCCCTGGGCAGTGCAAATGACCACTGGGACAGATACAGGGCTGGAACAGGGGCAAGCCAAGATAGGCACCAATAAACCATTCTTATATAATATCCAGTTTACCCAGCAAAAACAAACAAACACAAACAATGGATCGGGTCCGTGTGTCCATGGAAGCCTGTCTGGCACATCGCTCCTCGCTGCTGCCATCAGCACCCTGGCTCTCCCAGAAGAGGGCCCCTGCTGTCACATGTTGTAGGATCCCTACCTGGCCCCACATTAGCAGGGAAAATAGCAGCAGCAATGGCTTTAGCCAGGAGCAGTCATCATTTTGCACTCTGGCCTGTTTTCTCCAGGTATCAAGGGGGAAATGGGCCAGCTCCATAGCCAGGATACATTTCAAACCATCTGAGATCTTTAGATCCTTAGATATGGGGCGCTATATAAATATTGTAATAAAATAAATAAATAAATATGGAAGGAGGTGAATACTCTAGTCGTAGGCTCTTTTGGGCTTTGAGCAGTCAAACAGCATCCTTGAATTGAGCCCAGAAATGAATTGGCAACCACTGAAGCCAACAGATTGATTAGTGGTTCCAGCCACATTTCAAGCCATGGAAGCTTCCAGACTGTATTAAAGGGTTAAACTGGAAGTAACTAGAGCATTAAAAACTGAAGACCAGGCCTGTTTTCCCTCAGAAAGGATGTAGTGTGGGTATATGAGACAGATGTCAGTAAGAAAGCACTCCTAGATACTGGTGCTACTAGGCTAGGAGTAAAGGATATTGCAGGTAGTGATGTAATTCTTCGCTAAGTTTCCTTCTGAAGAAAGCAAAAAGTAATTTATCAGTTTTCTTCCTGCTGCAATACAGTACAGTATTTGTAATCCATGCCGTTTTTGAAGCCTATTCACAATTAGGGATTTATCCTGTGCAAAATTAATACAGGGAAAACAAAATTTTCTGTGCACAAAACAGCTTTTTCTACACAGAAAATTGTTTTCTGGGGGAAAATGCTGTTTTTTTGCACAAAATATTCCCATGCAATTTTTTTGGTAGAATGAGTCCTGAACCATCAAGAATCACCTCAGTCCAGAATGCTTCTCATCAGGGATGGTCAACAGTTGAAAAGTATTTTTCAGACATCTTTTTAATATTTTTGAATGCTGTATTCTATCCTTCTCTAAATGCAAGAGAACCCGAAAATGCAAAACTATTGCTTCAACAGGAATTGAGGTCCAGCCAGAACAGGTGTGCACCTACTTCTGGCTCATCAGAAATAATGGCCAACAGAATCTCCATTTTGTTCAGGAGTATAACCACTTTGCATACTTATAACACCTCAATACTTCTTTAAATGCCATGGTTCCACCCTATGGAATAATGATATTGGTCATTTCATGGGCAACTTTGATTTCTCTGCTAGAGAGTTCTAGTGTTGTAGTTCATGGGAGTGGGCTAGATAATTCTATGCAGTATCAAACTAATGTAACTTTGAAGTGTGAAGTCTGGATACATCCCAGACTAAGGTGCCCATGTGAACGTCCCCAAGTCTTATGATCTTCAGGAGAAGGCTTTGTCTCCATTCTGCAACCTTCACAGGGTCATCTGTTGAAGAGATGAGAGAGAGCCTTCTTGGTGGCTCTTCCTAGGTTATGGAACTCCCTCCCAAGGAGGCTTGTTTGACCCTTTCTTTCTGCTAGCTGACCTTTCTTATTTAAACAGGTCTTCAGCCTTCAACTGGTTGGGGCAGAAGGATATAAAATGACTGTGCTGCTTATGTAATCTATGTTTTGTGTGCTTGCAGTTGTTTTAAATTAACACTTTATGTGAATTGATTGGATTTTAAAACTTTTTTATCACATTGTTTTAGCTATTTTGTTTTAATGTATATTGTAAGCTGCTTTGGGTCCCATATTTTGAAGAAAGGTGGGATATAAATCAAATAAATAATAAATAATAAGCTTCCATTTGTTCACCCCGATGCATTTTAAGGCGGTGTCAGCTTTCATAGCCTCCCCTTGGTTGGTTTAATGCGATTATAATGGATAGCGAGAACAAGCGAGGGCAGCTTAATCTAGGAACCATCTAGGCTACCATCCTGCTTTCCAGAGATGCTAGAAAGATCTTGGTTGCAATGAAATACCTCCTTACCGTAGTGTAAATTAATGTGTGTGCAGATACACTGTGCCAGCACTATGTAACTCCTATGCAGAATAGCAACATTGCACAAGCGATGTCAATGACTGGGTGACATTGTACAGTAACATCAGTTTAATGTGTAATGCTCAACCACTATACACAACTGCAATGTACAACCTCAGCATTGTTATTTGCACAACTCTGCTTCCACTCTATCAACAGAACACATCTGTTGCACTGTGGTGAATAATTCACCCACATGAATGGTGTGGCTTACACAGGTCAGTGCATAAATTTTTAAAAGTTGTAAGAAGAAGGCGGGAAGTTCTCAGTTCAGGAAGCCATCCAACAGGAAGCCATTCTGTCTTGTTGGATTAGACTAGCCCTTCTCAACCTTTTTACCCTGGAGGAACCCTTGAAATAATTTTCAGGTCTCAGGTAAAAATTATACCTACAGCTCCCTTTTTTTAAAAAAAAATTACAGAAACAGTGGGAAAAACATAGATGTGTATTATATTCCACATTACTAGCAGTACATATTTGATACTTGAAAGTAAAAAAGGACTGAAAGAGCATACTGGCAGAGAAGTATTTATAGTGTACATTAAAATACTGACAAAATATCCTATGAAAATGCCAAAAAAGGTGATCTATAACAAAAACAAATTAAATGAAAAACAAATATATTTATTGTGAAACATTATTAAAACCTGAAAAATGTCCTGTAGTTTGAACCCATTGCTCCATGTCCTAATCTCTGAAGCAACAGAAAAGAAGCTTGCTCCATCCTCAGTATGACATCCCTTCAAATATTTAAACATGGCTACATCACTGACTCTGACCCAAAGACTGAGCTCTGAGCCAACAGAGCTTGCAAAAAGCAGCAACTAAGCAGCCAGGCTCAGTATCAGAGGGAGGCTATAGCTTCCTGCAAAGCCAGCGTCATGGTAAATGGAAGGCTTTTTTGAATAATACAGGAGTTGGTCAGTCTATTCATGACCCCCCACATTCAGTTACCAGACCCACAGTTTAAGAACCTTTTCTCTATGATTACTCCTTTACTATAATGGTTCTGCCCACTCCAAATCTGGTTTAACAAGAAAAAGTCCTAAGTCACTTTTATCAGAGTTCTCCCATCCACAGCTGGCACTTGGGTAGCTGGGTAGACCAAGAGATTATCTGGTCATTTTCTTCCACTTGGGTAAGGGCTGTATTGCAGTTCTCTTTCCATTGTTCTGAATAAAAACAATACCTCATTTTGCATTTATACCTTTAAATAAGTTTTATGCAAACCAGTGTCCTCTTTTGTCCTCAGTTCTGGCAAACGATAAGGGTCCTTGGCAAACTAGCTGCTTGCAGGAGGCCTGCTCAGTTGGTGTGAAAACTCATTCACACATGGCATGATAAGCCTGATTAGTACATCTAAGGCAGAGCAAAATCGGGGAGGGAGAGCAAGTTATTTGGCACTTTAACCTCCTTCCTTCCCCACCCATAAGAGGCCTCTTTGGAGGTGTTGGTGTGAAAACTCATTTACACATACTCATTCCTCCCCAGCTTTCTCTGTTGTGGAGGGGAGAGATAAACTGTTTCAGCTCACCACTTCTCTATGATTTATTCATTTATTACTATTTTCTCATGGAACCCCTGGCAATAGCTGGGGGAACCCTAGGGTTCTGCAGAGCCCTGGTTGAGAAACGCTGGATTAGACAGATTTCTCTCACACTTGAATTCCCCCCTTAACTAAAAATCTCAAGTTCTTTCCCTTCTCTTTAGGGAGAAATACAAAAGTATGAAGGTTCTCATTTAAAAAATAATAACAAAATGCGCCCTCATCCACACCAGCCACATTTAATAGCTAAAGCTATTCCCAACTCAGGGAAGACCAGCTTGCAATGGAGCAGGTAAAAATGAGAAACCATAAGAATAATAAAACAAAGAACTGGCAACTCTGATTTTGTGTGAGACACATTATTGAATAAACAGGGATTCCAGTCCAGACATTTAGGAGCTTTATATTTCAGTGCCCACTGCTTGGGAGGATAAATCTGCCAGTTTCATTTTCTCTCCAGTTTTTTCTGTCCTGTTTTGGAGGAAATACTCAGATTTGGGGAAGTTCTTTTATTTTTTTTAAACGAAGCAAACAAAATTCCCAGGCATCATTGGCTGACAACTTATCATAGAATCATAGAATTGCAGAGTTGGAAGAGACCACGAGGGCCATCCAGTCCAACCCCCCTGCCACGCAGGAAATCTTGATCAAAGCATCCCCGACAGATGGCCATCCAGCCTCTGTTTAAAGACCTCCAAGGAAGGAGTCCCCACCATGCTCCGAGGGAGTGTTTACCTCATGATTTCTTCTCATGAAAGAATGAGCCATGGGAATCCTATTAGCTACCTATGACAGGGTGCATTGTAGGCAACTAGCTTGCTCTAAACATGGTTTGGTTACTCATCCCTTTAAAAATGGCACCATCAAGGATGGACTAAGAATAGCTCTTCCTTTGGGACTGGCAACCTTTAATGAGTGGAAAACCTCTCATGGAGAGAAGTTCAGGAACCTGCTTCTCCCGCCATGTCTTTCACTGTCAGTTCATCTTCTTTAAATCCATGGAGGAGGCTTTCCCCCTTCACAGCTTTAGCTTCTCAGCTGATTTTGCAGGGGCTGATTTAACAGCTTCTTGTTAAAAGAAATCCTAAAGCCATTGGCAGATATGATTAAGTTATGCTTATCCTACACAGTTTGTCAGGCATTGATAGGAAAGGTTGAAGCCAAATGTTACCACTCGTTGCCTCTTGTGAAATCTGCTGCAGTGGGAGTGATAGTGCAGTGAGGTGGTAAGGGGGGGGGGAGGGAGAGAAATCTCTCCTTTTTTTGCCTTTATTTTTCAAAATCATTTTGGAAATCCACCTTTAGCGGGTTTTGAGGATGGGGAAGAAATGGAATTCCCAGTAGATTTATTGCTTCAGACTTGGTCTAGATATCCCCCCCCCACCTTTCTTCTCCAAGAAACTGAATTGGTAGGCTGTAGGGACTGAAATCACAGTGGCACCCAATGGCTCACAGGGATTTTGACTCCTGCTCTCTGGCCTGCTTCTAGAGCAGATCTGGGCAACATATGGCCTATGGGCCTCATGTGGCCTTTGAGGCCCCAAAATGTGGCCTCTGGAGCTCCCAGACACCCACATTTTTTTTTAAAAAAAAAGTCAATTTGGGGTGACTTTTTAATTCTAAAACTGCTCTAAAGTCCCCCAAACCATGTGCAAATGCAGTGGTTTCCTCCCCTGCACCCCTCCTAAAGAATAAGGCCCAACATTGTCCAAAATGGTGGCCAGAAGTGTTGTCATATCACTTCCAGTATGCCAAAAGGTGACCGTGTGACCTGCCAGAGGAGCAGGTGAGGGGATGGGACTGCCCCCTCTGCAGTTGCCCACTCCTCTTCCACAAGGGTGTGCTAATCTTATGTCTGGACTATACCACAGCTTCACATAACTGAGTGCTCTTTCTCACACTCAGAGTCAAAATTATTATTTTTTTTTAAAAAAGCTCCCTGCACATAGACATCTAAACATCAAGGTTTACAGCTTAACCTTGTACCCAAAAACCCTGTGGTTCTATGTGCAGAGAATACAGTATTATTATTTTTGATGCCAAGGGGCACTTTAGTCATGCAGCCCATCACCCCCATCCAAAAAGAGTCAGAAGCGTCACACACACATCCTGCTTACCAACTCAGTGATCCTGCCATGTGTACTTGGGAAGGAAGGCTTTTGCCACTTGGTTGAGCTGTAGCATTTGTTTCTTGATGTCGGAACATGACCCATTCAGAATTGTTGATAGAAGGTTATTACCTAAGCATGAATTTGGCTGGTCCTCTGCGCCTTTTTCCTTGTGCTTATTTTTAGCCACACACTCCTGAACACTAAAAAGTGACATGCATGTGGGACTTCTTTCCGCCCACTCCCAATCCCCCCCCTCCGATTCCCACTCTCCCACTCTTTTGTAACCAGCCCGCTTCCTCAACTTGCTGAAGGACAGGAAAGAAATGGGCTGCCACCGTCCTCTCTCTTCCCATTTCACAACAGATTAGCACATGGGGACTCCTGAGTCCGAAGGAGAGCTCTTTAAGACAGCCCCATGCTGTCCTTGATCAGACCCTGTCTTTGTAAAGTAGAACATGTTGAACCTGTCATGGGTGAGCATGACGTTTGTCTCCATTCAAAGGGAAGCTGCATCTTGAGCAAGGCAAAACTGGAAACCTTGCAGACGGTGATGTAAATCTCAAAATAGAAAGGAGACTGTGTTTGGTTTCTCTTCCCCCTCCCTCCACACACACACACACACACACACATCATGTTAATTCCATTTCAAAAGAAAGCCACAACCTCCATGCCTTTTTGCAAGCATAAAGAATTCCGCCTGTTACCCTTTTAAATCCTCACCTTCCCCCCCCAGCTACTCTTCTTCCTTCACCTCCTCCTCTTCCTCGTCATTGTCCTCCTCCTCCTCTTCCCCCTCTCTGCCTCCCCCCTTCCTCACTCCTGGTTTCTTTTCCACACCGATTTTCAAAAATGCTGGAATGCAAAGCCACTGAAGTCTCTTAAGTTGCAGCTGCTGAAATCTCTCCTAATTGCCATAGCTGGGCAGCATCATGCGCCGCCGTATAAGCAGGCAAGAGGAGACGTGTAGCTTTCATTCAGTGCCTTCAAGACATGTCTTTTCTCTAGTCAGGGGGGAGCCAAAAAAACCCCAACAACCCCAGAGATCAATGCATTTGAAACTGACAGAGAGAATGAATGCTTAGGCACATGCTGAGGATCGTGTGTGTGTATGTGGTATATGGTTTGTGCAGAGCAGAGAAGCTGCGTCCTGGTCCATATGCTCCTTGTTTACTGCAATGTTTTTTGCATGTTACTGTGCACTCCGGACTAACGTGAAGGTAAGAGGAGGCGGGAGACAGCTATTTGGCAGAACTGTTTCTGTTTCTTTCCTTTCTTTATACATACAGTATATATATATATATATTTAAAAAGCAGCCAAACAAAAACCATGAAAACCAAAAGCCGGCTGCAGAAAATGTCTACCTTGTGTTGCTTGTTACTTTGGAAATGCTGCTTTGAACAAGGCTATTATTACAGGTGGTTGTGGAGGCTTTGTTTTATGGTGTCTGCTTGCCTTAATTGGAGGAGCGTGTTTTCATGTGCCACGGCTTAATGATCTTTGGGGTGTAGCGGTTTGCAGTTCGGGCTTGATTCCTGACTAGCAGAATAATATGCTAGGTATTTGTGTGTGTGTGTGTGTGTGGTTCAATTCAGTTTAGTTTCACCAAGCTCCCAGTAGGCCGAGAATGAGGCTCTGAGGCTCTTCTCTGCCAGTTTTGCCTTTTTTGGTTTAAAGCATATAAATCAGAATGCATTCACTTTCTCTCGTCCCCTCCAGTGAGGGGAGTTTGCTTGTTTTCTTGCTAATGATCTGTCTGGAAAAACCAGAGATCTGTCTGCTGAAGCTAGACTCTTGTGCTGATTTGCTTCCAAGTTGTCACAAAATGCAGATAGCCCAGATGCTAGACAAATGCACAGAGATGGGAGCAATATGCTGGAATGGTAGGGGAGCAGCATTTCCCCCCATACATTTCCCCCACTCCCAGATGCTTAAGGAAGGAATCTCTTCTGCTCCCTCAACCCTGTGCTAGCTGTTAAGATGCTTTTGTCGACTCTATTAACATGTGTTGGCTTTGCTTAATTAAACTGCCTCCATCCACTCAACTTTAAGGTAAAAGTTGTTGAATTGGTTCCCTCATTGCTAGCTGAGGACAAACCAAGCTGGAAAGATCATTGACACTTGCGCTCAGCTGACGAAAGCTGAGCAATTGGGCCAGCCTGCTATGGAGAATGGAGTTGCATAATTTAGATGAATTACAGTCTTCTGTCAACCTATTGGGGAGCTATTGTCATCGGTGTTCCTGTTATGTCTAGAAGAGTGTGTGTGTGTGTTTGTGTGTGATGCAGACTAGCATCAAAGAATGCGAGGACTCAGTAAAGCACGAGTGAGTTGGGTAGGGATTTCTAAAAGGTCTTTTCCCCAACTCTTCCTCCCGTCTTAGCTTATTGAATGTTTACGAGAAAGTTTCCCCCCCCCCCAACCTATGTGTTTGGACTCAGTGGCAAAGTGAGTATGGGTGAACTGGTTGAGCTAATGAAATTTTGCCAGGGGCTGCTTTCAGATGTGTAGGTTCCATGGAATGACTGAAATGGGGGGGGTGAATGTGTGAATGTTGACAGCTCCCGGTAAGTTTTCTGAAAGTCTGAAAATTCATAGGTCAACCAGGGCAGGCTGTCTGTCTCCTAAATGTCATCAGCAGTATTCAATTGTGCATGTCCACAAGGCAGGGGGATACACACACACACCAGTACATACATCTCTGAACTTCATCTAGGGTTATCAGCATTCACCTGAGCAATATGCATACTTTCCCAAGAATGAGAACCGACTGCACACATTTTGTACATCTGCTGGGTGGTCTGGCATTTTCTCTATCAATATGCATGTATAAATACATTTGTGTATATAGAATAAATAACTATGTCTTTATATTCATGCCTATATCTACATGGTAAAAAAAAAAAATCTCTTCTTGACCTGGTCATTCTCCATGGCTTTAGCTGAATGTTTTTCATGGCTTTATCTGAATGAAAAAGTAGTTACTCAGCCCTTTTATATAACCCCCCATTCAATTCACTTTGGGAATACCATCGTGTATGGGAACACATATATAGCTTCATCAACTTGCATTTGGAAACTGGGCTTCTTTACTTGTTTACTTCTTTTAGTGAAAATAAGCACACATTCAATGAAACCTGATAAGTACTGCTATCATAAAAGCAGACTGTTGGTGAATGTAAACATTTACTGGTACGATGTTAGAAGTTTTAATGGAAATATTCAGAATGATCTTTTTCTTCAACAAGACTTCTCTTTGAGACTTTATACCTAGCATGGCATGCTAAATGTCCTTTACTGATGGATGATAGCAACTGGATGACATTGAGACACTTAGCTTTGCAATTTGCTGGAAACTGTTAACATTTTAACATTTTTCTGATCTTACTTCAGCTCTTTTAAAGAAATTGCTGGGTAAATGTCAATGTTCACTGATTTCCTGATACTGACTTCAACATGTAAAGATTAAAAATCAAAACGATGAAATAAAATTATGTATGCCAGATACATAAATTAAGCAGTGTTCTTAGAAGAATTTATGTACAAAATATTTAGATTTACTGTGCTTTTTAAAAAAAAAACTTGCTTAAATAAATGTTATTATCATGATGTAGAAGAAAAAGTATAAGGAACTCTAAATTAAAAAGTGGGTAAACTTCTGAGTAGGCGATCAATACTGTTGCAAAATTTTACTGGTGTCACTAGCTTAACTTTTTTCCATTTTAGTTTTAACTTTTATTAAGTTTTTAAAGTTATTTCCCTACATGTGAAAACCAAAGTTAATAGAAAATGGATAGAGAACCTTCATATTCTTAAAACACTGTTTCCAATTGTTTAAGAATTTTTTTCCGAGTCAAAGGTATGTTTCATTCTCAAATATGTACATAGACTAAATCCAGTCACTAGTTACAACTACAGTAAACCCACTGAAGCAATGGAATTTTACATAAGGATTAATATAACAACAACTGATTCAATGGGTTTACTCACTGAAATTGGATTTAGGCTTACTGTATATAAACACACACAAATATACACAAACATATATACATATACCTACATACATTTTCTCAATCAGTGCTTGAACAATAGGCAGGCATCTCTGTTGCAATTATTTGGATAAAATATTCAAAGAAACAGTTGTGTTAATCTGTGGTTAGTAGTCGCTCTTGGTACCTTCTTTTTTATCTAATGATTTAGGGGTTAAAGAATGGGACTATGTTTTCTGTGTTTTCCTTATATTTGTCAGATATACTGTAGCACTGATTGCATAAGGGAATCCTGATTTCAACCCTTCTCTGAGATGATGTCATAGCCCATATATGGTGAATGATGATTAATGCTACACTGGACTTCTTTGATCCAGTAGGCACAGAGAAGTGGATGAACCCAACATGACACCTTAAATTTCCAGTGGGGAATCTGGCCTCTTTTCCACCCATTAGTATACTGTGTTGGGCCATGGTTTAGGAATTAATGGTTTACATTAAGATCTATTAAATTGTAATATGGTATTTCATGAACATCATTCCTACTAGATACATTATGAAGGAGAACATTCTGTGAGTTCTCTTTTTATGTCCCCCCCCCTTACAAATTCATATAAGAAGGATTGTTCTTGGATCTGATATTCTTATGTTATAGCCCTGCATAAAGAGGTTGAGTATCATTGTGCTTCTTACAATATTCTTGTTACTTTTCCCTTGTTTTGTATTATTCTATGTTGCTTCAGCACCTCTTGGTGGAATGGTGACAGCTAAAACAAAACAGTATAAGTAGACATCAATATAGGTCATTGGTCACCTTTACATGTACCTGGTATGATGTCATTAGATGGAACATCTATGGTGTGTTTCACCAAAGGTCACCTGAGCTGATTTAGGAGGACTGGATTTGCAACTGTTGAGCAAATGGCTTATGCCAGTGGCAGGCAACCTGGCGCTCTTCAGATACCTGGGACTATGAATTCCATAAACCCCACCCATCATAGCTGGTAGTTTGGGCTTATGGACATTGTAGCCCAGTTGCTTAACCTATAGTGTGGTATTATATAAATTGAAAAAAAATCCATGAAGCTCACAAAACATGCTGGTCTAAATCCTATTCTTAATCCCAACTAAAATAGACGTATTTGAATCAATCAATCAGTCGTCAATCAAGAACTGACTCAATGGGTCGATTCTAGTTGTGACTGACCCATAGGACTAAGGCTGCTAGACACATCAAGCCATTTGCAGGGTCTATTAAACATGTGTTGATCCATAAACATCACCTTCAACCCAAGAAAATGAAAATGAAAAATGAATAGAGTTTGGGGAAGGGAAGTCATCTGGATGGAAGTCTGATTATCATAGGCTGCAAACCACTGATTTCAGGGTCTAAACTAGGTCCTGACTTCTGAATAAACATGTACAGGGCTGGAATGTTTATGTTATGTGATTTCCGTGCACAAAGGCCTTTGTATGCACCAAGCAAAAAGAAAGAAAGTGCTGATGCTCAAAATGGGTATAGAACACCCCAATTGCCATTTCCCCCCATTCATATGAAAAGAAATTGCAGTCAAGCAGAGAATTGCTAGCCTAACTTTGAAATTTTTGACTTTTGCAAAAATGCATGGCAGCTCTATTTTGATCAGTCAATCATTTTGATTTTACATCCATGAAAAGAGAATCAGAGCATTGGGGTTACATTGGGTAGCTGATCGTGGTGGCAGTGATTGCCACTTACACATACAATAATTCCTGTTTTATTCTCCTGCCACAGAAAATAGCTTATTAACTAGGGTTTTGCTAAAAAGTGCCCCCTGCCATCACTCCTCCTAAAATACAATGCAGGGAGCTTACGTGAAAGGCCAACATGGTTATTAATTAGATTGGCACCAAATGATCCTGACTACCTGTTGGTTGACTGTGTTTCGTTTTCTTTCTATCAGCGCTGGGGATGACTCTTGATAGCTATGAGTCAACGAAGTGGAATTATATTGTACCTGGAAGATGTGGAAAGACAAATAAATGTTTTCAAGTGGCCCAAACAAAGGAGAAAAGTCTTTGACATCTTCTGGGCCTCCTGAACTAAAACCATTAAGATTTATTGTGGGGGAATTAGACATTTCCACGATTTGCACTGTGTTTTCTGTTTCCATTTATTTTTGCATTGATGGAGATCATCCCCTCCCAAAAGGCTTCCAGAAGCAACCTGCCCTGCCTCAAGTGCTATTTCATGCAACATCCCAGTTTATGTGTCTTTTCTCCTTTCCTGTGTGTTCATCAACAATTCTCCATGCCACACTTCAACCTTCATGGTGTGCAAAATGCTAAGCAAAGTGGATGCTACATTTGGAATAAATGGGGAAACCATATAGGCTGTGGTGGGGAATAGCTTTGTGAGCAGAATATGCTGTCTGGATTGTTCTAAGAGTTGTACTTTTTTAAAAAAGAGTAATTTTCTGAGCTCTGGTACTGGCCTCATTAAATCTTTCACTGTTCTGTTTGTTAACGTCTCAGACTTCCACTGTTCCTTCTTCTACAAGTCTACCTTTGTGCTGTCCATGGTGCTGAAACTAATATCTGGCTTTTTCTCTAGAGTGCTGTTTGTCTACTCTCTGCTGCTTTCTTGTCTTGATTCCATCAAGACTAAATCCCAGTGTTCAGCATCCTAGTTGACAGGTCCAGGACCTGTTAGACTATTTCTACAAAAGCTTTGGACCAAAGCCTCAGAATTTGTGGTTTAGGTTGGTGTTGAGCTGGTCAAGCAATCATGACTTAGCCAGGCCAAACTTCCAAAATGATATTCTTGCACAAGGCAAAGTATGTCAGATGCATCATGTATAGACTGAGCAAAAAATTGTGACCATATACAGAGTATCCATCTTCTTCTATGTTGGGGTATAAAATGACATTGTTGGTTCTAGTGTTGGGCCCAGCCATCTGTGACCCCCCACCCCACCCTGCACTTGTAGTTGCTAAATCAACACACAATATTCTGTGTGTTTTGAATAGTCTACCAATGGTACTTGAGAACTCTCATGTCAGCAGAGAAGAGTACCTACCCTAATCCCTTGTATGATCCTCCATGTCACTGTCATTGTTATGCCTTGGATGCTGATTGGCTGATTGAATATACCAGTTTTGTTTTGTTAGTAAGAATTTTTCACATGCACCAGTTCCTTCATAAACAGGACAAAAATAACTTGAGATTTTAAGAAATGGAATTTGGGGAAAAAGAAGACTGACAGATTCACCCATTCTAGTAGAGGGTTTCAGTATTTAACTCTTAAAAGTAATTGAAACCAGAAGTAGCTGGGAGCCCTCTCACACTGCAAAATTATAGCAGCTTGATGCCAGTTTAACTTCCATGGTTCTATCCTATGGAATCCTCACCAAACTACAAGCCCCAGGATTCCATAGGATGGAACCCTGGTAGTTAAAGTGGAATCAAAGTGCTATAATGGTGCAGTGTGAAAGGGCTCCCAGTGTGGATTCACTTCCCATTGAGTGAATGAATCATTGGTCACCTTTGTGTGAATCCATGTGCATTCCACACATACCTATATTGACTGAATTGCTCAAGTGCAGATATTTGGTTTGTTTTCAATAAAAACTTACCATTTGCAAATGTCTTCCTAAATGGGGTGGGATAAACTGCAATTATTTAAGCAAAGAGTGCAGGATAGTGACTAAATTAAGAATGTGAAACTCGTAGACTTGTCTGTCCCTTGACTTGCAGCTAGTAGGGTTTAGAATCAGTCGTATTTACCAGGTGATAAGTACCGGTAGTAGTAGTAGTAATAGTAGTAGTAATTTTATTCATTTATATCCTTTTTTCCTCCTGGTTATGGGACTTAAACATATTTATAACAATAGAACTTAAAACCATACAAAATAAAAGTAAAAATATAAGATTTAAAAAACAATTAAACAATTTATAAGTTAAAACATTAAACATTAAAATTATTAAATTGCATTAAAATACATACCTTTTAAAAACCTTAAAAACATCACTGCACAGCATTAAAAGTCAAACCCTCAGCAGTTTGTAAAAACCTGGTGGCACAAAAATGTTTTGACCTGCAATAGGAAGGAGAGCAAGGATGGGGCCATACTGGCCGCTCTTGGGAGGGAGTTCCAAAGTCTGACAGCAGCCACCAATAAGGCCCCTCCCTTGTTCCCACCAAACATGCCTGAGAAGGTGGTGTGACAGAGAGAAGGGCCTCTCCAGATGATCTTAGTGCTTCAATGGGCTCATAAAGGGAGATACGGTCCTTCAGATAACATGGACCCAAGCTGTATGGGGCTTTATAGGTCAAAACCAGCACTTTGAATTATGCAAGGAAATGGAATGGCAGCCAATGGAGCCGCTACAACAGAAGAGTTATGTGCTCCCTGTATTCAGCCCCAGTTAACAATCTGGTTGTAGCTGTTTGGGCCAACTCAAGTTTCTGAGCCATTTTCAAAGGCAGATCCTTATACTGTAGAGTGCTTTATAGTAACCCAAACGGGATGCAACCAAGGCATATATCACTGTGTCCAGATCTGAATTTTCCAGGAACAAAAACAGTTGGCACACTAGTTTTAACTGAGCCTTCAGGCTCACAGCTGAATCCAGGAGTACCCCTAAGCTATGAACCTGCATTTTCAAAGGGAGTGCAACACAGGCTGAATCCCCATTCCCAGATATGTCTATACTCAAACAAATACTTATTTATGCCTGTGGTGCCCATTCGCCATTACTGATGGTTATGTGAAAATTGAGCCTAATGCAAGTAATTGGCAATGTGGGTTCCTGGCAGTCATGGGAATCATGGTGCTGGTTTACTTGATTTCAAGCCTGGACAATGGGGCAGTACACCTTCTAACAAGGGAGAAAATCAGGAAAGAAGGGTATTGTCTCATGAAGATGAAGGCCAGAATTGCGTACGTTTCCTGACAGAAGTGGTTGGATGTTTACATATTATGTGGAATGGTCATATTTTGTTCAAGTTTTTGAAGAACCAGAGTTGTGCATGTCACACCACTGTGGACACCCATGGGTATTATGGCTGTGCATTCAGCTGTCAAGCAGTCCACACAAAAGTGAGCAAGCTGCTCAATATTATTTATTGTGAAGAAAATTTCAGAGCAAAGGTATTCAGTTTTTCACAGAAATTCATATGGCAAATCATGAAAATTCCATATTATGAGCCCATAATTTGGTAACTCAGTCCATGTCAAGATTTAGTTCACAGTGCATGGATTCAAGCCCCTTCTCTTCCTTCACTCCTGATGTTTTTCTTCGATTTGGCCACCGTCTCACTAAGGCCTCTGTTTCACTTAAAATTTGTGAAAGTGTTTTGCCCCCTCAAGGGACAGTAAAAAGAATAAACAATAGTAGAGATAATACAAGACTGAAACTGTTTCAAGTGGAATCCATGGGATGGAAGTGTTGGTGTATTCCAAGTGAGGCATACGACTTTTGATTACGTGTCTAGAAATGATAGCCTGTACAAACATAGCTGATGGGGTGTGAGTTGGTAAAACAGTGTGGAGACTGTATTCTTTCTCTTTCAAGGAATAAAGATGGTGAAATAGCTGGTCTTGATAAGAAATTCTGGGCTGCATATGCCTATTTCTTTTTGACTTTTTAAGAATAATATGTTGGCAGCTAATAAAACATGCTATGAAAGCAGTGTAAAGTAGATGTTCCCTACTGGGAGACATTGATTATGAGGTCCACGCAGGGGAAATGACTAATCCGACCTGAATTGTGCTCTCTGTGTGTATGCATACATATGTTTATTTAAAAAGGTAGGCTGTACATTTTAATATGACTACATTAAGCATATCTCTAAGACAGCAGGGAGCAAAACGAGGCCCTCCAGATGTTGTCTGACTACAACTCCAATCAGCTTGAGCTGCTATAACTGATTGTGAAGGAACATGGGAGTTGCAGTCCAACAACATATGAAAATATGCATATTCTTTTGTTGCTAATTGCCCTCAGATCAGCTTCAACATATGGCAAACCCATCAAGGAGAGACCTCTAAGACATCATGTTATTATTATTATTATTATTAATAATAATAATACAATTTATTTATATCCCGCTCCTCTACGAAACACAATTGGGGCGGCTTACAACAATTAAAATATACATCCAACCCTCTATCCCCCCCTTAAAATACAATTAAATAATTTAGGAATTAAAAACATACTTAAAAATATACAAAATAAATAAATAAAAATAAAGACTAAAGATGAACAATGGACACTGGACGTGGCGAGATCGGGACAAGCGAGATTTCCTTTTTTGATGGCTGGGTATCTATCCAGGAAAGGCCTGCTGGAAGAGATCCATCTTAAGAGCTTTTTAAAAGCTATTTAGGGTGGTGATGTGACGGATCCCGTCCGGCAGACCGTTCCATAATCTGGGAGCAATAAGCTGAAAAGGCCCTCCGGGAGGTTGAACACAGCCCTGCTCGGGTCTTGAAAACTTAGGGGCCCTGTAGCTTCCTTGACTGAGTCTATCCACCTGTAATGTGATCTTCCTCTTTTCCTACTGCCTCCCATCTTACCAAGTATTGTTGTCTTTTTGAAAGAGGCATGTCATCTTATGATACGTCCTAAGTGCCATAGTCTTAGTTTAGTCACTTTAGCTTCTAGAGAGAGTTCAGGCTTGATTTGTTCTTGGGCCCATTTATTTCATTATTTGGCAAAAAATCATTAGTACTATCACAAAACAAGCAGTTGTTGTTTGTCCTACTCTTCAGCTGTCTCCTCCCTTTTTTGAATAAACATGCAGAAACTGAAAGTTTAATAGTAAGGACACTGAATAGTTTCCCCCCCCCCTTTCTATAGATAAATCTTTCTATAGACAGAGAACTAAATAGATAAATAGATCAATTGTTCAAATGAAAGATCAATAAATAATGGATTGATAGATCATTTTATGTATTAAATACTTGTATATAATTTTGTTCTGTGTGAATATTTCATAGAATCATAGAGTTGGAAGATACCATGAGGGCCATCCAGACCAACCCCCTGCCTTGCAGGAATACACAATCAAAGCACCCCTGACAGATGGCCACACAGACTTTGTTTAAAAACCTCCAGACAAGGAGACTCCACTACAGTCCAAAGCAGTGTATTCCACTGTCAAAGGTCTCTTACCTTCAGGAAGTCCTTCCCAATGTTTAGGTGGAATCTCTTTTTCTGTAACTTGAGTCCATTGCTCAGTATAATAGGAGATTATCAGACGGGAACAAAAAACGCATTCCCGTCCCACAATCTCCTTTCCCACCCCTCTCCCACCCCTGTCCCGGCACAAGAATGAAAACTTTCACACTTACCTGAATCCTTCTTATGCCGGGAAGCTCCTTTCACTTCCTTGTTCGTAATCCCGGCTGCTGCTCTTGCGAGAAGAGGAGAGCCAGGATTTAAAGGGACAGGCTGAGGAAAATGGGGGGGAATCAAGGGGCAAGTGGAGGAGGGTGATCAGGCTGGTGATGGGGGTGTGGAGGGCTGGCGATTGGGGTGCAGGGAGGGCTGGCGATTGGAGGGTGGATGGCTGGTGTACAGGGAGGAGCGATCTGGGCAGCAGCAGCAGGGGCCTGTCATAAAGGAGGCATCCGGAAGTGTTTTTACACTCCGGACCTCCCACTTACGCCGGCATCCCGCCAGCATAATGGGAACCTTTTCACGTGCCCTCCATTCCATTATAGAATGACGGATCTATTAATGGCTTAAGCCGTGAATAAAAAAAACAACGGGGGCAACACTGGAGCAGAACAAGAGCAGAACGGGCAGGGAGAACGTTGCGTGAAAGAGAAAGCCTTTCCCAATACTCTGGCATCCCTGTTCTGCCTTATTTGCCATGTCTGGTAATCTCCATAGTCTCTGGAGTATCAGAAAATGAGCTTGTTCCATCCTCAATATGACATCCCTTCAAATAACAAATATTTAAACATTGCTATCATGTCACCTCTTAACCTTCTCTTCTCCAGGCTAAACATACCCAGCTCACTAAGCTGCTCCTCACAGAGCATGGCTTCTAGACCTTTCACCATTTGGATCACCCTCCTCTGGACACGTTCCAGCTTGTTAATATCTTTCTTGAACTGCGGAGCCCAGAATTGGACACATTTCTATTTATGTTTCAGTTGTATACGTTTTTTCAACCAATGGCCTTATAGCTTTAACTGCTCAATAAATTTAGACATGACAGTGAATGCAAGTGAATGAAAAATTCATGTTGAAACTTGTAAATAAATCTTTTTCAATGGGTCTGTGACCATATAATGAAATTATGATGATGATGAGGAGGAGGGTGGATCTTACTGCTTCTATGAGAATATTTTACTCACTATGTAAGCAACAGTATAAAAGCAACAAGTAAAATAGATGAAAGGATTGCCTTGTTTTATAGCTGAAACTCACCTTGTTGTCATCTGACTGTCTCTTCTTTTGAGATACAAAGTGTGGGAGCTAGGGTATATCTTATGTTTGTCATGAAATGCTGCCAAAAGATGCTATCAATGTGGCAAGCTGTTCCTTTCCCATCCATAATATCTTGATGTACTACTGTAAAAAAGAAACCCTGTAGATCTCAATTTTATTTTTTTTACTTTTTATTGGTTTTCTGTTATAGCAGGTAACAAAAGGAAAGCAAATAAAAGCATAAACATATAAACAATGGATACATGATCAATGTGGATATAAGACACTACAGATTTTGTTGTATATCCACATGCTCGTATTAAAACCTTTACCTGGGTCTCTAACTTGAAGCTACAGAATGAGCTTACAAGTAAGAAAGCATTGCCTCCTAAATATATGTGAACCCTTGTCCAAATAAGCACAAGAATATTTGTCAGCTAGAGTTTGAGAACTTCCTTTTTGTTACAAGTTAGAGCTGGGAATTTCCTATGCAGTTCTAGATTATTCAAGTGAAGCATTATTTCACACACACCCCAAATTCCAGAAGTAAAACTGTGCTAGAGAATGTTTGATTTAGTTACACATCAGCTCACTTGACAGATTAGTGAAAATACTGTGTAACAAGGAGTTAGTTTTGAACAAGAATACATCTGCACTGTGACTTCGGCTTGGCGTAACTCCGAAGAAACAGGGGATATGTGTAGAATTTTAATATGTGATCTGGAAATCAATTCCAGTGTCTTTTTTGAGAGAAAATATAATTGAATATTACTATAAGATTGGAAGATATAGCCAGTTTTTACAATCATTTTGATTCTCTGAACTAAGTCCTCTAAAGTAACTACAATTTTGTACCATCTCAGTCTGAGGTCATCCACTGAAACTGATAGAAGAGTTAAGAAAGATAAAAATAATTTTCTACATGCTGAACATAGTTAAACTGTGCAATTTGCTATCACAAGATGTGGTAATTGATACCAACTTAGATGACTTTAAAAGGAGATGGAGGATGGGATTATCAGTAGTTAGTGGTCATAATGGATATGCTTATCTAGTACCAGGGACATTGGCCTGAACCATATCGTTTCCTCCCAGCTACAATAAACTCACTGAATCAATTTTTAAGTGGTGAAATAGGTAGATCTCATTAGTTAATCGGGTCTGTTGTAGTTGTAAATAAATCTAGGATTCACTATGCCTCCCAATATTAGTTGTTGGGAAACATGAGAGGAAGACTGCAGTTGCTTTCCTGTTTCTGCTGGTGGGCTTCATATGGTGAACTGGTTGGCTGCTGTATGAATGGAATGCTGTACTAGATAAAGTCTTCAGTCTGATCAATAGGAGTATAGTGTCAAGGTCGAGGGAAGTAATAGTACCACTCTATTCTGCTTTGGTCAGACCTCACCTGGAATACTGTCTCCAGTTCTGGGAACCACAATTCAAGAAGGTTATTGACAAGTGAGAACATGTCCAGAGGAAGGTGACCAAAATGGTAAATGGTCTGGAAGCCATGTCCTATGAGAAGCAGCTTAGGGAGCTGGGTATGTTTAGCCTGGGGAAGAGAAGGTGAAGAGGGGACATGATAGCCTTGTTTAAATATTTGAAGGGATGTCATACTGAGTATGGAGCAAACTTGTTTTCTGCTGCTCCAGAGACTAGGACACGGAGCAATGGACTCAAACTACAGGAAAGGAGATTCCATCTAAACATTATGAAAAACTCCCTGACAGTAAGCTGTTTGGCAGTGGAATGTGCTGCCTGAGGAAAAGAGATCCCACCTAAACATAAGGAAGAGGTTCCTGACAGTACAAACTGTTTGGAAGTGGAATACAGTACACTGCCTCATAGAGTGGTGGAGTCTCCTTCTTTGGATGTTTTTAAGCAGAGGCTGGATGGCCATCTGTCAGGAATGTTTTGATTGTGTATTCCTGTATGGAAGGGGGTTGGACTGGATGGCCCTTGTTGTCCCTTCCATGATCCCGCATAGCTCCTGTCACAATCTTACGAAGTCTCTATCTTTATGTCATAGAAGCATAGAGTTGGAAGGGACTGCAATGACCAGTTGGTCCAAACCTTGGCCATGCAGGAAGATACAAAACACTGCTGTAAGATGCCCACTCAACCTCTGTTTAAAAATCTCCAAAGAAGGAGAATCCCCACCTTTTGAGGCAGACTATTCCACTCTGAAACAGCTCTTATTGATGAAATTATGGAGTTTTGTACTGTAAGCTACCCCAATTGTGTTGCAGAGGGGCGGGATAGAAATAATTTATTATCATTATCATTATTATTATTGTTGTTGTTGTCAAGTTCTTCCTAATATTTAGGTGGAATTTATTTTCTGGTAATTTGAATCCATTGGTTTGTGGTTTTGTCTCTTATCTCTTAACGTATTTACATATGACTATTATGTCACCAATCAATCTTATATTCTCCAGGCTAAATATATCTAGCTCCCTAAGCTGGTCCTTGTAGGCCTTGGTTTCCAGACTTATCGTATCTTGGCTGCCCTCTTCTAGATACATTCCAGCTTGTCAATTGCCTTCTTGAATGGTGGTGCCAAGAACTGGATACAGTATTCCAGGTTTGGTCTGATGAAAGCTGAGCAGAATTGTACCATTATGTTCCTTGATTTGGACACTATACCAAATCTACCTTTCTGCCTTTCTACCTTTCATTTGAAGGCAAACTTGCTGAGAGGTTTTGAAGGTGATAAAGAGCCATCTCCTTAGAACATGTCAAATGGTGCTGCTTTTTACATATTCCTGTCCTGAACAGGCACAGCCAATGATGAGATTGGGCAGGGCTCACATCAAGAAACAGCCCTGTTGGGTACCTGTTGATTGCACATCACTGCAAGGATCCCATTGCTAAGCCCCTGGTTCTGCTGATCCTTTTCATTCCTGCCACTGACTTCCAACTTCCCCATCTAGCATTAAACTATGTAGAGACTGAGCAGCATCCTTGCTTTCTGTTCCCCTACTAGAGAAATAAAGCAAAGGGACAGAGCTTGAAAAATTACTTTTAAAAGTAATCAGCTATGGTATGAAGGCTGCCCAAAATAGTTAATTTGATTTATAGCTACATTTTAAAACCAAATAACTCTTTCCTTTTTGTTATAAAAAGTAATTTTTGTAACTTAATAACTAATATTATTACTAAATTTAATGACTTAAAGTAATGTTTAGTTATTTTTTTAAAAAAAGGTATGGTATAAACCACATGTAATTGGTGAGACCACCTCAGAAGCAAAAGGTAATTAAAACAGCTGTACACCTAGGCTGTTCCTAGTTCCATTGTAATTATAATGTAACCTACTTATGACTCAGTTACTGTAGGAAAAACAAATAATTAGAAGCTAATTCATTACAGTGGTAGCATTAGGGGGGTGCAGAGAGGCCAAACCACACCAGGTGACACCATCAGGGGGAGGGGTGATACCAGCTTTAGTGACGCCATAGATTCATTATGACCAATAAGACAATTTGTTATTTTCAACAAGTTAATGTATTATTTCTAGCAAGTGCTTCTGAGCCTTGAAAACTAGACCTTTATAGGGAAGAGATAGAAGAATCCAGAATGCCTAAAGCTGATATTGGGGATAGGGTGGGAAAATTCATCACAACACATAGTGGCTGGAATCCTGTTGGTGTCATACAACAGTGAATGTTTCCCTATATATATGGTTGTATGGTTTTGGCTGTTGTGCAGCAGACATATTGAGTTAGTTGTTGCATTAGTGGTGTTCCACAAGTGTCATCATTTCACATAGATCTAAATTATATTGTTCGTCTCAATAAGAGTAGAACCATTGAATCAATTGGATTTACCAGTGTGTGACTCAGCATGAAATAATTGTTTCAATGGGCCTAATCTGGTTGGGACAAACCAACAATGCTACATGACTATTTGTCAATGCCTTTAATGTACCTCTTTATTCATTGGGGTTGCAGGAACCACCTGTGAAGTTTGCTTACTGCATAATGGGACAAAAAGTAAGCACACTAGCAGATACACAATCACTTGTACAATGCTGGTATTCAGCAGAAGGGTGGCATAGCACAACCACTGTGTAACTGCATAAATTTATACTTCTCAAGCATAATGTAAGATCTTGTAGTGAATTTCTATTGTTACAGGCCAGATATATTCAGTTGCCAACCTTGTGGCCTTGGAATATGCATATAAAGTATAGAACACAACCTAATAAAACCTATAGAGCATAAAATATAACATAAAAATTAATTTAGGAAGCCAGATATATTAAAATGTGTGTGCACCTGCCTTATTGAGAAACCAGCGTCAGCTTCAGTATGGGCAAAATGCCACTGGAATGTAAATGTGATAAGACATGAGAGTACTAGTGCATCTAGCTTCACCCTGTGAGACATGGACAGAGACTCATAATTACCTTACCAGATGTCCAATACATAAAATAACCCTTGTAGCCAGTGCATGGGTACATGACAGGCAGACACAAGACTCCCAGCATTCAGTGGGTGGAATAATAAGATAAAGACCTTTGTTTTGATTGGATCGAGATAAGCCAGATGTAGTGAACACCTTTGTTTTGACTGGACAACTGATTAGCTCAGTGAGGCTAAGAAGAGCATAAAAGGAGTTAGGATAGAACTACAGATCACACTGCCTTCAGGTATGTCTCCATAGAGGAAGAAAGCTGTTTGATAACAGCCACACTGTTCCTGATAGAGTAATACACTGATCAAAGCTGCCTAGACATCCTGATGTATGCTGGTACTGGTAAAGCTATGCCTATATATATATATATATGTGTGTGTGTGTATGTACATGTATGTGTATGTACATGTATGTGTATGTGTGTGTGTGCGTGCACACACACACACACACACACACTAAAATAGATATATGCTAATATAGATATATGTTATATTATGCTTGTAATGAATTATTGTCAATATACTTTTGATGTGATGGTTGCTCTTAAGATTTAACTATACCCAAGGGTATTAACCTTTGAATGCCTGTGTAGGCACAGAATTGTTAGAGATGTGTAGTTCCTCAACAGATAACAATGTATACTTGAACAGATGCATTGTTGAGATGGCTAGGGACATGACACAAGGGACAGGATTTTGTACTTGTAAAAGACCTGATAATGATGATGGGCAAACACCTACGTTAGGTGGTGTAGAAAGATGAATGAACTGGCATGGGCACAGCTTAAAATATAAAAAATAAGGGAAGATTCCAAACTTAGATGATCCATCAAATAGTCACAATCAATGTTTAGGATATAAATGAAAAATTCTGTCCCATTCTGGGGGACTTTGGTTTCATCTGGCCTGACTTTGGTTTGATCATTTTATTTTCATTGATGTTGCTAAATGAATTGCTAATTCATCATCTTTACTGAAAGAACTGTTCAACAGTAGGATCAAATATGCCTAAGAAGGTGGTGGATTCTCTTTTTTTGGAGGTCTTTCAACAGAGGTCGGATGGGCATGTATTATAACTGTATTCTTGTGTTATTCTTGTATGGCAGAGGATTGGACTAGGTGGCCATTGAGACACTTTTAATATTCTATTATTCTAAGGTTCCATAACTACTGAGTGTAGATTTCAGTTTGTGCAAGCAGAATGTAGGTTTTTTGTGTTTTTTTTCCAGGCTGTGAGGCCGTGTTCAAGAAGAGTTTATTCCTGACGTTTCGCCCGCATCTGTGGCTAGCATCTTCTGAGAATGGTGGCTAATTAGAACACGGCTTCACAACCTGGAAAAAACCCACAAAAAAACTATGGATGCCAGCTGTGAAAGCCTTCGACTTCACATTGAACATCTCTACGGGGAGAAGGTAGGTTTTTGGCCAGAGACTGCCTTCAGATATTATATCAGGGTAATGAAAGGGCAACCCATTGGCCACAGGGCTGCTTCTACCACATTTTGGGGCTGCCCAGGCCATTTGAGGCCTACATCACTTCCTGTTGTTAAAAAATAAAAGCTTCTTCAGGTCCTAAAATGGCCTAGGCAGAAAACATGCCCTGCAGTGGGAATTTTGGAGGGGGGAAATGAATTCTATTTTGTGGCTGGCATGGGGGAGTGCAGCCTTCTGACATTACTTGGGGAAGGCATGAGGCCCCTCTAACCCCTCAACAGTTGCCCACCTCTACATTATGGTATGATGGCAGTGAACTGAACATGGAGTGTGCTGTTGTGACAGGATATTTGTGGTGAGGGTTGCATGTTTGCCTGGTAACAAGGGGTGGGTGTAGCGAATTTCTATAGAGTTAAGAGACAGCACTCAAGTCCTTTCCGGGTGGGAATCATGCGAAGTCAGCAGAGGTTGGGTGAACAACAGCAACCAAAAAAAGTTGAGGCAGAATCTCCACCCTTTACGGGGACACAGGGGCCTCTGGTTGCACCCTAAAAGAACAAAGCAGTGTGGCTTACAGACCTCTGTCCTCTAAGAGTAGATAATTATTGGCAGCTCTGCAGGGAAATCTGAGGAGCGGTGCTCATTCTACCTCACTCTGCCAAAAGACAGGGCCAGTTCTGATAAGCATACATTTTAAGTTAAAGAACCACAACCTGTGTTTTTTCCACCAAGGAGTCCCTGAGATATACAGATTTCTGCTGAAGAACCTCCTCTCATCTTGTTAGAACTCCTGATGGTAGGGGGATTCCATAAGATTCCACTCTGGAATTTAGTCTCAACTTTAAAAGGGAAAAAGTTTTGGAGGAAAAGATGGAGTATAAATAAAGGAATGAGAGCGAGCATGGTGGAGTGGTTTGAGTGTTAGACTTGAATTCTTGGAGACCAGTGTTTGTCTCCCCCACACTGCTATGGAAATCTGCTGGTTGAGCTTGGGCAAGTCACACTTTCTCAGCCTTAGAAGAAAGTAATGGCAAACCCCCTCTGAGGCAATTTTGTCAAGAAAACCCCATGATAGGGTGACCTTAGGGTTGTCATAAGTCAGAAATGACTTAAAGGCACACAACAACAAAACATAAGTAAGTAAGTAAGTAAGTAAGTAAAAGGGTAGGATAAAAGAAATGGTATATCTTTGGTGCTGAGCCCAGTCCCTCAAAGGACCTCAGCACCTTTGATAGCTCCTTCAAATTTCAGACTGAAATCTGGAGCAGTTTTACTTCCACATTTACATGGAAGCCACTCCATGTCTCTGGTTAGAATTATTGTATGTATCAGAGGTTTCTGGCATGTATGACCATGAGAGTTTCCATCTCCCTGTGTGAGGCTGATGCCTTAGAATGCACTGCAGGAGCAATACTTCAAAGCCTGTCTTTACAAGATATGAAAATCAGATCATAAACATATCTTAAATGCCACTAATATGTACGTTTACTCGGAAGAGCCTAGGCTATAAGTATGTCAGCTGCAATAGATTGTTTCAGCCCTAACGCTGGCATTTTTGCCATTTATAGAGACTTGTCTCCAGTAAGTACCTCATCAGTCAAGACTACAACAATGAAAAAATCAGGCCAGAGTAGCATTACATCATGACTATATTACTTTTGAGAGGCATTGCAGGCCTTCCCTGGAAGTAATGCAAATAAATGAGGTACACAGTCAGTCCAAAGTTTCTGCATCCAAACCATGCCAGGGGATGAAGGATTATGCAGATTGTCAAGATTTGCTGACTATATTTATCATGTGTCTTGGTCACATTTTCATCCCCCCTCCTTCCTCCTTTTCCTCTTCCTCCTCATCTCCTGAAAGCCTTGTCCCTCCTATCAATTGATCAGCAATTTAGAAATCCCTTCCTTGGAAAGAGAGTAATTTTTCCCCCAGATCCCAATTCAAATTCTGCCTCCCTCATCGGTTAACAGGAAGGCTAACTTAAAAGGGGTTGTATTAATATTTTATACTGTACATTTAAATTACTGTAAAATTATTCGGTGGCAGGCTTTTTCTGTCTGTTCTATACTTTGTTATTCTCCTTCTCCAAGTGTCCTGATTTAGCAGGGATAATCCTCTGTTGTTCCGCTTTTTCACCTGCTTCTAAAATGTCCCCATCTCTTGTTCCTCCTCTGTTGTCAGCTTACCTCAAATGCTGCAAACTAAGTTCAAAGAGCAAAATTAGTTTCCATATAATTAATTCAGTGAGGAGACGAGAGGAGAGGAGAGGAGAGGAGAGGATGGAATCTTGCGCTTCCCAGTAAGCTCAGGGAAAAGCAAACTGCTGTAGCCTCTCCTAGCTTGTGTGTTCTTCCTCATTAATAAGTTTTCTCCATCTTGACCATACACTGATGTTGCTTGGCCACACATGTCCTGGTTTTCATCTGTGAAATGTTGGAGGATGTGCAATATTAGCCTCCCTCACCACAAAGTGTCTGGTTGTGGGCCTGACAGCAAGGCTGCAGGAAGCATGACGTGGTTGACTAGGGCAATTGTCATGGATCCCTATATGGCACACATGTCCAGCAGAAGTGGGCAACTGTTGGAGTCTAAGGGGCTGCATTAGCTCCCCAAGAAACCTTGGGGGGGGTTGTACCCCCACTGCACTCCAGTGCAAATAACTGTCCCCCTCTAAATGCACCCAACTCCCTCTAAGGGGGCATAGGGGCATATTTTGGGCTCCCTTGAACTATTTTAGGCCCAAGAGAGGCCTTTTTGGACAACAGGAAGTGAATGAGAGGTCACTTTCTATCCACTTCCTGTTTTTTTTTTAAATGCCTCTCCTGTGCCTAAAATGGCCTGGGGTAGAAATGTGGCAAAAATGCCTCCCATGACGCCTCTGAGAGGGTGTATGTGGACAAGTTTTTGGCCCCCCCCCTACTTTTGATTCCTGGAGGCCCAGAGGTCCTCAAGAAGAGTTCCATGGGGCTGTGGGATTAACAGAATAGGTTGGCGCTGTGGAGAGTACACCTAGAGATGCGAGGGCCTGGGGTGGGGGGGAACTGGAAACATTCAGAAAAAAACTGTTTTTGCTGTATTTTCCTGAAACTTTGTTTGTTCTTTTCCAAAATATTGAAAAAAATGAAAAATTGATTGTGTAATGTTTTATTTTAGCATGATGAATACAATCTGAACGTGATACTGATAACTATAACTCAGAAAATTAGTCTAATTAAATTTCATGCCTATCCATTGAATCTTAGTCCCTCCCTCCTCCCTTCCACACACTTTTCGCCTCTCAGTTCTTTTTATGGAAATGGGTGCTTTATGTCTATTTGATACTGTGGAGAAGAAATATAAATAATTTTCTTTGTTACTAATGTTGATAGTTTCTTCTGTTTTTTAAAAAATTATTATTCTGCCTGCTCCACATAAATTAGCAAAACCAAAGAGGTTCCGTACAGTTCAGGAGATGGTTGCTCCATTTGTTACAAATAAAAATTATAAAAGTAAATTCCATTTGTAATAATTGTTTGAATACACTGTATTTGTAATATACCAATTGTGATAATTTCATGCCAAATCAAATTGTACATAGTAATATTCTATGTTCCTAAAGTAACAGAGTGATTTTCAATCTGTAAAAAGTGCTAATGTTTCATTTTTTTTCAGTTTTTCCAAAAAAATATAATTTTTTTTCTGGAAATAAATCCCAGGAAGAAACGGGATTTTTTCCATGTCTTCAAAATTTCTGGAAATTTTACATCTCTAAGTATACCAGAGGAAGAGGGAGAAAGGGGCTGCCAATCCTCAACTCTAAATGTGTCTAAAGAGCATCTCAATACACTTTTAGTATTGGCCAAGATCCAGACTGTAGTTTGCCGGCCTCCTTTTGCTCTTCACTGTCCAGGTGACCTAGCTTCTGACCCATTCAGGCATCAAGAAATGCAATTGGATCACCACCTTATTACTTATGCTCAGGAACAGAGTTGAGTCTCCATGGGAGAGTTGTAGACTTTTAATGATCAAAAGAGAGTTCATTTGATCTGCAGATTACCCTCCCTTGTTTGATGGCTGAGAAACAGGGAAAGTCATCTGGAAGAAAATTGTCCCCATACGTTTGAATTACGAGTGACTATTGTGACAGGAATGGAAAGTTATTGTTCTCTTGCTAGGCTATCCTGCAATGAATATAATATCTATCTTGTAAAAAGTGCCTAATTCTTTTAAATGGAATTTAATTATGAACAGCATGATCTTGGAAATGTTCCAGTGGTATGGAAGTGTATTTGCAGCTGCAGGAAACATGTTTTCCAGATGAATTCTGCTTAGTTTGTGTCTGGATGGGCAAAGTTGGCTATGTGGACAATCTATACATGCTCCAATCCTGTCTATAGAGCAGGGATTAAATTCTTGACTTAGTTCCTTCTCAATGGAAGCAATGAGCAATTTTAGCCATTTTCTTCCTTCTGTGATCAAGTCTTTGAAAACCACACACTTTTCAAAGGCTATTGAAAATTCAGGATTTAGTCTGTACAAAATTCTCATGTGGTTTTGCAGAGAAAACAGCATTTTCTGTGTCAAGCAACTGTGTGTGAATTTTGCACAGAATGAGTCCTGAACTCCAAAGATTTTCATTTGTCCAGGATTCTTCTCATCAGGGTTTCTGAACATTCAGAAAATGTGTCCTTTTTTGATAAATGTTCACATATTTTCAAATATTCTTTCCATCCCTATTGTAGAGCAGGGTAATTAAGATACATAGCATTTATACCATAGCACAGTTCAAGGGTTCAAAGTGCTGCATATAGATTGCTCTGTTCACCTTATACCAGAGTCCATGGTTATTATAGGAAATTATGGTTCTTCTAAGCATGCTTTATAATAAGCTCTTCCTACAGGAATCCTGAAGTTTGGTTGCAATAGTAAGTGAAGATATCTGAATTGTCAGAACTCATTTCAGTTTCAATAGTCTTATCTCCAAGGTGGCTTACACCCTGATTGGTTCTACCATCAGGCAAAGTGAGACAACCATCTAGGGGGGGGGGTATCTTTTTCTTGCCCCAGGAATTGAACTGTCTTCAACCAGTCTGGCTAGAATGCAGTACTCCATCAAGTGCTAGTTACTCATTTTTATTTTTTTGTTTGAGTATTTATACCCCGCTCTTCAGCCATAAAGGCTCTCAGAGGCTTACAATTTGTTTTAGCAAAAGCACTTACACATCTACACTGCTTTATAGCACAAGGCACTCTCTGAGCAGTTTACAATGTGTTTTTTAGCTAATTGCCTGCACAAGCTGGGTACACATTTTACAAACGTACAAAAGAATGGAAGGCTGAGTCAACCTTGGAGCCCCTGCTGGATGGAACTCACAATGTTGTGGCTGCAGTACCAGCATTTAACCACAACACCACCAGGGCTCCCTTAAAGGAAGTTCAGAGGTGAGAAATCAAGTCATGGGTGGACTTTTGAAGTACTATCAGTCCTCACACGGATCTGGCCATAATGGTGAAGGGGTGTTTGCAAAGTGAATATTTACCCTGCGTGTAGTGTAGTGTGTAGAAGCACACCATGCTACAATTTCTGCCAAAGGTTCCTTTCAGTGTCAGGGTCAGCATTGCATCATTTTTAGATAAGGGATTGACAACTTCTGGCTGTCCAGATGTTGTTGGGCTGGATCTTTATCATCAGTTATGCTGGCTAGAGCTTATAGAAGTTGCAGTCCAACAGGATCTGAAGGGTCATAATTTTGCCCATGCCTGAGTTAGAGTACAGTGGGACCCCCGTATTGGCTGGGGATTGCTTCTGGGGGGACCATGGATACCAAAAACCGTGGATAATAGCTAACATCATTGAAAATAATGGGACTTCTGGTTTAAAATACGATAGAGTTGCCTTGGAGGACCTAGAAAATGGCTAGAGAGGACACATTTTCTAGGAAGACTCTCTGGTAGGCATGCTGCTTTGTGTCCGATGGATAATTGAATCAGTGGATAATGAATCAGTGGATATGGGGTCCTACTATACTTATTTAATTATTTATTTTATTTATATCCCACTTTTCTCCCAATATGAGATCCAAAGGGGTTTAAAATGTTCAGTGGAGTATTCATTGGAGCAAGTGGATCTGAGTTCAAGTCCCATGGCAACCTCCAAATGTAATGCTCAATACATAGTAAACTAATCTTTTGCTGCTTACTTTAAATTTAATTTAATTTAAGGAATGTAGAGCAATATCCACTCCCCCCCTTCATATAATTTCCTTTACCCCAACCTCACAGGGTTGAGGTAAAGAAAATTATATGAGGTGGGGGAGTATTGCTTTAAATTCCTTGGAGAAAAAGAGAAGCATTTTATTGATTTTTTTCCATTGATTTTTTTTTTATTGCGCAAAATCCTATTAAGGAAATAAAGCCAGGAGGGAAAATAAAGACATAAAAAATGTGAAACCAAATTAATAAAAGAATAAGAACAAAAAAGAAACTGAAAACACATCAAGGAGAACCTGTTTATGCTTAAAAGTCTGAAAGGGATGAACAAATACCCAGATATGAGTGAACGTGAAGCAGAAATCCAGAATGTTATACTGTACATTCAAATGTTGAAAAGAAAAAGAAAGCAACAAGAGTATATCAGCACAATCATTTTGCAAGCTCCGCTTTGTCAAGTAACTTCTCTTCAAGTTTCTCAGCCTAACAGAGAAACAACAGGATGCCCAGTTTAAAGAAAAAGCAGCTAATGTAAAACTGATAAATAGAGGATGCTTTTTTCAGAGTCCAAAGTTTACCTCGAGAAAGATCACAGGAGGATAAAAACTAAGTCTCTGTTTTGAGAGAGTGCAGGGGGAATGTACTGTATGTGAAAATCAGAAAGATATAAGGGATTGTCATGCTTTGCTTTTAAGTCAATAGGAGCCATGAGAAAGGTAGATATTTCTCTTATGGGAACTATTTCCCCCTTTTCACCCACTGCAGAGTTTATTATATCAGCATTGGGCGGTGGGAGAGAGGAGATATCTAGCAACAACACAATGGACCAGTTGTCCTGCTGTTTCCAGTCTCATCCCTGCTGTTTCCTGCACCTTTTAAAAATGTGGTAGAGGAAATATCGATCCTTTAGCAAATCTACAATAAAGTTCCAGTTGCAATGAGTACAATTGGCAGATTGTGCCTCTCTGGATATGCTGGGAATCTTAGCAAGACAGCAACCAGTCACTAGTGAAGGAGGAGTTCCTGGCCGTTTCCATTTCAATGGCTGTCATTTATTGGTATTGTTACTACAATACTAATACTACTATTCCTACTGCTGTTATAATGATCATTTTCATTGTTCCATTCAATATAATAAAATCTCAAAGGAACTGCAATGAAGAGAATATATAATACAATGTAAAAACAATGTGGGATTTTTTTTTGTTTTGTTTTTTTTACTACAACTCCCACCATCTCCTAGTAACACGAGTAGGCCATAGGTTTTATTTGGCACAAGCCTTTGTGGACTGCAGCCCACTTCATCAGGTACACAGAGAATTGCCTCAATTGGCAGGTATTCATATACATGTTTGGGTTGTGAGGATGTAATTAGTAAGGTGAGAAGGAAAGGAAAAATGTAAAAAGGACAAATATATATTATTACTGGCATTAACGAACAATAATTGGGTGGGAGCACAGATGTCCTAGCATAGATGAGCTGCTTAGCAGATACAGTTTGATGAAAAATGGAATCAGTGGAAGAAAGTTAAAATAGTCTGTTTTCGTTACTTTTAATCAATAATTTATTCTGTATCTCTGAAGGAAATCAGACCATGCTTTTTTCTCCTTCAGTTTCTGCTGTGTCTCCCTACTTTCCTTTGCCTTGACTGGTGAATCAGATGGCATTCACTTTCAAGGGGCTTCCTGTGGTATTTTCATGAATCTGTAGCTTTTTTTCTTTTTCTTTTTCTTTTCTTTCTTTTTTTTTTTTTTGCCATCAGTTAAAAATTCGTGATCTGATGAGAAAACTATTACAAGCATTTGTGCATGGCAAAATGTTAGTGTTGTTCTTTTATTTGTCTCTCTGGCTTTTCTTCGCAAACGAAGATTCAGGAAGGACTCATCCCGCGCTTTCTGCAAGCGCGCTGATGACTAAAAAGGCCAATCCGAGATAAACAAGTCCGGTTGCAAAAAGCACAGCAGAAGGTCTCCTTGGGTGCTGTTTTTGGGTTGTGATTCTTTCTGCGTTGTCGTTTCTCTTCAAGACTTGTTCGTCGTGAGTTCTCAAATAAGGCTGCAGCATTGTGGATAGTGCGTCTCCATGCCTCCCGATGTGAGGCCAGGGCGGACCACTGTTGGTGATCAATTTGGCCAAGCCTGAGATGTTGTTTCAGGGAGTCTTTGTATCGCTTTTTTGGAGCGCCCCTCTTACGCTGACCCGTGGCGAGTTCACCGTAGAGTAGTATTTTTGGGAGGCGATGGTCCTCCATCCTAGAAACGTGCCCTGCCCAGCGCAGCTGTGTTCTCAATATCATGGCCTCAATGCTGGTGATCCCTGCTTGCTCAAGGACAGCAACATTCGTCACATAGTCAGTCCAGTGTATATTTAGGATTGTACGTAGACAGCGCTGATGAAAGCGCTCGAGGAGTCGTAGGTGGTGGCGATAGGTGACCCATGTTTCAGATCCATAAAGGAGGATAGACAGTACGATGGCTCTATACACACTGATTTTTGTGCTTCACCTCAGGTGTTTATTGCTCCAGACTCTTTTGTGAAGTCTTCCAAATGCACTATATGCCTTTGCTAATCTGTGATCGATCTCTTTGTCAATCTTGGCATCTGAGGAGATGATGCTTCCCAGGTAGGTGAACTGCTGAACGGACTTGAGCACTGATTTGCCGACGGCAATGTGGGGATGGTGGTGTTCGTCCTGTGGTGCAGGCTGGTAAAGAACTTCTGTTTTCTTCAGGTTGACTTCTAGCCCAAACAGCTCTGCAGCTGTTGCAAAGCAGGATGTTAGGCTCTGCAGAGCTCCTTCTGTGTGGGCAACAAGGGCAGCATCATCGGCGAAGAGCAGCTCACGGACTAGATAGTTTAGAGTCTTAGTGTGAGCCCTCAGACGGCTTAAGTTAAACAAGCTACCATCAGTATGGTAGCGTATATAGATGCCGTCGTCTTCTTCAAGCTCTGCCATAGCCCTTTGGAGCATCATGCTAAAGAAGATTGTAAATAAAGTTGGTGCAAGAACACAACCTTGCTTCACTCCATTAGTTATTAGAAAGGGCTCTGAAAGAGCATCGCCATATCTGACTTGACCACGCTGTCTCTCGTGTAGCAAGATAATCATTTTAAGGAATTTGGGGGGGCATCCTAGTCTTTCCAGGATCTGCCACAGACCTTTTCTACTTACAGTGTCAAAGGCTTTGGTGAGGTCGACAAATGTTACATAGAGACCCTTGTTCTGCTCCCTACATTTTTCTTGCAGTTGCCTAAGGGCAAATACCATGTCTGTAGTACTCCTATTGGCTCTGAAGCCACATTGGCTTTCAGGGAGAAGTTCTTCTGCAATAGCAGGAACTAACCTGTTCAGGAGTATCCTTGCAAGGATTTTTCCAGCAATAGAGAGCAGTGTTATGCCTCGATAGTTTGAGCAGTCGGATTTTCTCCTTTTTTCTTGTACAGGGTGATGATGACTGCATCTCGGAGGTCTGATGGCAGTTCCCCTTTTCCCCAGCAATTCACAAGGAATTCGTGGAATTTTTCGTGGAGTGCATGACCTCCGTGTTTCCAAACTTCAGGTGGGATTCCATCAATCCCAGCTGCCTTGCCGTTTTTCATCTGCTGTATGGCCTTAAAGGTCTCTTCCAAAGTGGGAGCTATGTCCAATTCATTTTTCATTGGTTTTTGTATCATATCTTGGATAGCTGAGGCTTGGACTACTCGGTTGGCGCTAAAGAGACTTTGAAAATGTTCAGCCCAACAATTTAGGATGGAGGCTTTATCAGTAATTAATGTTTGACCATCTGTACTGTATAAGGAGCTTTGGACCTGATAAGTAGGTCTAAACACTGCTTTAAGAGCTTCATAAAATCCTCTATGATCACCCAGATCTGCACAGCGTTGTGTCTTTTCTGCTATACTGATCCACCACTTGTTCTGCATGTCTCGGAGTTTTTGTTGTAGTTTGCTACATGTGAGGCGGAAAGCTGCTTTTCTTACATGACAGGTTGGCTGGGCGAGGTATGCCTGGTGAGCAGCTGCATTTGTACTGCATTAGGAATATACATACCCACTTTACAAGGCTTTCCTCTCCCTATTCATCCCCACAACTACTCTGTAAATTAGATTTGCTGAGGTAACAGAGGCCCAACACCACGTGGTAAATTCCATAACCAAGCAGAGATTTGACCTTCTGTCTTCCTGTTCCAGGCCCAAGAATTTAAGCATTACTCTATGCTGTTTCTCTCAGATTAACTGTAATTATAATAAGCAGTATGAAATGTGAAACATGATGGGGGTGGGTGGGAATGCAACAATAACTGATCCTAATTTGCATAATTGGAATAATCTGCATAATATGCAGATTAAATGCTGTGATCTAAGGAAGTGGAATATGGAAATCCTAGACATTGAGAATTATCATCTAGAGAGCTCTAGTGCCTCACCCAGCTTCAAATTCCAGGATTTCATAGGTTGCGGCCATGGCAGCTAAAGTGGAATCATATCACTATAGTTAGGTAGTGTGAAAAGGCCCTGGTGTTTTATTTTTCTAATTTGAACACTACCCCCCAGAAATTGGTTACCCGGCAGCTTTAAAATGTAATAAAATAAAATAAAATAACCTATAAAATGGCAGCCTAATGATGATAAGAAGTAGGGCTCAATCTTTCTGCTAGTTGCCACTAGAGTAAACCCATTGAATCAGTGGGATTTACTTACATGTTGAATCACCATTCAACAATTGATTCAATGGGCCGACTCTAATTGGGCTCACCATGGCGCTACCTTTCTGCAGTGGTGGAATTTTGTGCTTCTGTAAAGCAAGAGGCTATGCTGATGGCAGAAGTGCTGCTAGTTGGGTCCCTCTTGTCAGAGAGGCTTTTGCTGAGGAGCCAGACTAAATGTGCCAAACAGCCACTGGGCAGCAGTAGTAATGTGTGTGTGTGTGTGTGGGAGAGAGAGAGAGAGAGAGAGAGAGAGAGAGACTGGTGGAGGATCTCTCAGAGACAACACCAGTGGCACCATAGCTAACAGTTTTTAGTACTGTGCAGAAGTAGACATGGTAAACCCCTTTTGAATGTCTTTTACTATGAAAAACTCTATGATGAGAAAATCAAAAATGAAGCAAGACATAGTGCCAAAAGATGAGACCCCACCCCCCAAGTTGAAAGACACACAGTGAACTACACTCATTGAAGACCTGAGGACAAGTACGAGTAGCACTGTGGCTAATGACACAACCGGTCTCAAGCCAAAAGGGTGTTCAGCTATTGACATGCTCAGAGGTAAAAGGAAAATCTGAAGCTGCACAATGCATATTATAGGAACATGGAATGTGAGAAGCTTGAATCATGGGAAGCTAAGAAATGGAACATATAAGCATTGTAATACTTAGGGTGAGTGAGCTAATGTGGACAGGAATGAGACATTTTGAGTCAGATTACACCGCTTTTTACTTAGGAAATGAAAATCTAAGAAGAAATGGGGTGGCATTAATAGTGAGGAGAGATGTAGCAAAAGCAGTCAAGGGGATATAATGCAAAGTCTTCTCAAATAATATCAATAAGACATCAGGAAAAACCCATCAGTATAACCATAAGTTTATGCTCCAATTACAGAGACAGAAGAAGAAATTGAAAGCTTCTGTGCTGGAGTGCAGGAGGAAATTAACCACACATCAAAATAGGACTTAGCCTAGACCCAAGAATGGCCTTGAGGGGCTGCGTGTGACACAGAGATTATATGATTTCTACCCATTTCCAACCTAAAATGATGTGCAGAATAAACTTAGAAAGAGCATAATATGAGCATCAGATGAGTCTCTCTAGAGAAGGCATTCCACAGATGTGATACCACAACCATAGGCCCTCTTTTAAGGGAAGAACGAGTGCTATTAAAATTAGTCTCTTCTCACTCTCAGGACTTTGTGTTGACCTCATATGAAGCTAAGAGTTTCTCTGGAATCATGTTAAGCTGGAGGAACTTGAGCAACCATCTGTCTGTTTGCCTCTCTCCAAGGTGCTTAAGGCCAGATAGTGTTTCTTTCTCTATGTCCTGTGGTTCCATCTGGACTGGAACTGACAGAGAGAAAACTCAGTATGAGAACTTGTGAACTGAATTCCCTAAGCCTGGCTGTCAGCCTTCCTCTGTTAAGTGTGTTTTCTCAGCTTATTGCAAGGCAAGAAAAGAGTTCACCCTAGACAATTGTGGCAGCTTCTTCTTGGCCAATTTTTTTCTCTCTCTTCCCTCTGCTTCTGGCTGCTAAATTACTCTGCATTGCTTTTTAAAATTTGATGCATCAGCTCAGCAAATCAAAATGCAAGATTAAAGAGAACTTGAGGTGTTCTCACAAAAATCTTTGAGACAGAGGAAATGGGGGGACAATACATCTTCCATTGCCATATCTCCAGGCATTTCCTGAGCTGTGGATGGTAAATTTCTGTAAAGGAGCTGGGCAAAGGTTGGTAGAGCCAGCAAATCATAGCTCATGGAATGCTGTGGGCAAGGGGGCTATGAGGAAAAAGATACAAAATAGAGGTTGGACTGATATACTATTAGATAGGGCCAGTTAGAAATAGAGTTAGGGACAGACAGAAATGGGGATAGGGACAGGGGCAGAAAGGAATGGATTAACTATTGAAAAGAGTTGAATAGGGCCAGTTAAGAAGAGCGGGGCCTCAATCAGATTTTTGGATGCTGAGAATGTGGAAAGAGGCATGGCCCGGACAAGGGGTGGTGACAGGGCTCTAGCCTGGGGGCCTGGGATTAGGAGCCCCCCCCCCAGGCGTGATATTATTTTAAGTGTTTATTATGTAAATCTATTTAGTTTTTTAAAAATAAATATAAATATTACTTTGGTGTCATCATTCAAATTGACTTATTTTAATTTTTACCCTAAATCCTGTAGAGCATCTCGTTGCCCTTAACCTTAGCAATAGGTAGGGGGCGTGCCAAAGATGCTGGCTGTGGGGCCCACTTCAGAATGTGGGGGCCATGGAAAGAGGTCATGGAGAAGTGTTACTTTGTTTGAACCTGAATGCTTTCTGCAACCGGACTTGTTTATCTCCAATTGGTCTGGCGCTTGCAGAAAGCGTGGGATGAGTCCTTCCTGAATCTTCGTTTGTGAAGAAAAGCCAGAGAGAGAGAGAGTGTGTAAATGTAAGACTAGACATTTATTTTATTTGTTATGCAATAAATCTTTACTGTTTTTATTTGCTACATCTCTGTCTGGATGTTTTAGTTTAACAACTCACAAGGAAGATCAGTCATGCTTTATCACATTGAAACCACTGAATAACATACCCGCTTGTCCAGTATAGTGGTCACCTTGAGGCCCAAGTAAAAGTCTCAGGGAAGGATGCTGAGAGTAAAAGTACAAGGCGAGTGATAGGAGCTCTAGGGTTGGAACAGCAGGGCCAACCTGAATAGAGGACCAGTCACACTTAAACTACTGGAGGTTTCCAGGAATGGTAATTTTACACAACTTCTCCAATAGCCCCCCCTCCTGCCCCCCCCCACAAAACCTAAAAGACTGTCTCCCATCAAAACTGGAATTACACTTCTGGTCACTTCTGGTTTTGATTTTTTGTTTATTTTTTTGCATTTGGGGAGCTGGTGAGGCCCATTGCAGATTTGTGGGGAAGAACATTGGCCACAGTTAGAGCAAAACAAGATTAATATTAATATTGCATGTTGTAATAAATAAACAATCCATTGTGTTATGTTTAACTTCTTTAAATAAAGTTTTGTTTCTGTTTTTATACACTGTTGGCTTCTGCAAATGCTATCTATCTGAGAGCTTGGATTGAGACCAGGTGTCCGTGGTGGCAGCATTGAACATAGAGAGGGGTGGTATCCATTGAGGATAGAGGTTGCATAAATCCTCATGTATCTCTCTCTCTCTGGCTTTTCTTCACAAATGAAGATTCAGGAAGGACTCATCCCGCACTTTCTGCAAGTGCGCTGATGACTGAAAAGGCCAATCCGAGATAAACAAGTCCGGTTGCAGAAAGCACAGAAGAAGGTCTCCTTGGGTGATGGTTTTGGGTTGTGATTCTTTCTGCATTGTCATTTCTCTTCAAGACTTGTTCAGCGTGAGTTCTCAAATAAGGCTGCAGCATTGTGGATAGTGCGTCTCCATGCCTCCCAATGTGAGGCCATGGCGGACCATTGTTGGTGATCCATTTGGCCGAGCCTGAGATGTTGTTTCAGGGAGTCCTTGTATCACTTTTTTGGAGTGCCCCTCTTATGCTGACCTGTGGCGAGTTCACTGTAGAGTACTATTTTTGGGAGGCGATAGTCCTCCATCCTAGAAATGTGCCCTGCCCAGGGCAGCTGTGTTCTCAATATCATGGCCTCAATGCTGGTGATTCCTGCTTGCTCAAGGACAGCCACATTCATCACATAGTCAGTCCAGTGTATATTTAGGATTGTGCGTATACAGTTCTGATGAAAGCGTTCGAGGAGTCGTAGGTGGTGGCGATAGGTGACCCATGTTTCAGACCCATAAAGGAGAACAGACAGTACAGTGGCTCTATACACATTGATTTTTGTTCTTCGCCTCAGGTGTTTATTACTCCAGACTCTTTTGTACCTTGAGGGCATTTAGACAGTTCCCACAGTGAGTGTTACACAGGTGGGACAGGAGGAAGTCCTTCCTTCATGGCAGAGGTGGGGATCAGGGAAAGCCCTCACTCTTGGAATTGCAGTGAGCACTGTGGAAATCTTCTGCTGACTGATTAAAGGGAAGAAACCCCACATTTGGCCATAGCGGTGGGATTGCCTGAGGGGAATCCACACAGTTGGATACAGCATGGTGTAATAAAAGCTGAAACCCCACACATGTCCTCCTACATTCTGACAGTCTGACCAGAGATGGTTGAGCTTTATGAAGATTTCTTTGGGGTTAATTGGGAAACCATTGGAAATCTTTTTCACAAATGGCATGACCTTGGATCAGTGGCTCTTAACTTTTTCTTTACCAGGGACCCCCTTTAAATACCTTTTGTTGCCATGCCCCCCCAAGACTTATCTCAAGACACAAAACCCAATAATAACAATAATAATAACAACAACAACAATAATAATAATAATACAGTTACACCATCTATTAAACCTTTCCTCAGAGGCACTAGAGTGGGAGGGAAGAGTTTTCTCCTGCTTCTTCCTGCAAGTTTGTGGCTGGAGCAGATTGAACAGCAATGCACAAGCCAAGCCAGCCAAGAACAAGCCAAGCCAGGCCAGATTTTCCCTTTTCTTCTGTCACATGGCCACTCCGCTGCAGGGAGGAGGTGGCCAAGCAGCCTTCAAGCCTTTGCAGACCCCCTGTGCACTCAGTCTGATGATTTGAGAAATGCCCAAGACCCTCTGTCACTTTTGCCACTCTTTCTGCCTACTGTGATGTTCATGGTACCATTCCAGTGAACTGATGAACTTGCACCTGTGACCTCAACCACAGGACCATTTGGCCCTCTAAATGCTTTGACCTCCAACTTACATTCCTAGCTTCATAGCCAATGGTAAGGGATCGCTCTCTGTGTGTGTGTGTGTGTGTGTGTGTGTTTGTGTGTTAATCCAGACATCAGGTGGGCTGATCTCTGGGCCCTGCTCTCACATTTGCATCCAAATCCTTGTTGGGGTCAGATTATGAAAGTTTCTCTCTTTCCCGGAGCTGCTTAACTATGTAGTATTCACCTCCTGTACCCCAGTCTGCTTCCAAAATCCCCACCCCCAAATATCTTGGTGTGGTGACTGTGCATTATTCTTATACAGCTTCAAAGAAAAATAATGGCTCAGCCCCTCCACTTCTCCCTTGCCTCTGAAAAATTTCCCCTTTTCTTAGAACTCATGGTGCATCTACACTGTAGAAATAGTGCAGTTTGACACCACTTTAACTACCATTGCTCCATCCTACAGAAGCCTGTGATTTGTACTTTTGTGAGGCACCACCACTCTTTGGCTAAAGACCTTGTAAAACTACAAATTCCAGAATTTCGTAGGATGGAGATACAGCACTTAAAGTGGTGTCAAACATTATTTCTACATTGTAGATGAACCTTTATTCTTTCCAAATTTGTTGAAAGTTCTCTTTAAAAAATGCATCTAAAGTAATCTCCAAAACGCGCCCACATTTTCGTGGGCTAGAATTCTGTTGGGTCCATACAAATGTCTAAGTTCCCTTATACAAGTATGTGTTCTTTTTTGGTCATAATGCTATGGATATTTTCAATTCATGGTGGTGTAAGAGGAGTTCCACAAATGCAACCATGTCACAGAGGACAAAATCCTATTGTTAACTCCTACTAGAGGAGAGCCCTTAAATCCGTTGGATCTGCCTCTAGATGCTTTGCCACTCAGCCATAGAAACCCACTGGGTGACCTTGGGCAAATCATATTCTTTCAACAGTAGAGGAAGGCAATTGGACACACACACACCCGAACAAATTTTGCCAAGAAAACCTGTGATGGTTTCACCTTCGGGTCAGCATATGTTAGAAATGACTTGAAAGCAAATGACAGCAGGAACAGCAGAAGTAAATGTTCTGATGACTTCTCCCTCTTCTTCTGTTGACTCTTCTTCTGTTGACTTCTTCCAGTTGACTCTGATTTATGATGACCCCATCACAGAGTTGTGGGGGGTGGGGTTTTTTTTTTGGTTTTTTTTTTGGGCAAAATATATTCAGAGGAATTTTTTGGGGGGAGGGAATTTTTTATTGGAGTAAGACCATTCTACTAAAAAATACACCCGACCGCAAAATGCCATAACAATAATACAAAAATAATACTAATTATTTTCCTCTTTTCTTACTAATACAAAAGTAAATCTATCCTAACACTAATGTCTTTTTAGGTTTGCCACTGCCTTCCTCTTAGGCCGAGAGAGTGTGATTTGCCCAAGATCACCCATGGCTGAGCAAGGAGGCAAACCCTGCTCTCCCAGAGCCCACCACTCAAATCATTACACCAGATTAACTTTTCTGTGTTGACTCACCATTCTCCATTTGATTTACTGGGTTGAATTCAGTTGGGGCTGACCAGCAAGATTCCAGACGTGCAGTTGTATATTCTTGGGTTGATACTGTTTGTTAGTATCACTTGATTTAGGGGTAGTCCATATGGTGAAATAAATCTGCATCGAATCCGCAGGTGGGGGGGATCCAATGTGTCCAAATGGAATCCTGCAGCATTCTGTCATTTTCGGAGGAAGGGGAGCAAAATTTGGGAAAACTGCAAGTGAAATGCACACTCCCGCTAGTCAGGACACCCAAATCGCATCACAGCACATTCCTGACAAGGATAGCTGGGATGTGTAGAGGGGCAGAGCTTGCTAAGAAGGCAGCACCCAGAACCACCATGTTGGATTGTCGCCGTAACAATTGTGTCCTGAGGCGACTAAACAGCCTTTTTAATTTTTTTTTCATTCTTTAAGTGGAAGATTGCTCTTCCACACCTTGGATTCAGTTTTTTTTTAATACTGTTTAGTGGGGGCAAGTTGGAGAGCACAGAACCACGAGTAACTCATTTGCACCTGCAATCTTGATTTGCAGCTATGCCTCCATGTGAACAGCAAACACAGATAGCTTCTCACATCAGTGACCTTGCAAAAAGATCTTTGAGACAGATGAAAGCTGCTGCAAATTGGCATAGGTTCAAACCAATCCACATTTTATTCCCTCGTCTAGACCAGCCATTCCTCATTGCACCCAAGTGTGGAGAGCGTATTATGAGTGGCTGACGAAACATTGGAGAATGAATGGGAAGACAGCATGAAGGAGCCAATCCTGTGGCACCTATGGGAGGGGTCTCCTAGAGTGAAAGGTCTGGGTGACAGTTTGGAGAGAGAGAGAGAATGACATTTGAGAAGAGAGAGGAGAGTTGAAAAGGAGTGGGTGTTGTGATGTGATGAGCAGAGGCTGGAACATGTGTATGGCTATGACTGAAGCTGAGGGAATGTATGTGCAGGGAGAAAATGTATTAAGAGGAATCTCTGGTTTTTCTTCGCAAATGAAGATTCAGGAAGGACTCATCCCGCGCTTTCTGCAAGTGCGCTGATGACTAAAAAGGCCAATCCGAGATAAACAAGTCCGGTTGCAGAAAGCACAGCAGAAAGTCTCCTCGGGTGATGTTACTGGGTTGTGATTCTTTCTGCGTTGCCGTTTCTCTTCAAGACTTGTTCGGCGTGAGTTCTCAAATAAGGCTGCAGCATTGTGGATAGTGCGTCTCCATGCCTCCCGATGTGAGGCCAGGGCGGATCATTGTTGGTGATCAATTTGGCCGAGCCTGAGATGTTGTTTCAGGGAGTCCTTGTATCGCTTTTTTTGGAGCGCCCCTCTTACAATGACCCGTGGCGAGTTCACAGTAGAGTACTATTTTTGGGAGGCGAGAGTCCTCCATCCTAGAAATGTGCCCTGCCCAGCGCAGCTGTGTTCTCAATATCATGGCCTCAATGCTGGTGATCCCTGCTTGCTCAAGGACAGCAACATTCGTCACATAGTCAGTCCAGTGTATATTTAGGATTGTGTGTATACAGCGCTGATGAAAGCATTTGAGGAGTGGTAAGTGGTGGCGATAGGTGATCCATGTTTCAGACCCATAAAGGAGAATAGACAGTACAATGGCTCTATACACACAGATTTTTGTGCTTTGCTTCAGGTGTTTATTACTCCAGACTCTTTTGTATAGTCTTCCAAATGCACTACAGTCGTCCCTTCACATTCGCGGGGGTTCCGTTCCGCGGACCCCCGCGAATGTGAAAAATCCGCGAATAACGACTCCCCTCCCCCCTCCCTCTCCAGGCCTTCGCGGGGCCTTGCTAGGCCCCGCGGAGGTCTCCCCGGCCCTCCCTCCCCCCTCCCCAGGCCTTCGCGGGGCCTTGCTAGCCCCGCGGAGGTCTCCCCGGTCCTTACCCCTCCCTCCCCAGGCCTTCGCAGCGCCTTGCTAGGCCCCGCGGAGGTCTCCCGGCCCTCCCTCCCCCCCTCCCCAGGCCTTCGCGGGGCCTTGCTAGGCCCCGCGGAGGTCTCCCGGCCCTCCCTCCCTCCCTCCCCGGGCCTTCGCGGGGCCTTGCTAGGCCCCGCGGAGGTCTCCCCGGCCCTCCCTCCCTCCCTCTCCAGGCCTTCGCGGGGCCTTGCTGGGCCCCGCGGAGGTCTCCCCGGCCCTCCCTCCCCCCCTCCCCAGGCCTTCGCGGGGCCTTGCTAGGCCCCGCGGAGGTCTCCCCGGCCCTCCCTCCCTCCCTCCCCAGGCCTTCGCGGGGCCTTGCTAGGCCCCGCGGAGGTCTCCCCGGCCCTCCCTCCCCCCCTCCCCAGGCCTTCGCGGGGCCTTGCTAGGCCCCGCGGAGGTCTCCCCGGCCCTCCCTCCCTCCCTCCCCAGGCCTTCGCGGGGCCTCCGGAGGGCCTCCGGGGGTCCCTCGAAGGCCTCCCCACCCCTCCCCAAGCCTTCGCGGGGCCTCCGGAGGGCCTCCGGGGGACCCGCGAAGGCCTCCCCACCCCTCCTCAGGCCTTCGCGGGGCCTCCGGAGGGCCTCTGGGCATCCCGCGAAGGCCTCCCCACCCCTCCCCAAGCCTTCGCGGGGCCTCCGGAGCGCCTCTGGGGGACCCGCGAAGGCCTCCCCACCCCTCCCCAGGCCTTCATGGGGCCTACGGAGCGCCTCCGGGGGCCCCGTGGAGGCCTCCCCGGGCCTCCCCGCTCCCTCCAGGTCTTTTCACGGGGCCTCTGGAGGCCACGTGTCGCGGTTTTGGGGGGGCCTGGGGGGGCCCTCCCAAAACCGCGAGTAACCAAAACCGTGAATGTCAAGTTCGCGAATGTGGAGGGACAACTGTATATGCCTTTGCTAATCTGTGATCGATCTCTTTGTCAATCCTGGCATAAGAGGAATAGAGGCTGGTCAAAAATAAAGTCCAAAGTAGCTCTGCTATCTTATTAAACAATAAACCAATATTTTATGTTTCTTGATCACATCCAGTCCCTTCATGAGTTATTTGCCCTTATTGACATTTAAGTGGCACTCTAACCTTGTAAACACCCACACACAAATACAAATACTATCCATCTAACTGTGGAACTGCGGTCTCTACAAATTATTAATTTGCTGGCAGCAGTGGGATGTGGAGAAAACCCCTGTGTCACAGAACTTGTGGCAGCATAAGTGACGAGGTGGCCAGGCTGAGTGGTGATGTAAATTCAGCTGGTGCAACTGATCGTCATAACAAGCAGCTGCACAACAGCAAAATTGTGGTATAGCATATCCACAGTGTAACCACATGGGTGTAGCTTTCTACTACGTGGGCCTGATGTAGGATCTTGGCCAATCTAATATTGTTTTACTGTTTAATTCCTCCATAGAGCTACTCTACTCAACAACTGCCACAAAGCTTTTCAAGCCACCATAATGGAAGACTTGGCAGTGACAAATGCCATTGGATGCAGTCATGAAAATAAACACGGTGTTTGTTAACCCCCTTGGTCTGTATTTTTGTTGTGGATGGGATAGAACCCTTCAGTAAATAATTTTTTTGGAGGGGAACAGATGTCTGGAGGAACTTTTGAAGGAAGCTCTTAGAGAGCAGATGAGTTCTGCAGAAATTCTTATGTCTTACAGCAAACTTATCCCGAAGGCCCTTTAATTAGCTCAGCACCTCTTGAATGGTGGTTTGCCAGAAAAATTGCACTGCATTTGCAGAGAGGGAATGGATTTAATACAGATAGCAGATGTGAAGCTTTTTATTTGGGGAGTCTATTTGGAGACAGAATCGATCCCTACAGATGGTTGGGGCAAGGGCCAAGGAAAGCATTCACATTTTCCATGTAAGGAACAACAATATCTGCAATTTCTTAGTGTAAAATGATGACTCATATTATGGGACTTTACCAAGACTAATAAACAGTTGATGTGTGCCTACTGATTATTTATCTGCCATGTAGCAGTGCTGAAGCACATCATGTGCTTTGCAGCCATTGCCCCAGGTATCTTGTTGAGCAACCCTTCAGATAAGTCTCCACGGTTTACAAACTACAGATTGGGAACAGTGGCTGGAATCCACTTGGAACCTTCCGCTGGTGTACTTCCTGCAGTGTAGCCTCACTGTACAATTACAGCAGTTTAATACTGCTTTAACTGCCATGTTTCCCTCTTATGGTATCACAGAATCCAAGGGCCATCTAGTCCAGCCCCCTGTCATGCCAGAATAGACAACTAAAGCATTCCTGAGAGATGGTCATCTAACCTCTGTTTAAAGGTGTCCAAAGAAGGAGATTCCACCACACTCAAAGGTGGTCAGGGACTCAGAATTCACTGTCAGAAGGTTCTAGTGCCATAGTTCAAGTGAACTCTAAATACCTTCTGAACCTACAGATCCAACAATTCCATAGACTACAAACATGGCAGTTAAGGTGATACACAAGCAATATAATTGTATAATGCAGACATATCCCTTGTTACAGTGGCACTTGTATTATTCAAAGGAGTGAAAATCATGAAATACAATCACATTCTTCACTCACTGCCGCCCCTCCCTGCTGGCTAGGGCTGTTGAGAGTTGCAGTCCCACAGTATCAGGAGGGTTGCATGATCTCCCCTCCCGATGTAGAGGCTGATGTAAAGGAGGAATTCATTATCACCTTGCAAAAGCCATTCCCTCATTCAGCTGTTACTCTCCCTTCCCTACCCACCCCCACCCCCATGATGAGAATATCCTCTGAATGGCTTACAGAACAGCTCAACATTTACCAGTCCCTCCTGATGTTTAGTCAGAATCTACTTTCATGTAATTTTAATCCAGGTCCCGTCCTCTGGAGCAGCAGAAAACAAGTTCACATCTTCCACATGAGAGCCCTTCAGATATTTAAAGATGGCTAACCTGTTCACCTCTTTTCCTCCTCAGACTTAACATCCATGTTTCCCTCAACCATTCCTCACATGGCTTGGTTTCCAGGCCCTTTAGCATCTTGTTTACCCCCCTGTGGACATGGTACTGTTACCCTAAGGTGAGGGACACTAGAGTCACACCCATAATGACAGAGTCTCCTTGGAATTTGGGGAAATTATTAGCTCAAATAGGAGGCCTGCAAGAGGAGGGTAACTTCAGGGATCTTTTCACCTATGTATACCAGTACTAAATGTAGAGAGCACTCCAGTTAAAGAAAAACAAAATATTTTATTTAAATTAACACAGCATATAAGAACATACATTCTTAAGAACCAACAATGCTATTGCAGATTAAAGCAGGGAAGACTGGATAGAGAGCAGTCTGGGAAGGAAGGGCGATAGTTACCAGTCTCAAAGAAAGAGTTCCATGCAGTGGAGAGACTCAGACAGCGCTGAGGGTGGCACAGTGAAGAAGAGAATGACAGGATCTATCTGTAGCACACCTTGCTAGGGTCGGAGCTACGATATTTATATCCTATTTCTTGCCTTGGAGGGGTGTGCTGGTTATAACAAAGCCTGGCTGGCTCTCCCACAGAATAGACAAAAAGGACCAAAACTTAACTGATTGCTCTAGCTCTGGAGTGATAAAACATTGAAGGGCTTGCAACATCCTCGTAATGTTGGACAGGTAGGGTGTGAGGAAAGATTCCCATGGGGATTGAGGAATGGTCACTAGGTTGCCTGACTGAATTATTGCTTAAAGTGCCTAGGGCTGGGAAAGAGAAGAATAGCATAGACCCCTTAACGACTGGGTTATTAGCTTAGAATGGACCCATTAACAACTGGGGTTTCCGCATATTCGTAACTGGGCTCTCCCACCATCATGCTCATAGACACATCTCAGGTCAACTTGACTTTTAACTGTCCTCCATTAAGCCTATCCTCTCAGTCAGCATAACCCTGAAAAGTGTCCAATATGTACAGCTATGGAATCTCGTGGGGAGGGGTAGTAGGGTATGCTTACAGGTACAGCTCACTGATATCCTGAAATGATGATCCAGAAGTGGATATAGTACTCCATGTAAAGTTCTGGAATGAAAAGTAGTGAAACACGCACTAATAAAGTCATTGTACAACTACCAAAACCAACAATTGCCAAGCAGCAGAGAGTGAGAGAGAAACAATGACAATAGTATTGTTGGCCTGAGTGAATAATTAACTAGTAATTACAGCCTGTCTAAAAGCTGGAAAAGATGGAGCCTGTCTTCTGCTTATAGAGGGATTTCTCCATCTGTTGTACCAATATCAAGAAGGCCCTCTCCTTGGCTACTGGCCATGCACATTTGGGGGAGTTCTGGTTCAAAAACATTACTTTTCCGAACTCTGGCAAGCATTCACTGTTATTGCTAAGAGGCAGTTCTTCCATACAATGATGCTGCTGAATTTCCCACCCCCCCCCTTGAAGTAGGATTACTACTGAAATATCATCTATAGAAAACGTCACAGTTATATAAGAGGTCCCTCCTATTTGGGGACACCAGAAGAACTTTCATAGAAACTTAAAAACTTATACTGAAAGAAACAATAGCAATAGAAAAACAAACAAACAACAGTTTTGATAATGTTAGAGAAATATGTTGCTGGGAAGGGTGGGTGGGGATTCCCGATTCCCGATTCCCGATTATTTTTTAGCTCAGCTTGAGAATATGGTGATTCTGTCTGTGGTGTCATTGTTGAGAACAGCAGGATAAGGCTACCTTTCTTGCTGAAGGTCCAAGTTCTGAGATGGAAGTCTTTCTAGTGCTTCCAACATGATGCCCTGTGTTCCAGTAGATGTTGCTGGACTATGTATGCCATCCTAGCTGATCTTCATGTTTACTGGAGTTCATGGGAGATGGAGTCCAATAATATCTGGGAGCCTATGGGATATCATCCACAGGATATCATGTAGCAAGGTTTGGAAAGTCTCCATTTGAAATCTTGGATATCTCTTCCTTACTAAAGTAGGAAATAGTGGACTAGAAGAACTGATGGTAGAGAATACCTTTAGTGGATCCTGGAGCAAAATTTCTGAGCAATTTTAAAGGAAACCAAAGCAGTTTCAGTAAGCACAGCAAATTTTCACAGCCTTTTGGACACACATTCTGAATGTATGTAGATTGATTCGGTTATGGAAGTAACAGCCCTGAGTTGATAACTGGGGGTCTTGGAGGTCTTTCATTTATAGGGTTGTCATAAGTTGAAGTAGACTTGACAATGAATAACAACAAACAAACTCTGAACAGTCTTCAGGTTGCCCACAAACAAATTCTGACATTACGTCAAACCCTCTTCTGTGTTTTTTCAACATCAAAACACATTTATTTTAATGGAAAGCATTATTTTAATGATGACATTTAAAGTAATTGGCTTTCCTAATTAGGCTGCTGTCAGGAAGGTTGGGGTTGCTTAATTGGCATATGTGGGTTATGTCTATTGAATGCAAATTCAAAATTTTTGGTCTTCCTCATGCATTACCTGTGTTTTGCTCCAGAAACAGAATGATGTCATGAATGATATGTTTACACAGAGGGTGGGAAAGGAATGGAGGCAAATCATAACATAGTGGAGGAAGAATAGTTCCAAATAGTTAACATGGACATGACAGAAGAGGCCTGTGCTTAACGTCAATTAACATTTCAATTGCCCTATGGGAAGGATGCAGGGTAAAGATAGAGGGCTTTTTTGGTATGTTTTTTTAAAACACACACCACATGATTAATCTTTTGTAGCTGAGGGGGAAAGATAAACGCCTTTCATTTTGTTTCTTAAGTGTTTTCTTATTGAGAAGCTACTGCAGGTTGAGCATAAGGAGGGGAGAGTGCTGATAAGAAATGAAAGGTCATACATCTTGAGAGCATGAAACCCAAGAGATGGTAAAAGCTTAAGAAGGGCTCCACTTTTATAAATGTGAAAGTAGGTGACAGATTCCTCCTATGAAGTCCTACTTTATATCTTCTGGTATAGTTTCTTGAAATGAGTATGTGGAAGTGGCCAAAAGGATAGCAGGATGATTGTCTAGGAGCTGGTCTACACTGGCTAAATACCCTGGCTTGCCACCGATGCACAGCCCTGTAGTCCAGATGATGCAGGGCATTTACCTCGATCTGCTCCCAGGCAGTCCAAACAACCCTCGGGGCAGATATGGGGCTGGAACAGGGCAAGCCGGTATACGGACCTTTACCACGTTTGTTAAAAATACTTGGTTTAATCCCAGAACACTGTCCCTTGCTGCTGCCACCAGTTCCCTGGCTCTCCTGGAACTGGTCACATACAAGGCTGGTCACACGTGGGGGGAGGATACAATCACAGGTTGCAGGATCCCTGTCTGGCTTCCATGTCAGTGGACAAAATGGGGGTGATGGTTGCAGTGGTGGCTTCAGCAACGGGCAGGCGTCCTGTGTGGACTCTGCCCTATTTTCTTCAGGTAACAGGGGAAATGAGCCACCTCTGAAGTCAGGATATGCTGGCAGGGAGCTGGCATATCCTGGCTAGTGAAGATGAGCCCCTGGACAGGGGAAAAAACTGTATTAACTTATTTATGAATGAATGAACCAGTGTGGTGTAGTGGCTTGAGTGTTGGATGAGAACTCAGGGAGACTGGGGTTCAGATCTTCGTTCAGCCATAGAAACCTGATGGGCAGACTTAGAGAAGTCAGACTCTCTCATTTTCAGAAGCAGGCAATATCAAACCTGGAACAATTTCTCCCTGTAGAGACATTTAATGTGAAGTCGAAGGCTTTCACGGCTGGCATCCATAGGTTTTTCACGGTTTTTTTTCCGGGTTGTGAGGCCGTGTTCTGAAAGAGTTTATTCCTGACATTTCGCCTGCATCTGTGCCTGGCATCTTCAGAGAATGGTGGTGTAGGGGGTGGGGTGGGGTTTAAATACAGTGAGTCCCTGTTGGAGAAGATGTGTATCTTTGTGTATTTGGATGGCTATTTCCTGGGGGGAGAGATATGCAAGGAGTGTCTATTTAGCTAATGGTCTGCTAGGAATCCTCCTGTCCCTGGGTGGAGTTCATTTGCATGTGTTGAGTTTTGATTTTGGTATTTTTCAGGACTGGTAGCCAAATTTTGTTTACTTTATTTAAATACACAAATTTACATATCCTCTCCAACAGGGACTCACAGTATATAAACCCCCCCACCCCCTATGCCACCATTCTCTGAAGATGCCAGCCGCAGATGCAGGCGAAAGGTTAGGAATAAACTCTTCCAGAACACAGCCTCACAGCCCAGAAAAAAAACACAAAAAACCTAAGATCAAACCTGCTCTGAAGAAATCTTGCTAAGAAAACCCTATAATAAGGTTGCCATAAGTTGGGGTCAACTTGAAGGTGCATAACAACAACAGCAGTCTACTTACCCATTTAATATCCTGCCTTTCTCCCTGTGAGCCAGTATGGGTCCAAGGTACTTATGAGATTGCCTTCTCCTGTATAATCTGCCCCATACACTTAGGTCCTCTAGGGGACACCTGCTTCAGCCAGGTAGGACTAGGTTGGCAACTGCCACCCAGGATACTTTTTCTTCAGCTGCCCCTAGACTCTGGAATGGCCTGCCAGAAGAGATACGACAGCTCAAAACACTGTCAGAATTTAATGTCGTGTTAAAGACCAGTCTCTTCCAGCAGCCCTATCCAGATGATAGTAAATTGTGAATTTTAAGCTATATACTGATTGTTTTAACATGTCTTAGTCCCACTTGTTTTTTTTTAATTGATAAGTTCTGATACGTGTTTTAGCTAATACTGTATTATGATGATGTGTTGATGTGTTGTTCCGTGCCTTGATCCACAGTGAGAGGTGGATGATGATGATGATGATGATGATGTCATTTGAGTGTTGGACTAGGACTCCTAGAGCCAGGTTTGAATCCCTGCTCAGCCATGTAAACCTGCTGGGTAACTTTGGGCAAGTATCATTCTCTCAGCTTAAGAAGAAGGCAGTGGGAAACCAGAGCTGTCCACTCTTGGAAAGTAAACAGGGTCAGGCCAGGTTCGTACTTGGATGGGATACTACCAAGGAATACTGGGTGCTGTAGGCTCTATTTCTCATGAAGGCAATGGCATACCACCTCTGAATATTCCTTGACTTAACAAAACCGAGTACATTTCACAGGGTTACCATAAATCAACAAGTGATTTGAAGGCACTTAGACACCTACACAATTGCAAACCTTATCAAGAAATCTCTATGATAAGGTCGCAACAATTGGGAATCAACTTGACGAACAACTTTCTTGCTGTATGGGAACTCAGGTGGTATAAATTAAACTGCCTGAGTATACGTTAAAACAAAATACAGCTGAAAGAGCTTAGAGTACAAAGCTTTTAAAAACCCAATTAGACAAGTAAACATACTAAAACCATTAATTAAAAACAGTTTAAAATGTTTTAAACATAATAATGAAGATAAAAATGCAGTTCTTCCATTAGAAGACTCTCCTGAAATAGCCAGTTAATAGTCAAAGTCCTATCTAAACTGTTACAGAGTGCATGTGTGCAGCAGCTAGCTACTACGATTAAGAAGCATTGACACCGATGGTTATAGGAAATAAACTAAACTTTTTTTCAAGGAGCTCCATCAGAGATAGGAAGCTCTCAACTAGTGCTAGGCGAAGCTAAGCTAGAACAGGAAGAGGACTAAGCTTTACTTTTGGAGCAGTGAAAGAGCAAAAAGAAGATGGAGAGAAGATGTGAAGTGATCCTTAAGAATATCAGTCTAAGAGAAGTTAGGATAGGTGGGTAAGACATGAGGAAATTTTAGGTCACTGAAACACTCATTGACCCTATCACTGCTGCTCTCTGTAAGGGCTTGTCTACACTAAGGCAATACACTGAACTTACCCTGGACCCGGTGTGATGTGTCCAGATGACACATGCAGCAAATCTTCTATATTAAGTCATTAAGAGAAACTGCAGAAAACTCCAGTTTCCAGGAAACTGGTTCCTGGAACTCTGGTTCTTTTACTGTCTGGACACCTGGATTGGGTTTTATTCAGCCAGATCCAGTTGTCCACACACAAATGCTGTGCCATTGTCTTTACCCTACACTGAACAGCACAGGTAAGGGGATGGATCCTCTTTGGAGCCGCTGCTGCCACTGCTGCCTCACCTGCCAAGCAGCTCCCTGTGAGAGCCTGGCCGGCATTGGTACTTCTGCTGAGGTCTGAACAGGGCACCCATGCAATCAACAAGGAGGGGTTAGAGTGACTCCTTCCTTGCTGATCATATGTCTAGGCACCAGTCCAGTCCAAATCAGGTCCAGATCTGAATTGGGGAGACCTCGCCAATAACCTGAGATTATCACTCTCAGAATTCCCCAGACAGCATGCCCAGTTCTTCTAAGTTCTGCATGCTGCCATTGTTCTAGCAAAATGCTACTCTGAAGTATACTTTTATAACTCTACTGTGGAGCCAAATCAATAGCCAACTGGATTATTGTGAATGTAAGTGAGCAACAGCTCTTTTACCATTACTTAAAGCAAGGGTGAACAACTCCTTAGGGAAAGGGATCTATACCCCCTTATGTGGGTACACTACCTCTTCCAGTTCCAAGTAACAGCTGAAATAAGGCCAGTTTGGGGTATTTTCAAGGATGGGGGTTGATTTTTAACTGAATTTAAAGAACAAGTTGTGGGGGGAGCTGGGCAATTCTGGGGATGGAGGGGTTGATAACTGCAAAATATATCTCAAGAGTCTAAATGTGCTTATGGACTGCATGTTCCCTGTGCATGCCCTGAGGTATAGAATATAATTGCTGCTATTACTGCAAACATGGAGTTCTAATGAGAACAGTTAGCATTTTTGATCATTCATGGTCTCTAACGTATGTTACTAGAGAATCTCTCACAACAGTGTGTAAAGTAAGCCAGTCACCTGCCTGCTGAGTTAGTTTATAGCTGATTCACATGCGAATGAGAGTTTCATCAAACATGTATTTAGGTGCTACCCCACACCAGTTGTAGAACTGATCCAACCAATACTAAAATTATGCATTAAAGTCTTGAATGGGTGAAGCCCCCAGAGGCTGATTATTTACAAACTTTGCATGGAAAAAAGGGAGAAATCACCAAAGAAGAATTCAAACAAATATCTAGCTCATGTAGGGGGAAAGTCAGAAAAACACAGATGGAGCTTAGTCTTGCTAGAGAGGTTAAAAAAAATAAAAAGGGTTTTGTTTGTTTGTTTTGTTATGTCTGTAGCAAAAGGAAGAACAAGGAAATGGTAGGACCACTGCTTTGAGAAGATTGCAAAAGGCTAACGGGACAGAAAAAAGGCAGAACTGCTTAACACTTTCTTTTCTTCAGTCTTCTCTCAAAGGGGGAACAGTGCTCAACTTGGGGAAACTGTGGCAGATGATACAGTAGGGGAATCACAGCACAAGGTAGTTCAGGAATACCTGGCCAGTATAAATGAGTTCAACTCTCCAGGGCCAGATAAACTTCATCCAAGGGTATTAAAAGAACTGGCAGAAGTAATCTCAGAACCACTGTCAATAATCTTTGAGAATTCCTGGAGAACAGGAGAGGTCCCAGCAGACTGGAAGATGGCAAATGTTGTCCCCATCTTTAAAAGGGGGGAAAATAAGACCCCATTAATTACTGCCCAGTCAGCCTGACATCAATACTAGGATACAGTATTATTAGAGCAGATCATTAAACAGACAGTCTGTAAGCACTTAGAAAGGAATGTCGTGATCACTAAAAGTCAACATGGATTTCTCAAAAACAAGTCACGCTAGACTAATCTTATCTCTTTTTTATGATAGAGTTACAAACTTGATAGATGAAGGGAATGCTATGGATGTAGTGTATCAAGATTTCAGTAAGGCTTTTGACAAGGTCCCCCATGACATTCTTGTAAAAAAAATTAATAATCTGTGGGCTAGACAATGCAAATGTTAGATGGATTTGTAATTGGTTGACTGATCGAACCCAAAGGGTCATCACCAATGGCTCCTCTTTATCCTGGAGAGAAGTGACCAGTGGGGTGCCACAGGGTTCTGTCCTGGGCCGGTGCTATTCAACATCTTTATCAATGACTTGGATGAGGGAATAGAGGGTATGCTTATCAAGTTTGCAGATGATACCAAATTAGGAGGGGTAGCTAATACCCCAGAGGACAGGATCAGAATCCAAAATGACCTGAACAGATTAGAAAACTGGGCCAAAACTAACAACATGAATTTCAACAGGGAGAAATGTAGGATACTAAAATACACATGCACAGATATATGATGGGTGATGGCAGTACGTGTGAAAAGGATCTAGTGGACCACAAGTTGAACATGAATCAGCAGTGTGATGCAGCAGCTAAAAAAGCTAATTCCATTCTAGGCTGCATTAATAGGAGTATAGTATAATCTCTAGATCAAGGGAAGTAATAGTGCCATTGTATTTTGCTTTGGTCAGACCTCACCTGGAATATTGTGTCCAGTTCTGGGCCACAATTCAGGAAGGATATTGAGAAGCTGGAATATGTCCAGAGGAGGTCTGGAAGCCATGCCCTATGAGGAGCGGCTTAGGGTGCTGGGCATATCTAGTCTGGAGAAGAGAAGATTGAGAGGAGACATGATAGCCATGTTTAAATATTTGAAGGGAGGTCATACTGAGGATGGGGCAAGCTTGTTTTCTGCTGCTCCAGAGACTGTAAAGTACAGGAAAGGAGATCCCACCTAAACATAAGGAAGAGCTTCCTGACAGTAAGAACTGTTCGGAAGTGGAATACACTGCCTCATAGTATGGTGGAGTCTCCTTCTTCAGAGGTTTTTAAGCAGAGGCTGGATGGCCATCCTGTTGGGAATGATTTGATTGTGTATTCCTGTATGGCAGGGGGTTGGACTGGATGGCCCTTATGGTCTCTTCCAACTTTATGGTTTTATGATTCTTTGATTCTGAGTTGGCTATGAAGGGGAATGGACATATCAGCAGGCTAGAAAACTAGAGTTGGGATTCTGGGAGCAGATAAGTCTGCCTCAAAGACAGATTCCTCAGATTGAAGAACAAGGTCAGCTTTATAGGACCAAATGGAATCCTTTTGGCCCCTTGTATCACCTGACTGTTGCTGAATTAGTAGCTGCAATGCCACTGTTTAGCAATCTGAAGTGGGAAGGGGTGTGCTACAGAACTTCATGTAACCATTTATTTTCTATGGATTTCAGTTATTTGTGTCCTACCTTCCTATTCTTCCTCCTCTTTTTCATGGACACTTTTAAGAAGATACCAAGGTGGCTAGACCCTGCTGTTGGAGTTTTTTAGACTTCTATATTGGTTTTGGAAAACAACCATAGTCTGGCAGTAGAAATAGGTTCCATGTGATGATTTTTAGGTTTCAGCATCGAATAACTGAAAATCTTGATTGCACTGTTTTGAAGAACTTGCAGTGCCCACTAGATAATATTATTGGGATAGATATAGTCTGAAATCTTACACTGAGAAGTGTGTCTGATACTGGAGGTGATATAGGTCTGTGTCTAATACTGGAATTATATATACCCATCTTGACTAGTAGCCACTGATGGCAGTAAATAAAGCATGCTCTTGTCATCTCCCTACTTCTGTAAGCTGCATAATTGACTCTCATCCACTGGTTTACTGATAGAACGAACCTTACCCTCAAATATGGTGTTATCATTATCATTATCATTATCATTATCATATTCCTTATCAAAATTTTAACAGGTTTAGCTGACTGGTGCACTGGAGGTTAGTGACAGGGCAAACAGTGTTTGAAATGAATTGCCAAGACTCAGAAGTCAGCAACACTTTGAAAAATTGTTTTTGTTCTTTTTGAAGAACAGGAAATTGTACAGGTGACAAGCACAAAATCCCCTGAAATTACCTGTCTGAAGCTGACTAGTAGCTATTGATAACCTTAATCTCCATAAATCCATCCAATCCCCATTTAAAGCCATCCCAGTGGGTAGCCATCACTACATTTTCTAGTGATAAAAGAGTTTAACTTTTTGACTTGTGTACATACAGTTGCATCACAGAGTTTACTCTTTTTTAACTGTAATTTTTGTACTTAAAAAATCCCAATACACATGCATACTATAAACAAAAGATCTAATCATAAGTTGCAAAAGAGGCAAAGATGGAGAGTAAGTACAGTGCAGATAGGTATGTACAATAGATAAAACACTCACCATTCAAGTCAGACAATGCAACAACATGGCTGAATCGTCATATTATATTGACATAACACACAATTAGATTTTTAGAAATTCAAATGTAGCATTTCTATAGTTCTAGATTCACTTTAGAGATCCTGGACCCAAAATCACATCCTCATCTAAACAACATGTAGGCAGTGGGCAGATTTTACTCTGTTAATGCTGATCATTCTGATTTCTTGAACAAAAGAAAAGAAAGGCCCTCTTACAGCATGAAGTTGAAGGATTTCATGGCTGACATTCATAGGTTGTTTATGTTTTGTTTCCAGGCTGTGAAGCTGTGTTCTAGGAAGAGTTTATTCTTGATGTTTCACCTGCATCAGTGGCTGGCATCTTCAGATAACGGTGGTGTAGGGTGTGGGGGGGTTATGTGTCCCAGTTGGAGAAGATATGTACCTTTGTGTATTTGAATGGCTAGTTCTAGGAGGGAGATGTGCAAGGAAGATTAGTGTCTATTTAGCTAATGGTCCATTGTCTGCTAGAAATCCTCCTGTCCCTGGGTAGGGTTCATTTGCATGTGTTGAGTTTTGATTTTGGTATTTTTCAGGACTGGTAGCCAAATTTTGTTTACTTTTAGGGTTTTTTTCTTTCCTGTTGAAGTTGTCCAGGTGTTTGTGGTTTCCAAATACACAAAGGTACATATCTTCTCCAACTGGGACTCACAGTATATAAACCCCACATACCCCCTACGCCACCATTCTCTGAAGATGCCAACCACAGATGCAGGCGAAATGTCAGGAATAAACTCTTCCAGAACACAGTCTTACAGCCTGGAAAAAAATCTCGAAAAAACTTCTTACAGTATCCAAGTTTACAGCAAGGCAAAGGAGTAAATATGCATTTGTTAGTTATTTCCCAAAGTAAAACCCTTCATATATTTGGCAACAGCTCACAGAGATGCAGCTATTTAAGAGCAAAGCTGCTTATCTAATTGGGCATTGTGACTTTGCCTTCATTTTGAATCAGTCGCATTTGTCAGAGCGATTTAAGCTGAAACTATTTACTAGGCAGCCACTTATGCTTCACTGCGGAATGAGTAAATGATTTGCATACATTTGCACATAATGGCTAACTAAGATTGTATGTTGTGCTTGCATAGTGTAAATCTACACTCATGTAGATACACAGTGTGTTGACACCACCCCCTGCTGATTACTGACATTGTAAAACCAATGGTACATCAGCCAAAGTGCCTGCTTATTGTCCCACTGTGCAAATGGGAATTCCAAACCCACCAACTGTCCCAATCAGGCAGGGACAGTCCTAATTACTCCTCTGTCATCCCACGTTTTATCTGCATTTAAAATGTCCCGATTTTTCACTCTGTCTCCCACTTTCCTCTTTGCTCTCAGCTTACCTCACTTGCTGCAAACTGAGTTCAACGTGCAGTATTAGTTTTCCCTCTACTCAGAGAGGAGAGGGTGAAATTTTGTCCTTCTTGGAAGGCTCAGACAAAAGCAAATTCCTGCAGCCTCTCCTAGTTAATATGTTTTTCCTCATTAATAACTATTGCCATCTTGCACCACACTCTGATGTTGCTTGTTTGCATGTATCCAACTTTTCATCTGTGAAATGTTGAAGGGTATGGAATTCACAGTGACAATTTCTGCAACCCCACTGAGTCAAGTGATACCAAAAGGCACCAACGAATAGTTATGCAGCATCCAAGAAAGCACAACTGATTGACTGGGATCTTGTTGGTTAGTCTCAGTGAGAGTAGATCCATCCAATCAATTGTGGGTCACTCTCTCTCTCTGGCTTTTCTTCGCAAACGATGATTCAGGAAGGACTCATCCCGCGTTTTCTGCAAGCACGCTGATGACTAAGAAGGCCAATCCAAGATAAACAAGTCCTGTTGCAGAAGGTCTCCTTGGGTGATATTTCCGGGTTGTTATTCTTTCTGCATTGTCGTTTCTCTTCAAGACTTGTTCAGCATGAGTTCTCAAATAAGGCTGCAGCATTGTGGATAGTATGTCTCCATGCCTCCTGATGTGAGGCCAGGGCGGATCATTGTTGGTGATCAATTTGGCCAAGCCTGAGATGTTGTTTCAGGGAGTCCTTGTATTGCTTTTTTGGAGTGCCCCTCTTATGCTGACCCATGGCAAGTTCAACGTAGAGTACTATTTTTGGGAGGCGATGGTCCTCCATCTTCGAAACGTGCCCTGCCCAGCGCAGCTGTGTTCTCAATATCATGGCCTCAATGCTGGTGATCCCTGCTTGCTCAAGGACAGCAACATTCGTCACATAGTCAGTCCAGTATATATTTAGGATTGTGCGTATACAGCACTGATGAAAGTGTTTGAGGAGTCGTAGGTGGTGGCGATAGGTGACCCATGTTTCAGATCCATAAAGGAGAATAGACAGTACAATGGCTCTGTACACACTGATTTTTGTGCTTCACCTCAGGTGTTTATTACTCCAGACTCTTTTGTGAAGTTTACCAAATGCACTATATGCCCTTGCTAATCTGTGGTCGATCTCTTTGTCAATCTTGGCATCTGAGGAGATGATGCTTCCCAGGTAGGCGAACTGCTGGACGGACTTGAGCACAGATTTACCAACGGCAATATGGGGATGGTGCTGTTCGTCCTGTGGTGCAAGCTGGTAAAGAACTTCCATTTTCTTCAGGTTGACTTCCAGCCCAAACAGCTCTGCAGCTGTTGCGAAGCAGGATGTTAGGCGCTGCAGAGCTGCTTCTGTGTGGGCAACAAGGGCAGCAGCATCAGCGAAGAGCAGCTCACGGACTAGATAGTTTAGAGTCTTAGTGCGAGCCCTCAGACGGCTTAAGTTAAAGAAGCTACCATCAGTACAGTAACGTATATAGATGCCGTCATCTTCTTTGAGCTCTGCCGTAGCCCTTTGGAGCATCATGCTGAAGAAGATTGTAAATAAAGTTGGAGTAAGAACACAACCTTGCTTCACTCCATTATTTATTAGAAAGGATTCTGAAAGAGCATTACCATATCTGACTTGACCGCACTGGCCCTCGTGTAGCAAGATAATCATGTTAAGGAATTTGGGGGGACATCTTAGTCTTTCCAGGATCTGCCACAGACCTTTTCTACTCACAGTGTCAAAGGCTTTGGTGAGGTCAAGAAATGTTACATAGAGACCCTTGTTCTTCTCCCTACATTTTTCTTGCAGTTGTCTAAGGGCAAATACCATATCTGTAGTACTCCTATTGGCTCTGAAGCCACATTGGCTTTCAGGAAGAAGTTCTTCTGCAATAGCAGGAACTAATCTGTTCAGGAGTATCCTTACAAGGATTTTTCCAGCAATAGAGAGCAGTGTTATGCCTCGATAGTTTGAGCAATCGGATTTTGCTCCTTTTTTATTGTACAGGGTGATGATGACTGCATCTCAGAGATCTGATGGCAGTTCCCCTTTTCCCCAGCAATTCACAAGGAGCTCATGGAATTTATTGTGGAGTGCATGACCTCCGTGTTTCCAAACTTCAGGTGGGATTCCATCAATCCCAGCTGCCTTGCCGTTTTTCATCTGCTGTATGGCCTTAAGGGTCTCTTCCAAAGTGGGAGCTATGTCCAATACATTTTTCATTGGTTTTTGTATCATATGTTGGATAGCTGAGGCTTGAACTACTCGGTTGGCACTAAAGAGATTTTGAAAGTGTTCAGCCCATCGATTCAGGATGGAGGCTTTATCAGTAAGTAATGTTTGACCATCTGTACTGTATAAGGAGCTTTGGACCTGATAAGTAGGTCCAAACACTGCTTAAAGAGCTTCATAACATCCTCTATGATCACCCAGATCTGCACAGCGTTGTGTCTTTTCCACTACATTGATCCACCACTTGTTCTGCATGTCTTGGAGTTTTTGTTGTAGTTTACTACATGTGAGGCGGAAAGCTGCTTTTCTTACATGGCAAGTTGGCTGGGTGAGGTATGCCTGGTAAGCAGTTCTCTTCTTTGCCAACAGCTCCTGGATCTCTTGGTTGTTTTCATCAAACCAGTCTTGGTTTTTCTTGTGGGAGAACCAGAGGGATTCTTCTGCAGACTGGAGGATACTGTTTTTGATATGTTGCCAAAGCACTGTAGGAGAAGGATCTGTAGGATTGCCTTCAAGTTTCGTTTGCAGATTTGCCTGGAAATTGTCTCTCATGGTGGCTTGTTGAAGATTGTTGACTTGGAGTCTCCTCTTTAAGATGCCACCCCTCTTAGGTTTGAACTTAAGATGAAGTTTTAGTTTACATCTTACAAGGCAATTATCTGTTTGGTTTTCTGCACTGGGCATCACTTGGGTATGACGGACATCGCGAATGTTTCTTTGGTGGACTAGAACATAGTCAATGAGGTGCCAATGTTTGGAGCGGGGATGCATCCAGGTTGTCTTCAAGCGATCTTTCTGCTGAAAGATAGTGTTTGTAATAGTCAGCTGTTGTTCTGCACAGAATTCTAGCAGGAGGCATCCATTATCATTGCAATTTCCAACACCATGCTTGCCTAAGACACCTTTCCAGGCTCCGGAGTTCTTTCCTACTCTGGCATTGAAGCCACCAAGGATAATAATTTTATCTTCTACAGGGACATTTTGTATGAGTTGGCGTAGGTCTGTGTAGAATTTTTCTTTCTCTACATGGTCAGCTTGCATAGTTGGGGCATATATACTAAAGAGAACAACATGTGGGAGGCGTAAGGAAATAATGCGACCAGAGTGTCCTGTTGGCAAGGTTTCGAGTTTGTAGGCAATGGAGTTTTTAATCATAAAGCCTACTCCTGACAGATGTTTTTCAGTTTTGGGTTTGCCAGACCAGCAAAGTGTGTAGCCAGCGCTGTGTTCTTTAAGGCTACCTTCCTTGTGGAGACGAACTTCACTAAGAGCAGCGATGTCAATATTATAGGTAAATCCAATTGCGTGCTCTAGTTTGGATTAACAATACAATTTAGGCATAGGTGACATAGTTAGACTTGAGGAACTCAAATTCAACCAAGCATGAACTGAATATGTCTGTAGCACAATGCCCCAAAAATACAGCGAATGACATAGACAGGATGCTGGCTGTTATTTGATAGGTATTCATACCCATTTGAGATTATCATTATAATTTAAATAGGGGTATTTTTCACCAGAGTGGGAAGAGATTGTGGTGGGGTCACCTGTCTACTAGTCTGCTGTCCTAGTGTTCAGAATTGATGGACAACTTCAAGTCATCTTCTCTCCCTTCCATTTTTAAATCTTTAAACCAGACAAAGACTTGTCAGCCTTGCAAAACAGAACACTTTCAAACAGAAGACTGTTTCAAGAGAAGATTATCATCTAACAGGCCCTCAAATAGAGGACTGTCTTCTGGGAAATAGGACACATGGCTGTCAGGTTTTGTGAACACGAGCAATTGTCAACACTTATTGCAAGCATTATTGTAGTGTTTTGGTGCTGGTATCTTTTGAGTTTTATTTCCCTTATTCTTGTTGGCCTCCCTGTCCTCTGCCTCATTTTCTCATCAACTCCTATTGGCTGTGTTAACATAAGTGATTTAGTCAAAGATGATATAATATTGAATGATGTCATAGACCAGTGGCTCTTAAACGTTTCTTTACCAGGGATCCTTTTAAATATTTTTTTGTTGCTGCAGACCCCGAAGATTTAAGTCAAGATTTAAAACAACAACAACACAATTGCACCATCCATTAACCCTTCCCTCAGAAGCACTGAAGGGGAGGGAAGACTTTCTCCTGCTTCTTCCTGTAAATTTGTAGCTGGAGTGGATTGAAGAGCAATGTGCAGGCCAGTCAGCCTTTGCCTTGTCTCCTGTCATGCAGGCTGAGCAGTCTTCAAGCCTTCACAGACCACCTGTGGGGATGTTGCTGCTCTCAGGTGGTCCACAGACAATAGGTTAAGAACCACTGGCATTGATGTCATTCAGTGCCCATTAAACACACCTTGTATTGAATCAGACATTGGTCCATCTAGTCCAGTAGGGTCAACTTTGACTGGGTGTGTCTCTAGGGAGATTTGGTGTGTACCTGATGTTCCCTGGTGGTCTTCTGTCTATGTACTAGCCATGCTTGACCCTTCCTTGCTTCCAAAATCAAAGGAGAAAATAACGTGGGTTGCCACCACCACTTGTAATAAAAAGCAGCATGGGGAAACAAGGCTAAGGACAATGAAGGTAATGAAGAACCAAAATGGCTGAAATGTTTAGCAAGGTGATTTTTGGTTCAGTAATTTATTCAGCTGCATCAAATATGCTCCTTTTAAAATGAATATCAAAATTATGCAGTCCTTGGCACAGCCTCTGATGTGAGTTTTAATCAGTTTTAATCAGTTAAATTGCTAGATTGCTAGATTGATCAGCTAAACGTGGTGAGGGCCAATAGTAATGGATTGGATAAATTTTAATCAGTGGGTAGAAATGTGCTCAAGCAGGCAGTTTTCCTTATGTTGGCTTAAGTCCAATAGTTAGTTCCAAGCAAGGGGGAGCTGCTGTGCCAATTTCTGACTGATAAACGAACTCTTAAGTAAACCCCATTGACTCAGTGGGTCTACTTTAGTTGGGACTAGCAATTGGACCCAGACCTTTGTGTCTGACAAATCCTGCTCCATTTCCCCAGGATTTTTTTTTTGAAGTCTGGTGTTTTGGCATTAAAGAAGCAAGAAAGAGAAAGGGAGTCAAAGTGCACGTAAGCAGGATGGCTTTCCAAGGACTGTAGTGAAGAATTAGCCATTATTTCAGAGCCACAGAGGATTGCTGGAAAGGTCAGCTCTCTCAAATGTTGCAGGATGTACACTCTGAATCAACATAGCTAGAAAAAAATGGCTATAGGCTTTCTTTCTGTGTCCTGAACCTGCATTTGTCTTTTTAAATTACCTGATGGTAACTCCCTGCACAAGCTGTTCTTGTACAAAATCTATCTAAAAATATCAGGGAGTGGATTTTTCCCCTTCACCCAACTGCATGTGGTACAGACTTCTTGTTTTAAAAATATTTGTATATTAATCCATTTTGATTTGGTATTTTCAAACATGTTTTTTTTTTCATATAGGCAAAGGCTCAGGGGAAAGGGGAGAGAAAGAATATAATACTCCAAATACCCCCAGAAATGAAAGACTATTATGGAGTAAAGATAAGACATATTTATACAGTGCAGATACTACATAGATTAAGCTTCCAAGAGAAGTTAACAGCAGGGGTGAGTAACTCCTTGTGGTCCAGCGGCCAATCCCTCCCTACACAATCCACCTGTTGGCTGCACCCCCAGCACACCAAAATATGTCCATTTTTCTTTTAGAGTCCCCTTCAAAATGGTGATCAGAAGTGGTGTTTCATGTCTTGTCACCATTTTGAGAGAGACTGATGAAAACAATGGTATTGGGAGCAAGTAAGAGGTTCTAGGGATTGAGGCTGATTTGCACATCTGGGTGGCTTTCTGTGCTTTTTTCAAGGGCTACCAAATAACTCCTTTTTTCCCTAAAAATGTGAGGAGGAGGTCTTAGGTAGACTTAGTGGGGCCCAGGAGCCTCATGAAGCCCAGCAGTCAGGCTTTCCCCAACCCTGCACTAAGGTCTAACTCCTGTTCTTACTTATGACTACTGGAGATCCACTCAGTCAATGGAACTTGCATAAATGCCAAGTTCCCATTGATTCAGTGTACGTAGCTGAAGTGGCACTGATAGTTGATCTAATTAACAAAATGAATTTCAACAGGGAAAAATGTAAGGTACTACACTTAGGTAGAAAAAAATTGAAATGCACAGATATAGGATGGGGGACACCTGGCTTGACAACCATACATGTGAAAAGGATCTAGGAATTGTAGTACATCAGAAGCTAAATATGAGTCAACAGTGTGATGCAGCAGCTTAAAAAGCCAATGCTATTCTAGGCTGCAGCAATAGAAGTATAGTGCCTAGATTGAGGGAAGTAATAGTACCATTCTACAGTATTCTGCTTTGCTCAGATCTCACCTGGAATGCTCTGTCCAGTTCTGGGCACCACAGTTCAATTTCAAGAAAGGTATTGACAAGCTGGAACGTGTCCAGAGGAGGAGGACCAAAGTGGTGAAAAGTCTGGAAGCCATTTCCTATGAGGAGTGGCTTAGGGAGCTGGGTATGTTTAGCCTGGAGAAGAGAAGGTGAAGAGGTAACATGATATTAGCATTTAAATATTTGAAAGGATGTCATATTGAAGAGGGAGGCAAGATTGTTTTCTGCTGCTCCAGAGATTAGGACATGGAGCAATGGACTCAAAATAAAGGAAAAGAGATTCCATCTAAGCATTAGGGAGAACTTCCTGACAGTAAGAGTTGTTTGACAGTGGAATATGTTGTTTTGGAGTGTGGTGGAGTCTCCTTCTTTAAAGAGGCTGGATGATCATTTGTTGGGAGTGCTTTGTATATTCCCATATGGCAGCAGGCTGGACTGGATGGCCCTTGTGGTCTCTTCCAACTCTATGATTCTGTGATTTTGACCATAACTCAGAGTCATTCACTCATTGAATGATAATTGATTATATTTATCCTTCTAGTCATTGAGTACAAATATATTTATCATTATAAAGACCAACTGTTTGCCATAGGAAAATAGTGGAAGAGTCCACGAGTACCTCCAAAGTTAAACACATTTTATAAGTGACACAGAAGCTGACTTCTAACCCAAAGGGTGCCACTACAAGTCATATGTGAATCAATGAAGCATTGTTAGCACTTCAGTGCCAGTATCTCAATTAATCTTCACCTTAAATGAATCTCAAGGGGAAAAAAATGACTGAAAACAATACTTTGTGTTGAATCAATCATAGCAGGGAGAGACACTGAGTTTTTGAATTTGTGAGTACTGTATATAGGACATTCCAGTTCCCTGTTCCATTCTCCTACTAAATCTTGGGCACCAAGGCATGAATCTTATGGTTTACCATAAACCAGATGACTTACCACTCAACAATTGATTTAGTGGGTCTACTCTAGTTGAGGCTAATCAATAGGGTTCAGGCCTCTGTACCTTTCCAAATTCTAATATTTGTATATGTCAGTTGGATACAGTCAGGAACACCTGTACTATTCAATGTGTTTTCCAAAAGCTTTGAAAACTGCTGTTAGGAATGCTGAATGCTGAACCAACTTATCTATGTGTTCACTCACCACTCAGCAATTGATTTCTACTCTAGCTGGGACTAACCTATAGTTTTCAAAGTTTTCTGCAGAGCCAGAGTTTTCTGCAGTCCAATTATTATTTATAAATTGCTATTGTGGGCTTCAGTGTTTGTGAGGAGGCAATTAGTTCCACCAAGAGTAACCAATGGGTGAGGTTTCCAAGTCATTCAAGGGTGATGGTCCAGAGATGGATTCTAGAAGATGTACTACCTGGATGTGCTGCCATTTGGCACCTGACAGGTCAAACATGATGCAGCTCTGAAAAGATGAAGCATTCTCCTCTCAAACCTATTAGTTAATATTTGGATCTAGCCCAGTATTTCCAAAAGAAGAACTCTCCCCTTGTTTCCAATAAAGCTTGCACCATAAAGTTAATTTAGCATGGGTATGTGGGTCAAAATAGGAGTATAAGCCATGCCTCCCTCATTGATGGCATTGTGGGTGTACTGTATGTGGGTGCATTCCATTCTAACACATTTAGATTGATCATCCATTCAAGTGACAAATTAGCTGATCCCCAGATTGCCCGTAAGAGGAAGCTCTAAGAAGGTAGATATTGCCATTCGCTTGCACAAGAAATAATATCTTGTGATACAAGTTCAGGAAATTAAAGCTGCCTTTGAGGTTTGTTAGCTGCACCTTCTTAAGTGAAAATTGAGAGGGGAAGATCAAACAAATTTCCAAAATGCCACACTGAACTTTTGGAAATACCTTTGAGAATATATATGAGGGATGTAAATTGCACGTGGCAAAAAATGCATCTTTGAATACAGTATATTGATTCTGCCTCCTCACCCGCAGTACTCAGTGTAAGTAGGGCTCCTCTTTCCCCGTCAAAAGATATTTCTTTTAACAGTGAATTTAAATGCATTTAAATGCATCAATTGAATTGCTAATTAGCAAATAAACTAGATATTATGATGGCACCCAGGAGCATGAATTTATATTTTGACCAGCTGATGATATATCTGGACAACTACTAATTGGTGCCAAATTTATTTATTTATTAATTCATGAATTAATACACAAAGTGTTCATTAATTAGTCTCTGAGATCCTGCTTTGGGAGACTATTTCAACTCATAGCTACGATATGTAATTCCCAACTCCACTTTTCAGTGACGGAGCCCCCCCTCCTGGTGGTCATTTCCATGTTGGTAGAGAGCTTGGGGAACCGCACTATAGATGCACTGTGATTGGCATCCTCAGGGATCTCATGGAATCATAGAATCATAGAGTTGGAAGAGACCACAAGAGCCATCTAGATCTACTGCAGTTGCCCAGCCTTGCTTTAACCACTAAACAACACTGCCTGCACCGCTGTCTTAAGGCTATCAACCAATTAAATATATTTTAATTGGGTGAAACAGCTTTTCTTTAGCAGAACAACTGGTTTCAATTCAAATTTGTCAAATTCCTGTACAAGAAACTTTTTAAAACTATTAAAGGACATGAGTGATACACAATGAGACTCTGGAACATAAAAATACTCTTTGGAAAGAAGTCCTTAAAGAGCACCCTTAATTTTCAGCCTCACCAGGTAAGTTAGGATTCACATTGATGATATGATAAATACCCCAAAGCAATCTATCATCTAGAATCATAGAACCACAGAGTTGGAAGAGACCACCAGGGCCATTCAGTCCAACCCCGTGCCATGCAGGAACACACAATCAAAGCATTCCCAACAGATGGCCATCCAGCTTCTGTTTAAAAATCTCAAAAGAAGGAGTCTCCACCACATTCCAAGGCAGCACATTCCATCAGGAAGTTCTTCCTAATGTTTAGGTGGAATCTCTTTTCCTGTAGTTTGAATCCATTGCTCTGTGTCCTAGTCTCTGGAGCAGCAGAAAAAAAGCTTAAAGGTCCTTGGAAAAGTAGTAAGTGCCATTTAAGTAGACCAAATCCATATATCTGACAAATCTCAAATAATCATATGTTTAGGGATGCAAGGCTGCAAGATAAATTATCCTACTTCTAGCCAAAAAGAAGCCTGCGTAATAATAATGGTTTTATCATTGGACTAGGACTCCTGGAGACCAGGGCTCAAATTCCCACTCAGCCATGGAAACCCACTAAGTGGCCTTGGGGAAATCACACTCTCTCAGCCTCAGGGGAAAGTAATGGAAACCCCCCCTCCCCGAACAAATCTTGTAAAGAAAACCCTATGATGGGTTTGCTTTAGGATCTCCATAAGTTGGAAATAACTTGAAGGCTCACAACAGCTAGCTAACATAATGATCGCACCAATAAGTAATTGCTCATGACAACATCTATCTGGAGAAGTTATAGCTTTAGCTATCCTAGAGCCAGGACATATAAAATGGCTGGGACCCTGTTGGCTAGTCCCAACTAGAGTAGACCTATTCAGTCTATTATTGAATGGTAGATCAACATGTAAGTTAACCCAGTTGTTTTAATGGTAATAGGATTTAGGCCCATGTCATATAAAATTGTAAAGGTACAGTGGGCCCTTGGTATCCCTGGAGGTTTGCTTCCAGGACCCCTGTGCGTACCAAAAAACATGGATGCTTAAATCTCTATTTAAAATGTAATATTACCTGTGGTTGATCGCAGCCAGGCTGAGAAGCAGTCCTAGGGCAGTAGCGGAGGCTCTGGCAGTAATGCCTAGGGACCAAGCATGCATATTTCCTGCTTTGGCTGTGGCGATTCTGCTCCCAGCAGGAAATGAGAAGAATGTGCACCTGATGCTCAGGGCTTGCCACCACTGCCTCACCACCACTGCCACCCCTTTGCTGATTAAAGGCCACCCCATGATAATTCTATCATGGGAGACAGAAGTGGCAAGCACCTGATGCTCGGGGCTTGCTGCCACCACCTCCTCTCCCCTTTGCTGATTGAAGTCAATTCCAGGATGATTGCAGAAGTTTGCTGCTTTTGCCTCCCATGCTAGAATCATCCTGGGATAGACTTCAATCAGTAAAGGGGGAGAGGCAGTGGCAACAAGCCCCAAGCGCCAGGTACACATTCTTCCTGCTTCCTGCTGGGGAGCAGAATCGCCACAGTCGAAGCAGGAAGAATGCTTGCTTGGTACCCAGGCCTTACCGCTGCAGTGTCCACTACTGCCCTTGGCCTGGCTGCAGTCGATCACAGGTAATTTTTTTTTTTTTAAAAATCTAATTTTCAATCCATGGTTGCTCAAATCAATGGATAGATACCTAGCCCACAGATACCGAGGGCCCACTCTAACCATAACCAACACAGTAGTAGCCAGCTTAATTTCTTTATTTAAAAGATGTATATCCTGCTTTTCCTTAATGAGGCCAAGATGGATTCTAATACATGTTAAAGCAAGAGTGGACAACTGTGGTGTGTCTATTTTCTGGGTTTTTTTTGGGAGGGGGTCCCTCCTCTTCTGGTTATGAAAAAGAGGGTGCTTTTTTTTAAAAAAAAGTGTAGAAAGCAGAAGCCTATTTAAAGGGTGAAGTGCCATTCTTGGGGGCTTCAAGAAGAGGACATTCACCCTTTTGGGTGGGTAGTGGCAGATAAAAGGTGGTCTGGAGGGGCTAAAGGTCACAAAAACCAACACTGTGGGGCTGCATCTGGCCCCATGGTTACACTTTGCTCTGTGTTAAAGCAGCACCTTAACCATGCTGGTCTCTAGTTAACTTATATTGCAAGCCACATTAGGTCCCATATTGGAATAAAGGTGGGATATTGTGTGTGTGTGCATGTGTGCAAATCACAAAAGGTGGGTGTAAGGAGTAGAGTTGTGAAGGCCCAGAAAAAAACTGGAAAAATTCAGGAAAATAACATCCCCCCCATTTTCCCCCTGAAGTCTGTTTTGTTTTTTTCCCCAAAAAATGGAAAAAAAGGAAGAAAACCAATTATGGGATGTTTTATTTTAGCATGATGAATAAAATCTTTAAGACAAGGTGTTCATATATAATTGTTTGAATACAATAATTGCTTGACTACACTGTATTTTTAATATACCAATTGTGATGATTTTATGCCAAGTCAAATTGTACATAGTCATAATGACTTTTAGTCTGTAAAAAGTGCTAATGTTGCAAGTTTCATTTTTTTTAGCCCATTTTTTCCTAGGGGGGGGGAACAGAAAAAAACATCCCTCCCCAGGCTTCAAAATTTCCAGAAATTTTTACATCTTTAGTAAGGAGTTGCACATCTAATCAATATTTACCCAACCAATGGCCATGGTAAATGTAGATAGTGTGGCTTCTTTTCGGGCAGTTCGAGGTGACCAATGTGCACATATGGTCTCAAAGCTCTTAGAAGCCCTCAGGGACCACCGGCATCTCCTCTTAAAAAAAAAAAATACCCCCACACCTCCTAGGGAACATGGTCTGCAATTTTGCTGTGGTTTTGGTTCTTTGTCGGCTCTTTTAGATCCAAGAAAGGCCTTTTTTTAAACCAGGAATTAAAGCTGCTATTATTCATTCATGCCCATAAGTTGAGGGTTCAATTAGATATTTTTGCACTCTCAGAGAGCATGGAACTCACATTTTACCACTCATTTTACAGGCAGCTCCTTCCCTTATGTGAGAGACACTGGCTTGTTGATGGATCATCTGCTTTCTACGATAGTTCACTTAAAGACATGATCAGTGTTCTTCTCATGAATTTTTCCTCAGTAGGATTAGTTTTAATACATTTCTCTTTAATGTGAACGCTTCAAAAGACCGCTGTAATGAAGATGCACAGCTGAGAGATATCAGTCATGTCTGTGGACTCATCAAGTTCTAGGGGAAAGCAGCAGGTATACTGCTCCATGTCACTTTGTAGCTGCTGACACAAATCAGAACTCTTCACTCTTACACATCCAACTACTATTTTCTATCATAGTTGTAGATAATGTCTGGAATCCTGTTGGTGACACACACATCTGTAATTTCCCTTGCACATGTGGTTGGATTTTCTTGGCTACTGTGCAACTGATATGTTCAGTTAATGTCTATGTTAGCTGAGTTCCACAAGTATAATCATTTTAAATGGGTCTAAATCCTTTGATTATTGTCACCAAATAGAGTTGAAACACTGAATCAATTGGTTTTACTTATATGTTGATCCACCATTCAACAATTGGTGGCTGGGGTCTACTCTGTTTGGGACTAACAGGACTCCAGCCATACAGTTGTACATTTTTGGGTTGTACATCTTTGTTAACACCTTCAAAATGCCCCTTTCTTCACTGGGATCACAGAAGCAGACCCTGTGCATTCCATTGCACAATGGGACAATAAGCAGCACATTGGCAGACACACAGTCACTTGCCAAAAGGCAGTATTCAGAAGGATTATGTAGCACTACCTCGGTCGATCATAATAAATATATACATATATACATACATAGCACTACCATTATGTAATTGTGTAGGAACTTGGCCATAGGGCTTTTTTTTAAAAGGGGGCATATTCATGTAGGAAGAAAAGACCAAGTGCATAATTTTAGAAACAAACCCATGGAGAACAGAGTGCTTTGCTACACCCGTGGTAGGTTTTCCATGAATCAATGCAACTAAAAATAGAAAAATAAAGCAAACTTCCAAATCTAGATGTATTATCAAATATCCATAACAATCGGTCAAGATATAAATGAAAGATGCTGCCTCTTTCTGGAGACTAGCTTGACAGTGGTTTTATGATTTTACTTCTGTTGCTGTTGTTAGACTGAAATGGATTACAGATTCATCAATCACTATGTAACAATATCACTGACCAAAGTCTGCCCTTTAGACATTACAGCAAGTGCACTAGATTCACTGGTCATCGCTGGCCTCCTTCCTTCCTAAGGGGGCAGAACCAAATTCATCCCCCTCCTTTTACAGACAAGAATAGATGGTCGAGCTCCTCCCTGTGGTAAAATACAGAACATGAACCATGCAATAGGTATTGCCTGGGAAACTATCCATTCCGTTCATGCAAGAAGTTTGTGAATCCAGTTATTCAGGTCACAACCAGAAGACAAGGCAGACAGAATGTGTGCTCTGTGGAGATTTCAGATGGTTGTCTTAAGGGTGTGAGGGCAGTGGGGGGCGGGGAGATTGTACCAGAACTTCAGGGATTTTTCTGCAAGATATGAGGGAGATGCTTTCTTTCTGAAGTGAGCAAAGTGTGTGCACAGCTTGACAGTGATAAACGCCTGGCAGACCTGGCTGTCCGTGGAGACATCACTTCCAAAGCCAAGTGAGCTGGACTTGAAGCTGCAAGTCAGACAAAACTGTTGGGGAAATGATCAGGTCTGACCACTTCTCCAAAAATGGAATTGATGCTACAGTCTTCCTGGCTTTGGCATTAAAAAACAAACAAACAAACAAAAACAAAACAGTTACTGCTGGGTGAGAATTGTACTTCATTTTAGAGAAAAACTTCCTCAGATAAAAAGAGTAATTTATATCCAGGATGGAAAGAGCTTGAGATTTTTTTAAAGAAGTCAAATATAAGAGGCACTAGAAATGGTTGGATTCAAGTATCCAGGGACTAGGGATTTAAATGTTTAACTCTCAAATGCCTGGGTTTGAATTACCTTATGTTCAACCATGGTATATTTTATTATTGTAGCAGTTCTTGGCCAGAATCTTCTAACATGGTGTAGAATCTTAGAATCATAGAATCATAGAATTGTAGAGTTGGAAGAGACCCCAAGGGCCATCCAGTCCAACCCCCTGCCACGCAGGAAATCTTGATCAAAGCATACCTGACAGATGGCCATCCAGCCTCTGTTTAAAGACCTCCAAGGAAGGAGATCCCACCATGCTCAAAGGGAGTGTGTTCCACTGCTGAACAGCTCTTACTGTCAAAAAGTTCCTCCTAATGTTGAGGTGGAATCTCTGTTCCTGGAGCTTGCATCCATTGCTCCATGTTCCAGTCTCTGGAGCAGCAGAAAACAAGCCTGCTCCATCCTCAACGTGGCACCCCTTCAAATACTTAAACAGGGCTATCATATTGCCTCTTAACCGTCTTTTTTCCAGGCTAAACATACCCAGCTCCCTAAGTCTCTCCTCATATGGCATGGTTTCCAGGCCTTTCACCATTTTAGTTGCCCTTCTCTGGACATGCTCCAATTTGTCAATATCCTTTTTGAATTGTGGTGCCCAGAACTAGACACAGTATTCTAGGTGAGGTCTGACCAAGGCAGAATAGAGCGGCACTATTACTTCCCTTGATCTAGACAATATACTTCTATTGATACAGCCCAAAATTGTATTGGCCTTTTTAGCTGCCGCATCACACAGTTGACTCATGTTCAACTTGTGGTCTACTAGGACTCCTAGATCCCTTTCGCACCAAGGGAAATCTATCTGTCACTTTGTTGGCTCCCCTACGTAGCAATATAACAGCACCCCTTTACTGGATATGGACATTACAGAACTGCCCAATTCTAAACCCCACAGACAGAAGTCCACTTCTGAAGATGTAAGTCCCCAACAGGATTCCAGCCATCATAATCATTACATTATCTAACTTTACATATACTTAGCTATGTAGCAGAGGAGCTAAGAAATCCTGTTAATGAATTGTGAAGATGTGCAACGGGACACTGGCACATCAGTACTCCCTAGCCATGTCCCAATGTACAATGGACTGATGCACAATGGGACCAATGCACATCTGTCCCAAAGAGCATCAGTCCCATTATGCATCAGTCCCAATGAGCATCAGTCATTTTGTGAAGTTGAAGGCTTTCACGGCCAGCATCCATAGATTTCCCTTGGGTTTTTTCCCGGGCTGTGAGGTCGTGTTCCGGAATAGTTCCAGAACACAGTCTCACAGCCTGAAAAATACCAAGGGAAATCTATCAGTCACTTTGTTGGCTCCCCTACGTAGCAATATAACAGCACCCCTTTACTGGATATGGACATTACAGAACTGCCCAATTCTAAACCCCACAGACATAAGTCCACTTTTGAAGACGTAAGTCCCCAACAGGATTCCAGCCATCATAATCATTGTTGGCTGAGATCCTGCATCATCAACATAGCTATAATAATGGAGCTTCGTCGACTTAGGTCTTTATGTGACCTCCGCAAAAACCTGCCTTTGCAGCTTTGCAACCATTGGGTTCCTGAGATGCTGCAGATCACAGCACTGAGGAATGACACCTACCATGCTCTGTGGGGTGTCTTGAGACCAGGCAGTTGGAAAGACCCCCTCTGGGTCCTGCAGCAACTGCTTGTTTCAGTGGACCTGGTGTCTGGGAAAGTGCTACAGACATCATTTCCAGAATGATTCAGTGACTCAGAAACATTTCAATCTGGGAAAGTATATTTTGGGGGTCATGTTTGGTTGTTCACTACAGTACTATGAATGTGAATCCCCAGCAGTTATGAAATTTCAATGCCAGTTTGTGATATTGTAACTCCTGAACTGCAAGATGCCAGCCATTATCTTTATTTACATCCCGTGTTCCTCCCAAAACTGGGACTCGAGGCAGGTTATAAACCAGAACAAATACAATATAGTTGACAATATGAAAGATGAACAATATATTTGACAATATTTTTAGAAGACACAAAAGGCAAACATAAAAATGGAACTTTACTATCAATAATATATATGATGATATATTATTATATAATTATTAACAAAGGCATATAACTCATTTGGAAGACTTTACAAAAGAGTCTGGAGTAATAAACACCTGAAGCAAAGCACAAAAATCAGTGTGTATAGATCCATTGTACTGTCTATTCTCCTTTACGGGTCTGAAGCATGGGTCACCTATTGCCACCACTTACGACTCCTCGAATGCTTTCATCAGTGTTGTATACACACAATCCTAAATATACACTGGACTGACTATGTGACGAATGTTGCTGTCCTTGAGCAAGCAGGGATCACCAGCATTGAGGCCATGATATTGAGAACACAACTGTGCTCGGCAGGGCACGTTTCTAGGATGGAGGACCATCGCCTCCCAAAAATAGTACTCTACGGTGAACTCGCCACGGGTCAGTGTAAGAGGGGCGCTCCAAAAAAGCAATACAAGGACTCCTTGAAACAACATCTCAGGCTTGGCCAAATTGATCACCAACAGTGGTCCGCCCTGGCCTCACATCGGGAGGCATGGTGACGCACTATCCACAATGCTGCAGCCTTATTTGAAAACTCACGCCGAACAAGTCTTGAAGAGAAACGACAAAGCAGAAAGAATCACAACCTGGAAACATCACCCAAGGAGACCTTCTGCTGTGCTTTCTGCAACTGGACTTGTTTATCTTGGACTGGCCTTTTTAGTCATCAGCGCGCTTGCAGAAGGCACAAGATGAGTCCTTCCTGAATATTTGTTTGCGAAGAAAAGCTAGGGAGAGAGAGAGAGAGAGAGAGAAAGAGATTATAATTATATAATATATATTATATATATAACAACCATAAAAATAATATTTAAAACAATTAAAAACATGCAATTAAGAGTTACTTTTTTAGACAACAACTCCAGGAATCCCTTAGTATGCATGTCCATGGTCAAATTAGTTGGAGGTTCTGGGATTTGCAGTAAAAAGAAGTAACTTTTCCAAGCTCTGATTTGAATGAATATGCAGGGTATCTCTGAGAGCCAGCATGGTGTAATGGTTTGAGCATTGGCTTATGACTCAGGGCTCAAATCCCTGCCTGGCCATGGAATCCCACTGGGCGACATTGAGCAAGTTGCATTTATTTATTTTATTTATTTAGGTATGTATACCCTGCTCTTCAGCCCCAAAGGCTTTCAGACTGGCTTACAAATTGTTAAGCAATAGCATTTTACACATCTACACTGCTGTATAGTGCACTAGGCACTAAGCGGTTTCCAATGTGTGTCAGCTAATGTGTGTTTCAATGTGTGTTATACTCTCTCAGTCTCAGAGGAAAGCAAAGGCAAACCCCCTCTGAACAAATCTTGCCAAGAAAACCCCGTGATAGGTTCCTTTTAGGGTTGCCATAAGTTGGAAATGACTTGAAGGCACTCCCCCACCACTGCCGTCACCACCACCACCACAGGGTATATCAACACTAAAAATAAATATTGGTTGTATAGAAGTTTAACCTCTCACAGTTTTCTCCAACAACATTCTGGAATTACATTCTGAATGATGATAATTCATTCCTACCCCTGCCCCCCTTTAAAAATGCAATTTACCAAACACCAACCTGACCTATTTGGATCCATCTAGATCAAAAGTGAGAACAGACTTACTGTGGATTCACCTATAAATAAATCAGTTATTGTACTCACTTTCATCCTAGTTGCCATTCTCACCTTTGACTGGGAAATATATGTCACAGGGAAAATAATATTTCATGCCATGACAGGGCTAGATCAAGATATACTGAGTCCCTGAGGTATGTCAAATTTAAAAGGAACCATAGCATTGAAAAAAAGTGGATTTTCTAAGTCTTGTAATCAAATATTAGAAATTGTTGTTGTTGCTGCTGCTGCTGTTTATCATCAACTTGACTTTGACCCAAGAATGAGAGACCTACAAGACTGCTGGTCATCAACTGTCTAGTTCAGGTCTTGCTAACTCAGGGCAGCCATGGCTTCTTCAATTGAGTCTATCCATCTGTAGACTCCCTCTTTTCTGACTGCCTTTCACTTTACATTATCATTTTTTCCACTGAGCCACATTGACTCATGAAATTCCCAAAGTATGACAGCATCAGCTGAATCATCTTTTTTGTCTAGTGAGAGGGGATTAATTCAGCCATCAAAACCCGACTTTCATTTTTAGAAGGAAAAACTATTTGTAATATTTACTTTTCTGTTCCTTCCTACAGTCACTTGAGAGAACCCTAAAATAAATACCCCTTTCAAAAGGCTTCCCTATGATAAAAGATGGCTCCCACCAATAAGTCAACTAAAGCTTTAGTTCAGTGGCTCTTAACATTTTTTATTAGGGACCCCCTTTAAATATCTTGTTTTGCCGTGGACCCCCAAAACTTAACTCAATACTTAAAACCTTGATGATGATGATGATACCTGATAATAATACTGTAATATTAATAATAATACAATTGCACCATCCATTAAACCTTCCCTCAGAGGCACTGGAGGGGGAGGGAGGACTTTTCTCCAGCTTCTTCCTGTAAGCTTTGGGCTGGAGTGGATTGAATGGCAATGCGCAGGCCAAGCCAGCCAGCCAGCCTTGGCCTTGTCTCCTGTCACATGGCCACTGTCTTGCAGGCTGGAGGTGGGCTGAGGAGTCTTCAAGCCTTTGCAGACCCCCTGTGAGGACACCATGGGCTCCTGGGGGTCCGTGGACCACAGGTTAAGAACCACTGCTTTAGTTGATTTATCTTCCAACTAAAGCTTGCAACCTGGTTTTACATTTTCATTTCCTTTTAACTCTGGACCTGTAATTGTGGAGAATACATATATATATATATATATATATATATATATATATATATGGTCCTGGACTCACTGTACACATTGTCAGTCCTAGTTCCTGTTCAACCTGCCATCCCAAATGAAATGAATCTAGTGGTTTCACCATAGCCTCAAGTGAAGAGGAGACTGCTGAATAAAGCAGCACACATAATTCTGCTAAATTTGGACTGTAAGGGGGCCCCAGCTCTGTGTTACCATGGAAACAGGAGCCTTCTTTTCTTCAGAAATATTCCCTTTAGGTCTCTACTAGTGTGAAGGAGGGAAAATATCCCCATTCTTAGAGCTTATGCAGTGCTTCCTGCTTGTTCCTTTCTTCAGGCTTCTGCCAGAAGAAATAGGAGCAAAAGAAATTGTGTGTGTGTGTGTGTCCACTTCACATAGACAACTGCTAAGTTTTTGGTGCTAACATTTTCACTGAGCCACAGATCACTGGGCCAGTCTGTTCTGTGTGGCATCATTAATTGAGTACAGCTATTTTAATTAATCACTCATGCCCTAGTTTTTTTTTAAGGCGTTCTCTTGAGCAGTGTGTGTGTGTGTGTGTGTCTGTGTGTGTCTGTGTCTGTGTCTGGTGGCTCCCATGTCAGTGGGGTGGTTAAATCTGATCTGGGTTTTATTAGGAATTTTAACAGAGCTATTCAAGGTCCAAATAGGTTTGCAACTTGTAAAGACAGTTTGGACTAAAACCCAGAGCATATTCACTGCCCCATTGGCATGGAATCTGCCAGCCTTCATTGTCTATGAGAGTGTGCAGAGGGACAGGAATATACATCTTTGCTGTATAGTCTGAGTTTTCAGTAGTAGCTTCCACACCAATCACTTCTTCATTAGGACTTAGAGCCTGTGTTTCCTCTCTGTTGTTGTGTGACTTCAAGTCATTTTCGACTTACGGTGGCCCTAAGGCAAACCTTTCTTGGCAAGATTTTTTTCAGAACGAGTTTGCCATTAACATCCTCTGAGGAGGATAGAGTGTGATTTGCCTAAGGTTACCCAGTGAGTTTCCAAGGCCAAGTGGGGATTTGAACCTTGGTGTCCAGTGTGCCCGAGGAAGTAGACTAAGTCTATGAAAGCTTATTCTACAACTTCTTTTTCTTAGCTAGTCTCAAAGATGCGAGAATATCCCTTTGCATACTGATATTCCAGACTAACACAGCTTTGTCTTTAATATCTTTGTGTCCAGTGTCATAGTCTAACGTTGAAACCACTATAGCACTCTGGCTTTTGTTTTTCCTCTAGGGATGTGAAAAATACTAAGGCCTAAATCCTATTTTTTTTATTTATTACTTTTTAATTTAGATTTTAAATACATTAACAAACAACAATACATCCTCCTTCCACCCAGATATTTAAATTAATACAACCAGCTATCGCAATCTTACACATCTTCCACCTAACATGTTCATATCAAGCCCAGATACTGCTCATGGCCCTTCTTTCCAACTGTAAATCAATGTGTAAAAAAGAACAATTCCGAAACGCCATTTGATTTATTGGCAGTCTATGTGTTGAAGTCAGATCTATATTGTAGAAGAGAAATGGTGGCCAGATTTTATGAACCCATTTTCCTTTATTCCCCACCTGGCCAGTCATAGATGATAAGTAAAATTTTCAAATAGGGCAATAGACCAAAATGAGAGACCTTGCATAGTTTTCCAAAATTTTGCAATTTCCATCCAGGCATCTCCCAGTAATGAAGAGTAAGGGCTGTCATTTTGTATAGCAGTTATAGATTCATAACCTAGAGTTATGGATCAGTAATTGCTCCATATTAAGTAAGACTATGTAGTCTTACTCTAAGACTACATAAATGTACCCCAAGCCCACCTTAATAGCCAGCAGCAACATCAGTCAAAGGAGGTCTGTTCAGCTGCCAGTTAGGGTGCAAGAAGGATTTCCACACACCCCTCCTATCAGTAAGTGAGACTGTGTCAATTAGAAGCCGGGGCCCTATAGTTGTAGCCCCACTTCCTGCTGGGATGGGGCTGGATACCTCAAACTTCTTGTGCCCCAATTAGCAACTGAACAGACCTCCTTCATCTGATGTGGCTGCTGGCTGTCAAATGGGTTTAGAGGATCAGGCCAGCATACATAACTAAGGACTTTATCAGATGCAACAAATATGATGTCATAATGACACCTAATTAACACGTAAGGGTGCACATATCAGATGATGTCATCCTTTCACGATAATGTCTTGTCCAAATGCCATTCTATTTTATTGACAGGCCAGGCCGTCAATAGCTCTCCCATGGCACTTTTTTTATGGTTTTGCAAGCATTTGAAACCTTGTGCCATTGTGCTCATGTGAATACAGCGTCAATGACAGAATACTTCCGTTTGAGTTTGCGAGACGCAGGTAGGGGATGCACTTTTTATGAACCTCCCTGGTTTACTTTTAAGTTGTGAAGTGTGTTTCTGTGCTTGTGTCTACATTTTCTGTGTTTCTTTTTCTTTAATTTTTTAAAATTACCACGCTCATATCTTCTTGTTTGAATCACTGAGATCATGAGCGCGGAAGTGAATGGAGCTCTGTTCACTCTTGGTCAATGCTGAGGCTGCCTATTCATGGATAAAACAAGTAGGTCTGATAAAAAAAGGGTTCTTTTGCCAGCAGAAAAACGGTTTAAAACAAGCCAGCAAAATAACACTGGCAGAGGCTTGTCTGATAAAGTCCTAAATAACAAATGTAGAATATTGAGAAATATTATTGTGCAAAAGCTTTTCATTAAAATCCTATTGTTAGTACCAATTAAATTAAAACTATTGAACCAATTACCTATATTTTGAGTTGGTGGGCCTGCTTTAATTGTGACTAATAAAAGGATTTAGGAAGGGGGCTTCTCCAAATTCCACCTGCATTTCTGTCCCACCCCTACCCCCTTTGATAGTGAGACATTGTTCTCTTTCATCCCATGTGGATGTCCGTACACTTTTTCTGTATGCACTTTCCAGAATATGTACATTTGTTTAAGTAGTTTTACTAATTAGATCATTTAGACATTGTCCCCTGCCTAAACTGTGTTTGTATCTTTTTTCCAACTGCATGCATTTTTAGCCATCTGCAGTTTTGAAATGCGTGCCTGAATTCGTGTCCATTTTATATCTTTCAAAAAGATATAAGTCATTTCTCACCCCTATTCTGCTTGAAGCTGTTGCCTTACTCTGGTAGCTCATTACTCTCATGCTGGTGGAAAGATGAATCCATTCCACTGGGCTTGTTTATACTACACACTTATGGCAATATGATTCCACTTTAACTGGCATAAAGTCATCCTATGGAATCCTGAGATCTGCTGTTTGATATTGCTTGCCATCAAGATGGCTTCAATTTATGGCAGCCCTGTGAATGAGAGACCTCCAAGATCCCTGGGTGTTGTCTAGACGGTGAAAAAACTCCTCACAGAAAGCTAGGGGAATGAATACCTTTTAGCTTTAGTCAATCCTGCAGGGATTTGCCTTACTCAAAAGGAAGGGGGGGGCAAAAACTCCATGTATTGTGCAATAACAGCCATCATGGGGTTTTTTTTTGCAAAGTTTTTTAAAAAATACACAGAAATTCATATTCCCACCCATTTGGACAACCAATTCAATGCAGGGCACATTCCAAAAGGCCAAACGTGATTGGTTGGAGGTGCACGGGAGCAGGCTTGCTGGTGGGGAAGTGGACAGAACTGCCATTGTTGATTTTCACGCTATCGATCATGCATGATTTTGGAGCTGTAAAGCAATCCCCTCAGTTTTTTTTTAAAGCAGAAGATTGCTCTTTGGTGTGTTGGATTTAATATGGGGCGGGAAACCTGCAACAGTGGGAACTTTGGGGGAATAATAATGTGAGTAATTCACTCACAGCCACCATTTTTTTTTTTTTTTTTTTTTTTTTTTTGCGGGCATGCTCCATGTGAACTTCAAAATGGATAACTTCCCATACCAGTAGTCTTGAGAAAAAAATCTTGGAGACAAATGAATGCTGCTGTGATGGTGACTTAATGCGCTTAAGTGAGCATTATCCATCTGTTGGGCATGCTTTGATTGTGTATTCTTGCATGGCAGGAGGTTGGACTGGTTGGCCCTTGTAGTCTCTTCCAGTCTATGATTCTATGATACTATTCCTTGCCTATGAAAACCCTATGAAATTCATGGGGTCGCTGTAAGTTGACAGGTGACTTGAAGGCACATACACGCATGAACACATCCTAATTCCTGAGAACATTTTGTGGATGTATAAAGAACCTTGAATAGATCCTTTGGACTAAAGTCCAGAGTGGAGTCATCCTCTCTTGACATGAAAATGATAGAGTCTCTGCTATGTATGCATAGCTGGCTTGTCAGACATTTAACAGATATGTCTATTCTTTTGAAACACATGATTTTTCCTCCTTCAGAAATCTAGCATGTGAGAAAAAGCAGCCAAGTTCAAAGGCAAAGCTGTTCTCTTGCATCCCATACCACCTTCTCTGTGCCATTTTTATAACCGAAGGAGGGAAGAAATGTCATTTTGACTATTTGTTCCAACTGTGTAGGTGTTGCACACCAACCTGTTCAGGAATGGGCATTTAAACAAAATAAGGTATTGTAACAATAGATGCTCTCCCCCCACACTGCCCCTCGTAACAACATTAAACATGGCTATGGTGGTTTAAAAGTCTCATGTACAGCAAATTGCCTTTTGAAATTAATTTCAGGGATATTAATTTTCACTAAGCACATAATTATTTTTTTTATTCAAGAGATGGTAGTGTCACCAGTAATTACCTGACTGGAGCCAGCAGAATTGGGATTTCACATAACAGTGTGAATTACATAGCCACTTGCAAAGAAATTGAGGTACATGCAGGACTGTAGTGCAGGGGATGAGGGCGTTGGCCACCAAATAAGAATTCTCCTCCCCCATTAAATATTCATTCCATTCCTAATTTATAGAACTGTAGTATTTGAAAATTTCAGCTGAACATGTAGATATATAGTTTAGGCATTGAGGGTGGGAGCAGGCAGGCAAAGTGACCAAGGGAATATGAACATAGCAAATAGAAGGGTTCTAGGTATGAACATTTTTCAATAGCTCACTCTTTGCAATTCTAGAAAATTGGGGACTAAAGAAAAAACATCTTACTAGGGGGACAATGCTGTCATTTCACACACCCCAGTAGCTGTACCCCTAGGGGCACCAAATATTCTTTAACAAATCTCTCAGGTTTTGAATACCCCTACTCCATAAGAACAATGACTGGTATTCAGTATTGCAATTATGGTTTTATAACCTAGGGCTCAGCTAGACTGGAGAATTAATTGTGGAAAGTAGCACATTAACTCACCAATGCAGCAGTGTTCATTTGTCTTCACGATGCACTTGCAAGATTGCTGGCATGGGGAGCTGTGTTTAAAGTTCACATGGAGCATGTCCGCGAATAAAGATGGTGGCTACGAGTGAATTACTCATGTCGTTATTCTCCAAAAGCTCCTGCTATTTCCCCTCTCCCTCCTTGTTAAATCAGAGATGTAGAAGAGCAATCTTCTGTTTAAAAATGTTTGGGTTTTTTTTTTTCTTTGCTGCTTGAAAATAGCACACGATCGCTTTCCTGAAAATCAACAATGGCGGTTCTGGCCACTTCGTTGCCGGCAAGCCCGCCCCCACGCATGTCCAACCAATCATGTTTTGACTTCCAGGATGTGCCCAAATTCAAATGAATTATTCAAACAGGATGAAATGTGCATTTCTGCCTATTTTTTTTTTTTAAAAAAAAACTTCACAAGAAACAACAAAGGTTGTTATTGCAAGTACTTGTAGTTTTGGCCCCTGCTCCTTTTAAATATGGTGAATCCTGGTGGGAGCTCAGTCTAGACAAAAGGCATTCTCCTTGCATTCCATGATTTTTTTCATCATCTAAACAATCCCCTGGAGAAGATACTGGCAGAGAAATGGAAGCAGCACAGAGTGAGGACGACGTCAGATCAGAGAAGGAAGGGGGCATGCGAAATGGAGCTCTGCTCCCAGAAGAGCCCTGTTTCTCTCCTGATTTCTCAGGGGAATAATTTCCCCATGTGAAAATTTCCTTAAGGCGCATTGGGGGGAATTGAACCAGGAGATATTACTTAGTTTCATCTCCTTAACTAAGTAACTGATGTAGAGTAGAATCATAGAATCATAGAGTTGGAAGAGACCACAAGGGCCATCCAGTCCAACCCCCTGCCATGCAGGAACACACAATCAAAGCACTCCCAACAGATGGTCATCCAGCCTCTGCTTAAAACCCCTCAAAGAAGGAGACTTCACCACACTACGAGGCAGTGTATTCCAGTTCTGAACAGCTCTTACTGTCAGGAAGTTCTTCCTAATGTTTAGGTGGAAACTCTTTCCTTGTAGTTTGAACCCATTATTGGCAAATAACGGTATCTTCAGTTTAAGTGTGCACCTATGTTCCTGTTTGATCTATGTGCAAATTTCCCCTCAAAATTTCCCACCCTGTTTGGGGGAAGAGAAATAAGGGAGGCATTTAACCAAATTTCTTAGGCAAGAGAAGAAATAATGTAACCGTTTCTCAACAATAGGGGCTTCCATTAGCAGACATATTAGCACAGCTTTGTTCTTTCCACTCCTTGCAAGTTTTTATTCTTGGTTCTTCTGAAAAAAAAAAAAATCCCATGCCAAGGGCATGATTACTTAATGCAGAGGAGGAGATGGACAGGGTGAAGAAGATGAAAAACAAGCGACTCACCCAGAAGGTGTTGCAAGTGTGGAAGACTGACCTTTGAATTTTATGAGTAGAATGGAGTAGCCTCATTCAGGTCCTTTTTAACAGCTCTGAAATAATGTTGGGCTTTCTACATTTGGCAAACTGTGTATGTGTTTTCTCAGTCTTGCAGATGGGTTGTAGTTAAACAACCATGCTTGATTTATAAACCAAGTTTGCAATTGTATTCCAATGGTGGCTAGTCAATAGGCCAGTCTCTCTCTCTCTTGCTTTTCTTCGCAAACGAAGATTCAGGAAGGATTCATCCTGCGCTTTCTGCAAGCGCGCTGATGACTAAAAAGGCCAATCTGAGATAAACAAGTCCAGTTGCAGAAAGCACAGCAGAAGGTCTCCTTGGGTGATGTTTCCAGGTTGTGATTCTTTCTGCGTTGTCATTTCTCTTCAAGACTTGTTCGGCGTGAGTTCTCAAATAAGGCTGCAGCATTGTGGATAGTGCGTCTCCATGTCTCCCGATGTGAGGCCAGGGCGGACCATTGTTGGTGATCAATTTGGCCGAGCCTGAGATGTTGTTTCAGGGAGTCCTTCTGTCACTTTTTTGGAGTGCCCTTTCTTATGCTGACCTGTGGCGAGTTCACCGTAGAGTACTATTTTTGTGTCAATAGTGTGGTAAATCCAGTCCTGGTTTCAGCCAGCCTTTATAGGAGCTATCCAAAATGCTGACACCAGTCTCCCAAAGAGATGCAGCCCCTGGGATGGTTCCTTTCAAGTTCAGACTAAAACCTGGAGTGGATTCATGTTTCACTAGCCCTAATGCAAGGATATTTCAAGATTTTCTCCTGTTTTCTTTCTTTCTTTCTTTCTTTCTTTCTTTCTTTCTTTCTTTCTTTCTTTCTTACAAAAAATTGTTTGTCTCTTAGATTTTTCTTGGGTTTTTCCCGGGCTGTGAAGCCATGTTCTGGAATAGTTTCTTTCTGATGTTTCTCCTGCATCTGTGGCTGGCATCTTCAGAGAATGGTTGGGTAGGAGTGTGTGGAGTTTTTATACATATATATATATATATATATATAGTGAACCCCCTGTTGAGGAGTATATGTAAATTTGTGTAATTGAATGGTTAGTTCCTGGGTATAAAAATGCAAGGGTTGTTAGTGTCTGTTTGGCTAATGGTTGGTTGATGGACCATTATCTCCTGGAAAGTTTGTCTCTTATTTGTGCCTTTTGTCTGCATTCTTGAGCAGGGAAAATTTCTGGAAGAGAAATTTGGGCCCAGTTTTAAATTACATTAATGCATTGACTATTTTTGACTGGAATCCTGTTGATGTTTATGTACTACAGTACTTCCTTGAGTTCTGTGGACCCACATATACACTAATATTGCAAACACAGTACTGTACAACATTTTAAACATTTTGCAGATTTATATAAACTTTTAAACACCATAGAAGACAGCAAAACTATGGGATATTTTATACTGAACCCAACACATGTAATGTCTCCATGCACCCCAGAAAGTATCAGTGCAGGAGTTGCTTAAAAAAATCTTGCTGCTCACTCATTATTGTAGGCCATCTCAAAGCCCTAAATGAAAATTCAAAAGAGATACAAATAATACAAAGTCCACTATAAGGAATTTACCTCTCCATGTTTTCCTAAAGTCATAGATTAAAATTGCATTACCTAATTCAAAATGAGAAAGAACTGAATTCTTATCCCTGGCAAACACAGCTCCTCTCCTCTCCCTCTGTTTCTGGAGTGAACTAGCAAGTTCCACCTCATGTTTTAAGGTTTCCCCACCCACTGTGCTGAACCAATAATTCACGGGAGTTAGATTTACATGTATACAAATTGCCATACATTGTACTATTCTTCACCATTTGATTCACAGTTGCATAAATCGAGTTCTACAAGTGTAATAATTGCACATACAGTTGCATATCCTTGGTTGGTGCATAACTATTGTCAGCGCCTTCAACGTACCATTGTTTCACTGGGATTGTGGAAACAGCCCCAAGATAACCATGGATATCTGAAACAGTGAATAATAGAGAACCCTATTTTTTTTCCAATAAGACAAATGTCAGAGGTTGACCATAAAATTGCATTGGAGGACCTAGAAATGCCTAGGGAGAACATATTTTTTCGATTGTGGATAAGTGAAACCGTGGATACCAAATATATGCATATGGGGGTTGACCTGTATTCAGAAGTATTTAGCAAATTTACATGAGTGCAGATATACACTATGGAAGCATGATGTAGGATCTCAGCTGTAATGTTTTATGATTTCAAGTTCTCCCAGGGTAAACTCATCCCATACAAACTACAGTACTTCCAACCATGTAACATTGTGTCAACAGGATTCTTATGACATTTTAAACATTAAAGACAAGATCCTTTATACTTTTGTTGTTATTGTGTGCATTCAAGTCATTTTGTACTTAAGGCGCCCCCAAAGGCAAATCTGTCACAGGGTTTTCATGGCAAAATTTGCTCAGAGGGGGATTTGCCATTGCCTTCCACTGAGGCTGAGAGAATGTAACTTGCCCAAGGTCACATAATTGGGTTTCCACAGCTGAGTAGGGATTCAGACCCTGGTAGACCAGAGTCCTGGTCCAGTATTCAAGCCACTAGCTTAAATATATGTCAGTGTAGTTGCGGTGGATCTCACAGGCCTTGAGCTTGTCCATTGTGTAAGCCACCAAGTCCAAATTGTGAGAGTGGACTGTTCCCGTGCTTGTTCAGTGACTGGCTGCACTATGTACTGTATTTAGCCATAACTATTTTTATGCTAATGTATTGCTCCAACTGGATTCCATCATTTGAGATTTATTGTAATATACAGTACAACCCCTGTATCTGCAGGGGAAATGTTCCAGAACTTCCTGTGGATACGTGAAATTGTGGGTAATAACAAAAGTTCTATTTTTGCGCTTGGAGCAAAAATAGAGTGTTCACTATCCCCAACTCCACTCATCTGCTGCCCCATGGAGGGGAGGGTGGCTGATGCTCCTCTTCTTCATCACCCAGGAGAACAGGGGTAGCTTCTCCCCTCTCCCTGGCAATGAAGGTCTGGTGGATGTTTTTTGTTCCTGAGAAGACAGTGGGGTGGATCCTCCCCAGTGAGAAACTGCTTGCTCTGTTTCATCACCTGGCAGAAGGGGAAGGTGATGGTAAGGCTTCTCCCTGGTGATGAAGCACTTTCTGTGTTTCATCGCCTGGGAGAAGGTGATGGTGTGGAGTGGCTTCTTCCCAGCAATGAAATGCTTGCTGTGTTTTGTCACCTAGGAAAGTCAGGGAGGCTTCTCCCTGGCGATGAAGCAACAACATCAAGGGCAATTGTTCCTGCTTCCGCTCCCAAAGCCTGAGGCTGATGTGTGAACAGCGGATAAGTGAAACCACATATATGGGATTTGTGGATATGGGAGTCTTACTGCATGTGTCTGTGGAGCCTGTTTAATGAGAAGCATGAAATGTATTCATTAGAATGAGGATGCGTATCCTCTTAGGTAGCATACTGAAAATAGCCAAGTGATACAGTGAGGAAAAAAGTGTAATTGCTGGTTCCCAAAAGCTATGAAATACAAGAGGCCTGTCCTGAGGCATTTTTGTACAAATTTCAGAGAGAGAAGTTAAGCACAGAGAGCACTCACAGGAGAAGTAATTGGAGATAACGCATCCTTCTAGCTTTGCTATACTAATTTAAACCTTCCAGTGGGAGAGTCACCTTGATCTCAATTGAGTCCTGAATAAACACAAGCAAAGCTAATGAGGAACTCTAGTTCAACAATTTCACACTGCCTCCTTGTCAGTTCCTTCTCTTGAAGAATGGTGTGTTTTCGGTTAGCAAATTAAAATCTGGGCTATCAGAAGATGGATTTGAAGGTTTCTGTTTGAGCAAAACTTTCAAGGTATTTGAGAGAGAGTGTGAGGAAAAAGAGAAGTATTGTATAGTACAAAGCTTCATAAACTGTGGGTCATGACCCCATATGGGGTTGCGTAATTGAAGTGGGGTTCGTGAAAAATTTGGCAACAGTAAAAGGATCTGTATGTCTATTTTATATACCTATATACCTAGGGTCATGAGTAGATTTTTTTTTAAAGCCCTGGTACAGTACAGTATAGTGAAATTATTTCTTCTTCTTCTTCTTCTTCTTCTTCTTCTTCTTCTTCTTCTATTTATTTATTTATAACCTGCTTTTTTCCAAAGGCTGGGACCCAAAGCGGCTCACAGTTTTTTTAAAAATTAACAATTAACAGTTAAAACATACAGAAAGTACACATTAAAACAGAATTAAACTAATTACAACACTAAAACATCAAAATATTTTAAAGAATAAGATATACAGTACTTAAAAGTATTAAAAACTTTTTTTAAAAGCTTTTAAACACCTCAACAAAACCACAGAGCAGCACTCTCACAGCCTGTTCTTTAAAAAGCCTGCCTGAATAAAAATGTTTTGGGCTGCCGCTGGAGGGCAACAGGGAGGGGGCCAATCTGTCCTCCCTGGGGAGGGAGTTCCAGAGTCTAGGGGCTACCACTGAAAAGAACCTCTCTCGTGTCCCCACCAACCATACTTGAGATGGTGGTGGGACTAAGAGAAGGGTCTCTCCCGATGATCTCAGGGCCTGGGCCAGTTCATAGAGGTGGGTATCAGCACATATGCAGCCTTCCAGGGATTAGTCATGTTAGTCAAATACCGGGGGTGGGGGACCCAGACTTGTGGCATTTTAAGTTTTATTTGCCATAAGCATTTGTGGATTGCAGCCCATTTCCTCAGATGCAATCATGTTTGACAAAATGAGCTAGAGTCCATGAAAGCTTATGCCAAATAAAACTTCTCGGCCTTTAAGGTGCCACTAGACTTTGTTGTTTCCCCAGCCTTGGCATTCTTTGTCCTTTCTCCAGCCTTGGAATTCCTGTTTATCCAGGAAACACATTCAGGAGTAGCTGTGTTGGCCATGCCTGGTTTATCCAAGCATTCTAAAGAATCATGACTCTGTTGGTAGTTCTTTGCAGTAAGTGTGAACTCCTCCTACACTACAGGCTATTGTAGTGAGACACCTTTCCAGCCTCTCTTTGCAAGCCCCTGCAAATCTGTCTTTTGAAAAATCATCCTGTAACATAAGCACCTAATGCTCTTTGGTGCCTGTTCTCTTGGTGCTCCGATGCACCACATATAAAGGTTTCTGGTTGTTGTTGCTGTTTTTTTTGAAAAAAAGCAAAATCTCCAGAAACATCTGGCCCTTTTTGTCTCTGATCTTCTTTGGAAAGAAAATATTTGGGTTTCTTGTTTGCAAAGATATGCGGCAGCTTGCCCTTATGTGCTCCAGTCTGTTCACTAAGTACTGGTTGACAGAGATTGTGTTCATTGCCTTTTTTGAATGTGTTCTTAGTTCTTGGTGCAAGCAGTACCAGACTGCTAGCCTGTCACTACCTTCTGGCTGGCTTTTAAAATTGCTAAGGTTGCAAGATCTTGTTTTTGAAAGAAAGGCAATGGCATTCTGTAGTTAGAGGAATCAATTAGCTGATTAAGGGGGTGGGGGGTTTGAATCAAGACAGCAGAGTATTTAATGCAGGAGTGGAGAATGTGTAGCCTGTGGGCCATGTGCAGTCCCCAAGACCATTTTTGTGGGTCCCCGAACCCTCCCATCACCCTTCAAAGTTTTGAAAACAAGTTTTTATAAAAATTGACCCCAGATGCTAAAGGTGTTGGTGACAATTTCACTGCATTTTTGCATTCCTGGGCCATTTAAAGTGCATCTCCTAAGCTACAAATTGCCCCTTAAAACTTGTAAAATTTCCCCCCATAACACCTAGGGAGCACTGGAGGGCATTTGGGGACAATAAATAAATAAATAAATAAATAACTTTTTTTCAGGAGTTGGGGTGGTGAAGTGCATTCATCCAAGGTCCAAAAAGGGGGGCAAGTGTATCTGCCTAGCCCTGACAGTTGTCCATCAGTGGTTTAATTAGACATTTGTTTATTTTGGGAACAGCCTAGAAAAGTTACTTTTTGTGCTATAGCTCCCAGAATCCTCCAGCCAGTCAGGTCTGTGGATAAGGAGTACAGTATACTTTATAGATGCCTTTAACCTTTCCTCTTTTTCTTTGCTACTACTGTTTTCTTGCTACTCGTAACACCAAATAATTTTTTTTCACTTGATATGGCACGCAATTCTTGGCACACAAAATTTCCTCATTTACTGCAACATAGAAATAATGAACCCCACAGTAGGAAAAGTGTCTGGCTGTTGGAACCCTCTTCTATTGTCCCTTGTCAAACCACAGCTAAGGAAAAAACAAACAAACACCAAACCTCTTGTTTGTTAACCATTGCCTCTGTTAACCATTGCTTTCAGCATTGAAGGAAAGGTACATTTAACCTAGAGAGGAGAAAATAGAGAGGTGGCGTGATAGTGGCCTTCAAGTATCTGAAGGGCTCTCATATGGAAAATGGGGAAGCTTCTTTTCTGCTCCTCCAGAAAGTAGGCCTTAAACCAATGCTTTCAAATTACAATGGGTCCTTGGTATCCACTGCGATTTGGTTCCAGAACCCTCAGTGGATACCCAAATCCGTGGATGCTCAAGTCCCATTATATTCAATGACATAGTAAAATGCTGTCCCTTTATATAAAATGGTGAACAGCAGTTTGCTTTCTGGGGAAAAAAACTGGAATATTTTCAAGCTGTGGATGGTTGAATTTGTGAATAAAGAATCCGTGAATACAGAGGGCTGACTATATAAGAAAGAAAATTTGGACTAAATATTAGGAGGAACTTAGGGAGCTGAGCATGTTTTGCTTGGAGAAGACTGAATAATGGTATGACGATCATTTATACTGGTAAATATCTGAAGCCCAGTTTAAGGAATTTTGGGGCCCCTGCAATGCTTTATTTTGGTGGGGCTATATGTTTATCTCAGGTCAATGTAACCTAACCTAACCTATTCACAGTACAGGATATTCAGATTATTACTAATAATGTTTTTGCAGGAGGAGGGTTATGATGCCCCCCCCCCCACAATGGCGACTCCCCCCTGTGGCTGCAGGTGCTTCATGGCCCTTAAACCAGCCCTGATCTGAAAGGATGTCATGTAGAAGATGGAGCCAGCTTGTTTTCTACTGGTCCAGAGAGTAGAGCATATACTAATGGATTCTAGTTAGGAAAGGGATTCCCATAAGATTGGGAAGAACTGTCACAAGAGTGAAGTTTATGCATAGCAGATGGTCCCAATTAGCAAGAAATTTGAGCAAGGAATCAGGAAAAAAAAACCTCAAGGTTTATTTCTGCTGCAGAAAAAATGGTGTGCACTTTGATTGATCCAAAGTGAGAGGACAAGATGGTTTCAGAACCTAGCTTATATACAGTACTCTCTAAGTTTCTTTTTTCCCTAGCGAAGAGCATGGAAAGGATATTAACACCTCAGATCAAAGCACATCCTTTCTAGCAATGTTCCTTGGACCTGGCTTTCTTTGTTCTGAATCAGTTTATCACAGCCAATAGCCTGTTCACAGAGTAAGACATTGAATTAACAGGAACTTTTGGGATTGTTATCAAAGTTAAACAGGCATTTTAATTAACCAAGGGAGCTCCTTTTTCATCTATACATTAAAACAAACAGGATGGAGACAGAGGGTGAGAATCAAAGGTTCTCTATAGCCTATGTCAGTGGTTCTTAACCTGTGGTCCGGGGACCCCCAGGGGATGGCGATATCCTCACAGGGAGTCCAGGAAGGCTTGCACACTGCTTGGCCCACCTCCTCCCTGCAGTAGAGTGGCCATGTGACAGGAGCCAAGGCAAAGGCTGGCTGGCTGGCTTGGACTGCACATTGCCGTTCAATCTGCTCCAGCCACAAACTTGCAGGAAGAAGCAGGAGAAAAGTCTTCCCTCCCCCTCCAGTGCCTCTGAGGAAAGGTTTAATGGATGGTGTAATTGTATTATTACTATTATAAAGCATTTTGTGTTGTTGTTGTTGTTAGGGTTTTAAACCTTGAGTTAAGACCTGTGGCTCCACAGCAACAAAAGATATTTAAAGGGGGCCCCTGGTAAAGAAAAGGTTAAGAACCACTGACCTATGTGACTCTTTTGCTTCCAGATAATGGAGCTCTTAGGCTTATGAGTTCATCTTGGGGACAGGGAATTTGAGGGCTTCATTCAACTTACTATTTTTATCACAGACCTTCTCAATTGTTAGAGCTCTTTGAAAGTGGAGTAGACTGCCTCAGAGGGTGGTGAACTCTCCTTTTTTGGAGGTCTTTAAACAGAAGTTGGATGGTCATGTTTTGGGAATGCTTTAGTTGTGCCTTCCTGCATTGCAGGGGGCTGGAATACATGGCTCTTATGGTTCTATGATTCCTGATGACGTAGCATCCAATTGTCCCAGTTTGGCAGGGACAGTCCTAATTAATCCTCAGCTGTTCCACTTTTTCAATGGCTTTTAAAATGTCCCAGATTCTTTCTCCTCCTCCACTCTGTCTTCAGCTTACCGCAAACTGAGCTGAAAGTACAAACTATTGCACTCAATTAACTCAGCAGGGAAGAGATGGTAAAAGAGGAGGGATGGAATCTTGCCTTTCCCAGTAGGCTCAGGCAAAAGCATAGTCTGCAGCCTCTCCTAGCTTGTGTGTTTTTCCTCATTGATAACTTTTGCCAACTTGACCATACTCTGATGTTGCTTGGCCACCCATTTCCTAGTTTTCATCTGTGAAATGGTGGAGTGTATGTGGTGGGAAGAATGGTTTAATAGTGGCATGGACTATGTTAGAATGTGTTGGACTCAACTTAAGTGCAGGTTTTTTAAAGGGACATTGAATGGTCACTGGTCAGGGATGCTTTTTCCATAGTTTCCTATATTGGCAGCAGGCTGGAAGGTGGAGAGAATATGGACTTCAAAGCACCTAAAACACGAAAACAGAGGGAAGTGATAATAAACTAAACCATTTACTTCTGGTAACACCCCCAAATTTCTGCATATCCAAATTGGGTATTGTCTTCCCCCCCCCTCGATTAAAGCTCATTCTATATTGATTTTTAAAAATACTCCACTAACACTTTAGTGGTAGGGTGGGGAAACCTTTGAAACCCATTTGTACTGTCAAAAGTCATCCCTAGGACACACGACTGATGGCACAGTTTCTTGGCATGTTTAATTTTAACTAAGCCCCTGCAAAGGCAGGTTTACAGTTGAACATTAAGAAAACAAGAATAATGACCACAAATGATTTATATAACTTCAAAGTAGATGATGAAGACATTGAAATATTTCAAGACTTTCCATACCTTGAGTCAGTCTATAATCAGATTGGAGACCACAGTCAAGAAATCAGAAGACTAGAGGGCCAGCTATGAAGAAACTAGACAGGATCCTGAGGTCTAAAAATATATAATTCAATACTAAAGTTAGGATTGTCTGTGCTGTTGTATTTCCATTTTCTAAGTATAATGGTGAAAGTTGATAGGAAGAAAATAAACTGTTGGGAAATGTGGTGCTAGAGAAGAGTTCTATGAACACCGTGGACTACTACAAGGATAAATAAATCCTTTGCTGTTCTAGAGACTAGAACATGGAACAATGTATGCAAACTCCAGGAACAGAGATTCCACCTCAACATTAGGAGGAACTTTCTGACAGTAAGAGCTGTTCAGCAGTGGAACACACTCCCTCAAAGCGTGGTAGGGTCTCCTTCCTTGGAGGCCTTTAAACAGAGGCTGGATGGCCATCTGTCAGGGATGCTTTGATCGTGATTTCTTGCATGGCAGGGGGTTGGACTGGATAGCCCTTGTGGTCTCTTCCAACTCTACAATTCTATGATTCTATGAAATGGGTTCTAGAGCAAATCGGGGGGCTTAAATACCATAAAGGCCAGAACCCATCTTATCTTGGAAGCTAAGCAGGGTCAACCCTGGTTAGTACTTTAGTGGGAAACAGTCAACAAATACCAGGTGCTTAGGCTATATTTTAGAGGAAGGAACTAGCAAAACCACCTCTGAGTATGCCTTGCCTATGAAAACCCTATGAAATTAATGGGGTCCCCATAAGTCAACGGGCAACCTGAAAGCACATACACATATACAACTTCTTTGATAACTTTTCTTTTTAAAAAATGGAAGTATCTCCGAGACATTATTGAAACTTTAAAAAATGAGAAATATATTTCTGAGTATTCAGGCATGATACCATAAATCTGACATTCATAAATGTTTAGCTTTAGAAAATTAGGGCTACACAAAGTACAGCTTATCAAAGAAAGACTTAATAGGACTCCTACTGACTGACATGAATTTAAAATAAAAGGTAAAATTGATGTAAAATAAACATTATTCCCACTCTGTCATCAGGTTTTAAAATGTAAAAATAGCCACAGAAAAGAAGAAATCCACAGGGGGGGAAATTACAGGTCTTTTAATAGGAAATGTTATTGAAATAATTTCATGACTGTTATGTTTTTTTTGGCATTATTTTAAATCCAAAGGGAGGCAGTTAAGACAAGCGAAAATAAAATTTATTTTCAAAGTAAATTTTAACTGTGGCAATTTCCCAAACCAGGCCCACATTTTATCTGCTGCACACACTCCTCATACCACCATTTGTTGATCAATGGAAAGCAGGATGGCCATCCGTTGGGAGTGATTTGATTGGGTATTCCTGCATGGCAGGGGGTTGGACTAGATGGCCCTTGTGGTCTCTTCCAACTCTATGACTCTATGATTTAGGTGAAGCACAGAGAAGCATCCAGCTATGTTCCTGTATGTCAGGATCAGTACCTGACATTGTCTGTTCCTGCCATTTTTTGTATTGTTCTGTAACCTTGCTGCTAATTGTGTTTTCATTTTTTTGTGGTTGTTAATGAGTGTTTTATAGCAACGGTGCGAAAGGGAGTATAATGGTCACTGTGGGAATGGTGAGATAAGCTGGCAGCTGCAGAGGCAGCCTGGACAGGGAAGAGGATGGACGGTTGTGTGGGAAGAGGGGATCAGGGGATGATGGATAGATAGCCGATGGTATTGTAGCCCACCAGATTTCATAGATTGCAGTATGCTTTCATTATACTGTCTGCCCTCTGAGTTTCAATTCTGAGCAACAGCCTTGTATGATATCCTTCTTGGATTTCTGTGCAAAATAGAGTTTTCTGAGTAACTCTGAAACTGCTGGCCACTACATCTGGAATGCAAGCACACGACAGTGTACTGGATGCATAGCAATAACAGCATCCACTGGGACTTCCAGAGGACACCCATGAGATTCAGGAGGATGCTTGTTTGTGTGTGTCCAGCTACAGAAACATAGATAGATACTTCTCTGCTGCTCTATCTGCTCTCCATCAGCCAGTAAATTTCTATGTTGTTGGGCAGGCCATGCAGCAGATAAAAATGGCTTGGGCTAATGAGTAGGAGATGTGTTGCTGAATTTTAAAGTGCCCATGTGAAACTTTACAATATTTCTCTTCTGCGGGATCTTAGCCAATGTGTGCAATTTAAAGCATGGACAAGAACATGGACACCTTTTTGGGGGGTGGGTGGAATAAAAATGGACTGATCCTTTAAAAAAACACCAATAAAACTTGATGGCACTAGGCAGAGACTGGAAGTGGAGTTGGGAAAGGGAGGATGTTGCTAATGTACATGTGCCATTTCTATTCAGAGTTCCTTTTTAGTAAAGTAGTACTTCTGTGACATTGCCTCCACTCAGCGTCCATCAGATCCTTCTTTGGGGATGTTACACTTTTCCATATTGACCAATAGCTTTTCAGCAATCAGCTCCCCCAGCTGCCATGTATACAGAACATGGGACAATTCATTAACGAGGATTAAGCTTGTAAAGTATATGATCTCATTAGCCTCTTGGCCGGATCCTTCCATTAGAGAGTGTCGGTTCTAGCTACATTATTAAATTTGGCCATGTACGTCCTCATTAATTACACTGAACTAGGACTAATTTGGAAAGGATATCATGCTTCACTTTGGAAGATATTGTGATAAAACAGTGGGATATTAATTTGATAGAAGCCCATTGAGAAGCTTCTTGGTTAATTCCTGGTGTAATTCTTAATTATCTGCAAGGATTTCTTAGCCTCACATGCAGAATGGCTCCATTGCTCTTCCAAAGAGTGAAAAGCAGTTTGTGTGTGTGTGTATGTGTGTATCTGTATATCTAATAGAACAGCTGTCAATCTGTTTTGGATTCTTTCATGGACCATCTGTTTGTAACTTTGAAGAGTGACAAGTCTGTCTCAAAGATGAAACAATACGATTACAGATTGTTCCAGGGATGTTCGTTTGTGTTTTTTAAAAATCAACAACACAAATTGGAAAATTAAATAAATAAGCCTCATTTCATTTCATTCCTTTTCATATCAAACCAAAGGGAAGTGAAATGAATGAAATAAGAAATTAAGGTTTGTTATGTTCATTAATTTTCTATTGCTTTTCAATGGAGGCCTTGCTATGTGTAGGCTGAAACTACCTATACAGTTCAAAGAAAGGACACAGAAAAATTGGGGAGCAGTGAAATTGACACGTAATAAATGGGAGCTTATAAAATGGCAACTCTTTGTCCCAACAGCTTGCAAAATTGGGCAGGAAGGATTCCCTGGGAAGTAATAAGAAGTATGTAAATCTCATGCCAAGGGCAGGTAAAACACCCAAGTTACTGGCCGAAGAAGAATCTTCACGTCTCTCATTTCAGACCAATGGGGAAATGGAAATGAATGAACTCATAACAAACAAAACATTGAATGAATGCTAGGTCAAACCAATAGGGAAAAAGGAAATGTTGAAGAAGGAAGTGGATGGAAAAATAAAAGACTGGTTTATTGAACATCACATCCAAAGGCTGCCACAGTACCCATCTGTAGGTCAGCTGTCTGTGTGGCTGAGTTGTGTGACTGTTGTTATTGTGTGCCTTCAAGTTGTTTCTGATATATGGCAGCCCTAAGGCAAAACCAGAATGGGGTTTTCTTAGCAAAATGTGTTCAGAGAGGGTTTGACTCCATTGCCTTCCTCTGAGGCTGAGAGAGTATGACTTGCCCAAGGCTACCCAGTGGATTTTCCATGGTTGAGTGGGGATTCAAACCCTGCTGTCCAGAGTCCTAGGAGATTATCAAACAGTTCCCTAGAAACTGGGACTGTCCCGCTATCCTCCCACTGCTACACTCCCACCCCACTCCTGTCCCTGTAATGATAAAAAAAAAATGTTCAGATACTTACCTTGCCATGTGATCTAGAGTGCTCCCCCTCCCCTTAGCAGTCCAGGCGTGAATGGAGCTGTCACAAAGCTCCTTTCACCTCCTAGAAACCAAATCCCACACGTTCTTGCGAGAGAACGATCGCACGGTTATTTAAAAAATAAAAATACAAAAAAAAAAAGTGACAGCAAGCACAAAAACACAATCTACACTTAAAAAACAACCTGGGGAGGGTAAAAAAGGGTGACACTTACCTGGTTGTTCCAATTGTACCCAGAAGTCTTTGCCACAGACCTCCTGGTGACATCACATGCTGCTGGCATCACGACAGCACAACGGGTCCTCTGTTCATTCACCCATCATTCTGTTATTATAATGGAACCGGCTTCTTATTCATGGCTTAAGCTGTGAATAAGAGGAAGCAGGAGGAACAGAAGCAGAACGGAAACATCACAGGACAAAGACGGCGTCATTTAAAAGGTAAGCCTTTTAGTGATCTCCTGTCATCCCTGTCCTGGGACATTTTCAGTATGTGATAATCTTCCTAGTCTAACACTCAAACCATTACACCATGCTGGCTCTTGGTTTTGTGATACTTGTACATATTTTTTCCTTCTTTATATACCTTATACTGTATTGATTTTCACATGGGACAGCCTTGAGCAAGTAAGATCAACCAAGATCCTATTAGACTTGCAGGATAAATCTCTGTTAGTGTAAATACACCAGAGGTCAATGGGGGCATAGAAAGAATGGCTGCTCCTTCCTTTCCCTGAGTGCAAGGGCAGATAGGCAAGTCATGGGTGCTGCTCACACACACACACACACACTCTGAAAGGCTGCAGAAGTGCAAGCTGGAGCTGTCAGCAGCTCTTGTTCAGCCAAACAAAAATGTTGCACAAGGAGAAACTGAGTACCCCCTTGAACAATGTCTAGTAGTTACGCTTGTCTTACCTTATGTTATTCATTAGTTATTTAAGATATTTCTGTCTCTCCTTCCAGCCAGAGGGCTCCTGAGGTGATGAACAAAGAAAAGCAATTTAAAACAGCAAACATATAAAACATTTTAAAAACACATTAAAATGCCCGTTAAAAGCTGTTTAAAACAGTCTAAAAACCAATCCTAAAGTACAATTTTAAAACAGGTTAAACACAGCAATTTCAAGCTTTAAAAGCCATGCAGAACCTGTCTTTAAAGCTGCCTGACAGAAGCTCAAAAGAGATTGAGCCAGCCTAATTTATGCATAAATCACCAATAGGATTCTAGCTACTAGGTGCCACCAGATTGGAGATTTTACTCTGTAGAGATAGGGGAAATTGAGCTGATGCTGAATCTTTCTAGTCTTGGGAGCTTGTATAGTATCCTTACATTCTTGTTTTCTTTTACTCTCTTGGCCAGTCAGCAAGGAGGGAGGGCATAGCTGCCACAGGGATTATTGATTTGGATCAGCAAGTGGAGAAAACGCCCTGTGACCAACTCTAATGTGGTAACTTCACAGCATGTGGATGGGCTGGGTAACAGTCTTTCTGATTTCTTAGTTTAGTTCTCAGCTATATTTTTAAAGCATAATTTTAACCCTTGAGGTTAGGGAAAAAAGGCTGAAAACAGACAGGGCAGTGAGTCTGCATTGCATCAAATCAGTGGGGAGAGCAATGTGATTTTAATATAGGAATGGGTGACAAAGTGTGTTGGGTTTCATTGTTTATAGGAGCTTGCATGGTTCATTTTCCCTAGACCAAATGCAGAACCAGATGCAATTTGTGGTCAGAAGTCTGCACAGTTTTGAGGTTACAATGCAATTGTTTTAAAATGCATTTCAAAGTGAACATGGAGAAATGTGTACATTTCAAAAACGACCACATTCTTTGCTGAATGGGAGACTATGGACAAATAAGTTGTGGAAAAATAAGCACAAAATGTGTCTATTTTGGAAAAACACACACAGAAGTATTTACAAATTTCCATGAGAAAGAAAACTTTCAATCAGATATAGAATGAAGCAGGGATGAATTTTGAGCTAAAAACTGGATAACCTCAATGAACTCTAGTCTGGCTAATGAGCACATCGTTGCTTTAGAGGATAATAAAAGGAATGTGGGGAATACTGTGGGTGGAGCCCAACAAAGTGACTCCCTGCCCAGAGATATTGATAAGTTGAAATTTGTCCAGAGGAAGGCAACCAAAATGGTAAAAGGTCTGGAAACCATGCCCTATGAAGAGCTGCTTAGGGAGCTGGGTATGTTTACCTTGGAGAAGAGAAGGTTAAGAGGTGACATGGTAGCCATGCTTAAATATTTGAAGGGATGTCACACTGATGATGGAGCAAGCTTGTTTTCTGCTGCTCCAGATACTAGGACATGGAGCAATGGGTTGAAACTACAGGAAAAGAGATTCCACCTAAACGTTAGGAAGACGGTAAGAGCTGTTTCACAATGGAATACTCTGCCTGGGAGTGTGGTGGAGTCTCCTTCTTTAGAGGTTTTTAAAGAGAGGCTGGATGGCCCCCTGTCATGAGTGCTTTGATTGTGTATTCCTGCATGGCAGGGGGTTGAACTGGGTGGCCCTTGTGGTCTATGATTCTATGATTTTAATATGTCCATCCAGATGTTGAACTGCAGTACAGCACTGACTATGCTGGCTAGGACTTATGTGAATTGTGGTCTAATATAGAAGGTTACATGATTCTTTTCTCAGCTGTTGAGGTAGCTGCATAAATGCAGATGGTGGAGTGGAGAGAAGACAGGAATATCCAAGTTGTTCTATAATGCAGTGGTTCTTAACCTTTTGTTTAGAAGGGACCCCCTTTAAATGTCTTTTGTTGCCGCAGAACCCCAAGACTTAATTCAAAATTAAAACTCTAACAATAACACCTGATGATGATACAATGACACCACCCATTAAAACTTTCCTCAGAGGCACTGGAGTGTGTGTGCGAGGGGGGGAGACTTTTCTCTTGCTTCTTCCTGCAAGTTTGTGGCTGGAGCGGATTGAACAGCAATGTGCAGGCCATGCTAGCCAGCCTTTGCCTTGACTCCTGTCACATGGGCTGAGCTGCCTTGAAGCCTTCACAACCCCTCCATGAAGACATCACAGCCCCCTGGGGGTCCACGGACCACAGGTTAGGAAGCACTGCTCTAATGTGATTCCCCCAGGAGGCACCCCCAGTCTCTTCTATGAACTTCATTAAAGAGGCTTATACAAATAACATTTACATCTATTTGAATTTTTAGAGGGGAACAGTGGCATTCCCCCTGATGGCCCTGCCTCTGTTCATCTCCTCCTACAAGAAACTCTGTACTCAACTGGGCAAAAATGATCAAATGATGATGGGTGTTGTGCCCCAAAACAGATAATGGAATGGTACTGGTATTAAGGAGGTATGTGCTAATCACTTCCTGGACACCTCAGCAATGAATCATCCAACCAAACCATCAAGTGACCTGCAGAACCCAAATCCCCAGGAAATGCCCCTTGGAAACCTCTCTTGTCCCACAATGTGAGGTTGACATAAACCCATCAATTCCTATCTCCCAGCCATCTAAGACATTCAGTGGAGTCGTACTTGCCTTTGTTCCTTCTGTGGGAGAATCATTTAGCCATTGTTGGAGCCAAAATGTGCCTTTAAGGCACAAAATGGCTTATAAATACCCAAGCCTAGACAATAGCAAAGTGTGCCACTGTGGACAACCTGGCCACTCTCAGATTCTAGTGAATCTGTTGCACTAACTGCAGAGAACTCCAGGTTAAAGTGAAATAAAATATTTTTATTATAAAATAACACAAGAAGCATTCACACATGCAACACACACTCACAAGAACCACACAATGCTAACAAAGAGTTCAAGGCAGAATGGTTGGATAGAGGAATAGATTCAGGAGATAGGGCAATAGTTACCAGTCTTGATGAGGAGCAAAGTACTCAGACAGAAGTCTGAGGGTGGCACTGAGATGTTCAGGGGGTGCACCAAGAAAGAGAGTGGCCAGGTTGTCCACAGTGGCACACTTTGCTATTGTCTAGGCTTGGGTATTTATAAGCCATTTTGTGCCTTAAAGGCACATTTTGGCTCCAACAATGGCTAAATGATTCTCCCACAGGAGGAACAAAGGCAAGTACGACTCCACTGAATGTCTTAGATGGCTGGGAGATAGGAATTGATGGGTTTATGTCAACCTCACATTGTGGGACAAGAGAGGTTTCCAAGGGGCATTTCCTGGGGATTTGGGTTCTGCAGGTCACTTGATTGTTTGGTTGGATGATTCATTGCTGAGGTGTCTAGGAAGCGATTAGCACATACCTCCTTAATGGTTCTGTTTACGGAGAGCCTCCACATAATCCTCGGTTGGGCTGGTTTTGCTAAAATATTTCTAAGACATCTTCCCAGGTCCTTGTGACCTCCATCTGACCTTTTTTCAGATCTCCCTGGTCTACTAGAACTCTTTGAATGTGTTCAGTATTTCCAATTATGCGATATTACAGGGAGGGGGTTGTAGGGCATGGTAACAAGCTTCCAAAGCAAGAATAAGTAAGGTCATAGGAACAATCAGTGTGATGTTACATCATCCATTTCAGCGCTTAGAAAGTTACTTTTAAGAAGAATGGCTACAGTGGCATGCTGCAATAATTCATAAGTGGGCAATGGCAGGATGGGACTCAGAGCATCATCCTGTTAATCTTCATTCATTCATATGCTGCCTTTCCCCCCAATACCGGAACCCAAGGAAACTCCCAAAAGTTAAACACAATTAGAAATAATTACAAAAACAGAGGTAAAATGTTTAAAGGGTTACTGTTAGAATACAAGCAGACCCCCATATCCACAGATCCAATATCCCTAGTTTCAGTTATCTGCGGTACACAAAATAGGGACACATACCATAGAGTCATGCTGGAAAATTCCTAGAGAAGCATCCTCGTTAGGCATCTTCTGGGTCTTCCAACTCAACTCTATGCTATGTTTTTACCGGAACTCCTTTATTTTGATAGGGTTCGCTGTTTTGATGGGTAGAATTAAAATCATATAAAACATATCCATTAAAAAAGATTTTAAAAATCTGGTGGAAGGTCAGCAGGGAGGGAGCTCCCTAAGGAGGTGTTCCAAAGCTTACACACAGCCACCAAGAAAGCCCTCTCCCACATTCCCACCAAATGAACCTGATAATGGAACTGAAAGAATGGTGTCCTCTAACAATCTTATAATCTCGGTAGGCTCACATAGGAAGACACAGTCCTTCAGATATGGAAGGGAGATAAGGTCTTCCATTATGGGTGTCTTCAAGCGGCATCTATATATATTATTCTCTTAGGTATGTTGCCATTTCCAGTGTGCTGATTGGCCACTTAGGAAACTGACCAACCAATCAAAGCTCTGTTGAGCAGCTAATCAACACACTGTGGGCAGGAACATGTGGGCATTTAAGTCCTTTCTAAACATAGCAGCGGCAGAGGGTGTGTGAGGATCATGGGGGGATGTGGCATGGTGTGTGTGTGTGAGGTGTGTACAGGGCGCGTGGAGGGTGGCATGGGGCACGTAGAGGGTGGCGTGGGTGCGTGGAATGAGGTGCAGGTATGTGGAGGCCGTGGGGATGCCAGGAGGGCAGCACGAGCATGGGGAGGGTGGCACAGGGCAGGTGGATGGTGGCACGGGGTGCATGGAGGGTGGCACGGGGCATGTGGAAGCTGGCACAGGGTGTGTGGAGGGCAGCGGGGCATGAGGAGGGCAGCATGAGCACATGGAGGGTAGCACGTGGAGGGTGGTATGAGGCACATGGAGGGCAGCACGGGGCGCATGGATGGATTGGGGGCACGAGGGCGGCACAGGCACTGGAGGGCAGCACAGGCATGTGGAAGGCAGTACAAGTATGGGGAGGGTGGCATGGGGCACATGGAGGGAGGTGCGGGCACGAGGAGGGTGATGTGGGGGAGCGGCATGTGTACCATGGGCAGTGTAGCGCATGGGGGGAAACACCGGGTATAGCTAGTATCATTATATTTATTCTTCTGAAAAGTGACTTTTCATGCTCTGCCATTTCTTCTCTTAATAGGAAACTGGAGAACTCTCCCATTGCTTGGCCTTAGCAGAACTACTATTGTATTTGTTTATGTTCCAATTTTTCCCCAGTCTGGGACTCAAGGAGGCTTACAACAAAAGTTGAAACCAATACAGTAGTGGGGGAAAACTTCACATCATGCCAAAGTTATAAATATAATTAAACTATGAATAAAATTAAAAAGCAGTTTAAAGCGTAACTAAGAAAAATAAGAACAAAAATAAACAGCACATCACAGGAAAGGCCGTTTCCTTGAGCAGCTAGCTTTCAAAAGGCCATCTGAAACGAGGGCACCACCTACTTATGGAAATATAGCAAGGATGGTGCCAATCAAACCTCTTTAGGAAGGGAATGGCAGAGGCTGGGAGCAGCCAATGAGAAGGTCCTTTCTCAGGTTCCCGCCAGATGTGCCTATAATGCTGGTGGGACAGAGAGAAGGAGCATATGGTTCTTAGCATAACCTGCACCCAAGTTATGGAGAAAATAGTAGGTCATAGTCAGCACTTTGGATTGTGTCCAGAAACAAACCAGCATCCAGTAGAGGTGTTATAACAAGGCAATTGTGTGCTCCCTGCAGCCAGCCCTCGTTACCATTCTGGCTCTAGCTCTTGGAACCAGCACAGTTTATTAGATCAAATGTCTAGATGAAAATTACCCCTGCAGATAGTGGATGTTCTCTGAATGTGTATGTCCCTTTTGTACTCAGCAATTCATCACAGTTCCCAGGGAAACCACTTGTATTATTATTATTTTTTAACGGATGTTCTTGAAAAGATTAGGAATCTCATGAAGGACTCTTGAGAAGCTTTTCCTTGGGTTTTCCTATTAGCACTTTGGTGATTTAATACCTCTCATACTGTGTCAGAACGGCAGGTAAACACAATGTTCACAGCTGAAGTGGAAAGAGCAGGTTGTACAACAAAGTCTGTTTCAGATTACTCATTAGCAGCAAGTCGTTGGAAAAGGCAAGAATGAAATGCTGATGTTCAGCTCCCCTGCTTGGTCCTTAGGGCTTGTATAAATTGCAAAGCTTACAATCAGCGACAGCTGCAGGGTTTAGAGGGTCTTGAGTACAATGCACTGAAGAGGCCAATGTCCCCGAGTAGACCTCTTCTACCAAGCCAGTGTCCTCACTGCCTGCTCTTTGACCAAGAGTTCATCTATACCAGCCAGGATATGCTGGCTCCCCACCAGGATATCCTGTCTCCAGAGCTGGCATGTCCCCGCCCCCAGTGCCCACAGAAAATGGGCCAGAATCCGAACAGGACACCAGCCCATTGCTAAAGCTGTCATCGCTATTTTCTCACTAATGTGAAAGCCAGGCAGGGGCCCCACAACATGTGACAAGACCCCCTGCATGTCTCCAGCCTCAGTCACATGCTGCAGGACCCCTGCCTGGCTTCCAAGAGAATCAGGGATCAGTCATTCTGAATTTTGATCCTGTCCTCTAGGGTATTAGCTACTCCTCCTAATTTGGTGTCATCTGCAAATTTGATAAGTATGCCCCAAATTCCCTCATCTAAGTCATTGATAAAGATGTTGAATAGCACTGGGCCCAGGACAATACCCTGTGGCACCCCATTCGTCACATCTTTCCAAGATGAAGAGGAGTCACTGCTGAGCACCCTTTGGGTTCGGCCGGTCAACCAATTACTTCCCTTGATCTAGACACATACCATAGAGTCTTCCTAGAAAATGCCTAGAAAGGCATTCTCTCTAGACATCTTCTAGATCCTCCAACACAACTCTATGGTATTTTTAACTGGAAGTCCTATTATTTTGATAGGGTTCACTGTTATCCACAGTTTCCAGTATCTGCGGTAAGTCCAGTAACTAAACCCCCGCGGATACAGGGGTTTGACTGTATATATATTTGACCAATAGGATATACATTGAAAAAGGAAAGAAAAAAGAGGGGGGGAAACCCACATGTATGGAAAAAATGTATGGAATGTATGGAAAAAATAAGGAGAAAAGGAAAAGCAGGATGAAAAGGCAAAAGAAAAAACAACAATGTAGTGTTTCCAGGTAGAGTAATAGAATAGCCATCACATCTCATATGCATCATTCCAACTGCCAAATCAAGTCAATCATAAGCAACCATCACTTTATTAATAGATCAAACTGTTTTAGTTTTGAACACACTGAGATTTCAATGAGTACAATTGTCTACAGGTAAATAGAGGGTGAGTAAGAAAATAAATGGAATACTGTACTTCCATTGAGTAGCAAATAAAGTAATAAAATAATAAAAATGAATATGAGCAGTGATAATGGACAGTTTTATTGCATAGCAATACAGCAGCTGCCTGATCTAGGCAGAAAGGAAATACAGCTCCCCCGCCCCCTGGTAACCGTGGAATCAATATCCATGATTTCAGTTATCCATGGCTGAAACAATAGGGACACATAGGATAGAATTGCACTGGAGAATGCCTAGAGAGGTGTCCTCTCTAGGAATCACTAGGTCCTCCAATGCAACTTTATGGTATGTTTGTACTGGAAGACCTTTATTTTAGGGTTCACTATTATCCATGGTTTTCATCATCATCATCATCATGGATTTGCAATTGGTTGACCGGCCGAACCCAAAGGGTGCTCAGCAGTGGCTCCTCTTCGTCTTGGAAAGATGTGACCAGTGGGGTGCCACAGGGTTCTGTCCTGGGCCCAGTGCTATTCAACATCTTTATCAATGACTTGGATGAGGGAATTAGGGGCATACTTATCAAATTTGCAGATGACACTAAATTAGGAAGAGTAGCTAATGCCGTAGAGGACAGGATCAAAATTCAAAATGACCTGGATAGACTGGAGCTGGGCCAAAGCTAACAAAATGAAATTCAATATGGAGAAATGTAAAGTACTGCATTTAGGGCGGAAAAATGAAATGCATAGATATGGGATGGGAGAGACGTGGCTGAACGAGACTACGTGCAAAAGGAATCTAGGAGTCCTAGTAGACCACAAGTTGAACATGAGTCAACTGTGTGATGCGGCAGCTAAAAAGGCCAATGTGGTTTTGGACTGCATTAATAGAAATATAGTGTCTACATCAAGGGAAATAATAGTGCTGCTCTATTCTGCCTTGGTCAGACCTCACCTAGAATACTGTGTCCAGTTCTGGGCACCACAATTCAAAAAGGATATTGACAAATTGGAGCGTGTCCAGAGAAGGGCAACTAAAATGGTGAAAGGTCTGGAAACCATGGCTTATGAGGAAAGACTTAGGGAGCTGGGTATGTTTAGCCTGGAAAAAAGACAGTTAAGGGGCGATATGATAGCCCTGTTTAAATATTTTAAGGAGTGTCACATTGAGAATGGAGCAAGCTTGTTTTCTGCTGCTCCAGAGACTGGAACACGGAGCAATGGATGCAAGCTCCAGGAACAGAGATTCCACCTCAACATTAGGAGGAACTTTTTGACAGTAAGAGCTGTTTGGCAGTGGAACACACTCCCTCGGAGCGTGGTGGGGTCTCCTTCCTTGGAGGTCTTTAAACAGAGGCTGGATGGCCATCTGTCGGGGATGCTTTGATCGTGATTTCCTGCATGGCAGGGGGTTGGACTGGATGGCCCTCGTGGTCTCTTCCAACTCTACAATTCTATGATTCTATGATTCTATGTTTCTATAAAGCATAGCAAGGAGGAGGCCATTCTGGCCTCCCTGGGAAGAGAGTTCCAGAGTCTAGGGGCAGCCACTGAGAAGGCCCTCTTTCACATCCCCACCAACCTTAGTTGTGACAATGATGGGACTTAGAGAAGGTCCTCTCCTGAGATTCTCAGGGCCTGGGCAGCTTCATACAAGAAGATATAGTCTGCCAGATAGCCTGGACCTGAGCCATATAAGGTTTTATAGGTCGTAACCAGTACTTCGAATTGTGTCCAGAAACAACCTATGGAGCCAGTGGTGCTATTGTAGCAGGGGCCCCAATCGGTTCCCTGTAATCTGCTGGTGCTTTGCCAGCATCCAGCAGAAAAGGATGTAGCAGCTCAGCCATCTAGTAACTACATCAGTATAGAGTTATACTACATAATGCACAACCCAACACAAACCAGGATGGGAGGGGAGATTAGGTGGGATTCAGAGAAACATGAGATGAAAACAGTGAAATTTGACATCCTTGCATGCCAGTCCTTGTCCCTTTTGATTTTATCGTGCTGTTCCAATATGCCTATTTAAAGAGCATTCATTGTGCATCCCTCAGGTGACTGCAGCTATGTTCAGAAGCATATGGTTGCTATGGTTAGTGCACTCTTTTAGGGAATGCTGTGGTAACTAGCTGCATATGGCCGGATGTCAATACGTTGGAGCAGCAGCATTGAATATCTAATCACAGGCCTGAGTGCAGCATCCGATTTCTTAATAATTGTTCCACCGGCAGCTGAGCATGCATGAGGGGGAATAGTAATGAGCTGCGCATACGGTACACTTCCCAGTGTTTTGTTCCCTAATACCTGGTGATGGGTAAATCTCAGAAACACTGTTAGGAATACTAAAAATTAGATCACTATGAGAGGAACAGGTCCCTTTCTCTGATCCAATCTTTTTGGCTTCTGATGAGAAAGAGTTGTACATTTCTTGAAGGGCACAGGAAGTATGTACTTTCTGTAGCATTTCTATTAGAAAATTATGAGCGTTCTTTCAGGGCAGTTTACAATATATCCTCATTTTGCGCCTTCTTACTTTTTTAAAAAAAGCCATCACATAGCTACCATGGAAAGTAGGTTGACACTATAGATAATGATCTGTATTTGCCTCAAACAAGCATAATTAAAAACTGAAGTACAGAATACATTACTTTACCAAAGAATGTTGGCATGGCCAGTTTGTTTCCCAGGTCATGACAATCCAATCCTGAAAATAGGGGAGTGCTAGTTTATCAAAAACCACTTTGGTTACTGGCTATATGAGCTTAGCTTTCATTAGGCACAAGTGGGACACTGGGTATTGGCTGAGCTGCTAGGCAGTCCTTGTATTTTCATGAACTTTCTGACTTCTGAAGATTAAAGTCAGCAACTAGAGCTTAGGGGACAAATGGAATGGAGGACAGAATGCAAAACAGGATTGAGGAACTGCAGCAATCATGTGTTGTCCAGTTCAGAAGGAGGCAGCATTGAGGAAATTCCTATATCTTGCCACTAGAAGATCTTGCTTTTTGTCTTGAGGGACTAAAGCTTGAAAAAGTTACCTTTTGGACTCCAGCTCTCAGACACACACACACCCGGAACCACCTAGTACAGCCATGTGTTCTGTGAGGGACTGATTCTTTGGATTCAGATCTCTGTGACTGATTCTTAGTACCTGTATCCACCTAGCAGCAGGGTGCAGTTGAAGCCAGCATCTAAAGTCCGTGAAACTAGTTCTATGGGCACTACACTGTTATAGTGCTATTATTTGACTTTAACTGCTATGGCTGCCTCCTGTGGAAACCTGGGATTTGCAGTTTAGGGAGGGTCATTTAGAATTCTCAGGCAGAGGACTCATAGAATCATAGAATTGTAGAGCTGGAAGAGACCACGAGGGCCATCCAGTCCAACCCCCTGCCATGCAGGAACCACGGTCAAACCATCCCTGACAGATGGCCATCCAGCCTCTGTCCAAAGACCTCCAAGGAAGGAGACCCCATCACACTCCGAGGGAGTGTGTTCCACTGCCGAACAGCTCTTACTGTCAAAAAGTTCCTCCTCATGTTGAGGTGGAATCTCTTTTCCTGGAGCTTGCATCCATTGCTCTGGGTTCTAGTCTCTGGAGCAGCAGAAAACAAGCTTGCTCCATCCTCAATGTGACACCCCTTCAAGTACTTAAACAGGGCTATCATATCACCCCTTAAATGTCTTTTTTTTCCAGGCTAAACATACCCAGCTCCCTAAGTCTTTCCTCATAAGGCATAATTTCCAGACCTTTCACCATTTTAGTCGCCTTCCTCTGGACACACTCCAATTTATCCTTTTTGAATTGTGGTGCCCAGAACTGGACACAGTATTCTAGGTGAGGCCTGACCAAGGCAGAATACAGTGGCACTATTACTTCCCTTGATCTATACACTATACTTTTATTAATGCAGCCCAAAATTGCATTGGCCTTTTTAGCTGCCGCATCACACTGTTGACTCATGTTCAACTTGTGGTCTACTATGACTCCTAGATCCCTTTTGCACGTAGTCTCGTTCAGCCAGGTCTCCCCCATCCTGTAACTATGCATTTCGTTTTTCCGCCCTAAGTGCCCTCACTGAATTACAAACCCCAGAATTTCACAGGAGACAGCCATAGCAGTTAAAGTGGAATAATAGCACTATAACAGTGTAGTGTGATAAAGTCAGACTCCGTAATTTAAAATAATAGTGTGGTTTTTGGTGTTTGTTTTTTTTTAAATCATAGCCTAGCACAAACCTCTCTTAATCAAGATCATAACCATCTTTACTCCCTAGTCACCTATTACCATTTCATGGTGGGTATATTTTAATGGCATTTCATAAAAAGATCAGAAACTGTCTCTTCTTTTTATTTCAAGCAAATGAGTAGAGTCTTAAACAGCATTTTGGGGATTTAAGTATCTGGAGATTTGATTTCTGAGATAGAAGAAGAGTGACCAACATAATAATATTACAGTGGGAAGGACCCAAATCTGATTCACCTTGGTTCCAGTTGTTTCCTTTTGAATTGTGATGCATAATTCACACCGCTGTTAATTATCTCTATGTAGCATCATTTCCAAACCGAAGTGCAATTTAAAGAGCTCTCTGTAGTGTCTCTGTGTGTGCTATATGTATTTGTCTCTGTCTGTGAAATAAGTAATTAATTTTCTATTATTCTGGTTATGTTCACATAGAAACAGAAAAAACAAATGGGAAGAGGTAAAGATCTATAGCAGCTTTGCTTTTATTAGAAGTGGATGGGGAAAATGAACCCCCCCTTCCCCTGTTGGCCGAGCTACTAGGTCATCCTTGAATGTTCATGAACATTCTAACTTCTGAAAAGTTAAGTATATTGTTAGGAGATTATCAGACACCCTTAATTTGGCATTCCAGGAATGCCAGGAGATTGCTAGGAGATTGCCAAAGTGCTCAGTTATCAGATGACGACATCCTCATCCCATACTGGCCCTGTTTCGCCCCATATCTTCCTATTCACAGCTTAAGCCATGAATAGATCGCCCATTCCATTCCTGTCACAGAAGGCGTGATGCCAGCCTCAATGGGAGGTTCCTGCCGAACACTTCCAGGTGCGATCGGGACAAGGCGGTAGGTGACAGCCTCCCCCCCCCCTCAGGTTACTTGGCTTTTTAAACTGTGTTTTTGTGCTTGCTGTCACTCTTGGACCTTTATTTTCCTTTTTATTTTTGAATTTTCCGTGTGCTCGTTCTCTCATGAGAGTGGCCGGGAACACAAACCAGGGAGTGAATAGGGCTCTGCTCGAGCTCCATTCACTCCTGGCTGCTAAGGGGAGGAGGCAGTTGCATGATTAAGGTAGGTCTGAAATGGGGGGGGGTCATCGTGCCACGACAGGGACGGGAGGGGGGTGGGATATAATATGGTAAGACGGGGATGCTTCTTGGGACCCTGTCTGATAATCTCCTTAGTCTCCAGGGCCTGATGGGGCATGTGCAGAACAAAATGGAGCAAATGCAGCAATCACAGAATCATAGAGTTGGAAGGTGCCTTATGCGCCGAGTCCAACTCCCTGCTCAATGCAGGATCTCCAGCTAAAGCATCCCCATCATGTAACTGTCCAGCCTCTTTTTGAAGATGTCCAGAGGAGACCCCACCACCTCTCTAGGCAACTGGTTCCATTGCCAAACCACTCTTACAACAGTAAGAGTTTGGCAAAATCTACTCTTCTGTAACTTCAAACCGTTGGACCTGATCCTACTTTCTGGGGCAGCAGAGAACAGACCTTTCCCCTCCTCTCTGTGACAGACCTTGAGGTATTTAAAGAGTGCGACCATGTCTTCCCACAGTCTTCTCTTCACCAAGCTGAGCTTACCCAGCTCCTTCAACCATTCCTCATATTTTTTGTTCTACATACATCTTGCCATTCTTATTGCCCTTCTCTCAACCTGCTCCAACTTGTCTATATCCTTCTTAAAATGAAGCACCCAGAACTGAATGCAGTACTCCAGATGAGACCTTATCAGTGCAGAATATAGTGGGACTATTACTTCCCTCAAATTGGAAACTATGCTTCTATTAATGCAGGCTAAAATAGCATCCACCTTCTTTGTTGCAGCATCATCCTGCTGGCTCATGTTCAATTTATGGCCAACAATAATCCCAAGGTCCTTTTCACAGGTAGTTCTGCTGGCAAAAAGGGAGCAGAGATGGGGCCACTTAAGCCTCCCTTGAGAGGGAGTTCCATATCCTAGGAGCAGCCATCAAGAAGTCTTTCTTTTGCATCATCATCATCATCGCCTGAAAGCATGGTGGAATGGAGCTAAAAAAAACTTCCCCTGAAGAGCATAAGGCTTAGGTAGGCTCATAAACCATTTTCGTTTCAACAGGAAAACTTGACCCAGAGCTGCCCTTTCCTGTATTTCTCATAATGTCTCATTCTTCCTTGACCAAAGCCTTTTTTTTTTTTTGCTTAATCCCATGATAAAGAGAGATGGGCATTATTTAGCCATTGGCTACATCCAGACAACTCTCCCAGATGTGTGAATTTAATCATCATGAGTAAGTTACTTAAAATTATTCTGATGGAAGTAAAAACAAATGAAACATGAACTTATGAAAAGAAGGATCAGGCATGGCAAGCAATCAAGCTATGCTTGAATACTGACTAATTAGGAAATAGGATAAGGGGAAATTACAAAACTTCCCTCTCCTTTTCTTGGTCTGGTTTTAACATTGCAAACTTTTTTCTCTATCAAAGCTACTCTTTAAAAACAATGCTTCCAACACTTTAAAGGATATTCTGTTTGCCCTTTAGTGCTTCTGATCATTGCAGCATCTGAAATAACCTTGTTTAATTGGACTGAACGGTCAGTGTTATGCATGGAATAATGATCTGATCTGGCATACTTCTTTATAGGTGGATAAAGGTTATGTGTGCATGTGTGTGTGTGTGTGTGTGACCTTTTTTTTTTTACTCCCCACAAATTTCCAAAATACATTAGATAGGCAATTATATATAAAACTGGTTTTGGGAACAGGAAATGTCTCTCTGGCTTTTCTTCACAAACAAAGATTCACGAAGGACTCATCCCGCGCTTTCTGCAAGCACGCTGATGACTAAAAAGGCCAATCTGAGATAAACAAGTCCGGGTGCAGAAAGCACAGCAGAAGGTCTCCTTGGGTGATGTTTCTGGATTGTGATTCTTTCTGCATTGTCGTTTCTCTTCAAGACTTGTTCGGCTTGAGTTTTCAAATAAGGCTGCAACATTGTGGATAGCAAGTCTCCATGCCTCCTGATATGAGGCCAGGGCGGACAATTCTTGGTGATCAATTTGGCTGAGCATTGCTCTGAACATCATAACTCCAGAAAAGCCAAGTCCCTGCCCCAGTAAAACAACCATTTAACAGTGGGAGAACTCTCCAATAAAACTACTTTTTAAATAAAATCAAATAAAGTATTATCAATATTGGGATAGTGAAAATGCCCCAGTTGCAGAAAGATTACCTAGCACATTTTCAGCCCAATATTCTAAGACAGTTTCCATAGAGTTCCAGCCCCTGGACTGGAATGCACCAAGGCAGTTATGAATGCATAACCTAGTTATGCATTCATGACTGGTTCATATATTCACAATCCCTATGTATTCACTACTTTAAGGCATACGTAGGGCCTGTGAAAGTCCCACAATCCCCAGTTACTGGACAGCTGCTGCTGCAAGCAATAAGTGTCTGTTTCCCTATAGACTGGGAAGCAGAGACTAAGGGGTTGTCTTAATGGTCAAAATAATCCTCATAGAATTTGCTTGGAATCCTGCCTATCCTAATGGCATTCCACATCAGATCGCAATATTCAGGAGGAGGGGGGGCAAGTCTGCTGGGAAAGCCTTCATAGCTTTTTCCATTTTTAAAAAAAGCTCCATAGAGAATGCACATTTCCACTCGTTTGGACAATCGGATTCACATTCAGTTGCATTTGCAATAAAGGCTGAAGTGGAAGCTGATTGGTTGACTGTAGGTAGGGGGCAGAGCTTGCTAACAAGGCAAGCGCCTGGAACCACCATCTTGGATTTTCACTTCAGCGAGTGAGCGATCATTCGTCTTAACAGCCTTTTTCTTTTCTTGATTTAGGTGGGCTATCACACTTTTGCACCTAGGTATGCTTTTTTTTTAAACAAAACAAAACAAAACAAAACCCAACTGTTCAGTGGTGGCAACTGGAGATAATAAAAGTGTGAATAATTCACTTGTGCCGGCCATCTTGATTCACAGGCATGCCTGTTGGGACAGCAAAAGTAAATAGCTTTGCATGCCTGCGATTTTGCCAGAAAACCATTAAGACAAATGGAAGCTGCTTCGAATTTGCAGTAGTGTGCATCAGTCCACATTTCTCCCCCTCATAGAGACAGGCCCTAACATTTCCACTCTCCTCCTGTGAGCCATCTCCAGTGTGAGGGGAAATTATGACAGGGACCCTGCTTCTACCTATCACAGTGACCTGAGCTTGGCTCTCAGTTTCAGTTTCTTACACACACACACACTCCAAGTTCTTTCCATTACAAACGTTATCAAATTTGCCAGTTGTTTTGTAAATTTGTATAAAAATGAACTTAAATCCTTGTCCATCCCTAATAGACAAGCAGAGAGAAAGTTATGAACCCGCCTCTCTGAGGTGGAAGATGGGGACCAGTTTTCATTCTCACACCCACCATGTGGGCTGCACCTATGCCTGTCAGGTACACTGGAAGTGATATGATATCACTTCTAGCAACCATTTCCCCCCCTTTTTTGGCCAGTTTCAGGGGTGTTGGGGGCTTCTGGGGGCTAGTAGGTAAATGAAGCTGCTGTATTTGCATAAGGTTGCAGGTGATTTGGGGCCATTTTCAGATGAAAATCAACAGAACTTTGGTCCAGGAATTTTTTTATTGGAGGGTTCAGGGGACATGAATCTCTGGAGGTGTCTCAGTGGGCTGGAGAAACAGAGGCGCAGAGAAGTTCTAGGTATGAACAATTTGCGAGAGGATATGTTACCCAAAACACTGGAGGGGTCTAGGAGGACCCTCTAACACACTAATATTAAGATGGGGAATTAATATACTTGACTTGGCAATACGAGAGGTGCATAATGGCAGGACCTTTAGACCTGTGTATACAGGAGGAGACTCTAAGCCAAAAGGTATAATTAAATGAACTTTATTGAGAATATAATAATAACAACATTCACATACACGTTCAGGCTTCAAGCACTCATGCAAGGCTAATGAAAATAAGTAGGAAGTATTTGGATAGAGGAATAGAGTGTAGGGTGTTTTGGGGTAATACTGTACCAATCAGAGGAGATGTGATTGTGAGGAAAACCAGCAGGATGGGGGTCCGGAAGTGGGAATGGCTACACAGTCTGATGTCAAGTCAAGAGTAAGATGAACTGTGCACAGGTGGATGTGTGCCTTCAAACATTTGGAGAGGTTTTTATACCTGATATTCCCCTTCAGGGGATAGGATTTAGAGTGAAGTACAATGCATCTGAGTCTCCCAGGCTAAAACAATGGAAATGCTAGCAATTGTTCATGTATTATCACTTTGAAATCGAATGAAGCAAGCCACCTTCAATTCCAGCGGGCTCCAAGGTTCACTCAGCCTTCCATCCTTTTGTAGGTCAGTAAAATGAGTACCCAGCTTGTGGGGGCAATTAGCTAACACACATTGGAAACTGTTTAATGCAGTATAGATGTGTAAATAGCTATTGCTTAAAACAATTTGTAAGCCGCTCTGATAGCCTTGTGGCTGAAGAGTGGGGTATAAATAACTAAATAAAAAATAAAAATAAAACCTTCTTTGTCTGAAGTGGCAGAGAGGGGAAATAGCTCTTTTACAAACCTTGAGTACTCAGCTATGCTTAATGGGATTAGCCAGATGTTCAGGCAAGAAGTTGCCTTTCAGGTTACTTTTCTTTGAAATTTGTAATGTCCACTCCCTAGGACGTTTTATACCAGCTAGTCCTTGGGAGTTCCTGGTTTCTGGGGTCCCTGGTTTACTTTCCACTCTCGTGGAAGATGCAATAAGCCAGATTATTAAATATTTCCAAGTATTACATGGAAAAGGGGCTGGCGGCTGCCAGGGCTGGTAACAGATACTCATTTTAAAATATTTCAAGGGATGCCCTGTTGAAGATGGAGCAAGCTTGTTTTCAGCTGCTCCAGAGACTAGAACACAAACCAATGGATTCAAATTGCAAGAGAGGAAATGCTGCCTAAACATTAGGAAGAACTTCTTGACAGTAAACGCTGTTCCACAGTGGAAGAGACTGCCTCGGGGGAGGGGGTAGGTGCTCCTTCTTTGGAGGTCTTTAAACAGAGGTTGGATGACTATCTCTCAGGAGTACTTTGATGGTGTCCCTGCATGGGTTGGACTAGATGGCCCTTTTGGCCCCTTCCAACCCTATGATTCTATGAAACTATCATAGAATTCTATGATTCTATGCATTTCAGTGTCTCACTATCTACCATGCTAGAAATTTGAGGACTGGAGGAAAATTTCATTGGGGGCAGAGCTCTCATTTGGAGATGTCCTCATTTTACCTTCCTTTACCATCTTTTATCTTCCCCCATAGCTACACCCCTGAGGTCAGTGGTTACATGCCACCCACAGGCTATATTTTTCTGGACCCCAGCAGTGTATGCAAAGTATCCATCTCTGGTCAGATACAAAAAATGGTCAAGCAATCATCCCTATATAGAGATGTACATTAATAATAATGTGGCATGTTCATTGCTGTGTAGATGATGAAGAGATTGATGATGGTGGTAATGAACAGCAAAGTACATAATACTGCAAAATCTTTGTTTTGGTTGTGTGCCTTCAAACATTTTCCAACTTATGGTGACCTTAAGTTGACCCTATCACAAGGTTTCATTCAGAGGGGTTTGCCATTGCCTTCCTTAGAGGCTGAGTGTGTGTGAATTGCCTATGGATTCCCAGTGGATTTCTATGGTCAAGTGGTCTCCTAGAATACAACACTCAAACCACTATGCCACACTGGCTCATTGTCTATCTTGTTATTATTAAAGGGGGAAAATGGCATTTTGAATGTGCTGACATTCATCATGCCAATATTGAATGGATGAACCCCCCCCCCCAGTTAGTATTCACAAAATGAGACAGAGAGACACTTGAATCTCCATCATAGTTTCCTGTTTCGTCCTTAATAAGCCCTGATTTTAAAAACTGCCAGCTTAAGTTGAGATCCTAGATGGAATGCCATTCCATCACAAAAGGAGCTCAATGTCAGTTAACCTTTGGAAAATTTAAGCAGGATCAATTAACAGACACTGCTAAGACAGTCTGCTTTGATAATTACTATCTTATTCTATATTATTCTGGCAATGTGTTCTCTACAGAGCAGCTGCCATCTAATGGCAAAAAAAGAGAATTGTCTGAGAAGAAAACGTTTAAAAAGAGAACCACAGAGAATTCCTGCTTTGTGCCTTTCAGCAATAAATCAGAAGACAAGACAATGTGATAAAATAATAAGGCATAATGTAACTCTATTTGTTAATGCTTGAAATGGGATTTAAAACATCGCTTGCGTGGGCATGAAACCTGTAGCTAGCGCACTTTGGAAACACTGTGAAAATGAACATTCACTAGTAGCTGGTTTGATTTACTCTGCGTGCTTTTAATTGCCTTGTGTGATGTGTCTGTAACTGAAAGGATGTATCTAGCAGAATGGAGAGGCAATGATCTAGAAATCTGTCAATAGCCAGGAACTTAGCTCACCTAAAATGTGGCCTCCCTCTTAAAGTGGGTATGTACTTTTAGGTGTGCCATCTATGTTCCAGGTTAGGATATGTGGACCATAAATTAATCTTGTTGTTAATTGCCATCAAGCCAACTTTGACTTATGGGGATCCTATGAATGAGAGATTTTACTGGAATAGGATAGTATCATAGAATCAGTGAATCTTAGGAGTCAGATGGTATCACAAGGCCTGTCTAGCCCAACCCCCTGCCATCTAATGGTATCACTAAAGCACCCCTGAAAGATGCCTATCCAACCTCTATTTAAAGGCCTCCAAAGATGAAGAGTCCATCACCCTCTGAGGCAGTCTATTCCACTTTTGAACAGCTCTTACTGTCAAGAGGTTCTTCCTAATGTTTATGTAGAATGTCTTTTTTTATAATTTGAATCCATTACTTCAGTGGCTCTTAACCTTTTCTTTACCAGGTATCCCCTTTAAATATCTTTTGTTGCCATAGACCCCAAGACTTAACTCAAGATTTAAAACCCTAACAACAATAACAATAATAATACAATTACGCCATCCATTAAACCTTCCCTCAGAGGCACTGGGTGATGGTGGAGACTTTTCTCCTGCATCTTCCTGCAAGTTTGTGAGTGGAGCCGATTGAACAGCAGCCAGCCAGTCTTTGTCTTGGATCCTGTCAAGTGGGCTGAGCAACCTTCAAGCCTTTGCGGACCCCCTGTGAGGGCATTGCAGCCCCCTGGAGGTCTGTAGACCACTGGTTAAGAACCACTGTATTCGTTCATATTCTAGTCTCTGGAGAAGCAGCAAACGAGATTTCTCCATGCTCTACATTAAATCCCTTCAGATATTTAAAGATAGGTATCATGTCACCTCTCAGTCTTCTCTTCTCCAAGCTAAGCATACCCAACTCGCTCATTCCTTCCTCATAAGGCTTGGTTTCCAGACCTTTGATCATCTTGTTCTCTTATCTCTGACACATTTCAGGTTTCTGATATCCTTTTTGAACTTGAGCACTCAGTTAGAGCTGGGGGTGGGTAATAAATTTTTTGTTCTAGAACTTCTAGAATCCACCAGTCAACATGCTAAGAATGGCTTCAAAGAATGTTTTTGGCCAAGACCCAAAATTATGGTTATGTGGTGTAAATTAAATTCACATAGTTGCTCAGTGGTTGTGCTACACTACCCTTCTGCTGAATATTGGCATTGCATAACCAATTGTCTATCAAGGTACCTGCTTATTGTCCCATTGAGCAATGATGAATACATAGCGGCTATTTTGCCACCCCACTGAATCAAGTGGTACAGTGTAGGCACTAATGAATAGCTTTCCAGCACCCAAGAATGAAAAACGACAAAGCTGGAATCCTGCTGGTTAGTCCCAACTCAAGTAGATTTATCCACACAGTTGTTGAATGGTGAGTTAACATAAGGGAGGTGGCTACTATGGGGTGGGGTGAAATGAGGGCATTACTTCCTCAAATAAGAATACTGCCTCTGATAATGACATTTTCTGTCCAAGCTTTAGTATTACAGTCGCTGAAGACTTTAGCTGAGTATTTAGGCATAGAGCTTAGGCATCCAAAGAAAAGAGGCAGGTGAAGTTAGCAAGGCAATGCAGACACAGCGAAGATAGGAGTTCTAGAGTGAATGATCTTCAATGTCTCATTCTCTCTGGTATGCTAGAAATTTAAGCACTAAAGGAAAATTTCATGGGGGGGGCAGAATTATTGTTTGGGAGGGTCATGCCCACATTCTCTCCCCCACCCCATAGCTACACCTTTTACCATGCAATACTTTACTTTGAATTAATGACAGGACTGAAGCCCAAGTGAAATCGTTACACCTAGGGAAATCTGCTTATGACCATGACCTGAATGTACCCATTACACAATAGCCAAAGAAGTATGTCAAAAAACACATGTACAAAGGAACTTACACACACACATATAACACTAAGAAGTTTCCAGCCATAGTGTGTGTGTGTGTGTGTGTGTTTCCATGTGTACAGAATCTAAATGGATCTCAAAGTTTACCTAGGGCCCATCTACATGAGGGAAAAAAATCCCCAATACCTTGTACTATTGGCATCTCGCAACAGCAGTGACATGTCCAAATGCTTTTTCTGGCCTCAAAAGCCCCCATAAGCCTCACATTCCTGATGGCGGCCGTTAGTGATTTACTCTTCACTGCTGCTGTTTGTTTGTTTGTTTTTTTTAATCATCCCAAGGTGCTCTGGTGCGATAGAGTGATTCTCCAAAGCAAAACAGAAAATATTGATCCTTTTTTAATTGCCTTAGCAAGCAATCGCTAAGGTGCAAATCCAACATGGCGGCAGCAGGCTCTTGCCCTCCTAGCAAGCCCCACCCCCACTTTCGCCCGGCCAATCAGCTTTGTGCTTCCCTTCATGTTTTTTATTGTCCAATAGTCCAAAAGAGCAAAACTGTGCATCAGCCTTGCAGTTTGTAAAAAAGTATGGGGAAATCTGTGAAGGCTTTTACCCCATTGTGTTTGCCATTTTGGGCCCCCTTCCTTTCGAATAGTGTGGATTGGCACTGGATCCTGTTTAGGCTGGTAGGATTCCCAGTGAATTCCATGAGGTGTATTTTCACCGGGGCCCTGATCTAACAGTCTTCTGTTGCAGCTGCCCTATAAGTGTCAGTCTCTTCTTCTTCAGACTTTAATCCTCTTCCCCAACGATCTAGAGGTTACAACTCCAAGACACATCCTGACATGCATGGATCAAATACACATGTATGGCAGTACACACACAGAGAGAGAAGCCATCCCTCTGCATTGCTTCCTTTTTGCTCTCCCAGCAAATGCTACTGCAGTATGTGCCAGTGTTAACTGTTCTCCAATAAGTACAACCAGATCCACTTAGAGATTAAACATTCTGTTCAATGTTATGGAGCCTGACAAAAGAAAACAGTTGTGCTCAGTTTGCTAACACACATTTTGTTACAAAGGGCAGGGCAGGACACATTGCTGTGGAAATGAATGCAATGCAAGGGCTGGGGTGGGGGCAGCTCAAGTGCTCCCATTATGTAGAGTACCAAAACTATGCAAAAGCTAGGTAAGCTATAGATCAGAGTCTCAGATTGTAAAAGGCCCCTATATATACAAACAATAATGAACAATCAATCAAATAATAAATACTAAGAATAGATTTTCCTTGGTTTTTTTCCGGGCTGTGAGGCCGTGTTCTGGAAGAGTTTATTTCTGACATTTTGCTTGCATCTGTGGCTGGCATCCTCAGAGCATTCAGAAGGATAGAATCTATTCAGAAAGAAAGAAAGAAAGAAAGAAAGAAAGAAAGAAAGAAAGAAAGAAACTATTCCAGAACGGCCTCACAGCCCGGAAAAAAACCAAGGAAAATCTATAGATGCCGGCCATGAAAGCCTTCGACTTCATAATACTAAGAATGTTTTTTTAAGGGGTAACAATATGAGGACTCTTAAATTTGGAAATACCTAGGGCCTCTACATGCCTTCCTCAGGCCTTGCATATAAGGACACCCCCCCCATTTATGTGGGACCAGTACCTGTGGTTTCACATCCACAGTCAGGGGGAAGGTTTCTCCAGGCATCTGGAGGACCATAGAGTTGCACTGGAAGTGGCTCTCTAGGCATTGGGAGGTCCTCCAGTGGGACTCTGTGGTCAACTTCCGTTGGATGTTGAGCATAGAGTTGTGCCAGATGCCTAGAGAAGCATCCTCTCTATGCATTTTCTTGATCCTCCACTGTGATTCTATGGCGGTTTGCTATTATACATGATTTTGCATATCTGCGGCAAGTCCAGGATTGTATCCGTCATGTAAACGGGGGCAACCTGTACAAGCCAATGATATTCTAGGCTGCATTAATAAGAGTATAGATCAAGGGAAGTGCCACTCTATTCTGCTTTGGTCAGAACTCACCTGGAATACTGTGTCCAGTTCTGGGCACCACAATTCAGGAAGGATATTGAGAAGCTGGAACGTGTCCAGAGGAGGGCAACCAAGATGGTGGGAGGTCTGGAAGCCATGCCCTATGAGGAGTGGCATAGGGAGCTGGGCATGTTTAGTCTGGAGAAGAGAAGGTGAAGAGGGGACATGATAGCCATGTTTAAATATTTGAAGGGATGTCATACTGAGGATGGAGCAAGCTTTTTTTCTGCTGCTCCAGAGACTAGGACATAGAGCAATGGGTTTAAACTACAAGAAAAGAGATTCCACCTAAACAGTAGGAAGAATTTCCTGACAGTAAGAGCTATTCGTAAGTGGAATACACTACTTTGTAGTGTGGTTGGGTCTCCTTCTGTGGAGGTTTTTAAAGAGAGGCTGGATGGCCATCTGTCAGGAATGATCTGATTGTGTATTCCTGCATGGCAAGGGGTTGGACTGGATGGTCCTTGAGGTCTCTTCCAACTCTATGATTCTATGATTCTATGGACACTCCATTTCATATATGCTGTGTTCAGTTACCTTTTGACTATGACTGAGGTCTAGGTGGTGATGATGGGAGGATGACAGAGTTTCTTCTCCTTCATTTTGGCCAATGTTCCCAAAAAGGCCCAAATGCTTGGCTCTGAGTTGTCCTTCCACAGAGCCAGGCATCATGCATATGGTGTCCTGAGAAAATGCCTGTGCTATTTCCCACATTTGCTAAAGACAGAATTCAGCACCCTTCATGATTCAGTTCCACCCAGTATGTTTGCAAGGACAGAAATGGGGCAACTATGTTCAATAGGGCTGCCAGTTCAAGATCATCCCAGGCCTTGAGATTTCTACACCAAAACTTGAGGCTAGGGATGCCCCCTGGTGATCGCATTAAGCATTATGCATTAAGTACAGTAGCACCCCCGTATCTGCAGGGGATTGGTTCCAGGAACTCCCGCGGATGGTGAATTCCGCAGATAATAACGAGTGCCATCCTGGGGGGCCATCCTGGGGAAAGGGGGTGAGTTTACTCCTCCCCTTCTCATCCCTCTACACCCACACCATGGCTCCACTGCAGTGGCGATTGCAGGGGCGAAGGGGGAGGGGGCGAGATCACTCCGTCCCTTCCCCTGGGAGGGCTCCTGTCGCCACCATGGTGATTGTGGAGGTGAAGAGGGAAGGAGACCCTTCGACCCTGTGATCGCCAGCATTGCAGGGCCATGGCAGGGGCGAAGGGGATGGAGGAGCGAACTCGACCCCCCTTCCCTCCTGTGATCGCTGCCATGGCAAGTCCATTGTGGGGGCGAAGGGGGGCAAGATTCTCCTCTGCCCCTTCCCCTTTGCCCTGCCATGGCGGCAATCACGGGGGCGGAGGGGAAAGGGAGAGGTGATTTTGCCTCCTCCTCTTCCCCCTTCACCTCCGGGATCACCATGGTGGCGACAGGAGCCCTCCTAGGGGAAGGGACGGGGAGGTGAGATCCCTCATCTCCCCTCCCCCTCCCATCGCCAACCATGGATAATTGAATCTGTGGTTGGCGAATCAGCAGATGCGAGGGTGCTACTGTACAAGCAGCAGTTTGCTCACATCTTGTCATTCAAACACACACACACACATTTTACTGTGTGGTAGTTAAGACAGACATCTTAGCTCAAGGGGCTGTTTCCAGATGGGATAAGGAACTTTTAAGGTATCTGACTTGCTTCTAGCCTGAAGACAGATGCAGAGCAGAGCAGAGGGTGAGCCCTGGCCACAACAACAGGCAGGGAAGGAGGAAACTAACTAAGTAGTACATAGACCCCCCCCCTTTGGGGAGTCTTTGCAAGTGGCATCAACAAATTAGTTAGGCCTTACAAATTGTAGCAAACTGGTGCCCCACCAGCTGAGCTGGAGATTTGTGCACAGACCCTCCTCTTGCCTGGAGAGGAGCCCACCGAAATTGGCGAAGCTGTACCCTTGTCTCCCACTTGCAGATGACTTAGAAAACTGGAGACTCAGGGCCAGACCCTTAGATCAGGCAACCCTAATGGCTTAAACTGCTTCCAATGTTGGGTCTTTCCAAACAACCTTAAAACAGGGAAATTGGATTTTTGAAACAGAAGAAAGGAATTAGAACTGCCTCGACTCCTTCAAATGTGTGTTGCCAGCTGTCCCGAGAAATGTAAACATGCTAAGCTCTAAAACCTTTCCAAATAAATAAATAAATCATTGTCCTGCAGGTCAGAAGGGATCCCTTCCAACTCTAGGATTCTATTATTCTAGCATGTGTGTTCCTGCAGGGCAGAAAAGAGTTGGACTAGATGACCTTTGGGGTCTCTTCCAACTCTATGATTCTATGATTCTATCATGCATGTTTCTGTAGGGCAGAAGGGGGTTGGACTAGATGGCCCTTGGAGTCCCTTCCAACTCTATGATTCTATTATTCTACTAATTATTCTATTATTTCTTCATGGCATGGAGATAAACATTAACACCTGCTCACCAAGCTGCTCCTGAAAGCTGGCAACTCTGCCTCAGTTTCAAAAGTTCAGCAAATAACACTGCTTCCCTATTGTTAAGGAACAATACCGCAGGTCACATTAGGAAGGAAGGAAGGAAGGAAGGAAGGAGCCAAATAATATAGGTACTTGGAGGTAAGAATGGAAGAGTCACAAGTATTAAATAAAATTGAATGTAAACTGGCAACATTTTGCTTGTAAAGCAACCCATATCTTATTTATTGTACTTTCAGTCTTTATCTTGGCGGAGGTAAATGACTGTACCTTTGCCACCAATCACTTTGCTATTAAAGTCAGTCACAAAAGATGTACTATCTTTAAAAAAAAAAAAAAAGGACTGCAGTCAGATTTGTCACAGTGGCCTTAGCTGTACTGCTTTGCAGAAAGACAGGGAGATACAGTTGCAGCGGAAATAAAAGTTGTTGAAAATAACACTTGTGGTGGTTTTGGCTGGTGGAGAAAGATATCCAGGGCCATTCCAGGCTGAGGGGAGCCTGTAATTCTATGGGAGAAATTATTTCTCTGCTTATTCATTTGTCTTTATTAGGTACACTTCTATCCCATCTCTATTCCATCTTGAATGAAGCCAGGCAATTAATCAACTCTCCATTTTTATCCTCACAATTAGGGATGTAATTCCTTGCTAATTTCTTTCCTGAAGGAAGCAATTAGTAATTTTCTTCCCACTGAGAAAATCTTTGAAAACTGCACTGTTTATGAAGACTATTCATAGTTCAGGATGTATGTATTCTGCACAAAGTTTACACATGGGGGGGTTTGTGCAGAAAACAGCATTTTCTGTGCAGGAAACAACATTTTCAAATGCAAAAAAAAAAAAAAATACTATTTCTGTACCAATATATTATTTTCTGCGCACACATAATGTGCTTTCCTGAGCAGAAAATGTTGTAGTTAGGAACTTGTGTTATACAAAATCAGCACATTTTTGTGTGTGCAGAAAACAGCATTATCTGTACAGGAAATAATATTTCCATGTAGAAAATAATGTTTATGCATAGATCTTAGCTAACACACATTTGGAAACTGCTTACTGCCTAGCGCGCTATAAAGCGGTATAGATGTGTAAAGTGTTAACAAAGTAACAATTTGTAAGCCGCTCTGAGAGCCTTTATGGCTGAAGAGCGAGATATAAATAAATAAAAATAAAATTTTGCAAAGACAGTTTTTCCCTCTGGTCACCAAGGTCATCATGATTCAATGGGGACTAGAACCTTGACCTTCTGAGTCCCATTTCAACACTCTTTGCTGAGATAGGCAAAGTGTAGCTCCATGCAGTAGCCCTGGCTGTTTCCCTGGGCCACGACCCCCCCCCAGCTGTTTCCCTGGACTGCCCCCCCCCCATAAGCCTGTTATTAGCCTCCAAGAAAGGAAATGCACATTTTAAACAGAATGCAGGGCCCTATTCTATAACATTATTTTTTTAAAAAAAATACGAATTTTTCAAAACCAGAAGTGGACACTTCCAGGTTTTTTATTCTGTTTTTAGCATTTTTGGTAGTCTCTGTAGCCCCTGGAGAGTCCATGGGGCAGAAAAAAAGGCCCCTAGAACTGCTACAGTTTTCCATCTCTAACCACTAAACAACACTGTCTGTTTCTCTGTCTTAAAGCTAACAACCAATTAAATATATTTTAATTGGATGAAACAGCTTTCTTTTAGTTGAACAACTGGTTTCAATTTAAATATGCGAAATTCCTATATGTGAAACTTTAAAAAAATTAAAGGAAGTGAGTGATTATTACCTTCTGTTCATTTTCTGTAATACATAATGAGACTCTGGAACCTAAAAATACAGTTAGCACCCTTAACTTTCAGCCTCACCAGGTAATGTTAGGATTCACATTGATAATATGATAAATACCCAAAGTAATCAATCATCTAGAATCCTCTGAGTGGACATGTATAGGAGGACTGCATTGTAGATATACAGTATCTTTAGGTTGGGGGTAGGAATCATGTGGCCCTACAGATGTTCATAGAATCATAGAATAATAGAGATGGAGGAGACCACCAGGGCCATCCAGTCCAGCCCCCTACCATACAGGAATAAAGGAAATTTCAAGCAGATGCAATTCACCCTTTGGCTGACATCCTGTACAGTAGTTATGTGATCCACAGCTGCACTGACAAACTTGTAACCTTTGGAGATTCAGGTTTATGGTCTTCTAGTCATAGGGTGGGTTGAGAGAAACCTGGAAATTTTAAAAAAATCTACAACATTTGGAGTGGGCAAAGGGATTTTGGAGAGGGAATTAGACCAAAGCTGTGGGGTATGCAAAAATCCCCTGGGGCTGTACCACACTTGTTATAGGCTAAAGATACTGAGGGACAACTCTTGTGTTACACATGGTTTTGCTGTAGCCTCTCTGGGATCCTCCTTCTAAGTGAGTGGGCCAAGGAATACCTTAGTGGATGGTGTCTCAGAGAAACTGAAAAAACTATGGGAATCAAGAACAATTTCATACTACATTAGGTCCTAATGTGTAATGTAGGTGTACATGTGTAATGTAGGTGGGGTCTCCTTCCTTGGAGGTCTTTAAACAGAGGCTGGATGGCCATCTGTCGGGGATGCTTTGATCGTGATTTCCTGCATGGCAGGGGGTTGGACTGGATGGCCCTCGTGGTCTCTTCCAACTCTGCAATTCTATGATTCTATGATTCTATGACCATGAGGGGTCTCTCCACTTGGCTATTTTCAATGTGCCCCACAACTGGGAAAGCATTGTAGATGTCATTTCCTTGTGTCCCAATCTGCAGCACTTTGAAACTCTTTGGCTATGGCATTGTCAGGCTGCAAAGGTAGGTTGGGGTGGCGGGGGAGGTTGCATCATCAGGCATCTTAGTTACATTTGAGGATGTGGGATCTTAACCTCTGTATTTTAAATTTACATACTTCTGAGCAAATCTGAAGGGTAAAAGGGCATTTTGGGTCTAGCTATCAGCATCTAATGGGTATGGCTCAGACAAATCTGATGAGTAGTACTGAAAGTCACTACCATACATTTAACAATCATACTGTTTCCTGCTTCAGATCTTAAAAGTAACCCCCCACACACACACTTCTATTAAACCAGCAACAAAGCGTATTTTCCCATCACTGACATTTAACAAGTAGCACCCTTTCTTAGACTGTAATTGTGTTTTTCTCTCTCTTTTGATATTCTCCTTTGGCTGGGCTTGCCTTTTATCCCCTGATAAGTGCTATAAACTTTACTTGAGAAGTTATAGTTGGAGGCGGTGGCTTTTTATTTATTTTTTAAAAAAAAACTCTAAACAATTTAATGTGCTAACCATCTGGTCCTATTTGGGGGTAGGGACAATCTTAAAATATGGTTGTATCTTTGCCATGTTCCAAAATACCTTCTGTTGGTGTTGGTGCATCATGTTTAATAGTGTCTTTTTGCATAATAGGCATGGATTGCTGAAATGAGAATACTGGTAGGGAGGCTTGTTATTTTCTACCTTAGTTATCTACATGTAAAAGAAGACATGTCTTCTAGCAAATTAGCTAGGATTGAGGTTTAAAAGGAATTAGTTGCAAGACAGCTAGTTTACCTGTAACAAATTCATTTCCCCTCAAAGGCATAACTAAGTTACATTGTGATTGCAACTGAGTGAGGAATAACTCCACTCATTTAGAAGTGCAACTACATTTGAGTTGCTTTCATGGGTGTGGAGGTGTGGCTTCACTGAATGGTGGAAGAGGAATATAACATGGTTCAGATGCTGGCTCTATTACAAGTATTAAGGTAACAATGAGGTAGACAGGAAGATAATGTCTTTTGTACCATTGCAGCTTATAGAATTCCGTTTCTTTGAAGGAATTTTAAAAGTAACTGTCTTAGGTATTTTGAGAACCGGGAAAGTAAGAAATCACTATTTTTAATGTATTTTACTTTCAAATATAAAAGAACATAACAGATTATTGTAAAGATAGGCATATAGTCATGTACATAGATGATGTCCATTTTAATTTCTCTCTCTCTCTTTAAAAATAACATTAGTTTCAAATCCCAGAGGTATATGCCTTCTTTCTAATTTGTAGATTTAGGTGCTCAGGAAGTTTACCATCCTGTTACCCTGTTACCCTAAATGCTCAGGGATCTTAAGGACCCTCTGAATGTCAATATTAATTTGGGGAATTAATATACTTGACTTGGCAATACAAGAGGGGGAAACAGATAGCAGGACCTTTTGACTTATGTATACCAGTAATCAGGAGGAGATGTTAAGTTAGATAGTACAATTATTTGATCTTTATTTGAGAAAACAGCAATAACAACGTTTGCACACACACTCAGGCTTCAAGCACTCACACAAGGCTAGCAGATAAAGTAGGATATTTTGGGATAGAGGAATAAAGAAGGGATGTTGTTTTAGGGTGGTACTGTACCAATCGGAGGAGATGAGGTCGTGAAAGAAACCAGCAGAGCAGGGGTCCTGAACCTGGGACAGTGACACAGTCTGACATGGAATCTAGAAGCAGAGAAACTTGAGTGGGGTTTTGAAGGAGTTTTTATAGGCAATAATTTCCTTCAAGGGATGGAATTTAGAGTAAAAGACAATGCTTCTCATAGGTTCTCAGGGTAAGACAATGGACACTCTAGATATCCTAATGGCACTTAATGTGCTGATACTTTATGACTGAATAGAGGAAGCAACTCTCTTTGTTTGGAGGAAGGTGGAAGGGTAAGGGTGCTTTACAAACTTGAGTATCTCAGTTTACTTTGATAGGATTAGCCACATGTTCAGGCAAGATGTTGCCTTGCAAATTATCTTTCTTTGGAATTTGGGCTGGCCCTTCCTTAGTGCATTCCTGACTGAGTCTAAACACTAGTCTTTTCAGATTCCTGGTTTGGAATTTCCCAGTTTTAATGGTCACACTATGTGGAAGGCCACAGTTGACCTAATTATTACATATTGCCAATTATTACAGATATGGGCAGAGAGTGTCAGGGTAGGTAACCATGCAATTACTCGGAAAGTGACCCTCCAAAAGTAAGCACAGCCATTTGGTGGAGAAGAAGGACTTTCCTTGATTACAGATATGCTCAAATGAAAGAAAGCATTCTTAAGGAATCACTTTTTGAAACATAAAATCAGAGAATCATAAAGTTGGCTGGGACTGCAAGTACCATTGAGTCCAAATCTGTCTTTGGGAGAAAATAAGTCCTTTTGTTTTCATGTTTTGCCAACGTACCTTGTTCTATAAGACAAAAAAAAAAAAAAAAAAAAAAAAAAACCTTGGGGGGGATGAAGATGGAGGCCCTGGGGGATGTGAAGTCTGTTTTGAGATCCAAATGGAGCCCAGAGGCTGCTTGATACGGAGCCTTGTTTTAAAGTATAAACTCCCTGGAGTGCATTTTCAGAAGCTACACACACACACACACACATATACACATATATAAATGGAGGCTGGGAACACGTTAGTGAATTACTATGCTGTAAATCCAGCGTAAGCCATTATAAATCACTTTTGGTCACAGCAGTGGTTGGGATTCTGTACCAACCATGCAATGACGAAATCCCCCCCCCCAAAAAAAACCCCTATCTCTTGTTGTAGTTATCTGGATAATTTGTTTTGCAATTGTATTTTATAGTTTTATGTTTATTATTTCTTCCTTCCCTCTGTATGTGTTTATGCATGCACTTATTTTAGATTGTATGCCTTTGGCAGGGCCACATTTTTGTATGTGCTTATTTTACTGTAACGCGCCATGTACATAGATGGCACTATATAAATAAACAATCACCACCACCATCATCATCTCTCCAGCAGCACCCCCTCCCCTGCATTTCATGGCCAGTGGAGAGTGGGAAGAAGGAGCAGAGAAAAACATCCAGCCATTTCCCTATAGATGGACTCGCAGCAATGACATCACACTCATCCACAGGAGGACATCCACATCCACAGGAGGACCCTGTGGAGACCACAAGAGTGTGTACAGCTATAGGAACATAGCTGGATGCTTCTCAACCCCCCCCCCTCCACTGGCCAGGAAATGGCCAGGTTGGAGTTTTGGGGGTGGGGCTGCAGTAGAGAACAATAGGGTTTGGAGGGGTTGGATAGTAGACATATAGTAGTTACTCATGTGCAACACACTTCCCATTTCATAGAATCATAGAGCTGGAAGAGACTTCTATGCCCATCTAGTCTAAAAAAGCCAATGTGATTCTTTGCTGCATCAATAAAAGTACAGAGTCTAGATCAAGGGAAGTAATAGTGCCACTCTATTCTGCTTTAGTTAGACCTCACCTGGAAGACTGTATCCTAGTCTCTGGAGCAGCAAAAAACAAGGTTGCTCCAAATATGGCTATCAGGTCACTTCTTAACCCTCTCTTCTCTAGGCTAAACATACCCAGCTCCCTAAATCGCTTCTCATAAGCCATGGCTTCGAGACCTTTCACCATTTTGGTCGCCCTCCTCTGGACAAGCTCCGGCTTGTCTGTATCCTTCCTTAACTGCAGTGCCCAGAACTGGACGTAGTATTCTAGGTGAGGTCTGTTGTTATTGGCCTGCATGTCCTAGCAGCCCTAGAGCATAGTCTGTAGTGAAGAATGCATCTGGAAGGGTGCATGATTCCCACATGTGCTTTAGGAACTTATATATTACATCAAATAAACAAGGCTCACCTCTCTCACACCTTCAAGCTATTTCAGTCATTTTCTCCATCCCATCCTAATTCTGTTTAGTCATAACTTTTGCTTCTGTTCCCAAGTAGTCCTCATAAGAGGAGCTGTCATCTCCCACCATAAGAGCTATAGAATCCTAGGATTCTGTTGCAATCTCCATCATGCAAACATCTAAGAGAACAGCTCACGCTGTGGTAATTTGGATGATGAATCTCTGTCCAAATGCAGAGCAGAGATTTCAGGTAAATTACCTGTATTTAAAGCACCCATTTGATCATTTGTGTAGCTTTAGCTCCTTCACCTGGTAGAAAATGCAATTGTCTAGGATGGTCTCCAGAGTTTTCTGTTGTTACAGAAATAGGCACAGACAGATATTTGTGGCTATCACTTCAGTTACATCATAAAAAAAAATTTCATTGGGGAAATAAGATTTAATGTTTTTATTAGGAACTCAAAGAAGGAAGCAACAGAATTATGGATTAAACTAGGATCTGACTTCTGTGATGTATGATTTCTTTTACTGGCTAGAGGTTCCCAAGACAATGAAACTAATATTGAGGCTGGATGATGTAGCTCTGTTGAAATTCCCTCTTCTACACAACCGTTAGAGTTAAAGGAACCATCACCAGTTTTCAGCCTGGTTCTACCCATTGCAATAAGTGAAATGTATAGAGGTAGCCAGATATTGGGATATAGGAATGGGCCTCTGCTGGTATGAATAGGAGCCAGTGTGGCATAGTGGTTAGAGTGTTGGACTATGACTCTGGAGACCAGGATTCGAATCCCCGCTCAGCCATGAAAACCCACTGGGTGACCTTCGGCAAATCACACTGCCTCAGAAAACCCTGTGATAGGTTTGCCTTAGGTTCAGCATAAATTGGAAACTACTTGAAGGTACACAACAACAGCAACAAAATGTAGCTCTAACACCATAGAGAAGACTTCCATGTTGACTTGTGTCATCTCAGAAGCAGTGTTTTTCCACTGAGTCAGTTTACATCTCCCTTAATCCAAGTGCAAGTACAAAGCAATAAAATTCAGGTTTGTAAGGTAGGAATCAGCCCACAGTCTCAACAGCCTCTCCTAGAAGATGCTTTCATTTTCATGCTGTCTTCTAGCTATCCTGGGAATTGTAATTGTGAACATTGCTCTGCTTGTATCAGGGATTGATGATGAATAGGGTTGCCAGATTGAAAACTGGGAGGGGCTCCTGTATACAGTGTTTGTGTAGAAGAGGGAATTTAATCAGGTGTGGCTGATGGATTACATGTAGGAGTGTTCAGAAGGTGAAGAAGGGAGGATCGTTATTTATTAATTTGCTTATTTGATCTTGCATTTCTCACATAACTGGAACTCAGGACAGCCTCATGTACCCACATGATCTCAAAAAGGTACAGATATAAGCGTAGAAACAAATAACACAGAAATACACCATAATATTAAAATATCATTGAATTAAAAGCAATCAGATGTATCTCTGGCTTTTCTTTGCAAACGAAGATTCAGGAAGGACTCATCCCGCGCTTTCTGCAAGCGCGCTGATGACTAAAAAGGCCAATCCGAGATAAACAAGTCCGGTTGCAAAAAACACAGCAGAAGGTCTCCTTGGGTGATGTTTTTGGGTTGTGATTCTTTCTGCGTTGTCGTTTCTCTTCAAGACTTGTTCGTCGTGAGTTCTCAAATAAGGCTGCAGCATTGTGGATAGTGCGTCTCCATGCCTCCCGATGTGAGGCCAGGGCGGAAAACTGTTGGTGATCAATTTGGCCAAGCCTGAGATGTTGTTTCAGGGAGTCTTTGTATCACTTTTATGGAGCGCCCCTCTTACGCTGACCCGTGGCGAGTGCCTCCCACATGTTGTTCTCTTTAGTATATATGCCCCAACTATGCAAGGCGACCCTGTAGAGAAAGACAAATTCTACACAGACCTACGCCAACTCATACAAAAAGTCCCTGTAGAAGATATTAATCAGATGTAGCAATGAGGCAATTAACACTATAGCTATTTCTCTTCCATAAATTTGCTCAAAGGTAACCTACATAGTTGGGCTCCAAGCAATGACGGAAGGTGTCAGCAAGGTGGTGAATATGCTCTGGGTTTTAGCCTGGACTTTGAAGGCATTAACCAAGGTGCTGAACCCCATTCCCCAAAGAGATCCAGCCCCTTGGATGCATACAGTTGGACCTCTGTATCTGTGGGGGTTCGATTCCTGGACTTACTGCAAATACAAGAAACCATGGATAACAGCAGACACCATTGAAAATAATGGGACTTCCGATTTAAAATACTATAGAGTTGCCTTGGGGGACCTAGAAAATGTCTAGAGAGGATGCCTTTCTAAACATTTTCTAGGAAGACTCTATGATATGTGTTCCTATTTTTGTGTCCTGCGTATAACTGAAACTGTGGATATTGGTTCCACAGATATGGGGGTCTGTGTGTACTTCAAAGTTGGCCCTAAAGAATGGAGTAGATTCACCATCCCACTGCCATGGAAGCCACATAATCCCACCCGATCCAAGACAATACATTACCTGTGGTGGTGGTGGGGAGTTGATGTGCAAATAGCAGGGCAGAGATCATCGTTGCCATCTGCTCCTTACCACAGTTCTGACTGCTGCTAAGCACTAAAGCAGGGGTGGGCAACTATGTGAGGCCAGTGGCCAGTCTTCACCTCCAGATCCCCTGGGGCCTATCCCCTGACGGCACACTGAAACACTTCTGTTTTTTTCCCTGCAGTACTTCTCAAAATGGCAATAGGAAGTGGTGCTATATCACTTCCTGTCACCATTTTGAGAGAAACTGCAGAGGAAAACAGAACTAGTTGGGGATAGTATGGGGTTCTGGGGTTCAAGGGGGTGGGGTATTTTTGTGCATTTTAACACCTTTGACAGGCTTTCTGCATGCTTTTAGGGCAAAACATTGCCTGGAAAAAAATCACACTAATTTTTTTAAAGTGAGGGATTGGGTGGCTTTGGGGGACTGGTGGGGAGCCACAAAAGTGGGGTCCAGGAGCCACCATTTCCCCATGCGTTCCCTAAGAAGGGCCAGACACAGGAGGCAGTGTACAACATGGCAATGCTTTATGTAAGAGTGCCTGTTTATCTCAGTGGAGTCAACAGATAGAGACAAATGTTTAGACTGGGTCTGATAGATGCAGGTTGTTAATTGTGGCTGTTGCTTTGTGAATCCAGCTATTCTCAGTGGAAGTAAACCTTAATGAGACACCAATGAAGCAGCTGGCTAAAACCTCATTAAGCTGCTCTTTAACCTTTGCTGCTTGGGTTGGACCCTTAGGAAAGATTTTTTTGGTCCAGCCTGGCCAACATGCCAGAGTTCACAATAAATATTTTAGCATCACTTTGTTCTCTTCTACTCTTATGTAGTAAGTGTGGCAGATTGAAGCTATATTGTTTTCAAGACTCGGAACATGAAGTTATCTTAGGCCTTTTTAACATTCTGAACTTAGTTATCTTTATTCTGAAATCTTCCACACAGAGATGACATGGAATTCTCTTCCTCATGAGGCTAGGCTGGCCCCCTCTCTGATTATAATGCTCCCTTGTAGAGAATCTTTTAACTGGCTGTGCCCTTTTTAAAATAATCAACATTATTATCATAGAGTTGGAAGAGACCACAAGGGCCATCTAGTCCAACAACCTGCCATGCAGGAATACACAAAGCACTCCTGACAGATGGCCATCCAGCCTCTGTTTCAAAACCTCCAAACAAGAAAAAGACTCTATAACACTCCCAAGCAAGCATATTACAGCTCTTACACCATCAGGAATTTCTTCTTAATATTTTGGTGTAACCTCTTTTCTTATATATTTAGGTGGAATCTCTTTTTCTTTATTATGTTTTAGCCACTTTTTAAATTGTGGTAAATTAATGTTTTAAATATAAGAACATACCTTCCAATAGTTCACATATGATAACTAGGATGCTTGTGGCCAAGCAACACCAGAGTGTGGTCAAGATGGCAGAAGTGATTAAAGAGGAAGAACTAGGAGAACTAGGAGAGGCTGCAGCAGTTTGCTTTTGCCTGAGCCTACTCGGAGGGAAAGATTCTGCCCCTGCTTGCCCTCTCATCCCACTATATTAATTGAGTGCAAACAGCTTGTCAACATTGAACTCAGTTTGCAGCAGTTGAAGTAAACTGAGGACAAAGTGGGAGGATAGTGGGAGAAAGAAAGAACCTGGGACATTGTGAAAGCAGCTTGAAAAATAGGAGCAAAAAAAGCTGCAAGTCTTGTAAAGTAAGTTTCTGTAAAAGTTGGTGCATTTGGTTTCTGCAATTTTTGCCCACTTTTCTTTGCTAAATTGCTTCTGCTCTGTCAGTTTCTTTGGGACTATTGGTGAACATCAACTTCCAGGCCTTAAAGCAGATTCTAAGTTGGACTGAAGTCTGAGTTCTGACTGGGTCATTCTATGGGCTTATCTACATGCGATAAATACCCCGGCTTGCTCCTGGTCCCCACTTCCGTTGTTCCTTGTTGGTCAGTATCTGATTTGCCTTCTCAGTGTAGTCCTTCTTTTCAAAATCATTTACAGTACATAATTCTTCTGCATGTGGTTGCAGTTTTGGTCTGCCAACAAGCACATTTATTTAATTCACAAAGCACATATATTATTATAGTGCACACTTAATGCATATTGTGAAGCAAAACGAACACTATTATTTTAGTATTCATTTGGTTAATCAAACAAACCTTTAAATTTGATTTCCATTAGTTCTCCTTCTAAGTTAAATTGTTACTATTATCTCTGATAATTAGTTTGACTTATTCGTGGAGCATTTCTTCAGCAGTAATACAAATCCATATGGCAGTCCTAGGGACAGAAGAAAGCAGACTGATTTCACTTTCTCAGAAAGACTTGTGATAAACAGCAGTTTTGTTGGTAGTGGAAAGAAGCCAGCTTCAGTCCCAGTAAGCTCTTAGGATGATGATAGTGGGAGCAAATCTACTCCTACTGTCCAGAGGACTGTATTTGAGCCTGAAGATCAAGCAGGTAGGAGTCTGCAACAAAGGCTGCCCCTGAGATAGAAGGCAGGCAGAAAAAATATACACATTTGTTGGTGAATTTTTCAAATGGACACATTAATGGATGCATACATCAGTGACCAAAGTATTTTTATGCACATTTGAGAAATGTGTACAGTGAATCATCATCGTCGTCGTCGTCATCTGGAATGGACTTTGAGATGGGGAAAAGAAGTTGTCCGTGGAGAGGTGCTGCCAGTCAGGGCAGACAGCCCTAGGGTCACATCTAACTTGGTACTGGGCATCTATCTATGTTCAGTTTATGATAGCATTATTTAGACTTGAGATTAAGGAAGAAGCCAGGAGAAACTATGAATGCAAAAATGACCTTTGCAGTAAATTTCAGCCAGAAAGTCTTTGGTTATAGCCTTTGTTATTACTTGCCATCAAGATGACTTCAACTTCCAGAGAGACCTCCAGTCATCAATTTCCTGGCTCACCTCTTCCAACTCAGGGCCGTGACTTCCTTGATGGAATCAATCCACCTGTAGTGTGGCCTTCTTTTTCTTCTGCCTTCCACTTTACCAAGCATTATTGCTTTTTCCAGTGGATCACAACATTTCATGATATGTCTAAAGTATGAGAGCCCCAGTTATCCATTTTGGTTTAGTCTACCAAATCAAAAATGTCACATTCCCATTAGAGCAGGAAATATGGGCTTTGTTGTTGACATGGTCATTATTTGTTTGTTTGTTTGTTTGTTTGTTTATTCAGTTCAATTTGCAGAAATGCACTGGTCAACAAACCCCTGGGTATGTCTCTGTGTATCATACATCCGTTAAACAGCCAGACTGGTGTTTATTGAAACAATAGGAATCTCCCTATTCCTCCCTCATGAAAATAAAGGAGGTTTCACTTGCTACATATGCAGTATTACTCTAGTCAAAATCCAGTATACAGTGGGGAGAAATGAACCACTTGGAAGAATGACAAATCCAGGCACTAGGTGAAGTGTATTCCTCAGCATTAAAACCCTTGTGGTAAGCAGTCGGTGAGGTTGCCAACTTTTAAATTGGCCCAGATCCTGTTCCTTACCCAGCAGCCTGAAATACAGAAATTTAGGAAATGGAGTTTTGTCTGGCATTGAATCATAGAATCATAGAATTGCAGAGTTGGAAGAGACCACGAGGGCCATCCAGTCCAACCCCCCTGCCACGCAGGAAATCTTGATCAAAGCATCCCCGACAGATGGCCATCCAGCCTCTGTTTAAAGACCTCCAAGGAGACCCCACCACGCTCCGAGGGAGCGTGTTCCACTGCCAAACAGCTCTTACTGTCAAAAAGTTCCTCCTCATGTTGAGGTGGAATCTCTGTTCCTGGAGCTTGCACCCATTGCTCCGTGTTCCAGTCTCTGGAGCAGCAGAAAACAAACCTGCTCCATCCTCAGCGTGACATCCCTTCAAATACTTAAACAGGGCTATCATATCGCCTCTTAACCGTCTTTTTTCCAGGCTAAACATACCCAGCTCCCTAAGTCTCTCCTCATAAGGCATCGTTTCCAGACCTTTCACCATTTTAGTTGCCCTTCTCTGGACACGCTCCAATTTGTCAATATCCTTTCTGAATTGTGGTGCCCAGAACTGGACACAGTATTCTAAGTGAGGTCTGACCAAGGCAGAATAGAGTGGCACTATTACTTCCCTTGATCTAGACACTATACTTCTATTGATACAGCCCAAAATCGCATTGGCCTTTTTAGCTGCCGCATCACACTGTTGGCTCATGTTCAACTTGTGGGCTACTAGGACTCCTAGATCCCTTTCGCACGTAGTCTCATTCAGCCAGGTCTCTCCCATCCTATATTTATGCATTTCATTTTTCCGCCCTAAATGCAGTACTTTACATTTCTCCGTATTGAATTTCATTTTGTTAGCTTTGGCCCAGCTCTCCAGTCTATCCAGGTCATTCTGAATTTTGATCCTGTCCTCTAGGGTATTAGCTACTCCTCCCAATTTGGTGTCATCTGCAAATTTGATAAGTATGCCCCTAATTCCCTCATCTAAGTCATTGATAAAGATGTTGAATAGCACTGGGCCCAGGACAGAACCCTGTGGCACCCCACTGGTCACATCTTTCCAAGACAAAGAGGAGCCACTGCTGAGCACCCTTTGGGTTCGGCTGGTCAACCAATTACAAATCCATTGAACAGTTAACTTGTCTAGCCCACATTTTACAAGCTTGTTTGCAAGAATGTCATGGGGAACCTTGTCAAAGGCCTTACTGAAATCAAGGTATGCAATGTCCACAGCATTCCCTTCATCTACCAAGCTGGTAACTTTATCAAAAAAAGAGATCAGATTAATCTGGCATGACTTGTTTTTCTGAAACCCATGTTGACTTTTTGTGATTATGGCATTGCCTTCTAAATGTTCACAGACTCTCTGTTTAATGATCTGCTCTAGAATCTTCCCTGGTATTGATGTCAGACTAACTGGACGATAATTGTTGGGATCCTCTTTTTTCCCCTTTTTGAAGATGGGAACAACGTTTGCCCTCCTCCAGTCTGCTGGGACTTCTCCTGTTCTCCAGGAGTTCTCAAATATTATTGCCAATGGCTCTGAGATTATATTTGCCAGCTCTTTTAATACTCTTGGATGTAGTTCATCTGGTCCTGGAGATTTAAATTCATTTAGATTAAGAAGGTATTCCTGTACTACCTCTTTACTTATTTTGAGCTGGATTTCCCCTATTGTGTCCTCTGTTCCATTCTCCTCAGGTTGGTCCTCCTTTTCCTTTTCTGAAAACACTGAGGCAAAGAAGGTGTTGAGTAATTCTGCCTTTTCTCTGTCCCCTGTTAGCATTTTGCCATCTTCTCCACGTAGCAGCCCTATCATTTCCTTCTTCCTCCTTTTGCTGCGGACATACCCAAAAAAACCCTTTTTATTGTTCTTAACCTCCCTAGCAAGCCTGAGCTCATTCTGCGCTTTAGCTTTTCTGACTTTACTCCTACACGTGTTTGCTATCTGTTTGAATTCTTCTTTGGTGATTTCCCCCCTTTTCCATTTCCTATACATGTTCCGTTTAAAACTTAGCTCCATTGAAAGTTCTTTAGTCATCCATCCTGGTTTCTTGAGACACCTCCCATTTTTCTTCCTCAATGGTACTGTTTGAAATTGTGCCTTCAGTATCTCCCTTTTGAGAAAGTCCCATCCGTCTTGAGGTCTCTTCTCTTTTAGTATTCCTGACCATGGGATCATCCCCAGTATTTCCCTGAGTTTATTGAAATCAGCTCTCCTAAAGTCAAGAATGCGTGTCTGACTATGCCTGGCTTCTCCTTTCCATTGTATAACAAACTCCAGGAGAACATGATCACTCTCACCTAAGGATCCCACCACTTGCACCCCATTAACAAGGTCGTCTCTGTTGGTTAGGATCAGATCTAAAATAGCTGACCCCCTTGTTGCCTCTTCCACCTTTTGGACCATGAAATTGTCTTCCAGGCATGTAAGGAATTTGCTAGACCTTGTAGTTTTGGCTGAGTTAGATTGCCAGCAAATATCAGGATAGTTGAAGTCACCCATCACTACTACATCTCTCCTTTCTGCATGTATGTTCATCTGTTCTAGAAAGGCAACATCCAATTCCTCCGTCTGATTTGGGGGTCTGTAGTAGAGTCCCACAATAACATCCCTGTTGTTTCCCTCCCCTTTTATTTTTATCCAGATGCTCTCCACCTGGCTTCCAGTACTGATGTCGTGGATCACTTCACTGGTGTAAATATCCCTGACATATAATGCTATTCCTCCTCCTTTCCTGTTTGGCCTGTTTCTCCTATAAAGGTTATACCCCTCTATTCCTACATTCCAATCATGAGACTCGTCCCACCAGGTTTCAGTAATGCCTATTATATCATATTTGTTTTGTAGTGCGAGGAGTTCAAGTTCATCTTGCTTATTTCCCATGCTCTGTGCATTAGTGTAGAGACATCTGAGACCATGTGTTCCCTTTACTTGCTCCCTGTGCAAGTTTTTTTGCCTCCCACTGTTGGGTCCTTGCGCTGTTTGCCTTGTTCCCTCTATGACAGTTTGACTATTTCCTCCAGCCCTTTTGCCTTCCAGAATACTGTCTCCCTCCCCCATTTGACTCAGTTTAAAGCCCTCCTGATCAAATTCTTGAGACTGTTGGCAAAAATGTTTCTTCCAACTGTTGTAAGATGCACCCCATTGAGATGCAAGTGACATAAAAAGCTTTGGTGGCTTAATTTTTGTGGCTCAGGTAGGTTGTTTTCCAAGGCACAGAATTAAAAACTTGGCAAATCTGCCATGCAGAGGACCAAGATTCTTGCTTACTTTGCAAACAGCATTTTTCCCTCCAAGAAGGCTTCACTCCTTTAGCACAGGAGAAGGCAAAGTTCAGTCCTTACAGATGGTGTTGAACTACAACTCTCAGCAGAATTAGCTCAGCATACTCAGTGGCAAGGAATGCTGGGAGTTTTAGCAGAACAACATCATACCTTCCAACATACTGCAGATGAAAACCAAGATAAGTGTAGCCAGGCAACATAAGAATGTGGCCAAGATGGTAAAGGGCATTATTGAGAAGAACACACAATCTAGAAGAGACTGTGGCAATTTGTTTTTGCCTGAGCTTATGGAGCAGGGCAGAACTCTGAAATCTCTTGTTCTCTCCCCTTGGCTGAGTTAATTGAGCGCAAAGTACTTTTGCACTTTGAACTCAAGTCTGCAGCAATTGAAGTAAGCTCAGGATGAATTGGGAAAGTGGAAACTAGAGGGGGGGGGAAGAGCAGTTCAGCTTGCTACAGCCCTTCCTGAAATCGTTTCTCTCCCTCCCCCATGCACAGGAAAAAAGTTGACAACTGAGGTTTTACATACTTTTGAAACAGCAGAGAAGGTGAGAAGGAATGCTCCCTGAATGAAAATTGTTGGGAATCCTTTTTGTTTGAAAACTGGCTTGCAAAATAGCAGACAGGATTTTTGCAAGTTTCCTCTAAACGCTACAGTCTTTCCTCCCTCCCTCCCTCTCTTTTAAGCCCACCCCTGCATCATCAACCAATCACAATGCAGCTCTGCTTTAACCCTTAGTGGAATGCTAGTTTACACTGCAAATAAAGCACTACATTGCAAATATACCGGCAAAAATAGCGACATGCCCTGCCACGCTATATTTGGGTGTTTTACCTTCCCCCCTTCTGAATGAGGCGATGCTGTGCTGCGATCCGTGGGAACTATGAGCTATCTTAGCGGTATATTTAGAGGAATATTTGCCCGTGTAAACCACCCCAGAGGGATACTTTAAAAGTAGCTGAAGAATTGGGACAGCACAGGGTTAACTGGCATCATCCCTGCCAAATTGGGACAGGTAGAGGCTTGGCAATATCTAGAGGGCTATACCTTGCCCATTCTTGTTTTAGCATGTGTGCAACCAAGAGAGATTTAGTAGATTTACCCCCTGCCCTATCCCCAGCATCATTAATGAATTTCTATTTACTGTACAGATGTTAAAAGCATAGAAGATTTTCAAAGGAAATAAAAGTAAGCAACCATAATAATTCTTTCCACTACTTGGAGAGTTAGGAAATTATGTTGAGTTGGGTGTTCTAACACATTGCTGGTTGTGTGCTCTATTTTATAACACATTTTGGTACTTCCTGCTTTAGCACCACTACCTCTGTGTTTGCATCTTTTAAATGGGAATAGTCATACTGAACTCCTATGAGGTCAGCACAAAAGATGATATATGAAGTCAATCTATTTGCTAAATAGCATTGCTTGGAAATGATGACTCTTGAATCCTCTGAGATAAATGATGTGACCATTGTTTCTTCTGATCCATTCCTCCATTAGTCATTTTGACTAGTGAGGTTTTACCCAATCTAGTGTCCTCCTGATGTTCTAGACTTCAACTCCCACAATTGCATGTTAGCTGGGATTGATGGGAACAGTAAGCCAAAATATCTATGGGGCACTAGGTTGTGTGTGCATGGTTGGACAGGGGATTACATTTTGTCTTGTTTTCACAGCCATTTAAAGGGTGAGGTGCTACCTTAACTCTGTTAGTAGAACTTGCTAAGTCTATGAAAAGGAATGTTACCATTGGTTTCAGTCATGATATGGCACACAGCCTGCTCCTACACATGTTAGCTTGGAGGCAAGTCCAGTGCAACAGCTTTTTTGTTGCTACCTGCCTTCATATCAAAGAGCTCTAGGAATCTTAGTAGACCACAAGCAGAACATGAGCCAAGAGTGTGATGCACCATGGATAAGACCATGGATACTTCTAGATGACTCTAAACTACTATCACTAGAAGGGCACGACATATACTTCGGTTGTCATTCCTTCCTATGGTATGGTAAGGTTAGCGCACAAAGATAATTTAACAACCATATAGTTAGGAGAGCGCTTTTTAAGATTTGGAATAAATATAGAAAAATCCTCTAACTTAAAACACCCCCATGGATACAACCCATAGAAGCCCTGTCTTTAAAGGGTCTGAGAAAGCAAAAGGAATGGATAACTTACGCAGATCTAATAAAACAAAATAATGATCCTATTCAACTAAAAGACAGACAGGAATTAATTATATATTATATTTCTGAGCAATGGACAATGGATATTGTATGTAATTATAGTAATAAAAATATTTTTTAAAAATCTTTTTTAAAAAAGAAAAAAGAGTGTGATGCACCAAATAAAAAAGCCAATGTGGTTCTAGGCTTCACCAGTAGGAGTATAGTCTCTAGATCAATGGAAGTAATAGTACCACTCTATTCTGCTTTGGTCAGACCTCAACTGGAATACTCACCTGGGCACCACAGTTCAAGAAAGGTATTGACAAGATGGAACATGTCCAGAGGAGAGTGACCAAAATGGTAAAAGGGCTGGAAACCAGGCCCTATGAGGAGTGGCTTAGGGAGCTAGGTATATTTAGCCTGGAGAAGAGAAGGTTAAGGTGATATGATAGCCATGTTTAAATACTTGATAGAATTGAAGATGCAGCTAGCTTGTTTTCTACTGTTCCAGTGACTAAGACACAAAGCAATGGATTCAAACTACAGGAAAAGAGATTCTACCTAAGCATTAGGAAGAGTGGCCTGGTAATAAGAGCTGTTTGACAATGGAATATGCTGCCTTGAAGTGTGATGGAGTTTCCTTCTTTAGGAGTTTTTAAACAGAGGCTGGATGGCCATCTGTTGGGAGTGCTTTGATTGTGTATTCCTGCATGGCAGCGGGTTGGACTGGATGACCGTTGTGATCTCTTCCAACTCTATGTTTGTAGAATTATAATTCTGACTTATCTCCCTCTGGCTTTTCTTTGCAAATGAAGATTCAGGAAGGACTCATCCCGCACTTTCTGCAAGCGCGCTGATGACTAAAAAGGTCAATCCAAGATAAACATGTCCGGTTGCAGAAATCACAGCAGAAGGTCTCCTTGGGTGATGTTTCCGGGTTGTGATTCTTTCTGCGTTGTCGTTTCTCTTCAAGAATTGTTCGGTGTGAGTTCTCAAATAAGGCCGAAGCATGGTGGATAGTGCGTCTCCATGCCTCCCAATGTGAGGCCAGGGCAGACCGTTGTTGGTGATCAGTTTGGCCGAGACTTTGATGTTGTTTCAGGGAGTCCTTGTATCACCTTTTTAGAGCATTTGAACATTACAAGGCACTACATAAATGTGAAGAATTATTACTTAGAACTAATGTTTATTGTCACTTAACACTGTCAGTTAATAAAGCAGTCTGTATCGTCTTGTAAGCTCCACCTAGAGTGGAGCTGTTCAACCAATGGAACTTACATAATGTTAACTTGCCAAGTTAGCATTGATTGAATGGGTCAAACAAGAGGAAACAAGAGCCCTTAGTTTGTATACATCTGCCCAATGAGTGGCTTACAGCATACTGTGATAAAACACAATCCAAGAGCACAGTATAAAATACTCCCACTCTTTTTGACATAAAAGTTTTCTGTATAATATTTCCCTGACAGAATAACAGCAATACGTAAGAAATGCACAGCACATAGTTTCCCTGCCCTCACTTGTGTGTGTGTTTGTGCAAAATCCCTTGTGAGATTTTCACAAACTGCACAATAACATCTCAAAATGGGGATGGGGGTGGGGATTGGAAAATGTGGGGGGGGAAGCACACACCACCCAACCCACTCTTACAATCTCATCCGGCAGGAAGAAAATATTGGATGTTTTTGTTCTTATATGAGAACAAAATAAGCAAAGATTTAAATACATTTAAATACTCATTTCAGAGCTATACTAACAGATCTTTAAAAGAAATAGAAGAACTGAAAATTGTTTACCAAACACCCTTCTGAGTAGTGCATTTCACAACTAAGCTGCCACCACTGAGAAAGCCTTCACTCGTTCTCACTTTCGAACGAGACTACATGCGAAAGGGATCTAGGAATCCTAGTAGACCACAAGTTGAACATGATTCAACAGTGTGATGCGGCAGCTAAAAAGGCCAATGTGATTTTGGGCTGTATCAATAGAAGTATAGTGTCTAGATCAAGGGAAGTAATAGTGCTGCTCTATTCTGCCTTGGTCAGGCCTCACCTAGAATACTGTGTCCAGTTCTGGGCACCACAATTCAAAAAGGGTATTGACAAATTGGAGCGTGTCCAGAGAAGGGCAACTAAAATGGTGAAAGGTCTGGAAACCATGCCTTATGAGGAGAGACTTAGGGAGCTGGGTATGTTTAGCCTGGAAAAAGGATGGTTAAGAGGCAATATGATAGCCCTGTTTAAGTATTTGAAGGGGTGTCACGTTGAGGATGGAGCAAGCTTGTATTCTACTGCTCCAGAGACTGGAACACGGAGCACTGGATGCAAGCTCCAGGAACAGAGATTCCACCTCAACATTAGGAGGAACTTTTTGACAGTCAGAGCTGTTCGGCAGTGGAACACACTCCCTCAGAGTGTGGTGGGGTCTCCTTCCTTGGAGGTCTTTAAACAGAGGCTGGATGGCCATCTGTCAGGGATGCTTTGATCGTGATTTCCTGCGTGACAGGGGGTTGGACTGGATGGCCCTCGTGGTCTCTTCCAACTCTGCAATTCTATGATTCTATGATTCATTGTTAATTCACGGCTACCGTATTGCACTGGAGAAGTTTGTTAAAGGCTAGAACAAGGGTGGATTTAGCAAGACTTTTTTTAAAAAGGGGAAAGTCGCCACCTTTTTTCCCCTGGCCCTGCTTTGCTGTACTTTTAATCTCAGACTGATACATGAAAAAAAACACTACATGAAGCTGTTTGTTGTTGTGTGCCTTTGAGTTGTTTCTGAATTATGATGATCCTAAGGGTTTTCTGAAGGGTTTTCATGGGGTTTTCTGGTGCTGAGAATGTGTGACTTGCCCAAGGTCACCCAGTGGGTTTTCATAGACAAGTGGGGATTCGAACCTTGGTCTCCAGAGTTCTGGTCCAACACTCAAACACTACATCACACTGGTTTCTTGTGACGCTGTACCTAGAGATAAAGAGTATGCACACCTTAAAGCAAGGCTGGAAACTGCAGAGGGAGTGGGAGTATTTTTCACTCTTCACTGCCCTGGTAATCCATACTGGCATGCCCAACATGACTAGAAGTATTCATTTGTGGCCAATTTTCAGGCAATTGGGGTTGGGGCCAGTTATGTTTATGCAGTATGTAGTATGCTTAGGAGATGTTGTGGGGGCAAAAACATTGCATTAGTTTTGGCCCATTTTGAGTGTGATTTGGGGTGAAAAACCACCCACTTAAAAATGCGGGGGCTGCAGGTGCTGCAAATTAGACCTGTGGTCCATGGACCACAAATTACACACCTCTGCTATAGGGTTATAGCAGTATGATACTATTTTAATTGCTATGGCTCTGTCCTATGGAATCCTGGAATTTGTAGTTTGGTGAGGTGGCTAATGTTCTCATATAAGCTTCAGTGTACTCCTTTAAACTATAACGTTAGAAGTCTCTAGCACTGAATCCCAAGTACCTCACCAAACTACAAATCCATGCCCTGTAACTGTCCCAATTTGGCAAGGACAGTCCTGATTAATCCCCTGTCATCCCATTTTTTCAGCTGCTTTTTTTGATGTCCCTTTTTCTCTTTCCTCCCCTGTCCACATTCCCCCTTTGTCCTCAGCTTACCTCAGTTGCTGCAAATTTGAGTTCCAAGTGCAAAAATAGTTTGCACTCAGTTAACTCAACTGGGGCAGGAGGTGAGAGAAGAGGAGGGGGCAGAATCTTGCCTTTCCTAATAGGCTCAGGCAAAAGCAAACTGCTTCAGCCTCTCCTAGCTGGTGTGTTCTTCCTCATTATCTGATCTGTCGATCATAATAAAGAAAGTATGTTCTTCTTCATTAATAACATTTGCTCTCTTGATCAAACGCTGATGTTCCTTGGTGACATGTAACCTGGTTTTCCTCTGGGAAAGAGTATACAAGGCCCAGGTTTCTACAGGGTGGATCCATGACAGTTAAAGCATTATCCTACTGCTATAACTGCAGTAGCTGCTACAACCACTACAGCTGATGCTCTCCAAGTGAAGTGGAAGATGTTACTGTTTAAGTTTTGTGTGCCCATGTGTGTTCTCTCTCTGTGTGTTGCTGAAAAACAAACAGCGGCATCCCTCCTTCTTTGCCCACTTGTGTCTCCACAGGATGTTCACTTCCAGAGCCTGCTAGTTGGCAAAACATGGTCTCCTAGAGCTCTTGTGAGACTGGGAAGGAAAACTGTGGCTGCAGCTGCACTGCAGAAATAATCCAGTTTTACCCCACTTTAACTACCATGGCTCCATCCTATCGAATCCTGGGATTTGTAGTTTGTTGTGACACCAGAGCTTTCTAACAGAGAAGGCAAAATATCTCATAAAACTACGAATCCCAGAATTCCATAGCATTGAGCCACGGCAATTAAAGTGGTGTCAAACTGGATTATTTGCACAGTGCAAATGCAGCTTGTGGCTTTTGAACTAGCCGGTTTAACTTATTCTTCAACTAGAATTCAATCTGCAACAACTAGATGGTTGATAATGTTGATTCCCTGCCCTTGAAAAGCTACATGCTTTATTACTGCTAGAGATGGATGGGATTTTTGGAGGGGAGGTGGGGCCTCCTCCTCTTCTTCATTTTTCCTTCTCCTCCTACTCCTCTTCTTCTCCTTCTTCCTCCTCCTCCTCCTCTTCTTTTTCTCCTTCGCCTTCCTCTTCCTCCTCCTCTTCTTCTTCCTCCCTTACCTCGCTGACCTCCGTGTGGATTCCCAGAATCCTTCAGCCATCATGGGACTAGAACAGAGGTGGAGGAAATGCAATCCTGGTGTGTGTGTGGCCCCAAATCTGTCTTTCGGCCTGTCTGTACAAGGGGGGAAATGTGGATTGATGAACACTAATGCAAATTTGAAGCAGTTTCCTTTGTCTTAACAGTTTTCTGGCAAAAACACAGACATGCGAAGCTATTCACTTTTGCTGTCCCAATGGGTATGCCTGTGAGTCAAGATGGCAGGTGCGAGTGAATTTCTTGTAATAATAATACAATAATAATAAAATTTTATTTCTATCCTGCCCCTCTGCAACGCAATCGGGGCGGCTTACAATATAAAAACTCCATAGACACAGTACCCTAGCCCACCCACCCCTTAAAATAATATTAAATTATACAAGATTAAAACATACAGTAATTAAAAATATATAAATTAGAAAGAAAAATTAAAACATACAATACTTAAAAAAAATTGTATTTTTATTGTTGCCAGTTGCCACTGCCAAACAATATTTTTTTTAAAAAAAAATGCATATCTAAGGTGTGGAAGTGCGATATTCCACCTAAATAAATAAAAATGAAGAAGAGAAAAAGGCTGTTTCATCACCTGATCACTTGCACGCTAAGGCGAAAATCCAAGATGGCAGTTCTGGGCTCTTACTTTGTTAGCAAACTCTGCCCGCTGCCCACATCTGACCAGTCAGCTTCCACTTCCACTTTTATCACAAATGTGAATGAATGCAAATCCAATTGTCCAAACGAGTGGAAATGTGCATTTTCTACAGAGCTTTTTAAAACATATGGGAAAAGTTTACAGTGAGTTTATGGTGGATTCCCCCCGCCCCGCTCCTTCTGAATACGGTGATCCGATGCGGAATGCCAATAGGCCCAGTAGAATTCCAAGCAAATTCTATGAGGATTATTTTGACCATTAAGACAACCCACTAGCTGCCCGGCATTGTCCTTTGTTCAGGGGTGGAATGGTGAACTGACCCTCCTAGAGGTTTCCAGAAGAGGTGATTCACCTTTTCAACAGGTTACAGTGCCTCTGGCACCTTAAAAAAAAACACCCTACCCCAAACCAGAAGTGTTTCTTGTTTTCCCCCCAATTTTTGCAGTCTGTGTGGCCCCAAGTCTCCCAGATAAAGAAATAGGCCCACTGAGGCTGCCTACTGTGTCAGTGTCACGTTAGTCCACTTTCTATCAAAAGAAACCCCAACTGTTCAAGTCCTTCCCATCCCAAATAGGAAGATAATTGTAAAATTTGGAAAGTGTGTGTGTGTGTGTGTGTGTGAGAGAGAGAGAGAGAGTAATAAGCTGAAACAGGATTCTCCCCCATGAAGCAAGACCTATTGACTGGAAAGTGAGTCCCTTCCAAGTAATCTGCTTTGTAATGCACACGCCCGCCTAAGTGGTTTGTGTATTGCATCCATAATGGAGACAGTGAAGTGTGTGTATGAGTGGTGGTGGTGGGGGTTGGTAGTGGTAGTGGTGGTTTAAATCTGTTGGGGAGCACTTTGCATTGAGAGCGGTGCTGTTTGTGGTGCTGCTAGAGTAGGAATATCACTTCCTCAGCTCAGGGGCAGCTCTGCAACTTTAAAAAGGGAGCTGGTCCCAGCTTTCTTCCCCCCCCCCTCCCTCCACTGGACCTAAAATGGATGCTTCTGCAGCACCACAGCCCAGGAGCCGACTTTGTCCTGCCTGGTTGTTTTGCTTCTCTTGGAAGCTTGCTCCAGACAAGTCATCTGCAGCACTGCAGGAAAAACAGAAGGCAGACGGTGCAGACTCTCAGGTAAGGGGGTGTTGTTAAAGGGAGAGCGGTTGTTTCATGTTCACACTTGCTTTGAGGGGGAGAAGGAAAGCAGTGAGGGTGGCGTTGTGCTGAATTACTGTACAATATTCTTGGTGGGTTGTCCCCGTCCCATTATACATAAACCAGACTCTAGCTACCAGAAGAGGAATGGACAATCTTCTGTCTAGCATTTTTACAACTTTATTTCCTTGCTTGGATTTATTGGAAGAAGGAGGGGGATGTGCGAGTGTGTTAGGGGCACATTGTTCACCTCCCAGCTTAGCTGATGATGTGTGGCTGGAATCTGGTGTCTCATTTTTCCATTGGGGTAGTAGCCCCCTTTAGAGCATTGGTTGACTCTTTCAAAAGTAGCATAACAGGGAGAGAGGGCTGTTTGAACATCAGGACAAGGAAAGCAGGCAGGAATTCAACAGGTGCAGCTTTTTCCTAGGATAGGGAGGGGGGATGGTTTTCTCTGGCAATTACACCTCTCTTTGTTGCGTTATGGTGCTGCTCCTTAAAAATGAATTCTTATCCCACCCAGTCTTTGAGAGTTATAGACCAGTGTTGTTTCTGTCCCCCACCTCCCAGTGTTGTTTTCACAAAGTCCTGCTAGATAGGTTAGGTATGTGACAATGTCTGGCCCAGTCCAAGGCACCTGAGCAGTGCCCATGTCTCTACCCCCACCCTCCAATTTTATTTTCACAACAACCCAGTGAAGTAGTTGAAGCTGTTCATGTAAGTGTGCCTGGCCAGAATCTTCAATGGAGCTTCATAATTAAATGGGGATTTGAACCCGAGACACTATCCCAGTCCAGCACTTTAACTACTGTAGTACATGGCCTACAGTTTGCTTGCAACCAAAAGTGAGTGCACTAGGATTGTTGTTGAATGGATGTTTGTGGTACTTGTGGGATTTCCCCTAAATATATTGGAGGACCCCACATGAATAAATTGTCAACAGCACACCAGATAAAGTCTGGGTGCTCTTCTACATAGTTTGCATCCTAAACTGAAGGTACAGAAACAAGCTGGTTCTGCATTATTCTGTGATTGCTGTTGCTCCATCATTAATTATAACTTCCTTTTGTTGCTAAGGCACAAAGATGTGATTTTCACTTATCCCTCCGTGCAGTTCCGCTGTATTTTGTCACTACTTGGACATCATTCTTTCAAGAACAACAAAGTCCAGAATTTGTGTGACTGAATATAATGATGTTATAAACCTAGGATACAGTATATTGTTGGAATTGTGTTCTACATTGTCTTATCAGACTTAGGACTTTATCAGACCAAGCAAATATGGAGTCATAAGGATGCCTAATGATCACAAAAAGGCATGCATACCAGATTACATCATCCTTTCAAGATCATGTAATGTAAATGAGGTGTACTTTTTTATTCACGTCCAAGCCATCAATAGATCTCCTATTCCGCTTTTGTGGTGGCATTGCCAGTGTTTGAATCTTTGCGCTGTTGTGACGCAATAGTGTGTTTTGTGCTTGCATGAATGTTTTGTGTCTTTATTTTACTTTAATTTTTGAATTTCCCACGCTAGCGTCTTCTCGCAAGAATCTGAAAGATCTCAACCCCGGAAGTAAATGGAGCTCTGTCCATGCTCTGTTACTGCTGGGGAAGCCTCATTGACACTTGCAAAGGTAGGTTTGGTAGGGCAGTTTTTTTTTCAGCATAAAAACGCCACAGTTTATGCTGGCAAAAGAACATTAATGGGGGGGGTGTTCTGATAAAGTCCATACTCAAAATATATTACAAGCAATGTAGTACATAAGCAAAAGTACTCTAAGGAGAATGCCTGACTAAAAGCAGTGGCAGGGAGTGAGAGAAAAATAAGGGAAGTCTCTAGAAGCAGAACAGTATATAGCAGGGGTGGGAAACTACACTTCCCATAATCCCTTGCTATTAGATGTAGTGTCTGGTGCTTCTGGGAGCTGAATCCCAATCATCTGGAGGGCTAAATACTCGCTACAGTCCATATCTGTATCTTGTCTATCGAGATATTATAGTTGTCCCTTCATATTCACTGGGGGGTGGTTCTAGGACACCCCCCCCCCATGGACACCAAGATCTGTGAATACTCAAGTCCCATTATATGCAATGACATAGCAAAATGGTGTCCCTTATATAAGATGGCAAAATCAAGGTTTGCTTTTTGGATTATTATTTTTTAAAGAATATTTTCAAGCCATGAATACTTAAATCCAAGGATACCAAATCCGTGAATACGGAGGGACCCTAGTTGGTTTGTAAAAAACTTATGGCACAAAAATGTTTTCACCTGCTGGCTGAAGGAGAGCAAGAATGCAGTCATCCGGGTCTCTCTAGGGAAGGAATTCCAAACCCCAAGAGCAGCCACCAAGAAGGCCCTCTCTTTTGTTCCCTCTAAACAAGCCTGAGAAGGTGGTGAGACAGATACAAGGGCCTGTCCAGATGATCTTAGAATTCTAATGGGCTCTAAAGGCTAGGATTGTATTGGTGCCTTATGCATGTGTAACTTCCCCTATGGAAGTGAATGGATATTTTTGTTCAGTTTGGAATGTCTGCATTGGATTCAAAGTTGCACAAGCAGAGTTATGCTTGTGGTGCAATTGTGCATTGCACACACAGAACAGGTTGCACATTCAGTTATACAATACAGGTTACCCCCACCCGCAGAACCAATATCTGCACTTCCAGTTATCTGAGGGACACAAAATAGGGGACACATACGATTGAGTTCTGCTGGAAAATGCCTAGAGGGGTGTCCTCTCTAGGAATTGCTAGGTCCTCCAATGCAACTCTATGGTATGTTTGTACATGAGGTCTTTATTTTAATAGGGTTTGTTAGTAACCATGGTTTCACTTATACATAGTAAGTTCAGGAATGTATTCCCCGTGGATATGGGGGGGGCAACATGTATTGCAATTTACTAATGGGGTGGCATTGCAAAACCACCATGTAACTGTCTGAATGTAACCTTGCCTTCTCCTCAATGTGAGATCTTGGCCAGAGTTGGAGTACTTTCCTTCTTTCCCTTGTTATTAAAAAATATTGTATTTCTGCTCTTGGTGCATTCTGAATAACTTTCTAATTTTCTTGGCAAGGATGATTAATTACTTTGAATTTTCTGATTGTTTTGACCATTTTTAAAAAATAAGCAACTCTAATGAGCTAATGTTCCCATATGGAATGCAACCACAACTCTTTCAATTGTCTGGAGGATTCCTTTGTTTGTGTTTTGTTTTTATGTATGAATACAGTAATACATTGATGCATTAATAGATTTATGCAGAATGCATTAAAACATTGGGATGTTGTCTGCAGCTGCCTAACAAGCTTATTTTGAAACATGATTTAACAGCATACTCAAGCTACAGAGCAAGAAAACAGGTCAGGATTCAGATTGAGTTTCTTCTCTGTGGATATAAAACAACTGCTTTACCTGGACTTGGGCCAGTACCATATCCTAAAACTGCCCTGATTTGGCAGGGGCAATTCCTATTACTTGTGTGTTGTCCCACTTTCCCAGCTGCTTTTAAAATGTCCTAATTTCTCTCTTCTCCTCTCACTTTCTCACTTTATCCTTCATCTCCTTTGGTTGGTGCAAACTAACTTCAAAATGCAAAAGTCTCTCTCTCTCTCTCTCTCTCTCTCTCTCTCTCTCTCTCTCTCTGGCTTTTCTTTGCAAACAAAGATTCACGAAGGACTCATCCCGTGCTTTCTGCAAGCGCGCTGATGACTGAAAAGGCCAATCCAAGATAAATATGTCCGGTTGCAGAAGGCACAGCAGAAGGTCTCCTTGGGTGATGTTTCCGGGTTGTGATTCTTTCTGCATTGTCGTTTCTCTTCAAGACTTGTTCGGCGTGAGCTCTCAAATAAAGCTGCAGCATTGCCGCTTTGGGAAGGTCGGGTGGCGGAGGCAGAAAAGCGCCTTTCCCCCTAACTCCCCACTCTCCCAGGGCTTGGCGCTCCACCCCACATGGAGCCTAGCCCCAGGAGAGCAGGGAGTTGGGCATGGTTTGTTTGGGGAGCACTCCATTTAAATTGGCTCCCCTCCCTTGTGTGTGAGGGAGAGAAGCTGATTTAAATGGGGTGCTTGTTGAGCAAACCACGAATAATCAGAACCGTGAAAGTTAAAGCTGCGAATGTGGCGAGGCAACTGTATTGTCTTTTCTAGTGAGTCATGCCTTCTCATGATTTGGCTGAGGTATGACAGCCTCAGTTTAGTCATCTTGGCTTCCAGAGAGAGTTCAGGCTTTTGATCTGTTCTATAACCCATTTGTTTGTCTTTTGAGCCATCCACAGTATCCTCAGGACTCTTCTCCAGCCCCACGTTTCAAATGAGTTGATTTTCTTTCTATCAGCTTTCTTCACTGTCCAGCTCTCACATCCATACATGGTGATGGGAAATACAATGACTTGGACGATCCTAACTTTATTTTACCTTAATTTCTCTAATAAACGCAACCCCCCCCCCAAAAAAGTCCATAACATCATGCAGATCTGGCAGATTGTCTAAAAGGCACAAATACTCCTCAAGGAATGCAAAGAGAATCATACCTGTCTTAATGGCATTCCTTGTTCTGCTGTATTGGGAAGGAAGGGGGGCCCAAACATCAAAAGCTCCTCAGGAAAAGCCTTCATGGCTTTTCCCGGAGTTTGTTAAAAACAGCAAAGGGCATGTGCATTCTTGTTTGTTGGGACAAGCAATTCAATATAAATCACTTTCCCATTGGATAGGAAGCGCAAAGTTGATTGGCTGGATAAGTGTGTGTGGGAGGGCTTGCTAACAAGTGCCTTCTGCCATCATGTTGGATTTTTGTTTTAGTGAATGAGCGCTAAGGTGAGAAAATGGGATGGGTTTGTTTTTTTGCTTTTCTGTAAAATAAAAAAATCACTCTTTTACACCTTGGACGTTGGGTTTTTTTAAAAAAATTCAGTGGCTGCAAACTGAGTTAAGTACAAATGCAAAACACTCACTCGTGGCTGCCATCTTGCATTCAAAGCTTATGGGTGCAAAACCACCATTAAGACAAGTAGCAGCTACTGCGATTTGACATTACTGCAGAAGAATCCCGTTTGGGGGGGCTCATATAGACACACCCCAGGAATGCCACATGTTTGTAATTTCTGGTCTATAGCTATAGGCTATTACATGTACAAGAGAGTACATCAAAAATATTGCATGCACAATGTGTGGATATCAACCTAATTGTAAAAGTCAGCTTGAATAGGACTATCCCTAAGCAACAACAGAGTTATGTTATCAGAAGGACAATAGAAAATTATCCTGAATTTTCTTTCTATGTATCAAAAAGAGCTATGTAATATGAAATGCTTCTGTTTGGAATCATCCCTCAAAAGAAATATCGTAATACTATGATATTAATATTTCAGCGTTCCTTGAGTGCGTGAGCATAACGTATGACTGAATGCATGTGGAACTGACATAAGCTAGATAAATACTGATTCATCCATCCCATTTAAATGCTGATTCATCCAACCCACACGGATGCATAGAAATACACTCTATGTGGGTAACAATTACTATAAAATTAAAGCAACAACAAAATGATCAGAAATGATAGCCATCACCAAAGGGCTGTCACGTAGATGATGGAGTGAGCTTGTTTTGTGCTCCTCGAGAGCGTAGGATGAACCAAGAGATTCCAATGACAAGAAAAGAAACTCCAACTAAACATTAGGAAGAACTTCTTTGTAGTAAGAGTTGTTTGAGAGTGCAGTAGACTCCCTTGGAGGTGGTGGACTATCCTTCACTGAAGAGGTGGGAAGCCCCCTTCTCAGTGGTATCGTAACAGATTTCTTCACTGTCAGGTTGTTGTACTAAATGTCCCTTGGGGTCCCTTCTGACTCTCTGATTTTGTGATTTCATGTTGACTTGTCTGGCACTGGAATCTTACTTCACCACTGTGAATGGGACAGGGTCTCCTACTCCACTGGTGCTCACAAGGCCAGTTTCTAAGGGATAAAGGACAAGCTGTAAGGCAGTTCTGTACTTCATGAGAGAGGAATGGCTGTTGAATTCTTAGTAAGAAAAGCTGGTGGGGGGATACAGCTCCCTCCCAGCATCTGTTGCCTCATTTACTTCACTTTTTCTTAATAGAGAGACTGGCTCTTATATGGATGTGTGTTTAAAACCCACTTTGTATAGCATATGATCTTGGAAATAAATCAGCTTATGGGACCCTTTCACACTGCACAATTATAGCAGTATGATTCTGCTTTAACTGCCATTGTTCCATCATATGAAATCTTGATGAAATTTGAAATTAATAGAGTTTCAAAGAATCACAGACTTGGAAGAGACTATGAGGGCCATCCAGTCCAACCCCCTGCCTTGCAGGAATACACCATCAAAGCGCTCCCAACAGATGGCCATCCAGCCTCTGTTTGAAAACCTCCATAGAAGGAGACTCCACCACACTCCCAGGCAGTGCATGCCACTATCAGACAGCTCTTACCATCAGGAAGTTCTTCATAATGCTTAGGTGGAATCTCTTTTCTTGTAGTTTGAGTCCATTGCTCCATGTCCTTCAGCTTGGGACTTGCACTTTAGGGAGGGACATTTAGAATTCTCAGCCAGAGAGCTCTAGTGCGTCATCAGACTACAAACCCCAGGCTCCAATAAGATGAAGTAATGGCAGTTAACATGGAATCATAGTGCTAAAACTGTGTAGTGTGAAAGGGCTCCATATCACCTTATTTTGGAAGGAAAGTCAGGGGACTGAGAAGACAGAAGGAATTTAACAAGCCTTTCCCTGCCTTTCTTTGATTTAGAATTCATGGAGAAGGCCTTTGCTACCCTCATTGTGGGTTCACTCCAAACAGAACCTTCATATAAAACTCGTGAATGGGTTCTTTTAAACACACACACACAAACATTCATCAAGGAAGAAATGTGTTTCTTTCAGGGACAACAGAAAGTAATTTTATCTCTCAGGTACTATTGCATGGAGCAGTATAAGGAATGTGAAAAATGCTCAGAAATTACTATTATTATTTTTTTGAGGGGACATTCCTGCGAAATGACTCCTCTAAGATATATTGAAATACCACCCTCATGCCACACTACTAATCATCTGGGTTGCAGTGCTACCCACTCCCACCTTTAAGGTAACAGTGTGATTCATGTTTTTAATGGTAGTGGCTCCTGGCTTGTAACTGTGAAATGGATTGTCATGGAAACCACACTTCTTTTTTCTAAATTTACACCGATGCTTGGCATAAGTGCTCTAGCTACGCTGGTTCCTTGAGATGTCACATCTGTCCACGGAAACATATGACTTGATTACATCCCGTTTGGATTACTGTGACACACTCTATGTGGGGCTGCCTTTGGAAATTGTTTGGAAACCCCATCAGATCTAAAATGCTGTGGCCAGGCTGCTGACTGGGGCTGGTTGTGGGTACATATAACTCCCTTGATGAAACAACTTCATTGGCTAGGGTGCATTTCCCAGCACAATTCAAAGTGCTTGTTATGACCTATACAGCTTAGGTCAAGACTATTTGAAAGCTTGCATCTCCCCACAAGAGCCTGCCCAAGCCTTTTTTGGGGGGAGCGCTTTCTCTGTGTCCCACCACTCCTCATACACACATCTGTTGAAGACACAGAAGAGAGCCTTCTCGGTGGTCTCTTTGGTGGAGGGAGGGGGAGGAGGTGGGCTGGGGTGGAGGTGGGCTTGGTAGGCAGTTCAAGGGGCCTGCCTATATTCCTCCCCTTCATGGACTTGTGATTGTTGGCCGGCGGGCCAGCAACGGTCTCATCAACCAGACAGGCGGGTTGGTCAATATCTGGATCCGAACCCATGTGTTTGTGCCAACCAACAGCAGCTGTCATCAAAGTTGTGGCCTTTATTGCCAACCTATATATTCATATATTCTCATATTCCAATATCATCTATTCAATACATTCTTTTACGTATATGGTGTCTTGTGTTCATTTGTGGGAAGGGGTGAAAGGGGACACATCCTACATCGACACGCAATAACAGGATAATGAGAGGTAGAGAAGGGAAGACCCACCCAGTAGATGGCAAGGTCATGTAGGTTACCCCATGTTAGTTATTCTGCTTCTCCTGTGTTAGACACTGTTTTCTAATTCAGCCTTTTCCAACTGGGCATCCTTCTGATGGATTGGTATGCAGCTCCTATAATCCCACAACCACCTTTGAAGGGCTGTCTAATGCTTATGTGAGCATGAGCCACTTCACATGCAGCCTTTTAAAAGTTATACTTACTTATCACTTTATATCTTACACCTTTCCACCAAGGAACTATAGGCAGTGTATGTTGCTCTCCTCTTCCCCACATGATCCTCATTGTGATGTAGGACAGGATGAGAAAAACTGGCCAGCTCGAGGTCCCTTAGTGAGTTTCATACCTAATGGGAACCTGACCCTGGATTTCCCAAGTACTATTCAGGAGCTCTAACCACTACACCAGACTGACCCCGGGAGTAAAAAATGTGTAATGTGTGAACGGAAAAAGTAGGTCCTTGCAAAGAAATAGGATTAGAAAGAATATTAAAAAAAAAAGTGGTCAAAAATGTTTTTCTTGAATGTTAGAAAACCTTGATGAGGAGAATCCTGGACTAATAAGAATCTTTGCAGTTTGGAATACATTCTGCACAAATTTGCTCGTTGTATGTGCAGAAAACACCATTTTCTGTACAGGAAACAGCATTTTGATGCACAAAAATAGTAATTTTTTTGTGCAGAATAAATTCCCAGCCACAGCATTTTCTGCATAGGAAACAGCTTGCTCTGCACAGAAATTATTTTTTCTCTGCAGAATACTAATATTCTAATATTAGAATGTTGTTCTTTAAAAAAAAAATCATGTGCAGAATTTTGTTCAGAATTAAGTCCTGAACGCTCAATAGTCCTTGAAAGTGCACAGAATTCAAAGAATTCCTCACAGCAAGAATAAAAATGCTAAAATAACTCATTGCATCATTTGGGAACAAAATTAGCAAAGAAATGTATCCTTACATGGGAAAGCTCTTGATTATTCTCCTCCACTTTTTGGGAAACTGTTTAAGGTATACGGTAGGTAGAAAATGACATCTTGAGGTGAACTCTGGCTGTTATTGAAAGCCACATCTGCCTTTACTGCTTTCCCCAAGTTGTGATGTCACTATCCCAGCTAAATATCATTCCTCATCCCAGTAGGATGGGAAAAATGGATTACTTGATCATATCACAACATGGCAATAAATGCTTCTACATCAGGGAAAGACCAGTGAGCACAGAGAGATGATTATTTTTTCCTGCATTGCCTCTAATGTGTCTGAATTCCAAGACACTGTGACGTGTACATATTCTGGTAAGCCTCCACTTGCACTTCTACTCTGTGAAATGGGCCTAATGGGTTCGATTCCAGCGGGCTCTAAGGTTCACTCAGCCTTCCATCCTTTCGTAGGTCAGTAAAATGAGTACCCAGCTTGTAGGGGCAATTAGCTAACACACATTGGAAGCTGCTTATTGCAGTGTAGATGTGTAAACTGCTATTGCTTAAAAAACAATTTGTAAGCCGCTCTAATAGCCTTGTAGCTGAAGAGCGGGGTATAAATAAATAAATAAAATAATGTCCAGAACTAACTCTACTGTTAGCCAGAGTAAGGCAGTGACCTCAGGTGGCAAATAGTGACCGGAGGTGATGGGGAAGAGTTGGAGGACAGTACACTAATTTTATTTATTTATTTTAAAAACCCTGCCCTATATCAGAAGCTTGCCAGGCAGTATATGGTCCTGTCTAAATGGTCAAAATAATCCTCATGGAATTCGCTGGGAATATGATCTAAATGAGACCCCACATCGATGCGTCTGTCATATTCGGAAGGGAGGGAAGCAAAAAACTCCAAAAACTACACTGGGAAAGCCTTTGCAGCTTTTCCTGGAGTTTTAAAAAAAGCCCTGTGGGGAATGAACATTCTCGCTCATTGGGACAAGTGATTTGATTTTAACCACTTTCCCATAGGAGAGGAAGCACAAACCTGATCAGCTGGATGAGTGTGTGGAGCAGGGCTTGCTAACAGGGCAAGTGCCACATGTTGGATTTTCACCTTATCAAGCAATCGCCAAGGTGATAAAATGGCGATTTGTATTCTCTCTCTCTCTTTTTGTAAACATGAAATATCCCTTGTGCACACCATGGAAAAAGTTTTTTAAAATAATAATAATAATAATAATAATAATAATAATAATTGGACAGAGGCAGATTTTAAAACTTGAGTAATTCACTTGTGGCTGCCATCTTGGCTAGAGGCCATGCAACGTTTATGGGGGCTGTAAAACCATTAAGAGAAGTTGCAGCTGCTGTAAATTGCTATTACTGTGGAGCAATCCATGGTGGGTTTTTTTCAGGCTGGTATAGACAAGACTTACGAAATATTTATTTACATAATGTGTAAATTTAAAATCAAAACAGAAAAATAGTTGAAAAACATATTAAACAATGCAGCACAAGTTGAAGCAGTTTAAAGAAATCTTCTACATGTGCAGGTTGAATAAAATTATGAGACTCACAAAGGCTTTAATAAAAAGCCACGTTTTAACTTGGTACAGAAATGAAGCCAACGTCAGTGCTAATTGAGCCTCTAAGGAGAGGGCATTCCATAATTTGGGATGCCACAACCATTAAGGCCCTCTCCTATATTCTCATCCAATGCTTTGCTCCCACTGGTGGGAGACAGAGGGTCCCCTACCACCAAACCTCTGTCCTTGAACTGGATATCCAGTTGTAATGAATCCACATGCAAACAGTGTCTTATTGGAAACAACATTTGTTCTTGTGTGCTCTAGAACAATGGTAAAAGGTTTTTTTTCTGTCTGAAGGCTGAATTCAACATCAAAGAAATTCTAGAGGTCCACACATCCCTAGCTAGGCTCAGTGCCTTTTCAGTGACCCTATGGAATATGGGATATAGAGCTTGTAGAAGGTTATTTTTAGACTGCATGCTTAGTGGAGGATTTTTATTTAGGCTACATTTTAGACTGCATGCTCAGTGGAGGGGATTCAGTGAAAATAAGTCCCAAAAGTAATTTTCGTCCAATCTCTGCCCTTTCCAGGAGGCCTGTCAGACTCACACATGATATGGGTCAGAATACCCTTCAACATTTCCCAGATGAAAACCAGGACATGTGCGGCCAAGCAACATCAGAGCGTGGTCAAGATGGCAAAAGTTATCAATGAGGAAGAACAGACATAACTAGGACAGACTGCAGCCACTTGCTTTTGCCTGAGCCTACTGGGAAGGGGAAAGCTCCACCCCTCCCCTCCTCTTCCCCTGCTGAGTTAATTGATTGCGAACTACTTTTGCACTTTCAGCTCAGTTTGTAGCAATTGAAGTAAGCAGAGGACAAAAGGGGAAACTTGGACATTTTAAAAATAGCCAGAAAAGTGGGATGACAGAGGATTAATTGGGACTGTTCCTGTCAAATTGGGACAGTTGGAAGGTATGGCTCAGATGCCAAGTGAAATCCTATTTTTTCAAGTAGCTTTTGAGATTTTTGTATTTCCTCTGAATTACATTTTTTTGGGGGAGAGAGACAGAGAGAGACTTGTATGACAGATGTGTTTAATGATATGCTGTTAGCTGCCTTGGGGCATTCTACAAAGAGTAAGGGAATAAATATTCCAATAAAATAAACTTGGAAACTGCATAGGTGGAGGGAAAGGAGGACCCATTGAAAAAGAGTCAGCAATTGATAGAAGATAAAATGGATAGAAGATGTGGAGAAGAAAGATGAAAACTTTTTGAGCTTGGGTAATTACTAAAGTTATGTAATAATAGTAATATATAATAATAGGAATATGTTTCATCAAGACAACAATGATGTATTTTTCCTTTAGGGATGTAATATAAAAGTTACATATAATATGAGAATATATATCATAATCAGATGTGTGCTAAGTAGTTATGTTATGTAACTTGATAAAAAGTACTAATAAAAAAAGAAAAGAAAAAGAGTCAGCAATTGCTCTGCTTGATAATGTGGCTAGTGTTAAAAAGAAAGGGGCTTTTTTTCGGGGGGGGGGGCGTCAAAGGCTGTGGTTCCACAGGTGTAGATTGTCCTGTCCTCTAAAAGTGGAGGGGGGAATGTCTCTATGGCTTTCCTACTTCAGGACTTGCAAACTGTACTTCTAAAAGCCATAAGGCCATTGCCTCTCACCTTTCTTAATCTTAATTTAATGATGGAGCAAAGTCTAGAAAAGGCTCTGAGTGCCATCTACTGGACATATTTGAAAACTGGCCACAAAGATAAGGGACTCTCATGTGCTTTTTTTAAAAAATGGTTTCTGCCTGAAGAGCCAACAAATTGTCTTCTGAATGATCCAGAATTGTTCTCTGCAAGTGAAAACTTAAGATGCTAAGATCAGGGTTTTTCCTCCCTTTTAGCCCAGTGTCCTCTTTCCAACAGAGGGCAGTCAAGTGCATCTGGAGGAGGACAGGTAGACAACAGGTATTCCCTGTTGTTTCTATCCTTGGCTTTAGGCCATTTTGGCAGCCTTCCTTTCCTTAAAGAAAAGGTGGCTTTTTAATAGAAAAAAAAATGAAGACAATGTGGCAATGAATGTTGGTTGATGGGGAAAGACTGCAGTTCCTTGATCATAGAATTATAGAGTTGGAGGAGACCACAAGGGCCATCTACACCACCACCCTGCCCGGCAGGAATACACAATCAATGCATTCCCAACAGATGGCCATCCAGCTTCTGTTTAAAAACCTCCAAAGAAGGAGACTCCACCACACTCCGAGGCAGCACATCCCACTGCTGAACAGCTCTTACCATCAGAAAGTTCTTCCTAATATTTTAGTGGAATCTCTTTTCCTATAGTTTGAGTCCATTGCTCCGTGTCTTAGTCTCTGGAGCCACAGAAAACAAGCTTGCTCCATCCTCAGTATGACACCCCTTCAAATAATTAAACATGGCTATGATGTCACCTCTTAACCTTCTCTTCTCCAGGCTAAACATGCTCACTCCTCATAGGGCTTGGCGTCCAGACCTCCCACCATTTTGGCCACCCTCCTCAGAACTCTGAAAGTTACTTTTTGGACTGCAACCCCCAGAATCCCCACCAGTAACCAAAGCATATCGGATGGGGATTCTGGGAGTTGTAGACCAAAAGGGAATGTTTAGTCCTCATACCTTCTGCGAAATGGGATACTGGAGAGAGCAGGCTTGGGAGACTGTAGGCCTCATCCAAAAGCTGCTCATTCTACAAAATTTTTGGTTCTGAACTATTTGTCACTTATTGTATTAATTGTACAGTAGCAACTCCGCATCCATGGGGGATTGGTTCCAGGGGCACCCATGGATGGTGAATTCCACAGATAATAGCGAATGCCATCCCGGGGGGCCATTCCAGGGGAAAGAGGGGTGAATTTTCTCCTCTGAAACCTTTCCCTTTTGCCCCCACTATGGCCCCGCCACAGCTGTGATCATGCGAGCAAAGGGGGAAGGGGATGAAGCCAGTTTGCTCCTCAGCCTCCTTCGCACTTTGCTTATGGCCCCACCACAGCAGCAATTGTGGGGACAAAGGAGGAAGGGGACAAGGCCAGTTTGCTCCTCCCCTCCCTTAGCCCCCATGATCACAACCATGGATGATTGAATCCGTGGTCTGCAAATCCACAAAATTGGGGGTACTACTGTACAATCCTATGTATGCTTACTTGGATGTTCAGTAGGACCCACGTATCCGCGGGGGTTTGGTTCCAGGCCCCACCATGGATAATGAAATCCATGGATAATAGCGAACACTATGGAAAATAATTGGAGTTCTGATTTAAAATACTATAGAATTGCCTTGGAGGACCTAGAAAGTGGCTAGAGAGGACACATTTTCTAGGAAGACTCTATGGTAGCTGTGCTGAAACTGAAACCATGGATAATTAAATCAGTGGATAATGAATCAGCGGATACAGGGGTCCTACTGTAAGTCCCACTGAGCATCAGATTACATTCTGTACCTACTATTATTATTTCATACCCTCCAACATTTCTGGTGGGATAAAAGATGAAACATAGATGCCTTAAATAAATAAGAAATAAGACACCTCCAACCAGGAGAATAAGTATTTTTTACAGATGAAAACCAGGACCAAGCAATGTCAGAGTGGGGTCGAGATGTCAAAAGTTATGAATGTAATAATAATAATAATAATAATATAATTTATTTTTACCCCGCCCCTTTGTTAAAAACAATCAGGGCGGCATACAACACCCACACCCACCCTCCCCCATAAAAAGATATTAAATTAGTATCAATTTAATGAATGGGGAAGAACGCACAAGCTAGGAGAAACTATAGCAGTTTGTTTTTGCCTGTGTCTACAAGGAAGGGCAAGAATCTCCCATCCCTGCTGAGTTAACTGAGTGCAAACTACTTTTGCATTTTGAACTTGATTTGCAGCAATTGAAGTAAGCTGAGGTCCAAGGAGGAAAGTGGGAAGAGGAAAGAGAAACCAGGATATTTTAAAAGTAGCTGAAACAATGGAACAACAGAAGATTAATTGGGTCTGTTCCTGCCAAATCGGGACGGTTAGAAGGTGTGTTATTTTAAAATAACAGACCTTGCATTTACTAAATATACAAATATTGAATCATGCCATCACGTAAAATTATGTAGTTGTAAATTCTGAGGTTTTACAGAGACATCTCCAAAGTGTGTTCAATAATGCAGGCAGATATGTTGATCTAAGGGGTTGTCTAAATGGTGAAAATACTCCTCATGGAATGTGAGGAGAATCCTACATGTCTTAATGGCATCCTGCATTGTTTTGCCATATTTGGAAGAAGGGGTGCCAAAAACATCAAAAAACGGAGTTTTTAAAAAACAGAGAGGGGAATGTGCATTCCTGCTTGTTGGGACAAGCGATTCACTTTGAATCGCTTTTCCATAGGAGAGGAAGTGCAAAGCTGATTGGCCAGATGAGCACAGAGGGAGGGGCTTGCTAACAAGGCAAGTGCCCAGAGCCACCATGTTGGATTTTCACCTTAGCGAATGAGTGTTAAGGTGATAAAATGGGGTTTCCTTTTTTCTTTTTAGTAAATTTGAAATATTACTCCAGCGCACAGTTCAAATAGGTTTGGTTTTTAAAAAAGAAGTTCAATGGCGGCAGATTACAGTAGGTGAAAACGCAAGTAATTCCCTCATGGCTGCCATCTTGACTGGCGGGCATGCAAAGCTTTTGGGGGCCAAAACACCATTAAGACAAGTCACAGCTGCTGCAAATTGCCATTACTGCAGGGCACTCTGGTTTTTTTGGGGGGGCTCATATAGACAAGCCCTAAAAGAATTTCGAGGATTTTTTGTTTCTACCCAGAGAGGCTCTTTTGTAAAGCTGATTTGTCTTGGTCACTCATAATCAAGCTACCACCCAAATACTTTGAATTTGAATAGGGCTGTCTGGTAAACAATAGGTTGCTGCTAGGAAAACCCACTCTGGAGATTTTCAGACCGCATTTCAGTGTGCCTAGTGCAGGAGGAACTTTCGGGAGAGGGACGGCAGTCTTGCGCGGCAGGGGGGCGTTTTCGGACGCCGTTGTCCCTCTCCCGAAACCATCCGTGTCACTTCCGTGAAGCTTCGGAAGCCTCAGCGCCATATTTTAATCATGGGCAACCTCCGTGATTAAAATATGGCTCTGCGGCTTCCGAAGCTTCACGGAAGTGACACGGATGGTTTCGGGAGAGGGACAACGGCGTCTGAAAAGGCCCCCCTGCCACGCAAGACCGCCGTCCCTCTCCCAAAAGCTCCTCCCACGCTAGGCACGCTGAAACACGGTGTGAAAATCTCCTCCCTCTCCAGCTGTTCCAGCTCACCTGGAAGAACGTGTCCAGTTCAGGGCACTAGAGCTCAGGAAGGATACCTGGGAGTTAGAACATGTCCAGAGACCAAGATGGTCAGAGCTCTGAAAACCAAGATCTGTAAGGAATGGCTGGATATATCCAGCTTTGAGGACAGACCATTAAAGGTGCAATAATAGCCATATTTTAATATCTGAAGGGCTGCCACGTCAAAGATAAAGCAAGCTTGTTTTCTGCTCCTCCAGAGACTAAGGGCCTGTCACTGCAGAAATATAGCAGTTTGTCACCACTTTATCCACCATAGTTCTACCCTATGGGAATCCTTATATTTGTAGTTTGGTGAGGTATTTAGCCTTTTCTATCAGAGATCTCTGGTGCCTCATCAAACTACAAATACCAGGATTTCATAGGATAGAACTATTGTGGATAAAGTGGTGTCAAACTGCTGTATTTTTTTTCAGTGTAGACAGGCCCTAAGCTACAACCCGGGAGATTCAAATTACAAGAAAAGAGATTCCACCTAAACATTAAGGAGAACATTCTGGTGGTAAGAGCTGTTCAACAATTGAATAGACTACCTCAGGGGGTAGGGGACTCTCTTTCATTGGTGGTCTGTTTGGATGTCCATTGCTCAGAGGTGCTTTAGTTCTGGATTTCTGCACAGCAGGGGGTGGACTAGCTGATCTTTAACATTCCTTCCAACTCTGATTCTATGACTGTACAGTGGATAGTGTAGCTGAACTCAAAGGGAATAAGGGAGTGGTGGGGGAGTTGTGGGTGGGGAGTGGCAGATTATGTCATAGTTTTGCAACTTAGACCCTGTAAATCCTGGTTCCACCCCGCTGCTGGTGATGATATAGATTCATGCTCCTTTATAGCTCTCTTCCATGTAGTGACTTTTAAACCTGTGTTACTCAACCTTGTCTTGGGGTTCTGCCAATGGACTAAATGGTTGTGTTTCTCCTTCATTTTGACTAGATGTAACTCACAGGTTGGAAATGTGTGGCCTTCCAGATGTTGTAGGACTGTGACTAGCCAGCGTAGCCAGTGATTCTGGGTGATAGTAGTCGTAGTCTAACAGCATCTGGAAGACCACAAGTTACCCACTCTTGTCCCAGAAGTGTAGATTACAGTGTTTAACTAAAGAAATTTGCTGAAGATTGATAGTTACAAAAAAATGCATTATTGAATGTTGACTCGATGCGTTACCTCGGAGTGTGGTGGAGTCTCCTTCTTTGGAGGTTTTTAAACAGAGGCTGGATGGCCATCTGTTGGGAATGTTTTGATTGGATACTCGTGCATGGCAGGAGGTTGGACTAGATGGCCCTTGTGGTCTCTTCCAACTCTATGATCCTACGATTCTGTGACACAATTCAAAATAAATATACTTCTAAATAGGTAGTTTAGTTGTGTGTGTTTTTAAATCAGGATTGTTGGTTACAAATTTCTCTCTTGTTAACTAGAGGTATGAAGGTAACAGCTGGATGATGGTGGTGGTGGTGATGATGATATTTTAATATTTTCATAAGGCATTTTTCATTCTGTTTAAGAAATTCTTCATTTGAATAAATTGAGGTTGGGTTGTTGTTGTTTAAAAAAACTTACAACCATCCTGTAAGGTAGACTGAAATAAGTCCTGATCACACATGGATGCCTGAAACTGGGGGGATGATAATTTGCACAGGGGACCTCATGCATTCTTGGAAACCTTGAGCTCATGACACAGTTCAGTCTCCTGTCTACTATACTACACCAGCTCTCAGCGAGTGCCTCTTGCAACACCAGTGCCTTTCTTACAATAGTGTGACACACGGGTCTAAACAAATAACCTGGAGTTGCTTTGAAGCAATCGGTAATTGGTGAATGAACAGCTCAATCTCCCATTCTCCTTGGGGATAACTCACAAAACCAAGCCAAGGCATTTTACTTTCTAAGTAACTTAGTGTGTGCACAACTGTCCCTTCCAGACCCCCAACTCATCTTTGATAAATTGGTCCCTGGGGATATCCAGTCCACAACCACCCTCCCGACCTCCCCACTGTGCCTGGTGAGGATAATGTGAATGCTACTTGCAGCAGTGTCGAGTTGTCATCTTCTCCTCCAGCAATTTCAGCTTTGATTTCTTTAGAGCAGAGATTCAGCTTTTAGACTAGGGGGAGGCTGCTTCAGAGTTCTGCCGGATCCATCTCCTTCTCACCAACTGGGAGTGTGGTGGTGTCGAGAGGGAGGCGGGGAGAGAAAGAGTGCACATCCTTCTGGAACACCTCTCGGTAAAAGGCTGAAGGCGACTTCTTCCTCCTTTCCACAATGACTATGTATTGCAGCAAACCACTGGCTTTTGACCAAATCGGGAGCTGCAGTCTTTTTCTTCCGATGGCATAATTTTTCAGCCCACTTGAGCTAGCATGACAATCTTATGTGATTATTATGAGTAGGCGTCCGCACCCTTTTACATGCTAATGCTCTTGCACCTGCCATGCTACCTTCATTTCCATTTTTTTCCTGTTCAATGTTAAGGTGGCGTGGCTTGGGGGAGAAGATTTTTTTTTAATTAATTCCCCACCCCACCCCTGTGATAGGGGGAAATCCTGACACTTCATGATCGATGCTGCAACATTGATTTATCTACAAGGAAGGGGATGGTTGACCTGGGGGCACAGGTGTCGAAGAAACTGGGATGCTGCTTCTGACCGCTGAGTGAGGGAGAGGGAGAGGGAGAGGGAGAGAGAGAGAGCATTTAGCTAGCTCTTGGGCTGAGTATGTTGTTTCTCCATGTGCTGTGTTAGCTGCTTGTTTTTGATCTGCCAGTTGGCTGCTCCTGCTGCAGCCCTCAAGGAATGTGCCGTATTGTTCACTCTTCTGACAGCGTTACACCAATGATTTGCCACTGCAAAGTTGCCTGCACCAACAACACTTTGTCGTTGATGTTTGGATGTAAGGTAGGAGAAAGAGTGACAAGGTGTCTGTCTCTCCTCTGCATCTGTCTTCCTGAGATGGGCTGCTCAATTTTTTTTTTAAATAGCAGTTTACAGCTGGGTGGGGGTTTGGGTTCATGTTGAGAACAATGTCTGCTATGTGTCTGTATTAAGGAAAGCTTTTTGGGCACTGTAGAAGTACAGCAAGGTTTAGAAATAAACCAGCCAAAGAGCTGTCTTCCTTCTTGTCCGGAACAGTCTAAATGGAGATCTAAAGGCTTTGATACCGTTTTCTTGTGAAAGTGGCTGCATGTTTGATTAAGGGAACTGAAGACTGCTTAATCAGTCCACGGCTATTTCTGTGCTCAGAGTTTGACATCGCTGCCTGTTCTTCTTAAAACCCCCTGAAGTAGCAGAAGTGGACCAGCTTGTCTCTTCTGATAAATCACTTTTGCTTATAATTAGACAGGAGATGTCAGATAATGCAGAGTTGGGGGTTTTGCAGAGTTGGGGTTGATTTTTTTAAAAACCCACATATACAGCTGAATGAGTAGAAAGAGTTCACAGAATCACTAAAAGATTTGCAAAAGAATGGTGGGGAAGGAGCATAATTTGGAAGAAATTTCTTTGAATGGCAGTTCTTTACAATTTTAAAAGATAGAAATTCAGTCGAGAGGTGGCGCCCTCTTCCAGGTAAGGGTTGGCCTGGGGCGTTTGAACCCATTCGGCCCTCCTAGAATGGCAGCAAAGAAAACTTCCAGAGAAATCCTAAAATTATTTTGGGGCCATCTTTAAGGGTGGACGCCTCCAAAGCTGGCATGGGAGATGAAAACAATGCAAAACAAATGTAGTACGATAAAGTAAAAAACAAACAAAAAACAAATAGTAATTTCCAGTAACCATCTCTTCTAGTTTTAGCTATTACAGGTTACATTTGGTAAGGAAAATGTGGATTTTCATTTCATAGCATTTGCTGGTAATGGAGCTTCCATGTATTGATAGCATGCTGGAGTTTTCTCCTTTAAGTTAGATAGCTGAGTTGTAGATATTTGTTCACTTGTTCTTCTAGAAAGTGTTGTATTTTACCATTCAGAAATGATGGGGTGATGGTGAGGCCAAGCAGAGCAGAGCAGGCAAATGTTGAGTTCTTTACAGATACGGTTGCATCCTGTAGTCTGATGAATAAAGATTAGTTGACTCCTAATGCTAATCAGCTTCCCACTTTCTGATATTACAATCAGTGTACAATCAGTTACAATATATGCTAATATATATTAGCATATATATGCTAATATATGCTAAGGTATAGTAGCATACCTTAGCAGAAGGTATGCTAATATTTGAAACAGGAATTTGAACAAGTACTAATTGTAGATATTTTGTTCATTCCAGATTATAGGTTGGGGCCATGCTTAGAACAGAGCCATTAAATCAATGAGGTAGGTTAGACATGATGATTGAGTCCCAGTCATTCCAGTCGATCTACTCCAAGCAAGAATTAAGCCCCGGTCATTTCAATAGATCTACTCTAAGCAAAACTTCATCATGGATTCCGTATGGTGGCTGGAATCCTGTTTTTTAGTCCCAATTAGAAGAGACTCATTCAATCGTCGAATGGTGAGTCAACACATAGATGAAAACATTTGATTCAGTGGTTCTCCTCTAGTTAAGACTGAAACAGAATTTAGGCTTGTGATGTTAAGAGTCCTCAAAAGTACAATTCTTTAAAAATTATTTAGATGGCATGGTGATGGGGGAAGCGTCTACAAGTGACTAATGAACACTTCTAAATTAGTGATGTTGCCTCTTTCTCAATATTCATAGCAGTACCTCAGTAGCTCTTCCAACAATCCACTAGGGTAGGCCGGTAGCATTAGCCCTTCATTAATAGTAAGAGTACAGGAGTAGGTTTTCTGAAGCTATCTAGCAAGCATGTGACTAGGGTGAGCTTAGCTTATTTATTTATACATTTTCAGCTCAAAGCCATAAACCATTAAATATAACAGAATTTTTAAAACAAACCTATTCAGTTTCAAAACAGCAGAGAGGCAACAAGTGTTTAAACAGTACTCAGAACAATTTGATATTACCCAACAAATCTTGCAGAGAAGTGAGATCTCACTCTCAGTTACCTGCTTGCTAGAGATCCTAAGGCCAGGATTAGGGGGGAGGGGTATTTTTTAGGATTACAGCTCCCAGAATACCCAATCAGCATAACCATGGGGCATGGCAGCTGGGCAATTCTGGGCATTAAAGTTCAAAAAATGGCTTTCTTCAAGACAGGTCTGAGGCAACCCACTTCACTCTTCCTTCCCACAAATGGGGCAGAAAATGAGCATACAGTTGTCCCTTCATATTCGCTGGGTTTGGTTCCAGGACCCCCCGTGGATACCAAAATCCATGAATACTCAAGTCCCATTATATGTAATGGCATAGCAAAATAGTGTCTTTTATATAAGATGGCAAAATCAAGGTTTGCCTTTTGGATTATGATTTTTTAAAGAATATTTTCAAGCCATGAATACTTAAATCCGTGGATACCAAATCCGTGGATACAGAGGGACAACTGTAGTTCAAGTTGGTGGTGAAAGAAGGAAGGAGTGATAAGGAATGTATAGCTCTCTGGGTGTTGTTGAACTGAAACTCCCATGAGCCCTAGCAAGCATACCCGTTGGTGAGGAATCATGAGACTTGCAGTCCAACACCTGAAGGGCCTCAACTTCCACATCCTTGGAATACAGTGAAGGGAATAAACCTCATTTCACTTAGCAGAGAGTTTCAAAGGAGGAAAGATGCAGCCTTTGTTATCTTATCAGAGTATGGAAAAGTTACTATTTGGGGCTATAACTCTCAGAAACCTCCAGCCAGCATGCCCAAAGGCCATGATGGCTGGGAGATTCTGACCGTTACAGCCCCAAACAGTAATTCCTAGCCCTACATTGTATTCCTGGGCAGCAATCATGCCCTCCAAAATGTATCCAATGACGTGTTTTGTAACTGAGGGTGCATCTACATTGTAGAAATAATGCAGTTGGATAACACTTTAGCTGCCATGGCTCCACCTTACAGAATCCTGGGATTTGTAGTTTGACAAGGCACCAGCACTCTTTGGCAGAGAAGACTATAAGACCTTGTGAAACTACAAATCCCAGGATTTCATAGGATAGAGATACAGCACTTAAAGTGGTGTCAAACTGAATTTTTTCTACCATGTAGCTGGACAATGAGAAGCCAGAGTGTGTCTGTTCTTTGACAGGCCTCAACTTATCCCTCTCCTGAAATTTGAGATTTGACTGCCCATATGAGCCTGCCTGAACTTTGATAACATCAGCGGAGGCCCTGTTGCATGTCCCATCACCCCACGAGGCTAGGTTGGTGAGTATAAGTCACAGGGTTTTTCTCTGTAGCAGCACGTATCTGTGGAACTCATTTCCAATACAAGTAATTTCTTCTGAGCTTCCAACAGGCAGGTAAAACTATATCTGGAGGGCCACATGACTCCCGTCCTCCATCTTTAAAACCAGGAGTGGCTGCAGTGGCTGTATAAACTGTCTGTGGTTAAACGCTCTGTGAACTCTCCATCTTTGAAGGTTTTAAGCAGATGTTGGAGAATGTATTTCAGGAGCACTTTAGTTCCTGCATGGCAGTGAATTGTACTAGATGGTCCCTTCAGACTCTTAGAATCATAGAATCATAGAGCTGGAAGAGACCACAAGGGCCATCCACTCCAACCCCCTGCCATTCAGGAATAAATAATCAAAGCTTTCCTGACAGATGACCATCCAGCCTCTGCTTAAAAACCTCCAAAGAAGGTGACTCCACCACACTCCAAGGCAGTGCATTCCACTGCTGAACAGCTCTTACTGTCAGGAAGCTCTTCCTAATGGTGAGGTCGAATCTCTTTTCCTGTAGTTTGAGTCCATTACTCCATGTCCTAGTCTCTGGAGCCTCAGAAAACAAGCTTGCTCCATCCTCAGTTTGGCATCCCTTCAAATATTTAAACATGGTTATCATGTCCCCTCTTAACCTTCTCTTCCTCAGACTAATAATACCCAGCTCCCTAAGCCACTCCTCATAGGACATGTCTTCCAGACCTCCTACCATTTTGGTCGCCCTCCTCTAGACACATTCCAGCTTGTTCATATCCTTTTTGAATTGTGGTGCCCAAAACTGGACACAGTATTCCAGGTGAAGTATGACTAAAACAGAATAGAGTGGCACTATTACTTCTCTTGCTCTAGACACTATACTCCTATTTATGTAGCCTAGAATCACATTGGCATTTTTAACTGCTGCATCACACTGCTGACTCATGTTCAGTTTGTGATCCACTAAGACAAGAGTCTAAGATTCGATGACTTTAAAACTATTTGTAAAGTTATTTTTACCAATTTTACAAATATTTTATTGATGAATTTAGCAGCATATAAAGGTTCATCACATCAATCCTGTAAAGTAGGGACACTTTTGCACTACTTGCTTATAGTGCTGTAATTAACTGTCATGGTTCCATCCTATGGAATCTTGGGATTTATTGTAGTTTACGGAGGGGCATTTAAAATTCTCAGTCAGAGAGGCCGAGTGCTTCACCAAACTACAATTCCTAAGATTCCACAGGATCTTGCCACAACAGTTAAAGTAGAATCATTGTGCTATAATCTGTTTAGGGACAGAACAAATCCCCACATTAAAAAAAAAAAAAAAAGCATTCAGAAAGTGGTTTCCTTTGCAGAAAATGTTCTAACTGGGGGACTTGTTCTGTGCAAAATGTACACATGGGTGATTTGAATAGCAAAGAGCATTTTCTACACGTGAAACAGCATTTTCTTCGGGGATATTATTTTCTGCCCAAAAAAGACTGCTTCCTGTGTAGAACATACTGCTTTCTGTGCAAAACAACCACATGTGAATTTTGTGCAGAATAAGTCTTGACTTGCGAATAGGCTTCAAAAACGGTATTGTTTTCTAAGGCTTTCTCACAGCGCGAAGAAAATTGCTAAAATCACTTGTTGCTTCTTTCAAGAAGAAACATAGTAAAGAATTACCTCTCTAAAACTGTATAATGTGAAGGGCCCTAGGTGAAGCTGAGAGATTGTGACTGATCCAAGGTTACATAGTAAGCTACCTAGGGACTTGAACTCAGATCTTGGTGGTGTGGTCTTCAAAACAGCTGCATCTTACTGTCTCTCTAGCTTCATGTGTGATCTTAATTATTTCCTATAATTTTCAACAAGGTTTCTGATGTTTTATTTTGATAACAGTCCCCCCCCCCATGCCTAACAGAAAGGCTCCATCATTTCACTTTGGCTTTGCAAGTGTTCTGAAGAGTTTAAAGGTTGCTTTGAGCAATTCCCTCCTTAATTTCTGTGTCAGAGCACTGCTAATGACACAGAACATTTGATCAATCTTGTTTCATAATAGCAATTAATACGTTAGGTTATGAAACCTATACATCTGCTCCTGGATATTAAGATAAACAAATTGTTAGTCATGGGAAATTAAATGTGAGGCACCAATCATTGGAAGATAGGCCAGTTTCCTGGGGACAATGATATAATTTAGATTCTCTGCCTGGAAGCATGAATCTTCTTTCCTTCCTTTATTTATTTTTAAAAGGAAACTCCTTTGATGCTTTTCAGCTCCCTCCCCTCCCCTCATGACTAAGAAATGAATGATGGAAATTACTACATTTGAAAAATTGTTCTATGTGTATGCTTCTGAACTGTCTGGATTTGGAGAATGATATGTGTTGAAGAAATTGCCTCTGTTGAGGTAGGGAACCCTTGGGGAGTGTTGCTACTTACCTAGTCCAGAGCTTTGAGAAGTTACATTTGTGGACTAAAACTCCCAGAATCCCCCAGCAAGCATGGCCACTGGGCATGCTGGCTGGAGGAGGTTCAGAACTGTAGTTCCTAAAGTAAATTTTCCTGACTCTGATCAGATAACATACTGGTGGCAAGAGACCTGCGTCTGTCCAAGCCAAGATGCTCACATTTTCAAGGTTAGCGTAGTGGCTCAAAGTGCAATCACTGGTATTGATATTTCTGGTAGTTGCAGACCAAGCAAGCAGTGTTTCTGATTTCTGGTCTAATCCTTCTCCTTCAACTGATTTGACTCTCTAAGGAGGAGTCTCCAAAAGGCAGGCAGTTAATAATTCTAAGCTACGGTAGTCTTTTCTTGAGATGGCAAAAATATTTGAACAATGTTTCTCTGAAGTGTTGAGAAATCCTTATGAAAAGAATCTCTGACTGATGTGAATCTTTGCAATTTGGACTTACCCTATGCAACATTTGCATCTGGTTGTTTTTGTGCAGAAAACAGCATTTTTTCCCAACATCCTTTGGGCACAAATAGTGTTTTTCTGCATAGAAAATGGTGTTTCCTATGCAGAATATGATGTTTTCTGCTTGAAACAATTATGTTTGAATTTTGGAGATATGTCTCAAACTGTGAATTTGTCTTCAAAAGGTGTGCAGTTTTCAAAGACTTTCTCACAGCAAGAAGAAAAAGGCTAAAATTACTCATTGCTTCATGTGAGAAGAAAATTAGTGGAGAATTACATCCCCAGTGTTTTCCTCCTTCTATCTGGATTCTCCCCCTAATGTCACTTTGATAACCATCCACAAAAGTAAGGCATCTTGGATAATGGAGGGATGGCAATCATTGCTTGTCTCTTTCTTCTATGTGAGATTGAAAAACAACCACTTGTTCCCCTCCGTTCCTACAGTATTGCCTGGATTCCTGGTGTTGTACACCTTGTGGAAGTTTACTAACATGTGCACTTGCACTTTTTTGGTCATTTGCAGTGGATGTATTCAGTTCATTGCTGCATAATTGGCATTTCAAAAGTTTAAGCATAAATCCTACTGTTTGTCCTTCTTAGAATAGAGCCATTGAACCAACTAGGTTTGCCTACGTGTTGACTGATTATTCAACAGTTGATTGAATGTGTCTATTCTAGTTGGGAATAACTAACAGGATTTCTGCCACAGTGGAATGGATGATGTATTTATCCGTGTCTTCAGTGTATCACTTTGGTTGCTGAGATTGCAGTGATAGCCCCTGTGTATTCTGCTCTGCGTAGTGGGACAATAAGGAGGTCCAGTGGCAGATACACAATTAGTTTCACAATGTTGGTATTCAGTAGAAGATGGTATAATTCAAATATAGGGCTTTTCAATATAGGCTAAATACCCCGGCTTGCCCCTGTCTCAGAGCCCTGCAGTCTATATGATGCAGGGCTTTTGACCTGTTCTGCCCCTGGGCAGTCCTCATCACCCTGCGGCAGATACAGAGCCGAGACGGGGCAAGCCAGAGTAACGTTATAGCATGTACCTGTTTAAATCCGTTACCATGAGCCCAAACTCAGATTGGGCCCTGCATGTCTGCAGGAGCCCGTCTGGCATGCCAGCCCTTGTTAGTGCCGCCAGCTCCCTGGCTCTCCTGGAAGCCTGGCAGGAGTCCTGCAGCATGTGGCAAAGGCTGGTCACATGCAGAGGCTCAGTTGTTACGGGCCCCCTTCCTAGCTTCTGAGATACCAAAGAAAATGGCAGCAGCTATGGCTGCAAGCAAGGAGCAGTGTTCCTGTGTTGACGTCAGGAAACGGGTGAAGAATGGGCCACCTCCGCAGCCAGGATATGCTGGTGGGGAACCGACATGTCCTGGCTGGTGTAGGTAAGCCCATAGGTTTAAATTATGCAGACATGATGTAGGAGCTACACTATTATCTACACATCTTGAGAACATTTTAGCATTTGCAAGAACCATTTCTCCACACATTGTATCAAATTGCACAAGTAAACAGTGACTTTTGCACTGTAAAAATTAGAAGCACCACATGCAATTAACAGTTGCATTGTAAAAATTAGAAGCACCACATGGATGTTTTGGTCTCTTGTTCCTTTTGTTAAAGGACACTTCTCAGAATCCCTCAGCAAGCTCTGGGATTGTTAAAGTGGGTAGGTGACCCTTGTATTTGGGACCACTGTATTGAGCAGTCTTTAAGTATATGCAAAATTATTTATGCTCGTCCCATGTCATTCATATCAGGAGATGACATGACTCACTGGAAAAGAGAGTAATGCTGGGAAAAGAGGAAAGCAGTAGGAAAAGAGGAAGACTGTATTACAGGTGGATTGACTCAGTTGTGGAAGACACGACCCTGACTTTGCAAGACCTGAGCAAGGCTGTTAATAACAGGGTCTCTTGGACATCTGTAGAGTCACAATAAGTTGAAGCCACCTTGTTAGCACACAACAGCAACATCCATGACATTTCTTCTGTTGCTATACTCATTCTTGCTTTCTGCTTCCATACAGAAAGTATTTCCACCTGCATCATTTCCCTCATACTCTTTCTCTTCCGACGAGTAATTTATCTCTTACATCTGTAATCACAAAAATTCAATCTCTAGCTTGTCATTTTGGTATCTTTATGTATGTTTTATATTTTTATCATGCCCTTTCTCCAAGGAGCTTAAGGTGATGGATTTTTCTTTCCCTTCTCATTTTAATTTTTTTATTGGATCACGAAAGTATTAGTATGAAGAAAGAGGAGAAAGCAAAGAAGAAAAAGGAAAAAGGAAGAGAGTAGTATATAATATATGAACATGAGATAGGCATATATATTAATATAAGCTGACCGTATCTTCAAGAATTTGTTTTCTTAAAAATATATGTTGATGTGTAGCTAAAGCTAAGGTCTTCTGAATGTTGAACAAAAGTCTTTTTCCGATAGTAAAACTATATAGGATTCATCCCATCATTTTTATCCTTGTAATAAATTTATAGTCAGAATGAGAGATGGGCTTTGGACTTAGTCAACTCAAGGAGTTTTCTGTCTGAAAGGCTGCATTTCCTTATACTGTAACGACTTCACCTAAGTAGAATCATAGAATCATAGAGTTGGAAGAGACCACAAGGGCCATCCAGTCCAACCCCCTGCCCTCCAGAAACACACAAAACACTCCTGACAGATGGCCATCCAGCTATCCAGAGATTCCACCTCAACATTAGGAGGAACTTTTTGACAGTAAGAGCTGTTTGGCAGTGGGACACACTCCCTCGGAGCGTGGTGGGGTCTCCTTTCTTGGAGGTCTTTAAACAGAGGCTGGATTGCCAACTGTCGGGGATGCTTTGATCAAAATTTCCTGTGTGACAGGGGGTTGGACTGGATGACCCTCGTGGTCTCTTCCAACTCTATAATTCTATGATTCTATGATTCTATGTCAAGACACCCCCCCCAACTTGTGACTTCTTGCTTCTGCATATGTGACTTCCGCTATGTGACTTCTTTTTTCTGCACAAGAGCAAAAACATGAATGAGGGGTTTTTTGGGGGGGGGGAGTAAGCATAGAATCATAGAATTGGAAGCAAAGAGAACAATTATGATTTGTTATTAATTTTGTGTTCGTACATGAAGGAAAGAAAGAAGCAAAAACGTATATCCTTACCACAGGGCCTCTTATTTTTAGTGACATGTTAATGATTCATAATCCTAGAGCCCATCCAAAATACAAATATATCACTATTATTGCAACTTTAACTGCCATGGTTCCATCCCATGGAATCCTGGAATTTGCAGTTTGTTGTTGTGATGGTGGTGGTGTGCCTTCAAGTTGTTTCCAACTTATGGCAACCCTAAGATGACCCTATCATAGGGTTTTCTTGGCAAGATTTGTTCAGAAGGGTTTTTGTCTTTGCAGCCATCTAAGGCTGAGAGAGTGTGACTTGCCTGGTCAAGCGGGAATTCAAACCCTGGTCTCCAGAGTTGTAGTCCATATGCTGAAACCATTACATCACACTGGCTCTCTATTTACTCATTTGCAGTTTAGTGAGGGGTACGGTATTTTAAACTCTCATTCAGAGCTAACCATTGCCTTACCAAGCTACAAACCCCAGGATTCCACTGGATGGACCCGTGATGGTTATAATAGAATTACAGTGTTATAGTGTGAATGTGTATTGTGAATGGACCCAAGGTCTCAATGACAGTGTTGTGTTACAAATCTCCAAACAGTCATGTCAAAATAGAGGTGAAAGCTTGCTGCAGCACTAGTTCTCCCAGGAATTGTTGTAGAATATCTCCCTATAAGGTTCATGGTGGTGTCTTTTTCACCATAGAAATAAATATTCATTTTGGAGTCTACTGCTTTTTCTAGAGGATATCTGCGGACCTCTACATTCAGAAAATATAGACATGCCTATGATACTATGAAGATGTCTAGGGCTTGTATATGGTTTAGATGGAATGTAGTGATTACACTATAATGCCCATTACTCACACATTCCTTGAGATACCTTGGGAGTTCCAATTTTCCATGTTAAGTTAGAAAATAATTAAAATTGCAGTGTGGATGGGGTCAAATACTACATTGTTCTGAAGTTTTTAGCCCTAGTTTTTTCATAGCCTATTCTTTAAAGTAGTAAACCCTTCCTTTCTGACGTGTTCACAAATATCCTATGGGTAGAAGGGTGGGATTCCTAGATGACAACTTGGAATTTTGTAAGAAGGGAATTAGTGGTTCAGTATATATTTTCTCCTTAGAAAGGGATGATCTCTAAAGAAAGAAGTTAGCTCCAGTCCTTACTGTTTTCTAGAAGTTCTTCTTCCAAGAAATCATAATTTTAACTGTCAAGCAATTACTTCTCTAAAATCTTACCCTATTATGCCATTGTGTCGCTGGCACAGAGGTTGGAAGTTCATCTTCCACTCCTATTCTTGTCTTATGAAGCTTAAGAAACCTGCTTATTTTTACATGTGAGTGGTCTTGCTTAACTCTGCTGGAGCCTTAGGGCTTGTCCATAAGAATTTCAGCCATGTTGATGTAAATGTCTCATGCAGGCGATGCTAGAGGTTGCCACTCCAATATCCTTCAATTCTATCTGTCCTTAAAATGTCAACTATATGTATTATTATCCTTCCCCAGTTTGGTGGTATTAGTAGTAAAGTACTAGCAGTTAGACCACTTTTGAGCCAAGATATAGTACTGTTTATATCAGAGGTCGGCAAAGTGTAACTCTCTAGATCTTCTTGGACTGCAGTTTCCATTAGCCCTAGCTAGCGTAGTCAGTCTTGAGGAATGCTGGGAGTTGCAGTCTAACATCTGCAGGGCCAAACTTTTTCTTCCCCAATTTATATTTTTCAAGTTGTTTTAGTTGGGGCAATTTAAGTTCTAGTTGGGGATAAATTGTTCTGGCTGTTCTTTTCATTTTCTGAAAAAGTTTGTACATAAGATGGCTGGCATCCTTTTAGTGGCATCCTGTAGCATAAGTCAGCCCTATCCCTGTGTATGTCTCTATCTCTTTTTTTTTAAGTCAATGCAGAGGTTGTTATTTTCTTTCTCCCTCCACAATGACCAAAGAGTTCATATCCAGATGCAGGCAGCCTAAAGTGCCTGTAAATCTGAATTATGGCAAAGAAGGAAGGGATGTTTTTGAGGAAAAGGTTGCTATTGAAAAATAAACCTAGGCCACTGGTCTAAGAAAATGTTCACAATGCAAACTACGACAACTGGTGCTGTTGCTAGCATTAAGGGTCCATGAAAAAAATGGCTTCTGCCTCCTACCTGGTGCTCAAATTGACTGGGCATGAGGAGAATATTGAATTTTCATCTGGAGATGATGCCAGCCGTCTTTTCCTCTTTGAAATATATTCTTTCAAAGTCCCATCACTTCCAGTGACGGTGGCATTTCTGGCAGCTTCACACTGGTGAAATTTCCTAGACTGGGGATGGTCAGATCATACATCGCCTCATGCCTGGATGTGACTTTACTTTCTACTTAAAAAAACAAAATCTCTCTTGGGACTCAAAAAGAGCCCATTCTCCCTACAATGGTGAAAATGTCCTGGGGAATGGGAAGAGGGGAATAGGAGTATTCTTTAAAAATCCAGTGAGTGTGTGCCTTTCCAAAATCTGATGAGATCTGATGTGTCTACCTGTGGTCTAGACAATGGGTTGGCCAGTTCTTTCAACTGTCTGTATTTGAAACATATGTTACCTGTACAGCTGAAGAGCGGAAACACCAAGAAACATGTTAATGTCTGTATCAGAAAAGTTGGAGATTGGATTTAAGTGTGTCACTATGTAGAAAAAAATCAAATAAAAGCCCTATGCATGGGATTCACTAACCTGAGTTTCATCTGTAATTTATTATTGTAAATTTTGAGAGCCAAGATGGTGTAGAGGTTTGAGTGTTGGACTAGGACTCTGGGAGATCAAGTTCAAATCCCTGCTCAGCCATGGAAACCTATTGGATGACATTAGGCAAGTCATACTCTCTCAGCCTTAGAGGAAGGCAATGGCAAACCTCTTCTGATTAGAGCTGGAACGTGTCTAGAGGAGGGTGACCAAAATGGTGTGAGGTCTGGAAGCCATATCCTATGAGGAGCAGCTTAGGGAGCTGGGTGTGTTTATCCTGGGGAAGCGAAGGTTAAGAGGGAACATGATAGCCATGTTTAAGTATTTGAAGGGATCTCATACTGAGGATGGAGCAAGCTTGTTTTCTGCTGCTCCAGAGACTGGGACACAGAGCAATGGGCTCAAACTACAGGAAAAGAGATTCCACCTAAACATTAGGAAGAACTTCCTGACAGTAAGAGCTGTTTGGTAGTGGAATGCACTGCCTTGGAGTGTGGTGGAGTCTCCTTCTTTGGAAGTTTTTAAGCAGAGGTGGGATGGCCATCTGTCATGAGTGCTTTGATTGTTTATTCCTGCATGGCAGGGGATTGGACTGGATGGCCCTTGTGGTCTCTTCCAGTTCTATGATTCTCTGTATACTATGTTCCAAAGCCTGTCTTCAGCTGGAAAGGATTCTCAAAGAAACAATGTTTTTTGTGCCAACCAAATTTTAACAAAATGAGGAAAAAATAATAATTAGAAAATGTGCAATAGCTCTCATAATCTTAGCCAGTGGGGAGAAAACTTTTGAAATTCTTCATTTTGGCATGTAATCATGAAAGAAGCAATGGTTTCATCCCTAAAATGTGGAGTTATCTCCTTTTCCACTTCTTTCTTAACTTCTATGGGACCAATTTATAACTAAATGTTGCAAACATAAGTACAAAAGTATAAGCAATTTGCAAATATTTAATTTTCTGAAAAAGAAAGAAGTAACAATACTGCATATTTTATGCAGAAACCAGCAAATATACAGTTTCCCAATGGACCAGTGCAGTGCAGGACTTACCTGCAGAAATCATGTTGTTCAACAACTATTGGAGGGAACCTCAGAACCCTCATTTAAGATGATCAGGGCCTAATTTTTATCCCTGGCAAACACAGCTTGTCTCTTCTCCAGTGTTCTGTCTCTGTCGCTCCCTGCCTAACTGAACTGGTAAGTAGAGATCTTTCCTGAGAGTTTATTTACCCATCAGGTTAAACCAGCATCTTAAAAGGGTTACATGTAGACATGAGCATATATGCAGTATACACACGCCCATATATTACCTCCAGAATCAACAAGGCATAAGAACCAGGGCTGTATGAGACATATTCACAAGAAAACTGGTTCTTGGAGCAAAATATAACACTGGTGTGTATGAACATTCATACACATGTGTGCACCAAAAATTGTACATTTGCCTTTGCTTATCTTTTTCACACTGCTTCAGCACTTTATTTTTTCAGTATATCATTCATTTCCCTTTCTCTTTTTAGTCTTATCCTGCTTCACGCAGTCCCATCTCTGTTTGTAGCACTGCTGTTCTGCTCATGTTCTGTGCTCTGGGATTTGTTTGTGCCTGTTCATCTTTTTAATCCTAATACAAGTCTAAAAGTTTTAGTTCAGGCTACATTCAGTTGGCTGCTGAAAGGTATCTGATAGAGTTGACAGACACTAGCAGAAAAGCAGAGTTAGGATTTGGCTTTCTAATGCTCCTGTGCCAGCCAAGTTTTTATCTAGAAGCACAGGAATTTTGATATCTTCCTTTATGGGCTCACGTTCATAAGTCACATATCATACTTCACAAGGAACTCCACAGATTTCTGCTGCGATTTGATTTTAACTAGCAAAGATCCATCTAACTTAAATTCCAGCACAGTTGTCTGGTTACGTCACTCAGAAAGTGCTTGCCAGCTCTGAGTGGAAAGTGTAGCAAGAGCGAAGAGCTGTCAGGTTGGGATGCCAATGAAGCTGCAACTGGCAAAGTCAGAAGTGGCTCTCTGATCCAATGTAATTAATGGTGATCATTAGCCTGGGGCTTGACCCTTTTAGATGAAGAAAAGAGTTGGCAGGCAGTAGCATATCATGTTTTCAGATGGCTTCAGTCCTCACAGTAAAGCTGGAAAAACTAGTAATCATGGCATAGTAATTTGTAGAATCATAGAGTTGGAAGAAACCACAAGGGCCATCTAGTCCAACCCCCTGCCATGCAGGAATACCCAATCAAAACATTCCCAACCACGTTGGGACCAGGGATTAGGCAAAGTGTGGTGGTTGTCTCAGGCAGCAAACAGTTGAGCCTTGTTATCACCACTCCCACTGGAGTACTCTAAGCTAGCCTGTCTGGTGTCATGTAGGTAGGCCTGTGCTTCTTAATCTTTGGTTCTCCCAAGATTTGAAACACCAACTCCCAGAAGCTTTAGTTAACCTGGCCAATGGTTCTGGATTCTGGGAGTTGAAGTTCACAGCATCATCTAGGAAGCTAAACATTATCTCCTGCAAGTCTTGAAGGGTGAGTGAACTGTCACTTTGTTCAGATTCTTTCCATATGCAACTGGGGGAGGCTCCTATCTTGTGGAAGGAGGCTCAGTGACAGTCTCAAGGGCTCCACTAAATCCCCCATAGGCAGCCCATGGGTATACAATCCCCACTCCTGTATTCCATGATGCTTGAAGCCTTTTACTCTACATAATTATAGCACTCTGATCCTGGAGGTTGCCTTAACGGTGAAAATAATCCTCTTAGAATTCGCTTAGAATCCTACCTGTCTTAATGGGATCCCACATAATTCTGCCATATTCAGAAGGAGGGGGTCCAAATCCACCATAAACCCTGAGGGAACAGCCTTCCGGGCTTTCCCAAAGTTTTTTAAAAACTGTGGGGAATGTCCATGATTGATCATTAGGACAGACAATCGAATTTATTTGCAGTTTCCCAGAAAAGCAGAAGTAGAAAGCTGATTGGCTGGCTGTGTGCAGGGGGCGGGGCTTGCTAAGAAGGCAAGCACCCCAGAACTGCCATCTTGGATTTTTGCATTAGCAATTGATCTTATACCAGTGGCTTCAGCACTTGTAAGAGAGACATCAGTTTCTAAGAGGGACTAAGAAGGTCCCATATTCCTCTAACTGCTAGGTAATACTCACATTTTGCCTTTGATTGAGCAGTTCAGTGCCTTTTATTGTATTTGACTAAAAGCCATTACAAATAATATTAAAATATTTGTTGTTGTTGTGTGCCTTAAGTCGTTTCCAACTTATGTGTAACCCTAAGATGAACCTCTCCTTCTCCCACGGTTTTCTAGGAAAGATTTCATAGAATCGTCAAGTTGGAAGAGACCACAAGGGCCAGAAAGTTCCTCCTAATGTTTAGGTGGAATCTCTTTTCCTGTAGTTTGAGTCTGTTGCTCCAGTCTTTGGAGCAGCAGAAAACAAGCTTGCTCCATCCTCAGTATGACATCCCTTCAAATATTTAAACATGGCTATCATGTCACCTCTTAGTGGTGACACTAGGGGTATGTGGAGAGGCCGAACCACACCAGGTGACACCATCTGAGGGAGGGGTGACACCAGCCTTAGTGATGCCACAGTGCATGCTCCCATTTACACATGGCATACTCACCAATCCCACCAAGCTAAGTGGCCATTTATAGCTGTGGGTACAAGGAGATACAGCATGCAACCTAGGGGCATCAAGTACATGGAATGGTCTCCAACAGGCCAGATATTCTTCAGAATCTTTTATACTTTTATTTGTATGCTTGGCTGCGAAGAGTCCCTTATCTTTTTGTTATTCAGTCTCTCTCTCTTTTTCTTCCAGTACTGTCAATCATGAACGTAATGATTCAGTGGAACTCCCCTTGGAACTCTCATAATTTTGTCACAGTCTATTCAGGCCCAAGCTGTGGCAAATATTTTCTCTGCACATATTGTCTTTTTAACTTTTCCACTCGCTGTTTTCCATGCTCTGCTTGGCTTTATTCTCCCCAGGTCTTCCATAGTTGGCCTTCCTACCCCAATACCCTCCTGGATTGGGATAATGTGGTTTCAGTTATCCATGCTCTAATTAATTCAAGGCTCCATTACTGCCATGCATTCCATGTGAAGTTACCCTTGAAGACAGACTAGAAGCTACAACTTGGTGCTGTATATGGCTGCCAGATTATGTGGGGCAGCTATATTGAATTGTATGACCCTTGCAGTCAATACATTGCACTAGCTGCCTGTGTGGTATGGGGCTCAGTTCAAGGTGTTGATAATTCTGTACCAAAACCTAAATGACTTGAAACCTAAATGACCTGAGTACAGTGTGATCTACAGTATCCATGGGACCTGTATCTATGGATTCACATACCACATCTGAAAAAATATGCTCTCTCTAGGCATTTGCTAGGTCCTCCAGTAGGACTCTATGGTATGCATCCACCAGGAGCTGACCATAGAGTTGTGCTGGAGGTCTTAGAATATGCCTTGAGAGGTGTTCTCCTTAGGCATCTTCTAGGTCCTCCAGAACAACTCTATGGTATGCTTGGGCCAGAGGTCATTCATTTTAATAAGGTTTGCTATTATCCATGATTTCCAGTATCCACAGTAAGTCTGGGAACTTATCCCCCATGGATACAGGGGTTGTATTGTAATTAGAAGACCTCTTCTTCCAATATTGTTCAGACGATGACTCAAGACTGGCTAAAGAGGCTGAATTTGTGATCTTGCACGATCCATGGCATGTTAACTCAAGTTTAGGACCATCTTGGTCCCAGTTAAATAATGTTTGTGAATAAATGCAGTTGGCCCCTACAATGGAGAGTTTCAGGAAATGATTAACAGCAAATAAATGAAAAGTACCATGTAGTCTATCTTGTAAAAGCGACTTCCTCAGCAATTTTTTTTTATTTTTATTTATTTATTTTTAAATAAAAAAAAAATAAAAAATCTCAAAGTCACCTCAAGCAGTCACCTCAAACTCCAACAAGCTAGCACTTTGGAAGAGAAAGCAGCCTAGCCCATCACATCCGCCAAAATGTCAAATATGAAAACCAGGGCATGTGTAGCCAACCAACCTAAGAGTGTTGTTAAGATGGTGAAAGTTACTAATGAGAGAGTACACAGGAGCTAAGGGAGGCTGCAACAGTTTGCTTTTGCCTGAGCCAACTGGGAAAGACAAGAGTCCACCCCCTCTTCTCCTGTCCCTCCTGCTGAGTTGAATACAAACAACTTGTGAACATTGAACTCAGCTTGTTGCAGTTGTAAGCTGAGGACAAAGGGGGAAGTAAGAAAAGGAAAGAGAAACTGGGACATTTTAAAAGCAGATGAAAAAGTGGGCTGACAGAGGATTAATCGGGACTGTCCCTGACAAATTGGGAAAGTTGGAAGGTATGGCCCTTTCCGTGTCATATTAGTTGGGGTCATTTTTACACAGAGGGTTTTTCATTGTTTTAGAAACCTATGAAATCTATCTGATCAGAGGCAGATGTCACTCAAAAGAAATACAAGCACCCATCATGAGAAGTCATGCCTTTCTTAAATTGCTTTTGGCCCTCTTCACTGTTGTTGACCTCCTTGCTTGGTTTTCCTAAAACCTCTTAATTGCTGTTTTCAAATTCATTGTGGCCTGCTGAATACAAACTTTTGAATTTTGTCTAGAATTCAAGAGAGCCATTAGGATTCTTGGTTTCCTGCCATTGACATCAGAAGAGGTGCCCTTGTGTGAATAAGATGGGATATTCAAGTATCTCAGAATGACTTTCCTGTATTTTGCTCAAGCTCATCTGCTTTCCCTTGCCATCAAAACAGATATTAAGTAGCGGATGAGATTTTAGTCATTATTCCTCTATTTAAAATTCAAAATTGATTCTATTTTGAGGGGGGAGGGGGGAGGGTACATGTATCTGCATGAGCCAGATGTGCTTCTATGCTATTCTTAGTTCCATCAGTTTTCTTTTGTGGTTTTGGATGCTGAAGTTGATGCCACCAGAGTGTCTCATGTTACTTAATGCACCTTTCTAATTCTGGGCACATCCTTAAAGAGACACATCCTTAAAAATAGGTGTTTTTCCTTGGTTTTTAGTCTTGAGGCCAAAAGCAATATACATTTCATAGAATCATAGAATTGCAGAGTTGGAAGAGACCACGAGGGCCATCCAGTCCAACCCCCCCTGCCACGCAGGAAATCTTGATCAAAGCATCCCCGACAGATGGCCATCCAGCCTCTGTTTAAAGACCTCCAAGGAAGGAGACCCCACCACGCTCCGAGGGAGTGTGTTCCACTGCCGAACAGCTCTTACTGTCAAAAAGTTCCTCCTCATGTTGAGGTGGAATCTCTGTTCCTGGAGCTTGCACCCATTGCTCCGTGTTCCAGTCTCTGGGGCAGCAGAAAACAAGCCTGCTCCATCCTCAGCGTGACATCCCTTCAAATACTTAAACAGGGCTATCATATCGCCTCTAAACCGTCTTTTTTCCAGGCTAAACATACCCAGCTCCCTAAGTCTCTCCTCATAAGGCATGGTTTCCAGACCTTTCACCATTTTAGTTGCCCTTCTCTGGACACGCTCCAATTTGTCAACATCCTTTCTGAATTGTGGTGCCCAGAACTGGACACAGTATTCTAAGTGAGGTCTGACCAAGGCAGAATAGAGTGGCACTATTACTTCCCTTGATCTAGACACTATACTTCTATTGATACAGCCCAAAATCGCATTGGCCTTTTTAGCTGCCGCATCACACTGTTGGCTCATGTTCAACTTGTGGTCTACTAGGACTCCTAGATCCCTTTCGCACCTAGTCTCATTCAGCCAGGTCTCTCCCATCCTATATTTATGCATTTCATTTTTCTGCCCTAAATGCAGTACTTTACATTTCTCCGTATTGAATTTCATTTTGTTAGCTTTGGCCCAGCTCTCCAGTCTATCCAGGTCATTCTGAATTTTGATCCTGTCCTCTAGGGTATTAGCTACTCCTCCCAATTTGGTGTCATCTGCAAATTTGATAAGTATGCCCCTAATTCCCTCATCCGAGTCATTGATAAAGATGTTGAATAGCACTGGGCCCAGGACAGAACCCTGTGGCACCCCACTGGTCACATCTTTCCAAGACGAAGAGGAGCCACTGCTGAGCACCCTTTGGGTTCGGCCGGTCAACCAATTACCAATCCATTGAACAGTTAACTTGTCTAGCCCACATTCTACAAGCTTGTTTGCAAGAATGTCATGGGGAACCTTGTTAAAGGCCTTACTGAAATCAAGGTATGCAATGTCCACAGCATTCCCTTCATCTACCAAGCTGGTAACTTTATCAAAAAAAGAGATCAGATTAGTCTGGCATGACTTGTTTCTCTGAAACCCATGTTGACTTTTTGTGATTATGGCATTGCCTTCTAAATGTTCACAGACTCTCTGTTTAATGATCTGTTCTAGAATCTTCCCTGGTATTGATGTCAGCCACAGATACAGGCGAAACGTTAGAAAGAAACTATTCAAGAACACGGCCTCACAGCCTGGAAAAAAAACAAGGAAATTCTATGGATGATGGCCATGAAAGCCTTCGACTTCACATTACCTCTGAAGTATCTTGCCAAGAAAACCCCATGATAGATTCGCCTTAGGGTTGTCATAAGTTGGAAACAACTTGAAGGCACACCACCACCACCACCCACCCAGAACTGGACCCAGTATTCCAGTTGAGGTCTGACCAAAGTAGAATAGAGTGGCACTATTACTTCCCTCCATCTAGAGACTATACTCCTATTGATGCAGCCTAGAATCACATTGGCTTTTTTAGCTGCTGCATCATGCTGTTGACTCATGTTCAACTTGTGGCACTTCTTGTATGCCACCTTGAATCCTGTGGTGGGAAAAAGGTGGCATATAAATTAAATACATAAAACAAACAAAGAAATAAGCAAGCAAGCAAATAAACAATAAGTAAAGAGACCTCTGTCAATGTACCAAAATGGCCACATGTCCTTTCCCCAAACTAAAATGTCAAGTTCTTAAAACTGCCATTAAGCCTCAAGGGTTCCCATGTTTCCCTGGTGTCCAGGGGTGCATTTGCATGGTTACAACTAGGGTGCCAACTGTGCTCATTCCTGGAAATGTGAGATTTGACCATTGCCGCACTTGCCTTAATCATGTCCTGTTTAGACTACTGTAAAGCATTCTATCTACATGGGGCTACTCACAAACCTCAGCTGGTCCAGGATGCTGCAGTCCGATCACTGCTGACCTGGGCCAATGACAGGGAACATGTCACTCCTTTGTTACAATAGCTTCACCACATACTGGCATATTTGTAGGCACAGTTGCAAGTTCTGGTTATTGTACATTTATTTCTATTACCATGAGCATGGGCAGTGGTAGCATCCCCTGTTGCTGCTGCCCCTACCCTGAAAAATGTGCTGGGAGCCCACTGGGTCATAGAATCATAGAATCTTGTGTTGATGAGTGTCTCCATGCAACATGGTGGGAATAAGCGTCTTAATTTATCTGAAAGGCTCTGTACAGGCTTGGGGATGCCAGCCATTTGTTACCAACTCCTAATGCCACTCTGGGAGGCTTCTAGTAATCAAAAAAGTGTGTGTGTGTGTGTGTGTGTGTGTGTAGGTGTGTGTGTAGGGGGGTGTTTTACATTTTTAATTTTACATTTTCAGCTGGGGGAAGCAGGGGATGCATGGGCTATATTTTGCTTATTCCTGCCTACCCACCCCATCAAAAGGGTAGAGAAGAAGATCTATTTATAAGGAGTACAGCTTGTGGTTAAAAGTTATCCTTTAAACACATAATTAATGAATTAAGAGCCAACGCTAGATGTTACCATACCATTCTATTCCAAATGTGTGGTTTTTTTTAGCAACTATAAAAATGGTAACTTGCCTTGGATTCCCACCCACTCATCCACCCCCAGTTCAACTGACAGATAACATTCATCATTGCTCTGTCCTCCATTAATTATTTGACGAGTCTGTACAAACCTCTGTTGATCATTATTGATCGGGTACTGTTAACCTTGTCCAATTTTGATGCCCAGATAGCTTCAAATATTTTATCACAGTTAAACAATGATATATGCTGATAAGATTCCATGTGAATTAGATGTCTGTCTGGCTTGGAAATGAGCTTAAATTTTGCCCCATTCCAAAACCCAGATATTTTATCCAAGACTGGTATGATATTCATAGCCTTAGTTAATGGTTTAGCTGCTATATCTATGAAAATTTAGTAAAATCCAAAGGATATGCCATTGATCCCGTGAATCCTCCCTAATTTTACTTTCTTAATGGCTTTCATAGAATTATAGCATTGGAAGGGACCACAAGGGCTATCTAGTTTGACCCTGCCATGCTGGAATACAGCAGTCTTGAGAAATGGCCATCCAACCTCTACTTAAAAATCTCCTAAGAAGGGAAACCCACCTCTGTGTGAGCCAGCCTATTGCACTTTTGAACAGCTCCTACACTCAAGAAGTTATTCCTAATATTTAGGACTCTCTTGTAATGTCCTGTTTTTTAATGTTTTAAATTTTGGGGGGCAAAGCATCAGTCAACTTGTAAAGAGCAGTATCAGGTGTGGAGATGGAGATGCTGATACAAAAATAATAATCAAATTTTAAAATTTCTTGGAAGGAGTTATGAAGGAAGGATGTTCCATCATCTGTTCTTGTGTGTGTGTGTGCACATGTGTGCATGCTTTCAAGTCACCTGTTGACATACAGCAACCCCACGAATTTAATAGGGTTTTCTTAGGCAAGGAATGTTCAGAGGTGGTTTTTCCAGTTCCTTCCTCTGAAATCTAGCCTACAGCACCTGCTATTCGATGGCAGTTTCCCATCGAAGTGCTAAGCAGGGCTGACCCTGCTTAGCTTCCAAGATCATATGGGATCCAGTGCCTTTAGACCCTATATATATATATGGATCCTATTCCAAATGACCTACTCCATGTCTTGTGTCCCTCAGTGCCATCATACAAGAGACCCCTTTGTGCTTTCTTACTGGTTCTGTGTCTGATCTTTCACCCAGCTACAGAATTTTGAAATAGACTTGTTAAAACACACACACACACGGGTTTGGTTATCACATCAAGGGAGAAAAGGAATGCTAATATCCCTGATTTAATTACTGCACCTCAGTCAAAACTTGTACGCCTACAGCACCCTTTTTAATATGTAACCCAAGCACTTGAGTCCTCATTATTCCATTTTTCCTTTGAGCATTTGTTCTCTCTGTGCATCTCAGAAGGTGTCTGTTCTATGTTTGATATACCATCACAAAAATGAAGCCATAAAATAGATACACCACCAATAATTAACGTAGAGTTTGATTTCTGTTTTTTTTCTCCTTTAGAGAGAACTTGAAATTGTTCTCTAGATGGACTGATGTCTAGAGCACAGAGATAGATACTATGCAGCTCTTCAGGTGTTGCTGCACTGCAGGTCCCATCATTCCTAGCCAGTATAGCCAATGGAGAAGAATGTGGGAGGTTGCAGTCCCAAAATATCTGGAAATCTGCATGAAATTTCATCCTTTAAAAAAAAAAAAAAACCTGTGGCACACCATTGCCAGGAGCATGAACTAAGACAAGGACATTTGGGCAAGATTTGCTTTTCAAAACCATGGTTCCCAGAGTTCTCATCCCTGAGAGTGAAAATAGATAGATAACTTTAGCACACTTTTTTTTTTTTTGCTGTGGTTCTTCCCCAAATGATGAAAGAAGTCTGTTTGTTACAGCACTTGATTTTCCTCACCTACCTGTCTCTGTATTTAGCATGCTTTGTTTTGTGATGGAAGGTTAATACACATTTCACTAGAAGGTAAATATGCATTTGATTTTCAAGTCTGATTGTCAAGGCATATGACTCTGAGGAAATCCTATTATGGGAAAGAAAATAGATTAATCACAGAGATTTCACATTCCCCTTAACATCTGGTATGACCCTGAAGATACACAATTCTTGGGCAGAGATGTAGAAGTGAGAGAAAGTTTCTCTGTTTGAATTGCATGTTTGCAGTTTTGGGAGAGCCATTTAGTAATAATAATAATAATAATAATAATATTTATTTATACCCCGCCCCTCTGTTAAAACAATTGGGGCGGCTTACAAAAATTAAAATACAATACAGATAAAATCCCCAAACACCCCCCACCCCACCCTCCCCCATAAAAAAATATTAAACAATTATAAATTAAAACCAACTGATATAAAATCACAATTAAAAACAATAAATACTATAAAATACTATAAATGGCCAGTGTACTAAAAGAAGCCAGGATCCCCTGAGGCCGGGATCTAATTAGGAAAGGCCTGCCGAAAGAGATCCGTCTTTAGTGCTTTTTAAAAGCTACTCAGGGTTGTTATCTGATGGATCTCGTTCGGCAGGTCATTCCACAATTTGGGGGCGATTACCGAAAAGGCCCTCTGGGAGGTTGCAGACAGCCTAGATTTTTGTGGCTGAAGCAAATTCCTCCCAGAGGACCGGAGTGTGCGGGGAGGATAGTATTCTCAGCCAGAAAGCTCTGAAGCCTCACTAAGCTACAAATCCCAGTATTTCACAGGAGGCAACCAGAGCAGTTAAAAGTGGAATAATAGCACTATACCAGTGTAGTTTGCTGGGAGGGGTAACCAGGAAGGGACAGAGCTGGTGGGAATCGAGGTCATTCAGATACTTACTGCTTAGTGTTTTGTGGGAAAATAATGCATGGGCAAATGTCAGGGAGGGGGAGTGAGGAATTCTTAAAACTGAAACCTATGTTGTAGCCTCAGTTCTGGCAAAATGACCTATGAGGAGCGGCTTAGGGAGCTGGGCATGTTTAGTCTGGAGAAGAGAAGGCTGAGAGGTGACATGATAGCCATGTTTAAATATTTGAAGGGATGTCATACTGTGGATGGAGCAGGCTTGTTTTCTGCTGCTCCAGAGACTAGGACTTGGAGCAGTGGACACAAACTACAGGAATAGAGATTCCACCCAAACATTAGGAAGAACTTCCTGCCAGTAAGAGCTGTTCAGCAGTGGGAAACACTGCCTCATAGTGTGGTGGAGTCTCCTTCAATGGAGGTTTTTAAGCAGAGGCTGGATGGCCATCTGTCGGCAATGATTTGATTGTGTATTCCTGTATGGCAGAATGGGGTTGGACCGGATGGCCCTTGTGGTCTCTTCCAACTCTATGATTCTATGATTCTATGAAAAGCTATGTTATTGTGCTGATCCTGATTTTCAAGAAATCTTTTGTAGCTTCATCCATAAAGTCCTTTCTTTGAGTTATGTAGAGACAGGGCATTACAGAGGGTTTGTATTTTCAGAGTTTCTGTAATAAAATCCAGTTCACATGACCTGAAACTAGCAAGGAAGCAAAGTGGATCATCTCTCAGAAATCTATTTATTTCTGTGGTTTGCAATGTGTTTTGGTAAAAACAAGATGTGCAGAAATCCAAGTGCGTCTGAAAAATGTATGCAATTCAAAAGTGTGTATTTGAAATAATGCAGACTTTTATCTATTGGAGAAACAACGGTCCTGTCTATATGAGGGAATTAAATGTGAATTGGTGCGCAGTATCACCAATTTGTAGCAGTTTTCATTTGTTTCCATTCCCCACCCCCCAGATTACTGGTGTGCGAAGCTATCTGTGTTCACTAAGCATACCAGTGAATCAAGATGGCGGGCACGAGTGAATTGTTCACGGTTTGATTCTCCCCAAAATGCCACCACCAAACAATGTTTTTTAAAAAAGTAAATCCAACATGCGGAAGACTGCTCTTCTGCTTAAGTGAACAAATAAAATAAAATAAAAAGAGGCTGTTTCATCACCTCAGCGCATGATCGCTATGACGAAAATCAAACATGGTGGTTCCGGGTGCTGCCTTGTTAGCAAGCTCCACCCCCCCCCACATACATCCAACCAATCAGCTATCCTCTTTGGGAATGCTCTTTGATATGATTTAGTTGTCCTTAAGAGCAGGAGTGCACATTTCTCCTACAGTTAAAAAAAGCAAAACCTCAGGGAAAACTCCCGAAACCTTGAAACGCATAGTTTTTGTGTTTTTTTAATACCACGATTCAACACAGGATCTCATTAAGACAGATGGAATTCCCTACGAATTCCACGAGGACTTTTTTCACCATCTAGACAACCCCAACATGTATGAAAATCCACAGAAATTTCTTTGGTGGAAAAAACCCCCAACCTTCTTAACTCAGTATAGGATAGGCTGAGAATTCTGGATGAGATTCTGAGAAGTAAACCCATTCAATTTTAATGTCAAATCCTGCCTGTCTTCCAATTTCTAATTTTGCTGCCCCCCACCCCACAATCCAAATGATAGAAGCAGCTCAGACCTTATGTTCAAGCATTGCTTAGCGGCTAAGCAATGCTTGAACACAAGGCCTGAGCTGCTTCTTTCTCAACCTTTTTACCCTTGGAACAATTTTCAGGTCTCAGGGAACCCCTGCCTAAAATTATTATATCTACAGATCAAAAAATGTATTTTGTTTTTCAATCTCCATATTTTGCGGAACCTTTAACCACCTCTTGTGGAACCCTAGGGTTCCTGGGAACCCTGGTTGAGAAACCCTGAGCTAAATCGACAAGGAATGACTAGCAGAGGTTGGGTTTATGGTGATGGAGCCACCTGGCCCAGTTGCACAAAGTCACTGTCCACATTTAAGAAACACTGCCCAGAAAGCAGGAATTGAAAGAGCCACTAGAGCAGGGTTTCTTTAGGCTTCCACAAGAGGTTGCTAGGGGGTTCCACAAAATATTGAGATTGAAAAAAATAAACTTTTTTTTTTAAGCTGTAGATACAATATTTTTTAAACAGGGATTCCCTAAGACCTGAAAATTGTTTCAAGGGTTCCACCAGGCTAAAAGGGTTGGGAAAGGCTGCACTAGAGTGTAGGCTGGGTAAAAATGCAACTATGCCCTATGCTAGGGATGGGGCCCACGTGGCCATCCAAATGTTGCTGCTGTGGGGGCAGGGCTGCGGATCCCATCATTGCTTCCCCAGTCACTGATGGGAGTAGCAGTTCAACACTGTCTCTCCGGCCACACATCTCATGCCCTCAAAGGCCTTCTCTTTCTTTTTGAAAGGGTTCCCACATGAAATGTGCTTCCTTATTTTTATTATTAGGACTAAGAAAAGTCCAGGAAAAACTCAGGAGGAAAAAGGGCAGCCTGTGGAGGGTGGAAAGGTGGGCGTTGTTACCAGGGAAATAAAAGCTGGAAGCCAACAGCGAAGGTAGGTAGGTAAGGGGGGGTTGGTATCAGTAGTTAATGGGGCAGAATAGGATGGGATCTCTGGAGGGGTCACATTTAGATCCTTCTTTCCCCCACTGGGGCAAGGCATTTCCAAGCATATTCCTCAGGTGGAGGCGGGAGAAGGGGGAGGGAGAGAGAAAGTGTGCCCATCCCAGGTGATGAGTGCCCAACTCTGGCCTGCAGGTCACATCCTTCAGGGTGCTCATGCCTCCTCCGGCTCCACTCCTGCTTTGGTTTCCCCTCCCCACCTGGTTCCTTGCATTTTGGTTCTGCTAAGAGTCCGTGTGGGGCCAAAGGCAGGCTGAGGCGAGGGGAGGGAGGAGCAGGTTGGGAGGCCGCCAGGAGCTAGCTGGCCCGTTCTTACACGTGGGTTGGTTTCCAGATGGAAGGTGTTAAGTAGCCATTCTCAAGCGTTAAAGAGACAATGCCAATGGGGCTGAGAGGAAGAGAAAGCCCACCTCCCTCAGAGGGAACTGCAAGGAGGAGAGACAGAAATGGCAGGAGGACAATAGGGAGGAGAGAGGCTGGGGGGGGGTCACTTGCCAGACTGGCAAGTGAGGGAGCTCCTGTACATACACATGTATGCACGCACAGCTCACTACTTCTTCATGATTATTTATTACTATTTTATCGCAGAACCCTTGGCGATGTCTCACGGAACCCTAGGGTTCCGCAGATCCCTGGTTGAGAAACGCTGGCTTGGCGTCTCTTAGAGCATCAAGTCTGCCAAATTCCAGAAAGACTGTAGAATGGATACCCATGTTATAAGCAAGTGAAGAAAACACAACACTTATGAATGGTTCTTTTTATCCTGTGTTCAAAAAAACCCAAACGGTTGGCACTGTTAGTTATGAATAGTTTATTGGATTAGATTTTCATGCAGTCATGGAAAGAATGTGTCTCTGTTGAATGATTATTGTATCTAATAGTGTATGTGTCATTCGGAATTACTAAAAGCACCATGCATCAACGGAACAGCAGGACTTGAGTCTGTGGGTTCTCCAGGACCTGTCCTTGTTCTCCAATATGCTGGTAGCAGTGGTAGCCAGGTGGTTTAACAAAAATAACAACAAATGTGTCTGGTTTGATAGCTGTAGACTTTCATAAAGAAGAGAGACCAGGCATGACTCACCCATTGAATCATGTGGTGGTTACTTCCTGGCTCGAGTATTGCTTTGTTCTCTCCTTGGGTTTCTTTCCCCCTTGGTTGGTTGGTTTGATATACAAGTTGTCATCCCCCCCATATCCGTTTGGGGTTTGGTTTCCAGACTTACTGTGGATACTGGAAACTGTGGACAATAGCAAACCCTATTAAAATAAAGGACTTCTGGTTCAAACACATCATAGATATTGCATTGGAGGACCTAGCAATTTCTAGAGAGGCATTTTCCAGCACAACTCTATGGCATCTCTCCCTATTCTTTCAGCCATGGAGAACTGAAACTGGATATTGGTTCTGTAGATACAGGGGATGACTTGTTTGTCCCACCTTTCTCCTGGAACTGGAACACAAGGTAGTTAACAAGATTAAACACCTATACGCATAAAAAGCAGAGATCAAGTTATAATGCTAAAACACTCTTAAATAGCTTCTAATATTGAAACACTACGGGATTAAAAAGCATATCAGTTACAGAAACAAAGGAGCACCACTTTATTAGTCTAAGAAGGTGACCTCATTTTTTTTTTAAAGTCGACAACAGGCAGAGGAAAGAAAACGGGATGGGTCCAGTTTTCACACCCTTTGCAAGGAGTGCACCATCTAGGAACAGCCACCATGAAGTTTCTCTCCCATGTCCTCACCAGGCATGCCAGGGAGGGTGGTGGGGAAGGGCCCAAATATCTCAGAGCCTGGAACAGCTTAGGGTTGTATGAGAGGATATGGTCCTTTGACAAGCCTGATCTCAAGCTATATCATACCCCCAATATTGCACAGGTGAAAACTGGGATCCACATGGCCAAGCAACACCAGAGGGTGATCAAGGTGGCAAAAGTTATTAATGAGGAAGAACATGTGAGCTAAGATAGGCTGCAGCAGTTTGCATTTGGCTCAGCCTACTGGGAAGGGCAAAATTCTGCCCCTCCCTGAGTTAATTGAGTGCAAGCTACTTTTGTCATTTAAACTCAGTATACACCAGCTGAAGTAATCTGTTGGAAGGAGGAGAGAGAAACTGGTACATTTTAAAAGCAGCTGAAAAGTGGGATGGCAGAAGATCAATTGGGATTGTCCCTATCAAACTGGAACAGTTGGAGTGTATGCTACACAGCGTCCCTTCTTTTCTGTTTCATTGTTATTTCCTCAGCTGGAAATAATATGCACTTGCCTTCAATCTTATGCATTATAGCAGCATGATGTTAGCATGCATTTTGGCTGAATTCCCATCATTTCTTCAGCTAGTAGATAAAATTCTATTATGGTGCCCAAATAAATGCTAAGTCAACTAATCATATGTTGAAATGAAATTAAAATGGTGTTTAGAGATGTAATATTTTTAATTGTACAAAACCCCAAAAATTCAGAGTGTGAGTTTTATTGGACAGTCGAGGCTCTGTGAAGCTAAGCATACAGATGAGAACCAGGAAAGGACTGGCTGATTGATCACAGCGAAGTGAAAAATAAAAATATAATACAAGCCAGTGCTGCTACTATTACTAGTCCAGGAAGCAAAACATTAGTTGTCAGTTTTGCATAGTTTACAGAACTCTTAATTACTGTGTGTCAGGACTGGACCCAAAAGTGACCTTCTCCTGCCAAAAGAATATTGTAATGAAGTGTGTTTCTATTTCATTTTTAAATATTATTTTTATATAATAATATATATATATATATATATATATATATATATTAAAAAAGAACAAACACAACAAGCAAACATATATACAAGAAAAATAAGATAAAATAATGATACTAATAGACGTAAGCCCACATTAAATACAAGTTATTCACTTATATACAATTTTATTGCTTGTTAATTCCTATCTTCTAATTTCAAGAATCTGGTGCTATTTTTTAAAAGAAAACTGACCTCTTCTTTATCATTGTGAATATGAATATATTAATATTCTCTGAAGATACCATCCACAGATGCAGGTGAAACATCAGGAATAAACTCTTCCAGAACACAGCCTCATAGATCAGAAAAAAACCATGGAAAACCTATGGATGTCAGCCGTGAAAGCCTTCGACTTCACATTCAATATTAATAGTTCATCTATCACCAACTTCCTTAATTTTAATTATCTTGTATCCCACAGTAGATAATAGTTTTTAAAATAATAAATAAATAAATAAACATAAACCCAGATAGCAATCATTGTCCAATATAACATCACTTATATTTCAAAAACATATTGTTGCTAATTTCCCCCATCTTTTCTACCGTAAAGGTAAAATACAACTCCATTCCTCTGTAAGTTTACTTAATAGTTTGTTGTGCAGTAGAACAGTTAATTTGTCCATTTCTGCAGTTTCATGAAGTTTAATTAGCCATTCATCTAAAGAAGGTATCTCAGATTGTTTCCAATATTTGGGATATAATATCCTAGCCATTGTAATCATATACAAAATTACCTGCCAATGTTTTAATTCTAATTGCTTATCTAACCCATCCAGCATATTTAATAAGTAAAATTCTGGTCACATTGGGAAATAAATATTAAATTAAATTATGTTATTACTTTATGTATTTGTCCCGTCTTTTTTAGCATTAGGACAATGCCACCACATATGGAAAAAAGACCTGGAGTTTCCTTCACATTTCCAACATTTCTCCTGACCCAACTTACACATCCTAGCAATTTTTACTGGTGTCAAGTGCCATCTATAAAACATTTTATAATAATTTTCCTTTAGATTAAAATTCTTAGTAAATTTCAGGTTTTTATTCCAGGTCTTTTCCCATTGGTTCAGTTGTGGGGAATATGCAATATTTAAGGCCCATTTAACCATATTGTCTTTAATTGTCTCTTGCTCCATCTCTAATTTTATGAGTACCTTATAGATTTTGGATATTATTTTTTCTTTCCCAGTTTGAATTAACAAATCCAGTTCGGTATCTTTCTCTTGTATTCCCTCTAATTTTTGATCTTGTTTAAATTTTTCCTTAAGTTGCTGATATAGAAACCAATGGCACCTTATACCATCTTCTTCTAGTTCTTCTCTGGATTTTATCTCCCATGTATCTTCTTTAGTTTTTAGAAGGTCTTTAGAAGGCACCAATGGTTTTTGTGCAGATTCTTGGTTTTATGGAAAGCTTCATGTGTTGATTTTCATAATGGAATCTTTCTTGAAATCCTATTTTTACATCTTTGCCAGTGTGCTTCTATTTCTGTGCTACTGTTTGATGTTTGCATTTTTCTGTATGTATAACAAGTCTCTGTGTTATAGAGAAGTAATTGAGGGTGGAATGGGTCTGGAAATTGTATGAGTGGCTTTGCACCTGCAGGGGCTGTGTGAGTGGTAGGTGGTGCCCACTCTCAGTGAGAAAGGGGAATGGGATGATGGATAGTCAATGAGGGTATAGCCCACCAAATTCTGTAGATTGCAAAGACTTTTTATTGTACTGCTTTGTAACTAGTTTTCATTAGAAGCAACAATTTTGTGTGGTTCGCTCTTTCGATTTCTGTAGCAATAAAGCTTACTGTTTAACTCCGAAGCTGCTGGTTACTGAGTCTGAGGAAGCCAGTACATGACACTGTGGCCAAACAAAGCAAGGATTCACACTCCTTGCTGCTCGCAAACTCTTAGCAATAGTATTGATATTTATATATCACTTATCGGTGCTGGAGCACTCTCTTACAATGTTTTTTTTAGCTAATTGCCCCCAACAAGCCAGGTACTCGTTTTACTGACCTACAGAAGGATGGAAGGCTGAGTCAACCTTGGAGCCCTCTGGGATCAAACTCATAACCTTGTGGCTTGCAGTACTGGCATTTAAACACTGCACCTGGAAGATTCAGGTTCTGTTCCCCACTGAGCCATGGAACTCACTATGTCGCACTCTCTTAACTAACCTGTCTGATAGGGTTATTGTGAAGCATTGGCAGAAAGATAAGATGTAGATAGAACTAATGGATAACAATGATTAATTGTCCAGTCCCTCCATGTATTAAATAGGATGCCTCCAAGAATGTGAAAAGTGTACAGTCAGATCCCTGTATCCGCGAAACCAATATGCACGGGATACAAAATAGGGGACACATGCCATAGAGTTGCACTGGAATATACCTAGAGAGGCATCCTCTCTAGCTATCTTCTAGGTCCTCCAATGCAACTCTATTGTATGTTTTTACAGAAAGTCTTTTATTTTAATAGGGTTAACTGTTATTTGGGGTTTCTGATGTCCACAGTAAGTCTAGGAACCAAAACCCTGCAGATATAGGGGTCCAACTGTATTTCTCTTAGCAAATAGTAACTACAACTAAGCCACCACATCTGTAATTTGGGGCTGCTAATGGAGCTTGAGCTCTAGAATCCCTTGAGAACATCGTTGGCCATCTGACTTGGAAAGTGTGCCATATGTGTCAAGGACACTGGAAGCTGCACAGTTGTCCAGAAGCAGGTGGAAAGGCAGGTTCAGCAGGACAGGTCCATGGCGCCGCCTGCTCCTGAAATCAGCTGTTGCAACTGCTGCAGGCAGTAGGATATGAACCTGATCATGGAAAGGCAGAATTCAGTGCTAGAATGTGGGCTTGTCTCCCCTGACAAAGATACTTAAAAAAAAGAGATTAGACTACCAAGGATGTGCCTATCTGTATGTGTTTGTTGTGCTAGTTAAACTCCATGTACAGGGGCAGTAAACATCATGGATATCCCCTTGCCTGCTGTCTTGTCTTCGAGGTTTCAGAACTACCTGCTGGGAGGAAGAACAGACAAAATGATCTAATTCTGTTGAAACAGACAAAATTTTTGAAGTAGAAAAAATGTTGTAATAATGGAATGCACCGATTAGGGAGCCAGCTGGCTAACCAATCATACCTTTTCCTCAGATTTTCCTTCCAATCCCCTTCTCTGCTAGTTTCCGTTTTCTTGCCACAACAGTCAAATCCACATACTATAGAGCAGTGATGGCTACTATTTTCTATGCAAGTGGAGTGGTAAAGCTGCACCAGGTTTTAATCTAGCCTTTAAAGGAACTCAGTCAAGTGCTGAAACATATTGCCTAAATAGGTCCAGCGCCTTGGACACTTCCTTTAAGGATAATCAAAACCTGGCAAGGATTTATGGCTCCACTGACACGGAAGACGCCAGCCACCACTGCTGTAGGGAAAAAGGAGTCTAGATATACCTTTTGTTTGCTCCAGCAGGGTTCTGATTGTGTTGTTATTGGATTCAATCCCTTCAGCTAAAAAGAAGTTTGGTAGCATGATTGGGAAAAGAAACTCAGCTTGAGATCTTGAAGAGATCTGCAACCAGTCAGGTTTAGATGAGGTTAGGAGACCTGCTCCCTTCCAGATATCCACTAGCCCAAATCTAGGGGTGGACAATGGTCAGAAGAAGGAAGATGAAGTCCAAAATATCTGGAAAGAATCAGGTTGTGTACTCTTGATGGACCAATGAACTGATATTGGTTTATACACTCATTTTCAGCTCACTTCTTAAAATAAAATCCCCAACACCCCCCAAATGCTGTGCAATTTTTCCTGGCTTTGATCGTGCGCTGCTTTTATTTCTCCCACTGCCAGCTCATTTACTTCCCATTCTTTTGATTTCCCTCTCTTCTAGTTTTTCTCTGTGCCTCCCTGCAATGTTGTGTGGGCAGGTAAATTCCAGCTTCTCACAAATGTCACCTACACAAGGACTGTTCCCCTTCCCTACGCCATGCCTCTGGAGTGGTGTGATGCACAGTAGGTGACGCGCAGAGTGTGACTTTTCATGCTCTGACACTCACAACTGCCAGCTCTAATTGGTATAAACCTGGCAATACAAGTACAGGCTGGCTTTACATCTGAGCATCCTACTGACAGCTTTGCTGAGCTTTCCTTCTCATCTCATTGCAACAGTTCCTACTGTAATGGCATCTCCTGTATTCAGTCAAAGAATTTAGCATTGATTTATCTTACCATTTATGTTTGTAGGCATGGATGGGGGAAGGAGGGGGGAGCTCTAGCCCCCCACAAGAATAGGCCCCTCCTGAAATGATCTGGCAAAATTGGAGCACCAAAACTCCTATGTAGTTGAGCCTCTTCAGGCATTATCAATCTCTGGCTTTTCTTCACAAACGAAGATTCAGGAAGGACTCATCCCGCGCTTTCTGCAAGCGTGCTGATGACTAAAAAGGCCAATCTGAGATAAACAAGTCCAGTTGCAAAAAGCACAGCAGAAGGGCTCCTTGGGTGATGTTTTTGGGTTGTGATTCTTTCTGCGTTATCGTTTCTTTTCAAGACTTGTTCGGCGTGAGTTCTCAAATAAGGCTGCAGCATTGTGGATAGTGCATCTCCATGCCTCCCGATGTGAGGCCAGGGTGGACCATTGTTGGTGATCAATTTGGCTGAGACTTTGATGTTGTTTCAAGGAGTCCTTGTATCACCTTTTTAGAGTGCCCCTCTTACACTGACCCATGGCGAGTTCACTATAGAGTACTATTTTTGGGAGCCGATGGTCCTCCATCCTAGAAACGTGCCCTGCCCAGCGCAGCTGTGTTCTCAATATCATGGCCTCAATGCTGGTGATCCCTGCTTGCTCAAGGACAGCAACATTCATCACATAGTCAGTCCAGTGTATTTTTAGGATTGTGCGTAGACAGCGCTGATGAAAGCGTTCGAGGAGTCGTAGGTGGTGGTGATAGGTGACCCATGTTTCAGACCCATAAAGGAGAATAGACAGTACAATGGCTCTATACACACTGATTTTTGTGCTTTGCCAATCAGAAGTACACTAAATGATCAAGCACTAGGAAATATTATTAAGACTGTGATTGTTGTTGAGCTCTCCCTGAAATAATAAATGGCTGCCTGCCATCTATCCTAAGCACACTTCTTTGGATATAAGCTGCATTGAATGCATGGCAAGCACTTCTAAATACACTTTGTGCTTTTAAGAGTCTTCATATTGACGGATGTTTCTGTGATAAAGAATGAGGAAAATAATTTGCTCTCCCCCTGCAAGTACCTACAAGGAAGCAAAATTAATAAAAACCTCCCCCAATTTTTTTTTAAAAAAACTGTTCCAGTTGTTGGTAAGAAGTGTCTGTCTCTAGTAATATGTAGACCTAAATTTATCCCAAATCCTATTACCTCTTTTGCCCGTGTCATTGGCAAATATTAATCAAGATGTAGGGAAAGGGACGCTAAAGATTTGGTAAGGCAAAAAGGTGGGGGACATCTCATAACAAGAGGGCTGAATTCAGTTTCAGTAGAGGTCTTGGAGAGGCACATTCCAGTGGTAGGTGTGACAAAAGGGTAGGAGTAAAAATATTGGATATTGTAATTTGAAATTCTTACTTCTCGTAACTAAGGAGATACATCAGTATTCTGGAATGGGAGGAAACTGCATCATTATTCTAGAATGGGAGGAAAATCATACAGAAGATCACTGAATGAAAACATAATGGGGAAAGCAGTATGGCCACATGTGGAACCATATACAGGTTGAGTTTCCCTTATCTGGAATTCCAAATTCCAAAATTGTCCAAAATCCAAAATTATCCATATGGGTGGCAGAGATAGTGACACCTTTGCTTTCCAATGGTTCAGTGTACCCAAACATTGTTTTATGCACAAAGTTATTAAAATATTATGTATAAAATTAACTTCAGACGATGTGTATAAGGTGTATATGAAGCATAAATGAATTTTGTGTTTCGACTTGGGTCCCATCTCCAAGATATCTCATTATGTATATACAAGTATTCCAAAATCCAAATTATTCCAAAATCTAAATTACCACTGGTCCCAAGCATTTTGGATAAGGGAGAGTCAAGCTGTAGGGCCATATCTGGACCCCAGTTTTGGGCCCATAGTCTAAGGGTCTCCATAGCTTTTGTAAGGGACAATGAGTGGGTCACGTAATCTGCATAATATTGTATTTGTGGCAATGAAGCCTCTACTACTGATCAGCAGAAGGGGCATAATATTCCAGGATATTTCATTACTGGGGGATTAGATGGACTGCCTGCCATGGGCTTTAACACGAGAATGATCCCGAACATGAATGCATGCAGGAGTAATGTCTAAGCATGTACATTTCCAAATTTAACAACCAGCATTTGTGACTACATAGTGTTAAAACAAAATGTTCTTGGAAACGTCCCCATGTTTAACAGTAGTCAGACCCATCTGTTCTTCTCTTGAATTTTCATTCCATGTCTTTGCTTTTGGTGGGGAAAATGTTAAACCATTTTGTGTTTGTGAAGATTCTTACACCAGTGTGTTTTCTATTCACTGTGATTTTGCCTATGTAAGGAAGTAAAGGGGAAACATGATTGATGACAGAGGTGTATAAAATTATGCATAGTGCAGAGAAAGTGGAGAAGGAGAAGGTTTTCTCCCTTTCACATGTTAGAATCTGGGGTCATCCACTGAAGCAGAGGGGTGGGACATTCAGGACAAATGAAAGAATGGGCTCCTTTGCACAGCATATAGCTAAACTGTGGAATTCTGTGCACTGTGATGTGGTGAAGATTGCTAGTTTGGCTGTCTTTAAAAGGGGATTAGATCAATTTATGGAGGTTGGGGCCATCCATTGCTGTTTGTCAGGATGGCTATATATCGCTTCTAGAGTGACTCTATTGCAATTGAAGGAGAATGCAAGATGGAGGACACTGTTGTATTCATAACCTGCTTTTTGTGGGCTTCTCCTAGGGTCTCATCCACACTACCCAAATAATCCAGTTTGAAACTAGATTATTTGCCATGGATCCTCCCTATGAAATCCTGGGATTTGTAATTTGGTGAGGCCTCAGCACTCTTTCGCAGAGAAGACTAAAGACCTTGTAAAACTGCAAATTACAAGAGTCAGGAGCCATGGCAAATAATCCTGTTTCAAACTGGGTCTGGCCTAGAGGCACCTAGTTAGGCTCTGTGTAAATACATGCTGGACTAGACAGACCTCTGATCTGCTCTGAATGGGTTCTTCTTGTATCCTTATTTATGTGTAATTTGGATGAAGACAATGTTCTAATTCTAGTTATGTGGAAAACAGGATGGCCCACTTTTACTCTTTATGAGGCTATGCCAAGACTGAGTGACACTGGCCTAGTTTACAATGAGGTGAAAACAAGGAGGGGAAAACTAAGGACTCGGATGATGGAATGATCCTCTATGTATAGTTCATAGCTTGGAAAAATAACTTGTGTAATTCTAGCTGTGGAACCCTGCTTACCACTACACTAAGGAGGAAGCTTCAATTACCATGGTGGAGTTAGATAAAGTTTACACATCGGACTCCTCCTTCTTTAGAAAGCATGTAGTTTGAGGGTTGGACTATGAAGTGGGAAGACTAAAGTTCAAATGCCTGCTCAGCCATGGAAACCCACTTGGTGACCTTTGGCAAATCCCAGAGGAAGGCAATGGCAAGCCCCCTATTGCCAAGAAAACACTGTGATAGGTTCATGTTAGAGTTGCCATAAGTCAGAAATTACTTAAAGGCACACACACACACATACAGTAAGCCAGCCCATGTGTTTGGGGCCTTCCTGTTCATTCTGCTGAGTAAGGTCCAGGATGTGGTCTGCCCAAAAGTCTTGGCTTTATGCTGTCACTGCTTACTTAAAATCACATTGTATAATAAGTTATCTCTTAAGTAGAATTCTTGTATTTGAATGTATGCTTTGCCTGACTGATGTTTCCTTTGAAAGCAAGATGAGAGATAATGTGGTTTAGTGGTTGCAATGTTAGACCAGACTAAAGAGATCTAAGTTTTAGTCCTGACTGAGCCATGAAACGCACTAGATCATAGTGAGCCAGTCCCTCTGCCACAGTCTGCCCTAATTTACAAAGTTGTTTTGATGATAAAGAGAGGAGGAAGGGTGCCATGAATGCTGTCTTGAGCTCATTGGAGGAAAACTGAGGACTTAGCTAGTAAAAAGTAATTTTTCTGGTTCTAGGAAAAGGACAGGGTATACATCAATAAAACAATGATAACAGACATGGTGGGCTGACTTACTGTATGTATGTGTGCGCCTTCAAGTCATTTCTGACTTATGGCAACCCTAACACGAATCTCTCACGTTGTTGTTGTTGTTGTTGTTGTTGTGTGCCTTCAAGTCATTTCCACTTTATGGTGACCCTGAGGTGAACCTATCATGGGGGTTTCTTGGCAAGATTTATCCAGGGGTGGTTTGTCATTGTCTTTTTCTGAGGCTTAGAGAGTATGACTTGCCCAAGGTCATCTGGTGGATTTCCATAGCCAAATGGGGATTCAAACTCTGATCTCACAGAGCCCTGGGAGCTTATCACATCAGTTTCTTTCTCACCTCTTTCTTGCAACAATGTCATTAGCGAAGCAAACGGGAACATACCTGTTTGAAATCATTCATTATCCCACTGTCTCTTCAATTGCGCAAGTACCCTGCAATTACTGTTCTTTGCCAATCACCTGTCTTTCCGCATTGGCACCATAACCCCACCTTCAGCACATGTGTGCCTTTCTTTTTAGTTCCTCCACACACAATTGTGCATTTAAGGGGAAACAATAGTTTTTTTTATCGTATTCCAGTGGTTGTACAATCACAGCAAAAAAGAAAAAGAAAAAAGACAGGCATGCAGAAAAAACTATCTTGGCCAACTTAGGGAGATGGGGCGAGAGAATCATGTCCCCTCGTGCCACATGACTTCCATCATACTCCTACTGCCACAGAAGGGCCAAGGGGGAATACTGGCATGGCAGCAGTATTGAGAGCCCTTGACGGGTTTTCCCCATCAATGAAGAGGTGCGCTATAGAAACGTGGAATGCAAACCAGCAATGGGATAGAGACAACATCATGCAATAAGTACTGTCCAGATTTGCTAAAACTTTCATGTAATTCTGGAATAAAGCCTCGTGTGATCTCCCTAGTCCAACACTCAAACCTCTCCACCATGCTGGCTGTCAGAACTAATAATGAGATTTTAAAATATTAATAACTGGAAGCTGGTTTCTGCTGCACTATCTTCCCTCTACCTGCACAGTGGAATAATGGAGACCATTGTAGTACATTCAGGGTCCTATATAAAAATAATTGTTATTGTTATTGTTTATTACTTTTGTCCCCCAGTTTTTATTGTACTGCAAATGGCCTGGTGCTTACAGCCTACTTGACTGCTTCCTTCTTCTTTTCCAAAGCTTCCTTGCTTCCATTGGGTCCCTTTTGAGGTCTATCCTGGCTTCTGTTTGTTTCTCATTGCCTGATGAAAGGGGTTGAAGCATCCTTTGTAATCCTGCTTGTAGCAGCTGTTTTTTCTTCTTCCCCTTCCCCGGATTTCTTTGGTGCCAGGGGCAGCTGCCAGCTCAGAGTGAATGGGTCCTCTGGCTCATTTGCGACCAGCTGAAGCGGAATTGTTGCATGCCATTGTTCTGCTGGCACATTCAAAAATCCAAAGGGATCTGTGGCCCAATGTCAGTTTTCCACCAAGGCTTGTGGCAAACAAATTGGATGAGCTGCTTTCCCTGGCAAGAGATGGTAGGGGAGGGAAGCAAAAGCAGCCACCACAAAGAGGGAAGTGGTGTACAAATATGTTTCTCAGAGTTTCAGGACCAGGACCCACTCCTCTAGTCCTGAGGTTGAGCAGGAAGAATCTCAGAGCAAGAGTGTGTATTTTTGTTATTTGTTAGACTTGTTCTTTGTTTGAATGGCATAGTTTCTGCAAATGTGAGTGATGTTTAAGGCATCATGCTTGATTCGGGAGTGTATTAAGCCCAGAGGTCCGGGCCAAAACCTGATACGTAGTATGGCCTTTGGTGATGCTATTCAGTGTTGTATGTTAAATACCAACCACAACTACTCGCCTGCTTGGGAAGACAGGATAAGCAACATTGCATCTATCTTACTTGCTTCTAATCAGAAAGTGGATGCAGAGCAGGAGGCTGAGCCCTGGTGCTATAATGACTGGGAAGGAAGAAAGAAGCTAACCAAGTAAATACATTGTCCATCTGGGGCATCTTTGCAAGTTGCAGCAACTAGTCAGTTAAGTATTGCTAATTGTAGCAAACTGGTCCTTTAACAGCCAAGGTGGGGATTAGCATGCAGTCCATTCCTCTTGCCTAGAGTCAAGGCCACCACAACTGGACAGTGCACCATGGCCTCCCCCCTGGAAATAACCCATGAAAACTGGAGACTCAGGCCCAGGCCCTGAGATCTGACAACCCTATGCTTGACGTCAACATCAAAGTCTGTCCCATGTGACATCACAAGTGGTTGTCTCTAGTCCTTATGTTTTGGCCCAGACATTTCAAGGCTTGCGATATACAGTAGTCTTGGCCTGGCAACCATTTGTAAACTAACATATCAGTTGCCCAGGTCAGAGCATGGCAAGCTTTATCTCTCTGTATGGCTAGAGAGATGGCTGAGAGAGGCAACAAGTGGCATGTAGATCCAGGTGGGCTATATCAGTGGTGCTCCATCTTTGGTCTTTCAGATGCTTTGAACTTCAGCTCCCAGGATTCCTGTGCACTGGCTATATTGACTAGAATGTCTGGGAGCTACAGTCCAAACCATCTGGAGTACTGAAGGTAAAGAACCGGTGTCTTAGAAGGAGGACTGTTAAGCAATAGCCCAGAGTCATACAGTTGGAAGAGACCACAAGGGCCATGAGATATTACTGAAAAAGATGGTTTGGGAAATATATTACTTCAGCACTTGATGTACAGAGCAGTGGTTCTCTACCAAAGTCTAAATATGAACAGTTCACAATTGTGTACAGGTCGATCCATGGATCCACGGTTTCACTTATCCATGTCTAAAAAAATATGTTCTCTCTAGGCATTTCTAGGTCCTCCAATGTGATTTTATGGTCAACTTCCAGCATTCACCTCATTGAAAATAATAGGGTTCTCTATTATCCATTGTTGTTAAGATGGCAAAAGTTATGAAAGCAGAAGAGCATGTAAGTTAGGAGAGGCTACATCAGTTTGGTTTTGCCTGAGTGTACAGGAAAGGGCAAGGAGTCACCATCTCCTTTCCTGTACCTTCACTATCTTAACTGAGTGCAAGCTACTTTTGCACCTTGAACTCAGTTTACAGGCATGGAAGTAAGCTGATATAAAGGGGGGAAATGAGAAGAGGAGAGAAAAGTGGAATATTTTATAAGCAGCAAAAAAAAGAAAAGAAAAAAGTAGAATAACAGAAGATTAATTGGGACTGTCCTTGCCAAATCAGGAGCAAAGGTTCTGTGGTTCTCTTTTGTAGATCATATAACTAACACATATAGACTTTTTTTGTCTGTGTGTCTATGTCTAGGCAGAATTCTGAGAGTCTTAGGTCAAGACTTAGGAGCGTCTATGTGTTCAGATTCCCACCAATTCTATTTCTAATCATTTTGACCTGACACAGTTGATGAAGAGGGGTGTGTTTGTGTGTCTGAATCATATGGGGACGCATGTCCATAGGTTCTTTCCCAAAAGTTCTATGAGCCAAAATAACTTGCTTGGGCAGGGACATCTTTAGTTCATTTGAGTATCTAACACATGTATAATTTTATTTTATTTATACTTTTCATTTTTGTTCACCTGCCCCTCTGCTCTTTGGTTAGTTAGAAAGTGAAATCTAACAGAAAAGGTGCCACCTCCAACCAATTTGGATCCCATCTGCAATGAGCTGGAATACAATCAATCAATCAATGCATGCTTTTATTTCCGTCAACAGATAACGAGGGAGTAAATGGTTGAACACAACAGTACTAAAAACAGCATATAATAATACAATAAAATTACAATGTAACTATACAAATATACAGTATGTAATATATTTAAGTACAGTCAGACCCCCATATCTGCGGGGGTTCAGTTCCTGGACTTACTGTGGATACTAGAAACTGCAGATAACAGCAAAATCTATTAAAATAAAGGAATTCTGGTAAAAACATACCATAGAGTTACACTGGATGACCTAGAAGATACCTAGAGAGGACTCCTCTGTCCGGAAAAGCAGATCAAAATACCAGCAGCATAAACAAGGGCTGGGAAAGCAGCCAAGCCCCAGTGATAGTTAATTAGGGAGAGCCAGAAAAAGTTCAGAACAAGCATCGTTCCATTTCTTGGTGTTTTGGATCAGTTGAAAGGCTGTCTCTAGGTGATGCAGGTGATCACCCCATTCATCAGGGAAGATAATGATGACATCCAAGTAGACATTTGTGATGGTCCCTCCACCCCTCAACAGAGAGGTCCCCAGTCCCTGGAACGGTGCAGGCAGTTTGTGACAGCCAAAAGGAAGAACAGTGAACTTGAATAGGCTCATGTGGGTCATGAACGCTATGCTGTGGCCAGACCCCATGGCTAAGGCCACCTGCCAGTAGCCTATGGGCCAAAGTAAACAGAATAGACACAGGGAAAGTCCCCAATTCTTGAAGAGGTCTTCTGCATGCAGCATGGGGTACTTTCTAGGGTCCATCTCCTCCTCCAAGGCCTGTGTCCCTGCAGGTGACACACATTTGGGCTGTTCTGTAGATGGCGTGCTTTCGACAGCAGCCATCACAGGCTGAGGATGAGCGGTGAGACCGGAAACAGGTGAGAACAATGAAACAGCCTTGTCTGTCAACTCGGTAAACTGCAGAAGGGGTGCCACATCCATCAGGCCACCACCTTCCACGTGAGTATCACAGGCACTGACAGTTGCACTACTGCCTGTTGGAGTCTGTTATGCTCAGGAGTCCAGCCAGCAATCAGGTTAGCAGAGTAGAGAAGGTCTGTTCTACACAAATTTTGCGTATGGTTGTTTAATGCAGAAAATAGCATTTTCTGCTCAGGAAGCTGCATTTTCTGTGCTGAAAACAATAGTGCATAGTTTTTGATGACTCTCTGACAGCAAGAAGAAAATTGCTAAAATTGCTTGTTGCTTCCTTTGAAGAAAAATAAATTAGAAAAGAATTACAACCCTAATCTTGTTCTTTGTTATGCTAACTATGTTATGTACTTGGTATTTATTTATTTATTTTGCAGTTCAGTATGTTGGCATTCTGACTTTCTGGTTGTAGTACAGTATCATCATCATCATCATCATCATCATCTTTATTTCTATCCTGCTTTTTTCCCTATTTGGGACTCAGTATATAGCTAGGAATAGTTTGGACATAATACAGAGGTAGATTATATGCTTTCCGTGTTGGACCATAGTACAGAGGTAGATTATATGCTTCCCATGAAGAAGATACAAGGTTCAAACTAGGGATGAAAAGAAATGTATTGTGCTCACAATTCCTTATGAATATTATCAGTTTTGGAACAAAGTATTCCTTAAAAATTGGTTGGATTTCCAGGATTTAGGATGCATTTTGGCAAAGAAGAAAATGAATGCAAAACCCATGCATACCTTTAAAAAGCACATGACTAATAGAAGTGTCTACTTGAAAAATGTGCACAGGCCTGTTTTAATGAGTGAGAAGAATATGCAACGATTAGGGAGAAAAATAAGAAAATATGCATGAATTTCCATGTGGGAATCGGGGGAATCTTGCAACTCAATATGGAACTATGACAGGATGGGTATGCTGGTAGGATTCTGAGAAAGGCAGCTATTTAATTTATTTATTTTGGTATTTATACCCCGCTCTTCAGCCACAAAGGCTATCAGAGTGGCTTACAATTTGTTTTAAGCAATAGTAATTTACAGATCTACACTGCATTAAGCAGTTTCCAATGTGTGTTAGCTAAAATGACTGACAGATTTTCACATTCCTAATTCAATCCATTGGACCTCCAGTGTGAAGGATCAGAGAGCAGGTGATGGAAAAAATATATTCTGGAGATCCCCCTCAAAAGACACGGTACTGGGCTACATGGATAAATGGTCTGACCAGGTATTAAGCAACTCCACACATTCCTTTAATACTAGTAAAAGAAACCCTCATTCTGAAATCACAGACTTCTGTTTTTAGTTCTTCTTGGACAGGATCTATTCCCAAATGAAGGGGTGGATGGACTGTGTGGATAAGGTTCTTAGCTCTTTGATTGACTTTGTGTTCCAAACAAGGCCTCTCCTGGGCCTAAAATAGGGAATATAAGTGAATAGCAAAGACTTGGAACAGTTACTGAAGAAAGTCAAGGAAGAAAGTTCAAAGACATGTTTATTATTGTTGTGAACTGCCTTCGAGTCAACTTCAACTCATGGCGACCTTGTGAATGAGACATCCCAAGACCTGTGTCCTCAACCTCTCTGCTCAGGTCTTGCAGGCTCAGGGCCTTGGCCTCCTTGATTGAGTCTATTCATCATCTGAATATTAAGAAAACAGAAATAATGATCACAGATTATTTACATAATTTTAAAATAGACCATGAAGTCATTGAAATAGTTCATAGAATCATAGAATTGCAGAGTTGGAAGAGACCACGAGGGCCATCCAGTCCAACCCCCCTGCCACGCAGGAAATCTTGATCAAAGCATCCCCGACAGATGGCCATCCAGCCTCTGTTTAAAGACCTCCAAGGAAGGAGACCCCACCACGCTCCGAGGGAGTGTGTTCCACTGCCGAACAGCTCTTACTGTCAAAAAGTTCCTCCTCATGTTGAGGTGGAATCTCTGTTCCTGGAGCTTGCACCCATTGCTCCGTGTTCCTGTCTCTGGAGCAGCAGAAAACAAGCCTGCTCCATCCTCAGCGTGACATCCCTTCAAATACTTAAACAGGGCTATCATATCGCCTCTTAACCGTCTTTTTTCCAGGCTAAACATACCCAGCTCCCTAAGTCTCTCCTCATAAGGCATCGTTTCCAGACCTTTCACCATTTTAGTTGCCCTTCTCTGGACACGCTCCAATTTGTCAATATCCTTTCTGAATTGTGGTGCCCAGAACTGGACACAGTATTCTAAGTGAGGCCTGACCAAGGCAGAATAGAGTGGCACTATTACTTCCCTTGATCTAGACACTATACGTCTATTGATACAGCCCAAAATCGCATTGGCCTTTTTAGCTGCCGCATCACACTGTTGGCTCATGTTCAACTTGTGGTCTACTAGGACTCCTAGATCCCTTTCGCACGTAGTCTCATTCAGCCATACCAGTCATTAATCAGAATGGCGACTGCAGTCAAGATACCAGAAGAAGACTAGGGACTTTATCAGACCCCCTCCCCAAACCCCATTCTTTTACTGGCATAACTTTTCCATTTTTATGCTGGCAAAAGAACTCCCCCTGCCATACTTCCCTTCCCTTCCATCCAAAGACTACCCAGCAATGAACAAGGAAGTGAATGGAGCTCCATTCACTTCCTCATTCAAAATCCCATGGAATTTTGCATGGAAAATTACACAAAACAAAACCAAATAAATACACAAAAAGTTACAAAAAGCACATATACATAGTTAAAAACTTACAAGTAAACCGGGGAGGGTGATAAAAAGTGTGTCCCTACCTGGATGTTGCAATCTCACCCAGAAGTGTTCTGGCCAGACCAGCCATTGATACTTCATTCACATGAGTTAAATGATGCAAGGTTTCATATGCCAGCAATGCCGGCACAAAAGTGCCACGATTGAGCTATTGACGGCTTAAGTTGTCAATAAAATACTACAGTTTTTTGACTTGACATAAACATGAAAGGGCGATGTTGTCTGTTATGCACACCCTTTTGTGTTTATGTGGTGTCGTTATGACACCATATTTGGTGTGTCTGATAATGTCCTAGGACTTGGAAGGGCAGCTATGAAGGAACTAGGCAGCATCCTGAAGTATAAAAATATATCATTGAATACTAAAGCTAGGGTGGCCCATGCCATCCTATTTCCAATTTCTTGGTATGATTGTGAAAACTGAACAGTAAACAATGCAGATAGGAAGAAAATCAACTCATTTGAAATGTGGTGCTAGAGATGAGTCCTATCGATACTGCTAAAAAGACAAATAAATAAGTCCTAGAGCAAATCAAGCATGAAGTCTTCCTAGAAGCTAAGATGACTAAACTGAGACTGATGTACTTTGGACATATCATGTGACGACATGACTCACTAGAAAAGGCAATAATGCTTGGTAAGGTAGAAGGCCATAGGAAAAGAGGAAGACCACCTTCTGGATGGATGGACTCTGAGGACTTTTTCAAATGGGAAAAAAAACACCGCGGAGGTCGGGAGGAGGACGGCGCTGTCCCGCTTACAGTGCTCTATTTCAGATGACGCCATCCTCCTCCCGACCTGCCCCCATGCTCCCTCCGTGTTGCAGGCATGAGAGATGCACCATTTTTATTGAAATGTCCTCCTCCCAACCTCCGCAGGGGATTTTTTTCCCATTTGAAAAAGCCCTGAGTCTCTAAGACCTGAGCAGGGCTGTTGATGATAGGATGACTTGGAGTATCTCATTCATAGGGTCGCCATAAGTTGAAGTCAACTTGATGGCAGTTAACAACAACAACAAATGAAATTAAACTCTGCTTTGGGGTGCTATGAGACTGGGTGGAGTTAAAACTGGCCTTGGAGGGCTGCATGTGTCCTATGGGCCACCCTTACCCCACTCTTGCTTTCCAGGGTTCTTTTACTAATTAGTGTGTTGAGGACCATGCCTATGTTACTTGATGTGTTTAGGAGTCCCAGAAATAGCGTTAACATTTAGACCTAAATGAAACCCTCCAATTTCCCCAGAAAGCTGTTCATTTCTAGTAATTGGGGTATCGTAGACTGCACAGCTACCAAATTTCCTAACCCTGGGTCCCTAGAGCAGATTTACAATTTTCATATTTCATACCCTCCAACATTTCCCAGATGAAAACCAGGACACATGGCCAAGTAACATCAGAGTCTGGCTAAGTTGGCAAGAGTTATTACTGAGGAAGAACAGACAGCTAGGAAGGGGTGCAGGAGTTTGCTGTTGCCTGAATCTACAGAGAAGGGAAAGATTATGCCCCTTCCTGTCATCTCCTCCTTCTGTATTAATTGAGTGCAAACTACTTTTCAACTTTGAACTCCGTTTGAAGCAATTAGAGTAAACTGAGGGGGAAAACAGAGGAAGCGGGAAGAGGAGAAAGTGGGACGTTATAAGATCAGCTGGAAAAGTGGGACAGCAGAGGAGTAACCCAGAAAGCAACTATTATCAAGTTAGTGGTATACCTAAATACCAAATGGTAGTACAGTTGTCCCTCTGTATCCACGGATTTGGTATCCACGGATTTAAGTATTCACGGCTTGAAAATATTCTTAAAAAAATAATAATCCAAAAAGCAAACCTTGATTTTGCCATCTTATATAAGAGACACCATTTTGCTATGCCATTGCATACAATGGGACTTGAGTATTCACAGATTTTGGTATCCACGGGGGGTCCTAGAACCAAACCCCGGCCAATATGAAGGGACAACTGTATAGATTTCAGTTAATTTAGCCATGCATTTCTCAGTAAAATAACATACTGTCCACATTCATAAATTATATGTTACACACATTGCTGCCTTTATGATTTAAAATTTTGGCAGGCATCTTGTTCAATATATAGAAAAGGAAAAGATTTCCAACAATCAAATAGGAAATACCCTTTATCATAAGGGACATGTGCCGGTCCTATAAGGGACAAGCTTTTTGGCTCCCTGATAAGGGGCATCCCTTTTAACAAAGGACATCTGCCAACCCTAGAAATGATAGAAGAGCTTACTCTGTGGTGAGTCCCGAATTCATTCTGCTCTCAGTTACAATTTGAGTTGCAATGCTTGGCATGCAATTTGAGATCTGTTAATCAAGGTTCAGAGTAGTAAAGTAGGATTAACATGAAAACAGCATGATTTCTGATTCATATTAAAATCGGTCCTTCATATCCATGGGTTCTGCATCCATGGATTCAACCAACCACAGCTTGAAAATATTCAGGGGGGGAAATTCCAAAAAGCAAAACTTGCTGTTCACCATTTTATATAAGGAACACCATTTTACCACACCATTGTATATAATGGGACTCGAGCATCCATGAATTTTGTTATCCACAGGGAGTCCTGGAACCAATCCCCAGCAGATACTGAGGGCTCACTGTAGTTGTTTTCCCAAAGGAAACGTTGGTTGGGTTTTGTTGCATTTTTGTTGTTGTTGTTGTTGTTTTATTACCAAGGTCTTTTGACTGGAAACAGGGCAAACACATTAACAGGTGCTTTTATCTGGAGGGCTTGCTTATTAACAAATAAAAATAAATTTTGCAATAATAATAATAATAATAATAATTATTATTATTATTATTATTTATATCCCGCCCCTCTGCGAACAATCAGGGTGGCTTAGAACAATAAAATAATAACATAATTCACTAGACTCACTGAGTGTTTCCTCCTTTGAGTTTACACCTCTCAAGTTTCCATTAGGCACGTCAACTTTATAAATTCTTCTTCCTTTTTTAATTTAAGCTGTTATGCCTAATGGAAACCTGGAAGGTCTAAACTCAAAGGGAGAAACACTCAGTGAGTCTGGTGAATTCTGCTAAAGTTTTTCTGATCTGGATATCACACAATAGTGAGTGGTAGCTCTCATGTCAGGAGAGCAGGGAATCCATTCTGGGTTTTAGTCTGAAAGTTGAAGAAGATATGCAAAGTGATGAAACTAACTCCAAAATAGATTCAGGATCTTGGCTCCTTTGAAGTTCAGACTAAAACCCAAAGCAGATTCACTAGCCCATTGATGTACAAGCTACCAGCTGCTACTGATATCCCATGATCACTAAAGGCAATAAAAATATTTGTATTAAATATAAATGCTATAAAATAATTAAATAGGATATAAAATACTATATATTAAATATTTAAAATCTGCAAAGACAACCTATTTTTTTTTGTTATAAACCATGGGTCTGATCCAAATAGCATTAACATGTGTGCAGCATAATCTTATGAGTCTTAGCAGCAGAAAAAATAAACCTTTGCCACCACTTCTGTTACACGTTTTTCATTATCACCAAGCAAATATGTCAGGTACCAATCCATAGATCTTCCTGGAAGCTTGTTTTAAAAAGGTGTAATTAGTCTTCATCTCTCAGCTTTGTAAAAGGTACTGTACATTCTATATTCTTGCCATATAGAAAGTTTTGGGTTAATCATGTAAAGTATATGGTGCCTTCAGAGTACAGAATACAAAAGGACAAGTTTCTGCCATGAGCAGTTTACAATCTACAGATTAACACATAAGAATGGAGGAAGAAGTGTGAAACTGAGACAGTGGTAAGACAGGGAAAGAACGAACAATTATTCTCATAGAATCATAGAGTTGCAAGAGACCAAAAGAGTATTAAAAGAGCTGGCAAATATAATCTCAGAGCCATTGGCAATAATCTTTGAGAACTCCTGGAGAACAGGAGAAGTCCCAGCAGACTGGAGGAGGGCAAACGTTGTCCCCATCTTCAAAAAGGGGAAAAAAGAGGATCCCAACAATTATCGTCCAGTTAGTCTGACATCAATACCAGGGAAGATTCTAGAGCAGATCATTAAACAGAGAGTCTGTGAACATTTAGAAGGCAATGCCATAATCACAAAAAGTCAACATGGGTCTCAGAGAAACAAGTCATACCAGACTAATCTGATCTCTTTTTTTGATAAAATTACCAGCTTGGTAGATGAAGGGAATACTGTGAATATCGTATACCTTGATTTCAGTAAGGCCTTTGACAAGGTTGCCCATGACATTCTTGCAAACAAGCTTGTAAAATGTGGGCTAGACAAGTTAACTCTTCAATGGATTTGTAATTGGTGCTCAGCAGTGGCTCCTCTTTGTCTTGGAAAGATGTGACCAGTGGAGTGCCACAGGGTTCTGTCCGGGGCCCAGTGCTATTCAACATCTTTATCAATGACTTGAATGAGGGAATTAAGGGCATACTTATCAAATTTGCAGATGACACCAAATTAGGAGGAGTAGCTAATACCCTAGAGGATGGGATCAAAATTCAAAATGACGTGGATAGACTGGAGAGCTGGGCCAAGGCTAACAAAATGAAATTCAATACGGAGAAATGTAAGGTACTGCACTTAGGGCGAAAAAATGAAATGACTAGATATAGGATGGGGGAGACCTGGCTGAATGAGACTACATGCGAAAGGGATCTAGGAGTCCTAGTAGACCACAAATTGAACATGAGTCAACAGTGTGATGCGGCAGCTAAAAAGGCCAATGCGATTTCTGGCTGCATCAATAGAAGTATAGTGTCCAGATCAAGGGAAGTAATAGTGCCGCTCTATTCTGCCTTGGTCAGGCCTCACCTAGAATACTGTGTCCAGTTCTGGGCACCACAATTCAAAAAGGATATTGACAAATTGGAGCGTATCCAAAGAAGGGTGACTAAAATGGTGAAGGGTTTGGAAACGATGCCTTATAAGGAGAGACTTAGGGAGCTGGGTATGTTTAGCCTGGAAAAAAGACAGTTAAGAGGCAATATGATAGCCCTGTTTAAGTAGTTGAAGGGGTGTCACGTTGAGGATGGAGCAGGCTTGTTTTCTGCTGCTCCAGAGACTGGAACATGGAGCAATGGGATGCAAGCTCCAGGAACAGAGATTCCACCTCAACATTAGGAGGAACTTTTTGACAGTAAGAGCTGTTTGGCAGTGGAACACACTCCCTCGGAGCGTGGTGGGGTCTCCTTCCTTGGAGGTCTTTAAACAGAGGCTGGATGGCCATCTGTCGGGGATGCTTTGATCGTGATTTCCTGCGTGGCAGGGGGTTGGACTGGATGGCACTCGTGGTCTCTTCCAACTCTGCAATTCTATGATTCTATGATTCAAAAGGGCTATTCAGTCCAACCCCCTGCCATGCAGGAATGAATACTCAATCAAAGCACTTCTGATAGGTGGCCATCCAGCCTCTGTTTATTCTGAGCCCTATTCAGTCATTGTTTAGTTCTGTTTACTGAACTCATGATGAGGGGACTATCTTAGCTCCACCATCCTCTCTCTTCACTCACTTCTCTTGTCACCTGTGTGTGGAGGACGTCAGATGTGAATCCTCTGTTATCCATGGAGACTCTCCATGTTCATTGACATTTCAGAAAATTAGGGCAACAAGACAAGGAACAGAGGGGGACTAGCATCCTTTTCTCTTCTCATATTGAGTAAACACATTTGGATAACTGTTCAGATCCTGTCTAGGATTTGCCATTTCAGGATTGTCTCAGGCCCTGATGTTCCCAGGCCAAAACCTGAGACCACAGGATGGTCCCTGGTGACATCATTAAGCATTATGCACTAAGTACTAACCACAGTTGATCATACCTTGTCATTCAAACACACATACACACACTCACAGAGGACGAGATTTCCTATTTGGAAATTAAGACAGAAATATCACCTTGTTCCCAGATCAAGGTGAAATGAGAGGATTATTCCTTCTCATCTACATAGCAAGACAGGATAAGGGACATTTAATTTAGCCTACTTACTTCTAGCTAGAAGGTGTACACAGAGTGGTGGGTGAGTCCTGACATCACAACAACTGGGAAGGAAGAAGGAAGTTGAATCAAAACATAGGAGATTATCAGATGCAGCTAATGTGGTGTCAGCATAACACCAGCGTAATGCAAAAGGATACCAATATCAGATGGCATTGTCCTTTTGCATTACGCTGGCGTTATACTGGTTTTTTTTGTTTTTTTTTTTGATGGCTGAAGCCATCAATAGATTCCCCCATTCAGTTCTGAAACCTCGAGCCACTTAAATCCCATCACTGCAGCAAAAAATGGCCAATCCAGTGCAAACACTTCCGGGTGAGAGTGGAATATCCAGGTAAGTTTCACTGTTTTTATGACCCTCCTTAGGTTACTTGGGACTTTAAATTTTTTTAGGTGTTTGTGTAACTTTTTATGCTTTATTTTTATTTTTATTTTTGAATTTTCCACACGCACTTCTTCTTGCGAGAATGGGTGGGAAGTGAACGGAGCTCCATTAGAGCCTGTTCATTCCTGGGCTGCCTCGATGGCAGGAGAGAAGGTAAGTGTGATGGGGAGGGTTATTGTGTCGGGGTAGGGGCAGGATTAGTGATCATGGGACAGGAACACTTTTTGTGTTCCTGTCTGAAAATCTCCATAGAAGCCCCACCCCCAGAGGGTCTTTACAAATTGCAGCACCACATCAACTAAGTCTTGCCAATTGTAGCAAGCTAGTGCTGTATTAACTGGGCTGAGATCTGCACATAGCTCTTTCCTCTTGCCCGAAGTTGAGCCCACCAAAATTGCAGAATTTGCAACCTTGTGCCCCGCCTGGAGAGAACCTACAACAACTGGAGAGTTAGGGCCAGGCCCTGAGTTCTGGCAACCCTAACCATTCAGTAGTAGTACCAAGGAAAAGGAGGAGAGTGTGTTTTTTTTTCTACCACAGGGCAGCATCTTTAGGCATTCAGAAAGATATTTTAGTAACTAAAAAGTATCTATTTTAATTTCTTTTGAGAAATTGCCATATGAAGCATTTTCCCCCAAAACATCTAATTGCAGCAAACTATTTTCAGAGCCATGGAAATAAAATAGTAACAAATTACCTTTAAAAGTAACTTTCTAAGCTCTGTGCCATTCATAGGGCATTTAAGCAGTAATCTAAAAAAAAAAAAAAAACCTTTTACAAAGCTAACTCTAAAAGCCCTGCATTAGATAACTGCAGTGACAAGTGACCCAGTCTTGGTATACACAATTAATGGGGGAATTCTCAGACAAAATGTCTACAGAACTTTAGAGGCAGTGGTGTGTGTATGTGTAAGTAGGTCATGCCATCAGTTAAAATCAGAACAAACTCATTTCCAGTTCAAGGCTTTAACCCCCAAACACCAGGCTGTGTGATCTAAGCACACAACAGCACCAAATTAGTATTAATTCTCAGGCACAAAACAAGAGAGTGTGAAAGGAAACAGCAAGAAGCTACCTCTTTCCTTTTGTCACTTTATTATCCATTGTGGGATTGTTGGGGGGGGGTGATGATGAGGAGGAATTAAAGGTAACAGCAGCTTTTTCAGCTAGAAAGATTTTCTTCAGCAATAAATGTGAAGATTGCTGCTGAAAAATATGCAAGTATTCAAAATGTATATCATATCACAACAAGATTTTATCAATTAATCAATCAATCAATCCTTCAATCATTTTATTAATAGCTCACCTTTTGCCTAAGAATGGGACTCAGGGCATACAAGATTACTAGAAATACAAGGAAAACTGCATGTAGCTAAAACCATTAAAAATTAAGATTAAAACAGTATTAAAATGTCTATAGAATTAAAACAATTTAAAACATTAATTTAAAAACAGAATTAAAGTAATGTGTGTGTGTGTTGAATTAGAATCATAGAGTCTGAAGAGACCACAAGCTCCATCTAGTCCAATTCACAGAGACAGGAGGCAGACATATGGAAGAATGTGACACAGATGAGCAGAACTATCAGGAGCTATGTTGTTAGTTTAGTGCTACACAATTGATTCAGAGATTTTGTGGACCATAAGCTAAATGGGACTCAACACTGTAATACAGTGGCCAAAACTGTAGGCTTCGTCAACAGGAGTGTAGTATCTAGACTGAGGGCAGTAATACCCCTAACTCTATTGTGCTTTGGTTAGACCTCACCTGGAATACTGTGTACAATTCTGGTTGCCACAGTTCAAGAAAGATAGTAACAAGCTGGAATGTGTTCAGAGGAGGGCAACCAAAATTCCAAAAAGTCTGGAAACGAGACCCTGTGAGGAATGGCTTAGGGAGATGGATATATTTAGCTTGGAGCAGAGAAAGTTGAGAGTTGACATGATAGACACTTTTAAATATCTGAAGGGATGGCATGTAGAAGATTGAGTGTCTTTTCTGTTGCTCTAGAGACTAGAAGATGAACCAATGGGTTCAAATAACAAAAAAGGTCATTCTACCTAAATGTTAGGATGAGCTTCCTGATATTAAGAGCTGTTTGTCAGTAGAATGGACTGCCTCAGAGTGTGATGGAGTCTCCATTGCTGAAAGTCTTAAACAGAGACTGAATAGTCATCTCTGAGGAGTAGTTTAGCTGTGTATTCCTATATGGCAAGAGGTTGGGCTAGATGGCCCCTGTGGTCTCTATGATTCTGTGGGTCCTTTTATGTGGCACACTTATAGCACTATGATTCTGCTTTAACAGAATCCCTAATATCAAATCCTGGGATTTGCAGGTGGTGTTTTTGTTGTTGTTGTGGGCCTTCAAATAATTTCCAACTTATGGTGACCCTAAGGTGGGCCTTTCATGGGGTTTTCTTGGCAAGATTTGTTCAGAGGGGGTTTCCCACTGCCCTCCTCTGAAGATGAGAGTGTGACTTGCCCAACGTCACCCAGTGGCTTTCCATGGCCGATCCTTCTCTGGTCTCCAGAGTTCGGGCTTTTTCGGACAAGTAAAATGCAACGGAAGCAGCCTCGCCACGTTGCGAGACTGCTGCACTGCAGGGCGTCCCTTTCGGATGACGCCCATCCCTGCTGGCACTGTTGCGGTACCACAGGGACATTTGAGTGTAATATTTTGGCAATTTTTACTCACGATCAATCACCAAAATATTACACTCAAATGTCCCTGCGGTACCGCAACAGTACCGGCAGGGACAGGCATCATCCGAAAGGGACGCCCTGCAGCGCAGCAGTCTCGCAACGTGGCGAGGCTGCTTCCATTGCATTTTACTTGTCCAAAAAAGTCCTTCTAGTCCAGTGCTCAAACCACTACACCATGCTGGTTCTCATTTCCAGTTTAGGGAAGGGCATTTACAGTTCTCAGCCAGAGACCTCTAGTACCTCACCAAACTGCAAACCCTAGGATTTCATAGGATGTTACCATGGCAGTTTAAGTGAAATATAGCACTATAGTTATGTAGAGTGCAAAGAGTGTTTATTGAATCAGCCACATATTACAAGAACTGTTGCCAAGAAGATGCAGCTAAATTCAGAAGATGAAGCTAATTCAAGCACTGTGTCTTTCTTCCTTCCTACAGATGCAGGTGTAGTTGAGGATAAAGTAGGGCTGCATGAGGGAAAGGGTGCAAAATAAGATGGCTGCCATTTCTGTACAGTCGTCCCTTCACATTCGTGGGGGTTAGGTTCCCCAGACCCCCGCGAATGTGAAAATTCCACAAATAATGATTGCTTTCCCCCTCCCTTGCCAAAGCGACCACGGGGTCTCCGGAGGCCACATAGCCGCTTTCCCCCACCTCCCCCTCCCTCCCGACATACACTCCTACCCAACCATTCTCTGAAGATGCCAGCCACAGATGCAGGCGAAACGTCAGAAAGAAACTATTCCAGAATACGGCCTCACAGCCCGGAAAAAACCCAAGGAAAATCTATGGATGCTGGCCATGAAAGCCTTCGACTTCACAAAGACAATAATACTTGGTAAGGTAGAAGGCAGTAGGAAAAGAGGAAGACTGCATTTCAGGTGGGTAGACTCAATCAAGGAAGCCACAACTCTGACTTTACAAGATCTGAGCAGGGCTGCTGGTAACAGCTAGACTTAGAGGTCTCCCATGACATATTAAGATGAAGTTGACTTGCCTGCAATTAACAACAGAATAGATGCCACAGTGCTCACCAGATCTTCAAGGCAAGCCTAGCAATTCACAAGTCTCCTGTCCAAACTGCAACAGTTAACACTGTAATTCAGAACACTTACATCATTAACCCAAGTCTTTCATAACTCTTGACAATAAATTAACACATATTACACAAGCAGTATTAAAGAATAATTAGATACATCCCATCTAGGTGTTCCACAAAATACCCTTGTGTTTTCCCGAGTGGCACTAAAAGATTGGTGGGTGGTTTTTTTTTCAGTTTCTCTCTTCTCCCAGCCCCCATCACAGATATAGTTTAATATAGGTGGTTTTTCTTTTTTCTTTTCTTTTCTTCTTTTCTTCTTCTTCTTCTTCTTCTTCTTCTTCTTCTTCTTCTTCTTCTTTTTTTTTTGTGGCTCCAATTTCACAGAAAGTTTTAGTTATGTAAAGCACCCAAAGTTCTGTGCTGGGATGTGTGAAATGGCTATCAACATTAGGGGGGCTTAATTAGTCAGTTTTCACAAATCACTATATGAAAGGCCTGATTGGTGTCTGTTCACTAATGCTGTCTACTGGAGTTGGCAAATCTCTGAATATTACAATGTAATTCTTGACCACTGAAATATATCACAATCTACAGTTGTCCTTTCATATTCGCTGGGGTTTGGTTCCAGCCCCCCCCCCCGCCCCGTGGATACCAAAATCTGTGAATACTCAAGTCCCATTATATGCAGTGGCATAGCAAAATGGTGTCCCTTACATAAGATGGCAAAATCAAGGTTTGCTTTTTGGATTATTATTTTTTAAAGAATATTTTCAAGCCATGAATACTTAAATCCGTGGGTATCAAATCTGTGGATAAATGTACAAATATACAACTGTACATTTAAACCAGGGGGAGTTAACTTCAGTCTAAACAGTTCCATTAAGGGTTCAAGGGACACCCTACACTAGGTGAGGCAACCAAGGAAGGAGGAGGGGTCAGTTTTAACCAGAAGGTCACACCCACATGCCTGTTGTTACCAGCAATGTTGTGTCACTTCCAGTTTCTATTTAGCAGATTATCATCTCTCTCTCTCTCTCTCTCTGGGCTGTATCACACGAAGCTTCTGTTGTGGAGATAGAGCAGGATAGTAGCGTTATTGAAGAGTACTTACTTCATGATGTTGTCTTCATCCAGTTGATGATGTGTGCTTCAGTCATTTCTGAAATGCACCTATCATTCTTGGGTTTCCCCATCAAGACTTCCAGTAATGCCACTATCCTGGCAGTTCCACTCATGCAGTAATCTCTTCCGCTTCAGAAATGGAAGAGACAGCTGCCACGTGGCACAAGGGGTGGGATTCTCCTCATCTTCCCCTGCCTTTCCCATTGTGATCTCTCTCTACCCCACCTCCACCATGCCAATCTGGCTTCCCCCACCTCCACCACCCTGATCTGGCTTCTCCTGTCCTCCTCGTCCTGATCTCTCTCTCCCTCTGCCTCCATTCATCTGCATGATCAAAGCCATAAACTGGAAGGAGAGAATCCTTTAGCTATCTCTGATCAGTGATTGGAAATAACAGTAAGTATTCCCCTCCTCCCCAATACTTTTAACTTTTGGAAAGGCTAGAAGCATATGGAGGAATCTCCACTGTTATCTCCAATCTTCCACCATCATACCAACCTGAACACACCCAATCCCATTTTATTTTTGAAGCTAACTAGGGTCTGACCTGGTTGGTACTTTAATGGAAGACCATCAGAAAATACCAGGGTTCTCAGCTGAGAAGCCATCAAGTCTAACACAACAGAGAGCTGCTGCCAGTCAGAGGTGACCATATTAGGTACATGAACCAATGATCTTACTCAGTAGAAGTCACCTTCTATGTTCATCTGAGCAGAGATAACATGGGGGAGCTTTGCCATCTCCCATCCTCCTCAAAGCAGGAAGGTGTGGGTGATCCCAGATCTGGTTGCCAATACTTTTGAAGCCAGTGCCAGTGTCTTGACTGGAAAACTAACTGGTGAATAATCAAGTCAGGAGAGGGGGATGACATTGGAGGCAAGGCTATACCAAATATGTGGGTTGTTTGGTGGAAGCTCATTCAGCCCCCTCCCTCACGTAAATACAAATGTCAATGCAGATACAGGGATCGTTAACAAAGCTTCTGATGGCAAAGCTATTTTCCACAAGTCTTTTTACACTTGCCCAGTTCCCCCTTTTTCCTCATACTCTGTCTAGCTGGAAGTGTGTTTAGCAGCATCAGCATTGGGAAGATGGTGTAGAAAAGCTGGAGACTTTTGGTATTGGGCTGCTGCCATGTATCTGCAGTAAACAGTGCAATAATACTTGAGTTGGGAAAGATTGGGATTCTGTTCCAGCCATTGTAGCTGTGTATGGCAGCCTATGACAAGCAAGGTAAATAGCAGCTGCCTCTACAACCCCCTTACTGAGCATGCATGAACAGCAAAACAGATAGAAAGGAGGAGAGCAGATCAGCTGCTTCAGCAGCCACCCCCCAGTATGCTAAATAAAGCATTTATCTATAAGTTTCACTGCCAAAATGGAAATAATAAGAAAAGGGGAGGTTGGTGAAAGAAAAAGTCATCCCTGGATGCATTGTGGAAGAAAGCTGTAATTGGTCCCTAGAAAGTTTGACATGTTTTTCTTTATTTATACGAAGATTACCTGACCTGGTTGCTTCATTTCACATGTGAATAGTGTTGGTTCTGAATAAAATGTTTGCTGCAACATGTTGAACTGCTCTTCTTTATTTGTGGTTCTGGAAACCTTTTCCATATTATTTCTTTCCATGTTATTTCTCCCCTTGGTTGTTATTGTTGTTGTGTGCCTTCATGTCATTTCCAACTTCCGGTGACCCTAAGGCGAATCTATCACAGGGTTTTCTTGGCAAGATTTGTTCAGAGGAAGTCTACCATTGCCTTCCTCTAAAGCTGAGAGACTGTGACCTGCCCAAAATCACGCAGCGGGCTTTCATGTCCAAGCAGGGATTTGAACCCTGTTCTCCAGTCATAGTCCACTGCTCAAGCCACTACACCAGTAACCCCTGCTTTTTTTGTTAACACTTGGCAATGCCTGTGGATATATCTTCTTTCTTGACTGAAGTATATATACAGTATTTGTATCTCGGGGAGTGCTAATGTGTGTATGTTAGAAAGACACATATTCTTTGGGTGCATATTTCATGTACCAATCCTCCTCCAAAATGCATCATGAACCTCAGAAATACTTAGATTTCATCAGCGAGGTGCATTTAGTCTCATAAAGTGTGAATTAGTGTTCTCACATTAAAATTCAAGCACAGTGACTTTCTCACCTGCTCCTTGTTGTGACAGGTATCCATGGGACAGTATTTGTTGTCGTCAAGATAAGATGGGCGACAAAACCAAGATCACCCACTCCCTGTTTGCTGTCTTATGTGAAATTGGGTAGCCTATCCACAGGACAAAAGCAGAAGGGAGCTTCCCCAGCTAGAAGGCTCCCTCATTGATTTCTGAAACTGGAATTAAACCCAGCAAATATGGAGAGGTTACTTTAGGAAAAACAGTACCCACCTGCCTACTGGTTCCCTTTTCCAATTGCTCCTCTCTTCCCTTGATTTACTCTAGTTGAAAAGTCCATGGTAGCGGTATCAGTGTCTGAACTCCAATGGTCTTTGTATAGCATTTATAAACTATTGTTGAATTGATTTCAGGTGATAGTGTCAGGAGATTTTATTATTGATTAAAAAGATGTCCTTGATAATGCAGATGGTGTTCTTAGTTTGGTGAGGCACTGGAGTGCTCTGGCTGAGAACTTTAAAGGTACCCCCATAAACTGAGAAATAGAGAGTTAGCATGGTGTAGTGGTTTGAGTGTTGGACTAGGACTCTGGGAGACCAGGGTTCAAATAACTGCTCAGCTATGGAAACCTACTGGTTGACCTTTGGGGCAAGTCACACTCTCTCAGACTCAGAGGAAAGCAAAGGCAAACCCCCTCTGAACAAATCTTGCCAAGAAAACCCATGATAAATTCACCTTGGAGTCAGAAATTACTTGCAGGCACATGACAACCATGACCTGAGAAATAAATCCCAGGATACCATAGGATGGGACAGTATTTGAATGAAATCATAGCACTATAACTGTGTAGTGTCAAAGGGCCCCAGATATCTATAGAGGGGTCACATGATGTGATGGCTGTCACAAAAAGGGTTTTGTGATTGCCTAATGAGGTTCCACGTTGATAGGGACTTAGTACCGTGACAGCCAAGGGAGTGTAGTGACTAGAGTGATGGATTATGGCCAGTGCCCTTTTAGACTACGTAGTTGTAGTGCCACCTTAACTGCCATATTAACATCCTGTGGAACCTGGGGTTTGTAGTATAGGGAGGGGTAATTAGAATTGTCAGTCAAGGAGCTTTAGTGCCTCATCAAATTACAAACCCCAGGATTCTACAGGATGTTGCCATGGCAGTTTAAGTGGAATCATATTGACGCCCCCTTGTCGTGGGAGAGAGGCTTGCGTACCCTAATGATGTTTTGAACTATGCTGGCGGTGGCATAATAGCCACTGGTAGGGTCTCCCATGCCAGACAGGTCAAAATCGAAGGGTCTGACAAAGAGCGTCAAAGGGCAGGATGGGCTCTCTAGCCTTGTGGCAACCGTCCTAGGAGAAGGAAAACTCTAATCCCAAACCCGGGCAGATGGTGCTCGTCCAACCCTGTAAGGTCAACCATTTAAGAGAAGGAAACTCTAATCAAACCTACGGCCCGAGGACCTCACTGCCACGTCCATGCTTGCAAGGCCACGGCAGATGAATCTCTGGTTTAAAGGGTGAGGCCAGTTCTGTGCATGCTGCGCTCCACCAGAAAAATCCATTGCACAGGCTCGAAGGACAAATCCATTTCCAAAAAAGCCCTGTAAGAATCACAACCCAAAAACATCACCCAAGGAGACCTTCTGCTGTGCTTTTTGCAACCGGACTTGTTTATCTCGGATTGGCCTTTTTAGTCATCAGCGCGCTTGCAGAAAGCGCAGGATGAGTCCTTCCTGAATCTTTGTTTGCGAAGAAAAGCCAGAGAGAGAGTGGTATGATTATGTAGTGCAAGGGAACTCCTTGTTAGAACAAACATTATCTCTTCCTCCTTTCTCAAAGAAGAGCATGTCTCTTCTGAGGGGGGTTCTGTCTGCTGCAGAGGTTCCATCAGAAAAGAAGTTTGGGAACAGACATTCAGGGGTCACCCTCAGCAGAATGGGCAGGAGGGCCCTCAGATGCATCTGGTTTGTTTTATTATGTTTTAAGTAAGCAAAGTCATATGTAATGGCCAAAATCCCATTGCTGTCACATACCTATTTAAGTTCTCTTACACATGTGGTTTTGTTTTTGTTTTTGTTTTGCATTGGAAGTTAACATTTTACATTTCCTACTGTTGATCTAGAGCAGTGGTTTCCAAACTTTGGTCCTCCAGATGTTTTTGATTTCAGGTCCCAGAATTCCTGACTGTTGGCCAAGCTTGCTGGGGCTTCTGGGAACTGAAATCCAAAACACCTAGAGGGCCAAAGTTTGGAAACCACTGATCTAGAGTATAGCTTTTAAAGTATTCTAGATTTTTCTACAACAGGGATGGAAAGAATATTTTAAAATATTCAAAAAATGATTGAGATTTTTTTAAACAGTTGTGGGAAATCCTGACAAGAAAAATCTTGGTCAGGAATTGTCAACGTGTGGGGCTCATTCTGTGCAAAATTCAGTTTTCCCCACAGGAACTAGTATTTTTGTGTAATTTTTTTTCTGTGTAAAACAGGCTGTTTCCTTCACTGAAAACACTGTTTTCTGTGCAACCTCCCTGCCCAAAAAGTCTATATGTGAATTTTGTGCAGCATAAATCCGAAATGGTGAATAGTATTCAAAAATTATATAGTATTAAATGACTTCCTTGCAGCAGGAAGAAAATTGCTAAAATTGTTTGTTGAATGAAATGAACAAAGATGTACATCTCTACATGTTGACTCATCAGTCAACAATTGATTGAATGAGTCTACTCTACTAAGGACTAACCAAAATGATTCCACCCTGCAGTTACACATTATTGGATATTGTGTACGAAATGGTCAGTGCCTTAAGTGTACATTGACTTGGTTTGCTGGGAATAGCCACTGTGCATTGCTCATTGAACAATGGGACAATAGATAGGCACATTTGGCAGATATACAGTCAGTTGTACAATGTTGGTATTCAGCAGAAGGCTAGTATAATGTAACCAGCATGTAACTACAGGAGTCCACATTTACACTGTATAAGCATGATGTAGGATCTTGTCTATAATTGTTTGGTGAAGCCTTTACCTCATAAGATCATGAAGTCCAGATGACCTAATGACCACTAAAATTGGCCTAAGGAGGGGAATCTCTGGTTCATGGGCTAAACTAGCCTGTAGAGTTCCCCCATCTGGCTCATGGAAGCTTGTTCTGGAGCTTCACTCTGTAATGTTCACTTTTTGGCTAAGTGTAACATTCACTTGTAATGTTGGCTAACTCTACTAGATTCAGAACTTTATTAAGCAAGCAGAGTTGATCACAGCACATACGTGTTGTCAGGATTGAAGGTTTGTCAAGTTACACAGTATACTTAAAGCCCACACAGTCAACAGTTACAAAAGCTCACATCCCATTTGTTAACAACTCAAAACATTCTGTCTTCCCAGCACTACCCCTCCTTTGATTCATGTTGTACCCTGCCTCGAGCCTTGGGGAGAGGTGGGTAAGATGATGATGATAAAATTATTATTATTATTATTATTATTATTATTTCATCACTGTACCAGGATTCCCACAAGAGTGGCCCTGGGCTACTCACAAATCCAAATTCCTTCTCACATATCTGCTCATTATCCCAGGCCACCAAATATACACAACCATTATTTCCCAGCACCTTTCCAATGACATAGCTTATCCCACCATCCTTCATTACCAAACATAAGCCCAAGCATGTCAAATAAGCATGGCAGGACCATGGCTGAATCATAACCCTAACACTGCTCTAAGTCCCACATGCACAACCTAGCTGGAGGAAGAGTCTTCACTCTATATTTGATCAGTGATTGCCTTCCATGACTAAAGGGAACCTCCATCCAGATGTCATGGAGCCCATTGGAGGGATTGGTGGTGGTTGAAGCAATCAGGTCCTCCACCCAAATAAGGTTCCTCTTCCATGACCTAGCTGTCCCACTGGCCTGCAGTGTTAAATGCATGCATCAACCTTAAAACAAAGATTATGACATTTCCCCTTCCAATTGGCTTAGATCCTAAGGAAGACACATGGAAAGAAGATGCAGAATGAACCTAATCCATTTTGTCCTCATGCTGTACTCTTCCAATGACTGCTCCTGTTGGGTCAAGATCCCCATTTGAAGTAAGGAATGTGGATACACCATAAGAAGGATGGATTGCCACACTTCCTTTGTGTTCCAATCATGGAACCAGGAAAACTCCCATCATACTGATGGGTTCTTCTCAAATACACAGTACGGTATGTGGGAGAAAGGATAATATTAGTGGCAGTGGTGGCTGCTGCTACTGCTTGTCTGAGCTTGGGTTTGGATGTTTAATGTTTTAAAGCTATTTTTAAGAATATATGCCTTAGTGCCAGATGCTGTGAGAATCCCGGTGGCCTAGTCAGTGGGATTTTTAATTTCTGCAATAAGTAAATAGATGTTCTTTTAATCAAGTCTCTGCTCACTTTGAAAGGGTTTCACAGAATTTATATTTAGGAGGGTAATTGCTCTCTGTATTTTGTCTTAATGGGATGCACATATCCCCCCCCCCCCGCAAAGAATTTATGACACTTGAATCTCACTTAGTGCTGGCTGTTAACTTCCATGCTAGTGAGGCAATGAATGTGCTCTGGGTTTTAGTCTGAACTTTAGAGGAACTACCCACAAAATAGGCTGACATGTTGGATAACTTCTTTAAACTCTGGACTAAAACCCAGAACAGATTTACTGCCCCATTGACAGGGAAGCCATCGGTTGTCTCTGCTTCCCATTTTAACCAAATGTGGACTTAAAAATTAAAATGGGATGATAGATGCGACTGAAGACCCATGAGTTTGTGCTTTCCTGGATCATTTTGCCCCAAGTCTGTGAGGTTCATTTGGACTTTCTATATCTCACTCTTTCTTTCTGTTCCTATCACATTGTGGTAGTTTCAATACAGTTTCCTTTCCTTCAGGAGATTGTAAAATGGTGTTTGTATCTGCTTGGCTTTCCTTGTTGCACCAGGGTTAATGCTGATGAGCATGTAACCTGAGGCATATGATCATATTAAGGCAATATATGTAGTTTTCTTCTTTTCTGTCCTTCTGTTGAGAGCTATGGCATCTTTTAGCAGAGAGCAGGACTAGGGACCCTGTGGTCTTCCAATGTTTTGGAGATATAATTGTAGAAGCATAGAGTTGGAAGAGACCATGAGGGTCATCCAATCCAACCCCCAGCTGTGCAGGAATATACCTTCAAAGCACTATCAGCAATATTAAAACAATTTAAGCCATACTATTTTTAAAAAGTAGTTTAAAAACAACATCTGCAGGGCTTCACTTTGCACCTCTGGTTTAGATGAATCTTTGGGCTGATCCAGAAGTACTGTTCTTATCTAAAGTTGGAGAAAATGTGCACCTACTTTCCAAGCTGAGGGATCTGATAGTTGCTTGTTGCCCAGGGTATCTGGAATGTAAAACCCAAATACTGGTGGAGTGTTTTGAAAGCCAAACACTGGTTCATCTGCTTAACAAAAGCCAAGCCACCTGTTTTAACAAATCCAGAGAGAGAATGTGTGTGCCAGCAATTGGGGTATATAAATCAATCTATACACAGACTGTACTAGTTTTTCATCTATTCAATTATAAGTTTGTTCTGCCCAAGTTTTATATAATTCTGGTTTTTTAAAACTCTATAAACATTTCCCTCACTCTCCATACTCAGCTTTCCTTAACATATGAATTTACTACCAATCTTTCCCAAACATACACATTTTTGGGTATTGTTTTCGTTACTTACCATCAAGTCAACTTCAACTTATGGCTAGTCTATGAATGAGAGACCTCCAAGTGCCTCAGACATCATCAACTGGAGAAGAAAAGGTTAGGAGGTAACATGATAGCCATGTTTAAATATTTTAAAGGATGTCATACTGAGGATGGAGCAAGCTTGTTTCCTGCTGCTCTAGAGACCAGGACATGGAGCAATGGACTCTAGCTACAGGAAAAGAGATTCCACCTAAACAGTAGGAAGACCTACCTGACAGTAAGAGCTATTTGGCAGTGGAATATACTGCCTTGGAGTCTGGTGGAGTCTCCTTCTTTGGAGGTTCTTAAACAGGGGCTGGATGGCCATCTGTCGGGAATGCTTTGATTGTGTATTTCTACAAGGCGGGGGTTTGGACTAGATGGCTCTTGTGGTGTCTTCCAGCTCTATGATTCTATGAACAGAGAAGACCACCTGAGGATTTGTTTTTATTTATTTAATTATTTATTTGGAATGGGGAAGTGTACCCCAATAGATTTTAATTTTGAGGACATTTGAGTTAGTCGCTGCTGCAACTTAAGGTTTCCAGAGTAAAAACTGGAGAGGGCTCTTGTACCTTTAATGGCAAAATAGAAGGAGAAATTTCACCAGTTGTTGCTTGTTACCTGGTTGTGTGACAAGCAATGACTGCTGAAATCCCCTCTTCTACACAACCATTAAAGGTACAGGAGCCTTCTCCAGTTTTGGCAACTCAGCTCAGTTTCATAGACATGTTAATAATACAAAATATATGGGACTACTTATTACAACAGGGAAAGTTGTGTAGGTTGTAGCTACATTCAGTGGAACTATAACTGAGGAATTTAAGCAATGTTATCACCAAAGGTCACATGGCAAAATACTCCCATCCAGTGCAAGGAGAGCTGAGGGATCTGTTTGGAGAGGCTGTTAAATATACATCTTGAAGTTTTGACACTTAAATGTCAGCTTTTGAAATGGAAATGGAGTTTATTTAGCCAGTTTCTTTTCCTCTGCATGCTGAATGACCTGTGAGATTATTCTTCTATTGGTTTCTCACAGGAACACAAATAACTGATTCCTCCCAACCTCCGCCCCTCCTCAGCATCTTTTTTTAATGCGGAAAATGAATATGCAAGCAACCCCTACTAGGTTCAGTGGGTTTATTCACAGGTAGGAAAGCTTGGAAATTTATACCCTATCTAATTTTGCAGGCAACTGAAGATGTGTTTTCCAGCTAATAAATTTACCTGCTAATGGCCGAAAATTCTTGTCTTATTTCCCAGGTAAAACTAATTGCAAGTTGCTCAGGCAATGAGCTGTAAAGGAATAGTTCAGCTTGAATATGAGAGATATTCCTACTATTATATGTTCCCTGCTTCCCAGAACAACAAGGAGTTGAGGGCAGTGCTGAAGTTTAACCTCCTGTTTGAATGAAAAACGGGGGTCGGTTCCATGGCAACTTTTGTTGCGCAAAGTATTGCATTAGCGCACTTTCGATTTTGCATCACGGAGTTCCCACGGCAAAATTTCGGATCCTGTTTAGTTCCGCGATGTAGTTCCGATGTGCTTATAATGTGGAGTATATTAATGTGCGAATTTCTACACATCGAAATATTTCAGTTCCCATGACATCAATATTCCGCATTCTTTGACAACCCTACCTGTCAATCAACGAAGTACGTCATTCGTTCTAGATGTACTTCCTTCAGGAATTCCTGCCACCCGTGCTCCCATTGGTCATCCACTTCCCCCCTCTTGGGCTTCTGATTGGGCGTCTCATCATCTTTTATGGTCTTTGTTCTCTTCAATGGTGCCAATTAAATTGTTGCAGCCATGGAGATTTTAGCTATGCTCATTTCCTACTTGTATTTGGCTATTAGAGTTATGATCTCTAATTTCCCTGTATTTCTGACGCATCATTTTCGATTTCGTGCGGCATTCTTCCGGGTTCGGTTGTGTCTACGCTTTAGCATTTCTGCGGCTACTTTTTTCTCTCTCTCTCTGGCTTTTCTTCGCAAACGAAGATTCAGGAAGGACTCATCCCACGCTTTCTGCAAGCGCGCTGATGACTAAAAAGGCCTATCCGAGATAAACAGGTCTGGTTGCAAAAAGCACAGCAGAAGGTCTCCTTGGGTGATGTTTTTGGGTTGTGATTCTTTCTGCGTTGTCGTTTCTCTTCAAGACTTGTTCGTCATGAGTTCTCAAATAAGGCTGCAGCATTGTGGATAGTGCGTCTCCATGCCTCCCGATGTGAGGCCAGGGCGGACCACTGTTGGTGATCAATTTGGCTGAGCCTGAGATGTTGTTTCAGGGAGTCTTTGTATCGTTTTTTTGGAGCGCCCCTCTTACGCTGACTCGTGGCGAGTTCACTGTAGAGTAGTATTTTTGGGAGGCGATGGTCCTCCATCCTAGAAACGTGCCCTGCCCAGCGCAGCTGTGTTCTCAATATCATGGCCTCAATGCTGGTGATCCCTGCTTGCTCAAGGACAGCAACATTCGTCACAAAGTCAGTCCAGTGTATATTTAGGATTGTGCGTAGACAGCACTGATGAAAGCGCTCGAGGAGTTGTAGGTGGTGGCGATAGGTGACCCATGTTTCAGATCCATAAAGGAGGATAGACAGTACGATGGCTCTATACACACTGATTTTTGTGCTTTGCCTCAGGTGTTTATTGCTCCAGACTCTTTTGTGAAGTCTTCCAAATGTGCTTTCTAAGACATCAATATTCCAGTGACATACACGTAGCTGCTCCTGTACTTTCTCTTCCCCCCAAAGAGCCAGTAGATCAAGAGTTTCGGCATGACTCCAAGCTATTCTCCTGCTCCCCTTCTTTGTTCTCTGAACTAACTCCATTAGGAAAACGATAGATGTTTACAGGGATGCTTCAAAGCAGATAGGAAAACTGGATGTGTAGGCGGGTTTCTGTGGCATCACTATAAAAAACCTAATTTTAAACATCGCAAATTTAAAAATGACGGACAGTTCCCAAATGCGATAATGCGCAAATTTGTGGCACTTTTTTAAAAAAGGCGGAAAATCAGCGGTGTCATTAAGCGCACCACTTACGGGTGTTTTAGACCCCCTCCTTCCAAAAAGGGCAATGCAGATGCGGAACACGTGGGAACTATAAGAATTCTAGGCAAATTCTTTGAGGATTATTCTTGCCGTGTAAACGACCCCAGGGTCCCTTGTAACTCTGTTTGTATACTAATAAAGATGAACATGGTAGTAAGGAAGGATTGTAGACCAGTTATATAAAGTTGTGACGAACCAGAAAAAAAACACACATAAAAACTAGGGAAAATACTTCCCCACCCCGCCTTTTTCCAAAACCCATTTTCCCAGAAAAAAAAAATATGGAAATGGATTATAGAGTATTTTCTTTTATAGTGATGAATACAATGTTACAGACAGATGGTTAATGTGTTTAGTTGTTGTGTTCCTTCAAGTTATTTCTGACTTATGACGATCCTAAAGTGAAACTATCCCAGAGTTTTCTTTGTAAGATTTATTCAGAGGAGATTTGCCATTGCCTTCCTCTGAGACTAAGAGGATGTGACTTGCCAAAGGTCACCAAGTGGGTTTCCACGGCTGAGTGGGAATTTGAATCCTGTTCTTCCAGACTCTAAGTCCAAAACTCAAATCACTACATCATCTCTTATATGTTTAGTTCCCCACAGTATTACTAAAAACTAGGTAGCAGGTAGATTTTTGCAGAAGGCTATGTATAGTATTTCACATCATTACTACTTCTTGTCTTGGTTTCCTTTTCTCGGGTCTTTTTATGGGCATACTGTATGTTCTGGCATATAAGACGGCTTTTTAACCCAGGAAAATCTTCTCAAAAGTCGGGGGTTGTCTTATACGCCATATAGGGCAGGTGCTGAAACTTCCGAGCCCCATTGCAGCTTCGGGAAAGGCAGAGGGGTGGGTGGCTGGACAGGGGAGGCTTTCCAGCCGCCACCACCCTGCTAGCGAGCCCCATTGCGGCTTAGGGAAGCGAAGGGTTGGCTGGCTGGATGGGGGGAGGCTTTCCAGCCTCCTCCAGCGCTTCCCCACCCAGCCAGCCAACCCTCCGTGCTTACCCTTAATAATAATAATAATAATAATAATAATAATAATATCCCACCCCTCTGCAACAATCGGGGCAGCTTACAACAGTAAAATAGTATGTGGTATAAAACAATTCAAAATCCCTTCCGCCCCCCCCCCCCATGATGAGGCTGGCTATCCCCATTGTGAGTTGGGGAAGTGCAGGAGGTGGCTGGCAAGCCTCTGCCCCCTAGCCAGCCAACCCTCCACGCTTACCCAAGCCAGCCCCATTGCAGGTTGGGGAGGCACAGGAGATGGCTGGCAAACTTCTCCCCCCCCCCCAGCCAGCCAACCCACTGTACCTACCCAACCCGTGATGGGGCTCGCCAGCCCCAGAGGCTTGCCAGCCACCCCCCCACCCTTCCTGAAGCCACAATGGGGCTGGAGAGCCCCGTCGCGGCTTCGGGAAGGGCGGAGGGGTGGCTGGCTGAATGGGGCAAGGCTTGCCAGCTGCCTCCCCATGCTTCCCGAAGCCACATGGGGAGGGGCAGGCTGGACAGGGTAGTCTTCTACGGTGAGTATATCCCAAATGCTATATTTTAAGTGGAAAAGTTGGGGTTGTCTTATACGCCCAGTTGTCTTATACACCGGAAAATATGGGTAAGTACTTTATGTCTCTTTGACACTGGAGAAAAAAAGGCGACACAATAAAGTTCTTTGTTTTACTATGTTGATGGTTCCATCTGTTTTTTCTTGTTCATTTGTTTTTTGTCTTCTCTTCATAAACTGAGGAAAAGCAAGCTGGGGTGTTCCTTATAGTTCAGGACTATTACAGTCGGCTCTCCACATCCATGGCTTCTGCATCCACGGATTCCTACTGGAGGCTGTGGCCAAATCCTAATTGTTCATACTAACTGAAGTAGATCCATTTAACCAATGGGATTTTCATTAGTGCCAATTTCCCAATTTCCCATTGGTTCAGTGAGTTTGGTCTAATTGGAGCTAACAACTTATCCACTGGCTCTTGAAAGCTTAGCTAACCAAGATGATGGACTAAACAGAACTCTGGATAGATTAGGTGACATAATGCTAAAGAATTTTTAATCTGTCAGATAAAGAAATGGGGTGGAGAACCAAGCCTATTTCAACACAAACAGTGTGCACAGGAATCATTGAGTTAAATGTTGACCACAAAGGCCACCTAGTCCAAACCCCTGCCATACAGGGATATACAACTAAAACACTCTTGAAAGTTGCCCATCCAACCTCTGTTTAAAAACTTCCAAAGATGGAGAGTCTACTACTGCTGAACAGCCAAGACATTATTTCTAATGTTTAGGTGGAGTTGCCTTTCTTGTAATTTGAATCAATTGGTTCATGTTTTAGTCTCTGGAGTAGCAGAAAACAAACTTGCTCCAACTTCTACAGGATATCCTTCAGATATTTAAAGATGGCTATCATGTCGCCTCTTAGTCTTCTCTTCTCCAAGCTAAACATATCCAGCCCCCTAAACCATTCTTCATAAGGCTGGGTTTCCAGACCTTTGATCATCCCGGTCACCCTTCTCTAGGCATTTTCCAGCTTGTCAATATCCTTCTTGAATTGTGGTGCCCTGAATTGAACACAATATTCCAGGTGAGGTCTGATTAAAGCAGAATAGAGTGGCACTCCTATTTGCTTTAATCCTGGACACTATACACTTATGTTCCTCATTGGCTTTTTTGGCTGCCACATCACACTCTTGACTCATGTTTAACTTGTGGTCTACTAAGCCCCTCAGATCCTTTTCACATGTAGTGTTTTCAAGCATGGTGTCCCCCATTCTATATTGGTGCATTTCCTTTTTCCAGCCTTTCCTTTATCACTGCTAAGCTTGGATTGGGACCCCAATAGCAGTAACATGTGTTCTTATGGGACAACCCTCCCCCCAAAAAGGGAATTAGTTGTAGCTAACAATTTCTTAGCTCTCCCTGTCGGAAAACTGCAACTTTGGAACTTCCATGTCTGAGTGTGTGCACACAGAAAGACTGTGCAGAGCATTCATTGGCTGTTCCTGCTTCCACCACATAAGTTGCCCATTCAGGAAACTGTCTCTTCTTATTAGCAATCCCTGAGGAAACAAGAGGTAATCATCTTTGACTACTGGCCATGGGCATATATCCTGCAGGAAAGAAAAATAAAGCACAAAAATACTGTATTAAGTGAGGAGAAAAAACACTTGAAAATATATATCTAATGCAGGGGGACGGGTACATATATATGCATAAAATGTATATATTTATAAAAATGGGCAAAAAAAGCCAAATTATGTTGTGCCAGCTGGAAGGAAAATTGCAATCCTATATGGACATTAAGACAGAATGAACGTAATAGGGCACCAATGAGAACCTGAGTGAAATTGAGCATGACAGATTCACCCATCCCTAAACGGTTTGCTCCTTTCACAGAGCCATATTCTGCCAACTGAGAAGAAAAAAAGAAAAGGGAGGGAGGGAGACTTATCGTGTTCCAACCTGATGTTACCTTCTTCCCACTCCACACACAAACATAGAGCCATGTGGGAAGAGCTATAGTGTGGGAAGGATACTGATGTATGCTTAGCTATATTTGGCCCTCAGTTTTTTTTTCATGATATATAACTACAGTTCTAACATAGGAAACACAGGAGGGTCTCAAAACAAGCAAAACTCAAACTAGGACAGTAAGAGGTAGGGGGACATCCAAACAATCAACCCAAAAAGTGAATATGAAAATAAATGATAATATGAAAATAATATGAAGTTTGTCAGTGTTTGTATCATTCTCTATTGTATGATATGGTTGGTTATCGGTCATATTTAATTGCCTTTAAACTTTAGTTATTCTGTGTTCTGTATATTTTTCATATTATTATTTAATCACTTTTTGGGTTGATTGTTTGAATTTGAGCAGGTGTTGCTTGTTACCTGGTTGTATAATCTCCCAACCAGAAACCCAGCATCCCCCATGTTGGCTGGGAGACCTTAGGAGTTTAAATCCTAAAATTGATTTTTCCATGCTGTGGGAAAGACTCCTGTTTTGAACCCTGATGAGCTACTCCCAGTTACTAGAGACAGTGCGGAACTAGGTGGACCCATGGTTTGTTTTGCATACAAAACCACTTCCTGTGTCTTGTGTGAATCTTGCTCTTTCTTTTCTTTTTCTTATTTACAGTCAACCGAGAGCAGGCAATCCTGGAAAGTGAATGAGTGGGTATGTGGGTGCCTATGTATAATGGAACTTCAATCACATTCAAAGGGTTTCTTCCTATTAGAGTAATTGCTTCTGCAAAATATTGGAGAGTTCATTCAAACTGAGGGATGTGGGGATATCTCTACAGCTCTGACTTCAAAACTCTATTTATAAAAAAGCTCCTTGGTTGTTGAACATTTCCTTTATTTCAGTGTTCAGCTGGAAACTAGCGAGGTTCTGGTGACTCAGCACTTGATAAGGTGTTTCAAAAGGAACGAATAGTGGAAATATGGAATGAGTCAATTACTTCCTCCCCTTTCTACTCATTTACTGGATTATGTGGCCTGCCTCGCAGTTAATTACTCCATTGTTGCAGTCTTTTCTTACCAAGCTCCATCTGCTTGGATGGTCTCACAGTATTGCCAGTTCAGTTAATTAGAGCTGGGATTAATGGCATTCTGATTATGTAAAGAAGAAATAAGCAATAACTTAAAGTCTTAAACACATTCTTCTGGCTCTAGGATGGGCAAAGGGTGCCCTTCCAGAGTTGGTTGGATTACTGTCCCCATCATCCCTGTGCAGGCTCAGGCTTCTGGGAGTTACAGTCCAAAAACATCTGGAAAGCTACACTTAGCCCACCCTGTCCTAGGCTAATGAGAATAGGAGTGGGCAGAATGTGGCCCTGGTCCTTCCTGTAGTTCCCAGGGCTGGTTTTGGCTCCCTAGATTTCCCTTTTATTGGACAAATAAGGGTGATTGCCTCTGCTTGAAATCTCCTGTATTCCTGCAGGGTGGGGGATTGGACTAGATGGCACTTGTCTCTTCCAATGCTACGATTCTATGATTCTATGCAATTCGCCTTCTAAATAGGTTGCAAGGGGTTCCCCTGTACCATTTAATGTTTTTTTAAAATACTCATTTTTTAGAAACCTTAAGTGGACCTGCATCCACTTAAGTGAACCTGCATCTACCACTTTTAATGTTTTGGCAGACTATGTTGCCTCCAAATGTTCCCAGGACAGAAAATTGGCTCTTTGACTTGCCACAAGTTGTGTACTCCTGTGCTAGGACATGGTGAGGGTTGATCTTTACCCCTTTCCTATTCTCTACAGTCACCAAATATGGGACATGTTTTTCCACTTCAAGGTACTGCTGATACAGCAGACATCACAAACACATGTTGAAGATCAAGGATCCCTGAGCAGCAGGCTACGTGATTTTGAAAAAAATTCCTTCCTTCAAGTAACCATTGTACTATGGGAGGACAGTCTAGACCATATATTCAGTCGTTGTGATACAGTGGACTATGGCTGGGGATTTGCGATTCAGATTCAGGCCCTCACTGGCTTATGAAAAGGGACTCAGGTTCGTCTTCACTGAGCTGTGGAACTCAGAATGACTATGGGCCAATCACTCTCAATCATACCTCACAAGGTTGTTGTAAAGATAAAATAGGGAGGAGTAGAGTGGCATATGCTATTTCGAGCTCATTGGAGAAAAGCTGGGATATAAATGAAATTAATAATCACATGGCCTTCACATTTTCTCACCCAATTTGTATGAGGTGTTGTAGAACCCCTTCCCACACCCCGGATTGGTGCCGGAAAGAGGTAAGGAATGCCAGTCAGATGGAGAGGGTGGCATGCTGGGATAAATGACATTCCATTATATCTCCCCATCCTGCTGCCCAACTGACTGCTCTGTACATTCCTTAACTTTTCTAGTGCCCAGGGCCAATCAACTGTGTACATGGACAGAGATGTGGCAGGATGGGATCTCAGCACACACGGAGTGGAAGTGTAAACCACTCAGATGTGCACAGCTAGCAAAGTGCCACAAATATGTGGTCATCCTAATGATGGACAGAATATTTGCTGTTTTTTCTTTCCTTGCCAAAAGCGGGGTCCATCAATTGGGAAACCCATTTGGAAAGAATGATACAGTGGCAAGAATTCATCCAGAATTTGCAAAACCCAAAGTGTTTTAGGACATTATTCTCCATATAAATGTGCATGGCTTTTTGCATGGGAATTTTGCATGAGTATTACACCCCCCCACAAAAAAATCCATCACAACAGCAGTCTTATACAACAAAGTAGCCACATGATTTCATTGTGTAAGATTGCTGCTTTCTGCACAGTTTTTTATTGTGCAAGATTGCTTGTATTGTATAGAAAACAGCTATCTTACAAAAAATAATCACAAATGGGCTTTTTGCACAAAACCCCAAAGTTCTCATGCAATATATATATGTATATGTGTGTGCGTATATGTGTGTGCGTGAACATAAAATGTTCAGTTTTGTGCAGAATAATTTCCTGAAGCACGTTGCAACATGCAGACTGTGCAGAAATATTTGTTTTCTGTGCAGCAGGAAAACTGTGGAAATTATTCACTGGTGGGATAGTTAAACATTAATATCCCTAGGCCATCCACATAAAAAAGCCAATGTGATTCCAAGCTTCATCAGTAGGAGTATAGCATCTAGATTGAGGAAAGTACTAGTACCACTCTGTTCTGCTTTGGTTAGACCTACCTGGAATACTGTGTCAAGTTTTGGACACCACAATTCAGGAATGATACAGAAGGACCCCTGTATCCATTGATTCATTATCCACTGAGTCAATTATCCATGGGACACAAAACACCACACCTACCATAGTCTTCCTAGAAAATGTGTTCTCTCTAGCCATTTTCTAGGTCCTCCAAGGCAAATCTATGGTATTTAAACCAGAAGTCCCATTTTTTTTCAATTGTGTTCACTATTATCCAAAGTTTTCAGTATCCAGCCCCCCCCCCCCGAAACAGTTCCCAGTGGATAAGAGAGTCCTACTGTATTGAGAAGCTGGAAGTGTCCAGAGGAGAGCAACTAAAATGGTGGGAGGTCTGGAAGCCATGCCCCATGAGGAGTGGCTTAGGGAGCTGGGCATGTTTAGCCTGGCAAGAGAAGGTTGAGAGGTGATATGATAACCATGTTTAAATATTTGAAGGGATGTCATACTGAGGATGGAGCAAGCTTGTTTTCTGCTATTTCAGAGACTAGGACACAGAACAATGGATTCAAAGTACAAGAAAAGAGATTCTCCGTAAACATTAGGAAGAGCTTCCTGGCAGTAAGAGCTGTTTGGAAGTGGAAAGCATTGCCTGGGAGTGTGGTGGAGTCTCCTTCTTTGGAGGTTTTTAAACAGAGGCTGGATGGCCATCTGTCGGGAATGATTTGATTGTGTATTCCTGCATGGCAGGGGGTTGGACTGGATGGCCTTTGAGGTCTCTTCCAACTCTGTGATTCTATCATGTGTCCTGAGTAGGGATGGATGAGAATCTGGGTTAGTTTGCTTTTCAGTAAACTGCCAAAGCCACAAAATTTTCATATGTAGTTGAATGGCCCTGGGAACTGCAAGAGCTAAGGAATGCATAAGGTTCTTGAAGGAGTCCTTGAGGGCTTCACAGAAGTTGGATGAGGATATAGGAGGGCTATAAATGTATTGATTTCATGTACATCCCAACTTTTCTCCAGTGATCTCAAAGCAGTTGAAAAAAAATGATGTTGATTGTAGTGCACATCTTAAAAGAAAAGGTTAACACCTCCTTTTGGTGACTGACAAATGGCAGTGTCAAGTGTCACACTGGGATGTTTGCACTCTACTTTCTTCCTTCTGAAGTGAGGTTGATTATGATGAATTGCTTTGCTCGTATGCTGAGACAGTTAAATATAGTACAAGAGGGTTATTTTTTCCCCTTAGTGTTTCTTTATTGCTTCTGGAAGATGTTGGGTGATGCAAGGACATTGCATTATCTTTTCTCGCTACCAAAGATCATATCCTGTTGTTCCATAAGAGAAAAAGACCTCGTTAGTTTTCAAAATGAACTGGATATATGTGAGAATAAATTGGCTTCCTTAATATAGATACCTAGTGCTTTGCTCAGGGCTTGGTCAGAGGTTCTACTGCTGTGTGGTGGTGAACCTGCTTTTGATTTTGCCACCACTCTCCCTGTTGCTCTAAGCTGAATGGGAACTCTGATGGTGCTGAAGCTCATCCCTCCTTAAGGATGGCACCAGGAGAGGTCCTGTTCAGCTTGGTGAAAAGCAGTGGAAGCTGCTGCCTCTTATGTCACTGGGGTATATAGAATCATAGAGTTGGAAGAGACAACAAGGGTCATCTAGGCCAACCCCCTGCCATGCAGGAATACACAATCAAAGCATTGCCGACACATGGCCATCCAGCCTCTGTTTAAAAACCTCCAAAGAAGGAGACTCTACCACACTCCAAGGCAGCATATTCCACTGCCAAACAGCTCTTACTGTCAGGAAGTTCTTCCTAATGTTTAGGTGGAATGTTTTTTTCCTGTAGTTTGAGTCCATTGCTCCATGTCCAGTCTCTGGAGCAGCAGAAAACAAGCTTGCCCCATCCTCAGTATGACATCTCTTCAAAAATTTAAACATAGCTATCATGTCTCCTATTAACCTTCTCTTCTCCGGGCTAAAGATACCCAGATCCCTAAGCCGCTCCTCATAGTGCATGGCTTCCAGACCTCCCACCATTTTGGTCACCCTCCTCTGGACACGTTCCAGGTTGTCAATATCCTTCTTGAACTGTGGTGCCCAGAACTGGATACAGTATTCCAGGTGAAGTCTGACCAAAGCAGAATAGAGTGGTAGTTGTACTTCTCTTGATCTAGATACTATACTCCTATTGATGAAGCCTAGAATTGCATTAGCTTTTTAAGCTGCCACATCACACTACAGAATAATAGTCATAGAATCTTAGACTTGGAATAGTCTTGAGCCCCTTAGAGATCTAAAGTATGATCACATGGAAAGGCTTTTCTCTCAGTCCCACCTCATTCCCAGGCTCATTTGGTGGTTGCTCCCAGACTTTGGAACTCCCTCCCTAGGGAGGCCAGGATAGCCCTGCCCTTGCTCTCCTTCCATCAGCAGGTCATACCCTTTTTATGCCATTAGGCTTTTAAAAGCTGACTATGATGGGGTTTTACTGCTGTGTAGTGCTGTTTTTAAGACTTTCATATGATCTTTTAATGAATTTTAATGTTTTAACTTTATACATTGAATAATTATGAAAAATACAGCCTACCCCAAATTAAAAGACTTTCTGCTTTTCCATATGTGTAATGAGCAAATAAAAGTTCTTATTAAACTACTGCTGAAAATAAATAAATAAATAAATAAATAAATAAAAAACTTTCTGCAATGGATTGTTAGTAATCAAATACTTGTCCAAATAAGAGGGTCTTTGCCTGCCAGGAAAAAGAGAGCAGAAGGGGGCAACCAAATCTATATTATTTCATATTGCTTTCATTCAAGGTAATAGAAAAAAGTTCTTTCTAAAATCTCAAAGGTAAAAAAATAGTTTAATTCTTGTGAGAGGGGTGTAAAGGTGTGTGCGTGTTCTTCAGCTACAAGGTGGCCAAAGTGTGCAGTTGGGTGTCCAGTCTTTCCTTGTACAACATTTCCTTGCTGAGCTGCAGCCAGCACAGCTTCCGTGGTGTCAAAGTCCAGGAAAAAATGTTATTAGGTAATTCCTCCCAAAAGGCTTTTTCAGAGTAGTGAATATGAGCAACCAGGGAAGCTATAGAATGGTTGGGATATGTGTTTAAAAAACAAACAAACAAACAAACAAAAAACACCACGTGCAACACCTTCGGCATTTTGCAACAATAAAACCACCAGTTGAAAGAAATTCTAAAATGCCCTGAGAATAAGGCACAAAAAATTGGAAACCTATTTCTCAGGGGAAGAAAACCTGCAGGAAATTGGAGGGCAGATTTTGGCATCACACTATATGGGTATTTGTTTGGAGAATATGGCATTGGTGGTGGTGTGGTGGGGAGCGAAAAACATTCTTTGGTGCCAGTTCTCCAAATACTTAGGAGGAAGTCTCATGAAACTTAATGGGATGCAATTCTGAGTCGACATGCAGGGAGTCGTTTTGTTAGAAAGGAACTAGGGAAATGTAGGGAGGAAATATAAGTTTTAGAGCAAAGGCTCGCAGATCGAATCTATCAGAGTTTGGAAAAGTTACCTTTGGGGACTACAATTTCCAGAATCCTCATTGGTCATGCTGACTCAGAGATTCTGGAAGTTGTAGTCCATTTTTCTAAGCTATGGAAGCAATATGATGAGATAAAGTCATCCTGGGACCTCTTTCCATAGAAATTGACCACAGCTTAGACAAGTTATTTTTTTGGACGACAACTCCCAGAGTTACCCAGACAGCATGACTAACAACCATGCTGACTGGAGATTCTGGGAGGTTAAGTTCAAAAAAGTAACTTCCCCACTTTTGGAAGCTGATGACCTTGAGTTATGGAGTTGAGCTAATATAATCTGCATGAGTTCACACATCTACCTTCTACTTGAAACTTCATTTATTGGTCATTTATGAGGCTCACAAGCCAAAATGTACCCTAGCATATAGCTTTTTAATACCTTGAATTCCATTGTATCCTATCTTGAGATGTCATTTGAAGAGTCTGAACAGTATATCTCTATAGTTTTTACAGCTGTGGACCCATTAAATTGCATGTTGTGGAGCAGCAGGCTGCCAATGAAAAGCATTTCCAAGGCCTGGTAGATGTGTAGAAACAGCTAATCTATCACAATGGGGATTGTTATTTAAATGGTTTATGCTGCTGTTTTGTAGGCCTAAATACCCTAAAGGCACCAGATCTCTCTGATTGTGGAGGCTAAACAAGGTCAGCCCTGGTTAGTACTTGGATGGGAGACCGCCAACAAACACCAGGAACTGGCAAAACCACCTCTGAGTATTCCTTGCCTAAAAGAGCCCTATGAAATTCATAAGTGGACAAGCAACTTGAAGACACACACACACAGACACTGCTGTTTTAGAGTGCAGTCCTCACTGGTTAGGAAGGCCAATCCAGCTTATCTGACACTAGCTCAGCTGAAGCTGTGCTGAATCCAAATCCTTCCCAAAGTAGAAATGCTGGAAATTATTTAAGACTACTTCTCCCTGGCCCAAATTTGTTCCCATAGCCTGCCTCTGTCCCTGGACTGGCGGAGGTTTGGTTCTGGAATAACTTAGTTCATCTGTCACCCTGCCCCTTCTGTGCACATTTTGGACTCTTCTGCCACCAGATCTAAGCCAGCAGAGCAGTTCTGTTTCTAGACCTATAAGATGGTTCTGCCAGCAGAAAGGTAGACTTTTTGTTAATCCTAACCATCTATAGGAGGGGCATCTTTGAGTTAACAATTGCACTATGGAGATTTTCAGACCTGCCAAAATGCCGGTTTGCCGCGCGAGCAGCCTCCCGAGACTGCTGCGCGGCAAGGGTCTACTTCGGACGACACTGTGCCTCTCGCGAAACCGTCCGTGTCACTTCCGTGAAGCTTCGGACGACTCAGCGCCATATTTCAATCACGGGCAACCTCCGTGATTGAAATATGGCGCTGAGTCGTCCGAAGCTTCACGGAAGTGACACGGACGGTTTCGCGAGAGGCACAGCGTCGTCCGAAGTAGACCCTTGCCGCGCAGCAGTCTCGGGAGGCTGCTTGCGCGGCAAACCGGCATTTTGGCAGGTCTGAAAATCTCCTAAATTTCCTCCCAATACTTACCTTGCATTTAAAGCTTGAGCAGGCTTTACTCTGAAAGTTGGAATGAAAACATTTCTGATACCTAATAAATAATGGCCTGGATCCTGTTGAGGAGTTACGAATGGATAGGCACTGTAGTTATGGTACTATGCAGTGAATCCTGTCCCCATCCCCCAAATCTGCACTTACTGGGCAGCAGCAGCTGCGATCAGCAGGAGCCCATTCCCCTGTTGCATGGGAAGCAGCTGACTGACATTCCTACCCGCTTTCATGAACAATCCCCATTGCTACTCACAGAAGCATGATCCCTATCACAATTTCCCCTTGTGCCAGAGATCTCTCATGTTTGTGTTTATGTGTGTAGTGGAGGGGTGTTGGGGTGTAAACATCAGTCAACTGCTTCTTGGTTGACAGAGGAACAGAGCCCTGTTGATCGCAGTGGCTGCTACCTAGAAAATGGGGATTGGGGGATTTTCATGGTCCCTATGTATTCCCTAAACTAGAGGCTACATGGGGATCGTGAATATGAAACAATCACAAGTGCATAAGTCTAGGTTACACATTTGTAACTGCCCAACAAGATTCCAGCCATTATAACTAAATGGAAAGTAAACTTCTGTTTGACTCAGATCTCAAGAAAAGACAGTTCCAACCTGAGTAGTCTTTGAAAGATGTTAGTTGAGACAAAGTCACTCAGATGTAAGATATTGCTGTGTAGTAGCCTGTTAAAATAAGTGTATTTCCCCTCTGGTGTGAAATTTAAACTTTCAGAGTGTCCCTGTACTGAGTTGTTTTCACAGGCTGACCTTTCCTTTTCTGGAATAAAACTATGCAGACATTTAGTTTCATTTTATGAGTAGAGACTTTCCCCCTTTTTCTTTAAATCTTCTGGGCATTCTGGGAAATGAAAATTGACCTTTTTTCTTAGAAAGCAGTATTTTCCCCCTTTTATTAGTTTATGATATGTTACTCCTGAAAGGGTCACAAGAACAGAGGAGCATCAGGGCATTATAAACTACGAATTTGTAATGCAGGGTCCATCCACACTGCATAATTATAGCAGTTTGATTCCACTTTAGCTGCTATGGCTCCATTTTATGGAATCCTGGGACTTGTAGTCTGCTGAGTCAAGCTTGTAGTCAAGCAAGAGCATTAGAGCATTAGATCTCTTTGATAGAGAATTCTAAGTACCTTGCAAAAGTACGGTATAAATCTCAGGATTAACATTCAAAGACAGCTGTGTTTGTCTGGAATATCAGTTGCAAAGGGATCTTGTAGCATCTTTGAGACTGAGAAAAAGAAATTGTAGCATAAGCTTTTGTAGACTTGGTCTACTTCCTCAGATGCATGCTGTGAACTGGTGCCTAGGAACAGACTTTATAAGCAGGCTGTTGGATAGCCGTAGAAATGCAAAACTTGTGGGTGTGGTGATGAGGTGACAAGTTTAGTTTAACAATGGTCATTGAGGGACAAAAGCAAGAGGAAGGATGTTGCCTAAGGTCAGATTGGGTAGATGACCATATGAATGGTGGAGGGAGTAACCATCACTGTCAGGGATGATGGGAGTTGTAGCTCTTCACCTCTGGCTCAAACTCACCACCTTGTTATGCAGCAGAGCCAACCAGCTTAGATCAGTGGTTAATGCTTTTCTCCAAAGCAGCAGAGTTTCAGAGAATAGGCTGAAGATCCTGACAAACTCTCCAAGCCTTCTCACTCTTCTCCAGGTGTCTCCAAAATGTCTCCAGGATTCACTCAGGCAACTCAGTAGTTTTATATAAAACCTACTTTATTCTTCTATATAAATATACTATATCACAATCTCTACACACTACTCCACAATATCTCCAAACTACTGCACTTCTACTCAACCACAATACATTGGCAAACATTGCAATTTTATAGCCATTGTTTATCACCACCCACTAGTTAGTTTCCACCCAGTGGGTGTGTACTTCCATTCTGATTGGTCCACATAGTTCCACCCATGCTTAAGACCAACCCATGTATTTCAACATTTCACCTTGTACACTTAATGATTCTCAGGTGTTTCCAATCTGCATTCAGTACCTCTGTCCTTGGCTCTCAGGCCTTCTAGATTACATTAGCAGTTTCACCTGTGTAGCCCCATAATTGCTCTTGCTTAGTCATTGTGACTTTCACATACATATTTTATTTCTTTCACTGTATGTCCCATGTTGCATTTTCCTTAACAATCCCCTCCGAAATAAAATATTGTATGTGTCTTACAATGTCATTCCAACCATTTGTGTCAGCCTTTCATGTTTTTCTGCTGTCAATGCTTTTGTGAACAAATCTGCTATGTTGTGTTGTGTTTCTATATATCTCAATTCTATTTCACCCTTCTGAACCATGTCTCGCACATTTTGATATCTTACACCAACATATTTTGTTCTGTTCTTCAAACTTTCAGTTTCAGCTATCGCTATGCATGACTGTGAATCTTCCAGAATTTCCACTGGTATCTTGTAACTTTCATTTAAATCATTTAGCAATTGCTTAATCCACTGTACCTCATTTACTATCTCATTCAAAGCAGCGAATTCTGCTTCCGTTGTGCTTAACGCTACATTAGTTTGTTTTCTACTTCTCCAAACTATTGGACTTTCACTATATTTAATTATCATTCCTGTAACTGACTTCTTGTCTCCTAATTCTGATGCAAATGAACTGTCTACATAACAATCTAGATCTGAACTACTGCTTCTTATAATCAATTTCCTATCTAAGGTTCCTTTCAAATATCTCAATAAATGTTTTACCGCTGTCCAGTCTTCAATTTTTGGATCATTAACCCTTCTAGACAATACATTTACAGCATAAGAAATGTCTGGTCTGGTGTGGCAAGATATGAATTGTAAAGATCCTATTATACTTCTGAAGAGAATCTTGTCCTCAAACGCTCTAGTTGTTTCCTCAGACACAAAACCGGTTGTCATTGGAGCTCTTACTATTTTTGCATTCTGTAATCCACACTTTTCAATCAATCTTTCAATTTTATTTCTCTGACTTAATAAACAATGTCCTTCTTCTGTCCATTCAACGCAAATACCTAAATAAGACTTCAATACACCTAAGTCCTTCAAAACAAACTTCTCAGACAATTCTCTTTTTACTGACTCAATTTCCTGTTTTGACTTTGCTGCTACGCACAAATCATCTACATAAATCACTAATACTATGTCTCCTTTTGTATAAACACAAGCATCTGCAATGCTCCTCTTGTAACCTAGCTTAACTAGCTCATCATTGATGCACAGATTCCACGCTCTGGCACTTTGTTTTAAACCATACAATGCTTTCTTTAATTTATATACTCTCTGACTACCATTTTCTTCAAAATCTTGTGGCTGCTCCATAAATATTTCTTCATCCAAGACCGCATTCAAGTAAGCTGTCTCAAAATCAAAATGCTCTACAACTAAATTCCTTTTTGCTGCTACTGCTAGAACCATTCTCAGACTTTCTGGCTTTGCAGTTGGAGAATATGTCTTATCATAGTTCTCATACTGCTGTTGCGCAAAACCCTTAGCCACTAACCTAGCTTTATATTTGATACTTCCATCTGGCATTTCTTTCCTTTTGTATACCCATTTACAACCAATTACTTTCTTGTCTTTGGGTCTGTCAACAATTTCAAAAACATCTTTATTTACCAGGCAACCAAACTCATTATCCATTGCATCAAACCATTTTTCCTGTTCTTCACTAGAGTACCTTTCCAATTCTTCAAAACTTTCAGGCTCTTCTACTGCTAAACAAGCTCTTGCCTTTGTCACAACAAACCTATCTGGAGGCTTTCTAACTCTGTGACTACGCCTGGGAATAAAATCTGCTGTTCTGTCTCTTTCATCCTCACTTTCTCTACTGGGAGTTGTAGTTCTATGACTAAATCTCTTGTCTTCAGTCATTCGAGTAGTAGTAGGCCTAGATGCTATCTCATCATCAGAAGAACTACCACTGCTGCTAGGTGATGCTTCCTGCTTAACTGAAACCCCTCCGTTTCCTGAGGTTGGTTCAGTTTGTGCTTCTGGCTCATTTGAACTCCCTAACCTCAAAAACACTTCTTTATTGGCATGCAGTTTGTCCCAACCAGCATGTCTCTCAAAATTTGCAGACCTAGAATACTGCACTTGTTTTCCTCCCAAATGAAACTTGTAGCTATTTCCAGAATACCCCAAAAACCTAAGCCTTTTGCTTTTGGGTTCTCCTTTCCTCCTGAAACAAGCAGGTGTGTAAACATGAGCAAATTGTCCAAAAACCCTTAAGTACTTGTAATTTGGCATTCTCCCATACAATACCCGGTAGGGAATGTCTTCAATTTCTGAATGATACAATCTGTTACTGATATGTATTGCAGTCAAAGTTGCTTCTGCCCAAAAACTATCTTTCACCCCTGCATCTGCCATCATACAAGCAGTAATTCTTTTTATATCTTGTATTTTCTTCTCTGCTAACCCATCCTCACTAGGACAAGCAGGGTTTGTAGTTTCATGCCTTATTCCCACCTTTTGAAACCAGTTAAACAATTGATTATTTAAAAATTCTCCTCCTCTATCAGTAATGATGGTGCCTACTCTGCTATCAAATTGTCTTTCCACCATTCTTACCCATGCTTTTAAATTTTGCCCAGCGTCAGATTTGTTTTTCATTATTCTCACAAATGCAAACCTTGTATACCTATCCACAATTACTAGGAAATACTTGCTTCCCCCTAAGGACAAGCAATTAGCTTGGGCGACATCTGCATGTACATACTGAAATGGTCTTTGAGCAATTCTTTTTGTTTTCTTAGCTACTGGAAAAGCTCTGACCTTTACCTGATGACATACCGTACAATCTAAGTGGTTTTTGCATTCAGCAACTTTTAAATCTGGACACATACTGATTAAATTCTTTAAACATTTGAAGCTTGCATGGCCGAATTTTCTGTGAAGCTCGTGTATGCAGTCTTTGTGGATTGGAATATTTTCTATGTTATTAGCTTCTTCAACCCTGTAGCTATCAATATTGTCCTCCAAATAATAAAGTTTGTCTTTTTTCAAACCTATGCCACGCAATTCCCCATTCAGTTTTCTTACACATGTTCTTTTCAAAGATGACTGTGTAGTCTCTTTCTGTTAATCTGCTTACTGATAACAAATTATTTTCTAACTCCTTTACATGTAAGACATCATTAAAATTCTCTTTTAGCCCTGGAATGTACACAGTACCCATTTGATTTACAGTACTTAGCTCTTTCCCGTCAGCCAAAACTACAGTATTTACATTAGCTGATTTTCTATTACTTATTAAATTTATATCATTACACATCACAGATGTGGCTCCTGAATCTACTAGCCATTTAGAATTTGCATTTTGTTTTTCCTTAATCATGGTTGCAACCCCCTTTTTATTACCACTGTCCCTCAAAAATGGAGGTCTGGACTGTTTTTGATACTGCCGCGGCTGCCATCTGCTCTCTGCTTGCTTGCGTCTCTCAGCTGCAAAATGTTTACAATGTCTCTGCAGATGACCAATCTTCTTACAATAAAAGCACCTCCGTTGCTCCCTTGTAGAGGCTGCTTCCTCCTGCGTTCGCCAGTCAGGAGTTGTTTGTTGTTTTGGCACAGTCTTTAAGCTTGCTGAGTCATCCTGCTCAGACATTCTTCTCTGGTTCTCTTCCAGTATTCTGGCCACAATTAAGTCTCTATTAAGCTCAGCTTCTGGCAAGTTCTGCAAGCTGTTCGTTATGTTGTCCCACGAAGAGTCTAGCGATTCTACTAAAATGTAACATTGCTGCTCTTTGCTAATTTGCACTCCCCTCAGTTCAGCTTGCACAAACAAATCTTGCATTATTTTTAAATGTTCTATCACACACTGCCCTTTAGCCATCTTTTGCCTGTATATTCTTTTAGACCATAGCATTTTTGCAAAAGCAGTTGAAGGAGTGTGTAATCTCTGCAAGGTATCCCACACATCCTTGGCAGACGTTTTATCTCTGACATCATTAATTAGGTCTTCTTCAAGCATGAGATAAAGACAGGCTTTTGCTTTACTATCTCTCTCTTTAGTGGCTTCATCAGCATCAGCTGCCAGCCCTGTTTCAACTGTTGACCACAGACCTTCCTTTACTAGTAGAGATTGGGCATAAATCTTCCAGGTAGAGTAGTTGTTTCTATTTAATTTACTAAACTTTAGAATTTCCATCTTGATTTGTGCAGTGACTCAATTTGACACAGTCCTTCTGAGTATGCACAGCCGACCCGTCTGGGCTTAAGCAAAACACAAAATGATTTACTCACGAGGCTTATCAGTGCAGCACAAACAGCTTGCTCTGATCTATCATCCACAAAGCTTTCTTCCACTCTCTGGAAATTTCAGCTTCTGTGGATGCTGGGTGCTCTAGTAACTGGGCCCATAACCCTTGTCAGGGATGATGGGAGTTGTAGCTCTTCACCTCTGGCTCAAACTCACCACCTTGTTATGCAGCAGAGCCAACCAGCTTAGATCAGTGGTTAATGCTTTTCTCCAAAGCAGCAGAGTTTCAGAGAATAGGCTGAAGATCCTGACAAACTCTCCAAGCCTTCTCACTCTTCTCCAGGTGTCTCCAAAATGTCTCCAGGATTCACTCAGGCAACTCAGTAGTTTTATATAAAACCTACTTTATTCTTCTATATAAATATACTATATCACAATCTCTACACACTACTCCACAATATCTCCAAACTACTGCACTTCTACTCAACCACAATACATTGGCAAACATTGCAATTTTATAGCCATTGTTTATCACCACCCACTAGTTAGTTTCCACCCAGTGGGTGTGTACTTCCATTCTGATTGGTCCACATAGTTCCACCCATGCTTAAGACCAACCCATGTATTTCAACATTTCACCTTGTACACTTAATGATTCTCAGGTGTTTCCAATCTGCATTCAGTACCTCTGTCCTTGGCTCTCAGGCCTTCTAGATTACATTAGCAGTTTCACCTGTGTAGCCCCATAATTGCTCTTGCTTAGTCATTGTGACTTTCACATACATATTTTATTTCTTTCACTGTATGTCCCATGTTGCATTTTCCTTAACAATCACATAATAAATTACTTTTGAAAAGTAACTTTTCAGGATCTGTATTTGCGGGGTGAGTGGACTTTGGGGAGTAAAATCCTCCAGTTCTAAAGCCACCACTCTTGAAAACCTACAAGGCATTAAAAGAAAACAATTTTGGGGTGATATATTTGCCCCATGGGGGCATCAGGGACTCCATTAAATTCTGCCGGTCACAAAAAGGTTGGTTTAGCCTGATATATAGTAAGCCTCTAAATCATTTCTCTCCCCACCCCATTTTCAAGGCAGAATGGCAATACATTATTGTGTACTTTTCACTGAAGAGGCACACTAATTATTGAAGTACTCTTGCCCTAGAAATGTCACTGCTCTCCAATGAGTTAGTGTGTGTGTGTGTGTGTGTGTGTCTATGAGTCTAATCTTTCTGATATCTTCCAATTTCCATGTGCGCTATAACTTTGGGGGACTCCTGAGAGCATATATTGGGATCTTGGAAACATGGGACTTGTCTACACAAAGCTATGACCTGTCTTAATGGTTTTACAGCCCCCATCAATTTTGCAGGCCTATAGCTGAGATGCCAGCCGTGACTAGATTACTGTATATTCCTGCATACAAGACTACTTTTTAACACTTGAAAATCTCCTCAAAAGTGGGGGGGGTCTTATACCCCAGTACATCTTCTCCCCTGCTGTGAGAATGACTGAAGTGTTAAATGGCCTGGGCAGTTTTCCCAACAGATCCTTCCTCCTTCTGTGAGAATAACTGCTTTGCCTTTGAAGAGTTAAATGGCCCTCCATTTAGCTCAGGAGAGTCAAAATGATGTTTCTTTTCAGGACAAGTTAGCCTAAAATTAGAATTTCTGGATTTAAACTTATCATTTTGCATCAAGTTTTGTCTATGGTGAAATTCTCTTGTCTGCCAATGTGGCTCTAAAATCATTAATGTGCTCATTCATTAATGTGCTCATTCAAAAATTTGGGATTTGATAGCTTTATATTAACCAACTTACAGTATTAATGCAAACTTACTTTCCAAAGATTGAACACCACAGAGATTTTTCAAAGTATCCCATGCTTTTTTAGCTGTTCTCAGTCCTTTAATTTCACAGACTATTCCATCATCTACAGCCACTGAGCTAGCTGGTTGGTGGGGGACAGGCTTTCCAGCCAGGTGGCTGGCTGGCTGGCTGGCTGGCTGGTGGGGGGGGCAAACTCTATATTTTAACTTAAAAATTGGGGGGTCGTCTTATGCGCCCACTCGTCTTATACGCCGGAATATACGGTACTTGCATTTTTGAATCTGTTGCCACTGAACTTTATTTTATTTTATTTTTTTAAAAAAAAACTATTTTCATGGTGCACACAAGTGATATTCCACCTTTCCGAGAAGGAATGAGAGAAAAAAAGATAGCACAAACCTTCGTTTTATCACCTTAACAATTGCTCGCTAAAGCAAAAATCCAACATGGTGGCAGCAGGTGCCTGCCCCGTAAGCTAGCCCTGCCCCCTGTGCTTGTCCAGCCAATCAGATTTGCACTGTGTCCTACATGGGGAAGCAATTCATGTCATATTGCTTGTCATAATGAGCAAAAATGCACATATCACTGGGTTGTTTTTAAAAAGTTGGGAAAACTGCAAAGGCTTTTCTCACATAACTTTTCCTCTTTTTGGCCCCTTCCTTCACAAAACCATGAGACAATGCAGGATCCCATTAAGACAGCTCGTTTTCTGAGTGAATTCTGTGAGGAGTATTTTCATTGTGTGGACAACCCCATGATATTCTAACCCTCATGTACTAGTGGAGTGGTGGATAACGTATCACCTGAAGGATCCATGCAGCTCCTAGGCTGCTATTCTGCAGTTCCTGAGAGCCTTCCCATTTTTGGCACAATTTTCAGTCCTGAAGCACTGGAGGGAAAAACCACACCCAAATCATCATTAAAAAAACCTGGAGGTTTCAGGTTTGCTTGCCCTCTACTCTCCCTTACAATCCCTACAACCATGGAAAAAACTGCAAAAATTGGCACTTTCTAAGCCAAATCCCAGGACTGGAAGTTATGTGGTACATACTTATTCTTGGGCAGGGTCATATGGGCAGATAACGGGCTTCCAAACACTCTGGGCCTAAGCCATATAGAAGACAGAAGTGAAGGAAAATATAAATACTTTTCCAAATGATTACTGTTCAATTTCTAAATGGTGTTACAAGAAGGGCTATGATTGACAGGGGAGCACATATCCAATAAAAGGTATTTATCAATGTGTGAGGTGTTTGTTCATAGGTTGGATGTCTCAGTAGTTGGCTTCTGGGTACCTTGCCATTCACAGTAACTCAAGAAAGGAAAGTGTGAATTGGGAAGGATCTTGTCTTGGGTTTCTGTCAGACAAGATGTAATTAAAGGGGGAAAGCACCTTATTGTGTGTGCCTTTCCAGGGTAGGGGAGGATGCTTGGGATATGTCATACAACTTTCCCTAGAACAGAGTAGAGAAGATGGCATTGCTACTAGTGGAAATGCCCTACATAATACAGAGCCCTAGACGACAAGGAATCTGAATCAAAGGTGAGCATCTTCCTCCGGTGAGGCTGGAGCTGTCCAAGGTACTGAAGGTTATCACCCATAATAGATTCAGCACCCTGGATAGCCAAGAGCCTCCACTGGTGTTGTCCACCCCTGTTCTAAATCACGTGCGTGAACAGAGAAAGTGATCCACTGCAGAAGTTTGCTTTCCCAACAACATATTAAAACAGGGGTGGGCAACATGCTCTTCTTTCTTATCGTTGTGGGTCTAGGGCCCACAATCCTCTCAGATTCCCATTTCTTTCATTTTAAAAAAGGAAAATTGCCACTCATTATAGCCTCCAAAGCTGCGATTCACCTCTAAAGCAAGGTGCAGGGTCTTACTTTAGTGCTGGGGTGTGTGCTTCTTTTTCATAAGAGGAAGTGAAAGTGTGGTCACTTGAACTTTGAGGGGAAAATGCAAAACACATTTTTGGACGGGGGACAAACTGTGGTGCCCTCTAGACTTACCCCCCCCTCACCTAGAAGATGGCGGACTCAGAATGTCAGGTGAAAGAGGAGGTTGAGCAAAAACACTCATCCCCGCTCTCGCTTCATTGTGTATGGGGCAGAACACTTTATGTGGTATTTAAATACCCCCCCACACAGCTAGAATCTGAATTAACTGAGAATGAGACTCTCCATCTTCCCACTTTCTTTTGTGTTGCTTTCTTTGAATAGGAAATATCACATAATTGAACCCAAAATGTGTGTTGACAGTTTGATGGATCACCCTGAATTATCATTTTTGTGTATGCATGCTGTGACAAAAGATAAATTCCTGTTTAAAAGAATGTTCCGGATTATTGAATGTGAAAGAATATAAGTATCCAATTTTCTTTATTTTCATTGTTTACTGGTAATTCTCAAAATACAAAGGGAAGTGGGTGAAGTCATTCTGGATTTGATGCAGCTGTGAGGGCTGCAGGGTTTGTAAGAGGAACTTGTCTGTATTAATGGGTTCCCTTACCACCATTTTTTTTTTTGCAGATGAGTGGTTTGTGTGTATGAAGAGAGATACAAGCCTGTTAAGTGGCAGCTGTTTAATAAAAAGAAGTCTTCATTAATATTCTAGAATAATTTGGATAGATTCTGTTCCAAATCTGTTTCCACAAATGTAGTTTCCCTCCTTTATGGCCCCCTCCCTTCTAGCCCCAAACCACAAATAATCTAAAGAGAACATACACACAAATATCTTACAATTAAGAGTTGAGGACATGGCCAGCCCATGATGTTTTACTCAATGAAGCAGAGTGATAAACTATGTCCTTTCCCCATGCATGTCAAAACTACATAGAATCATAGAATCCTAGAGTTGGAAGAGACCACAAGGGCCATCTAGTCCAACCCCCTTTCCTGCAGGAATACACAGTCAAGGCACCCCTAACAGATGGCCATCCAGCCCTTGTTTAAAAACCTCCAAAGAAGGAGACTCTACCACACTCCGAGGCAGCACATAGTACAGGTGTGCCTCAGGTAATGAAATAGATGTGTTCCTGGGCATTACTTCTCTCACTGAAACTTTGGCACCAGAGGTGGAAATATAATGGACAGAACAGACATAGGTTTTTGCACCACACACACACACACACACAGAGAGAGAGAGAGAGAGAGAGAGAGAGAGAGAGAGAAAGGGAGGGAGGGAAGGAGACAGACAGACAGACATAGAAGCAGGTCAACATATTTCAGCAAACTTTTGATTTGCTGCAACTAACAATATGCACATGTGAAATGAAACAACCAGGAGAAGGTAAGCCTTGCATAAGTAAAGAAAATCATGCTGAACCTTCCAGAGATCACTTGAAAACTTTGTCCAGATATGATTTTTTCTTTCTTTCAGTGGCCTCCTCTTTTCTTATGGTTTCCATTTGGGTAGCCATACTTCTCAGAAACAGCATAGTATAGTGGTTTGAGTGTTGGACTATGGTTTTGGAGATCAGGCTTCGAATCCTCACTCAGCCGTGGGAACCCACTGGGTGACACACACTTTCAGCCTCAGAGGAAGGCAAAAGCAAGCCCCTTCTGAACAAATCATGACAAGAAGAAATGACTTGAAGAGACACAACAACAACAAAATCCAAACTTCTAGATCTATGGCTTTTTAATATTCTGAGGGTAGCTGGTGAGACAGGTTTATCTGCTTTCTCCTATTCTGTTTTGCTGTTCATAAGAGCTCAGTAGGGAATACTGGAGGCAGCTGCTGTTTACCTTGCCTGTTGTAGGTGGACACATGCAGCTACTGTACAATTCACTACATTAGAAATTCCATTTACTGCAAATAGAGTGCTGCAACCCAGCACCAAAAGTCAGTGTTTCTCCATCCCTCCTTCACCCTCTGCTCAATACTGATGCTGCTTTAAAAAAAAAAACACCCTCCAAATAGACAGAGGACAAGAAAGAAAAGGTGGGGGCTGCCCCCCCAATATTTTATAAAAAGGAGCTTTCTTCCTCAGAGGCTTTTAAAACTGGGGTATACCTGTACTTAAAGGCAGCCAAGTTATTTTGGTACATGAGGCAGAAATTCCAGATGGTGTCTCCCCTCCCTTCCTAGGAGTAACAATATGGTAATAAGAAGGTAAAGGACTAACTGTGTGCTGCTCTTTCGCTACACCTCAGGTTGCTGACTGAGGCAGCTGCCTGTGCCTAAAGACAGGGCCGGCCCCGTGAAATTAGTAGGACTGGCCCTGGGTGAGGGAAAATAGCAGCATGAACAATGGCAAACAGTTCTGCTTGTTGTTTGATGTTTGTTGTCTGCTTGTGAGCCCTGGTGGTGCAGTGGCTAAATGCCAGTACTGTAGCCACAATGTTGTGAGTTCAATCCTATAGGGCTCCAAGGTTGACTCAGACTTCCATCCTTCCGTAGGTCTGTAAAATGAGTACCTAGCTGGGGGGGGGGGAATTAGCTAACACATTGTAAACTGCTTAGAGCAGGGTTTCTCAACCAGGGTTCCCCAAGAGATTGCTATGGGCTCCGTGAGATACTGAGACTGGAGAGAGAAAAAAAAAACTTTTTTTGAACTGTGGATATAATAATTTTTAGGCAGGAGTTCCCTGAGACCTGAAAATGGTTTCAAGGGTTCCACCATGGTAAAAAGGCCATGAAAGGCTGGCTTAAAGAGTGCTTAGCTCTCTAGAGCAGTATAGGAATGTAAGTGCCATTGCTGTTGCTATTGTTTGGCTTTGCAGCCTGAAATGACCCTTACTAAATGGATAGCCACATTAACCAACTTAAGATATCTTGGATGTACCCCCCTCATTCTGCACTGCTGTGGGGAAAAAATCATTTTTGTGTGTCTCCAAGTACCTCAAAACACCTTCTTGGTGGTGCTGGGTTGCTTTTGCCATATTTTTCCTCCCACCCCTAGCCATTTTATAGCCAGGAGAGGTCTCTTTTAACAACAGGAAGAAACCAAAAGTCACATCCTGTTCACTTTTCATTTTGAAAAAGGCTTCACTCGGCTCTAAAATGGGACGATGGGGTCTGAGAACATGATGAAAATGCTCCCCTAGGGGGCATTTGGGGGAATTTTCTAACCATTGGGGAGCATGGGAGCCACAAAATTTGGCCCTTGGGGATCACCTGCAATTCACAGCATGCCCTTTGCCCACCACTGTTCTCCTACAAGGGTGAGGATGGATGGTTGTGGTTGATCTGCAGTTGTGATTCAGCTGCCAGTCCCACCCACCTTGGCTAGTTAATGGTGAGGAAGGATTGGAATCTTATCTTGTTTTATTTATTGGAAGCATATATTGGAAGCACAAAGGGGCAGGAACATGAGTAGGAGAAAAGATTAATGTCCGCATCACTAAGTCCTGGCATGAAAGAGGTGTGCCTGGATGAGCCTTTTCTCTGGTCCTCTGTGACCAGAGCCGTGGCAGCTGGAAATAGGAGGAAGGTGCTTTCATCAGCTTCTGGGGCCCAGGCATGATGGAATAAGCATGTAAGCCTTTGTACACTTTGTTTTCTCAGGCAAAAATGAATGAGCTTATTATCATTTTTCTCCTGGATGTGAGAAAGATGTCCAAAACTGCACGTTTTGTATGTACAGTTCAGAATGCACTGGGTTCTGAATGCATGTGGAATGGACAGGAAACTTTTGGACCCACAGATTTCATTAAGAAGTGATTTGTGATTTTTTTTTATAACTTCTCTTACCACAATGCAGAAATAGACTGAAAGGAAATTCTTCATCCATCCTGACCAGGAGCAATCCTGAAATCCCTGTTATTGTTTTCAACTGCACTAACTGGCTGGAAATCAGTTAGGGAGATACACACATGTAAGTGTCCCCCTATGCATGCAGATGTCCTTTTTCATGTGCTGCAGGAGTTGATATTCATTTTCTTCCTGTGCAGCAGTGACCTCTCCCCCATTTACTGTAAAGCCCCAAAGCTGCTTTGCTTGGCCATTCTGTGTGCTTTGAGGCAGGCAGGCAGGATTGGAGAAGTGGCTGGCTACCTCCCTTTTAGCCGGATGCGGATTGATGACTATTTATTTATTTATTTGATTTATATCCTGTTTTTCTCATGAGAGGCACTCAAAGCAGCTTACGATATAAATATTGTCTGGAGGTCTCAGCACAAAGATGTGTATCTCCTCCTCTCTATTTTTGTATCTCAGCATAACAAAGGTCAAGTCCTGGGGCAGATGAAATAATGCTCTCACCATGCTTGCACTGCTCTAATGAAAGGTAGCATACAAATGCAATAAAAATATAAGTGTTTGTGAATTCATTTCTCAGGCAATAAACTGATGTTGATCACTGCAAGTTGTGGAGTTGGACAAACATAAGGAAACATGTGCCCCCCCCCCCATATTCCAGAATGTTATAAGGTAGCATCCTTCTTAGGGCCTGACAAGCTGTCATGCAGTTGTTTGTTTGTTTACTTATTTTACTGGTCCTATGCATAGAGTTACCAGGTCTTCAGGCCCCAGATGAGGTCTCAGGACATGTCAGGGTGAGCCGATGTCAGAGTGAGCAGTGAACATTTTGCCTCCTGCTCATCCCACATAGGAATGCAGGGGCCTGGCTGAGGGCATTGTACTTTGGACAGATCATCAGATGACATAATTCATCAGAAAAGAGGATAATGTTTGGTAAAATGGTAGGGAGTAGGAAAATAGGAAGACCACATTACATGTGGATACACTCAGTCAAGGAAACCATGGCAAGAATATCATTTTAAAGCTTCCAACAGTCTCTTTTCAATCCAACTGACTAAGAAAGGAAGGTAGGCGGGCGGGCACAAGCAACCTATGGCTTTAGGAAGTGGTGGGAAAGAGGCATTATTCAAGCATAAAATGAACATTCAACAAAAGTACTATTTGGGCTGCCTGTGCCTCTTTGAATGTTTTTGTATAGTTCACCACCCCATATGCTACCTCCACATATTGAAGCACCTCACTGAAATATGGTGCTGTTGCAAAACAAAGGCCCTTTCCTGTTTCCCATCTTTTCAGGAAGAGAAAGGGATGCTCTACCCACTCATTTGCAGAGCTCTGTGATGTGGTGAAGGTCCTCCAGCACTCTACAGCATCATAGAGAGCTGCTAGAGCTGCCACAGCATTTCAACAACTGTGGTGGAATGTTGGCAACAGCCACTGATTTTCAGCATGGTGATGTGGCCCCAAGTGAATAAGGCAGCCAAAGCAGCCCCACACACACATTGGGAAGGTTGTCCATGCCACCATTAGATAATGTTGGAGATCTCGCTACCCCAATAGGAAAAAAATGGAATTGGGGACATTCCACTGGGCTGGAGGGATTTACAACTAGTTTGGTTTAAGGGTACTAGCAAAGCATGTTCTCATCCATTAATCCATACTTTGATGCTAGGCTCAAACTTGGCTTTGTGCTGGGTTTGTTGGCTGAGGCATGGCCCTCCATTTTCTCCCATTTTGAATGGCTTGTCTCAACTCTGGGATTGCTCCTTGACCTTAGTCTGGCTGATGAAAAGCTTATGCAACTGAGTGAGCACATACCTTGTGCAGCAGAGACAGAAAATATAAGTGCAGTATAGCTTCCAATGTAAGTCATAATTAGGTCACCTGAGAGAAAGTAGCACAGTGTTCCCTTTTGTCACCTCTTTTCCCCTCCCAGTCTTCCTAATTTTAGATCAAATGATCTTCATGTAATCTTGGTGCTTTTGGAATTTCATGACTGAGCACCTTAGCAGATCAGGTGCTGGAGGTTAACAGCCAATTCCATACACCCGTAAGGTCTTTATGCATTGCCTTAAACGTGGGAGAGGAGAGAAGTGGTATACAGTTGTCCCTCCATATCCACGGATTTGGTATCCACGGATTTAAGTATTCACAGCTTGAAAATATTCTTTAAAAAATCATAATCCAAAAAGTAAACCTTGATTTTGCCATCTTATATAAGGGAAACCAGTTTACTATGCCATTGCATATAATGGGACTTGAGTATTCATGGATTTTGGTATCCACGGGGGGTCTTGGAACCAAACCCCAGTGAATATGAAGGGAACAATTGTACTGGCTTACTCTAATGGTCTTCTGCATCATTTGTAACATCTTCAAATCAGAATAAAATGGAATAAGCTACCGAAGCCTTTGAGCCCTGATCTTATCTCTCCACCAGTAAATACATGCCTTAAGCAACTTAGGAAAGGCAATTGCCTTCTGTGGCTGGGATAGGGTTATAAATCTTCATGTTTTCCATTTTTACGGACAGGAATGAATAATTTCTGCAATATTCTCCCAGGAGGATGAACAGATAAAGATTTCTGTACTATATACACTTTGATAAATATGTGTCTGTGCAAAAATAGAGTAGGAAACAGTCTTTCTGTGAGAAATCATCTTCTGTGCAAAAACCCCACAGATATTTCTGCAAAGATACTTATGAAGTGCAAATAATCTTGCAGCTGCCTCTTTTCCTTCAAACTGGGTTTCCTGAGTGTTAGGAAATCTCTTTCTCTCCCATGGAATGAATAATGATGAATTATTTCCATCAATATGTCAGGAGCATCTTTGCTCAGCTTTTGCTAGTGCAACAGCTGTGCCCCTGGAAGGTGGATTTGGCTACAAGATCCATGCCTCTCAGTTAGACTACTGTAATGATGCTCTACATGGGGCTGTTCCTTGAAAAGTGTTTGGAAGCTACAGCTGGTGCAAAATGTGGCAGCCAGGCTGTTTCTGGCTGTAGGGACCATTATCACCAATCCTACACCAAATGTACTGGCCTTCTAATGTGTTTCTGAGCAAAATTCAAGGTGCTAGTTTTGACCTATGGAATGCTAAATGATATGAGGTGAGGGTATCCAAAAGATCACTGTCTCCAGAATTTGAGAACTTCAGTAGAAATCCTATGATATGTGCTACCACCCTGAGAAGTTAGGTTGGTGAGGATGTAAGACAGAGCGTAACCAAAATGGTGAAAAATCTGGAAGACATGCCCTATGAGGATCGGCTTAGGGAGCAGGGTATGTTTAGCTTGGAGAAGAGAAGGCAAGAGGTGACATGATAGCCATGTTTAAATACTTGAAAGTATGTCATATTGAAGAGGGAACAAGCTTCTTTTCTGCTTCTCCAGAGACTAGGACACAAAGCAATGGATTCCACCTAAACATGAGGAAGAACTTCCTGATGGTAAGAGCTGTTCAACAGTGGAACACACTGCCTTGAAGTGTGGTGGAGACTCCTTCTTTGGAGGTTTTTAAGCAGAGGCTTGGTGGCCATCTGTTAGGAATGCTTTGATTGCATATTCCTGCGAGGCAGGGGGTTGAACTGGATGGCCCTCATGGTTTCTTCCAACTCTATGATTCCATGGTGTTCTGTTGGTAGAATTTCCTCCCAAGGGAAGTAATCTTGGCTCAGTCTTTTATGATTTTTCAACACACAGTTGAAACTGTATTATTTAGTTAGGGTGTACAGATTTTGGATGTATGTATGGAACCCATACATACACACACATACATACATACATACACACAAGCATACATACAAGCATACTCTCACACAATTGCTTTAGTCTGCTTTGAATGTATAATCATTTCTATTTCTTTTTCTTATCATTATTTTATTGTATCTCGCTTTGGAGGCCTGGTGGGCAGAAAAGTGATTTATATATTTGATCATACCATCCATCCATCCATCCATCAATGCAGTGCTCTTGTGCTATTTCTCAAGATTTAGAGCCCTGTTGCATTTCTACTAGAGCTGATCCAAAATGGCTGCTGGTGTTTGTGAACCTTAGCGCTAGTCCTTTCATGTCGATTTGACCATTTCCATGGTCTATACTATACTATACTATACTATACTATACTATACTACACCATTCCTATAGTATAATTTCAGGGCTCAGGATATTTCAGAAACAGAGCTTGGAAAAGTGACTTTTTGCATTATAACTCTCAGAATCCCCCAGCCAGAATGACCATTGGCCATCCTGTGAGTTGAAGTCCAAGAATACGCTTTCCATGCTCCGTCCAAGACAAAGCTTGGAAAGTTAATTTTCAAAAGTAAGTAGTTATTGTTATTGTTCTGCCGTAGTAATCCTAAGTGTTGTCATCACATTTTAAGAGATAAAAGTAATTTTTTACTTTCCCTTTTCTTGGACATAAATAAAATTGGTAATATTATTTAGTTTTCGAAAAAAACATATCTGTGTGCTTCTTGTGGTCTGTGGTACAAAACTGCCTCTCCTGCCATTCATTTCATTGTCACCTCAGCATCCAAAACAAATTGGGAAAGCAGAGCATAGGTATTTCCCCTCCATCGTTTAGTGTGAAACAATACCTCTGGTTATAAAAGCAATGCATATCTTACAATTACACCACAAAAAGTGAAAATACCCTTTGTAAAGGTACAGTTGCAATCCAATATAGTTATGCATTTGCTATTGGAAAGGGAACTAATTGCATTTAACCAGTGGTTTTAAGTTATTTCCCAGGTCAGTTCCTAAATAGCCCTAGAACAATGGGTCTTAATCTTTTCTTTTCCAGGGACCCCCTTTAAATATCTTTTGTTGCTGTGGACCTCCAAGACTTAACTCAAGATTTAAACCCATAAAAATAATAAGACAATTACACCATCCATTAAACTTTCCCCCAGAGACACTGGAGGGGGTGGGAAGACTTTTCTCCTGCTTCTTCCTACAAGTTTGTGGCTGGAGCAGATTGAATAACAAGACACAGGCCAAGCCAGCCTGCCAGTGTTTGCCTTGGTTTCTGTCACGTGGCTGCTCCACTGCAGGGAGGAGGTGGGTCAAACAGCCTTCAAGCCTTTGCGGACCCCCTGTGAGGACACTGCGGTCCCCTGGGGGTCCATGGACCACAGGTTAAAAACCACTGCCCTAGAGCCCCTGTCTTTTTCCTGTATTCAGTTTCATTGTACCCTGTCCATGGTCCTGACATGGTGTTGGTGGACTGTAGTCCTTACTTTTCTCAAAACCTTTGTGCTTAATTCTGCCTGGCAAGGAAGTTAGATAGCAACCAGATTTAGGGTTTTCCTGTTGTGGACTTCTGCTCCCCAGGGCATTCGTCTGACTACTACACTCGTTAGTCATTCTCTAAAAACAAATGTGCTTTCTGGAGCTTTAAATGGGTGATTTTTTATGTGCTGTCTCCTGCTTCCATTCTTTTATCCCCTGTACTGTTATTGCTCAAATCATATTCTTTTATAGTTATTGCTTTACTCCAGTGGCATGTTCCTTTTAGCTCGTTGCATTTTACTGGGTTTGATTTTAATTTTCTGCTGCTGTGGCAGCATTTGGCTTTTTACCAATTTGGGAAATCTCTGGGCAGAAAGGTGTGCAGAAATGGGATACTACTAGATAGGCAGCTTTTCTCCCTTTTTCTCAATATTAGACCAAGCGGTAACATCACAAAATTGCTTGGCAGAAGATTTAGCAGAGGTAAGAGGCAGTAAAAGACAGTCAAGCCAGCATAATGTCATGGTGTGAATGTTGGACTACAACTCTGGAGGCCAGGGTTTGATTCTCCATTTAGCCATGGAAACCCACTGGGTGACTTTGGGCAAGTCACACTCTCTCAGCCTCATAGGAAGGCAAAGGCAACCCCCCCCACTGAACAAATCTTGCCAAGAAAACCCTGTGATAGGTTCGCCTTAGGGTTGCCATAAGTCAGAAATGACTTGAAGGCACACAGCAACAACAAAAGGCAATCCCTTTTCAGGCTACATAGACTTGATGGATGGAATCAAATACCCAAAAGGAAAATAGATTAATTTGCTTCAAAGCAGAGTTGGAGAATGTGTGGCCTCCCCATGCTGTTGGATTAACATCATCCCTTACCATTGGCTATGAAGGATGGGTCTGATGGGAGTTGCAGTCCAACAATATATGGTCAGCCAACACATCCCCTAGCCCTGTAAAGAGAAGTTACATACATTCACAGAGGATGTGTATCAGTGGTTAGTCAGGATAGCTATTTGGAGAAAGTCCAGCTTATAAATGAATAAAACAATTAGAAGACTGGATCCAGGTGGGATAGTTACCTTTAAAATCTATACCAGTGGTTCTTATCCTGTGGTCCAGGGACCCCAAGGGGACCATGATGTCCTCACAGGGGCTGTGAAGACTTGAAGGCTGCTTGGCCCAGCTTCTCCCTTTAGCAGAGTAGCCATGTGACAGGGGCCAAGGCAAAGGCTGGCTGGTTGCTGTTCAATCTGCTTCAGACACAAACTTTCAGGAAGAAACAGGAGAAAAGTCTTCCCTCACCCTCAAATGCCTCTCAGGGAAGGTTTAATTGATGGTACAATTGTATTATTATTATCAGGTGTTATTAGTGTTGTCATTTTAAATCTTGAGTTAAATCTTGGGGGTTCACAGCAATAAAAGACATTTAAAGGGGGTCCCTGGTAAAGAAAAGGTTAAGAACCACTAGTCTATACTATCCAAGCCTCATACAATGGGCATTCCTGATATAGATCTGCAGTTTTGAGTGACCACAGATTGTCATGTTCCACACGTAAAACGGCAGCGATATGAACATGGACGTCCTGAAGCGTCCGCATATATGTCGCCACCATTTAATAATATGGGATGTGATCATCCATGGTTTTTGTTATCCTCAGGGGATCTCAGAACTGAACCCCCATGGATCCAGAGGGCCCACTAGATTATCTAAGGGCTTCTCCACACAAGACAATAAAATGTGAATTGGTGCACAGTAAAGCCAATTTGCAGCAGCTTTTATTTGTCTCCATGAGTTTTTTTTGAAGATCACAGGCATGTGAAGTTATCTGCTTTTGCTATACAAATGGGCATGCCTGTGAATCAAGGTGGTGGACACAAGTGAATTACTCGTGGTTTTATTTACCTCTAGTTGTTGCTGCTGAACAGTTTTTTAAAAACCATATCCAAGGAGTGAAAGTATGACCTTCTGCTTTAACAAAGAAGCAAACAAAAAAGGCTATTTTCTTGCCATAGTGCACAGTCGCTATGAAGAAAATCCAAAATGGCAGTTCCAGGCACTTCCCTTACCGGCAAGCTCTATCCCCCATGCATGTCCAATCAATCATCTGCCACTTTTGCTCATATTGGGAAAGTACATCAATCCGCGTCTCTTGTCCCACTGATCAGGAATGCACATTTCCCATAACTGTTTTTTTTTTTTAAACTTCAGGGAAAGCCACTGAGTATATGGTGTTTTGGGCTGGGCAGCCTTCATGGACCCACTGTGAGGACATCATACCCTCCTGGAGGTCCCCAGACCACAGGTTAAGAACCACTGTGATAGCTCATTATTCTCTCTCCCCGCTCTTTTGTATCAGCTTTTTAATTTATCTGGTTTTAAATTTATTATAAGCCACCCTGGGTCCCCTGTCAGGAGAAAGGTGGGATAGAAATGAAAAAAATAAATAAAAGTAATTAATTACAGTTATACAGGTCGATTCTCCCTTATCCAAAATGCTTGGGACCAGAGGTATTTTGCGTTTTGGAATATTTTAGATTTTGGAATATGTGTGTATAGATAATGAGATATCTTAGAGATGAGACCCAAGACTAAACATGAAATTCATTTATATTTCATATAACCATATACATATACCCTGAAGGTAATTTTATACACAATATTTTGTAATAAATTTGTGCATGAAACAAAGTTTGTGTACGTTGAACCTTCCAGAAACACATAAAACATAAATTGCCCTGTCATGTTGGCACTGAAAAAAGTTATGGATGTGGAATATTTTGGATTTCAGAATTCTGGATAAGGGAGACTCAACCTGTACAGTTGGCCCTCTGTATCCATGTATTCGGCATCCATGGATTTTACCATCCATGGCTTGAAAATATTCAAAAATAAATAAATAAATTCCAAGAAGCAAATCTTGATTTTGCTATTTTATATAATGGACATCATTTTACTATACCACTGTATCTAATAGGACTTGAGGATCCACAGATTTTGGTGCCCATGGTGGATCCTGGAACCCAACCACAGTGGATATCCAAGGCCCACTGTATTTTCAGTTGCCCCACAAATTTACTCAAGATGATAGTTGCAATTTTTTTTTAAAAAAAAGTAACTGTTTCTCAAACATTACTGCAATGGTGAAAAACACAATCTCCTCCTGTCTGCCTCACCACAACACCTCAGTTGATCATGAGAGAAGAAGAAATAAATCTGATAGAAAGGCAAGGACATGGTGGCAATAGACCTGACAGTTTACATTATCTGCAAAGGAACCTGTCTCAGGCAAATTATTTGAAATTCCTTTTGTAAGGATGATGATGGTGTGCGGCTGATGGTCTTGGTGGCAACAGTCAACCCGATCCTAATTATCTCAGCAGCATAATGCATGCTGATTACTTATGCGTGGCAATTATATAAAATAACAGAGTAGTTAGCATGCCTTCATTGAGTTTCTGAATTCACGCAAGAACATTCACACAGATTAAAGTTGAAATATAATGTTCTCCCTGAATTGAATGGAAGGAGCCAAAGCTAGACTATTCTGGGGCTTTCAAAAACCAGGGTTGGGGGTGGAGGGGAGGTAAAAAAGATTATGAATTCATTGCTCTTTTGTTTCACTTTAAAGCTGGAATTCTAATGCAAACGATTCTGTTTGGTACCCCAGTGCTTTTCTATTACTGCTTTAGCAGTCTAAATGGTGATGTAGTTCCTCACAAATTTTCCAGAATTCATGCCAGTGTTTCTTCTTTACCTCTTCAGAAGCAGCTATGGTAGGCCATAATTTCAAACTCACTTGAGCTGGAAGCATTCCAAATCTCTCCAAAGACAAGTGGGGAGAGTGGTTTACAGTGGCTAGAGCAGGTCTGCCCAATATGGGAAGTCAGCGTAGACATCAGGACAGCAGAACAGAAGCCCGGTGTCAGGATTGGTCCCCTTTGTTCCTGCTTCCACCATATTCATTAGTTTCCCAGTGGCCCTGGTGTAGAGTGTGCATAGCAGTTTGTGTAGGGGTGAAATGATGTCTATGTAACTGTTTGGGCTTTGCTTGGGAAAGGCAATAACAAAACATCTGTAATTAACAGTTTTAGTTTCAAGACTAGAGATGCTAGGAAGATGGTAACTTTTGGTTTAAGGAATGCTTGTGTCAGTGGATGATGGACAACCAATAATTATGCAGCCCACCAGATTTTCTTGATTGTAGAGTATATTTGTTAGGTTCTCAGGCTCAGCAACAACTTTGCATTGTATGCTTTTTGGATTTCTGGCAACAAAGCTTTCCGATGAATCCTGAAGCTTGTGTTTTATGAGTTTGGGAATGCAAATACCTGACAGCCAGACTGTGGCCCTACAGATATTGGTCCTAGTCACCAAAGCCAGTGATGCCCAGTATCATGGGAGCTGCAGTGTAGCAATATCTGGATGGCCACATGTTTCTTATCCTTCCTATAAGCCATTGGTTGGGACAAGAAATAGGGACTAACTCATTACTGTTCATCACTGTTCTGGAACATCTTCATCACTGTTATGGTACATCTGGTCCAAGGGGTCATGATGGCAATTTGAGAGTATCCAACAAATTTTTAATTTGTCAAGCTGTTGAAAAAATTACTTTATGTGCTATGTAAGAATGGAAAAAAAAAATTGAAAATATACAAACAATGGTTAAGAAACATGTTTCTGAGTGTCGAGAAAACCTAACAAGAAGAATCCCCGACTGACAGTTATCTTCACAGTTCAGAACATACTCTGTGCTTGATTTTCATCTCTCTCTCTGGCTTTTCTTCGCAAATGAAGATTCAGGAAGGACTCATCCTGCACTTTCTGCAAGTGTGCTAATGACTAAAAAGGCCAATCCGAGATAAACAAGTCCAGTTGCAGAAAGCACAACAGAAGGTCTCCTTGGGTGATGTTTCCAGGTTGTGATTCTTTCTGCATTGTTGTTTCTCTTCAAGACTTATTCGGCGTGAGTTCTCAAATAAGGCTGCAGCATTGTGGATAGTGCGTCTCCATGCCTCCCAATGTGAGGCCAGGGCCGACCATTGTTGGTGATCAGTTTGGCTGAGGCTGAGATGTTGTTTCAGGGAGTCCTTTTATCACTTTCTTGGAGTGCCCCTCTTACGCTGACCTGTGGTGAGTTCACCATACAGTACTATTTTTGGGAGGCGATGGTCCTCCATCCTAGAAAGAACAGCATTTACAGAAAATAATATTTCTGCACAGAAACATTTTTTTTCTGCTCAGAAAGTGCTGCTTCCTATTATAGAAAATGCTGTTTTCTGTGCAAATCAACCATGTGCGAATTTTGCATCAAATAAGTCCCAAATTGTGAATAGGTGTCAAAAATTATGTGGTTTTCAAAGGCTTTCTCACAGTGGGAATAAAATTGAAAAAATTACTCATTGGCTCCTTCAAGAAGAAAATTAGTGAAGAATTATCTCTCTAGCACTGTGCTTGTCTTTCATGAGTTTGCTGGTACTCTTTCTTTTAAATAACAAACAAGTTAAATAAGTGGAACTCTATTTATGCAACTGTGAACTGAATTGGTTTCTGCTGTTCCAGAGACTAGGAACATTATCATACCAGCTTCATGTCTCACAATGATCATGCTATTAAAGGAAAAGGGAATACACTGTTTGTAAAATATTTATTATCATACCTCTTTTCATTTGTGTGACTGTGTCCTCTGGCAACTCACTGGTGCAGTAGGTCCCTTCGCTTCAGTTCTGGGACGAATGCAGTCACGTGGCATGAGGGGGCCAGGTTCTCCTTCTCTCCCCCACACTATTTCAAAGCAGGCTGACTCTGTGCTGCTTTAAATATCGAGGGGAGGTAGGAGAGAGGGGGCGAATCAGGCCCTCTCACACCACGTGACTGCAGTCATCCTGGAACTAAAGCAAAGGGACCTATTGAACCAGGGGCAGCAGAGGAACAATAGTGATATTGGCAGATTTTGGTGGGTTTTCCCCATCAATTGAGAGGAGCTCAACAGTAATAACTAAACTGCAAAGCCATAACAGGATGGCCACAGTGTTGTCTGATAAGTACTGTCCAAATTCTATTACTAGCTATACCCAGTGTAACATACACCGTTATCTACATACATAAAACGCTTTGGTATGTTTCCATTCCCACTCTACTGATTGGCCACTTAGGAAAAATGTCAAGAGTATGATCATTTCACACATTAATATATACCTTCTCAATTCAACTATAATGGCTAGTTTCATGCCAAAAGCCCCTCCACCACTGCCATGCAACCTTACAGAAACACAGACACACACAACATGCTGGACACACACACACACACCATTCGTGCCAGGACACAAGGGCCCCTTTGCCACCATGGAACTGTGTGTACACACACACACCATGCTACACACACACCATGCTACACACACACCTTGTGTGCCAGGACATGAGAGCCCCTCTGCCACTGCCATGCAACTGAACATACATGCACATACCATGCTACATACTCACCATGTGCACCAGGACATGAGAGCCCCTTTGCTGCCACCATGCAACCACGTGTACAAACACACACCACCCTACACACACACTGACTAGATTTTCAGACAACACTGTTATAGTGTTACTATTCCACTATATTTGCTATGGCTGCCTCCTGTTGAATCCTGGGATTTGCAGTTTAGGGAAGGGCATTTGCAACTCTCAGCCAGAGAGCTCTTAGGCCTCACTAAATGACAAACCCCAGAATTCCACAGCAAGAAGCAAGAGCAGTTAAAGTGGAATAGTAACACTATAACAGTGTAGTCTGAAAATCTCCAACACACACACACACAAATCATGCCAGGATGCAAGAGTCTCTTTGCCACTGCCATGCAACTGTGCATACATGTCCACACACCACACTGCACATACACACACACCATGCATGCCAAGACATGAGAGCCTCTTGCTGCTGCCATGCAGTCACACAAACAGACAAACACCCCATGCTACACACACGCCATGCACACCATATGCACCAGGATGTAAGATCCCCTCCACCATTGCCACACTACACATACACCCCCCATGCTACACACACCAATGCCACACACATACATCCCCATTCTACACACATGTGTGCACATGCTGGGACATGAGAGCCCCTCCACTGCCATGTTTAGAAAAGACTTGAAGCTTTTCATATGTTTCTGCCTCCACTTTACTGATTGGCTGCCCAACAGAAAGCTTTGATTGGTTGGGAATTTTCCTATTGTCAGGGTCCAGGGTGTCAGCAGCAGGGTCTAGGAGCAGAGACAATGGGGGCAGATCAGGAACAGAAGAGACAGAATCCAAAGTCCAGGCAGGGTCAAAGATAAGCAAAAGTCCAAAAACAGTCCAAGGTCAGAGCACATACCACATATCTAGGGCCAGGGCCCAAGAGCAAGACCCAGCTACAGACAGCACAAAAAACTATGCTGTGGTGACCAAGATGGAGGGCCAAATGCTGCCCTTAAATAGCAGCTCCCCTGGCTGCTTCAGGTGTGCTGCATGTTTGCAGCCAGCTGAGTCTAATAGCATGGCCCTTGTTCTTCCAAGACTCCCACAGCCAGGGCCTGAGTCTGCAAAGAGGCTGTGCCAGCTGCTGCAGCCAGGGGGGCTAGTCCTGCAAGGAGAGGCAGATCCTGACACCGAAGCAGCCAATCAGCACACTGAAAACAGCAACATACCCAAGAGAATTATATAGAGAGATACCACTGAAATTCCACTGACAGCCTCATGTGATAAAGTTCTAGGATTTGGAGCAAAGGCTTCAAACTCCAGAGAAAGGGATTCCACCTAAACATTAGGAAGAACTTCCTGATGGTAAGAGCTGTCTGATACTAGAATACACTGCCTCTGAGTGTGGTGGAGTCTCCTTTGGAGGTTTTTAAATAGAGGCTGGATGGTCATCTGTCTGGAGTGCTTTCACTGTGTATTCCTACAAGGTAGGGTGTTGGACTGGATGGCCCTAGTGATCTCTTCCAACTCTGTGGTTCTATCAAATACAGATATTGCACCATGGCAAAAAATGTACAACCACATGTGTAAAGGAATTTGTTATTAATTGCTGTCAAGTCAACTTTGACTTATGGTAACATCTAAGTCATCCTAATATCAACAGCCTTGTTCAGGTCTTGCAGACACAGGACCATGGCTTCCTTGATTGAGTCTGTTCACCCATACTCCAGCCTTCCTCTTTTCCTACTGCTTTTTACCTTGCCAAGCATTATAATCTTTTCTAATGAGTCATGTCTTCTCATGAGATATCCAATATATGACAGTCTCAGTTTAGTCTTCTTACATGTTCATAAAATACCACAAGGATGCCACCCTTGGTTTGTTTCATTGTAGACCTGTGCAGATTTCTGTAAGGGATTTTCTAGTCCAGATGAGATACATGGTGTATTGAACAGAAAGGACAAAATCCTGATGGCGTCATATACCTGTGTAAGTTCCCTTACCCTTGTGGCTGCATTTTTTTTGTTGATTTTAACAGAGTACTTTAACAACTTCACAAGAGTCCAAATCCTATTGTGAGCCTTGAGTAGAGTCACTTAATTACTTGGATTGATCTACCTCTTGCCTCACCATTCAACAATTGATTCACAGGGTCTGCTGTAGTTGGGACTAACCAACAAGATTTCATTCTTGGATGGTACATAACTATTTTTTAGTGCCTCCATTGTATTGCTTGAGACACTGGCATTGAAGAACTGCCACTGTGTTCTGCATTGCACAATGGATCAACAAACAGGTACATTAGCAGATCCACAATCTTCTCTCTCTATATAATTCCCTTGGGTATGTTGCCATTCTCAGTGTGCTGACTGACTGCTTAGGTGTCAGGATCTGCCTTTCCTTGCAGGACTAGGCCCCTGCTGCAGCAGCTGGGACAGCCTCTTTGCAGACTCAGGACTTGGCTGTAGGAGTCTTGGAAGAACCAGGGCTAAGCTATCAGATGCACTTGGCTGCAATCATGCAGCACACCTGAAGCAGCCAGGGATCTGCTATTTAAGAGCAGCATTCAGGCCTCAGTTGGTCTTCTGTGCTGTCTGTAGCTGCTCCTTGCATTTGGGGACTTCTGTGCTGTCTGTAATTGTTCCTTGGGCCTTCTTTGCTATCTGTAGCTGTTTGTGCATGGTGGCAGCAGAGGGGCTCTTATGTCCTGGTGTGCATGGTGTTTGTATGTGTGTATGTACAGTTGCATGGTAGCAGAGGGGCTTTCATGTTTTGGCCTGTGTGCGTGTGTGTGTGTAGCATGGTGTGTGTGTATGTGTAGTTGCATGGCAGTGGCGGAGGGGTTCTTTTGTCCTGGCATTTATGGTGTGTGTGTAGTGTGGTCTGCATGTATATGTGCAGTTCCATGGCGGTGGAGGGGCTCTTGCGTCCTGGCACATGTGGTGTGTGTCTGTGTGTATAAGCGGTTGCATGGCGGCAGTGGCAGTGGAGCTCTCGGCATGAAACTAGCCATTATATTTGATTTGAAAGGTTATATAGTAATGCATCAAATGTTTGTACTCTTGACTTGTTTTCTAAGTGGTTAATCGGCAGAGGGGGAATACAAACATACCAAAGCATTTTGTATATATAGCTAATGGTGTATGTTACACCAGGTATAGCTAGTCATTATACGATATTGGTACACTATGGCTCCCCTATCTGTAGGGCCCGTATCTGCAGCCTCACGTACCCACATCTGATGAAAAAGGGTATCTCTAGACATCTTCTAGTTCCTCCAGCATGACTCTATGGTATGCTTGTTGACCATAGTCATGCTGGGGATCTAGTAGATGCCTAGAGAGGTGTTTTCTCTCTAGGTATCTTCTAGGTTCTCCAGTGCAACTCTATGATATTCTTGGGCCAGAATAGAGCTTGCTATTATCTGTGGTTTCTAGTATCCACAGTAAGTCCAGGAATGTATCCCCTGTTTTTACGGTGGGGGGGGTTGTACTGTATTCAGCAAATGGATAGTATAATACCACTACATTTATTTAATTTATACACCTCCTTTCTCCCAGGATGAGACTCAAGCTGACTTACAATACAGTAGGATCCCCGTATCCACTGATTCATTATCCACTGATTCAATTATCCATAGGACACAAAACAGTACTCCTACCATAGAGTCTTCCTAGAAATTGTGTCCTCTTTAGCCACTTTCCAGGTCCTCCAAGGCAACTCTATGGTATTTTTAACTGGAAGTCCCATATTTTCAATGGTGTTTGCTATTGTCCATGGTTTTCTGTATCCATGGGGGGGGGTGGGCAGAACCAATTCCCAGGAAATATGGGAGTCCTACTGTAATTTCAAACAAGGTTCAGTTCAAATCTTTATTTTACAAAAGTTAAAAAAGAATTAAACAACAGTATTATTTTCAAAACAGTTAATGCAGTTAAAACACATTTAAAACAGAGTGACCAATAAAAGATAAAAACAGCACAACACTTCACACATGCTGCCGCTCCATCATTTAAATCTCAAAGACCTTCCTGAATAAAAAAGGTTTTCACATGAAGATAGGTTTACACTGTGCAAGCAGGGTGTAGGATCTGGTGTAGGGCCTGGTAGAGAGAAGATTGAAGGGTGACACCTGAGGAGGGTACAGGTTTGTTCTCTGCTGCCCCAGAAGGTAGGACCAGGTCTAATGGTTTTAAGTTACAGGAGGGTAGATTTCAATTGAATGCTAGAAGGGATCCCTGGTGGCGCAGTGGTTAAATGGCAGTACTGCTGCCACAACATTGCAAGTTCAATCCCACAGGGCTCTCCAAGATTCACTCATCCTTTCATAGGTCGGTAAAATGAGTACCCAGTTTGTGGGGACAATTAGCTAACACACATTGTAAACCGCTTACAGAGTGCCTAGTGTGCTATAAAGCGGTGTAGATGTTGCTTAACAATTTGTAAGCTGCTCTGAGAGCCTTTGTGGCTGAAGAGTGGGGTAGAAACACCTAAACAAACAAACAAGGATGTTTCTGATGGTAAGAGAGGTTTGGAAATGGAACCAATGGCCTACAGAGATGGGGGAGTATCTTTTTCTGGACCTAAAAGAGGGTGGACAGCTACCTGTTGGGGATGCTGTAGCTGAGTTTCCTGTATTGAGCAGGGTGTTGGACTTGATGGTCCGTGAAGCCCCTTCCAATTCCCATTTTCAATGAGCCATGGCCTCATTGAAAACAACTCAGATATCTCATTTGGATCATTACAGTTCTGGGGATTCTGATTCTGACATTATTTTGTACCCAGTTTTTGAACCGAAATTGATGTTATCCTCTAGTGGCAAGAGTTACTTTTGTTGTGGGGTTTATCCTCCTCTCAGCCTTTGCTACTCCCCCAAATGACTGAGAGAAATATAATTATGAAACAATATAAGAATGGCAAGGTGTCATTGAGGCAGTATTTTCTGTCAAGGACCACCTTATCCGGGAGAATGCTAAGTTGTCTAAAGCAAAGCAAACAAAGACCAGATGTCTGTCTTTGAAAAGCACTCTGGGGAAAAGAGAAGATTTATGTTACTTTTTCCCTTCCTATTTGTATGAAAGCACTTGTAACTCTTAAGAATCCAGGATCTGCTTTTCACATGAAGCTTGTCCAAAAAGAAATCTCTTGATCTTTCCATTTTAAGTTTATTAAATTTAACTAAAGCTTGGAAAAATCACTTTTATTCAACTATGAGTCTCAGGATACTGGCTGTGCTGGGCAAAGGATTCTGGGGGAAAACAGGTTACTTTCACACTACACAATTACAGCACTTTGATAGTACCTGATCTGCCATGGCAGCATCCTATGCATTCCTGGGATTTGTAGTAGCACCTTTGCTGTAGTGCCTTCACCAAACTAGAAATCCTGGGAATCTGTTGGCTGCAGCTGTGGTAGTGGTGTCAAAGTGATAGAACTGTATAACTGTTCCTCCAATAAAGAACAATGTGATTGAGTTCCAAATTAAGCCCAACTGAAGATGTTCTCTACTGATCATCATTTGTACTTAGGGAGTAACAAATTGCTATCTCTTTTTGCTTCTGTAGACTTTATTATAATCCTTAAGAAAGAGGCACTGTCTGCCTTTATTTAGACAAACTACACTTACTCCTTCTAATAGCAAACTTGTGGAGTGAGTGCCACCACAATTGTAGTCAAGATTAACACATTGAGAAACAAGCACAGAATTGTTGGTCTGGGCCCAGTGTGGGCAACTGTGGATGGATAGGGGGCCATATTGGCCACGAAGGAAACCCTAGAGGGGCTACGCTTACTCCCGCAAATCAATCTCTCTCTCTCTCTCTCTCTCTCTCTCTCTCTCTCTCTCTCTCTCTCTCTCGTATGTTTCCTTTCCCAGTGTGCTGATTGGCCGCTTGCCCAACCAACTCCCTCCCTCAGCCAGTCACCACCCACGTGCAAATTCCCTCTCCACCTCACAGTCCACTCCTGCCACTCAATCTGCATCTACACCCCCAGCCTCACAAGGGCTCTTCCCTCCTCTCATTTTCCCAGCCACTTGCCACTCTCATGCAAAACAATGCAATATTTTTTTCCTAAAATAATAGCATGTAGCTGAACTGTGTTTCAAATCTACTATAACGACGTATGTTATGCTGGGTCAGTTAGTAATAATGATAATAGCCCCCAATGCCTCTAGGGGGCATGGGTGGTTTTCACAGTGTTTTGGGTTCCGAAAAAAGGTGTCTCCTGGGTCTAAATTGGCCCAGGACCAAAATGTAGTGGCAATGCACCCATGTCACCTAAGGGGGCAAAATTTCTTTTTGAAAAATCTTGCATTTTTTTTACCCTCTTGGGAACCCAGGGGTCCTCCAAATATGGTGAAAATGCCTTTCCCATCCCCCTAGAGTGCATTTGGGGGCATTCTGCCAACCCAAATGGCCCCGAGGGTTATGTGCGGCCCACAGGCCACACATTGCCCACCTCTGTTCTGAGTACTGGGGGACCTGGTTCAAATCCTGCCTCTGCCATGAAGCTCACTGGATGGATTTAGTCCTGCCATTATCCCACAGCCTAATTTTTTGGTGGATTTCTTGTCTGTGTTTCAGTACATCTGTTTAATAGTTGCATTTGTGAACTGCCCTTCTTCCAACATGGAGCATACCTGGTATTCCTTCCACTCCTTTGTTTTCTCACCATCCCTGTGAAGTAGGACAGGCTGAGAGAGAAAGGGCTAGGAGCTGAATCATTCAAGTCCATGTCCAGCAGTCTAACCACTGCACAACATGTCCCTTCCTGTCAAAATAAACCGGGCAGAGGAAGAACATCATCCTGTAGGTTAAATCCAGTTTAACCTACAGGATTAAATCCAGTTTAACCTACAGGTTAAACTTTGGAAAGACTGCAAACAATTTTCTTTGTTTGGAATCGGAGAGGGGACTGAGTTCAATGGTATTAAATTTAACCGCCCCCTGTCAGTATTGTGGAGTGTATGTGGGGCAGCTTGAGTGGACTTTGTGGGGGTTGGCAGGGGGTGGGAATTTTCCCTAAATTCCTAGGGGGCACACATGGCCTATGTACTGTAGTTTGCCTGTGTCTAACTTATATAATATATAATTCTTTTACATTCAGGTACAGGACCAAAAGCCTTCATGGTTGTGTAGTATAAATCTATACACAGGTACTCATAGTTACATGATGGCTGTGCTGTACCTCCCTTCAGATGAATATGGACATTGTGCAACCAATTGTGTGTCTGCCAGTATACCTGCTTACTGTCCTATGGGGGCAATGGCTGTTTCTACAATTCCAGTGATGCACTGAAGGCACTAATGAAGAGTTGTGAGTGAACCAAGAATGTGTGACAGTATGGCTGGATCATGCAACAGGCTAATCCCTGTTAGTGTAGACACAGGGGGAGAGAAGAGGCAGGCATGGCTCCATCATGCCTGGGCTCAGAAGCAGATGAAAGGCCTTCCCTCCATCCCAACTGCCACCACCCTGGCCACAGAAGGAGAGAAGGAGGCAGATGTACTGGACTTCATCCCCTCCCAAACTGCCATCCCCTTTTCCTTTGGTGTCATGTCTTAATTAGATTGTAAGCCTGAGGACAAGGAACTGTTTTGTTGTTCTTTTATTTGTAAAGTGACATGTACGGTGATGGCACCTATGTATATAAAACTCTTGGGTATGTTGCCTTTCCCAGTGTGCTGATTAGCTGCTTAGGAAACACACCCAACCAATCACCACCCAAATGTAAATTCTGTCTCCACCTCACAATCTACTCCTGCCACTCAATCTGTGGCCCAGATTGAGACTCAGACAGTAAACTGGAGGTGGCCGCGGCAGCAGGCCACCTGCGACAGGACCCATGCAGTCAACTGGCAGCAGCAGAGCCACAGAGCAAGTCACCCTCAGCAATTCAGGAGAAAGTGTGGAACACTGAGAAGGGGGTGGAATTTAAAAATCTACCATCCTACCTTGCAGGCTTGTTGTGAGCTGTACTGGGTGTTTTGGGGGAGATTTTTTAATGCCATATGTTACGCTGGGTACAGCTAGTTATATAAAATGAATGAAATTTAGTCAAGGGTTGAACAGTGAGTCTATACATAGTTAAATCCAATTGATTCAATGGCTCTACTCTAGCTGGAACTATAATAGGATCTGGACCCATATGGAAGAGTTGCACCTGTGGAATCTGCTTATACAACCATGAACTGAATATATTCATTGCATAAGAGCCAAAAAAAAAAAAAAGTCCAACCACATATGTAAGGGAACGTACACAGGTCTGTGATACCAACAAGATTCAGGCCTATCTCCTAACTCTTTGGCATGACGTTATTTAAGGATATCCATGTACGTGTTTTTCATTTTGTTCCCGGAGAAAAACCTTATTTTTATTTTATAAAACCCTAAAATATAACATACGTGGGGGGTTTTTGTGGTAGCAGAATAATTACAAGTTTTACATTTCTACAGCTCCTCCGTCTTTCCCTGGAGCTGAAGGACCACAAGGACTTATTAGCAAGATCCGTTTTTTGCCATGGAGAGTGGCACTATTTTTATCAATTGAAAATAGTTTCACTGTGTGTCTCTCCACTATTTTAAGGGACCTTTCAAAGTTGACATCAGCCTATCCCGTCCTTTTTGGATTAATTTCCTGATGTTCGTGGAAACAGCAGCTTCACAGCTCTGATTATTGTACATCTCTTCTCCTAGTAATGGCTGCTCAGATCTGAATAGGTCTTGTCAAAAAGAACCCTTAGTAGCCTTAATCTTTTTTTAAAGTACAGTTTCTTTAAAGAGTGACTGCGGCTTATTTTAAACTCTCCCTTTCTCAGACATAAAAATTACACAAAGTAAAGGTTGGAGTGATACTTTGCCATGCTTAGAGTAAACCTGTTGACATCAGTGGGGTACATTAGTCAGCCTCATATTTATTTAGACTTCAGCCCCTTTTATTTCAGTGGGCCAAATCCAGGGATGACCAATATTTGGACCTAACTCTATGGATTTAGCCCTTTTTGGGGTGTGTTTGTTTGCTTCCCTTGTTGAAAACTTTGTGGTAGGTGCCTACACCAATGCAGAGGTTGGCTGTAAATTCTGACAGACAGGTACTCCTTTTGGTGATCTCCATGAGCCATGGTTCAAAGGAGAGTCCAAAACTGCAGGCAGCTGTGTTGGTTAATCTCTCCCTTCCTCCTTGCCTCTTGCTATTCCATGTGTACATTAAAAAGGAGTGGGGAGGAGGAGGAGGAGGAAATAATGGTGTGGTCCAAGACAAAAGAAGGGCCTAAATACCTTAAAGGCATCAGATCCCATCTGGCTTTGGAAGCTAAACAGGGTCAGCCTTGTTTAGGACTTGGATGGGAGACTACCAACAAATACCAGGTGCTTTGGCTCTATTTCAGAGAAGGGAACTGGTAAACTATCTCTGAGTATTCCTTGCCTAAGAAAACCCAATGAAAGGTATGGGGTTGCCATAAGTGGGCAGGCTACTTGAAAGCATATATACACACACCCTGACAAAAGAAAAAAAACTAATTGCTTCCTTCAAAAATAAAATTAGCAAAGAATCCCTACGCATATGTAGACTGTATTTTCCACCCGTTTCAAAGGTTCTCAGCCACAGTTTCAAGATAATAATAATAAAATTTATTTATACCCCGCCCCTCTGTTAAAACAATCGGGGCGGCTTACAAAATTTAAAATACAATACAAATAAAATCCCTAAACACCCCCACTCCCACCCTCCCCCATAAAAAAAAATTAAACAAATATAAATTAAAAACAACTAATCTAAAATCACATTTAAAACTATAAATACAATAAAATATAATAAATGGCCAGCAGGCTAGAAGAGGCCAGGATCCCCTGAGGCCGGGATCTAATTAGGAAAGGCCTGCCGAAAGAGATCCGTCTTTAGTGCTTTTTAAAAGCCACTCAGGCTTGTTATCTGACGGATCTCATTCGGCAGATCATTCCACAATTTGGGGGCGATTACCGAAAAGGCCCTCTGGAAGGTTGCAGACAGCCTAGATTTTTGTGGCTGAAGCAAATTCCTCCCAGAGGACCGGAGTGCGCGGGGAGGATTGTATGGGAGGAGGCGGTTCCGGAGATAAGTTGGACCCAAGCCATTTAGGGCTTTAAAGGTAATAACCAACACCTTATACTGGGCCCGGAAACTGATAGGCAGCCAGTGGAGAGATCTTAACACTGGAGTTATATGGTCTCTCCGAGATGTTCCCGAGACCACTCTGGCTGCCATATTTTGTACCAACTGAAGTTTCCGGACCAAGCATGAGGGCAGCCCCATGTAGAGCGCATTGCAGAAATCTAGACGGGAGGTTACCAGCGCGTGCACCACAGTCTTGAGGTCCCTTACTTCCAGGAAATGGCGCAGCTGGCGTATCAGCCGAAGCTGATAACAGGCGCTCCTGACTGTCGCATTCACCTGACTCGTCATCTGAAGCGATGAATCAAGGAGCACCCCCAGACTGCGAACACAGTCCTTAACGGAGAGCGTGACCCCGTCCAGGACTGGAGGTTGCAACCCAACTCCTGGTTTGGGGGCCGCTAACAAATAAGCTGTTAGTCATAAAACTAGAATTTGTTAAAAAAAAAAGTTTTCTTTTTGTCAAAAGTAAGTAACATTTCTGGTTTGGGTTTTTTGTTTTGTTTTTTGAAAAAATAAATAAAACTGAATGTTTTCCATTCAGTAGCATGTGGCACAATGTAAGTCAGTGCATGTATCATATGGTATTCTTCATCCAACATTTAGTGAGACCACTCTTAACTAGAAAAGTAACTTAAACATTTTAGTTAACACCACAAAAGAAATGAATATACCTCTTGTTAAGTTGCAGTCATAATATAATATTCTTGTTCTTCCATTGTTGAGCAAAGGAATTAACTGCAAGTAATTAGTTATCTGCAAAGGATGAAAACGTTATATTTTCGATTATGGCTGCCAGAATTCTGTCAGCATGACTGGACATTATAGTCCACAAAAGTAATGATTCCAAGCAACCGTTTTCTTCTGCCAATCCTTTGTCCATATCAGAAATCCTGGCTCTTTTAAGTGCCTTTATCCTATTTGAAGATGACCATTTATTGTGCTCCTTGTGGCTGAGATATGATTACTATATGCATCAATGTAAGAATGTGTCATTAAGCAACTTTTGTTCTGGGCCCTATGGCTTTGTGCCTATGCCTGAGAATCTCAAAATGTGACCTCCAATGCTTTCATCCAGAAGCTCCTCTATCTTGATGCTCACTTGGTAGTCGATAGCAAACAAAGCATGCTTACCGTCCTGAATGTGACTCAGCAAGTGCCCGGGGAAGCAGGTGGTTGGCGTATGGGAGCTGTAGGGTCGTCAGTCCAGTCCGGGGCAGTTGTGAGTTATCTGAGCACAGTGAAGGGAGAAGCATGAAGGTAGTTGATAGCTGGTCCAGTAGTTGTTTCAGGAATTCAGAATTCCAGACACACGAGCCAGCAAGGAGTAAACAGAGTAGTCCAAAACATAGCCAGTCCAGGGCCATGAAAAACATGAACATGAAAGGGTACTGCCAATCAACCAGATAAAACAATTGTCAGCACTAAGGCTGAGAGAGAACAGCCATGATAATTATGGGCAGCTCCTTCAAATCTGCAGGTGCCTGATTAGTGCCTAATTAGGCCAGAGTCTATTACTTAACCCACACTGGGCTTGATGTTTCTCCCTCTGTCACTCAAAAAAGGATGGGAGCATGTCATTTCCAGTGTCTGCATCCTCTACCAACTTCTGCAGGGTCTCCTGTTTCCCTTGCCCCCATTTCCTCAGACTTAGAGAGAGTTCCACGATCAGAAACTGCAGCTTCATGGCAATCTGCCTCCTCCTCCTCCTCTTCTGAATCATCCAGGGGGTGAGTTATGACACATACCTGGAGGCTCAGGTGAGACAAACATCTCAGTCCAGCCAACATCCTTCTTTCACGAGCTTTTGTAATTTGTAGCCAATTAGTTCTAGGCTCTGAGCCATACAGTGGACCATCTTGCTTGTCTTTCTCAGAACTTTCTGCAGCAGGAGCAACCTTTGTAGCTGGCCTCAATCACTTCCCCATTCTCACAGGCCAAGTGGAGATGAGCCAGAGAAATAAGAAGAGACCATGCTCACAGCTAGATGTCACTTTCACTAGCAACTACATTCTGTTTCATTTGCATGTTACCTTGCAATTATTTTTTTTTAAAGAAATGACTCATTCCATGTGTCATTTTGATTAGTCACTATTAGAGAAAGTTTAGAAAGTATTACATATACAAAGAACAGTTCTGTGGAGACATCGTTTTGTCTCCTGGAGGGCCACATTTCCTTTAGAGAAAATTATTGGGGGCTATTTCACAGTGGCAGGTGGAGCCAAAACAAAGTACAAACAAAAGTGGGTTGGGTTAAAACATATCCAAACATTCTCTCCCATTTCCTCCAATAGACACATGGTTCTTTCAAAATATACACTTAAAACTCTATGCTTTCACTTTAACTGCCATGGCTACCCCTTATGGGATCTTGGGCTTGTAGTTTGATGAGGCACAAGTACCCTTCCCTAAACTGTAGATCCCAGGATCCCATAGGTTGGTGTTATACACTGGCAGCACCTCCCTGGCTTGGGGGGCCTGCTGGGTCAGGAGTATGAAGCTGGCAACATAATCATGCACCAGTCCAGGACTGGAAGTAGGCTACTTCATTAAGAACAGCAGATAGAAAAGCAAAAAGGCATTTTGCTTAATCAATAAGGAAAGGCAAAAACACAGAAAATACACACCCACGCTTCAGAGCTGCATGCACTGAAAAGGCTGTGGCCACGGGCTGCTCCAACCTTATATGGGTTAACCTCTCCCAAGCAGTGTGACTGAGAAACAAAACTTAGCCAATTAACAAGGAAAAAATTTCCCATGGCAATTATTCATGCTAGGTGATATAAGATCAAAACAGCCTTACCTCGTGGAATGACATGCTGGCTAGCTCCTGCTGTGAGTAGAAACCTCTCCTTGACCCATTCTTTCAAGAAAACAGCCTAGATGCATCCTGAACCAATCTTTAGTGCTAGGCCCTGCATGTGGGGCCTAACAGTTGGAACCTTGGCAGTTAAAGTAGAATCATAGTGCTATATAACTTCGGTAGTGTGAAAGGTTCCACGCACAACACACTCTTTTTTACATGACTTATATGTCTGTGGGACCTTCACATATCTTGAAAATTTAAAAAGAAACAACAGAAAAATGGAAAGAATTCCATTTCTGGTTTTGAAAAATTAATTCTCAAAATGTTAAATAGTGCAGGTGGGCCCTGCAACTTATTTAAAAAGGTGAATTGCTTCTCCTGGGAGCTTTGAGGAGAGGCAATTCATGTGTCTTTCAGGATACATGTTTATAATATGGCCAGAATCCTATAGGTGTGTTACACCTGTGTAAACTCCCTTACACACATGGTTGGATTTTTTTGGCTCTTGTGCAACAGACGTATTCTGTTCATGGTTGCATAAGTGGAGTTCCACATACATAGCTATTTCACCCTGGCCTAAATCCTAATGATTGGAGATTATCCCACCAGCCTCATTTCTCGCAGCAATCACATTACTGAAGCAAATGGGAATGTACTGGTATTGAAGCCAAAACTATTGCCCCTCCTCTTCAGTTGCATGAGTATTCTGCAATTGTTCTCCTTTGGCAATTTCCATTCTATTGTACCAGCTCCATAACCCCACCACTCCATGCATGCATGCCTTTCTTTCTCTTTTCCTTTCCTTTTTTGCTGTTGCCATGATTGTATAATTATGGGGAAATAATTTTAAAAATATTTTTATGTTATTGTTTCCCTGTAAGTATGCAAGCATAGCCAAAAGAAAAAGAAAGAAATAAAGAAAGAACGGCATGGAGAAAAAACAACTTTTTCTCGGCTTGGAATGGTGAGGTAAAGAAGGGAGAGAGGAGGAGAGGCAGTCACGTGCCCCCCTCATGCCATGTGACTTCTGTCATGTCGCTACTGCCGTGGAAGTCCATAGCAGCAATAGTGGGAGCTATTGATGGGTTTTCCCCATCAATGATAACATGTGCTAGAGAAGCAGATGAACAGCAAGACAGCAACGGGATAGAGATGATGACATGCAATAAGTAAGGGCCACATCTGCTACTATCTTGCTGTAATTCTGGAATATGAGACTCCTAAGATAATGCCCTTAGTCTCAATTTCTGTAGAGCCACTGAATCAACTGGATTTACCTACTGTTGAGTCCTCAGTCAACAGTTGATTCAGCAGGTCTATTCTGGTTGGAACTAATTCCAGCTGTGTAGTGTTACATTCTTGGATGGTGCATAATGATCTCTCAGTGTCTTCAATGTACCACTTGATTCACTGCCTGCCCTATTGCACAATGGGACAAGAAGCAGCCACAGTGGCAGATGTATACTTGGTTACACAATGTAGCTACCCAGCAAAATAATGGTGTAAGACAACTATAGATTTACACTATGTGTGCCTGAATAGGATCCTGGCCATTTTATATATTTTAAAAATATTTTTTATTGATTTGATTTTCAGTAACAAGGAACAATATGCAATAGAACAATACAACAGAAGCAGCAGGAATACAAGCAATGGGTAGTGACCAGCAAAAAAAGTCTTGAAATAGACAATAGAATAGAAAAACAGAAAATAGAAAATGGGCAAAACAGAAAGAAAAGCCATTCTATTTTGTTTAAAATGTTTATATGAATGCATTTTTGTTTTTTGTTTTTTAAATTTCTGAGAAAGATGTTGCAATATTTCAAGAAGTTCAAAATCAGGTGGATCACAAAGGCCTGATATCTAGATATCTGTCTGAGGTGTGGAGATCAGATTATTTTGTTTTGTAATTTGTCAAGTTTGAATTCCCTAAGCATCCCTCCTTTAATTGTGCCATAAAGCTTAACAGCTTCCCGATAATTGGAACGCTATTTATCATGGTTTGTTCAACTAGCATCCCTTTAAGATCAAATGGATTTCTGTGCCTCAGAGGATCAGATCAGTATTTTCTGAATGTTCAGATTGTAACTCCATGTTTGGGCTACCTTCCTTTGGGTGAAAAAAATATTTGTTGCAATGTTATTGCTTTTCCCTGAATCTCATCCCCAGCTTCATCCCATCAATTGTTTGTAGCATGTTGCAAAATTTCCTTACTGTGTTGAAATTTGTATGCAGATTCCCCCCCCCATGTACACATTATTGTATATACATTGTTGTATATATGTGGTGCTTATGTTTAAACTGTATCTGTGTATTTTTAGCTTTTCACATTTTTAAAAAATATTTCCCCCAAATACCCTACAAGCATTGCAAAGATGTGAATTTCTGAGGGCATTTTGTTTCAAAAGAATACAGTGGAGGTGTGAAATGGATATTTTTGTTGCAAACCTCAACTCCAAGGAAAATTTTTCCCCATCTCTACTTTTTTGCTTTCATCCAACTTTTGCATTCCATGAAGGTGACATTTTTGAGTTAAAGGAAAACCATTGCCATGGTGCTGTTGCTTTGCATTCTTAGCCTCATGTGCATCATGTAGAATTGGTTGTAATTGCATCCTTTTGACTTTTTTGCAACACTTTGATAAGTAAAGGAAATTATTCTCTCCAGAATTTGTAATACGTTTTCCAGCAGAGAAAGAGATTGGATCTGTTGTCAGAGAATTAGGTATCTTTAGAGATAATGGCATAAATATATCAGGGTGGCAATGGATAATGTTTTATTTTTCTAATTTATGAATGTAATAATGCAAATAGAATGAGTACTCATGACGTGCCAGTTTTAACAAACATGGAAATTCAGCAATTACCATAAAATTGGTAATTATCTACACCATGGATAAATTGTCATAACAGCTACTATGTGAAGCAGTCTCGGAAACAAAGGTTTTAGAAAAGCAACCAAGTCTTAATACAAAAGAGGAGAGTTGTAAATGAGCAATATATCTGAGGAATATTCGGGAAAGAAAACTGATTTTTTTCTAAGGGCTTGTCTACATGTGGGGCAAAATGTCCAAATAGAGTCTTGTCCCTCATGTCTCCACATTCACCCCAAAGCCCTGCACGGAATTTATTCTCCACAGGGACGTTTACTGTCCCTGTGGATATTTGTCTGCTGCTGCCACCACTTTCACACAACCATTTTAAAGCTCAAGGGGAAAGTTCCTGGTCAAAGGGCGAGGTTTTCTCGCTTCCCCTGGCTCATCAGTGCTGCTTCCCCTAGCTCATCAGTGCTCTCCACTTGCCCATTGCTTGCTTCAAATGCCTCTGTCACTTTCTTCAAGTGTCTCTTCCTTCTGCCTGCTCTCTGCTCACCCGTCACTTGCTTCAAGTGCCTTTTCCTGTAACGGGCAAGCAGGAGAGTGGGTAGAGGCAGTGCTGTCGAGCCAGGGGAAGGGAGAAAACCTCTCCATTCAGCCAGGAACTTGCTTCCTAAGCTTTAAAATGGTCATGGCAATGGCGGTTGTGATGGCAGTGGATGAAAATGTGGAGAAAATCCCGAATCCTGAAACTCCACATCAAGGTAAAATATCCTGTAATGCCCCGAATCTGGGCCATGCATCATGTGGCCTGATCACCCCAGATTTGGGGGAAAGGACATATGTCGTGTGGCATGATTGCTGCAGATTCATGGGAATTTGCAGGGGGATTTGGGATTTTTAATAGTGTAGAGAAGCCCTAAGACTTGCCAAAAAAAAAAAAAAAATCAGAGTGATACATAGTAGCATCAAGCTGAAAACTCCTCATAGGGTTTTTTGTTTATATTTCTTTCAATGATGAAATACATACTTTTGTCTGCTGATTTTCAGCACACCTTGCCAAGAAATAATAAAAAAGGTTAAGATATTAGTTTCTGCTGCCCTCACTAACTTTGGTTTCAGTTGCCCTCAGTGATTTCAGCACCTGGTCAAATCTGAGTTTGTAATTTCAGTGCATAAATAACAAAAAGTTTCTGGATTGGGAATTCCCCTTATTTGCTTTAGGTTACATTACTTTACAAACAATTAACTAATTCAGGATGTATGTTATATTAGGTGTTAGAGTATGCCAGTTAACAGGGATGGATCTCCCATAAGATGAGAACACGCCTGGTGCTGCAATAGAAAAGTGCCTCTTCCTTCTGACTGATTTGACCATTTGACTGATCTGATGTGATTTCTTGGGTTGTAGAAACCGCAGGAATGGGGTGGGTTTCACCAACCAGAAAAGGTCAACCAAATGGCTAAAGCAGGGGTGTGAATCAAGTCTTACTCCAGTGTGGGCAAAAAGACCAGTGCAGTTCTAGGTTGCACCAATAGGAGTAGAGTCCAGATCAAAGGAAGTAGTAGTACCACTCTATTCTGTGTTCATCAGACCTCACCTGGAATAATGTGTCCAGTTCTGGGCGCCACAGTTCAAGAAGGATATTGACAAGCTGGAACATGTCTAGAGGAGGGTAAGCAAAATGGTGGGAGATCTAGAAGCCATGCCCTATGAGGAGCGGCTTAGGGAGCTGGGTATATTTAGCATGGAGAAGAGAAAACCAAGAGATGACATGATAGCTGTCTTTAAATATCTGAAGGGATGTGATGTAGGAGATTGAGCAAGTGTGTTTTCTTCTGTTCCAGAGACTAGAACAGGGTATTTATAAGGGGATCCTTTAAAAAAAGGCCAGAAATAAGGGGGTGGAGTGATGGAGGAGTATGATTCCCAAATTGCACAGACTAACCCCTCTTCTCCATGGAAGGGAGGAATCTGACTTAAAAATATTTTTATGTTGCTGGACCACAGTGTTGTAAGTTGCTTTTGGATGGCTACTATATACTCCCCAGGGCGTCATCTGGTCTTGTCCTCGCCTTCCTCCCCAGCCCCAGCATCTCAGACTCCAGGGCTTAGCAGTAGGGAAAGGTCAGCATGGGGGGATACTAAACTGATTCAGGTGGAAGCATCCAGTGGACTCATTACTGTGGAGGCAGCAAATTAATTCCTGATTTTATGGCTGCTCTGGGATGGACAGGAGCTCTCTTGGTACTGAATGTCTTCTTGGAAAAGGTCAAGCACCTGGATGTCTCCCATGCAACCCAGCTGCAGGAGGAGTGACCATAAAAACTGAGAATGGAGTTGCCACTCCCCTGGCAATAGATCCATTGGCCACATCAAATATGGTACTACAGGACTACTATTCCTAACTACATTCATCTTTGTTCTCCTCCTTCCCCCTTTCTATTTCTATAACTCTTTCTTTGCCCTGCCTCCCAGAAAACCCTGAAACCATGCCTTGGATAAGCTAGATACTCAGCATTTTAAAGTTTTTAAGTCCCTTTAAATCAATGGGCTTTGCTTCTGAGTAGACATGACTGCTCTGTTTGTCTCTGTTGCCCTGTTGGTCTGTCATCACGACAATCACAATCACAATCATTTTCTTTCCATCTCCTAAAAATTAGGTGGTTATTAGTAGCATTATTATGATTATAATGGCTGTTTAGTTTGGCAGTAAGGGTGCAGTTGACAACCTGACTGTAGAAAGAGACATGGGGGTTAATGGAACAATGCATGATAAAGAGAATTTGGGAAACTTTCTCTTTGGTTAGAAAGATTTATTTGGACTTCAACTCTTACTGGTTTTTAAAAGCAGTGCTTGGTAAAGTGTTAAAACAGAATTGAGAAGTTTGTTTTTCATGCATAAAATAGAGCATGGAAAACTTCTTTTCTTGAGCTATTAAACCCATACGTTGTTAAAAACAATGCTAAAAGGAAGTGTTGAAACAGAGCTAGGAAAAGTTTGTTTTTTCTGTTCAAAGCAGAGCTTGGAAAACTTCTCTGGTTGGACTACAACTCCTGTGTGTTCTTTAAAAAGTGTTAAGAACAGAGCTGTGAAAAAATTGTTTTTTCCTTGAGATGCAGAGCTTGGAAGACTTAATTTCCAACCAGAGAAAATATTTTCTCATACATTATGCTTCATTTTAAAATTATTTGAATGATGTACTCTGAGCAACTGTAGCTGATGTTTAATGTGTCATGCTTAATGACATCACTAGGATTCACCCTATGACATCACAGAGGACTAACCCTGTGACATCATTAAGGCTTGCCTTCTGTGTCACCACTAGGGACTAATCCCAAGCTTTGGCTCTGAAATCTCTGGTCATGTTGCTTACCCCTGGCCTAGCAAAGCCACATGTCCTGGTGCCTGGTCAATATGTTAAGCTCATGTTGATGTTAACATTCAAGAAAATCAATAGATTCATGCAGCAGTGTGTTGCACTGGATGCTTCTAATGAGTTGTTCTGAATCTTTTTGCTCTCCTTAAATATGATTGATTGCCCACATAAAGTGCTCTTATTAAAGAAACTGAAGTCTTTAAATACACACACTGAAATGCACATCTATTGAGTTAGTGGATATTGGAGGGGGGGGGGAATCCCTTATGATTTACTGCAGTCAAGACTGCTATTATTTCCCCCTTACCACCACCCTCCAAGCTTTATTTATAGAATCTGCACTTTGATCATGATGGTTGTTCTGCCATCTTGTGTTGCAGACTTGTAATTGCAAGGCAAAAAACATGCAGGAAGCCACTGCTAATTGTATAGTATTAAGCAGCACACTGAAATTCTTTAGTATATAAAGAGCTTTGGCAGAATCAAATAAAAGGTCCATCACCCATGGACCTGTTCACTTTACGCAGCTATAGTATTATGATTCCACTTTGATGGTTCCATTCTATGGAATCCTGGGGTTTAAAGTTTAAGGAATAATACTGTATTTAGTATTCGAGGTCTAAATACTATACTGTCAAGGCACCAGATCTTGGAAGCTAAGCAGGGACAGCTCTGGTTAGTACTTGGATGGGAGACTGCTAATGACAACCCAGTGCTGTGGGAAATATTTCAGAGAAAGGAACTGGCAAAACTAATCTGAGTATTCCTTGCCTTTAAAAAAAAAAAAAAACTATGAAAAAATTCATGGGGTCACCTATAAGTTGTCAGTGACTTGAAGGCACACATTTAGAATTCTCAGCCACAGAGTAGTTGTGCCTCTGACCAAACTGCAAATCCCAGGATTCCATAGATTGGATACCTGGCAGTTAAATGGAATTATAGTGCTATAGTGTAATTATGTCTTGTGTAACAGTACTAAGTCCATCATGTGCCATCTACAATTTTTGCTAGCCTATAGGAAACAGAATATAATACAGAGCATGGAGGGCAACAGTCCTCTCCCAAGAATGTGCATACCATCCAACATTTCACAGATGAAAACTGTGCAGTCAGAGTGTGGTCAAATGGCAAAAGTTATTAATGAGGAGAAATTCCCAAGGTGGGAGAGGCTGCAGCCATTTGCTTTTGCCTGAGTCTACTGGGAATGTAAAGATTCTGTCCCCTTTTCTCCTCTCCTTCTCCCACGGCTGAGGTAATGGAGTGCAAACTATGTTTGCACTTTGAACTCAGTTTACAGCAATGAAAGTAAGCTGAGAACGCAGGGGGAGGTGGGAGAAGAGAGGAACAGGGAAATTTTAAAAAGCAGCTGAAAACTGGGATGACAGAGAATTTAATTGGGCCTGTCTCTGCCAAATTGGGACAGTTGGAGGGTATGGAATGTGGCATGCTGCCTGTGAACAAGGTTATTCCAGTTAACTATCAAAGATCATAGATGTGTTTGGTCATTTGTAATGTAAGATGATAAGAATATTTTGGACAGGAGGCTTGGTGACTGGATAATCAAATCCTGTGCTCACTAAATCTTCAGCTCCAGAGGAAGCTCTTCAATCCTGAGCCCCTCAACAGGCCAAGGAATTGTGAAGTACTGTAGTTGTGATTAGTGCTGTGCCAGCAACTTCTTCCTCATTGTTTTCACCATTCTCATTTCAATTTCAATTTAATAGACATTCAATTTAATAGAAATACAATTGCTTTTAGATTTTTTTTTCCAAAGAAGAATTTGTTTGTGGGCGAGGACCTCGGCTTCTAGTTATAAAGTGGCCGAGAGAAAGTGCCTTGCCTTTCATTATACAGTCATTTTCCCAATGGTCTGCAGCCACTCCAGTTTCCTACACTCTCCACACTAAAGCTCATGGGAGTAACCTGGGTGACTCCTCCCAAGGGCTCTCTCAGATCAAGAAACATAGGCAGCTAGGTAAGCTGCAGGACAATGGAGGGATTTGTAATAAAAAAATAACAACAGCTGTTACCCGAATGGGTGGGGGGTCGTGGGGAGCCTCTCGTGACACTAAATTAAGTTATTAATTGGAGGAATTATTGTAGCTCAAATGGATGGCTGTGAGAGGTCAGGTAATGTACGGGACCTTTCCACCGATGTATACCAGTACTAACTGCCAAGACTCTGAATTAAAGTGAAAAAAAAATGGTTTTATTGGAAGATAACACGGAAGCATTCACACAGGCATTCATGCTCCCCAAAACCACACAAAGCTAACAAGAGGAGAAAAGGAGAGAAGGTTGGATGGAGGAATAGTTTGGGGAGGAAAGGCCATCATTACCTTTCTTGGAGAAGGAGAAGCAAACCTAAATCTGAGGGTGGCATTGGAGGTTCTGATTTGGAGGCATGCCAACAGGGTGTCCAGGTATAGCACACAGTGGCACACCTTGCTATAGTTTGGAGCAACTATTTATACACTATTTCATGTCCTGAAGTGGTATTTGAACTTAGAACAAAGTGTAGAGAAATTTCCCACTGTTAAACAAAGGAAACCACAACTCCGCCAATTGTCATTAATGGCTGCAATATTAGAATTGATGGGTTTATGACAACCTCCATATTGTGGGATAGGAAATGTGCAAGGAAAGGCTTTCTGGGGATAATGGTTGTCTTGGTCACTAGTTTGTTTGTGATGGATGACTCATTGGCAAGGTGTCCAAGAGGGGATTGGCACATACCTCTGTGATGGCATTGTTAACTAGGGGCATTGCTTAATCCTATCTTGGACATGTCTGCTGGTAGTTTTCCGTAATGCCTTCCTCAGGTCACGGTGACCTCCATCTGACCTCACTTATGGTCCACCCCAGTCTACTAGATCTTCTGGAGTATCTTAATATTGCAAATATTAAGGGGTGTAAGGCATGGTAACAGAGCAAAACACAAAGGAATACTGGCCACCTCAAATGATAGAGAAACTGTGAAAACACCTCCAAAACAAGTTGCAAAGAAATGTTAAAGCAGTGTGAGCAGCTGCAAGGATGGAAGGGCCAGTTCTTTCTTCCTAGTGGGCCAAATCTCCCCCCCCACCCCACAAGCAAGCCCAAATACCTCAATTTTCCTCTATAGTCCTTCTCAAAATGCTGACCAGAAGTTGATTCCAGGTCACTTCCTATTGCCATTTTGAGAAGAACTGTGAGTTAGTGTAAGATTTTGTGTGTTTGGAGAGTGTGTCATGTAGTTTCATGGATTTGGGGATTTTCTTTGTGGGGCTTGGGAATTTTTTTGCTTGAAAAAATTAATGGGAAGGGTTGGGGGATTTTGGATGACAGGTGGGGGCTTCAGGGGTAGCAAAGTCTGCATGTGTCCACAGGTGGTGTTCTGCCTTCGCTAAAACATGCTGAGAAAGAGGCAGAAAAATGGAAGTCTCTTTCACAAGAAGAGAATTTTGAGGGACAAATTTCAGTGAGGCACTTATTATGATTCCCCCAATGTGAGCTCAGAGCACCAACTTGCATCTCAGGGATTTGCTGTGCTTCTAGGCAGAGAGAGAAATTTCAGGGGAAACAACCATGGAACAGAAAGTTTCATTTTTTTTTTTTAAAAAAAGCCCATTTATTCCTAGATGGTAGCAGGGCTTATTCGCTCAACTGAAAAGTGTTAATCAGGTTTCATGCTTGTGCAACATTGCCACATGCCTCCCCCTGCAAAAAAATAGAAAAAAGGGGAGGTGACCAAGGCTCATTCACACTACACAATTATAGCACTCTGATTCTACTCTAATTGCCAGAGACTCTATCCTATGGAAACCTGGGATTTGCAGTTTGGCTAGAGGCACAAACGTTTACCTGCTGAGAATTCTAAATGGCTCACCCTAAACTGCAAATCCCAAGATTCCATAGGAGGAATCATGGAAGTTATAGTGGAATGATAGTGTGAATGGAGCCCTGGAAGAGAGCCAGTGCAACATGTACTCGTGCCCATCCTGCCAGTGTCACAACTATAAGTTGCCATATTACCCAGATAACTGGGTTTTACCCAGATTCCTGGTATGCCCAGTTCCATAGCAAGGTGACCAAGAAGTACTTCAGTCTTCCTCCCAAGCCTTGCCTGATGCTCCCTGATCACATCACAAGGACATGCAGGTTTTGGCCCTGAAATCTTATGAAATGGGTTTGCTGCTGACCTGGCAATCCTAGAAGAGTAAGCCCTGCAACATTGCTTCTTCTGTTTAACGTTTTTAAACAAACAAACTGGGGATTTAAAATGTGTGTGCTTTTTAAAGATGGCCACATTTCCATTTAATAGCTTTCAATAGTACAGTCTGTGCTGCTCTATTAGAGGTAATTACAGGGGATTTAAAATATCTGTTGTGGGTTGGCAGTACATGATGCCCCGTTCGTAGCAGGCACTGATTTGTAGTTAGCATTCATCATCCACCTGTTCTTTTGTGGAATTCTGAAGCAATGTGTGTGTATGTGTGTGCATGTATGTGTTTGTAGGAGGGGGTCCTCTATTCAACAGCAACTAATTGGGAGAAAGAGTGGGCAACTCCTATGGCTGGTTTTGCATGACTTGAGAATTGTCAAGCTAAATAGATATAGCTCACCAGCCACATGCGGTGACTTTCCAAATGCTTGGAAAGCAACCAGATTTTTTCTGTCGTAAGGCGGAGTGGTAGGTTTGTGTCCGCCTTGAGCTTTTGAGCAAGGGACTTAGTCCCTAAGACCCTCCAGTTCCTACTTGCTTCTCATATTCATCACAGTTGCTGCCGCTACCCCTTCTCCTTCCAGTAGGGCTCATTAGAAAGTGATAAACATTGTGGTTCATGCTCATTCCTTCCTTTCTTTTCCCTTTCTGTTTCATTGGATGCATATCCAATGCATGTCCAAAGAGGAGGGTAACCAAAATGGTGAGAGGTCTAGAAGCCATGCCCTATGAGGAGCGACTTAGGAAGCTGGGTAAGTTTAGCCTGGAGAAGAGAAAGTTAAGAGGTGACATGATAGCCATGCTTAAATATTTGGAGGGATGTCATACAGAGAATGGAGCAAGCTTGTTTTCTGCTGCTCCAGAGACTAGAACATGAAGCAATGGATTCAAACTACAGGAAAAGAGATTCTACCCCAACATGAGGGGGAACCTCCTGACAGTAAGAGCTGTTTGGCAATTAATACGCTGCCTCAAAGTGTGGTGGAGTCTCCTTTGGAGATTTTTAAATGGAGGCTGGATGGCCATCTGTTGGGAATGCTTTGATTGGGTATTCCTGCATGGCAGGGGGTTGGACTAGATTGTCCTTGTGGCCTCTTGCAACTATATGATTCTGTGATTCAATATTTGGTTCTGGTCAGTGCGCTCATTCTTGGGAGTGTAGGAGTAACTGCCCATGAGGCCAGTAAAACACAATGGCACCATAGAATAATAACACCTTGGGTTGGTGCCTCCCGCATGATGTCGTTTTTCTGCCGTGGTTGTAGCTTGGGAGACTGTTTTAAAAGCATTGTTTTTAACAATGAGGGAAAAAATCCATTAATGACCACCTTTTCCCCTTCTGTTGTTCTAGGAGGCATTGTACAGAAGTTTAATTGCACTTTTACACTGATTTTGGGTAGTCAGGAGGCAGTCCAGTGGGTGTGCTTTGGGTGGGGGATCAGGAATAATGAAGCCAAAGGTGAGCTATTTTCAGCCCTTGAGCATGGTTTTTGCCTCCTTCTCCTCCTCCAACCAAGCGACTCCGAACTGTCTTGCCCAGGGGGAGAGAAGAAGATGACCACCCGGTTTTGGGAATACTCCCCCTTTAATTATGTAGGAGGGAAATTGTGGAGGTTTCTTTCCACGCACTCCATTTTGTGTTTATGTGTTTGTGTAGATGTGGGGTCTCTCTGTCCATGACAGACAGTCCTCTCCTCCCTGCCCACCACTCAGAAAGGGGAGAACAGCCCTCCTTGAGCCTCCTCAGTCTCAGCATGGATGCAAACACATCCCCCACACACATACATCTCTGTGGGAAGCTCTGGTCACTGGGTTTGGGGGCCGATGTGTAAGTTGTAGGCCTGGATGGCCCTCACTCCTTCTCTAGGATTGGATTGAGTTGGGGGTGGGCGGGAGCCTGCAGCTTATCCCTACAATACTGTACCTTATATTTTCCTCTTATAGTACATAGCGTCACCTTTGTAAATGTTTCATTTTCTTTTGGCAGGTGTGTGTGTGTGTGTGTGTGTGTGTCACCTCCTATCATGATTGCTGTATGTATGTTACACCTTGATTTGGTCTGTGGACTTTGCACTCTGTACATGCTTTTGTCCTGTTGTGTCGGAACTTGTCTAGTGAATTTAACTTGGTATGTAAAGTTAGTTTGACTGGCTTAGCCCCATAGCCCCATATTGTAGGGTATGCCCTCACAGGCTGAATGGATTGGGGGGGGGGCTGATTCTAACTTGTGGGGGTTTATTTAAGCCTTAAAGATAGCTCAGAAGACTTGGCTGGGCTAGTACATGGACTGAACCCTTTATCTTACTCTAGAGGTAGCTCATGACAATATATTGCTCCTGGGTGTGTGTTGCAGGAAAGTCTGAGGACACCTTCAAACGTGCCAGGCAACTTTACCAAAATGTTCAGCCTGGCTGCCTCCACCCTCTTTTCCTACCACCTTCCTTCAGATTCCCCCTTAGTTCCTTTCCTCTGAACTAGGGTTGAACATTTTTGACCAAATGTATGGATGTGTGGTGTTACTCTGGTAAGCGTGCCTTTAAACTGTCTGTATAATGAATGAATCATGAGGGGTCTGGATATTTTGAACAAATAACAAAGGATTGATTTATTAAAGAATAAAGACGAAACATTAATCAGGCAACCTTCTGCTTATTACTATGTTGACTTATTAGTATAGGATATCACTATTCGGTGATCAATCACCAATATACCAGCACACAGATTAACTCTTGAATACCCTAATGCTTTTAATTAGATCCCAGATGACTTCTCTCTTTATTTCATTCAGCCTAAACACTCAGACTTCCCAACCACTATATACAATTTTCCTGGATTCGAACCTCACTCAGAGCCTCATCTCAAACAACCTAAACCATCAACTTCAACTTGAACTGCCACTCAACTTCAACTGAACTCCTAACTGACATGCATACCTTCAAATACACAGAAACCCCTCCCATTACAGTCTCCTGCTCTGGGAGTGGTTTCCTCATGCTCTCCTCTCATTCATCTAGATTTATGACTATCACAGGGGGCATCTCTCAACTCCAGTTGCTAAACTCAGAGGAAACAGAGAAGCCTGAAAGGTGGCAGATAATTATGGTTCTCTAGTGTTTATCTGAATGATCATAACAGGTATGATTAGCCTGAGGAAGAGACGGTTAAGAGGTGACATGATAACCATGTTTAAATATTTGAAGGGATGTCTTACTGAGGATGGAGTAAGCTTGTTTTCTGCTGCTCCAGAGATTAGGAACTTTATCAGATGAGGCGAATAGTGGCAAAAAACTGCATCATTTAGGACACGAAAATAGCAGAAAAGCAAAAATATCAGACATCCTCATTGCTTACTTGTTCCTGCAGTATCGTGCTGATGCAAATGAGATGTCATTTCTTATTGACGGGCTAAGTCGTCAATAAAAAGTGACACTTCATTCGTGCCAGTGTGACGCAGCGGGGACAGGTAAGTGATGAGGACGTCTGATAATTTCTGCTGTTTATGCTATTGTTGCATCCTAATGGTGTGGTTTTTGTCGTGCCTGATGAAGTCCTAGGACACAAAGCAATGGCCTCAAACTACCGGAAAAGGGATTCCACTGAAACATTAGGAAGAACATCCTGACAGTAAGAGCTGTTCGGAAGTGAAATGCGCTGCCTTGGAGTGTGGTGGAGTCTCTTTCTTTAGAGGTTTTAAAACAGAGGCTGGATGGCCATCTGTCAGGAATGCTTTGATTGGGTATTCCTGCATGGCAGAGGGTTGGACTAGATGGCCCGTTGATCTCTTACAGTTCTATGGTTCTAAGACTTACTGTTTTCCACACCATTCCTGACTGTTGTTTTCTTTTTCCCTTTCTTTCTGCCTTCTAGAAGTATCGCTACCAAGATGAAGATGCTCCACACGATCATAGTTTACCTCGTTTAACTCATGAAGTGAGAGGACCAGAGCTAGTTCACGTTTCTGAAAAGAATTTATCGCAGATAGAAAACGTCCATGGATACGTTCTTCAGTCGCACATCTCACCTTTGAAGGTTTGTAAAGTTTTTTTTTTCATTGCAGCCTCTAGCTAAAGAAAATGAATGATAAAAAGGAAAAGAATAGCTAAATGTAGGTGTGTGTCTTGTCTGAAGCCGGCATTTAATGTCACTTTGTGCAAACTGTACTTTTTGGGCAACGGTTAAGGACTGGCACATTGTTCTGCTCTAGAATTTCCAAGAATTAACTTGTCGCTCTTTTGTGTGAGGAAAAAGCACTATCAGTCTGTTGTTTGATGAGCTGTTTGCCATTGTTGCCTTTCAGTCAGTTCTGAAACATAAGTGCCGAGAGTTTTGTGGTCTTCTTTGTTATGTACCGACCTTCATAGATATGGTAGTGCAATAATACTTGGTAAACTGTATTAAGGTTCCGTGGCAACTTTTATCTCTAAAAAGGAAGTTGGTTGGTTAGGTTACAAGAAACATCAGTTCTAAGAGGACTCACAGCATAGCACCCATGGGACCTCACCACAACCAAGAATCTCCTTCATGGGCTTACCTGACAGTAGTGGTGCCATTCTGGCACTGCCATGTTGATTTCCTACAATGCTCGAGAGCAATGCCCTATCAAGAGCATTGTGGGAAATGTAAATGATTTCCTAACACCAGTGCTGAGGAGAGAAAACCCAGGGCAAGAATAGTCAGTGGATGTTGCCTGAGAATGTTGCTAGATGATGCCAAGACTGATCATTTATATTATATGCAGAGCATGAAGTGGGAATTTCATGGTCTGGGGTGGCTTCTATGACAGTAGGATGATGAATCCATTCCAGGTTTTAGTCTGAAGTTTCAAGGAACTGGATCTATTTTGGAGGTAGGGTTTGGATAGCTCCCTTTATAATTGGGACTATAACCTGGTGTGGAGTCTTCACCACAGGACATGAAAATCACCAGCTGCCACTGACCTGTGGCTAAAATTTAATGAACAAGTGACTTAAGACTTGAGTTGTGCACTCAGATCTCAAAGGTTTGTTCAGGCACAGGAGAAAATACAGTAGTACAGTGTAACATCAGTTGCTGTAACTGATAGGCAATAGGAAGACTTGGGATTAGCCAGTCTCCCAGGGCTCAAAGGGAAGCCTGTAGTTCTATCCTTGCCTGCTACCGAGGAACATCTCTCTGCTATAGCTGAAGCCCTTGCTTCAGTTCATCAAATAATGCCCAAGAGCTTAGGATAGGCAAATGTCCTTTCTAGATTTGGATTTTGGATATATCTGCTTTGCATTTCAACCTGGGCTTTGCATTTCAACCTGCATTTGTACCCATTCATAGGTTGGAATACTCTTGGCCAGCAGTGACTGTTGGACTGTTTTGAGAAGCTAGTTGCTTAAGAAGAAATTGTCCCAAGAATTTTTTTTTTCTGAGGTGGCCGAGATGGTATCCATGCCTTGGTCCACCTATAGTACCTGACTGGGCTGGTGATTGACTCTCTCTTGAATAGTGGTGATGGGATGGTGTCTGCCACCACACCTGAGAAAGCAGGTCAGTTTTTTGGGGGGGGGGGCAAGATGGATTCTGTGGCATCCAGAGCTCTGCCCTCCAACAGAGGAAAAGAGCCACAGATTTCAGGATGAATAGCCAGAAAGTTGATCAGTCTGCCTTCTCCCTAATGGTTGCGCTGCCCAAGAACTACATTAGTTCAGATGAATGCCAGTGGGATGGTCCTCCTTATTCCTCTGTCATCCCCCCTTTTCAGTTGCTTTTAAAATGTCCCAGTTTCTCTCTCCTCCTTCCACTTTTCCCTTTTGTCCTTGGCTTACTTCCGTTGGTGCAAATTGAGTTCAAAGTGCAAAAGCTGTTTGCACTCAATTAACTCGGGGGGCGGGGGGGGGGGAGAGGAGAGGGTGGAATCTTTATTTTCCCAGTAGGGATAAGCAAAAGCAAATGACTGCAGCTTCTCCTAGCTTGTGTGTTCTTCCTGATTAATAACTTTTGCCATCTTGACCACACTGTGATATGCTTGGCCACATGTAGCTAATGATAGAGCTGCCCATATGATCACATTGAGTTACAAAAGGAGCTCATAGTGACTACTTGTGCAAAAGAACTATGAAGACAGTGTTGCTGTTAGAGGAGGACTTTGGGGCAGATGTCCAGTCCAGCCACCCCCTGGAGAATAAGCATGAGGACCTGATGTTTAGCAGTGAATTGGAGCACTTTGATCCCATTTTAACTGCCATGGCTGCATCTCATGGAACGTAGGATTATGGTTCAATGAGGCACTAGAGTTCCCGCCTAAGAATTCTAACTACCTTATGAAACATCAAATCCCAGGATTCCATAGGAGAGTGCTGTGGACCTTCAAATGGGTTTAAAGTACTGTAATTATACAGTACAGTGGGGCCCCCATATCCACTGATTCATTATCCACTGATTCAATGATCACAGGAAACAAAATAGCACACCTACCATAGAGTCTTTTTTGAAAATGTGTCACCTCTAGCCATTTTCTAGGTCCTCGACTCCTATCTTATAAAAACTGTAACCCCTGAATGGGTAGGGCAGCCTCCATTCTTTTCCTGATGTCTCTGTGTCAGCATGCAACCCCTGAATAAATCTGTAGCATTCTGCTCATTTTCACCATGCCTCTGTGTTGCTTGCTATAACATAATACCATTATTTTCAATGGTGTTCACTATTATCCATGGTTTTCGATATCCACGGGTACCAATCCCAGAACCAATCCCCAGCGGATACAGGGGTCCTACTGTATATATAAAGTTGAGCTTCTCTTATTTTGAAGTAAGTGATACCATGCACGTTATAGTCTTACTGGTGGTGGGGAGAGGTAATAAGAACACTGAATCCAAAATCTTAAATTACGTCACTGAATAACAACAGAATTTCTGGTCTTTTCAGAAATCCCAAGTTACCAGTAATATCCACTTGTTCTGAATAATACTATGCCCTAAATTTTGCACTTCATGTAAACAGTGGCAGAATCAAATCAGTCTCGTTGCTGATGCTATAGTGTGTAGGACTGATTCTATTTGAAAGAAGTCTTTGCAGGGATTAGGCAAACGTGTGTTATTGACTCTGCCTTCAGATATGAATTTTAAAAAGTATTTTTCTAAAATGCTTCCGCCATGTTCTTGCCTTGATTTAACACTAGATGGTGCAATTAGATGAGGATCCCTTTGGTCCAGGAACTGTGAGCAGCAGGGTTTCTAGAGTAACTAGTTGTGAAGTAGGATTCAGATAAATAGAGTTGAAGGAGCATTAAAAAAAGAGAGAGAAAGCAAATATTGGTTTGCTCAAGACTTCCTGATATGTTTATTTCTGTTGAAAATATTTATAAATCATTTTGGTTTTGCCCCAGACCCACCCATCCTCCAACATTTCATAGATGAAAAATAGGATAGAAATGGTTGCACAACATCAGAGTGTGGTCAAGATGGCAAAAGGTATTAGTGAGGATGAACAGACAAGCTAGGAGAGGCTGCAGCTGTTCGCTTTTGCCTGAGCTTACTGGAACGGACAAGATCCTGGCTATTGGCAAGGGCAAGATCCCCCCTCAAGTTAATTGAGTTGGAACTTCTTTTACACTTTGAACTCAGTTTGCAGCAATTGAAATGAGCTGAATACAAAGGGAGAAGGTGGGAAGAGGGAAAGAAAGCAGGGCATTTTAAAAGCAGCTGAAAAAGTGGGGTGACTGAGAATTAATCAGGACTGTCCCTGCCAAACTGGGACAGTTGAAGGGTATACAGTAATAGGCAATCAAATCACAATACAGAAATAAAAGATTATTTAAAAACAGTTTGAAAAGAAATTTAAAAGTTAAAGCCGTGGCAAGATAATATAGTTTCATCTGCCTGGGAAAAACTCAGTAATGATGGAGCCAGCCTGTCTTCATTTGGGAAGAACTTCTACAGTCTAGGGGTTATTACAGGAAAAGCCCTGTCATGGGTATCCTCTAGCTTAGTGTCTGAGGGCTTGTCTATATGAGGCCAAAAAAAAAAAAGAAAAGAAAAGTGGATTGCTTTGCATTAATGGCAATGTGCGGCACCTGCTGTTTGTCTTAATGTGGGGGCAGATCGCAGACATGCAAAGGTATCCGGGTTTGTTGTGCAAACGGGCATGCCTGTGGATCAAAATGGCAGCTGCAAGTGAATAACTTGTGTTTTTGCTTAGCCCAGTTTGCTGGCGGACAGTATTTAAAAAAAAACACCTGTCCAAGGTGTGAAAGAGCCATCTTTACCTTTAACAAAAAAGCAAACAAAAAAAAGGCTTTTTATCATTTTAGTGCTCACTTGCTAAGGCAAATATCCAACATGGTGGCTCTGGGTGCTTGCTTTGTTAGTGAGCCCTGCCCCCTCACATGTCCGACCAATAATCTGCTCATATTGGGAAAGTGAATCTATTTGATCACTTGTCCCAATGAGCAAGAATGCACATTCCTCACAGAGCTTTTTTTAAAATACAGGAAAAGCCACAGACGCTTTTCCATCATACTGTTTGGCTTTTGTATGGCAGAGTGATGCAGAATCCCATTAAGACAGATTGTCTTCTCCTTGCATTCTGTGAGGAGTATTTTTGCCCTTTAGACAACCCCTTAGAGTTGTGGAACCCACCGCAATGTCTCTGCAGAAGATCTCAAATTCTAAGCAGGCTTATAGAACTAGAGGCAGTCTTTCTGATATCCTGGCTCCATGCTAGTGCTTCCTGCTTCCTGTCAGAGTGCCATGCTGGGATAGCAGCCGTACAAGAGTGTTTGGGGAGGGGCTTGGTACACCTGTAGCTCAGGTGATGCTACCTCAATCAATTTCACTGAACAATCAGCCTGCCTTGCTAAGGCAGGCAACACACACTCATCAGATGATAGAAGCAATGTCTATCTTCCTTTCAGTGGAAAAGACATCCAAGACTTGGAGACTCTGCCTTGCTTTCTGGACCCTTGGAAGTGGATCCTGACTATTCTTTTGTATCTCCCTGTGCTGTTTTTCCAGCTGATCCCTTGGCTTCTTGACTTCTGGCCTGCTAATTACCCATGCAGGCTTTCCTCTCTCTTTGCATTAGGACACATAGGAGTGAAAAATATGTACCTTGGACTGCATCTCCCACCAGCCACTGCTGACACAAGCCATGGTGAGGGATGAACAGTCCAACAATGTCTAAAAGGTCTAATGTTCCCCATCCCTGACTGAGTGGGTGCAACTTTGCTGTGCATTTTTATACTCAGATACTCTTAGAGATGACTTGGGGCAAGATTTCATCTAAATCAAAGCATGTTGAGGCAAAATATTGAGGTGTCTGTTTAGAAGAAACTTCTGAAGAACTTTCTGTGAAGCAGAAATGTTTGAAAAGATCAGCAAAATCACAACCATTTCTGGTTCCTATTCAGTGCAGAAGATTTTGGTTCTGCATTCAACAGAAGGCGAAAGATTATTGGGAGCAGGAAGGCACGTAACATTTTTTTAAAGGATCAAATTCTTTCAAGAAATGTCTTACAACTTCCTCACTATGCATCTGCAATTCAAATGCACTCATTTATCCTGATCTCTCATCTGTCTCTATCTCTGATTGAAGCACCTGTCATTTTCAGTTCCTCAGGGAATTGATCTAATCAGTATTCATAATCAGACAACAGCAAAAAGCTACATTCGCCAAAATGAGTCTTTAGGATCTGTAATTACTGGGCTGATGTTTGGCTTTATTTTCTTCCTGTAAGGGTGTTAGATTGTATGATGAAATTTCAATATACTCTACACCTATGGAGAAGAATCATTTAGAGAGATCCAGGCATAGGTGAAAGGATTGTCTTCTTTCAGGGTGATGTTTTAGCCCGTTTAGTAAAACTGTGTTCTGCCATGACATGAGCATTTAGTTTTGAAAGGTCAGAAATTTTGCTAGAATCTATCCACATCTCCCTCCCTGTACTGCTGATTTCTTAGCTTTTGGCCAGAATTCTTTAGCTGATGTACACTTAACCTATCCTGTTTTCTTGGCAAGGTTTTTTCAGAGGGGGTTTGACATTGCCTTCCTGGTTGGAGCCCTGGTGGCGCAGTGGTTAAATGCCAGTACAGCCACAATGTTGTGAGTTCAATCCTACATGGCTCCAAGGGTGACTCATCCTTCCATTCTTCTATAGGTTGGTAAACTGAGTACCCAGCTTGTTGGGGGCAGTTAGCTAACCCATTGTAAACCACTTAGGGAGTGCTTTGCACTGATAAGCAGTATAGAAATATAAATGCTGTTGCTATTCCTCTGGGGATGAGAGAATGTAACTTGCCCAAGGTCACCCAGTGAGCTTCTATGGCCAAGTGGGGATCTGAACCCTGGTCTCCAGAGTCTTAGTCCAACAACCACACCACTACACCAATAACCACACCACTACAACACAATGAATTGCAATTTATGTTTGATATATCAATTATTTTTGTATTATACCCTTGAGCTTCTGAGGATGCCACGTATTGGAAAGCTTGACAGGGTGACTGTGGTAGCATCAGTTAATATAGGGTTGTAGTGTCTGGTGGGTAGATAGGATGAATAAAGTATGGCGTAGGAACTACGAGGATATCAAAAAGATCCCCATAATTGCCGCCATAGTGGAGGAACAGGAGGAGGTCCTCACACTGTGGCAGAAGGGGAGATTAGCGAAAGTCTGCACAGTATCCTAACCTTGATAGCATATAACTGGAAGGTTTTCAGATTTCTCCATTATATTAGATATTTGGGGAGCAACTGCAGCATAGTGCAAAAGACAAATAAAAGCATGACTGCCTATTGCATGATCACATGATAGCAAATGTGTGTGATCCATTATAATTGTGGTGTTGCTACTGTGGTGTAACTTCATACTGGAAAAGGTAGATTAAGAGCATTTAATTGCTAATACAAAAATAATGATATTGTTGAAAATGGGAATGGAAGATGAACAGGTTAAAGACTTAACGGTAAAATGGGCTCAGAATACTGGTCATAATATACAAATGATCAATGGGAAACAATTTTGGGTGAGGGGTCTAAACTGAGCCTTCAGCTATGACCTTAAAGAGAATTTATATAACATGAGGTATTGCTGGTATTTAACTCCAGAAATACTGTCTAAGATGTAGAAGAGAGGGGACCTTTTATCATATGTGGTGGACATGTGCTAAAGCGAAAAAATATTGGATTCAAATTCATTGCTTGATGGAAGACATTTTGAAATTAGAACTTCAGTTAAAACCAGAATTGTTTTCTGCTGGGTCTGATGGTTGAACAGATTAAGAAGAAGCACAAAAGAGGTATTCAGTCCATGATTACAGTTGCCAGACTACTCTACGCAAAGAACTGGAAAGATACTCTTATTCTACCACAGGAAGATTGGTTGATGAAATTGTATAATCTTGCAGAGATAGATAAATTGACTACCTTGATTAGAGAAGAGTAATTAAGTAGCTTTAATAAAGATTGGGAATTAGAATTTTTTTTGAGAGAGAGAGATTACTGTGGGAGATTATCAGTGGTAGGATTTGAAGAATAGTAGGATCAAGTATTATGTAGATGTTTATTAAGCTATTGATTTAGAAGAAGTGGAATAAGTATGTAACTATAACCATTAGCTAGAAAGTTGGGAGTCATTTCTTGTTTCCCTTTTTTATTTAGTTTTGTAGTTTTGCAGGTGTAGTTATGTACCTGTAATAGTAGTTTTAAGTTAGCCTAATAGTATTTCATTCTGTTTTTTTGTTGTAGTTTTTCCTCTGTCTGGGACACCAGCCAAGGCTGAAATGTAGCCAACAGATAGCTGACTGGCAGTATGCCAAGGAACAAACAGCAGTCCAAAACAATTGCAGGGCAGAATATCTAGGCAACCAGTCTACAAGAGCAAGAGACTAGTCCAATTTACCAGTCCAAAAGTCAAGGGTCATGGCTGGCAGGATGTACAGTTCAGTCCAAAGGTCAAAGTCTAAACAGGACAGCAATAGCCTTTCCAGGAGTAGAGTTTCCCACCAAGACATCAGATAATCTCTTACAAGTTTGCAAAGCAGCTGTAACTGATTTATAGCTCTTCAGTGTTTAAGCAGCTGTTCTTTGATTTTTTGGCATTTCTCATAAATATGCTGTGATCATCACACTTCCTCCTCTTGGTGCCTGCATTCTTGCAAGGTGGGTAAGACTGGGTCCAGGTTATCTATTATTTCTCTGTCTTAGGGGCCAGGCCTTCTCCTGCGTGTAGGTTATCTACTCTGTTCCCCTCAGCTATCTCTGAGGGGCCAGGAAGCTCTGCTGAGGCAGGTGCGGATAAGTGTGCTCCAGAGGGATCAGGAATCTCTGCTGATAAACCTATTCCCTGCTGTAAATCCTAATCTGGTTTATCTTCAGAGTAGCAGGGCATGGCATCCCTAAATGTTTTATACTCTAAAAACGTTTGGTATTAAGATAGATAGACACATACACATGCACACACAAACATATATGAATGAATGAAAAGGATCTTGATTGCAGAGACTACTGATGCATGTAAACCCACTGTGGTCAACACTATTTGGAAATGGGTCTCCAGGTTTTGTAGCCTTACTTGGTGACGTTGAGGACTGAACCTGTGACCTTTGGCATACAAAGCATGTACTCTACAACTGAGCTACAACCTTCCCCTAACCCCTATTACTGCTTTTCCCTCCAGCATTAAAATGTAGTTTGTTTACTTGTTATCCTGAACCCATGAATGATGGCTATTAGCCCAATTGAACCAGCTGCACAAGGCATCTTGTTTATCATTCTGGCATGTGACAGGTTTAAGAGATCTAATCAAATTGTTTCTGTCAGCAGACAATTTAATTGGTGTGTGGTGGTGGTGGGGAGTCAGGATTTCAAAGCAAACTACACAAATGTAATTTTCCCCTCTACCCCAAAGCAGTAACAGCTTATGATGGGCAACAGCAAAACAATATTGAACAGCCAGCTACCCACCCATCATCTGTTGTCACATTTGCTGATATATATATATATATATATATATATATATATATATATATATTTCCCCCACCATACCCTTTAAATCTCCAAGGAAAATGCACTCAGGTTAGGAATATGATTTGTTACTACTTTCCAGTATTAAAATAGCTTCTCAAGTTATCCTCTTGGAAGGGAAGAAAGAATTCTTGGAAATTTGGGACTAATTCTCTCGAAAGAGTGTGTGTGTGCATGCATGTGTGTGTGCCCTTGCTCCCTATTTATTTATTTATTTTATGCTGCCTTTCACCCAGAAGGGACCCTAGGCAGCTAAAATACCCCAGCTAGGAATTATCTCCATTAGTTAAAAGGTGGGAGAGCCAGCATGCTATAGTGGTTTGAGTGTTGGACTAGGACACTGGGAAACCAGGGTTTGAATCCTCACTTGGCCATGAAAACCCACTGGATCACCTTGGGCAAGTCACACTTTCTCATCCTCAAAGGAAGGCAAGGAAAAACCAGCTCTGAACAAATACTGCCAAGAAAACACCATGACAGGTTTGCCATAAATTGGAAATGATTTGAAGGTACACAAGAACAACAAGTTACAGGGGGACTTACAAAGTTATTTTCATCCTTTCCCTTGTGGTATTGCTGGGCTGACCCAATCTATTTTGTTGCCTGTGGCAGAGTAGCAAGTAGAACTCCCCACCACCCACCCAGATGAAGATCCATAGTGTTTAAAGCCAGCCACGTTGCTTGGGCACATGAGGCAGAAAAGCCCATTGCCTCCTTTCCCCTCTCAGAGCAGTGGAAGTATACAGAAAATAATTTGCTATACTTTCATGGCACTTTGAACCTGCTACCTTAGATACCTGCCTCTACCTAGTTAAAATGACTGGCCCCCTGATATTATATAAGATCGCTGAAGAAGAAAATGGAGGTCTATCACCTACTGAGAACACTTCCTTTCAGGATGTACCTGACAGAATGTGTCACTACCACATCAGGTCCTTTGGGTATGAGACAAAGTTAACATGCTGTGCAGTGGATCTAGAAAATTTTGGATATACTAAACCTTCTGTTCCTTAACCAAGAAAGACCTCCTCATTTTCCAGCTGGCTTCTATCAGATAGGCTTCCAGTTTTACCCCATTGAGGAGAAAAAATGAGGAAACAACTAAAAGTGGATGTTATAAGTCAAAGAAGATGTGCAGTAAATTTAGTAATTAAGAATCACTCAATGTATTTGGGTTGAACAGGTCATCTTCAAGGCTAGTGGTATGCAATAAATAAATAAATAAATAAATAAGTAATCAATCAACCCGTTCATTTCCCAAACCTATTATATTAAGTAGCAGTCCATGTGTACCTTTTCTTGCTGTGTTTCATTACAGATCCTCAAGTCTTTCTTCAAAAACATAGACCAAATTCCAATAATTAATCCCCATTGAGGAAATGGAATGTACAAATGTATTCACTTACCATACAGCAATTGATCCAATAGGATTGTTCCAGTTGGGGCTGGCAACTGAGGACTAGAAAGCTGAGGACTAGAAATCATTTCATGGTTGTTGTTTTAAGCCCCTGAGAGATGCTGAAATCTTGGAGAGGCCCTGTCAGTCATGACGGATCATGCTTGGCTACATAGACCAGTGGTTTAGATCACTCTGTGGTCTCATGTACATGTTCTTGTTTAATACAAGGTCTTCAGCTGACATTGTCAACACATTCCCGGTTCAGCCTAGGGACTAGAAACCTAAGTAACACATGAGCATATTGATTTTTCTGTAAATACTACTTGCTGGGGTGGATGTGATTGTCATGTAGCCTTCTAAGTCCTTTGGATAGGAGGGAGTTGGGAGTCAAAATCCATCATATTTCTAAGGACACAAGGGAAGCTTAGTGGAATGAAATCCTGTGTTCCACAGAAAATGATGATGTGCCAAGGACAGATAGCTATGGATGAATAGGAATTGAAAACCCTGAGTACCATAGCGCATTGGCATGCTGTGCATCTGCTTTCAGATTTCAGCATCTCTCGGGGGCTTAAAAACAACAACCATGAAATGATTAAAAACTTGGTAATTGACTTTGTGAAATGTTCTAGAGTTGACGATCAATCTGATGCTAAGCAGGGGAGGTGGGAGGATGGTAATGATGTTGTCAACATGTTTTAACTTCAAAAGTGGACACTTGTTTGTGTTGTAAATTGTGCCTTTGATCAACAAGTAATTAGACAGGAAGAAGGGAGGAAAACTGTTTAGTGTGTGTGCATCTCTGTGTATGAAAGTGATTGAACTGTGTATGAATTGTTGGACAAGATGGAGCAAGATTTTTAGATGGCTCATGAAGAGGTTTTTTTTTTCTTTGCACTTGGGCCTCTGCTTCTTCCATGTTGTCTTTAGTTGTTCAGTATTGTAATCTGGATGGCATAAATACCTGAAAGGTACCAGATTCCATCTGATCTTGGAAGCTAAGGAGGGTCAATGCTGGATGGGAGACCGTCAACAAATACCAGGTGCTATCAGCTATATTCTGGAAGAAGGAACTGACAAAACCAGTGTTATCATGCCCTGCTACCTCTCCCATGAGGTTTCATAACTAAAAATATTGGACATTTTTCCCGATCATGTTGGCCAATAAGACCTGGTGTATTACAGGGCAGTCAAAGGTCACAATAACCTGAGACCTGTCTTCCAAATAAGGGTATGAAAGTTTAAGTCAGGACTATGTGGAAAGCTCCTAGAGTTAATGGACTAAATAGCCCAGTCATTAAGAAGCATGTGCTAATCTGTTTCCCCGTCTGGAGCGTCTTGCACTATAAGTCAATCATACAAATAAGTGACCGTTTCCCCTTCTTCTCAAATACCTCCTCCTGTCCAACCCCACGAGGTTGTTGGCAAACCATCAATTCCTTAACATTCCACAAGTAAAACAATCAGTTGAGTTTCAGATTCCTTTGTTCCTCTCTTGGGAGAGACATCTAGCCATTGTTGTGGTTGGAACGTGCCTTCAAGGCACGAAATGGGTTATAAATACCACAGCCTAGACCCCAGCTAAGTGGACCACAGATGGACATTGACACTTTGCTGGATTCTCTGTGCCACTCTCAGACGTCAGTCTTCGCTGCTCAGAACCCTCCTCTTGAAAACTGCTAACTTATACCCCTATATTCCCGGGCCTCTCTTTATCCAACCTCCCCACTTTCCTTTCCAATAGCCTTGTATGGTTCTTAAGAGTGTATGTTTTGTATGTTAGCCTATCCCCCGTGTTATTTCCAATAAGAATACTTTAGTTTACTTTAACTGGAGCGCTCTCTACAGTTAGGACTGGTATACATAGTTGAAAAGGTCCTGAAGTCACCCTCCTCTTGCAGTCTCCTGTTAGAGCTAATATTTCCCCCAGGCATTACAGGAGATTTTGACATCATGGGTTGGATCTCCACAGACCCCCCCCATCCTTTAGGGTGTTCTTTGCCTAAGACAGCCCTAAGAAATTTATGGGGTTGCCATAAGTCAACAGGCAACTTGAAGGCACATTCAAAAACATACATGCACACTCACACACTGTAGTCTGGATACAGATTGTGGTGAGTCTTGAGCAAGAGGATACAGATTGTGGTGAGTCTTGCAGAGGGCTTTTTGGGCAAGAATGCAGGGTGGTAGACAGCTGCTAGGGAGATGGCTTTTTTTGGTGGTGGTACTTTTCTTTTGGAATGCTCTGGAATGTGCATTGTGGGTTTTTTTTGTATGTGTCACCAAGTGAAGACACACACACACACATATATATTTCAAGCACTTTTGATCTGCACTACACATTATATATGTTACTTTCCTCTAGTCACTGCTTCATTGTATGAGTTTGTGGGATTTGTAGTTTGCTTGTCATTCTCTGCTAGAAAGTTCTAGTCCACACTCTTCTGAATTGTACTACCTGGGTATCTACCTGAGAATTCTAAGTATCTTGCAATTAAAAAAACAACAACAACAACTAGAATTCCATAGTCTGAAGCCATGGCATTATTATTATTATTATTATTATTATTCCTGCCCTCAGGCTTACAATCTAATTTAGACATGGCATAAAAGGAAAAGAGGATGGCAATGAGAGAGGGCATTAAGTCCATCACATCTGCCTTTTCTTCTCTCTCTCTGAGGCCAGGACAGTGGCAATTGGGATGGAGCAAGGGCCTTCCATCTGCTTCTAGGTCTAGGCATGGTGGAGTTGTACCTGCCTCTTCTCCTCTCCCTCCATGGTAAAGGTATTGGCAGTTGGAATGGAGGAGAGGAGAGAAGAAATTTATCTGATACAACATCATGCTAAGAAGTACAGATCCTTATATGATGGGACTTACAAGGTTACAAGTATAGGTGGACCAGGATTCCAGACCATCAGAACTTCATGCTGATCTCAATCTCTCTCTCTCTCTCTCTCTCTCTCTCTCTGTAAAAGAGTGCAAGCCAGTTAGGAAGAGAGGGATTGATAGGATCTGAATAGGGCTTTGGGAACTGGGAATATGGAAAGAGTTCAGGGGGTTCATGTTTACCATATTTGTTATATAAAAAAATATTTATATGTTTTTTATGCTCTAAAACTCTGTCTGTTTATATTTAAGAACTGAAAGAGAAGACTGAACATACTTTACCACACTGACCCCACTGATCAACACAGCCATTTGTCTAGTGTAGAGGTCACCTTGAGCCCCAAGTACCAGATCCAGGGAGGGAACCTGAGGGAAGAAGGGCAGAGTGAGTGACAAGAGCCCAGAGGTTGGAACTGTGGGCCAAACTGGATTGGGTTTCTGTCACCATGGTGAATGAACCCTGAGCTGCAAATAGTCTTTGAAAACTGCACAACTGTTCTGGACTTACTCACAGCAAGGATTAAAATGGGATAATGATTTGTTCTTGCTTGTGAGAACAAAATTAGCAAAGATTTTACATCCCTGCATCATGAGACATATAGGTATCACATAGCTACTACATCTCTATAACTATCTCCCAATGCTGCCCCACCCCAAAACTCACCTTGTAAGCAGCATCCCCCAACATGTGTTGTTGGCGGGTATAAGCTGTTTTCGTGTAGCTGGAGGCATTATAACAAGCATCTGCAGATACCTCTAGGGATCCTTGTGAGCTTGCTGCAGATGACATACTTGCTATGCATCGTGCTACAGGAAAATATATGGACACATCCCTGCTCTTCCCCGTCTCTCTGAAAACACAGAATTTGGAGGGAGAGGGAAGGCTGTTCTGTTCGCAAGTTGAGTTTGGCAGGGGATTTTAATTGGTGCATAGTTGGAATGGATTTCTGACCCAACCAATGACCAAAGAAATTATCAGACAAAGGTGCCAAAAAAATCACGTTCCCAACAGCATCAGAAGATTGCTACAAGAACAGAAAGGGAGGCCTTACCAGACACCCACATCCTTCTGCCGTTCTGGGGGTGTAGCGCTGCTGTGGATGAGGGTTCCCTTTTGCATTGACAGGTACAAGCTGCTAATAAAAAGGGATGCCTTACACCTGTGCTACACCCCTGGGATGCTGGAGGATGAGATAATCTGGTCATGTTGTGTTGGGGCGTAGAAAGACGCACTGTGTCCACCATGACCACCTGCAGAGTTGTTCCACGTCGACAGGACACCAAGGAGAAGGTTTTCTGGAGAGACTTCTGCAAAAGACTTCAGGCTGAGAAGGAAAAATTCCTTCACCCCAGCCCACTGCCTTGAGCTCTGGCTTGCCAAATAAGGGCTTTAATCTTTGTTTGCAGTATATTTACAATATATATATGCATAGTATAGGACAGCCGTCTCTAATACTCATAAATCTCTCTTAAACCAACAAACTGCTTCGCCAACAACCATCCACAACAAACCCACACTGGAGATATTTCCCATCTCCTTTTTATAGATAAACAATGCCTGTTACATCAGGCATCTCAGATGTGCATACTCTCAAGTGCTGACTCTCACACACACACCTGCCACTGAAGCTTAACTACTTTCATTACTAAGCTTACAGCTCCATCTTGTGGTCACATCCATGTCATTTCCTGACATGTTGCCCCTTCTTGTTCTTGTCACGTTCTTTTGGCACAGTTTTTGCCACGTCTGATAATCTCCCAAAAATGTGAGTTACCATGGCATAACTCAAATTTACACCATCGCAATTCACTATCAAGATGCCAGCCAGAGATTTTTAGCTGATCATGGGTAGAAACAAAATGCTGAATGTGATAGGCCACAACCTAATCCAGCAAGGCAATTCTTACACAATTGCAATGAGAGAAGAGGGGAAGAAAAGCAAGGGCTCAGACAGGTGACCCAATATAACTATTGACCAATATACCTAAATTGCCCTTGGAAGGAACACTCTTTAGTGAAATAATCCTGACTAAGATATCATGTTTTTTTTTCAAAATAAATAAATGACTATTTATCTCTGGATATTTTCTTCACTTGAGAGTATATCTGCTGAACTACATAATTGCAGATACCTCTTCTACTGGTAAGGCACCAATCAGCAAGGGGATCTTGTAGCACCTTTGAGACCAAGAGAAAGAAATTGTAGCATAAGCTTTCATGGATGTGGTGATCCATCTGGTTCCATGCATGTGAAGAAGCAGACCACATCTATGAAAGCTTATGCTACAATTTCTTTCTCTCTAGTTAGTTAGACTAGAGTTCTCTAGCACAGAATTATACTATACATCCCAGGATTCTGTAAAATGGCGCTAGGACTATTAAAGTGGTATTGTATAGCTGTAACTCTGTTGTGCATTTTTTTTTAATGGGACATGGTTTGTTGAGACATTCCCCTGGTCTGAAAGCCAAATTTTCTCCTCTCTGGTTTGTTTATTTGTTCATTTTACGGTTGTAGTGATATAGTGAAAAACTGCTATTTCACTGATGGACTGTAAGAAATTTAAGAGAAGTAGAATTTAAAAAAGAAAAAAGAGCAAAGGTTGTCACAGTAGCACACTGGTACGTCTGAACATGTCACTTCTGATTTTATCTTGTAATAAAAACAGAAGACATCAGGCTGAAGAAATGAGCACACAGACACAGGAATTGTGCCTAAACTACTTTCCTTTACTTGTACATATTATATATATATATATATATACACACACACACACACACAATGAATCTAGGACTCCAAACACATACACTACATAACACAGCAGTCATAACAGTACTGTCCAATACTGTGTAGCATAGAGCAGTCTAAGAGCAAAAAATCCAAGTGCCTACAGTGGGTGGGAACAGCTGGTTATACAAATACATAACATTCATGGGTTATACAGTCAGTTATTCCCATACACATGGATTACTCAGTATGTTCCCAGAGAGATAACAGAATCACTCCTCTGCTTCCATTCCCACAGTGGCTTCTTTGCAGTATCTTGTTATGCTCGCCAGCTGCATGTAGCTAGCTCACTACTGGCCTCTGCTGGCAGTGGAACATAATACCATGTCAGCTCTTTACAGTATACATTTCTATGGGACTGCATGTCCCAATATCCCAACAAAGGTTAGGCCTTTCTTCTGATGTATCTTGGAAATAAAAAAAGAAACACATTTGAGGGTTTGAGTAAAATGCTGCAGCTGATGCTAAGAATTCCCAGAAGACAGTCTAGGATGACAGAAACATCATTTGAATACAGACGGCACCCTGCATCTGTGGAACCAATATCCATGTTTTCAGTTATCTATAGGATGCAAAATAGGGGACAAATATATTGAGTCACACTAGAAAATGTCTAATGTGGTGTCCTCTCTAGGCCTCTTTTAGTTCTTGCAATGCAACTCTGCAGTATGTTTTTACCAGTAGTCCTTTCTTTTAATAGGGTTTGCTGTTACCCATGGTTTCTTGTATCCATGGTAAGTCTGGAAACCAAGCTGACTGCATTTTAAAAATCCCTGAGAAGTACAGCAACAAATATCACAACAACCCAACCTTTTTGCCCCATCTGAGGGAGCCCATTGTCTGTCCTAAATAACATGGTTTCCTAACCTTGAGAAGGCACCTGGTATTCCTATACTGCAGAAGTGGGCAATTGTGCTAGGGGTTGTGGCCACTTTTTGCCCTTGTGGCACTGCTTCCATTTTCACCACAGCGGAAGTGATGTGACATCATGACCTGTGTCTGTTTCCGCTAATAATTGACCGATTTTCTTGTGACTTAAGGGTTTTGGGGTGGGGCTTATGGGGGGAAACTATCAACAATAACATATTTTGGGCCTGCGTTTGTGCTATGCATGCCATTTGGGACAATTGTATCCAGATTCTGGTGGCCTGAAGAAAAAAGATTCAAGGGCTGCTCTATCTCCACCCCTGTTGTAGAAGTTGATATATGTCAAGGATGTCAATCCTGAACAACCCTTTTGCAGAACTCAGACTCCAGTGAAATGTTTAGTTTTGTCTCCTCAGTTCAACATGGGGTCATCATTTATTAACCTGACTATACATGCCCAAATGCCCTAAATAAAATATAATGCACAGGTAAAACATGAAGGTTGATATTTTCTGCTCAGGCTTTCAAAACCCCCCCCCTCCACCAAATTCTCCCTGAAGCAGTGCATAAAGTCCTGAATATGAAAGGAGCTGGGTTCAGCAGAATTTAATTAGCATCTCACCTCCCTGCATTTCTTCCCGCCAAGGGCTTCTGCTGTGGCTGCAGGATTGAATTATAAGAGGAGTTTATTTTAATTGACTAGCTTGAGAACAGAAAGAAGAAAGAAAGAAGTGGGGGAGGGGAAAGATCATGAGTTGCCTGGAAAGAGATATTCCCCATCCAGGCCATTATATGTTTACCTTATGAAAAAAGACAAAGCCTTGATCTCAGCACTTGCGGAGAGACCAGACTTTTACACAGATGGCGTGTGCTAAGATTTGGAGGCAAGGAAACCTAATTTCAGTAGCAAGAGGTTTTAGAGCTTGGGCCTGCCCCTGGAACTTGTGTCTGCAGCTGGAAATAAATGCTGTACAGCAAATACAACTTCAGTTCACACTATCAGAAGCACCATATTATCCCTGATCAGCCTGTCCTGAGATCTTTGAGAGAGGCCCTTCTTTCAGTCCCTCCATCTTCACAGGCATGCATATCTAGTAGGGAAACATCTAGTAGAAGAAAGTAGGAAGACATCTAGTAGAGAAAGCGACTTTTCAGTGACTGCTCCTAAACTCTGTAACACCTTTCTTTGGGAAGCTACTATGACCCCATCCTTGATGTCCTTCTAACAACAGGCAAAGACTTATTTCGGTAGACTTTCAGGAACTGATAGTTTTATAAAGCAAGGTCAGCTGTTTTTTCTGCTTCTAACAACAACAAACAACAACAACAACATCCTGCCTTGTCAATCAGAGTGGCTTGCAATAAAATCCATTTGAACAGTTTAAAACAATTTAAAACCATAAGATAGATTGTACTGGAATTAGGTTTTGTGTGTGTGTGTGGATACGCATACACCTTTTAGGGATTGAAAGACTATTCAAAAATATTCAAAATGGTTGGAAAACATGTTCAGAAACCCCAGTGAGAAGAATTCTGGGCTGATGAGAATCTTCATGGTTTGGGACTTATTCTGCGCAAAATTTGCTTGTGGCTCTTTTCTGCTGAAAATGCTGTTTTCTGTGCAAAACAACCACATGTATTATGTACAGAATAAATCCTGAATTGTGAATAGTCTTGGAACACTTCACAGTTTTTGAAGATTTTCTTGCAGCAGGAAGAAAATTGCTACATAAAATTACTTGTTGCTTCCTTTGAAAAGAAAATTAGTGGAGAATCCCGTCCCTAATGCCTTTCACCTGTTGGCTTATGACAATCCCATGAGTTTTATAGGGTTTTCTAAGACAATGTATACTCAAGAGTTGGTTTGCCATCTTCCTTCCTCTGAAATATAGCCTACAATATCTTATATTTGTTGGTGATCTCCCATACTACTAATGAGGTCTAACCCTGGTTAGCTTCCAAGATCAAATGGGATCTGGTACCTTTGCAGTATTAGGCTTGGCAGTGCTGGAATGTATCTGTTTATTATTCCAAGTTTGCCATATTCTTTCCCCTAAGCTTCTAAATTCTACAAAGGAATTAAAAGTGTATCCAGCCTATAAACCCCAAAGTGCGTGCCTTTGAATCACAAGGATTCTGAACTCATGTTTTCAGAATTCCTGGCAGTAGCCTCCTTAGATGAATAATATATTCTGGAAAGGAAACAAAAAGAAAAGAGCTAGCATTCTGGATTCACAAAATGGAAGATAATATTCCTCCCCCCCCCCCCGCTATCTACAGAGAATGAGCTGGTTGTACAAAGTGTAGGTGTTCAATGTACTCTCTGTTTAGTGATAGTGGAATATGAGGAGGAGGTGGTAAGCAGATTCACTCATACACATATTCCTACCTTTTATGCCATTTTAGCTCTACATATGTGTTCTAAGTGCATGCAGATGGATACAAATACAATTTTAGCATCAGATCATTTACTGAATCACCTTGGGGTGTTTTAATCTTTTTTTTTTTATCTCTTAAGAGGTAGAATTTTAAAAATGAAATAAGTAAATTTGTGAAAGAGACAGAGATAGAAAGGGAATGATTTGATTGTATATTCCTGCATGGCAGGGGGTTGGACTGGATGGCCCATGTGGTTTCTTCCAACTCTATGATTCTAAGATAGGAGTGCGTCTGTATGTGCAATAAAATTTCACATGTATTTCTGGGAAGGTCAGAAAGTGATAAGGGATGCCTGTGTGCTGTAGCTAATTATTATGACCAAGGAGCAGTGACACCAATGGCTATAAAAAACAAACTAAATGTTTATTACAGGAACTCCATTAGAGAAAGGAAAGCTCTTGAAGGGTGTTAAACTAATCTAGGTTAAGCTGGGACAGGAATGATCTGGACTAAGCTGGTTTCCCATTTGTATAAGTGAGATAATAAAGAAGAGGTGGAGAGAAGAGGTGGACCGATCCCTAAGACTTATCAGTCAGCATCTCAGAGAGGTTAGGACAGATAGGTAAGACATGAGGATACTTTAAGTCATGGAAATGCTATTTACCCCCGCACTACTGTTTTCTACAATAAACATTTAAATGAGCAAATTAAAACAAAATGTACAAAATACATCATACATGTTTTCAAAGCTCCACTGGCTTCTTCATCAGGCAAAAGATGTTAAACAAAACATAACAGGAGAAAAAAAGTGATGATGAAAAAAAGTCACAGGCCTAAATTTTGTATCAGATTTTTTTTTCTGTTGTAGTTTAGTTGGTTTGGAGGGATTCAATGCAGGCAGAGGCCACTCCCTTCTTGACCATGTGGGGACTGAGACTTCTTGAGAAATTCAATGTTCTCTGCCCAAGAAAGGGGCCAGTGGCTTCACAAAGGAAAAGATACCCTGGATTCCAAGAGAAGTTATTTGACTGCTGCTAATGAGCTTAAATTTTACTGTCCCCCACATGGCCAAAAGGAGGCCGGCTTCTGCCTGCACAACCCCATCTCGGACTTGTATCTGGCATATAAGATAGCCCCTAACTTTTCAGCTAATTTTACAGGCTGAAAAAGTCATCTTATACACTGGAATATATGGTATTAGAATGTTCCCTCCTTGAAGGCTAATGGAACCAATTCCAGAAAGCCAATGGGGTACATTGGTTGGTAATGCCGGTGATTCTGTCGAAGCCTTGGTCAATACGTTGAACACCGACCTTACCAAGGCTATCGACATGATCGCTCCCAAGCGTCCTCTCCAACCCACTTCTAATTGCCATCCATGGTATACTGAAGAACTTAGGAAGCTGAAGTGGGCTGGACAAAGACTAGAGTGCATCTGGTGAAAAACTCGACCCATTGTATCTGGCATATAAGACAGCCCCTGACTTTTCAGCTGATTTTACAGGCTGAAAAAGTCGTCTTATACGCTGGAATATACGGTATTAGAATGGGCCATCCTCGTGGGTTGGGGAATCATGGGAGGTGGCTGAGCCTCTCCCCAGCCGGCCAGCCATCCCCTGCGATTCCCCAACTCGTGAGGAAGATGGCCAGCCTCCTCGTGGGTTGGGGAATCACGGGAGGTGGCTGACCCTCTCCCCAGGTGGCCAGCCATCCCCCGTGATTCCCCAACTCACGAGGAGGATGGCCAGCCTCCTCATTGGTTGGGGAATCGCGGGAGGTGGCTGAGCCTCTCCTCAGCCGGCCAGCCATCCCCTGCGATTCCCCACCTCGCAAGGAGGATGGCCAGCCTCCTCGCGAGTTGGGGAATCATGGGAGGTGGCTGAGCCTCTTCCCAGCTGGCCAGCCATCCCCCGCAATTCCCCAACTCACGAGGAGGATGGCCAGCCTCCTCGTGGGTTGGGAATTGCGGGAGGTGGCTGAGCCTCTCCCTAGCTGGCCAGCCATACCCTGTGATTCCCCAACTTGCGTGGCCAGTGCTGTTGGCTACATTTCAGAGGAGGGAACTGACAAAACCACTTCTGAGTATTCCTCACCTAAGAAAACCCTATGAAACTCATGGGGTCACCATAAGTTGACAGTTGACTTGAAAGCACATACACACAGAGTGGGGCAGGACAGAAATTGGCCAAAATGCATCTTCCTTTTAAATTTAGGAGGGACTGAATAATCAGGAAAAAGCAAGTCAGACAAAATGAAACCCAATTCTTCTGGCAAAGTGATCAAGAGGTCACCAAATAACTATTTCTGATGGATGATTCCCCAACTGGCCAGCCTCCTTGTGAGTTGGGGAATCGCAGGAGGTGGCTGAGCCTCTCCCCAGCTGGCCAGCCATCCCCTGCGATTCCTCAGCCAGCTTCAGGAAGGCTTCAGAAAGCCACCATCTGCCCTCCCTGAAGCCATGAAGGGGAGCCTGATCACAGCTTCGGGGAGGGCGGGGGATGATGGGGTCATCTTATATGGCGAGTATACCCTAAAGTCTATATTTTGACTTAAAAATTGGGGTGTCGTCTTATATGCCCAGTCATTTTATATGCCGGAATATACGGTAGGTCCTCCACCCCTGATGGGATGGACAGTAGCTCTGAGTTCAGCCTTGATCAGGAAATGATCCATCCATGAAAATGCAGTGGTTTTAGTCATCTCTGCCCACGGATATTCCTGTTCCATACTAAAGACTGCATTGAGGGTATGACCCGCACAATGAGTGGGCCCGTCGACCAATTGGGATAGGCCCATGTTTGTCATGGATTCCATGAACTCCCGAGCTGCACCTGATAGATTTGACAAGCTGGTCTCAAGTGGGATGTTGAAGTCGCCCAGAACTAACAGTCTGGGTGAATCCAACAGCAACCCTGAGACCAGTTGTGTCAGCTCGGTTAGGGAGTCTGTTAGACAGTGGGGTGGATGGTATACTAACAGAATCCCTAAACTATCCTTGGTCTTCAGGCTCAGGTACATATACTCAAAGTGGACCGTTTTCTGGACAGGTATCAAGGTAAGGTTATTTTTATGAACCAGATCCACTCCACACCCTTGCCCACTTCCCCTTACCTGCTCACTGAGAGAATACCTGGCTGAGAGGGCCTGCGCCCAGGTTATGGCACTATCCTCTCCCAGCCAGGTCTCAGTGAAGCAAGCTTCATATCTTTTATGAAGATAAAAGGGCCATATTGGAGCCTCCCTGATCCAGCACTTGCTGTTCACTTCAGAAAAAGCCTCTCCAGGGCATAAATTGACTCAGTGGGCTCCCCAAATGTGGTGGAAATCCCTTCAAATGCCCTAGAGGTCATTTAGGGGGATTTGGGGGGGGGAATATTTTGCATTTTTTTTTTACCCCTGGGGATCCTGGGAGCCACAAAAACTGCCCTGGGGATTGCATGCAGCCCATCCTTGTCTTAGCCTGAATTTTAAAGGATTTATCCAAAGCCATGAACACTAGCCCCCCAATAGGTTCAGCAACACAGATAGTTCCTTTAAAGTTCAGAGTAATATCCAGAGTGGATTCACTGAGCCATCAACATTCAATTAATCAACCTCCATTGGTTTGGCAACATCCATGATACTACTTGGTAGGAAATATTTTTGAATATTCTGACAGTTGGCTCAGCCCTAGTAATGATGCCACTAGACTGATCAGAGTTCTTTGTTCCCACTTAGCATTTTGAGCTGATGTGTGTTGTCTTTGTCTTGAACAGTTACAGCACACAAATGCTACCTTGCCTGAGGTTTTACTTTCAACAGGAGCTCTTTGCAAAATGGAGGCAGACATTTTCTGTTGAGACAGAGGGGGGGGGGAAGCACAGCCTGACCCAAAGAGCAAATGATAGTTGGTTGCGAATTTGGGCAATACTATAATGATGGAATTTGAATAAAGATGGATGCATTTATCTTTAAATCCCCCCCCCTTTTTTTTACCTTGTACATGCCAGGGCATTGTGGAAGTGAAGAGCCATAGTTAAGCACTCAACATCTAGTAAAAGTCACCAAGACCTTAGGTGTTTCTTATTAGGTAGTTGTATTTACTTGTATTTTACAGCACTGGCCCACTTGATTGTATTTCACTGTGAATCATTGGGAAGGAAGGACATTGTGTGCTCTAAAGAGTCACAAAGGACAGGCTGGGTAGGTGGGCATAACAGAGGCACAATGAGTCATGTTTCCTATGGGCCAGTAACTGGCCATCATTGCCAAAATGTCATTGCTTCCCCGTCTGGGGGGAAATGGCCACTATGCTATCTTAATATATTTCCATATATTATTATAAAATGAAGACTTTTCTGATGGCATGTGAATTGTTGGAAGTCTGTGAGTGGGAGAGTTGAACGCGGACCTATACCAGTGCAGGTCAGCATGTATAGGCATATTGGCAGTGTAAAAAAGCCAGAGATTTATGACACTCCGGAGGGCCACAGAACTGACCACCACAGTCCAGAGGAGGGACATCTCAGAGGGAATCAGTAAACTCTCATAGATTCATAGAACTGGAAGAGTTACATGCCCTGATAGCCCTTATCTTGGAATATCAAATAATTTGCAGTATTTAATAATTTAGCTTAATGTGGCCTTCCATGTGGTTACAGGTAAACCAGGAACCCCCAAATACCAAGGTGGGATTCATGTAAGATCAAGGGAAGGGCCGTTGGAAATTCCCCAAAACAAATACTCTGATTAGGGTCATTCACTAATCTATTCAGCGATAGCAAGAAACCTGCAAAATGGGTCCTTCCTTTCCTACACCCCTCCAAACAAAAGACCTTGCCTGTTTCCAATTCAGTTCCAAAAACATTGACCATTAACAATTGTTAACTCTTCCCGAGTACTCTTTGTTTTGGTCTAGGAACCTCTGAGAACCACTGTATTTCATTCAAACTCCTATCCCTTCAGGGGAGATATTTCACATAAATATCACCCTTAAACACTACCGAATTGTGCACAAATCCCCTGCTTTCTGACTTCACATCAGTTTGTGTCACCACTCTATCACCTAGACCTCCTCAATATCAGTTTACTTCATGATCTCAGCTCTGCAGGAGCAGTATAGTTTAACCCGCTGTCTCCTTACTCTATTCCTCTATCCAAATACTTCCTATTATTTGCAATAGCCTTGTGTGAGTGCTTGAATCCTGAGTGTTTGTGTGAATGCTACTGATATTAATTTCAAATAAAGATCATTTAATTGCACCTTTTGGCTTAGAGTTTCCTCTGTTATTACCAGTATACATAGGTTAAAAGGTCCTGCCATTGTCCATCCTCTTGCTGCCATAAATGAGCTAATTAATATTCCCCATAAATAATTTTGGATATTAGAGGGTCCCCATGGACCCCACGTAATTTGGGTAACCGGACTCCAAGGGCCATCTTTTCTAACCTCCCCCCTCCACCAGCTGAAACATCCTTGAGAGGTATCCATCCAACCTCTGTTTGAAAACATCCAAGGCGGGAGAGTCCACTACTTTCTGAGGGAGTCCATTCCACTGTTGAATAGCTCTTGCACTAAAGAAGTTCTTCCTAGTGCTTGGTTGAAATCTCCCTTCTTTGTATTTTGAATCCATTGGCTTGGGTCCTGTCCTCTGGAGCAGCAGAAAATAAGCTTGTCCCAACTCTGAAAGAGTTGGTCTTTCTTCATGCAGGCTAAAAGGACAAAAGGCATTTTACCCAGATGAGATTATCTGCCCCTGCTTCTGTTTCTGTCTAGATCTAACCAATATACCATATATACTTGTGGATAAGTCAACTTCATGTATAAGTCAAGGGCAGGTTTTGGGGCCAAAATATGGATTTTTATATGACCCTTGGATAAGTTGAGGGTGCCAATGCTGCTGTGTCTCCGCCCTGGTGGCGCAGTGGTTAAATGCCAGTACTGCAAGCCACCACGTCGCAAGTTCGATTCCAGCCGGCTCCAAGGTTCACTCAGCCTTCCATCCTTTCGTAGGTCGGTAAATTGAGTACCCAGCTTGTGGGGGGCAATTAGCTAACACACATTGGAAACTGTTTAATGCAGTGTAGATGTGTAAATAGCTATTGCTTAAAACAATTTGTAAGCCGCTCTGATAGCCTTGTGGCTGAAGAGCGGGGTATAAATAAATAAATAAATAAATAAAAATAAAATACTTCTTCGCCCTTCCCATTCTCCTTCTTCTTCCCTCCCAGTTTTGGGCTCTCCAGCTCCAGGAGTGAGTGTAAAGCAAATAAACAGACCCTGAGTGGCCAACATGAAAAACAGGATGCTTCATGTCATCAGGTAGCACCTCCAGCATTGGGTTGTGAGTGAAGCTGATGGCTCCCTGATCCTCAGCGTCACTTTTGCAGCCTCACCAGGCCCAGCCAAAGGAGTCTTACTCTAAGCTTTGCTTCCCTTCTCTCCATCTTGTTGTAGGGTGTAGCAGGCAGTGCAGCCCTGATCCTGTGCGTGGGCTTACTTGTGAGGAATCACCTCCAATGCCCCAAGTGATAGTTGCACCCCCATGTATAGGGGCATTGGAATAGCATTTCTCTTGCCTTTACATTGACCCGTGAATAAGTCAACCTAGGTTTTGGGGTGTTGATTTATGACTAAAACTTTCCAACTTATATATGAATATATACGTGTAGTAGCCATTAATGGGAAATCACAGAGTTGCAGCTCAACAAAATTTTGAGGGCCACACAATTCCCACCTCTGGTTTGTGATAATTCTAGCTTAGGTTTTTAGACTCTGTGAAGATTCCCTATGTAATAGAAATAGCAAAGGGTTGTCCCTTAGTGGAACATTTGAGTACAATTTTGACCCAGACAGCATTTTTTCTCTCCCTTTAATGGGCAAATCTTAACCCTGTGGGTTTGCACACCGGAAAAGTGTATCAGTGTATCAGAGTTTGGTAGATGTTAAAAATGTGAGTGAGGGAGTAAGAATAACTGATCAAATGAAGTGAGGCCTTACGTTTCACCCATCTGTTCAGCATTGTCTGTCTGCAGTCAAATTGTCTCTATTGGGGTATAAGACATTTGGTTCACATGCCCAGGATAATATTCTGCATTTCAAGTTGAAACATCAATTTAAGCTTCACGGTCATTTTCATGAGAATGAGAAAGCAGATCAATTGATATTGCCCTCGAGCATGAGATGTTATTATGACATTTGATATATATCCATGAGGGGGATTTAGCTTCAGGTGATCCAGCACAAATCATTATTTGCAGTTGTTTTTCTAAGAGCTAAGCTGCTGCCGAAGAATCCTATACACAACTGTTCACTAGATAACTCTGCTAAGTGTACAGGCATACATCATTTAACAGACCTTCTGACCAAGAAGGTCCTTTTTACAAAGTATTTTTATGAGAACCCAGCCCAGCCCCTCTTCTCTTCTGTCTAGTTGGAAGTTTTTGTGCAGCATTGGCATTGGGAGGGTGGCGAAAGACGGCTGCAGAAAGACAAACTTTCATTGTTGGGTTGCAGCAGCATGCTGCCATAAACAATGCAACAAAGATTGACCTGGGAAAGAATGGGATTCTACTCTGAATGAGTCTATTCTGTAACGATGTGTGCTTATGTACAATAGGTAAGGTAAACAGCTAAAAAAAAAAAGCTGCTAAAAGTTTCTGCTAGGCAGAGGACAAGGAGGTAAGCGGGGACAGGCATAAGCATAACATTGTAAAAAGGAGATTCTTTGTCAGAGGCATTGTTCACTAAGGTATGCCTATAATGGCTGGCAGGCAGGTGAGGGCAACAAGAGAAAAGGCTCACAGTCAGAATAATGCAACCACTACATGGGTGTGGAAGTGGGACAGAACAGTTGCTGAAATCTCATCTATCACTAAGCTGCTTCACTTTGCTTCCACCTCCATGCTACTCTTACTAACTACTACATGGTTGTGCAGGTGGGGGGGGGAGTGAACTGAGTCTTGGCCATCATGAGGTTCTTTGCTTAGCTACCCACCCTCTTCATGGGGTTTGCTTGGCAGGAGGGAAGTGGAAGAATCAATTGAGGAGAATCACCCATCACCAGCTATGGCAGTTGGCACTAGGTGAGCTTCCTCACTTGGCTGCTCTCTCCACCCAACTATTGCCGACCACTACAAAGTTCAGGGGGCAGGAAAAGGGTGAGTCTGTAGCAGACAGATTTTCTCCCTACTTTGAGGCATTTTCAAAAACTGCACAGTTCATGCAGGGGGAGAAAACTCTTTAAATTACTCATTCTACCCTGCAAGAATGAATAATTTAAACAAGTACAACCATACTATAGAGAAGACACAGGTAGCCAGTTGCTTTCTGTCCCACAATATGATTAGCAACGTGCTCTCTTTGGGTGCTCATTTAAGGTATTCAGGGCACATCCTCATCGGTTATCTCTCAGACATGATTTACTGCTGGCCATTGCAGTATTGCAGCAAAAATCAAACTTGCCTGGTTATGCGTGTAGCTTTCTCTTCCTTTCTCCTACCTCTTATGTTAAGGTGATGTAATGAATATTGGAAACAAGCATTCTTCCAAGTTCTGCACAGAATACATTACAGAGTCATTTTAATTTGGACCATATCTCAAATCAGAGGCAAGGATTGTTTACTATCAGCCACCTAGTCTCTTAGCAGGTTGCACTAACAAATGCACATTCAGATGCCCAATTTCATTCCTATCTTCACCAGCAGGAGCAAGATCAGAGCAAGACAACAGTGCAAGGCTAGAAAACTGCCCCAAGCTATCTTTAAGGTTTAAATGCTTTACCCTGCTAATATAGTTGTTTATTTTTTCCTTTTTGACAGAATGTTCTATACAGAGAATATTTCTTTCCCCACCAAGTAGCTGCCATTAGCCCTCCCCAAGCTAGATTGCAGGGACGAGAAAGCGTGTATTTGTCAGAAACCAGCCCAGGTACGTCGATCAGTAGCACTAGGATGGGATGGGCAGCACAAGCCTGCACAGTGCATATAGCCCACGAGTTATTTTTGTGGCCTTATTGCTTGTTGTCGTTCTGTGCCTTGAAGTCGTTTTTGACTTGCAGCGACCCAAAGGTAAATCTATCATGGGGTTTTCTTGGCAAGATTTGTTCAGAGGAAGTTTGCCTTTGCCTTCCTTTGAGGCTAAGAGAGTGTGACTTGCCCAAGGTCACTCAGTGGATTTGTATGGCTGAGCAGGGATTTGAACCCTGATCTCCAGATTCATAGTCCAATGTCCAAGCCACTATACCATGCTGGCTCTCAGGCCCTATTGCTGCTTCCAAGCCATATCGCTGGAAATCAGTGATGGTGACATTACAAGACATCCAATTTTCTTCCCTTTCAGAAGGTTTGTCCCACTCTCAATCTTAACAGTGCTTCTATGGTGCCATCCTGCATCACAGAAAGCCAATGCTAGTTGCTGATAAATGTTGATGGCAATGACAAAATTAGTTATGGCAAGTATAGGTCTGCAGTTACCCCATTCTACCTGTTAGTGGGGTACAGCTCCACCTCTCTGAAGACAAGACAGTCACTGACTGGCTGAGAGGGAAACATACTGCCAGATGCTGAAGCTGCTGCCGGATGCATCCATCCACCTGAGACCCAGTATAAGTACACTGGTAAGGCCAGCAATGTACTGGACCTCAGCTGACTAGTTACCCAAATTGTGTGGGGTTCGTGAGGATCCCACTAGTGTCTGAATTCTAATATGGGGAATTTCTAATTAGCTCAAGATGGCAGTGAAAGGTCAGGTAACTGTGGGATCTTTTAACCTACTGTATGTTAATATATATATATATATATATATATATATATATATAAATGCCTCCAAGCCATGGGGTGAAATAAAAATGTTTTTTATTGAAAAATAATCAAGAGAACATGCAGTCAGGTTTCAAGCAGTCACACAAGGCTAACAAAGACAGTAGGAATTATTTGGATAGAGAGCTAGATTGAGGGGATGATGGGTTATACTGTACTTATCGGAAGAGCAGAGATTTGTGCAGCAGAAGTTGCTCAGACAGAGCTCTGGGGGTCCCACAGCAAACAGACAGAGTGGCAGGAGGAAGAGAAGCTGTGAACACTTTGGCTGTGTTTTAGGTTGATTTTTATATTCATTAACTCCCTTGAAGAGATGGGGTTTAGAGCAGATAACAATGTCTATTAGAGATTCCCAGGATTAGACAAAGGGTTCTCTGGATGTGTTAATGATCATCGATGGGTGAAATATTTGGGCCTGAATTGGTGCAGGCAACCTTCTATTGTAAATAAGGGGGAAAGAGGAAAAACCCCTTTTGCAATCGCTGAGTGCTTGGCTATCCTTGATGGGATTAGTGGATGACTCATCTCCAGGCATTCTCAGGAAGAACTATGACCTGTATATGACCTGTTTAAGGAATTAAGAAGGCCCCTTCCTAGGTTGTACATGACTCCAGCCTTGGTATCTGAGGAGTCCCTGGTTTACTTGCCAACCACGTGGTGGGCAATAGCCAGCCAGTTATTAAATATTGCCAATTATGTGTTATTGAAAGGTGGGGTCTGTCAAGGCAGGTGACATTATGGTTCTTTATTGCTACTGTGACAATGAGAAGAGCACAACCCAGAGAGGTTGTCTGGCTTTTCTTATAACTTCTAAATGCATCATTTGTTCATTAGACAGTGCTGTACTTTGCTATCAGTGGGCACAACACTGATTCTGTTGAATTTAACATTGTACACGCAGGAATCTCAATAGCTAGAGATGAAAGCACTTGGAGCAGTTACCAGCATCTGATCTCTATTCAGTAGTAAAACATTTTATTCCCACCTTCTAAGTAACCTTCTGGCTGGCTGAAAGAAGCATCAAAATAAGCTTAACTTTCTATATGACTTCATGCAAAGCTTCACATATACACTGATGGGGTCTAAATCAGCTATAACATTCCAAGATATTTCTTGAGATCTGAGAATTGGCTGGTTTAAAGGTGCAGTGAATTGCGGCAGTGAAAAAGGCAAATCCTGCCTTCAAAGTTATAAGGGACTGAGATTAGATCTACAAATACTGTAACTGCATCTGCACTGAATGCTTGCCAATGTTACTTTTCAGGATAAAGGGGTGATTCAGGACAAACAAACTATTTACTGGTTGTTATTATTTCTTTTTTAAAAAATGCAGTAATTACCTGATCTACTGCACAGATTTCCTTGATCAGTATCAGATCTTGAGGTCATCTTTGTAGGAATAGCCACATGAGCTCTGGGGTCAGGTAGGAAATCATGTAATTAATGTAATTATGCTATAGAGGTATGCAGCCAATCAGATTTGACTATGTAATTATATTACAAAGTCAGTTGAAAGAGAAGGTAACGCTGGCGCATCTTGTTCCTCACTGAGAATGGGTTATACTCTTGTTCTCCACTTGTCCTTGTTATGTTTGTGCTGGCAAGTTGGCTTTGACTTATGGTAACCCTATGAATGAGAGACTTATTACTTGTGTGGGCTCCATGGGTATCCCACCAGTGACCAAATTTTAGTATGGGAAATTTCAGTTAGCTCAAAATGCCAGCAAGAGACTGGGTAATGGCAGGACCTTTTGACCTATGTATACCAGTACTCACTGACGAGACTCATAGCCAGGGATAAACAAAAAATGTTTTTATTTAAAAATAATCAAGAGAACACACACACGTATACACTCAGGTTTCAAGCAATCACACAAGGCTAGTGAAGAAAGTAGCAAGTATTTGGCAAGAGGAATAGAGTTCAGAATGATGGGTTATACTATACCTGTCCTGAAGATCAGAGATTCATGCAGAGAAGAAGGACAGCTGGAAGTGCCAGGTGACCCAGCAAACCAACAGAGTGATGGCCTCTGGGAAACTGAGCACACCTTGGTCGTATTTTGGGGTAATATTTATATTCAATATTTTCCCTGAAGGGGTGAGTTTGAGTGGAATGCAATGTCTGCTGGAGTTTCCCAGGGTTAAACAATGGATTCTCCAGATGTGTTAATGATTGCTAATGGCTGAAACATCAAAACTGATGGGTCTCAGACAAACGTCTGTTTTTTTAGGACGGGTGAGAGGAAAGACCAGTTTTGCAAGCAAAGAGTGTTCAGCTATCTTGATGGGATTATTGAATGACTCATTTCTATGTAAATCCAGGAGAATTAGCCCATTTCTTCCCTAACTTTATCAGTTCCAGGGGGGCTCGCTTAATCCTCACCTGGGTGTGTCTTCAAGGAATTTTTGAGCTGGCTACTGCCTTAGGTTTTCTGAGCAAACCTTGGCTCCTTGTTTGGGAGGTCCCTGGTCTACCTTATAACCCCGTGAAGTTCTGCTAATATGTCAATATATGAAATTTCGCCAATTGATGAATTATTAGAGGGTGAGGGGCCTGTCAGAGCAGGTTACAGACTCCTAGTAATCCTGATCATCAACTGCCCTGCTGTTGTTTTTTTAAAAAACCTTTTTGAGTGATTCAGTCTGCTTCTAATGTGGTTTTCCGCTTTTCCTGCTCCCTTCAACTTTACTAAGCATGATCATCTTTTCCAATGAATCACGTCATAATATGTCCAAAATATGATAGCCTCGCTTTAGCCATTTGGTCTTGCCTCCCTTCTCCCCTGGGATTGACCCCCCCCCCAGATTGCTCATGTGGTGGGAATGGCGATGGGGGAGAAGGGAGGGGAGGAGAGGTCTCGTCTCCCTTCTCCATTCACCCCTGGTATCCCCTCAGGATTGCTCCTGTGGTGGGAATGGTGATGGGGGGAGGGAGGGGAGGAGGAGATCCCTTCACCCCCGGGATCATCCCCTGGGATCATTCCCATTGTGGGAATGGCAACGGGGGCATTCACTATGATCTGTGGATTTCATTATCTGCAGAGGGGGCTGGAACCTATCCCCCACAGATACAGGAGTCCTACTGTATTCAAAGTTTAATTTTTCTTTTCCAAAAATCTGATTGAGTGTGTACCCAAGTCCTTGGGTTTACCAGGAGAGCTCTTTCTATTTCATCGCATGATTTTTCTATTTTTTTTTTCATGTTTCACAGAGAAGCAAAGGTGAGGAATGAGGCATTTAGCCTGTTTTGCAGGAATACCTTGAGCAAGGAGTGGTGGTGAGATTTGCTGACAGCTCCTTGAAGATGTATTTGATACCATAAATACATTTTAAAATGTGCTTTTTAAGTATTCTCCTTGGCTGAATACATTATGGATATGACATTGCATGCAACCTATTAAGATATTCTTGAATCTTCTCCTTCTTTTCAGCTGGATATGCAATTTGACTTTGACTACAGAAGGAAATTCCAACCATTTGAAGAGTGTTTTTCCTCCTTTTCTTCCTGCTGGCTCCATATCTCTGAAAGTTTCAGGCTAGATAGCTGACAGTTTAGCTTTTGTCATACAAATCGTGAGAGTTCTTTTTAAAAAGCCTAGGATAAGTGGCAGGTTGTTTTTCTGCTGTATTTTGCTTTTAAATTACCCTGAGCTTTTGCTCTCCATAGTAAAGTTTTGTGTCTGTGTCTGTTTGTGGGTTGTTGTTGTTTTTTGTTGTTTTTTGTTTAAACAAAAAAAAAATTCCCTTGACAAAGTGGTTAGGCAAGCATATTTAAAAGACATATTTGGAAAGTACATTTGAACTTGGAGTAAGTACTGGGAGGCAGTAAGGCAGAGCAAAAGATAACACCCCAAACAAGAATAGACAAATAAAGGGAAGGGATTAAAAAAGACAACTTAACCTAGCCAATAAACTGAATGCCAACATATGGAATGTAGGGAGACAGAGACTTGCTTAAGATAAAGAATTTATAAGCTTAGAGGGAGATTATATATTTTTCCATTTAAAGATTAACTAAGAGATGAGAGTGCTGACTGAAAAAACTAGAAAGGAAGGAAAGAATAGGAGACACTAATCCAGTGTTACTTAGTGTGCCATTTTGCCCTGCATTTTAAAGGGTCTTTTTAAAGTCACTTTTTACAGAATGCCACACAAATCCTTGACATTTTCATGTTCCGAGCTTCACTCTTGTAGGCTATTTGTGAGTCCTTTCAATATCCCATTTTTTCCTCTTGTGATTTTGAAGTTCAGTTGTCTCTGTTGCTTTTACTAGTGCATGTGGTTCTAATCACAATGGCTGAATCTGCACCTGAAAAATAATTCAGCCCCAGTGCCCAGTATCCTGCTCCAGTTTGACTGCATTAATGCCACACTCAGCCATTTTAATCTGAACTCAAATTGGTTTTGTAAGCTACACAGTTCTTGCAACCTGAAGTCACCTCAGTACAAAAGGGTGTTTCTGTGTGTCCACATGTTCAACGAATCAGATTATTTTAGGTCACAAGACAGCAGTGGCTGCATTTTTTTCTTCCCAGCATGCCTATTAATATCAACTAATAGCTTTTCTTGTTTTCCTGTCATTCTCACCACTTACCTGCATGCCCATTGGATGGCTCACTCGCTGGGTTCCCTTGCCTGGGAGTCCCAAAGCTGCTACAAGATCCCCTTGCTTACCATTATTTCCAAGATTATAGAATCACAGAATCATAGAATCATAGAGTTGGAACAGACCACAAGGACCATCCAGTCCAACCCCCTGCCATGCAGCAATATTCAATCAAAGCACTCCTGACAGATGGCCTTCCAGCCTGTTTAACCCCCCCCCAAAAGGAGACTCCACCACACTCCAAGATAGTATATTCCACTGTCGAACAACTCTTACTATAAAGAAGTTCTTCTAATGCTTATGTGGACTCTCTTGTCCTGTAGTTTGGATCCATTGCTCCATGGGGGCCGGTTCCACGACAGGAAAAAGTTCGCAAGATTCCGGATTACCGTTCTTTCGCATGAGAAGAGTATAAATCACACGACTCCCCAGCATTTCGAAAGATGAGGAATTCTGCTTTCCGTATAGTACACACAGGCAAAGGTGGTGGTGGGGAACGCCTCCAGATGATTAAAGCCAGTCAGGAGGCGGGGAGGGAGCAAGGAGGGGGTCATGGAGACCATAAATAATGAGAGGGAAGAAAAAGTACAAACAAACAAAGGATCAAAAAAGCGATCTGTCAACCCCCCTTCCCCAGCCCCGAAAGGTTTCTATAAAGAAAGGAGTGAATGAAAAGACGAACAAACAAAAGCATGCTGGAGCGGTCTGCTTTCCTTCCCTTCATGCACACACACACACACACACACACACCACACAGAAGCTTGCCTCATTCCTGATTGTTTGAATCCTTGAATGCAGGCAAGTGAATGGAAGGACAAACAAACAAAAGGACGAACATGCGATCGTCTTTTTCTCCCGCATACACGAATGCACGCACACACACACTCTCACAGCAGCGAAGCACAGGCTACTCCTCCTGGTCATTTTCCAAACCCCAAAAGCCTTCCTTTGAAACAGTCAGGAAGGGCTCAGAGCAAATTTTCCAAAGTGGGTTGCAAGCAGAAGGAGGGTTAATTTTTTTCTCTTCAACCCCTCTATTTGGCTACAGCAGAAAGGTCACTCCAACCAATCAGGATTCAGCTCTGCTCACAGTAATTCGAAAAGGTAAACAATCGTTAGTTCCCATGACAAATTATGCGCTTTTTTGCGAACTTAATCAAAAAAGTGCGGAAAACTAGCGAAAGCTGATACTGCGGGACTTATGGGTTTTTTGCACCCCCTCCTTCTGAAAAGGGCGCTGTTGCTTCGAAATGCATGGGAACTATCAGGCTTCTTGTCGCATTGTTTGAGGATTTATTTTGCCGTGGAAACGACCCCCTAGTATCTGGAGCAGCAGAAAACAAGCTTACTCAATATGACATCCTTTCAAATATTTAAACATGGGTATCGTGTCACATCTTAATTTTCTCTTTTCTAAGCTAAACATGCACAGCTCCCTAAGCCGCTCCTCATGGGGTATTGTTTCCAGAACTTTTACCATTTTGGTTGCCGTCCTCTGGATACATTCCAGCTCGTCAATCTCCTTTTGAATTGCAATACCCAGAACTGGACAGATTATTCCAGGTGAAGTCTGGCCAAAGCAGAATAGACTGGTACTTACTTCCCTCAGTTTAGACACTATACTCCTCTTGATGCAGCCTAGGATTGCATTGGCTTTTTAAGCTTCTACATCAACTGTTGACTCATGTTCAGCTTGTGGTTTGCTTAGACTGCTAGATCCCTTTCACATGTACTGCCAAATGGGTTCACTCATTGTACGTTCTTGAGATTTGATGGTAGTGGTGGTAGTATGTGTGAGCTTGGCGGAGTTGGAGAAGAGGATCTAGGAAATGAACTCATTTGGAGTATAGAAATTCTTCTGAATCATGGTTCCATCTGAATGCCATATCTCCCCCTTTTCATAGTTGGGTCCTCTTCAAAAGTCTTGTTTGATACCAGGCAAGGGAGTGTCAGATTCTGACAGCATTACATAAACACTGATCCAGTTGGGCCACACAAACTATTTCTGCTCAGTTTCTGCTGAAATGGGACAGATGGTTGTGGTTGGTGGGCGGCATTGCTGAGTCCCTGAACCTATTTGAACCTTTTGTCATGGATACCACTCAGTTCTTTGGGACATGTCTGAGAAATGGGCAAGGACATATGGAATTAGCACCTTAGGTACTGATAATTTACATCACAAATGGAGTAAGAATGTTTTCCTGTGCAATGCTGAGGGTCATGGGGGTAGTAGCTCATTAGGATCTGAAGGGTCACAGGTTCTTCAGTCACTGGTTTAGCTATGTTCCAGGTATGTTAGTGCATACCTATTGATTATTGTGACACCAACATTTCATCATAATAACAAAGCATAGCCATTTAAATTATGTATGTGTGTGCATGTGAGAGAGGGGCTTGGGATACAAAATCAGCAATAAGACAACTATATAAACTGTAAACCAAGAGACATTAATTCTGTACTGAGAGCTCTAAAGAATGTTTGGCTTTATCTGTCTGTCTGTATGCATTAGGGGAGCTAGGTATAAAAGGAGCAGATTAGTTTATGAGGAGAAATGTGAATGGAATGATCTTATCTATGAAAGTAGAAGAAAAAATAATCCCTGCTTACTTCTGAAAAGGAAAAGTAGCAAGGAAAGGTCAGCATACACATTGACAGCAATGGACCAGAATCTGTTCTGAATATGTACTTTTTCAGCAACGAAAAATCTAGTAAGATTTGCATACATTTAAAAACAAAAACTCACACTGATTTATGGGGTATTCTCTCTCTCTCTCTCTGGCTTTTCTTCACAAACGAAGATTCAGGAAGGACTTATCCCACACTTTCTGCAAGCGCGCTGATGACTAAAAAGGCCAATCTGAGATAAACAAGTCCGGTTGCAGAAAGCACAGCAGAAGGTCTCCTTGGGTGATGTTTCCGGGTTGTGATTCTTTCTGCGTTGTCGTTTCTCTTCAAGACTTGTTCTGCGTGAGTTCTCAAATAAGGCTGCAGCATTGTGGATAGTGCGCCTCCATGCCTCCCGATGTGAGGCCAGGGCGGACCACTGTTGGTGATCAATTTGGCCGAGCCTGAGATGTTGTTTCAGGGAGTCTTTGTATCACTTTTTTGGAGTGCCCCTCTTACGCTGACCCGTGGCGAGTTCACCATAGAGTAGTATTTTTGGGAGGCAATGGTCCTCCATCCTAGAAATGTGCCCTGCCCAGAGCAGCTGTGATCTCAATATCATGGCCTCAATGCTGGTGATCCCTGCTTGCTCAAGGACAGCAACATTCGTCACATAGTCAGTCCAGTGTATATTTAGGATTGTGCGTAGACAGCACTGATGAAAGTGTTCGAGGAGTCGTAGGTGGTGGCGATAGGTGACCCACGTTTCAGATCCATAAAGGAGGATAGACAGTACAATGGCTCTATGGGGTATTAATGTCTCACATACACACAAAATACACATACAGAAACACTTTTGTTGTGTGCCTTCAAGTCTGACTTATGGTGACCTATCACAGGGGTTTCTTGGCCAGATTTGTTCAGAGGATTTGCCTTTGCCTTCCTCTAAGGTTGTGAGAGTATGACCTGCCCAAAGTCACCCAGTGGGTTTCCATAGCTGAGCAAGGATTCGAACCCTGGTCCAACCTGAATCATAATCCAATGTTCAAAGCATTACACCATGCTCTCTCTCTCTCTCACACACACACACACACACATGCACACGCACACAGAGAGAGAACTTTTAGGCTTCCTGTCTTAAGTTGTACAGTGCTGTACTTTGGGTATTGTTCCAGTGGCTGCAAATGGAATTATTTTGTGTACATTTTAATTAGAAGTTTGCACTTGGTTACAAATGGGATTGTTCTGCATATGTTTTAATTCTAAATTTATACTTGGTTGAGTGAGAGAGCTCAGCAGCATACCAATAAAGGAGTTGCTGGGCCACAGATATCTTGACTGGTTGGGCAAGGAAGTTCAAAAAACATGGAACTTTCATACTCTTGCCAGTACGAATATCAGCACTTATCATCCTTGGCTATTGCCTAAAACCTAGCAGAGCTGGCTACTGATGACTTCACTTTGCTTTCTATTAAAATTGGTCCTGGCTTGCAGGGGTATGTGTGTGTGTATGCCATTTTAAATTCATACAATGCCTGAGGGCAATGTTCCATCAGGCACATGGTGAAAGTTTAATATGGTGGCTGGGTCACATCAATTGGAGGAGACCCACTGAACGGGCATCTTTGTCCAGGGACCCTCAAATCTGGATCTGACCCCTCTCCCCCATTCTTCTGGCAATTTTGACTGAGTCTGCTATTTTCCCCACAGTACGAATAGCAGGAAGGCATCAGTTTCGGGAGGCAAGGAGGAGGGTTACCCCATCCTACCCCAGCAGCCCATCCTATTAACTTGGTTGTGGGGGAAATGGGTGAGGTTCTTCAAGCTTTGTGAGTTTGATACCGAGAATGGACAAGGGCTCCATGAGGCCCTGAGGCTGCTGGTTATTCTTTGTTCATGTTGAATCTTTTTTTTTTTTTAATTTATTTATTTATACCCCGCTCTTCAGCCACAAGGCTATCAGAGTGGCTTACAAATTGTTTTAAGCAATAGCTATTTACATATCTACACTGCATTAAACAGTTTCCAATGTGTGTTAGCTAACTGCCCCCCACAAGCTGGGTACTCATCTTGGGCGAGGGAACCTTTTGGCCAGATGTTGTTGGACTCCAACTTCTGTCATGCCTTCTCACTTGACATGCTGGCTAGGGATGATGGGAGTTCAGCAACATTTGGAGGACCATTTATGCCTCAAATCTTAAGTGGTGGGCCCCAATCCTTGCAAAACATTTCACCTATACTCGTGAGGCAGATCGGCCAGTAATACACTTGGATTTCAAATTTCACTGTTTTAATGTATGGTCTTTGAAAGAAAAGATTCGTCACCTTTTTAAAATATCATCCCACTTGATAACGTAAGAGAAAAGTTTGACTCTCCAGAGGAGACCAGAGAAATAACTACTACTCAGAAATCTGTATATATTTAATTAATGGGAGTTATGCACACCCCATGTGGAATTTCTCCTGTTTTTTCCTTGCAATAGCCCTGAGAGGTGGGTTAGATTCTTCCTGGGTACAGATTTCTGTAGTCCATCTCCAATATTCTGCTCTTACACAAAGGTGTCTAAAATGAAGGACAGCTTTGCATCTCATTCATGTGTGAAGTTATTTGAAGGTGTTTTTTTAAAAGCTCTGCAGCTCCTCTGTTGGTGTTTTGTTAGTTTTTTTCAAGGAGCTGCTGAAACTCAGTATGAAGATTGAAATTGATTAACAATATTATGAATTTTACCCAGCAGCCATAATCATTAGTTGCCATAGCAACCTGGGTGCTGAGATCAGAGGGCACATTACAAATGTGTGTGTGTGTGTGTGTGTGTGTGTGTGTGTGTGTTAAGATTCAAAAAACTTTCCAGTCTATGATACTGCAGTACACACACACAAAGCACAATGTAGGAGGGTGTCTCTTGCAGAAACCTCCTTGAAATGAATAGACGTCTTGGGAAACAGGAGTACCCAATCACATTCATTTCAGTACAGCTTCTACCCTGCCCCCCCCCCAACCAAAATTCTCCTTAATTAAGCTCAGTACATGGAGCTGGCTCTACCATTAGTTTGAGTCAGGAAGTCAGCAGATTTGTCAGAGTTCCATGAAAAGGCACCAAAGGATTTGTTGTTTAATTTGTTATTACTGGCTGAGATCTTACACTGGAAGATGCAAACCTGGCATGTCACTACATCGCTATAGCTATGGCTGCTGGTGCTACTTCACCCCCAGCCCAGCTTAAGTGATGCAGCCCCTCCAACACAGCCATTTCCATGTCATTAGAAACAAGAAGGGTAAGCTGGATGCACTGTAAAAGTCATCCACAAAAATCTCTGGGGATCCTAGGAAGGTCCCACAAGATGATATCCTTGCAACACATCTGCCTAAAGGAAAATAAACAGATGTGTCTCTGCTGATCCCTCCCCTCTCCAGTGATGCAGAAATGGGGATGTTTGGTCTGCATCTCTTAAAGGTGGGTGGGTGTGGATTTTGGTTGTGTGCAGTTGGTATCATAGAATCATAGAGTTGGAAGAGACCACAAGAACCATCTAGTCCAATCCCCTGTGATGCAGGAAGACACAATCAAAACACACCTGACAGATGGCCACCCAGCCTCTGTTTAAAAATCTCCAAAGAAGGAGACTCCACCACACTCCAAGGCAGCACATTCCACTGTCAAACAACTCTTACCATCAGGAAGTTCTTCTTAATGTTTAGGTGGAATATCTTTTCCTGTAGTTTGAATCATTGCTCTGTGTCCTATTCTATGGAGCAGCAGAAAACAACCTTGCTCTATCCTCAGAGCAATTCTAAACTGTGCAACAACCAAAATAGTGGGTTTCGGTAGTGGAAGCTGGACTTCCGCGTGTGTATGTGCCTTCAAGTTGCGTGGTGACTTATGCTGACCCCATGAATTTCATAGGCAAGGAATACTAAGAGGTGGTTTTGACAGTTCCTTCGGCTGAACTTTAGCCTACAGCACCTGGTATTAGTTGATGGTCTCCCATCCAAGTATGAACCAGGGCTGACTCTGCTTAGCAGCTAAGAAGAGACAGGATCTGGTGCATTTAGGGTCTTTAGGTCCTTTATACTACTTTACTTCACTAACAGGATGTCAGCAATTTTGTTTTTCTGCCAGAGGAGAAAAGAAACACCTGTGTGATTTTTACTGTTTGGAAACAGCAACTGAGTTGTCCCTGCTCAGTGCTCACAGAAAATATTCTTCCTTTGGGGCAGTGCAGAGAAATCATGTGGTTATCTGATTCTCTGATTAATAACTGGAGATTAGGTATTTCCATCTATTTAAACTTGAAACAATGTACTCTTTTAAATACCCTTAAATGTTACAGGTGTTTATAAGGTGCTGTATTTAGACTTTAAATACCTTCTAAGGAGATATGGATAGAACTGAGTTGTACTTTGCATGCTTGAAAGCTGTTGAACGAGCTGACTATTGAGCACACATGCGTACAATTTAGTTCTGCTTTATATCAATTTGAATTTCATCTCTATTTGTCCCAAAACTGTTAACTGTTTCTGCCGCAGCAGCTCATCTCATGAAAACCCTTCCTTTATTACAGTAATTTGTAAAACAAATGAAAAGGCTATGAGGATATTTTAACTTATATATATCTGTGTCTGCCTTTAATAGCATTAAAAATCTCTGATGGTAACTTAGGGGTAGGTAGTATTTTCCTTTAAAAAAAAGAAAAAGCTTACTGGAAATGAGCCGATTCATCTTGTGTTTGCATAAAGCATCCTCTTAAACTGCAATTCGGTGTTGTCTCTTCCTGTACACTGAAATAGAAGCTTGCCAGCTTGGCTGTAATAGTGAACTTATTTCAATTTGTTGCTGTGTGCCTTCAAGTTGTTTCCAACTTATGGAGACCCTAAGGCAAAGCTACCGTGGAGTTTTCTGAGGCTGAGAGTGTGTGACTTGCCCAAGGTCACCCAGTGGGTTTTCATGGTTGTGTGGGATTCGAACCCTGGTCTCCAGAACTGTAGTCCAAACTGAAATCACCATGCTGGTTCCCTATGTCAATTTCATGGTGCTTTATGAAGTAGCATAAGGGGGTGGGGAGCATAGAATCATAGAGTTAGAAGAGACCACAAGGGTTATCCAGTCCAACCCCCTACCATGCAGGAATGCACAATCAAAACACTCCCAACAGTTGGCCATCCAGCCTCTGCATATTGCTATGAGCTTATGATAGATAAAATGTGTTGAAACAATGCACTTTTACTTTCTATATTTTAATTTATAGGGTGCTTATGATTTTAAACGTTTATGAAATCACATCTGTGCTGTATATCTTTTTAAAGCAATAAATGAGGGTCCCCCCCGCCACTTTAAACATATTTCTGAACTCATGATTTGCCCAATGAATTACATGGCAAAGGTCATTCCACTAGAGAAAGAGGAATCAGTTTTATATATACAGTAATTACAAATGCAAGAATCTTGTTTGTTGAATTGCAAAAGAGAGATTTTAAAAAATGAATGAAGCAGAATAGATTAGAAGCATTTAGGACTAACTTCAGGTGGCTAAGCTTTGTTCATAGAATCATAGAGTTGGAAGGGGCCTCATGGGCCATCGAATCCAACCCCCTGCTCAGTGCAGGATCCCCAACTAAAGAATCCCCAACAGGTAGCTGTCAAGAGAAGGAGACCCATACCTATCTAGGCAATTTGTTCCATTGCCAAACCTATCTTAGGGTGCAGCTACACTGTAGAAATAATGCAGTTTGACACCACTTTAACTGCCATGGCTCCTTCCTACAGTTTCCTGGGATTTACAGTTTTGTGAAGCACCAACACTCTTTGGTAGAGAAAGTTAAAGACCTTGTAAAACTACAAATCCCAGGATTCCATAGGACTGAACTACAACAGTTAAAGTGATGTCAAACTGCATTCTTTCTACAGTGTAGATGCAGCCTCACTGTCAAGAAGTTCCTTCTATTGTTCAATTGAAATTTACTTTCCTGTAATCTGTAATTTCAAACGATTACACCTGACCCTACCCTCTGGGGCAGCAGAGAACAGGCGTGCCCTCTCCTTTCTGTGACAGCCATTGAACTATTTAAAGAGTGCAATCATGCCACCCATCAGGGCAGTGGTCTGTAATTGCAATATATGATACCAAAAAATCTTGATATTGCTTTATTATTTTGAGATTTGAGAAGCCTATACATATGTTTTAGTTCTTCTGTTGAGAAAAAGAATAAATAATAGCAGGTAAGATCTAATTGAATACACTTTGAGTCTCCCTTATCCAGAATTCTGAAATCCAAAATATTCCAAAATCCAAAATTGTGCACATGAGTGGATGGAATAGTGTTACCTTTGCTTTCTGATGGTTCAACATACTCAAACTTTGTTTCATGCACAAAATTATTAACAATATTATGGATAAAATTACCTTCAGACTATGTTTATAAGGTGTATATGAAACATAAATATGAATTTCGTGTTTAGACTTTGGTTCCCTCTCCAAGATAACTCATTATGTATATGCAAGTACAGCTGACCCTCCGTATCCACAGATTTTGTATGCAACCAGAGTTCAAAAATACCCCCCCCCCCTTAAAAAAACCCAAAAAGCAAATCTGGATTTTGCCATTTTATATAAGGAATACCATTTTGCTACACCATTGTGTATAATAACTGTACTGGGCAGGGCACGTTTCTAGGATGGAAGACCATCGCCTACCAAAAATAGTACTCTACGGTGAACTCGCCACCGGTCAGCATAAGAGGGGCACTCCAAAAAAGCAATACAAGAATTCCCTGAAACAACATCTCAGGCTTGGCCAAATTGATCACCAACAATGGTCCACCCTGGCTTCACGTCAGGAGACATGGAGACGCACTATCCACAATGCTGCAGCTTTATTTGAGAACTCACGCCAAACAAGTCTTGAAGAAAAACGACAACACAGAAAGAATCACAACCCAGAAACATCACCCAAGGAGACCCTCTGCTGTGCTTTCTGCAACCGGACTTGTTTATCTTGGATTGGCCTTTTTAGTCATCAGCGCGCTTGCAGAAAGCGTGGGATGAGTCCTTCCTGAATCTTCGTTTGCGAAGAAAAGCCAGAGAGAGAGTGTGTATAATAGGACTTGAGCATCCATGGCTTTTGGTATCCATGGGGAGTCTTGGACCTAACTTTAGAGGATATTGAAGACCCACTGTATTCCAAAATCCAAAATATTCCAGAATCCAAAATACCTCTGGTCCCAAGCATTTTGGATAAAGGAGACTCAACCTATAATTATATATTTTCAGTGGTTATGACTTACTAAAATTTGTGTTATTGCTTTATAGTTTCACAGCAGGGTTGAACAACTATTAAGTATTATGGGGCTACATTGGCCCCCCAGAAGATATGAGAGGGCCCATCTCACTGCAAGAAACCCCCCCCCCACCAAATAAAATAAAATAAAAATGCCTTCACCATGCTCCTTGGGGTCATTGTACCAAATTTTTGGACCTCTTGGGGTTGGTTTAGGGCCAGAGGTAGGGTTTTGTAAAAAAACAAGAAGATGATACTCAGAAGTAAAAAAAAAATGGATCATGAGGGCCGCAAGAATGACTATTAGTCAGAAAAGAGCTTGAAAAGTTAATTTTTGGACAACTACTACCAGAACACTATGAATTTATATACCTTGGCTATGGTATCTGAGGAATGATGGGAGCTATAATCCAACCCCTACTCCTGCCGCCCCACACACTGCCACAGCCAACACCCCAGCTTCGTGATTCTGTAATTCATTTTATTTCTGCAAGTCATTTGCAAGTTTTCAGTAATGACCAAATTGTCCTGTACAGGCAAAACATCACACAGTAGAGCAAGATAATGTTGAACTTTTCCATCTTTGTCTGTCAGGTCAGGAAATCAAAAAGTGATAAGATTTATTTCAGATGGGTTTGTGTGATTAAAAATAAGTTAGCTGTTCCTTCTGCAGTAATTTCTTTCTTCCTCCTGATAACTGGCTAGAATGAAGTACTATATTTAATTTAGCTTTCTGTCAGTCGGAGTGTGCTATCGTATTTGGTTTTCTCTTTAATCCCTAATTAAAGAGGCTGCTGTGATGGATCTCAGATGCTGTAGCAGGTAAGTAGCAATTAAATACATGACTGATTAGCACAATAGAATACCCTGGGACTCTTGGTGTGAAAATGGAGCCAAGCTCATATGAAATCAATGGGAGAACTTACACAAGGTCTCTCTCTCTCTCTCTCTCTCTCTCTGTTAATTTGACTCTTTTGGGATTTTGGAGAGCAATTTAGATTAATCATCTACAAAGTCAGAGTGGTGTGTGTGTGTGAGAGAGAGTATATATATCCTTTTGCATATGGGGTAGAGTTGAATATATCATCTTCCCAGTTGTATTGCAGTTGCAACGTATAGTACATACTCCATGGATGCAGAAAGCAAAGGAGATGTAGCCAGATGAGTTTATTAAAACTGCATGTTGCATGCACAAGCAGTGAACCAGGTCAGGCATAACAGGAGTCATGTGAAAAAGCCAAAGAAAATCTGGAACTTGTTTCCCTCCTTCCCTGCCTCCTTTTCTTTTCTTTCTCTTTCTTTCTTTCTTTCTTTCTTTCTTTCTTTCTTTTTTTTTTTTTTGCATGTCAGTAGAGGAATTTGGAATTATCCTTTTTCTAGTTCTAAATCAACCATTGTTTGTGGGCCCAGACCGTACCGCTCCTCCGCCCCTTGAAAGATACACACACACAACTTATTAATCTATAACTTGTATTGGTTACATATTCAGAATACATAGGTTAGGTACAGGTTAGTAATTAAGAAATACATGTTGAGGTAGGTACAAGTAATGATATGAGGTACAAGTAATGATATGGCAATAATTTGGCCGCAACTTGCAAGCTGGAATGGTTGGCAGCAATGTATGGGTCGTGATCTCGCTCTTGCCCCCCCATGGGGGCAACGGCGGATTGGTCCATCCCAATCCCTTCTCCTAGAGGAGAGAGTCATTGGCCGGGCGTCCGCCCGACTCTCTCTCCTCCCCTGTAAACAAATTGCATGTTAACAATGCAAGAGGGGCCTCCCTTGAACTTGAACTTGAACTTGACCATGAACTAGTACTCAATGGAGGCCCCTCCTATCCTTGCCTTATCATGACCCAATACATCCGCCCGCAAATTGCAACATGTTTTCTTTCGTTGGCTGAGGGAGGGTGGGTGGGCGTTTAGCGGGCCGTGACAGAGCGCCTGGCTGCTGCCTCCGTCACTGTCTCACTTCTGGGCCGATCCCAGACCCGCGCGGCCTTATGTAGGCCGCTTTCCCGCCCTCCCGCGAACCAATCGGGGTGAGGCAGGCCTGCCCCCATTGGTCCTCTCCTACTTCCTCCCTCCCAGCCGCAAAGGCCGCTGGGAGAAAGAAAGGAAGATGGCGGCACCCTGTGGCTCGCCACATGGCCCCCCTCCCCCCCGCCGGGCTTTGCAAGCCGAGCGGGGGTGGGGATAAAAGGGGGGGCAAAGCAAGGAGGCCGGAGGGTTGGTGGCCAGATCGGGCCGCAAAACAGCTTGCCGGCCAGTGGCAAGCCCGCTTCCTTTTGCACCCACCTTGTGGAACTATTTTTTTCAACTGTGGTTGGTGAGAAAAAGTCAGGGTCAAACCAAAGTTTCAGATCCAGTGTGTTCTGAAACCATAAGAGGAGATGGACAAACTTTTCCAGGTATTGAGTGACTCAGAACTGAACCAATTTGAAGGAAGAAGGAAGGAAGGAAAGAAGGAAAGAGAAAGAAAGAAGACAGCCAGAAGGTTTTTACATTGCCCATCATATGGCTTGATACATTTAGTTTTATTTATTCTTTTATTCGAAGAATTTAAACAATGAAACTATTAATATCATTGGCTAGTTGGCATTAAAATGATTTCAAAGGTCAGTTTGAAGAGATGTGTCTTCCCAGCCTTCCTAAAACCAGTGAGGATGGGAATTGATTACAACTCAAAGAGGCCTGTATTCTCAAGCCTGGAAGCAACACAGGAGAAAACACATTCCCATATGCCTGTCAAGAAATCCCCCACAGGAAATGGTATTCTCAAGAGAGTCTTCCTTCAAGATCTTAACCGCTGGACAGATTTGTAACAAGAAAGGTGGTGTATTAGGGGCTGTCTATACGGTAAAAAAAATACGTACGGCATTCAGAAGATCAATCATCCATACACACGGCCATTCGTACATTCAGCGTTCGGGAGGATTAGCGAATCTTGGCCTAAAATCCATACAGCCATTCGTATTGTCGATGGTCTGTACACCCCGTTCGCACACATATAAACAGGCAGTGTAATCTGATTGGCTGGCCGAGCAGAGGGGGTGGGGCTAACAAAGAGGGGAATTGGGCTGCCATGTTGGATTCCCAGCTAAGTGAGAGTTTGGTAAGTCCATGAATTTTAGAATCATAGAATCATAGAATTGCAGAATTGGAAGAGACCACGAGGGCCATCCAGTCCAACCCCCCTGCCACGCAGGAAATCTTGATCAAAGCATCCCCGACAGATGGCCATCCAGCCTCTGTTTAAAGACCTCCAAGGAAGGAGACCCCACCACGCTCCGAGGGAGTGTGTTCCACTGCCGAACAGCTCTGACTGTCAAAAAGTTCCTCCTCATGTTGAGGTGGAATCTCTGTTCCTGGAGCTTGCACCCATTGCTCTGTGTTCCAGTCTCTGGAGCAGAAGAAAACAAGCTTGCTCCATCCTCAGCGTGACATCCCTTCAAATACTTAAACAGGGCTATCATATTGCCTCTTAACCGTCTTTTTTCCAGGCTAAACATACCCAGCTCCCTAAGTCTCTCCTCATAAGGCATCGTTTCCAGACCTTTCACCATTTTAGTTGCCCTTCTCTGGACACGCTCCAATTTGTCCATATCCTTTTTTAATTGTGGTGCCCAGAACTGGACACAGTATTCTAAATGAGGTCTGACCAAGGCAGAATACAGTGGCACTATTACTTCCCTTGATCTAGACACTATACTTCTATTGATACAGCCCAAAATCGCATTGGCCTTTTTAGCTGCCGCATCACACTGTTGGCTCATGTTCAACTTGTGGTCTACTAGGACTCCTAGATCCCTTTCGCACATAGTCTCATTCAGCCAGGTCTCTCCCATCTTATATTTATGCATTTCATTTTTCCGCCCTAAATGCAGTACTTTACATTTCTCCGTATTGAATTTCATTTTGTTAGCTTTGGCCCAGCTCTCCAGTCTATCCAGGTCATTCTGAATTTTGATCCTGTCCTCTAGGGTATTAGCTACTCCTCCCAATTTGGTGTCATCTGCAAATTTAATAAGTATGCCCCTAATTCCCTCATCCAAGTCATTGATAAAGATGTTGAATAGCACTGGGCCCAGGACAGAACCCTGTGGCACCCCACTGGTCACATCTTTCCAAGACGAAGAGGAGCCACTGCTGAGCACCCTTTGGGTTTGGCCGGTCAACCAATTACAAATCCATTGAACAGTTAACTTGTCTAGCCCACATTTTACAAGCTTGTTTGCAAGAATGTCATGGGGAACCTTGTCAAAGGCCTTACTGAAATCAAGGTATGTGATGTCCACAGTATTCCCTTCATCTACCAAGCTGGTAACTTTATCAAAAAAAGAGATCAGATTAGTCTGGCATGACTTGTTTCTCTGAAACCCATGTTGACTTTTTGTGATTATGGCATTGCCTTCTAAATGTTCACAGACTCTCTGTTTAATGATCTGCTCTAGAATCTTCCCTGGTATTGATGTCAGACTAACTGGACGATAATTGTTGGGATCCTCTTTTTTCCCCTTTTTGAAGATGGGAACTACGTTTGCCCTCCTCCAGTCTGCTGGGACTTCTCCTGTTCTCCAGGAGTTCTCAAATATTATTGCCAATGGCTCTGAGATTATATTTGCCAGCTCTTTTAATACTCTTGGATGTAGTTCATCTGGTCCTGGAGATTTAAATTCATTTAGATTAAGAAGGTATTCCTGTACTACCTCTTTACTTATTTTGAGCTGGATTTCCCCTATTGTGTCCTCTGTTCCATTCTCCTCAGGTTGGTCCTCCTTTTCCTTTTCTGAAAACACTGAGGCAAAATCCATGCTCTCTTCATCAGTACAGCTTGTCTGTGCCACATAGGCTTGTTTATCTGGAGGAGTAAAAAACTTTAAAATCATAGAATCATAGAATCATAGAATTGCAGAGTTGGAAGAGACCACGAGGGCCATCCAGTCCAACCCCCTGCCACGCAGGAAATCACAATCAAAGCATCCCCGACAGATGGCCATCCAGCCTCTGTTTAAAGACCTCCAAGGAAGGAGACCCCACCACGCTCCGAGGGAGTGTGTTCCACTGCCGAACAGCTCTGACTGTCAAAAAGTTCCTCCTCATGTTGAGGTGGAATCTCTGTTCCTGGAGCTTGCACCCATTGCTCCGTGTTCCAGTCTCTGGAGCAGCAGAAAACAAGCCTGCTCCATCCTCAGCGTGACATCCCTTCAAATACTTAAACAGGGCTATCATATCGCCTCTAAACCGTCTTTTTTCCAGGCTAAACATACCCAGCTCCCTAAGTCTCTCCTCATAAGGCATTGTTTCCAGACCTTTCACCATTTTAGTTGCCCTTCTCTGGACACGCTCCAATTTGTCAATATCCTTTCTGAATTGTGGTGCCCAGAACTGGACACAGTATTCTAAGTGAGGTCTGACCAAGGCAGAATAGAGTGGCACTATTACTTCCCTTGATCTAGACACTATACTTCTATTGATACAGCCCAAAATTGCATTGGCCTTTTTAGCTGCCGCATCACACTGTTGGCTCATGTTCAACTTGTGGTCTACTAGGACTCCTAGATCCCTTTCGCACATAGTCTCATTCAGCCAGGTCTCTCCCATCCTATATTTATGCATTTCATTTTTCCGCCCTAAATGCAGTACTCTACATTTCTCCGTATTGAACTTCATTCTGTTAGCTTTGGCCCAGCTCTCCAGTCTATCCAGGTCATTCTGAATTTTGATCCTGTCCTCTAGGGTATTAGCTACTCCTCCCAATTTGGTGTCATCTGCAAATTTGATAAGTATGCCCCTAATTCCCTCATCCAAGTCATTGATAAAGATGTTGAACAGCACTGGGCCCAGGACAGAACCCTGTGGCACCCCACTGGTCACATCTTTCCAAGACGAAGAGGAGCCACTGCTGAGCACCCTTTGGGTTCGGCCGGTCAACCAATTACAAATCCATTGAACAGTTAACTTGTCTAGCCCACATTCTACAAGCTTGTTTGCAAGAATGTCATGGGGAACCTTGTCAAAGGCCTTACTGAAATCAAGGTATGCAATGTCCACAGCATTCCCTTCATCTACCAAGCTGGTAACTTTATCAAAAAAAGAGATCAGATTAGTCTGGCATGACTTGTTTCTCTGAAACCCATGCTGACTTTTTGTGATTATGGCATTGCCTTCTAAATGTTCACAGACTCTCTGTTTAATGATCTGTTCTAGAATCTTCCCTGGTATTGATGTCAGACTAACTGGACGATAGTTGTTGGGATCCTCTTTTTTCCCCTTTTTGAAGATGGGAACAACGTTTGCCCTCCTCCAGTCTGCTGGGACTTCTCCTGTTCTCCAGGAGTTCTCAAATATTATTGCCAATGGCTCTGAGATTATATTTGCCAGCTCTTTTAATACTCTTGGATGTAGTTCATCTGGTCCTGGAGATTTAAATTCATTTAGATTAAGAAGGTATTCCTGTACCACCTCTTTACTTATTTTCAGCTGGATTTCCCCTATTGTGTCCTCTGTTCCATTTTCCTCAGGTTGGTCCTCCTTTTCCTTTTCTGAAAACACTGAGGCAAAGAAGGTGTTGAGTAATTCTGCCTTTTCTCTGTCCCCTGTTAGCATTTTGCCATCTTCTCCACGTAGCGGCCCTATCATTTCCTTCTTCCTCCTTTTGCTGCGGACATACCCAAAAAAACCCTTTTTATTGTTCTTAACCTCCCTAGCAAGCCTGAGCTCATTCTGCACTTTAGCTTTTCTGACTTTACTCCTACACGTGTTCGCTATCTGTTTGAATTCTTCTTTGGTGATTTCCCCCCTTTTCCATTTCCTATACATGTTCCGTTTAAAACTTAGCTCCATTGAAAGTTCTTTAGTCATCCATCCTGGTTTCTTGAGACACCTCCCATTTTTCTTCCTCAATGGTACTGTTTGAAATTGTGCCTTCAGTATCTCCCTTTTGAGAAAGTCAAAACCGTCTTGAGGTCCCTTCTCTTTTAGTATTCTTGACCATGGGATCATCCCCAGTATTTCCCTGAGTTTATTGAAATCAGCTCTCCTAAAGTCAAGAATGCGTGTCTGACTATGCCTGGCTTCTCCTTTCCATTGTAGAACAAACTCCAGGAGAACATGATCACTCTCACCTAAGGATCCCACCACTTGCACCCCATTAACAAGGTCGTCTCTGTTGGTTAGGATCAGATCTAAAATAGCTGACCCCCTTGTTGCCTCTTCCACCTTTTGGACCATGAAATTGTCTTCCAGGCATGTAAGGAATTTGCTAGACCTTGTAGTTTTGGCTGAGTTAGATTGCCAGCAAATATCAGGATAGTTGAAGTCCCCCATCACTACTACATCTCTCCTTTCTGCATGTATGTTCATCTGTTCTAGAAAGGCAACATCCAATTCCTCCGTCTGATTTGGGGGTCTGTAGTAGAGTCCCACAATAACATCCCTGTTGTTTCCCTCCCCTTTAATTTTTATCCAGATGCTCTCCACCTGGCTTCCAGTATTGATGTCATGGATCACTTCACTGGTGTAAATATCCCTGACATATAATGCTATTCCTCCTCCTTTAGATTTATTCCTTTTTATTTTATATTGTAAATATGGAAAACTGACTGTCCACATAACAGGCACCTTTTTAAATTTAAAAAAAAAAGTGGCGGGAGACTTAAAACCACTGCTTGGATCCCTCGCTCCAGCCAGCTGGGCAAGGGGGGGGGGTCATACGGAGTTTGGGTGTGTGTGCAAAAATAATGTAGATGGATCGTATGCATACGAACGGCTGCCTTTTTAGATTTTTCACCCCCCAAACGGATTTTTTTTTATCATATAGACATGCCCTTAGATAGCCAGGCCTTAAGATGTTTAGAGCTTTAAAGGTTAAAACCAACACTTTGAATTGGGCCTAGAAATCAAGCGATGACCACTGTTGTGGTTCAGTATTTCATTAACACAATCTCAGTCCCTGCACCAATTAACAGCTTATGTGCCATGTGCTTCATGAACTGATGTACATATAATATGCATATATCATTATGAATATAATAAGCATATGAAACTGTAACAGTTTCTCTTTCACATATTCACAACTCACAATTATGTCCAAATAATTATATAGCACACCTCTTTTCAGGAGAGCCTGTGTCATGTAGCGGTTTGAGCGTTGGATTATGACTCTGGAGACTAGGATTCAAATCCCTGCTTGGCCATAGGAACCCACTGGTGACCTTGGGCAAGTCACACACTCTCAGCCTTAGAGGAAAGTAAAGGCAAGCTCCCTCTGAACAAATCATGGAATCATACAGTGGGAAGAGACCACAAGGGCCATCCATTTCAGCCCCCTGCCATGCAGGAATGCACAACCAAAGCACTCCTAACAGATGGCCATCCAGCCAATTGCAAAGAACACCCCTTGACAGGTTTGCCTTAGGATTGCCATAAGTTGGCTTGAAGGCACAAAACAGCAACAAAAATACATTTTCAAGACTTCCTACACAACCATGAGGTCTAGAATCTTGCCTTTGGCTTGTGCCCTAAATTATCTTGCTGTGTTCAGGAGTAGTGTAAGACATGGTCCTATCAGATTTGTCAAAGTAAGAGTCTATAGCTCATACACGAATGGAGGGAGATCAGAGTTTGGAAGAATTAATTCAGGGGGGGGGCTCCCACAATCCATCCATGGCCATTTCTAAGCTCTGAGGGAAGCTTCTTCTTGTTCTTTCCCTCAAGTAGTAGGTCTTTGAGCACTGGCAGTCTACAGCAAAGATCGGCAGTGTATCTCTTGGGGCTGCATGGCCCCCAATGCTTTTTGGTGACTCCTCTGCATGCCTTGGACTACCCATATTGTGGCTAAGGAATGGATTGGAATTCTTCTCTATGGGACATTTCACACTAGACAGTTATATCACTATGATGCCACCTTAATTGCCATGGCAACATGCTATGGAATCCCAGGATTTGCAATTCAGAGAGGTACTGTATATTTAGAATTCTCAGCCAAACAACTCTAAGGCCTCACGAAACTGCCAGTCCCAGGATTCTGTGGGAAACAACCATGATAGTTAAAGTGGAATCATAGTGCTATAACTGTGTAGTGTGAATGGACCTCTGGAAGCTTCCAGGAACAACTCAGTTTTAAATAAGTTACAACAACCACTCCTGTACTGTTTATAATTTTGAAAAGGCATTATTTTTCTTCTCTACCACCACCCCCCGCCCTAAAAGTGACTTTTCGCCACACAGAATCATAAAGTTGGAAGAGACCACAAGGGTCATCAAGTCCAACCCCCTGCCCTGCAGGAATACACAATCAAGGACTCCCGACAGATGGCCATCCATCCTCTGTTTAAAAGCCTCCAAAGAAGGAGATTCCACCACATTCCCAGGCAGTACATTCCACTTCTGAACAGCTCTTACTGTCAGGAAATTCTTCCTAATGTTTAGGTAGAATCTCTTTTCCCACCCCTGGATTTCTTTCTTTCTTTGTTTTGTGTGTGAGGGGGTAATTTTGGCAATCTGTGCAGCCTCTAGAGCAGTGGTTCTCAACCTGTGGGTCCCCAGATGTTGTTGGACTACAATTCCCAGGAGCCCTCTGAGGTCTCAGCTTGACAGCCAGGTCGTCCTCCCAGTCATTAGTGAGGCTGTAGGATTGAACTCACAGCCTCACCAATGACTGGGAGGACCACCTGGCTGTCCAGGTGAGACCTCAGAGGGCTCCTGGGAACTGTAGTCCAACAACATCTGGGGACCCACAGGTTGAAAACCACTGCTGTAGAGCATCCCAGAGACAGAAAATTGTCCTTGCACCATTACAGTTGTCCACCCATGGCTAGAGAATTCAGTATTGTTCTCAGACTTTTGAAGACTGTATATGATGGCAGCCATGTTGGGCAAAACAGTCTTGAGTCAGGTGGTCTTAATTTGTTCAGCTCAGACAGAGGATGAAGGGAGGAAGGAACAAGTGCCTTTGTTGCAAATGCTTTTTCTTAATGAGGAATCCATCAATCTGTTCATTCCTGTTTGGTTGCCTGAAAGGAAGAATTTTTTCTCCCCTTGTTCCTTGTGGGAAAGTTCAGCAGATGGCTGGATGCTGTGGTCAGGAAGAGCTAAGGGAAAAGGCTCAACTGTTCAGGCCTGTTTCTTGGACTTCAACATGTTATGCCTTTCCAAGGCAGCAAAGGATACTTCTCTGCACCCTTTCAGAGCATGGAGCATTTCATATTATATTAGAGTAATAGAAACATAGAGTTGGAAGAGACCACAAGGGCCATCTAGTCCAACCTCCTGCCCTGCAAGAATACCCAATCAAAGCATTCCCAACAGATGGCAATCCAGCCTCTGTTTAAAAAACCTCCAAAGAAGGAGACTCCATCATACTACGAGGCAGTGCATTCCACCACTGAACAGCTCTTACTGTCAGGAAGTTCTTCCTAATGTTTAGGTGAAATCTCTTTTCCTGCAGTTTGAGTCCATTGCTTCAAGTCCTAATCTCACGAGCAACAGAAAACAAGCTTGCTCCATTGTTAGTATGACATCCCTTCAAATATTTAAACATGGCTGTGATATCACCTCTTAACCTTCTCTTCACCAGGCTAAACATACCCAGCTCCCTAAGGTTATGGCTTCCAGACCTCCCACCATTTTGGTCACCCTCCTCTGGACACATTCTAGCTTGTCAATATCCGTCTTGAACTGTGATGCTCAGAACTAGACACAGTATTCTAGATGAGGTATGCCCAAAGCAGAATAGAGTGGCACTATTACTTCCCTTGATCTAGACACTATACTGTGTTGGTATGAACAATATTCTCTGGGTGCTTATAGAAAAGAAAACCTTGAAAATGGAGGAAATGTATGTTTATTACAAGATGACTAGCAGTTTATGGGCAGGCATTTAGAATTCTTAGACAGAAAGTTCCAGTGCCTGACAAAACTTCAACTCCCAGGATTCCATAGGATGCAACCATGGCAGTTAAAGTGGAATAAAAGTGCTATAATTGTGTAGTGGGAATGGACAAGGGGAGTGGAATCTCAGGCAAGAACACTGCCTTTAAAAGTGTGTGTGTGTATTCCTCATTACTCAGACATGTTGTGTTCTTTTTTTTTTAACCTGAATGTCAGACTCTGTGTAATTGTGGTCAATCCATTATTTATCATGCTTAATGACATCAATAGGGGCTGCCCCTTGTAACTGCACCCTTGTAACATAACCCTTTTAACATCACTAGGATCATGCCTCCTGTGACATCACAAGGGGTCTTCCTAGGTCTTAGGTTTGGGTCCTGAAATCTCATGACCTAGAATAGTCCTGACCTGGCAACCGTAAGAGCCAGTGTGGTATACTGGTCAGAATGTTGGACTGACATTATCACATCATCCTCCTTTCTCACAGCAATTGCATTAGTGAAGCAAACAGGAATGCACTGATATTAAAGCCAAAACTATCACACTTCTCTTCACTCACATGAGTATGCTGTGATTGTTCTCCTTTGGCAATTTCCATCCTATTGCACCAGCTCCGTAACCCTGCCACACTGTGCATGCATGCCTTTCTCTTTTTTTGGCCTTGATTGCATAGTTATGGGGAAATTATTTTAAAAATGTTTTTTTTAATCATTTCCTTGTAAGTATGCAAGCACATCAAAAAGGAAAAAAGAAAGGCATGGAGAAAAAGCAATTTTCGCCAGCTTGAAATAGTGAGGGGAGGGGGAGGAAGTCATGTGACCTCTTCATGCCATGTGACTTTCTTCATATCGCTACTGCTATGGAAGTATCTTATCACACACAAGAGAATGCTGCCATAGCAGTGGTATTGGGAGCTATTGATTCCCTCTTCAGCGATAACATGCACTAAAAAAACAGATGAACATCAAGACAGCAATGGGATAGAGAAAACATCACATGATAAGTAAGGGCCACATCAGCTACTATCTTGCTGTAATTCTGGAATACAAGCCTCCCGTGATTGTCTTGAGACTTGGAAAATCCCAGTTCAAATATGCACTGAGCCATGGAGCTCAACTGAATAATCTTGGATTAGTCAATCTTTTCAAGCCTGACCTCCCTCACAGGGTTGTTGGGAGGATTTAAGGAGAGACAAGGAGAGCCATGTACAGCACCTTCAGTCCACTGAGGAGAAGGCAGAATTCAGCTAACAATATAATTGCAGGGTAAAAAGCATTTAAAAAGCCCAGCATAACCACTTTAGCAGCAGAAAATAAAATGTGCAGGGGGGGGGGGAAGCACTGCATCCCTGAGGCTATACAACAAATCTAAAAATTCCACAGGTTCAAACTTTCATTATTTTTAAAACCTTGGAAATACACAGAGTATTCTTATTTAAAATGCAAGAAACCTCCATATATAATTTTCTTGGGTATGTTGCCATTTCCAGTGTGCTGATTGGCTGCTTAGGAAACTGACCAACTAATCAAAGCTTGGTTGGGCAGCCAATCAGCACAATGGGGGCGGGAACATGTGGACTTTAAAGTCCTTCCTAAACATGGCTACCAGCAGAGGAGGGGCAAGTAGTATGGGGGGATGTGGCATGGTGTGTGTGTGAGGGGGGGCGGTGTGGTGGCACGGGGGTGGGGGTGCAGAGAGGGTGGCAAGGGGCATGGAGCTAGCATGGTGGGTTGGTCAGCGAGGGGTGTGGTGGGGGGTGGGGAGGTCGGTGAGGAACACAAGGGGGTGGCGAGGAGCAGCACGGGGCACAGGATGGGTGGCAAGGTGGCACAGTTGGTCAGTGGGGAGGTCAGCAAGGGGCACGGAGGTGGTAGCAAGGAGCACAGGGGGGTGGCGAGGGGTGGTGCAGGGTGCAGGGCGGGCAGCAAGGTGGCACAGTTGGGCGGTGGGGAGGTTGGCAAGGGGCATGGGGGTGGCAAGGGGTGGTGTGGGGCACAGGGTGGGCTGCAAGGTGGTGAGGGTGGTGAGGGGGATGGCGGGGGGAGGTGGGGTAGGCAGTGATGGGTGCGGTGGCACGAGGGGCAGTGAGGGCGGCAATGGAAGGGGGCAGTGCAGGGGAGTGGGGTGTGTATCGTCGGTGTGTGTGTGTAGGGTGGGGGGGAATCTCTCTCTCTCTCTCTCTGGCTTTTCTTCGCAAACGAAGATTCAGGAAGGACTCATCCCGCGCCTTCTGCAAGCGCGCTGATGACTAAAAAGGCCAATCCGAAAATACTACTCTACGGTGAACTCGCCACGGGTCAGCGTAAGAGGGGCGCTCCAAAAAAGCGATACAAAGACTCCCTGAAACAACATCTCAGGCTTGGCCAAATTGATCACCAACAGTGGTCCGCCCTGGCCTCACATCGGGAGGCATGGAGACGCAATATCCACAATGCTGCAGCCTTATTTGAGAACTCACGACGAACAAGTCTTGAAGAGAAACGACAACGCAGAAAGAATCACAACCCAAAAACATCACCCAAGGAGACCTTCTGCTGCGCTTTTTGCAGTTCACCTACCTGGGAAGCATCATCTCCTCAGATGCCAAGATTGACAAAGAGATTGATCACAGATTAGCAAAGGCATATAGTGCATTTGGAAGACTTCACAAAAGAGTCTGGAGCAATAAACACCTGAGGCAAAGCACAAAAATCAGTGTGTATAGAGCCATCGTACTGTCTATCCTCCTTTATGGATCTGAAACATGGGTCACCTATCGCCACCACCTACGACTCCTCGAGCGCTTTCATCAGTGCTGTCTACGCACAATCCTAAATATACACTGGACTGACTATGTGACGAATGTTGCTGTCCTTGAACAAGCAGGGATCACCAGCATTGAGGCCATGATATTGAGAACACAGCTGCGCTGGGCAGGGCACGTTTCTAGGATGGTGGGGGGGAATGGTGTATGCTATAATGGGTATAGCTAGTATATTTTTATTCTTTGAGAAATAATGCAGTGTAGTGGTCAGATTGTTGTCCAGCATTATTTAATGTTGATATTTTGTTTGTTCTTAACTATACAAATAACCAATTTAAATAACCAATTTAATTTGTCAGCCACCCTGAGTCCCAGTTAAATAAAACTAACGAAGCTTTCAGTCAAAGTGTTCTTCCCTCAGTCAAAGCCTGAACTCAGAATGGGTAGGGTAGTGTCTGTTTAACACAGTTGTTCTGACTGGCTGTATGTGACTAATCGGAATGATTTGATCTGATTATTTGCTCTCTTCCACATTCAGTTTAAAATCTTATTTCCTCCATCATGTTTATACAGGTATTTATATCTTATCCAAAGTAGAACCAAACAAAATGCTCATCTAGCTCTAGACGTCACCAGTGGTTGTTTGTGGCCCCATGTAATTCTTTGCTGATCTTGTTCTCGAAGGAAGCAACGAGTACCGTAATTTAAGCAGTTTTCTTCCTTTCTGTGCAGTTTTCAAAGACTGTTCACAGTTTGGGACATATTCTGTGTAAAATTTGCATATGGTTGATACGGCAGGATATAGCAAGAAACTGTTGTCTGCCCACAAATACCATGTACAAATTTTGCACAGAATGTCCTGAACTGCAGAAATTCTCATCAGTACGGAATTCTTCTTGTCAGGTTTTCCTGAAACTCCAGAAACACATTTCGAGCATTTTACAAATATTTTTGAATATTCTTTGCATCCCTCTTTCCATGTTAGTAGGGCAGTGAATCCATTTCCAGCTTTTACCCTGGTCTTTAAAGAGTCGATCCAAGATGCCGAACCTGTTTTGGGGAGGGAACCCAGCACCTTCAATAGCTCCTTTTAAGGCATAAAACTTGGAGTAGATTCACTTGCCCTTCTGACATGAAAACTACCAGCCACCACTAGATGCCACTAATACACCTTCCCCTCAGTCCCTTTGGTTTTAATTTTTTTCAACCCTCAGTAACAATAACAATAACAATAATATTAGTATTAGAATCCTGTCTTTCTCCCAAAATTGAGACTCAAGGTAGCTTATAATTTTTTTAAAAAAAGATTAATATAGCTAAACATGTACAAAAAGTGAACATTAAAAAGGAATTAAACTATTCTCAGTAGTAAAGCAATTCAAATCTACACTACAACAAAAACAACAAATTTCTTGATTAGTCAACTGACCATATCAACAGTAGAATACAATAGAATACAAAGTATCTGAATATCAAAGTACATACAAAAATGAATTAGATCACATCTAAAACTCATATATAAAATTAACTAGGAAATTAAACCCTATAATTGGGGATATGAAGAAACGCATAAAATTAGATAAAATAAATTAGATAAAATAAAGTAAAAGATAAAATAAAATGTCATGTGAAATAGAACAAGCTAAAAAGAGGGGGTCAAATCTAGGACTTTTTCGGACGCTGAAAAATAACGCAAGCAGCCTCGTCAGCTTGCGAGGCTGCTGCGCTGCAAAGCGTCAGTTTTGAATGACGCTCGCCCCTGCCGGTACTGTTGCAGTACCGTGGGGAGAGTTGAGCATCATATTTCCTTGATTTTTACTCACGAAAGTTTATCGTGATTAAAAATCAAGGAAATATGATGCTCAGCTCTCCCCGCGGTACTGCAACAGTACCGGAAGGGGCGAGCGTCATCCGAAACTGACGCTTTGCAGCGCAGCAGCCTCGCAAGCTGATGAGGCTGCTTGTGTTACTTTTTAAACATCCAAAAAAGTCCCTACACTAAAAAGAATAAAATACAATTAAAAATATTAAAAAGCTATTAAACCAGTTCAGTTTTAAAAAATACAACAGCCCTTAGCCTATGCTTTAAAAGCTTTAAAAGCATTTTGCCTGCTGATGGAAGGACAGAGAAGAGAGGGAGAGGGCCAGTCTGGCATTCCTCAGAAGGGAGTTCTGTAGTCTAGGGGCAGTCACCGAGAAGGCCCTGTCTTACATCCCCTCCAGCTTTGCTTATGATGGTGGTGGGACTGAGAGAAAGACCTTTCCTGATAACCTCAGTGCCAGGGCAGGTTCATACAGGGAGATGAAGTCTACCAGATAGCCTGGACCTGAACCACATAGAGCTTTATAAGTCATAACCTGCACTTTGAATTGTGCCTGGAGAAATAAAGCAACACTTTCTCTTGCGAAGACTACTACCATCATTACAAAAGTCTCCTCTGTTGCCAGAAGCCATTTGGAACTGAGTCCCATGTACAACAGAACTTCAGAATAATAATGGCATGGAACTAAGTGGTTACCATTTTTCACTAGCTTTTGCCTAGAAAAGTTCATGCTACAATGAAGTAATTTGCTTTTGGAATGCCCCCAGGACTCTGTTTTCAAGAAAAAACTAGTTCAGATAGTACTGGAAACCACTGGATAATAAGCCCTTAGTGTTTAACTCTCCTCTTTTAATTTACTGAAAGGGGAGGTTAGAGCTGGAGGTTAAGAATTAATGGGCAACGTACTAATTGGATCAAGAACAGTTTTGGAAGAAAAGGTAATCTCCTGGGATATCTAAATACCAGAACTGGCATGTTGTGTTAACATACCAATAACTCATAGCACATAGATTATTTTTCTTACATCTACCGTTAAAAAAAAATCATGATGTTTCTTGTGTATAGTTTAGTTGCATGGATTGTGATTGTTCCTGCTGTTTAAAAACAAAAAAAGATGCAATCAAATGTTAGCTGTCCATCTCTGAGATTTTTCTGTCTTTGGCTCTGTCCTCATTTTACCGAAGTCTACTCATCTGTCTTGGACATTTCTGGATTGGGGGTGGAGGAGATAATATAGAGTAGGGATTGATATATTAACTAAAATATCCAGTATTCTAATTTTTAAATGCCCAAAATAGTTAAAAATTAACAGCAAGTTGAAGTAGAATAAAAACTTTGACAATGAAAGACGAAAGGGCATCTGTAACGTTAAAAATGGTAAAATTCAAGCAGCTATAAAATCACTCATTGTTAGAACAGCTTTGACATCATCATCACCATCATCATCATCATCATCATCATCATTTCTATCCTGATTTCCCCCCAGTTTGGGACTCAAAGCGGCATACAATAAAAAGACATTGTTAAAATCACCAAAATACAAAAGTTAAAACACAATTAAATGACTAAAAAAGTTTTTAAAAAGCTATTTTTTTAAAAAAATCATACACATGTATACAAATACATGTACACAACACACACATATACCCCAGCACTGCCATTAGCAAAGATCGGCAAAGGCCTGCTGAACAGGAAAGTTTTTACTTGGCTCCGGAAGGAAGGCAAGGAGGTGCCAATATGATTTTTCTGGGCAGAGAGTTCCAGAGCCTGGGGGCAGCCACTGAGAAGGCCCTGTCCCGAGTTCCCACCAGATGTACCTGGGAGGGTAGTGGGACAGAAAGAAGGGCCTCCCCAACAGATCAAACAGCCTGGGCTGGTTCATAAGAGAGCATGTGGTCCTTCAAATAACCTGAACCTGAGCCATGTAGGGCTTTAAAGGTCATAACTAGCACTTTGAATTGTGCCCGGAAACAGACTGGCAGTCAGTTGAGCTGTTGTAACAAGGGGGTTGTATGATCCCTGTTGCCAGCTCCTGTTAGCAATCTGGCTGAAGCTCTTTGAACCAGTTGGAGTTTCCAAACACTCTTTAAAGGTAGCCCCTTGTAGAGCGCGTTACAGGAATCCAACCAGGATATAACTAAGGCATGTGTCACTGTGGCCAGATCTGATTCTCAAGGAACGGGGGCAGCTGGCAGACAAGCTTTAACTGTGCAAATGCACTCCTAGCCACCACTGAGACCTGGACTTCCAGGCTCAGAGTTAAATCTAGGAGAACCCCCAAGCTGCAAACCTGTGTCTTTAGGGGGAGTGTAACCCCATCCAGCATAGGCTGAATCCAGTAGCATCTCTGTCTTATCTGGATTAAGTTTCAGTTTGTTCACCAGTTTAGGTACCGTATGTCTTGATCACATACCTAAACCCTCCAACCTAATTGTCAGCTGAGGGGCCTGGGGAGAGAAATCTACACTTTGGATGTCTCCACTACAAAGATTCTATGCCTGGTTGTCTCTCACACATAGCAATTGGCTCCATCTTTTTGTTTGTTCCTTCTTTTTATACCCCACCTTTCTGCTCTCCCCCAAGACAATGCAGGTGGTACCCTGCATCCCAAGAGTAACAGAAATGAAAGAGTAACAATACCATCCAACTGTCCCGATTTGGCAGGGACAATCCCGATTAATCTTTCTGCCCTCAGCTTATTTTAGTTGCCACAAATTGAGTTTGAAGTGCACAAATAGCTTGTATTCAATTAACAAAGCAGAGGGAGAGGACAGGAGGGGGCAAAAACTTGTCTTTCTCAGTAAAGTCTCTCTCTCTCTGGCTTTTCTTCGCAAATGAAGGTTCAGGAAGGACTCATCTCACGCTTTCTGCAAGCACGCTGATGACTGAAAAGGCCAATCCAAGATAAACATGTCCGGTTGTAGAAAGCACAGCAGAAGGTCTCCTTATGTGATGTTTCTGGGTTGTGATTCTTTCTGCGTTGTCGTTTCTCTTCAAGACTTGTTCGGTAAAGTCAGGCAAAAGCAAAATGCTGTAGCCTCTCCTAGGTCAACATCATAATGATGCCTAATTAACATGAAAGGGTGCACATACCATATGATGGCATCCTTTCACAATCATGTATTGCCCCAAAGTCATTCCTTTTTATTAACGGGCCAAACCGTCAAGAGATCTCTCGTGGTGCTGAATAAAGCATCAGTGGCAGAACACTTCCAGGTGAGATCGCAACAGCCAGGTAGGGGACGCTCTTTTTATGAACCTCCCTGGTTTACTTGGGACGTTTAAAGTGTGTTTCTGTGCTTGTGTGAATGTTTTATGTCTTGATTTTACTTTTTTAAAAAATGTGCCACACTTGTGTCTTTCCGTAAGAATCGGTGAGATCTCAAACCAGGAAGTAAATGGAGCTCCATTCCTGCTCTGTTTATGCTGGGGCTGCCTAACACTGCTCAAGGTTGGTCTGATAAAGGGGGTTCTTTTGCCGTCATAAAAATGGTTCAAAATATGTTGGCAAAAGAACATTTATGGAGGGTGGTCTGATAAAGTCCCTAGTTTGTGTGTACCTTCTCATTAATAACTTTTGCCATCCTGACCACACTCTGATGTTGATTGGCCACATGTGTCTCATTTTTCATCTGTGAAATGTTGGAGGATATGCACATTCTGGGTAGGGGGCGAATGTAGGCCCTGGAGCCAAACCAGTTCTCATGAGTTCTCAGTCTAGCCCTTTGCAGATTCCTAGGTGGCGATGAGCCATTTCCCTTAGTTACACTGTTTGATGGTTTCCCAGCTTAGGTATAAAGTTTCTCCCCCTTCTAAGAGTTTGATATGTATCTTGCAAGGCTTAGTTCCTGGCACCACCACCACCATTAATTGTTGCTGTTGTTTATATCCTGCTCCCCATCCCACCATGGGATTCATAGCAGCTCACAATATGAAAGAACAATACAATTAAAAACATACAGAAAGCAAACTTTGAAATAGAATTAACCCGTTTACAATATTAAAACAGTTCACCCCTCAAGTTAAAAAAAATAAAATGCAATTAGAAATTTAAAAAGCTCTTATTAACTATGTCAGGTTAGAGTCAGAGACCATATTATGCCCCTGTTAAAACAGCTCCGTTAGCTGCCAGATTATTTCAACCGCACCACCATCACAAGCATGGTTGGTGGGGATGTGAAAGAGGGCCTCCTCGGTGACCCTAGGCTCTGGAACTCCCTTCCCAGGGAGGCCGGGATGGCACCCTCCTTGTTGTCCTTCTATCAGCAGGTTAAAACCAATTTATTCTGACAGGCTTTTAAAAGAGAACCATCGACAATGAGTGGTCCAGCAGAATCAACAGGGACGCACACACCCTGTCCAGTTCCCTGTGTGCAAGAACAAAGACGACTAAATGGTGGTCTTACTTTGGATATATCATGAAGTGATGTGACTCATGGGAAAATATGATAATGCTTGGCAAAATGGAAGAGAGTAGGAAAAGAGGAAGACCACACTACAGGCGGACTGATTCAGTCAAGAGAGCCATGGGCCAGAGTTTTTAAGAGTAGGAAAGTTGATGATGGGGGCTCTTTCAGATTTCTCATTAACAGGATCACCCAAAGTTGTAGCCTGCTTGATTGTAGACAACCACAACCACAACAATGTATTGGTGAATACTGATAAATTCTTACGAAAAATGAACTGGAATAAAATTGTCATCCATCTTTCCATTCCAGAATGTCTTACCACTAGTAGGGTCATCAGAAAGTCCCCAGAACCAACCCCAGATATCAATGTCACTGCCCTGTAGGTTTTAATGTGTAGCTTCCCCCCGCCTTTTAGGGGGATATTGACGCTTAAGGAGCACTGTTATTTATGTATCCCCTCTTCTGTTCCACTTAAGAATCAGCACATAAATCAGAAATATATTCAATAGCCTGTCTGCCTCTCCACAGTCAACCACTGTACTACTCAGTGTGTGGCCCATAAAATATTCGACAAAGATGCACTTTCTCTTGTGAAGCCAGGGGCAGCTGTTAGGAGGCCAGATGAGCAGTTTTGCTCAGTTGCATGCTAATCAGAGTGGAGACTTTATGGATTTTTACACTTTATTTTTCTGAATAGATATGGTCTCTTCCCTGCTTCTGTATTAAATATATATGAATAATCAACTATTTCCCATTTCTGTATAAGATAATGGAGTACTACCCAGATTCTACTTCTTAAACAAAACACACAATATTAATTCTAGAGCCAGTCCTGCAAGTGATATGTGTTTGTCTATTGATCAATTGCATATTTATGTCTCACCTATAAATACATATCTGTCTTAATATGAAGTCTGTTACCATTTGCCATGCTAAGCAGGGAGTAATGCGAATTGTAGGCCAAAACATACGGAAGGTATATGAAGAGATTTGTCAGCCTATCTTAGAATCATAGAATCATTGAGTTGGAAGAGACCACAAGGGCCATCTAGTCCAACCCCCTGCCATGCAGGAATACGCAACCAAAGCACTCCCGATAGATGGCAATCCAGCCTCTGTTTAAAAACCGCCAAAGAAGGAGACTCCACCACACTCCGAGGCAGTGCATTCTACTTCCAAATAGTGCTTACTGTCAGGAAGTTCTTCCTAAAGTTTAGGTGGAATCTCTTTTCCTGTAGCTTGAGTCCATTGTTCTGTGTCCTTGTCTCTGGAGCAGCTGAAAACAAGCTTGCTCCATCCTCAGTAGGACATCCCTTCAAATACTTAAACATGGCTATCATGTCACCTCTCAACCTTCTCTTCTCCAGGCTAAGCATACCAAGGTCCCTAAGCTGCTCCTCATAGGGCACAGCTTCCAGACCTTTTACTATATTGGTCACCCTTCCCTGAACATGCTCCAGCTTGTCAATATCCTTCTTAAATTGTGTCCAGAATGAACATAGCATTCCAGGTGAGGTGTGACCAAAGCAGAATGTAGTGGCATTATTACTTCCCTTGATCTAGACACTATATTCCTATTGACGCAGCCTAGAATTGCAATGGCTTTTTAAGCTGCCACGTCCCACTGCTGACTCATGTTCCGCTTGTGGACCACTAAGACTCCTAGATCCCTTTCGCACGTACTGCCATCAAGCCAGGTGTCACCCATTCTATACCTGTGCATTTTGTTTTTGAAATTCATTTTGTGAGTTTTGGCCCAGCTTTCTTATCTGTTCAGATCATTTTAAATTCTGATCCTGTCCTCTGGGGTATTAGCTACCCCTCCTAATTTGGTGTCATCTGCAAATTTGATAAGAATGTCCTCTATTCCCTCATCCAAGTCATTGTTAAAGATGTTAAATACCACTGGGCCCAGGACAGAACCCTGTGACATCCCACTAGTCTCTTCTCTCCAGGATGAAGAGGAGCCATTGGTGACTACCCTTTGGGTTTGGTTGGTCAACCAATTAGAAATCCACCCAACACTTGCATTGTCTAGCCCACAGGTTACTAACTTTTTTGCAAGGATACCATGGGGGACCTTGTCAAAAGCGTTACTGAAATCAAGGTATACTACATCCACAGCATTCCCTTCATCTACCGAGTTTGTAACTCTATAAAAAAGAGATAAGATTAATCTGGCATGACTTGTTTTTGAGAAACGTATGTTGCCTTTTAGTGATCACAACATTCCTAAGTGCTTACAGACTGTCTGTTTAATGATATGTTCTAGATTCTTTCCGAGTATTGATGTCAGGCTCACTGGGTAGTAATTATTTGCCCATTCTTGCCTGCCAATATATTTCTTGGATTGTATTGCCCAGAACTGCTGTGCATGTTACCCAAGGTGCTCTTGGAAATTCTACGAAAACATCGTGTTTCTAATATTTTGGGGAAATTAGCAGCAACTCTGATTTTAGCAATGCGAAAAGTGGTCTTTACCCCAATTGTATACCGCTACTAGCCCTGAAGTGTTGCACACACACATAGGAGTTAACAATGATATTTATTAAAGACTTAAAAGTAATGACACCAATCATGCACACATTCATATGATAAAGCATTCACACACAACTACTAGGAATGGAAGAAGAGAGATTGCCAGAGGGATATATACGACACCTGTCTTGAAGTCTGAAGTCATTGGGCAGACCAGCAGCGTGGATGGATTAATTTGGAGTGGCTAACACAGAGAGACATAGTATCCCCAAGAAGAGACTGTGCGCAATGAGGCATGATTTTGGGCCATTATTTATACCAAAAATGTGCCCTTAGGCAAGGAAGTTTCATGGGTTGAAACAATGGATTCCAGATGTCGCCAAAGATTGAACAACGTGTTTCCAATGATGTTAATGTGTTGCAACTACTCTTAATCTCTTAGTGATTAGATTTACAAAGCTTGAGCTGCCTCCTTAATGGTTGGGTATGAGGTTAAGGGAAGGGGATATCTTCAAACAAAGGATTACTCCATCCACCGGTAATGGGATCAATTGTCTGTCACTTGGGTGTGTGCAAACAATGTCCTCTTGACCTCATTATGTTTCCTGATAGTTTGGAATTTTTCAGTATTTCTTCCTTTGGGCGATGCATGGCTTAACACATGCCTTTGGGGATCCTTACAGCGAGTTCCTGATATTTTACTGCTCTTCCCTGTGGAACACCACATTAAGATGCCAAATTATTAATAAGCCAGTTTTGGGGGTTTCTGGAAGTGGGGGTCATTAGGGGAACTAACACCCAGAACTAGAATTGTGGTGCCCAGAACTGGACACAATATTCCAGGTGATGGTGATCAAAACAGAGCAGAATAGAGTGGTAATATGGCTTCCCTTGATCTGGACACTACACCTGTTGATGCAGCCTGGAATTGCATTTGCTTTTTTGGCAACTGAACCACAATGTCAGTCATGTGTTGTGATGTCACTTCTGGCCACAGTGGTGTGTTTCATGACAGGAGGTTGTCCCCTGTTCCCTCCTCACTTATCCACCCTTGGCATAAATGCTGCCCTATCCAGGATCACATGAACAGATAGCAGTTGCTGTGGCAGCTCAGTTTTGTGAAACACTTTATCATTCCTTTAAACTCTGGGTCTGAACTCAAAAAGTTCTCAAAGAGACTTTCCATCTAGTTTTGTGGTATAATGGATTTCAGCTTCACTAACACAGCGAGGTGTCTTCACTCCGTGTTTCCAATAGTATTCTCAAATTCCTATCCCCGCATCCAAATTTTATCCATTTTTCAAGTTGCTGCTTACACTGCATATCCTTTCCTTTCTTTTTGGTTTTCCAGTAGCTTTTCAAGCTTCACAAATCTCATTTCTTTTCAAAAATTAGCTGAGAAACATAATGCCTGTCTTGAAAATGTTGGTGGCTCTTTATTCCTCTTGATTGCTACTTCTTCCTAAGAAGGGATCTTCTGCAAAGAAATCAGCAGATATGTAAGATCTACCCTATTAAAAGAAAGATATAGAAAAAAGAGTGGGAAGGAAGAGAAAAAGTGTTCATCTGGAATGAAATGTAATTTACCAGCAAAAAAGAAATAACGGCTAGAACATTTACCATGGGACAATTTTGTAGTCTCTCATTGAACCAAATGGCCCATTCAAATCAGTGAGGGAGATACCCAAAGAAGAACTGACTTTAATTTTTGTGAGCTGGAGTGGGCTAAGATCATTAAAGCCAACTGGAGTTTGCTCCATTAAACGTAATGCCAGCAGAATTATTGCAATAATGACTTTGTCCCATGGTATCAGTCATACTGAGTGCTTATACCATTAATGTAATGTATATAAGGAAGATACAGGACTAAGAACAGTTTCATATTTGTCTCGAGAGGCCCTTCTTTTGGTCCCACCACCATCTCAGGCTTGTTTTGGGGGAACAAGGGAGAGGGCTTTTCCTTGGTTTTTTTTCTAGGCTGTGAGGCCATGTTCTAGAAGAGTTTACTCTGGTAAACTTCCAGAACACAGCCTCACAGCCCGGAAAAAAACCAAGGAAATTCTATGGATGCCGGCTGTGAAAGCGTTCAATTTCACAAGGGAGAGGGCCTTCTTGGTGGCTGATCCCAGACTTTTGAACTCACCCCATTGAGAGGAAAGGATGTCCCCATCCCTACTGTCCTTCCATCAGTAGATCAAAACAATTTTGTGCCACCAGGTTTTTACAAACTGACAATGGTTGGTTGGGCTTTTAATGCTATGCAGTGTTGTTTTGATGGTTTGTATAGAGTCTTTTAATGCATTTTAATAGTTTCAATGCTTAATGTTTTAACTTCATAAATTGTTTGTTTTTAAAAATCTTATATTTATACTTTTATTAATGCTTTTGTATTGTTTTTAATTTGTATTGTTTTAAATATGTTGTTAGCTGCCTTGAGTCCCATTATCGGGAGAAAGGCAGGATATAAATGATATTTTTGTTTAATTTTTTTACTGGATTTATATCTCACCTTCTCCTAAGATGGGATTCAAGGTGGCTTGAATACAATAATCATCAACCATCATCCTCTTCATCATCTAATAGCAGTGTTTGGAAAGTATGCTTTGCTTTACAGTCATAACTGAAACAACAGATGGCATTAAACATCACTGTGAAGACAGTATTGAAACCAGGACTGCTTTCACACTACACATCTTTATTACCATGGTTCCGTCCTATTGGATCCTGGGATTTGAAGTTTAGGGATGTGCATTTAGAATAGTCAATAGTGCTGATTTTTCTGGCTGGCCCAGTCTGCAGTGTCTCTCATGTTCCTTGATTTATGAGAGACACTACATGAGAGACACTGCAGACTGGGTCAGCCAGAAGAATCAGTAGCAGCAGAACACATGATAAGCCAACCTGGACACAAAATGTTATTTAAAAACAGTGAAATTCTGGACCAGGCCAACAACTATCATGTCAGAATGCACAGAGAAGCTATTGAAATCAACAAACACCTGGACAACTTCAACAGGAAAGAAGAAACCCTTAAAGTAAACAAAGTTTGGCTACCAGTCCTGAGAAACACCAAAATCAAAACTGAACACATGCAAATGAACTTTACCCAGGGACAGGGGGATTTCTAGCAGACAATGGACCATTAGCCAAACAGACACTAATCCTCCTTACATATCTCCCCCCAGGAACTAGCCATTCAAATACACAAATTTACATATCCTCTCCAACAGGAACTCACAGTATATAAACCCCACACACACCTACCCAACCATTCTCTGAATATGCCAGCCACAGATGCAGATGAAACATCAGGAATAAACTCTTCTAGAACACGGCCACACAGCCCAGGGGGAAAAAAAACACACAAAAAAACCTATGGATGCCAGCTGTGAAAGAGTTCAACTTCACAAATCACTTCATGTTGTATTTTTTTTTTAAAGTACACATTTTGTCCAGAAATTATAGTTTTTGGTCATAATCTAGGAAACTTGCTGAATACGTCTTAAACATTGTACAGTTTGATTGCAGGTACCATCTTGTTCACAGTGGTGAGTCATGTGTGAAAATGTCATTGCTTATGATTCATCTCTTCTTGCTCCTTGTAGTGGTTTCACAAGTGCACACTTCATTGTCCTTGCAGTGACCCAGAATGATGCTTAATTCCTGTGCAAAGTTGCACAGCACATCTGGGAGTGTCTAAGACAGTACATCTTGTAATGTTCCCATGTCCAAGCCATGCTTGATGATAGCTCTAGTATTTTTTTTAAAGAGAGAGACAGAGAAAGTAAATGAAGTTGGTAGGAATTGACAGATTGTACTAAAAATCCCAGGAAGCCATCTTAGATGATTTGTGGAAGCTTTGCATGTGGGAAAACTGGGGTGATGTGGGGTATAGTCTCCCCATGAAATTCATATCGCTCAGAGATTATGTATACTTGAAGAGTAGTTTAACATATACATTATATGTTCAATGTTTATACCATTCTGCCAAAATGTTTGTGGGAATTGTTACCGAACACATAGGTCTGTAGAAGACCCACTTGTGTCACTAAGATTATGATATTATTTGGGGGTATTATAATTAGCTCAAAGGTATGGCTGTAAGAGGTCGTGTAACTTGCGGGATTTTCACACCTGTGTATACCAGTACTAACTGCCAAGACTCTGAATTTAAAGTGAAATAAAAATGTTTTTTATTGGAAAATAATATAAAAAGCAGGCACACTCATGCAAAGCACACACACACGAACCACCCCAGGCTAATGAAAAATTAGGGCAGAAAGGTTGGATAGAGAGATAGATTCAGGAGTTATGGGCTATAATTAAAACCAGAAGAGCAGAGGGAAGCGAAGAAGACTCATGCTTGAAGCTGAGAGTGGCACAGCACACCGACAGAGTTCTGGGTTCAGTATAACTGTGCACACATTGCTATTGACTGGGCAGGCATACCCCAAAATATGCCTTGAAAGTACAATCTGACTGCAGTGATGGTTACATGACTCTCCCACAAGGTGAACAAAGGAATGCAAGACTCCTCTGATTGTCTTCAATGGTTGGGCAACTGGAATTGATGGGTTTACAACTACCTCACATTGTAGGATGGGAGAAGGTTGAGGAAAGGTGTTTTGTGGATAATTGGGATTCCAGTCACTGTTTGTGATAGTCTCGACTAGAGTAAATCAATTGAATCACCTATGTGTTGACCAACTGTTCAACAATTATTTCTGTACTTTGCTGAGAAAAAGGCAGAATAGAAATAAAATAATTAATTAAATAAATACTTTACTCTTCTTGGGAATAACCAACAGGACTCCAGCCTTTAGCTTTTTATGAAAAGCTAGCTGACTATGGCCCCTAACTCACTGAGGTACCTCTTTCTCATCAAAGACAAAAGAAATGTGAATACTCTTCACACAAGTATGGATGGAAAAAATATTCAGCGTTATTTGTTTCCTGGATGAAAAATGGGTTTCCTGACACTCAGACAACCTGGTTGGGAGGAATAACAGAATGGCATGAATTTTGTGCAGTTTTCACCCAGTACTCACATATCTCAAAGTGTTGTGGGGAATTATTTGGTGCAGAAATACACTTTTTTGCAATGTGGATTTTGTACAAAACGTGTGTGTGTAAAAAAACACTGTTTCCTGGTAGCCATGTGTGTGTGTGTGTGTGTGTGTGTGTGTGCAAAAAGCAACAACCTGTCTATTTTTGGAGTGGGGTGGGAATTGAGATAGCCAAGCCATTCTACATGAAATATAGTTTTGGAAGGAAGATTTTCCAGTTTTGAATGGTAGAATTAGGCTTGCTTTGTCTTGTAGGGTAGCAATTTGGCTACCTACCAGTTCCCCTCATCTCCACCCCACATCAAATGCCACCTTCCTCAGATGTCCCAGAAATAATGCTACATTGTGAAAACATCTCCAGGGGGTGGGAATAGAAACTCTGGTGGTTCAAAAATGTCATCAAAAAATCCACCACCACCACAACTCGTATGTGGTCTCTAGAAAGCAAATGATCAACTAAGAAATGATGATCACTCTCTCCCATACCCCACAAAAAACTCTGAAATACTAGGAAGCTGCTCTGCCCTGTTTCATATATCTCTGCACTCCATAAAGCTAATAAGTGCCTCTTCCAATTTTGTAGGAGGCAGATATGGAGGAGAATGGTTGAGCCCATCTTTCATTTAGATCATGTTTTATTGTCACATTTTTATCATATATTGCTGTTTTTTCAGGGTTGAGCCTACCATGAGGCAGAGTGAGGCAACAACTTAGGGGGTAGATCTTGGAGTGCAGCAGCTGTAGCCTCCCAGACAATCTTTTTTAGTATCCTAGCCATTTTGTAGGAGGTCAGAGTTGTATACAATACATTATCTGCACTGCACCTTCTAACACTGTCTCCTACACTCTGCTGTAGGATTGCAAGATTTCAGGGTGAAAACCAGATACCCCCTTGGGACGTCACAAGATGTGGGCCCTGGTGATGTTACAGGGATGGTATTACATGTGGCACCCCTAGTGATATCATTAAGCACGATACCTTAAGCATAAACCACATTTGCAGAGAGTATGCCATTCAAATTAAAAAAAAAAACCAGCAGGTCTAACAAAAGAAGGAAATATATAAACACACCCTTTTCAGGGCAGCGTTCTTGCCTTGAAATTCCTTCCCTCCCCATGAAGACCAGTGAAGAATGCATACTCTGGTATAATGGAGGACACTGCACAGTCTTCCACACTGAAGAAAAATTCAGATGCCAGTCCAGTTTACTTCTTCACACGGATTGATAATGGTGAGGGGGACACTATTTTGTCATCTGTACCAGACATTAAAATGCCCCATTGATTTAAATCTGGGGCTGCTTCATTTCTCTTTAGTACATAGTCAATTTTTTTTGGGGGGGGGATATACATTCATTCCCTCCCCACCACCTTCAATGAATAGCTGGTTGTTTGTCACCTCATTTTCTCCACCTGCTTAAGAGCATGATTTGCAGCATAATTTCCCTGGGCTGCAGCTTAGATGGCACCATTTTTCCTCCTGGTCTTCTGCTGTCGATTTCTGCTTCCTGGATTAATCATATGGGTATGTCCCCTTCTGTGAGAGCCAGTGTGGTGTAGCCGTTTGGACGTTGGACTCTGGGAGACTAGGATTCAAATCCCTACTCAACCATGGAAACCCAATGGGTGACCTTGATCAACTCAGGCTCTCTCAGCTGAAGAGGAAGCAATAAGAATAGCAATAGCATTGATAGTTCTATACCATTTATCAGTGCCAAAGCACTCCCTACGTGGTTTACAATGTGTTAGCTAATTTTCCCCAACAAGCTGGGTACTCATTTTACCAACCTATGGAAGGATGGAAGGCTGAATCAACCTTGGAAACCTCTGGGATCTAACTTATAACATTGTGGCTTGCAGTACTGTCACGTAACCACTGTGCCACCAGGGCTCCCTCAGTGAACCTCCCTTGAATAAAACTTGCCAAGAACATTCTATGACAGGGTGACCATAAGTTGGAGTCAACTTGATGCTACCGAAGAACATCAGTGTCCTTTCCAATCCAGGACTGTGCATAGGACAGAATAAAACCAGAGCGAATCGGTTTTAAAGTATTTTAGGGGTTTTTTGATACAGCTTTTAACGTATTCTAATATTTTTACTGTTTAAGCTTTTAACTTATAAATTGTTTAATTCTTCTTAAACCCTAGATTTATACTGTATTTTTAATTTTTGTATTGTTTTTAGCTTGTATTATTTTAATCATGTTGTTAGCTGCCTTGGGTCCCACTGACGGAAGAAAACGCAGGATATAAATGAATAAAATCAAGTTCAAGTCTCTTGTGTTTTAATAAACAGTCATTCTACACAAATACAAAAAAGGGGGGGAGGAGACTAAACAATTTAAATTTCTACTAGTTAACCTTTAAGTGTTAAATCATTTTCCATGCCTCTTTTAAACTTTATAGTACATATTTGTAGAGCCTTAACAAGAAATTTAGAAGTTCTATAAGATATAGGGGGTGGAGCTGGGAGCCTAGCTCTATATAAGTCCTTGCAGAGGCTTTCCAGGCCAGTTTCCTGCCAGAGAGAAGGAGAGCAGCTTCTGGACAGCAAGTTTCCTGCCAGTTTCCTGCCAAGGAGAAGAAGGAAGCAACTTCTGGACAGCCATTCTGACTGGGGAGATTGAATTTTTTTAAAAAAACTGTTGGGAGATGCTGCTTGTTGCTGAGGGGCTTGAACTTCTGACCTTGCCCTTTTACCCTCAAGAGCCTTCCTGTGAGTCACACCTGTGAGTCACACCTGTGAGTCATTAGGGGGTGGAGCTGGGAGCCTAGTTCTATATAAGTCCTTGCAGAGGCTTTCCAGGCCAGTTTCCTGCCAGAGAGAAGGAGAGCAGCTTCTGGACAGCAAGTTTCCTGCCAGTTTCCTGCCAGGGAGAAGAAGGAAGCAACTTCTGGACAGCCATTCTGACTGGGGAGATTGAATTTTTTTAAAAAAAACTGTTGGGAGAGGCTGCTTGTTGCTGAGGGGCTTGAACTTCTGACCTTGCCCTTTTACCCTCAAGAGCCTTCCTGTGAGTCACACCTGTGAGTCACACCTGTGAGTCATTAGGGGGGGGAGCTGGGAGCCTAGCTCTATATAAGTTCTTGCAGAGGCTTTCCAGGCCAGTTTCCTGCCAGAGAGAAGGAGAGCAGCTTCTGGACAGCAAGTTTCCTGCCAGTTTCCTGCCAGGGAGAAGAAGGAAGCAACTTCTGGACAGCCATTCTGACTGGGGAGATTGAATTTTTTTAAAAAAACTGTTGGGAGAGGCTGCTTGTTGCTGAGGGGCTTGAACTTCGGACCTTGCCCTTTTACCCTCAAGAGCCAGAATTTCAGTAACCAAACAAAAATACAGCAGACCTAAAAGTACAGCTTAGCATTCTCAGCATTAACTAAGAGTTCTTAGATTACCTAAAAGCTCTCATCATGGACACTGAGGGGACTGCAGCAGTCACTTGCAACACTTGTGCGATGTTTGTATTCTTGTCTACAGACGTGGAGAACTTCATATGCACCAAATGCAAGCTGGTAGCCCTCTTGGAGGAGAAAGTACAGCAGCTGGAGACACGGGTAGCTACACTTCAACAGATTCGTGAGCAAGAGGTTTTCCTGGACAGAACAGAACGAACAGTCTTGGATGGGGACCGCACAGAGGAAGTGGCTGTGGAGGAGAGGGTCACTTCACGGACACAGGAAGTAGACAGCTGGAGGAATGTCACACACAGAACAAGAAAATCCAGGGATTCTTCCAGCAGCTTGCAGCTACAGAATCGATTCGAAGCCCTTTCCCTTATCAAGGACAACGAGGAAGAACAGCATGGACAGACTTCAGGTGTAGAGCAGGGGACCTTGAGAGGACCACCGCAAGGAACAGCAGCTGCGAAGCCTCAGCGGAGGCGTGTGGTGGTGGTGGGGGACTCCTTGCTGAGGGGTACCGAAGCAGTGGTATGTGGGCCTGACAAGATGACTCGGGAGGTGTGTTGTCTCCCTGGGGCAAAGATCTGTGATGTGACCGAGAGGCTGACAAGACTCGTCAAACCTACGGATCATTACCCCTTCCTTTTGGTCCATGTGGGAACCAATGATACTGCAAGGCACAGCTTTCCCAAGATCAGAAGAGATTATGAGGCCCTGGGGAGGAAGCTGAAAGAAATGAATGCACAGGTGGTCATCTCGTCTCTTCTGCCAGTTGAAGGGCATGGTCCAAGAAGGGAGAGGAAAATAGCCGACGTAAACAACTGGCTCCGTAGATGGTGTCGCCGAGAACAAATTGGATTCTTGGATCATGGACTGCGCTTCCATGCGGGGGGACTTCTGGCAAGAGATGGGGTGCATCTTACAACAGTTGGAAGAAACATTTTTGCCAACAGTCTCAAGAATTTGATCAGGAGGGCTTTAAACTGAGTCAAATGGGGGAGGGAGACAGTATTCTGGAAGGCAAAAGGGCTGGAGAAAATAGTCAAACTGTCATAGAGGGAACAAGGCAAACAGCGCAAGGACCCAACAGTGGGAGGCAAAAAAACTTGCACAGGGAGCAAGTAAAGGGAACACATGGTCTCAGATGTCTCTACACTAATGCACAGAGCATGGGAAATAAGCAAGATGAACTTGAACTCCTTGCACTACAAAACAAATATGATATAATAGGCGTTACTGAAACCTGGTGGGACGAGTCTCATGATTGGAATGTAGAAATAGAGGGGTATAACCTTTATAGGAGAAACAGGCCAAACAGGAAAGGAGGAGGAATAGCATTATATGTCAGGGATATTTACACCAGTGAAGTGATCCACGACATCACTACTGGAAGCCAGGTGGAGAGCATCTGGATAAAAATTAAAGGGGAGGGAAACAACAGGGATGTTATTGTGGGACTCTACTACAGACCCCCAAATCAGACGGAGGAACTGGATGTTGCCTTTCTAGAACAGATGAACATACATGCAGAAAGGAGAGATGTAGTAGTGATGGGTGACTTCAACTATCCTGATATTTGCTGGCAATCTAACTCAGCCAAAACTACAAGGTCTAGCAAATTCCTTACATGCCTGGAAGACAATTTCATGGTCCAAAAGGTGGAAGAGGCAACAAGGGGGTCAGCTATTTTAGATCTGATCCTAACCAACAGAGACGACCTGGTTAATGGGGTGCAAGTGGTGGGATCCTTAGGTGAGAGTGATCATGTTCTCCTGGAGTTTGTTATACAATGGAAAGGAGAAGCCAGGCATAGTCAGACACGCATTCTTGACTTTAGGAGAGCTGATTTCAGTAAACTCAGGGAAATACTGGGGATGATCCCATGGTCAAGAATACTAAAAGAGAAGAGACCTCAAGACGGATGGGACTTTCTCAAAAGGGAGATACTGAAGGCACAATTTCAAACAGTACCATTGAGGAAGAAAAATGGGAGGTGTCTCAAGAAACCAGGATGGATGACTAAAGAACTTTCAATGGAGCTAAGTTTTAAACGGAACATGTATAGGAAATGGAAAAAGGGGGAAATCACCAAAGAAGAATTCAAACAGATAGCGAACACGTGTAGGAGTAAAGTCAGAAAAGCTAAAGCGCAGAATGAGCTCAGGCTTGCTAGGGAGGTTAAGAACAATAAAAAGGGTTTTTTTGGGTATGTCCGCAGCAAAAGGAGGAAGAAGGAAATGATAGGGCCGCTACGTGGAGAAGATGGCAAAATGCTAACAGGGGACAGAGAAAAGGCAGAATTACTCAACACCTTCTTTGCCTCAGTGTTTTCAGAAAAGGAAAAGGAGGACCAACCTGAGGAGAACGGAACAGAGGACACAATAGGGGAAATCCAGCTCAAAATAAGTAAAGAGGTAGTACAGGAATACCTTCTTAATCTAAATGAATTTAAATCTCCAGGACCAGATGAACTACATCCAAGAGTATTAAAAGAGCTGGCAAATATAATCTCAGAGCCATTGGCAATAATATTTGAGAACTCCTGGAGAACAGGAGAAGTCCCAGCAGACTGGAGGAGGGCAAACGTTGTTCCCATCTTCAAAAAGGGGAAAAAAGAGGATCCCAACAACTATCGTCCAGTTAGTCTGACATCAATACCAGGGAAGATTCTAGAACAGATCATTAAACAGAGAGTCTGTGAACATTTAGAAGGCAATGCCATAATCACAAAAAGTCAACATGGGTTTCAGAGAAACAAGTCATGCCAGACTAATCTGATCTCTTTTTTTGATAAAGTCACCAGCCTTGTAGATGAAGGGAATGCTGTGGACATTGCATACCTTGATTTCAGTAAGGCCTTTGACAAGGTTCCCCATGACATTCTTGCAAACAAGCTTGTAGAATGTGGGCTAGACAAGTTAACTGTTCAATGGATTTGTAATTGGTTGACCGGCCGAACCCAAAGGGTGCTCAGCAGTGGCTCCTCTTCGTCTTGGAAAGATGTGACCAGTGGGGTGCCACAGGGTTCTGTCCTGGGCCCAGTGCTATTCAACATCTTTATCAATGACTTAGATGAGGGAATTAGGGGCATACTTATCAAATTTGCAGATGACACCAAATTGGGAGGAGTAGCTAATACCCTAGAGGACAGGATCAAAATTCAGAATGACCTGGATAGACTGGAGAGCTGGGCCAAAGCTAACAAAATGAAATTCAATACGGAGAAATGTAAAGTACTGCATTTAGGGCGGAAAAATGAAATGCATAAATATAGGATGGGAGAGACCTGGCTGAATGAGACTACTTGCGAAAGGGATCTAGGAGTCCTAGTAGACCACAAGTTGAACATGAGCCAACAGTGTGATGCGGCAGCTAAAAAGGCCAATGCAATTTTGGGCTGTATCAATAGAAGTATAGTGTCTAGATCAAGGGAAGTAATAGTGCCACTCTATTCTGCCTTGGTCAGACCTCACTTAGAATACTGTGTCCAGTTCTGGGCACCACAATTCAGAAAGGATATTGACAAATTGGAGCGTGTCCAGAGAAGGGCAACTAAAATGGTGAAAGGTCTGGAAACGATGCCTTATGAGGAGAGACTTAGGGAGCTGGGTATGTTTAGCCTGGAAAAAAGACGGTTTAGAGGCGATATGATAGCCCTGTTTAAGTATTTGAAGGGATGTCATGCTGAGGATGGAGCAGGCTTGTTTTCTGCTGCTCCAGAGACTGGAACACGGAGCAATGGGTGCAAGCTCCAGGAACAGAGATTCCACCTCAACATGAGGAGGAACTTTTTGACAGTAAGAGCTGTTCGGCAGTGGAACACACTCCCTCGGAGCGTGGTGGGGTCTCCTTCCTTGGAGGTCTTTAAACAGAGGCTGGATTGCCATCTGTCGGGGATGCTTTGATTGTGATTTCCTGCGTGGCAGGGGGGTTGGACTGGATGGCCCTTGTGGTCTCTTCCAACTCTGCAATTCTATGATTCTATGATTCTATGATATATACTTCTCTACATCTGACAACAGAAAACAAACCTTTACAATAGACAACCTTCCCTTCATTGGTCTTAACAATAGAAAAATGTAGTTGTTTCTAAGATCGTTATACAAGGAGCATTTAAGAAGTACATGAATTATATCTTCTATTGACACTTAATTACAACCACATACTCTGTCCTTCTTAGAAACCCCCTTATGCCGACCCATCCAATCTGCCAGTGGGAGAACATTTAGTCTTGCCTGAATGAAAGCTACCCTCATTTTAATATTTGGTAGATATACCAGATACTTTGGGGAAGATAAATAGAGTGGAATAAAGGAGACATAATACTTACTGGATTGGCAGAATTTGATCTCAGTTGCATGTGATTACATCTCAGTATCTTTAATCCTTTGGAGCATTAATACTTTAGCTCTATCAAAACCTTGGGTCAAAAGAAAAGAGACTGAAAAACCCAGATTCATGGCCACCTGCTGCATTTTATGCTTCTATGAGTTTGGGCCCATCTCTTCCAAAATCAGAATAAATTCTGATACCTGATTGAAAATAATTTTAACCAAAAAAGCAGGGCTAATCTAAGAGCTTCAGTGGCATTACACCCAGTTCTGCATGGAGCAATGCCAATTTTTCAATGAGTCTGTGCAAAAATTTATTTTGTGCTCTTTCTAATGGGTCTAAGTTGACCATAGCCCACAGTGGTGCTCCATATAACAACTTTGGCAGGACCCTGATCTTATAAAGTTCTAAAGTGGGCTGGACCAGATTGCCCCCTTTTGTGTGATAGAAACATAATAGTGCATTTAAAGTTCTACCAGCTAACAAGGTGCTTGATTGAACCTGTGAAGACAATTTTCCTGTCCATTGAAATACCACACCAATGTGCTTGAAGGAAAATACTTGCTCCAACTTATGCTCATCGAGTATCCAATTGCAAAGAAATCAGGATAGCATCATCTGCATATAGGAGGATTGAATATTTCTCATTTCCAATTTTAACTGGAAAATAGTGCTCACCTCTCAAGAACTCAACTACATCATTTATAAATAAATTGAAGAGAAGGGGAGCAAGTGAACACCCTTGTCTCACTCCCTTTGTAACTGGTACAGAGTCAGATAAATGCCCTCCATCGATTCTGACTTGCAAGGATGTATCAGAATATAAAGCCCTTATGCATTTTAGAAGCTGCTTATTAATGCCCATAGATTGTAATTTGGTCCAAAGTTGTTCCCATGGAATAGAGAAATAAAATCATCATCATCATCATCATCATCTTTGTCACTGGGTCATCCGAGAGTGTGGGAAAGGTGAGGAAATAAGGAGTGTTCTTTAAAGTCCTGAAATCTGAGGAGAGACTTAGGGAGCTGGGTATGTTTAACCTGGAAAAAAGACAGCTAAGAGGCGATATGATAGCCCTGTTTAAGTATTTGAAAGGGTGTCACATTGAGGATGGCGCAGCCTTGTTTTCTGCTGCTCCAGAGACTGGAACACGGAGCAATGGGTGCAAGCTCCAGGAACAGAGATTCCACCTCAACATTAGGAGGAACTTTTTGACAGTAAGAGCTGTTCGGCAGTGGAACACACTCCCTCAGAGTGTGGTGGGGTCTTCTTCCTTGGAGGTCTTTAAACAGAGGCTGGATGGCCATCTGTCGGGGATGCTTTGATTGTGATTTCCTGAATGGCAGGGGGTTGGACTGGATCGCCCTCGTGGTCTCTTCCAACTCTACAGTTCTATGATTCTATGATTCTTTGGCACTGTAGAAAGTGTTTGAGAACAATAAACACAGCCCAAAACAAAAGCTCAGCCAAAAATGTATTGTTCCTTGTTCCATTTGATAGCTCTTGTTACCCTAAGAGGTGGGGTGCTTTACAGGCCCAGCTGTGATTTATTATTAGTTCAAATGGAATCCTGTGAGAGGGTAACTTTGGGATCTTTTCACTTTTCACTTACATATGCCAGTACTAACTGTAGAGAACTCCAGTTTAAAGTGAAATAAAGTATCTTTATTGGAAATAACACAAAGTGAACTTAGATTTGCCTTGGGGTTTTTCTGGGGTGTGAGGCCGTGTTCTGGAATAGTTTCTTTCTGACTTTTCGCCTGCATCTGTGGCTGGCATCCTCAGAGAATGGTTGTGTAGGTGTGTGTGTGGAGTTTATATGCTGTGAACCCCTGTTGGGGAGGATATGTAAATTTGTGTAACTGAATAGTTAGTTTCTAGGTATAGAAATGCAAGACCCATTAGTGTCTGCTGGGCTAATGGTTGGTCGATGGGCCATTAACTGCTGGGAATTCCCCTGTCCCTGGGTGGAATTCTTTTGTAAGTGTTGAGCTTTGATTCTATTGTATTTCAAAGCTGGGAGCTAGATTTTGTTTACTTTTAAGGTTTCTTCTTTCTTGTTGAAGTTGTCCAGGCGTTTGTGGATTTCAATAACTTCTCTGTGCATTCTGACATGATAGTTGTTGGCCAGCCAGAAAAATCAGCAGTAGCAGAATATGTTATAAACCAACCTGGACACAAAATGCTATTTGAAACACAGAAATTCTGGACCAGGCCAACAACTATCATGTCAGAATGCACCGACAAGCTATTGAAATCCACAAATCCATCTCTGAGGATGCCAGCCACAGATGCAGGTGAAATGTCAGAAAGAAACTATTCCAGAACACGGCCTCACAGTCTGGAAAAACCCCAAGGAAAATCTATGGATGCTGGCCATGAAAGCCTTCGATTTCACACAAAGTGAACTCACGCATGCAACACACATTCCTAAGAACCATATAAGGCTATGAGGAGTAAGGCAGAAAGATTGGATGGAGGGAGAAATTCAGGAAAATAGAGCGACAGTTACCAGTAGAGTAGAGTTCTGTGCAGCAAAGGGGCTCAGACTGTTGTCTGAGGGTGGCACAGAGAATCTGGTAGAGCGTCAGTGTCTTTCTGTGGCACACTTAGCTGGGGTCTGGGCTGGATATTTATACGCTATTTCATATCCTGAAGGGGTGTTCTGGCTACAATGGCTAGATGGTTCTCCCAAGAGGTCTTTAAGCAGAGGCTAGACGGCCCTCTGTCAGGGATGCTTTGATCGTAATTTCCTGCATGGCAGGAGGTTGGACTGGATGGCCCTTGTGGTCTCTTCCAACTCTACAATTCTATGAGAGCAAAAAAGGAAATCAAACCTCATAGAATCATAGAATCATAGAATCATAGAATTGCAGAGTTGGAAGAGACCACGAGGGCCATCCAGTCCAACCCCCCTGCCACGCAGGAAATCACAATCAAAGCATCCCCGACAGATGGCCATCCAGCCTCTGTTTAAAGACCTCCAAGGAAGGAGACCCCACCACGCTCCGAGGGAGTGTGTTCCACTGCCGAACAGCTCTTACTGTCAAAAAGTTCCTCCTCATGTTGAGGTGGAATCTCTGTTCCTGGAGCTTGCACCCATTGCTCCGTGTTCCAGTCTCTGGAGCAGCAGAAAACAAGCCTGCTCCATCCTCAGCGTGACATCCCTTCAAATACTTAAACAGGGCTATCATATCGCCTCTAAACCGTCTTTTTTCCAGGCTAAACATACCCAGCTCCCTAAGTCTCTCCTCATAAGGCATTGTTTCCAGACCTTTCACCATTTTAGTTGCCCTTCTCTGGACACGCTCCAATTTGTCAATATCCTTTCTGAATTGTGGTGCCCAGAACTGGACACAGTATTCTAAGTGAGGTCTGACCAAGGCAGAATAGAGTGGCACTATTACTTCCCTTGATCTAGACACTATACTTCTATTGATACAGCCCAAAATTGCATTGGCCTTTTTAGCTGCCGCATCACACTGTTGGCTCATGTTCAACTTGTGGTCTACTAGGACTCCTAGATCCCTTTCACACGTAGTCTCATTCAGCCAGGTCAGATTTCCATAGGAATAGATTTGGGAATGGTCACTTAATTGTTTGATTGAATGAATCTTTGCTGAGGTGCCCAAAGGCTAGAAGAAGGGATTAGCACCTACCTCCTTAACGACTATTTACTAAGGTGCTTCCACACAATCCTAAATCCTGTCACCTGAAGGCACATTTTGGAGAATAATTACTGGCTCCAAACCCTGCCTCAGTGCGCACAGACCGTGTTCCTGGGGACACTTCATCTCTCTGTGTAGCCAGGCACATTGATGTCTTTCCTGGGGACACTCCATTTCTCTGTGTAGCCATTTCTGCTTCATCCATCCACACTGCTCGATGACTTTGGACTACAGGACAGGTGTAGTATCACCCTAGAAAACTCCCCGTGTATTTCTCTGTCAACTTCTTCTGTTGCTAGTGGTCTTGTGTGAATGCTTTGTTGTATGAATGTGTGTGTGATTGGTTTTACCATTTTAAAATCCTTAATAAAAATAATTGTTAACTTTTTCATCTGGTGTATGCTAGTTCAGAGTTAGTAGGGGTGAAAATAGGCGCAAAGGTCCCTTTTTATTGTCCCCTTTGCATTGCTAAGTCAAGTTGCTGCTAATTTCCCCAACTTATTAATAGCTTGACTAGCTATTTGGGTAACAGGGCATACTAACAGTGCATGGATGAACTAATTAGGCTTGGATGGAGAAACTGCAGCCTTTGAAGTGTATGAAACCTAACCCTTGTTTCTGTAACCCCCCAAGAGACCCCCCAAATCCTCCTTTAAAAGAAATCAGCCAAAAGCATGGTCCCCAAATGTCAAAAAAATTGCCTGACCAAACCACCAAAGCAATATAGTCGTTTGGGCAGATTCACCAGCACCCTAAATTCGATTCCAGCAGGCTCCAAGGTTCACTCAGCCTTCCATCCTTTCATAGGTCGGTAAAATGAGGACCCGATTTGTGGGGGCAATTAGCTAACACACATTGGAAACTGTTTAATGCAGTGTAGATGTGTAAATAGCTATTGCTTGAAACAATTTGTAAGCCGCTCTGATAGCCTTGTGGCTGAAGAGCGGGGTATAAATAAATAAATAAATAAATGAAAAAAAAGAACGGGGTGGGAGAGAGAGCACCAATTTTCATTTGAAACCCAAATCAGAAGTGATCTCATATCACTTGCAGTATGAGATGTGATGCATCCCTGTGACCCGCTGGAATGGCATGGCAGTGAAAATTTGGGCCCACACTAACTTGGTTGCCCACCCCTGAATTAGTCCATATTTCTGAGTCTCTTAAATACTAATGGTTGTTACTTTTTTAAAAATGGAAAGTTTCCATTTTTTTTTTAAAAAAGTGTGTGTTATTTAATAGAGGAACAGCAAAGCAAATAGAAGTAATAAGTGAAAAAGAAGGTGGTCCATTTTCATTAAGAGAAGAGAGAAAAACCTGCATTTGTAAGCACTTTGCAACCATCAAAAGTGCACTCGTCAATTGTCAGCTAATGCAGAGAGTGAGGAGCTGTCAACTTGAAGGTGATGGCAAAATGAAGCGTTTTTTGAGGCCAAGATTCTGTTCAACTCCAATATTAGAATGGAAAATGCCACTAGCATAGTAATGCTGCAGCATCCTAGGAGAGACCTGCTCTACATAGTGCTACCTCTCCCAGGCTTGGCTCTCAGGGGGTCCTTGGAACCAAAGGGCTATGTAATAGGGTTGGCTGGTTTAAACAAAATGACTTTAAAAAAATCCCTCCTTTTAAAAATTGATTATTCATAATTTTTTAATAAATCTGGCTGTTATTACTATTTTCTGATCCTCTTACTGGAACAACATTGGCTATTTGAATGTAAGCGTTTTAACGTTTACAGTTTATAAGCAGTTGTTAATTGTTAGACCAGAATGCAATGACAGTTGCTGCTTTTTAATCACTTTATTTTATAGTGTAAGAAATGTCATTCAGAAATAAATCCTCCAATTAACATAAGTTCAACCAAAACAACTTGCTTTAAAAGAGCACTTTTTAAAAAGACCAATTATTATTTCCACTAGTGGCCATAACATCTGAACTGCATTTTACTACTTAATATTCTGATTTACTCCTTTATTGGTTTTAATGGAAAACAAACAATCCCTCCCCCCGCAAAAAACTAGTTTAAACAACAACAACAAGAAGAAGTTTAAACAAACAAACAGACAGACAAAACTACCTGTGGCTGTTTTTTGTTTTTTAAAAAAAACATGTTTCCCTCCCAACTCTACTATGTAAGGGTGGCATCATAGCCAGGCATGGAACAAATGTCCAGCTCTGTATAGAGCTGGCCTCTGGCAAGAGGCATGTGCCATGTGGCTGCAATCTTCCCTTCTGATAGTGGCAGGACTGTACATATTCAGTGGGTGGCAGTGGTTCATTGCCCCTGCCACTCTTTTACTGGCCCAGTGAAGTTCAGTATGCCTCCAGTGTGTGAGTAACAAACGTGTCACACTTCTTGTGTTACAGCTTGTTGCACCAGAAGTTTCAGACCATAGGGTACTGGCTCCAGTGATTCTTAATTCACTAAAGAAAATGACCTAACAGTAACTTACAGGATTTGGTAGGGGTGCAGCTACAGAGGTGGCAAAATGAGGGCATTGTACCTCCAAATAAGAATCCCCCCGTGAAATTTTCTTCATTTCTAGCATTGCAGAAAGTAAGACATTAAAAATTGTTAGCACCTAGTACACTGACTCTTGGTGTGTTCACTTTTCCTTGATAAATTTAATTGCCCCCTTTTTAAATAGATACCTAAACTGTACTTCTAAATACTCAACTGAAGTTTTAAATCATTGCAATTCTAGAAATTTGGGGACTGGAGTAATTTTTTCGGTGGGGGGAGGAAAATTCTTATTTAGGAGACTATGCCACAATTCCTCCCACCCCACCCCAGCTACACTCCTGGGATTTGGGGACCATTTGTTTCATTCAACAGTATAGTAACGGCACTCAAAATACTTACTCCTGTTTCTGTCCAATAAGCATCAAAGTAGCTCAGAATCCAGATTCTGTGCCCACATTTTTCTACCATGCCACGTGACCTAAGAGATGTCCTCCCTACCAGACAGCATCTAATAATAGAAATCAACTCAAAACTTTCAAAAACTAAAGCAGCAAAAAATGTTAGGACAAAAACAAGTACAACTGTAATCACCGGCTTTTTGACAGCAAACAAATCACATAATTAGCCATAACGAAGAGCAAACTGTTGCTGAAAAAGCCAGGTCTTTGTCACAATCTGAAAAAGAGTGTCATTAAGGATATGCCCATTTATAAAGTCAGCATCTATGAACTTGCTCTTTTTCTGCTTCTAAGTCCAGTTGGTCCTTGGTGCCATTGGTTTGGTTGGTTGTATTTTTTAATGGAACAAAAGCCACTCTCCTTTGCATGTTTTCTTTTTGCATATTTTTTTTCAAATGTGCATATTTTCCATGTGTTTTTAAAGTGTATGCATTGCTTGAAAGCTTTAACCCCCAGTGTACCTGTGTACGTATGTGCCGTCAAGTCAGTCACATGCTCCCACTTATGGTGACTCCATGCATTTTTCATAGGGTTTTCTTGGGCAAGGAATACTTAGAGGCTTTGCCAGTTCCTTCCTCTGAAATATAGCCTACAGCACATGATACTCATTAAGTAGAATGTAATTATGGTGTCTTTTGTGCATTTTTTATACTGTTGCATTTTTGTATGCATTTTTCAACCTTGTATGCAGCAAACCATCAATGTGTGGGACCCATTGGGCCTTCTAAAGAAGACAAGTTTTAAAGTTTAGGTGCAGTGACTTCAGTCCTGTTGTTGATATGTGCCTTCAAATAATTTCTGACTTAAGGCAACCCTATCATGGGGCTTCCATGGCAACATTTGTTCAGAGGCGGTTTGCCATTTTCTTCCTCTGAGGCTGAGACAGTATGACGTGCTTAGGGTCATCTAGCAAGTTTCCATGGTTAAGTGAGGATTCAAACACTGATATCCTTGAGTCCTAATCCAACATTCAAATTACTACATATCATATAATGTAGATGTAGGCAACTATGTAGTGATCAGTGGTCAGTTTTTCAATTAGACCTCCTCCCATGGGCTGCACCCTCCAGCAAGCCCAAATACAGTCATCCTGCTGTATCCACGGATTCTCCATCCACGGATTCCAATAGCCACAGCTTGAAAATATTTTTTAAAAATCCAAAAAGCAAACCTTGTTTTTACCATTTTATATAACGGACGCCATTTTATATAAGGGATGCCATTGTTTATAATGGAACTTTAGCTTCCATTGATTTTGTTATCTACAGGGGGCTCTGGAACCAAGCCCCAGTGGATACCAAGGCCCCACTGTACCTCTGCTTTCTCCTTTACAGTCCCTCTCAAAATGGCAATAGGAAGTGATGTTCTCACATTCTTACACCAGTTTGAGAGAGACTGCAGAGGAAAACCGAAATATTTGAGGTGGTACAGCATTGTGGGTTGCTTGTAGGGGTGGGTGGGTGGCATTTTTGTGCATGTTCATGTTTTGGGAGACTTTCTGTATGATTTGGGGGCTTAGGTTGCCCAAAATTCACATCATTTAAAAAATATTGGGGAGGCAGTTGGGGAGCTTTGGAGTACTGTTGGGGGAGCTTCTAGGGCCACAGAAATGGGGGCCAGGGATGGCATGAGGCCCATAGGAGATGGAGGTCAGTTCAGCTGGTAATTGGGGTGCAAAGAGGATAGCATTTCCAGCTGCTTCCCACCAGTGCATGAGGTTGTGACGAGCAGTAGCAATTCCTTGTTGCAGCCTTGCTCACTGGTGGGAGAGGGCTAGAAGCGTCATCCTCTTGTGCCCCTATTGCTAGCAGAGCTGATAAAGTGGATTTGGAAGGGCATTGAAAAAGAGGGGGCAGTTATTTGCCTCAGGCAGCTAGCTATTTTAAGTCAGCCCTGTTGCCACCTCTCCTTCCCCCTCCCCCAAACAGGCTTCTCATCTTTAGCAGCTGCACAAAAGACAGACACTCCATACCTTTCTCCATGCTGCAAATAGCCATAGTGGTCAAATTTATCTAGTGAAAATGGTTGAGGATTTTGTTCATTTAAAAAAATAGAACTCACTGACATTTTGGAAATTTCTTCAGAAAAGGAACAAAAAGTAGTTGAGTAGCTCTCCTGTACCAACCTGCTGCCCACGTTTTGAGATCTTCCAGGGAGGCCCATCTCTCTGTCCCACCATCCTCACAGGTACGTCTGGTGGGAACATATGAGAGTGGATTTTCCATTATTGCTCCCAGGCTCTGGAACTCCTTCCCCAGACAGGTTAGACTGCCACCCTCCTTTCTATCTTTCTGCAAACACAGTAAAGACTTTTCTTTTCTGGCAAAACTTAGAAGATTAATTGCTCAACAGGGAAAGGCCTTGTGTGGTGTGCTGGATTTTCTATTTGCTGTTTTCCATTTTAATGGCTTATGGTTTTAACCAGTTTTAATTTTTTGATAGTTCGATCACATTTTTAATTTTTGTATATCGTGTGATTTGAGGGGTGTTCAGTTGGCTTTCCTCCCAGGCAGGCTTGGTGGGAACTCAGAATAGGTCCTTCTCAGTGGTTGCTCCCAGGCTTTGGAACTCCCAGCCTAAGGAAGCTAGCAGGCTCCCTCCTTGTTGTCTTTCCATCAGCAAGTGCCAATTTCCCTGTTCCAACAGGCTTTAAGGAATTCACTGCAAGGGCTTTTATCCTCTTTTATCTTGTTTCTTTTACTGTATTTGTTTTAAAGAGTTTTTGATTCTGTGGGATTTTCAACTGTATTTTAACAATAAGTTTTATATATTTTTCTTTATGTGTTTGCAATGCAATTGCTTTTAACAATATTTATTTAATTTCTTGTAAGCCTCCTAGTGTCCCAGTATTGGAAAAAAGGAGGGATATACAGTATATGAATGAATGAAATGAATGAATGGATGGATGATCACTGTCATGGTGAGGTTTTGAATTTTAAACAGCTGCCCCGAGTCTTCAGGCAAGCTGTTAAGAATATTTTTTTAAAAAAGAAAAACTCATTGCGTACTTTGTTTCCATTGTAATCCCACATCTCTGTCCTCCAGCTCCCCCAACAGAGCTGTTGTTACATTGATCTATCCCTTGGCTGCATCCTCAGAAACAGAAGCAAGGAGTTAAATTTCAGCAGGCAAGAAGCAGGAGGTGAGCTCTCAGCTCCACTACTTTACTGCATCTCCTTTCACACTGACACACACATGTAGTTTGTGGTGTCACTGCTAAAAGAACTGCAGACAGGCACTAAACAGACTGGATGTGAGCTGGATGCAAAGATGCCTCACCCAAGACCTCCTGCGGGCAGTATTTAAATACCTACCTGCTGGCTGGTCATACCAGAGCCTCATCCCATCCCACTGGCTTCCTCCTTCCAGTCTCCAACAGCTAGAATCGAAAAGCCCTGACAAAAAAGCAGTGGCCAAAGGGTGAAGAGAGAGAGAGAGAAAGAAAAAGACCTGAGCCATTTGTCACAGTTCTCTTGGAGCTCTCTGGTGGAAGTTTATTGCCTTACGTTCCCGAGTCCAGAATCCTGAGCACTGCATAGGATGTTTGCTTCCATCTGGTATGCCAAGAAGCTTGGGCGCAGGTTTGTCCATAACGCCAGGAAAGCCAAAGCAGAGAAGGTATGCTGTTTAGTTGTGGATAGAGGGAGGGAAAGGAGCATTGCTTCTGGGGTCTCTCAATGTGATGTGCTGTGTTAGCTCATGCTGGTACGAAAATATGACCTGGTCCAGAGTAATTGGATTTGTGGGAGTGGTGTGTGTGTGTGTGTGTGTGTGTGTGAGAGAGAGAGAGAGAGAGAGAGAGAGAGAGAGAAAGACTCTTGGTCTTTCTTTCTCCTCTGCCTCCTTTCCTTTGCCTGGCTGCTCTGCTTTACATTCCCAGCTGCTGATTTCTTTCCAAAGTCTTTTCAAGCATCCTTTCCTCCTCCTTTGGTGAAATGAACCACTGTGCATACATACAACGTTTGTTTCCGTGTTGCGTGTGTGCTCACATGCACTTGGAGGGGAGCAGCATTCTGGCTAAACTTGTTGTGGTCCTGCGCTAAGAGATGTGAAGCCCTCCTCTCTTTTCTGCAAGAAGAGTCTGTTGGCTTGGTTTTGAGCTTGCCTACTCTCACACTTTGAGAGATGCCACAGGCACATTTGTGATAAATACACACCGAGCCATGTGTTGGGGTTTCATGCCTGGGTATCTTGATACTTGTTGCAGTGCTGTGCTGCAGTTTGGATCCACCTCTCAAAAGGTGGAGTACTAGAAGTGCCCAAAATAAAGACCAAGCAGGATTCACTACCTTGTGAACTTACACATTTGTTAACTGAGCACACACATTCAGTGTTCTTTAACCTGATTCTTGTTTTCCCTGGAAATGGGCTAATGTCTTTAGTTTTGTCATAGGTTGAGTGGGGATGTGTCACCACTTAACAGCAAATGAGAACCTTTTTTTTTTTTAAAGACATTAGCCTTAACAATGGGAGGGAGAAATGTTTGGTATCTAGCTTTTAAAAATGATGCTTAGTGATTTCTGATTTACTGTCTTGAATAGTGGCAGGGGGAAAAAAAAAAGAACTATTCTCATTTTCTGTTTGGACAAGATATCTGTTTATTTTTATTGGCTATTTTGGTGTTAAATCTGGAGTCAATTGAAACTGTTTATACCGTTTTACCTCTTTGCCACCCTGAGAGCCTACAACGTAGGGTTGGATATCAATATTTTAATGAATAAGCAAAAATATTTGCTCTGTAGCCCAGCTTAGCACTGGATCCACTAAATGGCAATATTCATTTTTTGAATAGTCAGTGTTTTGAAGGACTCCAGCCTTTTGATCAGGGAACAGGAGAAGGGGGTTAAAACTATTAAGGTATGCCTATGTGGCTGGGATATTACCTCACTTACCCCACAGGCTTTTGCTATCTTGGTTGGAGCAGGAAAATTCATACCTTTGATGCCACCACATTTCTTAGCTATCCTTTTGTTTTGCGTAATTGGAGAACCAGACCCTACACACAGTTGTTCTTTTCACCTGAGGTTCAGTTGCCAAAATGAATGTTCATTCTTGGGAACAGCCATGTAAGATGATTTATGAGCCCTGTGGGGGGAAAGGCTTTGCGTCACATTTATATCAGCGTTTCTGCTGGTGCAGAGCTCAAAATTGTGAAAAGATACTTTAATTCAATGTTGTTGAGTTCCCTAGAACCCTTTCCACACCCCACCAGTGTGTGAAGAGTACACATATGTATACAATTGTATACAGTTCTGTTGGCTAACATAGTATTGTGACTACTACCTCTGGTGGAGAGCAGTTCGCACCAGAGTGTGTGGCTTATGAAGCCAGACTGTCCCAGTGCCTGTTTCTAATATGGTAAGTTTCCAGTGTATGTTTAAGATAAGAATCACCTTGCTGAATTGGACCAAAATAGGGAGAGTTCTGAAAAGCTGAGAGTTTGGCTGTGAGGGGCATTTGATTTTTATTTTTTTAAAATCTGAATATGGTAAGGTTTGTGAATTTTGACAAATTCCTTCTAGACAAATAAATGAAGCTCTCAATAGGTGTGCCTATCCCCTGCCCTACTGAGGGAATCATATGTATCTGACACATTGATGATGAGGAACCTCTCATACAAAAGCAGGAGGCAACCCTGAGAGCCAGCATGGAGTGGTGGTTTGAGGATTGGAGTATGACTCTGGAGACCAGGGTTTGAATCCACATTCAGTCACGGAAACACACTGGGTAACCTTGGGCAAGTCACATGCTCTCAGCCTCAGAGGAAGGCAAAGGCAAACTCTCTCTGAACAAATCTTGCCCAGAAAATCCTGTGATAGGTTCGCTTTAGGCTCACCATAAGTCAGAAAGATTTGAAGGCATATGACGACGACGACAACAACAACAACAACAACCCTGATTCAACGCTAACCTGGCTAAATGCCTAGGAATTCAAATCCAGACTTTGATGATGAATGTACCAGCTTCAGTCTCTACCACATTCAATCTTTCTTTTTAATCTGAAAGCAAGGGAATCTTGTAGCACCTTTGAGACTAAATGAGAGAAAGAAATGGTGGCATAAGCTTTCATAGACTTGGTCTACTTCCTCAGATGCATGGAGCTTACTGATATTTCAGACTAACACAGCCATGTCTTTGAATTCTACCACTTTTTAATCTGACGTTCTTTATGGCACAAATATGAAGAAATATGTATATGTTGTTAAACTACTGAACTGGTAAATAAACTGAAGTGAAATCTTTGCCTCTACAAAGGAGGCATCTTGTCCACTGTTGTACTCCAACAGTCATAGAATCATAGAATCAATGGAGGCCGTCCCCCGAAATAATTGACATGTCTCCTATCTTTTGAATACCGTCTGTACAGTTTCTAACGCAGGGATATTTGTATTACCGGGGAGATACCCCCCCCTTGCCATACGAATGTACCAATTCCCGTGTGTACATGACGGATCTGGTTCGAACAATCGAACGCCGCGTGGATTTTTTTCATTGTGTAGACATGGCTACAGAGTTGGAAGAGACCACAAGGGCCATCCAGTCCAACCCCCTGCCATGCAGGAATACACAATCAAATCATTCCTGACAGATAGTCACCACTTGAACAGCTGTAGAAAGCCCTCAAAATAGAATGTGAAGAAGACAGAGCTTAGCTTGGTGTGGCCTGCACTGAACAATTATGTCTGATGCTTATCAACACACAATTAGTACAAAGTGTGTTGTAGTGGTTAGAAGTTTGGATGGTGACTTGGGAGATACAATATCACTGGCCCATGATATTCACCAGCTGGCTCTGAGCCAGCCATTCCCTCTCAGTTTGCTCTACCTTGGAGGGTTATTGTGAAGATTAAGTGCAGAGGAAGATAACCACATATGCTGATTACTGGAAGGAAATCTGTGTGTGTGTGTGTGTGTGTGTATCAGCTGGCATTGCATCAGACAGTCCTGAATACTCATACCATCATAGAGCTGGAAGGAGCCTAAAGGGCTATCTAGTCTAACTCCCTGCCATATGGGAATCCTCAGCTTAAAGCACCATTAAAAGATGACCATCCAAACTCTGTTTAAGGACCTGTAAGGAAAGCAAGCCTGTTCCAAACTCTGTTTAAGGATCCATAATGAAAGCAAGCCTGTTACTCTCCAAGGCAATTTGTTCCATTGTTGAACAGCTCTTACAATCAAATTTTTTTTAATGTTTAAGTAGAATCTCTTTTCTTGTAATTTGAATTCTTGGCTCCTGTTCTTGTCTCAGGAGCAGCAGAAAACAAGATTGTTCCATCTTCTACATGAAATCCCTTCAGCTATTTAAAGATGGCTATCATGTCACCCCTCAGTCTTCTCTTCTCCAAGCTAAACATGCCCAGCTCCCTAAGTCATTCCTCTTAAGGCTTGGTTTCCAGACCTTTGATCACCTTGGTTGCTCTTGTCAACATCCTTCTTGAACTGTGGTGCCCAGAACTAGACACAATATTCCAAGGGAAATCTCTTGGATTCCTCATATACATTATGCATTTCATAAACTCACATTTCCTGCCATTTGACCTGAGCCTATTGACAGTTGACTTCCTTAGATAACCCTGTGTGTGTGTGTGTGTATGGGTGCATGCTCATGCCTGCCTGTGCATGTGTACCAGAGGGGGGGAGGGAAGGAAAGAGAGAAAGCCATTCGTTTATCCTCACCCCATTCACAATGTTATAAACCTCTTGTCCTCCCCAGAGCAATGGGCACAGATAACATATCTTTTATTTTGTTCCCAGCTTCCAGCATTCTGAAGCAGACAGATGCTTTGAGTATAAGGATGCACACCCTTGGCAAACAGCCAGTGAAATTCTCACTCCTGCCACTCCCACATGCAAACGTTGTATGAAGCACTTTCTTTGTGGAGGCTGTTTTGTGAACCTGGTTCCATTTGCTACTTGCCTTTTCTTTCATCCAACATAAATGATTCTTTTGAAAAGCCAGTGACATGATGGGCTGTCTCTCTCTCTTTCTCTCTCTGTGTGTACTGAAGGAAGAAAGCAGTGAAAAAAAGGCAAACAAAAGAAGGCAGATCCAGCATCTTCATTGTTCTGGGAGAGGCTTTTTGTGCAGGTATCATTCTCAAATGGAATCCAGCCCAAATACCCCTAGCCATAATCAGTGGTGTATGAAACCAGTGCTCATAGGCTCAAAATGCTGGGACTTTTTGGTTAGAAAGGATAGTGACACCATCTGTTAGCTCCCCTTGTATTTTTCTGTTCAGACAACTCTGAGGGTAGCTACAATCCTCATGAAAACTGAAGGATGACTGATTTCCCCAGCAACATTTTAATCATTTTGCTCTATCCCTGTTGTAAAGCAAAACCTTTGAGCTGGCTTAGTTTTGGGTAGATAATTAAGAACCAGTAGCTTTATAAAAGATCTGCTTCTGGTGGAAAGGGATACTGTCTGGATTCTTGATGTTGATTGGGAGGTTGGAATGGTGTGGCTCTCCAGATGTTGCTGAACTTTAACTGTGTTGGCTAGGTCTGCAGTTAATCAACATCTGGACAGTGGCACAATTGATAGAGATCGCGATATCTCCCTGTATATTTTGACTCTCCTTGTGGACAGAGTTGTGGTGAATATTATGATGAACTCCTCCACTTCAACATTTGCTATTATATCATTGACTACATTTCATTCATCACATAGTCCAGTGTATATTTAGGATTGTGCATATACAGCGCTGATGAAAGCGTTCGAGGAGTCATAAGTGGTGGCGATAGGTGACCCATGTTTCTGACCCATGAAGGAGAATAGACAGTACAATGGCTCTATGCACACTGATTTTTGTGCTTCGCCTCAGGTGTTTATTACTCCAGACTCTTTTGTAAAGTCTTCCAAATGCACTATGTACCTTTGCTAATCTTTGATCGATCTCTTTGTCAATCTTGGCATCTGAGGAGATGATGCTTCCCAGGTAGGTGAACTGCTGAACAGTCCGCCATGGCCTCACATCAGGAGGCATGGAGACACACTATCCACAATGCTGCAGCCTTATTTGAGAACTCACGCCAAACAAGTCTTGAAGAGAAATGACAATGCAGAAAGAATCACAACCTGGAAACATCACCCAAGGAGACCTTCTGCTGTGCTTTCTGCAACCGGACTTGTTTATCTCGGATTGGCCTTTTTAGTCATCAGTGCGCTTGCAGAAAGTGCGGGATGAGTCCTTCCTGAATCTTCGTTTGCGAAGAAAAGCCAGAGAGAGAGACATTTCATTCCCTCTCACATGTGCTACACACCATGCCCTCTAACTGTGCCAGTTTGGCAGGAACAGTTCCAATTAATTCTCTGCTATCCCACTTCTTTCAGCTGCTTTTAAAATGCCCCTGTTTCTTTCTCCTCCCCCCTTTTCTTCTCAGCTTATTGAAATTGCTGCAAACTGATTTCAAAGTGCTAAAGTAGTTTGTACTCCATTAACTGAACAGGGGGAACGGAGGGGGTAGAATCTTGGCTTTCCCAGTAGGCTCCGGCAAAAGCAAATTGCTGCAGTCTCCCCTGGCATGTGTGTACTCCCTCATTAATAACCCTTGCCAGCTGGACCACATGGTGATGTTGTTTGGCCACATAGGTCCTGGTTTTCTTCAGTGAAATGTTGGAGGCTATGGACTTTTCCGGACATTAAAAATACAACGCTAGCAGCCTCGCCACGTTGCGAGGCTGCAGCGCTGCATGGCGTCCCTTTCGGATGACGCCCATCCCTGCCGGTACTGTTGCAGTACTGCAGGGACATTTGAGCGTTATATTTAGCCGATTTTTACTCACGATCAACTTTCGTGAGTAAAAATTGGCTAAATATAATGCTCAAATGTCCCTGCGGTACTGAAACAGTACTGGCAGGGACGGGCGTCATCCGAAAGGGACGCCGTGCAGCGCTGCAGCCTCGCAACGTGGCGAGACTGCTAGCATTGTATTTTTAATGTCAGAAAAAGTCCTAAAATACACTTGGGTTATGTGATATATGTAACAGGTTCATAGAATTACAGTGAGCAAGTCCAATGGAAAATACATTTCCCTGTGTTCTGGGAGTATTACACCGTTTTGAAAATGCATCCATAGGAAATGAACCCCTTTTACAGCACATAACTGGGATTTTTTTTAGTTGTCATTGGTTTCTATTTTGTTTTTCTTCTGATAGGAGACCATCTTGAAGAACATATTAAAAATTTCAAAATTCAGGACACATTTGCTAAGACAGAGGCAGCAAAGGAAATTTATGCAAAGATACAAACAACAGAGTGACTTCTGTCATTCTAAAGACTTGCAGATTTATAGTGCCATATGTTTTTGAGACACAACAACAAATCTGTTGACCTTTGAAGATGCCAGAGAATTCCTTGTTGTTTAATTATTTGAAAACAGTACTTTTTATAAGAATAACCTCACCTTTGAAGTTGTGTCATTTTGTTCAAGTAAATTTGGTAGTATGGAAAAAAGCAAATGAACCAAAACACCTTCCTTCCTTCCTTCCTTCCTTCCTTCCTTCCTTCCTTCCTTCCTTCCTTCTAAAATAGATTATCCTTCCCCGTATCATGGGATCACTGGTTGGCAAAGAAGTGAGATCAATGTAAGCCATTTAAAACAATTTAAAATTCAAATCAATAAAAATAATTCAAGCCATCAGAAAGCACATTAAACAATTTAACAAGTGAAAATGGGGGGAAAGGTTGAAAATCACATGCATATACATTTTGGAATAAATCACTTAATCTCCAAAGGCTTCAATAAAAACCCAAGTTGTTATTTGGTGCTGGAATGAAGCCAGTGTCAGTGCCAAGAGGGCTTCTGAAGGGAGAGCTTTCCAGAACCAGGGTGTCACTGTTGAGAAGGTCTTCTCCCATGCCCTCCCACAAGGCACTGTTCCCACTAATGAAGAATAAAAGAGAGTCCCTCTAGTTGAAATTTGGGACATGTGTGGCCAAGCAACATCAGAGTGTGGTCATTAAAAAACCTTTAACATATCATAGAATCATAGAGTTGGAAGAGACCACAGGGGCCATCCAGTCCAGCCTCCTGCCATGCATGAGAACACATGGCTTGCTAGAAAAGATGATAATGCTTGCCAAGGCAGTAGGCAGTAGGAAAAGAGGGAGACCATATTCCAGATGTATAGACTCAACCAAGGAAGCCACAGTCCTGAGTTTGCAAGACCTGAGCAGGGCTATTGATGACAGTGTATTGGAAGCTTCTCATTCACAGCGTCACCTTACATCGAAGTCCACATGATGGCAGTTAATAACAAGGTAGTCAGGAGACTATATTATGATAGATGGACAGATAGTTTAATGAGGTCTTTATCAATGACTTGAATGAGGGAATTAGGGGCATACTTATCAAATTTGCAGATGACACCAAATTAGGAGGAGTAGCTAATACCCTAGAGGACAGGATCAAAATTCAGAATGACCTGGATAGACTGAGAGCTGGGCCAAAGCTAACAAAATGAAATTCAATACGGAGAAATGTAAGGTACTGCACTTAGGGCGGAAAAATGAAATGCATAGATATAGGATGGGAGAGACCTGGCTGAACGAGACTACGTGCGAAAAGGATCTACGAGTCCTAGTAGACCACAAGTTGAACATGAGTCAACAGTGTGATGCGGCAGCTAAAAAGGCCAATGCGATTTTGGACTGTATGAATAGAAGTATAGTGTCTAGATCAAGGGAAGTAATAGTGCCACTCTATTCTGCCTTGGTCAGACCTCAACTAGAATACTGTGTCCAGTTCTGGGCACCACAATTCAAAAAGGATATTGACAAATTGGAGCATGTCCAGAGAAGGGCAACTAAAATGGAGAAAGGTCTGGAAACCATGCCTTATGAGGAGAGATTTAGGGAGCTGGGTATGTTTAGCCTGGAAAAAAGACGGTTAAGAGGCGATATGATAGCCCTGTTTAAGTATTTTAAGGGATGTCACGTTGAGGATGGAGCAGGCTTGTTTTCTGCTGCTCCAGAGACTGGAACATGGAGCAATGGATGCAAGCTCCAGGAACAGAGATTCCACCTCAACATTAGGAGGAACTTTTTGACAATAAGAGCTGTTCGGGAGTGGAACACACTCCCTCGGAGCGTGGTGGGGTCTCCTTCCTTGGAGGCCTTTAAACAGAGGCTGGATTGCCATCTGTCGGGGATGCTTTGATCAAGATTTCCTGCGTGGCAGGGGGTTGGACTGGATGGCCCTTGTGGTCTCTTCCAACTCTACAATTCTATGATTTATGATTCTATGATTCTAAGTACAACAAAGTTTCCTGTATTACTGTGAAACCTCAGAAGGAGGCCAAATGAATGGAACCCCTCCAATACCAATACGAAAGATTTGGTATAAAACTAGTATGAAACAGGGTTCTGAAGGGGTCATGACCTGATGTATTTGTGCTTGATTATCTTGAGAAACAACTTGAATGAAAGGCTGTATAATGTACGCATCTCATTGTGGATAATGTGAAACTAGGAAGCACTTTGGGATGCATTAAGAGGAGAGAGGTTCAACATGATCTTCATAACTGAGATAATAGGCTGGTAAGGAATGAGACATCTAGGAGGATAACATGTAATAGACAGAAAAGAGGGCCAAATATACAGTTGTAATATGTAGAGAAAAATAGACTAATGCACCTTAACATAGAAGGCTTCTTGAGCCCATTTGTTGCTATCAACTGCCATTAAGTTGACTTTGACTTACAGCAACCCTATGAATGAGATACCTCCAAGTCTCCCTGTTATTAACAGCCTTGGCTCAGGTCTTGCAGATTCAGGGCTGTGGTTTCCTCAATTGAATGTATCAATCTATAATGTGTTCTATCTCTTTTTCTACTGCCTTCTACCTTGCCAAGTATTATTGTCTTTTCTAAGGAGTCATGTCTTCTCATGATATGTCCACAGTACGACAGTCTCAGTTTAGTCTTGGGTTCTAGGGAGAGTTCTGGCTTGATTTGCTCTAGGACCCATTTTTATTTGTCTTTTTAGCAGTCTACGGTATCCATAGAACTCTCCCCCAGCACCACATTTCAAATGAGTTGATTTTCTTCCTATTAGCTTTCATCACTATCCAGATTTCACAGCCATACATAGATAGGGGAAATATGATTGCATGGACAATCCTAACTTTAGAATTCAGTGATTTATCTTTACACTTTAGCATCTCATCTAGTTCGTTGGACCCATAATGGAGGATAAGTGGAAAGACAGATCAGGGAATATGAATTCAGCCTGTGTTAGATGGGGTTACACTCTCCCTGAAAACCCAGGTTCACAGTTTGGGAGTACTCCTGCATTCACCTTTGAGCCTGGAGGCCCAGGTTTCAGCACGACCAGGAGTACTTTTATAGAGTTAAAGCTAGTGTGCCAGTTGCACCCATTCCTGGAGAAGTCAGATCTGGCCATGGTGGTACATGCCTTGGTTACATCCTATTTGGATTACTGTAATGCACTCTACATGGGGCTGCCTTTGGAAAGTGCTCAGAAACGTCAGTTGGCCCAAAGCGCTACAGCCAGATTGTTAACTGGGGCTGGCTGCAGGGAGCACACAACTGCCTTGTCGCAACAGTTCCATTGGCTTCCGGCCCATTTCTAGGCATAATTCAAAGTGCTGGTTTTGATCTATAAAGCACCTTTTGATCTATATGGCTTGGATCCAGGTTATTTGAAGGAACATATCTCCCTTTATGAGCCCATTAGAGCTCTCTGGAAAGGTCCTTCTCTCTGTCCCACTACCTTCTCAGGCTTGCTTGGTGGGACAAGGGAGAGGGGCTTTTTTAGTGTCTACTCCCAGACTTTGGAGCTCCCTCCCTAGAGAGGCCAGGATGGCCCCATCCTTGCTGTTCTTCCATCGGCAGCTCAAAACATTTTTGTGCCATCAGGCTTTTACAAACTGACTAGGGCTGGGTTTTTAATGCTGTGTGGTGCTGTTTTTAAGGTTAGTGTGTACTCTTTTAATGCATATACATACTGTTAGTGTTTAATGTATTAGCTTCAGAAGTTAATTGTCTTTAAATCTTATATTTTATAGTTTTATTAATGCCTTTGTATTGTTTTTAATTTGTATTGTTTTAAATATGTTGTGTCCCATTATCACGAGAAGGTGAATAAGATGATGACGATGATGGACATAGCTCATGCCATAGTTTGCTTAAGATGTACTAAGAAAAGCATCTTATCACAGTCTTGGGACTTCTCATTGTGCTTTATTCAGGACTGGTTACACACCTTATTTATTGAAGTGCTGTAGGTGCTTGTGTGTTGGCTAGATGGATGTTGAAGAAGGATGCTGGCTGATCAGAAAAAGAATGGAGGGGTGGAGCATTAAGGATAAGAAATGGTCAAGGAGACAAACTTTATAAGGAAAGCATGCAAAAATTGAGTATATTCACTCAGAAAAACAGGATGGGGGCACCATGTTGACAGTGGTGAACACTAGGTGCCCTTTTATACTACAATAGCACTATGCCATGGCCACCTCCTAGGATAATTTTGGAGTCTGTAATTTGGTGAGGTACTATAGCGATACTATAGATCAGAATTCTAAATACCCCTCCCTAAACTGCAAATCACAGGAGTCCATAGGATGTTGGCATGACAGTTAAAGCAGAATCATAGTGCTAATATTGGGTAGTGTGAAAGAGCTCAAAGTTTTACTACTGAAGGATTCTTTTCCAACCACAGGAAGAGAAAATCATCTTGTCCACGCCATATCATAGTAAATCCCTGAGATTACCATCTTGTACTACAGCTCCCAGGAGCCCTCAGACTGCATATCCAGTGGTTGTACTGGCCAGGGGCTTCTGAAAGTTAGTAGCACTAAAAGTAACATTTTGAATCTGTGGCAAGTACAGGACCCATTATTCCCAGACCTAGGGATTCCCATGAGTCTGAGATCCATTTGGACTTGAACCAGAACTAGTGCTGTACAATGTAACCCAAACTCAAAGCTATGCCAGCTATAGGAAGTTAAGATTAGGCACAAGCCTCTTTGGCTGACACAAATGCTCTTCTCTCTGCAAAAGTGCTCATGTGTTGGCAGAATCCTCTCTGCTGACAGAGCAATATGCTGACAGAGCTGCTCTGCTGGTTTTGTTTTGCCAGCAGAAAAAAGTGGGGAAGAGAAAGGATGCGTGAGAGAGGAACCAAGTTGGATCAGATCCAAACCACCTCCAGTCTACGAACATAACAGCAATGTCATGGCAAAGTTAGGCCAGAACAAAGGTAGTCCTTTGTAACTTCCAGCATCTCTAAGCTGAAAGAATTTTGGGTCCATCACAATTTCAACTGGCCTAGTGTTGACACAACTGACCCATGGGATCTTGACCAGTTACAATTACACTCTTAATGTATTACCTCTCTCTGGCTTTTCTTCACAAACGAAGATTCAGGAAGGACTCGTCCTGCGCTTTCTGCAAGCGCGCTGATGACTAAAAAGGCCAATCCGAGATAAACAAGTCCGGTTGCAGAAAGCACAGCAGAAGGTCTCCTTGGGTGATATTTTTGGCTCATATTGCACTGTGGCTATGCTTCACTCTGCTTAATATAAATATCATTATTTCCTACAGTGGTATGGTTTATAAATTATATAAATGAAAGAGCAAAAAAAAAAAAAGCATGCAAACCAGATGGACAATGGAAGTACAGTATTTCTTATCAAGGATGAGACTAATCTATGAAAGACAGATCTGTCAAGTTCTGTTACTCATGATGAGTGCACACATCTTCTATGTACAGAAGAAGTATTATGTAGTACCTATTGCTGGAAAGCAATATGGGAGAGAGCTACTGATTCCGTGTTCTCCTTGAGGGCTTTCCAGACATCTTGTTGGTTGGAATGTTTGACCCATTGAGCTGATTCAGTTGGATTTTTCTTCTTCTTCACAAGTGTTAGTGTACCTTTATGATACCTTCTATCTGCAGGCTTTCCCCCATGGCTTTCTAGATCAGGCTTGGGGGAGATTTGATCCTCCAGAGGGTTTGGATTACAACTTGTAGAATCTTACACCATTGGCCATACTGGTTTCCTTTTGGTTTTACTTGCTGTGATCTATTTATTTATTTGCTGATGGCTTCATCTTGGCTTCATTTCTGTAGGCATGATTTTATTCTTCACACTTTATATTTTCAATGAGTTAACCACTGTCCAGAGAACCTCAGTTAATGGACAATCAAAATGCAAAGAATCAATAAAGCAAATAAAATGGTGGGTGGAGATGCTGGGAAATGTAATCCAAAAAACCTGAAAGCCAATGGTTCCCCAATCCTGTGGTCTATTGGTCTGTGATTCTTTCAATAACCTAAATCCAATTGGCAATTCCAGCTAGAGTTGTTCCATTGGCTCCATTGGTGAGTGATGAATCACCATGTATATAAATCTCATTGATTCAGTATGTTTACTATAGTTGGGACTAACCATTGAATTGAGGCCTGTGATGTTCAAAGTTCAGCTGATTTGTGCTTAATCACAGTGGCAGCTAGTGGGTTCCATGTGAGTAGGGCTGGGAAAAGTCTCCATGTTTTAGTCCAAACTTTATCCTTTGTACTGAACCTATCTTGGGGATAGGGGTTGGACCATTAGATAATTCCTTTAAAGTTAAGACTACAACACAGAGTACATTCACTCACACTGAACCCACCAGCTGCTATAGTTGAATCAATGCTTGGATAGGAAATAGCATACCCGCCAACAGTCACAATTTGGAAGGAACAGTCCTAGTTAAACCTGTGTTACTCCACTTTTTTAAAGCTACTTTTAAAATGTCCCAGTTTCCTCCTTCCACTTTCCCCCTTTCTTCTCTGCTTACTCCAATTGCTACACAGAAGTGTGTGTGTATGTGCCCTTGCCTATTGTCTTATGGCAACCTCAGATTTTTCTTAGGCAATGAATACTCAGAGGTGGTTTTGCCAGTTCCTTCTTCTGAAATATAGACCAGGGCACCTGGAATTTCTTGATGGTCTCCCATCCAGGTGTTAGCATGTCCTACTATCCCCTCCCTATTCTATCTTATAATTGACAATATTGGACACTTTGAACGCATCAAGTAGACTGGGGTGATCCAAAGTGATGTCAGATGGCCATCACAAGGACCTGGGAAATTGTTTTAGAAGTATTTTAGCAAACCTACGGCCCAAGGACCTCACTGCTACCGTCCATGCTTGCAAGGCCAGCAGATGAAAATTTGGTTTAAAGGGTGAGGCCAGTTCTGTGCACGCTGCACTCTGCCAGACAAATCCATTGCACAGGCTCGAAGGACAAATCCAATTCCAAAAAAAAAAAAAAAAAAAAAAAAAGCCCTGTAGTGATAGGCAAGGGACAAAATGGCAGGTGTCTGCAACCGGACTTGTCTTTCTCGGATTGGCATTTTTAGTTATCAGCGCGCTTGCAGAAAGCACAGAATTAGTCCTTCCTGAATCTTCATTTGTGAAGAGAAGCCAGAGAGAGAGAGAGAGAGATTTTAGCAAACACACCCAAGCTAGGATTAAGCGGAATCATAGAATCATAGAATTGTAGAGTTGGAAGAGACCACATGGGCCATCCAGTCCAACCTCCTGCCACGCAGGAAATCACGATCAAAGCACCCCTGACAGATGGCCATCCAGCCTCTGTTTAAAGACTTCCAAGGAAGGAGACCCCACCACGCTCCGAGGGAGTGTGTTCCACTGCCAAACAGCTCTTACTGTTAGAAAGTTCCTCCTAATGTTGAGGTGGAATCTCTGTTTCTGGAGCTTGCATCCATTGCTCCGTGGTCTAGTCTATGGAGCAGCAGAAACCAAGCTTGCTCCATCCTCAATGTGACACCCCTTCAAATACTTAAACAGGGCTATCATATCACCCCTTAACCTTCTTTTTTTTCCAGGCAGGAGTCCTAGTAGACCACAAGTTGAACGTGAGCCAACAGTGTGATGCGGCAGCTAAAAAGGCCAATGCGATTTTGGGCTGTATCAATAGAAGTATAGTGTCTAGATCAAGGGAAGTAATAGTGCCACTCTATTCTGCCTTGGTCAGACCTCACTTAGAATACTGTGTCCAGTTCTGGGCACCACAATTCAAAAAGGATATTGACAAATTGGAGGGTGTCCAGAGAAGGGCAACTAAAATGGTGAAAGGTCTGGAAACGATGCCTTATGAGGAGAGACTTAGGGAGCTGGGTATGTTTAGCCTGGAAAAAGATGGTTAAGAGGCGATATGATAGCCCTGTTTAAGTATTTGAAGGGGTGTCATGCTGAGGATGGAGCAGGCTTGTTTTCTGCTGCTCCAGAGACTGGAACACGAAGCAATGGATGCAAGCTCCAGGAACAGAGATTCCACCTCAACATGAGGAGGAGCTTTTTGACAGTAAGAGCTGTTCGGCAGTGGAACACGCTCCCTCGGAGCGTGGTGGGGTCTCCTTCCTTGGAGGTCTTTAAACAGAGGCTGGATTGGCATCTGTCGGGGATGCTTTGATCAAGCTTTCCTTGGGGTTGGACTGGATGGCCCTCGTGGTCTCTTCCAACTCTGCAATTCTATGATTCTATAATTAGCTCCCTAAGTCTTCCCTTATAAGGCATGGTTTCCAGACCTTTCACCATTTCAGTCACCCTCCTCTGGACACGCTCCAATTTGTCAATATCCTTTTTGAATTGTGGTGCCCAGAACTGGACACAGTATGCTAGGTGAGGCCTGACCAAGGCAGAATAGAGCGGCACTATTACTTCCCTTGATCTGGACACTATACTTCTATTGATGCAGCCCAAAATCGCATTGGCCCTTTTAGCTGCTGCATCAACATCGTTGACTCATGCTCAACTTGTGGTCTGCTAGGACTCCTAGATCCCTTTCGCACGTAGTCTCATTCAGCCAGGTCTCCCCATCCTATATCTATGCATTTCATTTTTTTGCCCTAAGTGCAGTACCTTACATTTCTCCGTATTGAATTTCATTTTGTTAGCTTTGGCCCAGCTCTCCAGTTTATCCAGGTCATCTTGAATTTTGATCCTGTCCTCCAGGGTATTAGCTACTCCTCCTAATTTGGTGTCATTTGCAAATTTGGTAAGTATGCCCCTAATTCCCTCATCCAAGTCATTGATAAAGATGTTGAAGAGCACTGGGCCCAGGACAGAACCCTGTGGCACCCCACTGGTCACGTCTTTTCAAGATGAAGAGGAGCCATTGCTGAGCACCCTTTGGGTTCGGCCGATCAACCAATTACAAATCCATTTAACAGTTAACTTGTCTAGCCCACATTTTACAAGCTTGTTTGCAAGAATGTCATGGGGAACCTTGTCAAAGGCCTTACTGAAATCAAGATATGCGATGTCCACAGCGTTCCCTTCATCTACCAAGCTGGTAATTTTATCAAAAAAAGAGATCAGATTAGTCTGGCATGACTTGTTACTCTGAAACCCATGTTGCCTTTTTGTGATTATGGCATTGCCTTCTAAATGTTCACAGACTCTCTGTTTAATGATCTGCTCTAGAATCTTCCCTGGTAGTGATGTCAGACTAACTGGACGATAATTGTTGAGATCCTCTTTTTTCCCCTTTTTGAAGATGGGGACAACGTTTGCCCTCCTCCAGTCTGCTGGGACTTCTCCTGTTCTCCAGGAGTTCTCAAAGATTATTGCCAATGGCTCTGAGATTATGTTTGCCAGCTCTTTTAATACTCTTGGATGTAGTCCATCCGGTCCTGGAGATTTAAATTCATTTAGATTAAGAAGGTATTCCTGTACTACCTCTTTGTGTATTCTGTGCTGGATTTCCCCTATTGTGTCCTCTGCTCCATTATCCTCAGGTTGATCATCCTTTTTCCTTTTCTGAAAACACTGAGGTAAAGAAAGTGTTGAGTAATTCTGCCCTTTTTTTCTGTCCCCTGTTAGCATTTTGCCATCTTCTCCACATAGTGCCCCTACCATTTCCTTCTTCTTCCTTTTGCTGTGGACATACCAACCCCCATTTTTATTGTTCTTAACCTCTCTAGCGAGCCTGAGCTCATTCTGCACTTTAGCTTTTCTGACTTTACTTCTACACGTGCTTGCTATCTGTTTGATTCCTTCTTTGGTGATTTCCATCTTTTTCCATTTCCTATACATGTTCCGTTTAAAACTTAGCTCCGTTGAAAGTTCTTTAGTCATCCACCCTGGTTTCTTGTGACACCTCCCATTTTTCTTCCTCATTGGTACTCTTTGAAATTGTGCCTTCAGTATCTCCCTTTTGAGAAAGTCCCATCCGTCTTGAGGTCCCTTCTCTTTTAGTATTCCTGACCATGGGATCATCTCCAGTGTTTCCCTGAGTTTATCGAAATCAGCTCTCCTAAAGTCTAGAATGCCTGTCTGACTATGTCTGGCTTCTCATTTCCATTGTATAACAAACTCCAGGAGAACATAATCACTCTCACCTAAGGATACCACTACTTGCACCCCATTAACCAGGTCATGTCTGTTGGATAGGATCAGATCTAAAATAGCTGACCCCCTTGTTTCCTCTTCCACTTTTTGGACCATGAAATTGTCTTCCAGGCAAGTAAGGAGTTTGCTATACTTGAAGTTTTGGTTGAGTTAGTTTTCCAGCAAATATCATGATAGCTGAAGTCACCCATCAATACTACATCTCTCCTTTCTGCATGTGTCGTCATCTGTTCTAGAAAGGCATCATCCAATTCCTCCGTCTGACTTGGGGGTCTGTAGTAGAGTCCCACAATAACATCCCTGTTGTTTCCCTCCCCTTTAATTTTTATCCAGATGCTCTCCACCTGGCTTCCAGTATTGATGCCATGGATCTCTTCACTGGTGGAAATATCCCTGACATATAATGCTATTCCTCCTTGTTTGGCCTGTTTCTCTTAAAAAGGTTATACCCCTCTATTCCTACATTCCAATCATGAGACTCATCCCACCATCTTGAAGGGTGGTAACTATAACCCTATTTCCTGACTCTATTCCTCTATCCAGCTGTTCTGCCTTAAAGTCTTTGATAACCTTTTGTGGTTCTTGTGAGCGTGTGTTGCGTGTGCAAATGCTTTTATGTTATTTCCAATAAAACCATTTTATTTCACTTTAACCTGGAGTTCTCTGCAGTTAGTACTGGCATACATACCATAGGTGAAATGGTCCCAAGGTTACCTGCCTCTCTCAGCATTCCATTTGTGCTAATAATAATTCCCCCAAATATTAATATAGTTTTGGCATCATGAGTGGGGCTCTAAAGCACCCCAACCTCTTTGGGTAACACAAGTCCTAACCAGAGCTGTAGTTTTACACTAAATTAATTCAGTAGGAGGGAGTGAAGAAGAGAGGCTTAATTTTGCTCTTTCCAGTAGACTCAAGCAAAAGTAAACTGCTGCAGCCCCTCCTAACTTATGTATTCTTCTTCATTAATAACTTTTATCTTGGCCTTGCTCTGATGTTGTTTGGCCTCATGTGTCCTGATTTTCATCTGTGAAATGTAGGAAAGTATGATATTGTCTTCAAGGTTCTGCGCTCCTGAAAAAAAGAGGATATGAGTAAAATGTTAATGTGTTGATTGTGCCTGCCTTCCAAGGAGCCATTTCATTTTCACATGACAAATTTGTCAGACAGGCCAGGATGTGAAACAGTGACCCAGGAACATCTGCTAAGCTATAAGGCTGAGTAGAAAGTTCAAATCTGCCTTTTCTGGTTTATATCGGACACTCTCTCAACTGCAAAGTGCCAGTACTCTTATTTGTTTTTGAGTGCTTCCAGCATTCAGTGGATATAAAACACTTTAACAAACAATCAATGCAGCTGCATCCCTGTACACAATCTAAAGCTCTACATAACCACAACACGGCAATTTTGGAAGGAACCTGAAAGTGATTTGAGTCAGCCTCTTTGCACTGCGGCAGGATTTGTGATACTCATATGACAGGGGAAAATTTAGTAGCTCGTACATTCATGGTAAGAAACATTCTTTATTTCAGAGTGTCCCCAAGATACTGAATTAAATGGGATTGTTTGAACAGAACAAGTTCCTTAAGCATCCAGCACCGAAGTACAATGTTGAAGGAGCGTTCTGCTCTCACTTTACAGTTTGTCTTTTATTTCAGATTTCTACAAAGGACATGCTTTACAATAGACATTCTCTTTGACAAAAAAAATCCACCCTGTTTTAATTGGATATACAGTACAAGCAGTGGCAGTAGTCAGTGGTGGCTGTGGATGCGTATGTTGGTGGAGTTGGTGAATCTATTCTGAGTTTTAATCTGTACTTTAAAGGAGCTATCCAGTGCGCCAAACCCTTTACCCCAAATAAGTTCAATATCTTGGATAACTCCTTTAAAATCCAGACTAAACCCCAGAATGGTTTAATCACTACACAGACATAGTTGCCACTGGCACAACTGTCTGTGTGTGTGTGTGTGTGTGTATGCACACACACACACACAAATCAACCCCCATATCCATGGTTTCACTTATCCACTGCCAAAAAAATATGTTCTCTGTAGACATACCTAGGTCCTTCAATGTGATTCTACAGTCAACTTCTGGCATCCATCTCATTGAAAATAATAGGGTTCCCTATTATCTACCATTTCAGGATCCATGGGGGGGGGTATTGGACCATAACCCCTGTATCCTACACATACAGAGTATATACAGTGGCCCTCAGTGTCCTCTGGAATTTGGTTTCAGCCCCCCCCCCCATGGATACCAAAATCTGTGGATGCTCAAATCCCATTATTTACAGTGGTGTAGTAAAAGACATCCCTTACATAAAATGGTGAACAATGCAAAGGTTTGTTGTTTGGGTTTTTTAAAAAAATATTTTTGAACCATGGTTGGTTGAATCCATGGATGCAGAACCTCTGGATCCAAAGGCTGACTGTATATGGGGGTGAAGTGCGGGAGAAGGGGGAAGGATTATACTTTGAATATCATGGATTTCAGTGACATGTGAGCCTAATTTACACATCACATTGATGCTAGGATTGCTTCCAGTCTATATAGTGACCATGGAAACCTCCTCAGGTTGTGATGTAGTACTTAGAGTGTTGGATTGGGATCTGGAAATTCCTGGAGGATTTGGGAGAGCCATGAAATTCACTGGATGACCTTGAGCCAGTTGATCTTTCTCAGCCTGACCTGCCTTAAAGGGTTGTTCAGAGAATATGGTGGTGGGAGTGGGAGGAAAACTGCCTTGAACTCACTGAAGGAAAAGCTGGATATAAATAAAACTGAGGAATAGAATTATAGAATCATACAGCTGGAAGAAACCACAAGGGCCATCTAGTCCAGCTCCCTGGCATGCAGGAACACACAATCAAAGCGTTCCTGAAAGATGGCCATCCTGCCTCTTTGATGGTTTTCCAGAGGTGTGTGGCTTCTCATTCTTCCAAACGGGATGCTGCTGCACAAGGTGTTTGCTTGGTCTGATCTAGCAGGACACTGCTTACATTCTTAACCTTGGAAAAATGAACAGTGGTATATCAGTTTTCTTGTTCTTATGTGCCATCAAGTCCACTTCAACTTCCGACAACCATATGAATTAAAGCCCTCCAAGAGCCTGACATTAACAAGGTCTCATGAATGTCTCTCATTCATAGGGCCTCCATAAGTCAAAGCCAACCTGATGGCACATAACAACAACCTATATGAACCTACCAGAGTTCTGAGATCCACAGGGGAAGGCTTTCTTTTGGTCCCGCCACCATCCCAGGCTCGTTTGGTGAGGACGTGAGAGAGAGCCTTCTCAGTGGCTGCTCCCATGCTCCGGAACTCCCCTTTGCAGGAGGCTAGGCTGGCCCCTTCCCTGTTGTCATTTTGCTGGCAGGTAAAGACATTTTTGTTTAAGCAGGCTTTTAATGTATAAGCAGGGAAGGGCTTTTTAACTGGAAGTTTTATTTATCTTTTTAAACTTCTTTTCATTGTTTAAATGATTTTAAAATGTCTTATCTGTGATTTTAACTGTTTTAAACTTTATTGTAATTGTTTTTTAATTCACTACTTCTGGAAGCCGCCTTGGGTCCTACTTTGGGAGGAAGGTGGCATATAAATGAAATAAATAAATAAATAAATAAATAGGAAATTGGAACACCATTGTTTGGCACATCAAGATTAAGAACACAAGCTGGATGAGAAGCAGCAACTATCTTGTTCAGCAGCAGTATGTGTCAGTGATGTACCAGTGTATCAATGCTTCAAATAAATGAAATTCTTAAGTGATGTGTCAGAGGACTTTATCAGACAAACCTCTAAAAATGTTCTTTTGGCACCATACTTTACACTGCTTTTGTGTCAGCAAAAAGAACCCAAAATATCAAACATTGCCATGATCATGTGAAAAAGCAGTCCTGTACTTCTGCATTGACGGGTGAGCGAGATCTCGGCAGTTCTCACGAGAAGACGCGAGTGCGCTTAAAAGTAAAAAAACAGCTAAATTAAAAAAAACAAAAACAAAACAAACACGCAAGAACTGAAACACACTCAAAAATTGTCTGCAACACAGGGAGGTTCATAAAAAGAGCGTCCCATGGCTAGTTTTCCCATTCTCACCTGGAAGTGTTCTGTCGGGGATCACCCATTGACACTGGAATTGCGCCAGGAAAATGGGGCATGGTTTCACACACTCACAATCACAGCAAAAAATAAAAAAAATAATTTAAAAAAATGCCACAGCCAATCTATTGACAGCTTGGCCCAACAATAAAAAAGAACACCTTATTTTCAGTACATTATCGTGAAAGCACGTCGTTGTCTAGTATTTGTGACCTTTCACGTTCATTAGGCGTCATTATGACACCATATTTGCTGCATCTGATTAAGTCCTTAGGCATGTTGGTCCCATACATGTAAGTATTATGAATTTGGAGATCCTTGACAGCTTGAGGAACTGGTTAAGAGACCACACGGGCCATATTTTGCCTACCTCAAATTCCTGGCCCGACTCAAGCACCCAGACGCTGCAAACAGGACTACTCACTATTAATCAGTTCAGGTAATGATAGCTACTGACTGTTCATCAGTTCAGGTAATGATAGCAGAGAAACCCAAGGGCTGGAATGGGGGTGTCAAGCCTTAGCAAATTTGCTACGATTGTGGGTGGTACAATATCTCTGCTTGCTCTTCCAGATAGCACACGTAACCTTTTCCCAGCAGTCAATTTTTTTTAAAAAAAATCTTGTTCACATTTTAAACAAAGTGAAACACCAGAAAAATGAAGCAGCATGACATTTGGAAAACAACTTCCACACCAGTGCTTGCAATAATTGCTAGTGTGGGAGCACCCACTGTGAACTGAATGGAGTTGGGTTGGATCTCTTGCTAATGAATAGCTTGCTTTTATTGTCACTGAGTATAGGATACTCTGTGTTCTAAAAAGTGTGTGTGTGTGGGGAGAAATCCAAGAAACTTCTTTACCATGAGAACAACAGTAGAATAGACTGCTGGTGTGTGTGGGGACTCTCCTTCTTTGGCAGTCTTTAATCATGGATAGGCATCTTTCAGGATCTGGAGTATTCTGTCAGGACATGCACAGGTTCCTCTGAGCATGTGAAGAGGACTAGGCAGCAAATAAATTTTGTAGCAGATGCAGCAGACATCAGGCTGGCAAAATGAGCACATAGACACAGAGATTACAGCAATCACAGCAGCACTATCCAGTACTGCTAGGATGGATGAATGAAACAGACAGTGAGGGTGGGGACAAAGAATTATACCAGAACATATTTACATTACACACATGGGCCATGTAGTTGCCCATTCTCACAAACACGGTTTATCCAATCTTTCCCAGGGTGATAGTGACTGTATCTCTATCTCATGCTTCACTTCTCCCACAGGATATTGTCAATATCAGTTTGTTGTCAACACCAGCTGTGTCTTGCTGGCTGTCACTACTGGTCCTGCTGGCGACAGCTCTTTACAATATAAAATTCACAGTGATTACACATCCCATAATCCTGACATATTCCTGCATGGTGGGGGTTGGACTAGATGACCTTTATGGCACCCTCCAGCTCCATGATTCTATGAACTTGTCTAGCCTTCTCTATCCTACATTCTAGAGAAATACTGAAAAACAAAACTCTTTTGCAAGGATTGGTGAATAAGATGTGGTCTATAAGCTGCATTGGCCAGTAGCTTTTTTGTACCCTGCAATGTCTGGTGGATCATCCAAACTATGTGTCCCCCAATAAACCCCCAAAATGGTATTCCTGGAGATCTCCAGAAGTGGAGTATAGCTAGGAACCCCTGACTGGACCGTAGCTAGGAACCCTACATTCCCAAGAGTGGAGCATAGCTAGAAATCCCAATGCACAAAAATCAGCCAAAACATTACCAAACACAGAAAGAGGACATGGCTTTTGGTGTTTTCCCCTCCCAGCCACATGATGGGTGATCTTTTGAGCAGATTTTTGAGCAGTGGCTCATTGGGGGAATGCAGGGAGCCAAATTTACCCCTGTGTTGTCTGCTGTTGCCTCATCCTGGTTTAGCATCTTGAAAGTATTCAACAGACTTCTGAATTCTTACACAGAGATTTCTTCCTGTGCCTGCACTTAATATCTTGTTATGGGGTCCTTTCACACTGTACACTTACACCACTATGAGTCTACTCCACTTCATGACTGCATCCTCTGGACTCCTGGGGCTTCTAGTGTGGTGAGGCACTAGAGTTCTCTGGGAGAGAATTCAAAATACCTCTCCTTAGACTACATATCCCATAAGTCCATAAAAAGTTGCCATGGCACTTAAAATAGAATATTGACTATAGTACTACAACAGTGCTATAATTGTTAGTGTCATTTTTCTTGCCCAGATGTATAAGCTTGCATTTATCTATGTTGAAAATTATTTTGTTAGTTTTAGCCCAATTGTTCAATCTGTCAAGGTCATTTTGAATTCTGATCCTCTCCTCTGGGGTATTTGCAAATTTGATAAGCATGCCTTCTGTTCCATCATGTTATTTATAAAAATGTTAAACAACACCAGGACCAGGGCAAAACCCTGGGGGCACCCCACTAGTCACTTTTCTCCAGAATGAAGATTTTCTTGGTGGGGTGTCTGTGTTGTCTGGATAGCCTTTTTCTTCTTGTCACGGAAGAGAACATTTGTGAGGGTTCTTCACATTCCCATCCATCTCTTCTATATACCTTTTCCGTTACAGGTCTCTCCTAATTTCTGGCCCTCCACAGGTTTCTGCTAAGTTCCTTTTCTCTTCCATTTCATGAATGTGTCCAGAGGAGGGTAACCAAAATGTGGGTGGTCTGGAAGACATGCCCTATGAGGAGCGGCTTAGGGAGCTGGGTATGTTTAGCCTGGAGAAGAGAAAGTTAAGAGGTGATATGATAGCCATGTTTAAATATTTGAAGGGATGTCATACTGAGGATGGAGCAAGCTTGTTTTCTGCTGCTCCAGAGACTAGGACATGGAGCAATGGACTCAAACTACAGGAAAAGAGAATCCACGTAAACATTAGGAAGAACCTCCTGACAGGAAGAGCTGTTTGGCAGTGGAATGCACTGACTCGGAGTGCGGTGGAGTCTCCTTCTTTGGAGGTTTATAAATAGAGGCTGGATGACTATTTGTTGGGAGTGCTTTGATTGTGTATTCCTGCAGGGCAGGGGGTTGGACTAGATGGCCCTTGTGGTCTCTTCCAGTTCTATGATTCTGTGATTCTCTGGTGGCTAACTAGCCCTGCTGATTTTCCTCCTCAATGTTCATCTGTTACCAATCTCTTCCATCTCAGACCTAAATCCATTTCATCCATTCCTTTTTTCCATTCCTTCTCATCCCTCTCTTCACAGTCAAGGCTTGTTGGGTTCCTCCTCCCCTGCTTTTACACATTCTTCCAAATTTATGCTCTACTCAACAAGGTCCCATACACCTTCTGTACAATGCCATATTTGGTGGGATGTGGGTGGAATTATACACAACTGAGTTTCATTGTTAACTAAGACATGGGTAGGGTGCAGGCTGACTGCATATGACACTTTCTTTCAGTATAACAATAAAGTGTTGTGGCTTTAGTTCACCCCCAATGGAGTCTCAACTACTTTGGTGGAATGGTCACACATCATTTGGACACTGATTACAATCCCATACTTCAACTTTATTCTGTTGTAGCAATTCATAGAATCATAGAGTTGGAAGAGCCCCCCTAGGCTACTGAGTCCAATCTCCTGCTCAGTACAGGAACTTAGCTACAGCATCCTCAGCACGTAGTTGTCCAGCCTTTTTTTGAAGATGTCCAGAGAAAGAGAACCCACCCCCTCTATAAGCAATCGGTTCCATTGTTAAACCACACTTTCCATCAAGTAACCACCCTTACTGTCCTATTTTATGTCATTGACAGTTACTTATGCCTGTTCTCCATGGTGATGATGATGATTTTGCTGTTCTTGTTAATTCAGGTCGTTCTAAGACCATAAGAAGAATCCTGCTGGATTTGTTTAATGGCCCGTTAAACCATAGTGTGTAGCCTTAAGGCAGAAATAATGCAGTTTGATCCTGCTTTAACTATCATGGTTCCTGGGATTTGTAGTTTGTTGTGGCACGAGAGCTCTCTGGCACAGAAGGCTAGCTATCTCACAAAACTGCAAATCCCAGAATTCCATAGCATCGAGCCATGGCTGTTAAAGCCATGTCAAACTGCATTATTTCTTAGAGTGACACACTAAAATACCTCTGGACAAAACAGGAAGACCATGGTTTTCCCCACTGTTTGTTCCCTAGCAACTGTCATTTGGAGGCATGTTGCCTTGGAACCTGGAAATTCTAGACAGACATCATGACTATTAGCTATTGATAGTTTTCTCCTTTATGATTTTGTCTAATTCCCCTCCCCCCCACACACACACCTTAAAGCTATCTAAGCTGGTAGCTACCACTATATTTGTTGCAATGCTCCATTGTTTAATCCGACATGTATGAAGAAATTCTTCTTTGGATGACCCAAAGGTTCACTGTTATATCTCAGAAGGGGAGGGTATGTATTTATTTATTTACTTAATTTTCAGCCTTTCACCCGATACTTGACCCCAAAACAAAACAAAATGAAATCAAAACAATAGATAGTACAGAAGTTTAAAAACAAAACAATTGCATTAAAAACCTTAATTTAAAACTGTTTTTACAAGTGTGTTAAAATGATTTTTTTAAAAAAAAAATACAACATTCCCCAATTGAAACACTTTCTGCATCAATTAATTAACAATCAAAGGCTAAATGAACACAACTGTGTTTGCTGCTGGTAGAAAGAGAGCAGAGAGGGAAGACAGAAAGACATCTTTCTATCCATTGTAAAGCATTATTACTCTCCCTCCTGCTCCCCCTTTCTTAGACTAAATAAAAGGACCCATTATAGTCTCTTTCACAGGATAAAAGCATCAGTTATCCTTGGTCATTTGGGTTGCCTGTTTCTATACTTCTCTTTGCATTTACACTCCTCATCTGGAAACAAGGGCTGTGGGCTTTCACATCATGAGGCAATGAATCTCCTCTGGATTTTGGCCCCGTACTTTAAAGGATCTATCCCAGGTACTGACTCTCTATCTCCCAAATAGGCTCAGCAGTTCCCCAGATTGGATAGTCCCCCAGATTGGACTAAATCCTAGGGTGGATTCATTGCCCCATTGACATGGGAGCCCCAAATACTGTGAATTGGATATCTGTCCATTTTACTGTCTCCAGTATTTGATATTTTAAAGGGATTTTAAGAAACGTAAGAACTTTCAAATCTTAAATTCTTTCCATCCTGTGAATAAAGGAATGTGTGAATTTTGACATTTTTAAAAACCAAAACTGAACAAATTTTTCAGTCTTTTGTTCAGCCCATTCAATTATTTCCAGCATGTTTTACCTGCCTGAAATATAGCTGTTAACACTGAAAAGCCTGTTGTGGTAACAGAGGTGGACATTAGGGCCATGCAACCAATTTGGGTGAATGGTGAAGTGGATCAGGCTGAGTTGGACTGATTTATATGAATTTTGGATGGGAATGGACCTGATTTAGTTCTTGAATGGAATGGGCACAGTCTGAAGCACCTCAAAGCAATCTAGAAATCTAGATGTAAAAAAAAAGGGGGGGGGAAACCCCAAGGTGTCTCTTAGTTTATCCTGTAAGGAAGATGGCAAGATGGTGGAATGTAGAGGACTGGGAAGGTAGCTAGGTTGTTGATAGCTTGATTGTGCAGTTTCAGGTAAGACTTTCACTCTTCAATCACAAAAGCTTATTGGGTGGAATCATCAGGACATCAGACCCAGACTTTTAAGCACTAAGCCTTTGAAGATCCTGTCTCAATGGGTGATTCTCTTTTTTACATTCCACTCAGGAGACCAGGATTCGAATCACCACTCAGCCGTAAAACCCACTGGGCAAGCCATATACTCTTCAGCCTTGTGGCTGAAGAGCGGGGTATAAATAACTAAATAAAATAAATAAAAAATAAATAAATAAATAAAAACTCTCAGCCTCAGAAAATGCTGTAATAGGTTTGCCTTAGGGTCACCATAAGTCAGAAATTACTTGAAGGCACATACAAAAACATTAAAATCTCAAATTCTTTCCATTGAATTTATGAGGAAATTTGCCACTTTGGAACAGCTCTTATCAAGAAACAAATCAGACAAAATTCTTATCCATTCGTCTAATAAGATGTGGAAATTCCCTTACAACAGGGATGGAAATGATATTCTCTGTTATTCATTTCACAGTCAAAAATTGGGAAGAATACTGCAGTGATAAGACTTTCACACATTTTTATCCCAGTATTTTATCCCAACCTGAGGATAATGGAACATAGGACACAATAGGAGAAATCCAGCTCAAAATAAGTAAAGAGGTAGTACAGGAATACCTTCTTAATCTAAATGAATTTAAATCTCCAGGACCAGATGAACTACATCCAAGAGTATTAAAAGAGCTGGCAAATATAATCTCAGAGCCATTGGCAATAATATTTGAGAACTCCTGGAGAACAGGAGAAGTCCCAGCAGACTGGAGGAGGGCAAACGTTGTTCCCATCTTCAAAAAGGGGAAAAAAGAGGATCCCAACAATTATCGTCCAGTTAGTCTGACATCAATACCAGGGAAGATTCTAGAACAGATCATTAAACAGAGAGTCTGTGAACATTTAGAAGGCAATGCCATAATCACAAAAAGTCAACATGGGTTTCAGAGAAACAAGTCATGCCAGACTAATCTGATCTCTTTTTTTGATAAAGTTACCAGCTTGGTAGATGAAGGGAATGCTGTGGACATTGCATACCTTGATTTCAGTAAGGCCTTTGACAAGGTTCCCCATGACATTCTTGCAAACAAGCTTGTAGAATGTGGGCTAGACAAGTTAACTGTTCAATGGATTTGTAATTGGTTGACCGGCCGAACCCAAAGGGTGCTCAGCAGTGGCTCCTCTTCATCTTGGAAAGATGTGACCAGTGGGGTGCCACAGGGTTCTGTCCTGGGCCCAGTGCTATTCAACATCTTTATCAATGACTTAGATGAGGGAATTAGGGGCATACTTATCAAATTTGCAGATGACACCAAATTGGGAGGAGTAGCTAATACCCTAGAGGACAGGATCAAAATTCAGAATGACCTGGATAGACTGGAGAGCTGGGCCAAAGCTAACAAAATGAAATTCAATACGGAGAAATGTACTGCATTTAGGGCGGAAAAATGAAATGCATAAATATAGGATGGGAGAGACCTGGCTGAATGAGACTACGTGCGAAAGGGATCTAGGAGTCCTAGTAGACCACAAGTTGAACATGAGCCAACAGTGTGATGCGGCAGCTAAAAAGGCCAATGCAATTTTGGGCTGTATCAATAGAAGTATAGTGTCTAGATCAAGGGAAGTAATAGTGCCACTCTATTCTGCCTTGGTCAGACCTCACTTAGAATACTGTGTCCAGTTCTGGGCACCACAATTTAGAAAGGATATTGACAAATTGGAGCGTGTCCAGAGAAGGGCAACTAAAATGGTGAAAGGTCTGGAAACCATGCCTTATGAGGAGAGATTTAGGGAGCTGGGTATGTTTAGCCTGGAAAAAAGACGGTTAAGAGGCGATATGATAGCCCTGTTTAAGTATTTGAAGGGATGTCACGCTGAGGATGGAGCAGGCTTGTTTTCTGCTGCTCCAGAGACTGGAACACGGAGCAATGGGTGCAAGCTCCAGGAACAGAGATTCCACCTCAACATGAGGAGGAACTTTTTGACAGTAAGAGCTGTTCGGCAGTGGAACACACTCCCTCCGAGCGTGGTGGGGTCTCCTTCCTTGGAGGTCTTTAAACAGAGGCTGGATGGCCATCTGTCGGGGATGCTTTGATCAAGATTTCCTGCGTGGCAGGGGGGTTGGACTGGATGGCCCTCGTGGTCTCTTCCAACTCTGCAATTCTATGATTCTATGATTCTATGAAATCCTGAGGTAGATTTTTCTACATTGAGAAACTTGTGAGATTGGGGCTTTTTCTGTGCAGGAAACTGTTTTCTGGGCAAGAAATGTGATTTTTGCACAGAAAATGTGTGTGTGTGCGTGTGTGTGCATGCGCGTGTGTGTGTGTGTGCGCGTGCAAAAAAACCACACGATTTTTGGGGGCAGAAATATCTTTCAGAACACTTTGAGGCACTCAAATACGGGAAGAATGCTGCACAAGAATATTTATTCTCTCCCACAGAAGATAAAAATGACAGTCATTATTCATCATTGCATGGAAGGAGAAAATGATTAAGGGTTTGCATTCCTACATTACACATACAGTTGCAGGTTTTTTGGCCATTCTGCAATGGACGTATTCAGTTCATGGCTGCATAAGTGGAGTTCCACGCATGTCATGATTTCACGTGGAACTAAATCTGACTGTCAATCTCAACTAAAGTAGAAGGGATGTAGAGAAGAAACAGTCTCAAGATGCTGAAAAAGATTATTTTAGTCTTGTAATTAGCCTAACACATTTCAGCCTAGTAATATTTAATGGCCCTCTTCAGGGGAACTCTTAAAAGAAATAAAAGGGACAATACATAAACAGCAAAAATTATAACAGGACAAGATAGAGTTTGCAATATCAATTTTTAGTACATATACTAGGCATAAGCTTTGGAAACAGTCTTTTTGGAATCCCTGCAGGTGGTTTTAAAGTTGCTCTGTAAGTAATATTTTGTACTTGTATAAGTTTATTTTGGTTAATAGGTGTTTTTAAAATGGAGATGTTTTACATGCATCATGATAACAAGATATATGTTATCTAAGATTGATATTGTAAATTGTAACTTGTCTCCAGTTATAATTCTTGCCTGTATTCTCAGCCATTCCTGGGGCATAGCACAGGTGCAGACAAGGCTTCACTTTTTTATTGACGGGCTAAGCCATCAATAAAAAGCGATGCCTTATTCTTGCCCGCACTACACTCCGGGATGGCTGAACTACAATGTCATCTGATAATTTCACCTGTTTCTGTTGTTGTGTTCTTCTGATGTGTTTTTTTCTATGTCTGATAAAGTCCTTGGTCTCTTCTTTACATCCCTTCTATTGGGTGTTACCAATCCTCTTTGCTTCCTCCCCACAACTAAAGTAGAGCCATTGGACCAGCTGGATTTACCTACATCTAAATTCATCATGAGAGCCAGTGTGTGGTGTAGTGGTTTGAGTGTTGGACTGGGATACTGGGAGACCAGGGTTCGAATCCCTGCTTGGCCATAGAAACCTACTGGGCGACCTTGGGCAATGCACATTCACTCATTCTCAGAGGAAAGCAAATGGCAAACCTCCTCTGAACAAATTCTGTCAAGAAAATCTCATGTGCCTAAGTGACTTGAAGGCACACAACAACAAATTCATCATTCAATTGACTAAATGGGCCTATTCTAATTGGAATTAACCAACATGATTCCAGACGTGCAGTTGTGCATGCTTTGATAATGTGTAACTATTTGTCAATGCCTTCAGTATCCCACTGGATCCACTGGGATTGCCGAAACAGCCCCAGTGTCTTTCCCACTGCACAATGGAACAATAAATAGACACACTGGCAGATGCACAACTGGTTGCCCAGTTTTCAGCTCAAGAGTGCTGTTTTGCAACCTCATATTGTAACGGCATGAGTTTGGATTTAAACTATGCAACCAGGATGTTTGATCTCAGCCATGTTATACTATTTCCTCGGCAGTTGTGAGGACAACCATAAAAAAACAAAAGAAAGTGACAAAGTATTTTAGAAAAAGCTGTAGATAACTGAGCCACAGCAGCAGTCTGAATAGTAAGGGCTGCTTTTGTACATCTTAATATGTGTATGGATCTGAGTGGATTAAATATATTACCATAAATAACCTTGAGTGCAGTATTAAAACTTCTGGGAAAACATTCAAGCTACAGCCAACCCACACCCACACCTCTTTCACCAAATTCACTCCCTGACTTCATGTTCTGTTAGATCAAAGCACTCCCGCCTCCCTCTCACAAGATAAAAGAGCTGAGTTTTTGAGCAGGATGGGGGGAAAAATAATTTGCAGATAGAACTGCTGGCTCTTAAGAAATTTATTGTTGAATGTGGTTGCACAAATCACTTTGAAGGATGTTTGGCTGTTTCTGTGGATTGCCATTTTGGCAGAGCATGGATAAATTCATTGTTTGGACTACAGTTCCCAGAATCCACTAGCCAGTTTGGCCTGTGGCCATGCTAGCATCTAGATTGTTCTGGGGGCTGTAGTCTTTAAAAAACCCTAACTTTTTCAGAAATCTTTAGGAAAAGCAGGGAAGCATAAAAGTTTGGGCAAACAGTTCTTGGTGCTAAATGTGACTTCAATAGGTTGTAGAACCAGCTCATTGGGAACTTTGGTTTTTTCCCTCCCTTTTCTTTTCAAGGTTATCACAATGTTGTCCTGCCCCCCCCACACACACACATGGTGTGCTGTGTGATAATGTGTCCATATCTCATCTTTTGTTTTATTTCATTTGTAGGCAAGGCTAATTTTTGAATGCAGTGGATGTTCATAACATGACAGCTTAATTCAGAAGGGACCTTTGTTCAGTGTAAAACCTGAATGCTTTCATGTTGAAGTTTCCATATTCAATTTCTGGCCTCTCCAGCTGGAAAGATAAATTAGCAGGTGATGAAAACATAGAATCATAGAGTTGGAAGGGCCATGCAGTCCAACCCCCTGCCATGCAGGAATAAACAATCAAAGCATTCCCTACAGATGGCCATCCAGCCTCTGTTTAAAAACTCCACCACACTCTGAGGCAGCACATTCCACTGCCAAATAGCTCCTACTGTCGTGACGTTCTTCCTAATGTTTAGATGGAATCTCTTTTCCTGTAGTTTGTGTCCTAGTCTCTGGAGCTGCAGAAAACAAGCTTCCTCCATGCTCAGCTTGACAACTTCAGCTTGAGATGACAGAGAGCTGTTACCAGTAACATAACTCTTAACTGTCTTGATTTGGCAGACAGTCCAGGTTAATTCTCTGTCATCCCACTTTATCAGCTGCTTTTAAAATGTCCTAGTTTTTTTCCCATTCTCCCACTTTTCCCTTTTGTCATTGGTTTATTTCAGTTGCTGCAAACTGAGTTCAAAGTTCAAAAGTAGTTTTATACTCCATTAATGCAGCAGCGAGGAGAGTAGAGGAGAAGGAGTCTTGCCAGAGGGTGCTGCTCGGGGACAGCTGCTCCAGCAGAAAGGAGCTTACTTGTGGTGTTCCGCAGGGTGCCATCCTGTCCCCGATGTTATTTAACATCTATATGAAGCCGCTGGGTGAAATTATTTGGAGTTATGGGGCTGGATGTTATCAGTATGCTGATGACACCCAGATCTAGTTCTCCTTGTCCCGATCGTCAGCCTCGAATTCTGATGGCGTCTCTCCTCTTAATGACTGCCTTAAAGCAGTAATGGGCTGGATGAGGAAAAACAGATTGAGATTAAATCCAGACAAAATGGAGGTACTCACGGTAGCGGCCCCGAAACCAGGAGTTGGGTTGCAACCTCCAGTCCTGGATGGGGTCTTGCTCTCCATTAAGGACTGTGTCCGCAGTCTGGGGTTGCTCCTTGATTCTTCACTTCAGATGACTAGTCAGGAGTGCCTGTTATCAGCTTCGGATGATATGCCAGCTGTGCTCTTTCCTGGAAATAAGGGACCTCGAGATTGTGGTGGACATGCTGGTAACCTCTCATTTAGATTTCTGCAATGCACTCTACATGGGGCTACCCTCATTCTTGGTCCAGAAACTTCAGTTGGTACAAAATATGGCAGCCAGAGTGGTCTCGGGAACATCTTGGAGAGACCATATAACTCCAGTATTAAAATCTCTCCACTGGCTGCCTATCAGTTTCCAGGCCCAGTATAAGGTGTTGGTTATTACCTTTAAAGCCCTAAATGGCTTGGGTCCAACTTATCTTCGGAACTGCCTCCTCCTATACAATCCTCCCTGCGCACTCCGGTCCTCTGGGAGGAATTTGCTTCAGCCACAAAAATCTAGGCTGTCTGCAACTTCCCAGAGGGCCTTTTTGGTAATCGCCCCCAAATTATGGAATGGCCTGCAGAATGAGGTCCATCAGATGATGAGCTTGAGTAGCTTTAAAAAAGCACTAAATACAGATCTTCTTCGGCAGGCCTTTCCTGATTAGATCCCGGCCTCAGGAGGTGCGTCTCCTGGCCTCTTTTAGTCTTGCTGGCTGTTAATTTTTCTATTTGTTTTTATACGTGATTTTAGTTTAGGTGGTTTTTAATTTTATACGAGTTTAATATCTTTTTATGGAGGAGGGTGGAGGTGGGTGGTACTTAGGGATTTAGCCAGCATTATTGTATTTTATGCTGGCTAAAATCCCTAAGCACCGCCCTGGCCTCACATCGGGAGGCATGGAGACACACTATACACAATGCTGCAGCCTTATTTGAAAACTCACACCGATCAAGTCTTGAGGAGAAACGACAACGCAGAAAGAATCACAACCCAAAAACATCACCCAAGGAGACCTTCTGCTGTGCTTTCTGCAACCGGACTTGTTTATCTTGGATTGGCCTTTTTAGTCATCAGCGCGCTTGCAGAAAGTGCGGGATGAGTCCTTCCTGAATCTTCGTTTGCAAAGAAAAGCCAGAGAGAGATTGTATTTTAATGGTTGTAAGCCGCCCCGATTGTTTTTAACAGAGGGGTGGGTAAAAATAATTGATGATGATGATGATGATGATGATGATGCCCTTCCCAGTGGACTCAAGCAAAAGCAAGCTACTGCAGCCTCTCCTAGCTTGTAGGTTCTTCCTCATTAATAGAGGAATGAAAAGAGAGAAAGCTCCACATGCTGTTTGATGGTCAAAAACATTTATTTATTTAAAAGCCCAACACATTTTGGCCTTAACACCAGTTGGCCTTCTTCAGGGGCTATTCAATCCCCAGAAATTTCTGGAGCTACAGTCTGTATTATTAATGCTCTACTTGTATAGATAGTGCATTGGGCTCCTTGGTATAAAGAAACTCTCAGGTGTCTCCAGATGTCAGTTCAGCTAGATGCAACGGTCAGGAGTGCTTATTATCAGCTTCGGCTGAGACACCAGCTGCACCCCTTCTTAGAACTGAAAGACCTAAAGATGGTAGCATATGCCCTGGTAACCTCAAGGTTGGACCTCTGCAATGCTCTGTACATTGGGCTACTTATATACCAAGTTCAGAAACTCCAGTTAGTTCAAAATATGGCAGCCAGATTGGTTACAGGTACATCCAGGAGTGAGCATATTACACCAATATTAAAATCACCCCACTGGCTGCCAATTAGTTTCTGGGCAAAGTACAAAGAGTTGGTAATTACCTTTAAAACCCTACATAGTTTGGGTCCAGGTTACCTTCAGGATCGCCTCCTGCTGTACAAACTGACCTGCACACTCAGGTCCTCTGGGGGACATTGACTTCAGCCAGCCAGGACTAGATTGGCAACTGTCACCCAGAGGACCTTTTCATCAACTGTCCCCAGACTGTGGAACTACCTGCCAGAAGAGATTTGACAGCTAAACATGCTGTTGGAATTTAAAAAGTACTAAAGGCCTATCTCTTCTGGCAGGCCTACCCAGTTGATTTTAATCTATGAATTTTGTGTTTGTATGGATGATTTTAGTTTAAAGTTTGTTTTAATCCTATGTGTTTTTACCTGTGTGTTGTAATGATTTTATGTTATGTATTATATTTTAATTCATATTGTACCCCACCTTGAGCCTTGGGGAGAGGTGGGTAAGAATTATTATTATTGTTATTATTATTATTCTGCAACTCCAGAAATTTCTGAGGATTGAAATAGCCCCTGAAGAAGGCAAATTGGTGTTAAAGCTGAAACATGTTGGGCTTCTTAAGAAATAAAAGGTTTTGACCATCATATAGCACATGGAGCTTTGTCTGCTTTCCTTCCTTCTAGTGTGATTACGTGCTTTCCCGTTCTTTGTTTTGTACTCACTCATAAATAACATTTGCCACCTTGACAAAACTGATGTTGCTTGGTGACACATGTTCCAGTTTTCATCTGTGAAATGTTGGAAGATATGCAGTAAGAGTAGACAATACGGGTTGGTTGTTGTTTGGTTGTTGTTAAATGCTTTCACATTAACTCTGACTTGTGACCATTCTATCATGGGATGTTCTCAGCAAGTTTTATTCACCAACGGTTTGTTGTTGCCTTCCTTTAAGGCCAAGAGAATGTGATTTGCCCAAGGGCACCCAGTAGGTGTCCATGGATGAGCAGGGATTTTGACCCTGCTTTCCTTGATGTCCTAGTCCTGTACTCAAATCCCTACATTATGTTGCTTCTTTAAATATAGGTCTAGATCAGTGATGGACTATAGTGGGAGGCTAGCAGGCTGCATTACCCCCCTAGGAGACCTTGGGGGCCACACACCCCACCAGACCCCTCACTGTAAAAAACGAAACAATTGTTTTGCTCCCCAAATGTCCCCCAATGCACTCTAGGGGCTGCAGAAGGGCATTTTTGCCAATTTATTTTGATCCTCCGGCCATTTTAGGCCCAGGAGAGACCTTTTTTTTACCCCAAAACAAGAAGTGACTTGAAGTCACCTACAGTTTACTTCTTGTTTTTTTTTTTAAGGCCTTCCTTGGGCCTATAATGGCCCAAGGGAGGCCCAAAATCTGGCAGAAATGTCTCCCAGGCTCACTAGAGGGCATTTGGGGGAAAACATCTTTAAAAAATTTTTTGAGCCCTCGAGGGCCAGAGAAACAACCCTAGGGGCCTTACGTGGTCCATTGACTACACTTTGCCCACCCCTGTTCTAGATACAAAAATAGCCAAAAAGGAAGCTTTCTAGACTAACAAACCCACAGGACAATATTTCACTCTGCTTGGAAATCCTTCAAGGACTTTTCATCTGTGGACAAACCGCAAAATTAACTTTTTTTTTCTTGTTCTACACAAAATTTGTTGAGAATTTTACTGGCTCAGGCTTCTCTTGAAATTACTTAGTTGTTGTTTTAGAGGAACAATCTCCACTTTTCCTTGAATCACATCTATCTATCTGTTACCTGAATTCCAGGGGTCTGTGAAGATCCCACTAGCATCCAAATTCTACTATGGGAAATTTTTAATTAGCTCAAGATGGCAGTTAGAGGCCGGGTAAATGCAGGATCTTTTAATCTATGTATACCAGTAGTAACTGAGGAGACTCCCAAGCCAGAACGTACAATTAAATGATCTTTATTGGAACTTAGTCTTAACAGCATTCACTCTAACACTCAAGCTTCAAGCAATCACACAAGGCTAACAAAGGAAGTAGGAAGTATTTGGGTAGAGAAATAGAGTAAGGGGATTGTGGGTTATACTATACCAATTGGAGGAACAGAGATTCATGTAGAAGCTGCGACCTGGCTACACAGACTGTCGTGGGGATGAGAGGAAGGAGATCTGTGTGCACTTTGACTGGCTTTTAGGGTGATATTTATATTCAATATTTCCCCTGAAGATTGGGGTTTAGTGTGGAACACAATGTCTCTTGGAGTTACCCAGGACTGAACAAAGTGTTCTCTGGATATGTTAATGATTGTTGATGGGCTAGACATTTGGAACTGAATGAGCACAGGCAACCTTCCATTGTGGTCTAGGGAAAAGAGGAAAAATCCATTTTGCAATCACTGAGTGCTCAGCTGTCCTTGATGGGATTAGTGGATGACTCATTTCCAGGTGTTCTCTGGCAGAACTCTGACTTTCGTATGACTTGTTTAAGGAATTTCCAAGGCCCCTCCCTAGGTTGTGCATGATTCCAGTCTTGAGACTTTATCAGACGTGGCAAATATGGCATCATAATGACATCCAATGAGTGCAAATGATTGGCCATGGTATTTTTTTTGCGTACTTGTGAGTGTGTGAAACTCTGCCCTGTTCTGCTGGTGCAATTTCAGCATCACTGGGCAGTCCCTACCAGAACACTTCCGGGTGAGAATGCAAAAACTGGCTATGGGACACTCTTTTTATGAACCACACTGTTTTGCAGGCAAGTTTTTAAGGGTGTTTCAGTGCTTCTGTGTTCTTTTTGTATTTTAATTTTGTTGTTTTCCAACTTTTAAATGTGCTCGCATCTTCTCTTGAGAACCACCGAGATCATGCGCACCCAGCAACACAGAAGTACGGGGCTGCTTTTTGACACATTTTATAAAAAGGGCTATTTTGCTGGCACACTAACAGTTTAGAATATGGTGGCAAAGAAATGTTTTTAGAGGCTCATCTGATAAAGTCTTTGGTATCTGGAAAGTCCCTGGTTTACTTGCCAACCACGTGACCAGCCATAGCCAGCCAAAATATTAAATATTGCCAATTAAAAAGTGTGGGCTGTCAAGGCAGGTAACATCTACCCACCTACCTATCTATCTATCTACCTATCTATCCACCCAAGTACCTACCTGTCATGATAGCCCTGTTTAGGTATTTGAAGGGGTGTCACGTTGAGGATGGATCAAGCTTGTTTTCTGCTGTTCCAGAGACTAGAACACGGAGCAATGGATGCAAGCTCCAGGAACAGAGATTCCACCTCAACATTAGGACGAACTTTTTGACAGTCAGAGCTGTTCAGCAGTGGAACACACTCCCTCAGAGCATGGTGGGGTCTCCTTCCTTGGAGGTCTTTAAACAGAGGCTGGATGACCATCTGTCGGGGATGCTTTGATCGTGATTTCCTGTGTGGCAGGGGGTTGGACTGGATGGCCCTCGTGGTCTCTTCCAACTCTATGATTCTATGATATATCATCTCCTTTCAACATCACATGTATTTTAGGCAAAATTTTCTACAGGTACATAATAACATTGAATATGATACCCTTAGTCAGTCTAGAATCCTCATATGACATATGGAGAAGTTGGTCTAGTGGGTCATGAACTGGGTCATGATGCCATAAGGGAAAGTGGGCTCAATGGATGAAATACTGGAAGCTGTTTGTTCCATATTCCACTATGTGAATGTTTGCTTAGCCATTCTGATTCATTTTTAATGATTCTGCTTAGAAGGTTACTACTGCTGCTCCTGCTTTGCAGGATACAATTAAGTCTTTTGCCATTAAGAAGGAGGCTTAATTTCCGAGGAGCACCTTCAGCTTTGCCACATTTAGTAATTAAATATTTAGTTCTGTATTAAATTAGGCATGCCATGCAATCATTGGGAGAAAGGGCTCTTCATTTTCTGCAGCATAAATGTTTTACAAGGCGCGGTATTGCTTCTAGTAAATTAATAATGAAGATTTTGGAGTTTTAACTGATTATTAAAATCTGAAGAAAAATTAATTTGGAGATGCAAAGTCAACATCTAGAGTGGGGGACCTCAATTTGTTGTGGCATTAGAAATGTGCTAGTTATCAGTTAATTGGAACGGCAGTGGTGAAATTAAAAACTGAAGCAATTTGGTGTATGTCTGGGGGCTGATTTCCATATTCATATTCATATTCACACAGGTTGTTTTGTCTCCCTGCATCTACTTCTGCAGGCCTATCCCAGTCTGGCCCATATCTGCTCCAGTTAGGGTTGCAACCTATAGAGGTTCAGGTTCTTCCAAACCAGGAGTTTGGTTCCACACCTTGACTCCTTATTCACTCTGTGGGTACAAGGGGGTGATATAGGGTGAGGCCAGGAATTCACCCCACCCCCAAAGCCAGATCTTATATATGGGCATTTATTTATGCCTTTCTGTTTAGAAAATGCCCAAAACAACACATAAACTATAATAAATATAAGCCAATTAAACAATTAAAATAAACATAGTAAATCCCAGAGTAAGGGTACATCTACACTGTAGAAATAATGCAGTTTACCACCACTTTAATTGCCATGAATCCATCCTTCAGAATCCTGGGTTTTTTTGTGTTTTTGTGTTTGTTTGTTTTTTGTTTGTTTGTTTGTTTGTTTGTTTGTTTTTGAGGCACCAGCTCTCCTTGGCAGAGAATAGAATAGAATAGAATCTTTGTTATGGTCATAGACAGCACACTCCTTGGCAGAGAGATCTAAAGACCTTATAAAACTACAGATCCCAGAATTCCATACCACTGAGCCATGGCAGTTAAAGCATTGTCAAACGGGATTATTTCTCCAGGCCAGATGCAGTCTGAGTGTGGCACTCAATAATATAAGAAATGCTGGCTTGCTTCTTAAACAGCAGTGTCGGTTCAAGTTTGCTATCACCTCACCCTTCTGTACCACCTATGCTAACCCAAGGTCACCCAATGAATTTCTATGGCCAAGCAGGAATTTGAACCCTGGGGGTTGTCTAGGTGGTGAAAATAATCCTAATAGAATTCCCGGGGAACACCTTTTGTTCCAATGAGATCCCACCGTGATTCGCCTTACTCAGAAGGAGGGGACCCCAAAACAGCATGTACTACACAGGAACAGCCTTTGTGGCTTTTCCCAATTTTTTTTTTTAAATAATGTGATGGAAATGCACATTCCCACTTGTTGGGACTCATTGTAGCACTTTCTTGGTGAGGGTGAAAGTGGAAAGCTGATTGGTCAGATGTGTATGGGGGCGAGCTTACCAGCAGTGAAATGGCTGGAAGTACCGTTTTAGAGTTACACATTGCCGATCGTGCACTTTTTCACTGTGCTGAAGTGACCAAACAGCTTTTTTAAGCAGGTTGCACTTGTGCACCTTTGATTTTCAGATTAAAAAAAAAAATTACTGTGCAGCAGCAACAACTTGTTAAGAATAAAAAATGTGAGTAATTAACTCTTGGCTGCCATGTTGATTCACAGGCATGGCTGCATGTGAACTTCAAACACAGATAGCTTTCCATGTCAGCAATTTTGCCAAAGGAACTTGGAGACAGAAGACCACTGCTGTGATTTTGCGTTAATGCACTGCAACCAGCATGATATCCTCTTTTTTAGACAACACCCTGGTTTCCAGAGTTGTAGTCCAACACTGAAACTATTACATCATGCTGGTTCCCTTATATTTCTCCCTCTCTAACAAAAGTTCTCTTGTCAGAAGATATAATCAGGACTGGCCCAATGTCTTGACCCAAGTTGTTGCTTGAGACAGAACAAGGAATGGTATATCCTCTCTATTCCCAAAGTCAACATGAATAACATGTCCTACACTAGCCACATCCATTTGGCACCTGAGATAGAAAATTCCACAACCTCTTTTCCCCTCACAATTATAACAAATTAACAAACTGTCATATTGTCATTATCACCAAATCTACTGCCTGAGATGGTTGACTCATTTTGCCTTGAATAAAATTTAGGAGAGTGGGTAACCCTGCCCAAGATCCTCTAGGCCAGCATAACAATGCTAGTGGAAAAGGAAAAGGAAGTGCAGGAGACAGAAGACTTTATCACACTACATTGTCATAGTACTATTATTCTACTTTACCTGCTACGGCTGCCTCCTGTGGAATTCTGGGGTTTGCAGTTTAGTGAAGCCTAAGAGCTCTCCAGCTGAGAATGCTAAATGTCCCTCCCAAAACTGCAAATCTCAGGATTCCACAGGAGGCAGCCATGGCAAGTGGAATGATCGTGCTATAACAGTGTAGTGTGATATTCTCCAGAGGTAAAATGGGGGGGGGGGCTGTGGCAAAAGCTATCTCCGTTAGGAGATTAAACTGTCCTCTTGGCTCCTGAACTGCTCAGAAGCTGGCAGGGTAGCTTGCACTCTCCTCACTGGGATGGCTTTACTTGCTGTCCCTCCACCACTGCTGTGCCTCAATCAAAAAAGGACTTGACAGCAATGCCAGTGAGACTCCTGCCTGTGTAAGTTGCCAACAGGATTCCAGTGTCCTTCAAACAGCAATATACAAGGTGCTTTAACTCTCTTTACTAATTAAAACAGAGGACTGACTGATTTACGAACATAAGGGGTTCACTTCTAATCACTTATGCCAATAATTCAAAGATATTTGAACTCAAAATTTCCTCTGCTCTTCTAGAAATAGGTCAGATCTGCTGCAGAGAAGGATGATTACTTTAATTGGCATAATTAACTCTTTGCATGATTATCTGTGCAGCTTTTAAAAAGGCATGTGCTGTCTCCTCCTCATCTCCACATTTATACACACACACCACATACACACGCTACAGCTATTTCACTTATGGAGCTCAACATGCTATATATAATAATGAAGATCACTTTTTAAGAGCTGGACTGCAGATGATTGGAAGCCCATGTGTCATACTCTTCTGTCTGCAGGCTGGTTAGGAGAATGGAGGGTATCCATAATTGACTGGAAGGTAATTGAATTAACTTCTGCCTTTTAAACATTGCTTCCATCCAGCAGGATAATAAAGCTTATTTATAATGCTTGTAATCTGGGGCCATGGAGGAGAAATCAATATTTTAATATGAAAAAACCCTCCATAATTATTTTTAATAGATCCTAGAATCCTGTTGGTGCCTTACACATGCATTTTTGGATATTTTTGTTCTAGGTGGAACATTTGCATTCAGTTCAAGGTTGTACAAATGGAGCTGCATAAAAAGCGCCATTGTGCATGGATGCATGTGTGCATTAATGTGTATTGCACATATAGGTCACACACACCATCTGTGGGGGATATGTTCCTAGACTTACCGTGGATATGCGAAACTGTGGATAATAGAGAACCATATTGGAATGAATTACTTCCAGCCCAGCTTCCAATGTAACACACCATAGAATCATCCTGGAAGACCTAGAGGGGACATTTGTTTGGACGTGGTGTTACCCTAAGAGGCAGGGGTGCTTTAGAGACCCATCCATGACACCAAAATCCATATGGAGGAATTATTAGCTCAAACAGATGCCTGCAAGAGTAGAGTAGCTGTGAGGATCTTTTCCCCTATGTATACCAATACTAACAGCAGAGAACTCCGTTAAAGTGAAATAAAGTATTTTTATTGGAAATAACACAAATTACATTTACACACACAATACACATTCCTAAGAACCACACAAGGCTATTGAGGAGTAAGGCAAAAAGACTGGATAGAGGGAGAGATTCAGGAAAATAGGGCAGTCTTGAAGAGCAGAGCTTCAGGTACCAAAGTATTCAAACAGAAGTCTGAGGGTGGCACTGGAGGTTCCGATCCGAGGGCGCACTGAGAACGAGAGTGACCAGATTTGTCCACAGTAGCACACCTTTCTATTGTTGGGGGACTAATGATACAGTAGGGGAAATACAGCACAGAATTGGTAAAGAGGTATTTCAGGAATACCTGGTCATTATAAATGAGTTCAAGTCTCCAGGCCAGATGAACTTAATCAAAGGGCACTAAAAGAACTGGCAGAAGTAATCTCAGAACCATTGGCAATAATCTTTGAGAATTCCTGGGGAACAGGAGAAGTCCCAGCAGACTGGAAGAGGGCAAATGTTGTCCCCATCTTTAAAAAAAGTGTGTGGGGGGGAATAAGACTCAAATAATTACTGCCCAGTCAGCCTGACATCAATATTATGAAAGATTCTAGAGCAGATCATTAAACAGACAGTTTGTAAGCACTTAGGAATATCTTGATTTCAGTAATGCTTTTGACAAGGTCCCCCATGGTATCCTTGCAAAAAAGTTAGTAACCTGTGGGCTAGACAATGCAACTGTTGGGTGGATTTCTAATTGGTTGACCAACCAAACCCAAAGGGTAGTCACCAATGGCTCCTCTTCATCCTGGAGAGAAGTGACCAGTGGGGTGCCACAGGGTTCTGTCCTGAGCCCAGTGCTATTCAACATCATTATCAATGACTTGGATGAGGGAATAGAGGGCATGCTTATCAAGTTTGCAGATGACACCAAATTAGGAGGGGTAGCTAATACCCCAGAGGACAGGATCAGAATCAAAAATGACCTCAACAGATTAGAAAGCTGGGCCAATACTAACAAAATGAATTTCAGCAGGGAGAAATGTAGGATACTACACCTGGGCAATAAAAATGAAATGCACAGATATAGGATGGGTGACACATGGCTTGAGGGCAATACATGTGAAAGGGATCTAGGAGTCTTAGTGGACCACAAGCTGAACATGAGTCAGCAGTGTGATGCAGCAGCTTAAAAAGCCAATGTGATTCTAGGCTGCATTAATAGGAATATAGTGTCTAGATCAAGGGAAGTAATAGTGCCACTGTATTTTGCTTTGGTCAGACCTCACCTGGAATACTGTGTCCAATTCTGAGCACCAAAATTCAGGAAGGATATTGAGAAGCTGGAACGTATTCAGAGGAGGACGACCAAAATGGTGGGAGATCTGGAAGCCATGCCCTATGAGGAGCTGCTTAGGGAGCTGGGTATGTTTAGTGTGGAGAAGAGAAGGTTGAGAGGTGACATGATAGCCATATTTAAATATTTGAAGGGATGCTATACCGAGGATGGAGCAAGCTTCTTTCCTGCTGCTGCAGAGACTAGGACACAGAGCAATGGGTTCAAACTACAGGAAAAGAGATTCTACCAAAACATTAGGAAGAACTTCCTGACAGTAAGAGCTGTTCGGAAGTGAAATACACTGCCTCATAGTGTGGTGGAGTCTCCTTCTTTGAAGGTTTTTAAACAGAGGCTGGATGGCTATCTGTCAGCAATAATTTGATTGCGTATTCCTGCATGACGGGGGGTTGGACTGGATGGCCCTTGAGGTCTCTTCCAAATCTATGATTCTATAATTCTATGATTTATAGCCTGCTTCATATCCTGAAGGGGTACTCTGGCTATGACAAAGCCTGGATGGTTTTCCCACCGGGTAAACAAAGGAAACTGAAACTTAACTGATTGAGTTTATGGCTAGGAAATAGAATTGATGGGTTTATGACAACCTCTCAATTGAAGACAGGAGGGTGTTCTGAGGTGAGATTTCCTTAGGACTGGAACTCGGAAAGCTCACTTGGTTGGATGACTCATTGCTGACGTGCATAAGAAGGAATTAACACATACCTCCTTAATGGTTTTGTTTACTAAGCATCTTCCACACAATCCTAATATGGGCTTGCTTTTCCAAAACATTTCCAAGACACATCCAAGGTCAATGTGACCTCCGCCTGACATCTTTTTGGTTCACCTTGGCCAACCTGACCCCAAAAGTGTCTAATATTTCCAATTATGAGATATCATATGGAGGGGGTAGTAGGGCATACTAACAGTGGATAAGTGAAACTGTGGATACCGGTCTTGTGGATACAGGGGTCAACCTGCAGATACATGTATGTACATGCACATTTGGTTGTACCTTTGGGGTCTTGGTTCAGTTGGGCAACATTGCTATTAAAGCCAAATATAGGATAGCACAATTAATACACAACTCTGCACATGGAGATTGATGCTATGCCATTGTGATGTAGACTCTTGGCTGTAAGTTATTGAACATGCATAGTGTGGTTCAAATAGGATCTTGGTATAAATAATAATGTCAGCTGAATAAAGGGATTTTCTGCAACTGCTTTGCCACTGTTGAAACCATGTTTAATAGCAGCACAAGGCAGGGCTTTCTGAGTGGACTTCTTCCAGTTTGTGAACAGTTTATCGTGAATGGCTACTCTGGCTTCTGTGTTGTCATCCCACTGGTTGGCAAATTTTGTTCATTCATAGCTTTCCTTTCTCCCAACATTGCATAAAGTATCCACATTGCACAATTAAAAGAGTCTGACAGCACTTTTAACAGCCATGAATCCATCTTATGGTATCCTGGGATTTGCAGTTTGCTGAAGGACTTAGAATTCCCTGTGAAAGCGAGCTCAACTCCACTCCCCTGAACTACAGCATTATTGCTCTCTGGCAAAGATTTCTAAGTCCCTCATCACACTATAAACCCCAGGGAGCCTTGGCAGTTAAAGCAGCATAAAAGTGCCATAACTGTGTAGTATGGATATACCTTGGGAGTCAAGGCGATTCACATCAAGAACAGATGCCAATCAGAGCATAATAATGTATTGTATTAACACACAAATTGCCATCTTAAAAGTAGTGGCTGCTGGTAGTTCCCATGTCAGTGGGGTGGTAAACCCAGTCTGGTTCAGCCTGAACTTTAAACATGCTGTCTAAGGTGAAGAACCTGTTCTTGGCAAAGGGTCTGACAATGTGGAAAGCTCCTTTTAATGTTTGGACTAAAGCAAGGTGGGCAAAATCTACCTTAAGGGCCATGTGCCATTCCCAGGTGGTTTTTGTGACTCCCAGTGCCCCTCAAGCATTAAAAAAAATATGATTTTTTTCAGTTTATTGCCCCAAATGGCTTCTAAGGGGTGTGGGAAGCATTTTTGTCATGTTTCCCACACCAGCCACTTTAGGTCCAGGAAAGGCCTCTTTTGAAACAGGAAGTAACTTCTGCTCACTTCCTGTTGTTAAAAATGCCTCTCCTGGGCCTAAAATGGCCCAGACAGGCTTTAAAAATAGCAAAAATCCCCCACTCATAGAGGGTATTTGGTGGCAAAAAATGTTTTTTGTTGTGTTCGGTGTTGCTCTCCAAGGTCTCCTTAGGGGCTAATGTGGCCCCTAGTCTTCCAGGGGTAAAACATTGCCCGCCCCAGACTATAGCCACAAACAAATTAATTGTGCTACTGGCATGGAAATTGTGGGTCCTCACTGATTAAAATACAGCCAACTGAAAGCAATTGAAAAAGTGCATCAATAAAAAGTAATAGCAAACACTCTTTTTCAGTAGATTATCTGTTGTCAACAGTCAGCTTGGATATAAAACATCTTTGGTGAGTTATTGTTGAAAGGGATGACTGTTTCAGTTGGGTCGATGTGTTAAATGGGTTTCCAATCTATTTTTATGTTTTAATTAAAAAAAATCAGTTGTCGTTGTTGGCCACCTTGAGTACTTTTTTGTGGAGGGGGAAGGACAGAAGGCTGGAGTACTAAGTTAATAAATCAAGCACTGTTAGTGATTTTGGTAGCCATTGGAAATGCTGGTACTTATTTTGAGATCTGACAAGGTCAAAGTGGGAAGCCAGGGGAGAACTGGAAGAAAGATGAAAACAGAAAATGGTCCCACAGGAAGAAGGAAGAAGCCCTCGTAGTTGACCTGGATGTCAGAATGCAATGATGGTGTTGGCTGGGGGAATAGAAAATAGATGTGTAGGAGCTGCCATTTTGGTGGAATGACATATGGTGTGATTACAGAAGGAAGAGGTCATCAGCAAATGGGAAATCAAAGGCCAATCCAAGATGTGTGTTGCCACGGTGAGAAGCTCTTCCCACAGGTTTGGCTTTTAAACCTGAGTTCTTTCATCTCAAGACAGGCTTTTTGTCCATAGTTTCTGTAATACTTTGCCAGGGAGAAATAGCTCTTCACAGCTATCTGTTACTCAGATATTCTTAAATGATTCTGAAGGAGTGATGGATGAATCTTTCTGTTTCATTCTCCACCCCCACATTCACTTAAAATAAAATAAAAAATACTCTCCAAACATTCAGGTTGCACCCAAACCAACCTACTGAACTGTGGCTGCTGATGGCTGTAATGTCAGTGGATTGGTGAATTCTTTTGGGTTTTCTAAGCTTCTCTACACTGGCCAGAATACTCCACCTTCTAACCAGAGTATTCTAGCTCTGGAGCCGGCCCAGAACTCCTCTGTTACCGTAACAAAACAGGCAGCGGTCTGCATGCACATGCCAGCCTGTATCAGTGGGTGCCTCTGCTGCTGTCCACTCTCTGAAACTGGGAAGGAGGCCCTCAGCATGTGATGAAGGCTGGTCACATGCATGGGGTCTTGATCACATGCTGGGGGACTCCTTCCAAGCTTCAGAGTGACACAAGCAGCAGCAGCGGCATCTGGCAATACAGGCTGACATGCAGGTGCAGACAGCTCCATTCCTGTGCTGGACCCATCTGGGTTTTCCCTCATGGCATCCCATGGGGTTATTCTGAAACCTTTGAAAGGGTTTACTCTGTCTTCATCTCAGACATCACCAGGACTGTCCATACTAACAGTAGACTAGGGGCCAACAGTGGATAACAGTGGATAAGCATACTAACAGTGGATAAGTGAAACTGTGGATACCGGTCTTGTGGATACAGGGGTCAACCCTCAAATACATAACGGGGCAAGAGCACTGCATGGTTTGGCTTGCAGGGCTCCAACATGGGGGGAAGCTGGGATAAATTGCCCATCTAGACAAGCCCTTAATCTGGAGCTATCCGAGATACTGAACCTATTTTGGGATGGATGGAGTGAGGTGCTGCATGTTGGACATCTCTTTCACATTTCAGACTAAAGTGCTGAGCAGATTCACTGCGCCACTGACTACTGAGCCACCAACCACCACTGCTGTGGGGTTGGAAGCGGAGGCAGTGGGGTGAACTGGACTGCACATCAGGAAGTGGAGAAGACAGTGGTGACAATGACCCGTCATATTGCTGGGGTCCTTACGTGTTCCAGGTAGGGTCATGAGCAGACACCATCCTCTTTACATACACCTGTAGTAGTCCTGAAACAAAGGACTGTATCGGACACAGCAAAAACCATGTCATTAGGATGAGACGATAGCACAAATGGCTGAAATTATCAGACGATGGCTGGTGCGAATGAAGTTTCATTTCTTATTGACAGCTTAGCCTCTCAATAAAAAGTGGTGCCTCATTTGCACCAGCGTGATGCAACATGAATGGATAAGCGACAAAAACGTCTGATAATTTTGCCTTTGGTGCTATTGTATCCTAAATGACATGGTTTCCCCCCGCTATTGGCCTCGTCTGATAAAGTCCAAACAGTACTTTATTGCTTCTCTATATTGCTGTATGGTTGCATACCATTCCAAGACTTTGGTCCAAATGTACAATAAAAGAGGCCACCATTGCATGCTATGTGAGGTAACAATGGGCCATGTGACAAACAGGAGGGCTCCTTTCTTTGTTTCATTTATGAAGATATGAGTAGATTTATTAAGATTTTTTTTTAAAAAAATCCATTTTTTTAAAATCCTCCCGCCTCCTGCCACAAACCTACCATGATGGTACTGGGACAAACTCCCATGAGCCAATCTGTGGCCTGGGTTAGGGGGCTCCCTGGGCACCATCCGGATGCAGTTTTTCAAGCAGGAAAAAGGAAGTGCCACCCCATCTGGGACCTCTAGCAAGAACATCCACTGATTAGTAATAGGGGTGTGACCTAGTACAATAGAGCTGCAGTGAGCTGGGAGTGTAAGTTTCCTTTATATTCCAGCAGCTCTGAACAGAATCTTGGTCAATGTGTATACACGGCATTGAAATGTTAATAAACATATGGATTTCAGTAGCAAATTGCATTCCTTTAGGCCTAGGAAGAACAACTGTGATGAGTTTGCATTGAAATGCAAAGCAAACACATAGTGTACTATAAGCTGAGATGGACATCCTTTGAACCTATGCAGGTTTTATTACAAAAGATGATTACAAAATGTAATCCACACACAAAGATGTGACCACAATGGCATTGAAGAAGTGAAAGGTGTAAGCAGAAATAGAAAGTTGATTTTCATTTTATGGAGCATGTTTGGTTTATTGTGGTATGTTGTGCTGGAAGTAGATGGAACAACTCTTCTGACATTTTTTTTCTGCCTGAAGAAGTGTTCATTTGAGCTGAAAAGTTTTACATTCTCACCATATGAATAAAGATGCACACAAAACCCATTATCTTCCTTGTCTTTACAACCTGAAGACCTTTATTTCCCCCCTAACCAAGGAAAGGCTGTTTTCGACCTCCACAGAGATTGTGTGCTTCCATTTCCCAAGAAGAGCAGTGCCTTAAAGTTTACTTAATGCATTTAACTGTCTCCTAAATCATTAAAATGTACAAAGGCAGCACTTGCTCTCAGAAAGTCACTACCTCTGCTGAAAACATTTAACTATAGCAATAGAAAATGGATGCTTCTCCAGTGACTCATAGAAAGACCGTCCATTCTATTTGAATGTACATTTTGGGCACCAAAATCCCATTCTATTTTTTTTTAAAGGAGGCTTTTAAAAAGATACAACCTCAGACAAAGAAAAAACAGTGTCTCTTGTATCCTACTGAACCATTGTCTGCTAAACAAATGTCACTTATGGACTGGATGAGGGTGGGCAAACTGAAGCTCAATCTAGAGAAGAGGTGCTCTTGGTTAGTTGAAAAGCAGCACAGGGAATAGAAATTAAGCCTGTGCAGGATGAGTTACACTTCCCCTGAAATTTCAGGAACATAGCTTGGGTGTACTTCTGGATTCAACCCTGAGCATGGATGCTCAGGTTACTGCAGTGGCCAGGGTACTAAAAGAGTCAGATTCTGTCTGATCTTAGATGCTAAGCAGGTTCAGCCCTGGTTAGTACTTGGATGGGAGACTACCAAGTAATACAAGGTACTGTAGGCTAGGGTTGTCTAAATGGCAACAATACTCTTCATGGAATGCGAGGAGAAGATGACCTGTCTTAATGGCCATCAGTGTTGTTTCAATGTATTGTGAAGGGGGGGGGCATAAATGGCAAAAACTCCACAGGAAAAGCCTTTGCAGATTTTCCCAGAGTTTTTAAAAATGCGCACTCCTGGCCATTAAGATAGCTGTGCAAATTGTTGCATGGTTCGCAGGGAGAAGAATGGACCTTCTGATTGGTTGGTTTGATCCTGCACTATACCCCTGCACACTACCCCCGGGGATGGGGAAGAGGAGGAACCTGGAAAGGGAGGATGGCTCTCTCCTCCTCTTTCCCCCCCACAGGTGCCCTCCCTGCCAGTGCTGCCATCGCAGGGATTGGGGAAGAGAGGAGGGATCTCTCCTCCTCTCCGTCCCCGCACGGCACTCAGTGCCGCCGTTACAGGGATCAAGGAAAGGAGGAGGTCTCCCTCCTCCTCTTCTCCCTCCTCATGGTGGCCGCTTATGGGGGTAAAAAAAACTATTAATACAAATTGCAGCTGCTGCAAGTTAACATTATTGCAGAGCAGTGCATTTGGGGGGGGGGTTCATATAGACGGGCCCATGATTTCAGAGGACAGAACTGGCAAAACCACCTCTGAGTATTCCTTGCCTAAGAAAACCCTATGAAATTCACGGGGGTTGCCATAAGTGGACAGGCAACTCAAAAGGTATGCACGCATGCACACACACACAGGAGTGTGTTTGCACAATTAAAACTAGTGCACCATGACAGATCTGGCCAGGGTAACAAATGATTTGATTGCATCCCATTTGGCTGCCTTTGGAAACTGCTTGGAAAATGCTGCAGTGTGTTTGCTGATTGGGACTAGTTACAGGAAACATGTATACATCCCTTTCTGAAACAACATCACTAGCTGCCGTTCCACATCCAAGCACAATACAAAGTGCTGGTCATGACGTATAACATCCTATATGGCTTGGGTCTAGACCAGTGATGGTGAACCTATGACACGTGTGTCAGCACTGACACACGTAGCCATTTGGGCTGACATTCAGCTGTAGGCCTTCCCCCCTGCCCGCAACCTTACCACCCTCCCTAAAGTGGCAATCGGTTGCCACTTGAGGGAGGGTGGGAGGGTGGAGGAAAGTGGTGGAGGGGGCTATGAAGCCCCGATCGCCACTTTAAGGATGCGGTGGGGTAGAGCCTCCCCCCCCACCTGGACACCCCCCACCGAGGCCTGCTGTGATTCCTCGGAGCCACCTCAGAAAGGCTGGGTAAGGTTCATATATTCTCCAAATCATTTCTAAATACTATGTACAGTATCAGATTATTCTAATTTCTGTGTATTTAGGATGAGTAAGTCCTAGGTTACAAACTGAGCTCTCCAATGCAAGAACAAGATGCATTTCTTGCTTTAGGAGGCACTGCTATTGACTTTCAATCTGTAAAAAACACTAATGTTGCATTTTTTTCAATTTTTCTGAAAAAACCTGGGGGAAATGGGTTTTTACCCCCATGGCTTCAAAATTTCTGGAAATTTTACATCTCTAGCTGCACTACTTTAAGCTCCCTTAAATAGAAGATTCTGGGATCACAGGTGTCATATCTATGGAAATAAAGGATACTTGCAACGTTTCTCATCCTTGATGAAAAGTGATGTCTCAGCACATCAAGGCATTCTCTCAAGGAAATGGTCAAGGCCACCCTCACGCATGTGACAACACTAACCTCAGTAAGCCAAGCAGGGAAATAATATCCGTATGCATCATAAGACAGCAGAGTTTGTGAGTATCAAGATGCAAATTTGTTAGGGCTGGTTTTTCTTCTTGCCAGCCCCAGGCTTTAAGCAGATCAGCACAGAGGTATTTTAAGATTAAGTTGCTTAAGATAAGCGAGTGCAAGATAAAGCAACTTGATTGTGACCATTCCCCCCACCCCCAGATTATTTAAAATAAATGCACATATATTAGCAGTCTGTGTCAAGCAACTTAGCAAGAGCTGGCATGTTGTCTTATGCATTAATCAGCACTACAGCCCAAATACTTGCCAGAGGTATGCATTGACCTGATCCTGCCCAGGATAGTTCTTGCTGCTGGGTTCTGATGTTGTATCAGCTTGCATAGTAATCAGTGTTTGTGTTGGGAGATGTCAGGTGGTGCTTACCTCTGTCAATTTTTGATTTACATCCTTTGTGGTGGTACAAATTGTGGAGCCCTGGTGGTGCAGTGGTTAAATGCCGGTACTGCAGTCACAATGTTGTAAGTTCAATCCTGCAAGGCTCCAAGGTTGACTCAGCCTTCCATCCTTCCATAGGTCAGTAAAATGAATACCCAGCTTGTTGGGTGCAATTAGGTAACACATTGTAAACCACTTAGGGAGTGCTTTGGCACTGATAAGCAGTACAGAAATAGAAGTGCTATTGCTACAAATATGATGAAATGGTATGCCTGCACTTCCAACTCTGTGAGGGAGAACAAGCTGAAAGGCAGCTTTGTGTTCCTTAAAGATAGTAATGCTCTACCACTTACACTATAATAACTGGACAAGCTAGAACATATCCAGAGGACGGTAACCAAGATGATGAAACATCTGGAAACGAAGGCTTATAAGGAATGGTTTGGAGAGCTGGGTATGTTTACCTTGGAGAAGAGAAGACTGAGAGGTGATATGATAGCCACCTTTAAATATCTGAAGGTATCTCTTGTAGAAGATGGAGCGAGCTTGTTTTCTGCTGCTCCAGAGATTAGAACATGAACCAATGGCTTCAGATTACAAGAAAAGAGATTCTACCTTTACCTTAGTAAGAACTTCTTTACTGCAAGAGCTTTTAAACAGTAGAATAGACGGCCTTAGTGGGTTTGGGACTCTTCTTCTTTGCAGGTCTTTAAAAACATATTGGATGACCATCTGTCAGGAGAGCTTTAGTTATGTATTCTCGAATGGCAGGGCATAGGTTCAGATGGCCTTTGCACTCAATTCCACTCTTTGATTCTCTGATTCTCTATGATTCTAACTTTAAAAAAAGGAGCCATGTTAGTCTCTTGCAGCATAAGGGAGGAGGAGAAAAAAAGAAATGTGGCAACATGCTTAAGACTAATCTATATATATAAAATTCTCTTGGGTATGTTGCTGTTTTCAGTGTGCTGATTGGCTGCTTAGGTGTCAGGATCTGCCTCTCCTCGCAGGACTAGCCCTCTGGCTGCAGCAGATGGCAGAGCCTCTTTGCAGACTCAGGCCCTGGTTGTGGGAGTCTTGGAAGAACCAGGGCTAAGCTATCAGATGCAGCTGTCTGCAATCATGCAGTACACCTGAAGCAGCCGGGGGAACTGCTATTTAAGAGCAGCATGTGGCCCTCAGTCTTTGCCACCACAACATGGTTTTCTGTGCTGTCTGTAGCTGCTCCTTGCTTTGGGTGCTGTGGGGTGGAAATGTGGAGAGCTTGAAGTCCTTTCTAAACACAGCAGTGGAGGGGCTCTCACATTCTCGTGCATGTGGGATGAGTGGGTATGTGTATAGCATGGGGGTGTAGTGTGTGGTGGGAGTGTTGTAGCATGGTGTGTGTGTGTGTAGCATGGGGTGTTTGTGTGATTGCATGGTGCCAACAGAGGGGCCCTCACATTCTGGTGTGTGTGGCTGCAGGATGACACCAGCAGTGGTGGTGTTTGGTGATACAGGCCAGCATGCAGGTGCAGACCCTGCATTCCCCATGCTGGACCCATCTGGGTTTTCCTGCATAGTGTGCATTTAAAATGTTTTAAATGGGTTTACCCTGGCTTCCCCCAGCGTTGCCTCAGGCATTGTCAGGACTGCCCAGAGGCAAATCAAGGCAATAGCCCTGCATAGTTTGAGTTGCAGGGCTCCAAGTTGAGGGGAAGCTGGGGTAAATTGCCCAACTAGTCAAAACCTTAGATATGTGAGAAAGGCTTGTATGCTTATGGGAAAAAAAAAGTAGATTCCATGCTTATGGAAAAAAATAGTGTTTTTCATTTCCCAGCTAGGAAAAGGTTTTTGTACTTATGGAGAAAGATAGACTAGGGGTTAAAAAAATATTTATTGTTTTTGATTTTCCAGCTGGGAAATGAATTTATTTTATTTATTTTGGGTATTTATACCCCACTCTTCTGCCACAAAGGTTCTCAGAGAGGCTTATAAATTGTTAAGCAACAGCATTTTACACATCTACACCACTTTGTAGCTAGACACTAAGCAGTTTCCAATGTATGTTAGCTAATTTCCCCCAACAGGCTGGGTACTCATTTTACCAACCTACAGAAGGATGGTAAGGCTGAGTCAACCTTGGAGCCCTGCAGGATGGAACTTACAACGTTGTGACTGCAGTACCGGCATTTAACCACTGTGCCACCAGGGCTCCATGAATCCACCTCTTTTTAAGACCTGCAGAGAAAGCAGGTCCGCCCCATTCCAAGGCGGTCTATTCCACTGCCAAACAGCTTTTACAGTAATGAAGTTTTTCCTAATGTTTAGGTGGAATCTCTTTGCTTGTTTGGCTTTATCAGTCTTTTCCTCTTTTTTTAACATCAGTTTCATTACTGCACAATTATAAAGCAACACATAAAAGATATTTTCCAGCCTTTGAATCTCTCACGCTCATTCACGGCTGAGGTGTATCGCTTTATCATACTGTGCCAAAAAGAAGAAAGCACAGCTCAAAGGCTGCCAGCAGTGATGCTAATTGCTGCCTGAACCTTATGAAACCAAGTTAGGAACATCAATAAGATGCTAAACTATAGGAATGCAGTTTCAATCATGCCCCTCCCATTGGAATTATGTGTACTCTGGAGAGTGACAGCTTTGCTCTCATAAAGTAGCATCAACAGTCACATTCTGGCAAGCTCCATTGTCAGTTGAAGAACTACACTGATGAAGGACATTGAAATAAAAGTGGTATACATTCATAATTGAACAAAAGAGCCAAAATAAGCGTCAAATACAGAATCTGAATTTAGAGATGGGCCAGCACTACTATTAGACCAGTCAAGGCCAGCCCCATCATTAGGCAAAGTGAGGTGGCTGCCTCAGGCAGCAGATTTGAGTGTCATGAAAAGGCAGAAGATGGTAATAATAATAATAATAATAATAATAATAATAACTATGTGACGAATCTTGCTGTCCTTGAGCAAGCAGGGATCACCAGTATTGAGGCCATGATATTGAGAACGCAGCTATGCTGGGCAGGGCACGTTTCTAGGATGGAGGACCATTGCCTCCCAAAAATACTACTCTACGGTGAACTCGCCGTGGGTCAGCGTAAGAGGGGCGCTCCAAAAAGGCGATACAAAGACTCCCTGAAACAACTTCTCAGGCTCGGCCAAATTGATCACCAACAGTGGTCCACCCTGGCCTCACATCGGGAGGCATGAGACACACTATCCACAATGCTGCAGCCTTATTTGAGAACTCACGCCGAACAAGTCTTGAAGAGAACCGACAACGCAGAAAGCATCACAACCCAAAAACATCACCCAAGGAGACCTTCTGCTGTGCTTTTTGCAACCGGACTTGTTTATCTCAGATTGGCCTTTTTAGTCATCAGTGCGCTTGCAGAAAGCACGGGATGTGTCCTTCCTGAATCTTCGTTTGCAAAGAAAAGCCAGAGAGAGAGAGAATAATAATAAAATAAAATTTATTTTTACTCCGCCCCTCTGTTAAAAACAATCAGGGTGGTTTACAAAAATTAAAAATACAAATGCAGATTAAAATCCCTAAACACCACCCACCCCCACCCTTCCCCATAAAAAGATATTAAACCGGTATAAATTAAAAACAACTAATCTAAAATCACATTAAAAAATAATAGATAGCCAGCAGACTAAAACAGGCCAGGAGCTCCTGAGGCCATGATCTAATTAGGAAAGGCTTGCCAAAAGAGATCCATCTTTAGTGCTTTAGTACGTCTTTAGTGACGGATCTCGTTTGGCAGGCCATTCCACAATTTGGGGGCGATTATTGAAAAGGCCCTCTGGGAGGTTGCAGACAGCCTAGATTTTTGCGGCTGAAGCAAATTCCTCCCAGAGGACCGGAGTGCGCGGGGAGGATTGTATGGGAGGAGGCAGTTCCGAAGATAAGTTGGACCCAAGCCATTTAGGGCTTTAAAGATAATAACCAACACCTTATACTGGGCCCAGAAACCGATAGTCAGCCAGTGGAGAGATTTCAATACTGGAGTTATATGGTCTCTCCAGGATGTTCCTGAGACCACTCTGGCTGCCATATTTTGTACCACCTGAAGTTTCCGGACCAAGCATGAGGGCAGCCCCATGTAGAGCGCATTGCAGAAATCTAGACGAGAGGTTACCAGCGCGTGCACCACAGTCTTGAGGTCCCTTACTTCCAGGAAAGGGCACAGCTGGTGTATCAGCTGAAGCTGATAACAGGTGCTCCTCACTGCCGCATTCACCTGACTAGTCATCTGAAGCAATGAATCAAGGAGCACCCCCAGATTACGAACACAGTCCTTAATGGATAGTGTGACCCCATCCAGAACTGGAGGTTGCAACCCAACTCCTGGTTTCGGGGCTGCTACTGTGAGCACCTCCATTTTGTCCAGATTTAATCTCAATCTGTTTTTCCTCATCCAGCCCATTACTGCTTTAAGACAGTCATTAAGAGGAGAGACGCCATCAGAACTCGAGGCTGATGATCGGGACTAGGAGAAATAGATCTGGGTGTCATCAGCATACTGATGACACCCAGCCCCATAACTCTGAATAATCTCACCCAGCAGCTTCATATAGATGTTAAACAGCATCAAGGACAGGATGGCGCCTTGCGAAATGCTGCAAGTAAGCTCCTTTCTGCTGGAGCAGCTGTCCCCGAGCAGCACCCTCTGGGACCTGCCCGAGAGAAAGGACCAGGACCCCTAGAGCACAGTGCCTCTGATTCCTAACCCATTCAGGTTATCCAAGAGGATGCTATGATCTATCGTATTGAAAGCCGCTGAGAGGTCTAAAAGCACCAACAGGGTCACACTACCCCTGTCAATGCTTAGACGCAGGTCGTTGGTCAAGGCAACCATGGCAGTCTCAACTCCAAATCCCGTCCTAAAGCCAGTTTGAAATGGGTCTAGATAATTGGTTTCACCCAAGACCATTTGGAGTTGAAGTGCAACTGCCCTCTTGATCACTTTGCTCAAGAATGGTAACATAGAAACCAGCCTATAGTTGTTCATGTCCAGGGGGTCAGGGAAGGTTTTTTCAGGAGTAGCTTAACCGCCGTTTCCTTTAAACAGGATGGAACACGCCCTTCTCTGAGGGATGCATTGATGATGTCCTTAAGGAACACCATCAAGGCATCCCCCCCTGCATGGCCAGCTATGAAGGGCAAGGATCGACAGGGCAGGTCGTCTTCCTCACCCTACCAAGTAGCTTGTCCACATCCTCGGTACTCACGGATTGAAATTGATCCAGTAAACTTACATCAATGGAGTTGCTGGACACCTCGTCAATTGTTTCTGTCAAAATACTCGCATCTAAGTCGGCTCTTATCCGAGAGGTTTTATCTGCAAAGAAGTTATTAAACGTGTCACAGCAGGCCATTGTTGGGTTAAGCAATGGGTTCTGCACAGGTGTAACCTGCGCCGTCTCCCTTACCACCCTAAACAGCTCTGCTGGATGGGACGCTGCAGACTCAATACATGCAGAGGAGAAGGATCTCTGTGCTGCATTTATTGCCTCTCGATAGGACCAAAGAAACTTCCTATGACAAGTCTTGTCGGATAAGAGTCGAGTTTTCTGCCAGTAGCGCTCTAGTCGTTGTCCAACCCACTTCATTCTCCTAAGCTCTGATGTATACCATGGCTTACGATTTGGAGTGGGTTGGAAAGGACGCTTGGGAGCGATTGTGTCAATAGCCTTTGTAAGGTCAGTGTTCCAGGTATTAACCAAAATTTTGACAGGATCACCGGCATTACCAACCATTAAACCCTCCAAGGCTTTCTGGAATCCTATTGGTTCCATTAGCCTTCGGGGGCAGACCATTCTAATGGGTCCACCACCCCCAGTGGGGTGGGAAGAGACTCTTAGTTCAGTCTTGACCAGGAAATGATCTGTCCATGACAATGTGGTGGTTTTAATAACTTCTGCCCACGGATATTCCTGTTCCGTAATGAAGACCGCATCGAGGGTATGACCCGCACAATGTGTGGGCCCAACGACTATTTGGGATAGGCCCATATTTGTCATGGTTTCCATGAACTCCCGAGCAGCACCAGTCAGATTTGTCAAACTGGTCTCAAGTGGAATGTTGAAATCACCCAAAACAAAAAGTCTGGGCGACTCCAACAGCAACTCTGAGACAAACTGTGTCAGCTCGGTTAGGGAGTCTGCTAGACAACGGGATGGTCGGTATACTAGCAGAATCCCCAAACTATCCATGGTCCTTGGGCTAAGGTACATACATTCGAAGTGGACTGTGTTCCGAACAGATATCCTGGTCAAAGTCAGATTGTCCTTATAAACTAGAGCCACTCCACACACACCCTACCCACTGCCCCTTACCTGCTCACTGACAGAATACCAGGCTGGGAGGGCCTGCATCCACGTGACAGTGCTATCCTCTCCCAGCCAGGTTTCTGTGAAGCAAGCCAGGTCAGCATCCTCATCCAAAAGAAGATCGTAAATAATGTACGTATTATTCTTAACCGACTTGGCATTGCAAAGGAACAAAGTAAGGTTCTGTGGAATGGTTGGTACGCTCTCCAATTGTCAGTTATTTAACTTTTTTTTATCAGGAAGGAAGGGGAATGGTGCTGGCGGACAGACTGCTTCAAGCACTGGACGAAGCTGGGTGGCTTGGAATACTGTGCAGCTTGAACTGGAAGTGTAATGGGTGTCACTTCCTGCTCCAACTCAGACAACAAAGTGTCTTGATCTGGTGCAGAAAAGGGACTGAAATGTATTTTTAAAAATAATAATAATAAAAAAATACTAGGAAGGCCCTGAAAGGAATTGCCACTGATTGAACCATGATTCAAAAAAGTTTTCTTGTCCCTGTTTCAAATGGGCAGAGGTGGTGCAAGTCATGATGGGTGCTCCAAGATCCTCATGTGCCAGTGTATCCTCCATCCGTCCCTGATTTGTCAGGGACAGTCCCAATTAATTCTCTTCCATCCCACCTTTTCAACTGCTTCTAAAATGTCCCAGTTCCTCTCACCTCTTCCCACTTCCCCCTTTTGTGCTCACCTTAACTTCAGTTACCGTAAACTGAATTCAAAGTGCAAAAGTAGCTTGTAGTCAATTCACTCAGTGAGAGGAGAGGAAAGGGAGAGGAGAGAAAGGGACCCTTCCCAGGAAGCACTGGCCAAAGCAAAATGCTGTGGCCTCTCCTAGCTTGTGTGTTTGTCTTTGTTAATACCTCTTGCCATCTTAACCTCACTCTGATGATGCTTGGCAACGCATGTGTTGGGGTGTATGAGGATAAAAGTTAGAAATTTATTAAAGATTCCAGGGAACAAGCCCTTTAGAAATATTTTCTTCAGAAAAATTTCTTTTAAAGCAAGCAGAGTTAGCCTAGAGAAGATTGACCAAGCTCAATTTGCATTTGTATATGTTCTGACTCACCCAGTCATTAAAGTCAAGCAGACAAATTAAGGACAATAAAGACGTTTGCTTAAAACTGCATATCAAAATGTTTACTGAAGATATAGCCATCTTAATCTACATATTCAAAACAAATCTAGGTCCTTAACTAATTAAGAAGATTACAGTTCAGGGTAGTAAACTCACCCAATCTTGGGAGGTTCAGGTTAAGCTAATCAAATCAGAAGTTTCTAAGCATTACAGCAGTAACATCCATATTTCCTCAGAAAAAGAGGTGATTGTAGGTAAGTGAGAGCTCATCTCTCTTCTTTGTGAATGTAGGTCAGATGCATGGTAGGAAGGAAGGAAAAAAGGGAATGAAGGTACCTCGTGTTGAGACAGCACCCCCCAAGAGGGAACAAAGAATCATAAAACTTTTAAATTAGGAGGCCATGTGACGAATGACTCAATGTTCACCCCATAGCTCCAAAGGGCTAAAATAGCTTGAGATGAGAAGGGGGGTAGGAACTTAAGCATGCAAGGAATTTCCTAAACTTACTAAGCAGAAGTGCAAGAAGAACGTTATCTCTGAAATGTTGTGTAAGCCCCTATGACTTGGGCCTGAATCCTTTTTTAACCCAAACTAGAGTAAACACTTTGAATCAATTAGATTTTCCTATGTGTTGCCTTACCAATGAACAGTTGATAAGTATACTGTAGCTGAGACTAAACAATAGTATTCAGGCCTTGCTCAGTATATCCCAGAATCCTTAATGGGAAACAACTGCCTGCCAGAAACCTAGGACGTCTGCAGCTGCTGCCTCTACCTGTTCCTAGATGAGAGTTGTTTTTTTGCAGATAGGGGGAGGTCTGTAAAGCAGAGGGAAGTGGCAAAGGAGGGATCTGAGCATAGTTTATTTCACATTTGTTTAGAAATAAATATATACTGCATTTTAAAAATACTTCCCAGTAATTGAAGCTCTCTGGTTCTGGCAATAAGGTTAAAAGAAAATAATACATAAATAAAGTAGAATGCAATGAGAAATCCTTCTTTTTAATTCCAGTAGATTTTTGGCAATTGTTGCTGAGGAAGAGGTTCATACCGTCCAACTCTTCCTGATAGGGCAAGGACAGCCACAGTTAATCCTCTGCTGTCTCATGTCTTCAGCTGCTTTTAAAATGTCCCAGTTTCTTACGATTCAAAAGATGTTAAAAGGAACCATCGAATTTAGACCAGAACTATTTCTATTAAATATGTTGGCTACGGAAAATAGTATTGGTAGAGAAAATAAGGTTTTACTTTGTTATTTGATTACAGCAGCAAGAATAGTTTATGCCAAGTCCTGGAAACAAAGGAAGATACCAGCTATAAAAGAATGGATAAGAAAACTACAAGAATTAAGGGAATCAGATAAATTAATGAATATGTTAAAAGAAAATCCTATACAGATACACCTAGATATTTGGCAACCATTTATGGAATTTATTAATAATTAAATTGGAGACTAAATATAAAATGTTTTGTTACTTAAAGTATTTCTCTTTCTCTAAAATGAAGACCGTTGTATAATATATATGATTAAGTGGTAGAGGTGAGATATTATATTTTTTAGAAGCAGTCAGCGGAAAGCAGAAAGTTGGGTGTGTGTGACTGTATATTGTATATCTGTTCTTGTCTTTTCCCCCTTTTTCCTATATATGAAATTAGAAAATTAAAATAAAGATTTTTTTTTAAAAAATGTCCCAGTTTCTTGCTCCTCCTCGTCCCACTTTTCCCTATGTCCTCAGCTTATCATAATTGCTGCAAACTCAGTTGAAAGTAAAGAGTAGTTTGCACTCAGTTAACTCAGTGGGGGAGATGGAAGGAGGGGACAGAACTTTGCTCCTCCCTGTTGGCTGAGGCAAAAGCAAATTGCTGCATCATCTCCTAACTTGTGTATTGTTCCTCATTTATCACTGTTGCCATCTTGACCGCATTCTGATGTTGCTTGGCCACACACATCCTGGTTTCTGTTTTTTGAAATATTAGAAGGTATTTTTTTTTAAATGAGGGTATTGCAATTGCTTTAATGCTGTGCTTTTAATTGCTTTTAACACTAGTGTTTTCCCAGAACATTGGTAATCCAGTACAACTAATTCAGTGGGAAAGATCATGGATGACAAGGATGAAATAGACAACCTCCCAAGATATTAGAGAAAATACTTATAAGATGTTTTTCAGGTGGCATCTTTCCCTGCACAAGTTAGACAAAATGTAGAAGGGAACAAAGAACAGTTGTTGGAAATGTGACCAGGCACATTCTATCACTTTTAGTGGACTTGTCATACCAGAAAGTATTAGACAAAAATACATAAGGTGATAATAGATATATTAAAAATCAAATTTGCATTTAAACCTGAAGCCTTCCTATTGGGTATGATAGACACAGATCTAGACAAGACACATGGCAAGATCATTTTTTACATGCTTTCTGCTGCCAGAAAATTGCATGCTAAACTATGGTAAAATAAAGAAACTCCACTGATAGATGACTGGCTGTTAAGAATATATGAAATGGCTGAAATGGATAAGCTTACATATATGATGAAAGGAAGATCTACAGTAAAATTTCAAAAAGACTGGGAGCAGATAACATACTTGGAAGGAAGATGGGGAGAATTGGCTGTACTTGGTTTCAGATACTAGGAGAAGAAGAATTAAGTAAAGTGACATAAAACTAATGAAAGCCCTCCTCTCTTTTTTATAAACTTACACAAAAAAGCACCGTTTTAAATACTATTAGCTAAAGACAGTTAAAATGTTGCATATAAACACAGAAGAAATATATCCATAAAAGGGAAATTAATATTGGTGACTGAAGGTTTATAAGAGGGCATTAGGACTAATCAAACCAATTATTTGTAGAAAAATCAATGTAAGCTACAACGTTAAGATAAGGCTATGTATCTTTCAGAGAGTAAAGACAGGAAATGTTAGGGAGGAAGTCAATGAATGAGTGGTAAAGAAGGGGTGATTGATAGTTTAAGAGGGTAAAGTATGTGAGAGGCTCTGTGTAAGTATTGAAGAGGGTGTGATGAAGAGAAAGAAGAATATGGTAAGGAAGTTGAAAGAAAAAGATTGAGATAAAATGTGTACGATTTAGAAGAGGCTAGATTGGTAAGACAGAATTTTATTTTTGTTTATGTATATATAGTTTGATATTTAGAACTAGTATATATACTTCTGTTTATGTGCTTATGTAAGTGTGAAGATGTTTTTTGATAAAAATATATAAAAACAAAACAAAAAACACTAGTGTTTTATAATTTCTTTCATTGTTAAGATTTTTTTTTTTTGCATTAACTCATTTTAGATACTCTTGTGAGCCACCTTTAGTGCCAGTTTTGGGGAGACAGGTGAGGTGTAATCAGATAAACTAATACACACTGTGTAAAATCTAAAACGAAACAGCCAGAGAATAAAAACCAAGGTAAAACCAAGAGCAGAAAACTGAAGCTGTGCAATCTTCCACACCAAAGCTACCTATTAATTTTGTATGTTCACCAGAATCTCATTTCTTGCCTAGATCCCTAGGCAAATCAGGTTGAATTGATCCAACTCACAACCCCAATGATGCACTGAAGCGGAAAGAGATAATGCTAATGAGTAAATTGGGGAGATGACTTGAATTCCAAGGGATGAAATAGAGTGTTACATCCCATGTTGTGCAAGTGGATTTCTGCTTGTGCAATGGAACTCTTCTCCTCCTCATACATCCCCATGGCCATCCCAAATCTGCTCCAGTGTAGAGTGGAAACCACCAACACAGTTTTCCATTACTACAGGGATAGGCTTGATAAAAAATTTAGATGGCTTTCAACAGAAAAGTTGAATATTGTTGCTTTGAATATGGCAAATAATCCTTGATTGTAGGTCTACAGTCAGAGATGCAGTCATTACAGTGTTCCTGCATCAAAACAGGGAATTGAAGCAGGTGACATCTAAGGTGTTCTTCAGTTCCAAAACACAGTTCCAAAACAAAATTCTGTGACAATGGACATTATCAGATGTGGCAAAAATTGTGGGATTATGACATCAAGGTAGTGCGAATGGGCCCTGCTGTCACACAATGTTGTCATCTTCATGTTATTACTCCGTGCTCCAGCTGCAAAAAAGGCGTTCTTTCTCATTCATGGGACAAGCTGTCAACCGATCGTCAATAGCGCTCTTTTTGTGCTATTGACTGTGTGCGAAACCATGTCCCATTGTAATCACAAGATTACAGCATGAATAGGTGGTCCTCAGCAAGAAAAATTCTGGGTGAGAACATTAAAACGAAGCACAGGGTGCTCTTTTAATGAACTCTCCCCTTTTGTTTGCATGTTTTTAGGTTTGTTTCATGCTTGTGTGTTCATTTACTTTGTTAATTAAAAGCTTTGGGAGTTTTAAGCATGTGCACGTCTTCTCATGAGAACTGCTGAAATCTTGCCCATGCCAAATCACAGAAGTAAACTCCCATTCTTGAAGCGCTAGTGGTCATTGTATGATAAATCCATGCCATTTTTTCACATGATTACAGTTGCATGTGATAATAAGTGTAATAATAATAATAATAATAATAATAAATAAAATTTATTTATACCTCGCCCCTCTGTTAAAACAATCGTGTTTTATAATGCCACGATGTTTCCACTATCTTCATTTGTGGAATAACAGCGTGTTTAGACACTAGTCTGATAATGTCCCATGACATAGCAGCTGGTGGCTCCCATGTCAGTATGTTGGGGACTCCTCTCGGGGTTTTAGTCTGAACTGTACAGGACCTATCTAAGACACTGAACCTATTTGAGGGATGGAGTACAGCATCTCGGATTGCTCTTAAAAAATACAGCATGTTCATTAATACATGGAAGCCACCAAACACTACTGCTATGCCATGTATTAAACTGTGTAGAAATACCATTCCTATTAGATTAAGTAGAATCACAGTCACGTTTGGCTTTCTATGTATTCAGGCTGGGATAATTGAGGTCAGAGTAATATGGAAGCTGTACAGCTTAGGTTCATTTTGAGAGATGATCAAAGTGATGTGTTTTCTACCTTTCTGAGCCAAGCTGCCTGGGGATATTATGGCATCACCTTCCTTCCAATCTTTCAAGAAAAGGCTGGACAGATATCTGTCAGGGTTGCTTTTCATATAAGAGCAGCCTGCCTTCATGTAGAAAATTAGATCAGACGCCCTACAGGTCCCCTCCCAACTATGATTATATAAACTATGCAAACAATTCTGTAAGTGGTGGATGCTGTTACCACCTACTAAGTTGAAAAAGTAGAAAACCATTTTGACAGTTTGATCAAGGGAGAAACACCACTGGGAGTGGATGCAAGGGTAGATGTTTATCTGAAGTTTGCATCTGTGTTTGTTTGAATTTGCACCTTTGCAACTTTCTGACTCAGAGTGTAGAATCGTAGAGGTGGAAGATTTTCTTGTGCAGCCTTTGACACAGAAATATTGTTTTCTGTGGCTATCAAGCAGTTTCCTGCATAGAAGATATTGTTTTCAGTGCAAATCAACCATGTGTGAATTTTGCACAGAATAACCCTTAAATTGCATCATCTTCTGTGCAGGAAACAGCTTTTTCTGAGCAGAAAAATATTTCTGTGTAGAAATACTATTTTCTGTTCAAAAAATGATAGTTCCTGATCAGAGAATGCTGTTTTCTGCACAAAGCAATCACCTGTGAATTTTGCACAGAATGTGTCCCAAGCTGCAAATATTCTTGTCAGTACAGGATTCTTGCCACTCAAAAACCATGATTTTCAACCATTTTAAGCATATTTTAGAATATTATTTCTATCCCTATACAACAAATGCTTATTCTGGTCAAGATACTTGCTGTTCAAAACTAATCTCTTTTTCAGACAAACCATCTAGTGATAATACTTTTTAAAAGTCCATTTAGATGTCAGCCTCCTTATTTCATTCTTGGGTGGAAGGATAACAAATTTGTAGAAGTTTTGTCCTGCTGGGTGAGATTAGAAGTGGTTTTCTGGTGGGTTCTATTTTGGAGTTTGTTTGTTTTGCATTTGATATTTTGGATTTATAAGGAGATTTTGTGAGGTTTTTGCACAAATTTTTGATGTTTTTGCAATCATTTTTGTGCAAAACATAGGGCTTTACAAACTTTTTGAACAAAATGTAAAGCTTTTACAAAACCCCCAATATTTTTGGCACCCCCCTCCATCTGATTATTGCCACTGTCAAAAAATGCTGGTCTATTTACCTTCAGAGGCAAACCCCACCTCTCCCACAAACTAACCAAAAAACTCAAAATGATTGACAGATCTTTGAATAGAAGTTGCACAGCCATCTCTCAGGTGTGCTTCAGCTGCATATTCCTGCAATAGCAAGGGGTTGGACTAGATGACCCTTGGGGTGCCTTCCACCTCCATGACTCTGTGACAACAAGTCAGGGCACCCTCACTCCTCATTGAGAACAAGAAATAGTAACTATTCTTTATGACCTTAGCAAAAATACTGGTACCATTAGATTTTGTGTAAAAAATGGTTGGCTCATTTTGCAATAAATAAATCAGTGCGGAGAGTGTGAACACTCTCAGTGAGAATGTGCAATAGCTATCCCCATCTTGCTTGTGTGTGAAAACAAAACAAAAAAATTACTCATTACTTTGCAGGGTTTTATTTAAAATACAATTAAAAATTAAGGTATGATAAGAGAATGGCATAAAACTTGAGAAAGTCCTGTTACAGGGTCTCTAAAATGCTTTTAAAAACTTTAAAATGTAATTACAAAGGGTGTAGAGGATGTTACTCCTTCTCCAAAAAAAGTGGTTTTGTGCTTTCTGGATACATTGCTATTGAAATGTAAGTTCGTTGTGCACTCATTGCCAGAAAGTTAATTCAATAATTAGCATCAGTGTGCTTGCAGAAAGCGCGGGATGAGTCCTTCCTGAATCTTCACATGCGAAGAAAAGTCAGAGAGGGAGAATTCAATAATTACTTGTCATAAGTTATGTTCCTGCTCTGGAACTTGCTGATGCTTCCTTCCTTATCTTTCCACTGCTTTTCAAGCACATTCCTAATAGCATTTTCTTCCAAAACTATCTAAGTATTGCATCATCTGTGTTGGTGGCTTGATACTGTTCCTTCCGCATCTTAGTAGGTACAGTATTTTCTTTGTTGTTATCACCAGTCCAGTTGCCAAGTGGTTTGCACTGGCTGTCACTGGATTCAGTAGAAATTCCAATCAGCCTGCACAGAGCTGAGATTTTCCACACCCATCATCCATCATAGTCCTTAAACGCTGCTCTGGAGCATACAAAAAGCAGTAGTTTCCACAGCAGGAACAGACAAATAGAAGCAGAGAGACAACTAATTTTTTTAAAGCCTAGTTAGATTGGATCCAAGGTTCCAATCTGTGGTCACCAGCATTTTCTGATCTAAAAGATAGTTTCTTACAATTGTGTTATTGTCATTGTGTGCTATCAAGTCATTTCCAGCTTACAGTAACTTTAATGTGAACCTATCAATAGTGTCTTGATCAAGGGAAGTAATAGTGCACTCTATTCTGCTTTGGTCAGACTTCACCTGGAACACTGTGTCCAGTTCAAGAAGGATATTGATTAGCTGGAATGTGTCCAGAGGAGGGCAACCAAAATGGTGGGAGGTCTGGAAGCCAGGTCCTATGAGGAGCAGCTTAGGGAGCTGGGTATGTTTAGCCTGGAGAAGAGATGGTTAAGAGGTGACATGATAGCCATGTTTAAATATTTGAAAGGATGGCATACTGAAGAAGGGGGAAGCATCTTTTCTGCTGCTTTCTGATAACATACTCTATGCGGACATACATTGAAGAATACTCACAAAGTCTCAGAAATTGATACAAAACAAGGATGGCAAGAAAATGCTTGTAGGAGTTGGAGAAACTCAACAAAACTGAGGTTGAGATATTTTCGTGTTAGTCCAGGAATTACAGACCAAAAGGCTGAAATCCTAAAGTCATACATCCCTGTGCCTTAACTGTGGCTAGCTCCTAGTGCTCTATTTAGACTAGCAGGGATATGAAAATATTCAAATATTCCCTTTTCTCTTTATCTTCCTCTGTAAATCCAAACAGAAGAATGTTGTATGTGCTTCTAATAGATTTTGTAACAACTGGGACAAACTCTGGCTTTTCTTCGCAAACGAAGATTCGGGAAGGACTCATCCTGCACTTTCTGCAAGCGCGCTGATGACTAAAAAGGCCAATCCGAGATAAAAAAGTTTGGTTGCAAAAAGCACAGCAGAAGGTCTCCTTGGGTGATGTTTTTGGGTTGTGATTCTTTCTGCATTGTCGTTTCTCTTCAAGACTTGTTGGTGTGAGTTCTCAAATAAGGCTGCAGCATTGTGGATAGTGTGTCTCCATGCCTCCCGATGTGAGGCCAGGGCGGACCACTGTTGGTGATCAATTTGGCTGAGCCTGATATGTTGTTTCAGGGAGTCTTTGTATCGCTTTTTTGGAGCGCCCCTCTTACGCTGACCCATGGCAAGTTCACCGTAGAGTACTATTTTTGGGAGGCGATGGTCCTCCATCTTCAAAACGTGCCCTGACCAGCGCAGCTGCATTCTCAATATCATGGCCTCAATGCTGGTGATCCCTGCTTGCTCAAGGACAGCAACATTCGTCACTTAGTCAGTCCAGTGTATATTTAGGATTGTGCGTATACAGCACTGATGAAAGTGTTTGAGGAGTCGTAGGTGGTGGCGATAGGTGACCCATGTTTCAGATCCATAAAGGAGAATAGACAGTACAATGGCTCTGTACACACTGATTTTTGTGCTTTGCCTCAGGTGTTTATTACTCCAGACTCTTTTGTGAAGTTTACCAAATGCACTATATGCCCTTGCTAATCTGTGGTCGATCTCTTTGTCAATCTTGGCATCTGAGGAGATGATGCTTCCCAGGTAGGTGAACTGCTGAACGGACTTGAGCACAGATTTAACAACGGCAATATGGGGATGGTGGTGTTCGTCCTGTGGTGCAAGCTGGTAAAGAACTTCCGTTTTCTTCAGGTTGACTTCTAGCCCAAACAGCTCTGCAGCTGTTGCAAAGCAGGATGTTAGGCGCTGCAGAGCTGCTTCTGTGTGGGCAACAAGGGCAGCAGCATCGGCGAAGAGCAGCTCACGGACTAGATAGTTTAGAGTCTTAGTGTGAGCCCTCAGACGGCTTAAGTTAAACAAGCTACCATCAGTAAGGTAACGTATATAGATGCCGTCGTCTTCTTCAAGCTCTGCCATAGCCCTTTGGAGCATCGTGCTAAAGAAGATTGTAAATAAAGTTGGTGCAAGAACACAACCTTGCTTCACTCCATTAGTTATTAGAAAGGGCTCTGAAAGCGCATCGCCATATCTGACTTGACCACGCTGTCCCTCGTGTAGCAAGATAATCATTTTAAGGAATTTGGGGGGACATCCTAATCTTTCCAGGATCTGCCACAGACCTTTTCTACTTACAGTGTCGAAGGCTTTGGTGAGGTCGACAAATGTTACATAGAGACCCTTGTTCTGCTCCCTACATTTTTCTTGCAGTTGCCTAAGGGCAAATACCATGTCTGTAGTACTCCTATTGGCTCTGAAGCCACATTGGCTTTCAGGGAGAAGTTCTTCTGCAATAGCAGGAACTAATCTGTTCAGGAGTATCCTTGCAAGGATTTTTCCAGCAATAGAGAGCAGTGTTATGCCTCGATAGTTTGAGCAGTCGGATTTTGCTCCTTTTTTCTTGTATAGGGTGATGATGACTGCATCTCGGAGGTCTGATGGCAGTTCCCCTTTTTCCCAGCAATTCACAAGGAATTCGTGGAATTTTTTGTGGAGTGCATGACCTCCGTGTTTCCAAACTTCAGGTGGGATTCCATCAATCCCAGCTGCCTTGCCGTTTTTCATCTGCTGTATGGCCTTAAGGGTCTCTTCCAAAGAGGGAGCTATGTCCAATTCATTTTTCATTGGTTTTTGTATCATATGTTGGATAGCTGAGGCTTGGACTACTCGGTTGGTGCAAAAGAGACATTGAAAATGTTCAGCCCAACGATTCAGGATGGAGGCTTTATCAGTAATTAATGTTTGACCATCTGTACTGTATAAGGAGCTTTGGACCTGATAAGTAGGTCCAAACACTGCTTTAAGAGCTTCATAAAATCCTCTATGATCACCCAGATCTGCACAGCATTGTGTCTTTTCTGCTATATTGATCCACCACTTGTTCTGCATGTCTCGGAGTTTTTGTTGTAGATTGCTACATGTGAGGCGGAAGGCTGCTTTTCTTACATGACAGGTTGGCTGGGTGAGATATGCCTGGTGAGCAGCTCTCTTCCTTGCCAAGAGCTCCTGGATCTCTTGGTTGTTTTCATCAAACCAGTCTTGATTTTTCTTGTGGGAGAACCCTAGGGATTCTTCTGCAGACTGGAGGATACTGTTTTTGATATGTTGCCAAAGAACTGTAGGAGAAGGATCTGTAGGATGGTCTTCAGGTTTCATTTGTAAGTTTGCCTGGAAGTTGTCTCTCATGGTAGCTTGTTGAAGATTGTTGACTTTGAGTCTCTTCTTTAAGATGCCACCTCTCTTAGGTTTGAACTTAAGATGAAGATTTAGTTTACATCTGACGAGGCGATGATCTGTTTGGCATTCTGCACTGGGCATCACTCGGGTATGACGGACATCACGAATGTCTCTCTGACGGAGTAGAACATAGTCAATGAGGTGCCAATGTTTGGATCGGGATGCATCCAGGTTGTCTTCAAGCTATCTTTCTGCTGAAAGATTGTGTTTGTAATAGTCAGCTGTTGTTCTGCACAGAACTCTAGCAGGAGGCATCCGTTATCATTGCAATTTCCAACACCATGCTTGCCTAAGACACCTTTCCAGGTTTCGGAGTTCTTTCCTACTCTGGCATTGAAGTCACCAAGTATAATAATTGTATCTTCTACAGGGACTTTTTGTATGTGTTGGCGTAGGTCTGTGTAGAATTTGTCTTTCTCTACAGGGTCGGCTTGCATAGTTGGGGCATATATACTAAAGAGAACAACTTGTGGGAGGCGTAAGGAAATAATGCGATCAGAGTGTCCTGTTGGCAAGGTTTCAAGTTTGGAGGCAATGGAGTTTTTAATCATAAAGCCTACTCCTGACAGATGTTTTTCGGTTTTGGGTTTGCCAGACCAGTAAAGTGTGTAGCCGGCGCCATGTTCTTTAAGGCTGCCTTCCTCATGGAAGCGAACTTCACTAAGAGCAGCGATGTCAATATTAAGCCGTGATAGTTCATGGGCTATTAGGGCAGAACGACGCTCAGGCCGTCCACTATCTTCAGAGTCTTGCATGGTTCTGATGTTCCAGCATGCAAGTGTCAGTTTATTTACACCTTTGGAGGCCGGTGTGTGCCTTTGTTTCTTTGTCTTGGTTTGACCGCATCAGAAGATTCCCGTTGGCCGCGGCTAGCCAACCAGGTAGTTGGGGATGAGCTTTCGTTAGGCCACCTTTTCTAGGCCCCTCTCCATATGGAGCAAGCAGTGCTCTCCTTAAAAAAGGCTGCTTGGTCATTCAGGATGCTGCCGAACAAGATTGTCATCTCCCGGGTCAGCCTCGAGCGACCAATGTCCTGAACCGCCTGCATGCAGGGTTGGGGCTGCGGCTTCCAGTGCATCTTTACACCTGCCGGTTTTGTCCCTCGCCAGTCGCTACAGGGCTTTTTTGGAACTGGATTTGTCCTTCGAGCCTGTGCAATGGATTTTTCTGGTAGAGCGCAGCGTGCACAGAACTGGCCTCACCCTTTAAACCAGAGATTCATCTGCCGTGGCCTTGCAAGCATGGATGTGGCAGCGAGGTCCTCGGGCCGTAGGTTTGATTAGAGTTTCCTTCTCTTAGATGGTTGACCTTACAGGGTTGGACGAACACCATCTGCCCGGGTTTGGGATTAGAGTTTTCCTTCTCCTAGGACGGTTGCCACAAGGCTAGAGAGCCCACCCTGCCCTTTGACGCTCTTTGTCAGACCCTTCGGTTTTGACCTGTCTGGCATGGGAGACCCTACCAGTGGCTATTATGCCACCGCCAGCATAGCTCAAAACATCATTAGGGTACGCAAGCCTCTCTCCCACGACAAGGGGGCGTCAATGGAGAGGAGAGGCTGGGACAAACACATTTGTACCAAACCTGTCACTTTTCATTCATATATAAAGTTGGCCCTTCCCATTTGCGGGTTTAACTTCTGCAGATTTGATTATTTGCGGATTATTTGCTGTTGCCTCCACTGCTGCCCCCGCTGCCATTTTTTATAGGGACTGAAAGCTTTGCAAGTGTGAGAAAGACTGTGAATGTGTGGTGAGGCTTGTATGTCCCTAATAAAAACGGCATAGGGCAGCAGCAGAGGCAGCAGCAAGCCCCACCTGTCGCCCGCTTCTGCCTTGAACCTCGACACCTTGAAAGCATCTGCAGTGAGTTAAATCCACAGATCATACTTTTGTGTGTGTGTTAAATATGGTTAGGTAGGCCTAGAGATATTTGCAGATTTTCACTTTCATGGGGGTCCTGTACCTCTAATCCCAGCAAATGGGTTGGGCCAGCTGTCTCTTTCTCACTGTGTATATATCTGTATACACAGACAGACAGACAAGAAAACTGAATGGCTCAGTAAAAATGGATTGAAGCCAGTATTGACGCCAATTGGTCTCCTTGGGAAGAGCGTTCCACAATTAAGGTGCAACAGTAAAAAAAAAAGGGTCCTCTCCCATGTCCCCTCAGGCAGGTCTCAGTCCTTGGGCAGCATGTACACATGTATGTATGTGTGAGTAGGCCAGTTGGCATCAACATTGGCTTCAATCTGGCACCAAATTACAATTTACCTTTTCTTTACCTAAAGGTCTTATCCAATACTTTTGTTTGTATGGTCTTACACTGTTTTAACTTGAGTTTCTAAATTATGCAGTAGTTTAATGTTCACAATATTTTTGTTTTGACATTTTTATTATCTTACATTTGACATCATTCCAAATGATTTTATGGTTAGCTACACTGAGAGTGTAAGAGATGGAGTGGGTAAGAAGTGCTGTTTGCAAATACATGCATATATACATTTCTCTCCCTGGCTTTTCTTCGCAAACGAAGATTCAGGAAGGACTCATCCCGCACTTTCTGCAAGCGCACTGATGACTAAAAAGGCCAATCTGAGATAAACAAGTCCAGTTGCAGAAAAGCACAGCAGAAGGTCTCCTTGGGTGATGTTTCCAGGTTGTGATTCATTCTGCGTTGTCATTTCTCTTCAAGACTTGTTTGGCGTGAGCTCCCTATGTGAGGCCAGAGCAGACCATTGTTGGTGATCAATTTGGCCGAGCCTGAGATGTTGTTTCAGGGAGTCCTTGTATTGCCTGTTTTGGAGCACCCCTCTTACACTGACCCATGGCGAGAAGGCTTTTAAACACAATGGATACCCCACCCCCAAAAGTGTAGCATTGTGGGGGGGAGGTGCTTTGATGGCTTCACATGATCAGAGGCCTTTAATTGGGTTATGGTGCCTCGTGCCATGACATAGGAGGTTTGGGGTGAAGAGGAGGCGATTTAAGCAGAGTCTGCCCCTTCTCTCCTCCTCTTTTGGTTCAATTCGACCTGCCCTCCTGCCTCTGTCACAGTCTGAATTTACTGGTCGCTTGTGGGCCAGATAGGAATGTTTTCCCCTTTTCCATTTTTTTTTTAACTACCACTCAGTGTTACAAGGGAATTGGAGAATTGGCCTTAGGGTGGTGTTGTAAATAAGCAGTCACCTGACAGGTTGTGAGGGAGATGGGGATTAGTTCGGTGTACACCTATTGCACCCCTTTTGGGTGAAGGATGGCTCTGTCAAACTACTCTTGCAGATCATGGGGAGCATGATCTGCAAGGGTAATTTGGAGCGGACTATCCTTGAGGCTGGCCTGAGGGTTGAACCCTCACCAGAGGTCATGTGACTTGAGGTGTCTCGTGGTGCAATATTGCCTTCCAGCAGATGGTGCCAGGGGGGTATCCCAATTGAAGGGAAACCCCCCAGGGCACATGTTTCCCCCAGGGAAGCTGGGAGGTAGGTCTGGATGAGACCATCGGCTCTAGATTTTCCCATATTATATCTCCCCCTAGTTTGTATATCCCAAGGAATAACGATTAAATAGGTGATAGAATAAATAAAGTGGCCCCTGTTTTAATCCAAGCTTTGTTTCTGGCCTCATTATTTCATGTGTTCATCAATGCCGAATTGTTACCTTTCTTGTGAATTGTACTGAAAAAAGTGTGTATGTGTTTGCCCTTGCATGACTAGTTCAGTTAATCTGTCAGAATTTATAGCCCTGTGGCATTTAATTATGTGCCCATGCAAATGATCTCCTTTCAATATGGAGCTGAACTGCCATTGGTTGGATTGAATATATGTCAACTGAGCTTGTTTTTGACATGTTCACCTTATGCTGTCTGATTGAGCTGAGGATGACAACTGGCTTTTGGTGCTGGTTGAAAGTGTAGAAAAAGCTGTTAGCTGCAATTGTGAAGGAATAGCAAAGCATTTTAAACGTGAGATCTACAGTTTTGTATGGAAGCTCCTAATAAGGTAAGATGATGCTTTGAAGTTGCAAATGAAGAGAATGCAAGAATACAAATATAACTTCGTGGAATCCAGTAGATAGAGTTATGCTTTAGGTTTATTTTAACTTTTATTTTATCTTTAGAAGACTGCTAAGCAAAGGAAACCCATAAGCTGTTGAGTTGATCGTTGCTGAGTTGATCGTTGCAAATGTGGGAAGGCACTGGCGGTGGGCAGTTATTCCTCAGATTCTCTTTCCCTTTGTGTATCTGTTCCAATGGCAGCTGCAAATAAGAACAAGCAGAATGTGAGAGCAAAAATGAATTATGTAGTGGTCAATGATCCAGTCTTATAACCACAGAGGAAGTGTACCAAGCATAGGAGCAGCACTCCATGGAGGTTTGCATCCACATCTCCAGAAAAGGTGTTCTTTGGACACACACAAAGGCAAAAGCTCAGATGCTAGCCAATTCAAATAGCCATCATTCCTGACAATCTTCAGATGGCATCCAGTTTTGGAAGAACGCCTTCTGCAAAAGCACAGAAGTAGCTTGAATTGTTTTCAGGTAATAGTTTAGGCCCTTATGGTTTGTAGAACTGGTGTGAGGTTGGTATAACTATAACCTGCCCTTGCATAAATTGATAAAGATGACTACAATAGGTCAGTTTGGACAAAAACCAAGGTGTCAGATGAATAAAATGCTAGATGAGAGTTAAGTGAAAATTTTTAGACAGTATCTTCTAGTTTTACTACTGAAATTGCTCCTAAAGTGACATGTGGTGTGAATATAATATATAAAATGTAACTGCCATTTTGAAAAAAAGCTTTGAGAGGTCATGATCTAGTCCATACTTACGAGTTGCTTTCACTGATTTAATTAGATATATTCTGTAGTAAATGTGAATTGGATCAAAGTGTTACTCTGTATGCTTGGGGGTCTTAATCACCCTCCAAATATCAATATTAATTTGGGGAATTAATTTATATTCATCTTGGTTATGCGAGAGTGGGCAACACAGCAAAATCTTTTGACCTATTTTTATCAGTACGAAAAAGGAGACGTTAAGCTAGATATTACAATAATTTGATCTTTATTTGAGAAAATAATAACAGCATTCACACCACACATTCAGGCTTCAAGCATTCACTCAATACTAGCGAATAAAGTAGGAAATATTGGGATAGAGGGATAGAGAAGGGAGTTGTTTGTGGAAGATACGACACCTGGCCTGTAGAACAAAAGTTCCTGTAGCAGCGGAGTCTCAGAGTGAGCTCTGAGGGTCAGTCAGCAAACCGGCAGCATGGATGTAGGAGGAGGAGCTGAAGACAAATGGGATTTAGAGTAGAAGACAATGTTTCTTGGAGTTGCTCAAGGTGAGACAAAGGTACTCCAGATATGTTAATGGCATCTTAATGTGCAGATACTTTGCAATTGAATGCAGGAAGCAATTTCCTTTGTTTGAAGTAAGGACAAAAGTATGGGGATTGTTTACAGATGGGTATCTCAGCCTTGGCAGATAGTATTAGCCAGGTGTTCAGACCTTCAGTTGCCTTGTAAATTAACATTTCTTTGGAATTTGGGCAGCCCTTCCTTAAGTGCATACCTGCCTGAGTCTGAACGCTAGTCTTTGGAATTTCTTGTAATTTCCCAGCTTTAATGGCCACAATGCATGGACGGCCACATTTGACCTAATTATGAAATATTGCCAATTGATTATGGATATGGGGCAGGGGGTGTCAGGGCAGGTAACCAAAGTGTTTAGGGACATATTTCACAAAATTAAAGAAATTCAAGTGTGGCATAGTAGTTTGAGCGTGGGACTACAACTCTGGAAAACAGAGTGAAACTGGAAGTGATGTGACATCATCTCCAGACAAACTTGGCTTGCCTTGGGGACAAAAATGACCCCTGTCTCTTCACAGTTTCTCACTTTAGTTTTAGGTCTTTGAAGGAGCTACTCAAAGTGTTGAAAATGGGTTCAGCCTCTTGGATCCTTTCTTAAATGGTTGGTGCAAAACTCAGAGCAGATCCACTGGCCCACTGATATGAAAGCCAGCATCCATCCCTGCCCATAAGTGAACTTTGCCACTAGTGTGGAATTTGCTTACTGTTTGGAATCACATGTAGGTTAATGGCAAAAAGAAGCTGCAAATATTGGCTTTTGCCCTTGGCATATTGCTTCCCACCCACCCCTTTTGCTCCAGAATTGCTATTGTTTTAGGATTATTTTGTTTTATGAGCATGAATGGACTATATGGTAACAATTAAGGTTTATTCCAATCAAGGGATGGATTGGTCTCTTTTTTTCTAAAATTATCCCCCACCATATAAATATTTTATGAATTTTTCAGATCCTTGAGGCGGGGAGTGGGGCAGGCAATCTTTTTAACCTCACTCCCTCTCTGTCTGCCTATATTGTTCTTTCTTTGAATCTCCAAAGTGCAGGAATACTAAAGTGAATCAACAATAGACAGGGACACACATACACACCTTCCATATTGCATATTCTTTCTTTTCGAACACAAATGCTGATCTTACGTGGGTCTTGTCAGAGTCTTCTCAGAGTTCCTTCCCTCTTAATGTTTCTATCCTGTACCTTCTCTTGGAGCTGAGAAGCTGAAAACAAATCTCTTTGGGCACTTTTTTCTGTGCCACTTCAGAAATGAGGTGTTTGTACATAGACCTTGGAAAAGTTATTTTTGAGGGCCTAAATCCATTTTGGTCCTAACTAAAGTAGAACCACTGAATCAGTGAAACTACCATACCAGGTTCCCATGGATTAAATGGGTCTACTCCACTTGGGACTAACAGTTGGATTTAGGCTTCATGATATAGCTCCATAGCCTGGAATTTGGATTGCAGGACTTTGTGGAGTGAGATACCACAGCACTGTGGTAGAGAGGTCTCAAATGACCCTCCAAAGTCCAAAAGAAACAGTTGTTTGCCACAGGATTGAAGCAGCAGGAATGTGGTCCCTTAGCTATCTACAACCTACATAGGCCAGTACCTTTTAATGAAATCACTCATGGTACACATGGGGCAAAATATTCACCAGTGTGCACCTGATGTATTCTTCTGACAGTGACAGAAGTGGAGTTGTGCATACAGCAATGTTGCACAATGCCAATGCACAAATGCACCCAGCCATGGGTTGTGCTTTATGGGGATTGTGTAGTGTTGGTGTAGCATAACTCTACATATTTATGTTATGCTGAAGGGATGTTGTGGCCTTGCCATAGAGCCCTCATTTGCCCAGACTAGCTTGAGTGAGTTACTTTTGGGGAATTCTGGCTATTATAGTCCAATAAAAGCACTTCCCAATGCTCAGATTTTTCATGATGAAGAAAAATTAGTCTGCTTAATGGAAAGGTGGCTGCAGGACCATCTGCCCTGCTGTACTTGTTTTCTCAGTTCAGGGAAGGTAGAAGGTCTTGTTCTGGCTGCATCTTTTTGTGGGCAGGTATGGTGTTGTTGCCATGATGACAGCACTGAACCTCCCTCTTTGATGGGAGAGACCTAGGAGGGAAGGACTGTCTACCAGGTCTATCGAGAATCATTTAGAAGGCAGCTGGAAGATATTGGAGAGATCTCCTGACTCCTTTTCTAGGCTGTGACAGGCAGTAGGAGGAAGCAGGAGTAGGACAAGGGGCACAGTAGACTAAATCTAATCCTACCCAGAGCTGAAGCCATTACATTGAGGGTTTTAATAATACGCGAGTGAATTATTTGTGTTCTTACTTACCAATTTGCCACCACCTAACAGTACTTTTTAAAAAAACTATGCCCAAGGTGTGATAGAGCGATATTTCACCTTTAAATAAATAAATAAATAACCTCATTTTATTACCTTAGCATTTGCTCACTAAGGTGAAAATCCAACATGGCAGTTCCAGATGCTTGCCTTGTTAGCAAGGCCCTCCCCCATGCTCATCCAGCCAATCAGCTTTCAGCTTCTGCTCATATGGGAAAGTGAATCAATTTACGTTGCTTTTCCCAATGAACAGGAATGTTCATTTCCCCCACTGTTTTTTAAAAACTCAGGGGAAAGAGGCAAAAGCTTTTCCTGTGGAGTATATGGCATTTTGGGGGGGGGCTTCTTGTGGATATGGCAAAATGATGCGGAATCCCATTTAGACACATCATATTCTCCTCACATTCCATGAGAAGTATTTTTGCCGTTTAGATAATCTCAGAGATACGATTTCACCAGAACCATGGATTGTGCTCCTTTTAGGAGTAATGGGTACACTGTACAACCCACCATAGAGTGGAGTTCTTTGGTCAATGACAGTGTCAACTGGTGGCTTCCATATCCGTGCAGTGGTGAATCCACGCTGAGTTTTAACACAGTTTTTAAAAGAGTGATCCAGAGTATTGAAATGCATGCCCTGAACAGGCTCAGTATTTTGGACAGTTCCTTTAAAACTTGGGCTAGCACCCAAAGCAAATTTGCCACCTGAAAGACATGGAAGGCACCAGCCAACCTTGGTTGAGTGACTGTCAGCAATTCTACAACAGGTTAATAGGCTAAGCATGGCATTATAGAGCTTTCATTCACTGGCTTTCTCTCTTATTTCACCAACATAGCCATTCCGAGAGAAGAAAGCACTTAGGAAACGATTTCATTTGGCTTTTCAGATTACTTCTTTATTTACCTTGCCTTATGCTGTCCTCAAGTTAAGGTGGACCTTCTATTTCTGCTAACATCAGGGCAGATATATTTTGGTTGTCTAAAGAATGCATTTCGATACTGTACAAAACAAACCAATGTGGGTATCTCAATTTTGTTCAGCAAATTATTTTGTTGGCTACCTTGGTTTTCTGCTGTCTCTTGTGTAACCAGTGAGTTTGGATTTTTATTTTGTTTTTTTAGTTAATGGTTGTGGGAGGAAGAAAAAAGTGAGAGGAAGGAAAGATAGCTAAGGATCTAATATTGACTACTACAAAACTGAGCAGAGAATTACAACGTATGGTTTCTTCTTTTGCACTCCATTGTAATGCTAGGTGAGGTGGGGAGAATCAATACATTTTCCATTTTGTACTTAATATTTCATCCCTGAAATTTGACATTCAAATGAATGTCCTAACTAAATTAATTCTAAATTGGAATCAAATTTTGAATTCAGTTTTTCTTAGCCATTTAAAAAATGTTTTGTTAAAGGAATCCATAATTTACTGGAAGCTGTTGCAAGACAGTGTCAATTACTCTCAAATATTGACAATGAAGTGCCGATTGCTGCAAGTATCAGTGCTATCAGATTTTAACATCAATGTGATAGGTACTGCACCATTGGGAAGTATCCAATTATGGGTATCTGGTGGTGGAACAACAGATTCCAGTTGAACCAGGAGAGGGTGGGCTGTCCTCCACACGGCAGTCCCTGTGCACCCCTAGAACTCCCCCCCCCCGCAAAAGGTTTTCAGGTGGCACAGAGGGTTAAGCTGATTTTGGTCCCACTTTGGGAGAAAAGCAGGATATAAATAAAAAAAAAATAATAATACAGTCGGACCATCATATCCACAAGGGTTTTTTTCCCAGACTTACCACAGATGCTGGAAATCACAGATAACAAAAAACCCTATTAAAATAAAAGAGTTCCAGTAAAAACACACCATAGAGGACCTAGAAGATGCCTCTCTCGGCATTTTTCAATGTGACTCTATGGTATATGGCCCTATTTCATGTTCCATGGATAACTGGAACTGCAGATATTGGTTACATGGATTGGGTCCGACTGTAAGTAAGTAAAATTGCAGAAGGGAATGTAGGGAAGAACATTCTGTATATTGGAGTTAGTTCAGTGACAGCATTTTACAAGCAATTTTAAAATTTAACAAGCAATTGTATATTCAGTTTTAATCTGCAAGACTAAAGGAGGATGTCTTTCATTGCTGTAGCTGATAGACCATGAAATCCAGGCACTTGAACCTTGGCATGAATAATAGGGGAACCTATGGGTGTTCACCTCAGTTTAAGACAATTTAATTCATTTAAACATGTCAGCGTGTTTGTGATAGACTTTCCTTAACACTTCATAGTCTGAGAGTTTAAAAAATGAGGGAAGCAGTCCAAAGGAACAAAGTCATAGGTTTTCTCTTCTTCTGCTATGGGGTAGAGCCCTCTTTCAGGGATCTGTAGGAGTGCGTTGTGGCAGTGGGTGTGCCTGGAGTCCTCGTGGCAGTCTCTTCATGCAGGATAGGCATAGTTTGCAGACAGGTGAATGACATCCCTGAAAACTTCTGTGTGTCAAATTAAGGCCTATCCAAACCCAAGTGATACCAGGGTCCTGATTGTGATGCTGCCATCATAGAATCATAGAATCATAGAATTGCAGAGTTGGAAGAGACCACGAGGGCCATCCAGTCCAACCCCCCTGCCACGCAGGAAATCTTGATCAAAGCATCCCCGACAGATGGCCATCCAGCCTCTGTTTAAAGCATCCCCGACAGATGGCCATCCAGCCTCTGTTTAAAGACCTCCAAGGAAGGGGACCTCACCATGCTCCGAGGGAGTGTGTTCCACTGCCGAACAGCTCTTACTGTCAAAAAGTTCCTCCTCATGTTGAGGTGGAATCTCTGTTCCTGGAGCTTGCATCCATTGCTCCGTGTTCCAGTCTCTGGAGCAGCAGAAAACAAGCCTGCTCCATCCTCAACGTGACACACCTTCAAATACTTAAACATGGCTATCATATCGCCTCTTAACCGTCTTTTTTCCAGGCTAAACATACCCAGCTCCCTAAGTCTCTCCTCATAAGGCATCATTTCCAGACCTTTCACCATTTTAGTTGCCCTTCTCTGGACACGCTCCAATTTGTCAATATCCTTTTTGAATTGTGGTGCCCAGAACTGGACACAGTATTCTAAGTGAGGTCTGACCAAGGCAGAATAGAGTGGCACTATTACTTCCCTTGATCTAGACACTATACTTCTATTGATACAGCCCTAAATCGCATTGGCCTTTTTAGCTGCTGCATCACACTGTTGGCTCATGTTCAACTTGTGGTCTACTAGGACTCCTAGATCCCTTTCGCACATAGTCTCATTCAGCCAGGTCTCTCCCATCCTATATTTATGCATTTCATTTTTCTGCCCTAAATGCAGTACTTTACATTTCTCCGTATTGAATTTCATTTTGTTAGCTTTGTGACAACTCACAAATATGTGACAAATATGTGACAAATATGTGACAACTCACAACAACTAGGTGGTCAAGGGCAACTTAAAAGTGCCAGCCCCACTTTATCTCAGGGTTCACCCTGGCTGGCTCTTTACCCTCTGTTCCTCCCACCTCAAAACTTATGGTTCCCTTAGTTCCATCTTTGAACCAGGGTTATTACTTTTAATTAAATGTGTGGAGTGTGCTTTTGGTAGCTTGCCTTTACTTTTATATAATAGATATGAATGGACAGAGTCTGTGTTTGAATTAATAACAAGGATAACTTTATAATGTTATTCTTTATTCCTCTTAGACTCACTGACTCTTTGTCCATCCTCTCCTCTAATTCAACTATTAACCTCTGCACACACTTTTACCACACCCAAGCCTCTCTCATACAGCACACACACACGGAGTCCTCTTGCTCCAGATAACTGTCATCAACTGATCTCTGTTCTTAACACCAGCTTAACTGACTCCAACTGTCAAGCAACCTTCAAACACCCAGAAGCCCCTCCTATTTCACCTTCCTGCCGTAGGATTGGCTCCTAGAACCTATTTCTCCCATTTGCTCAGCCAGCTGTCTGTCACACTGATCCTTTCAAGTCAGATGAGTGTTCAAGGGAATCCAGAGACAACTGGATTTCTCCATCACTCCCAAAGGTGATGGCTATAAGAGATGTTTCCATGGCACATAACCAGGAGACAGTGCGGCCTCCATCCTTGAATACGAAGGTGATACAGTAGCTCTTCCAATCTCCTTGGTGCAAAACCTGAACTACCTACAAACCAAGACATCCTCCATTCTCTGTGCTGTCATGCCAGTAAAATACATGCTCCAAACCCACCAGAGAGCACACTGGCAAGGACACAGACTCTATAATTACTAGGCAGACTGTGCTTTTTGGTGGTGTCTGGCTTTACCTACACCACATTGTCTCTCTCTCTCTGACTTTTCTTCACAGACAAAGATTCAGGAAGGTCTCATCCCATGCTTTCTGCAAGCGTGCTGATGACTAAAAAGGCCAATCCAAGATAAACAAGTCCGGTTGCAGAAAGCACAGCAGAAGGTCTCCTTGGGTGATGTTTCTGGGTTGTGATCCTTTCTGGATTGTCGTTTCTCTTCAAGACTTGTTCAGCGTGAGTTCTCAAATAAGGCTGCAGCATTGTGCATAGTGTGTCTCCATGCCTCCCGATGTGAGGCCAGGGCGGACCATTGTTGGTGATCAATTTGGCCAAGCCTGAGATGTTGTTTCGGGAGTCCTTGTATCACTTTTTTGGAGTGCCCCTCTTACGCTGACCCATGGCGAGTTCACCGTAGAGTACTATTTTGGGGAGGCGATGGTCCTCCATCCTAGAAATGTGCCCTGCCCAGCAGAGCTGTGTTCTCAATATCATGGCCTCAATGCTGGTGATCCCTGCTTGCTCAAGGACAGCAACTTTCGTCACCTAGTCAGTCCAGTGTATATTTAGGATGGTGCGTAAACAGGGCTGATGAAAGCATTCGAGGAGTCGCAAGTGTTGGCGATAGGTGACCCATGTTTCAGACCCATAAAGGAAAATAGACAGTATAATGGCTCTATATACACTGAGATTTGTGTTTCGTCTCAGGTGTTTATTACTCCAGACCCTTTTGTAAATTCTTCCAAATGCGCTATGTGCCTTTGCTAATCTGTGATCGATCTCTTTGTGATCGATCACAAAGATCGATCTTGCGATCGAGATAGATTATTATTATTATTATTATTATTATTTTAATCATTTATATCCTCCTTTTCTCCCAATAATAGGACTCAGGGTAGCTAGCAATATATTTTAAAACAATACAGATTAAAACTAAAATATAAATAAAAAGTGATTAAACAGTGTATAAAGTTTAAACATTAAGCACTGAAAAATTAAAATTCATTAAAAGACCATATTTGTTGTTGTTGTGTGCCTTCCAGTTGTTGATGACTTATGGCAACCCTAAGATGAACCTATCACAGGGTACTCTGAGGTTGAGAGAGAATGACTTGCCCAAGGTCACTTAGTGGATTTTCAGGGCTAAGAGGGGACTTGAACCTTGGTCTTCCAGAGTCATAGTCAAACACTCAAACCACTATGCCACACTGGGTCCTTATATAAAATCATATGTAAGACCATATGCAAACCTTAAAAAATGGCACCATACAGCATTAAGACCCCACCCTGGTCAGTTTTTAAAAGCCTGATGGCATAAAGATGTTTTGACTTGCTGACAGAAGGAGAGTGAGGTTGGGGCCATTCCTGGGGAGGGAATTCCAAAGTCTGGGAGGAGCCACCAAAAAGGCCCTCTCCCTTGCTCCCACCATATGAGCCTGGTAAGGTGGTGAGACAGAGAGATGACCTCTCCAGATAATTGTAGAGTTCTAAGGGGATCTCTCAAAAGGGAGATATGGTCCTTCAAATATATGTATTCCAGAGGTGTGAAACTGCAGAGGAAGTAGGGCCCAATTCTCCCCACAAACCTCCTCCTTGGCCACACAGTCACTCCTGTGTGACTGGAATGACAAGGATGACAAGAAGTGACTCCTGGAATGACAAGAAGTGACATAATGTCACTTTCAGTTTCAGGAATCAGGCAAAATATGGCTGGATTTTGTGGTTGAGTGATTAAGGGGCCCCAAACCTCTATGAATTTAAATAATTTTTGTAGCCAAAAATTTGGCTGAAAATTTCCCCATAACATGTTTTTGTCATAGTTTGAGTATTTCTGTATGCATGTTTCAGCCAAATTTTTAGCTTAAAAATAGTTAAATTTCTTTCGTGTGTGTGTGTGTCTGGGGCCACAATATGAAGACACAAACCCTCTCTATGTCCCATGGGACATAATTGCTCTGCCTGGGACCTACAGTAATGAATCTTGGTCTCATAGGAGCTCTCCGTGGTTCAGATCTGCAGCTGTTGGACTACACCTTGCCATACTTCACCTGAATATGCCCACAGGTTCTAGCCCAGAACAGGAGACTGAGTATATTAAAAAGATATGTTTTCAGCTCCTGAAATCAAATCCATCACAAAATTAGTAGAGTGCACTCTTGGACTAAGAAGAACCTAGGAAGAACCAGCATGCATTAAGGATGTAATTCTTCACTAATTTCCTTGCCCAAGGAAGGAACAAGTAATTTTAGCATTTTTCTTCCTGCTGTGAGAAAATCTAAGCATAACAGTTTTCGAAGCCTAGTCAGAATTCAGGATGTATTCTGCACAAAATTCTCACATGGTTGTGTTGCACAGAAGGGACCATTTTCTGAATAAGAAACAGTATTCTCTTTGCCAAAAAAAAGGTATTTCCATGCAGAAATCTTATTTTGTGTGTATAAAAAGCTGTTTCCTGCACAGAAAGTGCCTTTTTTTGCAAATCAACTGTGTGCGAATTTTGCACAGAATAACTCTCAAATTACATAATCTTCCATGCAAGACACAGTCTTTTATGCACTGAAAATAATATTTCTGCATTGAAATAGTTTTGGCAGAGAAAATGCTGTTTCTTGTAGTTGGGGACACTGAGAGATATGATGGAGGAGATTTTGGCTCTCATCAACTCTGAGCACAGATATAATTTTCACCACATTTCTTCTAGAAGAAAGAACGTAGTAATTTGAACAATTCTCCTTCTGCTGTGAGAAAGCCTTTGAAAATGACACCATTTTCAAAGCCTATTCAAAGTTTGGGACTTCTGTGCAGAATTTATGTGGTTGTTTGAGCTGGAAATAATATTTCTGTGCAGAAATGTTATCAACCCTATACAATTTTGTGCAGAAGTCCCAAATTACAGCATTTTTCTGTGCAGGAAATATTGCTTTCCTGTGCAAAACAACCATGTGTGAATTTTGCACAGAATAAGTCCCAAAGGCAAAGATTCTCGACAGTCCAGGATTCGTCTCATCATGGTTTCTCAACACTCACCCCCCCCCATATTTTTGACATTTTGGGGAAATATTTTTGAATAGTGTTTCCATCTCTAGCACACATAAACCCACAGGATAATACTTCTAGATTCTTTTACAGTTCCTTTTTCACCTGCAAACATGAAACTGGAGCTAGAATAGACTCATATATGGTGCTCTTGGTGTGCATTTTACAAAGCCAAACCCTAGAGGTCTGGCCCTCAGCTATGTAAATGTCTTGAAGAAACAACCACTGCCTGCACTTCCAAATCAGCCAGCATGGCAAGGAAGCTATTCAGATTGTTACTGGGTGATACCCTATTCATTCCAGTAGACACAACTAAGAGCCCTTTGGATCTCTATGGGCAGCTAGGTGGCAAGACATGATTATAAAGGAGAGAAAGGAAACGAGTAACAGACTTGTAAAAATGAAGGCAAAGGAATGGTGTCTTCCTCATGGTCCACTGAACTTTTGTTGTCAATGATTTGTCATTATTTATGCATTAGTAATTAATTATTTCTTCCATGTATCTTCCACCTCTCTGCCAATGAGTGCAAAATGGTATGCATGAAAAAAAGGAGAGATACCTTTTCCCTCTTACTCAAGGGAGAAAAATCTCACAGAAGCTGACTTTTTTTTCAAAGACAGGAAAATGTGCACATTTTGACTGAGGTCTCATCTGAACCTGGTTGAATAGATCTCTGCCAATACGTTCATGTAGAAGTCCAGGTGCCAGAGAAGGAAAATGACAGTGCACTACTGGGTGGTGATACAAAGGATATTTTCCAATGTATCCCCATGTCCAGTCAGTGGCAGTTTGTGTCAGAGGATGGAGCTGTACCTGGTCAACTTCCAACAGCCATTGCACTGCCGACCAATAATGGTTGCATAGTTAGGTACTGGATACCTCCTTACACAACATCAGAAAAAAAATCATTTGTGGTTGCGTAACCTCCAGTCACACTAGTATAAAACCACAAGGAGATTCTGGCCATTCTTTGCATGTATATATCCTCTCCATTGACGCCCCCTTGTCGTGGGAGAGAGGCTTGCATGCCCTAATGATGTTTTGAGCTATGCTGGCGGTGGCATAATAGCCACTGGTAGGGTCTCTCATGCCAGACAGGTCAAAACCGAAGGGTCTGACAAAGAGCGTCAAAGGGCAGGATGGGCTCTCTAGCCTTGTGGCAACCATCCTAGGAGAAGGAAAACTCTAATCCCAAACCCGGGCAGATGGTGCTTGTCCAGCCCTGTAAGGTCAACCATCTAAGAGAAGGAAACTCTTATCAAACCTACGACCCAAGGACCTCGCTGCTACCATCCATGCTTGCAAGGCCAGCAGACGAACCTTTGGTTTAAAGGGTGAGGCCAGTTCTGTGCACGCTGCGCTCCACCAGAAAAATCCATTGCACAGGCTTGAAGGACAAATCCAGGATTCTGCAACTGGACTTGTTTATCTCGGATTGGCCTTTTTAGTCATCAGCGCACTTGCCGAAAGCACGGGATGAGTCCAGAGAGAGAGAGAGAGAGAGAGAGAGAGAGAGAGAGAGAGGGGCATGCAATAGTTCAAGATTTTCTATATTTAGCTCAGTCACATCAGAATGGAGACTGCAGTCAAGAAATCAGAAGAAGGGACCAGGACTTGGAAGGACAACTATTAAGGAAGTAGACAAGATCCTGTAGTATAAAAATATATAATTGAATATTAAAGTTAGGATTGCCCACGCCATTGGATTTCCAATTTCTATGTATGGTTGTGAAAGTTGAGTGGTGATGAAAGCTAATAGGAAGAAAATCAACTCATCTGAAATGTGGTGCTGGAGAAGAGTCCTAAAATACTGTGGACTGCTAAAAAAGCAAGTAAATGGGTCCTAGAGCAAATCAAGCAGGAACTCTCCTTAAAAGCCAAGGTAACTAAACTGAGACTGTCATACTTTGGTGATATCATGAGAAGACATGATTCACTAGAAAAGACAATACCTTCTGCTTGGTAAGGCAGAAGGTAGTAGGAAAACAAGCAGACCATATTATAGATGGATAGACTCAACCAAGGAAGCCACACCCTGAGTCTGCAAGATCTGACTTGGAGGTCGCTCATAGGGGCACCAAAAGTCAAAGTTGACTTGATGGCAGTTAACAACAACAACAATAGAAGCATGGTTCAGTGCTGCTTATACGTGGGCAAATATTTTTAATCTGACAGATTCAACAAAAGAAATAAACATTGATTCAGCCCACCCTTTGGGCAGTTGGGAACACATCTTGTCCCTTCACTTTGTGGAGCAAAACAAACAAAACAAGAAGGCTTTTGTCACAGACATATTTTTTCATTATTTCTGAAGAGAGTACTTGGCAAAAACCTGTAACCTGGTGATGATGGTGGAACACAATTGTGTAGCCTTCTTATTTTCCTCTTCCTTCATTTGCTAATAAGCAGTGTGCCACCTTGTGGAAATCTGAGGCAGTGTATTCTATTTCCCAAGCAACAATTTAAACCAGTACGGCAGAACACTGAGTTAAAAGATAAAGCATTACTTTTCTTTTCAAGTTAATGGAATTGCATAGATAAATTTGTTTAGCTGCAAAGTGAATTTGGATTGCAGGGGAAGGGCATTTTCAGAAAAGGGGAGTGACATTTCTTGTAAAGCAGTACATTGTTTTATTGAGAAAGTGCTCTTAAAAACTCCCTGGCCTTTTAAAATTAGACACCAGATACCAGAAATAGGACTTCATCAGACGCAGAAAATACGGCATCATAACGATGCCTAATTAACATGAAAGGGCACCTATACTGCACAGCGTTGTGCTATGGCGATTGTAAGATGTGAATAAGGCGTAACTTTTTATTGATGGTCCAAGCTGTCAATAGATCTGCCATGGTGCTTTTTTCATGGTCTTGCTCGCATTTGAAACTGTGTGCCATTATGCTCATGTGAATATAGTGTCAATGGGCAGAATGTGAGGTCTTTTGCACATAAGATTGCGAAAACGAGGTATGGGACACTCTTTTATGAACCTCCCTGGTTTAGTTGGAAGCTTTAAAGTGTGTTTCTGTGCTTGTGTGTACATTTGGTGTTTTTATTTTGGTGTGTTTTTGAATTTTACCACACTTGCATCTTCTTGCAAGAATCACCAAGATCATGAACACGGAAGTAAACAGAGCTCTGTTTGTGCTCCATCAATGCTGGGGCAGCCTTTTTAACGCTACAGAAGGTAAGGTCTGAAAGAAAGGGTTACTTTGGCAGGACAATTACGCAGAAAAATATGGTAGGAAAGGAATGTTAATGGAGGTTCATCTGATAAAGTCCATAGAAGACTCAATCTCTGCAACATCATTCTTGGGGAATCTGCCTGCTTTGTTCCTTTGTTCTTCTCACTGCAGGTGAGAGCAGGTAGCTGAAAATGTCCTAGGGAACACTGTGGCAGGAACTGAGCTTGTAGGCTCTGATAGACATGTTTCTCAAAATGACTGGGAACTATGGGAAATGTCATTGCAGGACATAAGAGTCATGGGAACATTGCAATATTCCCTGCTCAGGCAAGAGGCAAGCTGGCAAATTTCAGGCAAATGACCCCAGTTAAGATCACCATATATGTATATGTGGGAATAGGGGTAGAAAGAATATTTGAAAATACATGTTTCTCAAGTTTTGGAAAGCCTTGATGAAAAGAGTTCTGAACTGAAGGGAATCTTTGCTGTTTAAGATTTATTCTGCACAAAATTTGCTTATCGCATTTTTCATAAAACCCAGCATTTTTGCACAGGAAATAATATTTCTGTGCAGAAATATAATTTTCTGCATTAAAAAAATGCTGTTTCCTATGCAGAAAATGTTCTTTTTCTGCACAAAAAACACAACATGTGAATTTTTGCATGGGTGAATAGTCTTCGAAAGTGTGCAGTTTTCAAAGATTTTCTCTCAGGAGGGACAAAATGGATCAAATTACTCATTGCTTTCTCTGAGAACAAAATTAGCAAAGAATTGTATCCCTAGCATGCAGATACAAAAAGTTGGTTTTTTTAGACTAAAATTCCCAGAATTCTCCATGGTAATTCTCAGAGTTCTCAGACTTGTAGTTCAATGAGTAACTTTGCCAGTCTCTGGATGCCACGAGTGTACCAGGCCAAGTCATTTAGGGCAGTAAGCATCATTGAAAAGGAGTACTTTACAGTGTATACAGTTTAAGCAAAAATTATAGCTCTTGCTCAGAATTTATTGCATACAATAATTACCACAACAAGGCAGCAGCTATCATAGTTTTTCTCCTTAGGAAAGTTTACCCGATTTGTGGGAAATTGTGCTGGGAAATGTGAGAACTACCATCAGTACTAGAATAAAATGTCCTGCTGTCTCAGAAGTGAGGCGGGGGGATCTTGCGGTTTGTCATTCTCACACACAAGAAGCAAGAGTTTACATCTCTAATCCTAGTATGGATCATAGGTTTGTGATATTCTACCATTCCCAAGATGCATTTTGGTGCTGTGCTAGCACACAGTCTCTCTGACATCAGGAAGTGACATGATGTCACTTCCTGTAACCGTTCTCAGAAGGAGTGCAGAGGAAAATAGAGGTATTTTGGCTTGCTGTGTGCGGAGGTGTGTGGCCCTCATTCCTCACTTCTTGTTCATTGGTTCTTGTTGTTTATGAATTCAGCTTCCCTCAATACATCTTTATCCCCACTGTTCATGGAGCTGATTTAGCGCTATCCCAAAATTCAGTGGTGCTTGGTGGTTCCCATGTCAGTGGACAATGACTCCATGCCAGAGGGTTGTCTAGAGGAGATGATATAATGCTAATTGCTACACATTAATGCAAACTTGCAGCGGCTTTCATTTTTCTCCATGATCCTTTGGCAAAATCTGTTGTATGCGAAGCTATTCACATTTGAAGTACACCTGCAGATGGTGGCCAAGTAAATTACAGCATGTTATTATTCTCCATACATTACCCCCACTGCATAGTATTTTTTTAAAAAAAACTATAAATCAAAGGTGTGCAAGTGTTACCTTCTGCTTAAAAAAGTTGTTTAGTCACCTCAGTGCAGCAAAAAAGCACGTGATTGATATTGTGAAACACCAAAATGGCACTTCCAGCCACTTCCTTGCTGGCAAGCCTGCCCCCTGTGCATGTCCTACCAATCCACTGTCCAATTCTGCCCTTGCCAAAAATATACAACATCCCAAATTGGATGTCCAGACATGCAATAATGCAGAAGCTCACACATTATTAAAAACACCTCGGGGAAAACTGTGAAGGCTTTTCCCACACAGTAGATGGAGTTTTGGGGCCTGCTTCTTCCAAATACTACAAATCTCGTTTACAGAGTATTGGGCCAAAAGGTTTTTCACCTCAAATTCTATGAGGAGTATTTTCATCATCTAGACCAGAGCTTCTCAAACCTTTCCAACTCATGACCCCTTTTCTCACCCGATAAATTTTTACGCAAGCCTGGGTATGTACATATATAAAATAGGTATACAGAAACCTTTTACTGTTGGCAATTTTTATTACGCTTTGAGAAGCTTTGGTTTAGACAGTCCACAGGTTGTAGCACAAACTTTACAGGAGTCATCCAAGTTGCAATTCAGAGCCATGGACAGCACCTTTAAAGCTGGAACTAAAGCCACAGCAGATTATCCACCCACCCTGACATGGAACTCATCAGCTACCACTGCCAGAATGGATCATGGTACACTATAGTCCCCAAGTTGCTCACCCATCTGCCATTTCAAAGATGCATATATATTTACCACATGATTTTCAGGGGCAATTTTCAGCCTCTCTCTCTCTTTCTCTCTTTCTAATTAAATTACTTTGGGGAAGGAAGAGAAGGGAAGGTTGCACACACTGTTTCCCTTTAGATATGTCACACAGCAAGCAGCAGTGTGATCTTTCTAATATCTCCCTTCCCTCAGCTGTGGGCGAGGGTTGGGTGATGTACTTAGCAAGAGCAAGATGTACTTGGCAAGCTGCATAGTTAGCAAGAGCTCTGCTTCCAGCCACCAGTTCTCTGCCCCCAAATAGATGCTCAGCACACAGCATCTTCACCACAAATTACAAGAAAAGAATTCCATTTAAGGATTAGAAAGTGCTTTAAAAAAACCTATAAGTGCTATTCAATAGTGGAATAGATTGCCTCAGAAGGTGGTGGACTCTCCATCTCTGGAGGTCTCTGGAGGTTGAACAGACATATTTTAGGAGTTGGTAAGTGTATCTTCCTTCATGTCAGTGGGCTGGAATACTTGGCTCTCGGGATCCCTTCCAACTCTATTATTCCATGATTCTGTGATTCTATGCTGTTTCACTAGAGCAGGGCTGGGGAAAGAGTGCCTCCCAGGAGACCCCAAAGCTCCCAGACCCCCCCTTTTAAAAGTCAGCTGTCTTCTTCTTATTATTATTATTATTTATCTGGAGAGGACTTCAAAACACTCCCAAACCAACCAAACTGGCACAAAAACAGGGCATCTTGGTCTCCTTGCTCCTCAATACCTCCAAATCAGGTGGGAAGAGGAACAATCAGCTATATTTTCAACCAGAAGTGATGTTATATACAAGAAGCCCTTGCCTTTTGACACCCCATTATCTGATGCCTGCTCTTTTGATGGTTGCAAATTAAGAGAAGTGTCATTAATTTGATGAGGGATCTGCTGTTTTATCAGTTCTTCTTGCCTATGGAGACTTGCTTGGGACTGGCCATGCATGCACATGCTGCTTGCAAAGTGAGCTGAGAAAGAGGGGAAAAAGCACCATGCCAACTGAAAGAATCATAGAATCACAGAGTTGGAAGAGACCACAAGGGTCATCTAACCCAACCCCCTGCCATGCAGGAGTACCCAATCAAATCATTCCTGACAGATGGCCGGCCATCCAGCCTCTGTTTAAAAACCTCCAAAGAAGGAGACTCCACCACACTCTGAGGCAGTGCATTCCACTTCTGAACAGCTCTTGCTGTCAGGAAGTTCTTCCTAATGTTTAGGTGGACTTTGGAAGCAGCAGGTACACGGGGGCAATCCCAACCAAACTACCACAATTCCCTCTTGTTCCCTATATAGGTTCTGCTTTTCGACCAATTCTGGTTTCTGACAGTGCTGCACCCTCTGACCTGTAGGATGAGTGGGGGCTTCCTGTATTTTTGGAACCAGAAGTGAGCATCTGTAATGCATCTCCTTTGCAGTTGTTGACCCTAGTCTGCAGGAAGTGACATAGTGGCTGTTGAGTGGCTAGCAGCCACACCTACGCCCACCAAAAGAGTTCCTGCCACTGCCATTTCCTAGACCACTTATACCATGCAGCCTTCTTCTGCACCTGCCCACTGGAAATGCATGGATTAATTTGACAGACACCCTTTTGGAAAAGGCCATATTCATTATCCATACTTACTTATTATATTCATATCCCATCCTTCAACCATCTTGTTTGTTGAGCTGGGAAACTAGTGTCTCAATTATCTGTAGTATTTGTGCTATCTCTCTGTGTATTCCCAATGAGTCCTGCAAGTGTGGACAGCCTTCTAGATGTTTTGGACTACACATTGCATAAACCCCAACAAGTAAAATCAGGGGTCGGAAATTATGGGAACAATAGTCCAACATGAGGACCAGAGTGGTGTAGTGGTTTGAGCTTTGGACTATGACTCTGGAGACAAGAGTTCAAATCCCCACTCAGCCACTGGAAATCCACTGGGTGACCTTGGTTAGGTCACACTCTCTCAGCCTCAGAGGAAGGTGAAAGCAAACCCCCCCCGAACAAATCTTGCCAAGACAACCCTGTGATAAGTTTACTTTAGGGTCACCGTGAGTCAGAAATGACTTGAAGGCATACAACAACAAAGTCCAAAATATCTGCAGGGACACCAGGTTGTTTATTCTTGTTGTATCAGCCTTCTTTCTGATACAGTCCTAAAAAATAGTCATATACCATGACTTTCTGCTATTGTGGCCTGTCTCATTTCATTACCATTTTTATTAGAAATGTCTTGCTTCCCCCCCCTTCATTTAGTTCTCTCTGCTTATGTCATGATCTAGTGAATATTTTGATGTTGAGCCAAAGTTTCTGATCTGGAACCAAAAAAAGTACTTGTATGGTCCAAACTGCTGGTGTCAGATTCTGGCATAGGCAGACAAGGATCCGGAGGGTTAGAAGCAGATGATGTAGACAAAGACGATGGCCTAAATCTTCTTGGTGGTGTCATCTAGAGCAGACCCATTATTGGTGATGAGTTATGGATGAGCTATGTATATGTCATTGCACTAGAATCCACGGAGGTCATATTTTGAAATTGAATTATGAAAGATTCAGGAGGAGATAAAAAATGAAGGATTTCTGTACATAGCAAATTATTTAAACTGTCAAATGTGATATTTCAGAAATGTTAGAATTACAGAGTTACAGAATCACAGAATTATAGCGTTAGAAGGGACTGCAAGATCCCTGCCATGCAGGAATACAGGACTGAAGCACTCCATACAGATGGCCATCCAACCTTTGTTTAAAGACCTTTGAGTCCACCCCCTCCAAGGCATCTTTGTCAAACAGCTGTTACCATCGAGATGTTCTTCCTAATGTTTAGGTGGAATTTCTTTTCTTGCTCTTTGAATCCACTGCTTCATGTTCTAGTCTCTGGAGCAGCAGGAAACAGCCTCCTTCTGTCTTCTACATGACATTCCTTCAAATTATGGCCCTCATATCACCTCTCAAAGTTGATCCCCTCCAACTTTGATCACTTCAAATGTTCTCAGTAGCTGCTACTTATGATTAGTTTCATGCCCCCTCTGGAAGAAATGTTAAGAAATGTATACATTAACATTTGTTTAAATGTATGTGTCTATGCTGATTTTTTTTAAATCACACACTAATGCAGAAGCAGCGTGAGATCTACTTCTGGAGGAACAACACCACATGCAGTGCAAAATGACATTGACCAGAAACAGACTGATTCACTCATCCATATTTTCTCTCATTGTGCTTTCATGAAGCTGCTGCTGACACTTTGCTCAGAAATGAATAGTAGTGAAACCAAAGGTTCCTGTGGCTTAAGGTGAATAATTGCCATTAAGAACAGCAGGAGGGAGCCAGGATCTTGCTGTGGAAGGCATGTGCCAGAGTCATCAGCAAATGTTTACAGATGACAGTCCTCTGATCTATTCACAATTGAAAATCAGTGGGGGAAGTTGGCAGAAGCAAGAATTTGCTTCATTTAGTAGGTTTGCCTATATGATCAACTGAATTACAACTCAGAGTGGTCTCCATATCAAAGAATCAATCCTCAAAACCCAGAAAACTAGCATATTAGAGAGAATGGAGCCCTGTTGGCACTCCAGTTATAGTGTTATGGTTTCACCATAACTGCTATGAATCCTGGGATTTGTAGTATGGGGAGCAGGATTTAGAATTCTCAGCCAGAAATCCCAGGATTCCATATGCCATTACCATGACTGTTAATGTGGAATCATAGTGCTATATTTTAGTAGTGTGAAAGGGCCCGAGTTCTAAGTTTCCCAGAAGACTATGGGGAGATTTCACAGTGTGATTTCCATGTATCTGAAATGATATTGTCCAAAACAACAATAACAACAACAACAAGGGCACAGCCCAGGAAGGGAGAGAAACATAGTGGAGGTGAACCACTGGCTCCGCAAATGGTGCTGCCAGGAATGATTTGGACCATGGTGTATGGTTTCATGGAGGTGGATTTCTGGCAAGAGATGGGTTGCACCTTGCAGCAGTTGGCAGGAATGTTTTTGCTAAGAGTCTGAAAGATCTGATCAGGTGTGCTTTAAACTGAGGTATGTGGGGGAAGGAGGCAGTATACTTGAGGGCAGGATTTCATCAAGTGCTGGAGATATTAGCCTGGATTTTATACAGAGAACAAGGCAAATAGTACAAGAACTCAACAAAGGGAGGGAAAAACTTTTAAAAGCAGATGAGGGAATGCCCCATGGTCTTAGATGTCTCTGTACTAATATACAGAGCAGGGGAAAAATAGGATGAACTTGAACTCTTAGCACAGCAAAGTAAATATGATATAGTAGGCATCACCTGGTGGGTGATTCCTGTGTTCCTGTACAGGAATCCTGTATTCCAAGTCTCATGATTGGAGTGTAGTAATAGAGGGGTATAGCTTATTTCAGAGAAATAGACCAAACAGGAAGGGAGGTGGAGTAGCATTATACATTAAGGATGTGTACACCTGTGAACAGATCTATGACTTAAATCATGTGAGACAGGTTGAGAGCACCTTGGTAAAAAATTAGGCAGAAAGAAATGATGGGGATGTTGTGGTAGGGGTCTACTACAGACCTCCAAGCCAAACTGAGGACTTGGATGATGCCTTCCTGGAACAGATGACCACACATTCAGAAAAGAGAGATGTTGTAGTAATGGGGGATTTCAACTATCCTGATATTTGTTGGAAGTCAAGTTCTTCCAAATTTAAGGTCCAACAAATTCCTCACTTGCCTTTCAGACAATTTCATTGTCCAGAAGGTGGAAGAAGCAACAAAGGGATCAGCTATTTTAGACCTGATGCTAACTGACAGTGATGACCTAGTTAATGGGGTGGAAGTAGCAGGATCCTTAGGGGGGAGTGGCCATGCTTCTCAAGTTTCTCCTGGAGTTTGTTATACAGTGGAAAGGGGTAGCTAAGCTTAGTCAGACACACATTCTAGACTTTAAGAAAGCTGATTCCAGAAAACTTAGGGAATTACTGGGGGTGATTCCATGGTCAGGAATACTAAAGGAGAAGGGAGAACATGATGTATGGGAGTTTCTTAAAAGTGAGACATTGAAAGCACAACTTCAAACAGTTCCAATGAGGAGGGAAAATAGGAGGTGTTTAAAGAAACCAGGATGGATGTCTAGAGGACTTTCAACTGAGCTAAGACTTAAAAGGGACCTGTACAAGAAATGGAAAAAGAGGAAATCACCAAATAAGAATTTAAACAAATAGCCAGCTCACGTAGGGAGAAAGTCAAAAAAGCCAAAGCACAGTGGAATACACTGCCCCAGAGTGTGGTGGAGTCTCCTTTGGAGGCTTTTAAACAGGCTGAATGTCCATCTGTTGGGAGTGCTTTGGTTGTGTATTCCTGCAAGGCAGGGAGGGGGTTGGACTGGATGGCCTTTGTGGTCCCTTCCAACTCTATGATTCTATGAAATGGAAACAGTGGTGTAGGTGAAGTGTGGGGGCTGGGAGGGGGTGGGAAAGAGGTAGGGATTCACTATTAGTTTGGGGGCTTTCTCCTGCTGCATTCTACTGGGGTAGATATTTTGATTCTTTTGATTTAAAATTATTCGAGATCACTGCTGCTAGTGTTTTGTGGAGAAGGAGGGAAAATGTGGCTATCAGTAGCAGTAACACAAAACAGAGATGGATTGTCATTGCTCAGAGAGAGGAAACATACCACCCTGAACACAGAAGTTCGGCAGGGTTGGGCCTGGTTAGTACTTGGGTGGGACACCACTTTGGAATACTAGAGTTCTGGGGTTAGGTCTGGAAAACAGTCCTATCTAAAATGTTGGAGAACTTTAACAACTCCAGAGTTGACAAGACTGGACTAGAAGGATCAATCATCTGACAGAACATAAAGGAGCTTCCTACGATCCTAGCTTTCACTATCTGTTGTCCCCATAACACAATGGGTAAGAACCCCAGATCTTCGGGTGGATTTTCACTGCTTGGAAAAATTACCTTTTGGATAACAATTCTCAAGGATGGCGATTCTAAGGATTATAGTCCCCCCCCCCCCAAAAATCCAGCTTTCTCAAGTTCTATGCGTTTTACCTGTCTCCCTGAAATTCCCCCCACCCCCAGTTTGCACCTTCAAATAGGATAGTGAATATGGTGTAATTTTTTTTATTTAGCTTTTAAGCCTTAAATATCAGTATCTAGGTCCTTAATTCTATCCTGTTTGAAAGTCAAAGGGATATTTTATGGAAAAACCTGGCATTCCAGACACCAAAGAACAGAACACTTACCAAGGTTATGGGTCCCAGGCAGCATTTCCCAGTACCTGAAAGGTAGTTTCAGTGTTGTGTTGCTGAATGCCTGTGATTTCATAGGTTTCTGAAAGCTAAGCAGGGTCAGTATTTGTATGGGGGAATACCAGGGATCTTATGGTAAGGCAAATCTCTCTAGGTCAGAGAATCCTGACTGAAATCTAGGAAAGCCCTCGCTGCCAGTCAGAGCTAAGAGTCCTATGCTAAATGGACTAATAGGTTGACTCAGTATACGGTATCTTCCAAGTGTTCTATGCACAACTTGCTAAGCTGAGGGGAGGAGGGGGGGGAGTAGACATTTTCTGAATCAGTAGTATTGATTTAACCACAGAGAATAAGGATTCATAACAAAACCATCATTGTGATCTGCAAATGGGTATGATTGATTTCTAAGGTATGAAAATTAACAGCATGGCTTTGGGGAGATATTGAGTTTCTCATATGCAGGTGACAGATCACTTAATGTCTTGTCACCACAATTCAGAAATAAAGTCAAACAAAGGAGGGAACACCATGCTTATTCTGAGCCCAATTCATGAAATATTGATGGACTTTGGTAAACAACCCCCCCCCCTTTTCTTTAACACTTCAAGGTATTTTCTTAAAAGAGAATTTGGTTCTTCTACCTGGATCTTAATCAATTTGTGAAAAGAGTTTAAGGAATGCTTGATGAATTGCACCATTTCTCTTGTACAGGAGGGCTGGGGGCAGTGGAGTTGTGCTTTTTGTTCAAGCTAGAAGGTAGAGAGAAAGAGTTAAATGAGGGTGGTAATTGCATAGCCCTCCAGATGATCTTGAACTGCAACTCCCATCAGCCTTAGCCAGCATAGCCAATATGGTGAGGATGCTGAGAGATGCAGTTCAACACTGAAGAGCCCATCCCGGTTTAACCCACCCCCACCCCCTGTTTACCATGATCCCAATCCTGATTACATGTACCACTTTTCCATCTCCATCTCCATTTATTTATGCTCCACCCTTTCCCTTGCTCTGGACCTAAGGTGGTTTACAATAGTAGGTAGTTAATACTACATGTCACACAAAAATTAAAATATAATAAAACTATCAATAAAAATTTTAACAGAAGCATGCAAATTACACCCCTCTCTCTGGCTTTTCTTCGCAAACGAAGATTCAGGAAGGATTCATCCCGCGCTTTCTGCAAGCACACTGATGACTGAAAAGGCCAATCCAAGATAAACAAGTCTGGTTGCAGAAAGCACAGCAGAGGGTCTCCTTGGGTGATGTTTCCGGGTTGTGATTCTTTCTGCGTTGTCGTTTCTCTTCAAGGCTTGTTCAGTGTGAGTTCTAAAATAAAGCTCCAGCATTGTGGATAGTGCATCTCCATGCCCCCGATGTGAAGCCAGGGTAGACCATTGTTGGTGATCAATTTGGCCAAGCCTGAGATGTTGTTTCAGGGAGTCCTTGTATCGCTTTTTTGGAGTGCCCCTCTTACGCTGACCCGTGGTGAGTTCACCGTAGAGTACTATTTTTGGGAGGCAATGGTCCTCCATCCTAGAAATGTGCCCTGCCCAGCGCAGCTGTCTTCTCAATATCATGGCCTCAATGCTAGTGATCCCTGCTTGCTCAAGGACAACAACTTTCGTCACATAGTCAGTCCAGTGTATATTTAGGATTGTACATATACAGTGATGATGAAAATGTTCAAGGAGTCATAAGTGTTGGTGATAGGTAACCCATGTTTCAGACCCGTAAAGGAGAATAGACAGTATAATGCAAATTGCAAAAGAAAAACAAAACATACAGTCAGATCCCCATATCTGCAGAACCAATACCCGCAGTTTCAGTTATCCGTGGGACACATACCATAGAGTCTTCCTAGAAAATGCCTAGAGAGGCATCCTCTCTAGACATCTTCTAGGTCCTCCAATGCAACTCTATGGTGTTTTTAATCAGAAGTCCCATTATTTAGATAGGGTTTGCTGTTATCTGTGATTTCCAGTATCCATGGTAAGTCCAGGCACCAAACCCCTGCAGATACAGGGTCTGACTATATTGACATTATAGCACATTATTAATGGTCCTTGTTCCCCTGAGCAATCATCCCTCAAAGTCTTGCTGAAAAAAACTCTTAAGCTCCATGCAGAAAGATAGCAAAGAGGATGCTAGTCCACCCTCCTCTGGGAAGGGATTACCAGAGCCTGTGAGCAACCACCAAGAAGGCTTTCACCCATGCTCCCCCACCAGATGCACCTGAGAAGGTGGCAGGAGAGAGAGAAGGGCCTCTCTCTAGAATCTCAAAGCACAGGCAGGCTCATATGGTAGATTGAAAGGGCTCTGTAGAGGAAGAGACATACATATGGCCTGAATTGTATTGTTAGTCCTAAGTACGCTAGATACATTAAATGAATGGGATTTATTTATATGGTGATTCACCTTTCAACAGTTGAGTTTACTTCAGTTGGGACTAACCAGTAAGGTCCAGGCCAATGTGTTTAATATATTGTGTATACATTGGCCACACAAAGGACAAAATTGGCCAGGGAGAAGTGAGTTGACCTCCCTTCCTCCATCCCAGTACTGATCCCCTACGCTGTGGCAGTGATTCCAAAAGGAAAAGTAAAACCAAGAGCCCCCAAAGCAAACTAGGTTTTAATTGCAACAAAATCCAAAATCCAGGAGCAGTGATACCCTTTTGGGGTCAAGATGTTAACAACCATACAGGATTAAAATGGTGATGATTTGAGAGTCACAGGCCTAAGTTCTGTCTTAGATGTTGTCACTTCAGATGGTACTGAGAGATGTAAATGCAGGCAGAGGCCACTCCCCTTATTGGCCATGTGAGGACTAGAGACAAAGAGCAATAAAAGACAGGTAATAAAATTTCAACTCCCATTATAGCAACATAAAAATAAATTCTCTTGAGATCCAGATGTCCCTTGTTGTGAAGCTAACTGCTCCTTTCTGTGTTTTAATTGGTGATTGGAACATTAGTAGAAAGGAGTTAACATGGTTCATTAATATTAGCTCACAAATCTACTGTGCTTAGATTTATGTTGGATGGAGCAATTCAATCCATTCAGTTAATATTATGTGTACCTCCAGATGGAAAAAAAAAAGTCTCTGTAAGTCCCAGGTTTCATTCTCATACAAACCAATTTTATTTTGGAAATCCACATGATGTTTTCTTCACCCCAAAGTATTTCCTGGGAGTTGTTGGAATTACCAAGGATTTGCTATCCCCACTCCCCAGGCCACTTTAAATTAACCCAGTACATACTGAACGGAAATGTATCTGTGCTTCTGTGTGCGTTTGTACTCTCTTTGGAGCCAGTAAAGATGGCCATCACCAAGTAAACACAGTTATTGTTTCCAGTACATAGATTCAACAGAGATCAAGGATGCATCTACACTGTAGAAATAATGCAGTTTGACACCACTTTAACTGCCATGGCGCCATCCTATAGAATCCTGGGATTTGTAGTTGTGAGTGGAACAAGCATTCTTTATACATTCGGCCGTCTGTATCCATGCATTCATGTATTCTACAACCATCTTTGGACTTTATCAGACCACCCTCCAGAAATGTTCTTTTGCTGGCATATTTTGAAACGTTTTTATGCCTGCAAGAGAACACCCTTTACCAGACCTGCCTTGAGCAGTGTTAAAGATGCAGCCACAGCATAAATGGAGCACAAACAGAGCTCCATTTTCTTCCTGTTTTGAGATCTTGCCGATTCTTGCAAGAAGATGCAAGCATGGCAAATTAAAAAAAAATAAAGCAAAATCAAGACATAAAACGTTAACACAAGAAGGAAGATTGTAAGTGTAGAGGGTATGAGAAAGTGAAAGGAAGAATGAGAGGAAGAATGAAGGGAAAAAGGGATGGGATACAGAAAGGATGTAGATGAAAAGAAGAAGAAAGGAGAGGAAAGGATAGTAGAGGAAATGAAAGAGATACAAAGCAAGGATGGATGGTTAAATTCTTATAAAATATGAAAACGATATGAGATTAAGGCAAATAATGATATATAAATGTATGGTTATGGCTGATGAAGTTTCTGTTGTCTAAATTTCTTAAATAAAATTAAAAAATAAAATAAAATGTTAACACAAGAATAGAAACATACTTTAAAAGTTCAAAGCACACTGGGGAGAGTCATAAAAAGAACGTCCCCTACCTGGCTGTCATGATCTCATCTGGAAGTGTTCTGTCATTGATGTTGTATTCCCATGAGCACAATGGTTCGAGGTTTCAGACATTGGCAATGCCAGCAAAAAAGTGCCATGGCAGATCTATTGATGGTTTGGCCTGTCAATAAAATAGAATGGCTCATTTACATTACATGGTTGTGAAAGTACGACGTCATCTGATATGTGTGCAATTTGCTATTTTTACATAAGGGACACCATTTTACTATGTCACTGTATATAATGAGACTTGAGCATCAACAGATTTTGGTATCCACAGGGGGTCCTGGAACCAAACACCAGAAGATACCAAGGCTCCACTGTAAAACTACAATCCCATGATTCCATAGGATGGAACTACAGCACTTAAAGTGGTGTCAAACTGCATTATTTCTACAGTGTAGATGCATCCCAATAGAGGGAATGCTAGTACAAAAACAAAAGGATCCTAATGCTTAAAAGGTATATTATTGCCATGGGTGAACATAGATTCCAACCCTCATCTCCTGGGGTGTTGGCCTAATCTTCACAGCACTACAGCATGCCAGCTTGATGATTTAATAAGATAGCTTATTTAATTATTTTTTAACCTTTTTATCATAAAGTTTAACTGTTTGTTGTTGTTGTTTGCTCTCAAGTTGACTGACTGTCCTTTTAATGTATGGTAGAAAGCATCCAGTGTTGGGAGAAAGGCAAAATGTAAATCAGATTAATGAATAAATAATATCCTCTGTGTTAGTTACCTACCCTGATAGCCCCCATCTTGGAATATCTAATAATTGGCTATATTTAATAATTTGGCTCAATGTGGCCATCCATGTGGTTGCAGGTAAGCCAGGAACCCCCAAATACCAAGTCAGGATTCATGTATGACCAAGGGAGGGGCATTTGGAAATTCCCGAAAACCAAATACTCAGGTCAGAGTTAAAATCTGGAGGTGAGTCATTCACTAATCCACTCAATGATAGCAGAGTCCTTAATGCTTGTAAAATGCATCCTTTCTTCCCTCATCTCCTTCCAACAAAAGACCTCACCTGCTCCTATTCAATTCCAAATACAGCACCCATTAACAATGGTTAACTCTTCTGGAGCACCCATTGTCTAGGTCTGGGAACGTCCAAGAAATATATTGTATTCCACTTAGATTCCCATCCCTTCAGGGGAATTATTCCATATAAATATCACCCTAAAATACTGCCCAAATGCACACAGTTCATCTTCCTCTCGATTCCATGTCAGACTGTGTAGCTAGGTGTGCACAAATCCCATGCTTTCCAACTTTATGTCACCGGTCTATCATCCGGACCTCTTTGCTGTTGGTTTACTTTGCGATCTCAGCTCTGCAGGATTGGTACAATATAACTTGCCATCCCCTTACTCTATTCTTCTAACAAAATACTTCCAACTATCTTCAATAACCTTGTGTGAGTGTCTGAAGCCTGAGTGTTTGCGTGAATGCTGTTGGTATTAATTTCCAATAATGATAACTTAACTGTACCTTTTGGCTGAGAGTCTCCTCTGTTGTTACCGGTATACATAAATTAAAAGGTCCCGTGATTGCCCAGCCTCTCACATGCCAAGTTGAGTTAGTTAAATTTCCCAATTTAATATTAAGACATCAGAGGATCCCCACAGAGCCCAAGCAATTCGGGTTATGTGTGTGTGTGCACACTTGTGCACGTACATACTTTCAAGTCATTTATCAACGTATGGCTATCCCATGAATTTCATAGGGCTTTCTTATGCAAACAGTATTCAGAGGTGGTTTTGCCATTTGCTTCTTCTGGAATACAGGCTACAGCAGCTGATATTCCTTGGCAGTCTCTCATCCAAATAATAATCAGCTTGGCTTAAAATCTTTTTATTGACTACTATAAGGCTAATGAAATAAGATGATGCTACCATGTGCCTATTCATTCATTTCAGTTCTGCACTCTGTGTTTAGCAGGAAAGGAAAGGTATTCATAGAGCTGCATAAGCTTAAAAAGAATGTAATCCATTGTAAATTCAATCCACAGTAACTCCCACTGCATCCAATGGCTCTTATTCCTGCGGCATAAATGTTTATTTAAAGTGGTATTTATAACCTGCTTTTCCCCCCAGTGAGCACAGCAGCTTACTTTATCTTTACAGCAACAACCCTGCAAAGCAGGTCATGCTGAGAGATAATACAACCTATTTAAAATGTACTAAAACTAAGGTTTTGTCTATACAAGAGGGGAAAAAAACAGATTGCTCCAGAGTAGCAGCAATTCGCAGCAGCTGTGAACTGTCTTAATGGTTTTACAGCCCCCATAAACTTTGCATGACCCTAGACAAGATGGCAGCTGTGAGAGAATTTCTTGACATTTTAAATCTGCCACTGCCAATTTTTTTTTTTTTACAAAAATGTGTACTATGGTGTGCACAAGTGATATTTTGCCTTTACAAAAGAAGGAGAGAAAGATTGCCATTTAATTGCCTTACCGATCTCTCGCTTAGCAGAAAATCCAACATGGCAGCAGCAGGCGGTTTCCTGTTTCCAAGCCCCACCCCCCATGCTCGTCTGGCCAATCAGCTTGAACTGCCTCATCACAGCAATGCGAATGCGACTGTCTTAAAGTTCAGACATTCACATCCCCCACTGAGGTTTTTAAAAACTCGAAGAAAGCCCCAAAGGCTTCCTTGATGGAGTTTACAGTGGATTTGGCTGCCCCCCTTACGAATAAGATGTGTTGGTTTAAATGTCCATATACACAGATCACCCTCCATGCAAATTCCATTAGAATTGTTTTCAACATTTAGACAGGGCCTTAGGACCTTAGACATTTCTGAGAATCATATCTATGAGAAAAGTTGAATTAAACATCAAAGCACTGTGATTCAGTAGAGGCTGGTGATTCCAATGTCACTAGCACAATGCAGCCACTCTTGGGTTTACTCTGAACTTTAAAGGAGAAGGAATCCAGGGTGAACTGAAAATAGGTTCAGTGCTTTTGAAAACTTTTATTAATTGATTTTTATGGACTACAACTACTAGCATCCTCCATCCAGCATGGCCAATGGCTATGCCATCTGTAGAAGGTGCAGACCAAAAAAGTAACCCTTCTTACTTCTAAAATTCCTGACAGTTCCCGCTGGCAATCTGAGTCCTCATATATGTTTTGAGCCACTTACTTCTAAAACGTTTGCACATTACCCGAGTTATCATTTCAAACTTCTCCTTGAATAAGCTTCCATTCCATCTTCAGGCTAACATGCATGCCTTGTGGCTTTTTGTTTCAACATAATAGTCATTCCTTGTACTGTCTGTTTGGACAGGACATCATCTCTGCATCAGGTAATATGTTTTGTGCTCTTGGTACAGTTGCGTGTTTATGTAGCCTGTCAACTTTTTTCCAAGTAGGGCAAGAAGAAAAGTTTCATGCCTTAGAAACTAGAAACTCTCCTTCCTCTTATATGCTGAAGAATTGGCTAAGGGGTCACATGGTGCCACTCAGTTGCTGAAGCTAAGCAGCTCTGGCTAACTCTTGACCTGAAATTATGGTAGGAAAGGAGAATGCCTGAATGAATGTCAGAGCTGGGTTGTGGACAGCAGTCTCAGGTGACCATGGGACAAAACCAGACGTCAGGGCAGAAGGGCAAACCCAGAAGAGCAAGCCAAAGGTCTGGGCTGAAGTATAGTCTGGGATTTATTCATTTTTTAAATTTGGAATTAATGTGATGTATGTGTCACATTTTCACCCAGAACTGGGACTCAGGACAGCTTGCAAAACTAAAAGAGATACAGATAAAAGCAAGTACAGATGCAAACATCCAAAAGATTATTGTTCACAGTGCATGGTACAAAACCATTTATGAATTATTTTAAAAAAAACCCACTATAAACACATCCACTTATCAAAAGAAAAAAACAACAGTACAACATATGTCTGTTGAAGTGCCATTCCTTAAAACAGTGAGTTGTTTACCAAAAACTAAACATTTTTTTAAAAAGTCTTTGCTTGCCAGCAGAAGACAGCAGAAAGGGTTACAAACTCATCTACCTTGGAAGGGTATTCCAGAATCTGGGAGCAGCTAGTCAGAAGGCCCTCTCTCATGTGCCTGCCGTATTTGCCATTCACAGTGGTGGGCACAAGAGACGAGATTCCAGGAAAGCTAATATAGGATATATATCCCTCAGATAACATATCTTCCAACGGTCAGGGACAATGCCATCTCACTTTTTCAGCGGCTTCTAAAATGTCCCAGCTTATCTCTTTTCCTTCTCCTTTCCCCCTTACTTCAGTTGCTGCAAACTGAGCTCAGTTTGCAAAAGTAGTTTGAACTCAGTTCAGAAGGGGAAGAGGAGAGGAGGGGCAGAACCTTTAGGGGAAAGCAAACTGCTGCAGCCTCTCCTAGCTTGTGTTGTTCTTTCTCTTTAATATTTTTTTGCCATCTTGACTGCACTTGTTTGGCCATGCGGGTCCAATGTTCATCTGTGAAATGTTAGAGGGTGTAGTTTGAATCCAAGGGACAAGAATATGTCAAAGCTCAGGAAGTTGTGATGACTTGAACAAACTTTAACTGGAACAAGAAGTCAATTTACTTGCTATCCAACAAGAAGCTGTAGTAGTCCGCCTTTGTTGGGTATGGTCACCCCAGCACCTGCTGAGGATAAGTGTTTATAGAGAGTTCAGTGGATTATCCCAAGATACAGCTACAAACAACCCTCAGTGTTCCCAGCTAAAGTCCCAGCAGGTTCTAACAGCAGTAGATTTTGTTGGAATTATAATGTAGGAGATCCTTGGTGGTGGGGAGATTTGGTGTTAATTCCACCTCCGTAGGGATGTGAAAACCTCTTTGGTCTTGATTTTGTTGTTTTTCTTCACATCCTACTTGCATTGCTTTTCTGTCCTTATTTCATCTCATGGAGAAAGTCTTTAAAAAACAAAAATTCTGCACTGAAATCTGTTCACATTGTTATGTATTTTTCTGTAAAATGCACATCTATTTACACATTTTCTCAAATTAGTATATTTTCCCCATTGCTTAAAGTGTGTTTATTTATTCATTCCTATTTTAAAAAAGGATACATGGTTTTGCTCACATTTAACTTCTCTGGAAGGTCACATACACTTCATAAATGTGCAGATGCTCAAGGCAGTGTGTCTTTCTTCTTGAGATGAGTTGTGGGAGGTGTGAAGATAGTATTACAGTGGACCCTTGGTATCTGCTGGGGTTTGGTTCCAGGACTCACCCATGCACCCCCTATGGATACCAAGATCCATGGATGCTCAAGTCCCATTATATACCCCCTCTCTCTGGCTTTTCTTTGCAAACGAAGGTTCAGAAAGGACTCATCCCGCACTTTCTGCAATGACATAGTAAAATGGTGTCCCTTACATAAAATGGCAAAATCATGGTTTACTTTTTGGATTTTTTTTAGGGGGGGGGATAATTTCAAGCCATGGATAGTTGAATCTGTGGATACAGAATCCATAGATACAGAGGGCTGCCTGTGTTGTTGAGAATGTTGAATCCAGTAAAATTCTTTTTCATCCCTATAGTTTAGTAATTCTGTGGGGTTTTTTGTTGGTTTTGTTTTGTTTTTTTTTAAGCATGACTTTGGAAAATCCAAAACATCCAGAGATTTCTCTCCAGGGTCCTAATTTCAGCAGATGCACATATATGACACTGAAGATACTTACTTTACCATTTTTGTCCCCTGGAATTTGTGGGTTCGAAGCACCACACAGGATGGAGAGCTTCCTGGACATGAAAAGGTCCTGGACTAAATGTGGTACAGTTTACTAGGAAACATGTTTACAAGAAACAGTCAGAAGGAGTGACACAAATCCAGATGACTAGGGAAAGAAAATTCTCAGAGGGGACATTTTTCTATATTCCTAAGGCACAGCTGCTAGGTTGGCCGAAAATAAACTCTACAACAAACTAGGTTCTGATGCTTATGTTTGCCCTTTCTAAGCTGTGGAAGGACAGAGGGTATATTTGAATTATTTTTCTCCAATTGATCAAGAGCCTGACTTGACTTGAGGAGTTAATGTGAAATGCCTTGAGATAGGTGAATTGGAAATCCATCCGCTGAAGTTCTGTTGATGACCATGATGATGGAAAAGCTTTCCCTTTGACCATACTGACTAAGGATGGTGGGAATTGCAATCCAACACATTTGGAAGGTGCTAGATTGGGGAAAGCTCAGCTACAGAAAACAGAAATCCCTACTCCTAAATTACTAAGCTGGTACCAACTTCATGGTGTTCAGTGTTTTTTCCTGCTATTTGCTTCAGAAAGCTTATCAGTTACTTTGGGCTCAAATACATGGCCAGAATACACTGGCTCCCCACCAACATATTCTGCCCATGGATTTGGTCCATTCCTCACCCATTATCAGCACAAAATGGGCTGGAGTCCAGATGAGCATGCCAGCCCGTCCCTGCAGCCAGTGCTGCTGCCCTCTGCATTGCACTCTCTGACATCAGGAAGAAGGCCAGCAGCACATGAACAGGGTCCCTTGCATGTGACTAGCCTTGGTCACATGCTGTGGGACTCCTTCCTGGATCTGGAAGATTGAGGCAGCCAGCAGCTGCAGCGACGGGCTGGAGTGTGCAATGTGTTTTTTGCCAGTGGGAATGGATTTAAACAGGTATTTTTAAAAAAAAACACTGTAATGTGCCCTACCCTGTATTCCCCCCTCCCCATCTTATCCCTGTCTTGAGATGGTCATGAGGATTTCACCGGGGAGAAATAGGGTAAAAGCCCTGCGTTGTCAGGGCTGTAGGGCTCCAAGACGGGGGCAAGATGGGTTAAATTGCCTGTGTAGACCAGCCCTTTGTGACCATTACCGTAAACTGAATTTTCCCATTCAGCAGGGTAGTGTTCTGTATGCATAGAACAATCTCCATTACCCTTCCGTATGACAGGAGTAGATGGATCATCTTGTAAAAAATGGTCTGTCCCAATTCCCCCCTAGATTTTGTGATTTCAGATTCCCTGATCTTGTTGGCAGAACAACACCAATGTTCTAGCAATCTAACATTCTCCCTGTTCGTTTGCTAATTTCCAGATTCTTTTTTTAACCATGCTACAGTTTTGAATTTGTAGCGTTTACCTCTTACCAGTGTGTATGAGTAGAAATGCACATTGATTGAAATAGTGAAGTAGGAAATCTTATGAAATTGTATGATTTTGTGGGGCGCAGGTGCTTTAACTGATGTGCAGATGCACTTGCTGGATCTGTATAATATGATGTGAAAAGGCAGAGAGCTTTGCTTGTGGAATGGATGTTTCACAATTCTACTGCTCATTTAAGAGGTCAGCTTAGGGAGGGTGCATTACTCAAAGTAGCAGAGCATCTGTGGCATCTCAAGGTAGAAATCTTTCAGACAGCTGAGCACAGAAGAACCTGAGAGTTTTCGTCTACTTTAAAGGAACTATCTGAGTTAATGAATCCTGTATTCAAGATAGGTTCCTCACCTTGGGTAGTTATTTGTACTGAACCAGTTTGGAGCCCATATAAAGTGGATGTTCTCAACTGAAGTTCCAGAATGTTGGGAAAGACTAGGGGGGCATTCACCCTATAGAATTATAGTGTTATCATTCCACCTTACCTGTCATGGTTCCAGGCGGGATATGGAATCCAAAGATTTGTAGTTTGCACTCCGGCTGAGAATCCTAAATGGCCCTCCGTACACTGGCTGAGTCCATGGCTGAGAAGTGATTCAAACATCTGGTCTCCTAGAGTCAGAGTCCAACATTGAAACCACTATACCACACAAGTTCTTTCATAGAATCATAGAATCGTAGAGTTGGAAGAGACCATGAGGACCATACAGTCCAACCTCCTGCCATGCAGAAACACACAATCAAAGCTCTCCCAACAGATGGCCATTTAACCTCTGTTTAAAAACCTCCAAAGAAGGAGACGCCACCACATATTTAAATAAATAAATTTAAATTTAAAGAAACTATCTCAGATATGTCATCCTGTACTCAAGATAGGTTCTTCACTTTGGGTAGCTTAAACAGTTTTAAAAACAGATTTTTTAAAAAAAAAAAAGCTCTAAAAACAATATTAATATTGTTCATATTATAAGAGCCAAATACTATTCAAAATAGCCCCGTCTTCACTGCCTATTGGAAACTTGGAAAGGATGGAGCCAGCCTGACTTTCCTTGGGATGGAGTTCCACAGTCTCAGGATTGGTCCCCTTTGCTCCTGCTCCTGCCAGAGTCATCAGATTCCCTGTGACTTTGGTGTAGAGTGTGCAGAGCAGTTTGTGTAGGGGTGAAGTGATGTCTGTGTAACTGTTTGGGCTTTGCTTGGGAAAGGAGATCACAAAGCATCGGCAATTAATGGCTTTAGTTTTAAGGGCAGAGATGCTGTGAAGATGTTAACTTTCCGTTTAGGGAATGCATGTGTGTCTGTGAATGACGGACAGCCAATAGTTATGCAGCCTGTCAGATTTTGTTGATTGTAAAATGCCTTGACCTTAGAGTGTCTCTGTTAGGTTCTCAGTCTCAGCAACCACTTTACATGGTATGCTTCCTGATTTCTGGCAATAAAGCTTTTTGGTGAACCCTGAAGCTAGCGCTCTATGAGTTTGAGAATGCTAATACCTGGCACAGAGTCAGGGAGCTGCTACAAAGAAAGCTGTGTCCCATGTATACACCTGCCTAAGCCTCACTATGTGGTGAGGCATCCAACAGGGTCTCTGCTGGTGACCTTAGATGTCAGGCAGGCTCATATGGGAGGAGGTGGCCTTTCAGATATCCTGGCCCCAAGCCATAGCATCACAGTACTATAATTGAGCAGTGTGAATGGGCTCCCTGAAACGTGCTTGATGCATCCCACCTTCTCTCCCCTTCATTAAATATTTTCGATATTCTCTGCTATAAGTCGTGTGCAAGGCCAGCGTGATGTGGGAGGCCAGTGAGACATCCTGGTTTGGGTGTTGGACTAGGACTCTGGAGACCAGAGATTTGAATCCCTGCTCAGCCATGGAAATCCACTGGGTGACCTTGGGCAAGTTGCACACTCTCAGCCTCAGAGGAAGGCAATGGATCTAAAGGGGAAGGCTTTCTCTTGGTTCCACCACCATCACAGGCTCACTTGGTGAGGACACAAGAGAGAGCCTTCTCTGTGGCTGCTCCCATCCTTTGGAACTCCTTCCCATGGGAGGCTAGGCTGGCCCCCTACCTGTTTTCGTTTTGTGGGCAGGCAAGAGCATTCCTGTTTAAGCAGGCCTTTGACATATAGTTGTGGCTTTTATCAGGGTGTTTTTTATGTTGTTTTTATCTGTGTTTTTTCACTTTGTATGTTTTATTTGATTTTCATTATGATTTTAATGGTTCTGTGAGCTGCCTTGGGTCCCACTTTGGGAGAAAGGCAGCACAGAAATTGCATAAACAAACAAACAAAGGCAAACCTTCTCTGAAGAAATCTTGCCAAGCAAACCCTGTGATAGGTTCTCTTTAGGGACGTTTTAAGTTGGAAACGACTTGAAGGCACACAACAACGTAAGTGTAAATATTGTTTTGCCAGCTATCATGTACAGTAGGTGGTTAGAATTCCATCAGTCTCCATCTTTTATCTGGAGGGGGAAATCTGTTCTACTGTAATAGAGTCTGTTTCCCTGTTCATTTCAGAACTAACTCTTCCCCCCCCCCCACTCCCTCTCTGGATTCCCAGATGTGCCTTTGTTTCCCATATGCATATTCTGCCCTGGGCAAATGTGTCTTGATGTTTATTTTTAGTTTGGATGGAGGCAGCTGTGGTGATCTGCTTTAATCTGAGAGCAACTGCAACTTCAGTGGCCATGCATGATTTGTTTCAAACTCTCTCTCTGTGTGTGTGTGTGTGTGTTACTCCAAATTAATTGATATATTCTGTCCAATCAGCAGCAGGTCAAATTTAGCAAGTCAGGCATATTGTGACAGGCAGAGAAAAATACAGTTGTTATGCCATTTCCCGAGATAAACATAATCCAGGAGATTGTGGAGAAATCACTGGTTTCAACGGATGCCTACTTTAAAGGAGAAAAAAAATTATGGCATCCTATGATGGGGACAGGACTGGCATCTACACAATTTTGGGAGACCTCTATACCCTGGCAGGGGGCATTCCTTCTATGAGTGCTGGGAATACTCTTGTTCTTGTTGGCCTGGAATTCAGCATAGGACATATATCTTCTCAGGTGGACTTATTGTGTATGTGGGAAATAGAATTGAGCAGTTTCTCAAAGTCTGTATTCACCTTGGGGCTGCTCTGATTTTACACTGTATGGGCATGCATTGTATAGTGGCAGCCAGTGGAGTGACTGATGGGCCATGTCACCAATGTACAATAGGCACCAATGTGCTGTAGGACACTCCCAACGCACATCTGGACACAGGCTTGGAAGTGTCAGAGCATAACAAAAATGTCCAATTGTACATCATAAGTGTCCAATGAGCATGAGAAGTGATGCTCATCAAACCGCCCTTGCTGGTGTGCAGATGTGCATCTGTGCAATTCACTAACAGAGTTTTGTTACAGTTCTGCAACATAACTATGGGTTCATAAAATTGCAAACTGTTGACCATGATGCAGAATCTTGACCACTCTTTGGAAAGTCATCTACAGTTCTCCCTCCATATTCACAGATTTGGCATTCACAGATTTAAGTATTCACGGCTTGAAAATATTCTTTAAAAAATAATAATCCAAAAAGCAAACCTTGATTTTGCTGTCTTATATAAGGGGCACCATTTTGCTATGCCATTGCATATAATGGGACTTGAGTATTCACAGATTTGGGTATTCATGGGGGGTCCTGGAACCGAATCCCAGCAAATGTGAAGGGACAACTGTACTTATTTAATTTTTTTTTTAAATGCAATCTGCTCCACACAGATGTTCATGTCATTACCTGCAGCCAGAGCCTGGAAAATTTACTTTTTGGACTACAAGTCTCAGTATCGCCCAGGCTGGCTGTGGAATCCTGGGAGTTATAATCCAGAAACCATTTTTTCCAAGCTGTCACTGCAGCCATTAGGGATAGGAAGGAAGATATTCAACATTCTGCTGCATTCAGAGTTTTAAAACACCTTGACTTTTTTTTAATCCTATATATGAAGACATTTGTGAATTTTTGTAAGTTGTTAAAAAAAAAGGAACACATTTCTCCCACATTTGCACTAGTATGGCTGTCTCCAAAATGAAATGGGCCAAGTTGTACCTACCTGCTATATAGGGGTTAAAGGTGAGGAGCCTCTCAGGAAGAAAAGGAGCTCCAAACCCTACTTCAGAACCACAAACATGGTTGAATACAAAAGGACCCAAAGCCAGATTTGTTAAGAGCTAAGAACCCAAAGCCCTGGGTCTAGATGGAGGAAATCTCTCCATTTCATTTTATATGACATTCAGCTATTTCCAGCCTCAGGCTCTTTCTGTTTCAGGTATGATGGTATTTGTTACATTTCATAAACTCCTATCAAATATAAATTAAATTATATTCTTTTCCATCACCATCAGGGCCCATAGATGCACATGAAATCCATATCCATAGACAATATAGATGGGGCTGCCCATAGGGCCAATCCACAAGGCATGTGTTCAAAAGTATGAGTGAAGTTATGCTCACATAATATGTGGCATCTCCTCCTCCTGAGATAAAGGACTTTATCAAACTTTCTTTTAAAAAAAAAACACCAGGGAGGTTGGGATGAGGAGCGGTTGATACCACACGCCCCATCCTCCTCCCATCCTTCCTCCATGCTTCCTCCATGCTGGAGGAATGAAAAAGGCACCACTTTTCATTGATGGAAGTTTCCATCAATAAAAAAAAGGCACCCTTTTCGTCCCTCCAGCACAGAGGGAGAATGAATGAAGGACAAGAGGAGGATGGCATCACGCACTATTGCCAGCCTGTAGCAGTACAGTGGCATCCTCCTTTTAACCTCCCTGTTTTGTTTTTGTTTTTTTGCATTTGATAATTTCCAATGGCATAACTGTTCTTAAGCTCACAGAACTAGCTAAATAGTTCATTTGCATTCCACACCACATAGACTTGGTCTGGACTAGATTATGTCTGGTGACACCTTCTAGTTCTATTCCCACAATTGTGAGTGACAATCAATACAATGGTGTTGATCATGGATTGATGATGATGATGATCAGATACATCATTAATGTAGAATTAAAAAACATAGCCATCTTAGTCTGTAATATCAGCTGCAAAGGGATTTTGTAGCACCTTTGAGATGAACTGATTTGAATTGTAGGCCAGGAAAGCTCTGAAGGGCTGTATCTGTTCACTGTGATCTCATAATTATGCTGGCTGGATCTTTGAATTTTTCTTCTTCCCCCTCTCTTTGGTCCTCCTTGCTGACTGAAAATGGGCTTCAGAATATTTCCCATTTTTGAGCAGCCAATTTTAGGGTGTACACATGGTGAGCCAGTGAGCAGGGGGAATTGTCTAGCTCCTACCTCAACTGAATTCCATTCTTTACCAAGTAGAACTTCACCACAGCCTGCCCTAACAATTTGGCATGGAGAGACACCAGAGAAAGGGGAACAGCTACAGCTAACAGTTTCCATGTGAGTAGACTGGTAGATCTATTCAAGGCTTTTACTCTGAACTTTAAAAGAGTGATCCAAGATCCCAAATTAGGAGGGGTAGCTAATATCCCAGATGACAGATACAGAATTCAAAATGACCTTAACAGATTAGAAAGCTGGGTTAAAACTAACAAAATGTATTTCAACAGGGAGAACTGTAGGATATTACCCTTGGGCACTAAAAATGAAATGCACAGATATAGGATGGGGGACACCTGCCTTGATGGCAGTACACGCTAAAGGGATCTAGGAGTCTTAGTGGACCACAAGCTGAACATGAGTCAGCAGTGTTATGTGGCACTACAAAAACCAATGTGATTCTAGGCTGTATCAATAAGAGTACAGTGTCTAGATCAAGGGAAGTAATACTGCCACTCTATTCTGCTGTGATCAGACCTCATTTTGAATACTGTGTCCAGTTCTGGGCACCACAATTCAAGAAGGATATGGACAAGCTGGAACGTGTCTAAAGGAGGGTGACCAAAATGGTAAAAGGTCTGGAAGCCATGACCTATGAGGAGCGGCTTAGAGATCTGGGTATGTTTAGCCTGGAGAAGAGAAGGTTAAGAGGGGACATGATGGCCATGTTTAAATATTTGAAGGGATGCCATACCAAGGATGGAGCAAGCTTGTCTTCTGCTGCTCCACAGACTAGGACATGGAGCAATGGATTCAAACTATAGGAAGAAAAAACTTTCCACTTAAACATTTGGAAGAAGTTCCTGACAGTAAGAGTTCTTCAGCAGTGGAATACACTGCCTCGTAATGTGGTGGAGTCTCCTTCTTTGGAGGTTTTGAAACAAATGCTGGATGGCCATCTATCGGGAATGCTTTGATTGTGTATTCCTGCATGGCAGGGGGTTGGTCTAGATGGCCCTTGTGGTCTCTTCCAGCTATATGATTCTATGACCCCCAAATTGGTTCAGCACCTTGGATAGCTCATGCAGAGTTTTGACTAAAAGCCACAGCTGATTCATCCCCTCTTACTGAAGGGAAGGAAAAGCTACCAATGTATAAACACGATAGTTACAGATACTTAGGATGATGGTATAGTATGGTAACCAACAAAGTGCCTACAGTTCAAGCACATCAGTTGAATGCTACCTAAAGTTTAATGCTGTTTATTGGGAGGATACATAAATCTGAGGAATGAGTTTGTTTCCTGGACTGTGCTACCCCTGCCCTCTGTGCTAATTATAACACCGCCTTGGGGAGTTGGGTTATCAGTCATGCGTGTGGTAGCTCGTCATCCTCTGACCAAATATAATCTTTCCAGAAACAGTTTGCTGGACCTTTTTTAAAATGTGTGTGTGTGTGTGTGTGTGTTTGTGCGTGCGTGCAAAACTAGACTTCAAAACCTTGGAACAGTTTTAAAAATAAATCTTTTCTCTTGATGCCAAAAAATAGCACTTAACGAGTGCTGAATGATGCTAATTTTTAATGGGCAGGTGAGTGATCTGCTTCCACCCCTGTATAGTTCTACAATTGTTTCCCTAGAAATCCACACATTCTGTTTTAATGGGACCTAGTGTACCATAGTGGATCAGCTAGGATGCCCCCACTTTGAATCTCTCAGGGATCATCTGGGTGGATTTAGGTAAGAGTCTCTCTCTTGCTTTCTTAGGCTCAGTCCCTCTATCTGCAATATGGATGATGAGATTGACAGGAAGATAATGTGTGGCGTAGTGGCTTGAGTGTTGTGCTATGACTCTGGAGACCAGGGTTTGAATCCTCGCTCAGCCACGAAAACCCACTGGGTGACCTTGGACAAGTCACACACTCTCAGCCTCAGAGAAAGGCAATAGCAAATCCCCTCTGAACAAATCTTGCGGAGAAAACCCAATGATAGGTTGTTGCTGACAACAGCAACAATGCAGGTGAAGAGCTGTGAGCACTGGGAAATTGCTTTACTAGGGTTATGCATTGGTAATGATGCACTGGTGTGTGACACTTTGATTGTAATGTTTTAAAAGGCATATTGGTGATAGGCTTTCTTCTTGTTGTGTGCCCTCAAGTGATTTCCAAATTATGGTGACCCTAAGGTGAACCTATCACAGGATTTTCTGTGGCTAAGAGTGTGTGACGTGCCTAAGGTCACCCAGTGGGCTTAGTGCCCCCCCCCATGCAGGTTTTTTTTCCCAAAGTTTTGAAACCTGGATGTGACTAGAAGTTCATAGTTTTGAACAAACATTGGGAAATAATCTTTCAAGAGCAGTGATTCCCATGTTTTGTCCCAAATGGATTTGGGAGGGAATTGAGAAGAGGTTTAGAGGCAGCAAAAATGATAAGGCGGCCACATGAGGTCCATGGCCCACATTTTTACCATCCCTGCAATAAACAGGGAGAGATGAGATTGTGAGGACTCCAGAGGCCTGATCAGGCCTAACTTCTACTTGGCTCTTTTTCAGCCTGTTTTGCCTACTATCAGCACTTCACTGCAGCAAAGGGAACTGTGAATCGGCAAGGCCTCCTAGGTAAGCTTGGCTGGGACTATGTCATGTACTTGCATTCCCAGACACAGACCAGCAGTTTCAGAGTTAAACAGAAAACTTGATTGACACAGGAATCTGGAAAGCATATCATACAAGGTTGTTACTCAGAATTGAAACTTATAGGTCAGACAGTATACTAAAAGCATATTGCAATCTATGAAATCTGGCAAGCTCCAATACTATTGGTTATCCATAATCCCCTGACCTCCTCTTCATATACAATGTCCATCCCACTTTTTCCCAAGCTGATTCTGCAACTGCAGTCATATCTCCCCATTCCTATTAGCAACCTTTATACTTCCCTGACACAGTTGCCACAGAACACTCATTAACAAGCACAAAGAAATGAAAATGCAATTAAAGCAAAGTTATAAAAGGACGCTGAAAATGGCAGCAACAGCCAATGTCAGGGGCTGATCCTGACAGACCAGCTGTCATTGGACTCCTTCACTCCCAGAATCCTTTACAAACTCACCATTTTACCTTGTTGTTAAGAATGGACATTCAACTTGGTCGATTAAAATCTTCCCTCATCTTCCTTTTTTTCTTTGTACCTGATCTTTTACATTGTTGAGTTTTATTTTGAAGTGTAAATCCTTAGTGGGTAGGGTTGTCAGATCAGGACTATCCTAGGCCATGAGATTTCAGGGCCCAAACCTGAGACCTAGGGATTGCCCTTTGTGATGTCACAGGAGGTGAACCCTACTAAAGTTACAATGGTGATGTTACATGGTGCAGTCCATGGAGATATCATTAAGCATGATATATTCAGCATCTACCACAGTCAAACAGAATATACCACCCAAACAAAGAAAAACAAACCCACATCTAACAGAGAGAGAGTGTGTGTTTTTTCAAGACAGCGCTCTCACCCAGAGATTCTTCCTTGGCCTGAGGACGGGGGAAAAGGGGCCAGGCCCTAACATCTGGAACCATACTGGTTGACCAAGTGCAATCCTGAGACTATATGCACCCAACTCTCAGTTATTTTTGTGGCCCTTGATTCCAGTAGATTTATTGGGCTTCCCTTTTAGTGGCCAAAAAAATGGTAAATGGGCCCATATGGAAGCTGTCAGAAATGGCAATTCATTGTTTTAAATAGGCAGAATGCATTACTATTCAATGTTTTTAACATGCTTTTCAAAAGCAAAAGTGGATTGCCAGGTGTGGTGTGTGTGTATGTGTGTGCTTTGGCTTTCTACCTTTGGGGGAGGTCTCATGTTTTGAGGGAGCCGGCAAAGATTCCCAGGTAGGGATGGAAAGAATATTAGAAAATGTTCAAAAATATGGTTCTTGAGTCTTAGGAAACCCTGATAAGGAAAATACTAGACAGACAAAAGACTTCATGGTTCATGGCTTATCCTGGGAACATTTTGCATGTGACTAGTCTTTGTGTGCAGAAAACAAAACAAAAAAAAAGTGTGAATTTTGCTCAGAATGAGTCTTCAACTGCAGCATTTTCTGCACAGAAAACAACATTTTTTGCATGGAAAATAATATTTCCAAGAGGAAATGTTTTCTGCATTAAGAAATGCTGTTTCCTGAACTGAAAAACATGAAAAATTTGTTTCAAACTGTGAAATCTCAAACTGTGAAAATGACACACTTTTTGAAGACTTTCTAACAGAGGGAAGAACATTTCTGAAATTCCTCTTTCTTTCCTCTGAGAATGAAATCAGTGATGAATTACATTTCTAACCTGAGGGGCAGAAAATTGGCCACTAGTTGCCCACTAGTGCTGAAAGCCATCCCAAGTGCTTTGGCAGCGAGATGGTAAATGTAGCAAATAAACACGCTTCTCTCTCCTTCACTCTGCATTTTCCCCAGAGCTTGTCATCTCAGAAGATCCCTGGCATAAACATTCCCTTTTAGCACAGCTCATTATTGCTTCTGATTCTTTCTGTGCAAAATGAAGACTTGGAGGAGATGCTTCTCGATGGCTCTTGGTTTGATTAACCTCAATTTATACTAGGCTTGCTCTTCTTCTTTTTTCCCTAGAGGGAAGGGTTCTGCTAGTAAGAGAGGTGTGCATATCTGCTTTAATAATAATAAAAAAATCACACTTGGGTTTTTTGTACACGTGCCTCCATCTGAGAGGAGAGAGAAGGCAGGAGGAGTAGAGAACAAATTTTGCAGCTATCTTTATTTTATTTTTTTCGGTTCCTCCTATGCTTGCTTTCTTCTCCCAACACCCAACAAGGGGATGTTTTGTAGTTCAGCCTTGTAAGCCCAGCTGTGCAGAGCATTGATTGCTTCTGCCTGGAGCAGAGAGAGGTTGTCAAGTTGCTCTGTGAGTTGAGTCATCTATTGACAAAGAGCTACTAGCCAGCAGATGATGCTGTACAGCTCCACTCTCTGAAATCCCACTATGCACCGCTGATAGCAGCTGTCAAAGGTGGTCCGAGGGTCTGTGGAACAGAACTTTGCCTCCTTGGAGAAAAGAAGAGCGGAGGAGAGAGAACTTGAAAGCAAGGCACTATGAATGCACACCTTCCCAGGCAGCACAGCTGCTGCAGGGGGGACGATGGGATTGATTCCACCAGAGGGGTGCAGACACCACCCAGGGATACCCCTTGTGCATGTGGCTGGCAGCAGAATGCCAAAGGACACTGTTATCCTCACCCTCACCACCACCATCATCACCACCACCATCACCATCAACAGCCATTGCCACCTTCTGCTTCCGGACCTCCAGCACCGACTCCGATGCAACCCAGGACTAAGTGTAGCACGCCATGGGACAATGCACAGAAAAGCCCCCCAAAAACCTTAGCTAGGGTGAAGGGGGCAGGAGGGGGATGGTGGACAGAGTGTACCTGCCCCCACAGCTGGTATCACCCAGGACAGGTGAGTCTTGCTTTCCTAAGTTGCTTAAGTCTCAGACTTCCACTGACTCTCAGAGTCTTTGCAAGTTAGTCATTGCTTTTGGGATGGGAAAGTTTTCAAACAAGGGCTCGAGTACTGCTTAGTAATAGTTCTTTACAAAAGAAACAAAGATAGAGGTGATGCTCATTTTTAATGATGTCTCATCCTGCAAATATTAACATCTTGTCAGATGTCTCTCCTCCCCCCCCCATTTTAATACACTGAGATTTCTTTTAGATCATGATCGGTGGAAATGTCATTTTGTCAGGCACTCTGTGGTTTTGTAAAATTTGCCAGTGGATGGAAAGGTGGGCATGATTTGCTTTTGCTGTTGTTCTAAAATGGCATGTCTTGTAGGGGATCGGAAGATTTGAGGGTGAAAAAGAGAAGCAAAGAAATACTGGAATGTATTTTGAGGAACAGTGAGAGTTCGAATAGCTGCAAAATGAAAGGGCTGTGTAAGAGGTTGAATGATCTTTCTTTTGGTTGCTATGTCGCTACGTGTGTTTACGTAATTAAAACATGTATAATGGATTAGTTTGGATCTGAAGTTTTAAATTATGCTCTCTGCAGAGTTGCTTGGATTCAATTATGCCAAGAATCATTATGCTAATGATATCTCAACGAGGTAAAATAAAATAAAATAAAATAAAATAAAATGCAGCGATTCTCAGATGGACAGAAATGCTGGGAAATATCCATAATTTCTGCCTTTCACGGTCATACAAAAATCCTTGTGTGAACACATGTGTGTGTATCTTTGTTTCATGTCTCCATCAGTCACTTTAAATTTTTCAGATGATTCTGCAGAATTACCTCCTCAAATCAGTATGCATGTGTTATTTGAACGAATACCACAGAGTGATATCAAGGAGAAATCCTAAAGTAGGATAATATGATTGACATAAAGATATTACATACATAAATTTGTTTTCAGACAAAAATATGTCTTTTTCGGGTGGAGGAGAACCCATTCTATCCAAAAGCAGCAAACGCCACATCTTGGTGTAGCATTTTGGCTTTGTATGTATAGTATAAAGTGTGATGTTCTAGCAGAGAAACACCCCTCCCCACATACACATTTTAAATACAATCAGTTTGATTATCCTCCTAAAGGCTTTTTGTAAAGCGAAAATGCTGCACTGTTAGTTATATGAAAATGAAGGCTAATAAAGGAGAAAAAAATAAATTGCTACTAATCAGTCCCATTTGTCTGTGAGTAACATTGTATTTTGGAAGGAAGGGTAGGTTTCAGATTATGAGGGAAGGACAAAATTTATTGGAGATAGTTGAAAGTGCACTCTTGTTTCTCTTTATTATTAAGAATTATTATTATTGACCTAAAACTGAGAAGGTGTTTTTTTTACAGAGAGCATTAAAACATAGTTGAATATTATAAATCCTATAGATAAATAAATAGATAGATAGATAGATAGATAGACAGAAATGTACTACCCTTTATTTATTTGTGTGGATAGCACCATACATTTGTGGAGTAACGAATAAAAAAGTGTAGTCTCTGCCTACCAAGAGAGTGTCCAGTCTTAAAAACCTGGCAGGTAAGGACACTTTTTACACAAGTATATTAAGCCATATAAGAGAGGCAGCATGTTGTAGTGGTTTGAGGCTTGAACTAGACATCTGGGGGACCAGGGTTCAAATCTCCACTCAACCATGGAAATCCTTGGGAAAGTCATGCTCTCTCAGCCTCAGAGGAAGTTACTTGTAAACCCCCTCTGAACAAATCTTAATAATAATAATAATAATAATAATAATAAATCATTTCTATCCCACATCCCTGCAACACAATCGGGGTGGCTTACAATATAAAAACTCCATAATTGCAGTACCCTAGCCCACCCACTCCTTAAAATAATATTAAATTAGAAGAGATTAAAAACATACAATAATTAAAAAAATATTAAATTAGAAAAAAATTAAAAACATATAATAATTTTTTTAAAAAAAGACCCTGTGATACCTTTGATTTAGGATTGCCATAAGTCATAAATGACCTGAAGGCACACAACAGCAACAATAAACATTGTGTCATTTGAAAGTTTCTACTCTAGCAGATTGTAGTTACATAGGTGTATCATTCGTATACATTTCTAAAAATTATGTGCATCCAGCAGCCTAAATTAGGAAGATAATTCCATGCACTTGTATCTAATAGTGTTCTTTTGCCAGTGGACTCCTGATGGATAGTGGTTTCCATTTGTCCTGCAATACCCAATTCATGCCCTGAATACATTCCAAGGGGTTGGGGGACTTTAGGAGGTAGATTTGGTGAAAGAAGAGAGGAGAATGAAACATACTCATTGCTTGAGCCAATATCCAGTTGTGTAACATTGGACTTGGCCCAATATCCAAATCATCTTTTGTTTTGCTTTCAGCTTGGAAGTGAGTGTCACAATTTGGTTTGGCCTTTAACACATTAAGAGACTGCACCTTTGGATGGTTATTTTCTCAATTGTGACAATACAAACAACTGCCACTGGGCATCACTGCTGTGGTGAATTTTGAAATCCAGGCACTCATTGTGGCAGGCTCCAAAAGCATGCCCAAGGAAGAATTTTAAAAAAGCAAGCTGTTGTGTTAATTCATATTAACAAATTTGACTTTTCACCTTGACCATGAGAGGCTGTCCATAGGCTATTCAACACGAAAACACCCCATGTAACAGGGATAGCTTAAAAGAATACTTTGCTGCTGTGAGGACTGCAGATAGATTCAGAGAGAACAGAGAATCCAGGGTGAGGGGAAGATGACATCTTGCTCCTGGTCATTGAAAAGTTCTAGTGCTTCAGCCATGCAAGTCCTGGTTCCACTATATCACTATCAATGCTTGGAATGTAATAAAAGGGTTGTGGTGGTTAACCTTCCTTCATCTAGCTCAGAGATAGGCACAGGGTGCTGTGGGGGGGGGCAACCGCAATTACCCTGCAGCCACACACCCTCCCAAGTTATTGCTTTGGATGCTATCCTGTGTAAGATTAGTTTGGACAAGAGCATCTTGGGGATCCAAATTCCGCGTCCGTTGGACAGTTCATGGTTGGTTCGATGTGAATCTGTTAAATTTGTTGCCCATGCTGATGATGTGTCCTTCTTGGTTAAGGACAGGATGGAAGTTAGAAAGATTAAAGATGCTTTTGAGGCCTACGGTCGAGTTTCTGGTGCTCGACTTAACATGGAAAAGAGTTTTTTAATCAGGATTTTTGCTGCAGAGGACAAGATGGCAGCTATTCCTCTAAAGGACGTAGTTGGAGAAAAGGAAGGGTGGCAAGCAGAGCAAGAGGCAAAGATGGATAGGGTGAAGATCCTGGGGCTGAATTTTGCAGTGGCTCCGGAGGGATGGAAAGAAAATTGGTATCGCTGGTTGGAAAAAGTGAAGGAGAGGGTGGCCCTCTGGCAGAGATGGAAGCTGACCATTTACCAGAGAGCCGCTTTTGTAAATACCTACCTGCTTCCAGTGGCAGCCAACTTGGCGGCTGTTTTCCCGCCTCCAGATTCAGTGATTAAAGAAGCCGATCGGGTTCTCTTCAAGTTCCTTTGGGGAATGGCCACATTCCCCCGGCAAGGGCAGTGGCTTATGGGCAGGTAGAACAAGGGGGCCTGGACTTCCCAGCCCTGGGACCTAAGTTCATCACCATCTTTTCTGCTCAAAACTTTGGGAAAGTTTCTCTGTTACAAAAGGGTCAGATTCAACCTCAGGCTTGGCTAGTTTTGTTTTGTGAGTGCTGGATAGGGACTAGATGGGGAAAGACTTGGTGGGAGGAAGGCTCATTAAGTTTTAGGTTTTCTTTACCTGAAAAATTGAAAGCACCAGATTATTTGAAAGACTTTGATTTTTTTTACATAAAGAAATATAAAATTCATGCTGAGGAGTTGAAGGGGGAAGACAGACCAGGTCAGAGCATCAAGAGGAGTTTGTACAGGAAAATAGTGGAGGAGATTTATGTTAACCCATTTTTGCAAAAGCGTCAGGCCAAACTAGATTTATCAGAATACCTAAATCACCAGACTAACCCAATTGAGTATTTCATGGACAAAAGGGTCCCCAAAAAGTTGTGGGACTTGAGGTGGAGGCTCTACCATCAGGTTCTTAATCTGAGGGGAAAGAGACCATGGACCGCAGAGGATGAGCAGACCTGTCCACGTCTGAAATGTAAAAAGGCTGAGATTTTGAGTGGCGTGGCACAAAAGGAGATGATCAGACATTTTGTCCAGGACTGCCCAAGTGTCCGGGAAACATGGGAGGAGGTGGCCCGGGTCCTGGATTGGCCAGATTTGGCACAGCAGGCTTGGGAGACGGTGCTTTCAGGGACTGAACCTCCAGAGGGTGTCAGGGGACCCAGAAAGTCAGTGGGCCAAAAGAGGAAGAGGAAGGAACCTGGTTCCGCCATGGCTGAGAGGTTTTGGAAAGTGCCCTGGTCCACAGTGTGCCTGGTAAACCTCTATGTGATGTTAGGGTTAGTTTTCCAGAGACAAAAGGAGGTGAAAAGTCAAAATCTGCAGGATGTAAAAGGCACTGCCTATTATGTGAAGAATGTAATTGAAAATTTAGCTCTGAGTGAAAAAGAGAAATTGCCAAACCATCGTTGGAAAAAGTTTTGGCTGTGGTTTAGTGAGACGACCCTAGCAATAACATAAAATGATATTTTAAATAAATATTTTATTAATTTTGTATTATTTTGTATTATTATTTTAATTAATATTTTATTGTTTTTTTTCATTTCTAAGTAGGTATAATTATAATGTGTAAATATAATGTGATTATAGTGTGTTTAGATTAAAGGGAAAAATACATTAGTGTTAGGATAGATTTACTTTTGTATTAGTAAGAAAAGAGGAAAATAATTAGTATTATTTTTGTATTATTGTTATGGCCTTTTGTGGTCTGGTGTATTTTTTAGTAGAATGGTCTTACTCCAATAAAAAATTCCTTTAAAAAATCCCTAAAATTCCCAAGTGTACCCAACTACCTCCTTTCCCCTTTGTTTCCCCTCCAAAATGATAACTTCGGGCCCGTCTATACGAGGCAAAAAATAATAATTCCCCTCGCTGTTTTTTTAAAACTCCGGGAAAAGCAACAAAGGCTTTTCCTTTGGAGTTCTTGATGTTTTTGCCCCCCCTCCTTCTGAATAAAGCATAAAGATGCAGAATCCCATTAAGACAGGTAGGATTATTCTTGCATTCTCTGAGGAGTATTTTCACCATTTAGGGGGCTCACCGTTTAGAGAGCCCCTGAATGTGAAACGACAAGGGAGACAAATTCCCCGCCCTGAATTGTTGCACTGTTTGCTTGGGGAAAAAACAAGTTTCTCATACATTTCAATCCCCAAAATGACCCTCCTATATCTTAAACTCATGGTCTCTTGGATAACAGAGAAGTTGACTTTGGATGAGATCCTACTGAACAGCAGGGAGACAGTAAAAGAGGAAAAGGTGTAATGCAAGGAGGTACTGGGTACCTTTTTGTGTAACCTTAGAAAAGTATTTATAGGGCCATAACCAGGGGGCTACACTAGTATAACTATCCAAGGGGATTCTGGTCTTTTGTGGCAACCGTTGAGCTGTCAGAGGATGCTCTCTTGTTTTCCAGACTACATATATTTTATAGACTACCAACTATTTTAACCTTTCTTCCTAAGGTTTTCATATCTCCTCCATACTGAAAAGGTGATCCTGCCCACCAAATGTATATTGAAATGGCCACTGAAGACCAGAATACCCCAAAATATTTTTATAACCACAGGGAGAGTTCACAAGAATAGAGTTTGATTATATATATAGGCAGAAAATGTGTTTCTTGAGTGTCAGGAAACCTTGATAAGGAGAATCCTGGACTGGAAAGGCCATCACGCTGAACAAGTCTTGAAGAGAAACGACAACGCAGAAAGAATCACAACCCAAAAACATCACCCAAGGAGACCTTCTGCTGTGCTTTTTGCAACTGGACTTGTTTATCTCGGATTGGCCTTTTTAGTCATCAGTGCGCTTGCAGAAAGCGCGGGATGAGTCCTTCCTGAATCTTCGTTTGTGAAGAAAAGCCATATATATATATATATATATATATAATTGCCCATTATCTGCTGGAAATCCCCCTGTCCTTGGGTGGAATTCCTTTTTAAGTGTTGAGTTTTGATTCTATTGTTTTTCAAAACTGGAAGCCAGATTTTGTTTACAGGGACAGGGGGATTTTCAGTGGATAATGGGCCATCAACCAACCATTAGCCAAACAGACACTAATCATCCTTGCATTTCTAAACCCAGAAACTAACCATTCAATTACACATATTTACATATCTTCCCCAACAGGGGTTCGCAGTATATAAACTCCACACACACTCCTACCCAAACATTCTCTGAAGATGCCAGCCACAGATGCAGGTTAAACGTCAGAAAGAAACTATTCAAAAACACGGCCTCACAGCCCAGAAAAAAAAACCAAGGAAAATCTATGGATGCAGGCTGTGAAAGCCTCGACTTCACAATCATTTATTGTTTGTTCAAAAATAATATTAAATAGAATGTCAATATTCTAAGCAATTGCGGTTGATGCTTCATGTACCATGCTTAATGACATCACCCTGCCCTGCCTCCTGTGACTTCACCAGGGGGCCATCCCTTGGTCTCAAGCTTTAGTTCTGAAATCTTAGGGCCTAGGATGGGCCCAAATACCCTAAGGGCACCAGATCCTGTCTGGTCTTGGAAGCTAAACAGGGTCAGCCTTAGTTAGTACTTGGATGGAACAACCCCTGTCCTGGTTTTTCCCAGTATTCTCTTCCTCAAACTTCTGCCTAAGACCCTGAGAATTCAGGTGAAAACTGCCACCACCCATTGACTTAAATTCCCCCTTTAACTGTAACCCAGTGGCAAGCTACAGGGATTCATCTTGTATTTTTCACTCTGACACTTCACCTTCCACCACCCTTGTGGGGAGTGAACCAAGGAAGGCACGTGAAAAATAGCATGGAGAAAGGAGATCTTTAAAAAAGAAAGTTTATTCTCAGCAGAACTACAGAGTAAATAATACAGAGTGTTAAAATAATAACCAGCTGTACTGGCATAACATAGGCCATTAAAAAAACCTCCCCCAAAATGACTGGTAGACCTCATGACAACCCTGTGAGGTAGGCCGGTGGATTTTTAAATTCCTTCTCCCCTTCTCAGCATTCCACACTTTCCCCAGAATTGCTGAGGGTGACTTGCTCTGTTGCCCTGCCACCACTGCTGCCAGTTGACTGCCTGGGTCCTGTCTCAGGCAGCCCACTGCCACCACCAGTTGACTGTCTGGGTCCCAATCTGGGCCACAGACTGAGTGGCAGGTGTGGATTGTGAAGTGGAAAGGGAATTTGCATGTGTGTGGTGATTGGTTGGGTGTATTTCCTGAGCACCCAATCAGCACATTGGGAAAGGCATCATCATCATCTTTTATTTCTATAGTGCCATCAATGTACATGGCACTTTACAATAAAAAGAACAACAAAACAGTACCTAAGAGAAATATATATATATATATATATATATATATATATATATATACATATACACATATATACTACTGTACTATAGAGTAATCCCTAGATGTATAGCTAAATGTATAGCTAAATGATACCATGTTTAGATGAAGTATATGTTTGAGTGCCGGATACTTGAGGATCTATAATAAATAAAGGGAGGCAGGAGTTGTTCCCTTCATCCCATGCTGGCAAATCTCTCAGACCTCTGAGTGGCAACAGAAAGGTGGATTTTAGAGTCTTTGCAAAAAGGGGTTTCTTATGTCCTTCAACAGGACAACCCATGGTCTAAACTAGAAGGGCACCTCCTCCCAAAATAGAAGGGGCAGGTGTCTCCCAGCTCAGTCACAAGTTTCCAGCATCTCTCAATACTAACACTATTGTTTTCATCAATAGTTTAAAAAGGTGTTCAATTAATAGGGTATCTACCTGGATATTTAACGTTATTGTGAATACTTTGTAGAAGGATTGCTCCAAGTACTGTGGTTATAAGTGCCCTAAATGCTTACCAATTTTTAAACTACTTCTGCTTGTGAGGTTAACTTTAAAATCTGTAATTCTGTTCTCTGGAGGTTTCAAAATTAAGCACAAAGTGTTTTTTTTTTATGATGATGACAATGATGACAATAATGATGATAACAATGACAATGACTTTATTTCTTCTCAAATGGAGCAGTTTATAGCCCAAATCACCTTTGTACTAAAGATGTGGACAAAATGAAATGATGATGATGATGAAAAAGTCCATAAGAAGAATTGTTAAACTCCGTCGGTGGAATGCTATTTCTCTGAGTAGGTATTCAGACAATAGCAATGGGAATTTATGATGCAGTTTTCACAAATTCTTCAACATACATGTCTGAAATTATAGTCACCCTAGGTTATATCAAGTAAATTGGGACAGTTGGTTAAGGTCAAAGAGAGGAACTGGGGAAATGCTGTTGTATTATAATTTGCAATGTGAGGCATTCACATTATAAAGTAAAGAATTTAATAACATCTGCTTCTATATAACACTTCCTAAGCGTTTTACCTGACTTTGTTAAGACTGTGACTTTATTGCATTTCCTTCAGATGTGTGGTTTTAAATTGTTACTAGTCACTCGGAATGGTGAATAAGTACCCAAAGTGGAGAATATACATTTCTACATACTTCTGCTTTCCAGTTGTTTTTGAGACAAAGTATTTTCTGCACAAATACCATGGGCTTTTGTTTTTAACGCAGGAAAACCACTGTGTATTTGTGCATAGAAAAAGTCTCCAGAAGATTTCACAAGGTGTAAATGCCAAGTGAACTCTGCACAGAAAACTTTCTCTCTAGAGTGGGGGCAGGCAGTGGGAATTATTTGTCCAGGACAATAGAGATGACAGTTTACTTCCCTAATTTTGATACATGTGGCACAAAATCCCCCAAGAACCCTTTCCCATCTCTGGAATTAAAATCAATAAGGATGAAATAAATAACAAGAACTTGGCTGATCTTTCATGAGACCCCAAGGTGACTGCCTCATTCTATGATAAGGGCACAAAATAGAAGATATTTGCTGTTACACATTTTTGCACAATATACTTTTTTCAAAGAAATGTTTCTTGTAAAAAAATGTACAAATGAATTTTCCATAGCAGTGTCAGAAAGCATTTTAAAAATTACTGAAAATCTATAAAACCTCAGCCATCTCACCCAGGAGATGGAAACTTTTGAAATTCTTTGTTTTCCACTAGGCTGAGTAAGCCTTATTCACTACCAGGTGATACCTGTGCCTTGAATCCTTGAACCATTCTTTCCCAGAACAGCAGGTTGATTGGTACTAAGTTGCAAACTTGGATTCACAATCTTTCAGTTGTTTCAGCCTGAAAGTCATGCAGGGACCAGAACTATTGGACCACATATATGTGTGTGTGTAGCTTTGGAATGTCCATGGTTTCAATGCAATTTTTACTTAAATATATCATCTTTAGAATCGAGAGAAGAGCCTTAAGTATGGCCGTTGTGTGCATTAAATTATATCAGTTGTAGTAAATTTATGAATATTATATAGGCAGTGGGTTCTGGATAAACCCAGGCATTTGTGCTCTCTCTCTCTCTGGCTTTTCTTCGCAAATGAAGATTCAGGAGGGACACAAGCACGCTGATGACTGAAAAGGCCAATCTGAGATAAACATGTCCGGTTGCAGAAAGCACAGCAGAAGGTCTCCTTGGGTGATGTTTTTGGGTTGTGATTCTTTCTGCATTGTCGTTTCTCTTCAAGACTTGTTCGGTGTGAGCTCTCAAATAAGGCTGCAGCATTGTGGATAGTGCGTCTCCATGCCTCCCGATGTGAGGCCAGGGCGGACCATTGTTGGTGATTTGGCCAAGCCTGAGATGTTGTTTCAGGGAGTCCTTATATTGCTTTTTTGGAGTGCCCCTCTTATGGGGTAAGGCCTCATAGAATGTTACTCCTAGCAGGAACGGTGGCAAACACATCAGCTACCAGGGTCCTTTTGACATCCTTGTTGTTGTGTGCCCTCAAGTTGTTTCTGACTTATGGCAACACTAAAGTGATCCTGTCATGGGGTTTTCTTGGCAAGAGTTGTGCAAAGGAGGTTTGCCATTCCTTTCCTCTAAGGTTGATAGAGTGGGACTTGCCCAAGATTCCTGTGGTTGAGTGTATTAGAACCCAGTGCATTTCCATGGCTGAGTAGGGATAAGAACGCAGTGTGTTTCCATGGCCGAGTAGGGATTAGAATCAAGTGCATTTCCATGGCAGAGTGGGGATTAGAACCCTGTGGGTTTCCATGCCTGAGTGGGGATTAGAACCCTGGTTTTCCTGAATCCAACTCTCGGATCACTACACCACAATTGCTCTTTTTGACATCTAGCCTCTGAAAAATGTTTTGCTCTCTTTTTCGCCTACTCTGGGTTTCTTGGTTAGCTGGGTTTCACCTCTGTTCTTGGTCCATTTACCCAGCAAGCCCTCATGACTCTTTCTACAACCAGTTGTTCAAGAAGCCATTCCAGACTCTCTCTAACCCACTGGTTGCCTTGCTTCTGTGACATCACAAGGGCCAACACTCTGTTCTCAAGTTTTGGCCCTCAAATTGTATTACATTGTACTACAGTCGTCCCTTCACATTCGCGGGGGTTCCGTTCCGCGGACCCCCGCGAATGTGAAAAATCCGTGAATAACAAACACCCCTCCCCCTCCCTCCCCAGGCCTTCGCGGGGCCTTCTTAGGCCCCGCGGAGGCCTCACCGGCCCTCCCTCCCACCCTCCCCGGGCCTTCGCCGGGCCTTCCTAGGCCCCGCGGAGGCCTCACCGGCCCTCCCTCCCACCCTCCCCGGGCCTTCGCCGGGCCTTCCTAGGCCCCGCGGAGGCCTCACCGGCCCTCCCTCCCACCCTCCCCGGGCCTTCGCGGGGCCTTCTTAGGCCCCGCGGAGGCCTCACCGGCCCTCCCTCCCACCCTCCCCGGGCCTTCGCGGGGCCTTCCTAGGCCCCGCGGAGGCCTCACCGGCCCTCCCTCCCACCCTCCCCGGGCCTTCGCGGGGCCTTCTTAGGCCCCGCGGAGGCCTCACCGGCCCTCCCTCCCACCCTCCCCGGGCCTTCGCGGGGCCTTCTTAGGCCCCGCGGAGGCCTCACCGGCCCTCCCTCCCACCCTCCCCGGGCCTTCGCGGGGCCTTCCTAGGCCCCGCGGAGGCCTCACCGGCCCTCCCTCCCACCCTCCCCGGGCCTTCGCGGGGCCTTCCTAGGCCCCGCGGAGGCCTCACCGGCCCTCCCTCCCACCCTCCCCAGGCCTTCGCGGGGCCTCCGGAGGGCCTCCGGGCGTCCCGCGAAGGCCTCCCCACCCCTCCCCAGGTATTTCACGGGGCCTCTGGAGGCCCCGTGTTGCGGTTTTGGGGGGGCCCGGGGGGGCCCTCCCAAAACCGCGAATAACCGAAACCGCGAATATCAAGTTCGCGAATGTGGAGGGACAACTGTACTTTATATATACCCTGATGTTTTCCCAAAGCTGGGACTTAAGGCAGTTTACAAGATATAAAGAAGTACAAATAAAAATACATGCAAATAAAAATGTGTGTGTGTGTGTGTGTGTGTGTGTGTGCGCGCGCCTATGCCTTCAAGTCGCTGGTTGACTTATGGCAACCCCATGAATTTCATAGGGTTTTCTTAGCCAAAGAATACACGGGGGTAGTTTTCCCAGTTCCATCCTTTAAAATTTAGCCTACATCACCTTTTGAATACAAATGTTTAAAATGCCCCTAAGTTGTCTAAAGAATTAAAACTTGAATGGAAATGTAGAATGAATGGGATGGTGCTGGGTACTGAACTGCCAACCCTAATATTCAAAAAATGGAAGGAGCAGAGTAGAAGATTTTCAAGAGTTCAGTTTAAATGTTTAAAAAGCCCAGCTCTTTTCAGGGAGAAGATGGCATCTCCATTTGCCTTTTCTTTGTTTGTTTCTCACATTGATATCCCACCTTTCCTCTAATCACCTCAGGATCAGTGTACAGTAATTGGCTCTCTTCCTTTTGACTGTAATCTTCACAACATCCCTGTGTGTTAGGACAGGTCGAGAGAGTGTGACTGGCCCAGGGTCAACTAGCGAGTTTTTTTTAATGGCTCAACAGAGACAGAGCATGGATCTCCCCAGGCCCAGTCAGACACTCTAACCATTACACCACACTGTCTCAGTGTTTGTTCTAAGCAGAAGGCAATAGGATATTGTTGGCAAATGATGGTACATATTCCTTGACAGAAAGAAAACCAACACATCTGAAATGTGGTGCTGGTGGGGAGTTGTACAGGTACCATGGAGTGCCAAAAACACACATAAATGGGTCTGAGAACAAACCAAGCCTCAACTCTTACTAGAAGCCAAAACGACAAATGGAGGTGAAATCCACACTACACAAATAATCCAGTTTGAAAACTGGATTGTTTATTGTGGCTCCTTCCTATGGAATCCTGGATTTGTAGTTTGGTGAAGCACCAGCACTCTTTGGCAGAGAAGGCTAAAGACCTTGTAAAACTACAAATCCCAGTATTCTTGGCAAGAGTTCAAACTGGGTTATTTGTGTAGTGTGGATTTGGCCTGAGGCTATCGTATTTTGGATATAAGAGACAACATGGCTCATTAGAAAAGATGGTAATGCTTAGTAAAGTGGAAGGTGATAGGAAAAGATGAAGACAGTATTACAGATGGATTGATTCAACCAGAGAAGCCACAGCCTTGTGTTTGCAAGCCCTCAGCAGGGCTGTTGAAGAACAGAGCTTTTAGAGATCACTCATTCATAAAGTTGCCATTAGTCAGAGGTGACTGGATAGCAAATAACGACAGCAACATATCACATGGGAAGAGTGCAAGGCACATACTAGGCTTTCCTCCTCAATGTAGTGTCTATGGGTATAAATCTTGATTCTCTCCTTTTGTTATCTGAAAAGGAAGGTCTTAAAACTATTAGGCTCTACCTTGCCGAGAGGGAGTATCAGCTGTCTTATCCAACACCTCCTAGGGTTTGTTCTCCAGCAATGCTTGGTATCCCACCCGTAGAGGGTGGGATCCCAGATTATTTTCAAACTCTCTCATTGCTGGTGGCAAGGAAGGCTTTTCTACTTGCAAGGTTGAATGTACATCCCTCTAATGTGACCAAGGGTAGATGTTTGCAGACCCCTTTTTTGAATCGTATATGTCATTGTGCTCAAGCCCCTGATGTTCTCTATCATATTGAATTGACTTGCCCATTGTATATAATTCCAAGGGGAAAGTTGATAAGGAGGTTATTGGAACGGAATGTCTGTACAGATAGATTATCAGTGGAATTCTTATTGGAAGATTGTAATCTGCATATTACTAGACTAATGGCTAACTTTTTGGTTGAGGCAGCAAACATATGGCTTAACCTGCCTAAAAATGATCCTTGAAGTCCTATCGTCCTATTGTTATATGTATATGTTGTATTATGCCTAATAAAGGTTGTGGATGGAGTTACAAGGCTTTCCTCCTTAGTTTTATCCTCATAACAACCCTGTGAGGTAGGTTAGGCTAGGATGTTCACCTAACTTTGTAGCGTTCAGTAAGCTTCATGGCCTAGCAAAAAATTGAACTCATGTCTGCAAATCCTAGTCCACCATTTTAACTACTATTTCATGCTTTGCTGTCTTGCAAATACCCAGCTTCTATTTTGCACATGGATGGCATTCCCTGACCCAGATCTCTCTCTGCCACTGTCTCTTTTTCTAGCAAAACATCTTCCGTACGCTTAGTGCAGCTGTCAGCAAACACAATCCATTTCCTCCTGTGCATGCAAAAGCTTTTTATCTGCTCCAGAAGAGCTTCTTTTATTCCTCCATACTCCTTCTCTTTTCAAGTATCATGTTTCTGCTTGCTGTATGCTCAGATGATATGTAATTAAATAAGACAGTAAGGACGGCTGAGAAATGGTCATTAGAGTCATATTTGCAGAGTTCATGAAAGCGCTTACTCCTGAGCTGTGCTGGATACAACCATATTGTAAAAGAATGGGGGAGGGATTATGTATTATGCTACGTTCCTAGTGATTCTCCTCATTCTCTCACCCTTCTTAATAATCTACATTAATTTTGGCTCCGGTTGAAGGCAGCTTACTCATAAACATATTACTGGTGCATGCAGTTAATTTCATGGAGATTTAGCTGTCAAGGAGAGAGCCAGCAATCCATGGCCATTGAAGTCAATGGGCATTATGCCATTGATATTGGCACGGCATGGATCACCTCTTTCCCTCAGCAATGTGTGGTGTGTGTTTTTTTTCTCCTGGTAATACAGAACCTATCAAATGATAAATATACTGTGAAAAGTTTTTTTTTTTAAAGGCACCTACATTTTACAAAGTCTTGCAATACTATTGAACTTTAGGTTCTGTTCTCAATATCTGCTTGTACCAGAGCTTTCAGACAAAACATGAAGTGTCCCCTGGTGTTTTTAATCAACCCAAGCCTCCCCCCCCATCCTCTCCCCCTATGGATGTTACATGGGGAATTTGTTCTTTGACTCAGTAATTTTCCACTGAGCTGCTTACTACATTTCTGTAATCTAGGGCCTGTTCACACTATATCATGATTCCACATTAACTGCTGTGGCTACCTCCTGTGGAATCCTGGGGTTTGTAGTTTGGTGGGGCACTAGAGCTCTCTGGCTGAGAATTCTGAACTTCCCTCCCTAAACTTTCAAATCCTAGGATTCCATAGGACAAAAGTATAGCATTTAAAATGGAATCAGAGTGCTGTACTTCTCTAGTGTGAATGAGTCCTGGGTGTACCTTGAGGCCAGTGATGGAGACTGGCACTGTGGGGCATTCAAGAGGTTAAGACAATCCCTACATTTAACTGGCAACCATCAGGAGTGACAGTGGATAACCCTAATGAGAATGAAGGAGTGATTAGCCAATCAGCAGACATGCATTTACTAAATGCAGTAGTCTAAAGGTAGGGTTACACTAGTAGGGATGTAATTCCTTGAATAGTTCCTCCTTGCATGCAGGACTGGATAATTATGGTGGCTTTTCCCCTGCTGCAGGAGAAAACAAACATTATCTCTACAGTACTCCCCTCCTATTTGAATGACCTGATATGTTTCAGAGTGATTATTCTGCATAGAAAAACACATAGGAGTCTTTAAAACTGCACAGAAACCTATTTCCTATCCAAAAAAAGATTTTCTTGTACAGCAAACATTGTTTTCGGTGCAAGAAACAGGTGTATGCATGGGGTGAATACCAAGAGAAAAATTGTGCAAGATTCTCCCCAGCCTGTTGTTCTTCCTCAAGGAGTTTTACTGACTGTTGGGAAACTGGCTGTTTGAATTGGAAATAATACACTGCTAATAAAATAAGAGCTAGACAACAAAATTATCAATAAAAATTTTACTATGCTGTCATGAAAATAGCTTTTTATAGTAATATTTTAATCCCTCACACTTTCATATTTTTGATGTTTTTTGGTTTTATCAGTTGCATTGTGTGTTAAATTCTATGGCATTGCAATAACTTACTTTTAAACTCACTTAAAAGGATGGTATTGCTATCTCTTATAGCTTCTAGCAATAAAGATTCATTCATTCAACTGGAAATAAATAATAATGAAAATTATTATTCTTCCCAATGGGAAGAAGAATTATTAGTCTATTATTTTTCTATGATATTCTTTATTGTTCAATTGTTAGTCTTCTTCCCAACAGGAAGAATTATTATTATTAGCCATTATTGTTCTATAACTATTATTATTCATAAGTTTTCCTGATCTGGGAAATTCTGTTGTTGTTGTTGTTTCTAACCTTCCAATGGGAATAACATTCTATTATCATTGTAATAATCTTCTTCCCAAGTGGCAGAATAATTATTATACTGTTATTATGCTTCCCAAATGGTGTTCCTGACTCTAGAAGGCCAGGGAATAGATAATAATGAATATTCTTTTGAATTCTGTATACTGGTTCCTGTCTACTAGTTAGATGTACTGTTCTTCCCTTCTCTCCCCTGGCAGCTTACCTCTCCACCCCAAACCCTTTTTGGAGATCTGTGACAGATGGTTGTCTGACATTAGCAGTGGGGAGTGCATCAATTCTGGGTTGTAACTGAACTGGAAAGGACTTCTCCAAAGTGCTGAACAATATCCACTAACATCAGCACCTTGGACAGCTCTGCATTGGCGTCATCAACCATTGGGAGTTTCCTGAGCTTAGTGGGACAGGTTTTGAAGATTCATGTTGGGTGTTAGTATGAAAGGGAGGGAGAAGGAATTGTTCCCTTAAATTCTGTTGATGGGAGCAATTCCATCAATGAATTGATCCTGCCCCCCCCCATGCAAACTGTGTTGCAGTGATGGCTGGCAGTTCTTAGTACTGAGCCATTTCATATTCAAGTGTTTGTGTGGTGAAGGGACAGAGCTTTTAATTTTTGGGTAGTGAGGGAGGCAGAAAGAGAAAGGAGGCACACTGTGGTGGCATATTTGAATTGGGCTGGGGATATAGGAAGTTACAGTCCCCCACCCCACCCCACCCCAAAAAAACCTTCTCAAAGGTCTGCTTTAGCTGATTACTTTCAAAGGATTTCTGGAATGGGACAACCACATGAACTTTGGTTGAGGCCACAGGTTAGCCAGCCAGAATACTGACAAGCTGGAAGATGTCCAGAGGACATGTGAATGGTCTGGAAACCATGCCCTATGAAGAACAGCTTAGGAAGATGAGTGGGTATGTCTAGCCTGGAGAAGAGAAGGTTAAGAGATGACATGATAGCCATGTTTAAATATTTGAAAGGATGTTATATTGAAGAGGGAGCAAATTTGTTTTCTGCTGCTACAGAGAAGAGGAGGAATACTACATGACCTGTTGTTGCACTATGCTTCAGTAACAGTATCGGAAGTGAAACTATTCTGATCAGATGATGTTGGCCCCCTTTGGTGCTTGCACCATTTGTGCTGAGTCCCAGAAGCATTTTTTTAAAATTCACAGTTGCTTGGCATCAATAAAAGTAATTCCGATGTGAAACCTGCATGATTTACTGTGCAGTAGTAGTAACCTTCCGCAATTGCAATGAGATGATGTGAGCACACGCAGCAGGAGGGGGGGTGTCTGCTCCTCCCACAGTTCCCCCAATCGGTTGTTCCTTCTGCTTCCCTGGCATTCAACTTCCGATGGACTTACAGGCTGATAACTTCATTCCTGAGTTATCCACTAAGTTTTTAACCCCAAATTTGTGAAATTCTGCTGCTGCTTAATTTACCAATACTTGCATTTAATGCATTTAATATAAAGTTTCCTTGCCATTAAAAATAATTGTATTGCTTTCTGCTATCTCCCCTTGGTTTCCCCTCACCGGTACAAGCCTTGTTAGCAAAGCAAGTAGTATGTTTGCCTCGTGATCTGGAGGTTATAAGTCTGAGGCTCACATTGGGCAAACTTTTATTTCTTCATTTATCATTTTTAGCATTTTAGCATTTCCTCCCCCCTCCTCTTCTTCCTTGGCAGTGCAATTAAAATCCCTTTTTGCTCCCAAAGGAGTGAATGTAGGTGGGTAAATCACTCAGTTATCTCTCTCTCTCTCTCTCTCTCTCTCTCTCTGGCTTTTTTTTTTTTTGCAAATGAAGATTCAGAAAGGACTCATCCCGCACTTTCTGCAAGCACGCTGATGACTAAAAAGTCCAGTCCGAGATAAACAAGTCCAGATGCAGAAAGCACAGCAGAAGGTCTACTTGGGGGATGTTTCCAGGTTGTGATTCTTTCTGCGTTGTCCTTTCTCTTCAAGACTTGTTCGGCGTGAGTTCTCAAATAAGGCTGCAGCATTGTGGATAGTGCGTCTCCATGCCTCCCGATGTGAGGCCAGGTCGGACCATTGTTGGTGATCCATTTGGCCGAACCTGAGATGTTGTTTCAGGGAGTCCTTGTATCATTTTTTTGGAGCACCCTTCTTACGATAACCCATGGCGAGTTCACCGTAGAGTACTATTTTTGGGAGACGATGGTCTTCCATCCTAGAAATGTGCCCTGCGCAGCGCAGCTGCATTCTCAATATCATGGCCTCAATACTGGTGATCCCTGCTTGCTCAAGGACAGCAACATTCAACACATAGTCAGTCCAGTGTATATTTAGGATTGTGCGTATACAGCGCTGATGAAATAAGGCAAGGAAAAAAACAGGAAAGTCATTAACGGTTGCTTGGATGCAATGTTTGATTAGTTAGGAAAATGCCTCCTTGAAACAAAAAGCAGACTTTTAAAAGTACAGCTACTTAGGTTAGTATTTTAAATAACAAATATAAGTCTTTTGTAGCAGGGGTGAAGAGGAGGGGGGAGGAAATGCTAAAATGCTAAAAATGATGAAAGAAAAGGTTGCCCCAAGTTGCCCTCAAACTCATGACATCCTGGTTATGAAGCCAAGACTCTGCCTAGTTTGCCAATAAGGCTTACATAGGATGAGGGAGCTGAACACCATATAAGCTGAATGAAGGATTCGCAGAGTGACACAACAGATATTTTTTTAAAGGGGTGCATGCGCAAACACAGTAGAGGAAATGATGTTCTAAAGATGGAGGAGGAGGAGATTGTGGGTAGACGTTATCATATGGTATACAGTGTGCTTTCAGTGCCTTGAAAACCTGTCGTTCCATTTCAGAAACGGAATGGAGGGCACTGTACAGTAGGTAAGGCTTGTATTCCTCAATACTTGCACTTCGTTATGTCACGGTACAATCACTTAAAAATACCGTCGTGTAGTATTCCAATAGGATATGGACCTATGGACTCAAACTACAGGAAAAGAGATTCCACCTAAACATTAGGAAGAACTTCCTGATGGTAAAAGCTGTTTGACAGTGGAATACACTGCCTCAGAGTGTGATGGAGTCCCCTTCTGTGGAGGTTTTTAAACAGAGGCTGGATGACCATCTGCTGGGAGTGCTTTGATTATGTATTCCTGCATGGCAGGGGGTTGGACTGGATAACCCTCATGGTCTCTTCTAACTTTATGATTGTATGATTTAGATGGACCCAAACTGGCTATGACTGCCAGTACATGTTTGTTGTGGGAGTGTGTAGGTGTATGTAAGAGTCTGGATCTTTTATTGATAGAGATGTTGCTGGACATTTCAGTTCAATTTCAACCAGATGTAGAAAAGCAAAGTTTGAAGCTAGATTTGGAAGTAAGCACAGATTCCTCCACCCAGAATAAAATTATGTTTTCTCTCATTTCTATTGCTGGTATGACTACCAAGATGACTATATAGATAATTTTCTATGTACTAACAATTTCTTCTAGGACACTTTAGAGACTAATTTACTAATTTAAGAGAACCCTGGTGGCACAGTGGTTAAATGCAGGAACTGCAGCCACAGTATTATGAGTTCGGTTCCAGAGAGCCCCAAGGTTCACTGAGCCTTCCATCCTTTCCTAGATCGGTAAAATAAGTTCCTGGCTTGTGGGGGCAATTAGCTAACACACATTGGAAACCACTTGGAGAGTGTCTAGTGTGCTATAAAAGCAGTATAGAGGTGTAGCTGCTATTATTTTACAATTTGTAAGCCACTCTGAGAGCCTTTGTGGCTTACAAATTGTAAGCTTACAAATTGTAAATGCCCAAATAAATAAATAAATAAATAAATATTTACATGCTCCCCTCTTTAATGCCATGTCCTTGCTAAACAAGGTCAGTGGTTGATGTAGAGACATTTACGTATTTTTGCAGGGGTGGGGACTAGGAATTTTTTTATTGAAATAAGACCATTCTACTGAAAAATACACTCGACTGCAGAAGGCCATAAGAATAATGCAAATAAATAAATAACTAAATAAAATGTTTTCCTCTTTTCTTACTAATACAAAAATAAAACTATCTATCCTAACACTAATACATTTTTCCTCCTAATCTAAACACACTATAATCACTCTTTTTTTCTTTTCCAATGAACATTATATTTATACATTACAATTATATATATTTGGAAAAGGACAACATTAATAAACAATTAATAAAAATAATAATACAAAAATACAAAAATAATAATAAAATATTTATTTAAAGATATCCTTTAAGTTATTGCTGGGATTGTCTCATTAAACCACGGCCAAAACTTTTTCCAATGATGGTTTGGCAATTTCTCTTTTTCACTCAGAGCTAAATTTTCAATTACGTTCTTAACATAATAAGCAGTGCCTTTTAGATCTTGCACATTTAGGCCTAGTTCTCTGCATTGTCCCATTTCATACTGCAAGTGGCAACTTACATGCCAGAGTGCCCCATCATGAATAAATAACTCCCTTCACATGCAAAGATGTCTCAGAGATGGCTTCTAGCATATGCTTCTTCCAGACATGCTATGCAGAAGGGAGTTTGTGTATTTGTCTGTCTGTCTCTCTGCCTTTCTTCAGTCTGTGTAAAATTGCAACTGCTTAGATGCTTGCGGCAGCACAGTGTTCAGATCATGCCACTCCAATATTATATTAGCTGCACCAGTTTGTTGTTTGTGCCTAAGGCCAAATGAAAGTAAAGTTGTCCCTCCCTATCCACAGATTTGGTATCCACAGATTTAAGTATTCACGGCTTGAAAATATTCTTTAAAAAATAATAATCCATTCTATACTTCCTTTACTCTGTTAATGCTCTATTAACACTCCTATTCTTCTATCTCTTCCTTTTTATTCCTTCCCCCCCTTGTGTAGAATGCTATATAATTTTCTGTTATTTATCCTCTTCCTATTTTCTCCTTTCAATATACAGAGGATCATGTTTTATAATTTATTAATTTGATCTTAGTAGTTCCATTTTAATTAAAACTAAGCAATTGCTGTAAATTTATTTTCTAAATATTGAGACACTTTCTTCCAGTCTTCCCAATTTTTCTCCATAAATTTACCTTTCAAGAGCATTGTTAAACGATCCATCTCAACAATTTCATATGTCTTAAGCGACCATTAGTCTACTGTAGGAGCATCCTTATCTTTCCACATCAACGCATATGTTGTTCTTGCCGCCGCTAACATGTAAAACAAAATCTTCCCATTTTCTTGATCTATTTTCTTTTTCTATTTTCCCATCCGTCATTCCTAATAAATATATTTGAGGATTTAGCAGAAAATCTACTTTTATAATGTCATTAATTGTTATCTGAACTTGAGTCCAGAATTTATTTGCTTTTTCACAGGTCCACCATAAATGATAGAAGGTACCTGGTATATGGTTACATTTCCAACAATTATTTTTCATGTTTTTATATATCCTCGAAAGCTTATCTGGGGAGAGGTGCCATCTTAAGTACATTTTGTAACAGTTTTCTCGAATATTTTGGCAAAGAGTGTATTTCATTTTACTTGTCCACATTTTTTCCCATTTATCAAATTCAATTGAATGACCAATGTTTTGTGCCAATTTTACCATGTTCTCTTTTATCACTTCTTCTTCTGATTCCCATTCTAATAGCAACTGATAGAATCTAGTAATCAAGGTTTTATTCCCCAATTGTATTCTTCTTTCCCATGTTGATTTTGTAATAGTGAAATATACATGTAAGAGACAGAAAAGAAAGAAGATCTAAGTAGATGACTACATTATAGCATGAGAAGGTTCAGATAGAAAGTTAGTAGAAGAATGGATGAGCGATATGTGGGGGTTTTCTTTGTGTGTGTGATGGGCTATGGAAACTTTGGAAGAGACGACATAAGACCACTAATATATTGTTATAGATACTGCTATATAAGTAAATATGAATATGTAGTGTTGGAATGTTCAAGGATAATAATAAAATAAATAAAAAAATAATAATCCAAAAAGCAAACCTTAATTTTGCCATCTTATATAAGGGACACCATTTTGCTATGCCATTGCATATAATGGGACTTGAGTATTCATGGATTTTGGTATCCACAGGGGGTCCTGGAACCAAACCCCAGTGAATATGAAGGGACAACTGTAGAGGTTTTAAGACCTTAAGTCTTAAATGACTTGGGACTAGATTACTTGAGGGACCATTTGAACCCATACAAATCATCATGATCATAGAATCATAGAGTTGGAAGAGACCACAAGGGCAATCTAGTCCAACCCCCTGCCATGCAGGAATAAATCAAAGCATTCTTGACAGATGGCCAGCCAGCCTCTGTTTAAAAACCTCCAAAGGAGACTCCACCACACTACGAGGCAGTGTATTCCACAGCCAAACAGCTCTTACTGTCACAAAGTTTTTCCTAATGTTTTGGTGGAATTGCTTTTCCTGTAGTTTGAACCCATTGCTCCATGTTGCTCTGGAGCAACAGAAAACAAGCTTGCTCCATCTTCAGTACGACATCCCTTCAAATATTTAAACATGGCTATCATGTCCCCTCAACCTTCTCTTCTCCAGACTAAATGTACCCAGCTCCCTAAGCTGCTCCTCATAGTGCATGTCTTCCAGACATCCTATCATTTTGGTCACCCTCCTCTGGACACGTTCCAGCTTTCCCATATCCTTCTTGAATTGTGATGCCCAGGACTGGACACAGTATTCCAGGTGAGGTCTGACCAAAGCAGAATAGAATGGTACTATTACTTCCCTTGATCTAGACACTATACTCCTATTGATGCAACCTAGAATTGCATTGGCTTTTTTAGCTGCTGCATCACACTGCTGACTCATGTTCAGGTTTGTGGTGCACTGAGACTCCTAGATCTTTAAGGCTGGCTACAGAATTACCTCAGCTGTTACTGTGGGACAGTGACTCCAGCCTTCATTTTAGTGGCAGCCTCCTCCATCATTTCTCAGTGTGTTAGCAACTCCTGTAGTAGCTATGGGAGTCCTCCAGGTGCTGGACCCTATTTTTTAACCACTGTTCAGCACTTGGAGAACTCCTGTAATAGCTAGTGTGTCTGCTGAGGCTGCCATTAAAACTATGAACAGAGTCACTGTTCCACAATAACAGCTATGCTTGAGGCATAGTGATCAGCTTGGAGTATCTGCTCACAAATGTTTAATCAGACTGAGTGAGACTGGGCCTTTTCAGAGGTGGCCCCCATTTATGGAACTCCATTATAGAGATACCCTTCCTCAATTTTCTTTTAGGTGGATTCTAAAAACATTCCACTTTGAATATCCATTTGCTTTCAGGTTGCTTTAATTATTGTTGCTGCTTAATGTTAAATTATTTTGGGCTGCTTGTTAGTCTGACGTTGCAGTATTTTGGGAGGTGCTTCATTAAGCTTTCACATTTTTATGGATGATCTCAAACTGTCTTGCAATTTTGGTAACTAGTCAGTGTTTTACTACATTACTTGTTTATTTCTTTTCTTGATTTATGACCATTTTTTGAGAATGCCTGATTTTTGAAAACAGGCATCAAACGTCTTAAATAAATGAATAAAAGTTCCCATGTGCAACTCAGAGCCTATAGGTTGGAACTGAAGACTCCATCAGTCATCCCAATCATAGATTTGAAGTTTCAGAGTGCCATCAGTTTCTTGAGTGCTGATAACATCAACCAGCTGCTGTTCTATTCAGATCGAGGAGGAACTGAATGAGCTGATTCTGTAAAAAATATTCTTCCTGAACAGATTTCTGTCTATTCAAAGATGATTAATGCTATTGTTTCCCATTTCAAAACAGCACCAGCTCTGCTCTGAAGAAGTTTTATCCCCTATTCATCTCTAGTCTATATGTTTAGGTATCTCACCCACACAGCAGTTTTATAGATGCCATTTTTTCACAAGGTGAAAATAAGGGACTTGGCTCTCCATGGTTCTTTCAGTACAATTCATTTTTCCTTTGCCCTCTCCCTTGGCCAAACACATCTTGATTCAACAATAAAGTGGCAAATATTGCTCCTATTACCTTCCCCACTCATGGTAGGACTGTTTGGAACCAAATGTGAAAATGTGCCTTTTTTGAACTCCCATAATCCATCAGACTCTGGTTGGAGAATTCTGCAAGTGTTACTTTCCAAATGTCATGCTACCAAGCTCTCTTTTGAAGGCCATTGCATGGGCACACTTCTCCCATATAATCTGCCCCGGACACTTAGGTCTTGGGGGCAACATTTGCCCCAGTCAGCTAGGACTAGGGTGGCAACTGTCCCCCAGAGGACTTTTTCATCAGCTGCTGCTAGACTGTGGAACAGCCTGCTGGAAGAGATACAACAGCTGAATATGCTGTCTGAATTTAAAGCAGCATTAAAGACCAGTTTCTTTCATCCGGCCTATCCAGATGATTTTAAATTGTGTATTGATTGTTTTAAAATGTCTTGGTCTTACTTGTTCCTTTAAACTGATATATGTTTTGAACTGACATGTGTTTTTAACCAACATTATGTTTATATATTAATTTGTTGTTCCCTGCCTCAATCCATAGGGAGAGATGGGTAAGAAATAAATAAATAGTTAGAGAAATAAATAAATAATAAGAGTCGAATATCTCCATTTATTCTACAGCCCCTTTCAAAATGGCAACAGGGAGTATACTTCCTGTTGCCATTTTGAGAAGGACTGCAGAGGAAAATAGATGCATTTGGGCTTCATGTTAGGGGGTGCTGCAGGGAGGTCGAGGGGAAGTGGCCCCTTCCCACCCACCACCCACCAGTTGTCCACCACTGCTCTAAAGTGTTGCCTTTTCTATCCATGATATGGAAATAATTCAGGTACAGGAGGACCAAAGCTATTAAAGAGATTTTATAAAGCCTGGGAAGGAAGATCTGTGCTCCTCCATTGATAAGTCTTTTTCATCTCTCCTGCAGTCTTTATCTTCACTGTCCCCTCTTCTGATAAAAGCAAACCTGGTACCTCCTCTCAAGTCTTCAAAGCCACATTAGCCCTCTGGGTGCCACGTCATATGGTTATCCTGATTTGTGTTCTGCAAGGCTTGTTTCACATTTTCTGATCAGTCCCTGGTCTCTTGCATGTTTGTGTTGTAGTTTTGAGACCATTGATCCCTCTGCTTTCCCTAAAATGCCCCTCCTGAAGGGGATCTGAATCTTTTAGGATTAGAGGGCCTTGCAGGTAACTTCAGCTGGCTAGAATGGGAAACGTAAGACTTAAAATTTTTGGTTTCAAACAGATGTTAGGGTGGGATGGGCAACTAAAGAGGGGCTCAGGGACAACTTTTGTCAAAGTCCACACCCTCCCTGGGCTTCACCATTGTATTCACATCACTTCCAGTCATCATTTGGGCCAATATTCAGCCTTATAAAATCTTTAAACAGGCGTTGAGGACAGTGTGGGAGAAGCAAGCAGTCACACTTGAAGCAAGTTTTGGGTTGTTCTAGCCAGTTTGGGGGCAAAAGATTACTTAAAACCTGGTGGGGAAATTTAATTTTTTTAAAAAGGTTGCTTTGGGAGACTTTGGGACCCAAAAGTCAGGCTCTGGGGTTACAGGTAGTCTACAGTCTACCTGTTCCCACCTGTTTTTTAAATGGACAGTTGGTAGAATGCAGAACAGATTCCTACAGCCTGCATGTAAGCACACACTGTGATGTTCTGAACTCCCTTCTTGAATTGGCTGGCATTTATGATTATTGCTCTACCATATGCCATCCCTGATCATCATTCTGCCTGATACTTAGCAAGTAGCTCTAGAGAACTGTCTCTTTGTTGGTGAGTGGGAGTGGCATGGGATGGATAGGTGTGGATTACTTCTTTTTAGAACCCTTTCTTGATTCTAAAATTGTCAAGATTGTCCTTCCAAGCCTCAGATGGCTTGTGGACTGGACTGGAGTGGTGGTGGTGGCACCATTTCAGAAGACTTTTTTAAAAAATCCTTTTCAAGCTTGGCCTCAAGTATCAGAGACAGCAGTCCTGTGAACACCACGTGTTGGAGAAAACAGTAAGAAGGGACTGTAAGTCTCATGTCTTTCTTGGGAACTAAGCATGGGGTGCATAACCTTCAATATTTCACAGGTGAAAACCAGGGCACATGTGGCCAAGAAACATCAGAGTGTGGTCAAGATGGCAAAAGTGATTAATGAGGAAGAACACAGAAGCCAGGAGAGGCTGTAGCAGTTTGCTTTTGCCTGAGCTGATTGGGAAGGGCAAGAATTTGCCTCCTCCTGTCCTCTCCCTCTGCTAAGTCAATTGAATGCAAACTACTTTTGAACTCTGTTTGCAGCATTGGAAATAAACAGAGAACAAAGGAGGAAAATGGAAGGGAGAAAGAGAAGCAGGGACATTTTTAAATCCACTGAAAAAGTGGTATGGCAGAGGATTAATTGTACTGTCCCTAACACATCAAGACTGTTTTGCTTTCTCCAGAATTCAAGATCTTTAAACTTCATTTTCTTTTAATCCCTAATATGTGATTTTTAAATTTTGGTATATTCCCAAATCCACTTTTGTCATTTGTATTGAAAAAAATAAAAACTGGAGAGCTAAAGTGAAATCCACAGAAGAAACTGGAGATATATCTCAAGATCCTCAGAATATCATTGTTTTATTGAAAGAAAGAAAGAAAGAAAGAAAGAAAGAAAGAAAGAAAGACTGATGCATTTCAGCCTGTGTCAGCCAGGAACTATTTGGAATCAGTGTTCAAAAATTTCTGGACAAGGAACTTTCAAACCATTTACTGGATAAGTGAAAACCTTTTCACTTTGGATTTTCCAGTTTGTTACCAAAGGTTCCTAGAACTGGGGCAGAGACAAAAGATAAATGGTGTGATTGCTTTGATTGACTCCACAGCTGATGTTCAAATCCCAAATCTTGACCGTAATTGCTTGGCTTTCCCCCTGCCTCTCACTGGTGATGTGAAGTTATCTTAAGATGTTATGTTCACAGTGATTTGAAGGAGGAGAATGTAGGAGATATCTGGCCAGCATAGCAGGCAGTGTCAGCATTCAGTGGTGCCTTGCTATATGGACAGAGATGTGGTTTGATACCCAGTTGGTGCCTTATTGGCATATCAGCTGCCTCTTTTGCACCCCAGCCTCTTCACAGTCACTGGGAACAACTTGCCTAGGAAGGCCTGGGGTGCTACTGTGTACAAGTGAGGAGAAACTTCTGCCACTAATGCAATTGGGGTTCCATCAGCATTGCATCCTGATAAGATCCAATCCTATGAACCTGGTCTCACGGACTTGATGAACGAAGAAGCTAAGGGCACTCTGGTTTGGCCTGTTTGAATGGTTTGCTTTAGGCTTGGTTCACTCCACCTGAACAATCCATTGAAGAGTAGTCAAACAGATTCCTGTGACTCACTTCACCTTTTTTCCTCTGGACTTCCACCTTTTGGAATCTGGCCATGGACCTGACCTTGGCCACACCCCTGGATGTGGCTCTCTCTGGTTTCTGTTTGCTCTTCTGGCCATTGACTTCTAGCTAACCTGGACTATGTACTCATTTCAGGCTCTTCCAACTGACAGATTGCAGAGCCCTGATAGGGAACACTTACAGTTGATAATGATAATACTGTGTGATCAGTGACTAGGTGGAAGACTATTAGATGCCTTTTCACCGTACATAGATATAGCACTATAATTCCCCTTTAACTACCATTGCTGCATCCTGTAGAATCCTGGAGTTTGTAGTTTGGTGAGACACTACAGTTCTCTGACTGAGAATTCTAAATACTGTACTCTTCCCTAATCTGCAAAACCCAGGATTTCATAGGTAAAACCATGGAAGTTAAAAGTGAAATTATAGTCCTATGATTGTGCAGTGTCAGATGGTCTAGAAGAAGTAACAGAAACCATGGTGGCTCTAGTTAGTGAAAATATGGGATATAAATGTAAGGAATATATAAATTGCCATATACTAATTGCATCTTTCAGCCCTGAGCACCTGTTGTTGGCAATTCAGTAGACAGGTATTGGAAACTCAGCACATAGTCTTTGCATTCATTCAAGAGAGGGCAGAGTCAGGCTCATATCCAGTGCAAACTCCTGTTTTGTTTTCTTGCATTTGACCTTCCTTGACTTGGGGCACCAATTGCATTGGATTGTTTCTTGGGAGGGGGAAATTGAATTGCTGCTGACAAATCTGCAAGCAACAGCATCTTAAACTGGAACTGGGATTGAGAGGAGCCCATGAAAAATGCATTTTTAATAGAAGTGGCAACTGACCTTTTACTGTTGGAGAGCTCTTGGGAGTTGTTAGAGTGAAGTTGGCTTTGAAGTGGGATGAATCGGTCACGAGGATGTAAGCCTTCTTCTTAGATGTTGCTCCTTTGACTCAATAGCATGCTTTAGATTTTCAAAGAGCTGTCGAAGCATGAGCTCATCCGTGGAATTCCACTTTGTTGTAAGGGAAGAAACAGGCTTTTGGGAAAGGCCTGGAGGCCTCTGCTAAATTTCACTAGTCTTAGGCAGAAAATTGTGGTCTCACTGAGACTGGTGTTTCTGGATTCAGAAGAATGAATATGAGGATCTTCCTGAGTGTACCTCAGATACAAGGCAAATATAGCTATTATGGCCTTCCAAGCAGTGGCAGCACTAGGGGTGTGTGGAGAGGCCAGACTGCACCAGGTGACACCATTGGAGGGAGAAGTAACACTGCCTTAGTAACGCCACAGCTCTCAAGTTCTCTTCTGCTTATATGTAATCACAAGTACAGTAGAACCCCTGCATTTGCTGGGGATTGGTTCCACGGAGGGTGGGTGGGCGTGGATACTGAAAACCATGGATAACAGCAAACATCATGAAAATAATGGAACTTCCGGTTTAAAATACCATAGAATTGCCTTGGAGGACCTAGAAAATGGCTAGCGAGTATGCCTTTCCTAGGAAGACTCTATGGTAGATGGGCTGTTTTGTGTGTTTTGTGTTTACAGAGACATGTAAAAAGGTTGTGATGTAAAATTGCTTGGGCTGAGTAGAGCCAGTGGTGTAGCAATAGGGGGCAGGGGAAAGTAAGCACATTGGGGCCCAGTATAAACATTCTCCCCCCACCATGAAATTTTCTTCACTCTCCAAATTTCTAGCATTGTAGAATCTCCAAATTTCTAGCATTGTAGAAAGGGAGACACTGGAAATCATTCACAACTAGAACTCTTACTTTTGCTGTGTCTGCGTTCCCTTGCTCACTTTGCTTTCCTTCCCTCCCCTTTTTGGAATGCTGAAACTGTATTTTGAAATGCTCAGCTGAAGTTTTACATTGCTGCAGTGCTAGAAATTGCAGGATGGATGGACCGTTTCATGCGGTGGGGGTTGGACAGAATTCTTATGTGGGAGTCAGTGCCCTCATTTCCCCCAACTCTTATAGCTACACTTCTGATTAATGCTCACTGCTATGAAAATAGGAAGAAAATCAGAGGCTGAAGTCAACAATAAGGTATTTGAATTGCATACACAGTTGTAGGTTCATGGTAATACTGGTGTGTATGTTTTCCTGCACTAGAGGAGGAGCATGCATCAAGTAATAAGTGATATGAAAGACCTCTGTCTGAGAATTTGGAGAGCCAGTATCAGACAATGTAGGATGCTGATAAACTGCAAAAATAATGCAGTTTGTTGCTGCTTTAACTGTCATGGCTCAATGCTATGTAATTCTGGGATATGTGGTTTTGTGAGATATTTAACCGTCCATGTCAGAGAAGCTCTTGTGCCACAAAACACTACAAATCCCAGGATCCCATAGCATTGAGCCCTGATCATTAAAGTGCTGTCAAACTGCATTATTTCTGCCATGTGTCAGCAGCCGTAGTGTACAAATACTGAGTTAAATGCACTTATGGTTTCCTGTGGTATAAACTGCCTTCTTGTACCTATGGATTTTTGAAAGACTTTCTGAGTGCATCTCAGCTCAATTAGCAGTTAGTTGGGGCCACAGGGTCTGGTTGCTTATACATGGATTATTGATGACCATGCATTATCTCTCTCTGAGCAAAAGGGAAGCTTGAGTAGAAGTGTGGAACACAGCAGTAAGAAGTCATACAAGACTTATGACCTATGCTTTCTGAAGCTCCCATTGTTGTGGGGAAGGTGCAAAGTGAATGCTTGATGGGAGCAATATTTTCCTGCACCTAGCCCTGCTGTGTGGCAAGGGTAGAGATTCTTTAGCTCTCCATTTGTTTTGATGTCTTACCATTGGTCCTGTTTACCGGGCCTTCTGAGAATGAATGTCTAAAATACCTGGAGGGTCAGATAATGTACTGATGGGATGTGCTGAGCTGTTACTTTGGAACCCTTGTAATCCAAATGAGAACTGATGCAGTGAGAAAAATCAGCATCTGCCAATGGCCAGAGTGTTGGGTTGCATCCCTATGTCACCTCAAGAAAGTGCTCTTGAGCTTGTCATGCCCTGCTTCCAGAACTTGCAAATGGACTCTGACTTGGAGACTGAAGCAGTGGACATGCCAGGACTTGCTGCACCAGAGCAGGAAGATGTTCCAGAGCCACAGGCCTCAGACACTTCAGACACAGAGGACAACTTACTTATACCTGCCTTCACAGCACAGAGACAACAAAAGGAGGGCTTGAAGCAGTCTCAGTGTATTTATAGGAAGCAGCAATTAGTTAAGCAGCAGCTGTGTTAGCTGCTGCTCTATAAATATGCAGCACTGCCCTCCAGATTTTGTTGGAGATTAGCTGACCTACCTGAATACCCTTTGTGTTCTTGCTCACTGTGTTTGACCTTGACTGTGTTTGTTTACTCTGGACTCTGTTTGCCTGACCTAGATTCTGCTTGACTATCCTGAACTTGGTTTGCCAGAATTGGGTCTTGTATATTGGACTTTGCTTGTGGACTTGTGTTTTGCTTGCTGGTAAAGTAAGTGATTGACTTCATGCTGCCTTGATTCCTTTGCCTGTAATTAGTTTGATTGTGCTGTGCCTCTGCTATCAGCTGTGTAGTAACAAGCCTTTTGACTGGTTGCCCAGACATTATTTGGACAGAGCTTTTCTTATAGGATGGGTTTGTCTTCAAACTTGTGACCTGTCAATCCGAAAGTAATTGGCTCTCACCCATACATTAGGGCCAGTGATAGCCCGGGGTTCTGATGTCAACAAGACAGAAGATTTGCTGCAGGTTTTTGTTCAGGCTTTAGTAGATCTAGCCAAAGTGTTGAACCTGATCCCCCCAATAGATTCAGCACTTTGGATAGCTAATTTAAACCTGAGGCAAAACATGGAGCAGATTCACCACTGAGGGAAAGTTTCAGGTACAGGAGGAGCTTAGCAGAGCTATGACTCACCATGTTGTAAGACAGGGAAAGAAAAAAAGTTTTGTGAGTCTATGTGTGAGAGATAGAGTTCCCTTGCAACTCTGAAATAGCTAAGTGCTGTAAGCAACACAATTTGTCTTTTAGATTGGCTCATTTGTCTTGTAGCCTTCAAAATATATAGACATCAGGTTTTGTCTTCTAAGCCTTCCATGATGTCACCTGTGGTCTGAGCTGCTCCCTTCAGTTGTTTTCCTTAGCTGTCAAAACAGTGGTGTCAACCCTTCAAGTGTTTAGTAAAGAAATCATTCTTACTTCAACATTCTATCAATTGTTATTGACTGGATTTGTGGATGATCAATGATTTGGATTCTATCTAACAATCTAGGAAATCAGGGAGATCTCATTAGATAATGTTACATATTCTATGTAGAATCACTTTTTTAATTGTGTTGCTCTGATCCCATCTATGGTGATTTCATTCAGATATTTTGTGAGTCCACTTGGATGTTTTATGAATCCATTTGGAATTGCTCCTAGATCACCACTACTGTAGTTTTCTTCTTCCAGAGGTGCTGTATCTCCATTCATAGATTCATTTCTGTATTCAAATGATGAGAAAAGAGAGTTTAACAAACATTAGGAAGAACTTGTTTACTGCAAGAGCTGTTTGGCAGTGGTATAGACTGCCTCAGAGCGTGATGGACCCTCCCTCTTTGGAGGTCTTTAAACAGAGGTTGGATGGAAATCTTTCAGGAGTTCTTTAGTTGTGTATTCCTGTATGGCAGGGGGGTTGGACTAGATGGCTTTTCTGGTCCCTTCAGACTCTAAAATTATGTGATTCCATGTTTCTATAGGTCTCAGTATTTCATATTTTTTTCTCTCTGTCTTTCATTCTACGGTCACTGGGGACTGCCATATCTGTAAACCAAAGCTTTTTTTTCTCAACCACAGTTATGTCTGACATATTAAGGGTATCGTCTATATGAGACAAAAAAAAGTGGGGGGGGGAGAGAAAAGCAGATTGTTCAGCTGTAATGGCAATTTACAGCAGCTGCTATTTATCTTATCGGGGTTTTTTTGCAGATTGCAGGCATGCAAAGCTATCCATGTTTGGTGTGCAAACAGGCATGCCTGTGAATCAAGATGGTGGTCACAAGTGACTTATTCACTTTTTTTTACTTACCTCAGTTTGTCACCACAGAACATTTAAAAAAAAAACCCATATCCAATGTGCAATAGAGTGATATTTTCCATTAACAAAAAAGCAACCCCCCCCCAACAACACCACGTTTTATCACCTTAGCACTCACTCACTTCTACTCACCGTGAGTAGAAAAGGTCTGTGGCAGATCCTGGAAAGACTAGGATGTCCCCACAAATTCCTTAAAATGATTATCATGCTACACGAGGGCCAGCGTGGTCAATTCAGATGTGGCGATGCTCTTTCAGAGCCCTTTCTAATAACTAATGGAGTGAAGGAAGGTTGTGTTCTTGCACCAACTTTATTTACAATCTTCTTCAGCATGATGCTCCAAAGGGCTACGGCAGAGCTTGAAGAAGAAGACGGCATCTATATACGTTACCATACTGATGGTAGCTTGTTTAACTTAAGCTGGCTGAGGGCTCGCACCAAGACTCTAAACTATCTAGCCCATGAGCTGCTCTTCACTGAAGATGCTGCCCTTGTTGCCCACACAGAAGCAGCTCTGCAGTGCCTAACATCCTGCTTCACAACAGCTGCAGAGCTGTTTGGGCTGAAAGTCAACCTGAAGAAAACATAAGTTCTTTACCAGCCTGCACCACAGGACGAACACCATCATCCCCACATTGCCATCGGCAACTCTGTGCTTAAGTCCGTTCAGCAGTTCACCTACCTGGGAAGCATCATCTCCTCAGATGCCAAGATTGACAAAGAGATTGATCACAGATTAGCAAAGGCATATAGAGCATTTGGAAGACTTCACAAAATAGTCTGGAGTAATAAACACCTGAGGCAAAGCACAAAAATCAGTGTGTATAGAGCCATTATACTGTCAATTCTCCTTTATGGGTCTGAAACATGGGTCACCTATCGCCACCACCTACAACTCCTCGAATGCTTCCATCAGCGCTGTTTACGCACAATCCTAAATATACACTGGACTGACTATGTGACGAATGTTGATGTCCTTGAGCAAGGAGGGATCACCAGCATTGAGGCCATGATATTGAGAACACAGCTGCACTGTGCAGGGCACATTTCTAGGATGGAGGACCATAGCCTCCCCAAAATAGTACTCTACGGTGAATTCGCCATGGGTCAGAGTAAGAGGGGCGCTCCAAAAAAGCGATACAAGGACTCCCTGAAACAACATCTCAGGCTCGGCCAAATGGATCACCAACAATGGTCCGCCCTGGCCTCACATCGGGAGGCATGGAGACGCACTATCCACAATGCTGCAGCTTATTTGAGAACTCACACCAAACAAGTCTTGAAGAGAAACGACAATGCAGAAAGAATCAGAACCTGGAAACATCACCCAAGGAGACCTTCTTCTGTGCTTTTTGCAACCGGACATGTTTATCTCGGATTGGCCTTTTCAGTCATCAGCATGCTTGCAGTAAGCGTGGGATGAGTCCTTCCTGAATCTTCATTTGCGAAGAAAAGCCAGAGAGAGAGACTTACTTGCTAAGGTGAAAATCCAACATAGTGGTTCTGAGCACATGCCTTCTTAACAAGCTTTGCCCCCCGTACTCATCCAAATAATCAGCTTTCAGATTCCTCTCATATGGGAAAGTGAATCAATTCATGTCGCTTGACCCAACAAGCAGGAATCCACACCCACCCCCCCGCCAGCTGTTTTAAAAAATCTCTGGAGAAAACTGCGGAGGCTTTTCCAGCAGAGTATATGGAGTTTTTGTCCCCCTCCTTTTGAATATGGCAAAACGATGCAGAATCCCATTAAGACAGCATTCTCCTCGCATTCCATGAGTTTTTTCACTGTTTAGACAACTGCTGTTTTCAAGGGGATCTTGTAGCACCTTTGAGACTGAGAGAAAGAAATTATAGCATAAGCTTGGTCTACTTCCTCAGATGCATGGAGTCAACTGGTCCTTAAGAACAGACTAACATGGCTATGCCTTTGAATTCTATACTAAGTTTTCATTTATGATGGAGGCGATGACACTGTGCAAATAAATTTCTACTAATGAAACTCCTAGGGCAGTGTGGAAGGTTTTTAATTTGTCTATACAGCTATGGTCATGTCATATGGTTTCTTTAGTGATGGCTCCCTGTAAAGAGTATAATTTTGTTCATGCCTGAAGGCATAACACAACCGTGAAGTGACCTAAGTCGAGAATAAACGTCTATCTGCAAACTGTGCTTTAATTACCCACACTGGGGGTTTATTTTCATGTTCCTCTGAAGCATCTGTCATTTGACTTGCATCATGGATTTGGACCCTATGGAGGTGTCAGGCTAGATTTTTCAGCAGTTATTTTATTGCAGGGACTAGTATGTCCATGTTACACAACTATAACACTTCGATGCCACTTTTAACTACCATACTTCCATCCTATGGAATCCTGGAATTTATACTTTGGTGTGGTTCTTGGAACTCATGTGCTAGAGAGCTTTAAAGGATTCCCCTGAACTACAACACTAGAGCTCTCTAGCAGAGCATTCTATGTACCTTATCAAACTACAAATTCCGGTATTCCACAACACATTCACCACTCCAGTGACAATGAAGCTACCAGCTTCCAATGAAAAGCTCAGAGCATCAAACAGACTGTATAGTCAAAGATGGGCTACCACAAGATGGGCTAATGCTGGCTGCCGAATTAGTTGGGGTTAACCTCAGTTTGACTAAATTGATGCTGCCATGGTGTACATGTCTTTGGCCTGGGTTTGGTTAGATGTGGCATATTTTGGCTCTTCCCTTGCTCTGTTGCTTCTCCAGCCCCTTTTCAGCTGTTCTGCCATCAGATTACTCTATCAGCAGATTGCTGGGTCAGCTTTCCGAATGTGCTTTCTGCCAGCAGCAGAGGGTTCTGTCGGCAGAAAGGTGGTTCTCCTGGAAGAAGAGGAATGTTCTTCCTCCTAACCTGCTCCAGCAAGTCCAGAGGAAGGTGACCACAATGGTGGGAGATCTGGAAGCCATGCCCTATGAGGAGCAGCTTAGGGAGCTGGGTATGTTTAGCCTGGGGAAGAGAAGGTTAAGAGGTGACATGATACCCATGTTTAAATACATGAAGGGCTGTCACACTGAGGATGGAGCAAGCTTGTTTTCTGCAGCTCCAAAAACTAGACCACGGAGCAATGGACTCAAACTACAGGAAAAGAGATTCCACCTAAACATTAGGAAGAATCTCCTGACAGTAAGAGCTGTTTGGTAATGGAATACACTGCCTCATAGTGTGGTGGACTCTCCTTCTATGGAGGTTTTTAAACAGAGGCTGGATGGCCATCTGTTTGGTGTGCTTTGATAGTGTATTCCTTCATGGCAGGCGGTTGGACTAGATGGCCCTTGTGGTCTCTTCCAGCTCTATGATTCCATGATTCTAGCATTGCTGTTAGGAGGCTTTAAAATGTGGATTAAATACATTTGTGGAGGATAAAGCTATTAGTCTACCAGTAATGAAGTCTATAAGCCAGGGTGGGCATGTGGCCCTTGGACCCTCCTTTTGTGGCCTCCCATAGCTCCCCCAATTCTCTCCCTGATTTTCTTTTAAAATATTTTCCAATTTAATTTTGGGGCAATTTTTGCTGCAAAACCACACAGAAAGGCCCCCTTAGTGCATGAAAACATCTCCAGTCCATCCCTAGAAGCACTCAAGACCCTGTACTATTGCTAAATACCTTCTTTTTCCTCTGCAGTCATTTTATGTTGTCAGTATAAGAGGGAGTGCAGAAGAAAACAGAGTATTTGGTCTTGCTCTGTGGGGAAGTGCAGTCCATGGGGGTGGGCTCTGTGGGAAACTAGTCCATAAAAGTTGCCCATCTCTGCTATAAGCTGTTTCAGAGTATGGAAATATTAATTTTTGCACTTATAACTTCCACAAGTTTGCCCACAGATACTGCCATTTTGGATATGTAGCCCGAAAAGTAAATTGTCCAAATAGTAGGCTATGTTCTCGATTAGAGGCACCATATCTCTGAATGACAGTTGCTGGGGAACAACAATGGAAGACACCTATTGTTATGGCCTGAATCCTACCTGGAGTAGAGTCCTTGATTCAGTGACATTTACCTACATGTTGGGTCACTATTCAGCCATTAATTCAATGAAACTACTGTGGTTTTGGCCAAGCAATAGGATACAGGCCTGTAGAAGCGGTGATTATGGGAGACAAAACAGTCTTGCATTAACCCCAACCAAGTTGAGTTTAAGGGTTAAATATCAGTGACCCTTTATACTTCCTGTGATTCTCAATGGTATCTGGTTAGGCATTTTAGGAAACAAGATTCTGGACTAGTTAGGCCTTTGGTTTGATCCAATTCGGCTCCCTTCATATTCTTATATTTTTGTCAGTTTCCTTCAGTTCTTCCGTGCCACAGAAGTTGAATATTTTTGTGAGACTCTCTTCTACTTCCTCCCCACCCCAACCAAAAACTGGAGAGTCTTTGAACCACGGGCAAAAACAAACACCAAAAGAAATGGGTGAGGAATAGTCAGTTCAGCCCCCTGTTTCATTCTTTCTCTGCGCCAAAAAATGCTGTTGAGTGGCAGGGAGATTATCCTGCAAAGAAACATCTGTCTCTGTTCCAACTCTTCTTATCCATCGGAAAGAAGGGGTCTGATTAACATTTTATTTGTGAGATAGCAATCTGATAGCACCAGTCTAATTAGGAAATTTACATAACACATCTAAATTTCCTTTGCTAACACATCTGTGGCACGGCTTCTTCTGAAGTACATCTTTCGGAATGCCGAAGTCAGGCATTTCTGATGGTTCGGGCTGTCTTTTTCTACTGAAAACACTCTCATCTCTTAAAAAGCATGAAAATGAAGCTCACCTTCCTACTGAACAGGTAAGAGAAGGTGGGTCCCTGGTGGTTCTGAATGTTGGGGTTTTGGAACTGGCTGCCATGTAAATGTGAATATTTCAAAATTGGGGAAAGGGACTTTTTCTCCCACTTTAAAGAAATAGATGAAGGCTAGCACATATGAGGTTCATCCAACTATTGTTGGAAGATAAGAAGTTAGAAGTTTGAAGGTTGATTGAGCCAGCCTTATGTCTGATGTAGGATCCTGTAAAAGTTGCCCAGAAATGTTGCCATGTTTCCTTTTGTTACAGTGATGGATGAACAGAGATGTGGGGAGGAACATGTTGTTTGTTTACACTTGGATGCAAAGTTTACTCAACTTTATAGTTTCCCACTTTCAAAATACAAACTTCTAAGAATTTTGTAAAGATTCTCTGAACAAAAAAAAAATGCATACAAAAATGTGTATATTAGAAGGAATTTCACACAAAATGCATGTGTTTAGTGAACATAAAGTTCACATAGTTCTTTTCCAGTGGAGAAAGTTCACAAAGGCATTACAAAGAGCTTACATGAAAAAAATTGTTGTTGTTCTTGTGTGCCTTCAGGTTGTTTCCGACTTATAGCGAACCTATCAGGGAGTTTTCTTGGCAAGACTTGTTGGGGGGGGGTTGCCTTTGCCTTCCTCTGAGGCTGAGAGAGTGTGACTTACCCAAGGTCACCCAGTGGGTTTTCATGGCTGAGTGGGGATTTCTGTATTAAGCAAAATAAATTCAAGTGAGATGCATGGCTTTCGGATTCCTGGGGGCCAGAAAAGAGATTTATAAAGTCTTTTAATAATTGTTTATTATTAATTGATATTGATGAATAATATTAGGAGAAATGTGCATCAGAATGTGTGTACATTTCCCAAGGGTTATTTTTTAAAAAAAAAAAATCTCAGATTTGAAGATGAACTCAACTCAATATTGGAAAATGAGAATATGAAATGAAACTGGCAGATTCTTCTACTTCTGCTAACTGATGGCTTTCGGTAGCTGTCCACCAAAATCATTAGGGAATATTTGAAAGGGAGATAGATCACATCGTCTTTATCAAGAAGTGGAAAATGCTAAGTTTCTCCTTGTGAAAGGAAACTGCAGTTTAAACCAGAAGGAGATGAAAAAGAGACACACAAACAGCTTTCTACGGGCTCTGCTAGTATCTTAACTGGCTCCCTCGAGACAGATGTGTGATCCCAGGATTTTGCTTATGCTCTGTCTTTCTTTTTTGTAAATCGATGTTAATATTGCAAAACCCAAGGAATGCTCCAGTGCTTGCATTCCAAATAAAACCAGACCTGCCACTCCTTCTCTCTAGCTTCTCAGTGTTTGAAGAAGTAAGGGTACTGTGAGGAAGAGCACAAAGTTGGGTCTTTTTCTATAGCATCTCTGTCAGTGCTAGAACTCAGTCACTCAGTGAAATGGATCACGGCAGCAGGTGATCCACTTCAAAAGGAAGTTCTCCCTTCAGATTTGCATAGCCTCCTCGGTGGATTTATGCTGAATCAATTCTGGCTTTATAGGTCTTTCACATCCTTGCAGAAATTGGTAGGGGCAAGGGCTGAGCTGCTAAGTAGTTTCCTTAAAAGGGAATAAAGAACAGGGATAAGGAATAGGGATATAAGAGAGAATGCCAGGCAAGAGGCAGTAGAAGTTGATGGAGAACCTGCTCTGGATTTTAGTCTGAACTTTAATGGAGCTGTCCAAGGTGATGGTCCCTGTTCCCCAAATACGTTTGGCACCTTGGATAGCTTTATAGGGCTGACACCAGCTTTCAGGAGTAAGTGTATGTTGCCCGGCAGAGTCATTAGCTTTATGAATGCTTATGGTACATACAGTACATACAGTAGGACTACAGTACATGATAGTTATGTTGGGCTCTGAGCCCACAGAGCTCTCTTGTCCCTCTAGAATGCCTGGCTAGAGGGCAACAAATGTGTTCTGGAAATTATCTACATCCTGAAGCTCCAGTGCCTGAACCTCTGTGGTATTGTGAAGCCACAGGCCCTGCATAAGCCAGAGTTAAAGTGGTGGGACCATAAACAATGATAGTTGCAGATGACTGGTGGGAGTAAGACAGGAGAGCAGGAATAAACAGCAGCCCTGCCTCGGTCATGTGAGTGGGTTGGAGTTCATAGAGTCTTGTGGTCATCAGAACGAAAGACCTCTGTGTGATTGTGAGGGTTTGACACCAGAAACATTCTCATTGTATGGGGTAAAAGAAATGGATCTCATTGTCCTTCAAGACATCCCACCATAATCCCAAACCAAGGAGACACTGAGATAATGGTGTCAGTGCAACTGAAGTGAAGGGAATGTCTGCAAAGAAGGAAGCCTTCCTTAACCCATTATCTGGGTAGTGGTGCAGAGAGTACTCTGGGATCCTCACAGAGTTTTTATTTATTTTTTTTATTTAGTTATTTATATCCCGCTCTTCAGCCACAAGGCTATCAGAGCGGCTTACAAATTATTTTAAGCAATAGCTATTTACACATCTAACTGCATTAAACAGCTTCCAATGTGTGTTAGCTAAGGCACCAAATATTATACCTTCTCAGGCCACACCTCACTAGGCTATAATAGGTATAGCTATCCCATCTTGAATTTGAGCATTAGGTATGGTTGTGAAATTCTCTATCTTCAGGTTCTTGTGTTTCTCAGACACATGTTCTCTATTGATTAAAACAGTGGTTCTCAACCTTTGGTACTCCAGGGCCAAGTCTACATGAAGGGGAAAAAAACAGACTGCTTCACAGCAATAGCAAGTGTGACCTGTCTTAATGGTTTGTAGCCCCTATAAACCCCGCATGCCTGTAGCTGAAAAGGCAGCCCAGAGTGGATTACTCTGTTTTTTAAATCTGCTGACGACCTCTTTCTCTGGTGCACACAAGTGATATTTCACCTTTCCCCCAAAAGAAAGACAAAAATTAGATAGCACAGACCTCTGTTTTATCACCTTAGCGACTGATCATGCACTAAAGCAAAAATCCAACATGGTGGCAGCGGGTGCTTCCCCTGTAACCCAGCCCTGCCCCCTGCACTCATCTAGCCAATCAGGTTTGCACTGTGTCTTTCATGGGGAAGCAATTCATGTTAATTTGCTTGTCTTAACCAGCAAAAATGTGCATAGAATCATAGATTTGGAAGAGACCTCAAGGGCCATCCAGTCCAACCCCTTGCCATGCATATCTCTGGAGTTTTTTTAAAAAAAGTTGGAAAAAGCTGCGAAGGCTTTTCTTGCATATGTTTTCCTCTCCCCCCCCCCTTCACAATACAATGAGACAATGCAGGATCCCATTAAGACAGCTTGCTTTCTGAGTGAATTATGTGAGGGGTATTTTCACCATGTGGACAACCCCCAGATGTCTTGAACTTTGAAACCCAGAAGCTCTAACCAGGAAGTTGAAGCCCAAGACATTTGGATAACCAAAGAGTGAGAACTGCTGTGTGTATTTCTTCAAGGATACACACTTTTAAAATGCAGATGTGTGGATTAAGGAGATTATGGTCTCCTGAGTCTTAGATGTCTTGTGAAATGGATACTGGAGTTGAGAATTACGAACATACCTCCTTCAGCAGTAGATTACAAGTCCCCTCTCTTTTCTGTGGCCTATAGTTAATGGCCTCCTCTAATCTTGGGTTCAGAGTAAGGACCTGTGTTTTGTTATCCAAGAAATAAATAAAAAAGTGAAAAGTGTTCTCTCCATTGGTTGAGAGTACAAGGGGGGGGGGGTTGTGCACTTTTTAATGATTTTTATTTTTCTCACATTGGAACTACTTGTGAAAAATTCATTTCCAAATAAGCCCCTTGATTTTAGTGTCCAGTCTTTTTTGTTGCTGTTTGAAACTCAACAGCTTTGCAAAGAAAATGTGTGCACAAAATGCAGTTTTCTGAGCAAAAATATTGTTTTCTGGAGAAAAACCAAGTTTTTGTGCAATCAGTTTTTTTTGGGAGGGGAGGGGAGTCCAAAAATTTGGAGAGAGAAAAACCCTCACAGAAGTTGATGGCATGCCTCAGTGTGTTGAAAATCTCTTTCTTTCCAAGGATGAGAACTTTTGCACGTATACTTTGCATCCTTACTCCCATGTGATAGCTTCTCCCCACCAAAAACTCTTACTACATCATTCTAGAGAAGTATTTTAAAAGAGTCATCTTTCAAAGTTTCCCTACACATATGCATTTACTTTTGTTCTGATTTTTTTTTGCACCTTGTTAGTAAATATTTTATAGCGTTAGCTGCTAAATAATGCATTCTGAACTTCCTGTTAAATGGATTTTGCTCCATCTTGCCATAGTAATTTCAGTTTTAACCAGAGATTCACTAATCTCTGGCCATCCCACAATCCTGAGCTTTCTATACAAATCTGAAATAGTATAAGAGTCCTCTCATCTTACCTGGTGTTTTTTAATATCCTTTGCTGATATTTCATCTCCTCAGCATTCAAAATGTCACAGTCTTGAATTTTATTATTTATTTATTTAATATATTTGTTGCAATGAAAATGCAGTTTTTCCACCCCACCCCTCTCCCAATGGTGCACCTATTGCTGTTTTCATTAGGGTGTTGAATATATTTGCAAAGAGATGGGTACAACTTATCCAATCTGTCCAGACTACATCCAGAATATAGGAAGGGGCTGTAGCTTGGTGACAGAGCACATACTTTGCACATGGAAAATCCCAGTTCAACCTCCGCCATCTTCAGGTGGGATGGGAAATAATCATGGTTGAAGCTGTGGTGAACCAATGCTTCTAGGACAGCTGGACTAATTGCTTGACATCCACCTTCTGTGTTTCCATATTCAGACAACTCATTTACCCTGTTCAGTCTTAACTGCCTACCAACTTTTACTTCTTTCAAAAAGTAACTTCTTTCAAAAAGTAAGATGTTTAACTTAATTTCAGTATTGTATGGGGTGATTGTCCATCTATTCTTGATGTTCTATCAGATAGGAAGTGTCCAGAGCATTTCTGATGAAAAACCTACATACTGTACCTGTTTCCCATACATTGTGGATAGAGATGGGTGGGGTCATCCTGGAATCTTCTGTTCAGGCTGTGATGCAGACATTACAAATGATGTCTATGTGTTTTATGTGTTCATGAAATAAATTCTTCTGGTTTCTCTACAATGAATTCCACAATACTGATTCCTGGATTCATAGATAATTTAGGAAGCAAGGAACATTTCATTTTCCCTGATACATTGCAGGCTGTTTGTGTCACCTTCATAGCCTCTCTGCTCCTTACAGAATACCTGGTAAATTCTGCTTAACTGTGGCAGTTTATGTTAAAGATGATTCTCTAATGTTCGGGTAGGAAACTTGTTCTCCGGTGTTCAGGTGACTGAGCACCTTGAATAGGAGATAGGCTGAAGTTTAAGCCTTAAGTAATGGTGGATCAGAGGGAGAGTTTGGTGGCTTCCCTTGGGATACATTGCCTGACCTCAGAGAAGGCAACATCTGTGGTCTCCCAGTGCTGTTTTTCCCTGTGTCATATTTCCCAGTGTCATTGGGCATGATGTTAAGGTTTGGGTTCAGGCTATTTAACACACTGGATCTCCTGATATGAGTCCACCTGGACAATGAGAGCCACAGAAGAGGCCCTTTTCTCAGCCTCACCATATTCACAGGGGAAGCTGGTGGGAACATGAGAGAGGGCCTTCTCAGTGGCTGCCCCTAAAACTTTGGAACTCCCTCCCTAGGGAGGTTAGATTGGCCCCCTCATTGTTGTCCTTACATCCACAGGCCCAAACTTTATTATTTAGACGGTCTTTTAGAACTGAAGGTTTTTTTAACAAAAGGCTGGAACAACTGTATTGTTTTAAATTATATTGTTTAACTTTAAAACATTTTTGAAGTGTATGTTTTTAATGTGGCTCATAGCTAATTTGGTTTTAATAGTTCAATTTGGTTTTGTATGTTTTTATTTGTAATCATTTAAATGTAAGCTTCCTGGACTCCCAGTCTTGGAGAAAAAGTGGGATATAAATGATGACAATGATGATGATGATGAGGAAGATAATGATGATGATTTGGGGCTGTTGGATTTTGGAATCAAAGAATCTGGAGAGCTACATGCTTCTCATCACTGGCATGAAATCTGCAATGCCTTAAAAAAAACCTGCACAAATTATTACTGTAGTTTTTGAGGAGGACAGATCACCACACAAGGAAAAGGGTACTAGAGAATCCCCCTTTACCTACTGTTCAGCAATTTTAGCACTCAGCTGAGTGGTGAAGCAGGGTGAAGAGCATAAAGGAGATAAGTAAGTTACTTATTAGCAGTAACACAATTTTATACTACACAGCTGTGGTGAGTTGCTTTTCAGTTAATGAGGGTGGAACAGTGTTCCAGGTGGTGGGTACCAAGTCACTTTATTGGTGCATCAGCTGCCACCTCATTACTGCATGAAGTTGCATTTTAAGGCATTTTTCAAGATTTCAGAAGAAGCTCTCCCTCCCCAGATCTTATGCTAATCTCCGATCTATTCCTTTCTCTTTATGGCCATGGTGTAGACATTATAAATGAGTAAACACTACCATGTTGTCATAACATATGTCTCTCTGGCACCTCTACTGCAACTTAATGAGGAACATGCTGAACAACTCATTGAGTTACTTTTCCAATGTGGCACTAAATAAAAACAATGAATTGCTGTCTAAACACATTGACCAGTAATGAAAATGGATTACCTTTTAAAAGTAACTTTCCAACCCAGAAGGAAGTTGAGGTTTTGCTTCCCCATGTTTTCCCTCCTCACCATGTGCTGATGGAATGGAGTGTGTTTTCCAGTGTGAATACATGCTCACTTTTGTGTCTGTGCCTGACTAAAAGGATACTGCCCCAGAGAGCTTGGCCCTGGCAAAGGGAGATCTCTGGTTCCCAGAGATACTCAACCGCTGCTTTCCAGGGTGATCCTAATACATATAATCCTAATGAGGGCCTCCTAGCTCAATGACATAAACCCTAATGGTGTTGGGTCAAGGTTTGGGGCAACAAAGGTCTCAGTTCCTGCTCTCCTTTTCTGAGTATGGCCCACCTCCTCTTGCCACTAACTTAATGACATGTTTTTACCCTCTACACTCAGTCCGCACAAACACCCAGAGGGAAGATTGTAAACCAGCCACTTGGAGAAGGATTCTTCATCTGTTCATTGTTGTCACTACTCACATGCCCAGAAAGGGCAGGCCAACTGCCTGCATCTTCAAGGGGGAGAAACTGCATGGCAGGAAGATCTGGGCTTTAGCAGTGGGCTCCTCATTAGAGGCTTGCCTATACAGCGAAAATCTCTCTCTCTGGCTTTTCTTCGCAAACGAAGATTCAGGAAGGACTCATCCTGCACTTTCTGCAAGCGTGCTGATGACTAAAAAGGCCAATCCGAGATAAACAAGTCCGGTTGCAGAAAGCACAGCAGAAGGTCTCCTTGGATGATGTTTTCGGGTTGTGATTCTTTCTGCGTTGTCATTTCTCTTCAAGACTTGTTCGGCGTGAGTTCTCAAATAAGGCTGCAGCATTGTGGATAGTGCATCTCCATGCCTCCCGTTGTGAGGCCAGGGCGGACCATTGTTGGTGATCCATTTGGCCGAGCCTGAGATGTTGTTTCAGGGAGTCTTTGTATTGCTTTTTTGGAGCACCCTTCTTACGCTGACCCGTGGCGAGTTCACTGTAGAGTACTATTTTGGGGAGGCAATGGTCCTCCATCCTAGAAATGTGCCCTGCCCAGCACAGCTGTGTTCTCAATATCATGGCCTCAATGCTATTGATCCCTGCTTGCTCAAGGAGAGTAACATTCATCACATAGTCAGTCCAGTGTATATTTAGGATTGTATGTATACAGCGCTGATGAAAGCGTTCAAGGAGTCATAAGTGTTGGCGGTAGGTGACCCATGTTTCAGACCCGTAAAGGAGAATAGACAGTACAATGGCTCTATACACACAGATTTTTGTGCTTTGCCTCAGGTGTTTATTACTCCAGACTCTTTTGTGAAGTCTTCCAAATGCAGTATATGCCTTTGCTAATCTGTGATCGATCTCTTTGTCAATCTTGGCATCTGAGGAGATGATGCTTCCCTGGTAGGTGAACTGCTGAACGGATAGAATTCAAGGAGAACACCTTTTGTCCCGATGGGATCCCGCATCATTTTGCTATATTCAGAAGGATGGGGGGGGGGATGAATCCAAATACTTCATGGGAAAAGTCTTCATGGCTTTCCCATATTAAAAAAAAAAAAACCTCGAAAGGAAATGCACATTCCCACTTGTTGGGACAACTGATTTACTTTGCTGCACATTTCTGAAAAGAGCACAAGTATCGAAAGCTGATCAGTTGGACGTGTGAAGGGACAGAGCTTGCTGGCAAGACAAGTGCCCAGAACCACCATGCTGGATTTTCACCATAGTGATCATGCGTTGAGGCAACAAAACAGCCTCCCCCCCCTTTTCATTTATTTAACAGAAAATCACACTTCCGCAACTTGGATTTGCTTTTCAAAAATACTGTTTGGTGGTGGCAACTGGTGACAATTAAAACATGTGTAATTCACTCATGCCCACCATCTTGATTTGCAGGCATGCCCATTTGAACATCAAACACATGTGGCTTCACATGCCTGTGATCTTGAAAAAAAAACCCATGTAGACAAATGAAAGCTGCTGTGCTTTGGTGTTAGTGTGCATCAGTCCACATTTTATTGCCCCCTATAGACATGCTCTAAGATGGGGGTCTTGACAGGTCCATGGCTGTTCCTGTCACCATAAAGGGCTACAAGGATGATTTTGAAGATGTCCTCAAAGTTGTTTTCTGACCCATATTCTGCATGGCTTCCTTCTTTGCATAGCTCTTAAGACTTCCTTGTCTAGTTTTTCTACCCCCAAACTATTTTCACCATATGGGATGCAAGGATCTTCATGCAGTGTATGCATTTGTTTCCTTGACATCCATGTTGATAGGGCTTTTCTTCGGGTTCCTCTTGCCCTGTAGCCTTCATTTAGTCAAGCTTTACTGACAGTTCTTTAGTTCTGCAGCTCTTATGTCAATCTTTGTGGGCCTCCTAATCACGTTTGCTGATCGTGCCTGAATTTTAATAGCCTATGGTGCCTTCTTCACTTAGACAATGGGATGTGAGAGGGGTTTGTTTCTAGAGATGTTATTACTCATCCCTAGCACATTGCTAGGTTTTGATAGGCCCCCCAACAGGTTTTGTGCATTGCATTGAAATTATGATCTCAGATGTCTAAGAGGAAAAAAAAAGTGCTGAGTTATATTTGGATCATTGTAGTAAATAGTAATTGTTATTAGGAACGACCAAACTTTTCATCTGCATTTCACCAAAGCTTCTCTGTCAAGAATAAACAGTCACTTATCTAAATGCTTATATTCTCTATACAGCTTTTCTAAATCAGATTCCAAACTTCTGTATGTCTTGCCTACTGCCCTAATTACTGCAACTTGCTTGACTCTCTTGCTTGTTCTAGGAAGCCAAGTAATAAAACGGGAAAATTCCCACATTCAGAAGCCAAATCAGTTTATCCAGTTGCTCAGTCAATAGATCTGTTTCACCATGCTGGGTTATGTGACTATCATTGAATTGTAGAGCTGGAAGAGACCACAAGGGGCATCCAGTCCAACCCCCTGCCTTGATGGAACACACAATCAAATCACTCACTACAGATGGCCATTTAGCCTCTGTTTAAAGCCTCCAAAGGAGACTCCACTACACTTGAGGCAGTGTATTCCACTGTCAAACAGCTGTTACTGTCAGGAGGTTCTTCCTAATGTTTAGGTGGAATCTCTTTTCTTGTAGTTTGAGTCAATTGCTCCATGTCTTAATCTCCAGAGCAGCAGAAAACGAGCTTGCTCCATCCTCAGTATGACATCCCTTCAAATATTTAAACATGGCTATCATGTCTCTTCTTCACCTACTCTTCTCCAGGCTAAACATACCCAGCTCCCTAAACCACTCCTCGTAGGGCATGGCTTCCAGACCATTTACCATTTTGGTCACTCTTATCTGGACATGTTCCCGCTTGTCAATATCCTTCTTGAATTGTGGTTCCCAGAAATGGACATAGTATTCCAGGTGAGGCCTGACCAAAGCAGAATAAAGTTGTACTATTACATCCCTTGGTCTTGACACTATGCTTCTATTGATGTAGCCCAGAATCCCATTGGCTTTTTTAGCTGCCACATCTATAAAATAGGCGAAATAGTATCATTGACTGAAATAATAAAAGTATACAGGATTTTCAAATGGCTTGATTCCTCATCAAGCAGAAGCAGATGGAAGAACTGTGGGTGACCTGGAGATTCAATATCTGTAAAAGAAAAAAAATCCTATTATGATTACTTTGCACATAAATTTGAGAATTCAAGCTGTTCTTAAGCTGGGTTGGATTTCAAAGGATCTGAGTTCAAAAATGCTGGTAATGTCAGGAAAACCTAGGATCTTATATGTATATATGCACACATGGTGGGCTTGTCCCTTGATTCAACAATTTTAGCAATCTGTGTTTAAAGAGATATGTAGTGCAGGTTGAGTCTCCCTTATCCGGAATTCTGAAATCTGAAATATTCCAAAATCAGTACCTTTTTTGAGAGCTGACATGACTGCGCATTTTATGTTTTATGTGTTTTCTGATGGTTCCATATACACAAACTTTGTTTCATGCAGAAAATTATTGAAAATATTGCGTATAAAATTACCTTCAGGCTATATGTATAAAGGGTATATGCAAGATAAATGAATTTTGTGTTTAGACTTGGGCCTCATCTCCAAGGTATCTCTTTATGCATATTCAAGTATTCCAAAATCCAAAATACCTCTGGTCTCAAGCATTTCAGATAAGGGAGACTCAACCTGTATTGCTTACCAGAAGGTTGAAGCTGATTGAGCAGCTGGTCATCTAGCACTGTTCCTGGGATCCAATGAACGTAACCTGCACAAAGAGCTAATTGGCTTTTTCTACCTTGCAGCAGGATTGGAAATAGCATGCCATTGGAAAGATGCAATGAATCTGTCTCGTCATAGTTAGAAAAAGAGACTCTGATCATTGGCCTTGATGGAAAATCTGACCTTGTATCAGTGGCAGCAGTAGGGGTGTGGAGAGGCTGAACGACACCAGGTGACACCATTGGAGGGAGGGGTGACACCGGCCTTAGTAGTGCCACAACCTTGTGTATACATGAAAAAAGCGAAGGGCAACCACATAACTCACCCGATGTCTCCCTTTTATTAATAATCCTAACTATAATAGCAGTCATTATTGTCCATCAGTTTCAGAGAATAATTTAGAGAAAGATTTACTGACTAATCTGGGTGACTTCAGAGGATGCTGTGTTTTGTGTGGTTCTTATGTTAATTTTATGCATCTCATGGTTGCAATTTTTGTAACTGTATTTTTATAAAATAGGAACTTTTTAAAAATGCAAGCTGTTCTAAGCCAGAAAGCTTGTTTGCATGACTGAAGCCATGATGAGAGTAGATCATTAGGCATGTAAATCTTGAATGGGTTCATTCTCATGCAGAAAATAAAAACAATGCATTCCCCTCCCGCCCCGCCTCCACACACACATATCCACGTCACAAAATTTTCAGATTTTTGGGAAGCAGTCCCAGAGAAATGTGGAGACTTTAAAAAATTGTTTTGTTTTGGGGTTTGTTTGTTGTTTTTGTTGTTGTTTTTGCACTTTTCTGGAGAATATGCAACATTGAAAAATGTCACCTTATGCATGGTTTCATAATAATAGAAATATTGTATGGGCTTGTACCTTTCTGATCAATCATCCTGTCCTCTTGCACTGTGTGTATATGTCCTTTTCTTCACAAAGCACTAGCTTCACACATAGACATTTTACATAAAATGTGGAAGACAGAATGAGAAGAGAAAACCTGCTCGTGTTTTGGGACTTTATCAGATGAGCCAAATCTCACAAAAAAAAAACATGTCATTTAGGAGGCGACAATAGAACAAAGTACAAAATTATCAGACAACATCACCATTTACCCATTCCCGCTGCATCACGCTGGCACAAATGAGGTGTCACTTTTTATTGACAGGCTAAGCCATCAATACAAAGTGATGCCTCATTCATGCCAGTGCAACACAGCAGGAATGGGTAAATAACGACAAGGTCTGATAATTTCAGCCCTTTGTGCAATTGTCGTGTCTGATAAAGTCCATAGTCTCATGCAAGAGATGAGATCGCTCCAGAAATTTGTTAAATACTCCACAGACTTCATGCTGAGGCAACCACCTTGACCAAAATCTCAGCAACAGCAAGAATTCCCCCCATATGTCTATAGTAGGGATGGTCAGCTGCCAGGTTCTGTAGGCTGTATTGGCCACGAGGGACTTGAGAGGACCACATAAATCCCTATATTCCCTCTCCCAAAATAACATTAAATTGACTTCTGGTTTACTTCCAGGTTCAAAAAAAGGGTATCCCCTGAGCCTAAAGGGGTTTGGGCACCTCCCCTTACATTTTAATATATTTTTTCAAAAAAATGGAGATAGATTGGGGGGGGAGCTCTTAGTGCATCAAGATGGCTGAGGGGCCATATTTTGCCTTATAGGTGTGAGGGACTATGCATGAGCTGAAACAGGCTTAAAATGGCATCAGCCATCTACAGTTACTGTGCAACCACAGTAATACAACCAGTAAGCAGGACGTCCAACAGTAGAAGGACGTCTACTTAACACTGAAACACAGAAAAGAGACCTCCTTCTGTTTCATCTTTGGAAGCCAGAGTTGGTTGTCTTCCCATGGTTCCAACTGTGTCACACAGTGCTGGTTCTTGGTGACAGGCTCTGCAGTGTGTGTCCTGATCATGAAATGGTTAGCCAACTAGTATTCAGGAACAAACTCTCTGCATGAAGGGATATCTTCACAGCTTTCTGCATCCACATTTCTCCCTGGGTTCTGGAACTCTGAATTCCTCAGCCATTTCTGCACTGGAACTGGCACATTCAGAATCCTCTATGGCTCTGGTTGTTTTATATGATTGTTGGTTGTTGTTGTGTGACTTCAAGTTGCTCCTGACTTATGGCACCCCTAAGGCAAACCTATCACAGGGTTTTCTGAGGCTGAGAGTGTGTGGCTTGCCTAAGGTCACTGCCCAGTGGGTTTCCATGGCATAGCAGGGATTTGAACCTTGGTGTCTAGAGTCGTACTCCAACGCTCAAACCACTATGCCACGCTGATACTCCTAGCCAAAAAACATGATGAGTCTCATTTAGTGCATCCAGTTGAAGAGTGCTGTGCTTATAAACCATAGGAAGAAAAGCAATTAACAAGCACTACTTGTACCTAATGGCCAATTAAGCCACACTGATAAACAGTATGGCATGTTTTAAATCTTCCTTTACATTGGTGTTGCATTTCAGTTGATCAGCACACTGTGGTTTCTTTATTTTATGTATTTATTAAAATATTATATCCCACCTTGTATCTCTGTATACAGGCAAGCTAGTCTAACCAATTTAAAACAATATGAATAATTTAAATCATTTTAAAAGGGTAAAAAACACATTAAGCAATGAACAAATTAAAATACAGATTTTAAAAGTGAAAATATTTTATAATGAATTAAAACCATGCATGTGGGAAGGTTTTCATGAAACTACTTAGGCCCCAAAGCTTTCTTGAACAATTGTTTTTTTTGCATGACACCTGAACAAGAACAATGTTGATGCTAGTTGGGTCTCCAAGGGTAGGGTGTTCCATAACCAGAGTACGTCAACTGAGAAGGCTACCATCCTGTTGGTGACATATATAAGAGTAAGTCAAACTTTTGTCTCTGTATGTCCTTTTCAGGTCATTACATAGGGAGGAATTCACAACCCTGTTATGCAACAACCAAATTCCTCCCATCACCCCCTGCCACATTGCCGCTGGGAAAAGGTAGTGGGCACCATCTAACTATGTTCCGATAAGCTGAACACATGACAATTCATGTACAGTCAGCCTTCGGTATCCATGGATTCTGCATCCATGGATTCAACCATCCGCAGCTTGAAAATATTTTTTAAAAATCCAAAAAACAAACCTTGATTTTGCCACTTTATTTAAGGGACACCATTTTACTGCACCACTGTATATAATGGGACTTGAGTATCTGTGGATTTTGCTATCTATGAGGAGTCATGGAACCAAACCCCAGCAGATACCAAGGGCCCACTGTATGCTCTTTGACCTCCTGGGGGTCCACCTGGAAAAATAAGCAATGAAAAATTGACCACCCCCAATGCAAATAGATGGGACAAGAAATAACTTATGTTTTATTCAAAATGGTGGGAATGCAACCCACATGGGTTATGGACAATCCCAAAAATGTCTCACAGACCCTCTTCAGCTGCACACTCTTACCGTAGACAAGGAGTGGGCAGCTGAGGGAGGTCTGGGGTCCACCTTTATGTGCCAGGACCCTTCAAAGGGCATGTATTAAAAAAGTAAAAAAACAAAACAAACCCAAAACCAAATCCAGAGTGGTTGAAGGATGTCCACTTCTGGTTCTCACAAATGGATTTTTATGTTAAACAGCTCAGGGAGGCCTTGTAACCTAATTAAAGTATAAAAGGTAAACTGTTGCAGGTTGAGGTTTCCAGGAACCCTCCTTTTTGGTCAAAGGGCAAAAAAAGACAGTCTGAGGATTCTGGAGACCATAGAATCATAGAATCATAGAATTGCAGAGTTGGAAGAGACCACGAGGGCCATCCAGTCCAACCCCTTGCCACACAGGACATCACAATCAAAGCATCCCCGACAGATGGCCATCCAGCCTCTGTTTAAAGACCTCCAAGGAAGGAGACCCCACCATGCTCCGAGGGAGTGTGTTCCACTGCCAAACAGCTCTTACTGTCAAAAAGTTCTTCCTAATGTTGAGGTGGAATCTCTATTCCTGGAACTTGCATCCATTGCTCCGTGTTCCAGTCTCTGGAGCAACAGAAAACAAGCCTGCTCCATCCTCAGCGTGAAATCTCTTCAAATACTTAAACAGGGCTATCATATTGCCTCTTAACCGTCTTTTTTCTAGGCTAAACATACCCAGCTCCCTAAGTCTCTCATGGTTTCCAGACCTTTCACAATTTTAGTCGCCATTCTTTGGACACGCTGCAATTTGTCAATATCCTTTTTGAATTGTGGTGCCCAGATGTCAAAGGCCACAAAAACTTCATTGGATAGGCCACATGTAGCTTGAGGCCAGCACTTTGCCCACTTCTGCTCTAGAGAATTTTGGCTTTTGTGAACAGAAATCTCCCTTCAAAGTTAGATCTAATATGATAAGTTGAACTGACTGTCTTTTCCATTTGTATTGGGTACAGAAATATAGCCCTTTCAGGGGAGACATCCAAATAACATTCCGAAAGCACTCTTGTCAAGTTACTTAAGGAGATAAGCTGGTGAATTTTTTAATATTTCTGAGCTGATGAATCTGTGAAGAAATGAAGATAAGCTGTCACTTTTGATTGCATTTTTTTTACTGGCGACCCATCTTTTCAGTTCATCCACAGCATGTTTTATTGCATGAGCGAACAAAGTGAAACCTTTCATAAAAAAAAAAAGAATAAAAAAGATTTCCCTCTCTACATAATGAGTAGTGTTCAGACTCATTTTATTTGAAAATGTTTTCAGAGACGGTCTCCCGCCCCCATTTCAGTCTTGTTAAGGACGCAATTGCAAGGCAAATGTAAAGCTGAATTGGTGGATGGCTTTTACACAATTGCTTTTGATTAATTGTTTCAGGGATCTAATTCAAAGACATGGCAAAGACATGGCAAAGTCAGCCTTGTTCATCACATTTCATTATGTGTTTACCTTTGTTCTGTACAGGTATGGGAACCTATTCTTCTTTTTGGCCATCTGCTTGAGTGATATGATATCAAATGTGAAACTTAAGTTGAAAAGATCATCTAACTTGGGAGTCCTATGTGCCATTTCAGAGGAGAGGGAAATGAATGAGGGAGTGAAGTGATGGTCAGTAACTGCAAGGCACCAGGAGATAGATAAAAGATACTGAATCCTGTTGATATCATACAATGGTTCTCTTACACATGCAGTTGTACTGTTTGAACATTATAGAATCATAGAGTTGGAAGAGACCACAAGGGCCATCTAGTCCAACCCCCTGCCCTGCGGAATACAAGATGGCCATCCAGCCTCTGTTTAAAAACCTCCAACGAAGAAGATTCTACCACACTCCAAGGCAGTGCATTCCACTGTCAAACAGCTCTTGCCATCAGGAAGTTCTTCCTAATGCAGCAGATGCAAATGTCTTTTCCTGTAGTTTGAACTCATTGCTCCTCATCCTAGTCTCTGGAGCAGTGGAAAACATACTTTCTCCATCCTCAGTATGACACCCTTTCAAATATTTAAATATGGCTATCATGTCGTCTTTTAACCTTCTCTTCCCCAGGCTAAACGTAAATAGCTCCCTAAGCTGCTCCTTATAGGACATGGCTTCCAAACTTCCCACCATTCTGGTCGCCCTCCTCTGAACTCATTCCAGCTTGTCAATATCCTTCTTGAATTGTGGTGCCCAGAACTGGACACAGTATTCCAGGTGAGGTCTGACCAAAGCAGAATAGAATGGCACTTTTACTTCCTTTGATCTAGGCACTATATGCCTGTTGATGCACCCTAGAATCTCATTGGCTTTTTTAGCTGCCGCATCACACTGCTGATTCACGTTCAGCCTCTGGTCCACTAAGACTCCTAAGACTCTGGTCCACTAAGACTCCTTTCACATGTATTATCATCAAGCAGGTGTCACCCATTCTCAAGCTGTGCATTTCATTTTTACTGCCCATGTCTACATTTTGTTGAAATTAATTTTGTTAGTTTTGGCCCATCTTTCTAATCTGTTATTGTAAAATGTATATATTCAGTTCATGGTTGCATAAGCAGAGTCCGATAGGAGTAACCATTTCACATGGGTCTAAGTCCTGTTGTTGGTCCCAACAATAGTAGAGCCATTGAATAAGCTGGATTTACCTACGAGTTGACTTAGCATTTAACAATTTATTCAATAGGTATACTCTATTTGGGACTCACCAACAGGATTCCAGCCATGCAGTTGTGCCTCTTAGGATAGTGTATAAATATTTGCCAGTGCCTTCAGTGCACCACTTGGTTCACTGGGATTGCAGAAACAGTCAGTGTGCATTCCCTATTTCACAATGGGAGAATAAACAGGCACACTAGCAGATCCATATTGGTTGTACAAGGTTGGTATTCAGCAGAAAGGTGGTGCAGTGAAACCCGTACCTTGTAACTATGGAAGTGTAGATTTATACTACAGAAGCATCATGTTGGACCTTGGAGAAGATAACCAAAATCAGCCCACCACTAGTGTGATGGGACTTTCTTCCCCAACCTTACCCTTTACTTCCTGCTTTGCAGTTTCCTCCAAAATCCTGCTGCAAAAGATTTTCCAGCCCTCCAGAGCATGTCTTGAAGGCACATAGGGGACTCCATCACCAAATCTGGGAGTGGAAGTCCCCAAATGTATGGTTTCCACGCTCTGGGAATTGTCTCTCCCCAGTTCAGTTCTGCTGATAAAAACAGTTCTGCTGATGAAAACACCAGTGGCCCAATCCCTTTATTATTCTCTGGCCATAGAGAAAATCAGACAGACGTGCTCTATGTATGTGTGGAGAGAGAAACAAATCAGGACTTCCAACTATCTGTTTCTAGTGTCACACTAGAACAACAGCAAAAACCCTCCTAAACATAAACCCAGCCATCCTTGATATAGAACAGGGAAGGGTGAGCATGCTCATTGGTTGTGGAGTGCTGACTGACTATTGAGGGAGCAGAGTAGAAGGCTAGAGGCAGATGAGATGGAATGGAATAATCTCAAAAAGACCATGGCTCATTGACTGGCATCTTGAACGTGATCGCTGCACATTGCAACATTCCATTGCCTTTCCCACTTGTAATAACAATTGTAAAGCTTTATAAATGCATGCATGAACAAGCTAAAACCCCTGCATTGTTGCTATCAAAGCCATTAAGGTAAGACTAGAAAATAAAACAGGCTTAACTCTGTGACTTCAAACAAGTAATGGACCAATTCCCTTTTCTATAATCTGAAAACAAAATTAAATGAATAGGCCTCTTTTTACCAGGAAAGTAAAAGGTTCACCTTGGCTATATCTTTCAGAGACTTTTTTTCTCAACAGAATGAGACCACAGACAAACTCTTAGGGGCCAGAGTTTGAGAGCCAGAGTCAGGTTCAGATGCAAAACAGCAGAGTGTGTGTGTCAAGTTTTAAATTCCATCATTTCCATCACTCGAAATCCACACTCCTGTAACAGCTTTCCACTTGGAGATAAGATGGGCACCCAGCCATTAATTTGTGTTCCATTGACAGGCTAGATTGCTGCAGAGTTCTCCTGTTTTAGCCAATTCATGTCTCCTTCTCTTGGTTCCCTGCTCTCTATTTTGGCAGAATGTAAGAGTGATTTAAACTAATTGTGAAGTGTTAGGCCCAGATGACTCAAAATCAATTTGATGCTTTAATCTGGATCAACACAGTTCTTAATTTATTGCTTTGAGTGAACTACTGCCAACCATTCTGATTAAGGCTTGGAAACTGGTAAACAAACTTTCAGTCACATCACTACTTATTGAGTTTCCCAGAGGATATGGAATGATCTTCCCAAGGAGGCATAGCAACCATATGCTTACCTCAAGATCTTTCTGCATTGCCACAAGGCCTGTAATTTAAAAAGAAAATGAATATTTAAAAGCAAATGTTGATGAAGTCAAAGTTGCTGCTGCTTAATCTTAAATTTGTGTCAGGTTTTTGTTGGTAGTTTTTAATTTTGATATGTGTAATATTTGTGTGTGACTTGTGTAATTTTTTGGAGCCAACGTGCTGTAATGCTTTGACTCGTGGACTACAACTCTGTAGACCAAGGTTCAAATCCCTGCTCACCATGAAATCCACTAGGTGACCTTGGGCAAGTCTCACTTTCAGAAAATCCTGTGACAGGTTCACCTTGGGGTGTCATGATTCAGAAATGACTTGAAGGCATACAACAGCAAAAGCAATATGTGATTTTGCAATGTTTACAGATGATAGTAGGGTCTGTTTCTACAAAATGGGGTGGGTGGGCTATATAAGATGAGAGTGGTGGTGATCCTGTTGCTGACATACACTTGCATAACCTGAGGTTTTATACTCCTTTTTTTGACTTTGTGAAAGCAAGCATTCAATAGCTCTTTGCTCAACTCTCCCCCTTGCTAGGGAAGGCAACTTTACTGACTGTTGGATGATGGGAGGTTTCTGCAGCCAGGAGATAAAATTGGTTTGCTTTCTAGTTGGTCAAAGCAATCATGAATTGCAACTCACTGGAGAGTAATGGAAGCTCTGGAAAAAGGCAACTCCTATCCTCCTTGAACAGTACCTGTCTAATGCTTTGATGCTTCAGAGCTGCCATCCATGGTGGAGTAAATATGGAATTATGTGGGCAGAACATTACAATCCATCTGAACTATGTAGGATATTGGTCCATATATCTTGCTTTATGCAGGACAGTTCTTTATTTGAAGGGCTGTGGCAGGACCCATGTCCTGTTTCTCTGTATGCCTAGTGAATTCAGCCACACATAGGAGGTTTTCTAAACTTACAGTAATATATGAGGAAGTCTAAGGGCATCTAAAAACCTGTGTGCCCCCCCCACCTTAAACCATTAATTCACTCCCCTGCAGTCTTGACACTCTGTACTTTGAAACAGGGTCACAAATACCCCTCAGTCCTCTCTCCTGAGATTGTATCTTTTCCTGGCTGAGCTGATTGAGTCCAGTGGATGCTATCCATGGTTCTGATCATGGCTTACCAGAATCTCCCAAAATAAAAGGTCAGAATCTTGTTGAGGACTATGCTAGTGTAAAAATAGTTACAAAAGAGAGATTTTGCTTTCTCAGAGGTAGTGGGAGTCTTTAGTGCAACCATTCTTTCCAGAAGTACACACCCCTCCTTGTTTCTTACTCTTGGCTTGCCAGATGATCGCTGTGCAATAAGCAAGTCCAAGCCCTTGGTGCCTGTTGCACAATTGGTCACACAACTACGGGATCCAGCATAACTATGCTGGCATATAGTTACACTATACTAAAAGATCTTGGGCTAAGAGCTCAGTAATGACTGACCAGATGACCAGCCCTTGGTCAGCTGAAGCTTTGCTGACTCCAAACCATCCCCAGCCTAAGGATTCTGGAAATGGCTTAGGGCTATCCTCACCCTGACCTAACAGTGCCAACATTGTGGCTATGTCTCTGGTCTGGAGGAGATTTGGATCAGGCATAATTCAGGTGTCCCTTGCTGCACCCCTTCACCACACCTCTTTTGGCTCTTCTGCCAGTAGATCTTAGCCAGCAGACCAGTTCTATTGATAGATCCCTCTGTTTGCAGATCTCTGAGATCACCCAGCATAAGAAGCTTCTGCTGGCAGAAGGGAAGTTCAGCTGGGAGAAAATGCTTACCCTCCAAATAATAAACCTTTACAGCTGACCCATCTTTGAGTTAGGACTTCATTTAAACCAGTGAATTGGTTTCTCTTGACCTCTTCTGATTGACATTGACCTGATTAACTCTGACCTGACTGACTTTACCCTAAACAGACTTGACTCATCATGGCCTGAGTGGTCTTATATTTGACTAGATACATTTGTGATATATTTGATTTAACCTGACTCACAGTGACCAGACTGACCTGACCTGATCCATTTTGATTTACCTCCCCCACAGCCTTCTGATGCCTTTTCCTTGTAACCTAGAAACCAGAATAAAATCATATTTAAATTTGCCTTTTGGGACTTCTTAGTTTTCTCTATATTTGTATAGTCGGACCCCCATATCTGCGGCGGTTTGGGTCCTGGACTTACTGTGGATACTGGAAACTGTGGATACTGGAAATCATGTATAACAGCAAACACCATTGAAAATAATGGGACTTCTGATTTAAAATACCATAGAGTTGCCTTGGAGGGCCTAGAAAATGTGTAGAGAGGATGCCTTTCTAGGCATTTTCTAGGAAGAGTCAATGGTAGATATACTGTTTTGTGTCCCATGGATAACTGAAACAGTGAGTATTGGTTCTGCAGATACGGGGTGGGGGTCTGACTGTATTTCTCAATACAGTATATGTTTGTTTTGATACATGCAGCTTTGTATCCATTTTGAAGGTTGTTGAATCAAGAACTGTGTTGGAACAGTCACAGAGTATTTAATCCAATGGATAACTGCATTCTGATCCTTACATTAGTCTCTTCAGTATTGGGTCAGTTTGTATCAAGAGTCACAAAGGTAACATTATTGAAACATCTCAATGAGCCAAGTTTCACAAGGTCAGTTTCACTATGGAACTCCAATTCTGTATGGTAGAGTGGGCAAAGTACAGCCTTGGGCTGTATACAGCTCCTAGCCATTTTTCTGGCTACAGAGCCATCTAGGAATTTTTTAAAAAAATCAATTTCTTTGCCCCTAAATGTCCTCTAGGGGACACTGGGGCCATTTTCACCACATTGTTAACCCCCTTCTGGGACATATTACATCCAGGACAGACTTTTTTCAAAACAGGAAGTGAACCAGAAGTAATTTCTGCTTACTTCCTGTTGTTTCAAAAAAGGCCTCTTTGGGGCCTAAAATGGTTTGGATGGAACTAAAAACATGGCAAAATACATGTTTGGTATTGGGTCAGTTTGTATCAAGATTCATAAAGGCAATATTACTCTAATATCTTGATGAGCCATTTGGGGGCAATATGTTGGGGCAGTGCAGCCCTCCCAAGGTTTCTTGGGGAGGCTAATGCACCCCTTAGCCTTCACACTTGCCCACCCCTCCTGTTTGGTCCAACAGATCTTTTTAATTGATTAAATCCTGTTGTTAGTCCTGATGAAAGTAGACCCATTTAATCAACTGGATTTAGCTATGTGTTGGCTCACCAGTCAACAGTTGATTCAATGGGTTTGCTCTGTTTGGTACTAGCCAACAGAGTTCTGGCCGTAATGTTTCAAATTGTCTTGCATGTTTGGAGACCTGGAATAGGCACTACATGTTAAAGATTTGCAAGATGCTAGTTGTCTTCTCAGTCCATTACTGAAAATAATTCAAACTAATAGAGGTGTTACCAGCAACCGTTTTGCCAGAATGGTTTTGCTAACTTGCCCTTTGAGGATTTACAACCAGTGGTATCATTGTCTTTTTCTATATTCTATTTCATTGAGATTGCATTCCCGAAACTATGTAACTCTGCATGTATACCTGAGTCTTCAATATTTAACTCCATCTGTGCTCCAGAAAAATCATTGTAATCTAGAAAGCTGATCTTAAGAAATCAGTCTTAAAGTTGCTACAAAGCCCCTCTTCTCAGTTCATCTAATAACATTAGATGCTTAGATCCGACTCATCTAATAACATAAGTTTTATTCCTTAGGCCTGTCTACATGAGCAATATACTGTAGTGCCCCCACATCCACTGATTCGCCATCCACTGATTCAATTATCTGTGGATGGTGACAGCAGGGGTATGGACAGGGAAGGGAGGAGAGGAGTAGTAGATCTGGCCTCCCTTCTCCCTTCTCCCCTGGAATCACCCCCGGGAACACACCTGTGGGGGGAATGGCAGCATGGGGGCGAACAGAGGGGAGGAGGAGATGTCACCTCCCTTCGCCCCCAGGATTGCCCCAGGATAGCTCCCATGGAGGGAATGGTGACATGTGGGCAAAGGGAGGGGAGGAGTAGATCTGGCCTCCTTTCTCCCTTCGCCGCCGGGATCTTCCCCTGGAATCACTCATGTGGTGGGAATGGTGATGGGGGTGTTCACTATTATCCACGGATTTCATTATCTGCGGGGTGTGTGTGTGGAACCAATCCCCCATGGATATGGGGCTCCTACTGTACCCTGTCTTGATCCCAATTCAGACCCCTGCAGTCCTGATGACATAGGGCATTTTCCCCATTCTGCCCCAGGCAGTCCTCACCACCCTGGGTGGATATGGAGCTGAGACAGGGAGAAGGTGGATAGGTGTCCAAACACTGTCTGGGCAACCAGCCAAAAGGCTGATTACTACACAACTGATAGCCGAGGCACAGCACAGTCAAGATAATTTCAGGAAAAGAAATCAAGGCAGTGTGAAGTCAGACACTTACTTTACTAGCAAGCTAAACACAGGTCCACAAGCAAAGTCCAATATACAAGGCCTAGGTCCAGCAAACAGAGTTCAGGGTAGTCCAGAAGAATCCAGGTCAGGCAAACAGAGTGCAGAGTAAACAAACACAGTCCAGGTCAAACACAGCAAGCAGGAACACAACGGGTACTCAGATAGGTCAGATGATCTCCAACAACCCCTGGAGGGAATTGCTGCGTATATATAGAGCAGCAGCTAACACAGCTACTGCTTAACTAATTGCTGCTTCCTATAAATATGCTGAGACCACCTCAAGCCCTCCTTTTGTTGTCTCTGTGCTGAGAAGGTGGGTATCAGTAAGTAGCCCTCTGTATCTGAAGGGGCAGGATCCTCTGCCAGAGCTGGCACTACACTATTGTCTGTCTCTGAGGCCTGTGGCTCTGGAACATTCTCCTGCTCTGGTTCAGCAGGTCCTGGCACATCCACTGTTCAATCTCTGAGTCAGAGTCCATTTCCAAGTTCTGGAAGCAGGGCATGACAGTAGGGCACAATGGCAATGTTTTAGACTAGTACTGTTTTTTCTCCCATTTCCACCAGCAAAAAAGCAGATTAGGCTCTGCATGTCTGTGGGAGCCTGTCCTGGCTGGCCAGTCCTCATTGCTGAAGCCATTTCTCTGTCTCTCCCGGAAGGCAGGAAAGAGTCCTGCAGTATGTAACCTGCAATATGTGGGCCGGCTTCCTGGCTTCTGAGATAGCAAGGGAAATGGCGGCTGCAGGGAGGGGCCAGCATGCTTGTCTGGACTCTGTCCTGTTTTGTAAAGGCAACAGGGGAGGAACGGACCAGATTTGCAGCCAGGATACACTGACGGGGAGCCGGCCTATCCTAGCTCATGTAGATGGGCCCTTCCTCTCAGTGAGTAGGTTCGTTGAAGCAATTGTTGGATGGTGAGTTAATGCATATGTAAATCCCATTGATTCAATGGGTCTGCTTTACATGAGGCTAACAATAGGATTCAGGCCAAAGATTTCATTCTAGGAGGGCTTTTTTTTTCTTTATTAAATTATTTCTAATGCTTCTCCTAGCAGGAGATCTCAGAGGAAGATACAGTTGGATGTTCTGTGTGTGCGTTTCTTAAACAGCACATTACTCAACAAACTACTATGAATGGGACTCACATGTTCAAAGAGGAAAAAAAGGGCAAGGTCCCATGGTGTGCCTGTAACTCCTCAATGTCCCCCCTGCTAGCTGATTGGACTACTGCCAAAGTTGGCTTGATTCTGCAATATTGTGCCAGGAATAATCTATTGAAGACAAAAAGACCTGCATTCATTGGAAAAGGCAGAGGTAGCCCTGTGGGTTAGCTTGATGTTATGTTTGATGGTCTTGTTTTTTCTAGACCAGTAGTGGGCAACTGCACAGCAGACAGGGGCCAATCCTGTTGCATGCACACACACACACACACACACACACACACACACCAGCATGCCATACCATCATGCTTTGGTGTGCTGGAAGTGATATGCCACTTCTGGCTGCCATTTTGGATTAATTTCAGCTGGTGTGTGAGTGCATGTGTGCTTATGTGCATGTGTGTGTGGTTTGCTATGTTTGGGGATGCTGGAGGGTGGGAAAAAGTAACTCCTACATTTGTAGCCTGTTTAAAGCCAATGGGTTTGGGGTGAAAAAGTCAGGGTAAAAAGAGATTTGGAAGGCTGGGGGGATATTAGGACATTCTGGGGCTGAACTTCTTATCATCATCATCATCATCATCAATTATTATTGTTGTTGTTGTTTCTTACCTGACTCTCCCCATAGATTGAGGAAGGGGGACAACAACAGATCAACATATAACATACAACATTGTTTAAAAACACATGACATAAGTTAAAATCCATAACATCTATATAAAAGAACAAATAAGACAAATACCTGTTAAAACAATCAATCATAGTTTAAAATCCACAATTTAAAATTCATAGTTTAAAATCCACAATTTAAGAATCATCTGGATAGGCCTGCTGGAAGACACTGTTCTTCAATGCTGTTTTAAATTTGGACAGCGTCTTCAGCTGTCAAATCTCTTCTGGCAGGTCATTCCACAGTCTAGGGGTGGCTGAAGAAAACGTCCTATCAGATTCATCTGTTAGTGCAGTGGTTCTCAGCCTGTGAGTCCCCAGATGTTGTTGGACTACAGTTCCCAGGAGCCCTCTGAGGTCTCACCTTGATAGCCAGGTGGTCCTCCCAGTCATTAGTGAGGCTGTAGAATTGAACTCACAGCCTCACTAATGACTGGGAGGACTAGCTGGCTGTCAAGATGAGACCTCAGAGGGCTCCTGGGAACTGTAGTCCAACAACATCTGGGGACCCACAGGGTTCTGTGGGGTGCCACAGGGTTCTGTCCTGGGCCCAGTGCTATTCAACATCTTTATCAATGACTTGGATGAGGGAATTAGGGGCATACTTATCAAATTTGCAGATGACACCAAATTAGGAGGAGTAGCTAATATCCTAGAGGACAGGATCAAAATTCAGAATGACCTGGATAGACTGGAGAGCTGGGCCAAAGCTAACAAAATGAAATTCAATACGGAGAAATGTAAAGTACTGCATTTAGGGCGGAAAAATGAAATGCATAAATATAGGATGGGAGAGACCTGGCTGAATGAGACTACGTGCGAAAGGGATCTAGGAGTCCTAGTAGACCACAAGTTGAACATGAGCCAACAGTGTGATGCGGCAGCTAAAAAGGCCAATGCGATTTTGGGCTGCATCAATAGAAGTATAGTGTCCAGATCAAGGGAATTAATAGTGCCACTCTATTCTGCCTTGGTCAGACCTCACTTGGAATACTGTGTCCAGTTCTGGGCACCACAATTCAGAAAGGATATTGACAAATTGGAGCGTGTCCAGAGAAGGGCAACTAAAATGGTGAAAGGTCTGGAAACGATGCCTTATGAGGAAAGACTTAGGGAGCTGGGTATGTTTAGCCTGGAAAAAAGACGGTTAAGAGGCGATATGATAGCCCTGTTTAAGTATTTGAAGGGATGTCACGCTGAGGATGGAGCAGGCTTGTTTTCTGCTGCTCCAGAGACTGGAACACGGAGCAATGGGTGCAAGCTCCAGGAACAGAGATTCCACCTCAACATGAGGAGGAACTTTTTGACAGTAAGAGCTGTTCAGCAGTGGAACACACTCCCTCGGAGCGTGGTGGGGTCTCCTTCCTTGGAGGTCTTTAAACAGAGGCTGGATTGCCATCTGTCGGGGATGCTTTGATCAAGATTTCCTGTGTGGCGGGGGGTTGGACTGGATGGCCCTCGTGGTCTCTTCCAACTCTGCAATTCTATGTTTCTATGTTTCTATGACCCACAGGTTGAGAACCACTTGTTAGTGGGAAGGGTGAAATAAAAACAGAGGGGGACATGCTGAAGCCTGGTTATCATTAGCAAATAATAATAATAATAGTTATTTATATACCACCCTTTGGTAATCCAATCAGGGCGGTTCACAACATTAAAAACCCATACAAGTGAAACAATATACTTCGGAGATTTTCAGACGCCTCTTTCAGCGTCTTGCCACTCAAGCAGCCTCTGGAGCAGTAATGAGGCTGCTGCGCAGCAAGGGGTCCGTTTTGGACGACGCTGTTTCTCTCTCGGCGGCGTCCGTGAGTGTTGAGGCTAGCATTGGAGGCGAATGCGCTGTTTTTCACTCACGGAAGTTGTCCGTGAGTAAAAAACAGCGTGGCCTCCTCCAATGCTAGCCGCAACACTCACGGATGACGCCAAGAGAGAAACGGCATCGTCCAAAATGGACCCCTTGCCGCGCAGCCTCGTTACTGCTCCGGAGGCTGCTTGCGTGGCAAGACGCTGAAAGAGACGTCTGAAAATCTCCTGCTTCCCCCCCAAAAAAGTTATTAAATCATTTTACAAATTAAACAACAATTAAAACATTTGATAAAAACACATATCTACAAAAAGCAGAGTATATCTGCAATAGACCCTTACAATAGTTTGCTACCACTTTAACTGCCACCACTCCAAACTACAGAATCCTGGGATCTATAGTTTGGTATGGGACTTCCAATTCTCTGCTATACAGCTCTAGCCCTGTAATAGTTCAGAGAAGTCCATTATAACTCTGTAGCAGAGAATTCCAAGTATCTCATCAAACTACAGATCCCAGATACTGTAGGACAGAACATGACAGTACAAGTGGTATCAAACTGCTGTACTTGTACACTGTCCATACACTCTTAGTTGCCTAGATCAGCAAGCAAAGCTGGCATAGAAAATTTTGGAGAGGGGAGACAGTAGAAGTTGGGATAGAAAAATGTCAGTTTTGTCCCACATTTAATCTCTTAAACCTCAAGCTATTTCTGTCCCAAATGTGAACAAGTGTGCAATTATTGGTAAAGTCTTCAATAATGAAATTAAATGAAATTCTGCAATGGCCAAATGCAATGGGTACAGCTGCTTCCCAGGGATGGAAAGAATATTTTGAAATATTCAGAAAATGGCCAAAAATGTTTCTCAGGTGTTAGGAAATCGTAATGTAAATAATCCTGGACTGATGGGAATCTTAGCATTTCAGGATTTATTCTGTGCAAAATTTGCACAGGCTTTGTGTGTGTGTAGAAAATAGCATTTTCTGAGCAGGGAATAGCATTTCCTGTACGGAAATATGATTTTCTACACAGTAAATGCTATTCCCTGCTCAGAAAATACTGTTTTCTACATAAATATTATTTTTAGCACATAGAATCAGAGTTGTGCACGCACGCGCACACACACACCATATGTGAAGGAAGTGATAACTAATGTTAGCCATTTTCTTCTTGCTGCAGTCACCGCTGCACAGTATTTTTTTTAAAACTGTAAATCAAAGGTGTGCAAGTGCAACCTTCCACTCAAAAAAAGCTGTTTGGTTACCTCAGCACAACAAATAAGTACACAATCAACAACATGAAACTCAAAAAGGGTGCTTCTGGCCACTTTATTTCTGGCAAGCCTGCCCCCAGCACATGTCCAACCGATCAGCTTTCCACTTCCACCCTCGCCAAGAATGTGCTGTGCTGTGAATTGGATGTCCAAAGGAGCAGTAATGCACTTTTCCATGCATGATTTTTAAAAACTTCAGTAAACGCTGCAAAGGCTTTCCCCATGCAGTTAAAGAGGTTTTTTGGGGGGCCCTCCTTCTGAAAACTGTGAATCTTGGTCGGATCTCGTTGGGACAAAAGGTATTCTCTGTGAATTCTATTAGGATCATTTTCACTGTCTAGACAATCCCTCAGTTTCAGGAAATTATTTTGGAGGAAATTATTTGCCAGGGTTTTTTTTCTTGTCATAGACTAATTCTCTTTCATATATTGATGATGATACTCATGATATTCTTAGAATTCAATTTTGCTTGCATTTGCAGTTATAAATGTTCACTCCCTCTGGATTTTATATCCTCTGCCTGAAATAATGAAGTTATTTCTTTTTCATCCTGTGGAAACACAAAGGCTTTTCTCTTTAAAAAAATATAGAACCAAAAGCACTGAAAATCTCCCAGTGAGCTTAGATTCGTACCAGTGCTCTTTCCTTTTATTTCAGGTGACTGAAATGTTCATCTCTTTTCCCTTTACTATAATCTCTTTGCTTAGTAAAACCCACAGCTCTGTTTGCACCAGAGTAATAAAAACATGTTTATATGTATGCCCTGTAAATACTTTCATTTCTTGTTGATATGCCATGGGGAAACAACCATAATTTTGCATTGTATTGGGGGCAGGTTGGGGGCACAATTAGTGGGAGAAGTGGTTAGCATCCAAAACCGGGTTCGAGAGCCACACCAGCCTTCCATGGGACCTTGGAGGGCCCGCACCCACTTATGCCAAATGGCTCAAATTATTTTAGGGATTTTCAAAAGTTAAAACTTCAGTTAAAAGGCCTCCTAGGGTCCCCTGGGGACTATTTCACCATATTTTGTGGCCTCTCTGGCCTATTTTAGATCTAGGAAACATTGTTTTTTAACGTCAGGAAATCAACTTCCTGACTGCCAAAATCTCTTCCTGGAACATGTCCAGAGGCAGGTGACCAAAATGGTGGGAGGTGTGGAAGTCCTCTCCTATGAGTAGCAGCTTAGGGAGCTGGGTGTGTTTAGCCTGGAGAAGAGAAGGTTGAGAGGTGACATGATAGCCATGTTTAAATATATGAAGGGGTGTCATATAGAGGATGGAACAAGCTTGTTTTCTGCTGCTCCAGAGACTAGGGCATGGAACCGTGGACTCAAACTACAGGAAAAGAGATTCTACCTAAACAATAGGAAAAACTTTCTGACAGTAAGAGCTGTTTGGCAGTGGAATGTGCTGCCGCAGAGTGTGGTGGAATCTCCTTTTTCAGAGGTTTTTAAACAGAGGCTGGATGGCCATCTGTTGGGAATGGTTTAATTGTGCATTCCTGCATGGCAGAGGGCTGGACTAGATGGCCCTTGTGGTCTCTTCCAACTCTATAATTCTATGATTCTTTATCAGGTAGTTTAGTTCCACTCATACCTTCTCTGGTTCAACCAGCCACTTGTGCAGTGGTCTTGATTTCTGTCTCTTTTCTTCATTTTCACCCTCCTTCTCCACTACCAACACCACCAACACCATGACATAGTGTTGAAGGTATATAAACTGCTTAGCTTATTTTACCCACAACTCCACCATTACATTAGCTTTACTTTCTATCTTGTTTTTTAGCCTCTTACAATTTTATCCTTATATTCTCAAGCCCCTTCTCCCCCTTTTTAATCGGTATCTTTTAACATTTCATGTTCATTTGCTTTAGCCACACAAAAATACATCGCAGATGTGCGAGGGGATAATTTAGCTTGCAAGGCTTCTATACTGTCTTTGAAGATGGAGATGGGTACCGTATATTCCGGCGTATAAGACGACTGGGCGCATAAGACGATCCCCCAATTTTTAAGCTAAAATATAGAGTTTGCCCCCCCCACAGCCAGCCAGCCAGCCAGCTGGCTGGAAGCCCATTCCCCACCAGCCAGCCAGCTCAGTGGCTGTAGATGATGGAATAGTCTGTGAAATTAAAGGACTGAGAACAACTAAAAAAGCATGGGATACTTTGAAAAATCTCTGTGGTGTTCAATCTTTGGAAAGTAAGGTTGCATTAATACTGTAAGTTGGTTAATATGAAGCTATCAAATCTCAAATTTTTGAATGAGCACATTAATGAATGAGCACATTAATGGTTTTAGAGCCACATTGGCAGACAAGAGAATTTCACCATAGACAAAACTTGATGCAAAATGAGAAGTTGAATCCAGAAATTCTAATTTTAGGCTAACTTGCCCTGAAAAGAAACATCATTTTGACTCTCCTGAGCTAAATAGAGGGCCATTTAACTCTTCAAATGCAAAGCAGTCATTCTCACAGCAGGAGGAAGGATCTGCTGGGAAAACTGCCCAGGCCATTTTACACTTCAATCATTCTCACAGCAGGGGAAAAGGCCTACTGGGGTATAAGACCACCCCCCCACTTTTGAGGAGATTTTCAAGTGTTAAAAAGTAGTCTTGTATGCAAGAATATACGGTATGTGAGTGGGCTGACTCCTCCTGCCTTGCTTCTTCAATCAGATGTCCTTTGCAAAGGGGCTCCACACATTTAAATTGCATTTAGTTCAGTCAGAAAGTCTCAGCAAGATGTGGGAAAGCTGTAGGTGCACCAAACTGAATGTGAGTAATAAAACGTGGGTACTTCAGGTCAGATAAACCATTATTGTAATTAATCAATCTGTACATTTCTGCCGAAAAAGTAGGCACTGAAGGCAGCTAATAATCAAATGCCCATTAAAAACTAAATCTTAATGAATCCATCACACATAAAAACAAATGAGTTTAAAACATGGTAATAAATGACAGAGGCCTAAATCAGAGGGGGGAATTGTGAGCTTATTGTAACTCCAACTAGAATAGACCCATTGAATTAGTGGGATCTACCTATGTAATGCTTCAGTATGCAACAATTGAGTCAATGGGTCTGCTATAGTTGGGACTGACAATATGGTTCAGGCCATAACCAGTACCCAAATAGCTAGATCCCCTTCAACTTCAGAAGAGTTTACATGTCAGTGGCCTGCCTGACTTTGGGTGGTGGTGGTGGATATCTTTGCCTGCTGATAGAAAGGTCGAAAGCTAACCTTGCCTTCCTCAGCAGTCAGTTTCACAATCTAGGAGTAGCCACCAAGAAGTCCCTGTTGCATATTCCCCCTGAGAAGATTCCATTGTGGTAGGACCAAGAGAAGGGACTCACCCCACCCCTCGACCACCACCAAAGCCTGGGCTGTTACTCTTTTTGTGTTAAATGTTACTCCTTGTTTTTTCTTTAAGAAGGTCATCACAATTTCTTGTTGGAGATTATCAGACGTGGGGAAACATGGCAAAAAACCATGTACCCAACCATGACAGAAGATCGCAACGAGAATAGAAAGGGCGACATTATCAGATGCCCACATCCTCAGCTGTTCCTAAGGCATAGCACTAGCATGAGGCTTCACTTTTATATTGACGGGGACAAGCAGCCAATAAAAAGGGATGCCTTACTCACACCTGCACTATGCCCCCGGGACGCTGAAGGATGACGTTGACTGGTAAGGTCGCCTGTCCCTGTTCTCATTGCAATCTTCTCATGCAGTTTTTGCCATGTCCGATAATCTCTGTTGTCCCCACATGGGTTTTAACTTGCTCATGTGTAGGGTAGAACTGAATATGGGGACACCCCTAAACATGGTCACGTAACAGGGCAGTATTATATAGGATTCTGGAACCAGATTTGGCTCAATGCAGTTACAGAGATCCCATGAATGGGAACTATGGCTCCCAGATATCAAGGTCTGACCGCTCTTCTCCAATCCTCAGGATGAGGGTGAGGAATCTTGGGGTGAGAGTATGACAATGAAAAATGTGTATATATGTGCTGTCCTCATTTATTATACTTTGTTGCCTTTTTTTATTTGAATGGCATACTCTGTGCTAGGGGTATAATCTTTATACATTTCATAGGGAAGGATTTCTCTTCACTGTGAGAAAGTTGTTGAAAACTGTGTAATTTTCTAACAATATTTGCAGTTTAGAACTTATTCTGTGCAAAAAAAAAAAAATGCACATGGTGTTTTCCACACAGAAAGCAGGTTCCCTTTACAGAAAACTCCATTATCTGCATTTATGTTTTGTATGCTAGAAATTACTTTTCTGCACAGGAATGTTATTCTTTTCTATTCAGAAAATGTTGTTTTCTGCACAAAAACTCACTTGCATTTTTCATGGAGAATGATTTACAAACTGCAGAGATTCTCGTCTGTTTAGGATTCTCTTCATCAGGGCTTCCTGGCACTCAAGAAACCTGTTTTTCTTTCATTTCTTGACTATTTTAAAAATATTATTTCATCCCTCTTATGTACAACTGTGGTCAATGCTTAATATCTCATGCTTGATGTTATGGAGAGTTGCCCCTTGTAACATCACCAGGGCTCACCTTCTGTGGCATCACTGGGCGGGGGGGGTCATCTCTCAGTTTCAGGTTTTGAACTTAAAATGTAAGGACCCTGCAACCCTATGGGAACCCAGCTTCAAAAGGATTCTCAGTTACAGGAGCTACACAACCAGATTCAGCCAAATGAGGTTGCAGAGCACGAAAGAAATCTTGATGCTGTCTAATGGTTTTAATTTACAGGAGGGTAGATTTTGATTGAACATTAGAAGGAACTTCTTGATGGTAAGAGCTGTTCAACAGTTAAATCTATTACCTAGAGAGGTGGTAAAGATTTCTTTCTCTGGACCTCTTCAAAAAGAGACTGGACAGCTACTTGCCGGGGATGCTATTCTTAAATAAGAAGGAGAAATGCTGGACGCATGGTATGCACTGATGCTTTAATTAGATTTAAGCAATCCTTGGGTGCTTTGCATTAATCAGAAGGATCGTTCTGTGTAATGTACCATTTTATTGCCATAATACCATCACAGAAGGTTTGCTGAAGAATAAAACAAACACTGAATAGAATGCTTGCACATTACACATAGATCACCTTAATGGACTTATGTCAGATGCAAAACTGATGATGATTTTAGATTCTTATGCTGGAGTATTTGGTGCATCAGATTAAATGTTGGGGCACGTGTTGTATATGTGGGAAAATCCATATTTAATTAACACTTTATATCTTGATTAAAGATTTTCAAGCATTGTCATGCCAAGCTTCCTTGCACAGCCAAAAGCAGTTGTAAGCCTTCAGCATTAGTGATGGAAGATATCTGTTGGTCATGGCATGTGCTTTTCCTTAACTAAGCATCTTGCATTTGGCATACTTTGTTCTGTGATTAATTGCTAAGAGACAAATCTCAGAAGAAATCCCACCACAAGAGGAAAATGGATTAATGTAAGGTTGGGATCCTAACTTTCAAGAACAAGTTAAATGCTTCTTCTCTTTCTCCATTTTTTCCCATGACTCTTTTTGTCCCTTGGCTTTTGGAATTTGGGTAAGGAGGGTTTATTATTCTGGAATTATACCTGCCCTCGCTGTCTGACCCAGGTAGGAAATCATGGTTGATTAATTGTGTAGCCTCCTTTATTGCAACAGCTCCTTTGGCTGCCAGTTCATTTCCAAGCACAATTCAAAGTGCTGGTTTTGATCTATAATGCCCTATATGGCATGGGTCCAGGTTATTTGAAGGACTACATCTCCCTGTATGAGTCCAGTAGAGCTTTAAGATCATCTGCAGATGCTCTTCTCTTGGTCTCACCACCTTCTCAGACACCTTTGGTGGGAACAAGGGAGAGGGCTTTCTCAGTATCTGCTCCCAGACTTTGGAACTCCCTCCCCAGAGAGGCTAGGATGGCCCCAACTTTGCTCTCATTCCGGCAGCAAGTTAAGACATTTTTATGCCACCAGGTTTTTATGAACTAACAAGGGCTGAGCTAGTGAGGCTGTGTGGTGTGGTTTTAAATTTTTGAAGGGTTTTTAAGGCATTTTAATTTTTTTTTACTGTAATGTTTCCAACTAATAAATTGTTTAATTCATTTTTTTACATTTTATATTTATAATGTGATTTTAACTTTGTACTGTTTTCAGCTTGCATGGTTTTAAACAGGTTGTTAGCTGCCTAGAATCACATTGGTGGGAGGAAGGCAGGATATAAATGAATAAAATAAATAAATAAATAAATATTTCAACAATGTTATCTGCATAACCCTCCCCCCCCCAGCTTATATTGATCTATGAATTCTGTATAGATCAGAGGTAGGGTCAAGTGTGGCTCTGGGATGCTTTTGCTTCCCCGAATCCCTCCAGACTACCCTGACCATCATTTTTTCTGGCCAGAAAAAAAGAGGGTGAATTGCCTCTCCCAGAAACCCCAAGAATGGTAATTCACTTTTGTTTGTTGCTCTTTGCTGCTCAACATTTTAAGAATGCCTCTTTCAAAACCAGAAGTGGCCCCGGGAAGGTCTCATGGGCCCTTTGAAATTGTCTACCCCTGGTGTAGATTCAGTGAATATGAAACAACTGTATCTCTGCAGTGATGCAGAGACTACCTCAACAAAATATATACTTGTTTTATTTCTTAACTGTCCTTTGCATCTTGCCTAGTAACTAATGTTCTCTTAGTGGCTAACAATAACATTTTAAACTCTCAAAGTTAACCCAAGTGAAACATATGTGAAAGATATCTTTCCCACATTGAAATCCAAGGTACACAACACATTTGTTCGCAATCTGTAGCAGCTCTCATTTGACATTTACGCTGTCCTTTGGTGGATCAGATGCAGGCTTGCTGCTCTAACATGTATATGAATCATTTCTCATTTCAATCTGCTACTGAGAAATGTCAGGAAAGGGAGAAATTTGGTTGGTAATTGTATGTTATCTTTTGAGGAGAACTGCTCCTCAGGGCATCATGCAGATGTCATTGGAGATGTCTCTTCCTGTCTGGATACATGTTTATCTTTATTGCTCGGTAATATTGCAACCCATGGATTTGTGCTGAGATTTTTTTTTAATGCAAAAAGCAAGATATTTTACAAAATTTAAAGGGGACAAAGCTGAGAGAGCCAACTTCTCTACAAGCTGCAAAGCCTGAAGCGTGTAAGCCTGTATCCTGAGTTAGGTGTTTGCATTTGGGCTGCCGAATGCAGAATTTCGTACCCTTTTCAGCTCCCCATCCCACCCAAGGACTGCCCAGAGAATTAAGGAAGCATCCACTCATGGAATGTGCCTCTATCCAGTTTGAACTGGTAACTGTACCTCTAACTCCAGAACCACAGCTAAAACTATTCAGCAATGTGCCTCAGCCTTTTATGTAGCATTTGTGGGGTGAGAGTAGGTTGGAGGGGCTGCCATGGCTGTTCTTTCATGTACTTTTCTTTGGGGCATGCTTTTAAAAGCCTTTTCTAAATGCTTAACTGTTATTTTGGGTTGATTTACTTGGGTCTTTAATGTACAATGGGCCCTTTAGATTCATAGGAATTCAGTTCTGGGACAGCCCCCCCCCCATGGATAACAAAAGACACGGATGATTGTGTCCCGTATTATTAAGTGGCAGTGACATGGCTGCCATTTTAAGTATTGGACCTGATGATCTGCAGTTGCTTGAAATTGCAGGTCCAGACCCCCCCACCCCTCTGCTCAGGAGGGCCCACTGTAATTCATTTTAAACAGCTGAACTCATTTCACATTTTAACTATATTATTTCATTCAGTCTTACAGAGTCCATCTCCAAAAGAGTGGCAAAGTATAAATACATGAATTAATAGCCTCTTCTGTTGTGCTCTAATGCAGTCTTGTGGATATTAAAACTCCATGCACAGGGATAAACCATTCACTACAGTTCTTTCTGATGTCACTAGGGCATATATTCAATCATCCTGTCTAATTTTTGCATCAGTTCTCATTTAAAAAACAAACAAACAAACAAAAAAACACAAGACACTCCAAATTTTTCATTCATTTTCACATACAATTTTTGTTAACAGACTTTCTGCATCTCCCCGCCCCTGTATGAAAGCCGGTGTGGTGTATTTGTTTGACTAGGACTCTTGGAAATGAGGGTTCAAATCCACACTCAGCCATAAAAAACCATTGGGTGGCCTTGGGGAAGTCACACTTCCTTATCCTTACCTTCTCTGAAGAAATGTTGCCAAGGAAACCCTATGATATGCTCGCCACATAAGTCAGAATTAACTTGAAGGCACACAAGAGCAGCAACAACAACAACATACCCTCTCATGCACATCTCAGTTCAGCTTTCCTTAATACACACACTTTCATATGCAAGTTTGTTTGTTTTTTTACTAAGGAATGCACTTCAGAATTTGAAGACATATGTAACCCAAATTATACTTCTGTTCAACTCTGTATAGTGGTCAAGAAATTGCAAATTAGGTTGGGTCATTTAAAAATACCAAGCAAACAGAGTTCCCACTACCTTAATCTGTAATTGTTCAGCACAAAGTTTTGTCATTTGACACATTAAACCAAGTGAACTTAACTTTACATGATAACCTACAATAACAAAGAAGATTGGTGCCGTTTTTTCCCTGATGTATCTGTCACCGAAACAGTGCACACCTTTTTTCCTCCTCTTTTCCTTTTGCTTTTAAATTGGGCATTGGCTTATTATTGAACCCAAACTCCCTGTCTCTGATCATTTGCTGCAATATTACAGAAGCTGACATGTCCAGTGCTTATCTGGGGGCTACACACTGTTTGTACTTGGGGACTGATATCAGAGTACAGAACACACATACATTGCCCCCATTTTCAATGCTATGCTGCATACAGCTATATATCTCAGGTATTTTTATTTCCTTTTAAAAAAAGTATGCAAGAATATCCCTCAACTACTGGTCAAAAGATTTTAAAAATAAACCAGTGTGTTTGATAGAGATGCATGTCATTGATGGCTGGTAAAGATTTACCTGGTAAAGGTAAATGGTAGTGGTTAGATTTTTTTTTTAATGCCCATAGCTTTATCTGATTGTTGCTCACAAGTCTTTCACAAAAGCCAAAAGCTATTAGTCTCCCACTTTTAAAAAGACTGCCTAGGCTAGTTTTGTCCCAGGGATGGGATTCCAATCTGTCACTGAGGCTGTCAGCTACCTTATCTGCAAGGTAGTAAAACATCCCAGCTGTAAGCCTTGCCTTCCTGTTAAATCTGCAAGAAGAAAAAGATGCACCCTAGGGAAGAGAGTCTTTAGTCAGGTTACAGAGATGATGTGGAGGATGCTGGATTACAGGGATGTAGCTGTGGGGGAGGGAGAACATAAGAATTCTGCCCCCAATGAAATTTTCCTTCAGTCCCCAAATTTCTAGCACTTGCAAAGAATAAGACTTGCAAATAATGTATTTTGGTTTAATGTCTTTTTATGGGGGAGGGTGGGGGTGGGTGGCATTTGGAGATTTTAATCTGTATTGGTATTTTAATTTTTGTAAGCTGCCCCGATTGTTTTTAACAGAGGGGCGGGAGAAAAATAAATATTATTTATTTATTTATTTATTTATTTATTTAAGACACTGAAAACCATTCACACTTATAACTCTTATCCTGTGTTCGGTAACTTTGGGCTTGTCTATGTGGTGAAAATACTCCTCAGAATTTGAGGAGAATATGTTTTGACCCAATGGGATCCCGTATCACTTCACAGTATTCAGAAGGAGGGAGGGTCAAAAACTCCAAATACTCCACTGGAAAACCCTTTGTGGCTTTCTCTGACTTTAAAAAAAAAAAAAAAAACTTTGAAGGAAATGAGCACTCCTGATCATTGGTACAATGGGTTCGCTTTGCTGCATATTCCCAATAAGAGTGGAAGTGGAAAGCTGATTGGTTGGATGGGCGCAGGGGCTGAGCTTGCTTGGCAAGGCAAGCACCCAGAACCACCATATTGGATTTTCACAATAGCGATCGTGCACAGAAGCAATGAAACAGCCTCTTCCCCCCCCTTTTTTTTCCTATTTATTTTAGTGGAAAATCACACTTCCACACCTTTGATTTGCTTTTTTGTTTTTTAAAAAATACGGTTCAGCAGCAGCAACTGGTGACAATAAAAACGCAAGTAATTTTCACCAGCCATCTTTATTCGCAGGCATGCCGATTTGAACAATAAATGTGTATGGCTTTGCATACCTGTGATCTTGAAAAAAAACCAAGCGGAGATGAATGTAAGCTGCTGCAAATTGACATTGCATCAAACCACATTTTATTGCCCCCTATAGACAAGCCCTTTACCTGCCCTCTCCTTTCTTGGATGCCTAAACTGTATTTTTAAATGCTTTAAATTACTGCAACACTAGAACTTTGGAGAATGAATCAAAAATGTCATTGGGGGGGCAGAAATCTTATTTGGGAGGCAAGGCCCCAATTTTTACCACCACCAGCCCCATAGCTACAGCATCAGTTGGTCAGAAGCAAAGAAAAAGTCTTCAAGCATGCATGAGAACAGTGATGACCAGGAGAAGAAATGAGGATGAGGAATGAAATATGGAATTAAATGGAATGCAAAACATGTCAGTAAATAAGAGAGTACAGAGCATGATCTGAGCAGACTTGGTTTTTCTGCAAGGCAACATACTGTACTTTAAGAATTGTCTAGACTATCAGTAATTGGTATTTTGGATATGGTTGACATATTTCAGTTCCCCTAATTTTCCACATCAGGCACATTGTTGGCTAATTATGCAAATCATGTAATGAGCTGGGAAGGGGTTAAACAGTCACATCCTTCACTCCTTTCCCACTCCAAATCATCTCTTTTAAAATGGTTGTATAAGAAAGGAAGGAAGGAAGGAAGGAAGAAAGAAAGAAAGAAAGAAAGAAAGAAAGAAAGAAAGAAAGAAAGAAAGAAAGACGACAAAGAGCCAACATGGTTTGGGTGTTGGACTAGGATCCTATAGACCAGGGTTTGAATCCCCTGTTTGCCTTGAAAATCCACTGAGTGACCCTGGGCAAGACACATGCTCTCAGCCTCAGAGGAAAGCAAGGGCAAACCCCCTCTGAACAAATCTTGCCAAGAAAACCCAGTGATAAATTTGCTTTAGGGTCACCATAAGTTGGAAAGGATTTGAAGGCACACAACAACAAAGGAGAGAAAGAAATCTATTTTTGCATGTCAAGTAATTTGAACCATCCAAGAAAAATGGAGGGGTGCATATTGTAAGAAGGCCACAGCTGTATTCCGCTGCATGTTTCTGGGATTAAGCCCCCTGAACCCATGGGCTGATCAAACGTACACTGGGTTGTGCTGTTAGTTGAATGCGGTGATCCTGAACCAGGCTCAGCCATTGCCAAAGCTAAAGGAGCATTCAGTTGGCAGTCCAGTTGATTTTGGTCAATAGAATGGGGGCACCATCTTATATTTTCAGTGGCAGCTAGAGGTTCTAATGTCACTTGGGCCATGAATCCTCTCCATCCCAAGGACCAATCCAAGATGGCAATCCCTGTTCCCCAAATTAATACCCTTGTTAGTTTCTTTGTTAATGTTTGAACTAAAAGCAGAGTAGATCCACACCTACCCACCCACCCTGGTTGCATATGAGCCACTGTCTTTAGACAGCAAAATGTCTTGAACTAGTTCTGGGGTATATCCATACTGCATTAGCAGTGGTGACTGGAGGCTCCTATGTCAGTGTGGTAGTGAATCCACTGCAGGCTTTAACCCAGATTTTAAAGGAGCTATACAAGGTGCTGAACCCTAGACTCAAAACAGTTTCAATGGCTTGGACCGCACCTTTAAAGCTATCTAAAACTTCAAGGGGATTCACCACCACACTGACATGGGAGCCATGCCGTATGAGGCCATGCCCAGAGAGCTGGTTATGCTTAGCCTGGGGAAGAAAAGGTTAAGAGGTGACATGATATCCATGTTTAAATATTTGAAGGGGTGTCATACAGAGGATGGAACAAGCTTGTTTTCTGCTGCTCCAGAGGCTAGGACATGGAGCAGTGGACTCAAACTACAGGAAAAGAGATTCTACCTAAACAATAGGAAGAACTTCTTGACAGTAGGAGCTGTTTGACAGTGGAATGCACTGCCCCGGAGTGTGGTGGAGTCTCCTTCTTTGGAGGTTTTTAAACATAGGCTGGCTGGCCATCTGTCAGGCATGCTTTGATTGTGTATTCTTCAGGGCAGAGGGTTGGACTAGATAGCCCTTGTGGTCTCTTCCAACTCTATGATTCTATGATTACTTCTGCATAGTTTAATAGTCTTTTAATGGTTGGCTGTGCTGTGCTGTTTTATGACACGTATATTTTTTAATGGATTCTCATGTTTTTAACTTTATAAATTGTTTGTCTTTTAAGTAACTGTAATATTTATACTTTCATTGATGTTTTGAGTACTTTTTAATTGTATTTTTTAAAAATATGCTGTTAGCTGACTTTAGCCCCATTATTGGGAGCAAACAGGATATAAATGCATAAAACAATAGATAATAATAATAATTGTTATTGAAGCTGATAACATTTGAAATGTCATGGCTCCATCCTATGGAATCCTTGGCTTTGTAGTTTGGTGCGGTAACTTTGAATTTTTTAGTGTGCTTCACTGAATAACAGCACTTTGGAGCTCTCTAGCAGAGAATCTAAGTACTTCACTAAATTACAAAGCCCAGGAATCCATAGGATGGAGCCATGCCTGTTAAAGTGCTATCAAACTGCTATAACTGTGGATTCACTGCTGATGAATAACCAGTTACTGCAGTTCTATATTGGCCCCACAATGTACTGAACTCTAATACTGTATCACCACAGCAGAGCTTGGAAAGTGACATTTAAAAGACATTTTGATATACTCAGATTGTCCACTATTATAATATTTTTCTCTCTCCTTTTTTTCTCTCTCTCTAGGCCAGTCCCGCTCCTATAATCGTCAACACTGATACCTTGGACACTATTCCCTACGTAAGTTGAAAAAAATTCATCATCTTTTCTCTTTTCATTTTCATTTTGGAAAAATGGTATTTTCCACTCTGTTCAGTCTGCATCTGCACTGCAGAAATAATCCAGTTTGACACACCTTTAACTGCCATGGCTCAATGCCATGGAATTCTGGGATTAGTAGCTTTTTGAGATAATTAGCCTTCTCTGTCAAAGAGCTCTGGTGCCACAACAAACTACAAATCCCAGCATTCCACAGCACTGAGCCCTGGCAGTTAAAGTGGTGTCCAACTGGATTATTTCAGCAGTGCAGATGCAACCTCAGTTGCATGGCTAGCATCAGTGTGAAGCAGGTAGCCATTCATTTGAGACTAAGCATTTAGCATTTAACGAATTCTTCCCCTTAGGGGAAATTCTGCCTACAATTTTGATTTTTTTAAAAAATCTCCTGGTAATTGAAATGACATCAAATGAGCCCATCTGGAGAGGATTTCCTGTGTGGCAGAGGGTTGGACTGGATGGTCCTCGTGGTCTCTTCCAACTCTACAATTCTATGATTCTATGATTCTATGACTTTTTATAGCTGAGGTACAACTACTGAGAAAGACTGTTACCTTATGCTTTACTCAAGGTAAGTGACTAAGTTGGAAACATTGACTGAGATGTTACATCATATTTGCATAGCATAAATCTACACTCGTGTAATTATACAGTGGTCACAGGATACCACCTTTCTGCTGAACAGTGAAATTGTGAGAGGGGTAGTGTATCTGCCAATGTGTCTGCCTATTGTCCCAGTATGCTATGGGGAATGCAAAGGGAGTACTTTTCCAATCCAGGTGAATAAAATGATGCATTGAAAGCACTGACAGATAGTTACATAAGATCCAGAAATGTGTAAGCGCACAGCTGGAATTCTGCTGGTTTGTCCCAACTAGAGTAGATCCATTCAGTTACTTGTTGAAAGCTGAGTCAATGCAAAGATAAATTCAATTGATTCAGTGGCGCTGATCTAGTTGAGTCTAAGAATTTTGGCCCCTATGAAGTGGTAGCACTAGTAGAATGCCACTTTAGGCAACACTGCACAGGATATGTCTGTTGTACAATGGCTAAAAAAGTACAACCTTATGTGTAAGGGAACTTACACAAGTGGTTAATAATAGGGTACAAACAGCATTCTGGCCATTGGCTTTTTGGGGGCCGGGGGGGGGGGACTGAATTATGGGAGGTACTGATCCCTGACATTTTTGTGGGGGGGGGAGTGCTAGTCCCCCACATGAAATGGCTTGAGAAGCACTGCCCTAGATGATAAGATATGCATTGAGACATTATGATTCATGGTGTAATTCTCTTCATCTAGAGGTACATGTAGAGAGAGGCACACCTTTGGATATCATCAATAGCATTTCCATTCAAATTCATAAAAAGAGTAGTGAAGGTAATTGACCCCCTTTTCCCCATCTGCAGTCTGTTCCACTTCCTCTGCCTCACTGCTGTCCTTTGCCTTGCAAGGTTTCAGCTATGCATCAGGGGGACATGGCAAATCTAGATCCCTACAGGAAGAGAGCTTGGGAATAGATAACAGCAGAAAACAGAAGGACAGCACATTATCTGCCTTCCTTTCTCCATGCTCGCACTTTTAATGTCTCAAAAGAGCATTCTTTCACCTGAGATCAACAGGTCTTTAGGCCATGTTTTAACGTTTAATTTTTAGTTCACCCCACTGTTTAAATCTTGATTCAAATTTCTTGCTTCTGTGCTTAACCTTGGCCATTCAGAAAGAGAATTTTGGCTATTTGAAATCCTCCTTTGAAAGTTTGGCTGCTGTTTGACATTGAGTAACATTTATGAATCATTTCACTATTGTGCAGTTTCATCTTCCCAGGCGATTGAGTTTGTCCTTGAAAGAGTGAAAAGACAGACCCCCTTTCATGAGGCAAGCAGTATTTTATAATGGAGGACTACTGGCAATCATAAAAGAACTAGTTAATTAGCCTTCTTTCTAGGTTCAGTGACTTGAGTTGCATTCACTTGCTGAGCTGAAGTTGTGAGAATTCATTTGATGTGGAAGTTGAGTGGTACAAAAGGAATTATGCTCTGGTGGCTTAAATGCCATTAAAGGTTGTACAAGCTTCACAATCTCCATGGCTTGGATTGTTTTAATTCATGATTGTGTTGTTCTTAATCATGCAAGTGCCGGAAATTTATTTTGCATGTGATTTGGTCATCCATTGTGAAATATATTTTGTACAGAATTCACTCACTTTCTGGTGGAGAGCGTACATGGTGCTTGTATAATGTAAATCTACACTCATAATGGTAGTGCTACACCACCCTTCCTGCTAAACACTAGCATTGTGAACTGATTGTGTGTTTCCCAATATGCCTGTGTATTGCCCCTTGTACAACGAATAATGCTCAGTTGTTCTTTCTGCAATTCCATTGAATCTAGTAGTACATTCAGGACGGAGAAGGGTAAAAAGAAAAAAGAAAGAAATGTGCAGCACCTTTAAGACTAACTGGTTTTTATTTTCATGTGAATTTTTGTGGATATAAATCCACTTCTTTGGATGCAGTGGTATTAAGGCCTCAAGGAGAAAGCATACTGTATTTATTCAGTTGTGGCAGTGGGATAGAATATAATAGAAGCCAGAAAGATGCAAATCAGTTTTTTTAATTAATTAATTAATTAATTTAGTTAGTTAGTTCCTCTCCATTGATGCCCCCTTGTCATGGGAGAGAGGCTTGCGTACCCTAATGATGTTTTGAGCTATGCTGGTGGTGGCACAATAGCCACCGGTAGGGTCTCCCATGCCAGACAGGTCAAAACCAAAGGGTCTGACAAAGAGCGTCAAAGGGTAGGATGGCCTCTCTAGCCTTATGGCAATCGACCTAGGAGAAGGAAAACTCTAATCCCAAACCCGGGCAGATGGTGCTCGTCCAACCCTGTAAGGTCAACCATCTAAGAGAAGGAAACTCTAATCAAACCTACGGCCTGAGGACCTCATTGCTACCGTCCATGCTTGCAAGGCCAGCAGATGAACCTTTGGTTTAAAGGGTGAGACCAGTTCTTTGCATGCTGCGCTCCACCAGACAAATCCATTGCACAGGCTCGAAGGACAAATCCAATTCCCCAAAAAAGCCCCATAGCGATAGGCAAGGGATGAAAGGGCAGGTGTAAAGATGCACTGGAAGCAACAAACCCAACCCTGCATGCAGGCGGTTCAGGACTTTGGTCACTCGAGGCTGACCAGTGAGATGACAGTCCTGTTCAGCAGCATCCTGTATGACCAAGAAAACTTTTTTAAGGAGAGCACTGCTTGCTCCATATGGAGAGGGGCCTAGAAAAGGTGGCCTAACAAAAGCTCATCCCCAACTACCTCATTGGCTAGCCACGGCCAACGGGAATCTTCTGATGCGGTCAAACCAAGGCAAAGAAACAAAGGCGCACACCGGCCTCCAAAGGTGTAAATAAACTGACGCTTGCATGCTGGAACATCAGAACCATGTGAGACTCTGAAGATAGTGGACGGCCTGAGTGTTGTTCTGCTCTAATAGCCCATGACCTATCATGACTTAATATTGACATTGCTGCTCTTAGTGAAGTTCGTCTCCATGAGGAAGGCAGCCGTAAAGAACACGGCACCGGCTACACACTTTACTGGTCTGACAAACCCAAAACCGAAAAACATCTTTCAGGAGTAGGCTTCATGATTAAAAACTCCATTGCCTCCAAACTCGAAACCTTGCCAACAGGACACTCCGATCGTATTATTTCCTTACGCCTACCACATGTTGTTCTCTTTAGTATATATGCACCAACTATGCAAGCTGACCCTGTAGAGAAAGAAAAATTCTACACAGACCTATGCCACCTCATACAAAAAGTCCCTGTAGAAGATAAAATGATTATCCTTACTGACTTCAATGCCAGAGTAGGAAAGAACTCTGAAGCCTGGAAAGGTGTCTTAGGCAAGCATGGTGTTGGAAATTGCAATGATAATGGACGCCTCTTGCTAGAGTTCTGTGCAGAACAACAGCTGACTATTACAAACACTATCTTTCAGCAGAAAGACAGCTTGAAGACAACCTGGATGCATCCCTGATCCAAACATTGGCACCTGATTGACTATGATCTAGTCCACCAGAGAAACATTCGCGATGTCCGCCATACAAAAGTGATGCCCAGTGCAGAATGCCAGACAGATCATCGTCTCATCAGATGTAAACTAAATCTTCATCTTAAGTTCAAATCTAAGAGGGATGGCATCTTAAAGAAGAGACTCCAAGTCAACAATCTTCAACAAGCTACCATGAGAGACAACTTCCAGGCAAACCTGCAAACAAAACTTGAAGACCATCCTATAGATTCTTCTCCTACAGTGCTTTGGCAACATATCAAAAACAGTATCCTCCAGTCTGTGGAAGAATCCCTTGGGTTCTCCCACAAGAAAAATTGCACTAAGACTCTAAACTATCTAGTCCGTGAGCTGCTCTTCACTGATGATGCTGCCCTTGTTGCCCACACAGAAGCAGCTCTGCAGCGCCTAACATCCTGCTTCGCAATAGCTGCAGAGCTGTTTGGGCTGGAAGTCAACCTGAAGAAAACAGAAGTTCTTCACCAGCCTGCACCACAGGACGAACACCACTATCCCCACATTGTCGTCAGCAACTCTGTGCTTAAGTCCATTCAGCAGTTAACCTACCTGGGAAGCATCATCTCCTCAGATGCCAAGATTGCCAAAGACATCGATCACAGGTTAGCAAAGGCACATAGCACATTTGGAAGACTTTACAAAAGAGCCTGGAGTAATAAACACCTGAGGCAAAACACAAAAATCAGTGTGTATAGAGCCATGGTAGTGTCTATTCTCCTTTATGGGTCTGAAACATGGGTCACCTATTGCCACCACTTACGACTCCTCGAACACTTCTATCAGCGCTGTTTACGCACAATCCTAAATATACACTGGACTGACTATGTGATGAATGTTGCTGTCCTTGAGCAAGCAGGGATCACCGGCATTGAGGCCATGATATTGAGAACACAGCTGTGCTGAGCAGGGCACATTTCTAGGATGGAGGACCATCGCCTTCCCCAAAATCGTATTCTACGGTGAACTCGCCACGGGTCAGCATAAGAGGGGCACTCCACAAAAGCAATACAAGGACTCCCTGAAACAACACCTCAGGCTCGGCCAAATGGATCACCAACAATGGTCCGCCCTGGCCTCACATCGGGAGGCATGGAGACACACTATCCACAATGCTGCAGCCATATTTGAGAACTCACACCGAAGAAGTCTTGAAGAGAAACGACAATGCAGAAAAAATCACAACCCGGAAACATCACCCAAGGAAACCTTTTGCTGTGCTTTCTGCAACCGGACTTGTCTATCTCGGATTGGCCTTTGTAGTCATCAGCGCACTTGCAGAAAGCGCGGGATGAGTCCTTCCTGAATCTTCGTTTGCGAAGAGAAGCCAGAGCGAGAGAGATTTATTTAGTTAAATGTCAAATCATGACCCTTGAGAGCACTGACAAATGGTTATGCATCATCCAAGAATGTACAACTGCTTGTGAAATTGTTGTACTTCTAGAATTCCGCTTGTACAGCTGTTAGCATGCCCTATTACCTCAACCCCACTTTATCGTATAATTGGAAATATTGGACACTTTTCAGGGTCAGGTTGGCTGGGGCAAACCAAAAAGGTCAGATGTAGGTCACAGTGACCTGGCATGTATCTTAGAAATATACTGGCAAACAAGCCCTTATTAGGATTGTGCAGAAGCCCCGGAGTAATATAGTCATTAAGGAGATATGTACTAATTCCTTCTTAGGCCCTTCAGCAATGAGTCATCCAACCAAACAATTAAGTGACCATTCCATATCTACGCCTACAGAAATCTCAGCTCATACCCACTCCTGTCCAACATTATGAGGTTGTCGTAAACCCATCAATTCCTATCTGCCAGCCATTAACACAATCAATTGAGGTTCGGTTTCCTTTGTCTACTCAGTGGGAAAGCCATCCAGGCTTTGTCCTAGCCTGAATACCCCTTCGGGATATAAATATTTGTCCCCCAACAATAGGAAAGTGTGCCATGGTGGACAAACCTGGCCCTTCTCTCTGTTGGCTCACCTCCAGATCAGAACCTCCTGTGCTGCCCCCAGACACCTGTCTGAGTATTTTCATTACACAAAATCCTGCTCTTCATGACTAGTAACTATTGCCCTATTTTCCCAAATCTCTCCCTCTACTCAATCTGTCTGCCTTAGTCCTCTATAGCATTGTATGGTTCTCAGGAATGTGTGTTGCGTATGTGAGTGTGTTTTGTGTTATTTCCAATAAAAATACTTTATTTCACTTTAAGCTGGAGGCGTTCTCTGCAGTTAGTGAAAAGATCCCTGCAGTTACCCTCCTCTCTCAGGCATCTGTTTTAGCTAATAATTTCCCCAAATAATAATAGAGATTTTGGCATCACAAGTGGATCTCTAAAGCACCCCCACCTCCTAGGGTAACACTGAATACATCCATTAAATAATGACAAAAAAAGTACAAAGGAATGAGACCAAGTGGTGCATGAGACCAAGAGGATTCGGGTTTCTGTCTCCTTCCATGTCTACTGCTCAGGAATGAAGGTATCCCTTCAAATTACCCATCCCAGGCAGTGGTTGATTATATCACTGATCGTATACAATAACATTTCTAATGACTTGCCATGCTGGCTGAGGGATTTCTGGGACCTGTAGTCCCCAAACCCCCAACTTCCTTGAGCAAGCAGGGATCACCAGCATTGAGGCCATGATATTGAGAACACAGCTGCACTGGGCAGGGCACATTTCTAGGATGGAGGACCATCGCCTCCCAAAAATAGTACTCTACAGTGAACTCGCCACGGGTCAGCGTAAGAGGGGTGCTCCAAAAAAGCGATAGAAGGACTCCCTGAAACAACATCTCAGGCTTGGCCAAATTGATCACCAACAATGGTCCGCCCTGGCCTCACATCGGGAGGCATGGAGACACACAATCCACAATGCTGCAGCCTTATTTGAGAACTCACGATGAACAAGTCTTGAAGAGAAATGACAACGCAGAAAGGATCACAACCCAAAAACATCACCCGAGGAAACCTTCTGCTGTGCTTTCTGCAACCGGACTTGTCTATCTCAGATTGGCCTTTTTAGTCATCAGCGCGCTTCCAGAAAACCCGGGATGAGTCCTTCCTGAATCTTTGTTTGCGAAGAAAAGCCAGAGAGAGAGAGAGTCCCAAAATACCATTTCCAAGGTATTTGGTTGGGTAAGAATATCCCTGCTGGGTCAGACCAGAAATCCACCTTGCAAATTGGAGTGGGGAGCTGTGTGGTGACTCAGGAGCACTTTCCCTTCCCAGATCACCACAATAAGCACAAATGCCTCTAGTTTCTTCTTCAGTCCCTCTTAAAATGACAACAGGAAATAGCATTCATCACTTCCTGTTGCCATTTGGAGAGGAACTGCATAGGAAAATGGAGGTATTTGGGGTAGTACATGATTCTGGGATGCTTGTGGAGATGGGGAGGGGAATTTTTTTTGCATGTTGGGGCTCTTTCTGTGTGATTTGGGGGCAAAAGGTGCCTGAAAATCATGCATTTTTTTAAAAAAATGGGGTGGAAGTCTTTGGGGGATGATGGGGGACTTCAGGGGCTACAAAATTGGGATTTAGGGGTATGCATAGCCCACATATGGCACTGTGCCCACTCTGTTGTAAAGTATTCTGTTGTCAAAAGAGGCCTACAACAGCAATAGGGAACCTACGACCATCCAAGGGTTTGGGACCACATTTCTTCTAATCCTTTACCATTGGCCATACTATTTGGGGCTTCTGGAAGCTGAAATCCAAAGCATCTGACTAATAATCCCCCCTATAAAGATTGCATACATAATTTTTTTTTTGTCAACTAGCAGTGTTAGTGAAATCCAGACATATTATAACAAAAACCTAAAATCATTGTTAAAAAATTAGAATGTTATGTGGTGTTATTTTGGTATTAAAATTGATGAATCCAGTGGCTATGAGGATATTTGTTGGTATTGCCATTAAACAAGTACACATTTCCCTGTGTCCATTCCTCTGAACAATCTGTTAGTAAGTAGGCAGCAGCTTTTCTACATATCTGAAGACTAACATAGCCTTCTCTTTGAAACCTAATATTGTAGCAGATTAGACAGATGGGGAGGGAGGGAGAGAGAGAGAGAGAGAGAGAGAGAGAGAGAGAGAGAGAGATTCACAATGCAAAGTGGAGGTTATCCCATTGTTCCTGAGTGGAACATAATTCCCTCAGGGAATACAAGTGTCAGGATGATGTACAGAAGCGGTGAACTGCAAATGGAATGGCTAGCAGGCAGAGAGGTATAAAGCAAGGAGTTTGGCTACTGAGTGAGGGATGGGGAAAGTGTGGCCTGTGCATCTGAAGGTGAAATATGTATTTTATGCTTCTTACACTTTATAAGGAATATGCAACATTTTAAATGAGTAGAACAGTGGGAAAGGTGCAGTCATCTATATTTATGAAAACCCCAGGGGTTGTCTAAATGGCATCCCACATCAATCCGCCATATTCGGAAGGAATTTTGGCTAAAACCTCCAAAAATTATGTGCACATTCTCTCTCATTGGGACAACTGATTCACTTTGTTGTGCATTCCCAATAAGAGCAGAAGTGGAAAGCTGATTGGTTGGACATGCACAGGAGGTGGAGCTTGCCAATAAGGCAAGTGCCAGAACCACCATGTTGGATTTTTACTGTAGCGATTGTATGCTGAGGTTATGAAACTGCCTTTTTTTCATAGAATCATAGAGTTGGAAGAGACCACAAGGGCAATCTAGTCCAACCCCCTGCCATGCAGGAATACTCAATCAAAGCATTCTCGACAGATAGCCAGCCAGCCTCTGTTTAAAAACCTCCAAAGAAGGAGACTCCACCAGACTCAGAGGCAGTGTATTCCACAGCTGAACAGCTCTTACTGTCAGGAAGTTCTTCCTAATGTTTTGGTGGAATCGCTTTTCCTGTAGTTTGAAAACATTGCTCTGTGTCCTAGTCTCTGGAGCAGCAGAAAACAAGCTTGCTCCATTCTCAGTATGACATCCCTTCAAATATTTAAATGTGGCTATCATGTCCCCTCTCAACCTTCTCTTCTCTAGACTTAACATGCCCAGCTCCCTAAGCTGCTCCTCATAGGACATGGTTTCCAGACCTCCCACCATCCTGGTTGCCCTCCTCTGGACACATTTTTCTATTTCTTTAGGTGGAATATCACACTTTCTCACCCTAGACATGCTTTTGTTAAAAAAAAAAATACTGTTCAGTGATAGCAACTGGTAACAATAAAAATGTGACTAATTCACTTGTGCCCTGCATCTTGATTCGCAGGTATGCCATTTGGAACAGCAAAAGCAGATAGCTTCACATGCCTGCTTGTATGGATCTTGCCAAAAAAATGTTAAGACACATAGAATCTGTTACGAATTGGCATTAGTGCACATCAATCCACATTTCCCCCCCTCATATAGAGAAGCCCCCGGAAATGGTGCTCTATGGAGAAAGAAAAAAACCTAATACTTTTCTGTCCCTTTGTGAAACTCTATTCCATCCCTAGTAGCCACCTGTACCAGCATAATCTGGATCTCAGCTTAGACTCTCATCTCTCTTTAAGACATATTTGGTATCACAGAGGGATTCACTGGTCGTAGTGTAAGGGGGATAATGAGCGACACCTGGCATCCAGTTTGAATTTTAATTGGCTCTCAGTCAAACAAGGCACGTCCTTCCTTGCAACCATCTAGAGAAATGAATCTCTCCACGGGTAGCACAAATTAACTTTGTCTCATGAATACTTGATCCAATAATTTTCTGCAGAAGATTAGCTTGATTAGAAGGTAAAACGTGATCCCAGGCAGACCCAGTAAGGTAATTTTCCTGCTTGATGGAAACAGCTCAGAAAGGGAAACTAGGAAATTATCAGACAGGAACGAAAATAGGATTCCTGTCCCACAATCTCCACTCCTGCTGTCCCGTCCTAGTCCCACCACCATCACCCTCCCCACCTAACTTACCTTGTCTAATGTCGACAGGGCAGACCAGGAGTGAAAGGAGCTCTAACAGAGCTCCGTTCAATTCCTGGATCGAAATCCCACAGATTCTTGTGAGAAGACACGATTGCAGGAAATTCAAAAAGAAAAAGAAAAATAACAAAAGTGACAGCAAGCACAAAAACACCCTTTAAAATGAACTAGGAACCTGGGGAGGGTCATAAAAACTGTGCCACTTATCTGGAGGTCCTGATCTCACCCAGAAGTGTTCTGGCACAGACCTCCCATTGACGCTGGGATCTTGCCAGCATAACGGGGCACCTTGTCACATGCAGGAACATCAGTGACAGAAACAGAATGAGGGATCTACTTACAGCTTCTCCAGTCAATAAAAAGCAGTGCTAGCAGAATGGGTGCATAATGAGGGGGGATGACACCATCTGATAAGGGAGCCCTTTTGCAATCTCCTGGTGTTGCCATAACGCCACTTTTGACACATCTGATAATCTCCTAGGACTGAAGTGTAAATTGTTTGGTTTTTAGCCTATGCTAATATACTCTCTGATATCAGAGGATTAATAGCTTTAAATCCGAATGTTTCCCAACAGCAAAGCTTTGAACTCTGCAATTTTGTACCAGTTTCTCTTCAGGAGTAACAGTAAATTCCTGCTTGGTCTTCTGACAATCTCTTGCCTCCATGCTTGGAGAGTAAAGATATTTACGCTACTGCATAACAAATTTACAGTGACCTACTGGTTAAAAATCATATCTAGCAGTCTAACAAAGAAACAATACACCACTGATACCTAAAAAAAAAACCCCAGCAGACAATGCACCAGCTGATTGCTTTTTAAAATAACATCCTGCCCGATAAACAGATCCAAAGATTTGAAAAAGTTGAACACATATTTCATGCCTTTTTGGTCAACCTGATAAAGGCCTTCCCACAATGTGGGTTTTGGAATTTGTCATAGGGCCTATAAAGATACCTGTTTTTATTTGATTTGAGAATGTGTTAATTGTATTTCAGAAATGTATTTATTGTCTTTCATTTCAGTTTCCACCATGGTGTGTGGTTGGAGAATGTAGTCTGGTCAGGACTAGGGGCACACCTACACGAGCACAAATGCTCCGGGTGCAGACCAGAGAATTTTGCCTAGGAGCTGCCCCAGATCCAATCCGTTAGCACCACACATAACAGTGCAAAAGCAATCCATTGCCATCTTTCTGTCCACACCTTTCCCCAGGGCAAAGCTGAATTGGCACTGCCGTGCTGACCATTTCTCCCCAGTGCCACCATCACCACTGTCTTCCCAGCCAAGGATCTCTCTGGATCCCTGCTGTTGACATGTTGCTTGCCCTGTTCTCAGATCGATCACTCCCCCTCTCATCACTGATCACATGGTTGGGCACCTTGCTCTGACGCTAGGCAAGTGACGTGTCAACAGTGGGGATGGGTGCTTGGCTATTCAGGAGTTGGCCAGGCAAGTCATCAAGGAGTGTGGGGGGGCCAATCACTTTCTCTGATGTCATTGATCACTTGACTGGCCACCTCCTACCTACATCAGAGCAATTAACAGATTAGAAAGCTGGGCCAAAACTAACAAAGTGAATTTCAGCAGGGAGAAATGTAGGATATTACACTTGGGCAGTAAAAATGAAATGTACAGATATAGGGTGGATGACACCTGGCATGATGGCAGTACACGCTAAAGGGATCTAGGAGTCTTAGTGGACCACAAGCTGAACATGAGTCAGTAGTGTGATGTGGGAGCTAAAAAAGCCAATGGAATTCTAGGCTGCATCAATAGGAGTATAGTATCTAGATCAAGGGAAATAATAGTGCCACTCTATTCTACTTTGGTCAGACTTGGAATACTTTGACCAGTTCTGGGCACCACAGTTCAAGAAGGATATTGACAAGTTGGAATGTGTCAAGATGAGGGAAACCAAAATGGTAAAAGGACTGGAAGCCATGCTCTATGAGAAGTGGCTTAGGAAGCTGGGTATGTTTAGCCTGGGAAAGAGAAGGTTAAGAGGTGACATGATCGCCATGTTTAAATATTTGAAGGGATGTCACTCTAAGGATGGGGCATGCTTGTTTTCTGCTGCTCTAGAGACTAGGACACAGAGCAATGGATACAAACTACAAGAAAAAGTTTGTCCTAAACATTAGGAAGAACTTCCTGATGGTAAGAGCTGTTCAACCATGGAACACACTGTCTCATAGTATGGTAGAGTCTCCTTCTTTGGAGGTTTTTAAACAGGCTGGATGGCCATCTGTTGGGAATGCTTTGATTGTGTATTCCTGCAAGACAGGAGTTGGACTGGATGGCCCTTGTGGTCTCTTCCAACTCCAGGATTCTATGATTCTACATCAAGGCACCTTCCTTCAGGCAATGCTTAGGAGTAATAACAAAAATAACCTACGTCATATTAAGCCGAGGTTAGAATAAACATAAGTCCTAACACGAGTAGCTGAATGTTCCTATTCTGCTCCTGAGACAGAGGGTGTTCTGGATCTTGTTCTTGAGACGCTGGGAGTCTGGACTTGTTTAGCCAACCCAGAACTAAGCTTCCCTAGGGACAACTAAGCCCCCCTAGTGAGGCACGTAGCACACACAGGCTCTATATCCATCAGTCCCAAAATTTCTCTCCCAAAATTTCTCTGCCATTCTCCACAACTCTCTGCCAGTCACTCTCTCTCTCTCTCTCTCTCTCTCTCTCTCTCTCTCTCTCTCTCTCTGCCTCCTGGCACCCTGGGTTTTTATAACCTCTCACTTGGGAGCATCACAAAGCTTCCACACTTCTCCCCAAACTGGAGAGATTTGGGCAATTGTTTCTTGTGGTCTCTCATGCTCCTCCCTGATGCTGACCACTAATAAATTTAACTTAAAACCAACATGTCCTTAACTCTTTGTTTACCTGGAGGACAGACTGTACTCCTCAGCTGTGTTGCCCAGATAATGGGAGAGCCCATTATCATAACCCCATTAAAGGATTGTTGACCCTGCAGCAGTGGTGACTGGTAGCTTCCATGTGTCATTGGGGTAGTGAATCTGCTCTAGGTATTAAGTCTGAACTTTAAAGGACCTAACCTCTGAATAGGTCTAGCACATTGGATAGTTCCTGTGGAGTTCAAACTAAAACCCAAAACAGATCCACTGCCCCTTTGACATGGGGCCCCTGGCAAATTCCTTTTCTTCTTGCTCCTTCCCCATTTTCTTGCATTAATAATAATGTAACACAAAGGAAACTTGACTGCATGCAGTGAAGCAAAGAAATACCGTATGGAGCAGTGTTCATAAGTAGGAGGACTAGTTAAGACTTCCCACCTGCCATGATAATGTAAAATAAACACAGTGGTGATCGAGGGGCAGGGAAGGCTCCCTCCTTAAAGATAGCAAAGATTATATTACCATAAAGCAAGAGAGCCAAATAACATTGGAATACTTATGTGTTGCCTAACATCCATGAATAACTTGATGAGCTACTTTCAAAAATTCTACAGGACCAGAGTGGTTTGCTCAGGGACGTAAAAGGTCTCTTTACAAATATTTGCACCAATTCTCTTGAATGTTTAGGAATCAGTGACATGATGTTTAAATCAAAGAATAAAATATTAGACATCTCAATAAGAGCTAATAAGGTGATCATGCTGCTGTGTATCTTCATGAAATTTCTCTTTCCTTTTTTTCTATTTCTTGTTTGCTTTTTGAGGTCAGTTGGCTGGAAGTAATAACTCAAAATAATATTCAGAATCCACAAAAAAAGTGATACTTTATTGGCCAACCAAACTGCAAAACACATGATGCAAGTTTTCAAAGCTCTTCTGGCTTCTTCATCAGACAAAAGATGTTAAAAAGAAATAAAGGAAACTGAAGGTGTTGAAGTCACAGACCTATATGTTGTCTCAGATGCTGACTTGTTGTTATTCAAGTCGGGCATCTCATGCAGGCAGAGGCCACTTCTACTTCATAGCCATGTGGGAGTTGAGACATAAGACAGTAAATTTTAACTCCTTCTGCAACAGCAAGGCAACCTCTTTTGGTAGCCAGCATGAATCTGACCCCTTGTGAAGCCAGGGCTCCTTTGATAAACAGAGATCATTGGATTTTTCAAGAAGTCCCTGTACTGCTACATCTGGGCCTCGTTTACATGACAAAAAAAGCCTGAGAGGAATTTGTGTTGATCCCTGGTAGTTCACACACATCACGGGCTATTCTGAAGGAGGGGGTAGCAAAAAGCCCAGTTAATCAGTGACTTTTCCCACCCCTCTATTTTTTCAGGATTTTTTGGGGAAAGTCCGAGACAGCCCATGCTATTGGTTGTCTGAACAACCAGGAACCATCCCAGGATATGGGCTGGTTTCTGATTGGTTGGACATCGGAGGGGGCGGGCTTACAAGGGAAGCCTTGAAATCGCAATTCAATTAGGAACCCCCCATGGTCCTCCACTGGCTCCAAAGCAGCCAGCTGAGTGCCAGGCGAGGTCTCTCCCCTCGCCTATCAACATCCAAGCATCTAGGGAGAAGCCCCCCACCCCGCAGGGCGTTCCCACCACCCTTGCCACTGTGCAGGGTGGGAGGGGTTTCTCCATGACTGCCAGTCATGGAGAACACCCCCCGCCCCTGACAGCTTCCCCCCTAGCACCCGCGCGGGGCAAGGAGGATCTTCTCTGTGATTGTCAGTCACGGAGAAGATTCCTCCTGTCCCGCATGGCTTCCCCCACATGCAGCCTTGCGGGGCAGGGGGGACTTCTCTGTGACTCCTAGTCACAGAGAAAAGCCCTCCTGCCAAGCATGGCTTTCCCCCCTCCCCCATGCAGCCACGCAGGGTGGGGGGATCTTTTCTGTGACTGACAGTCACAGAGAAGACCCCTCCCACCCAGCATGGCTTTCCCTCCTTCCACCTGTGCGGGGCGGGGGGATCTTCTCCATGACTCCCAGTCATGGAGAAGACCCCTCCCACCCAACATGGCTTCCCCCCGTGCAGCCATGTGGGGCAGAGTGGATCTTCTCCGTGACTGGGAGTGACTTCTCCTTGACTGGGGATGCCATGCTGGGAGGGAGGGGTCTTCTCCATGACTGACAGTCACAGAGAAGATCCCCCCCATCCCACATGGGTGCAAGGGAGGGGGAAGCCACATGGGCCAGGGGGTCTGCTCCATGACTCCCAGTTAATGAGGAGATCCCCCCGTCTGGCGCATCTGCATGGGGGAAGCCGCGCTTACTGGGGGGGGCCCTTCTCCATGACTGGCAGTCACAGAGAAGATCCCCTCACCCTGTGTGGGTGCAAGGTGGGAAGCCGCGTGGGCCTGGGAGGTCTTCTCCATGACTGGCAGTCACAGAGAAGATCCCCCCCTTTGTGGGTGCAAGGGGGGAAACCGCGTGGGCCAGGGAGGTCTTCTCCATGGCTTGCAGTCACAGAGACACCCACCCACCCACCCTGCACTGCTACAAGGGCATGGGGGAAACTGTGTGGGGCATGGGGGTTTCCGTGACTGACAGTCATTGAGAAGACATACACACCCCGCACAAGGGCGGGAGGCAGTAGCCCCATGGGAGGGGGTGGTGGTTTCTAGTTAGAGGTAAATATATCTGTGCCTGACAGGGGTAGTTCTGACCTTTCCCAAAATGGCAGATCCAGCCTTGCAAGGCTTCTGTTGTAAGTCCATCCCCTCAAAAGTCTGACCAATCAAAATACTGCTCTGCTGTGTGCCCCTATCCCAGGATAGAGGCACTCAAGAACAAGAACTTTAAAAACTGAGACTTATGCTACCGTGACAAATCGTGTAAACAACAAGGGATGAACTTGGGATGAGGGAATCCCATTTCTCCCCATGATAATAACTGTCATGTAACGGACACCCTGGAAAATACTTTTAGGTGCTGTATAGGTAAAACTTAGCCAATTATAGTTCAAAAGAAATGTTTATCTTTGTTGGAGGTAGAAACCTCAGAAGTTTAGTCCCAGGCCATATTTCCCTCTTGTTTAGGATTCCTCTGTTGCAGCAAAATGAGGCATCTTCAGATATAGGAAACACATTCAGGGGTAGCCATCTGGACTTTGTTTTGCTACATGGCCAGCACAGCTAACCCTGAATGTGTTTTTGAAATAATATTCTTATTCTTAAATTTGTATTTTGGGGTATGTGCATGCAAGGGGCTGATTCATTAATATTTGAAATGTACATAATTGGATATTCATATTGGCTCATGTCCAAGCAGTTTGTAAGATCTGTGCAGGCAAATGATTTCTAAACCTGCCCTCTCTGGAAAACAGACCCAATCCAACCAATGTGATACAAAGTGCCTTTCATGTCTGGGAGATTTCAAAAGATGGGCTGTGAGTTGGTCTTCAGAGGCAGAATTGATATGTGAGGATTGTGCCACTGGGGAATTCCTATATAAAAAATGGGAATAGCCATGCCTTTTTTAACAGGTGATTCTCTAAGGACTTTATCAGACATGCCCTTAAACCCCATTCCTGTTCCATTACCCACCCACCCTTCTCCAGTCCCTGTAACTGAATAAAAAAAATGTTCACACACTTACCTTAATCCTGGGATAGAAACTGCTCCACCCTCCTCCGGCTGTCCAGGAAGGGAATGGAGCTCTCACAGAGCCCCCCCTCCCCTCCCTGGAGACCAAATCACATGGGGAATTTAAAAATAAAAAATCCCCCAAACCTCAAAGAAGTGCACCAAGCACCTAAACACCCTTTAAAAAACCCAAGTAACCTGGGGAGGGGATGAAAAAGGCTGTCACTTACCTCTTTGTCCCAATCAAAGCAGAAAGTGTTTTTCAGGGACCTCCCAGGACCTTACAGGGAGCCCTGCATCGTGCAGGGAATTTAAAAATAAAAAACCAGATATCAAAAAATTAAAGCAATCAGCTAAACAGCCTTTAAAAGAAACAAGTAAACAGGGGAGGGTACAAAAAGTCTGTCACTTACCTGGATGTCCAGATTGCCACCGGAAGTGGCTCACACACCCGTGATTCCATTACAGAAATGGAATGGGAGATCTATTGACGACTTTTCCCCGTGAATAAAACAAAATGAAAAGCGAACAGGGTCAGAACAAGTGAGGAGAACGTCGTCTGAAAAAAAAACCTCTTTAGCGATCCTGTGGCATTTCTGTTCCATTTCATTAAGCCCATCTGATAAAATCCTAAGTCACTGCTCGTATAGTGCCTTGGCTCTGAGGACCAATCAGAGCCAGGCATTAAAGATCCAGGGCTTCTCAATAGAGTCAGCCTCTGGTGGGAGGTGCATGCTGGATGGCTACCTCTTTCTCTACTTACCTTCCAGGACCTTACAGAGGCAGGCAGCCGGGTGGGGGATTTAAAAATAAAAATACAGGCAGATTTCTAAAAAAAAAATTTAAAAGCACCAAAACACTTTTAAAGCTTTAAAAGCAACATGGGGAGGGTACAGAAAAGGCTGTCACTCACCTGGATGTCACGATCGTACCCGGAAGTGTTTTAACATCACGCCAGCATTGATCACCAACAATGGTCCGCCCTGGCCTCACATCGGGAGGCATGGAGATGCACTATCCACAATGCTGCAGCCTTATTTGAGAGCTCACGCCGAACAAGTCTTGAAGAGAAACGACAACGCAGAAAGAATCACAACCCAAAAACATCAAGCAAGGAGACCTTCTGCTGTGCTTTCTGCAACCAGACTTGTTTATCTCAGATTGGCCTTTTTAGTCATCAGCGCACTTGCAGAAAGCACGGGATGAATCCTTCCTGAATCTTCGTTTGCGAAGAAAAGCCAGAGAGAGCATAACGGCACACCAGCTCACACACCCGTGATTCCGTTACAGAAATGGAATGGGAGATCTATTGATGACTTTTCCCCGTGAATAAAACAAAATGAAAAGCGAACAGGGTCAGAACAGGTGAGGAGAACGTCGTCTGAAAAAGACCTCTTTAGCAATCCTGTGGCATTTCTGTTCCATTTCATTAAGCCCATCTGATAAAGTCTTAAGTCACCGCTCGTATAGTGCTTTGGCTCTGAGGACCAATCAGAGCCAGGCATTAAAGAACCAGGGGTTCTCGATAGAGCCAGCCTCTGGTGGTGGGTGCATGCTGGATGGCTACCTCCTTCTCTAACACTGGTGGACAAGTACAGCGGATGGCCAGTACCACTTGCCTGAGGCAATTCATCACTGCCACTGCCACCACTCATTCAGATAGGTCTGGGATCCTTCCCCATAAAAATGACAACAAGGTCAAACCACTCATAGAACAGTCTGTAACACAAGTGCCTGGACCCTATAGCAAGAGTGGGAATTGGGTGGCTATCCGGATGGTGTATCTCAGTTTCCAGCAACCCTAGCCAGCATAGTCCAAAACTGAGAGGTTGCACATTACCCATATTTAAAGCATAGGCAGCAGGAGGCCCTGAACCATTTCCAACTTATGCTTCCTTCCTAAAACAAGTTTTTCAATCTGCCTTTCCCCTGGTGGACCTCCAAAATGAAAAACAACCTCCACCGGGAGAAATGTGGTTGGGGAGAAGCAGAGCATTATGTTACAACAGATGTCTCTTTTGGACACTCCCTACTGTTAGAATCTTGCCTTCCAAAGGTATAGTTCTTTCAAGATTAAGTCATGTAAGGATGGTAACAGAATCACACTGTGCAAAGTGTCAGCAATAGGGCCTGTTAGGAAGAAGGAAGAGGGTTCTGTATTATTACCACCCCAAGGAAGGAGCAATACAAGGTCCTTGAGAAGTGAGATCTCTTGAGGAAACAAACCCAAGCAAATGCACTTCCGAGCTTTCATGCTCCAGTGCCATGATAAAGAAGACTTTACCCACATATCTGTTCAGTGCAGGCTGTTCTCCATAAGCTGCTTATCCCAAACTAGTCCCCAGTGACTTCAGTTGGACTAATATAGAGCAAATGATTTGAGAAGTGACAACTCTCATTTTTGCAAAATATATCAGAAATATATAGGTGTTCCAGGTTTTTTTTTTTAAGTCTTGTGCTAAGTTTATGTGCCTAATATCCTAAAGGCACCAGATCTCATCTGATCTTACAAGCTAAGCAGGGTCAGCCCTGTTTAGTACTTGGATGGGAGACTGATATTGAATATGAGGTGCTGCATGCTATACTTCAGAGAAAAAGACTGGCAGAACCAACTTTTGAGTATTCCTTGCCTAAGAAAACTGTATCAAATTCATTTGGTCTCCATAAGTTGGCAAGTGACTTGAAGACACACATACACACACGCTAGGTTTATGAACAGCTTGCTCACAGCTGAATCTAGTCTTTGCCTTAATGGAGCAAACTGATAGAGAAACTGGTGGATATCCCAGTGTTAAGAATGCAGGGTCAAAAATCTGTGCTGTGATAAATGAGGAAGTACTGAAGAGTGTCATGTTAGGAGTAAGGTAAAGGAAAGGACTAAACTGTCAACTTAGATTAACAGAGCTTATTAACTGAGTTGTCCACAATGACATGTTAACACAGGTGAACCTTCTAGGAGGGTTCCTCAGAGACCACTCATGGAAACCCTGGAGGTATTTCTTGACTCTTGTGCCATCTTCAAAGCCCCAAGTGAATATGAGAGGAGGTTGTAATTTTTTCCTTGAGACATTTCTTTTGCTCTGACCTACATCACCCAATAATAATTTCACGAAGCAAAGTTTCAAAACCTCTCTCTCAATTTAAAATAACTGGAACTGATGTTACTATTACTACTTAAGTCATTCCAGATTACTTCAGAAAAATGGTTTCAGGACAAAAGGTTTTATACCCTGCCTCCTAATTGATATTAAGTGGAATTTACATTAATATGTGGTGGGAACACGGTATCTTATAGCAACCAATTGCTCCAGTTTTTTTTAGAGTATTGAGTTTCTTAGTTTCTGAATCTGTTTCATATTATGGAAACTTTGTTGCTAAAAAAAACTAGTTTCAGCATTTGCTTTCTAATGTTCCATCTCAGAAAGTGTGGAATATTTTGCACAAAATGGCTCCTTTCATCAGTTACCTTTCTCTGGCTTTTCTTCGCAAACGAAGATTCAGGAAGGACTCATCCCGTGCTTTCTGCAAGCGCGCTGATGACTAAAAAGGCCAATCCGAGATAAACAAGTCCGGTTGCAAAAAGCACAGCAGAAGGTCTCAAGCCTGTGCAATGGATTTTTCTGGTGGAGTGCAGCGTGCACAGAACTGGCCTCACCCTTTAAACCAGAGATTCATCTGCCGTGGCCTTGCAAGCATGGACGTGGCAGCGAGGTCCTCGGGCCGTAGGTTTGATTAGAGTTTCCTTCTCTTAGATGGTTGACCTTACAGGGTTGGATGAGCACCATCTGCCCGGGTTTGGGATTAGAGTTTTCCTTCTCCTAGGATGGTTGCCACAAGGCTAGAGAGCCCATCCTGCCCTTTGACGCTCTTTGTCAGACCCTTTGGTTTTGACCTGTCTGGCATGGGAGACCCTGCCGGTGGCTATTATGCCACCGCCAGCATAGCTCAAAACATCATTAGGGTACGCAAGCCTCTCTCCCATGACAAGGGGGCGTCAATGGAGAGGACAAGGGGGCGTCAATAGAGAGGTAAGGCTCATCAGTTAAGGCTTGGTTCAATTGACTATGGGCTGATAAACATTGTGGTAACAGGAATGTGAAGGTGTTAAAAACAGCATACTGGGTTTACTGTTTTGGAGATAAAGCTCCTGCAGGCACTAACTCTCTGCAGGACCTTACAGGCTAAAGGTTTTTTAAATGGACAATTAACCAGAGTGACTCCAAGTAAAATTGAGGTGGAAGGGAAGAAATCAGTTCAAGGAAAAGCTGGGTTTGCAGCAAAAACAATTATTTCTTTATTTAAAAGACAGAAAAATATAGCAGTAGAAACCAACAAAACAGTCTATATTCAGTACATGCTTTTCATGGTCTTAATAGCCCTGGACTCTCACAGAAGGTGTACCACTAAACGGATGTGAGTGTTTAATTTGTTCCAATTGGTGTTCTGTAGATCCAATGGGCCTACTGCCATTTTAGTCTGAGAATTTAAACCTCCATGCAGGAGAGACATAAATTCATCGTCATGAAAGTCAAATTGCCCACGGTTGCACCTAACCTTATCCACAAGAATGGCTAGCAGCTTCTTACGTGCTATGTATACTTTGGGATTTTCTCCAACTGCCTGCTTTTCTAAAACCTAAAGTACAGCAGCCATTTGGCCTCCTCTGAGGCTAAAGGAGTGTGATTTGTGGGTATTGTACTTTTATTCACATTATTATATTTTAATAATTCTCAACCCTGCATGCAGGTGGTTCAGGACTTTGGTCGCTTGAGGCTGACCCGGGAGATGACATTCTTGTTCAGCAGCATCCTGAATGACCAATCAGCCTTTTTTAAGGAGGGCACTGCTTGCACCATATGGAGAGGGGCCTAGAAAAGATGGCCTCATGAAAGCTCATCCCCATCTACCTGGTTGGCTAGCTGCGGCCAACAGGCATCTTCTGATGCCGTCAAACCAAGGTAAAGAAACAAAGGCACACACCAGCCTCCAAAGGTGTAAATAAACTGATGCTTGCATGCTGGAACATCAGAACCGGGCGAGACTCTGCAGATAGTGGATGGCCTAAGCATCGTTCTGCTCTAATAGCCCATGAACTATCATGACTTAATATTGACATTGCTGCTCTTAGTGAAGTTCGTCTCCATGAGGAAGGCAGCCTTAAAGAACATGGCGCTGGCTACATACTTTACTGGTCTGGCAAACCCAAAACCGAAAAACATCTTTCAGGAGTAGGCTTTACGATTGAAAACTCCATTGCCTCCAAACTCAAAACCTTGCCAACAAGACACTCTGATCGCATTATTTCCTTATGCCTCCCACATGTTGTTCTTTTTAGTATATATGCACCAACTATGGAAGCCGACCCTGTAGAGGAAGACAAATTCTACAAAAAGTCCCTGCAGAAGATAAATTATCCTTGGTGACTTCAATGCCAGAGTAGGAAAGAACTCTGAAGCCTGGAAAGGTGTCTTAGGCAAGCATGGTGTTGGAAATTTCAATGATAACGGACGACTCTTGCTGGAGTTCTGTGCAGAACAACAGCTGACTATTACAAACACTATCTTTCAGCAGAAAGATAGCTTGAAGACAACCTGGCTGCATCCCCAATCCAAACATTGGCACCTCATTGACTATGTTCTAGTCCACCAAAGAAACATTCGCGATGTCTGTCATACTCGAGTGATGCCCAGTGCAGAATGCCAAACAGATCATCGCCTTGTAAGATATAAAGTAAACCTTCATCTTAAGTTCAAATCTAAGAGGGGTGGCATCTTAATGAAGAGACTCCAAGTCAACAATCTTCAACAAGCTACCATGAGAGACAACTTCCAGGCAAATCTGCAAACAAAACTTGAAGACCATCATACAGATCCTTCTCCTACAGTGCTTTGGCACCATATCAAAATCAGTATCCTCCAGTCTGTGGAAGAATCCCTCAGGTTCTCCCACAAGAAAAATCAAGTCTGGTTTGATGAAAACAACCAAGAGATCCAGGAGTTGTTGGCAAAGAAGATAACTGCTCATCAGGCATACCTTGCCCAGCCAAGTTGCCATGTAAGAAAAGCAGCTTTCCATCTCAAATGTAGTAAACTTCAACAAAAACTCAGAGACATGCAGAACAAGTGGTGGATCAATATAGCAGAAAAGACAGATCTGGGTGATCTTAGAGCATTTTATGAAGCTCTTAAAGCAGTGTTTGGACCTACTTATCAGGTCCAAAGCCCCTTACGCAGTACAGATGGTCAAACATTAATTACTGATAAAGCCTCCATCCTGAATTGATGGGCTGAATATTTTCAAAGTCTCTTTAGTGCCAACCAAGTAGTCCAAGGCTCAGCTATCCAACATATGATACAAAAACTGATGAAAAATGAATTGGACAAAGCTCCCACTTTGAGAAGAGACCCTTAAGGCCATACAGCAGATGAAAAACGGCAAGGCAGCTGGGACTGATGGAATCCCACCTGAAGTTTGGAAACACGGAGGGCATGTACTCCATGCTAAATTCCACGAACTCCTTGTGAATTGCTGGAAAAAAGGGGAACTGCCATCAGATCTCCGAGATGCAGTCATCATAACCCTGTACAATAAAAAAGGAGCAAAATCTGATTGCTCAAATTATCGAGGTATAACACTGCTCTCTATTGCGGGAAAAATCCTTGCAAGGATACTCCTGAACAGATTAGTTCCTGCCATTGCCGAAGAACTTCTTCCTGAAAGCCAATGTGGCTTCAGAGCCAATAGGAGTACTACAGATATGGTATTTGCCCTTAGACAACTGCAAGAGAAATGTAGAGAACAGAACAAGGGTCTCTATGTAACATTTGTCGACCTCACCAAAGCCTTCGACACTGTGAGTAGAAAAGGTCTGTCGCAGATCCTGGAAAAACTAGGATGTCCCCCCAAATTCCTTAAAATGATTATCTTGCTACACGAGGGCCAGCATGGTCAAGTCAGATATGGTGATGCTCTTTCAGAGCCCTTTCTAATAACTAATGGAGTGAAGCACGGCAGTGTTCTTGCTCCAACTTTATTTACAATCTTCTTCAGCATGATGCTTCAGTATGGATGGTAGCTTGTTTAACTTAAGCCATCTGAGGGCTCGCACCAAGACTCTAAACTATCTAGTCCGTGAGCTGCTCTTCGCTCATGCTGCTGCTCTTGTTGCCCACACAGAAGCAGCTCTGCAGCACCTAACATCCTGCTTCGCAACAGCTGCAGAGCTGTTTGGGCTGGAAGTCAACCTGAAAAAACGGAAGTTCTTTACTAGCCTGCACCACAGACAAACACCATCATCCCCACAATGCCGTCAGCAAATCTGTGCTTAAGTCCGTTCAGCAGTTCACCTACCTGGGAAGCATCATCTCCTTAGATGCCAAGATTTACAAAGAGATCGATCACAGATTAGCAAAGGCATAAAGCACATTTGGAAGACTTTACAAAAGAGTCTGAAGTAATAAACACCTGAGGCGAAGCACACAAATCAGTGTGTATAGAGCCATTGTACTGTCTATTCTCCTTTACGGGTCTGAAACATGGGTCACCTATCACCAACACTTACGACTCCTCGAACGCTTTCATCAGCGCTGTCTACGCACAATCCTAAATATACACTGGACTGACTATGTGACGAATGTTGCTGTCCTTGAGCAAGCAGGGATCACCAGCATTGAGGCCATGATATTGAGAACACAGCTGCACTGGGCAGGGCACGTTTCTTGGATGGAGGACCATCGCTTCCCAAAAATAGTACTCTACGGTGAACTCGCCACAGGTCAGCGTAAGAGGGGTGCTCCAAAAAAGCGATACAAGGACTCCCTGAAACAACATCTCAGGCTCAGCCAAATTGATCACCAACTATGGACTTTTTCGGATGTCTTAAATGTAACGGAAGCAGCCTCGCCACGTTGCGAGGCTGCTGAGCTGCAGGGCGTCCCTTTCGCATGACGCCCATCCCTGTTGGTACTGTTGCGGTACTGCAGGGACATTTGAGTGTTATATTTCGGTGATTTTTACTCACGAAAGTAAATGGTGAGTAAAAATCGTTGAACACTCAAATGTCCCTGCGGTACCGCAACAGTACCGGCAGGGACGGGCGTCATGCGAAAGGGACGCACTGCAGTGCAGCAGCCTCGCAACTTGGCAAGGCTGCTTCCGTTACATTTTGAGACGTCCGAAAAAGTCCTATGTTCCACCCTGGCCTCACATCGGGAGGCATGGAGACGCACTATTCACAATGCTGCAGCCTTATTTGAGAACTCAGGCCGAACAAGTCTTGAGGAGAAACGACAACACAGAAAGAGTTACAACCCGGAAACATAACCCAAGGAGACCTTCTGCTGTGGTTTCTGCAACCGGACTTGTTTATTTCGGATTGGCCTTTTTAGTCATCAGGGCGCTTGCAGAAAGTGCGAGATAAGTCCTTCCTGAATCTTCGTTTGTGAAGAAAAGCCAGAGAGAGATATTTTAAATGCTTTTACATTGTTTTAAATTAGAGATTTTTTTAAAAAATGCTTTTTTGGGAGCCAGAGTGTTGTGGTGATTTGAATGTTAGACTAGGTGCCTGTCTACACTGCAGAAATACAGCAGTTTGACACCACTTTATCCACCATAGTTCTATCCTATGGAATCTGGTATTTCTAGTTTGGTGAGGCACCAGAGTTCTCTGATAGAAAAGGCTAAATACCTCACAAAATTACAAATACCAGGATTCCATTGGGTAGAACTGTGGTTGTGTCAAACTGTTATATTTCTGCAGTGTAGGTGGGTTCTAGGACTACAGGAGATCAGAGTTTGAACCTCTCAGGAATGGAAACACACTCTTAGCCTCAGAGAAAGATGAGGGCATTTTTGGATAAATCTTGCCAAGAAAACCCTAGGATAGGGTCATCATAAATCAGAGTGGACTTGAAGGCACGGAACAACAACCACATGGATTTTCCTTGGGTTTTTTTCCGGGCTGTGAGGCCATGTTCTGGAATAACCACATGCTTTTTTGACAGGGCAGCATGTTTAATTCTTCTTAAAACTTGTTATTAAAATTGTAGTATCTTAGTTGTATTTTGTTTTAATCTGTTTTGTTCACTGATTTGAGTCCCATACTGTTAGAAAGGAAAGATGTGAACCAAATAAATACATACATTTCCATGCAATTAAGTAAAAAGGGAAGGGAGAGGTGAATATAAATTTTAAGTGAAGACTGAATATTTATTTCCTGAAGGACATTATGCATCATTGTCCAGAATTTGGTGGCTCACTTGTAATTTCATCACATGTGAAAGAGGGAACAAGAAGATCTCAGGGTTTTGCTAAGCCAGCATATCCCATGCCCTAAAATGTGCATGGGGCAGAACCAGAGTGAAGGGGAGTAGGTCAGGGGATGCATGCTGGCAATAGGCATGAGTGTAGATGGCAGGGGGTCAGCATCCCATTGCCCTCCTCCAAGGCCACATTGAGTACCTTCTCCCTCATGGAACTAGAAAGCAGATCGGAAGAGGCAGAAATATTGCTGCTTCCCCCTTCTGGATTGTTCTCCTGTTAGTAATAGGTTGTCCAGCTGTGCTCCAAGAACATAAGCACATCTCTGATGCATCAATCTAAAGGTCTGTCTATTCCAGCATTCTGTTCTTTTAGTAGCCAACTAGATGGTTGTAATCGATGGCTTCTATGCCATTAGGGTGGTGAATCTACACGTGGGTTTATTCAGCACTTTGGATGGCTCTTTTAAAGTTCAGACTTTAAGGTTCAGAATGGATTCAGCATCCCACAGATATGAAAGAAACTACAACAATATATTTGTGGGAAGCCCACAAGCAGGATATTTGCAACAGTCCTTTCCTATTGTTCTTCCTAAGAGAATGGTATCTCCTGCCTCTGAGCCTGGAAGTAGTATATAACTACTGTAATTTGATCAGTGAGGCACAGTTCCATCATGCCTTGACCCAGTGGCTGATGAGAAGCCCTCCCTCTATGTTTCAACTGCCATTAATCTGACCCCTGAAGGAGAGAAGAATAGCCATCTTCTCCTAGAATGAATCGTCTCCCCCACTATCATCCCCGTTTCCTTGTGTGTCCTGCCTTTTTAGGTTGCAGACCTGAGGGCAGGGAACTGTCTAATGATTTATAAGCCACTCTGGAAGTCTTTATGGCTGAAGGATGGGGTTCAGGCTATTTGAAGGACCATATCTCCCTGTATGAGCCCAGTAGAGCTTTAAGATCATCTGGATAAACCCTTTTTCCTGTCCCACCACCTTCTCAGGCACGTTTGGTGGGAACAAGGGAGAGGGCTTTCTTGGTGGCTGCTCCCAGACTGTGGAACTCCCTCCCCAAAGAGGCCAGGGTCATTGCTTTCCTTCCAGCAGCACTTTAAGACATTTTTATGCCGCCAGGTTTTTATGAACCAACAAGGGTTGGGCTAGTGACACTGTGTGGGGTGGTTTAAATTTTTTAAGGGTCTTTGAAAAGGTATTTTAATTTTTACTGTAATGTTTTCAACTTGTAAATTGTTAATTCTTTTTTAAATTTTATATTTGTAATATGATTTTAACTTCATGCTGTTTTTAGCTTTTATTGTTTTTATAATGATGTTAGCTACTTTGAGTGTCATTGGTGGGAGAAAAGCAGGATAGAAATCATCATCATCATCATTCTTCTGTATCTCTCACAGGTATTGATAAATTTCTCTGTTATATAATTTTTAGGTCAATGGAACAGAGATTGAATATGAATTTGAAGAGATCACATTGGAAAGGGTAAGTTAATTGTTCTTTGTGCTCCGAAGTCAGAATAGCTTTGTTAGCAATACAAATAAAGCAATTAGCTGGATATAATCCTTCATTTTCAATTAAAGTATCTGGAGTGGATTTCACATTACATAATTATACAGTAATCCTACCGATCAGGACTGCTGATGAAACTCAAATCCCCCAATGCCTGCTGATGTATTGCTATTTTGTTAGAGAGCTTTTCTTGTCCTAAAGACTTTTTTTTTTTTTGCCATTTTGTTTCCAAAAGTTGGAAAGAATGAAACTTGAAATCCAATGTGTGATAGTCTGAAGCTTTCATCTAGTCTGAAACTTGGAAATCCAGTGGGTGATAGTCTGGAGTACAAAGTTGATGCATATGGTTTCTGGGTGAGATGCTCAGGGTATAATGGTATGCATGCATACATCAGTTCAGGATGCTAGTATTTGTAAAACATGTATGTAATTAATTATGTTTAAATGCAAATTTCAGACCAAACTAATACCCCCAAGTCATTCACATCTCTCAGAAATTTAGGGTGGTACTAGTAGCAGACGTAAGGACCAGGGATTCCACAATGCAGTGTGAGGGTACCACTTCAGGCAGCAAATGGTAAGATATGGCAGAGGTTGCCCATGGCTAGCCCTCCTAAGCCTTCCTGACCATTTTGTTCTGTTAGAAGAAAGAACCATGCATGCTATGCAGCCTGTCCTCCATACCCTAAACTATCCTAAGGTGAAATGGAGGACACGCTCCCTTGTCAGTGTTGAAGTAAGCGATCATTCCCATTTCTTCCCATAAAAGCAGTGGTAGGGGCATCATCTTTTTGTGTGTGTCTGGCAGCAAAACGTCTTGGGCTGACTTTGAAAATTCAATGGAGAAGTAGAGAAATGCTCACCCATGCTCTCACAACCAATCATGTACAGGGCCTACGGGGGCAGTAGAGATAGAGACAGGTAAGGTTCCCCTGAGTGTTCCCTCTTGTCTTTGATCAATTCTTTTTCTTGTCTGCATTACAACATTGCAGCAGTCTGAAACCTCTTTAATTGCCATGACTCCATCCTATGGAATCCAGGGAGTTGTAGTTTGATGACGGACTTCCCTACTAGAGAATGCTAGTGCTGTAGTTCAGGATTGTCCATGAGGATCTTTTGACAAAGAATTATAAGTACCATATAAGCATTGTTGCACATTTATCTACTTCCAGAAGGTGTGGTAAAAAAGTCATATTCAGAAGAAAGAATCCACCTTGAGAACTCTCACCTTCAGTGTGAGGTGTTGTCTCTATTCTCACCTTCTACTGGTGGTGCTAAGCCCAAACACTGATGATTTTTTTTCCAACACCTTGGCTAGATTTAAAAAAAACACACACACAAACACGTTCATTCATATTATAACATAACAAGTGCAGACATGCATAAGGACATATATACTGTACAGTAGAAGTATCAAGGAGCCAGTGTGGTTATATTGGTTTCAGTGTTGGACTAGGACTCCAGGAAAATAGGGTTCAGGAGAACACAGTTCAGATCCCCACTCAGCCATGGAAACTTTCACATTCTCTCAGCTTCAGAGAAAGGCGATTGCCAAGAAAACTCTGTGATACGTTTTCATTAGGGTCACCATAAGTTGGAAAAGATTTGAAGACATACAACAACAAAGTTGTATCCATGTGCTACATTAACCTTCCTACATCAACCTGTATTTTTCAATGATCAATAATAGTGATGTGTTTTCTACAATGTTTTTAAGAGTCCAAATATGGCACCCATGGCCCTTCCCTCAGAGTTTAAGCCATGTCACTTCCAGAATCATCAGTGGGGTGTGCAAGGGCCTACACTTCCAGAGCTTATGAACACAGTAAATAGCACCAATTTCTCAATAAATGTGCCCTCTTCAAACACTGATGACTGGTGAAAGAAGTTCCCACAATTGATCTCCTTCATTCCATCTGCTTTATTTATTTATTTAAATAAATATTTATATTCTACCCTTTATCATGGGATCTCAGGGTGGTATACAACATAAAAAATTGAAACACTTCCAGATTAAAACCACAAATAATTTAAACAAAATAAAAATGTAGTAAAAACATACTATAAAGGCAACAGTTAAAGTTAAGTTGAAAAGCTACAGCAATTTAGATGTTGTACCTTTTGGAGTAGCTTAACCTGCTGCCATACTGCTGAAGTAATGCAGTTTGACACTGCTTTAACTATCATCATCATCATATTGTTGTTGTTGCTGTTATTATTATTATTATTATTATTATTATTTCTTACCTGTCTCTCCCTGTGGATCGAGGCATGGATCAACGCATTAGCGTCTAAACATAATATTAGTTAAAAACATAAATCAGTTAAAACATATCAATTTAAAAACAAGTAAGACTAAGACATTTTAAAACAATCAGAACACAGTTTAAAATGCATAATTTAAAATCATCAAGATAGGCCTGCTGGCTCCATCCTATGGAATCCTGGGATTTGTAGTTTGTTGTGGCACTAGAGCTCTCTGACAAAGAAGGCTAAATATCTCACAAAACTACAAATCCCAGAATTCCATAGCATTGAGCCATGGCAGTTAAAGCAGTGCCAAACTGCATTATTTCTGCAGTGCAGGAGCAGCCTTAGTCCCCAAAGCTAATAATAGTAATAATAATAATAATAATAATAATAATACCAAAATATGTTTTGACTTAGTGCAGGAAAGAAACCAGTCTTGGTGCCAGTCAGAGCTGCAAGGAGAGAGCTTTCTACTATTCGGGTGCTACAACTGAGAAGGCCCTCTCCCATGTCCTCTCATGCATATCAGACTTCCATTTCCCTGATAAATTTTAAAGGCACAAAGTGGACTATATATTACAAAAGGCAAATGAATAGTGCACAATGAATGTGTCTATTTCTGACTAACAACAGTGACCAGAGCTTGGGAAAGTAACTTTTAGATCACAGCTCCCAAATCCCCTAGTTGGTTGGGGAGTTGACTGGGAATTGCTGCCAAAAAAAGGTAACTTTTCCTAAGTGCTGACCATAGCCACATTTCCCAGCATGCCATCATCGCAATGGCAAATGAGCAATGGTTGCAGACATACATGGGGATGAGTGATTTGGGCATTTCTCACTGTGGTTTGTTAACTGGAGCATTGAAAGGTCACTAAGCAGAACACATGACTCCAGGGGTAAGATTTTGAGTGCCATAATTATTTTTAATAGATGCATGCACTTATCGGTTTACATAGTCAGAAGGCCAACATGATTTGTGTCAACCATTTGCAGCTTGACCTAGCATAGATAATTGATTAAGCGGTCTCTACTCCCCAGTGTTAAATTTTGAATAATGTTTGATAAACATTTGCTCACACCCTTCCATTTCTCAGTGAAGACCTTAGAGGGAAAGCATCATCATTTGGATGGGGAGAGAATATCACTGGCACAATCTGGGGCTGGGGGAAAGGCAGCGCTGCGAATATCTGGCAGGAAATCTCAGCTCTGTTTATTGCCATTAAAATGATCTAGATGAACCATTATGCTAAATAGGCTACAAAGTAAATTCTTGGTCAGCTTTCAATTTATTTGTGTGGTGAAATGACCAAAGATCTTCTCGCTTTGGAGCCTTGACAATTTACACAAAATTCACTGGCCAGTACACTACATCAGCTACATGGGAATAGTGTCATGATCAAGACTAAATAGCGATCTTAACTTTCCTCTCAACCTACTTTACTGGGCATCAGCTGCATGAGGAGGAAGGTCCATTTTGTCAGTAACTGAAACATACATGAATGATGATTCTGTCATGGTGTGGGGGCACACCAGGAGAGATTACTTATTTATTTAGTTAGTTAGTTAGTTATACCCCTCTCTTCAGCCACAAGGCTATTAGAGCGGCTTACAAATTGTTTTAAGCAATAGCTATTTGCACATCTACACTGCATTAAACAGTTTGCAGTGTGTGTTAGCTAATTGCCCCCCACAAGCTGGGTACTCAATTTACTGACCTACAAAAGAATGGAAGGCTGAGTGAACCTTGGAGCCCGCTGGAATCGAACTTGCAACATGGTGGCTTGCAGTACTGGCATTTAACCACTGCGCCACCAGGGCAGTGTATTATACTGGCTTTTGCTTGGCTTTTGTTGTTTTTTTAACATTGGAATACTGGACACCAGAATACTGTGTCCATTTCTGAGCACCACAATTCAAGAAGGATGTTGACAAGCCGGAACGTGTCCAGAGGAGGGCAACCAAAATGGTAAAAGGTCTGGAAACCATGCCCCATAAGGAGCGGTTAGGGATGTGGCTATGTTTAGTAGGAAAAGAGAAGGTTAAAAGGTAACATGATAGCCATGTAGCTTAGCCTGCTGAAGAAATATTTGAAGAAATGTTTGAAGAATATTTGAAGAAATGTCACATTGAGGATGAAGCAAGCTTGTTTTCTGCTGCTCCAGAGACTAAGACATGGAGCAGTGGACTCAAACTACAGGAAAAAAGATTCCATGTAAACATTAGGAAGAACTTCCTGACAGTAAGAGCTGTTCGTCAGTGGGGCCTTGGAGTATGGTGGAGTCTCCTTCTTTGGAAGTTTTTAAACAGAGGCTGTATGGCCATCTGTTGAATGTGCTTTGATTGGGTATTCCTGCAAGGCAGCGGATTGGACTAGATGACCCTTGTGGTCTCTTCCAACTATATGATTCTTCAGTATGTGAACTATGTAAGTAAAGGATTCCGGCCCTGAACTGGAAAGTACTACTATGAGTGTGTTTGATGGCCACTACTATCTCAAGATTGCCCAGTGACTTCGACATCTGCATCTATTTGTTTGTCACCATACATTCATCCCTTCACCAAATAATTGTGAAATGGTCAGCAGAGGCCTGAATCCTAGTGGTTAGCATCAACTAGAGTAAGTGCATTGAATTAATGAGATTTATCTATATCAGAGTGAGCAACTGTTTGCAAATTGGTTGACCGATCAAACCTAAAGCATAGTCACCAACGCTCCTTTTCATCCTAGAGAGAAGTGACCAGTGGGGTGCCACAGGGTTGTGTCCTAGGCCCAGTGCTATTCAACATCTTTATCAATGACTTGGATGAGGGAACAGAGGGCACTCTTATCAAGTTTGCAGATTACAGCAAATTAGTAGGACAGGATGAGAATTCAAAATTACCTTAACAGATTAGAAAGCTGGGCCAAAACTAACAAAATGAATTTCAACAGGGAGAAATGTAGGACACTACACTTGGGCAGTAAAAATGAAATGCCAAGATATAGGATAGATGACACCTGTCTCAATGGCAGTACATGTGAATGGGATCTAGGAGTCTTAGAACACCACAAGCTGAACATGAGTCAGCAGTGTGATGCAGCAGCTAAAAAAGCTAATGCGAATCTAGGCTGCATCAATAGGAGTATAGTGTCTAGATCAAGGGAAGTAATCATGCCACTCTATTCTGCTTTGGTCAGACCTTACTTGGAATACTGTGTCCAGTTCTAGGCACCACAGTTGAAGAATCATAGAATCATAGAATCATAGAATTGCAGAGTTGGAAGAGACCACGAGGGCCATCCAGTCCAACCCCCCTGCCACGCAGGAAATCTTGATCAAAGCATCCCCGACAGATGGCAATCCAGCCTCTGTTTAAAGACCTCCAAGGAAGGAGACCCCACCACGCTCCGAGGGAGTGTGTTCCACTGCCGAACAGCTCTTACTGTCAAAAAGTTCCTCCTCATGTTGAGGTGGAATCTCAAGAAAGATATGGACAAGCTGGAATGTATCCAGGGAAGGGTGACCAAAATGGTAAAAGCTCTGGAAGCCATGCCCTATGAGGAATGACTTACAGAGCTGGGTATGTTTAGCCTGGAGAAGAGAAGGTCAAGAAGTTACATGATAGCAATGTTTACCTATTTGAGGGGAGGTCATACTGAGGATGGAGCAAGCTTCCTTTCTGCTGTCCCAGAGACTAGGACACAGAGCAATGGACTCAAACTACAGGAAAAGAGATTCTACCTAAACATTAGAAAGACCTTCCTGATGCTAAGAGCTGTTTGGCAGTGGAATGCATTGCCTTAGAGTGTGGTGGAGTCTTCTTCTTTGGAGGTTTTTATACCGAGGCTGGATGGCGATCTGTCAGGTGTGCTTTGATTGTGTGTTCCTGCAGGGCAGGGGGTTGGACTAGATGGCCCTTGTGGTATCTTCCAATTTTATGATTCTATGACTCTGTAACTGTGAGAGGCTAGGGGGACACATTCACTCCTCAGGATACCTTGGAGGACCAAACCTCACACACTGTAACCTCCTACAATAAATAAAAAATATATATTTGCACCTAAATTGCCCATACGTGCATTTCAAGGCCACCCTGGGCCCTTTTAGGCCTATGAGAGGCCACTTGTAACAACTGGAAGTGATTGGAAATAATTTCCTTTTTTTTTACTTCCTGTTTTTAAAGGTATCTCATGGTCCTAAAATGCCCCAGCCCCTCCCCCAAATGTGGGGAAAATACCCCATGTCCTCTAGAGGACATTTTGTGGCATTTTGGGGAGAATTTGAAAAGAATTTGCTAGTTTTTGATACTTGGGGCAACAAAAACAGCTCTGGGCGCACATGCAGCCCAGAGGCTGCACTTTGTCTACTCCTGGCCTATATATTGGCTCATCACCTCACAATTTATTTGTTTGCAATTTTTTAAAAAACTTTCTACAGGAGACCTTGTCATTTATTCTGCTAATGTACAGAAATAAAACAGGAATTCTTGGGAAGCCTCTCCGTGCTTAGCAGGTGGTAATAAACTGTAATGTCCCAAAGTGCTCTTAAATAATGTTGTTTAAAGTAGGCTATAACTCTGTCCGAGCCCAGTAATAGAAGCTTTATAAAAAGTAATTGCTGCATGGAATGACTTAGACTAAGTGCACTTATATTAGTTCTGTTATTTCTTGCAATGGAGAGGTTTGCTCTTTCTTCTCTTCCCCCTGTTCCCCGATCATGGAGCAAAATGGTCTGAATCTTCCCCTTACATGGCCATGTTACTTTGAGCAAGGGATTAGTATGGTAGTGGACCCAGGGCTCAGTGGCTCAGAATTCTGGAGTTTTTGCTTTGAAGATCACCAGCCACTCCACTCTGGCTTCTGTGTCAAGGGAGCTCGCTGGTTCCTCTGAGCATGTTAAGAGGACCCGGCAGTGAATAAATCCTGTAGCAGATGCAGCTGAGATCAGGCTGATGAAATGAGCACACAGACACAAAGATTGTGCCTAAACTACTGTCGTTTACTTTAAGCATATTAAAGAAATATTTACAAGATTCTGGGACTCCAAATACATAGGCTACATACCTCAAGAGTCATGGCAGTACTGTCCAGTACTGTCTAGGATGGAGAACTGTTACAGACAAAAAGCAGTAAGGGTGGGAACTTATGGTTATACATGTATATGTTTACCTCACATTCATGGGCCATATATTTGCCCATTCCCATACACACATGGTTTATCCAGTCCTTCCCAGGGTGATAAAGGCTGTATCCCTTCCTCTTGCTTTGTTTCTCACACAGACTAATGCAGTCATTAGTTGTCAACACATGCTGCATTTAGCTAGCACTCACTACTGGCCCCTGCTGGCTTTAGCTCTTTTCAGCACATGACAGTCCTTTACAATATAAAATTCTCATTGACTACAAACCCCAGAATCCTGACATTCCCTGGAGTGGCCTCTTTTTTTGTGGGAGAGGGGGGGAGTGGGGATGGGGAAAGTATGCAAAGATATTTGAAAAACAGTTGAAAAACATGTTTTTAATGTCTTGGAAAACCCTGACAAGAATAATTCTGGACTGATAGGAATCTTTGTAGTTTATTCTGTGTAAACTTTGCATGTGGTTGTTATATACATAAACAGGTCTTTTTTGCACAGGAAACAGCATTTTGTGCACAGAAAACAATACAGTAGGACCCCCCCCCCATATCTGCCTGGAATTGGTTCTGCCGCCCCCCATGGATACCGAAAACTACCAATAACAGCAAACACCATTGAAAATAATGGGACTTCTGGTTTAAAATACCATAGAGTTGCCTTGGAGGACCTAGAAAATGTCTAGAGAGGATGCCTCTTTAGGCATTTTCTAGGAAGACTCTATGGTAGGTGTGCTGTTTTGTGTCCTGCGGATAACTGCATCAGTGGATAATGAATCAGTGGAAATGGGGGTCTGACTGTATTCCTACATAGAAATGTCATTTTCTGTACAGAAAAGGTTACTTATTTAGTTTTTGGCCAAACATCCATGTGTGAATTTTGTGCAGACTGTGGCTGCTGCCACACTGCAGAAATGATGCAGTTTGACACCACTTTAATTAGCATGGCCCCGTCCTATGGAATCTGAGATTTGTAGTTTGTCATGGCATCAGAGCTCTCTAACAGAGAAGGCTAAATATCTCACAAAACTACAGATCCCAGAATTCCATAGCATTGAGCCATGGCACTTAAAGCAGGGTCAAACTGCATTATTTCTGCAGTATGGCAGCCGTCTAAGTCCCAAATTGCAAATAGGCTTCAAAAACTGTACAGTTTTCAAACTTTCTTTCAGGGGGAAGAAAGCTGCTAACATTATTTGTTGCTTCCTACAAGAAGAAACTTAGTGAAGCTTTACATCCCTATTTTTGAGTTCAGCAATTCACGGTAGCCGGGGCTGGGTGATGGATTTTCCCAGCAACAGTATATTGGCCAGGATCCAACATCATGCTTGCGTACTGTAAATCTATACTCACTAGTTAAGTAGTGGCTATTTACATCACCCTTTGGCTGAATAATGACATTGTGCCACCAACTGCATTATCTGCAAATGTTCTTGCTTATTCCCCCATTCTGAAATGAAGAATGTGGAATGATTGCCTGTGCTATAACAGTGAAAAAAGCAGTACTGTGAGGGTGCTGACAAAGAGTTATGAACCGTCCCAGAGGGTACAACTGCATTTTCTGTGTTTATACTTGAGGAATTTTGTCTGGATTTCTGGGCTATCCTTGGAGGCATGGCTAATAAATAGGAACGTGAAGAATACACATCCGTATTGACAACCTTAATGAAGAAAAGTAGTGTCCTGGCATTTGAGACACCCTGCCAAGGTAAAGGACAGCCGCTGCAAGATTCTTCACACTTCGGGATATCATTGAGGAAATGAAAACAAAAAACAAAAAAACACATGCGGTTTTCCTGTGTGGAAGACCTCTGGGAAGAAATGTGTATTTTTGTGCAAAAAGTTTCTTTTTCTGCCGAAAACACCAGCAGGAGAACTGTACTGTACATGTTCAGTTTTTTGCATTGGAATCTGAATGTCTACACAGAACGTGTAAGGTTTATGCATGTCACACAAACCTTTTACAGTTTGTGTAAACACATGCAGAAATCAATGTACATTCTGCAAAATACACATTTTGCTTCCCAAAAATATGTTTTCTGTACAGGAAAACCATGTATTTTTTTCTACTGAATTTCCCCCAGTGTAGCCAGAATGCTCACTCAAAGCCAAGATGACTAATCTGAGGCTGTCATATTTTGGACATATCATGAGATGATGACATGACCTCCTAGTAAATTTCATAATGCTCTGCAAAGCATTATGGGAGGCAGTAGGAAAAGAGGAAGGTTGCATTACAGGTGGAGAGACTCATTCTGGCCCGCAGTATTCCCTGAAGCACCTATCTCTCTCTGTCTTTCCATCTCTCTTGCCCTGCCCACATGGCATTTTGACAGATCCTTCCATGCATTCCAGACCATCACAAAGGGACATCCAGAAACTTATGGTTGGAGATGTAGCTCAAGAGATTTGTAAAACTTCTGGACTCTTTTATACCAGTGGAAGAGAACTTCTAAGTCTGTTAACCTGTAAGCATTTAGGGAAGGACTTGTGTCCTCCAAAGAGCTGCATCCCCAGCAGAGCAAACACCTTAATGAAGAGGTGGAACAGTAAGCTGACGATTAACTTCATAGAATTCAGCAATGAGACCATGAGGTTCAAGGAAGCCACATATCATGACAAAACATGACTCACTGGGGAAAAGACAATCGTGCTTGGTAAAGTGGAAAGCAGATGGAACAGAAGGATTCTTCATTTCAGGTGGATTGAGTCAATCAAGGAAGCCATGACCCTGAGTTTGTAAGACTTGAGCAGGGGAATTGATGACTGGAGCTCTTGGAGGTCTCTCATTCATAGGGTCACCATAAGTCAAAGCAGACTTGATAACAAATAACAATGACAAGTCCTGAAATATAAACGATGGTCAAAAAAGTCACAAGAAACTGTTGCATTATTGTTGAGCAAGAGATAAAATGCTGAAATTATTTCTACTTGCACATGAAAAGAAAATAAAGTTTTCATAGACTCATAGGGTTGGAAGAGACCACAAGGGCCATCCAGTCCAACACCCTGCCATGCAGGAACACAAAATCAAAGTACACATGAAAGATGGCCATCCAGCCTTTGTTTAAAAATCTCCAGAGAAGGAGACTTCACCACACTATGAGGCACTGTATTCCACTTGAGAACAGCTCTTACTGTCAGGAAGTTCTTCCTACTGTTTAGGTGGAATCTCTTTTCCTGTAGTTTGAACCCATTGCTCTGTGTCCTAGTCTCTGGAGCAGCAGAAAACAAGCTTGCTCCATCCTCAGTATGACATCCCTTCAAATATCTAAACATGGCTATCATGTCACCTCTCAACCTTCTTTTCTCCACACTAAACATATCCAGCTCCCTAAGCCACTCCTCATAGGGCATGGCTTCCAGACCTCCCACTATCCTGGTCGCCCTCCTCTGGACACGTTCCAGCTTCTCAATATCCTTCCTGAACTGTGGTGCCCAGAACTGGACACAGTATTCCAGGTGAGGTCTGACCAAAGCAGAATACAGTGGCATGATTACTTCCCTTGATCTAGACACTGTACTCCTATTAATGCAGCCTAGAATCGCATAGGCTTTTTTTTTTCCTGCTGCATCACACTGCTGACTCATGTTCAGCTTGTGGTCCACTAAAACCCCTAGATCCCTTTTGCATGTACTGCCATCAAGCTAAGTGTCACCCATCCTATATCTGTACATTTCATTTTTATTGCCCAAATGTAGTATCCTACATTTCTCCCTGTTGAAATTCATTTTGTTAGTTTTGGCCCAGCTTTCTAATCTGTTCAGGTCATTTTGAATTCTGATCCTGTTCTCTGGGGTATTAGCTACTCCTCCTAATTTTATGTCATCTAGAAACTGGATAAGCATACCCTCTATTCCCTCATCCATGACATTGATAAATACATCCCTATTATGGAGACTATCATAATTTTTAACCAAAATTTACCAAAGCAGCATTGGATTGCAGCTGTGCAAGAACACTGTTATTCCAACTCATCTCAGTGGGACTTGTGCCTGGTTCAGATAGAGGACTGAAACACCAATTCCCATTATATTGTCTGTTGTTGTGTGACTCCTGATTCAGGGACTGACATTGGTGATGGTGATATAGACAGTTTGCTCAGGAGAATTGTATGCAGCTTCCTGTCAGCACTGTAAAACTAGGGATATGAAGAAATCTCTGTAATTTTCCCAATGAGACATCTTAATATGTTGAAATGGTTTGTTGGGCTTTAATGAACTCCCATGAGATTTCTTGCCTCCAGCATGAGAATGACACAATGAATACCTTTCCCCCCATTGAGGTTTTTGCAATTTGTGCAGAAAGTCTCTATGCAAAACAGGTGCCTTTTCCCTTTGTGTAGCAAAACACACACATGGAACAAATGCAGAAGGACTGGTAGATTGATAAAAGGAGATGCAAACAAATTCAGCTGATGTTTCTATTTTTCCCAGGTTCATGCAACAAGGCAGCTGTCCTGATGCATAAAGCTTAAAGATTAAGTCATGAAATTTCTATAATTGCCAATTTATGAAATCTGCTCCCCCAAATGTTCTCATTAGTGCAAAACTCTCATAAGACCAACAGAAAAGATGTTGCAGGCAAGGAGGAAAAAAAATGGCTGGAGTTCTAGTTGAGTGAATGGGTGGGAATAGGTGGACATTCTTGTCCAATGAGGAAGAGCCAGGGAATCATTTCAAAATTATCTGTATTAGAAAATAATATCAACAGCATTCACACAAACACACAAACTTCAAGCACTCACACAAGGCTAATGAATAAAGTAGGAACTATTGGGATAGAGGAATAGAATAAGGGAGTTTTGTGGGTTATACTGTACCAGTCCTGCAAATCACAAAGTAAACCAACAGTGAGGAGGTCTGGAGGATAGCCTGGCTACACAGTGTGAGGTGGAGTCGAAAAGAAGTGAAATTGTGTGCCTGGTGACAAAGACTGACAGAGTGTCTGAAAGAAATGTATCTGTGCACAATTTGGTAGTGTTTGGGGATAACATTTATATGAAATAATTCCCCTGAAGGGAAGGAAGTTCTAAGTGAAATACAATAGTTCTTGGAGATTCCCAGGCCAGAACAAAGGGTACTCCGAAAGAGGTAATGATCGTTAAGGATCAATATTTTGGAATTGAATAGGAAACAGGCAATGCCTTTTGTTGGAAAGGAACAGGAGAGGAAAATCCCATTTTACAAGCATCGAGGTGTCCTGTTATTGTTGAGTAGATTAGTGGTTAACTCACCTCCAGGTGTTGAGTTTCACTTGAGATTATTTGTTTTTGGAAATTTCCACAAGCCCCTCCTTTGGCACATCCATGAACCTAGACTTATTTGGGGATCCCTTGTTGACCTGTAACCATATGGATAGCCCAAGTGAGCCAAATTATTAGATATAGCCAATTAATTGATATTCCAAGATGGGACTATCAGGGTATGTCACAGTGTGTGTGTGCATGTGTGTTTAAAACTGGTTTTGATTTGTTTTTAAAGACCTTCCCCACCCACCCCATTTTGTTTTTACTATTGTGCATTGTTTTAGTTCATTGTGCATGGTGGCCCATGTGGGCTGAGATGAGATTAAAAGAATATTTTAATAACTGAGTAACTAAATAATAAAGGTAATCGTGGTACAACTCATCTTCTGCTTTGATGGGACCTTACCTGGAGTACTATATTCATTTATGACACTACTGTTTAAGAAAGATATTGGCAGAATGGAACATACCTAGAGAAGACTAGTAAAGATGGTGAGGGGCCTGGAAAACAAATTAGGTAAGGCAAGATTGAAAGCTCTTGAGTGTATTTAGCCTGGGAAAATGATTGTTAAGAAGCAAGTGTATGGCCATCAAATGTTCGAAGGACAAGGCCACATACAAAATGGAATTAATGAGTTTTCCATAGCTCTATAAGATAAGACTCTATGAGTCTTATCCCATAGAGTTCCAAGCAGCCTTGGTAGGAGGTAGACTGTTGTGCATATGAGTTTTTAAGCAGAGGTTTGGTAGCTACCCGTCAGTTATACTGTAGTGATGGATTGCATGTATAGGGAGAGAGTGGACTAGATATCCATTGAGTTAGTTTCCAGCTCTATAATCACACACAAAAATCCCCACTGAAATAGAAAAGGCTGAAAGACAGTGGCAGTCTTATTGTTCTCACTCAGTAAGATTTATGGCTGAGCAGAGATTTCAAGCCAAATCTCAAGGCTCTATAAATTTCAGTTCCAAACAGAATATAAAAACCAATGTTGTCTTGCACATACTGAGTTAACCATTCAGGAAAGACTCCTGTAAGCCACCACCAACAATAAGCTTTCAATCAATACTTGCACTTTCCTTTTCATTCACGTAACCTGAAATATTGCAGGAGTTCAAATGGAGAGATAGATTAAAGGATGAAACCCTCATTGTTCTTTTCCAAAGTTGCAAGGGACTGAGTTTGAACTGGAAAATAATTGCGCACAGAAAGGCATTGTACTTTTTCCAAAATGGACATCTAAAAGCCTTCATGAAACGCAATAGGGAAACTATCATGGGTCAGATGTGACCGAGCCCAAACAATCATGTCAGGCTTTGTTTAGTAGATGCTCCTAGAGAAATTCCATTTCACACAGTTGATTTTCCATTTCCCATCTCAAGCTCAGTGTTTCAAGACACCCTGGATGAGAGCCACAGCAAAACTCCATAAATTTATTGTTGCTTTCTTTAACATTTCTCTTTGGAGAGGCATTCTGGCAGTGTCACCACAGAGAGACAAAATCTATTTCCAAGTTACCTAGTGGTTAATGTTGTAAGTGAGAAATGCTTTGAGTGTAATTCTGCTTCAAGTGTCCAGAACCCTCTAGAGCACCAGGTTTGTTTTTTCCCTTTCTCCTTTATGTTGTTTGATTCTTATCTGATCACCCTTATCATCAGATTCCTACTTGCAAAGATGAAAAAAGAAATAGGCACTTTGAGAAGGATATTGACAATCTGGAATGTGTCCAGAGGAGGGTGACCAAAATGGTGGGACGTCTGGAAGCCATGGTCTATGAGGAGTGGCTTAGGGAGCTGGGTATGGTTAGTCTGGAGAAGCGAATGTTAGGAGGTGACACGTTAGCCATGTTTAAATATTTGAAGGGGTGTCATACTGAGGATGGAGCAAGCGTTTTCTGCTGCTCTCGAGAGAAGGACACAGAGCAATGGACTCAAATTACAAGAAAAGAGATTCCACCTAAACATTAGGAAAAACTTTCTGACAGTGAGAGCTGTTTGGCAGTGGAATAAGCTGCCTCAGAGTGTGGTGGAATCTCCTTCTTTGGAGGTTTTTAAATAGAAGCTGGATGGCCATCTTTCATGTATACTTTGATTGTGTGTTCCTGCATGGCATGTGGATGGACTATATGGCCCTTGTGGTGTTTTCCAACTCAATTATTCTACTGCACAGCTGACAACAGGAAGACAGAAACCCAACTAAAGTGGTTCTCTTTAGATCAAGAGTGGGCAAAGCGCAATCCTGGGCTTCATGCACACCTCCAGAGCTGTTTTTGTGGCCCTCCAGACTCCACAAAGTACACTTTTTCTGGCCAAAAAAGGTGAATCACCTTTTCTGGAAGACTACAGGAAAAGCAGTTCACCTGAGTTGCAGAGTTCAGGATAACACTGAAAATGACCAGTTTTTCCGAACCAGACATAGACATCTGACCTTTCCTAGTTTTGTCCCTTTTTTGCATTCAGTGCAGCAGGGGAAAACCCATTTGCTATTTCTTGTGCTAACAATTCTGTTTCCTCTGCAGGAAATGCTGTTTTTTTACACAAAAATCCCACATGCAAATTTTGTGCAGAATAAATTCTGGACTGCAAAGATTCTCTTCATCCAGGTTTACCGACCCCTGAGAAATACATTTTTCAACCCTTTTTGAATAGTCATTCCATCCCAAAATATCAGAAGCAGAATACATAGGGTAGCCTGAGAATATTAAACTGTATAATATTTGCACCCCTAATGAGCCCACACCTCCAGAAAGCCCAAAATTGGGTTAATAATAATTTGGCTTATTAATGTGGTCTTCCGTGGGAAAGAACAGTGAAAGGTCAGCGACTTGCTGTAAGGAGCCCAAGAGGTGTGCTGAAAGCCATGCATCGCTCAAAGGAAGGACTACTGACAAATTCCAAACTATGAGGAAATTTGAGTTCAAAAGGACATTGTCTCTACCACACACCTATTAGATAGATGGAATATTTATTTCTTTGAAGGTTTTGAACTTTCCTTCCCTGATCACCTAAGCCATCAAAAGAGGCAGCTCAAGCTTGTGAATCCAATCATCAGACATTTAAGGCAGTTGCAACACAATAGCATTTTCAGACATCTATTGTCAAGACCAGGGGGTCGTTTACATGGCAAAATAAATCCTCAAAGAATGCGACAAGAAGCCTGATAGTTCCCATGCATTTTGAAGCAACAGCGCCCTTTTCAGAAGGAGGGGGTGCAAAAAACCCGTAAGTCGCGCAGTATCAGCTTTTGCTAGTTTTCCAGACTTTTTTGATTAAGTTTGCGAAAATGCACATAATTTGTCATGGGAACTAACCATCATGTAAACTGGCATCGACCTTTTCGAATTACTGTGAGCAGAGCTGAATTCTGATTGGTTGGAGTGACCATTGTGCTTTATCCGAATAGACTGAGGGGTTGGAGGGAAGAAATTCACCCTTCTGCTTGCAGCCCACTTTGGAAAATCTGCTCTGAGCCCTTCCTGTCTGTTTCAAAGGAAGGCTTTGGGGGTTGGGAAGATGATCGGGACTAGCCCCTGCTTTGCTGGTGTGCGTGTGTATGTGTGTGCATTCGTGTGTGCGGGGAAACAGCCGATTGCATGTTCATCCTTTTGTTTGTTTGTCCTTCCCTTCACTTGCCTATATTCAAGGCTTCAGAGGCAGGGAAGATGATCAGGAATGAGGCTAGCCCCTGCTTCTTTGGTGTGTGTCTGTGTGTGCATGCGTGAAGGGAAGGGAAGGGAAGGGAAGGGAAGGGAAGGGAAGGGAAGGGGATCGCTCCACCATGCTTTTGCTTGTTCGTGCTTTCATTCACTCCTTTTTTTATAGAAGCCTTTCGGGGCTGGGGAAGATGGGGAAGTTGACAGATCGCTGTTTCGATGTCTTGTTTTTTTGTCCTTTTCTTTCCTCTCATTATTTATGGTCTCCATGACCCCCTCCTTGCTCCCTCCCCACCTCCTGCCTGGCTTTAATCATCTGGAGGCGATCCCCCCCCCACCTTTGCCTGTGTGAACTAAGGAAAACCGGAAGTGGCTGCATCTTCTGAATATGCCAGGATTCGTGTGATTTATGCGCTCCTGATGCGAAAGAACGGTAATCCAGAATCTCGCGAACTTTTTCCTGTCGTGGAACTGGCTCCCAGGAGTGTTTCCGGACTTCATTGTGCATTCTTTGGAGGCTATTGTTTCAATCCATGAAACTTCCCCTCTCCAGGGCATATTTTTGGTCTAAATACTGCCTGAAAACTATGCCTCATTGTGCACAGATTCCATTTCCAGGGCACACTCTGCCCCTTTGTGTAGCCAGGGTGCACAGAGCTCCTTCCTGGTGACTCCACATCACTCTGTGTTAGCCACTCTGGATTCATTTATCCATGCTGCTGGTTTGCTCAACAACTTCAGAACTTCAGGACAGGCATTGTATCACCCCAGAAATCTCCCTATCTATCCCTCCAGCAACCTCTCTTCTTCCATTACTAGTGGTCTCATGTGAATGTTTCTTGTATAAATGTGTGCGTGCTTTGTGTTATTCTTTTATGTCTTTAATAAATATTATTAATTTTCATTTTATGTTTGTGTGCATCTGTTCAGAATTAGTTGGGGGATACAAAGGTGTAAAAATCCCTCTCTTTGTTGACCCCCTTTGCATTGCTAAGGTCAAGTTGCTGCTAATTTCCCCAACATATTAGAAACTCAACATTTTTTTGGAATTTCCAAGACCTCTTTGGGTAACAGTAGCATTTCTCCTTCTAAATATTATTAGTTCATGTCTGAAAACTCCCCTTTTTTTCCTGCACGAATTTGCTAAGCAACAGCTGGTTAGATCTTAACAGAACTTTCAACAGATGGTTTTTGGAACTGGTGTTTACTTTTGACATTTCAAACCTGGACACATCTGTGGGAGCTTTGTGTGATTCATTTCATTCTCAGCATTTTAAGTCTCTTTGCTTCTTTCCTCCTCCTTCCTTCCCTCCAAAGCCACACATTATTTGTAATTAGGGGAATTAACTGGTAATGCAAATACTAATTGTAACAGTAGCTCTTTCCATTTCCCCAAGCTCTTGGGACATTTTGTAAGAACCCTTTGCAAAGATGATCAGAGATTTAAAGATTGCAATTAGGAGATGCTTGGATCATTTTCCATGTTGAATTTCAGACACCCACTGAATCCTATTGTTAATCTCCATAGAATATAGGATAGAGTATAGGCATTGAAACACCTTTGCATTGACTCACTGTCTGATTGGGTTTACTCTAATTGGGACTAACCAACAGAATTCTAGCCATTGTTATTCTGAATTTCACACAATTGTCCCATATCTTTCTTGCTTGCTTAATTTCCTTTCCTTCAAGAAAAAAAGTAGATGATGGATGTAAAAGTGTGTGTGTGTGTGTGTGTGTGTGTGTTTTAGGACATTCTGACTGTGCAGTGTGTGGATGTCTTTAGTACTATATTACAAGAGGGAGAGAGAACTGATAGTACATTATATACTATTAATGGGAGGGATGTTTCCAGATAGTTGTCATGGACCATGATATATCAAGAACTGGATTCAGGGCACAAATAAGCAAAGCATACTGTGTCAACATACATACCTCTGGCCGAGATCCTACATCAGGGTTGAGTAGCATGCCTCTCTGCATGTGGAGTTATGCATTGATTGTGCTACACAAACCTTGAGTTGAATAGCAATGTTGTGCAACCAAATGCACAACTGAAAGTGAATGTCATCCACATCTGTATGCAAATGCATGCAACCTGCATGTACACAGGTATCTCCATGGGTCATGGCACTGCAATTCTGCTTCCTGCAAACATGGACGGAATATAGATGTTGTATATCAGACAAAAATGTTCAACTACTTCCATAGGCAAATTTATGCATGTGTGAGACAACAAAAGGAATCTAGTGATTTTCTCTCTTCTACCTCCCACCCTTTCAACTTTTGTACATCTGTAGATCAGTAGTGGTGAACTGCTTAGGAGTCAGCAGCCAATTTTCCACACCAGGCACCACTGCAGTCTTAACTCAGTGCAACCCAATGCACTTCTACATTTCCCTACTCAAATGGCTTCCCAGACATAACGTCACATCACTTCCTGTTGTCATTTTGGAGGGGAAACAGGAAAAGATGGTATTTGAGAGAGTTGGAATTTCTGAGGCTTGGGGAGAGGGTGGGGTTTGGGTTTGTTTTTGTTTTTTGCATCTTTATATGCTTTGGGAATTTTTTAGGGAATTTTTTATTGGAGTAAGACCATTCTACTAAAAATACACCCGACTGCAAAAGGCCATAACAATAATACAAAAATAATACTAATTATTTTCCTCTTTTCTTACTAATACAAAAGTAAATCTATCCTAACACTAATATATTTTTCCCTTTAATCTAAACACACTATAATCACATTATATTTACACATTATAATTATACCTACTTAGAAATGAAAAAAAACAATAAAATATTAATTAAAATAATAATACAAAATAATACAAAATTAATAAAATATTTATTTAAAATATCATTTTATGTTATTGCTGGGGTTGTCTCACTAAACCACGGCCAAAACTTTTTCCAAGGATGGTTTGGCAATTTCTCTTTTTCACTCAGAGCTAAATTTTCAATTACATTCTTCACATAATAGGCAGTGCCTTTTACATCCTGCAGATTTTGACTTTTCACCTCCTTTTGTCTCTGGAAAACTAACCCTAACATTACATAGAGGTTTACCAGGCACACTGTGGACCAGGGTACTTTCCAAAACCTCTCAGCCATGGCGGAACCAGGCTCCTTCCTCTTCCTCTTTTGGCCCACTGACTTTCTGGGTCCCCTGACACCCTCTGGAGGTTCATTCCCCGAAAGCACTGTCTCCCAAGCCTGCTGTGCCAAATCTGGCCAATCCAGGACCCGGGCCACCTCCTCCCATGTTTCCTGGGCACTTGGGCAGTCCTGGACAAAATGTCTGATTGTCTCATTTTGTGCCACACCACTCAAAATCTCAGCCTTTTTACATTTCAGACGCAGACAGGTCTGCTCATCCTCTGCGGTCCATGGTCTCTTTCCCCTCAGATTAAGAACCTGATGGTAGAGCCTCCACCTCAAGTCCCACAACTTTTTGGGGACCCTTTTGTCCATGAAATACTCAATTGGGTTAGTCTGGTGATTTAGGTATTCTGATAAATCTAGTTTGGCCTGACGCTTTTGCAAAAATGGGTTAACATAAATCTCCTCCACTATTTTCCTGTACAAACTCCTCTTGATGCTCTGACCTGGTCTGTCTTCCCCCTTCAACTCCTCAGCATGAATTTTATATTTCTTTATGTAAAAAACAAAGTCTTTCAAATAATCTGGTGCTTTCAATTTTTCAGGTAAAGAAAACCTAAAACTTAATGAGCCTTCCTCCCACCAAGTCTTTCCCCATCTAGTCCCTATCCAGCACTCACAAAACAAAACTAGCCAAGCCTGAGGTTGAATCTGACCCTTTTGTAACAGAGAAACTTTTCCAAAGTTTTGAGCAGAAAAAATGGTGATGAACTTAGGTCCCAGGGCTGGGAAGTCCAGGCCCCCTTGTTCTACCTGCCCATAAACCACTGCCCTTGCCAGGGGGAATGTGGCCATTCCCCAAAGGAACTTGAAGAGAACCCGATCGGCTTCTTTAATCACTGAATCTGGAGGCGGGAAAACAGCCGCCAAGTTGGCTGCCACCGGAAGCAGGTAGGTATTTACAAAAGCGGCTCTCTGGTAAATGGTCAGCTTCCATCTCTGCCAGAGGGCCACCCTCTCCTTCACTTTTTCCAACCAGCGATACCAATTTTCTTTCCATCCCTCCGGAGCCACTGCAAAATTCAGCCCCAGGATCTTCACCCTATCCATCTTTGCCTCTTGCTGTGCTTGCCACCCTTCCTTTTCTCCAACTACGTCCTTTAGAGGAATAGCTGCCATCTTGTCCTCTGCAGCAAAAATCCTGATTAAAAAACTCTTTTCCATGTTAAGTCGAGCACCAGAAACTCGACCGTAGCCTCAAAAGCATCTGTAATCTTTCTAACTTCCATCCTGTCCTTAACCAAGAAGGACACATCATCAGCATGGGCAACAAATTTAACAGAGTTGCCATCGAACCAACCATGAACTGTCCAACGGACGCGGAATTTGGATCCCCGAGATGCTCTTGTCCAAACTAATCTTACACAGGATAGCATCCAAAGCAATAACATACAAGAGAGGGCTTAGGGGACAACCTTGCCTCACCCCAGAATTTAACTTAATCTTCTTTCCTCTATGACCATTGACTTGCAAAACTACCTCTGCATCCCTATAAAACAATTTAACTAAAGCAATAAATCTCTCTGGCACGCCTTTCCACTTGAGGGCTTCCCATAGGAACGTATGATCTACATTGTCAAAAGTTTTCATCTGGTCGACCTGTAGGATTTGACCAGTCCAAGCTCCCTCCTTGTTGAGTCGGAACACTTCCCGAAACAAACAAAGAGAGTCCACCATAGTCCTACCCGGCACAGCACTGGTCTGTGCTTCCATCACAATCTTATCAGCCACCTTAGCCAGCCGATTGTTCAGTATTTTTGCCAACATGAGGTAGTCTACGTTGGTCAGAGCTATGGGGTGCCAGTTTTTTGGGAGGGTAGGATCACCCTCCTTTGGGGAAAAAATCAGGACCCCTTGATAAAATGTCTCAGGGAGCTCATTATTATCCCACAAAAAATTAAACAAAGTTGTTAAAGGGGGAACAATCCACTTCCTGTAAACTTTATAAAAATTCCAACTGAGGCCATCTGGGCCAGGAGCCGACTTACCCTTCCCTTGAACTATGACCTCATGAACTTCTTGTTCTTCTATAGGAGAGACCAACCTCTTCCTGTCCTCTGGACTCAAACCCTTATAGAGGGTGCCCATCTGGTCCTCTGAAAATGCTTGGTAAAAACCCTTAATCTCTTCTATATCTATGTTTTTCCGAGCATATAACTGCCTGTAATATCCTTCCATGATATCCAGCATCTCACTTGGTCTAAATACAATACGGTCTGACTCAGAGGCCCTCAAGCCGTTTAATTCGATCGGAGCCTTTGGACTCCGGGCGCCTGCCCACTCATCCACGTCAACCACACCACCTCGAGTCCTGAAATTTTTACTCCTCTTTCTGTTTTGTCTTTGCTTTTGGCAAAATCTTGCTATCACTCCCTTCGCCCAGTTAAGCTCTTGTTCTGAAAAAGGAACACTTTGGTTCAATCAATAATGACATTTCAAAAAATGATAAATGGCCAAATGATACTCCTGAATCCGTCTCCCATTAATGTTGGTCTCGTAAGCCCGGCTAGTGGCCCGAACTGTGCGTTTCACACGTTCCCACCACCTGCACAAATCATCCTTGTACATGTCCGCAAGAGTTAGGCTGTGGGCTAGTGCTGAGGTGATGCGCTCTTTATATGCCACATCTTCCAAAAATTTAGGGCGCAACCTCCAGAGAGGTCTTCCTTTGGGGTAAACCTGACCTATACTGAACTCTACAGCCAAGAGCCCATGATCCGACCAAGGAGTGATCATAACAGTGCACTTTTCCACCTTCATTTCCTTCACTGTTCTCACACGGTCTATTCTGCTGGCTGAGGTTTTGTGATAATGAGTAAATCGAACTCCTTCCATTGGGGGAAAATCTGAACCAAAAGCCTTTCTGCAAAAAACAGGAAAAAATTCCAACTCATTCTCCACATCAAGAGCTGCATCCTTAAGACCTTGCCTCTCTAGAAAAGACTCCAACTCTCTTTCTTCTGCTGTCAGGGGTTTGGGCAGGGACAACTTTGTCCGCTCTTTCTGGTCTGCGTAAGCACTCCTGTCCATCATCCTTGCCCTGTTATTGAAATCTCCTACGATAATAAGATGTCGTCGAGTGTTACACTGATTTTTTTAAATACCCCCAAAACTTTTTCCGTTCGGCATATTTTACAGGAGCATAAAGCATGAAATCAATGGTCAGATTGTTCCTGGACCTAAACAGTACCCCTATTCCCCAACCGCCACACTCCCCATATGACCATACAGAAGGTCCTTGTGTCCACAATCTCTAACACCGGCTCCGCTGTTGTTTGTTACAGATATGAGTTTCCTGCAACACAATGATGTCATGACGCAGGCCGCCAAGGCAGGGCAAAATCTCATTGCACCTATCCTCAGTTCGCAAGCCACGAACATTCCATGTGGCAGTTTTTAATGAACCCATTGTTTTATGTACCCAAAAATGTATTAAGGCCTCAGTTATAAATAACCAAAAACTAACAGAAGTATATTGGCCATGCCGATTGAAATAATTGTTTTTCTACTAAAAATCTAACTTAAAGTCTAACTTAACTGAAATCTAGTTTTCAGTCCAACTTATTAAAACTCTCATTTTTAACACATTCTTTCTCAACACAGCTCTGGTGACTGTATCTGGGTGCTTTCAGCACAATTTTTGCCTGAAAATTGCTCATGGGAAAAAAAAGGGGGGGAGGCGAGGGGCTTTGGAGAGACTGGTGGAGGCATTCTCTTCTTCTTAAAATGAATATGTCCACCCTGCAAACGGAATGGATATTGTGGTGCAGCCAGTTACACCTTGCATACATTTGGGCATGTGAAACATCAACATATGTGTGCTGGCCCTTTCTTATAATGTGCATCAGTTTGAACATTTGCATTTTGGGAGTAGAAGTAGAGCCAGAAAGTTTGCAAATATAAATGTTGTTGGCAAACTCAAGGATAGCAGGAGGGAGCATTCGACTTCCTGTAGAGGTCTCAGAGCACAGGGAGGCAAAATGCAATTGTCAGCAGAAATAAAGGGATGAGTTTTGCACACACATCACTAGTCACCAAGGGTGACATTGCTGGGGGGGGAGGGAATATCTGACCCTTCCAACAAGATGGGAACAGGCAGTGTGTATTGAAGTTTATGGAATTTTCTAGTAGCAGTGATTGCTCAGTTGCAACACCAGCCCTCCCATGAGGCAAGATGAGATGCCCACCTCAGGAGGCAGAACATTGGACTGGATGGCCCTCGTGATCTCTTCCAACTCTGCAATTCTATGATTCTATGATTCTATGACCAGGTGATAGCCCCAGTGATTATGTTCTGCCTCCTGAGGTGGGCATCTCATCTTGCTCCAGAGGGCTTTCCTCTCCAGAAAGAGCCACCAGTACCATCAATTGCCACCTGGCTTCAGCGTAGGCCTAACAGCAAGACAGAGGGTAGATGGACAATGCGGAGGGCAGTGACAGCACAAAGTGGGCCATGCTATTCTTAATATAGCAGGGATGGGCAGCACTGGGGGGGGGCAGTTATCCACCCATGGATTCCATCTCCATAAGCCACACCCCTAAGCATGCCAAATAACCTTCTTTCCCCTCTGAATTCCCTCCAAAATGCCAACAGGAAGTGGTACCACATCACTTCCTGTTGCTAGTTCAGAGGGAAAACAGGGGGAAAGAAGGCATTTCAGAGGGGTAAGGGATTCTGAGGGGGTCTACAGGGGTCAGGAAGGGGATTTTTGCATGTTTGCACATATTTGGGGGTGATTCAGAAATAATTTTTGGGTGTTTTTTATGAAAACCATGCTGAAATTTTAAAAACTGGGGGGGGGACCTTTGAAAGACTGGAGAGGGGGATTGGGATGGCAAAGTGAGGTAGTAGGTGACAATCTGCCCACAGGCAATATTTTTTCCAACTCCTGTCTTCTAGCCATGCAGGAATAAAATGTGGCCCCTGCCTACAGAGCAAATCATTTTAAATTTGGTTGGTTCTGACTAAGGAAGGATCCAGACAAAGATGAATGAGGGCAATGGAGGCAGCAGCAATATTTCTTCTTCTGTCTCAGGCAGCTAGACAGCATTGGTGACTGCTACTTGGTTTTGTTTTTCTCAACATAAAGACTGGCTAAGTAGCCATCTTCCTTCCTCTCAATTGGCTGACTATGGAGATTACCAGAAGTGCCAATTATCCCAGGACAGGGACAAGAGGAGATCGCTAAAAGGATCTGCATTGATGAACCAATAGGCTGGTAGATCCTCATGAGCATATGCTGGTCAACATTTGTTTTGTTGAGATTTGTAGCAGTCTCTGGAAAGGCTCTCATTTCTTTTAGGTTGCAAATACAACAGCAGTGAAATCATGGCTGGTACCCAACACTTTGGAGGGAATAAACTCCTTTGGACAAAGTGAACCTTACTCCTAAGTAGACAAATACAGGAGTTGGTTGTCTTAGCAGGAGAACTAGGAATGTAAAGGAACTCATCAATCAGTCATGACAGAAATGCCCTTCTTTGTATCTGAAATATCTGAAGGGATGCCATGTAGAAAGTGGAACAAGCTTGTTTTCTGCTGCTCCGGAGACTAGAACATAGGATCATAGAATCATAGAGTTGGAAGAGACCACGAGAGCCATCGAGGCCATCCCTCTGCCTTACAGGTGCACACAATCAAATCATTCCCGACAGATGGCCATCCAGCCTTTGTTTAAAAACCTCCAAAGAAGGACACCCCACCACACTGCAAGAGTGAACCATTGGGTTCAAAATACAAGAAAAAAGATTCTGCCTAAACAGTAGGAAGATCTTCTTTACTCTGAGACATATTTAATAGTGGAGTGATTGTCTCGGAGGGTGGTAGACTCTCTTTATTTGGAGATCTTCAAACAGAGGATGGATGGGCATCTTTTAGGAGTGCTTTAACTGTGCATTCCTGCATAGTAGGGGATTGGACTAGATGGCCCTTGTGGTCCCTTCCAACCCTAAGATTCTGTGCTTATCGTGCCTATTCTGTGAACATTTGGGGGAAAGTATTCCCCAGACCTTTTGGACAACATTAAATGGTAAGAAATTAATCTTAGCTTCATAAAGAAAACAATGAGTCCAGCTGATGTTTAGTTTCCCTGCTACCAGCTGAAATGATTCTCAGCTGTGACTGTGTTTGTACAACAGGATTGCCTTCTATTGATTGCCTGCCCTACTTTTACTGTGTTGTTTGTAATTTCAGTGTTGCAGGTGTGTGGCTGACACCAGGCTGAGAATTTCATAATATAATTGCTCTAAGCTCACCCCTGAACAACAGGGTACTTATCGGATTTTATTTTTAAGTTCAATTTAAATAGAGGAATGTGTTGATGTTTACAGCATCATGAATGTTAATGGTGCTGCACTGTGTAAGCATAAACATATGGGTCACTGCATAAAGGCACTTGCAGTCTGCAGTTTGACTAGCAGAAGCAGGGAAAAGCAAAGAGATGTATTGTGTTACATTGATTTGTATTTTATTTTATTGTACTTATAGCCTGATTTTTCCCAAAATGGGACCAAGGCAGCTCACAGTGTAGATTAAAAGAAAGTACTGTATAGCTTTATAAAAATAAAAATAAAAAATGGAATAAAAATGTCTAAGGTACTGAACCCTATCCTTTATGTTCCACACCTTGGATAGTTCTTTAAACCAGTGGTTTCTGGTGTATCTGTGTGTTATCAGGAAGCATGTGTATTTGTGTGTTATCAGGAAATAGAATCATAGGATACTAGAGATGAAAGATACTGCAAGGGCCATCTAATTAATCCCCTGCCATGCAGGAATCTACAGCTAAAGTACTCCTGAAAGATGATAATCCAACCTTTGTTTAAAGACTGCCAAAGATAGGGTTCACAACCCTATGGGGCCATCTATTCTCCTCTCACAGAGTCATAGAATTGGAAGAGACCACAAGGGCCATCTAGACCAACCCCCTGCCCTGCCGGAATACACAATCATAGCACTCCTGACAGATGGCCATCCAGCCTCTGTTTAAAAACCTCCAAAGAAGGAGACTCCATCCAGTCAGAGCTCAAACAGTTCTTACAGAAAAGTTATTTTCAGTGTGTAGATGAAATCTCTTTAGTTGCAGTTTGAACCCATTGGATCATGTTCTAGTTTCCGGAACAGCAGAAAATAAGCTCACTCTATCTTATGGCAGTAAGAGCTGTTTGGTAGTGGTATGCACTGCCTGGGAGTGTGGTGGAGTCTCCTTCTTTGGAGGTTTTTAAGCAGAGGCTGGATGGCCATCTGTCAGGAATGCTTATAGCAATAGCAATATCATTTACATTTCTATACTGCTTATCAGTGCAAATCACTCCCTAAGCAGTTTACAATGTATTAGCTAATTGTCCCCAACAAGCTGAGTACTCATTTAACTGGCCTATGGAAGGATGGAAGGCTGATTAAACCTTGGAGCCCAGGATTCTGTAGGATGGAGCCATGGCAGTTAAAGTGGTGTCAAACTGCATTATTTCTACAGTGTAGATACACCCTGAATGTATTTAGGATGGTGAGGTGGTACCACTGGAGCACAGTAAAAAGAGTTCCAGTTGGCAAGTCTGTTTAGGGCACGGAGAACATAAAGCAGCCACAGTCCCTAGAGTCAGTAGTCACACAAGAAACATTTTCCCCCTGTCCAGAGCATAAAGTCTTCTAAATAAATGGTTGCCATCCTATTGGAAAAAAAGCATAGGCCAAGAACCTACATTGTGCTTCTGTAGTGTAAGTCTACACTCACATAATTACACAATGGTTGCCCTACACGGCACGTCTGCTGAATACCAACACTGTGAAACTGTGTGTGTGGGTGCCAGTGTGATTACTTCTTGTCCCATTATGTATATCAGACAAGATAAGGCATATTCAGGATGCTATGGTGATCAGGACCAATATAAGGCAGTTTCATATATTGGTTCTAATTGTCGTAGAGCTTTGGTTAGCATTAAAAAAAATGATCAAAAATGATCAAATTTTTTTTTATTTTTTTTTGAGTGCTGGGAAACTGATAAGAATCATAGGCTGATGACAGTCTTCGCAGTTCAGGGTTTACTGTATACAAAATTTGCACATAATATTTTTGTGCAGAAAACAGCATTTTATGCACAAGAAGCGGTATTTTCTGCACAGGGGGATTTTTTTTCTTGGGGGGGGGAATAGTCATAAGTGAATTTTGCACAGAATAAGTTCCAACTGTGAATAGTCTTCAAAAATGGCATAGTTTTCAAAGACTGTTGCAGTGGGAAGAAAAATGTTAAAATTACTTGTTTGTTCCTCTAAGAAAGACATTAGTGAAAAATTTGCATCCCTAGCTTTGTTCAAAGTTGTGCAGCCTTAACTTCTCTGTACTTTTGATGTCTTTGACCTAGAGAAAAGATGAATTATACAGCCTAAATGAATGCATACAAAGGCATTTATTTTACATAATTTATCCTTATGAAAAAACATTCCGCTGTTTTTGCACATACTATGGACTTAGACACAACCCACACCCACAAGACCTGTTTATGAAGATTGCACTAAGCTGCTGGACAATGGGTTTGACAAAGCAGCTACGTCTCATGCCAGTTCATTATACCAGGGGAGCTAAGATTTGATCTTGCCAGGTGCTGAGCACTCTAAAAAGTTTAACTGCTACTAATTATAAGCCTGGGAAGGATGCTGAGTGCACATTCAGCTTCCCAAAGAACATTGCAGGACTGGGGCCAGAAGGTAGGATACAGGGATCCTAATTGGTTTATGTAAGTGTTCCCTAGATAAGGAAGATTGTCTTTGGAGAATGTGCAACTGAAATTAGGCTAGTTTATCATGCAAGGTTGTGAATTATAGAAAATATCTGTATATATTTTCTCTTTAGAGATGTTGCCCAAGAGTGGATGGTGAGGCTATTGGGAATGTGATGGGGTGGGGTGGGGTGGGAGAATAGGCCCTTCCAATACGCAGAGCTCTGCCTCCTCATTCCATTTATTCCTAATTTTGGTAGGTTTGGCTGAGAAATGAATTCTTTGTAAATGCTGTTGAAAACATAGGCTTGATTCCTGTTAGTGACATCCATCTGTATAAGTTCTCTTACACATATGGTTATATTTTGGGGGGTCATCTATGTGGAATAGATATATTCAGTTCATTCCTTAATTGACAAGAGTTCCAGATGTAACTATTTTGTTTTTGTTGCGATATGCTTTCAAGTCATTTTTGACATGGTGACCCCAAAGCAAATCTATCACGGTGTATTCTTGGTAGAATCTGTTCAGAGGGGGTTTGCCATTGCCTTCCTCTAAGGCTAAGAGACTGTCACTTGCCCAAGATCACCCACTGAGTTACCATGGCTGAGCAGGGATTTGAATCCTGGTCTCTTGTGTCCTAGTCCAACACTCAAAGCACTATAGCATGCTGGCTCTCATATTTCACATAGGTCTAAATCTTATTGTCAGTCTCAACTGCAGTAGAATCATTGAATTACCTGTGTGTTGAGTGACTACTCAACAAGTGATTGTAAGGGACTATAGCTGTGCAGTTGCTCATTCTTGGATTGTGTGTTCATCAGTGTCTTCAGCGTACCACTTGATTGCACTGGGATTGCAGGGACAGCCTCTGTGCATTCCCCATTGCGGAATGGGACTAGATGGCCTTTGTGGTCTCTTCCAACTCTTTGATTTTATGATTCTATAATATACAGCATCTTTCTGACCTCAAAGTGAATTATGACAGTCGGTATTCAGCAGAAAGCTAGTGTAGTGCAACCACTGTGATACTACTGGAGAGTAGAGCTACACTAAAAAAGACCTTGTCTGCTCCTATTCAACTCCAAATGCAGCACCCATTAATGATCATTAATTCTTCCAGCGCACCCATTGTCTAGCTCTGGGAACCTCTGAGAAACATTGTATTCCACTCAAATTCCCATCCCTTCAGGGGAATTGTTTCATATAAATATCACCCTAGACAGGGAGGTAGAACAAGGATCTCATTTCCCTGGCAAAAGAACTACAGCAGGGAAATAACAGTCCCTTCCATTCAGTTACTTCCCTTCCTCCATCTCCTTCAGCCATTTAATGGCTGTAGCAGTGCTACTTGGGGCTTAGAGCTGCCTTCGCATACATGGCTGCATGTGCAGAGCATTACGCTCCACACACTTGGATTGCAGAACTTGGCCACAAAACATATGAAACACTCTGTGCTGACTATGATTTCTGTGCTGCCACTCTTCTCTTCACAGCGCAGTATCAAGTCATTGGCATAGACTAGGATATATGCCCACTGATGCTTTTTCTGCCTAGTGTAAAGACAGAGGTCTGCCTTCCCTCCAGTAAACCCCAATCTTACAAGGACTACATTGATTTTCTCATTCCAAGCTCTAGTGGCTTGTTTCAGTCTGTAAATACGTTTGTGCAGTTTGCATACTTTATTTACCCCTTCTGGATCTGTCAGTCCTTGTGGTGTGGTTGTAACATGTACAAGGTCTCCTCTATCTTGCCATACAGGAAGGAAGTCTTGATGTCAAGATGCCTAACTTATATTTTTCTGTTGGCTGCTAAATTCAGCATTGCTTGGATGGTGGTATGTTTTACAACTGAGGCAAAGGTTTCATTGTAATCCCCCCGAAATTTCTGAGAGTAACCATTTGCCACTAACCTAGCTTTATAGTGGTGTCTCTCACCATCTGCACTGTGCTTCACCTTAAAAGTCCATTTATACCCAATTGCCTAAAGTCCATTTATATCCAAGTTGTGAAATGGGGGTAGCTTAGTTAAAGTCCAGGTCCCATTCTGTGCAATGAGTCCATCTCTTCTTGTGCTGCTCTTATCCACTTATCTGCTTCCATCTTAGGTAGCCATGCAATATCTTCCGAGCTTGCTGGCTCCTGAATACACTGCACTTCGGCTGAGAAATAATATTCACTTTACCAGGCTGGTGGCACCCCTTTTGTGGTCCTTTCAGACCTCCTTGGCTCCTGGTGCTCTCTTACTTCTGGTTTCGGTTCTACAGTGTCACTATCAGGCTTAGTTGCAACAGTCACCCCTTTTTCCTCCTTAGATACTGCACATTCCTCAGTCTCAGGAACATTCAGGTTCACATCCACCAGTTCCATTATTTCTGGTCTTTCCATTTTAGTAAGTTGCACACTGTGACTGACGATGCTGCAGTCTTGGGGAATGAGAATTCCATAGCCATTGCTGTAAGGGCTGTATCCCATAAATACTCCCACAATGGCCCTGTTCCCAAACGTAGTTCTCTTCTGCTTTAGGATATGAGCATAGACCTTACACCCAAACACTTTGAGATGGCTTACCCTTGGCCTTGCCCCATTCCATAGTTCAAAAGGGTTTTTGTTTCAATGGCTCTTTTTGGTGGTCTATTTTGTATATAGGCTTCTGTGACACTGCTTTTTGATTTGCATGCTGGAATCCATAAATTTGCAGTGTATTCTTTATCCACCAGACCCCTCCCATCTTAACAAGGACAAATTGACCCTTTAGATCCAAGTTTCAGACACTTGCTGCCTGAGTCTTCCGACATGTCAAACCTACATGCTCCCTTGTCCATAGCAAGTATTATTCACATAGATGCTTTTAAGTGAGGTTTATTGCTTGGATTTTATCAGTTCCTCGGTGGTAAAATGCAGTGTGTCGTGTTCAGATGAGAATATAAAATAATCACACCTTCCCTGGTTGATATGCAGTATTATCACATAATTTTATGATTCCTCATAATGCAGGTTGGAGTCAAATCTATTTGTCTTCTGAATGTGCTGCACATGGCTTAAACAATCCATTAGCCAGACATATCAGATTTTTTAAAAGTCACTCATCACACAAACATAGAGGCCAGGACAGTTTGAGAGCTTGTCAGGAAAACTGTAAACCACTGTGAGATCCCCCCCCGCCCCCACTTTGGAACATTTTTACAATCTTCCCCCACCCTGCCACACACACCATGGTTTTTGTACAGAAAAAAAGATTACCGGTATTTTAAAGAATTTTTCATTTTTTTTATTTTGCACAAAAATGTGCTAAAAGTTCAGGAAGGAGAAACATTTTGAAATTATTTAATCTTGTATGCAAGAATGAAACAAGTGAAGAGGTGGGACTAATGCTCTCAAAATCTCCAAACTAATCACCTGGGGGATTCTGGGAGTTGTAGTCTAACACATGGTGGAACCAGGCTGGGGAAAGCTGGCATACGCCATGATGCTTTCTATTCCTTTCCAGGCCTCAGTGCTTAATGACTCCCTCTCCCACAGACACAGCAATCAAAAGATGACACTTCAATGTCCTATTACTTTACCAAGCTGTGGCCCTGTTTGTTTATTTTCTTCTGTTGTGAAAGGCAAGACTTTCCTAGTGGAAAGCCACTGTTAACAGGTCAGAATCCAGGTTTAGGTGGACCCATTCACCTATATACTAAAGAAATCTGCTAAAACTTGGTCAAAGTGAGTTATATTGTGTGATCTCTGTGTTTGTGTGTATGAGTGTTTTTTGGTGTGTGTGTGTGTGTGTGTGTTTACGTGATGTAAGAGCAAACAAACAGAATTTCTAACAAGTTTGTTCTAGATCCCAAAAGGATGCAGTTGAAATATATAGATATACAGGTCAATCCCCATATCCATGGGGGTATTTTCCAAGACATACACACACACCGTGGATACATGCAACATGGATAATAGGGAACCCTAATTTTCAGTGAGAAGTATGCTGGAAGATGACCATAGAAATGCATTGGTGGATCTAGAAATGCCTAGAGAGAACATATTTTTTCAGACATTGATAAGTGAAACTGGGATACTGAAGCTGTGGATATGGGAGATCGACCTCTATTTATTAGTATGAATAACAAACAGGACTTGAACAAAATAGGAAAATACTAGCTGGAGTCGGCATACCATACACCGTTAAAAAACTCCCCCAAAATGGCCAGTAGACCTCACAACAATCCTATAAGGTAGGCCGGTGGATTTAAATTCCTCCTCCCCATTCTCAGCGTTACACACTTTCCCCAGAATTGCTGAGGGTGACTTACTCTCTGTTGCCCTGCCGCTGCTGCCACCACCACCAGTTGACTGCCTGGGTCCCAATCTGTGCCACAGATTGAGCAACAGGAATCTGGGCCACAGACTGAGCAACAGGAGTGGATTGTGAGGTGGAGAGGGAATTTGCATCTGGGTGGTGATTGGTTGGGTGTGGGTTGGGTGTGTTTCTTGAGCAGCCAATCAGCACACTGGGAAAGGCAACATACCCAAGAGAATTATATATTATATAGATTTTCGCTTCTGCCATCTTCAGCTTCTCAAAACAAAATGGATCTGTATCCAAGAGGGCAGTTTAGAAAAGTCTTAAATCTGTGGATCCAGAAAGCTATTTATTTATTTATTTATTTATTTATTTATTTGGGGAGCACCACAACCTGATCTAAGAGAGAAGCTACATTAATAGCAGGAATTTTTCTGACTTTTCCCAGTCATATGTATATATCAATGCCTAAGAAGCAGATCAATATTTTTGTTCATTTCCCAAGCTTTGTACAGCTTCCCATTACCGTTAATTTTACAAATGACTTCTGGAAAGTGTCCCCTAAAAGATTATCTCTTTGCTATTGATGTGGAGAATGCAGAAGTCAGATGAGACACTGCAGCCTCAGACCTAAACCCTTAAAACCATAGTAACAATTAAATAAATTATTTCTCATTTTCAAATCATTTTAATGGATCAGGGATTAGAGGTGAGGAATAAAGCAAATCTTTGATATCATTCAGTAGGCAGTTAAAGTGTCATTGATGGTAGAGATCGTTTAGCCGTTAGCCTCAGCTATTAAAGTCCCCTTTCTCCCTTGAGTTGGTTTCATCGATCGCTGTGTGATACACATATAAGTGCTTTTAGGATCTCAGCTGCATCATTTTGATACAAAATCACCTTTTGATTTAGACTGCCATCTTCTTGAGATGTTGCTTTCACAGTACCTAAATTTAGCCAATTTTCACTAAACACTATAACCAATTTCCTATTGACCCTGTCAATATGGACAGGATTGTCTCCATGTTTTTCCCACCTAACTCATACACTCTTTCTAACAGGCTTTTATTTAACTGGCTGCTCACTTTTGCCAGTGAAAGGGGAAAGCTATGGGATTCTGAAGGCAATAAAATCAAACAGACTCAATGAAGTCCCAACTCCCATTGGTATCTTATGAGTGCAAGGTTGTGGAAGTGGAGTTGCACATGTGATACCAGTGAGCATGCAGGTGTACATTGCATAGGGATGTACATGTGCATTATAGACATCCATGGATGCACAACTGTGCATTAGGTTGCACATTTGGTGTCTTCCTTCAGTTGTGCAATTTTGCCCTTCCACACAAGGATAGTGTAGCACACGTCACTCTGTGTGTGGAGATTTATGGTCAGCAATCATGATATAGGATCTCAGCCATAGGCTGTATCCAAAAAAAACCCAGAAGTCACTAACGATTCAAGAGGATGCAGTATGAAAGAACAGAATGGGACATAGACCCCTTTCATACTATACAGTTAATTCCAGTATGATTCCAGTAAGAGTTCCCTGCATGCCTCTATCCCATACATACCGTACTGTCTCTAAAGCTTGCTCCATTTGCTCAGTCATCCATTGTGGAGGTATATATAAGCAATCACACTATATGACCAGAAAATCTTCCTGGTGTGTGTGCAAGCACATAAAAGACCACCCCTCTTCCTCTCTCTCTCTCTTCCTCCTCCCTCAAGATGGTGACTGCAGGTTCTGCTGAGCTGCTCCTCTTCTTAAAATTTTCATGTAGTTAGCCAGGGCTTATGCACTGCATGTATATATGTGTGAATGTATTTTTTAAATGTAAATAGCAAAGATTTTTGCTATGAAACTTGCATTCTGCTTTAATTTGCTAAAACTAGACTCAGATGACTTTTCCAGACAAAGAAAAAACAACGCTAGCAGCCTCACCACGTTGCGAGGCTGCAGCGCTGCAGGGCGTCCGTTTCTCATGACACCCGTCCCTAGCGGTAATGTTGCAGTACCGCTGGGACATTTGAGCATTATATTTAGCAGATTTTTACTCACGATCAACGAAACGGACGCCCTGCAGCGCTGCAGCCTCGCAACGTGGTGAGGCTGCTAGCGTTGTTTTTTCTTTGTCCGAAAAAGTCCAGAGAGACAAAAGAGATTCAGCACTTCCACTTGTGAACTCTCCTAAAGGAGACTGAATTGTAATTGAACCAGTCTTCAGCTGTATCTACACAGGCAATTGATACTGGTTTGCTCCCATCTGAGAGCCTTGAAGTCCATGTGATGTAGAGCATTTGCCCCAATATGCCTCTGGGCAGTCCTTATGATGCCTGGGGCAGAAATGGGGCTCAGATGGGGGTAAGCTGTGGTAGGGCTCGATACAGTATTATATGCCATTGAAAAACTCCCCCCCCCCAAATGCCCAGTAGACCTCATGATAAGCCTGTAAGGTAGGCTGGCCACTGAACTGGCCCCCTGCCAAACTGGCCCCCTCACCACTTGCCCTCCCACCCCAAATTTGCCCCCCCTGAAGTGGCCTCATTGCCGATCGCCGTCCCACCCCCCAACTTTTGATCTTAGCCTTCAGCCCATGTGGTATATACCTGACAGCTCACCTACATGGCTGCCTCTATCTTTGATTCATATCAATTTGATGTTCCTTTTAACTCATTTTCATTGAGGTATGATGGGAGCACACAACAGGGCTACCAATTAATCCACAGGGGTTACACTGGCATAAGAAATCATGGCCGATATAGGTTGTATGAGATGCTGCAGCCATAACAACTTACCAAGCCACACACACTATGGTTGTCTTCTTGGAGGCTTCAAAGAGCACATATTGACTTGTTTAGAAAGGAAAAGTGTCCCCTTTGCCAATGCTACCACCTTTGCAGCAAGAAAGCCAGCATCGTCAAGCAAGGATCAGGGTGGACAAAAATAGCTGGCAGGTCCATCTGGCCCATAAATCTCATGTTACCACCCCTGGCCTTGAAGGATGTTGTGGAAGAGTTGGCCTGTTACCACTAAGCATGCCTTTCCCAATCCCAATGCCACCACCACTGCCACAATCCTGCTCAACTCGCCCTATGTTAAGTTATGTTACTAAGGCTACCCCTGCAAGACTGGCATATTTCCTCTGAGCTCCATTCCTTCCCTCCTTCCTGTGTGAAATTTTCCCGGTAACAGACTTATGCTCACAACTGAAAATTGGGCTCTTTCAGAGCCCTCCTTGTTGAATGTTTGCAATCTCATTTTGAACAGAAGATGGCACAAAGGTGAAAGCAGCTTTTCAGAATTTAGTCAACTTCTTACCACCTTTTCCATTCCTTTACCCCCTCCCACGGCTTCATGACCCCCCTGCTGGTTTCCTCTTGATTTGGACATCAGCTATGTAATCGATTTGCGAGAAGAAGTGTGTGCCAAAAACAGAAGGTCTCATCAGCAGAAACATTGGGCCTGGAGCTGCAATCAGTTTGATTGATTATGTTTACTTAGAGGTGGAGAAGGTGTGCCTATTCTTGTGATGGAACAGAATGGTCTCTTTGGATGTCTCTTCGGATGTTTGTAGGTAGTCTGCTGAAGGCTGGAAGGGATGATAGTAGAGTGGATCACTGCAAGCATTGGTGGAACACCTTGCTTGAGTCATATTGAGTCAAACCAAAGGTTCATCAGTATCCCCTCTGATTCATCCATCTGCTTCAGGAAGCTGTAGTAGCAACAAGAGGATGTACAAAATTCTGTTGGCAAACTTCTGCCCCAACTCTAAGGTAATCTGTAGTGGTGTGTGAGCTGTCCCTGGGATCAGTTTGAATTGGAATATTAACTCATGCAAGAACAAATCCAATTCAGTTTGGGGACACATTGTTTCTCAACCGAGCTGGATTAAAATTTTGTTTCAGTCCATTTGGGAAAAACATTTTGTTAATTTATTGTATTTATTTGTGCCATTTCTATGCCCTCTTTCTCCCAAAGTGGGACCCAAGGCAGCTCACAAAACAATTATAATCACAATTAAAACCAATTAAAATGTACACAGTAAAAATCAGATAAAAACAACATAAACAAACTTAAAAACACACCTTGATAAAAGCAACAATTATATTTCAAAGGCTGGCTTAAACAATGTTAAAGAATGTTTTTGCCTGCCGGCAAAATGACAACAGGGAGCAGCAGCCTAGCCTCCTGTGGGAAGGAGTTCCAAAGAGTGGGAGCAACCACAGGGAAGGCTCTCTCTCATGTCCTCACCGAGTGAGCATGTGATGGGGTGAGACTGAGAGAAAGCCTTCCCCTGCAGATCTTGACATTGACCAAAATTTGCCAAAATCTTCATAGTTGAGATGGCTGAGATCCTACACTGTGGATACATAGTTGAAATCTGCCACCATGCCTGCTTGTTGCCCCATTTTGTAAAGGGGAATGCACAGTGGTTGCTTCTGTAACCTCTGAGGATAAATTGATGCACTCCAGGAATATACAGTTGCATAGCTGGAATCCTGTTGGTTAGTCCCATCTAGAAAAGTCCCACTTAATCAGTTGCGGAATAGGTAAACCCAACAGGTAAACGGGTAAACCCAACTGAATCAACTGTTGAACAGGGCAAATCCAATTAGTAAATAAGTAAATTTAGCTGATCCAAAGGCTCTACTCCAGTTGCAACTAACAATAGAATTTAGACCAATGTGAATGGTTACACTTGTGGAACTATGCAACCATGAGCTGAATAGATTTATTGCAAAACAGCAAAAAGAATGGAAGGAAGAAAGAGAAAGAAAAGAAAAGAAAGAGGAAGTACAACTGCACATATAAGGGAACTTACCAAGTTTCTGACCCCAACGAGATTCTTGAATTTTTAAAAAAAAATGAAATTAGTAGAAACCAATAATAATTTTCCTCTTATGAGCTCAGGGCTTTGTACACAGACCTCTTCCTTCCCATGCTATCCTTACAGTTTTTGCAGGCACATCAAGCTGAGAGATTGACTGACCCAGATAACTGGGTGAGTTCCATGGTCTAATGAAGATTAGAATCTGGTTTTGTTTTCTGCCCCCCTCCCACCAATATTTCAGGTCTTTTCTATGGAAAAACTGTTTACACAAAACCAGTGGATTTTGCACTGAATGCACCATTTTCTGTGAAAAACCATTTTGTGCACAAACAATTTTTTTCACAAAAATAGTCCCAGAAAATTCTCACTACAGTTCAGGTTTGTTTCAATTAGGATTCTCAATAAACATGGAAAAAATGCATGTATCCTTTACATCCCTGGTCCAAAGTGTTAAATATGTCCTCCTTTTCCCTTTGAAAAGTTTGGAAATTTTTTACATCCTCCTAGCAATCTAGTCTATAACTTGGGGCATCTGAATCATGCCAACATGGGGATATCTGGAAAACTGCCTCCTCCCTTATGAACTTGCATGAAAGTTAAGCTCCTGAGTGGTGGCCCTGTTGTGTGTTGTGTGTATCAGTACCTCATAAGACATGGGTGGTGAGTACACATGACAGTACACATGACAGGGCCTTTTTTGTAGCAACACCTCAACTGTGGTACTCTCTCCCAAAGGAAGTCCATTCTTTTTGAGTTTCCAGCAAGTAGTTAAAACTGTTGTTGTTTCACATGGCTTTCATTTCATGTTGGGTGGCTGCTCTGGATATTTTATTGGTCTGTGGTTTTAAAACTACACTTAAAAAGAGTTGATTTAGTCTGTTTCCATTTGTGTAGTTATTTTCAATACTTTGTCCATTGTATCTCACCTTGCGGGCCCTAGCAGATTGAGGAGCAAGACACAAATGGTTTAAATAAATGAATGAATATTCCCAAACCATTGTGAAATCCAGCCCTCTTGAGGAGTGGATGCTGGCCTTCTCAGCCACAGGGAGTATCTTCCTTTAGCATACGGGCAGTAAAATTAAGCCAAGACACAGTCTTCTGGATTGACAGCTGCACCAAGGTTCCCTGTATACATTTCACGTTTGATTATAATCAGTGTCTGTGCATTTCAGGGGGAGCCTCCATGGTCTCGCTCAGCCATTTTCAATTGTTTTGCTGTCATTGGCACAGACATAATTGCAGCAAAATGTCTCGGCATCAACAGCAACAACAAAACTCTTGGGAAGCACCTCAAGAGTATGCCAGATGCCAAGAGTCACACATACTGTGCTGAAAGTGAGTCAGGATAGAAGGACAGCCTGTCCGAGAGTATATCTGCAATACACAGCTATCTCAGTTTCATAGCTCTTTGAACTATCATAGTTCCATTCTGAGATTTTTTATTTCATGAACTACTTGGAATTCTCTTCTAGAGAGCTCCAATCCAGTGCCTTGAACTAACTTTTCCATGAGATCTTGAGGAGAGAAGGCATGAAGATCAAATCAGCTCATTTATGTGGGAGGAGACAGGTCCATTGTATTTGGACAGTAATTTGGGAGAGTGGACCTGATGAATAACTTTACATCTCTTCCTGATTACCTTCAAATCTGTGTTCCTCCTATGAAAAGTCAACCCCCTACCCAATTTTAATTCATTGTCAACCTGGAAATTTAGGACTCTTGGCCCAAAATGAGTTACTTTGTAAGGAATTGTAACGATTCTGTTGTGTGTAGTCGAAGGCTTTCACGACCAGCATCCATAGGGTTTTTGTGGGGTTTTTTCTGGGTTGTGAGGCTGTGTTCTAGAAGAGTTTATTCCTGACATTCCACCTGCATCTGTGGCTGGCATCTTCAGAGAATGGTGGTGTGTGTGGGGGGGGGGCTTATATACTGTGAGTCCCTGTTGAAGAGGATTAGTATGTAATTCGTGTATTCAGTTGTTGGATGGTTTTTAGGGTAGAAGGATAGTTCTGTTGTGTGTGTGTTTTTTTTTAAAAAAACAACCCTTGGTTTTGAATAGTAACACTGTTCATAAAGGGGGGGGAATCACGGCTATTTTATCTTTTGTTCCCACCATCTTCCTCCTCCCTTTCTTTCTTACGCACACTTTTTTTAATGCAACAATGGCTCGAGGAGGATTAAGCTGAATGAGTGAACCAGTCAGAGAAACAGCTCTTCAGACTCTGTTGATCAGGTCAATGTTTAGTTATTAGCCATTTTCAGGAGTGCCAGCATGGAGTGCTGCCCTTTTCCTTTGTAAGGTTGCTCCCCTGGGGCAGAAATAGAAGTGTGTTCACAATGCTGATGGCACACAATTTTATATAAACATTGGGGACAAGCAATGATTCTGGGCTCTCAACATGGCCTATAATCCCAGTAAATTTTGGACTATTATGTTCCTGGGTCACACGCCTTGTAGTGCTTGTCCCTTTCTCCACATCCAGCGGTGCCCTAAATATACCAGGATCTCATGTCCTCCTGGTGTGGTGAATGCTGATGTGGGTAGGGTTTCCTTTCCTCCCCATCCTTCCCCAAGTAACATGTTATCATTGGTGATGACCAGAAGTACAAGAGGAACAAAGATATTAGATCCTGGCAAAGGAAGCTACTTCTGCTGCTATCAGGATCTCCAAAGATTGTTTTTTAGAAAGATCTCTTGCTCTGAGTTTCTAAAGACCTAGTGAGTCCCAGAAATTCATGAGAATTTGAATATATATATACTAGGACAGGAGGGGGGATGTATTCCACACCAATCAGGTAAAACTTCTGAGGCTTTGTGGTAATCCAGATGAGTCCTCGTTTTGGAATGCTTGTGGCTTGTTACCCACTCTCCTTCCCTACATTTTTTTCTTTATGGTACCTATGGATGGAAAAGAAATTCTTTATGGTCACATTTCTCAGTGAATAATTCCCCTTTTTGACCTCCTGAGACTAGGGAGAGGAAAAGCTGTCCATTTCAGTTTCTCCCACTTTCATTATGAAAAATTCAAGTTTTTCCCTGTGTAAATATGTAGAAATTAGCACTTTTTCATAAATTCTATGAAAATGAACTGAAACAAAATTCTCTTCCATTTGCACCAGCTAGGTTTAGTACAAATTCAGGTAGAGGTATTCTCAGCAGGGAGATGGCCATGTTGTACCTGCCTGCTATACAGGTGTTGATGAGAAACCTTTTTCTGGTGGGGGGAAGAGAGATGTGGCAACCTTAATTCCCTGCTAACATAATTTAAATACACAGGGATTCGAGCCTAGGATTTTAATGTGCAAAGCCCTAAATCAAAATGAACAAATCTATCAATTTCAACCACCTTTAGCAGCCTTGGATACTTTACAGAGAAAGGCAGGATATAAATCTAATCTAATCTAATCTAATCCAATTAATGAATTAATGAATTAATTAAATACAACCCAGATTCCTATTTGTAATCCTAACTAGAAGAGATTCACTGAATCAATAAGATTTATGTAATGTACATTTACCATTCAACAGTGAGTTTCGGTGAGACTACTCTTGATGAGACTGCCATTTAGGGATGGAAATAATATTTTAAAATAGTCAAAAAATAGTCAAAAACATTTTTTGAATGTTGAGAAACCGTGATGAGATGAATCCTGAATGTTTGCAGTTTAGTACTTATTCTGCACAAAATTCTCATGTGCTTGTTTTCTGCAAAGGAAAGAGCATTTCCTGTTGTTGTTAACTACCATCAAGTCAACTTTTATCTATGGTGACCCTATGAATGAGAGACCTCCGAGTCATTCTGTAATCTGCAGACCTGCTCAGGCCTTGAAGACTCAGGGCTGTGGCTTCCTTAATTGAGTCTTGCAATTGATTGCAATACAGTCGTCCTTTTTTCCTACTGCCCTCTAACTTAGCAAGTGTTATTGTCTTTTCTAGTGAGCCATGTCTTCTCATGATATGGCCAAAGTACAACAGTCTCAGTTTAGTCATCTTGGCTTCTAGGAAGAGTTCAGGCGTGATTTGCTCTAGGACCCATTTATCTGTCTTTTTGGCAGTCCAGGGTATCCACAGAACTCTCCTCCAGAACCACGTTTCAAATACGTTTATTCTATTCCTATCAGTTTTCTTCCCTGTCCCACTTTCTCAACCATACATAGAAATTGGAACTACAATGGCATAGAAAATGCTAACTTTAGTATTCAGTGCTATATCTTTACACTAGAGGATTTTGTCTAGTTCTTTCACAGCTGCCTTCCCAAGTCCTAGTCTTCTCCTGACTATCCAAACAAAAGCCTTGAAAATACCCTGTCCCTAATAGGCTATATGAGTGTTTTTGACGGCATGATTTCATGATTGCACTCTTCAAATATCTAAAGGGTTCTCAGCAGAGAAGAAAGTGTGGGTCCATTCTCTGCTGCCCTAGAGGGTAGGACCAAGTCTAATGGTTTTAAGTTACTGCAGGTAGATTTTGATTGAACAATAGAAAGAACTCCTTGACAGTAGCAGCTGTTTGACAATGGCACCAATTATTTAAAGAGGTGGTGGGATCTCTTTCTTTAGACATTTTCAGAAAGAGTCTGGACAGCTACCTACTGGGGATGTTCTAGCTAGAGATCCTGCATTGAGTAGAAGCGGACTTGATGGCCTATGGGGCCCCTTCTAACTCTATAATTCTATGAACATGGTTTAAAGAGAAGGTGGAATACTATGTAGTTTATAGTAGTAAACAGAAGAGAGTTTAGTAAACAGAAGTAATAGTACTCTATTCTGCTTTGGTCAGACCTCACCTGGAATACTGTGTCCAGTTCTGGGCACCACAATTCAAAAAGGATGTTGCCAAGCTGGAGCATGTCCAGAGGTGGGTGACCAAAATGGTGAAAGGCCTGGAAGCCATGCTCTATGAGGAGTGGCTTAGGGAACTGTGTATGTTTAGTCTGCTGGAGAAAATAGGTTAAGAGGTGACATGATAGCCATGTTTAAATATTTGAAGGGATGTCATACTGAGGATGGAGCAAGCTTGTTTTCTGCTGCTCCAGAGACTAGGACACGGAGCAATGGATTCAAACTACAGGAAAAGAGTTTCCACCTAAATATTAGGAAGAACTACCTGACAGTAAGAGCTGTTTGGCACTGGAATGCACTGCCTCGGAGTGTGGTGGAGTCTTCTTCTTTGAGGGGTTTTAAACAGAGGCTGGATGGCCATCTGTGAGACGTGCTTTGATTGTGTGTTCCTGCATGGGAGTGGGTTGGACTGGATGGTCCTTGTGGTCTCTTCCAACTCTGTGATTCTAAGAGAGGTTGTGCAATGTCAAACTAAACTTGGGCTATTGAACTGAGGCACTTCAAAATTTCCTTCTGCCTAGACAGTAACCTCTTCAGCAAATGGGGATCCAATCAATATCGGGCACTTAAAATAAAACTTGCTCTGCCTTGTAAAACGTCACAAGCATTCTGACTTCAAGGCCAAACACTCTCCTAAAGCCTTGAGGTAAACAGCCTGATACTGTAAGCATTATAGTGCATGTTATTCACCACTCAACAGAATGATGAGTTACTCAACTTATATTTAAGTTATTGTGGTGCTGAGGCTGATATTTCTGTAACAGATGGCATTTCTTTTTCTTCTTTCTCTCTCCCTCCCTCATCCTCTCCTTCAGGGTAATTCTGGCCTGGGTTTCAGTATTGCTGGAGGAACAGATAACCCACACATTGGGGATGATCCTGGAATATTTATTACTAAGATTATACCAGGAGGAGCTGCAGCAGAGGATGGCAGACTCAGGTAATTTATGTATATATTTTCTAACTGGGTAAGTTGCTGGTTTTACACTGGGACAGACTGCAGCTGAGGGAATGCCTGGTTCTCTCATGAGAGCGAGGAGACATACAAGTGAGCCCTGGTAGCGCAGTGGTTAAATGCCAGTACTTCAGCCACAATGTTGCGAGTTCTGTCCTACAGGGCTCCAAGGTTGACTCAGCCTTCCATCCTTCCATAGGTCGGTAAAATGAGTACCCAGTTTGTTGGGGGCAATTAGCTAACACATTGTGAACTGCTTAGGGAGTGCTTTGGCACTGATCAGCAGTATAGAAATAGAAGTGCTATTGCTATTGCTACTTACTCCACTGAATTTACAGTCCTTTCAGGGCCATTTCCTATCTTAAGGTAGTCTTATGTCTCAATGTGTGCTCATTTCTTCAAGGAATAATGTAATTTAGTCTCCCCGAAGCTCCTTTTTGAAAAGTCAAAGCTAGTCTGAAGTCTCCTGGCCATCAGGTCCAACCCTACTTTAGCCAAAGTGAAATGGCCAGACACCTCTGAGAGATAATTTTGGGTGTTGTGGAAGGGTAGCAAATCGTTATTGACTTCGTTACTATTGTAGTTAAGACACTTTTATGGGATTTTCTGCTTCATGAGCCAAAAAAGATTTGGCTAACTTTTGTTACTGTGCACTTTGACTTGGGTGAATCAGAAGGGACACCATTTGTTGCTCCACCTAGTGGCATTTGTTGTCCCACCTAGTGGCTTTCATGTCTGTGGGTTAGTGAATCCACTTTGGATTCTAGTCTGAACTTTACAGAGCTGTCCAAAGTGCTTTAGGTGAATAACTTTGAATAGCTCCTTTAAAATTTAGACTGAGGGAGGGGAGAAGGTGGCTATGCCTGTTGGAGACATGCCTGTACAATGGGAGATCTCAGCTCTAGTTTTCAAAAGAGGATACTTTCAAAAGAGGAGCCCTTGTGGTACAGTGGTTAAATGCCGGTACTGCAGCCACAACATTGCAAGTTTGATCCTGCAGGCCTCCAAGGTTGACTCAGCCTTCCATCCTTCCATAGGTTAGTAAAATGAATACCCAGCTTGTTGGGGGCAATTAGCTAAACACACTGTAAACCACTTAGGGAGTGATTTGGCACTGATAAGTGGTATACAATTATCAGTGCTGCTATTATTATTATTATTATTATTATTATTAATTATTAGTGTTTTAAATCTTGAGTTAAGTATTGGGGGTCCATAGCAACAAAAGATATTTAAAGGGGATCCCTGGCAAAGAAAAGGTTAAGAGCCACTGTCCAAGGAGGTGTTTGGGGCTTCTGAAGCCCACAAGCTGAAATATCCCCATCTATGCTTTAAACTAAAATAAGAAATAGTACAAAACTGCACATGCTGTGAGTAGGGATGCTGTGTCGATTTCAGTAACAATCTCCCAACATGAGCCTATGTTTGTGTACCCATGAACAGGGCTGTAGTGAGTAGGGCTGTAAGAAATATACTCTAATTGAATCTAATACTCCAATATACTCTAATAGGATCTTGGTCTTAGATTTATTCTTTTTAAAAGTAGAATCCCTCCTCCACTCTTCTCATATAGTTAAGCACATAGCCTTGCATTTAGTAAGCAGAGTTGGGGGAGCCATGAAGAAAAATACATCTAATTCTCTTCCCAACTGTGTAATCTTTGCATTGCTGGCTTCCTATTAAAGAAACTCTGGAACAGAATTGATTGTCAGGTTAAAGCAAGGCAATCCATTTTCTGTCACTGCTGTTCTTTGAGGGGACTCGCTCCATCTCTTGTAAATGAGACTCCAAAAGCAAACTGTTTCAAAGAAACTTAACTACGTGGTGACTATAAAGCTTATGCTAGACCTGCTGTGTCTGTATGACTCAGCTGTTTGGGAAAAAGATTCTGCTGGAGAACAAATTAGGGTCAAGTGTGGAGGTAGCTCTGTTTGAGTTTGCAACACATAGGGTTTTTTTAAAACTGACTATGATAAATCCTATATACTAATAGCAGGCTCATTCTCCAGGCATAGATCCTAATCCACATAAAAGGGGGCAATCAGCAGGCTCAAGAAAATCCCTAAAGCTGTGCAGAAGGCTAGTTTTTTAAAAAGAAAAAAATCACTGGGACTGAATGTACAGTACTCCGTGGTCAAAGAATGCCAGTAGATTCTTGGAAAAGAGAGAGAAATCAGGAAATCAGGGGGAAGGAATGGAATATCCTGGAGAGGGGTGTGGCTGACTGGATGGAACCAGGACCATTTCAACACTGCAACAATTCATTGCAGTTCCTTCTAGTAAAATAACTAAGAATAAGGCAGGAAATTGCCTTTTTATCCTCAAAACAAGGGGAAGTTTATATCTTATAATAATTGCATTGCAGTCACTTTTACATGCTTCCCTGCGGTTATGGTTCCAGGTTGTTTGTGTTGTGTGTGTGTGTTTATCTCAGTACTGGTCCAGTGCTTTAAATGTCCTAGGGTCATTGCTTGGCATTTCTAATCAACCTGAGATCCTAGAACTGGGGAAGGACTGGAAGGCCACTGTAAGTCAAAGTAGGTAACTGTAGATGGGGTGTGTCTGTGTATTAAAAAAGGTATTTGTTGAACATCAAAAAAAAAAAAAAGCTTGCTATTGGTCTGAGTATCTGTTACTTGGGAATGGCATCAGGGGAAAATTGAATACATTGTAACCAGTCCCTCCAGTATAGAGTCACTATCATAATATGACAAGGAAGATATATCTTGGAACAGGAATCTCCTAATATCCCTTCCTTCCTGTGTGTAAAGTCAGTTCAGGAACCAAGGATAGTTTGCTAGAAGCTACCACCTACAGTTGAAAGGTACACCACATGGGGGAGCTCTTCACATATTGCCAGTTCCTGGCTATGACTGAGAGGTCGTCTATACGAGCCCCCCCAAAACAGAGTGATCTGCAGTAAAGACAATTTGCAGCAGCTGTCAATTGTCTTAACAGTCTTACAGCCCCCATAAACTTTGCATGTCCTCTAGCCAAGATGGTGGCCATGAGTGAATTACTCATGTTTTAAAATCTGCCATGGACCTTTTTTAAAAAAAAATCAACCTGTTTCCACTGTGCACATAAGCGATATTTTGCCTTTACACAAAAAAAGGAAAAAAAAACACCCTGTTTTTTTGCCTTAGCAATTGCTGTTAGCAAGCCCTACCCACGTGCTGATTCAGCCAATCAGCTTGCACTTCATCTCCTGTGGGTAAGCAATTCGAATCAAATCACTTGTCCCAATGAGTGGGAATGTGCATGCCCCATGGAGCCTTTTAAGAGTTCTGAGAAAATCTGCCAAGGCTTTCCCTTTGCAGTTTATGACGTTTTTAGTCTCCCTCATTCTGAATACAGCGAAACAATGCAAGGTGCCATTAAGACAACCAATATTCTCCTCACATTCTGTGAGGAGCATTTTCGTCATTTCGACAACCCCTGACTGACCCAATAGTACTTACTAGGGAATGACTCAGCCAAACCACATCAGAGACCTAAATGGAAGGCAGAACAGCCAATTAGCTTCTGGGTGGATACTCTGGCTCAATTGAGCTTTCACTCTCATAATCCAGATTCAGGAACCCATGATGTTCACAGGATCACTGAACTGCAGTCCATTTTTTGTTTTTAGATATGGAGACATACATCCCCTCCATTCCAGTATTTTATTCTATTTTTTACTAGGTGTAGATTAATTGGCCTCGATGCTGGTGATCCCTGCTTGCTCAAGGACAGCAACATTCGTCACATAGTCAGTCCAGTGTATATTTAGGATTGTGCGTATACAGCGCTGATGAAAGCGTTCGGGGAGTTGTAAGTGGTACCGATAGGTGACCCATGTTTCAGACCCATAAAGGAGAACAGACAGTACAGGCTCTATACACATTGATTTTTGTGCTTCGCCTCAGGTGTTTATTACTCCAGACTCTTTTGTAAAGTCTTCCAAATGTGCTATATGCCTTTGCTAATCTGTGATCGATCTCACCAGCATTGAGGCCATGATACTGAAAGCACAGCTGCGCTGAGCAGAGCACATTTCTAGGATGGAGGACCATTGCCTCCCTAAAATAGTACTCTATGGTGAACTCGCCACGGGTCAGCATAAGAGGGGCGCTCCAAAAAAATGATACAAGGACTCACTGAAACAACATCTCAGGCTTGGCCAAATTGATCACCAACAATGGTCTGCCCTGGCCTCACATCGGGAGGCATGGAGACACACTATTCACAATGCTGCAGCCTTATTTGAGAACTCATGCCGAACAAGTCTTGAAGAAAAACGACAATACAGAAAGAATCACAACCCAAAAACATCACCCAAGGAGACCTTCTGCTGTGCTTTCTGCAACCAGACTTGTCTATCTCGGATTGGCCTTTTTAGTCATCAGCGCACTTGCAGAAAGCGCAGGATGAGTCCTTCCTGAATCTTTGTTTTTGAAGAAATGCCAGAGAGAGAAAGAGAGAGAGAGAGAGAGAGTTTAATTGAGACCTCATGGCCACAACAGCTCCTGGCCAATTTTTTTTTAAACTTCCATGCTTCTCCACTTGATACCTTAGTAATTTTTTTATGGTGACTGGATCAAAAGAACTCACAGTCTTTCACACTTTTCTGGAATTTTAGTTGGTCTAAAAAGGGTGTTGCACACCTGTATATTGCAGTTTCTTTTTGTTCTCAGAGCTCGACATAACTATAATAATTTATATTAAATTTCAATTTAATGTTCTTTCTACCTATTCAAAGTTCTCTAAGAACACACACCAAAGGTTGGGAATTATTGTTCCAGGTATGGGGTTAGTAATCAAATAATCCCCATAATGTTCATTAAAGTGGAAGGCAGTAAGAAAAAAGGAAATTATGTTATAGATAGGGAGGGAGATGTACAGGTAGAGAGTCAGCACAATTAGCAATTTATTTAATTGACATATTAGGACTGCAGGAGATCAGGGCTCAGATCACCACTCAGCCATGGAAACACCCTCAATGACCTTGTGCAAGTAACAATTTCTCAGCCTTAGAGGAAGGCAATGGCAAACCTCCTCTGAACAAATCTTGCCAATAATATTACAAATTATTACAAATATTTTATAGTATGGATAATATTACAAAAATAGAACTAATTTAATTAGGATGGAAACTTTAGTTAATTTGCATGAATATTTTACTTCATTAACAGATTAAATTGCAAGGGTACATAGAAATATAGCAATGCAGGACTATGGATAAATACATTGATATTCAGCAATCGATAAAAGGAAGTTAGCTTAAGATGAAACAACTATAATGGATGAATATGTACATGAGAAATAGCATTACTATCTTAAGGTATAATTATAAATTTAGCATCTAAATTTCATAGAATCATAGAGTTGGAAGAGACCACAAGGGCCATCCAGTCCAACCCCCTGCCATGCTTGAGTACCCAATCAAAGCATTCCCGACAGATGGCCATCCAGCTTCTGTTTAAAAACCTCCAAAGAAGGAGACTCCACCACACTCCAAGGCAGTATATTCAACTGACAGATAGCTCTTACTGTCAGGAAGGTCTTTCTAATATTTAGGTGGAATCTCTTTTCCTGTAGTTTGAGTCCATTGTTCTATGTCCTAGTCTCTGGAGCAGCAGAAAAGAAGCTTGCTCCATCCTCAGTATGACATACCTTCAAATATCTAAACATGGCTATCATGTTCCATCTTATGATGAAACATAAAAAACTTGAAGGCATACAACAGCAGCAGCAGCAGCAGCAACAACAACAACCATTACAGGTGGATAAACTCAATCAAGGAAGCTACAGCCCAGAGTTTACAAGACTTGAGCAGAGCAGCCGAGGACCAGAGCTCTTGGAGGTCTCTCATTCATAGGTCAAAGTTGGCTTGGTGGCAACCAATAAGAACAATTGCAATTAGACCAACAAGAAGCTTTGGACTTCAACTCCAATAATCACTGGCCAAGGTAGCTGGAATTTATGTTAGTTGTAGTCCGACAGACCAAGAGTTATCAGTTTCCTGCTTGTACTCCAGAGATCTCTGGTAATCAGCTAAAGGAAATAGAATGCAAGATCAGAGCCAAAATCCAGTGACTAGACCAACCACAGTAGTCCCAGTGAATCAATGGAGTTTATATAAATGGTGTGTGTGTGCACATGCACACATGTGTGCATGTGTGTACCTTCAAGTCATCTGTCAACTTCTGATGACCCCATGATTTCCATAGGGTTTTCATAGGCAAGAAATACTCAGAGGTGGTTTTGCCAGTTTTTTCCTCTGAAATATAGCCTACAGCACCTGCTATTCCTTGGTGGTCTCCCATCCAAGTCTAACTATTTATTTTATTTTATTTTATTTTATTTTATTTTATTTATACCCTGTTCTTCAGCCACAAGGCTATCAGAGCAGCTTACAAATTGTTTTAAGCAATAGCAATTTACACATCTACACTGCATTAAGCAGTTTCCAATGTGTGTTAGCTAATTGCCCCCACAAGCCAAGTACTCATTTTACTGACCTACAAAAGGATGGAAGGCTGAGTGAACCTTGGAGCCCTCTAGAATCGAACTTGCAACGTGGTGACTTGCAGTATTGGCATTTAACCACTGCGTTACCAAGGCTCCATTCTATTGCTGACCCGGCTGGTGTGTGTTCCCCCTGGGAAGCAGAAAACTGACGTTTTCACCACCTCCTTCGTGCAAGTGATCTCTATAGTGAGGGGGAATTGTGACAGAGACCTTGCTTCTGCCTGTCACAATGGAGATCACTCATGGGGTGGGATGGGATGGGATCAGAACATCAATCAGCTGCTTCCCAAGCAACAGAAGAACAGACCCCTATCAATCACAGCTGCTGCTGCCTGGTAAGTGGGGATTGGGGTTCAGACTGGGAGTCACTGTGCAGCTTGGTTACTGTGGTGGTTACACATTTGTCAGCAACACAACTACAGCTTGCTTTCTTACCTTGCACCAGTTTAAACACTTAGTAAGGTCATGTTGTTGGCAGGGCAGAGGGAGAAGGAGAGAGAATCATAGAATCATAGAATTATAGACTTGGAAGAGACCACAAGGGCTATCCAGTCCAACCCCCTGCCATGCAGGTAATCACAATCAGAGCATCCCTGACAGGTGGCCATCCAGCCTCTGTTTAAAGACCTCCAAGGAAGGAGACCCCACCATGCTCTGAGGGAGTGTGTTCCACTGCTGAACAGCTCTTACTGTCAGAAAGTGTGATGTACCAAGAACATGGGCTCACATTTACTCAATAAGCTAGACTTTATTCAGCAAGGCATTGCATGTCAGGAACATTTCTAAAGCTGAAACTGAGGGTAACACAATTCTATCCCCAGATAAAACCTCACAGCGTGAGAATGGCATGCAGGGAGGTTTCGGGGGAGGGGGGTGCCAGGCATCTGCAGGTGCTCGACCTTGAGCCGCTTGGGAGAACAACTTTCCCAGGCCTGGAAGGGCGGGCTGGCCCTCGTCCAAACGCTGAGAGGCCCAAGCAAGGGCAGTAGGCCTAGGCCTCCACCAATTTCATGACAGGCTCATCCATGAAGCCTGGATAACCTACAGACTACATGGATCGGCCTGACAGAAAATTCCTCCTAATGTTGATGGGGAACCTCTGTTCCTGGAGCTTGCATCCATTGCTCCATGTTCTAGTCTCTGGAGCAGCAGAAAACAAGCTTGCTTCATCCTCAATGTGACACCCCTTCAAATACTTAAGCAGGGCTATCATATTGCCCCTTAACTGTCTTTTTTTCTGGATTAAACATACCCAGCTCCCTAAGTCTTTCCTCATAAAGCATAATTTCTAGACCTTTCACCATTTTAGTCGCCCTTCTCTGGACGCGAGGACATTGACACAAGATGGCGTCACTCACCGGGGAAAATTGTAATACGGAGTAAACTGGGAAAGAGTAGGGAAAGAGGAAGATCACATTAGAGGCAGACTGAATCAAGGAAGTCACAGCCATCAGTATGCAAGACCTGAGCAGGGCTGTTCATATTAAGAAGTTTTGGAGGTCTCTCATTCATAGGGTAGTCAAAGGCAACCTAATGGCACTTAACAAGAGCAACAACTGGCAGTCATGCAAATAGGATCTCACTCTTGCTTCTTTTTCCATTTCTTTGATAAGTCTTTTAGTGCCTTGCGTAATTCAGCTGTAAGTTAATAAAGAGAGGAGTCCTTCACCCCATTAAAAACCAACACGCATGCTTGGCAAGCAGCTCTCAATTAGATCCTTCATTAACAGATTCTGTATACTGCCTTGATTTATATTAGGATGTTTTAGGAGCTATTTACTAAGTTAGATCATTTCAGCTATCTTATGTATTATTGGGTGTGGGTTTGTTGTTGTTGTTGTTGTTGTTGTTTTCTTTCCTTCACTGCTAACAGAAGAAAAGTGATCCTGGCATCCACCCAGCTTTCAAAATGTTTTCAAGTTCATAAGGGAATTATTTAGGAAAAGTCCAATTCACTCTGCTTGTAATGTGTTTGTAATGAAAATAAATCCAACAGCCTCATAAAGATGCACTTGATACATTCATTATACTAGACCAAATGTTGCTTCTGTTAATTGCAAGCTGATAACTGTATTGATGGAGATGGGAGAATAGTGTTCCTTCTTTTTCCCCATTTTTGCCCTTCATCCAATCAGTAAAATTAGCTTTCCTTCCTAATCTTTCATTCTTCTCATGCTTAAATATCTTGAACTATTTTATCCTTTTGATTAAAGATGGGAGGAAACTGCTACCACAGTTTCCCGTGTTCTCTAAAACCCTCACATTCTTTCATCGGAAGAAATATGTGACTTTTGTAAAGTCTTTAAAAACAAAGGTTTTTTTTTTTTAAATTAAAATGCTCCATTTGCTCCTACCAAATTCAGTGCATTCATTTACTCTCACATGGTGTGGAGAGGACCATGTGTTGTAACAACCTGCAATGTATACACTGAAGACGTGGAGACTCTCTCAAAAAAAGAAAGAAAGAAAGAAAGAAAGAAAGAAAGAAAGAAAGAAAAGAAAAGAAAAGAAAAAGGGGGAAACACAATGTCAGTAATAATAAGGTTCAATACATGGGGATCTGAAGCCAGATTTTTCACAATTAGCACTGAGACTTTTGAGTCTGGATGGACAAATCCATCATTTTTACTTTTTAAAAGCAAAATCCAAATTCTTTCCTTCCTATCTATGAGGATACAGAATGTGAGGATTTTCATAAATTCTTATTAAAAGTGTACCAAAATATAATTCACACATGTCCATATCAAAGATAATTCCCTTCCCTTGATAAAGATATCCAGGTAGGCATGAACAATCACACTTCTATAGATTTTCCTTGGGGTTTTTTCTGGACTATGAGGCCATGTTCTGGAATAGTTCCTTTCTGACGTTTCGCCTGCATCTGTGGCTGGCATCTTCAGAGAATGGTTGGGTAGGAGTGTGTGTTGAGTTTATGTATTGTGAACCCCTGTTGGGAGTATATGTAAATTTGTGTAATTGAATGGTTAGTTTCTGGATATACCCAGACCATTCTCTGAAGATGCCAGCCACAGATGCAGGCAAACATCAGAAAGAAACGATTCCAGAACACGGCCTCACAGCCCGGAAAAAAAACCAAGGAAAATCTATGGATGCTGGCCGTGAAAGCCTTCGACTTCACATTAATCACACTTCTGCTTGTTGTATAAAGAGGCAAGGGTTTTTGAATGACACCATTTGAGCATTTAAGCCCAAGCAATGTAGGCCATGATATCCCTACCACACTTCATGACAATTATTAAACCATCTTCAGTGTGAATGTGTGGCTCAGGCAGGTACTTCTGTACAGCGGGGAAGGATTGTCAAAACTGAGGGAAGTACTGTAATAACACTGCTTTATTCTGCTTTGGTTAGAACTCACCTAGAATGCTGTCCAGTCCTAGGCACCACAGTTTAAGAAGGATATTGATAAGCTGGACCATGTTCAGGGAAGGATGCCCAACATGGTAAAAGATCTGAAACCAAACCCTATAAGGAATGGCTTAGAAGGTTAGTCATGTGTAGCTTTGGAGAAGAGAAGCTTGAGAGGTGATATGATCGCCATCTTTGATTGTCCCAATTCAAGGTGAGACTGGATCTGAAATGATTTAGTCCAGATTGTTTTGGGCTGCATCAATAGAAGTATAGTGTCTAGATCAAGGGAAGTAATAGTGCCACTCTATTCTGCCTTGGTCAGGCCTCACCTAGAATACTGTTCTGGGCACCACAATTCAAAAAGGATATTGACAAATTGGAGCATGTCCAGACAAGGGCAACTAAAATGGTGAAAGGTCTAGAAACCATGCCTTATGAGGAAAGACTTAGGGAGCTGGATTTGGTTAGCGTAGAAAAAAGATGGTTAAGGGGCGATATGATAGCCCTGTTTAAGTACAATTGTCCCTCCACATTCGCGGCTTTGACATTCGCAGCTTTGAGTATTCGCGCTTTCTTCTCCTTCTCCTTCCCCTCCCGGGGTGGGAACTCCATCTACCTCAGGGGCTCCACTCTGTTTGGAGTGGGGAGCCAAGGCGCCCCCTCCCAGCTTTCCTGGGCTTTGCCTCTGTTTGAAATAGAAAGTCAATCCCCAAGAGAGCAAGGAGGGGGGCACTTTAGACCCAATCTCCCTACTACCTTAGGGGTTGTCCCCACTCCAAACAGAGCCCAGCCCAGGGAGAGTGGGGAGATGGGGTCTAAAGCACCCCCTCCCCACTTTCCCAGGGCTTGCCTTCCTTTGAAATGGAAAGCCAAGCCCTGAGAGAGCAAGGAGGGGGTGATTTAGACCCATCTCCCTGCTCCCTTGGGGGTTGTCTCCCCACTCCAAACAGAGCCAAGCCCAGGGAGAGTGGGGAAATGGGGTCTAAAGCACCCCCTCCTCACTTTCCTGGGGCTTGCCTCCATTTTAAATGGAAAGACAAGCCCTGAGAGAGCAAGGAGAGGGTGATTTGGACCTGCTCTCCCTGGGCTTGGCTGTTTGGAGTGGAGAGCAGGTTTGGGAGGGTGGGGGGTGGGGGGTGGCTAAAAAGTGGCTACAAGGCTTCAAAAGCCCCGTCACCACTTTGGAAGGGTGGGGTGGTGGTTTGTAGGTGGGGGGAGGTGTCTTTTATTCTCAGTTTTTTCATATTCATGGGGTTCTTGCACCCCTAACCCCTGCGAATGTGGAGGGACAACTGATTTGAAGGGGTGTCACATTGCGGATGGAGCAAGCTTGTTTTCTGCTGCTCGAGACTAGAACATAGAACAATGGTTGCAAGCTCCAGGAACAGAGATTCCACCTCAACATTAAGAGGAACTTTTTGACAGTCAGAGCTGTTAGGCAGTGGAACACACTCTCTCGGAGCATGGTGGTTTCTCCTTCCTTAGAGGTCTTTAAACAGAGGCTGGATAGCCATCTGTCAGGGATGCTTTGATCATGATTCCTGTGTGGCAGGGGGTTGGACTGGATGGCCCTCGTGGTCTCTTCCAACTCTACAATTCTATGATTCTATGAAGTCATTTCCAACTAATGCTGATCCTAAGGTGAACCTATCACAGGGTTTTCTTGGCAAGATTTGTTCAGAGAGAGGTTTGCTTTTGCCTTCCTCTGTGGCTGGGAGTTGTGACTCAAAGTCACCCAGTGGGTTCCCATGCCTAAGTAGGGATTTGAACCTTAGTTCCCCGCACAAGGTGATCTACATCGCTCTGTCCACCAATTATCTCCCTTTTTAAACCTTTGTATTCTTGTTTTTAAACTGTGTGTATTTAATTGTAATTTTAGTATTGGGTTGGGGGGCTGGGAAGGGACTAATTTTGAATTTTATTGTGTTCTCATGTGTTTTTATTGTTGTAACCTGCCCAGATTCCTTGTGATTGGGCAGGCTATAAATAATAATAATAATAATTATTATTATTATTATTATTATTATTAGTCTCCAAAGTCATAACCCAACACTCAAAGTGTTATGCCACACTGGCTCATAAAATTGTAGAATCATAAAATCGTAGAGTTGGAAGGTGTCCCACAGGTCAATGAGTCTATTTGCCCTTTTTTGATGCAGGAACTGTAATTAGAGCATCCCCAGAAGATGGCTAGCCAGATTCTTTTTGAACTTGAGCTATTTCTTGAAAGAGGTGGGAATGGAAGCTGTGTTAGCTATGAAGCCTGGAATCAGTTTGGGGGTGGACATTGCAGAATGCAGGGTTTTTGGGAGGTTTTTTGGTTTTTTTTTTCCAAAACATTGCAAAACAATTGCAAATCTTTGGTGCAGGTTTGGAGGGGATTCCAGATTTGGGGGACTCATTGTTAACAAGGCTGTGGACAGCAGAGGCTCAACATAATCTGCTTTGTGGCTTGGGGAGTTTGCAAAAATAAATCACTGGTTCATTGATTAATTGATGTTGTGCCAGGAGCTGTACAAGTTAAAAATCAATCATCTAGCCAGTGGTATAGAAGCCTGCTTGTGGACAAAGAGTTACATCTCGAGTTGATTAGTACCAGTAAATCTCTCCCGGGAAATTACACTGTGAGTTTGTGAGTGCTGCAACGGCCAAAACAAGTACTGTACAGTATTGTGAGGTTTAACCCAGATGATGTTTTGTCAGCAGCTCTCTGAGCTGCTGTACCAATTATGATGATTAAATAGCCCTGTAGAGGAAGGAAGGGGGGAACTGTTGAGGTCTTTAAAGCATCGAGTATTACTCAGCGAAGCAAATGTCATACATTCAGTCCCATGTCATCCTGTGTAGCCACACGTTCTTATTCACTCTACTTAGTGCTGCTTTGTTGATCTATGCAAATCTTTAAAAATGATCTTGACACTGTATATAATATACACAGGTTGTTGTATAGCTATGGCATCATTTTGTGAAAGCACTACAAACTTGCAAGAGACCCCACCTCCTACACACATATTGTGATCTAATCCTACACATGCAATTGCCTGAAGCATGAAAGGTGTTTCTGTTTTAATTCTGAAATGACATTTTCAGGTTTTTTTTTTTAAATACTCCATAGACCATATTGGGGCTCTTCGTCATGCCCCAAACACTCGTGCATACATTCATGGAGGGTACATGTGTGTATACACCCATATGTCAACTCAGATACCTACTCTTCTAGAAATGGTTACAAGAGATTTATCCAAATGGGGTGGAGATCTAGTAATGTTGTGTTGTAACTGACAATTAAAGATAATACTTTAATTAAGGGTTACAGAATTTTAATATTGTGGGGTTTTTTTTTATCTGTATGTGATTTAGTTAATCCTGCTGGGAGCTGCCTTGAGTCCTAGTCTTGGGAGGAAAGCAGGATATCTATCAAATAAAGAAATTCATTAACAAATACATAACATCACCTGAGAGATTATTTAGCACAGCTTGGAAAAGTTACTTTTAAGACTACATAAGTTACTTTTTAAGACTACCACTCCCACAAATTCTCAGCTTTCTCCATTCGTTATTCTTCCTTCCCTCTGTTGGTAGAACCTTCCTCATGAGCAGATGGTACTTTATGGCCCCAAACTAGATGAAATACTGGAAATTGCTATTCATCCACACCTGTTCGCTTGAACAAATGAAACTGCCTTATGCTGAATCAGACCATTCATCTTGCTAACTTAGGATTCTGATTGGCAGTCCCTATTCCCTTTATGAAGCAACACACACACACATACACACAGATAGAGCAAGCTCAAAAGATCTGGTTGGTTGATCAGAAAGACATAGGTGATCATCAAAAAGCCCAAGAGAAGCACACAAGGACAATGTTACTGTACCGTGAACAGGTCCCAGTTTCAGACGTCGTCATCCTCACATACTCAGTCTGTGCTGAAGCCATGAATAAGGCATCACTTTCAATTGACAGGGAGGTCCTGTCAGTGAAAAGCAATGCCTTACTCACGGCTGCAGCACAGACGGAGCACGCAAGGATGATGACACTGAGGTACAGTATCGTTCGTGGTGCAGTAACGTCGTCTTTGAGTGTTCCTCATGGGCTTTTTCCTGCATCCGAAAATCTATAAATAATCCAATTCCGTTCTTCTGATTTCCAAAAGTCATCATTCCAACAGTTCCTGCAAAAGTGAGAAGTCTCATTAATAGTGGTAGGAAATATGCTTTGATGTCTCATAGGTGAAGAGAAAAATTTTATGGTTTCTAGAAAAGAATAGGGTTTTTTTAATGGTCAAAACAGGTTTGTTTTTTTAAAAAATGCCGACAGACCCTGACTGGAAGAATTGTGGACTGAATCTTTCTGGTTCAAACCTCTTCAGTGAAAAATTTGCATGTATTTCCTTTGCACAGAAAACATTTCATGTGGTTGATTTGCATCGAAAACAGCATTTCCTGTGCAGGAAACAGCTCCCCCCCCCAACAGAAAATGCTGCTTTTTGTGCAAACAACCATGTGCAAGCTTGGGCCAAAATAAATAAACCATCATTTTTAAGCCTGTTCGCAATTCAGGATTTATTTTGTACAAAATTTCTGTTGGTTTGTGTGTGTTTTTGAAGACTTCCGCAAATCAGGGATTAAAATTACTCATTGCTTCCTTCACAAAGAAATTATGGCCAAATCCATACTACACAAATAATCCACTTTGAAACTGGATTATTTGCCATGGCTCCTTCCTGTGAAATCATGGGATCTGTAGTTTGCTGAGGCACTTGCACTCTTTGGCAGAGAAGGCTAAAGACCTTTTAAAACTACAAATCCCAGGATTCAATAGGAAGGAGCCATGGCACATAATCCAGTTTCAAACTGGATTATTTGCGTAGTGTGGAGTTGGCCTTATAGTGAAGAATTATATCTCTAGCAGATTCTCATTCTCAAACCCAGGAGAAACACAAATAAGGATTTACATCTCTAGGCTGAGGTAGATGTCATGGAGGAGCTAGCCATTAGTGGCTATGAGTCATGATGGTCTAATCCAGTAAGATTCTTCATATTTCCTTGTGCTCTGGCAATAGCTATAGATCATGATGGCCCTATACTACCTCTAAGTTCGGAGGTAGCATGCCTCTGAATACCAGTGGCTACAGAATAATAGAGGGAAGGGTCTGTTTAGAGATGTGAAAATCTCTCGGTCTTGGTTTTGCTGCATTTTTCTTCCTGTCTTTCTTTCATATTGGGCTATGAAACTTTTTTTTCATCCTCCATTGAAATGTGTATGTAATTTTATTAACACATATTTCAAATGTCTACATTTCATAGAATCATAGAATTGTAGAGTTGGAAGAGACCTCATGGGCCATCCAGTCCAACTCCCTGTCATGCAGGAATACACAATCAATCATTCCTGACAGATGGCCATCCAGCCTCTGTTTAAAAACCTCCAAAGACAGAGACTCCACCACACTATGAGGCAGCACATTCCACTTCCAAACAGCTCTTACTGTCAGAAGGTTCTTCCTAATGTTTAGGTGGAATCTCTTTTCCTGTAATTTGAACCCATTGCTCCATGTCCTAGTCTCTGGAGCAGCAGAAAACAAGCTTGCCCTATCCTCAGTATGACATCCCTTAAAATATTTAAACATGGCTATCATGTCCTCGCTCAACCTTCTCTTCTTCAGACTAAACACATTCTTTACACATTTTACCTAATGTGCCCATCTGTCCCTGTTAAGTAACACATACTTGTCCATTCTCCCCTGCCCCCAGTTGTGTGGGATTTTAGCCATACACATTTTTAAAGGTACAGCTAGTTTTCCTTGCACTTGGTTTCTCTGAAATGTTCGGTAACCGTTACAAAGTGTGAATTTTCAAAACAAGGTGCATTTTTGGTCTCAGGGTGTCTTGGGAGGTACAAAAAGGCTATTTTCATTGAGAATGGGGTGGGCAACTGTGGAGATGTGGGGGCCATTTTCACCCTGGGGCTCCATCAGGAAGTGACATCACACCACTTCTTGTTTCAGACTGGTATTGTGTAGCATTTTTAAGCCCCTTGGGAAGAAGATAAAAATTGGGAGTCTTCAGAGGAACTTCAAAGTATCGAATTAGGGCCCTTTGGGGCATATTGTCCCCACCCCAAACAAGCCAGTGCAATTCTTCTCCATTCCTGGTGCTATTGTTACCATGCCTCGTTTGGAAACTTCCCACAGGCCTCCGACCGGGAAGCAGGATGCTGGGTGAGATAGGCCTTTGGTCCAACCCACCAGTAGGGATGCAAACCTTGGCTTATTTCAATCCCACATGCAAGAACAAATAATGTCAGCAATTCTCTTCCCATTCTGTGAGAATATTATAGTTTCTGCACAGTGTTCAAGCACTGTGCATTTTTCAGGATGTTGTTGGGTAAAATTCATTTCTGAAAAAAATATATCTGGGCACCTGTGATCAGCCCTAGCCTCAGTGTGTGTGCGCGCACAGCCCTCTGAGGACTTGGCTTCCCTTCTGTGATACAGCTTGTGAATTCTTCTGCCTGAGAACCCCTAAGCTGTACTTTGAGATCTAACCTTGGGGATTCCTCTGCCTGGGAATTCCCTTAGATTGTGCCACAATTCAAGAAGGATATTGACAAGCTGGAACGTGTCCAGAGGAAGGCAACCAAAATGGTGGGAGGTCTGGAAGCCATGCCCTATGAGGAGTGGTTTAGGGAGCTGGGTATGTTTGGCCTGGAGAAGAGAAGGTGAAGAGGTGACATGGTAGTCATGTTTAAATATTTGAAGGGATGTAATACTGAGGATCAATCAAGCTTCTTTTCTGAGGTTCCAGAAACTAGGACACGGAGCAATGTACTCAAACTACAGGAAAAGAGATTCCACCTAAACATTAGGAAGAAATTGCAGAGGGTAAGAGCTGTCTGGAAGTGGAATGCACTGCCTTGGTGTGTGGTGGAGTCTCCTTTTTTGGAGGGTTTTAAATAGAAGCTGGATGGCCATCTGTCTATTGTTTATTTATTCCTGCAAGGCATGGAGTTGGACTGGATGGCCCTTGTTGTCTCTTCCAACTCTATGATTCTATGATTCTATGTGGCTTCACTGCTCAGAAAGTGCATTTTGCGGGCAGAAAAAATGCATTTTTCATGAAATCCATTGATATCTGTGTAAAATGTTGCAGTGTGCTTTTTTTTTAAAAAAAGAAAACACATGCAGGAAAATTACATGGTTTTTATGTGCAGCAAATGTACACAAATTGCATGAGGGTGTGTGGAATAGCACATTTGGAAGACTTTACAAAAGAGTCTGGAGTAACAAACACCTGAAGCGAAGCACAAAAATCAGTGTGTATAGAGCCATTGAACTGTCTATTCTCCTTTATGGGTCTGAAACATGGGTCACCTATGGCCCACACTTATGACTCCTCGAATGTTTTCATCAGTGCTGTATACGTACAATCCTAAATATACACTGGACTGACTATGTGATGAATGTTGCTGTCCTTGATCAAGCAGGGATCACCAGCATTGAGGCCATGATATTGAGAACACAGCTGTGCTGGGCAGGGTATGTTTCTAGGATGGAGGACCATCACCTCCCAAAAATAGTACTCTATGGTGAACTCACCACGGGTCAGCGTAAGAGGGGCACTCCCAAAAAAACAAACAAAAAAAAAATACAAGGACTGACTGAAACAACACCTCAGGCTCGGCCAAATTGATCACCAACAATGGTCCGCCCTGGCTTCACATCGGGAGGCACGGAGACGCACTATCCACAATGCTGCAGCTTTATTTGAGAACTCACGCCGAACAAGTCTTGAAGAGAAACAACAATGCAGAAAGAATCACAACCCGGAAACATCACCCAAGGAGACCCTCTGCTGTGCTTTCTGCAACAGACTTGTTTATCTCGGATTGGCCTTTTCAATCATCAGCGCGCTTGCAGAAAGCGCAGGATGAGTTCTTCCTGAATCTTCATTTGCGAAGAAAAGCCAGAGAGAGAGAGCTGTGTGTGTTTGTGTGTGTATTTGCAAACACATTGATTCCCTTGCAAAAAAAGGACATGTGTTTTTTCTGCCATGATAAGCAACTATGTTTTCCACATACAAGTTTTCTCTGTATATTTGTCTTTTCCATGAATGCTTTCTTGCAACTGAATCTTCTTTTTTCTTGGCTAAAGGTGGGTGTTCTACCCAAATTTAAATCAGGTAGTAATCTGCAAACACCACAGCTAATGGGGAACTTGCACTCCTTGTAGTCTCTAATGATGTGTAAATCTGCTTCAGAGTTAAGAGCTGAACTGCCCATTTGAGGGAGTGTGTTGTAATTTGCAACACTTCTTTCAATGAACATGGTGATGAAGGGTGTGGTTTTATTTTATTTATTTTTTTAACAAAAATAACCTGTCTGAACAGGAGCCTGCCAAGTGAGTTTTTTTTTTTTTTTTAAATTCCCTTCTCTGCCTTTGGCATGTTGGAAACCCTCTTGCATCTGAGTTATTGTGGCAGTCTGTCTTTTTTAAAAGGTGGAATTTTGGCTTGCGGGCTTGTTATAACTCTTTAATTTGTTAGTGTGTTTGTCAAATACTAAGAAAGCTGGGGGGAGAGAGAGAGAGAAGGAAGGAGATGAAAGCTGTTTGCAACATAGCAAATTTGGAAAGGGCCTTTTGAGAGGTATGTGTTGCAACTGGTTTTCTTGCATAAAGACAAGCCTACTTCAGGTGTTCTGTGACTGTGAGCTACTTTGCAGAGACTTGGACTGACAGGTGGCAAACGCTTGTGTGCTTGTATTTATTTTTAATAAACAGTGAAGTTCCCCTACTACTACCTTCAAACCTGGTGGGGATCTATGTTCCATGTGAGGCTACACAACCTGTGATTCCCACCTGTTCTACAGCATCTTTTGTTTGGGGAAAAAATCTTCTGAATAATTCAAATACCTAACAATCCTTAGATTTTGGTGAACACGCTGCTCTGTTTGTGCCAGGAATAAGGAGTAAGTACAGGCATCTTGATCTTTCCTCAGTTCCAGAGAAAATAAGGTGGGAAGAGATCCTGTCCATTTCTCCTTTCAACTGCAGTGCACTGAAAGGACAAATTGCTGCGGTCTGCTGATGTGTTCCTTTCTTTCCTCTTATGGCTACTTGTCTCTTCATTGTATGTATTTCGTGGGGGAAATGTAGCACCTATTTTCTCTCTTAGTGAACAGCTTGCTGATGTGGACAAAATTTGTGTATAATCCTAGTGCTTACCTGCCATGGTATCTCTTCAACTGACAGAAATATCTTCCTGGGTGATAAGAATTGTGAAAATATAATAAGTGCATGGGTTTTGTTTTTTAAAAAGTAATTCTAAAATAATGTAGGAGTGAGATCTGATATTAGGCAACAACAGAAATGCATATGTGTGACGCCTAACTTTAAAAGTGTGCTTTGGGAATTAAAGGCAAATTAGAACTGCTTTAAAAAAAAAAATCAGTGCACTATCACGTCTGAAGTTGTTGTACAGAAAGCCCATTGAAATAACTGGGATGTAGTGGGGTCTTGGTATTTGCTGTGGTATCTGCTGTGGTTTGGTTCCAGGACCCTCCACGGATACCCAAAATCAGTGGATGCTCAAGTCCCATTATATACAGTGGCATAATATAATGGTGTCCCTTATATAAAATGGCAAAATCAAAGTTTGCCTCCTGGATTTTTTTTTTTTTTAAATATTTTCAAGCTGTGGATGGTGGAATCCATGGATGCCAAATCTGTGGATCCAGAGGGCTGACTATACTAAGCCCGACTCTTTGGATAGCTCAGTATTTTTTACTTTGACTAGAAATAGCTTTCTGTGTTAGGCAGAGATTACTTCTGCTGATATTTGCTACCACCTACTTGTTTAGTTAAACGCACCACGCAGGGGTGGGACAATATGTCCTGGCACTTAGTATGGGAAAACACACAGTACCCCCCCCACACACACACATTAGTTCCATATTGCTTGCTCTAAAGTGTCCCTTGTGAAAATGGCTGGTTCATTTTTTTGTCCTTCTGCGTAATTACTGTGATGCAAGCTACTGACATTTAATAAAGAAGTTTCTATTGCAGGGATCAGATGGTGGAGGGTCTTTCTGAACATTCATGTACAGTACATTGTTGTTCGGTTCTTCTTTGGCTCTTTCTGTTTCTCTGTTCCGTACCACCATTCTCTGGTTTCTAAAATGAAGGTCGGTCTCTCTTCTATACTGCTGTAGCTTCTATTAGCTGTTCTTAACATTGAAGCCATGTTGAGATGTCATGATTTACAACAGACTTCTGAGTTTGGTGATGAGACTTGGGAGGTTCATGAAATTCATGAGTTGACCTTCGGCCAATCACTTTCTCACAGCCTCACCTACCTCACAGGCCTGTTGTGCAACTGGAAGAAGGAGAGTCATATACGCTGTCTTGATGTCACTGGAGTAAAGATGTAACTCATAATTTTTTTAAAAAAAGAAATAACAAAGCTTGGGCCTATCTTCATGCCAAACACTGGTTTAAAATTATTTTGCAAGGTGAGGATTGGTGACTCCTACCTTGCTCATTGGACCAGAATGCAGTATTTGAGCCAAGGAAAGGAGCCCATTCTAAAGATTTTTCTGCTATGTGAGTAGCTACTTTTCCATGGCTTCTGTATTAGAGAGATGGTAAGGACGGATCAATTGGTCTTATTTCTAGCCTGTGTCACTTTACTTATGTGTTGGTAAATAAGTTTGTTCTGCCCCTTTGTGTAGGCACTAGGAATGGAATGCATATTTGAAGACATTTTGGAAATAGTCAAAAACATGTTTCTTGTGTATCCGAAAACCCAGGTGAAGAGAATCATGGACTGATGAGAATCTTCACATGTGATATTTTTGCATAGAAAACCAATTTCTCTGTGCAGGAAACAGCATTCCCTGTGCATAAAAATAATGTTTCTGTGCAGAAAATTCTGTTTATATATCCATATTAAGGAAGCCCTGGTGGTGCAGTGGTTAAATGCTGGTACTGCAGCCACAATGTTGTGAGTTTGATCCTACAGGGCTCCAGGTTGACTCAGCCGTCCATCCTTCCATAGATCAGTTAAAATGAGTACCCATCTTGTTGGGAGCAATTAGCTAACACATTGTAAACCGCTTAGGGAATGCTTTGCACTGATAAGCGGTATAGAAATATAAATGCTATTGCAATTGCTATTGCTGTTATGCGGCTTGGCCAAATTGATCACCAACAGTGGTCCGCCCTGGCCTCACATCGGGAGGCATGGAGACGCACTATCCACAATGCTGCAGCCTTATTTGAGAACTCACGACGAACAAGTCTTGAAGAGAAACGACAACGCAGAAAGAATCACAACCCAAAAACATCACCCAAGGAGACCTTCTGCTGTGCTTTTTGCAACCGGACTTGTTTATCTCGGATTGGCCTTTTTAGTCATCAGCGCGCTTGCAGAAAGCGCGGGATGAGTCCTTCCTGAATCTTCGTTTGCGAAGAAAAGCCAGAGAGAGTATGCACACACACATGTGCATGTGTAGCTATATTATGGAATTTACCTGCCTGGACTGATGGTGTCAATTTTGCTTATAATTTGAATGAAACAGAAGTTATACTGGTAGTACTTACAATCCCGAGCATTTATTTTATGCCAAGTTTTGTGAAAAATGGAACCAAAACCAGTCATCCCCCCCCCCCGCAATGCCCCAAAGTTTGCCAATTGGTCTTAGACTTGCACCAAAATGTTAAGGACGTCAGCCTGAGTATAAATAATAGACAAGATCCTGCATCGTAGATACAGGACTTGTCTATATGTGATAAAATGTGGATTGATGTGCAGTTATACCAATTTGCAGCAGCTTTCATTTGTCTCCACAATTTTTTGGCAAGATCGCAGGCATGCCTGCAAAGCCATCTGCGTTTGTTGTTAAAACGGCCATGCCTGTGAATCAAGATGGCGGTTACAAGTGAACTATTCATGTTTTTATCATCACCAGTTGCTGTTGCCAAACAGTTTTTTTTAAAAAAAGCATATCTATGGTGCAGAAGTGTGATCTTCTGCTTAAATAAACAGAAAAAAGGGGGAAGGCTGTTTCATCACCTCAGCACACGATTGGTACAGCGAAAATCCAACATGGTGGATTTGGGTGCTTGCCTTGTTAGCAAGCTCCTCCCCCTGTGCACATCCGACCAATCAGCATTCAACTTCTGCTCTTATTGGAAATGTGCAGCAAAGCAAATCAACTGTCCAAACGAGCGGAAATTAGCAATCCCTTCGGAACTTTTTAAAAAATATGGGGAAAGCCACAAATGATTTTCCTGTGCAGTTTTTGGTGTTTTTGTTCCCCCCACTCCTTCTAAACATGGAAAAAATGATGCGGGATCTCATTAAGACAAATCTTATTCTCCTCAAGTTCCATGAGGATTATTTTCACCATTTGGACAACCCCATAGCTTTGACAACAGAGTGCCATCCTTGTAGCTACTTCTGCTGATGCCACCTCCCAAAACCTACCTCTTAAGCCAGGCAGTGCCCCAAGAAAAGGGATTCTCAGGTGCTGTAGATTGGGGTGCTGGAAAATGATAACTGCAGTCCTCTCCCGGCTGTGTGGTGCATTGAAGTTGGCAGCAGGAGAGACATGTGCGAGTCCCAGCGCAGCAGCTTTTTTCAACATACTCCATGGCTGGGAGAGTGCTGCAGTTGTCATTTCCAAGTGCCCCAGTCTACAGCATCTTGGAAACCCTTCTGTTGGGGCACTGCCTGGCTTATTAGGCTTGGGGGGGGGGTCACATTCTGTCATTAATGACCGTAGATATGAAGCCCAAAAGTTACAAGGTCGTAAGTCTGGCTTACAATTTCATAAATACTGAACAGGGTGCCAGTCTTTATGTTCGGACAGAATTGGTTCATAAATGTACATTCTAAAGTAACAAAAAAATCTGTAGCATTTCATAGAATCATAGAATTGTAGAGTTGGAAGAGACCACAAGAGCCATCCAGTCCAGCCCCCTGACACGTAAGAAATCACAATCAAAGCATCCCTGACAGATGGCAGTCCAAAACCTTACTATGGTCTTCATTTTGATCCCATTAAATAATTCACCATGTTCAGTGATTTGGGGCATGTCCACACTGGTGCCTTACTTAATCTGGGGCCAGTCTTGAGCACTATGCTCCTTCCTGGCCTTGGCTTTAACACAATGGTGGCCACACTTAACCAGGGTGAATCCATGTTAGAGTCCAGCTTGGCCAACACTGCATTGACCCTGGTCCATCCCCTTGTCCCTGGTGCCACTGCCACCACTGTCTCACCAGATAAGCAACTCCCTGTGAGAGCCTGGTCAACACGGTCACTTCTGCTGAGGTCAGAACAGGGCATGTGCTCTACCTCCTCCTTGTTGATCATATGGGCACTCTGTTCTGACCTCAGCACAAGCGTTGGCCAGACTCTCGAATGGAGCTGCTTGGCTGGTGAGGCCATGCTGGTTGCTCCAAAGTGGATCCATCCCCTTCCCTGCACTGCTCAGCACAGGGTAAGGGAGATGGTGCTGCATTTGCATGTGGACAACTGGATTGGGCCAAATTGAACCTGGTCCAGCTATCCAGACAGTAACCAAATTATGCAGACATCTAAAAGTATTTCCTCTCAAAAGATACATTTCTGAATGTACTTTGAGACCGTTATTTTTCGAGCCAAGAATTATATGCCAGTCAAATTATCCAGAAACTGTCAAAGCCAGTGGATAAGTACATTTTCAACCAGGTATGTCAGTCTGGAATGTGTGAACAAGCCAGGTTGTGCTAGAATTGGTAAAGGCAGAATCCCTCAACAGCTCAGAACGAGGGCTATGAATTTTAAAGCAAGGTTGGCCAACTACCATTGGCTAGAAGTACATCTGCCTGTCTTCCTGTTCCAAAATAAAATTTTGGCTGACTTCCTGTTGTTCCCTTTGGGTCTTTTTTCTTTCTTTTTTTTTTTAAAGATGAGGGTGCTGGGAGGCGGCTCAAAATGGACTTGTGGGACACATGCAGCCCAAGGACCTCACTTTTCCCACTGCTGTTTTAAACAAACCTCAGTACATGTATGAAGAAGTCTTAGATCCACACTTACCAAGGGCCCTTCTGTGCTGTAGAGAGGGAAAGCACATTTGAGTGATAAGTGAAAAATTGGTTGCTGGAGTGTTGTAAACACTGATGAGGAAAATATTGGAGAGATGAGAATTTTTACAGATTGGGACTTATTTGCTATGAAAAATGCACATTTTTTTCCATAGAAGAAGGCATCTAGCCAGTTTCTGGCCAGAAAACATGATTCTATGCACAGAAAAAGACAGTTTCTATGCAGGGTTTTTTTTGTTTTTTTTGTTTTTTTGTTTTTTTTTGCATGTGTGTGCAAAAATAATGTGTTTTGGGGTGAGGAGTTGAAGTTAATAAGTCCCCTTCTGTGAGTTGTCTTCAAAAACGGTGCAGTTTTTAAAGACTTTCTTACAACAACGAGAAAATTGGTAAAATTATTCATTCTTGACTGTAAGAGGAAATTTACATCTCTAAATGGTTCCCACCATGGGGGACAGCAAAGACAAACATCGATTTCTTAGATGAAGCCAACAGCTTATGACTATGATGTTTCACCTACTGTACTATAGCCCGTGTGCATTTTTCACAGTAGAGAGCTGTTTGGGACCTCTCAGCACTATAATAATGATGATGATGATGATGATGATTTTTACCCCGCCCCTCTGTTAAAAACAATTGGGGTGGCTTACAACAATTAAAATACAAATGCAGACTAAAATCTCTAAACACCACCCACACCCACCCTCCCCCATAAAAAAAAAATATTAAACCAATATAAAATTTAAAAAACAGCTTATCTAAACCTTAAATCTATTACCTTAAAGCAGAGCTGAATGGCTGCCTTCTCACTCTGCTGTGCTACAGGTAAGGAGCCTGAGACATGGCACTGCCATAACCAATTCCCACATCCAGACAGTTGTAGTTTTGGCAGCAGCCTTGCTGGGGATAAAAACTAACCACCTGTTGTTGGGAGTAGAGGGAATTTTCCACATTGTTATGATTATCCTTGCCTTCCGTATAGCAATATTTATAGTTTTAGTTTAAAAGTATTGTTGTAGATGCCCATTAACATTTTTCCTTGCAGGTATGAGAGGCATAGAGTAGGATCTGTAGCAGGATCCATGGGGAGGGGGGAATCCTGTATAAAAAAAAGTAGGCAACTATATTTCCTGTACAAAAATAATAGACAATTTTGGAAGGTACAGGGACCATTTTTTCACTGCCAACTGAATCCACTGTAGGCCATACCATTCCTCTCACTTAACCTGGAAGGCTTTTTAAAAACCAAAAGGTTCAAAGGAGGACCATGCTTCCTGGAGCATGCTTTGTATTTTAAACACCACCACCCTGGACTGGGGTACCTCTGGGGAATACAAAAATGGATTTGATCCTCACTTGGCACAGCAGCCATACATTGTATCCTTGGGCCATTACTCTTCAACATTTTTCTCAGTGACTTAGATAACAGGGTGGAGGGAATCCTTATCAAGTTTGCAGATGACATAGAACTGGGAGGGGTGGCTAACACATTGTAAAATAGGAACAGAATTCAAGATGTTCTATAAATTATTAAAATGAAGTTCAATAGATACAAATGCAAAAATTAACATTTTGGCTGCAAAAAACCACAAGTATAGGATGGGGGACACATGGCTCAGTAGTACTACATGCAAAAAAGGATTGTGGGATTATTGTTGCTCATAAATTGACTATGAGCCAGCAGTATGATGCTGCAGCAAAGAAGGCAAATGCTTTCTTAGCCTACATTAATAGAAGCATAGTTTCCATAGTCCCCCTAGATTCTGCACTGGTCAGGCCTCATCCAAAATACTGCATTTAATTTTGGGCGCCTCATTTTAAGGATATAGACAATTTGGAGCAGGTTCAGAGATGGACAACAAGGATGATGAGAGGTATGGAGAACAAAACATATGAGGAAAGATTAAAGGAACTGGGCATGTTCAAGTTGACGAAGAGAAGACTGAGGGGTGACATGATTGCACTCTTTAAATACCTCAAAGGCTGTCACAGAGCGGTCCCATGGTAGGAAGTTACAGGAGAGTAGATTTTGATTGAACATGACATGGTAGCGCACTGGTACTTCTGAGCATATCAAAAGGTCCAGGCAGCAAAAGTTGTTGTAGCAGCGTTTTCATTCACCAGGTGAAGAAATAAGCACACAGACACAGATGTGTGTCTAAACTACAGTTGCTCCTCCATATTCGCAAATTTAGCATTCGCGGTTTTGAGTATTCGCGGTTTTGGGAGGGCCTTCCCCCACCCTCCCAAAAGCAGTGACTGGGCTTTAGAAAGTCCTGTGGCCGCTTCTGGGGGGGGGGGGGAGAAGCAGGCTGGGAGGTGGGAGAGGTGGCAAGGGAGCCTTCGGAGACCCCCTTGCCACCTTAGGAGGCCAGGCGGGGGTGGGAGAGGCAGTGAGGGGGCCTTTGGATGCCCCCTTGCCACCTTAGGAGACCGGGTGGGGGTGGGAGAGATGGCGAGGGAGCCTTCGGAGGCCCTCTCGCCACCTTAGGAGACTGGGTGGGGGTGGGAGAGGTGGTGAGGAGGCCTTCAGAGGCCCCCTCGCCACCTTAGGAGGCCAGGCGGGGGTGGGAGAGGTGGTGAGGGGGCCTTTGGATGACCCCTTGCCACCTTAGGAGACCAGACGGGGGGGTGGGAGAGACAGTGAGGGAGCCTTCCAAGGCCTCCTCGCCACCTTAGGAGACTGGGCGGGGGGTGGGAGAGATGGCGAGGGAATCTTCCGAGGCTTCCTCACCACCTTAGGAGGCCGGGCAGGGGGTGGGAGAGGTGGCGAGGGAGTCTTCCGAGGCCCCCTCACCACCTTAGGAGACCGGGTGGGGTGGGAGAGATGGCGAGGGAGCCTTCAGAGGCCCCCTCGCCACCTTAGGAGACCAGACGGGGGGGTGGGAGAGACAGTGAGGGAGCCTTCCAAGGCCTCCTCGCCACCTTAGGAGACTGGGCGGGGGGTGGGAGAGATGGCGAGGGAATCTTCCGAGGCTTCCTCACCACCTTAGGAGGCCGGGCGGGGGGTGGGAGAGATGGCGAGGGAGCCTTCTGAGGCCCCCTCACCACCTTAGTAGGCCGGGCGGGGCATGGGAGAGGCAGCGAGCAAGCCTTCCAAGGCCCCCTCACCACCTCAGGACACCGGGTGGGGTGGGAGAGATGGCGAGCGAGCCTTCAGAGCCCCCCTTGCCACCTTAGGAGGCCAGGCTGGGGTGGGAGAGATGGCAAGGGAGCCTTCTGAGGCCCCCTCGCCACCTTAGGAGGCCAGGCTGGGGTGGGAGAGATGGCGAGGGAGCCTTCTGAGGCCCCCTCACCACCTTAGGAGGCCGGGCGGGGAGTGGAAGAAGCGGCAGGGGGTTGTGGGAGGGCAGTCATTATTCGCAGTTTTTTCACATTCGCGGGGGTCTTGCGACCCTAACCCCCATAAATGTAGAGGGATTATTGTACTTCTCTTTACTCCAGCATAATATGGTGATATTTACAGCGAGTCAGAGATTCCTCTCATAAGAAATACATATCACAGCATACAGTACTGTATAGTCCTGTCACTACAAAGTCCAGACAGAACTGCTCATAGTTACATAGCACAGTCTAACAGCATACAGAGACAATGGTTCCCACACAGATTCACTCTCTCACACAGAGATAAGAGTTCTTTTAAAGGCTAGCTTCCCAGGCCTCATCAGATACTTCAGCCAGCTGCATTTAGCCCCACTCACCACTGGCCCCTGCAGGCTGTTACATGTCACAATTGTGCTTTACAGTATAAATTTACCAGATTGCATATCCCATTATCCTGACAGAACATTAGAAGGCACTTCTTGACATCAAGAGCAGTTCAGCAATGGAACCAATGGCCCAGAGAGGTGATGGGGTCCCCTTCTTTGGATGTCTTCAAAAAAAGAGTGGAGAGCTACCTGCTGTGGTACTTTATCCTGCATTGGAGATCCTACATTGAGTAGAGGGTTGGACTACATGGACCATGAGGCCCCTTCCAACATAAAGATTCTATGACTCTATATGCAGTTTTCCTATGTGCAGTGTCATGGGGAATCACACACTACATCATTGCATGGCAATGTTCCCAACACCTTTCTGAAGAGATTTCGAAATCTACTCTGAGCTGATTGTTGAGTGCAGTGTGAGGGCTAATGGAAAGGTCAGTCCCCATGCACCTCATCAAACAGGAGGCCCACCTCCATCCAATGTGTTGATGTCTCAGCAGAAATTCCACAAAGGTTGCAAACATTCCCTAGGATGAAAGGGCAGCAAAGATGGATTATAATTCCACATGCAACTCCACTCGCATCAGATAATCACAAGCGAATCATAGAATGTGAGATCAGAATTTGCCAGTACGTGACTCACCATTTTAGAACGGCCATTAACTCTGACCAATTGCTCATTCTGACTACTCCTGTATGTCTACCACGTCTCTCCTCAAGCATGTGCTTTTGACCTTTAGATGCCCTCAGATATAACTGCAGCAATCCTATGAGTAAATGTCATTTTTTTTTGTTCCCTTGAGGCACCATGACCTTTGATCCAACCATAAGTGTATCACTTTCTTTTCTGATTTGGTGTTAGAAGCCCAATGAGGTCTGAGCTTGTTTTTGTGAAACCATGTGGGAGAAACACACAAAGAGTCACTGGATATGATGGTTAAATAATCAGATATGCATGTCCATCTTCTAGATGACCTTGCACAGTAGGGATGGACGAGAAAGAATATTGCTTGGTCTATGACTTTTCCTTTTCCTTTTTGTGAGCTTTTTTTTAAAATATATTTGGTGGAAAGAGATGAAGTGTGCTGTTGTTTTCAAATTAATATTGGAGAAAGTAAAACTGATAGTCCAAATGTTTAGAAAATGTTTTATTGCTTAGTACAAAGACCATTGCAAAGAAAACAGAGTCACCAATCCACAGAGAGGACTGACCACTTGAGAGTTTGGCTTTGAATTTTTCAGTTTTAAGCTTCGTTTGTGGTACTCACTTAGGGTTGCCCTCTCTTATTCCTTTTCCTAACAGGGTCCTTATACTTAACAACAACAACCTAGGCAGGTACAACATGGTCCTTTCCATGCTTTTATTTATTTGTTTGTTTGATTAATTGATTTATATTCCTCCTTTCCCCCAAGATGGGAACCAGGGTGGCTTACAGATTTTTAAGATAGAAGTTTAGCTAAAAAAATTATTTTACAGAAGTTTTTTTTTTTAAGAAAAAAACAGTTAAATAACAGTTCTGTTAAAAGGCAGGTAGCTAAAATAATTTAAAATACATTTAAAGTATGATTATGAACATACAGGAAAAAAAAACAGGGCACATGACTTTTAAACCCCATATCACCATATGATTAAAAGTCAAAATCATGTCTAAATAAAAGGGACTTAGCCTTGGAGTTGAGGGGGGAGAGAAATAAGTGGGTTTCATCTGAATACTTGTGACATTAAACCCTAAAACCCCTGATGACCCCTCCCAGTGTGTAGATATTAAACAGCAGCTCATATTGCTGGATTCTTGTAATGATTTTGCATCATTATCATGGCAGTGTGTGAAAACATGTGTCATTGTGTCAGAACATGAACGCTGTAAAATATAGTGCCGTAATAACATTTTTAGGCACTCGTCTGATAATCTCCTGAGAGGGTGAGATTTGCCCAAGGTCACCCAGTGGTTTCCATGGCCAAGATGGGATTTGAACCCTTGTCTCCAGAGACATAGTCCAATGCTCAAACCACTACACTATGCTGGCTCCCTGTCGTTTCTTGCTCTTTATCCCTAGTCCTCACATGGCCAATGAGGGGAGTGGCCTCTACCTGCATTGAAATCCCCCAATACCATCTTAACTGAAAACATCTCAGATGGAATGTAGGCCTGTGAGTGTAAAATCATCACCATTTTTCTCCTGTATGATTTTTAATGAAGAATCCAGTGAAGCTTTGACAGCTTGCATAATGTATTTTATGATTTGGAGTTGGCCTCAAAACAATATTGATGCTTGTAGATTTGGGATTTTATTGTGTTTTGCTGCATGGCCAACCCGGCAACCCCTGAATATATATTTTTACCATGGTCGGTTATATCAAAAGCCACTGAGAGGTCCAACAGAACCAACTCGGACACACTCCCTCCGTCTGTTTCCCAGTGTGGGTCATCTACCAAGGTGTCCAAAGCTATTTCAGTTCAGTAGCCAGGCCTGATGCCAGACTGAAACAGATCGAGGAATAATTTTACCTGTTGAATTGGCCTCTGCAGATGGTTGAGAATTTTAACTAGCTCATTTTTGATAAGAACTTAGGAAAATTAATGCATTTATTTATCAATGTAAGGAAAAGAACTTGATTTTTTTAAACAAATGTGTGGGAAAAGGAAGCTGACAGATTCATTCATTCCTAGTGCACACAACTGGTCTGCTTTAGACAGGTATATATCATATTGTGCTTTTAAAACATATGGTGTCTTGAATCCCATGCTGAATAAATAAATAATCCTTCTTGTAGTAGCTTCTTCCCTTTCTTTGCCTTGTGGTTGTCTGGTTGTGGTAAAGACTTGTCTTAGGTCCCCTTTATATAAATAGCACAAAGTCATGAAAGAAGGAAAAGCCTGCTTGAGATACCATCCCACCTAGTTGTGGCATGTCTGTGAATATTAGTATGTGGTGGGGTGGATCCATCAGATCTCTACCACTAAAGAGATTTCCTTCTCCCTGCCTCCTTCCCTCCAGTTTATGATTGGTGGGGTGGCAGTCAGTTAGGAAGTATTTCCCTTCCTCACTTTATGAAAGTTATGGAACTTCTTTGTATATTGGGCAGTATCGAATATTCTCATTCCACTCTTAAGTTCTTTGTGCATTATGTTTGTGGTAAGTCTCAGTGGCTTCCATGTCAATGCGGCAATGAATTCACTCCAGGTTTCAGTCTGAACCCTCAAGATAGGTTCAGCACCTTGGAGAACTCCTGCAATGCTTGGAGTGAAAACCAGGCTAGATTAATTACTCCATTAACATGGAAGCTATTAGCCTCCATTGGCAGTGGCATAAACCTCTAGGGTATTAGCTACCGGTGCCTTAAAAAGGAGAGCATGTGGTTCAGTAAGAGGGGACAAGGAGACACCCCTTCTAGGATATGATTCCTTGGTTAGTTCTCCTGTGGACCTCCCTTCTAAAGGAAGTTAGGCTTCCCAGGAAAGTCCCCTGTTAACTTTCTGCCAGTCAGCAAAGAGTGTTTTATTTAGCCAGACTTTTGGCAATAGATTGGTAACTGTGAAAGGGGCTATATACACACACACACACATATATATATATATATACATACACACACACATACATACATATATATATATATATATATATATATATATCTTAAATTTTTATATAAGAGATTTAGACAACAGAAACTTTATCAAACATAATCACACTTTTATATATCATTATTCACCTTAATCTCATACTATTTTCATGTCTTATAAAATAATTTAACCACCCATCCTTACTTTCTATCTCTTTCATTTCCTTTAACATCTTTTCCTCTCCTTTCTTCTTCTTTTCTTCTACATCCTTTCTTTACTCCATCCATTCTTCCCTTCACTTTTCCTCTCATTGTTCCTTTCACTTTCTCATACCCTCCGCACTTACAACTTTACCTCTTCATTTTATCTTCTCATACATTTCCACACTTTCCATTGACTTCCTGCCCAACCTTCCCTGTATGTTCTTTGTTCTCCTATTGTCAATCTCTTTATCAGTCTTTACATATATTTTCTGCATCCATATACAATTCCATCACTCAGCTTCCATAAACCTTTAACTATTATTTATCCTATAATTTCTCTCTTAGTCAAGTAATCATTTGTGTCTTTCTCCTATTTACTATAGATCAAATCTCTCTTAAAACCCATATCCCTTATAAGTATTGTTTCCAAAATAGTATTAGAGGGCGAGAGGAGATGTGTCATTTAAGTTCTTATTCTTATCCAACCTCCCTCTACTTCTTCCATTTTCCTCTTATAGATAATCCATTAAATCTACTATCCTCTATTTTTTTCCTCTTATCACCATTGATTCTTAGTCTCTCAACCCAATTATACACGCTATCACAAGATGTTAAAGAAAATACATATAAAATGTTTTATAGATGGCATCTGGCCCCACAAAAGTTGACAAACATTTATAAGGGTTTAAAGAACAACTGCTGGAAGTGCAATCACAAACAAGGCTCATATTTCCACATGTGGTGGACTTGTGACAAAGCAAAAAGATATTGGCAAGATATTCACAAAGTCATAACAGAAATATTACAAGTCAGTATTCCACTCAAACCAGAAACTTTCTTATTAGGCATGATAGATGTATCAACAGACAAAGAACATGGAAAAATAATACGGTATTTTACTTACTATCAGCAGCAAGAATATTATACGCAAAACTGTGGAAGAACCCTTTGACACCAACAATAGAGGACTGGCTAATCAGAGTATACGAAATGATAGAAAATGATAAACTTACCTGTCTAATGTAAGGGAAAAGCATAGAGAAATTTCAACAAGATTGGGAAAAATTCTCAAACTACTTGGAAGAAACATGGGGTGACTTTGTGACGATAGGGTTGAGAGACTAAGAATCAATGGTGATAAGAGGAGAAGAAGGGGCTTTTAATATATTGATGTTGAATTATCCTTCTGAGATGTTTCAGTATTGCTTTTCAGTCCAGTAGTGTTCTACAGGGACCCCAGGGTGGAAGCAGGGGCAGGGGAATTTAAGCCTCCCCAAGGTTCAGAGAGGGATTTGACCCTCCAAATGTTGAGACACTCAGGGATCACCAGCATTGAGGCCATGATATTGAGAACACAGCTGCGCTGGGCAGGGCATGTTTCTAGGATGGAGGACCATCGCCTCCCAAAAATAGTACTCTATGGTGAACTCGCCATGGGTCAACATAAGAGGGGCGCTCCAAAAAAGCGATACAAGGACTCCCTGAAACAACATCTCAGGCTTGGCCAAATTGATCACCACCAATGGTCCGCCCTGGCCTCACATCGAGAGGCATGGAGACGCCCTATTCACAATGTTGCAGCCTTATTTGAGAACTCACACCGAACAAGTCTTGAAGAGAAACAACAACGCAGAAAGAATCACAACCCGGAAATATCACCCAAGGAGACCTTCTGCTGTGCTTTCTGCAACTGGACTTGTTTATCTCAGTTTGGCCTTTTTAGTCATCAGTGCGCTTGCAGTAAGCTCAGGATGAGTCCTTCCTGAATCTTCGTTTGCGAAGAAAAGCCAGAGAGAGAGAGAGAGGTATCAGGACCATTAAGACTCCTGTGTAGTTGTGCCCCTGAAGAAATACCAGTCAGTGTCCTAGTTTATCGCCATCTTTGTACTCATATTGTAGAGTCTTGTAGACAATGTTTTCCTTGTTCCTTAATAAGTTAACTTTTTGTTTTAAACAATTTTATAATGTTTTATTTATAATGTTGTCATTTTCTTCATGTTAGTCACATCGTTAACTACTTTAATTGGAATTTCCATCATTGCCGTCATCATCATCATCATCATCTTCCACTGTATTTTATGTTTTTATCTTTTGTAAAAACATATAGGCAACAGCACAAAATAATGACTTGCTGCTACTCTTGAACCCCTGCAATTTAAAAACAGATTCAGGATCCTTGGTGTTCTAATCTCACAACTTTTTGTCAGTTTTTTTTTTAAAAAAATCTGTACCTGCTTGAATCTGTTTTTATATGCAGCTTTAAAAAAACTACGTTGAGAACAACCTTTGTCCTAGGTGTATGTATGTGTATGGAATATAAGTCAAATAAAATGTATAACATTAAAAGTATTATTGGCTTTAGATGCACACCTAAAAAAATGTGAAGTGTAAATGTTTGGAAATGTATATATTTATCAGGAATCCAAAACTAGCTGCAGTTCTTTTTGGAGTGTACACTTAAAGCAATCTGTGGTTTGTCTAGTAGGTGTATCGTTAATATCATAGAATCATAGAATCATAGAGTTGGAAGAGACCACAAGAGCCAGCTAGTCCAACCCCCTGCCATGCAGGAGTACGCAATCAAAGCATTCCCGGCAGATGGCCATCCAGCCTCTTTTTTAAAAACCTCCAAAGAAGGAGACTCTACCACAGTCCGAGGCAGTGCATTCCACTGCCGAATAGCTCTTACTGTCAAAAAGTTCTTCCTAATGTTTAGGTGGAATCTCTTTTCCTGTAGTTTGAGTCCATTGCTCTGTGTCCTAATCTCTGAAGCAGAAGAAAACAAGCATGTTCCATCCTCAGTATGACATCCCTTCACATATTTAAACATGGCTATCATATCACCTCTTCACCTTCTCTTCTCCAGGCTAAACATGTCTAGTCCTATGTCCTTAAAGTAGCAGTGGTCAGTGCACAGGCCATGTGCAGCCCACAGGGGTTTCTTTGTGATTCCCAAGCTTTCCCTACAGCCCCCCCCCAAAGTCCCAGCACTAGGGGTGTAATTTTGTGGCTCTCCAGATGTTGAACTTGCAGCTTGCATCAGATCTTAGCCAGCCTAGCCAATGGTGAGGAGTGCTGGAAATAGCAGTTCAGCAACATCTGTATGGCCACACAATTCATACCCCTACCCTACATATCCCCAAATTGGTTGTTTTTCAAGTGGAACACCATCCTGAATTGGTAAATCATTGCTCCTAGTGGCCTCCAGGAGTGGTGGTTTACATTAAAACAGTCCCTCATACACCCCAATGCAAAAACAAAAAGCCCTAAAAAGACCAAAGCAGACGTCATGTCTGGTTTCATTGTCAGCTGAAAGCCAAGTGGTATGGCACACAGTAGATGCAAATATAGTCCCCTCCCCCTGGCACATTTGGAAGAGTCAGCAAATTCCTGAGTCACAAGACCAGTCATACTATTCATTAGACAGCATGATGCAGCCACCTCAGGCAGTACAGAAAAACATATAATCATAGAGTTGGAAGGGACCCCATAGGCCCTTGAGTCCTCAGTGCAGGAACTACAGATCTCAGAGGAGGAGACGCCATCAGCTCTCTAGGCAATTGGTTCTATTGCAGAACCACTTTTGCTGTCTGGATGTTCCTTGTAATGTTCAATCACAGCCTTCCCGCCTGTAAGTTAAAACCATTAGATGTGGTCCTTCCCTCTGGGACAGCAGAGAATGAACCTGCCCCTCCTCTCTGTGACAGCCCTTTAGATGTTTTAAAAGTATAATCATTTCATCCCTTAGTCTCCTCTTCATCAGGCTGAACATGCCCAACTCCTTCAACCTTTCCTCGTATGTTTTATGCTCCATACCTCTTATCACCCTTGCTGCCCTTCTCTGAACCCACTCCAATTTATCTATATCCTTCTTAAAATGAGGCACCCAGAACTGACCACAGTAATCCAGATGAGGCATATTGGGGGGGGGGGGAGGTACCTTGGATGACAAAGTTGTGGCTGCCATGTTTCTAATCCTGACCCCTACCTCATCCAGCAAGTTTTCTACCTGAGTTTATTGGAAGATATTTGTTGAAGTAAGATTCAGCCATCAGTCAAATCAGCTTCTCTATATGGAATGGGGAGTGGTGTCATCTTTCTTCTTTGTCTCAGGCAGCAAAATGTCTTTGGCCAGCCCTCCTGTGTTGCAAGCCCAATGGAGCTGAGCCTGAATTTCAGGTCTTCAGATGGAAGGCGATGATTAGCATTCACTGTGTAGTGACAAAATTGCTGTTTGGGATATCTGTGGAAACATTGGGAGATGGAGGATCAAAATGGGTACCACGCCTTCCATTCTCTTGCTCCACTAAACATGTCCCTCTGTCTTGAGCGCTGAGTCTATAATGAGTCACTGCTAAACTGAGATTAAATGCACTGTCTTGTTTAGTGTGTGTATTTTCTTCGTAAGGCTCATTATCTCCTAAATAGGAATGGTAGTACATTTTCAAAGCCACAGCTACTGCAATTCTACATGCATATGTTATGCTTGCCATCTAAGATATATTTCTAATCATGTATTACTCCTTTAGAAGAAAGCAGGATGTCCCCCCCCTCCATCTAAGTATTATAAAAGATTGCACTGTAGCAGCTGTTCATATAGGAGATTTCTCTAATGGTCTTTATGATTTAAAACCCTCTATTCCACTTGGTGCCTTTCTCAATGGTCATTTTTCAGCCTGGTGAAAACTTAAAGAAAAATTCTCCCAGGCTGTTTAAAAATCTGTGTTCTTAGCATTATAACCTTATCAATGCATATTTTAGCAATGCTGCAAAACTAGTTTTATTCCTCTCTCTGCTAGAAAAAAATATACTGTATAATGCTTTTGGTTGGTTTTTAAGAAATTTTAAGCAATACCAACCTAAATCCAATTGCTAGTCATAATAAGAGTAGACCCACTGAATCAGTTAGATTTACCCAAGTGTTGGCTCACTGTTCAACCCTTGATTCAGTAGGTCTGTTCTAGATGGGATTAGCCATTGGATTTCATGATTGTGTCATGGGCGTGCCTATATAAATGTCAAAAATAGACTAATTGAATGATTGACTGAAGTAAATAAATAAATAAATAAATAAACAGATGAATTCAGAAGATTGATAAATTTAGGAAATAAATGAATCTCTCTTGTGGGAAACAGATTTTGAACAGGAGCATCAGGGCTGCTTGCGTCAGGGGAAAGGTGGGAGGAGCCATTTTCTCCTTCCTTCCCACATTTTCCCCTACCCCATACTATATCTCTGGGACTTGAACAATTGGCTCGGGTTGGTGCCTATAACTAGGTTGTCATTAGGCAAGTAGCAGGGGGAGAATTTAAGAGTTCGGTGTACACCTTGGCAACATTTTGGTGAAGGGTACGTCTCTTGAATGGCCTCCACAGTCCTGGGATTAGGGGTAGGGAAGGTGTCTACCCTTGAGGCAGACCTGGGGGGGGTTGCTCTCACATTTAAGGTCCAGAGACTTGGGTGGGAGTGTCCTGGGTTTACCTTCCAGTAGGTGCCTGGCCAAGGAGCAACCCAGATATTGAATTGCCTTGGGGATCAGATGTTTCAACCAAGGGAAAGCTAAGGAGGTACTCTAGGGTAGATGCCTGGCCTTAGCTGGCCCCTTATCAGATTGCCCCCCCTAGAATAATAGACTCATAGAGTTGGAAGAGACCACAAGGGCCATCCAGTCCAACATCCTGCAATGCAGGAACACACAATCAAAGCACTCCTGACAGATAGCCATCCAGCCCCTTTCTTGCTCCTCTCAGGTTCAATTAACTTGAGTGGGATATAGGTCAAAGTAAAGTGGCTCTTGTTAACCCAACCTTCTCTGTGTGGTCTTGTTAATTCATGGTTGGTCATCAAAAGGTGTATATATTCAAAACTGTAAGTGAACTTCCAACCACTTCTTGGGTTACTGTTTCTTTGTTTATTGCTTTTTTGAAAGTCCATGCAACCATCCTCCCCAAAGGTTCAAAAGGCAGAAAAAAATTCCCTGGTCCTCTCATAGTTGCCCAGTCCTGCTCTGGAGGAGGCACAGGCAATTGAATCCCTTTAGATGTTTTGACCTACAATCCTAAGAAGTGTAACCCTCTCACCAACCTTAAGAAGCACAGCCAACAGTTATAGATTATGAGAGCTGCACTCCAGAAACATGGGGGGGGGCACAGCTACTCACTTCTGCTGTAGGGGGAAAAAATCTAGGGTTAATGATCCAATGTTATTTGGGGGAGAAATAATATCCTAAATAGAAATGCACTGTTCTTTATATTATTCTATATTATATTATATTATATTATATTATATTATATTATATGGAACTAAAATGAACAAAAAGCACTTTGCTTTTGCACGGAGGTGAATGCTATAAAGTGTTGAATGGAGGATGGATGCTTGCCGTAGGTGTATTAATTTCAATAACTAATTTCCTTATGGAATAAAGTTCCAGGAGGCAACAGAATGACTTTCAATGCAATTTCATTACAGGAAGATCTACCTCTTTAATCGAGTTAGCAGAAAGCATGCTGAGTATACAGGAAAGTTTTTTTCACCCCTGGGAACTACCTCTATAAATGTCTGCCAAGGAGACTTCAGAAATACCTGGCTTCTTCCTATGTACATTAGACAAGGGTTTTCCAGTATTGCATGTCTGTGCCGGCCCCATTCCCTTGCAAACATTCCAATAACCCAAGGATGTGTTTTGCGCTGCTGATGAGCCACTTTTTCCTTTTGAAATTAGACTCTTCAACTTCTGTTCTTGTTTTCCTCCCTTCTCTCCAGAGTCAATGACTGCATCTTGCGGGTGAATGAGGTCGATGTATCAGAGGTATCGCACAGCAAAGCTGTTGAGGCGCTCAAGGAAGCTGGCTCCATAGTGCGACTGTATGTCCGTCGAAGGAGACCTATTTTGGAGACTGTTGTCGAAATCAAACTGTTCAAGGGACCAAAAGGTAACAGTATAAATACAACATATGCCATTGTTCAAGGAAAATGGTCTTATAGTCTTTCTCCCCCTCCCCCTCTTCCTCTCTGCACAGCAACTCCCAGAATCCACCAGCCAGCATGACTACTGAAGGGAAAACTAGAGCGGTTGGGAATATATCACCTAAACTATCTAATTCTGTCTTCTGTCTTAGTAGTCCAAAAAAGGAACTTGTCCAAGTCTTGACCAATATCTTTAAGGAACATAGTAACAAAGATTTGTGGAAGAACATGGAACTCTTTGTGCCAGGTCAAACACAAAGGTTCCCCATGACATTCTTGCAAAGAAGCTTGTAAAATGTGGGCTAGACAAGTTAACTGTTAATTGGATTTGTAATTGGTTGACCGGCTGAACCCAAAGGGTACTCAGCAGTGGCTCCTCTTCGTCTTGGAAAGATGTGACCAGTGGGGTGCCACAGAGTCCTGTCCTGGGCCCAGTGCTATTCAACATCTTTATCAATGACTTGGATGAGGGAATTAGGGGCATACTTATCAAATTTGCAGATGACACCAAATTAGGAAGTATTAGGAGTGAATACCCTAGAGGACAGGGTCAAAATTCAAAATGACCTGGATAGACTGGAGAGCTGGGCCAAAGCTAACAAAATGAAATTCAATATGAAGAAATGTAAGATACTGCACTTAGGGCAAAAAAACAAAATGCATAGATATAGGATGGGGGAGACCTGGCTGAATGAGACTACGTGCGAAAGGGATCTAGGAGTCCTAGTAGACCACAAGTTGAACATGAGTCAACAGTGTGATGCGGCAGCTAAAAAGGCCAATGTGATTTTGGGATGCATCAATAGAAGTATTAGTGCCACTCTATTCTGCCTTGGTCATGCCTCACCTAGAATACTTTGTCCAGTTCTGGGCACCACAATTCGAAAAGGATATTGACAAATTGGAGCATGTCCAGAGAAGGGCAACTAAAATGGTGAAAGGTCTGGAAACCATGTCTTATGAGCAAAGACGTAGGGAACTGGGTATGTTTAGCCTGGAAAAAAGACAGTTAAGGAGCGATATGATAGCCCTGTTTAAGTATTTGAAGGGGTGTCACGTTGAGGATGGAGCAGTCTTGTTTTCTGCTGCTCCAGAGACTAGAACATGGAACAATGGATGCAAGCTCTGGGAACAGAGGTTCCACCTCAACGTTAGGAGGAACTTTTTGACAGTCAGAGCTGTTCGGCAGTGGAACCCACTCCCTCGGAGCGTGGTGGGGTCTCCTTCCTTGGAGGTCTTTAAACAGAGGCTGGATGGCCAACTGTCAGGGATGCTTTGATTGTGTATTCCTGCATGGCAGGGGGTTGGACTGGATGGCCCTTGTGGTCTCTTCCAATTCTATAATTCTATGATTCTATGAAATGGTTAAATGGAGGAATTATAGTTTATGAAACCATAGATGTGACAGAGCAGCATGATCCCTACTCCGCTTGTACTCTGCTGTGCTGACTTGCATCACACCAGTGTTCCCCATTATTTGCAAACCAATGACATCTGGTTTAATGTTAGATAATAAACCATGATAATAAGCCAAAATCAGGTGCTGTTCATCTGGGACAATGCAGAACCAACCTGCCATTTCTCCCTTAGTACTGGCCTCACAGCATCACTCCCACACCTTAACCTGGGCAGAACTGCATGTTACACTTGATTGGAAACAGCACAACAATTTGGAATCTTTCTCTGATAACATTGGGAATTGTTCCCCTATGTCTTTACAGCAACATGTAGTTCCAATCCTTCACAATATCATTTGCTGATGGGAAGGGGGAATGCACAGCATGATAGTTTCAGGATACTATCACAGGATACTGTAATGTAATGTTTAGCCGGGAGAAGAGAAGGTGAAGAGGGGACATGATAGCCATTTTTAAATATTTGAAGGGATGTCACACTGAGGATGGAGCAAACTTGTTTTCTACTGTTCCAGAGACTAGGATACAGGGCAATGGACTCAAACGACAGGAAAAGAGATTCCACCTAAACATTAGGAGGAATTTCCTGGCAGTAAGAGCTGTTTGGCAGTGGAATGCACTGCCTCGTAGTGTGGTGGAGTCTCCTTCTTTGGAGGTTTTTAAATAGAGGCTGGATGGCGATCTGTCTGGAATGCTTTGATTGTGTATTGCTGCATGCTGGTGGTTGGATTCGATGGCTCTTGTGGTCTCTTCCAACTCTATGATTCTATTATTCTTTTGCATGAAAATTCATGCATATTTGGATACACGCTTTCCCCAGTGTACTTTTTAATGCATTTTTCTCAATATCCACATTTCCCCCTGTTGACTAAAGCACTTGGGGGACTTTTTCAAAACTGTGCAGAAAGAGGGCCTCTATGATGTGATGGATGGAGTGTTGGACTGGGACTTTTGAGATCCAGATTTGAGTCCCAGCTGAGCCATAACACTCACTGGTTCCCTGGACTACTCTCTCTCTCTCTCTCTCTCTCTCTCTCTCTCTCTCTCTCTCTTTCTCTCTCCTCAGTCTGCCTGACCTGCTTCACAGGTTTGTTCTAAAAGTAAAGTAGAGAAAAAAAGAACTGAGTTTTGATGTTTTGAGCTCATTGGAAAAGAGGCAGAATATAAATGTAACTCATTTTGATTTGAGTGCATTTATTTATGTGTAACTCCAAAACAGAATAAAAAGATATGCACCCACTTTCATGAATAGTCTTGCAGGTCACAACTGGATAAATTTGTTTTTAAAAATAGTTACTGTAGGTTTATCTTCCATCCGTAGAGGGATGGAACCCAGACATGGATGCCATTTCCCCCCTTTTTCTAGAAACAGGCCCATGTCCAATATAACATGAAATATTGTATCCAGTTCTGGGCACCACAGTTCAAGAAGGATATTGACAAGCTGAAACATGTTCAGAGAAGGGCAGCCAAGACAGCAAAAAATCTGGAAACCAAGCCCTTTGGGAAATGACTTAGGAAGCTGGATATATTTAACTGGGAGACTCAAAAACAGAGAGGTGATATGATAGACATCTTTAAAAAGCTGAATAGATGTCATATGGAAAAGCTTGTTTTCTGCTGTTCCAGAGACTAGGGCACAAACCAATAGATTCAAATTACAATATTCCACCTAAACATTAGGAGGAACTTCTTCACTGCAAGAGCTGTTCGGGAAGGGAATAGATTGCTTCAGAGAGTGATAGCATCTTTGAAGGTGTTTAAACACAGGTTGGGTGGCCATTTTTCGGTAGTGCTTTAGTTTTGCACTCCTTCATGACAGGTTGAGCTAGATGGCCTTTGTGGTCCCTTCCAATTCTGTCATTCTGTGTAGTTCTGCTCTGTGTTTTCAACAGCCAAAGCAGCCAATTTCTTGAACTGGAGCAGGGAAGCCTTTACTGCAACAAAATGACTTTTGTTGGATGCCTGTTAATGTACTAATGCAGCAAAAAATGGACCATTGTATGTGGTGAAAGCAGCCCTGATGAAGTAAAGCATTGGAGAATTTAGGTAATCAGAGCTGGCAGATTGTTTCTGCCTCCCTGCTCAGCTTTTAAGTGACCCTCCAAAAAAGGTACAATTGCTAAGATAGGGCAAGGTCAGGGTATTGCTCTTTTTCTTCTTTTCCTACATCAAGTTTCTGCAAAGACCGGCTTTGAACAGGTATTCAATACAAGACTTGATTCTTAAGAACTCAGTGTTGAAAGGAACTAAATTTAGCATATCCGTTAAGCTTTTGGTAAGGCAGTAAGAAATAATTAAGCTTGACTTTACAAGCAGGTATGCTGGAGAAAAAGAAATTAAATGTTTCAGTTTGACAGGGAAATCCTTGCAGAGTTCTTATTTCCAGTTTTGCTGCTTGGAACAATTTTGCTTTACTCATTGTGTGTGAGAGAGATTAGTTAAAAAAAATGCTTTTATAACAAGCTTGAGTTCTTACCCTCTGGCATTTCAAATATTGATTTTATCATCCAAGCATTCTGGGTATGAGGTTTAATTGGAAACATACACATTAGCACTTCAGTGTTACTGTTAACCTAGGTGCCAACAAGATTTCTGTTTCATTGTTGCAGAAAAGAGCTAGATTGGAAAGCAGTTTGGAATAGGTAAAACCATGTCTGCTTGATTTTAGTTTCCAGGCAGAGACTTTACATGGTTGGACCTTTCTCCAAGCAAAAAGATTTATTGGATGTAGAAAACTAGCACATTAGAATGGAACCTGGATTAGAATCATTCCCCTTAGTGTACAGTAGAACCCCCGTATCCACTGGGGATTGATTCGGGGGGGGGGGGCGTGGATACTGAAAACTGTGGATAATAGCGAACACCATTGAAAATAATGGGACTTCCTGTTTAAAATACCATAGATTTGCCTTGGAAGACTTAGAAAATGGCTAGAGAGGACACATTTTCTAGGAAGACTCTATGGTATGTGTGCTGTTTTGTGTCCCTTGGATAACTGAATCAGTGGATAATGAATCAGTGGATACAGGGGTCCTACTATACTAGCATTCTATCTAGCAGAGGTGTTTTGAGATGGAGAAACATTCCATCATGCAAGTCTCCACCTATAATCTGTGCTGATACAGCCCAAACCAAAGTAATCCCACCCAAGTAAGCATTAGGCAGTAAAGAGGTGTTCCCAGTATACAGTAGATCTGGAAGATGCTCACCCTAGGATTGTGACAGACTGTTGCAGCATAGTGTATAGTCTGTCACAATCTTAGCCTGAACGTCTTCCAGATCCGTGGAAATACTTTGAATGCCTGTGCAGTGCACTTTTAAGTAGGGATTTTTCTTGCTTTCAGCTTTGTGTTCAGTTGCTCACTGCTCTGAGCCCCTGGAAAGAGAGTTGGGAAGTGTTTAATATTGGCAGATCAGTCAGGTATGTGTGTTGTGTGACTTCAAATCACGTCCAATTTATGGTGACTCTAAGGTGAAATTATCATGGGGTTTTCTTGGTGGGATTTCTTCAGAGGAGATTTGCCACTGCCTTTCTCTGAGGCTGAGAGAGTGTGACTTGTCCAAGGTCACCCAGTGGTTGAGTGGGGATTCAGACCCTAGCACTTGAACCACTACATCACACACTAGCTCATATTGGCTCACATCACTCACACTAACTTAGATCAGGCATATTGAAATCCAAAGTCAAACTCAGTGGTTTGGCTTCTCCAATAGCTATGGCCCATCTTAAACCCAGGAGGAAGGTGGATAGGCTAAAAAATGAGATAAAAGGATTGCTGGATGGTGTTTTCTGGTATTCAAGGAACCTTGACTGATGGGCTCCCAGTCTTGGCTTGCAAAATATTTCCACAGTTAGGGTGAGAAAAGAATTCTGCTTTGGTTTCCTTTGCTCTTGTTTTCATTGAGCTGCTTGAAGTTGAGGGATCAGCTAGGTGCTCATTCATTCATTACCCTACTTGTTAGCCAGCTCACCATTTTGGTAGCTGTATGCCCTACCTTTCCAATCACAACACTTAGAATGACTTTCAAGTTAAAGACAGTCGTGAAACAAATAATTAAAAATTGCCAAACAAAATCAGTGAAAAACCATTACAGAAGACAAAACAAAACCAGCTTAAAAACAAGCAAGATTTGGTTGACTCTGAAGCTCTTTGGTTGACTCTGAAGCTCTTTGCCAATATTGGGGCATGACAGAACCACACATTAAAATGGTAAAATATGAAATAAAAAGAGTTTCCTTTGGAGGTCAAATGTAATAAGCTCCAATAATGAGTAACACACTGAGTTCCTTTTCTTTATACTGATGTTCAAAACCCTATCTGTGATGGAACTCCTCTACAAATTGCCCCTGCAGTTCCAACCCTCAGGCTCCTATCACTCACCTTGCATTTTACCCTTAAGATCCATCCCCGGATCTGGTACTTGGGCTTCAAGGTGATTCCTGTACTGTGTGGAACAGTGGCTTTAGTGTGGTAAAGCATGACCAGTTGTCCTTGTTGATTATTAGCTTAGACTATTCAGACAGAGATATAGAAAATAAAAACAGTAAAGATTTATTGTATGACAAATAAAATAAACATCTAGCTTTAGGATGGTTCCACATGAAGTAGTTGGCCATCTACATCCACAGGTTCAACCAACAATGGTTCGAAAATATTCCAAAAAGTTGATTCCAAAAAGCAAACTTTGAGTTGCCATTTTATTCCATTTTGAGGAACACTGTTTTACTAGTCCATTGTATATAATGAGACTTGAGTATCCACGGATTTTGGTATCCTTGGGGTGTGCATGTCCTGGAACCACAGTAACACCTCAGTTTCAGGAAAAATAACAACTCCCCCTGAACTCTTCACATTCTCAGCTCCCATTAAATCTTATTCAGCTCTTCCTCACTGGCCCTTTCTCTATCTCTGACTGGCCCTATCTAACTCTTCGACAGACAAGCCTCTGGTGTTTATATTTGTCCCCTCATAGGGCTCCCCATACATTCGGAAGGCTGTGATTGACTGGCTCTAGCCAGGCTTTTGCAACTTCTCAATTCACATTGGAGTAATTATCCCATTATTGGTTTCCTTCCTGGGGCATTCATCTGATTTGTATATATGCAGATTGAGATACATTGGTAGTAGCAAACTCACCAACATTTTTGGAGGCTGCTATCAAAATAAGGTCTAATATGGTACTCTGAAAAACCCTTAAAGGTTTTTCCTCATTTTTTTCCTCAAATGTTAACATGTTAATTTTAGTTGTGCTACAAGGATGCAGCTGTTGGGTAGGGCAAAGAAGCTGTTGCCTTCCCAAATAAGAATTCTGGTTTCTCCCACCCCATCAAATTTTCCTTCAATCCTCAAATTTCTGGCATTCTGGAGAATCAGGCAATGAAAGTCATTCACACACACATTAGTTGAGTTTGCATTCCCTTTCTAACATTCCCTGTCCCTTTTTTTTTCAATGCCTAAACTATATTTCTAAATGCTCTGTGGACTGAAAATTTCATTGTGTGGGCTGCATTCATATTCGGAGGGTAAGACCCTCATTTTTCCCTCCCCTGTTGCTATACCTTTGGCTTTATATTTAATATAACTTGCAGCTGGTGTCTATTTTTCCTTATCTTTTTAGTGTGACAATTTTATTCCTTGTGATTCTGTATGATAGATTACTTGCAAAGGCATATACTGATTCAAGTAAAGAGGCTTTACTCAAAATCTCCTCACCCTAATAGGTCAAGTCATTGCCAGGGGAAATGTCTTTGTTTTGTGATAGAGTTCTATTGAGTGATGGGACTGTTTCAGAGGTTTTCTCCCCACTGCATGTGATTGCAAGAGATTTTGCACAATATGGTGTGACTTTTCACATTCTGGGATTATTATTATTATTATTTTGTAAAAAACAAAAAATCCAATTGCACCAAAAAAGTATATACAAATGGGCCAGTATCCTCTATCATGGTGTACACTCTGTAATTTTACATATAATTAGCTACATAGCAGGGACTGGGATTAAACTTTCTGAGGTTTCCACCTCCAACAAAGGTAAAACTTCTCTTTTGGACTATAATTTGCTAGATTTTACCTATACAGCACCTGAAAGTTTTTCTCCAGATGTAGCAGTACAGAAACTTCTTGAAAAATCCAATGATCTCTACCAAACAAAGGAGCCCTGGCTTCACAAAAGGTCAGATTCATGCTGGATATCAAAAGAGGTTGCCTTGCTGCTGCAGAAGGAGTTAGATTTAACTGTCCTTTGTCTCAGCACCACATGGCTCAGAAGTAGGAGTGGCCTCTGCTTGCATGAGATCCCTCACCTGAACACTCTCTCTCTTTCTCTCTCTGACTTTTCTTCGCAAACAAAGATTCAGAAGCACTCATCCCGCGCTTTCTGCAAGTGTGCTGATGACTGAAAAGGCCAATCCGAGATAAACAAGTCCGGTTGCAGAAAGCACAGCAGAAGGTCTCCTTGGGTGATGTTTCCGGATTGTGATTCTTTCTGTGTTGTTTCTCTTCAAGACTTGTTCGGCGTGAGTTCTCAAATAAGGCTGTAGCATTGTGGATAGTGCATCTCCATGCCTCCCGATGTGAGACCAGGGCAGACCATTGTTGGTGATCAGTTTGGCCAGGCCTGAGATGTTGTTTCAGGGAGTCCTTGCATTGCTTTTTTTGGAGTGCCCCTCTTACGCTGACCCGTGGCGAGTTCACCGTAGAGTAGTATTTTGGGGAGGCGATGGTCCTCCATCCTAGAAACGTGCCCTGCCCAGCGCAGCTGTGTTCTCAATATCATGGCCTCAATGCTATTGATCCCTGCTTGCTCAAGGAGAGTAACATTCATCACATAGTCAGTCCAGTGTATATTTAGGATTGTGTGTATACAGCGCTGATGAAAGCGTTCAAGGAGTCATAAGTGTTGGCGGTAGGTGACCCATGTTTCAGACCCGTAAAGGAGAATAGACAGTACAATGGCTCTATACACACAGATTTTTGTGCTTTGCTTCAGGTGTTTATTACTCCAGACTCTTGTAAAGTCTTCCAAATGCGCTATATGCCTTTGCTAATCTGTGATCGATCTCTTTGTCACCTGAACAACACAATTAAAAGCAATAGCATTGATATTTATATACCACTTATCAGTGCCAAAGCACTCCCTAAGCAGTTTATAATGTTTTTAGCTAATTGCCCCCAACAAGCTGGGTACTCATTTTACTGACCTATGGAAGGATGGAAGTCTGAGTCAACCTTGGAGCCCTCTGGGATCAAACTCATAACATTGTGGCTTGCAGTACTGGCATTTAATCACTGTACCACCAGGGCTCCCTGGTAACATCTGAAAGAGCCTGTAGGGCTGTTACTCAAACATCATCACTTTTCTTTCTTTAATTTTCTAAACATCTTTTGCCTGATGAAGAAGCCAGTAGAGCTTTGAAAGCTTGCATCATGTGTTTTGCAGTTTAGTTGGCCAGTAAAGGTATCACTTTTTTGTGGAGTCTGGATTTTGTTACATGGTCAACATGGCTACCCCTGAATGTGTTCTCTAAGAAACACTGTTAGTGAATTGCAAAGATGTGTTATGGGATACCAGCAAGATTGTCCTGATGTACATTGGCATTCCCTAGCTGGTGTCCTGAATCACAACGGTGTTACCTGGATTGTGTGGGATCCATGAGGATCCCACTAGTGTCCAAAATTAAAATGGAAAATATTTAATTAGCTCAAAATGGCAGCAAGAGGCTGGGTAATGGCAGGATCTTTTGACCTATGTATACTGGGAGTAATGGAGGAGACTCAAAGCCAAAATATACAATTAAGTGATCTCTATTGGAAATTAACAGTAACAGCATTCATGCATACTCTCAGGCTTCAAACACTCACACAAGGCTATCAAAGATAGTAGGAAGCATTTGGATAGAGGAATAGAGTAAGGAGATGACGGGTTATACTATACCGATTCGGTAGAGCTGAGATCGTGAAGTAAACAGACAGTGAGGAGGTCCGAAAGGCAGAATGGTGACATGAACTGACGTGAAGTTGGAAAGCAGGAAGTCTGTGCATCTGGTAACACAAACTGACATAGATTCAGGAAGAATAGGGTCTGTGCACACTTGGGTGGTGTTTTATGGTGATATTTATATGTGATAATTTTCCTGAAGGGATGGGGTTTTGAGTGGAATATAATGTTCCTCGTAGGTTCCCATGACTCTGAAAGAGTTAATGATTGTTAATGGGAAAGGTATTTAGAAATGAATAGGATCAGGCAAGGTCTCTTGTTGGAGGGGGAGGGGATAGGAAGAACCTGTTTTACAAGCATCAAGGACTTTGCTAATTTTGAGTGGATGAGTGAATGACTCACCTCCAGGTGTAAACTCTGACCTGAATATTACTTGTTTTCATGAATTTCCAAAGGCCCCTCCCTTGGTTATACATGACTCCAACCTTGGTATCTGGAGGTCAGTAGTTCACTTAACCACGTGAAAGGCCGCATTAAGCCAAATTATCAAATATTGCCAATTATTTGATATTCCAAGATGGGGGCTATCAGGGTTGGTAAAGATGGGACAGATGGATGATGGACCAATGCTCATTGTTTTCAATGTGTATTGGTCCCATTGTGCCTTTGTCACTTTGCCGGCTCCCCTACATAGTAATGTTATGGACACCCTTTCATGGATATGAATGATACGGAACTGCCCAATTTTAATTCTCACAGATGCAAGTCCACTTACTAAGATGTTAGGTCCCCAACGGGGTTCTGGGCTTGATTTTTTTATTTTATATTTTTTAAAAAATAATAATTTAAAAATCTTGTAGCAGTTGCCCAATTTTTTTTCTAGACACCCCTTCTTATTAATGAAAAGAAACTTTTTGAATATATATATTTTTTGAAATCCCTACTCCCACTTTGTGTGCCTTGGAGTTGCTCAAGACCATCTGGATAAATGAAGTTGCATGGAGATTGCCATGGGTGATGGAACCCTTTGGTATATGCAGAGGCTCTCCGGGCTATAGTTGGCTTCTGGCTACAGGGGAATAGTTAGCTCAGCCTTCCTCTTCCCTCTGCCAGTTTCTACTGTCTGGGCCACATGTGTCAATTGTTGTCTAGCCTCAGGGCTGGACGCTTGCTTTTTGAGGCATGAAGAACAAATGAAAGGTCAAGTTTGTGCCAAAGATAGATCTGGTGTGGGAGCCTTGAGGGTTTTCATCAGTTTTATTTTTGCTTCTTGTGGCCTGTCAGTTCCCCATCCTCTTCAGGGCTGGTTTGCATAAGCGTAAATGGTAAATGCTTTTGTGGGCTGATGAGGCTTTCTTACAGTAAATAATGTCGTTGATCAATATTCTAGCCCATGTTTGTCTGCTTTGACTGGGTAGGCACTTCCCAGAGAGAGGTCTGTTGTCCAACAGCTTCTAACTAAGGATTGCAAGACTGAATTTAGATTCTTTGGCATGTAAGGTGATAGGTAAGGGAATGTGAGAAATTAGGTCCATTGCCTATTATGCTCCTCTTGGAACAAACACAGAAATGGATTCAGGATGCAGTTGGAATTGATGCATTACCAGATTGTAGTGCATGCTGCAGGGGGGGAAGACATATTCGGGAGCATGTGAACATTTGAATAATATGCAAGCCCCCCCCCCCACCAGCAAGCCATAGCACACATTTTTAAAATGTTCACAAACATACAAAATAGGGTCATGCATCAATTAACACATCCATTAATTTATCTTTTTTTAAAATGCACACAAAAATAGGTACATTTTTTCCTTCTTTGTGATATGGAACAGATATAGAAATAGGAAAAAAGCATTGTATATTTTTTTTCACAGAAATGGACTTCACAGATCTGCCCATTCCTAGCAATAGGCCATCTCATTCATTCATGTACAACAAGAAAATGGAGTCATACCTCAGCTAGGTGTATGTTGACAATGTGATACAACCCTATATAGTTCAGCCCCAGGCTATCTGGCAGACCGTTATCTCCCTGTATGTGCCTTCTCAGGCCCTGAGATCATCAGGAGAGGCCCTTCTCTCAGTGACACCATCTTCACAAGATGGTTCGTGGGGATGTGAGAGAGGGCCTTCTTAGTTCCTGCCCCTAGATTCTGAACTCCCTTCCCAGGGAGGCCAGAATGGCCCCCTGGCCAACAGAAAGTTTTCAAAGAAAAGGACACAGAGTGCTGTGTTGTTTTAATCTGTTTTTAATAGCTTTTAAAAATCTTTTAAATTGTGTTTTATTCTTTTAACTACAGATCTGGAGTATTTTAATACTGTGACTAGTTTTAAGTCTATTTTAATTTTCACTTTTTGCATATTTTTAACTATATTGCGCTTTACACTGTGAGCTGCCTTGAATCCCCATTCTGGGACACACACACACACACACACACTAGCTGGACCCAGCGTACCATACGCTATTTAAAAACTCTCCCCAAAATGCCCAGGAGACCTCTTGAGAACCCTTTGAGGCAGGCTGGTGGGTTTAACTTGCCCTCCCACCACTTGTTCTGCCCCCCCCACTATCCCCTCCACTCTTTCTTCCCCCCTCCACTTGTTCTTCCCCCCTGCCTCCCCCTCTGCTTATTCCTCCCCCCTGCTGCCCCCTGTGCTCCTTCTTCCCTCCTCTGCTTGTTCTTCCCCCCCTGCCTCCCCCTCCGCTCTTTCTGCCCTCCCGCTTGTTCTGTCCCCTGCTGCATCCCTCCACTCTTTCCGTCCCCCATTCTTCCCCCTCACTGCCCCTCCACTCTTTCTGCTCCACAGCTTGTTCTGCCCCCCTGCTTTCCCCCTCTACTCTTTCTTCCCCCCTCTTCTTGTTCTGCTCCCTGCCACTGCCCTCCACTTTTTCTGCCCCCTGCCACTGCCACTGCTTGTTCTATCCCTTCCCCCCCTGCACCCCAGCACACAGCACATCTACCCCATGCTACTCCCTCTCCCTCTCCGGCGGGCATGTTTGGAATCTACATGGTCCCGCCCCCAGTGTGCTAATTGACTGCCCAACAGACCTGTGATTGGTTGGTCAGTTCCCTAAGCATCCAATAAGCACACTGGAAACGGCAACATACCCAATATCTATCTATCTATATATATATATATATAGAGAGAGAGAGAGAGAGAGAGAGAGAGAGAGAGAGACGCTGGAGTGTGTTTCCTTTCCCAGTGTGTTGATTGGCCACTTACACAACCAATCCCCTCCCTCCTCAGCTAATCACCATCCACATGCAAATTCCATCTCTACCTCACAATCCACTCCTGCCACTCAACCTGCATCTACACCTCCAGGCTCACAAGGGCCCCTCCCTCCTCTCACTCCCTCAGCCACTCACCACCCCCATGTAAAACAATGCAATATTTTTTCCTAAAATAATGGCATGTAGCTGAACCATGTGAACCTTTCAAATCTACTATAACAGCCTATGTTACTCTGGGTATGCTAGTAGTAGTAGTAGTAGTAGTAGTTGTAGTAGTAATGCTTGCATATGTAAATAACACATCTTTATTTATTTATTTATTTATTTCCAACCGTTTCCCCAGCTCTGGATCTCAAGGCAGCTTACAAAAGTTAAAATCAATCAAACAATCAGTCCAAAGTACACATCATATAGAGTTAAAATATAATTCACCTATCAATAGAATTAAAAGCAATTAAAATCATGCTCATAAAAGTAGGAAACACACACCTATAAACAATATAGCACATTATGAAAGGCCCTTTCCCCAGGAACAGTCCTCAAATTCCTGCTGAAATAAAAATGTCATCACCTGCCAAAAGAAGGATAACAAGGAGGGTGCCAATCTAACCTCTCTGGGAAGGGAGGTCCAGAGCCTGGAAGCAGCCGCCAAGAAGGTCTTCTCCTGTGTTCCCACCAGATGTACCTGTTTGGGTGGTGGGACAGAGAGAAAAATCTCCCCAGAAGGTCTCTAAACATAGGCTCATATGCAGAGATATACGAGTCTGTCAGCCTGGATCTAAGCCATATACAGTTTTATATGTCAGAATAATCACTTTGAATTGTGCCCAGAAACAGACCAGATGCCAGTGGAGCTGTTGCAACAAGGGAGATGCATCACAGATGTCCATTCAAGCACAATATGCCATTGTTCAGTAAAGTGAGAAGTCAAGTGACTAACCTGTATGTGTGAACCTATCAGGAGGATGCAGTGAAGTCAGAGAAAATGACATGGTCCAAGCAAGCAAGTGCATAGTGATTGGAGCAGAGAGTCAAGAATCTAAGAAGCCAGAGGCAAAGGCAGTTAAGGATATAAGAAGTGTTATGTTGGCTTATAACATATACTTATTTAGTCCATCATCCTGTTTCCCACTCATGCCAATTAGCTGCTATCATGAGAAGACATGACTCACTAGAAAAGACAATAATGCTTGGTAACATAAAACATTATCTTTACCTTACCTTGGCTTACCTTACACCTAAACATTAGGAAGAACTTCTTGACAGTAAGAGCTGTTCAGAAGTGGAATACACTGCCTCATAGTGTGGTGGAATCTCCTTCTTTGGAGGTCTTTAAACAGAGGCTGGATGGCCATCTGTTGGGAATGATTTGACTGTGTATTCCTGTATGGCAGTGGGTTGAACTGGATGACCCTTGTGATCTCTTTCAACTTTACGATTCTATGAGACTTCTCCTCTGTTCTAACAACAGATATTCAGACAAATGCTGCCTCTGATCCTGTGAATAGTATACAACCATCCCTCTTTCCTTCAAAAGAAGGGGATAGTGGTTGGGGGATAGTGATATCATCAGTATTCTTTTGTTCTTGAATTTGTTAACCTTGAACTTTGTTTTACTATCATGCATTTTCTCTGGGGCTACCTTTATATTTTGTCTGGAAGTGTCAGCTGTGGCAGAATGGTCCAACTAGAAGGCAATAAAAGGATGGTCTGAATGTTATGCCTAAGGACGAAAAGATTAATAAAAAATATTCAGAAAAAGGTCAAAAAATATGTTCTAACAAGTACAACTTTAAAACCATGGAACGATACACATAAATACTGTATAAGAAGGATGGGAAGAATATTTGGAAATGGCAAAAAAATATTTTTCTAAAATGTTGTGAAACCCTGATGAAAAGTATCTTGGGGCTCTTTTACACGACAGTTTTTATCCCAGGGAGAAGTGAGGATATCTTCATCCCAAGTTCGTCTCTTCTTGTTTACACAATTTGCCATGGGTAGCATAAGTCTCACTTTTTTGAATTTGTTGTTCTGAGTACCTCCATCCCGGGACAGGGGCACACAGCAGAGCAGTATTTTGATTGGTCGGACTTTGGAAGGGACGGGCTTGCAAGGGAAGCCTGGCAATTCTGTATCCGCCATTTTTGGAATGGTCAGTCTCGGATAACCACCCCCACCCCTGCTGGCCACAGCTACCCTCGCCTCTAAAGAGAACCCCCATTCCCTGCCCCCGCTTCTTTTCCTTCTAATAGAAAGCAATGCTTTAAGTTCTGTCTGTCCCCTCACTTCTTTTCCTTCCAATAGAAAGCAATGCTTTAAGTTCTGTCTGTCCCCCCACTTCTTTTCCTTCCAATAGAAAGCAATGCTTTAAGTTCTGTCTGTCCCCCCACTTCTTTTCCTTCCAATAGAAAGCAATGCTTTAAGTTCTGTCTGTCCCCCACTTCTTTTCCTTCCAATAGAAAGCAATGCTTTAAGTTCTGTCTGTCCCCCACTACTCCCCCACTTCTTTTCCTTCCAATAGAAAGCAGTGCTTTAAGTGCTTTCTGTCCCACCCCACTCTCCCTCCCACTTCTTTTCCTTCCAATAGAAAGCAATGCTTTAAGTTCTGTCTTCCCCCCACTCCTCCCCCACTTCTTTTCCTTCAAATAGAAAGCAATATTTTAAGTGCTTTCTGTCCCACCCCACTCTTCACCCCCACTTCTTTTCCTTCCAATAGAAAGCAATGCTTTAAGCGAGGCTGAGCCACTGCCCAGAGAAGGAGGGAGGGAGGGGCCGGTGGCTCTCAGCTGGCTTCAGCTTCTGCCAGCCAGGCATGAACAATTGCAAGGCTTCCCTTACAAGCCCTCCCCCTCCAAAGTCCAACCAATCAATATTCAGTCCATGTCCCAGGATGGTTCCTGATTGTTCAGACAACCAATAGCATGGGTTGTGACAGACTTTCCTAAAAAGGTCCTGAAAAATAAAAGGGTGGAAAGTCACGGGTTAACTAGGTTTTTTGCTACCACCTCCATCTGAATAGCCTGTGATGTGTGTGAACTACTAGGGATCGACACAAATTCTTCTCAGGCTTTTTTCGCTGTGTAAACATTCCCTTGGACTGATGAGAATCTTTTTCTATTCAAGACTTCTTCTGCACAAAAAGGGTTTGTTTTTTTTTTTTTTTGTAGAGAACAGAATTTTCTGCACAGGAAATAATATTGCTTCATAGAAATCTTAATTTACACTCATAAAATGATGTTTCCTGCTTAAAAATGCTACTTCTCTGTGCAAAACGACTTCATGCAAATTTTGTGCAGAATAAGTCCAAACTGCAAAAAGGCTTTGAAAACTGCATGGTTTTTGAATCCTTTCTCTCAGTGGAATAAAAACCGGTAAAATTACTCATTGATTCTTTTGAGAAGAAACTTGAGGCTCAACTATTCCCCACCAGCATATCCTGCCTCTGTAGCTGGCCAGTCCTGCCCCCCATTACCTGCAGAAAACAAGCCAAACACCAGCCTGTCACTGAAGCCACCACCATTTTCTCCACTAACGTGGAAGCCAGGCAGGAGTCCCCGCAACACGTGACTGCAGGCCCCCAGCATGTGACCAGCCTTGGTCACATGTTGCAGGACCCCTGCCTGGCTTCCAGAAGAGCCAGGGAGCTGGTGGCAGCAGCGAAGAGCAGCGTTCTGGGGTGAGCTCCCGCAGACACATGTGGACCAATCCAGCAATAATGGATTAAATGGGGTATTTTCTTAACTTGCGGTGAAAGGTCCTATCCTGGCTTGCCCCTGTTCCAGCCCCGTATCTGCCCCAGGGGTCCCATGGGGAGATCAGGGTAAATGCCCTGCATTGTTTGGACTGCAGGGCTCTGGAACGGAGGCAAGCCAGGGTATTTGGCCAGTGTAGGCAAGCCTTTAGTGAAGAATTACATATGTAGTTATGTTGAGCTGTGTGCATACCACAGCAGTGTTGCAATAACTGTACTGACTGCCTGTTAACTACTGAGCCAACCTAATGGCCTTGTTGTAGCATACCAAGTCCTGGACTACTTCCAACTAGTGTGTCTGGGAGACCCTTTTGGCTGATACAGAGCTGTGCAATCACTAATGATGAGGGTGACCATTTCTCCCATACTTTCCCAGATAGCCCACTTTTTAAAGGACAGTCCTCTCATTTGTTTGGGATGATTCTCACCTGGTAGAAGCAAACTGAGCTTGAGAGAAGTGTATTTCTAAGAAGCATCTTTGATGCCCAACTTCCATCTCTCACTTCTATCTACTAGTTTATTCTTCCCCGTTTTCTTCAACCTAGCCAAGCCCCTGAGTTCCCTAAGAAAGACAGTGTCTGGCATCATTGTAGTTACTTTCACATGTGTAGGTTTCCACTCCCCTCTCAGAAACTGTTGGACATTTTTGTCTGATGCAGGAATCCATATTCAGTTTAAGGTTGCTATGCTGCTAAGTTTGAAAATGGCAATTGATCCTCTGGTTTTACATTATTTAATTCCAAAGTGGGAATCATGCAGCCCCACAGATGTTATTGGACTGCAGATCCCAGCAGTCCCAGCTAACATAGCAAGTGGTGAGGAAGGCTAGGAGTTGCAGTCTAACAATATCTGGAAGGCATCTAGGTTTAATTAAGATTATTTTAATCAAGTAAGTATTCAGTGTTTTTCATTTTAATATGTTTTTATGGTTATTTTGTTGTGGTGTACTGCTCCAACATATTGTAAGCTAGAGAGCATAGTTTAGAAATAATAGCAGTATCTGAAAACCAAGAGGGTCCTTAAACGTCACCTTGCCCACCATTTTCAAACACTGAAATGTCTGTCTTTTTGACGATTTTACAAATTACAGGATGGAGCGCCTTTTTTTTTTTGGAGGCAAGGGACATCATTAATGGCATCTTTTTGCAGCGAGAGAAATGTCACATTCCAATAGGCCTCACTGTGAGAAAGATATGACCACTAAAATTGAAAATGCCATGGCAGGAACATAAGTCCAACATCTTCCAGCGGCATTTCATTGCTTTGGAGGTTTCCAATTTAGTACAAGCAAGTGAACAAATGTTTCCATTATGTCACTTCATGGTATCGCCCAGCTCCATTGCATCCATTTGACACCACTGCCTAGAACATTGGACTTCTGTAATGAGCATGACTTGACAGGAGACAAGCATGGCAGGATAAGTATGCCCATCAACATAGCTTTACCTCCTGCCAGTGGCACTAAAATAATATCTGTAAATTCAGAATCATGGTAAGAGGAATATCATACAGGCATTTCTGCTCATTTCTTATATGTTTGTAGCATTTAGCACATAATCATCATAATAAAATGAAGGTAAGGGACTGAGAGACAGCATGGTTTAGCAGTTATAAACTTGGATCAGGACTCAGGAGAGCCATGTTCAGATCCTCTCTAAATCTTAAACCTCACTTAGTGACCTTGGGCCAATCTCTTTCTTTTCAGAGGGAGACTGGCTTAATGGAGTAACAACAGGATATACATGTAATAAATAATAACGGTGATGAACCTGTGGCCTGTTCCAAGGATTCTGGAACACCGCAGATAAACAGTGAGCTCTGTCCTTGTTGCCATGGTGACAGGGGATGTGGCCATGTAGACGGACCTAGGGCTTGTCTATATGAAGCAATAAAATGTGGATTGGTGTGCAGTAATGCCAATTCGCAGCAGTTTCTATTGTCTCAACTTTTCTTTTTAAGATTGCAGGCATGTTAAGCTGTCCGCTTTCACTGTACCAATGGGCATGCCTGTGAATTAAGATGGCAGGGGCGAGTGAATTACTCATGTTTTAATATACTTTGAGTTGAACAGTTTAAAAAAAAATTTTTCCAAGGTGTGAAAGTATGAGCTTCCACTTTAACAAAGAAGCAAACAAATGAAAAACGGCTATTTTCTCACTGTAGCACAATCACTATGGCTAAAATCCAAAATGGCAGTTCTAGGTGCTTGGCTTGCCAGCAAGCTCTGACCCCGGGCCCATCTGACCAATCATCTTCCTACTTCAACTCATATCAGGAAAGCATATCAATTTGTATCACTTGTCCCAACGAGCAGAAATGTGCATTTCACGCGCTTTAAAAAAAAAACTGGGGAAATCTGCAAACGCTTTCCCCACAGAGTGTCTGGAGTAATTCCCCACCACCACTTTCAAATATGGTGAAATGATGCAAGATCACATTGGGACAAAAGGTATTTTGCTCAAATCCTATGAGGAGTATTTTCACCATTTAGACAACCCCTAGATATCTCCTGAGAACCTGGAGACCTCTTGCGTGAATGCAAGATCTTCAGCTCTACAAATAACAGAAGTGGAGAGAATGCCAAAGTCATGACAGCTCTGGCTGTGGAAATCAAGGCAGAGCAAGAGGAAAGGGGTGTAATTCTATGCTAATTTCATTCACACATGCACATGAAAATGTGTTATTTTAGTAATTTTCTTCTTACTGTGAGAAAAAGTCTTTGAAAACTGCAAAGATTTGAAGATATATTGGGATAAGTTTGGGGTGTATTCTGTGCAAAACATGCACGCTGGTGTGTGTGTGCACAGAAAACAGCATTTTCTATGCAGGAAACAGCATTTTCTGTACAGAAAATAATACTCCTGTGCAGAAAATGCTGTTTCTGTGCAGAAACTGCTACAGTTGGAGATTTAGTTTGTGCAAATTTGACACAAGATTTTTGTGTGGATAATATTTTCTGCACAGGAAACAGCAGTTTATATATATATATATATATATATATATATAAAATATCTTCAAAATATTATTTTCAATGCAGAAAATGTCATTTCTTGTACGGAAAATGCTGTTATCTATGAAAAACAAGCCAGGCAAATTTTATACAGAATAATTCCTGAACAGTAAAGATTCTCATTAGCCCAGGAGTCTCCTTGCCAAGATTTCCTGACACTTGATAAAGACATTTTTTCAACCATTTTTCATTTCTGAATATTCTTTCCATCTCTAATTCCCACACAAGGAGAATCTGGTGAAGTAGACTGAGTCCATGAAAACCTATGCAAGAAAAATCTCCTCATTCTAGTTATTCTCATGTGAACTTGTGGATATCTTCATAGAATCATAGAATTGCAGAGTTGGAAGAGACCACGAGGGCCATCCAGTCCAACCCCCCTGCCACGCAGGAAATCTTGATCAAAGCATCCCCGACAGATGGCAATCCAGCCTCTGTTTAAAGACCTCCAAGGAAGGAGACCCCACCACGCTCCGAGGGAGTATGTTCCACTGCCGAACAGCTCTTACTGTCAAAAAGTTCCTCCTCATGTTGAAGTGGAATCTCTGTTCCTGGAGCTTGCATCCATTGCTCCGTGTTCCAGTCTCTGGAGCAGCAGAAAACAAGCCTGCTCCATCCTCAGTGTGACCTCCCTTCAAATACTTAAACAGGGCTATCTTCATTTCTTTTAATGCTAAAACAGACTAGCACAACTGTCTCTTTGAACAAGGGGAAGAAGTTAGCTTGAAGGAGGCTTGGGCAGGAGAACCAGGCAGAGGGGTAAGGCAGTAGGCCCTTTGCATTTTCTGGAACAGATTAGCCCAGATAAGAAAAATTCAAAGGAGAACACAATAGCACTTTTAAAGAACTTGCTGAACCCAGCGTACCATACGTGGTTCTACCGGAATCACTGAGGGTTACTCACTCTGTTGCCCTGATGCCGCCACCACCACCACCACCAGTTGACAGCCTGGGTCCTGTTGCCACCACTTGACTGTCTGGGTCCCATCACAGTGGCAGCAGTGGTGTCCCGCCACCGCCAGTTGACTGACTGAGTCCAGTTGCAGCAGCGGCAGCAGCAGCCCACTTCTTCCACTGCCAGCAGTCCTGTTGCAGTGGCATCAATGGCACCCCCATCACTACTACTGCCACCAGTTGACTGTCTGGGTTCTGTCGCAGCCCATACCAGTGAGTGGCTGAGGGAGTGAGAGGAGTGAGGGGCCCTTGTGAGGCTGGGGGTGTAGATGCAGATTGAGTATCAGGAATGGAATGTGAGCTGGAGAGAGAATTTGCATACAGGTGGTGATTGGCTGGGTGTGTTTCCTGAGCAGCCAATCAGCACACTGGGAAAGGAAACACATCCAGACCTATTGTACAAACCCAAGCCTTTTTATTTTTAAGAAATTGAAGAGATGTGATATGTAAGGGGGCATGGACTTTTTCTGCCTTGCTTCAGATTGCAAGCTGAGAACTGTACAGTTTGTGGCTCCTGCCCCTTCCTCTCTCCCTGATTTCATAAAAACTGGATGGGGGAAAAAAAGGAGAACCAAGCCTCCAAAGACCTCCAGGGAGCATCACTCTCCACTGAAGTGCCCCACACCCATATGTTTCAAATGTCTGAAACAGCATCTTTTATCAGGAACTTCCAGTTTTGGGGGGAAATGGGCAGGTGCCACCCATGAGAGTGTGTGTGGTGATGGAAAACAGAGCAGAAAAGTCTACAGTTTCCCACTCCTGCTCAGATGGGCCACTTCCAGACCCATTGTTCTCACCCACCTGCTTAAAGGCGGGGCAGCCTTCCAGCTGAGATTGACATAATTGGCTGAAATTACATGGGGAAAGATTTTGACTGAACATTAAATGACACTACATTATGATTATAGCAGTACAACAGTAGAAGCAATTACTGTGCAAATGGGTAGAATATCCCTCTTGTTTGAGGTCTTTTTGCAGATACTAGAGATTTACTTGTTGGAGACACCTTACCTTTAGATTTTGTGCACCAAGCAGAGGGATAGAATAGATAGCCAACTATATACAGTAGTTCTCTTTCACCATTGCATGGCAAAATCTGAAGAAGAAGAAGAAGAACTGCTACTGCTACCAGTAGTAGTAGTGATAGTTGTGGTAGTGGTAGTAGTAATATGACTAGCAGGGCCGGTTTAAGGCACCGGCGGCGTCAGCATCCGCAGGGGGCCCCATCATTGTGGGGGGAGGCTGTAGTAACCCTCCTTCTGCAAAAACATTATTAGTAATAATCTGAATGTCCTGCACTGTGAATAGCTCAGGTTGAGTTATGTTACATTGACCTGAGATAAACATATGCCCCCCCCCAAAAAATAAAGCATTGCAGGGGCACCCAAAATTCTTTAAACCAGTCCTGATGACTAGTCATCATGGAGTTTACTTGTGTCTTGAGAAAACACAGCCAAATCCAGAGCTGTAATGAGGGCTCCCTTCACTTGAAATCAATTATTGAAGGTTGGACTAGTTTTGAAGCTGTAGCAAAGGCAAGAGCTGAAGCCAAAAGTGAAGCAGACACCATACTGCTTTGCTATGCAGGTTATGGTGTTATCCAGAAGGTTGTCAAGCCCAGTAGAAAGCCAATAGATACAACATATTCCTATTCTCTTTGAAACTTCCATGTGAGCTGCAGAATCTCCATCAGGGTGCAATTTACAACACCACTGTTTAGCTAGACAGTAACCCAATGGCAGAACACATGATATGTTATGTGCCGAAGTTCTCAGCTTCAACTCCTGCCATCTCCAGTTTAAAGAGTCAGGTAGAATGTGAGGTGAGAGTCCTCTGCCCAGAACTCTAGTTGTCAATCAGAGTGAATGATATTGGAGTACACAGATAGACCAATCTAGTATGCTCCTTATGAAAGAGGAATACATATAAGACAGAGTGATAAAAATAGAGGAAAAACAAGGTCCTGTCTGCTGGGGTGAAAAGAAGGAAGTTTTCCACACTGTTGACTAGGGAGGGGAAAATCAAAATGGTTCAGAAAACATGCATTTTGGTTGTAATGGGTAAAGGCATCCTAGAAGTTCTTTCTTTAACAAAGAACTGCAAAGCTCATTAGTTGAAAAGAAGGCAAACCACCATGCTCTGGTTACTTCCCTGAGGCTCAGTGCATATCTTGGGCTGTTCATTAAATGGTCCACGTATTTTAGAAATGGATTTTGTTTTGTATTCATGGCCTTATTCCTCTCCATCTCCCCAATATCATCATCATCATCATCATCATCATCATTTGTAAAGTGGCATTCTCCCAAATGCTCAACTTTAAAAAAAAACAGTCACATGTGTTAAGAGATTTAATTTTTTTTTTAACAATCACTATAATCTTCCCACCGTTTGAATCATTTTCCTTTCCTGCTCATTTCCTCCTCTGTTAGGGTGCCCTTAGCTGCAAACAGGCATGACTAACTGAGCACAGCAAATAGTCTGATTTTTAAGCTTGGTGTGGTCCATGGTTTTGATTAGAAACATTTCATTTTATCTGGAAGATGACCTTTTTTCTAATACTGTTTCTAATATAAACCCACAGCATCTGATTGTCCTCTCATATATTTTCATATATTTTAAAGGAACTGCCAGCGCTTTGGGTGTTTGCTGGATGTCCCTATTGAAATAGGCTTGAGCAGATGTCCTCCCTATTCTACTTCATTGTTGTTCAGAGGTTCGATTCTATCCACCCATCTGTGCTCTTGCCTTCTGGTTGAAGTTGGAGCCTTTCTGAAATTAATTTCAGAACAGGTGCATGCATTTCAAGCTGTGTGGTTGTCTCTTTACAAATTGCCCATCTCCACAGGCGCGCATATGCATTGACAAGAACAGGGATGGCACTCCTGTTGTCCCCAGAGGTTTTTGAATTACAACTCTTATAATCCCCAGACTGCTTGCTATGTTGACTGGGATTTACAGAAAGTTTAATCCAAAACTTCTGGAGGTAACCATGTTGCCTACCTCTAGATGAAAACACAGCAAAAAAGGTGGGGTATTGAAGCCATTGTGCTTGTTTTCAGTCAGTGTGTATATTGGTATGTTAGTAAACTGTGTCATTGTTATTTGTCATCAAGTTGACTTCAACTTATGGTTGACCCTATGGATGAGAGACCGCCAAATCACCCTAACGTCAACAGCCCTTCTTAGGTCTTGCAGACTCAGGGATGTGGCTTCCCTAAGTCCATCCATCTGAAATGCAGTTTTCCTCTCTTCCTACTACCTTCTGCCTTACCAACCATTATTATATTTTCTAGTGAGTCATAGAATCATAGAATCATAGAATCATAGAATTGCAGAGTTGGAAGAGACCACGAGGGCCATCCAGTCCAACCCCCCTGCCACGCAGGAAATCTTGATCAAAGCATCCCCGACAGATGGCCATCCAGCCTCTGTTTAAAGACCTCCAAGGAAGGAGACCCCACCACGCTCCGAGGGAGTGTGTTCCACTGCCGAACAGCTCTTACTGTCAAAAAGTTCCTCCTCATGTTGAGGTGGAATCTCTGTTCCTGGAGCTTGCACCCATTGCTCCGTGTTCCAGTTTCTGGAGCAGCAGAAAACAAGCCTGCTCCTTCCTCAGCATGACATCCCTTCAAATACTTAAACAGGGCTATCATATCGCCTCTTAACCGTCTTTTTTCCAGGCTAAACATACCCAGCTCCCTAAGTCTCTCCTCATAAGGCATCGTTTCCAGACCTTTCACCATTTTAGTTGCCCTTCTCTGGACACGCTCCAATTTGTCAATATCCTTTCTGAATTGTGGTGCCCAGAACTGGACACAGTATTCTAAGTGAGGTCCGACCAAGGCAGAATAGAGTGGCACTATTACTTCCCTTGATCTAGACACTATACTTCTATTGATACAGCCCAAAATCGCATTGGCCTTTTTAGCTGCCGCATCACACTGTTGGCTCATGTTCAACTTGTGGTCTACTAGGACTCCTAGATCCCTTTCGCACGTAGTCTCATTCAGCCAGGTCTCTCCCATCCTATATTTATGCATTTCATTTTTCCACCCTAAATGCAGTACTTTACATTTCTCCATATTGAATTTCATTTTGTTAGCTTTGGCCCAGCTCTCCAGTCTATCCAGGTCATTCTGAATTGTGATCCTGTCCTCTAGGCAGGGCCGGTTTAAGGAATTTTGGGGCCCCCTGCAATGCTTTATTTTGGGGGCCCCATATGTTTATCTCAGGTCAATGTAACCTAACCTATTCACACACAATACAGGATGCTCAGATTACAGTAGGACCCCCGTATCCATGGATTCATTATCCATGGGACACAAAACAGCACACCTACCATAGAGTCTTCCTAGAAAACCTTTGTCAGATAAGGAGGCCAGCAGGAGGCCCCCCTTGACCTTGGGGCCCCCTGCCAATGCTGATTTGGCAGACTGGTTAAACCGGCCCTGCCTCTAGGGTATTAGCTACTCCTCCCAATTTGTTGTCATCTGCAAATTTGATAAGTATGCCCCTAATTCCCTCATCTAAGTCATTGATAAAGATGTTGAATAGCACTGGGCCCAGGACAGAACCCTGTGGCACCCCACTGGTCACATCTTTCCAAGTCGAAGAGGAGCCACTGCTGAGCACCCTTTGGGTTCGGCCAGTCAACCAATTACAAATCCATTGAACAGTTAACTTGTCTAGCCCACATTTTACAAGCTTGTTTGCAAGAATGTCATGGGGAACTTTGTCAAAGGCCTTACTGAAATCAAGGTATGTAATATCCACACCATTCCCTTCATCTACCAAGCTGGTAACTTTATCAAAAAAAGAGATCAGATTAGTCTGGCATGACTTGTTTCTCTGAAACCCATGTTGACTTTTTGTGATTATGGCATTGCTTTCTAAATGTTCACAGACTCTCTGTTTAATGATCTGCTCTAGAATCTTCCCTGGTATTGATGTCAGACTAACTGGACGATAATTGTTGGGATCCTCTTTTTTCCTCTTTTTGAAGATGGGAACAACGTTTGCCCTCCTCCAGTCTGCTGGGACTTCTCCTGTTCTCCAGGAGTTCTCAAATATTATTGCCAATGGCTCTGAGATTATATTTGCCAGCTCTTTTAATACTCTTGGATGTAGTTCATCTGGTCCTGGAGATTTAAATTCATTTAGATTAAGAAGGCATTCCTGTACTACCTCTTTACTTATTTTGAGCTGGATTTCCCCTATTGTGTCCTCTGTTCCATTCTCCTCAGGTTGATCCTCCTTTTCCTTTTCTGAAAACACTGAGGCAAAGAAGGTGTTGAGTAATTCTGCCTTTTCTCTGTCCCCTGTTAGCATTTTTCCATCTTCTCCACGTAGCAGCCCTATCATTTCCTTCTTCCTCCTTTTGCTGCGGACATACCCAAAAAAACCCTTTTTATTGTTCTTAACCTCCCTAGCAAGCCTGAGCTCATTCTGCGCTTTAGCTTTTCTGACTTTACTCCTACATGTGTTCGCTATCTGTTTGAATTCTTCTTTGGTGATTTCCCCCCTTTTCCATTTCCTATACATGTTCCGTTTAAAACTTAGCTCCGTTGAAAGTTCTTTAGTCATCCATCCTGGTTTCTTGAGACACCTCCCATTTTTCTTCCTCAATGGTACTGTTTGAAATTGTGCCTTCAGTATCTCCCTTTTGAGAAAGTCCCATCCATCTTGAGGTCTCTTCTCTTTTAGTATTCCTGACCATGGGATCATCCCCAGTATTTCCCTGAGTTTATTGAAATCAGCTCTCCTAAAGTCAAGAATGCGTGTCTGACTATGCCTGGCTTCTCCTTTCCATTGTATAACAAACTCCAGGAGAACGTGATCACTCTCACCTAAGGATCCCACCACTTGCACCCCATTAACCAGGTCATCTCTGTTGGTTAGGATCAGATCTAAAATAGCTGACCCCCTTGTTGCCTCTTCCACCTTTTGGACCATGAAATTGTCTTCCAGGCATGTAAGGAATTTGCTAGATCTTGTAGTTTTGGCTGAGTTAGATTGCCAGCAAATATCAGGATAGTTGAAGTCACCCATCACTACTACATCTCTCCTTTCTGCATGTATGTTCATCTGTTCTAGAAAGGCAACATCCCATTCCTCCGTCATGTCTTCTCATGGTCTTCTTTACCATCCAGCTTTCACAACCATACATAGAAATCAGAAATACTATGGCTACATTGTAACCTGCACCACCCCGACCCCAAAAACAGTTTGAATGGAAAACTGCATATACATATCCAATCTGAGCAAAGTGGGCCACAAGCTGAACATGAGTCAACAAGTGTGATGTGGTAGCTGAAAAAGCCAATGCAGCTCTAGGCTGCATTAATAGAAGTATAGTGTCTAGATCAAGGGAAGTAATAGTGCCACTCTGTTCTGCCTATTTGGTCAGACCTCACCTGAAATACTGTGTCCAGTTTGGGCACCACAATTCAAGAAGGATACTGACAAGCTGGGATGTGTCCAGGATGGTGGGAGGTCTGGAAGTCGTGCTCTATGAGCAGCAGCTTCGGGAGCTGGCCATCTTTAGTCTGGACAAGAGAAAGTTGAGAGATGAGAATATAGCCATGTATAATATTTGAAGGGATGTCTTACTGAGGACGGTGCAAGCTTGGTTTTTGCTGCTCCAGAGCCAGGGACACAGAGCAATGGCATCAAACTACAGGAAATGGATTTAAACTACAATGGATTCAAACTGTCTGGCTTTTCTTCACAAACGAAGATTCAGGAAGGACTCTTCCCACACTTACTGCAAGCACGCTGATGACCAAAACGGCCAATCCAAGTTAAACAAGTCCGTTTGCAGAAAGCACAGCAGAGAGTCTCCTTGGGTGATGTTTCCGGCTTGTGATTCTTTCTGCATTGTCATTTCTCTTCAAGACTTGTTCGGCGTGAGTTCTCAAATAAGGCTGCAGCATTGTGGATAGTGTGTCTCCATGCCTCCTGATGTGAGGCCAGGGCAGACCACTGTTGGTGATCAATTTGGCCGAGCCTGAGATGTTGTTTCAGGGAGTCCTTGTATCGCTTTTTTGGAGTGCCCCTCTTACGCTGACCCATGGTGAGTTCACTGTAGAGTACTATCTTTGGGAGGTGATGGTCCTCCATCCTAGAAATGTGCCCTGATTCCACCTAAACATTAGGAAGAACTTTCTGACAGTAAGAGCTGTTTGACAGTGGAATGTGCTGCCTCAGAGTGTGGTGGAGTCTCCTTCTTTGGAGGTTTTTACAGAGGCTGGATGGCCATCTGTCAGGAGTGCTTTGACTGTGTATTCTTGCAGGGAAGGGGGTTGGACTAGATGGCCATTGTGGTTTCTTCCAACTCTGTGATTCTATGATTCAATAATTATAAAATGATAGAACACATAACACTTTTAAAAAAGACTCCCTGTAACCAATTAATCATTATATTCCTTTTTGAACAAAAAGGTATTCATCTGCTGACTGAAGGAAAGCAGAGAGAGGGCTAGCCTAACCACACGGTGGCCAACCAGTTACCTATAGGAAGGCCCCCAGTAGAACAGGAGTGGTACAGCTCCCTCCACCTCCGATTCCCCAATGACTGAGATACAGAAGTGTAGCCTTTGTTACAGGAAATTATGTGGAGCCATCCTGACTAGGAGCCATCGCTTAATCCAGTTCCCTTTTCAAGCCCTTCAAATTGGCAGCCATAACTACATCTTGTGATTGTGAGTTCAGAAGTTCAGTGTTAACTGAACAGTGTTAAGAAGCACTTGCTACTTTCTTTTTTCTGTCCTGAATCTACCACCATTCAGCTTCAGTGGATGACCCTTGCTTCTAGTATGAGAGAGGAAGAAAAGTCTGTCCCTATCTCTATCTATCTATCTATCTATCTATCTATCTATCTATCTATCTCCACACCATATATAATTTTATACATGAAGGGTGGGCAACTGGGTGATGCTAGGGGACCACATTATCCTCCCAGGTAACCTTGGAGAGTCACAATCCCCCCACTAAAAATGTTAAGAATGAAATTGCCCTTAAATGGCCTCTAGGCAGTGCATAAGCATGCATGGGGAGGGGGGCATTTTCACCATGTTCTCAGCCTCCCAGGCCATTTTAAGCCTCCACGCATCAGAGAAAGTAGACCAAGTCTATGATGCTACAATTTCTTTCTCTCAGTTAGCAGCTTACCACACTCTGAAGAAAAGCAGCAAAGTGGCAGGAGCGTCCGATCTTCCATGCTGCCTTACTGCATGATGTCGGCATTCTTTCTTTTGTTCCAGTCCTCTGGGGGACCAAGGTAAAAGTGTGTCATTTTGCTAACAGTTTTTTTCTGGTTAGCAAAAAGAGGCAGTTTTACCTTGGTCCCCCACGGGACTGGAATGAAAGAACACCGATATCATGTGGTAAGGCAGCAGGGAAGATGGAACGTTCCTGCTGCTTTGCTGCTTTTCTTCAGAGTGCAGTAAGCATCAAATGTGCTACAAGATCCCCTTTGCATACTAATATTCCAGACTAACATCACTATGGCTTTGAAAAGCCTAGGAGAGGCATTTATAAAAACAAGAAGTGACTGGAAGTCTCTTCTGCTTTACTTCCAGTTTTTGAAAAAGACCTCTCCTGGGTCTAAAATGGCCTGGAGACCTCCCAAGTTGTTTTGAAAATGCCTCCAATCCCCCTAGAGGGTGTTCTTGACAAAAATTGACTACTAGGGGCCCTGGGGACCACAAAAATGGCCACAGGGGGCTGCATGGGCCACCCATTGCTCACTCCTGGTATACCCCATTGTCGTATCTTACTGACTGATTTATGTTCTGCTTTTCTCTCAGAGTTGAGACAGAAGGTGGTTTCCAACACAATTTAAAAGGTGCTGATAAAACCTACAAATTGTACATTGTAAAATATGAACAGTTAACTATATAACTCAAACCCAAATGTAAACAATTGAAAATACCACACTAATAATAATATGTTTATTTTTGTATGTTAATACAATATACACAAAAATAATTGTATAATAAAATAGGATAAATTAAAACATAATAAAATATATGAAAAAGTCTAGCATGCCCATTTTAAAACCTCAGAGAGTCACAGATGCTGAAGGCCTGCCTGAATAAAAAGAAAGGAAGGAGAAAAAAGTCTTTGCTTCACTCACTGTCTGAAAAATCTGCCTTGCACAGCTTATGTGGTGATCATAGATTTCAGATAAGGGCTTACAGATCCACTTTACCCCCCTCTCAGTCCAGGGTAAATGATTCCTCCACTCCCTTGACTGAGTATGCAGTGTGATCTTAATAGAAAAAGAGACAGCTGCCATCTGTCTAGTGACCTGGAATAAATTGCAGTTTCCTACAACTGCAGTTTGCTTTTGTTTCATTTCCCTTTGGAGCTACGTGCTAACATGACAGTACAGAGAGTTATAACCACAGAGCTGGAAAAATGCAGAGGAATGAATTCTGTAGGGGGAGAGGGAATTGGAATATAGCATTTGCCTTATTGAATCAGAGCAATGGTCCATCTCGCCTCATAATTCAGTCTTTCATCCAGTTGACACAGGCCTTTTTTTATTATTATTTTCTTAATATCTTAAGTTGTATTGAAAACTCTGTACTTTCTCAGTTTGTCTGAAATAGTCCTTCAGTTCATGGCTCAGATCCAGAGCTTGGAAAAGTTACTTTTTGGCTTGCAACTTCCAGAGTATCCTAATTACTGGGAGCTTTAGTCCCCCCAAAGTGACTATTTCAAATTTTGCTCAAACCACTTTCCAGGAAAAGAGCCTTTTTGATCCAAACAAAGTCTATATTTCACTTTTTGTTCCAACCAGAGTAGACATTGTGTTGAAATCACACAACTGTCCAGATGTTGTCCAACTGCAAGCCCCAGCAGTTGTAGCCAGTATTACTCAAATTACAGGGGGTTTGTGGATATTAATATGGGGGATTTTAATTAGCTCAATATGGCAGCAAGAGGCCAGGTAGTGACAGGGTGTTTTGACCTGTGTATACTGGTACTAACTGATGACACTTACAGCCAGGAAATAAAATTAAAATTGTTTTTATTGAAAAAATAATCTTAGAAGCGTTCACACAAACACTTAGGCTTCAAGCATTCACACAAGGCTATCAAAAAAAGTAGGAAGCTTTGGGATAGAGGAACAGAGTTCAGGATGATAGGCTATACTGCACCTACCTGACGAGCAGAGATTCGTGTAGCAGAAGGTACTCAGAATGCAGTTCTGAGGTTCATGCTACAAACTGGCAGAGTAATGAGGTGGGAGAAACTGCGAACAGTTTGGTGATGTTTTAGGGTGATATTTATACTCAATATAACCCTTGAAGGGATTATATGAGTGGAATACAATGCTTACTTGAGTTTCCCATGGTCAAACAATAGATTCTCTGGATGTGTTAATGATTGTTAACAGCTGAACCATTAGAACAGATAGGCCTCAGGCAACCTTCTATCGTTTGAGGAAAAGTGTGAGGGAAAACCAGCTTTGCAAGGCAAAGAGTGTCCAGCTACCTTGACTGAATTAGTGAATGACTCACTTCCATGTACATCCAGGAGAATTAGCCATTTCCATCCTAACACACCAGTCCAAGGGGGTCCACGTAATTACTACCTGGGCGTGTCTTTTAGGAATTTGGGATGGCTTTTTCCTTAGGTTTTCTGGGCACACCTTGAGTCCTTGCATGTGGAGTGCCAATAATAAGCCAATTTATGCAACATGGCCAACTGATGAATTATTGGAAGAGTAGGTATCAGGGCAGGTAACACAAGTATAGTCAATGGTGAAGAATGCTGAAAGCTGCAACCCAGCTACATCTGGATGGCCACACGACTCCCAACCCTGTGCTAAACAAACCATGAACAGAAGGATGAAAGAAACCATGAACTTTCTAGGGTGCTGACTCCTGCCACGTTCAGACATCATCATAAAACCAGAGTTGGGATTCTAGCAGTTTTTCAGATGTTGTTGGACTACAAGCAGATCTAAGCAGCAGAGCCAGTGGTGAAGAATACTAGAAATTACAATTCCATAACACCTTCAGGGTCCAATGATTCCCACACCTGGAGTAGACCCATTGAATCAATTGCTCAGCAGCAAACCAATGCTTGTATGAATCCCATTGATTCTCAGCAACTGCATTCGAGTCAAAATGTCCATCTCAAATAGTCACCCATTTTCAGCAACAGCAAGCCAGATGCCTCTGAGAAGACACATGCAGGACATGATGGCTACAGCCTTCCCTTGCTACTTACCTGCAGACCACATGCAGCCCATGGACTCTATTTTTTTATGAACCCTAGCACCAACAAATAAAATGGTTTAGTGTTCAGGCAGTTTTTGCCCTCAAAGCACACATGGAGCCCCTCCCAAATGTGTGAAAGCACTCAAAAATACCTCACCCCTCCCAGAACCCTCTACTTTCCTAAATAATTCAGTTTTTCTCTGCATTCATTCTCAAAATGGTGACAGGAAGTGATATTGTGTCATTTTGAGAGACTGCAGAGGGAAATGGAGTTGTTTGGCCTTGCTGTGGGAGAATGCAGCCCAGGGTCGAGGAGAGGGCTGAAGAAAAATCTGTCCCTGGCCTTTATGCTATTCCCTCCCCCCACCTAGGGTGACCACTGAGACATCATCAAAGAAAAGAAAGCAAAAACAAAGCAAAACGTATGAGCTCTGTATGATTATGGAGACCAAATCTCTTTTCTTTGTGTCACTATAGGAAGCAACACTGCTTTTGAGTGAGATTTCTAGAGTGGTTTTGATAGTGTGAGTGGTAGTTAGGGTTGCCAGAGTGAACACTGAAAAGGGCCTTGTGGGGGGCTTCTACCTATCCCATCTCTGCCACCAGTGTGAGGACCTCCTCCTGTTCTACTGCTACAGCATCAAATGTGGGGACCTTCTAGAAGCCCCCATGGTCTGGGCAAGATTTTGTTCAGCTAATCTTCCCCATGAACAACACACACACACACCCTTGATTAACGGCTGCCACCACAGACACCATGTGTCTGAACTGAAGCTTTCCCTTACAACTTGTCTTGATGGTGGTTTTGGCCCCAGAAGCACCCATAAGCTTCACATGCCAGATGGTGGCTGTGAGTGATTTACTCGTGTTAGTACTTTGACACCGCCAACCTTTTCTTTAAGTTGTCTAAGGTGCGCTAGAGAGATAGATTGACTTTTCAAGTTAAAAGGACAGAAAAAGCACACACCCCATTTTATCGCCTTAGCAATTACTTGGTAAGGCAAAAATTCAACATGGTGGCAATGGATGCTTGCCCTGTTAGCAAGCCACACACCCCATGCTCACTCGGCCAATCAGCTTTGTGCATCCTCTTATATGGGGAAGCAATTCAAAGTGAATCACTTTGCACACTCCCTCATTTAAAAATAATATGGGAAAAGCCGCAAAGGCTTTTCCAGCATTGTTTTTGCCATTTTGGGCCCCCTCCTTCCGAATACTGTGGATTGATGTAGGATCCCATTTAGATAGGTGATATCCCCAGAAAGTTCCATGAGGTTTATTTTCACTGTTTAGACAACCCCCAACTCTAACTCACACCTTTCGCTTATATTCCTACCACCAACACTTAACACTCCCTCTCATGCTCAAATCCTAACTTTGACCCTGATAGGGGGCTTATCTACATGTGTGGCAAAAAACTCTGAGTGGAGTCTTGTCCCTCATGTCCCCACATTCTCCCAAAGCCCTGCACAGTATTTATTCTCCACAGGGACATCAGGTATTTGCCTTCACTACCTGACTGTCCCTGCAGAGTTACAGCTGCTGCCACTGTGGCAACCATTTTAAAGTGCAGGAGGCAAGGTTCCCAGCCAAAGGGAGAGGTTTTCACTCTGCCCCTGGCTGGCAGCGCTGCTTCCACCTTCTCTCCCACTTGAAGGAAGAGGTGTTTGAAGCCAGCAATGGAGGTGCTTGAAGCAAGTATGGGCAAATGGAGAGCTCACAGAAGCAGAGATGCTGAGCCAAGGGAGGGAAGAAAACCTCTCCCTTGCGTGAACTGACCGCCTGAGCTTTAAAATGGTTGTGGTGGTAATGGCGGTGGGCGAAAATGTGGAGAAAACTCCAAATCCAACATACTTTGCATCAAAGTAAAATACCTCAAAATGCCCCAAATCTGGGCAATGTGTTGTGTGGCCTGCTTGCCTCAGATTCAGGGGAATTTGCAAGGTGGTGGGGTTGGGGTTTTTAATAGTATAGACAAGCCCTAACTCTCCTAACATCTCTTTTTCCCCCTTTTTTTTCACTTTAATTTTTTATTGATTTTAAAAACAACTTAGATGTTACATTCTCTTCATCTCGTGATATATATTTACATGATCTGTTCCTGAGATTTCCTTTAGTGTTCCCTTAGATTAAGTTTCTGCTTCACAACAAAATAACATAACAAAAGCCCTAACTCTCCTAACATCTATTCATACCTCTAACAGGCTCCTAATCTTCACTCTGACTGACATCCACCCAGGCTTTTTAACAGCTCTTCACTCAACCAATCATAGACTCATAGAGTGGGAAGAGACCACAAGGCCATGCAGGAATACACAATCGAAGCATTCTCAACAGATGACCATCCAGCCTCTGCTTAAAAACCTCCAAAGAAGACTCCACCACACTCTGAGGCAGTGAATCATCAGTAACTTCCAACATTTCATACTCTCACCTCCTCCCATGGATTCTTACCTTATTAAATCTGTTATACCTTACCATGCTTTACCATAATTTATCTAATAAATGCAACAACAACAACCCCCCAGCAGTCTGTAATAGCACAAGCTCTTGTGCCTTTAGTGGTTGTGTAGCAGAGGGAATTTCACTAGGGTGTTGCTTGTTATGTGGCTGGGTGACAAACAAGTGTTGAAATCCACTCTTCTACATAAACATTAAAGGTACTGGAGCCCTCTCCAGTTTCAACCTGGCAACCTTAGTTCCATAGTGAGCACTTAAGGTGGCATCTTGGGGAATGGGAATGCAAAATATGAATAAGGAATGCACATAGATACAAAAGAGTTTCAGAGGCCATAGGTCATCCACTGCTGTTGTAGGCCAAACTGGATGCTATACCAAGTTATATATAATTTTATTTCCCATCCATGCTTTTTAAAAAGAAAAGAAATGAAATGAACTTAAAAAGGAACTGAGGGAGTCTGGAATCAAATCAACAGTGATTCAGTGTTTTAGGTTTATTCACACCTCTATTAAGTAAACATGTTTGTTCTGCTCTGGGGCAGATTTTAACTAATCTCCTCTATGATTTTGACCTCTCAAGCCAAGTTACTAAGAAAACAGAACTGATAACATTACACAGCTGAAAGACAAGCCTTCCAAAACAGACAATTTTTCCTGGTACCCCAATAGGGTTGCTAGTTCAGGATCATCCCAGGCCCTGCAATTTCTTAGGCAAAACCTGAAACCTAGGGAAGGACACTGATGAGGTCATTAAATGCTATATTAATTATCAGCCACAATTGCTCATAGCTTGTCATTCAAACAGACAAACACGGAGAGAATATGTTTTCCTCTTGGGAAATTAAGACACAAATCCTAGCTAAAGGGGTTGTTCTAAGGTCAAGGTGAAATGAGGTGTTCGTTTCTTCTCAGCTAGTTAGGGAAATGGGATAAGGAATGCTTAATCTAGCCTACTTTCTTCTAGCCATAAGGTGGAAATTGTAGCCATAAGGATGAAAATTGTCCCAAACTGAAATCAGCAGTGATAAGAAAAGAGATTCCACCTAAACATTAGGAAGACCTTCTTGACAGTAAGAGCTCTTGGGCAGTGGAATGCACTGCCTCGTAGTGTGGTGGAGTCTCCTTCTTTGGAGGTTTTTAAGCAAAAGCTGGATGGCCATCTGTCGGGAATGCTTTGATTGTGTGTTCCTGCAAGGCAGGGGGTTGAACTAGATAGCCCTTGTGGTTTCTTCCAATTCTATGATTCTATTGTCACCTCTGGTTTTTCGTCCAGTTTTATTTTCATATGGCATTGTGGCATACATGGGTGGTAGATGAGGGGGGAAGCAAAAACTAGCTCACCATGACTTTAATGTCAGCAATTAAAGAGGAGTAAACCTGAACCAAGTAGCAGAAAGATCACAACTCTGCAAAGGAACCCATAGACATCATATATTTGTATAATGTTTCTGAAGAGTGATAAAACATTTCAATAGGCAAATCATTAGCCCAGTAGGAGTTACTCAAGGTTATGTGGTGAGTTTCCAATAAAACACAACTCTATAAATGGGGTTGTGTTTTCAATTAAATTTCCGTTGCTGGAGTATTGGCTGCCAATTGTTCATGTGGACACCATGAATTTCTTCCCTTTCTGGACAGAAATTGATTCCTATGGCTATCAGTTTCAGCTGGCCAAATTCCATTTGCTGGAAATGTAGAGGCTGGCTCCTTTTCATGTGGAATATTCTCACTGTATCCTTCACCTTGTCACTTCATTTCAGATAACTATCCTTGGGCATGCAGTGGTTTCTAATTCAGACACTCTCTTTCCTCAGTTGTTGAATTGGTTTGGTTTCAATCCAGTCTTTGACATTTCTGAATCCAGTATCATCACTCACTATGTATGCCCACAGACATGTGGTGAGATACAGAGAGAAGGGAAAGGAGGACTAAAACCTCAACAAACTGCACAGTAAAAGGATTTGTGGTTTTTCCTGAAGTTTTCTGCACATTTTTGGTCATCCAAATTCACATCACTGTGCAATTGCCATTTATGAGCCCATGTGCCCGCTGAATTCGAATGGATGTGAATGGATGCAGATATATGCAGAAACATGAAGACAAATCAACTTTGCTGCAAATGAGTGAAAATGTACACCCACTCACAGTAAACCATTGTGTCTCGGCAAGCCCTTAGATCAATCCCCTTCTTTCCATAACCAATCCTTACCAATCATCAAAAATCATCATAATCATCATAATCATCATAACCAATCATAACCAAACAAATCATCATAACCAATCCTTACCAATCATCAAAACATTTCATTTTCTCTTTTTCGCAAAATGTCAATAAGGGGTTCCCACGCTTTTTTTAAAAAGTCACTAATGAGTCTCTGATCAAACAAGTCAATTTATCCATTTCCACTAAGTGTCAATTTCAACAACCACTCTTCTATAGTGGGTAATTCTGAATTCTTCCATCTTTGTGCATACAATAGTCTCGCTGCTGTGGCCATGGACTGTACTAGCTAGTAGTACTGGCTTTGGCAGAGGGCCCAGCCCTTTCAGATACAGAGGACAACTTACCTATACCTAACTTCACAGAACACAAACAACAAAAGGAGGACTTGAGGTGGTCTTAGCATATTTATAGGAAGCAGCAGTTAGTTAAGCAACAGCTACATTAGCTGCTACCCTATAAATATACAGCAATGCCCTCCAGGGATTGTCAGAGATTATCTGACCTACCTCAGTAACCATTGTGTTCCTGCTTGTTGTGTTTGACCTGGACTGTGTTTGTTTACTCTGGACTCTGTTTGCCTGACCTGGATTCTGCTGGACTACCCTGAATGCTGTTTGCCAGATCTGGGGGCTTGTATATTAGGATTTGCTTGTGGACTTGTGTTTTGCTTGCTAGTAAAGTAAGTGTCTGACTTCACACTGCCTTGATTCCTTTTCCTGTAATTATCTTGACTGTGCTGTGCCTCTCCTATCAGCTGTGTAGTAATCAGCCTTTGGCTCATTGCCCACACATTGTTTGGACAGCATCTCATCCTCCAGAGATTGATGCAACTCACCTCCATCATCACTAATGCCCATCCCCTGTCTCACTCTGAGAACAACACTAAGGGCAGCAGTGATAAGGTGGGTTATGAGGGACAGTGGCTTTGGGATTTGGCAGCAGTTCTTCAGGTGGTGAGAGAGTTAAAACCTCTATTATCCAGTATAATAAACAGTAGTGCATATACTGACCCAGTATAAAGTATGTGTCTCTTCTGTTGCAGTGAATTCTACTGTTGAAACACTTTCACCAATAGCATACCCAGATCTCTGTACACTAGCCCAATACAGAGGACTAATCATTTTTGCTTGAGCTTTATGATACCTATCCTTAGTCCATTTTGAATAAATCCTCCTCCCCTCCATTTTCTTCCCTAGGTCTGGGATTCAGTATTGCTGGAGGTGTGGGGAATCAGCACATCCCTGGAGACAACAGTATCTACGTTACGAAAATTATTGATGGAGGAGCAGCACAGAAGGATGGGAGGTTGCAAGTTGGAGACAGGCTTCTTATGGTGAGAGGTTGATGTCAATCCTATATGTACCTATGGAAGGTGTGAGAGAAATAGAATATACAGGTCAACCCATGTAGTTCTCTCAAGGCATTTCTGGGTCCTCCAATGTGATTCTAAGGTCAACCTCTGTCATTCGTCTCATTGAAAATAATAGGGTTCCCTGTTATCCACAGTTTCAGGTATCCACAGGGATGGTGGTCTTGGAACATATCTCCAATGAATTTGGGGGTCGACCTGCATATTCAGAATAAGCTGCACAGCATCCACATTGTTGTTGTTATGGGCCATCAGGTTGTCTTCAGCTTTTGGCAACAATGAACTACTCTTTGTTGTTCTTCCCATCTTCCCTTGCTTATTTTCCTTCTTCCTGGTTTATGGACATCATGTGGACAAAAGCCATGAGATGCCTGGTGCTAGCCATATTGTAATGGCTCCTACCGGGTTGTGTGTTTGTGTGAAAATACACTGTAATAAAGCCTATTTGGCTATAGCCATTGATTTTAATTGGAGGTATCACTCCTGCTATGATCCATAGCACCTGTCTTATATCCTCCATAGCCTCATCCTCATAAGAATCAAAGTAACAAAAGAGAAGAAGAGTCCTGGAATAGAGGCCTTTCATTTTTCAAAGACCTGAGAGCAGGCATGGGAATGTTCTAGCGATCCAGGGAGAACTCAGAATGTTTGTACAAAATGCCTAATTCTTTAAGATTTCATTACAGGGCCCCAAAACCTAAATACATGTTATCATTAGAGGAGTGGTGGTGAGGGAGAAATAAGTGTGTTAATAGTTAAGTCAAATTTTAAGTTGATAGTTTGTTTAAAACGAAACCGGAGATTAAGATGGCATGTGTAACTGTGGTCGACACCATTGCCCCCAGTGGTACAATTTGTTATTTGCTCCTTTAAACTGGCTTTTTTTTTGGGGGGGGGGGTGTACTTGAAGTTGCCCTTCCCAACCTGGCAGTATCCAGATGACTCCAGAATTCAATTATTGACTGCAGAGGATGGGATTTGTCAGCTAACATGCTGCAAGGTTGAGGAAGGCCCTACTAAAACGAGATGTCTCACAACCTGTCCAATACTGATCTGCATTTCTCCTCCTGCATCCTCATCCATTGAACACTATAGATCATTTATCTAAATTAGAGAATATTAATAAGAAATTAAGAGATAAACTCAAGTTACTAGTCCTATCTAGAGCAGAGACACTAAAATGAATATTCCAGTTGAAACTACCTTGGTTTTAACCTGGAGACCATTCATACTACAGAATTATCATATTGTTATTCCACTTGATCCACCATGATTCTCTCCTATGATTGGCAGTTTAAGCAGTGATGTTTAAAATTCTCAGCCAGAGAGCTCTAGTACTTCACCAAATTACATACCTTAGGATTCCATAGGATGCAGCCATGGCAGTTAAGGTGGAATCATTGTGTAGTGTGAATGGGCCTTTCTTCTTCTGTGCTATCCAGTAAGCCCTGGATGTGTCTGCCAATGTTGATCTCTTCCTTCCTGCCCTCCCTCCCTTTTCTCCTAGTGAGATCTTAAGAGCCTGCTCCTTCTTCTCATTTATATTCTTTCAATACCTATATATTTTTCACAAGCTCTATGGCTGGTCTAAGGGCATAGGCCTAAATGCACCAGATCCCATGTGATCTTGGAAGTTAAGCAGGGTCAGCCTGGCTAGTACTTAAATGGGAGACCACTAATGAACACCAGGTTCTGTAGGCTATATTTCAGAAGAAGTAACAGACAAAACCACTTCTGAGTATTCCTTGCCTAGGAAAAGCCTAGGAAATTTCATGGGTTCTCCATAAGTCAACTGGCAACTTGAAGGCACACACACACACAGGTCTGGTCTGGTCCTTCTCTGATCTACAAAGGAGCTAGAAGTTAACTATACAGTCAAATCAATTATTCATTCATTTGCTTCAAGCTATGGATGGGGGGCAATGTTTAGTCTCCAGGACCATTAGAAGACTCATTCTCCAGTGCAAATGGGTACAATTTCCACAGATTCATGGATAATGGCTGCACTGTGGATCCAGAATCCTCAGGGATGCAGAAGCCACACCCCTGGACAGAGGCAGTGTGACCCTGGAGTTAGATGAGAATTGTGAATATGGATTTTGTAAGGAGGAGCATTCAGTCTTGTAAAAATGCACACATGTGTCTCTACAATCTAGTTATATAGTCCAGACATGCCTGTGGAAACTAGGTTAGAGTAAGTAAACTTATAAGAATATACACTGGAGTGGTCTTTGCATTTGTGTATCAGTAACTAGTCATATAGAAATGCTGATGCAGTTCTCCTAACCCAGTCATGGAAAATAATTTCAGAGGATTCAAAAAGCCTGCCTCAAAAGAAATGTGAGCCTTTGAATTCTTTTCCAGATTAAAAGCTGAGCTGGGGAAGAATGGCCAGTTTTGTGAAATGTCTCTTATAGGAAGTAATAGAACCATATCAATCCATTACAGAAGTGAGTATTAAGACTTTGCAGCATCAGGGGGAAAAAACCTAGGCAGTGAGGAGAGTTGACTCCCTGACTGAGGACATACATGTGCACACAAGTTTTGCTTCATGGAATCTAGCTCTGCTCCAGTTTAACATAATGGAGCAAGGTAGTTCCATGACATTCAGTTAAGGTGGGGTGCAGTCAACAAGTCCCTAAGAATCAGGTGGGTAGAATGCAAGAGCTGTTGAGTAATTAATCCAGTCAAGGTCAGTCGCAGGGTATCCAGCAGAAGCAGAAGGGTGGTAATCAGCTGGTACAGAAATTGTACAGCAAGGCAGTAGTCCAGATAAACAAAGCCAGCAAGAAGTAAAATAGAGTCGTAACTCATAGCCAGACTAAAGTCAGGAAAACACAAACACTGAACAGCCACCAAGAGAGAATGCCGGTCACTAAGAGAGAATGGTTATGAACAACACAGCTGCCAAGGATCTGCTGGGAGATTTATAGGCACCTCTCTCAAGACACCAGGTGCCTAATTAGGTCATCATCTCCTATTTAACAGCTGCTGGGAATCAGATTAATTTCTCCTTGTCTCTTCATTGCTCTGCGAAGGATGGTAACATATATTCAGCATCTGTGCAGCACCTCCTGATAGGGAATAGGGCTCCCTCTACCTCAGTCCCCAGCTCCTCAGACTTGGGGAGACCACCATCATCAGGAGCTGTAGATTCCTGGCAACCTGACTCCAGAGAGTGAGTTATGACAAGGGATGGGCAACATTGTGGGAGCCAGGGGCCAATTATCCCTTGACCTCCTCTTGTGAGCTACAAACTCCCCAGAGCAAGGACAAATACTTTCCTGGCAATAGGAATAACCTTCCTGGCAACAGGTTGTCATTTCCTGTCACCATTTTCAAAGAGACAACAGAGGAAAACAAAGGTATTTTGGGGATAGGAGGGGATCTGAGGTGTGTGTGGGGGTATTTTGTGTGTTTTCATTCATTTAGAAGTCTTTCTGCACAGTTTGGTGACAAAATTGCTGAAAAATTCTTCTGACTTTAAAAAAAATGGCTTAGGAGGGCCTGGGGCAGACAAGCAATACACTCTTAATTGATACTTCCAAGGGAGACTCAACTACATAGGAGTCCGGTGACCTAATTTTGCCAGGTCATTTCAAGGGGGGATAAGCCTTCCCTAGCCAGCCAGCCCCTTCCAAGGTCCCTGACTCTTCATCAACTTGGAATGAGTTCAGAAAAGGACATCAAGGATAATAAGAGTTATGGAAAACAAAACATAAGAGGTTGAAAGAGCTGGGCATGTTCAGCTTGGTGAAGAGAAGACTGAGGGGTGACATTATTGCACTATTTAAGGGTTGCCTCAAAGAGAAGAGTGCAGGCTTATTCTCTGCTACCTCAGGGGTAGGACTAGGTCTAATAGTTTTAAGTTGTGCTCTATGGTGAACTCACCACGGGTCGGCGTAAGAGGGGCACTCCAAAAGAGCAATACAAGGACTCCCTGAAACAACATCTCAGGCTCAGCCAAATTGATCACCAACAATGGTTCGCCCTGGCCTCACATCGGAAGGCATGGAGACACACTATCCACAATGCTGCAGCCTTATTTGAGAACTCACGTCGAACAAGTCTTGAAGAGAAACGACAATGCAGAAAGAATCACAACCTGGAAACATCATCCAAGGAGACTTTCTGCTGTGCTTTCTGCAAGCGGACTTGTTTATCTCGGATTGGCCTTTTGAGTCATCAGCGTGCAGAAAGTGTGGGATGAGTCCTTCCTGAATCTTCATTTGCGAAGAAAAGCCAGAGAGGGGTGGGGGGAAGGTAGATTTCAATTGAACATTAGAAAGTTCTTCTTGACAGTGAGAGCTGTTTGGCAATGGAACCAATTGCCTAGATCCAGCTCAAAAGAAGACCAAATTGTCTACAGCTTCTTCTCCTACATCCATTCTGCTAGTTTGCTGCTAGACCCTCAGAACACAACTCTGAGACCCTGTTGCTGAAGGAATCTCTGCTCTACAGGGCAGGTGTTGTATTACCCATCACCCCCTCACTCTATTCCTCTATCTAAATCCTTCCTACTTTATTCATTAGCCTTCTGTAAGTGCTTGAAGCCTGAGTGTTTGCGTGAGTGCTGTGATATTATTCTCAATAAAGGTCATTTAATTGTACCTTTTGGCTTGGAATCTTCTCCTGATACACAGGTCTAAAGGGATTCTGCTTGTTACCCCTCTCGCATTGCCAAGTCAAATGCATTAATTCCCCATGAGAAACTAAGAAACTTAGTGACCCATTAAACCAAATACCACAAAGGCCTCCTGCACCCTGTATTTAAATGAGACAAAGAAATATAACTGAATCTATTGTTTCTAATTTTCTGACATTTACTCAGCACCAGATGCAACCCATTCAGTTTTGTCATCTTAAGGATAATACATAGACAATTAAGGGAAACAATAGGCCCTCTTTCTTTAAAAAGTAATAACAAAAATTGGTGGCCGTCAGCAAAAGAAGAGAGAGCTGCTTCCATTTCAGAGATCTCCAAGTTGTAAGCATTTTAAAAGGCTACATGAATAAGTAGCAATAGGCCAATTACAACTCTCCAAGTCACAGCTGTTCCCTGGAGAATGCTTACTCAAGTTGCACTTCAAAAGATACCCGAAGAAGATGATGAGTATGAAATGATTTTCAAGAGCTTTCCACAAAAGGATGAAACTTTGCAGCAGCACCCAAACCAGCACTTGTCTCCCTCTTAGTTCCAATCCAATCCCAGTGAGCCATGTGCAGCAGATGTAAAAGACGATTTTCCACTTGAACAAGACATCTAAATAAAATTTGTACGTTTCCCCAGAACTCTTTGCTTTCCTTCCACTTTTTCTCTTGACATTCCTGCTAGCTTGATTTTCCTGAATGCAAACAAATGTTGCTCAGAAGAGCCTAAGATGCCAGAGAGCTTCTCATCTGCAAAGATGAAGTTGCCGTGTCTTCAGATGGACTGAAAATGGCCAAGTGGGGATATGGATCATTTTTTTTAAATGTGGGATTTTTATTTCCTTTATACCCCTCCTTTCCCCAATGCATCTGAGAGCAGCAACCATGCTCTCAGATGCACGCTCTTATTCAAGAACCTTAAGCGAGATGGCTTAACATTTTAACAGTGAATTTCCTCAAGAAGATTCAAACCATTCTGTGTCAGGTTGGATATACCTGGCCTTGGATTAGAACTCCCACCATCCCTTACCATTGGCCATCCGGGATGGGATAGATCTAAGATTGCCAAGTCATCAGAATGCTGTTTTCTGGAACATGTCCAGAGAAGGGTGACCAAGATGATCACTGACCTGGAAACCAAGCCTTATGAGGAATGGCTTAGGGATTGAGGTATGTTTAGTTCCCATCAGGCAGTGTTCATGTCTTGTTGGGAACTGATCAAAATTCATCAAAATGGGCAAATTTCCCTGCAATATATTCATCAAGGCACATAATTTTCCTATTGCATACACTGTTGGCAAGTAAGTGAGATGGGGGTCATGTATCAACATCCCCAAACTCATAAAGCACAAACTTCATGGTTCATCAGAAAGCTTTTATTGCCAGAAGTTCAGGAAGCATACAGTAGTCTTCTTCTTTGGAGGGTTTAAGCAGAGGCTGGATGGCCATCTGTTGGGAATGATTTGATTGTGTGTTCCTGCATGGCAGGGGTTTGGACTGGATGGCCCTTGTGGTCTCTTCCAACTCCCTGTATGATTCTAATACCAAGTCATTGCTGAGAACCTAATGGTTACACTCTAAGTTAAAAGCATTTTAGTCAACAAAATCTGGTGGGCTGCATAGCTATTGGTTGCCCATAATCTACTGACACAGGCATTTGTTAAACCAAAAGTTAATGTTTTCAGCATCCGGATTGGCCTTTTTAGTCATCAGCGCGCTTGCAGAAAGCGCGGGATGAGTCCTTCCTGAATCTTCGTTTGCGAAGAAAAGCCAGAGAGAGAGAACCTTGAAACTAGAAGTGTTAATTACAGATGCCTTGTTATCTACTTTCTCAAGCAAAATCCAGAGTTGCACTTTAACGAATATGGCAGGAACAAAAAGGAACTGAACCTGACGGATGGTCTGGCTGACAGTAAGAGCTGTTCGGCAGTGGAACACACTACCTCAGAGCATGGTGGGGTCTCCTTCCTTGGAGGTCTTTAAACAGAGGCTGGATTGCCATCTGTCGGGGATGCTTTGATCGTGATTCCTGCATGGCAGGGGGTTGGACTGGATGGCCAGTCCAACTCTACAATTCTATGATTCTATGATTCTATGATTATTAGGGGGCAGGAAAAAGAAAAAGGTCCCTGAAATCCCTTCTATTTCTTTCTGTATATATGAACATTCTAATTAGAGATGCAAATTTTTGCCTATTCCATTCTTTCAGGCAAGAACAAATAACTTCCATAGTTCTCTCCCCACAGTAGGGGAAGAAAAAACCCACAATAATTTTGTGTAGTCTTTGCCCACCCCAAAGGATACACCTCAAAGGATTGCAGATAATTATTCTGCCCAGAAATGCATGGGGTTTTTCTACACCAACAACTGCCCCAAAATCTCACTGCTTGTATTATTCTTCCCAGCTGGGTTTCTTGGGTGTTGGAAACCTCTTCTCTCGGCCAAGAGATGAGTAGCAAAGACTCGTTCCATCCTTATCCTACATTATTTTCCGCATGGAGGCATGGCTACCTCTTTTCTTTTTCGTTTCCTCTCATCTCCACTGATGTGTAGAGCTGGGTCCATTGTAAGAACATGGCACTGCTGCAAAATTTCAAAATGTTTTTAATGTAGTTTAAGTTTGTGAGTCATTGCTTTCATATATTTTGTGTGTTTTTAGGAGCCTCTAAAGAAGGCAATGTATTTCCAAACTGAGTTGGGTATAATAAATACATCAGGTGGTTTGAGAACTGTGTTTCTATGGATTTTACACACACTCAGAAACACACAAATCTCCATTTTAAAATTAACAAAAGCTGATAGCAAATTGTATTTTTTTAAAGCCTTTGAAACTAGTCTCTATGTTACCACCCTCCATTCTTTATCGAGCATTTTCTGGCTTTTAATGGGATTTCTTCCAGAGCTATAAAACCGCTTACCAGTAATAACCTAATTGCTATCATTCATTCTATTTTGTGAGTAAACATTTGTCCTTTTTATTACTGTGCAAATGATTGGCATTCCAATTTCTCTGGTGGCCTAGCCTAATAACCCTATCTCTTTCCTGCCATTAGGTAAATAATTACAGTTTAGAAGAAGTAACTCATGAAGAAGCAGTAGCAATATTGAAGAATACATCTGACGTAGTTTATTTAAAAGTTGGGAAGCCTACTACCATTTACATGACTGATCCCTATGGCCCACCAGATATTACCCATCGTAAGTAATTACTTTCCTGCTTTGTTTTGTTTTGTTTTTAATGTCATTATATGTGTCCAAAGAGTTTTTGGAGTATCTTTTTAGTCTGAGGGCAAAGGGCTAAGTGATAATGAAATCATTATCATATCTCCCAGTACCATTTTCTTGTATTAAAAATGGAGTGGTCAAAACGTGGCCCAAAGGCTACATGTTCCCCACCTCCAGCCCAGTTTACTTCAATTAAGCCTTGGGAATTGTAGTGAGCTGCTACTCTACCAACTGAGCTGATGGTTTGCATACTGCTCTTTCCTCTTGCTAGAGAATTTATAACCTCTTCTCACAGTTGTAGATGATCCATGAAAACTGGAGACTCAGGGTCAGCCCCTGAGATGATGATGTTGATAATAATAATAATAATAATAATAATAAAAAATTTGTTTCTATCCCGCCCCTCTGCAACGCAATTGGGGCGGCTTACAATATAAAAACTCCATAATCACAATAGCCTAGCCCACCCACCCCTTAAAATAATATTAAATTATGAAGGATTAAAAACATACAATAATTAAAAATATATAAGTTAGAAGAAAAAAATTAAAACATACAATCACAGCCAGAAAGGACAGCCGAGTCTTGGGCCGGGATAATTATTCAGGAAAGGCCTGCCAGAAAAGATCCACCTTGACAGCTTTTTAAAAGCTGTCTAAGGTGGTAATAAGATGGATCTCGTCCGGCAGACCATTCCATAATCTGGGAGTAGCAGCAGAGAAGGCCCTCTGGGAGGTCACCGACAGCCTTGTTTTCATAGGCTGTAACAGATTCCTCCCAGAGGACCAAAGTGCACGGGGAGGGTCGTACGGAAGGATCTGGCAAACCTGAGGCCAATGATCTCCCCCCCCCCGAAAAAAAACTGGCAATTCCCATCCCTATGTTAAAAGCACCTGCTGGGTTTGTGGAGATGATCTGATGACTTTGGATGAGGGTTAAGACTAGAAGAATACACTTTTTATTATTTTCCCAACACAGTGCAGCTGTTATTCAATCCCTCCCCCCACCTTCACAGAAGGGGTAGGAAATGCAGGGCTCCCCCCAGCCCACCATGCCTTAACTGTTGTAAATTGGGATGGGGTTGAGGTTGGGGGTGGGGGGAGATGGCATAAGCCCCAATGCAAACAGGAATTCTGAACAGCTACTTGTAATGCACACTTTTAAATATGCCTACAATAGTTAATAGCGTACTTAAAAAAAAAAAGTAATCTCCTGCGAGGAAGCCAGTAACTTGTGTTTCCATACTGGCCATAGAGAGGGGAAGCCCTGTTCCAATATCAGCATAGAGAAATGGAGTACTTAATTCCTAGCAGACTAGGTTCATTTCGTAAAACCTTCTGCTTCATGGACAGATGTAGGGATGTGGGAAATCTGTCAGTTTTTCTTTCTCCCACATTTGCTGTTTTCTTTACTTTTTAAAAGTCTTTCAAGTTATTTCTGTCCCAAAGAGGAAGAAGGTTGTGAGGTTGGCTCAGTTCATATCAAAAAGAAACTGATATGGAATTCTCAGTGTCTCTATGGCCTTTTTCAAATGCAGAGGGGGGTGGGAACCCAAGGAGGTTGGGAGAAGAACGGTGCTGTCAGGCTTACAGAGCCCGGTTTTAGATGACAACGTGCTCCTCCATCTTCCTCCCAACCTTCCCCTGTGGTTCCTTCATGCTGCGGGTGCCGCTTTTTATTGACGGAGGTTTTCTGTCAATAAAAACTGGTGCCCGCAGCACGGAGGAAGGTCTTGTCCGGATTAAGCTTCAGTTTGTTTGCCCTCATCCAGTCTGTTACTGACAACAGACATCGGTTCAGCATTGAGACAGCTTCCTTGGAGTTAGATGGAAAGGAAAGATAGAGTTGAGTGTCATCTGCACATGGATGACACTGAACCCCAAATCTCCAGACAGTCCCTCCCAGCAGTTTCATGTATATGTTAAGCAGCATGGGAGATAAGACAGAGCCATGAGGAACACTGCAGGAACAGGAGTTCCCCAGCATCACCTTCTGGGTTCTCTCGTCCAGGGAGGACTGGAACCCAAGTCCCATCCCAGACTTCATTCTTGACAGTGAGACTGGTTCAGCAAAGGAACCAAATACCATATAGAGGTGGTGGGATCTCTTTCTCTGGATGTCTTCAAAAAGAGGCTAGACAGCTATCTGCTGGGGATGCTTTCACTGGAGTTCCTGCATTGAGGAGTCTATGGTCTATGGGGCCCCTTCCAACTCTATGATTCTATGTGCATCTCCATATTCATTATACAGTGTGTATCTTCAAGCCTGATGTGCAGTGAGCATCTCATAGAATCATAGAACTGTAGAGTTGGAAGAGACCACAAGGGCCATCCAGTCCAACCTCCTGTCACGCAGGAATCACGTTCATGTTTAAAGACCACTGGGCTAGAGAATGCTGGAAAAGGAACAATGCAACCAGACCTTGGAAAGGGTGCTGGCAGGGGGATTCTGAGAGGTGTAATCCAAAAGTAATTTTCCCAGGCTCTGAATGTAGCCTAGAATCATAGAATCATAGAATTGTAGAGTTAGAAGAGACCACGAGGGCCATCCAGTCCAACCCCCTGTCACGCAGGAATCACGTTCAAAGCATCCCTGACAGATGGCCATCCAGCCTCTGTTTAAAGACCTCCAAGGAAGGAGACCCCACCACGCTCTGAGGGAGTGTGTTCCACTGCCGAACAGCTCTTACTGTCAGAAAGTTCCTCCTAATGTTGAGGTGGAATCTCTGTTCCTGGAGCTTGCACCCATTGCTCTGTGTTCTAGTCTCTGGAGCAGCAGAAAAGAAGCCTGCTCCATCCTCAATGTGACACCCCTTCAAATACTTAAACAGGGCTATCATATTGCCCCTTAACCGTCTTTTTTTCAGGCTAAACATACCCAGATCCCTAAGTCTCTCATCATAAGGCATGGTTTCCAGAACTTTCACCGTTTTAGTTGCCCTTCTCTGGACACACTCCAATTTGTCAATATCCTTTTTGAATTGTGGTGCCCAGAACCGGACACAGTATTCTAGGTGAGGCCTGACCAAGACAGAATAGAGTGGCACTATTACTCCCCTTGATCTAGACACTATACTTCTATTGATGCAGCCCAAAATCGCATTGGCCTTTTTAGCTGCCACATCACACTGTTGACTCATGTTCAACTTGTGGTCTACTAGGACTCCTAGATTTCTTTCGCACGTAGTCTCGTTCAGCCAGGTCTCCCCCATCCTGTATCTATGCATTTCGTTTTTACACCCTAAGTGCAGTACCTTACATTTCTCCGTATTGAATTTCATTTTGTTAGCTTTGGCTAACAAAATCTGTATGTACATAATCTGGCTATGTTACCCAAAATGCTCCTTGGAAAATTCCAAGAAAATATCGAGTTTCTAATATGTTGGGGAAATTAGCAGCAACTCGACTTAGCTATGCAAAAGAGGGGGTAACAAGGGAATCTGAAACCCAATTATACCAGTAATCGTCTAGATGGAATACATACAGATTTAAAATTAAGTATGTTTTTTATTAAGGAGTTCAAAAATAACACCAAACATACTCACATTCACCCAGAAGAAGCATTCACTCAAGGCTATAGAAAGAAACAGTAGGAAAACTTGGATAGGGGGTTGCAAGAGGGCTCTTGAGGTGATACAGACATGTCGTGTAGTCAGTCTGGCAGAGTGGATAGAGGAAACTGGGTGTGGCTAACACAGAGCAGCAGAGTGTCCCCCTGTTACTGGCTGTGTGCAACTGAGGCAAAATTTGGAGGTCTTTTATACCTCCAAATACACCTGAGGGGATTGGTTGCTTCATGGGTTGAAACAATGAATTCCATGAGCCTTCATGGATTGCACAATGAGTTTCCTGGTCTTGACAAAAGGTGAGGAAGATGCTAAATGTGTTTCTTAATGTCCAATGATTGGATTTTAACAGCTTTGAGCAACTTCTTTTAGGTTGGGAGCTGAGGAGAGGAAATTTCACAATCAGCAAGCACAAAAGGGTTTCTCCCATACATTAACTTCCCATTTATGTGGAATGTGTCTCCTTTTGGCTTCTCAGCCTCAGGCCTTCCTTTCCAGGGAAAAACCAGAAATGAACTTTTCTGAGACCATCCTGTCTTTTTGCTTGTACAAGGGCACAGTAATGAACCAAGTTGGCCAGTTTCTGAGGCCTATAGCCAATGCTAACATTCCAGAAGTGGGGTGCATTAGAATTAGGGTGCAAGCTTTGCTTACAGCTATGTACATAATTTGGCTAACACAATCTGTATGTACAGCAATTCTTCTGTAGCCTTGAATGTAATGTAGATGTTCTGCATCCTAGAAAAAATGTCCAACCACTTCCGTAGAGGAACATTCACATATGCAAGATGCCAACAGGTTTCTGGCCATTGTATATCGAATATGCTACACTAAACTGTATAGTGTCAAATTTCACTAATGGTAAATATCTCTATTTCACTTCCAGCTTATTCCCCAGCAATGGAAAACCATATACTGTCTTCAGGCAACAATGGCACTTTAGAATACAAGGCGTCTCTGGCACCCATCTCACCGGGAAGATATTCGCCTATCCCAAAGCACATGCTAGTGGAGGATGACTATACCAGGTCAGATATCCATCTTTACTTGCCTGTCTTTGATTAAGTCCTTGCTCTAGGGAATATGCTTTTAAGAACCACCCTCAGTAGAGAAGCAGTGAAACAATCTTATTATGTAGGAAAGAAACATCAGTCTTTAATCCATTTAGCTACCTCTATAAGTAAGCAGGGAAGTGATGCTTATATTTTATCATTGGGAGGGTGGAGTAGACAACCCCTTTTGTTCATCCTACTTCAGAGGTTTTTTGCCATTGCCCCTGGGTCCACATGCCTCTATACTCATTTCCAAGGTATTGGAAGATCTGCTAGTCCTCAGTTGCTGCACCAACTCCAATCTTCTTTTACATTTGTGGTCCCCAACAACCTGAAATGCATGCATTAAAGCTGTTGGAAGGATGGCTCTCTTTCATCTGTTCCTCTAGCAGCAACAAATGTGCTTCCCTGTCTGGATAGCCAGCTAAGTCCCTGTAACCCACTGCAGAAGAAATTTCAAAACAGTCCATTATATGACAAGGCAGATTTCATTTCATATCACTCTATAATGATTATCTGCTGAATCAGTTTGTTTAGGCTTAGCCACAGAAACATATAACCTCAGTCCAATGTGACTATTGTGTGCCATTAAGTGTCAAATGCATTTGGCTACCCTGATTGTTTGGACTGCTATTATATCCAAATTGTTTGGACTGTTCATCAATAGCATATGCTCTTAGTACATGCTTAGTACATTCTTCCCTAAGTATAAGCATATACTTAGTATATTCTCCCCTGTCCAAAATATGTGTGTACAGTTGTCCCTCCGTATCCACGGATTTGATATCCACAGATTTAAGTATTCACGGCTTAAAAATATTCTTTAAAAAATAATAATCCAAAAAGCAAACCTTGATTTTGCCATTTTATAGAAGGGACACCATTTTGCTATGCCATTGCATATAACGGGACTTGAGTATTCATGGATTTTGGTATCAGTGGGGGGTCCTGGAACCAAACCACAGCAAATATGAAGGGACAACTGTACTTCTTTTACTTTACTCTGGTTTTCAAGCATTTATGAATGATATGACTATGACAAAGACATTTTGGGTATTTTAAGAGCCCTCATATGATGTTGTCTGTGTGTGACAACTTTCTGATTATAGTGAATGGATTCCTGATCACAGTTTTTTTAATGTTACTATTCTACCCCCATTGCAAAGGTTTGCTGCAGTGTTAATAAACCATAATTTCTGATTATTATGTTTAACACTGTGACCTGAAAGTTATGTAACAGGATGGACTGAGGGATCTCTAAGAGAATTCTTAGTAACTGCGTCAAACTATAATTTGTAATGTTTTGAGATATTCCCTAATAGATACACAATCAATGTTTAAGATTGCAGTATGGCTGTAACTTAGAAATTGAATGCCCTATGTTATTAAAATAATGTTATCTTTCTTCCAACATTTACCATTCAGTGCAAATCATCCCAGATCATGTATTATATTATGATGTATCCATTAACCCATTGGCTGCAAGAATGGAATCATGTTAAGACAGAAGGGAACAGGGAAGCAGCCAAAAATGCAAACCTGGTGCTTGCTGCTCAGTTTTCAATCATTTTATCAAGTACTTATTGGCTTATGCCACTGGGGACCATTCACACATTACTCAGAGAGAGGTTTAACACCAAGCATATGTTCAACATGAAGCTTTCACCACTCATGTCTTTATAATCAGTTTGCCTAACTGGTTTCTATGTTGGCGAACAAATGTTTCACATTTGGAAAAGAGCTAGATATTTTGCAGCAAACCTAAATCTGAGAGCCTGGATTCCCACTTCTGTGCAACAAAGTGGGCAGTGGAAGAGAAGTGGAAGGTGAAGCATTCTTTACCTAAGCAATCCTAAAATGCCTTTTCTGTATTCAAGGCAACCTTTAGCTATGGATGGGAAGGAGACCACAGGATTAGCAGCTACAAAAAAAGAGCTCTTGGCATGGAAAGAGCACAGCACCCACAACCAAGGCGTGATCTTTGACACCTATACTTCTCCAACCACTTTACTGTAGAGTTGTTGCAGTAGTAAGACTACCAGCATTCAGGACTCCTTCCCTGAGGTTCACAGAGCCTGGACTGGTTGGTTAATTTGCCTTAGTGGCAATTTAGGCCAAATCCATACTACACAAATAATCCAGTTTCAAACTGGATTCTTTCCCATGGCTCCTTCCTATAGAATTCTGGGATTTGTAGTTTTACAAGGTGTTTAGCCTTCTTTACCAAAAAGTGCTAGTGCCTCATCAAACTACAGATTCCAGGATTCCATAGGAAGGAGCCATGGCAAGTAATCCAGTTTTATACTGGATTATTTGTGTAGTCTGGATCTGGCCTTAGTTTGTTCGTAATGTGCCTTCAAGTCAACTCCAACTTATGGTGACCCTCTCATAGGGTTTTCTTGGCAATGTTTCTTCAGAGGAGGTTTGCCATTGTCTTCCTCTAAGGCTGAGAGAGTGTGACTTGATCAAGGTCACCCTGTGGGTGGCTGAATGGAGATTTGAAGGCTGGCCTCCTGGAGTCCTAGTGTAGCGCTCACACCACTATACCATGCTTTTTCTGTTAGTGGCATAAAGCAGTGGCCATTATTGCTTCCAATAATGCTCTGGATGTTGAGTTATATAACACTGTGTTCTGGGAGGAACAATCCCCACCTTCCCAAAATGGTGGCCTTCATATTTTTGTCGGGAAGTGATTCCTCTTTTATCATATTCTTGCATGGCCAACTCCAAAATTTTTCTCCTCACCCATGAGAAAATGAAGATCCAGGGGCGGAGAACAGTCAGTCCCAAGTAGAGCTTGTGCATCTACAGGATTGATTTTGCTGCAAATTACAAGATTGACTCTTGCATAGGGATGGAGAGGCTATTTGCATAGGGATGGAAGGAATAGTTTGAATATGTTCAAAAAAAAAAAGGTGAAAAAACCACCATGTTTTTCAAGTGTTGAGAAACCCTCATGAGAAAAATTCTGGACTGATGAGAATCTGCACAGTTCAGGATTTATTCTGCACACAATTTGCTCATGGTTGTTTTGTAGAAAACAACATTTTCTGTGTGGAAAATAATATTTAATAATAATAATAATAATAATAAATGTTTTCTGCACTAAAAAAACCCTATAATTGGGGGTTCTGCGTAAAATTCGCACAGCATTTGCTGTGCATGAATAGTTCTGCACTGAAATATTATTTTCCATGCAGAAAATGCTGTTACCTACGCAGAATATGCTATTTTCTATGCAAATCAACAATGTGTGAATTTTACACAGAACAAAACTACAATAGCAACTTTTTTCTACATAGAAAGCAACATTTTCTGTGGAGGAATTAATAGTTCTGTGTTGAAATATTATTTTCCATTAAGAAAATGCTATTGCCTACACAGAAAAAGCTGTTTTCTGTGCAAAACAGCCACATGCAAATTTTGCACAGAATGAGTCCTCAATTGTGAATAGCCTTTGAACACTGCATGCTTTTCGAAGACATATCCTCAGCGGGAAGAAAATTGCTGAAATTACTTGTTGCTTCCTTGAAGAAGAAACTTAGTGAAGAATTACATCCCGACATTTGTACAGACTGCAATAACTGCTGTCTTTCCACTTGGACTTTTAAAAAGTAGAATCATAGAGTTGGAAGAGACCACAAAGGTAATCCAGTCTAACCCCTGCCGTGCAGGAACACACAATCAAACACACCCAACAGATGGCCATCCAGCCTCTGTTTAAAAGCCTGCAAAGATGGAGATTCCACCGCACTGAGATAGTGTGTTCCACTGTCAAACAGCTCTTACCATCAGGAAGTTCTTCCCAATGTTTAGGTGGAATCTCTTTTCTTGTACTTTGAATCCATTGCTCCGTGTCCTAGTCTCTGGAGCAGCAGAAAACAAGCTTTCTCCATCCTCAATATGACATTTCTTCAAATATTTCAACATGGCTATCATGTCCCCTCTTAACCTTCTCTTCCCCAGGCTAAACATACCCAGCTCCCTAAGCCACTCCTCATAGGGCACGGCTTCCAAGTATAAGCATTGGATGGGCTGTTTGTGTCCCAGTTAGTGTGTCTTGTAATTGGCCATGTGTGCACACTTTGCTTCACAGAGGAAAAAGCAATGAATTTTTTACAGAGCCATTTTGCCAAAAAATGGTAAAAAAAAAACAGATGCGGGGGGCATCACATCCCTTTTTCACACTAGAGGCTACAAATAATGAATTCTTGGTAGCCTGTGGGACCATCATGATGAGATCAAGAACTATTAGGTGAAGCTCTTCACATCCTAATATTTTCAACAATCATAGAACTGTAGAGTTGGAAGAAACCACAAGAGCCATGTAATTCACCCTTTGGTCAGTGCAGGAACTGTCAGCTAAAAGCAGACTTTTCCTCCAGTGTGTGACTCAGAACCATTAGCATTTCAGAGCACTGAAGCTTGTGACCTTAAGCTGCACAAAGGCTGTAGTGTAGACACATTCTTTAGGTATCAGTTTTGCAGTATAAGATTTGCAGTTCCACGCAGAAACATCCATTTCACATCTCCTGCAACTCCTATCTCAACAGTACACATCTTGCCTTGGAAAGCCATGCAGTTATAAAGCCTTCATCATGGTTTGTTTGCTGGGAGGCAGGGAGGAGTGGGGGAATTATTCACAAAACCAGGCACACACATACAAACTAACAATGCATAGCTTTGAAAGATGTGCAGTTAAGTCAAATATGTATATAAAAGTACAAAAATTAGAAAAATGCGTACAAAATATGTGTACATTTTAGAAACAAATACTGTCAATGCATACTGATTTCTGTGCCAGGCGCAGGGAGGAGGGCCTTGCAACTGCTGTACAGAAATTGGGTGGGAGCAGGAATACCAGTTAGCCAACTCAGTGAGAATGAGACTGTCAGATTGCCACAATCCTGCTAGTGACTTACACTGGCATAATGGTTTGTTGCACGAGCATAAGGCATTGTTTCAGAACAGTGCTTAACAGTGGCATGGGAGGCATCTCTCTTATCAGTGGAAGCTGCTCTGCCGGCTCTCAAGAAGCTCAAGAACTATCAGGAGAGCTTCCTCTTCCTTACAGAGACAAGTTTTGTTTGATACTGTTTTACCCTACTGCTGCACCTCTGCTGTCATGCATACCACCATAGTCAACGTCAGTGGTCTGAGTGTTGGACTAGGACTTTGGGAGACCTTGGAGACCCACTAAGACATAGAAATGCACTGGGTGACCTTGGACAAGGCACACTCTCATAGCCTCAGAGGGAGGCAATGGCAAACACCCTCGGCGGGGGGTCCCAAAAAAACCCCACAATAGGTTTGCCTTATGGTTCCCATAGGTCAGAAATGACTTAAGGGCACACAACAAACAACAACAACAACAACAACAATGGGATTGCAGCTCAGGTTTCCAGGCCTAGGTTTGCTGCCAAACACTTAGGGTACATGTTTTTTTAAAACAAAACAAAACAAAGGTAATGCATGAAGTGCTCCTCATTACAGTGCACTGCACCAGACAAAGCTCTGTGTTCTGGGTCCCTATTGGCCCTAGTGACCTCTCTCTCTTTTTGCAGATATGACTTCCCTTGGTAGGTGTGTCCCACTGGAACAGGGATAACTGCCAGCCAATAGGGGGATTCTCATGAGTGCAAGAGATACAATCAATCACTGAGACAAACAAATAAAGCAAAACAAAACCTTTTAATTCTTTTTGTTCACTTCTGCCTGCTGGGAAGGGAGAAGATCTTATGCCTTCTTTTAGACTACAGTAACTTTAAAAGTGCTCAATACAAGATTTTATGGGCACCAGCTTGTGAATCTGCTTTAAATGTAGTGCTCCCCCGCCCATGTGAATATTTTCATGTTGTTCAGTTTGCTCAATAAGAAACAAAAGGCATTGTGTGCCAGTGGTTAGATTGGGAGCCTGAAAGTCAGCCTTGGTCCCTTTCTTAGCTGCTGATATTTTTTTTTAAAAAAAAATATTATTATTATTATTATTATCATTAATTTTGAAGATCATCTTAAATCTTTGCCTTTCAGAGCTTACTCGATGCTATACAAATTGCTACTGAGAGTTTGCTTGCTTGTGTAATGAGTTTGTAACCTGTAGGTGAGAAGTAATAAACAATGTGAAGCTTTGGCATTACCACATCATGCATTTGGGAAGGAGCAGAATGATTTGGAATACATTTGGATATATATATATATATATATATATGTTGCAATCCTCTACTGATTTAACTGCAAGGAAGTTCCATTGAACCTTCCCTAAACCCAGTGAGATTTGGTTCTGAGTAGGCTTCCATTAGGATTGCATTGTACAGTAATTGTATGAAATCGTGCACCAAACTGGAGAGGAATGTCTATAAATTATGTAAACAACTTTTGGGTATCATTTTGTTTTAAGGCTCACCAATGTCTGCCATATTATTGCTGGATACTAATACCTAATACTTATATAGATGCTTCCAAAACTATAAGAATACACCAATTTAACCCTGCTTGCTCAGATCACAGGTTCATCCAGACTAGCAATGTTGGCCTACCTTACAATTTTCGGAAGCAGCACAATTCTTTCTATCTTTCTTCATTCACAACATGGTACCTCTGGTTATAAGAACATTGGGCCATGGCTCAGTGGTAGAGCACCTGCTTTGCACTCAGAAAGCACAGCTTTCATCCCTGACATCTTAAGCGTAGAAGGAATTCTGATAGCAAAGAAGTACTTTTCCCTGAGATGATGGAGAGTAGACAATACTGAACCTGATAGATAAGCTTCCTATGTTCTAATCAGGGCCAACCCTACCAGAAGACAAAGTAAAGCAATTGTCTGAGGTGTCAGATGTTGGGAACACTTTCACCACCCCTCTAGCCATTCTTCATGGTTGGAGGACACAGCTGGGTGTGCCACATAGCCTGGCCACAATCCCTCCAAACTAGCCTGCTGTTCAAGTATAGCCAAATATGCTATCCCACAACTAATTCTGACATAAAATTGAACAGACAGTCTAGTTGGCTTCTGTACATTGGAATAGGGAGGAGGTGCCATCTTTCTTTTGCCTCAGACAACAAAATGTCTTGGGCTAGCTCTTCTTCTAGCCACTGCCTTCTACTCTTATTGCACCTCTGTGTAATAGGATGCACAATCTATAAGCAGCCATTGACTTCAGCCTTTGCCACATCATCTCCATGGTTAGTTGAGTTCCCTTTTGCTGCAGTCATTCGCTCCTATAGCTTTGTGTATTACTATTTTTTTTTAAAAAAGAACAAAAATGGAGAGAAACATGGTCATTACCACAAATTCTCTATGCTGCTTTGCATGGTAACCATAGTGACAGCAATGTATGGAACATTGCATACATCCATGCGATGCCTGACCATGAAGGTGCTGCCAGCCTTTTTCTGCATTTCCATCAGGAGACTATAGAGAGGGAACTATATCCCATGATTTGATCCAGCTGCATGCCTTTTTGCCATTTAGCCTCATGCATCACTGATGAGAGAAAGAAAATAACTGAGGATGAAATCTTTTCCCCCATTACTAATTCATTGCTACAATATTTTGATTGTGCTTCTTAAATATCTGTGTGCCCTGACTTCTCCGTCTTATTTCATTACGAATATTAATCTTTCATTGTTAAGCAGTTTTGCTTGCATGTTGTAATGTAGCTTTAAGTAAGAGTCAAGGCTGGACAAGCATGTGTGATTCTCTTTCAAAACAAATGAACAATTTTGCTTACACTGGAAATGTTAGTGTAATCTTCTTCTTCAAAGAAAAGGCATTATCAAGTCAGCCAAAATGAGTATGCATGGGATGAATGAAGAAAAGCCAGCTAGAACTATCTAAGCATAATGGCAGTGAAGAGGAATTCCATTCCCTTGTAAATCTAGAAAAAAATAGAAGACTAGGCCTGGTGAATCAGGGATCCAATTTTATTTAGAGAAAGAAATGCATTTACCTCCTCCCCAGTGACAGAGGAGAATCTGATGAGAATGGAGGTCCTGAGACACAAGTTTGTACACTCTACTATACTTGTTTATAAGTCAACCCCATATATAAGTCAAGAGAAGGTTTGGGGGCCAAAAGTATGGATTTTGATCTCTCCCATGGATAAGTTGAGGGTAAAACATAGGGGCAAGTAACAAACAAATCTTTCCCTCTCCTTTTAAAAGTGCATAGAGGGAACATACTTAGGATGGGCTAAAGAGAAGAGAATCTGTTTATCTGAGGGGTTACAGTGTCTGCATCCATACAAATGCAGATAGTAAAAGGAATAGAAATGAGGAAAAATAAAGGGAATACAACCTAAAAAGAAAGAGGGGAGAAGAGCAAGGAAAGCAACCTGCCTCTGTTAGGGACCCAGTGTGAAGGTAGTGTCAAGAGTCAGAGGCAAGAACCCCCTCTTGGCATGGTGGGGCATGGAAGCAGTGCTCCTAACCCATTACCCCTCCCTTGCCCAAACCAGAGAAAGAAAGGCAGCCCTCCCTCCTTCCCCACCTTCTTTCTTTTTCAGCCTGAGCAGTATTCAGTGCCAACATGGGGGAGCCTGAAGAATGCGGTGCAAAGAAACTGCTAAACCTAGCGAGGCTTATACAGTAAGCCCCTATTAAAAGTGGCCACTGACACTGCTCCACCTCAAGCACCCCAAATGGCAGGGAGCACAGAGTTCATCCAGCCGACATCATCATCACTTGTTTACAGCATTAAACCATGGATACATTGAGCTAAGTTTCTTGGGTTGAATTTTTGTCATTTTTTTTATACTTATACACAAGTATATATGGTAGTTTGTCAAAGTTGCCAAGTCACTGTTGCAAAGCACATGTGTTGGTAAGATTCCATCAAGCCAACAAATTTGATAGAAGTTATGACTGTAGGCCATATACAGCCTCCTTAAGGTAAACAACCATTCCCCAGTCTTTGCTACATGACCCATTTCCCAGTTCTTGGGTGTAATAGGGAATAAGAGGTATCATGTAACCTTCAGCTTGTTCTTTCAGAGGAAGACCAAGGCAATGCAAAAGCATTTTGCTGGGTTAGCCCCTGTGAAGCCTTGTTAGTTTCTCCTTCACTGGGACCTTGAAGAAGGAAAAACCTTGAGAAGAGTTCACCAAGAATTTCTAAGTGATCCTATGAATGAATTTCTCCCCAGTGTAGATTCTGCCTGTAGTTTCCACCTCCTTCTTGCAAAACCATTATATTCCAAAGTGGGGAGCTGCTAGCCTATAGGCTTATTCTAGTCTTGTGGGGATCCCAGTCCAGCCTGTACAACTCACCTGGCTCATCCCTCTCCCTTCTTAATGCCCTGTGCCCTCAGAAATGAAATAGAATGACAAGGTTGTGGTTCTGAATACACTTAACCCCATCTATTTTCAGAAGCTTAGGCCTGGTTACTCCTTGAATGGAAGACCCTCCAAATAGGGTGAGGAGACCTAGCTGTAGCTACCAGCCAGAGCTGACAGTACAGAGCTAGATGTACCCATGGTCTGACTCAGTATAAGGCAGTTTCTTACGTTCTTCTGCTCTGCTCCTCCCTTGTTTTCCCTTTGCGGGGAAGGCAAGGAGTGCACGTGTCAAGTATGCACTGCCAGCACTCTGCACACCATCAGAATCTGGCTATCTGTCATGTACTTGTATTTACAGACTTAGTGACCAGAGGTTTCAGAGTTCAAAACAGAAAACATTTATTGGCACAGCAATCCAGAAAGCAAACCCTACAGGGTCGTTGCTCAGAATGAAACTTAACTGACAAACAGTACGGTAAAAGCATATTCCAATCTACAAAATCTGGTGGGCTACACAATCATTGGCTACCCATCATTCCCACTCCCATTTCACACAGTACCATGGCTCGACCTCCTTTTCTCAGAGTTGGTGGTGTCTCCTTCCTTGGAGGTCTTTAAACAGAGGCTGGATGGCCATCTGTCGGGGATGCTTTGATTGTGATTTCCTGCATGGCAGGGGGTTGGACTGGATGGCCCTCGTGGTCTCTTCCAACTCTGCAATTCTATGATTCTATGAGACCCAGGTGCACTGCTTATCAAGCCATTCCCAACAGAGATCATGTACTCCCTCCTACAGTTAGGCTACATACTCATTAACAAGCACAGAAAAATGCAAACACAATTACCCAGAAGCTTACACAGTAAAACTGAACTTGGCAGAAAAACGTTATGTCCAGGACCAATCCTGACACTATCAAGATCTGGAAGGCCAACTGAATGTACTTCACTATCCCTTCACCTTTCCCTCATGGGAAAAGTGACGGGGGAGTGAAGCTAAGATAGACTTGGCCCATGCACCACAAGCTAGCTGAGTCCTTCTTTCTTCCTTCACTTGCCCCAGACAGGAGAACATCTCTCCATACTGAGGAAAAAAATCCACATGGCACCTTGACTGGCTGCCCAGTGACATTAGGCAGTATTGTGATGCCCCTGACCTCAAGCACACGGTCATCCCTCCTGGTATCACTCACTCTGCAGTGGTTCTCCACCCCTTCATTTAGTGGTAACCAACTTAGCATCACCTGCCATCCCATCTTCTGTTTCTGCCATTCCCATCCAATTCCTTAGGGCTCTTTGTAGGTAGTGTACTGTAAAGGCAATGAGCAAAATCTCTAATCTCTTTCCACTCCAGTTTCAGAGCTAGTTCTTGTCGCACAGGGGTGGTTCATCCCAGGCACTGGTGAAACGTTTTGGCCAGATTGGCTGCAACCATGATGCTCTACCAAGGCCTTCTTACTTGAACGTCTCAGGCTATGGGCTAGTCAATCAAACTCCCCAAAGACATATGATATAAAAAAAAATTAATGAAAGAAATCAAAGAAAAGAATGCAACAATAGCACCCCTGCAGCTTGGCTGATACCCGTTAAAAGATGCTTCAATGAGAGATTCTGTAGCTGGTAGGTGAGTTCTTTGTCTGTACTATCTCCCTATTAATTAGGCTCAGGATGGCATACTTGGTTCTCCCCTCATTTCCATAGAATCTTCACAGCAATGCCATGAAATAGATTAGGCTGAAAAGGAGTGACTGGTCCAAGGAATGTTGTATCTAATAGAGTGACTGGTCCAGGTTACCCCCATAGCTTCATGCCTAAACAGCAGTTTCAAAGACTCCCCAGACCATTGCTCTATCTGCTACACTTTACTATTTTGAAGACCACCTCCATCTTGCATTGAAAACTGCTGTCAGCCCAAAAGATTTTCCAGTCATTTAAATAACTCTTTCAATCACTCACAATATTTTCTGATGACATAGGATCTTTTCCTTGTGCAATGTAACACCTATTTCTGCAGTCTCTTCTAGAACTGTCCAGTGTCTGATTTTGAAGAATGCATTTCATTCATATTTGCAAACATATAACAGCATGGTTTTGTGTTGGAAAATGTAAGGAATATGCTATTCCTTAAAATGTATTCTAAGAACCATTTCCCCCATGCTACAATCATATTTTTGCTATTAAAAATGAGGTAATCCTAAAGGTGTGTGAAAAGTTAAGAAATATTCCATTTTCTGCCCATTAATTCACTAGCCATCAACTGCATGGAGATATGCTGTGATTGAGATTAATCTTTAATAAAACAGCAAGGGGAAAGTGCAGTTAGACCCTAGTGCTATTAAAGGTGGGGGGGGGAGAAGAATTCAATTTGCTAAGCACATTGCAAACCACTATTTTGTAAGAGACATCTGACTATGTTGAGAATAAAACTTGAATAGTTTCTAGCAAATATTAAAGAATTCAAATGTTTACCATTTCTAGTCTTTAACTGAGACTGGAAGAGTGGAGGAACATTCAGTCTAGTCCAGAGAAATGAGTAAACCAGGAACTGGTTCCTATTTGGTTTTTCCAAACCATCAAATCAGCTGTATCTGTGTGTTCCTAGTCCAGCAAGCTACCGTATGTTTTAAAGAAGAGGAAATGGTAAATTATCTCAAAGGTTCTTGCTTCCTTCTTCCCTGTTCTTTCATATGCCTGTATAGAGACAAGACTTGCTGTTTTCTTAAACCACAGAGTCTTGTGGTGTCTGGCATAGCCAACTGGATTTAAGTGAATTGGGACTGGTAGGAAGTGCTCAAACCACAGTTTCTGAAGCTGGACCTCATGGTGAAACTGGTTTTACAAATCTGTGAGACTTTTCCATAACCAGATAAGCAAGTTCCGTGGCAAGGGGAGGGACTGATTTGGGGTATCAGTCATCCATAATTTGTTGAACTAGGAACACAAAAACTCTGAATCTGGCCTATATAATGTTGCCCTTTTCCTTGTACTCTGTTTTCAAGCCATAGGATTTAAGGTCATGGCATCTTAGAAGTATTCAAAGGCCTGTTTCCTGCCATACACAACTGTAGGAGGAGTATTGGGCATGTTCTGAGGATCAGCTCAGACAGGGTTGTAGTGAGGGTCACAAGGCCTAGGAGCATAAAGTTGGAAGGGGCCCTATGATCCATCATTAGCAAGAGCACTTCTATTTCTATACCACTTACCAGTGCCAAAGCATTCCCTAAGCGGTTTACAACGTAGATTTTCCTTGTTTTTTCCCCGGGCTATGAGGCCATGTTTTCAGGGCTGCCCCGAGAACATGGCCTCACAGCTTGGAAAAAAACCAAGGAAAATCTATGGATGCCGGCCGTGAAAGCCTTCGACTTCACAGTTTACAACATGTTAGCTAATCAGGTTCAATCCCCTGCTCGGTGCAGGATCTCTAGCTAAAGCATCCCCAACAGGTAGCTGTGCTGCCTCTTTTTGAAGACATCCAAAGAAGGAGACCCCACCACATCTCTCAGCAATTGGTTCCATTGCTGGACCACTGTCACCAAAGGGACTTTTAATGTTTGATTGAAATCTACCCTCCTGTAGCTTAAAGCCATTCAACCTAGTTCTGCCCTCTGAGGCAGCAGAGAACAGCCAGCATTCTGCATATATCAAGTGTACCTCTTTAAAATATCCCCGAGAATCCTTAGCGCGTGGGTTCCATGTCAGTCATACAATGGTTCCTCAACAGCAGGGATGGGAATTGTGTAGCCCTCCGGATATTGTTGGATTGCACCTCCCAGCAGTCCTAACCAACATAGCCAGTGGTGAGGAATGTTGGGAGTTGCTGTTCAGGAATAATCTGAAGGGACAAACAATTCCTACCCCAACTTTACAGCTGAGAAGTTTGCAGAAGGTAGAAAGCATGAAAGCCACAGGCTTAGCAAGTAAAAACAAAATCTCTGTTGAGGCTTAACTCTTGTTAGGTATTGAAGATTGCTGAATATAGTCTGTAAAGCAGTCTTTTTATTTTAATTTTTGCCAAGGAATGTGTTTGATTACTTGGTTATGCAACTCTGTGTATAACAATGTTATGGCAACACAAAGAACCAATGAAAAAGCAGCAGAGGTAGAAAAATGTTCTCAGATTGAAATCCCCAGGGAGTGTCTTTGGTATTGATAGCAGCCAATTTCTTGTTTGCTTGTGTAAATTGCATGATATGATTGAAGGCTTTCTCTCCCTGGAAAGAGCCCTATTACTGCAAAGATCAGGTCCTCCATCATTTAAAATATTTGGAGTGAATGCTGAGTATTTGATCAAGCAGCAGTCTCCCAGCTACACTTGACAGGGTTTTGATAGAGAAAAGGAGAAATTAAATAAAATAAAGCAAAGCAGCAGACAAAGGTAGATCACAGTTAAGAATAATGAGAATTTGAATCCTACTCCACAGGCGATTTTTAATGAGTTGAGGTTCCCTCGTTCAGCTTCTCTGTGGTAAAGCCATAATGAGGTGACTTTTTTTCCTACTTGGATTTCGCATGAAACCTCTTGCTCCCACCTTTAGGGCTTCCCTTTTCTTCTGCGTGTGATGGTATCTGAGAATGGCAAGATCATGAAAACCTATACTGTTATTACTACTGATATTACTGCTGGTGGTGCTATGGATAGCAAAAAAGGAAAACACAAATGTAAGAGCTCTTGCCCATTTTTGTGCCCCAGCAGTTGATGTCCAGAGACATTTTGCCTTGGATCATGGAGGCAGCAGAGAGATATTACAACACAGGGCAAGGACTAGGAACCTCCAGTCCATGGCCTAAGCTGGTTCATTGGGACTCCCTGACAAGCCCTGTTCATGGGAGCCTAGCCGGGACAGCATTCCCTACTGTTAACTACAGTCACTTATCAAAGATAATGGCAAGGCTTCCCTAAGCTAGATACACACTCAACCAAGGATTCTTTCACACTTTATCTATTTAAGATACAGATAGATTCCCCTGTATCCATGGGGCATACATTCCCGGATTTACCGTGGACACTGGAAACCACGGATAATAGTGAACCCTATTTAAATGAATGGTTTCCGGCCAAATTATACCATGGGGTTGTGCTGGAGGATCTAGAAAATGCCTAGAGAGAACATCTCTCTAGGCATTTTCTAGGTGCTCCAGTGCAACTCTGTCAGCTTCCAGTGTCTTGTTCTTTCAGTCTTTTGCATTTTGGTACTTTCATTTAAATTGCAATTACTTATTTTGGTGTGGGAGAAATTCAGTTGGAGGCTAGATGGCCATCTGTTGGGAGTGCTTTGACTGTGTATTCCTGCATGGCAGGAAGGTTGGACTGAATGGCCTTTATGGTCTTTTCCAGCTCTATGATTCTATGACATTCAGTTATTGGCTGATGATTTGCTTTGGTCGTTTTCTTCTTCTTCTGATATTTGTACCTGTTTTTAGTGAATGTCAGTTACTGTCCTCTAGAATTGCATGCATTTGTATTAGGGTTCCCAGATGTCAGGGTCTGCACCCTCTTCTCTGGTCCTCAGGGTGAGGAATCCCAGGGTGAGAGCGCTGTCTTGAAGAATTAGACTTGTCATTATTCCCTTTGGATGCCATACGCTGTGCAACTGTGTTTGATGTTTAATGTATAATGCTTGATGGCATCACCAGTGGCTGCCTCCTGTGACATAATAAAGGGTTATCCTTAGGTGTCAGGTTTTGGCCCTGAAATGATTTGGAAGCCCTAACATATTCTTATACGTGTGTGTATGCATGCTTGCTTTTGTTAGCAAACACAGCACTTAGATGAGAAGATAGAATGCTCTTTCTGAAAATTATTATTTTTGTTTGACTGTTTATTTCTGATCCCAGCTGCTTTGTAAGATCCTTTCTTTGGTTCAAAATGGTACAATAAAAGTATTTGTTTATTTATTTATTTAAAAAATCTAAATATTTTCAGGATGTACCATTTCTCAGATGTCACCACAAAAACTGTAATTTGTCAAACATTTTTTTAAAAAAATATACGTTCCCAAGCAAAAATAACTGGTTAAAAGTCACCTCATGTCTTGAAAATTTAAGCGGAGGGGAAATGACTTCGTAGCAAAGCTTGTGAAGGGATCAAGTGAGAAAACAGGAGTGAAGATTCCAAATTATAATGGAGGAATGCCAGGGAGGTGAGAAAATGGAATGACACAGAAAGTATTAGAAAACAATAAGAAAGAAAACACCAAGATCTGTCTGTGAGGTTGGACAATTACTGCTAACAACAGTAGGAGTATATCTAATTTGTTTTCTTCTAAAACTCTCCATTGCATGGTTGTGTCAAGCAAGGTTAATGTAATGTCTATGCCACCATTAATGTGATGATTCACTCAAGTGGATCATTATACAAGAAAGGGGGTTGTATAATTATTATATTTGTAGCTGGGGTATTGAGACTAGAATGAGTTGGATCCAGATTTAGACATGTTTTGAGTATATTCAGTGGAATCAATGAGATTTAAATTAGTCATGTCTAAATTGGATCCATTTCAACATAAGTAAAATAATTTAAATGATGAAACTAAGTTCTGTGTAAATGGTGGCAGACTGTGGTAGTCTGGAAGGAGGACACACATTCCAAGAAACAGTGTTCCCCCCACAAGAAGAAATAGAAATCTACTTCTTTAGGTTCCCATTACATACCTGACAGTATTGCTCTCATTTCTTTTCATATTCTTCTACCTGTTGTATATTTTGCCATTTAATTTTAACATTTCAAAGGGAGATTTCTCAGTAATGTCTCTGTTTCTACCCACTTTCAGAGTGGCTTATTGGTCAATAATTAAACAGAATTTCCTAAAATAATTTAGGTATGATTTTGTTTTGCAAGGTCACTTGTACTCTGACAGTTCATTTCTATGGATGGTAAAATCATTTAAATCAAAGCATTTTTTTAAAAAAAAAGAAAAAGGTTGTCAAATTTCTGTAAAACATGTGGCATATACTCCCAGAACCTAAGAGATGAATTTTGTATTTGTACTGAAGGATTTTGCTGCTTTAACCCATTTTGTATGATGTACAGAATAACATGAATCTTTTGTCCTAAGGTGTGTTTGAGAATGTACAATTGAATGTTTGACATTTAAAAAGACAACTGTGTACAAACTGGAGAAAGGAATAGCATCCCCAATGCTTTGGGGGATGGGGTGCATTTGTTATGTAATCTTATTTCAAATCATAACGTGTAACAAATGCTTTGTATTTGCGTTAATCACAATAAAAAACATAAAATGAGCAGCTGTTCCGTCTTTGAAAGTGCTTTGGTTGTGGATTAAGTAATGTTAATCTATCTTGAAAGAGTGTGTCTCCATTTTATTTTTACACTTTCCTTAATGCCTGTTCATTTGATTCCATGAACATCTGTAAATCCATTTCAAGAACTAGTTCTCCCTGTTGTAGGACTTTATTACTTGTTTTCAATCTGGCACATTTGTTTTACATATATATCTACATAAACTACCTAATTTAATCATATGACATTATTCTTTCTGAACAGCTCCTATCAACCACCCTGTTGTGGGTTTCCCAGTGTGTTTTTTCACATTGGGCTATGATGGGAGAGCTTGAACCAAAGTACAGGAGTGCCAGTCAATAGGGTTTAGTGTCTAAATATAGGAGAACTGTTCTAACTCAGGGTGGGCAATAGCCCACCAGATGGTGTTGGATTGCATCTCCTATAATTAGCATTGCCAGATTTTCAAAACACCAATGAGGTACAGTTGAAATTCATGACATGCAGGTTGCAAATCAGGAAGCAGTTATTAACAAAATTGTGTTCTACCAAAATGCCAAATTAGAGCATTGAGTTCCATTAACTTAGCCATGTATTTCCTCTGTAAAATTAACATGTTGTCCACATTCATAAATTATACAATGCATGCATTTCCATCTTTTTAAGGCCCCACACTCCAGAATATGGGGATTTGGGGCATCTTGTTCAATTCATAACAAAGGAAGAGCTTCCAGCCCTCAAATTGGCAACGTCCCTCATAATAAGGGACACCTGCCAGTCCTATAAGAGGCAAACTTTCTAGTCCTCAAATATGGGGCATTCCTTACAATAAGGGACACCTGGCAACACTACATCCAATCCTCATCACTGGTTATGCTGACTAGGGCTTACCAGAGTATAATTCCAACAATTTCTGAGGGATCACAATTGCCCACCTCTGTTCATAATGGCTCCTTCTCATTTGTCCATAAGAACCAATAAAGGAAAAGTGGTATGATTTTTGCATGGTTACTCAAAAAGTAAAGTCCAGCTGTATTCAAAAACCCAAAAGAGTGTGCACAGGATTGCAGTCTTGAGCCTTTGTAGCACTTTTCCTGTTTCTAACTCCCATATGGTGAATACAGAGACAACCATTTCATAATTGGCAAGTTACCAATATGTACCTATATGCTGTTGCTTGATCCCATACATATTTAACTGTCCCAAGATGTGCTCTCTCATTTGGGAAGAAATTAGCCCCACAAGGTCTGCATTGCAGCAAGCTGATCCCACACAGGACTGCAGACCATATCTGGGTGACTCTACCACTTGGCAGCAAATTCACAAGTCTTTCCAAAGGAACATGTTCTTAGACTGCCCATCATGTTAGGGATGTAATTTTTTTTTCCTTCATGCAAGTGTGAAGAATTTCAAAAGTTCACTGGGCTTTAAAAAAATATTTCTGACATTTTAGGACCTTTTTGTGAAAATTTCATTTCTGCCCTAAACATTGTTTTTTGCACAAAATCCTTTTTTTTTTTTTTTTTTTTTTTTTGACAGCATGCTTTGGTGTGTTGTCAAGGATGAGAAAATTGACTGGTATCACCCCTGGTTAGTACTTGGATGGGAGACTGCCAATGAATACCAGGTGCTGTAGACTATATTTCAGAGGAAGGAACTGACAAAAACACTTCTGCCTATTCCTTGTGTAAGAAACCCCTATATAATTTGTGGGGTTGTCATAAGTTGACAGGCGACTTGAAAGCACACACACACAATATGTTATTTTATATCCCTGCTTCCCATGCATTCATATATTTCTTATATGTATCCACCAGCCCAATAAATATCTACCTTTCATATGACTGAGGCTACAACTAAAAAGCATCTCAGTCTTACATCCAGTTATAGATGTTACACCCTGGGGGTAGATTTGTGGTAAAATGTTTATCACCATAGGCTCTCTGTCATATCCTATGGTGAATTTACCCATGGTCTGCTTCCATGGAGTTATGTATAATTGCCCAGAAAGTTGGTAACTTACTACTTAGAAAATGCTTCATAGTATTTACTCAGTATCTTTAGCTGAGCTATGAAATCTGTAACCAGTTATGGAATGTTGCAGTTCAAAGGTCTTGAAGAAAGCCAGCTGTGTACTTGATTCAGCACTAAAAAGTGTTGTTGCACATATATTTATAATAATAAGTAGTGGGAACCTGATGAACATAAGTAGCAGAAGTAGCCCCAGCAGACCTCAGTTATCCTTAACCCTCTCCTGTTCAAACGATGCAATCATCTATTGTTCATACACTTCACTCCTATTATCGGTGCCATTTTGATTATCTCAGTCCTGCTTCCAGAGCCATGGGATGCAATTTAGAACAATTCCAATGATTCTGAACACCTGTTGTAGCCTTCATCTACAGCTCCCATGAGAAAGTAATACTCCACAAATTCCCATCAGCAGGAGGCTACAGAAGTAAAAAGAAAAGAGTCCACATCTAGTCCCATTTGCTAGATTACAGCTCCCCAGGTTGTGCTGTTCTGGAGAGCTTTGGACCCATTACCCTTCCCATGGTTGAGACAATTTGATAACCTTTTTTTAAAAAAGGTATTGAGATTCTCACAAAACCACACCAACCAAAGAGGCTGTTCCTCCCTAAAACCAGATATTTGGGGTGAGATTTCAGTTAGTAGAAAAAGAGTGGTGCATACTCAGATGTTCTGGTGATCACTTCATATATCCTAGAGCAGAGCTTTAGAAATGTAAAGTGTAGAGTGGGCCCTCAGTATCCGCTGGGGTTTGGTTCCAGGAAACACCCCCCTCCCGTGGATATCAAAATCTCCGGATGCTCAAGTCCCATTATATACAATGGCATAGTAAAATGGTGTCCCTTATATAAAATGGTGAACAACATTTTAAAATATTTGCAAGCCGTGGTTGGTTGAATCTGTGGATAAAGAATCTGTGGATACGGAGGGTCAACTGTACTTAGGACCTCAAGCCTATCAGAAATGAAACTTCTCTCCTTGCAAACTGCATGTGGAGGGGGAGGATAATTAAGCAATAAGAGGTGACCCAGATCCAGATGTTGTGCTGCCCCACCCCTAGTCGGTCAATAGTCCCTATTTGGCTCTAGGTTCTTGTTTATGGACTATCCCTGACCCTGGTTTGAAGACAGATAGTTTCTTAATCTCCTGATAAGTTAGGAACTATGCAAGATTTCACTTTCACCTGACATATATTTTTCTGTCTTTCTCCTACCTTGCCTATAACATGCCTCTTTGATCATTCCCTTTGTATGGATACCTCTTTTAAAAAAACCAACTCAACCAATTAACCAAAATCCTATACTTAGTTATATCATTCAATACTGCAATCCAGTATGAATGGATTTCTGCCTTTCTTGTTGCCTCTGGTTTCCTTCCCAGGGAGAAATCCTGTGATCTTATGCTTTGCTTATCCATCAACATTGATATCTCTCCTCCATTTGACCCCTTCTCCTACTCACCAGTTAAGCACCTCTCAATGTTGGATTGCTTTGGGACTCCCAGAAAAGCTTACAAACCTTGCACTTTCTCTTCTGCTGGATAGTTAAAGGACAGTCTCAGTGACACCCGCTTCAAAGACGTTATTCCTGGTCTTGGCCACTGTTCTATACCAACCCAATATCCATGAACTTTATTTGATCCTATCAGTAGTATTGGATATGACTTGCCCCCAGTCTCTTCTCTTCATTGCTGGTGTTCAACTGCAATTCAAGTGTGGCATTGTGGCCACTGGTTCAACAGCACCAAGGTCCAGTGAATTGCATAGTACAGTTGGACCCCCATATCCACAGAACCAAAATCCATAGTTTCAGTTATCAACAGGACAAAAAACAGGGCCACATACCATAGAGGCATCCTAGAAAATGCCTAAAGAATCATCCCCTCTATACATCTTTGAGGTCCTCCAGTGCAACTCTATGGTATGTTTTTTACCAGAAATCCATTATTTTAATAGGGTTCTCTGTTATCCATGGTTTCCAGTATCCACGGTAAGTTCAGGAATTGAATGCCCACAGATATAGGGGTCTGACTGTACAACTGGTAATAATGTATCATGTTTCCAGCTACCATATTCAAATTCAGGTCAAGGGGCTCCATTAGTTTCCAAAGACCATCAAAGGCTCTCTATGACCAGGGAACTCATTACACCTCTAACTTTATTGTGAGGCATGCATTCAGAAAGGGAAAGTGCTTAAAATTGCCAAGCAACTGATTTGCCTAAGGCTATAAAGGTATTGTTTGTCACAGGGTTGTGGTTGTATGTTAACACTATGGGATTAAAAGATAGGGAGCATGTGCTGAATGATATTCAAGAACTCCATAGAGTAACTGCCATATTATTGACACCCTTAACATTTGCCACAGAACTGGGAGTAGTGTGTGGTCAATAAGCTACAAATGCTCTCAATATCCCAAACAATATGGGGTCCAGTGAATTGCATCTGAACTGAATCCAGTGAATTCAGATTTAGTCCAGTGAATTGAATCTGAATTGCACCCAGGGGAATATTTTCAAACTGATTCTTTAAAAATTAGACTGTTCTCCTATGTCAATATTTTTTCTCCCAAACTATTTTTTTTGAGGTGCCTCATAGCTTCAGAAGCACTTTGCTATAAGACAGAGTACAGAAAGATAAACTTCTACATACATGTTGGTTGTGTGATTTTATAGTTCCTGGCCAAAGTACTGTGCACTAGTATATGAGGTACAAGATAGCCCTTCCTCCATATGTAGGCAATGTTGATTTTTGGACATTGGACTTTTTTGGATGAGGGTTAATAATGCTAGCTGCCTCGTCCCCATTGCAAGGCTGCTGCGCTGCAGGGCGTCCCTTTCAGATGACGCTCTGCCCTGCTGATCCTCTGCTGGTACTGTTGCATAACCGCAGGGACGCAGCAGCGTTATATTTGGCGGTTTTCTAATCACGATCAACTTTCATGGTTAGAAAACTGCCAAATATAACGCTGCTGCGTCCCCGCGGTTATGCAACAGTACCGGCAGAGGATCAGCAGGGCAGAGCATCATCCGAAAGGGACGCCCTGCAGCGCAGCAGCCTCGCAACGGGGACGAGGCTGCTAGCGTTATAAACCCTCATCCGAAAAAGTCCATAGTCACACAACATTTTTTAAAATAATACCTCAGAATTGTTTGACTTCTTTGGTGCTTTCTGGCTTATGAAACCAATTTTTAAAATTTTTATTACTGACTTTTAGTGCAATCCTACACATGTTTATTTGGAAGCATTAGGATTTATAAGATCAAAGCTTCTATTATTTAAACTAAGAGGGCTAGTATTATCTTCAAGAAGAAGAGAATCCTTCAAAATCAATACTATGGCCTCAATCTTATTGTTAGTCCTGTCTAGAGTAGACCCATTGAATCAGTTGGATTGAATTCAATTCAATAGTTGATTCAATGGGTTTACTTTTGTTGAGATTCCAGTCTATATGTTTTTGGAGAGGGATTTCTTAAATTGCTGGCATATGAAGTTTTTTTTAAAAGTTATTCCCAACAAAAGTCAGTTTAAAAGAAGTGAAAGGCTTCTTGGTGAGGAAAAATTAAAATGGATCAAGTATACCACTTTTTGTTGATTCTCATGCCTTATCTTGATTTAGTCATAAAATCCACTCATGAAACAAGTCCCACAGTTGTGCCACACAGAGTATAATTAAGGTTCCCTGCTATTTCTTGATTTATTTATGTGTATCTCACCCTTCCTCAAAGATAGCCCAGTGTGGCTAACAAGTTGTATAAAACATAACAGAATGTGCAAGCACTATTAAACGCAACATTCTCAAATTGCAGATATATAACTTTTTAAAAAAATAGCTCTAAAATCATCAGCAAGAATCAGCAACTAAACAAATGCAGGAGTTGCCTATCCCTCAAAAGCTCTGGTAGATATGTTTTGTGCTATGCCAATATAATAAAAACTTGAAAATGTTTTTCATTTTCTGTAACTCGATCAGGCCAAGGGTCCATTTGGCCTAGTACTTCCTATTTAAATTCCATTTGGAAGCTCATAAGCAAAGCATAATGGAGAAAGCCAGAACTACTATTTGCCCTGCTAGTACAGTATTTTTTAAAAACAAGCCAAATCCTGGAAAGCATACTTTCAATATGTAAGTTGAAAAACTGTTGCTTTTCTGCTATTTTACAGCTCTCTGAAAACAGATGGTCATTTAAATGTGCCCAGATAGTTGTTATGATATGAAACTGCTGGGATTCCTTCCTTTTACTCCATTCCCAAAAGTCATTCCCCCTCCCTTTGGCTTCACAGAGGTTTGGCTTTTTGTTTTTTGTTTTTAACTGTTGTTCTCCAGCTTTAAAGAGCTGTCGTTCTTAAATGTTATTCTTCCACCATTAGGTATACTGTATCATTTGGTGGCTGCTCAGGGTGTCATGTTAGCCAGCAGAACATAGAACAAAAACCTGCCAAAGAAGACTTCATGGCTGAGAGACAGAGATGCCCTACACTCATGAGATTCTGAGAAGCCGCTCTAGATAAGCTTTCAGAAAGATTTGCCTGGATATACAAAAACTCTTTCTAACAAAACAAAGGAGAGAGCTTGGCTCTAAGATTGCAACAATAGCTGCAGCAATTGCCATACACGCTGAAACTTTAACTGTGGATGTTGAACAGTCTATGGCTTGAAATTTTGGGCTGCTGAGAATAGGCCCTGCTATGCTGTACCTAAACAAACTATCCAGCATGCTTATTTCAGTTCCTCATGGACTGTATTCTTTGCTTGCATATTGTGTATTTTAACAATTAATACAATTGACATTTGCTCAAATGTTTGGCCTTAATACAATGAAAATGGCAGTCTTAAACCAAGGTTGCACCACATGGAGTCTGTTCCTTAATTCCTCAAATACACAGTATTAACTATGGAAGATGTCACCTCTTGATCACTGTGCCATTTGGAAAGGAGTCCTTGTCTAGAACTGTGGCTTCCGGTCTGTTTAGATCACTAGCAACACTTCTTACATGTTTCACGTGAGCAATGGGAGGTTGTCTCCTATTGAAAAGGATCTTCAGTCCATTTGACCTGATTCCATCTATTCTGATTGGCAACAACTCTCCAATAACTCAAGCAGAGCTTTCCCCATCACCTGGTAGCTCATCTTTTAAACTGGAAATGCTGGCAACTCAGTCTGGGACTTTCTGCATTGCGGATGAATTATGTGGTGTTTCCCTGAGCTATAGCCCACATCGGCTAGCCTGGCATCAATATTAAAACTACTTCCCAGTGGGAATCCAAGCTCAAAGAAGCAACTTCTTAATGATCGTCTGCTATTACTAAATTATATCACAATTCCATTTCTGTTGCCTACAGAGAATGGGTTGGGGTCCAGACTGCTTAAATCCATTTCATATCCCCAGCAACTTTTAACTAAGGGAAGATAATTGACCTACATTGCCCATTCCTGTTTTTGGGAAAGCATTGGTTCAACAGCACCAAATTGGACTGTTCTGAGTTAACTGGCCCACAGCCCAGCTGGCCCACCCTGGTCCCACAGATCACTATTGCTTCAAGCACTACTACTTGGGAGCCACAGTTGTAGAGACTGGAGCCATGCATGTTGTTTTCCAACAGTTCATCAATGCATCACACATAAATGTATGCCAAAGAGGCTTCCAAAAGCCTTTCAACTTTATGATTAATGCGTGCACATAGACATTGTTATCCCTGTGGTGTGAATGCGTGTTCCTAATTTGATTGCTATAAAATAATTTTTTAAAAGATGGTATGCCTAAGCTTTTAAGGATCAGTGCACTGGTAATGTAAAAGTCATTCTTGAGTTCCAGAAGGTAAGAAGAAACCTTTTAGCCCAGCTCACAGGCTAATGGTTGAATGTTATAGTACAGCTGTGTCACAAATTTCCTTTTCTCTAGCTGTCTCGTGTACAGTTCTGTGCATATCACTTTCTTAAATCTTTGTGATGAGCGTATCGTGACTTAACAGAAGTTTCTTTTCTTTTTCCGCCCCTTGGCGTATGTATCTAATCCTTCTCTCGTCAATCTTCTTTGCATGCTTTGGAGTACAATTAGCTGTGCAATTGATTGGTCGCGCATGTTAACGCCCGTCTAATCTCTTATTCTTGTCTCTGTTATCACCAGGCCTCCTGAACCTGTTTACAGCACTGTGAACAAATTCTGTGATAAGCCACCTTCTCCTAGGCACTATTCCCCTGTCGAGTGTGACAAAAGCTTCCTCCTTTCAGCTCCCTATCCCCACTACCACATAGGCCTGCTCCCTGACTCTGAGATCCTCAGGTACTGCATGCGCTTCTTCCTCACTTCCTCATAGTAGAATGCATGAACATTGCTCGAGCTCACAGGAATTAGGATCCATCTTCTACCCATGCAGCAAAGCTCCATCCACAAAGGCTTGTGTTTACTTGGCTTCCACCTCACCCAGCTCACAGCTGCCATAGAAATGTGCTATCTTCGATTCACAGGGTTGGGTTGGGAGAGTTGGTGGCCATGGTAACATTTGAAAGGCTGCTAGGTGGAAAGCAATACAGTGTTGGATCACCAGTTCATGTAGCCTGGTCTTGTTTATTCCAAACTGCATTGACTCTCCACACTCTTTACTAAATCTACTGAAAGAGGTTTTTTTTTTTTTTTTAATGTATTTGGGTTCTATCATGGAAGGATGACCCTTCAAGGGACAGATTGTGGATAAAGAAATGGGGGAGGACAGTGCTACTGGAGTAGTGTCATCACTGAAATGAATTTCAGTGGTCATTTCAGAGCTTGGAAAAATGACTTGTAGCCTATACCTCCAGAATTGCTCAGACAATTGCGGGATTCTGAGAGTCGTATCTTATAAAAAGAATCTCTTCCAAGCTTCAGATCACATAAATCAGGAGGAGGGTGCTAAAGAGTAAGTGAAAAGGCAATGGGGTGGGGGGACAGATCAGGAGTGACTGGTTTTGATTTTCTAATTTACACCAAATGCAAAAACTCTGATAATTGCACTGAATGAGGAGGGGGAGCTGGAGCATTCTGAAAAGCAATGGGAATTAAATTCTTCAGTCAGCCATTCTTCCAGATATGGTTATAATTTTATGCCAGATATTTAACCTAATTGTTTTGTGTATCTCTTTGTGACCAAGAGATAACACAGAAATGCTTTTTAAAAAACAGAAAATAAGAATATGGTTTGGGGGTACACAGACTTCAAGAAGCATGCCTTCCCACATAAACCTGACCAAGTGCTGATAACACTATCTGATAGTTATTATTGGTCCATGTTGCTGCACCATCAATGATGTGACTGATATGAGGCAGGACCACTGATGTCAGGGATTTCTACTTGTTCCTGCCTTCCCTTGTTTTGATATGGCCAGTGAAAGTCATTTTATATAGCCAGGACTTTGGCTCCTTCTTTTGATGTGTTTTCTTTTCATTGCTTACTGCGTTCTTCTGTTGTATTTTTGTTTGTTGTTTGGTCAGATTGCTTCTTTTGGGTTTAATATTTGGTAACCACCTTTTATCTTTTTTGCGGGGGTAGAATAAACCCCAGTACAGAAATGTGCTTTAATTAAGATCCTATATTTCTAAGAATGGTAAGAATGGTCTGCATCGGCTCACTCATGACCAACTATCAGAAAATGGTCATGACCAACTATCAGAAAATTGCAGGAAGGACTCCTAGTAGACCCCATGCTTCTTGCTCATGGAATCTGTCTGAACTTCATATCAGTGACAGCCTTACCATAGTTTGCTTCAAACAACCTGGTTCCATGGTGAAGTTTTCAAACACTTTGCCTGAGATATTGTATTGGGATTGTCAAACACAAATCTCTGCATATGGAGATACACTTTCATTGTGCTGTCATACCTCTTTCTGAGTTCTGTGGGGCCAACTATAATTGAATATTGAAAATAAAATCACACTTAGGTCCTAATAAATACACACATACACATAGATTGTGTCTCTCTCATCCAGAATGCTGAAATCCAGAATACTCCAAAATCCAAAATTGTCCACAGGAGTGGCTGAGATAGTGACATCTTGGCTTTCTGATGGCTCAGTGTACACAAACTTTGTTTCATGCATAAAGTTACTAAAAATATTGTGCATAACATGACCTTCAGGCTATGTGTTTAAGGTGTCTCTCTGGCTTTTTCTTCCTAAACGAAGATTCAGGAAGGACTCATCTCGCGCTTTCTGCAAGCGCGCTGATGACTAAAAAGGCCAATCCGAGATAAACAAATCCGGTTGCAAAAAGCACAGCAGAAGGTCTCCTTGGGTGATGTTTTTGGGTTGTGATTCTTTCTGCGTTGTCGTTTCTCTTCAAGACTTGTTCGTCGTGAGTTCTCAAATAAGGCTGCAGCATTGTGGATAGTGCGTCTCCATGCCTCCCGATGTGAGGCCAGGGCAGACCACTGTTGGTGATCAATTTGGCCGAGCCTGAGATGTTGTTTCAGGGAGTCTTTGTATCACTTTTTTGGAGCACCCCTCTTACGCTGACCCGTGGCGAGTTCACCGTAGAGTAGTATTTTTGGGAGGCGATGGTCCTCCATCCTAGAAACGTGCCCTGCCCAGTGCAGCTGTGTTCTCAGTATCATGGCCTCAATGCTGGTGATCCCTGCTTGCTCAAGGACAGCAACATTCGTCACATAGTCAGGCCAGTGTATATTTAGGATTGTGCGTAGACAGCGCTGATGGTGTATATGAAACATAAATGAATTTCGTCTTTAGCCTTGGATCCCATCTCCAAGATATTCATTATGTATATGCAAGTATTCCAAAATCTGAAAAAATCAAATATTTGGAACACTTCTGGTCCCAAGCATGTGTGTGTGCACGCGCGTTCACACACACACACACACGAGAGCCAGTATGGTATATTGGTTGGACTGGAACTCTGGAAGACCAGGGTTTGAATCCCCACCCAGCCAAACCCCCTGGGTGACCTTGGTCAAGTCACACACTCTCAGCCTCAGAGGAAGGCAACAGCAAATCTTCTCTGAATGAATCTTGTTGAGAAAACCCCGTGATAGGGCTGCCTTAGGGTTGCCATAAGTTGAAATAAATTGCAGGCATCCAATAACAAATATATATTTAAGTACAATACAACCAGTTATATAATAAATTTGGCACATATGCATTGTCCCTAAAGTTCCGGGCATCTAGTGAGGTGCCATAGCAGAACTTGACTGCAGGATTCTTCTGCCTGTGCTGCTTAGTAGTGTTGCAGCATTTGGATGAAATCTTAAAGCCCTAAATAAAAGACACAAAACAAGTGGAAATGACACTACAGTAGGACCCCCGTATCCACTGGGGATTGATTCTAGGGGTTTCTATTGAGTCCCACAGAACTTGGAGCAATGGTTTCAAACTACAGGAAAAGAGATTCCACCTAAACATTAGGAAGAACTTCCTGACAGTAAGATCTGTTCGGAAGTGGAATGCACTGCCTAGTAGCCTGATGGAGTCTCCTTCTTTGGAGGTTTTTAAACAGAGGCTGGATAGCTATCTGTCAGGAATGATTTGATTGTGTATTCCTGCATGGCAGGGGGTTGGACTGGATGGGCCTTGAGGTCTCTTCCAACTCTATGATTCTGTGATTCTATGAATAAGAGAAATTCCACTATAAAGAATTTACCATTTTGCCTTCTCCTAAATGCACAATTAAATCCTGCTGCCTTATTCAAAGTGTACAAGGCCTAATCCTTATGCCTGGCAACTACAGCTCTTCTCCTCTCCACCTCTTCCTCAACTCACCTAATAAGAACAGCCACTTCTGTAGGGTTTTCCCACCCACTGGATCAAACTAATATATCCCAGGAGTACTTTGCATAGTTACATTATGCAACCCTTGTACTGAATGGCAACATCCAATGCACAAGTGAATGTGCATTTGCATATGCAATGCCCATGTGTATGTACAATGTGTGATGTGCATGCACAATGTGACATGGGTGCACAAAATGGTACCATGTATGTAGCTACCCTTTTACTACCTTGAGCTGAATGCAGACATGCCAGATTGAACAAAAAATGACCAACTATTTCTGTAGGGGAACCTAGGAATGGGTAAGACATCAACAAGAATTTCACTTTTATATTTATTTGCCCCCATCTAGCCATTTGAAGGGTTGTGGGTTCCAACTACCCCTGTCCTGACTTTCTCATGATCAAAAGTCCCCAGAATTTGTGAAAGTTAATTTTTTTGTACTACAATTCACAGAACCCCACAGTCATCCCCCTCCCCCATACTGCTTTTCTATCCCAATCTACTGAAGCTGCTCTAGTTCTAAATCAGTGCCTGTTACCAATAATGGATTAAATATAATTAAAGAAACCGAGGCCTACTTTTAGCAAGATGGGCTTAATCATGGATTAGGGATTCAGCCTTTCTTTGATGCATTTACACTCCCCCAGAAGACTCAGGTTTAGAGTTTGGGTATGTTCGTGGATTCACCTGGAGCTGAAAGTTGCTTTTTAGGAATGTCCAGGGGGCACATTAGGGTAGTTAAAGCTGATGTACCAACTGTGTTCATATCTGGATTTGTTTAATCTGATGTCCACTGTGGCCCACACCACAATTACTACTTGTTTGGGCTATTTTATAATGTGCTCTTTTTAAAAGTCTCCAGATACATGCACCCAGTTGGTCCAGAATAGTGAGGCCGGACAGTTAACTGGGGCCACGTACAGAGAACATGGGACTCACTTTTTGTACAACAGCTTCACAGTCTACTGGCCTGATCTGGGGGAAATGGAAGTACTGGTTGTGACTTATGAAATCCTATGGCTGGAATCAAACTGTCTGAAAGACTTCTTTACCTTTCAGAGCTAGAGAATCCTGGGGCATCTTTCAAGAGAAGTATTTCTCCCAGTCTGCAGAAAACAGGAGGCATGTCTCAAGATGTTCAATGGTTGAATGATTTCTTAACAAAAAGCTAGGCTTCCCTCTCTCTACTTTTCTTCTCCCAACAAGCAAATGCTTTTGATATTTAATTTTGTTTATCATTGAAGGAAGAGTGGCTTTTTTGTTGGTGCATTCTTAACTATGTTTTTAATCTGTTTTTATGTTTTAATTGACTTTGCAGTTTGGAATTATTTTAAAACAACGTATGTTGTTGTTGCTTGCCTTGAGTGTCATTTTGTGGCAGAAAGGTTACTTGTGACTCTTATCTCAAAGCACTTAGGCCTCCAAGTAAGATTTTATGGCTAGTTGAATCGACCAGTAGGATTCTGCCCACCTCTGGTTTAGCCTGCCATGTTCGGATATCATGAACAGAGATGGGAGTCATCTGGCCCTCCAAATTTTGTTGGATTGGAAGGCCCAGCAGCCCTAGTCAGCATAATCCATGCTGAAGAGTACTGGAAGCTGCAATCCAACAACATCTGGAGGGCCATGCGGTTCCCATCCCTGTACTAAACTAACCACTATCATGGTTTGTTTGGCTACTCCTGCTTCCAGCCATGTGCACAATGCTTGTGAACGATGAACCAGAATTCCACAGACCCTGGTCTTAGCATGACATGCAAGATGGGTCAAAGTTTTGCAAAATGCAGTGGCTGAGAATCCTGCCTTCCACATGTGGCAGATAGTCTGCAAGCACTGTTCTATGTCTCTTCTCCCATCGCCACCATAGCTTTCAAGCCCAGGGCATGTTTATTGGTTAGGGTGGGAAGGAGCAGGAAAACAAGAAACTAACATCCCAGTTAGAAGGGGAAATAAAACAAGGGCATTCTCCATACAGGAGAATGCCCTTGTACCAATCTTGTTTCTCTCCCTCTTGGCTGAAGTTGCAGCTGAGATGGGGGACTTCTTGGTCTCCTGATTTCCCCCCTTCCTATTCCCTGACTAGTGAGTGGCCACAGCAGCATGGCCACAGCAGCTAGCTTTTGGGGAGATTTTGGATAGTGCACAAGGAGCTAGTAAAAAGCTCAGCACCCCATCGATAAGAAGACAGATGTGCATATAACTATGAGTTACACACACACATGTATCACCAACAGGATTATATATCAGGGCAGACAAATTCTCCACCCTTTCACAGGGCAGACTTATATATATCTGGAATCCTGTTGGTGATATATGTGTGTGCATAACTCATGGTTATATGCACATCTGTCTTCTTGATATATCAGAGCAGACAAATTCTCCATCCTTTCACAGGGGAGACTTCTACAAATCCTCAGTTTCATCTGAGGAAAGAACCAATTCGTTAATACAAGAAAGACGGAGACTGACACAAGAAATCTTTGGCTGATTTGGCTTTGTCTTTTTCTGGAGCAACTTTTAGCACTGTCTTTTAAAAAAAAAAAAAAAAAAAGGATGCAACCAGTAACATCATCGGAATTTCCCTCAAGGCAGCTCTTAGGAGCATCAGGCTTGGGAAAAGCCATGGGATTTTCATGTCTGCAGCAAACAGATTTCATTTGCTCTCTGTAAAGATGGTGCTCCCCCACACATCTTCACAAAGAAATCTTTGCTCCCACTGTGTCGCACAGTATGCTATGACTTGAATTGAAAGAAGCTGCAGAAGCATCCTCGAAAGCATGCAGGGGAAAGCCAGCCTCTTGGGGAGATGTGTACCAGCTCAACACCGCAGGATGGATTTTAGCTTTAATTAAGGGATTAGGATGCAGCAGCAACACAGGCAAGAGCTATGTTAATCCAATGAATGAACTGTTTCATATGGGTTCTTGGGGACCATGCTGCTCATAGACATTTTGTTTCAAAGTGCATATCATCCAAATATTGGACAAGAGCCATCTTGAGTATTCACAAGGTGGGAAGGAACATGTCTTTGGTAGCTAGCCCAAAATGCAGTGAATGGAATCTGCCTCACAGAAGAGATTGCAACTAGCACAAGCATTTGATACTACTGGGGTTTTGTTGTTTTTTCAGAACAGGGTTGCCATATTCTTTGCGACAGACGGCTGTTATGCCAGGACTCAGGGTTGAGTTTTGAGTAGGCTTATTTATTTATTTAGGTATTTATACCCTGGTCTTCAGCCACAAAGGCTCTCAGAGTGGCTTACAAATTGTTAAGCAACAGGATTTTACATATCTATACCACTTTATAGCATGCTAGGCACTAAGCAGATTCCAATGTGTGTTAGCTAATTGCCCCCACAAGCCAGGTACTCATTTTACCGACCTACAAAAGGATGGAAGGCTGAGTGAACCTTGGAGCCCTCTGGGATTGAACTTGAAATGTTGTGGCTGCAGTACTGGCATTTAACCACTGCACCACCAGGGCTACCTAATTAATTAATTTATAATTGATCCCTGAGCCAGAACTTCATTTTAAATTTGAAACTGTCTGCTGCAACAAGCAAATTGTATTCTACTTCAGTGGACTGGTTTGTTCTTTCCCATCACTCTTATAAATGCATATTAAATACATTAAAGAAGGAAGAAGAGTCCTTGATTTATTTGGTTGCTACTTTGCTTTTCAGATCTGGCTTCCATGAAAACAAAGCAAAACAAAGCCTTGAGCTTTGAGATAACAATGACTTAAAGCAACGCTAATATTTTTTTTAAAGTATGCCAGAAAGAAATGCCTTTAAAGGGGGGGGGGCGTTCCCTCCCCCCCATACTCTCCGTTTCACAGATGAAAACAAGGACACATGAGGCCAAGCAACATCAGAGCATGGTCAAGATGACAAACACTATTGGTGGGGGAGAATACACAGCCTTGGAGAGAATTCAATATTTTGTTTTTGCCTGAGACAACAAGGAAGGACCTGACTCTTATTTCCCCCTGCTGAGTTAATTGAATGAAAACAGATTTTGCACTTTGAACTCAGTTTGCAGCAAGTGAAATAATATGAGGACAAAGGAGGAAAGTAAAAGGAAAGAGAAAATGACATTTTTTAAAAGGAGTTGAAAAAAGTGGAATCGCAGAGGATTAATTGGGACTCTCCTTGCCAAACTGGGAGAGTTGGTATGTATGTCCTCCCCACTCTGCCGTATGCATTAAAAAAGACTCCCAAGAAATTTCCTCTCTTCCTTCCTTTCCCTTATTTGTTAGGACTTTATCAGACTAGCATCTAAAAATGCTGTAATTCCGCGAATGAAGATAACGGGAACTTTGTGGCATTATAACACTTATTATCACACATAGCTGTAATCATGTGAAAGAACCACCATGGAATTATCACATGCCAACCACTAGCTCTTTAAGAATGAGAGTTTACTTACCCAATTTGGCACGGGCAAGCTATCAGTTGTTATTGCGAGAAGAAATGAGCACGCTTAAAATTCCACAAAACAAACATACCCTAAAATAACAAAGTTAATGAGCAGACAAGCACTGAAACAAACCTAAAAGTGTGCAAACTAGACAGGACAGTTCATAAAAAAAGCATCCTATGCTTCATTTTTTGCATCCTCACCCAGTAGTTTCCTTGTTGAGGACTGCCCATTCATGCTGTAATTTCAAAATTACAATGGAACGTTTTTTGCATGCCCTCAATACTGTGAAAAAAGAGATATTGGCAGTCTATTGATGGCTTGTCCCATCAATTAAAAGGAATGCCTTAATAGTGGCTGGAGCACAGGGTAACCACAAGATGCTGACAACGTCATGTGATGGCTGCGGCCAGTCACACTACCATGACATCATAATCCCGTGATTTTTGCCATGTCTGATAAAGTCCTTCGACTTTATGGTTTATTTGTTATTTGGATGGCACACTCTCAGCCATTGTGGTTGATCATCAGATCCTGTTCCCACCAGGTCTCAGGTTTCAGCTATGAAATCTCAGGGTCTAGGATGCTTTTGACCTGTCAGCCGAAGCCAAAGGGGCCATATTAGACCCCTCCCATTGGAATCTCTGGCAGCTGCAATTGGTGGTAAAGTTTCTGCTGTCATCATTCAGCTGACAGCCAATAGATGCCACGGAAGTTCTAACTGTTGAGGTAGAAGCCAAAATAGGGTCACAGATGGGCAGCTCTCTACTGCACAGCAGGATGTCAGAGCAGCTTGTTACACAATAGAGGTCTGGTAGTGTGTGGAGCATCATGTGTCCGTCCAGGTTTTGTTGTGTTGCTGTTGATTTGGGGCAGTGTTTCTGTTGGCAGCAATATTTTGGTGTTGTCAGTGGCAAATGGGATTCCTATGGGGTGGCACATGTAGCCCATGAGCTATATGATGCCCACAGCTGGCTGGGGTGTGTGTGTAAAAATTTTAATTATTATTTTTTCCCCAAGCCCGGATTTGAGCTTTCATGCTGCAGGTTTACCAAATGACGCTATGCAAAAGGATATTGTAGCACTTTGGTGACTGAGAGAAAGGGGTTTGTACCATGAACTTTCATAGACTGGGTCTACTTCATCAGCTATATCTGATGCAGTAGGCTAAGATTATGCTACCAGTTTCTTTCTCTCAGTTCTTCTCAAAGGTGCTACAGTATCCCTTTACATACTGATCCAGACTAACACGACTCAGTCTTTGAATTTTACTTAAACAGCAGTAGTTAATGGAAGCAGCAATGCTGTCAGTCCCACCACTTTAATACCCCAATATGATCTAAATATAGCAATATACTGGGGGATCACAGGAAATGCAAATAGACATTCCCAGATTCATCTACCTGGTTCTGACTGGAGCATTTAAAAAATTAAGTGGAGGGAAGGTAGGCATGAGTTATGGGTCTTCCTGGAGCCCTGGCAGTAGATCTGTGTTAGAACTAAGTAGATCTGCCACCCATCCTCCTTCCCAGCATCAGTTTCCATGAATATTTTTCCAACTAAAGGTCCTTTTTTATTCAGGAAGTCCTTTGGCATATAAGGTAGTCTGTGGTAGGGGGTTTAAACCAATTATAACTCATTATGGCCTTATCTACACTTGCAATTTTCCCTGGGTTGCCCCTGTCTAAGAGCCCTGCAGTCCATATAGAATCATAGAATCATAGAATTGCAGAGTTGGAAGAGACCACGAGGGCCATCCAGTCCAACCCCCCTGCCACGCAGGAAATCTTGATCAAAGCATCCCCGACAGATGGCCATCCAGCCTCTGTTTAAAGACCTCCAAGGAAGGAGACCCCACCACGCTCCGAGGGAGCGTGTTCCACTGCCGAACAGCTCTTACTGTCAAAAAGTTCCTCCTAATGTTGAGGGGGAATCTCTGTTCCTGGAGCTTGCATCCATTGCTCCGTGTTCCAGTCTCTGGAGCAGCAGAAAACAAGCCAGCTCCATCCTCAACGTGACATCCCCTCAAATACTTAAACAGGGCTATCATATCGCCTCTTAACCGTCTTTTTTCCAGGCTAAACATACCCAGATCCCTAAGTCTCTCCTCATAAGGCATCATTTCCAGACCTTTCACCATTTTAGTTGCCCTTCTCTGGACAAGCTCCAATTTGTCAATATCCTTTTTGAATTGTGGTGCCCAGAACTGGACACAGTATTCTAAGTGAGGTCTGACCAAGGCAGAATAGAGTGGCACTATTACTTCCCTTGATCTAGACACTATACTTCTATTGATACAGCCCAAAATCGCATTGGCCTTTTTAGCTGCCGCATCACACTGTTGGCTCACGTTCAACTTGTGGTCTACTAGGACTCCTAGATCCCTTTTGCATGTAGTCTCATTCAGCCAGGTCTTTCCCATCCTATATTTATGCATTTCATTTTTCCACCCTAAATGCAGCACCTTACATTTCTCCGTATTGAATTTCATTTTGTTAGCTTTGGCCCAGCTCTCCAGTCTATCCAGGTCATTCTGAATTTTGATCCTGTCCTCTAGGGTATTAGCTACTCCTCCTAATTTGGTGTCATCTGCAAATTTGATAAGTATGCCCCTAATTCCCTCATCCAAGTCATTGATAAAGATGTTGAATAGCACTGGGGCCAGGACAAAACCCTGTGGCACCCCACTGGTCATATCTTTCCAAGACGAAGAGGAGCCACTGCTGATCACCCTTTGGGTTCGGCCAGTCAACCAATTACAAATCCATTGAACAGTTAACTTGTCTAGCCCACATTTTACAAGCTTGTTTGCAAGAATGTCATGGTGAACCTTGTCAAATGCCTTACTGAAATCAAGGTATGCAATGTCCACAGCATTCCCTTCATCTACCAAGCTGGTAACTTTATCAAAAAAAGAGATCAGATTAGTCTGGCATGACTTGTTTCTCTGAAACCCATGTTGACTTTTTGTGATTATGGCATTGCCTTCTAAATGTTCACAGACTCTCTGTTTAATGATCTGCTCTAGAATCTTCCCTGGTATTGATGTCAGACTAACTGGACGATAATTGTTGGGATCCTCTTTTTTCCCCTTTTTGAAGATGGGAACAACGTTTGCCCTCCTCCAGTCTGCTGGGACTTCTCCTGTTCTCCAGGAGTTCTCAAAGATTATTACCAATGACTCTGAGATTATGTTTGCCAGCTCTTTTAATACTCTTGGATGTAGTTCATCTGGTCCTGGAGATTTAAATTCATTTAGATTAAGAAGGCATTTCTGTACTACCTCTTTACTTATTTTGAGCTGGATTTCCCCTATTGTGTCTTCCGTTCCATTCTCCTCAGGTTGGTCCTCCTTTTCCTTTTCTGAAAACACTGAGGCAAAGAAGGTGTTGAGTAATTCTGCCTTTTCTCTGTCCCCTGTTAGCGTTTTGCCATCTTCTCCTCATAGTGGCCCTATCATTTCCTTCTTCCTCCTTTTGCTGCGGACATACCCCCCAAAAAACCCTTTTTATTGTTCTTAACCTCCTTAGCAAGCCTGAGCTCATTCTGTGCTTTAGCTTTTCTGACTTTACTCCTACACGTGTTCGCTATCTGTTTGAATTCTTCTTTGGTGATTTCCCCCTTTTTCCACTTCCTATACATGTTCCGTTTAAAACTTAGCTCCATTGAAAGTTCTTTAGTCATCCATCCTGGTTTCTTGAGACACCTCCCATTTTTCTTCCTCAATGGTACTGTTTGAAATTGTGCCTTCAGTATCTCCCTTTTGAGAAAGTCCCATCCGTCTTGAGGTCTCTTCTCTTTTAATATTCCTGACCATGGGATCACCCCCAGTATTTCCCTGAGTTTATTGAAATCAGCTCTCCTAAAGTCAAGAATGCATGTCTGACTATGCCTGGCTTCTCCTTTCCATTGTATAGCAAACTCCAGGAGAACATGATCACTCTCACCTAAGGATCCCACCACTTGCACCCCATTAACCAGGTCATCTCTGTTGGTTAGGATCAGATCTCAAATAGCTGACCCCCTTGTTGCCTCTTCCACCTTTTGGACCATGAAATTGTCTTCCAGGCATGTAAGGAATTTGCTAGACCTTGAAGTTTTGGCTGAGTTAGATTGCCAGCAAATATCAGGATAGTTGAAGTCACCCATTACTACTACATTTCTCCTTTCTGCATGTGTGTTCATCTGTTCTAGAAAGGCATCATCCAATTCCTCCGTCTGGTTTGGGGGTCTGTAGTAGAGTCCCACAATAACATCCCTGTTGTTTCCCTCCCCTTTAATTTTTATCCAGATGCTCTCCACCTGGCTTCCAGTATTGATGTCATGGATCACTTCACTGGTGTAAATATCCCTGACATATAATGCTATTCCTCCTCCTTTCCTGTTTGGCCTGTTTCTCCTATAAAGGTTATACCCCTCTATTCCTACATTCCAATCATGAGACTCGTCCCACCAGGTTTCAGTAATGCCTATTATATCATATTTGTTTTGTAGTGCGAGGAGTTCAAGTTCATCTTGCTTATTTCCCATGCTCTGTGCATTAGTGTAGAGACATTTAAGACCATGTGTTCCCTTTACTTGCTGCCTGTGCAAGTTTTTTTGCCTCCCACTGTTGGGTCCTTGCGCTGTTTGCCTTGTTCCCTCTATGACAGTCATATGACACAGGACATTTTCCCTGTTGTGCCCCTGGGCAAAATCTCACCACCTCTGGGGCAGAAATGGGGCTCTGACAGGGACAAGCCAGGGTAGGGCCTGATACAGCTTTCTAAAATAATACGTACCTGTTTTACTCCACTGCTGCCAGGGGAAAATGGATTGGGCTCCACATGTCTGCAAGAGCCCATCCCGCCAGGTCAGCCTGTCACTCCAGCTGCCAGTCACTCTTACCCTTCCAGGTCAAGGAAGGGGTCCTGCAGCATGCAACCAAGGCTGGTCACATGCTGGAGGCCTTTGGTCACATGTTGCAGCCTGCTTCCTCAATGCCAGGAGGGCAAGGAAGATGGTGTTGGTGACAGCTTCAGGAATGGGCCAGCGTTCCTGTTTGGACTCCAGACCATTTCGTCAATGTAACGGAGGAGACATGGGCCTGATCCATGGCTAGGATGAGCCAGCAGGGAGCTGGCATATCCTGACTCATGTATTTATTTAATATCTACATTTCTGCTGTGCTTTCTGCAACTGGACTTGTTTATCTTGGATTGGCCTTTTTAGTCATCAGCGCACTTGCAGAAAGCGCGGGATGAGTCCTTCCTGAATCTTCGTTTGCGAAGAAAAGCCAGAGAGAGAGAGAGAGAGAGATTTCTATACCACTTATCAGTGCCAAAACTCTCCCTAAGTGGTTTACAACATAAAAACAAGTAAAAATAAAACAATTAAAAAGTAACAGTTAAAGTTATTTTTAAGACATATACAAATTGAAACAATAAAAACACACCCCAATAAAAGCTTCTGTGCCTGCAAACAAATTAAAAGCTTGCTGAAATATAAATGTTTTTGCCTGCCGGCAAAAGGAAAGCGGTGGGGGCAGCCTAGCCTCCCATGGAAGGGTGTAGTTGAGCCCTATGTCTTTTATTTTTATGCTTTTAATGTAATTCTGTGTTAAGATTCAATCCATATTTTGCTTTCCATTTGTATTTTATCATTGTTCACTGCCTTGAGCACCTTATTTGGTATATAAGCAATTTTTTAAAAAATACCCAGCCAGTAGTGACTTGAATTCCATACCCTTTAAAAGTGCAAGAAGAGCTTAGATTTGCACAGCACAGAGGTAGACAAGGTACTTTTTCTTTAAACTTCCAGATAAATCAGAAAATCCCACAGATGTCACTTCTCTCTGTTCTTTTGGTTACTCCTTGGTCTGCTCCCCAACCTGTGCTGATATTTTACCAGTTTTTAATTTTGCTGCTATATTCTTGGTTTTGGATTTATGCTAGTGCCTTTCACAGTGTTCTCTCTAAGAAGGCAACTACTATATTAATGGAGCATTTCTATGGTTCTTTACACACAAGTAAGTCCCACAATGTTTAATGGGGCTTGCTCCCAAGGTAGCTTGCATAGCAATGGCAGCCTTAATCATGATCATCACCATCATTATTATAAAAAATAATGATGATTTCTGAGACCTCCAAAGCTAGCTTTCTTTGCAGAGCCTTTGCAAAGGAGTTTAGCTTCTCTGCTTGCATTTAATCAGCTTGCAAGTCCTGGAAAGTACTCTGGCGACACCAGTGTTGCATGAAAGTGTTTGAGCCTGTTTCTTCTGCAGTGTGCCGAGATCAAGTTACAACCCTAGTTTACATGCACAATGAGGTTGCATCATTGAATATGACCTCTAATTCAATATAAAACAATATTACACTCTTGTTTTCTTTTAGTGCGTTGTTCATTTTTATTTTTGTGTTTCTTTCTCCCTATCGGTTCTGTATGTTCTCCATCTCTACTTACATTGCAAGGTTGCTGTGTGTGTTTGTTTTGGGGTTTTTTGCATGATTTACATCTGAATGCTTTCTTTGGAATCTTGCAATCTTATACATGTCAGCTCAGGGGTAAGTCCTAGTTAATTTAGTGGGGCTCACCTCTAGGTAAGTGGGTATGTGATTGCAATTGAATTTCACATTTTCACATTGCTTTAAGTGCCAGTCAGAGCCTTTTGGTGTTTTCAATTGCTTGAACACATTGCATGTGTAGAACCTGAAGATCCTGAACCAACTGGCTGAGCTTTAAGAAGCTCATAGTGTTAGCTAGTGTAAGTCATGGTTGGGGAAAGGGCAACTTCCAGCCAGCTCCATTTTTTGAAAAAAACAATCAAAACATTATTTTGCCCCCAAATGCTCCTAGAGAGTGACGGAGAGAATTTCATCATGTTTTTGGCTCGCCTGACTGATTTCAGGCTCAGGAAAGGTATTTTTTTTCCCCATCAGGATGTGATCTGGATCAATTCCTGTTGGAAAAAGTGTTCTCTTAGGCCTAAAATGGCCCAGAGAGGGCCACTAATAGGGTAAAATTGTTATTGTGTGTCTTCAAATCATTTCCAACTTATGGCAACTCTAAGGCAATCCTATCATAGGGTTTTCGTGGTCAGGTTTATTCAGAGGGGGGGGGTTGCTTTTACCTTCCTCTGAGGCTGAGAGAATGTGACTTGCCCAAGGTCACCCAGTGGGGTTCCATGGCTCACTGGGGATTCAATCCCTGGTCTCCAGAGTCCAGTGCTCAAACCACTACACCATGTGCACATTTGCCCTGATATCATTCAACAATTACTGGGTAGTGTACAGTTTGTGCTCTTTCCCCTTCTAAAAAAGAAAGCTGACTTAGATATACATTCCAGATCAGAGGAGGGGGGCACATCTCACAATGAATTTGAAACCATGTACAAATGAATGGGGGAGAAAACAAAAAATGGTGGGATGGTGCTGTGGGCAGATTAGCCCTTGCCACTATATATGTAACAAAGGAGTTTGTTGATTGCTAGAGTATTGTGGAAAAAGGAAAGCTCACAGCCATCAAAGGCTTAAACCAAAACCAAAACCGAGGTTCATAAAATGATAGAACGTGGAAAAGAGACAAAGGCTTGGAATGCTGGAAAAAAAGAGATACAGTTGTCCCTCCACATTTGCAGCTTTGACTATCATGGTTCCGACTATTGGCGGAAATCCTCAGCTTCTCCTCCCCACAGGGAATGCATTTTGGGGGTGGAGCCAAAGCTGAGGAAAGCTGAGTGACTGCCCTGCTTCAATCGGCTGTCTCCCCTTCCATGTGAAGGGCAAAAGCTGGTTGAAGTGAGGCACTCACTCACCAAACCACTGCCGGTTTGTTGGCTGAGTGCTCCACTCTACTCGGCTTTCGCCCCTCACACAGAAGGGACGAAAGCCGAGTAAAGTGGGCCACTCAGCCAGCAAACCGGCAGCAGCTTGCTGAGTGACTGCCTCGCTTCCATTGGCTTTTGCCGCTTCCATGTGAGGGGAGAAAGCCGATTGAAGTGAGGTACTCACTCAACAAACTGCTGCCAGTTTGTTGGCTGAGTGCTCCACTCTACTCGGCTTTTGCCCCTCACACAGAAGGGACGAAAGCCGATTGAAGCGAGGCGCTCAGCAGCAAACCACCCCTGGTTTTCTGGCGGTGGCAGCAGCAGCATGGCAGATGCAGCAGCAGAAGCCCCAGATGTACATTGGTGGGGGCACGGTGGGGATGGCGGCTGCAGTGGGGGCATGGTGGCTGTGATGAGATGAGTGACGGTGGTGGTGGGGTGGCGGAGGCCTGCGAGGCATAGGTGGGGAGGGTTGAGCCGGCAGTTACCTGGGCCATGGGCCTCTCTCCCTCCCTCCGCCTCCAGGGTGTTCCATTTCCCCACCACCACCAAACTTTGCATTGTTTTTTATTCATGGTTTTTTGACATTTGGGGGGGGGGGGTTGCACCCTTAACCTCCACAAATGAGGAGGGATGACTGTAATTTTATTCTTGAAAATAGCCCAATGTGTTTCGGTCTGCAAATATTTTTATGCCCTTCTTCAGGGGCTGTTAAAAGAAAAGGGGACCAATAACAGCCGTTATAACAGGAGACAAGTTAGAATTTACAAAATGATGTAACTGTGCATGGGGATAATGATACCGATTGTTACTCAGGTAGACATGTTGAGCTATTTTGGTTGTATGTTTTCTTTTTCTTAGCTGTGGATATTATATCTGTTTCTATGAATTGCTGTGGCATACTTCTTAAGCATAATTGGAGTTTAAAATTGGCATCAAAATTATGCAGATTGTTTCCCTTTAAAAAAAAAAAGTTACCCCGTAGCCCAGCTTCCTTGGTAGTCCTTCTTTGCACTTTCCCAGGTGGAAAAGGCATCCCCAAGGAGTTCTTTTTCAAAGCACTGTCAAGATGTCAGACAGACATAAACGATTTCCCCAGAAGACTTGTGGAAATGAACTGTGTTTGACTTGCACTGCGTCAATGTATCTGTGTTATGCTGGCTCAGTCTCAGTGGACCACTCTATGTCTTCTGTTCCATTCAATTAACTTGTCAAAGTCATCTGTACCAATGTGTGTGGCGGGGGGGGGAGAGACCAGCCATTTTAATTTACACCATGCTTGTCGACTCTGTGTTTTTGTCTTTTTAAAATATTTTGCTTACTCATTGTCTTCTGATCCCAAACACATCTGCTCCAATCAAATAGTAGCTATAAGGCCTCTGGTACATAAAGACTGTTCCTCTACTTGCAACGATTGTCCTGCTGGTTTGTATAATTTAAGCAGTCTTCTCTAGATTAAGGATATAAAGCTTCACTTATTTTATAATTGCAGGCAAGAATGATAAATTTTCACAATTTCACCCTACAATCTAAGAATACTTAATATTCTGTGCAATCTTAGACCATTATTTTTGGAGTTTTCATCCTCACAGAAATACTCATGGGATTTCCACCACCACCACAAAAAAATTGATGGCTGAGATACTATATCAGGGGTGTATAGCACACATCTCCATATGCAGAGTGGCACATTGATTGTGCTATGTGCTTGCGATGAATGACAACATGGTGCAACTGAGCAGACACCCAAATGGGTAACCAAATGCACAAACAAAAGCACATGTGCATCCCATGTTCACCAATGCACATTGATGTGCATGTGCACCTGTATGCACAATGGCACTGCATGTGCAACTCCACATCCACAACCTTGAAGTGAACATGGGGGGTTCTGCATCAGAATTAGAAATGTCCATTTGCTTCCATAGGAGAACCTATGCCTATGTACAATGCTGGCAGGATTCCAGCCAATATTTTTGTACATGAAACAATGGCTTCTGCACAGAAGGTAGGTTTCCTTCATGGAAAACTCTGTATCCTGTGCAAAAATATTGTTTTCCAAACAAAAAACAATCCTGTACATTTCTGCACAAATGCATTTCTCTGAAAGAAGTACAAACCAGTAAAGAATTTTCATGTCTGTTCTTTCTTTACTCTATGGAGGTGCCCATAGAGTGTCAGGATATCCTTTCTTCATTAGCAGTGTAAATACTGATAAATAATCTGCTTATCCCTAATCTAGCTGTCCCTCCCCTGCATGAAATGTCGCAATTTATGAACACTGGAACCTTGTGTGCATGTTCTGGGGGGCCCACAAGTATCCACTGTGGAGTGACTAGCTATGATCCAGAGTTCAGTGAGACAGGGAAAAAGAAATTACCCTTTATCCTAAACATCAATGAATGCATAGAGGACTGTTTGATTCCAGGCATGGGCTTGACCCCAGTGGATTACAAATGAGTGCCTGTAGATCTGGAGAAGTATCTGGCTAATCCTATGCTTGGCAGTTCCTATGAATAACTTCATGGAGCACAACATGCCAATGGAGGCCCTACAGTTTGGTCAGGAAAACATGGAAGCAGTGATGGCGCATACCAATTCCTCTACATAGACCTGGCTCTTGGGGCTAATCCATCGAAAGATGGTCCCACTCCAGCTCACCTCAATCCTTTCTCCTCTCTAAAGTTCTTCCCTGGGGTTGGCGGGTGTGGGGAGGAAGATTCCCTAGTGTATCACTATCTTTTGCTGTGAGTGGTGGTGGTGGTGATGGTGATATTTGCTTTAATTTTCAATTGATGCTTGAGGATAAAATGGGATTTCACTCTGTCCCACCTGCCCTCTCAACTAGAAGAGTCAGAGGTGGAAGAAGATACCCTTCTATTCTCTTCATATTTTTCAGTGGTGGCTATATCAGGAAGAGCATTGCCTTCTAATAGCATTGCACTGAAATATGTCTAGGACCATATCATGACATTAAAAAAAACAACCTTGGTAGAACAGGCCTTCCACTGCAACCAGTGGATGTAATTTTCCAGCAGAAATGATAACTAAAGTGTGCTGTTAAAAAAGAGGAGATAGCTCTACCTCAGCATTCCTAGTAGTAACTTTAACAATCTCAAGGCCAGGGTCCCAAAAAGAATGCTGTGTCTAAATATGGAGCATGGTGGAGTGAGTGTATGAGTTAGAACTTGGTATCTCCTTTTTTCCCACTGATGGAGAGACAAGTTGCTCTGTCTTGTCACCTAGCCTAGTGGTGCCCAAATGTGAATTTCCAGATTTTATTTGACTGCAACTCCCAGAATATTTGGCTATTGGCCATTCTGCCTGGGGTTTCTTGGAGATGATATCCAAGCAACCTCTGTGGATCCAGCTGGGGAACTGCTAGTTTAGCATAAAACTCTAGAAAGCTTTTTCCCCATGAGATTAAGCATTACTGGGCTGATGTTTTGCTCTGGAGATGCAGGAGACTGAATTTTTCACCAAGAGTATGCAAATCATACACTTGACCCCTGAACCACAGGTCCTACCCAAATAGCTCATTTTAAAATGTTAGTGGAGAAGCAGAGGCCCTCCAAATGTTGGTGGACTCCAGTCCTCATCTGCCCATTTCAACCTGGCCGTTTTTGAGGAATCATAGAATCATAGAATCATAGAATCATAGAATTGCAGAGTTGGAAGAGACCACGAGGGCCATCCAGTCCAACCCCCTGCCACGCAGGAAATCACAATCAAAGCATCCCCGACAGATGGCCATCCAGCCTCTGCTTAAAGACCTCCAAGGAAGGAGACCCCACCACGCTCCGAGGGAGTGTGTTCCACTGCCGAACAGCTCTTACTGTCAAAAAGTTCCTCCTCATGTTGAGGTGGAATCTCTGTTCCTGTAGCTTGCACCCATTGCTCCGTGTTCCAGTCTCTGGAGCAGCAGATGAGAGAGTAGCAGTTCAACATATGGAGGGCCACAGTTTTTAAAGAGTGGCTTGTTAGTTCTTAAGTGGAAGCTGCTGTGGTGAAAATTTTCAAACAGTCATACAGCCATATGCACATCAGCCCTCTCCCCTTTGTGCATGTGTGCACATATTGCTACTTGGGATCCCAACTCTATTTTAGATATGCCTGTTGTTCTTGTTATAAGACTAAAAGGTTCTAGGATCAAGAGTTCACTGATTTTATTCATTTCTAGGGATAGAAAAAAATATTCAAAAATGTGTTTCTCAAGTGTTGGGAAATCCTGGTGAAGAGAATCCTGGACTGGCAAACATCTTTGCAGTTTGAGCTATTCTGTGTAAAATTTGCAAATATTTTTGCACAGAAAACAAGCACGATTTCTGTGCAGGAATATTATCTTCTATGCAGAACATGCTGTTCTCTCTCTCTCTGGCTTTTCTTCGCAAACGAAAATTCAGGAAGGACTCATCCCGCGCTTTCTGCAAGTGCGCTGATGACTAAAAAGGCCAATCCAAGATAAACAAGTCCGGTTGCAGAAAGCACAGCAGAAGGTCTCCTTCGCTGATGTTTTTGGGTTGTGATTCTTTCTGCGTTGTTTCTCTTCAAGACTTGTTCGGCGTGAGTTCTCAAATAAGGCTGCAGCATTATGGATAGTGCGTCTCCATGCTTCCCAATGTGAGGCCAGGGCGGACCATTGTTGGTGATCAATTTGGCCGAGCCTGAGATGTTGTTTCAGGGAGTCTTTGTATCACTTTTTTGGAGCACCCCTCTTACGCTGACCCATGGCGAGTTCACCGTAGAGTAGTATTTTGGGGAGCCGATGGTCCTCCATCCTAGAAACGTGCCCTGCCCAGCGCAGCTGCGTTCTCAATATCATGGCCTCAATGCTGGTGATCCCTGCTCGCTCAAGGACAGCAACATTTGTCACATAGTCAGTCCAGTGTATATTTAGGATTGTGCATAGATAGCACTGATGAAAGCGTTCAAGGAGTCGTAAGTGGTGGCGATAGGTGACCCATGTTTCAGACCCATAAAGGAGAATAGACAGTACCCGCACAGAAAATGTCATTTTTGTGCAGTCTCCCCACCCCACACACACTCATGAGAATATTGCACAGAATAAGTCCCCAGCTGCCATATTTTCTGTGGAGAAAACAGAATTTCTTCATAATATTTATGCACAGAAACATTGTTTTCTGTGCAGAAAATTCTGTTTCCTATGCAGAAAATGCTGGGAAAGATTACCAAAAACAAAACCCAAACCCATGTGCAAATTTTATGCAGAAAAGTCCCAAACTGCAAATAGTCTTCCTTTCTTGCAGATGGAAGAATCATAGAATCAAAGAGTTGGAAGAGACCACAAGGGCCATCGAGTCCAACTCCCTGTTCTGCAGGAACACACAATCAAAGCACTCCTGACAGATGGCCATCCAGCCTCTTGTTTAAAAACCTCCAAAGAAGGAGACTCCACCACACTCCGAGGCATTGTATTCTATTGTTGATCAGCTCTTACCATCAGGACGTTCTTCCTAATGTTTAGGTGGAATCTCTTTTCCTGTAGTTCGAAACTATTGCTAAAATTATGTGTTGCTTCCCTTCAGAAATTAATTAGCTACAAATTATATTCATATTAATTCTTCATTTGTTCTTTCTTTCTTTCTTTCCTTCTTTCCTATTTATGCAGTCATTCCCAGCACAGCACAGTAAGCCGACCACCCACAGTGAGCATACAACGGAGCATTTCTGTGGAAGGGTAAGAAGGACCAATGAACTGGTTTCACTTGTATCATGAATACTACTTGACATTGATTCTGTGTTTTAAAAACTGAATGTTTGTGTATATTAGCAGCTGGATAACATTGGTATCTCCTGATAGTTTTTTTCTGATATTTTCTCCCTGATATTAGTATCTCTTAATAGTTTTTCTCCATTTATTTTTACCCATATGCTCTCCACTGGTCCAGTTTGATCACTCATGCAATTTTTTGTACAAGTCAATATGTCTTGGACACATAATGCTACTCCCCCTCCTCCCCCCATCTATTCTTTCTGAACAAATTATATCCTGCAATTGTTATATTCCAGTCATAGGAGTCATCCCACCAAGTCTCAGTTATACCAGGAAACATATTCAGGAATAGCCGTGCTGGCCATATAGCATAATAAAACAAAATCCACAATCTACAAAAGAGTGATACCTCCAAAATACACAAAACCCACCATGAAAGCTTTCGAAGGTCCACTGGTTTCTTCATCAGGCAAAAGATATTTTAAAAAATCATACAAGATAAATTTAAATGGGGGGTAGTGATGGTGCAGGAATCACAGGCCAACAACACCATACCCCCCCCCCACCCCTTTTTACATTTCTCCTTTTGGTAATATGGGGACCAAGACAAAGGACAGTAAAATTTAAACTCCATTAGCAGAAGTAAAGTAACTTCTCTTGGGATCGAGAGTGCCTCTGTTTCCTGTGAAGCCGTAGACCCCTTTCCCAGGCAGAGAACACTGAATTTTTCAAGATGTCTCTGTGCCTATACCTGTAACTGTTATACCTAAAAAGGATCCTGTGTTGGGATTGTTACACATTAACTACATGCTAAACAGCTGTGCAACATTGTGCCACTGTAAAAAGACCAAAATGTACAAGCACGTCTGTGTGCAATGCAAACGTGCACATCCATGTGCAATATAGATCCATGTTCAATGGCACTGCATGTGGAATTCTGCTTCCCCAGCTCAATATGGATGATCTGCATTGGACAAAATGTCCAACCACTTCCATAGGGAAACTTTCACCAGCAGGATTCTGGATGATTCCTAGATGTTCAAAAGGAATTTCTCATCCTCTATTCAGCTTTCTTTTGAGGTGCCAATGTGTTAGGAATTTCTTCAGTGCAATCCCTATTGACATGTTTGACATAGGTACCATTTGTTTTGATGGGCCTTACTTAGGAGAAATTGTCAGTGCATCCCATCCAACATTTCACAAATGAAAATTGGAATATGTGTGGCCAAGCAACATCAGAGCATGGTCAGGATGACAAGTGTTATTAATGATGAAGACTACATCAGCTAGGGGAGGCTGCAGCAGTTTGCTTTTTGCTTGAGCCTACTGGGAAGTGCAAGATTCAGTTCTTCCTCTCCCCTGCTGAGTTAAGTGAGTGTAAACAACTTCTGCACTTTGAGTGCAGTTTTCAACAGTTGAAGAGAGCTGAAAACATAAGGGATAAATGAGGAGTAGGAGAGAGAAACTGGGACATTTCAAAAGTAGCAGGAAAATGGGATGGCAGAGGATTAACTGTCCCTTCCAATTTGGGATAGTTGATGGGTATTCTGAGGGTATTGACCCTTCATGATTACAGTTTTAACTCTTGCCTTGTCTTGAGGAATCCCACATGTAACTCCTAAAAATTTTCCATGACCAATATTGCATGCTGCTTCTGAAGAAACTCTTCTTTCTTCTGAAGAAAGAAAGCTTACCTTGCTCCAAAATATCCCCAGTAAAACGACCAATAAAAATAGAGTTTAAAGAAAAGATAATGGATTAAAATGTGTGTTTAAGGCAAAGGCAAATAATGGGTTTTTAGAGATGCTATCTATTTAGTAATTAAACTGCCAGCTCCATCTACTGGTAGTAGACCAAAAAGATACTTGATAACAATGTGTTTTATCATTTAACACATCCAGGAATACTGGATGGAAATGTTTGGGGTTAGTAAAAGGAATATTGGATAGCAATGTTTGGAGGTAGTAAAGTTAGTCTTTATTTTTTATTTCTCTTTTATATGTCAGCTCCTTCCCACAAAAAAGTACCACAGCAGACACTAAAGTATGGGTTCAGCCCTCTGTCTGATACGCTAGCTTTCTACTTGCAGTGACTTTCTTCATTTTAAAAAAAATAATAATAGGTCAATATTTTAAAATATAAAGGAAGATTGGAAAGAAAAACAGGGGAATTGGAACATATCCACAAACTCCAGTCTGTCAACAGCAGGTTGAACAAAGACAATGGTTTCCTGGCACACTCCACATATTATAACACTCGTTAATACCCCAGCCTCATGAGGGTGCTCTTGGCCAGTTTATCACTTCTTCTTTCTGGTTTCCAGCCAGCATCACACTAAATTCCCACAACTCCCTCCGTATGGTTATCTACTCACCTTCACTTTAGGCAACATCTTTCCTCCTGCCTTTCCCTCTCAACAACCATCTGCAAAACTGAACTTGTCACTTCATCACCACACTCACAAGTTTTGTATTTCTATGGCTATTCAGCTAGTCTGCTCATGAAGGTCTGTTCCTAGGCACTTGACTTCATGCATATAAGGAAGGAGGCTGAAATCTATGAAAGCTTATGCTACAACTCCTTTTTCTCAGTCTCAAAGGTGTTACAAATCCCTTTGCATAGTGTTTTAGACCAGTGGTTCTTAACCTGTGGTCCATGGACCCACGGGGGACTTCAATGTCCACACAGGGGATCCATGAAGGATTGAAAGCTGCTCAGCCCACACGACAGGAGCCAAGGCAAAGTCTGGCTGGCTTGGCCCACACATTGCTGTTCAATCTGCTCCAGCCACAAACTTGCAGGAAGAAGCAGGAGAAAAGTCTTCTCTCCCCCTCCAGTGACTCTAAGGGAAGGCTTAATGGATGGTGTAATGGTGTTGTTAGGGTTTTAAATCTTGATCAAATCTTGGGGGTTTGCGGCAACAAAAGATATTTAAAGGGGGTCCCTGCTAAAGAAAAGGTTACAATCCACTGTTTTAGACTTTAAACTGCTAAGATGATTTTATTATGTACCCCCTGAGATCTTTCATAGAATCATAGAATTGCAGAGTTGGAAGAGACCACGAGGGCCATCCAGTCCAACCCCCCTGCCACGCAGGAAATCACAATCAAAGCATCCCCAACAGATGGCCATCCAGCCTCTGTTTAAAGACCTCCAAGGAAGGAGACTCCACCACGCTCTGAGGGAGTTTGTTCCACTGCCGAACAGCTCTTACTGTCAAAAAGTTCCTCCTCATGTTGAGGTGGAATCTCTGTTCCTGGAGCTTGCACCCATTGCTCCGTGTTCCAGTCTCTGGAGCAGCAGAAAACAAGCCTGCTCCATCCTCAACGTGACATCCCTTCAAATACTTAAACAGGGCTATCATATCGCCTCTAAACCGTCTTTTTTCCAGGCTAAACATACCCAGCTCCCTAAGTCTCTCCTCATAAGGCATTGTTTCCAGACCTTTCACCATTTTAGTTGCCCTTCTCTGGACACGCTCCAATTTGTCAATATCCTTTCTGAATTGTGGTGCCCAGAACTGGACACAGTATTCTAAGTGAGGTCTGACCAAGGCAGAATAGAGTGGCACTATTACTTCCCTTGATCTAGACACTATACTTCTATTGATACAGCCCAAAATTGTATTGGCCTTTTTAGCTGCCGCATCACACTGTTGGCTCATGTTCAACTTGTGGTCTACTAGGACTCCTAGATCCCTTTCGCACGTAGTCTCATTCAGCCAGGTCTCTCCCATCCTATATTTATGCATTTCATTTTTCCGCCCTAAATGCAGTACTTTACATTTCTCAGTATTGAATTTCATTTTGTTAGCTTTGGCCCAGCTCTCCAGTCTATCCAGGTCGTTCTGAATTTTGATCCTGTCCTCTAGGGTATTAGCTACTCCTCCCAATTTGGTGTCATCTGCAAATTTGATAAATATGCCCCTAATTCCCTCATCTAAGTCATTGATAAAGATGTTGAATAGCACTGGGCCCAGGACAGAACCCTGTGGCACCCCACTGGTCACATCTTTCCAAGACGAAGAGGAGCCACTGCTGAGCACCCTTTGGGTTCGGCCGGTCAACCAATTACAAATCCATTGAACAGTTAACTTGTCTAGCCCACATTCTACAAGCTTGTTTGCAAGAATGTCACGGGGAACCTTGTCAAAGGCCTTACTGAAATCAAGGTATGCAATGTCCACAGCATTCCCTTCATCTACCAAGCTGGTAACTTTATCAAAAAAAGAGATCAGATTAGTCTGGCATGACTTGTTTCTCTGAAACCCATGCTGACTTTTTGTGATTATGGCATTGCCTTCTAAATGTTCACAGACTCTCTGTTTAATGATCTGTTCTAGAATCTTCCCTGGTATTGATGTCAGACTAACTGGACGATAGTTGTTGGGATCCTCTTTTTTCCCCTTTTTGAAGATGGGAACGTTTGCCCTCCTCCAGTCTGCTGGGACTTCTCCTGTTCTCCAGGAGTTCTCAAATATTATTGCCAATGGCTCTGAGATTATATTTGCCAGCTCTTTTAATATTCTTGGATGTAGTTCATCTGGTCCTGGAGATTTAAATTCATTTAGATTAAGAAGGTATTCCTGTACTACCTCTTTACTTATTTTGAGCTGGATTTCCCCTATTGTGTCCTCTGTTCCATTCTCCTCAGGTTGGTCCTCCTTTTCCTTTTCTGAAAACACTGAGGCAAAGAAGGTGTTGATTAATTCTGCCTTTTCTCTGTCCCCTGTTAGCATTTTGCCATCTTCTCCACGTAGCGGCCCTATCATTTCCTTCTTCCTCCTTTTGCTGCAGACATACCCAAAAAAACCCTTTTTATTGTTCTTAACCTCCTTAGCAAGCCTGAGCTCATTCTGCGCTTTAGCTTTTCTGACTTTACTCCTACACATGTTCGCTATCTGTTTGAATTCTTCTTTGGTGATTTCCCCCCTTTTCCATTTCCTATACATGTTCCGTTTAAAACTTAGCTCCATTGAAAGTTCTTTAGTCATCCATCCTGGTTTCTTGAGACACCTCCCATTTTTCTTCCTCAATGGTACTGTTTGAAATTGTGCCTTCAGTATCTCCCTTGTGAGAAAGTCCCATCCGTCTTGAGGTCCCTTCTCTTTTAGTATTCTTGACCATGGGATCATCCCCAGTATTTCCCTGAGTTTATTGAAATCAGCTCTCCTAAAGTCAAGAATGCGTGTCTGACTATGCCTGGCTTCTCCTTTCCATTGTATAACAAACTCCAGGAGAACATGATCACTCTCACCTAAGGATCCCACCACTTGCACCCCATTAACCAGGTCGTCTCTGTTGGTTAGGATCAGATCTAAAATAGCTGACCCCCTTGTTGCCTCTTCCACCTTTTGGACCATGAAATTGTCTTCCAGGCATGTAAGGAATTTGCTAGACCTTGTAGTTTTGGCTGAGTTAGATTGCCAGCAAATATCAGGATAGTTGAAGTCCCCCATCACTACTACATCTCTCCTTTCTGCATGTATGTTCATCTGTTTTAGAAAGGCAACATCCAATTCCTCCGTCTGATTTGGGGGTCTGTAGTAGAGTCCCACAATAACATCCCTGTTGTTTCCCTCCCCTTTAATTTTTATCCAGATGCTCTCCACCTGGCTTCCAGTATTGATGTCATGGATCACTTCACTGGTGTAAATATCCCTGACATATAATGCTATTCCTCCTCCTTTCCTGTTTGGCCTGTTTCTCCTATAAAGGTTATACCCCTCTATTCCTACATTCCAATCATGAGACTCGTCCCACCAGGTTTCAGTAACGCCTATTATATCATATTTGTTTTGTAGTGCAAGGAGTTCAAGTTCATCTTGCTTATTTCCCATGCTCTGTGCATTAGTGTAGAGACATCTGAGACCATGTGTTCCCTTTACTTGCTCCCTGTGCAAGTTTTTTTGCCTCCCACTGTTGGGTCCTTGCGCTGTTTGCCTTGTTCCCTCTATGACAGTTTGACTATTTTCTCCAGCCCTTTTGCCTTCCAGAATACTGTCTTCCTCCCCCATCTTTGAATATAGCATGGGGTATAAATATAAATGAAACACATAATAAAGGAATAAGTGTCTGTTCTAGGGAAGGTCTGTGTTTTTAATGCTTCATTTTAAAAAAAAATATTCTCCCTGAATGTAATAAAGTTAAACCTCAAGGGAAGGGAAGGGCAATGTTAATTTTACTACATGCAGACAGGTGTATGTGAAGCATTAACAATACAGCTTTATGCCATCTCATTCAATTACCTCATCCATCATAATGTGTAGCTCTTCTCTTAGACACTCAGGAGGAGGCTTGCAGATGCCTACTAGAATTTTGTCCTCATAGCTTATTAATCAGAACCTTTAAGATATTTTATAGTGCTTTGGCAGATCAAACACCCTCAGAAAAAGGAGAGCTTTGCATCTTTTATTAGCCTTTCTTTAATGTTGCATACCTGATGGAGATGAGAAGGTAGAATTCAGCTACATAGATGTCTGAAGAACATCATCGTTCTGGCCACAGGTTGCATTGGTTAGACTCCTATGCAACTGAGTTGAACTTGTAGGCTAAGATGGTACAAGCAAGGTCAAACTTTTGCTCACTATGTGCTCTGAACTAATGGTGCATTGAGTGTTCACCAAACATGGATGTGAAATATGGTTTGAACCTGCATTGCCAACCAGTCTGGTGATACTATGATTTAGTATTATATTTGAAGGGGAAAAAACTCTCAAAGTTTAGGACATTGCTCCTCCTTACTCTTGAGCCAAGAGTGGGGAGAGCACCTGAAGATATCCAGAAAAGGAGGGGAATGCATGTACATCTGGAACATATACTGTGGCTTGAAGTTTGAACTATCCAGTCCATGGTTTGATGTTAAGTTATCCCAATATGTATTAGTATGTTAGGTACACACAAATACACTACCTCCTCTGTTTGCTTATCAAAGACTTTTAATCTTGTTGTAAGCTGCCTTGGGTCCCACAACAGGAGAAAGGTGGGAAATAAAACTATCAGTCTTGTGCCCTGTGGATCAGTGCTACTCAATATGGTGGTCCAAAGACCAGTGCTGGTCTGTGATCCATTGGCTGCTGGTCTGCAGCACATCACTAGCATACTAAGTAAATGTGTTGATATTATGGAACAAATATTGTACAGGGACCTTGCATTTTGGGGTGGGGTGGTGGGGAGATGCTGATTTACCACGTCAGATAACTTGAGAAGCACTGCTATAAATTTGTTCTATAAGCAGCTGCTGTCAATTTTTATGTGGTGGAATTAATATGAAAAGATGCCATTGAAAAGTAGGGCCATGTTTAGATAAGCTTGTGCATATTGATGATAGAAACATGGTGTTGGTTGAGCTAATACAGTTATGAAAAGGTTTTGAAACAACTGCTTTGCATGATATCTATTAACTACTGTGAGTTTTTGAAGCAATGTGCTTAAACCATATTCTTTTTGTTTTCTCAGAGAACCTCGGAAAGTTGTCTTACACAAGGGCTCGACGGGTCTTGGTTTTAACATTGTGGGAGGAGAAGATGGTGAAGGCATTTTTGTATCCTTCATCCTCGCGGGTGGACCAGCTGATCTCAGTGGTGAGCTGCAGAGGGGAGACCAAATTTTATCTGTAAGTATTTTCCACACCCACAGCTCCACACACACACACAAACAAACCATAGTCTATGGTTAAGAGTTAGCCCTAATATACTTTAAACAAATGGAACAAATATAATTTTGCACTATAGGAGAGAGGAGCAGCTGAGGGGTCTCAAAAGATATAACCAAGAGACTGCTACTGCTGCCCTCAGCAAAGATAGGGGTCACCTATATGAGGAGATACAATGATCATTTCTGCGCACTGACTCACAATCGCAGCAGCGTTCATTTGTCTCCATGATTTTTTGTCAAGATTGCTGGTATGGCAAGTTATCCACATTTGAGACTTACATGGAGCATATCCATGAATAAAGATGGTGGCCTCAAGTGAATTGCTTGTATTATTCTCCAAAAGTTGCCGCCGTTGCACAGCGGTTTTTTCCTCATTAAATCCAAGATGTGGAAATGTGATTTTCTGCTTGAAAAATTGTTTTTGTTGCTTTACCAGACTGTAATTGCTCACGATTGCTACTACAAAAATCAACAATGGCAGTTCTGGCCACTTCATCGCCGACACACCTGCCTGTTGCGCTCATCTGACCAATCATGTTTCAACTTCCGGAATGCACTTCACTTCAAAATTGGTTGTCCAAATGGACAGGAATTCACATTTCCCCATATTTTTTAAAAAAATACTTCATGAAAAACCACAAAGGCTTTTATTGCACAGTACATGGAGTTTTGGGGACCCTCCTTCCAATATGGCGAATCACCACAGGATCTTGTTAACACAAAAGGTATTCTCCTTGCATTCCATGTGGAGTTTTTTCACTGTTTAGACAGTACCATAGAGAAGTGACTCCTTCAGATGGCAAATACTGGCCAGAATCCTGGTGGTGACATGTGCACATATAACTTGAGGTTATATTAGTGGTGAAACTAGTATTCAAAAATATTTTTTGTGGTCAAAATATGTTTTTTGAGTGTTGAGAAACCCTTATGAGAAGAATCCTGGACTGATGAAAATATTTGCAGTTCGGGATCATAAAATCATACACTTGGAAGAGACCACAAGGGGCATCAGTTCTGCACAACATTCACACATGGTTGTTTTGCACAAAAAACACAATTTTCTGTGCATGGAAAATAATATTTCAATGCAGCAATATCAATTCCTGCACAGAAAAATGATGAATGCTATAATTGCAAATTTATTCTGCATAAAATTTACACATGATTAATTAGCTTAGTTTTCTGTTCAGGGATTACTATTTCTGTATTGAAATATAATTTTCCATGCAAACAATGCTGGTTCCTGCACAAAACACCCACATGTAAATTTTGTGTAGAATAAGACCCAAATTGCAAATAGACTAAAAAAACTGCATAGTTTTTGAAGATTTTCTCACCATGGGAAGAAAATTCCTGAAATTACTTTTTGCTACTTTTAGACTCAGCATGATGTAGCAGTTTGAGTGTTGGACTGTGACACTGGAAACCTGTGTTCAAATCCTCACTCAGCCATAGAAACTCACTGGGTGACCTTCAACAAGTTGCACTGTCAGCCTCAGAGGAAGGCAAAGACAAACCTGTTGTAAACAAATCTTGTCAAGAAACGCCCATGATATATTTGCGTTAGGGTCACAGCATGAAGGCACACAACAGCACACAACAGCAACAGCAACAACAATCAAAAACATCCAAGAAAAAACTTAGTGAAGCATTCCATCCCTAGGTTATGTGCATATATAATTTCTTTTGGACAGTGTGCAACGTACTATTCAATAGCTCCTTGTCCTTCATCTAAAACATGCTCCAATAGCTGCCAGGCCCTGGGTGGTGGTGGTGGTACCACTATAGTCATTAAATGGACAGGGGAGTGGTGATGCAGGGAGGGAGGGAGGCAACCAAACAGCAGGATCTACTTCCTGTTCCCGCTACAATTCTCCAGAGAGAGAAGAGAAGCAACAATGTTGGGTCCATTCACACTATAGAATTATAGTGCTGCCAGATATTAGACATAGGACTTTATCAGACAAGCCTCTAAAAATGTTATTTTGGCACCATATTTTGCAACATTTTTGTGCCTGCAACATGGGGAGATTCATAAAAAGAGCATCCCATGGCTATTTTCCCATTCCCACCCAGAAGTGTTCTGGTGGGGATCGCCCATTGATGCTGGAATTGAACCAACAGAATGATAATAGAATCATAGAATCATAGAATTGCAGAGTTGGAAGAGACCACAAGGGCCATCCAGTCCAACCCCCTGCCACGCAGGAAATCATGATCAAAGCATTTCCGACAGATGGCCATCCAGCCTCTATTTAAAGACCTCCAAGGAAGGAGACCCCACCATGCTCCGAGGGAGTGTGTTCCACTGCCGAACAGCTCTTACTGTCAAAAAGTTCCTCCTAATGTTGAGGTGGGATCTCTGTTCCTGGAGCTTGCATCCATTGCTCTGTGTTCTAGTCTCTGGAGCAGCAGAAAACAAGCTTGCTCCATCCTCAATGTGACACCCCTTCAAATACTTAAACAGGGCTATCATATTGCCCCTTAACCGTCTTTTTTCCAGGCTAAACATACCCAGATCCCTAAGTCTCTCCTCATAAGGCATGGTTTCCAGACCTTTCACCATTTTAGTCGCCCTTCTCTAGACACGCTCCAATTTATCAATATCCTTTTTGAATTGTGGTGCCCAGAACTGGACACAGTATTCTAGGTGAGGTCTGCCCAAGGCAGAATAGAGTGGCACTATTACTTCCCTTGATCTAGACACTATACTTCTATTGATACAGCCCAAAATCACATTGGCCTTTTTAGCTGCCGCATCACACCGTTGACTCATGTTCAACTTGTGGTCTACTAGGACTCCTAGATCCCTTTCACACGTAGTCTCATTCAGCCAGGTCTCCCCCATCCTATATCTATGCATTTCGTTTGTTAGCCCTAAGTGCAGAACCTTAGAATCATAGAATCATAGAATCATAGAATCATAGAATTGCAGAGTTGGAAGAGACCACGAGGGCCATCCAGTCCAACCCCCCTGCCACGCAGGAAATCACAATCAAAGCATCCCCGACAGATGGCCATCCAGCCTCTGTTTAAAGACCTCCAAGGAAGGAGACCCCACCACGCTCCGAGGGAGTGCGTTCCACTGCCGAACAGCTCTTACTGTCAAAAAGTTCCTCCTAATGTTGAGGTGGAATCTCTGTTCCTGGAGCTTGCACCCATTGCTCCGTGTTCCAGTCTCTGGAGCAGCAGAAAACAAGCCTGCTCCATCCTCAGCGTGACATCCCTTCAAATACTTAAACAGGGCTATCATATCGCCTCTAAACCGTCTTTTTTCCAGGCTAAACATACCCAGCTCCCTAAGTCTCTCCTCATAAGGCATTGTTTCCAGACCTTTCACCATTTTAGTTGCCCTTCTCTGGACACGCTCCAATTTGTCAATATCCTTTCTGAATTGTGGTGCCCAGAACTGGACACAGTATTCTAAGTGAGGTCTGACCAAGGCAGAATAGAGTGGCACTATTACTTCCCTTGATCTAGACACTATACTTCTATTGATACAGCCCAAAATTGCATTGGCCTTTTTAGCTGCCGCATCACACTGTTGGCTCATGTTCAACTTGTGGTCTACTAGGACTCCTAGATCCCTTTCGCACGTAGTCACATTCAGCCAGGTCTCTCCCATCCTATATTTATGCATTTCATTTTTCCGCCCTAAATGCAGTACTTTACATTTCTCCGTATTGAATTTCATTTTGTTAGCTTTGGCCCAGCTCTCCAGTCTATCCAGGTCATTCTGAATTTTGATCCTGTCCTCTAGGGTATTAGCTACTCCTCCTAATTTGGTGTCATCTGCAAATTTGATAAGTATGCCCCTAATTCCCTCATCCGAGTCATTGATAAAGATGTTGAAGAGCACTGGGCCCAGGACAGAACCCTGTGGCACCCCACTGGTCATATCTTTCCAAGACGAAGAGGAGCCGCTGCTGAGCACCCTTTGGAGCCACTGCTGAGCACCCTTTGATTGGGTGCAGTTTCACATGTTTGCAATCATGGCAAAAAAAGCCACACACGATCTATTGACGGCTTGGCCTGACAGTAAAAAAGGCCACGCTATTCACAATACATCATTGTGAAAACACGACATTGTCTGGTATCCGTGCCCTTTCGCATTCATTAAGCATCATTACGACGCAATATTTGCTGCATCTGATAAAGTTAATAGAAGGTAGAGAAACTAGTTACGCTTTAAAAATTAAGAGGTTAATGTTAAATAGAAAGTGAAATAATGTGATATGGTTGATGGTTGAAAATTGGATAAAATATGGTTGAAAAGTTTTTAAGTTTTTTTGTTATATATAATAATGTGAAAGTAACAAAGCACAACTACTTATTATATAGTTTTGTAAACGTCTATTGAGCCACTGTAAGCAGGTGATATATTTTTAAATAAAGATGAATAAAAAAGTATTTTAGTCCTGTTATTCCACTTTAACTGTCATGGTTCTGGCCTATGGAATCCTTGGACTGGAAGTTTAGAGAGGGGGGTTAGAATTCTCTACCAGAGAGCTCTAGTTCCTCCTTCAACTGCAAATACCAGAATTCCATTGGTCAGAACCAAGGCAGTTAAAAGTGGAATAATAGCACTATGGTTCTGTAGTATGAATGGCACCCTTGCTTTATTCCGCTCTCTCTAAAAAATTGCAGGAGGGACAGGAAGCAGTTCCCCTCTGCTCAGTCACCACTTCCCCCACCACCCAGGGCCTGGCAGCTGCTGGAGGAAGGAGAGGAGCAGATTTGTGCACATATATATTATAGAGCGTTATACTCCACATATGTGATGCATGTTCTTGGCCACTGAGGGCAGCAGTGGCAGTCCTTATTATTTCTTCCAGGATACCACCGATACTCTTGCAAGGCACAGCTGTGTTTGTTCCATTGGTTTAAGTTTTTGTTTATTGTTTCTCTGCTCCCAAAGGGAGAAAAGAAATACATTGCCCAGGGCTCCTGAGGTGACATTCAGCAACAGGTGGAAACATGATCTAAAACAGTGGTCCCTAACCTGTGGTCTCAGGACCCCCAGGGGGCTGTGATGTCCTCACAAGGGGTCTGCAAAGGCATGAAAGCTGCTCAGCCTACTTCCTGCCTGCAGTGGAGCAGCCATGTGACAGAAGTCAAGGCAAAGGCTGGCTGGCTTGACCTGTGCATTGCCATTCAATCCACTCCAGCAATAAACTTGCAGGAAGAAGCAAGGGGAAAGTCTTTCCTCCACCTCCAGTGCCTCTGAAGAAGGGGTTAATGGATGGTGCATTGTTGTTGTTGTTGTTGTTGTTGTTGTTGTTTAAAATCTTGAGTTAAGTCTGGGGGTCCACAGCATCAAAAGATATTTAAAGGGGATCCCTGGTAAAGAAAAGATTAAGAACCACTGGTCTAAAACAAAAACAAAATAACTTTTTAAAAATAAATAAATACATTTTAAATCAACCACAAAAGCCAACACTACATTTTTGGACCAAAGGCCATGGAAAACAATACCATCTTGGCTGCCTGCTGGACTGAGGAGGGAAGGAGCTAGGCCTGACTTCCTGTGGGAGGGAGTTCCATAGCCAGGCTGCCCCATATGTGTCGTACAAGAGTTCTTGATCCCCTAAAGCAGCCTATCCCCCCTCAAGTGTGGTAGAGGACCCTTTCCGACTGCCGGCACAGAAGTAAGATTCAATTGCCAATCCAGTTGGTTTCTGCACATGGAACTGCCCTGTACTTCAGGTAGCAAAATGTCTAGGGAAGGCTCTGCTATTGTTTGTTGGTTAATGTCAAAGCAGAAGCACAATTTTGACTTCTTGTTTTATTGTTTCTTTTGACTTATCGAGAGAATAATTCACTCAGCTGACCTCCCCCCACTATGTCTGTCTTGTATTAACCAAGATGAATCCAATATTGTAGCTACAGGGGGACAATTGCAAATAATTAAGGGAAAGAAACCTTCCTTGACACTCAGCCTTAAGTTTATGCATTTATCTGCGCTAATCCACCTGTTGGCATGCAAGGGCTGGAATCTATCTATCTATCTATCTATCTATCTATCTATCTATACCCGGCCTTTCCTTCAATATGGGCATATACCATAGTTAAAATAATATATGATACAATTTTTTTAAAAATATTAAATAGACAATCATATAATATTTAAAACATTTTAAAATACTTATAAAACATATAATCAAACACACACCATTAAAAGCCCTTTCTGCCACAATCAGTTAAAGACTGAAGGCCTCTTTAAATGACAAAGTCTTTTGCCTGCTGGCAAAAACAAATCCCAGAAGGGGACATGTAAGCCTCCCATGGGAGGGAGTACCACAATGTGGTGGCAGCCACTGAGAAGGCTCTCTCCTGTGTCCTCACCAACTGTGCCTGGAATTTTAAGGTTCAGGTAGGTTCATAAGGGGAGATACAAATCATCTGGAGCCAAGTCATACAGGTCTTCATAGGTCATGACCAGTACTTTAAATTGTACCCAGAAATGAACCGCTAGCCAGTGAATCTGTTTCGGCAGGGGAGCTATATGATTCCTATAACCACCTCAGGTCAGTAGTCTGCCTCAGCATTTTGGACCAGCTGAAGTTTCACAGCAATTTCCAAAGGCAGCACCATGTATGTTACAGTGTGTTACAGTAATCCAAATGGAATAAGTTCGTGCTGGTGTCTTATGCATATACAGTAGGCCCTCCCTATCCACAGGGTTTGGTCCCACAACTCCCACGTATAGCAAAAATCATGGATATTTGAGTCCAATATTAATTAATGGGTGCCACCATTTTAGGCATGCAGCACCACCATTTTAGATGTGGTCACCACCATTTTAGGTATGGGCACCATTTTAGCTATGGGCTGTCGTGGGTCGACCCCTGTTGCCAGGCAATGGAAGGGCAAATGGAAACAATTCTGGGATGCTTGCCTGTTTGTGAAGAAGCGTAATCCAAAAACCAGTCTGAGAATCCAGGAAACCAATGAGTAGCAAAAGTCAGGCAGTCAGTGGTCCAGAATCTGAGCAAGCAAGAAGGAAGAGGGTCAAGGCATAGAACAGTGAGGTAAGGGCCAAGGAAACACACATGTTGTTTCTGGCATGGCAGTGGGCTACTGCTCTCCTTCTCAAGGCAGAAACCATCTGGCTGTCATTTCTGGCTTGACAAGCTCCTGGTGTGCTTGTGTTTGCCTGTCCTCCTGGTAGGCTGCTGTTCACCAGGAGACTCTGACTTCTGGCCCATGACATGGGCACTGCCATTTTAGGTGTGGTCACCACCATTTTAGGTATACAGTGACGATCCGTGAATGCTCGAATCCACAGATATTGAACCTGCAGATCCAGAGAGCCCGCTGTATAAGTTCCCCTATGGAAGTAGTTGGACATTTTTGCTTGATGTGGAACATCTACATTCAGTTCAAGATTATGGAAGCAGAGTTAGACAAGTGGTGCTGCCGTGCATGCAATGCAGATACATGCACACGTGAAGGCATGTAGGCAGGCACATGTGCATTGGGCTGTACATTCAGTTGAACATTCAGATGTGTGTTCAGTTGCACAATGTTGCTGTTCAGCCCAAGGATTATGTAGCACAATCAGTGTGTAGTCTACATACAGAGATTTATGTTCCACAAGCCTGGGGTAGGATCTTGGTCAAGGCTACTTTGTCTTGTGATTTATTCATGTATTAAGCACTATAAGACTGAACAGAAGGTCCATAGCTCAATGGAAGAGCACCTTTTTGCCTGAAAATAGCCCCAAGTTCATCTCCATGTGAGTCTTGGAAAATCCCTTGCCTGGAACCTTGGAGACCCACTAAATGCCAATGTGCCATATGGATCAATAAGCTGACTCAGTAGAAGGCAGCTTCCAATGTTCCTAAACTGATTATTAGTTACTAACATAGATTGTCCCCATGATGCCTGGATTGTCCAAGGGTCAAGTAAGTGGGAAGCTGGAACGGTTACTCACTGCCAGAACCAGTATGTAGATAAAGGCCAGTATGAACAGACAGTGGGGATTTATGTGATCTCAGTGCAGACAGACACACTGTCATCCTGACCTTCTTTTTCCTAACAAACCAGAGAAAATGGGGAAGCTGATCACCACTGATCACTGTGTCCAACCTGTTTCTTCATATTTGGCTTATGTTTCCCTGAGCTTCACGGTTGGTTGAGGAAGTAAATCATGGGCTGCTGCCACATTGCAGAAATAATGCAGTTTGACACCGTTTTAACTGTTATGGCTGTATCCTAGGGAATGCTGGGATTTGTAGTTTGATGTGGCACCAAAGCTCTGACAGAGAAGGCCAAATATTTGACAAAACTACAAATCCCAGAATTCCATAGCATTGAACCATGGCAGTTAAAGCAGTTTCAAACTGCATAATTTTTGCATTGTGGCAGCAGCCTTGGTTTCCCATAGCAAAACCCAGCCTACTATTTAACTATCTATATGAGCCCCTCAAAAAACTGTAATGCCACACAATAATAGCAAGTCACAGCAGCTGTGACTTGTCTTGATGGTGTTTTTGCCTGCAGAAGCCCCCATAAGCTTTGCATCCAAGATGGCGGCCACAAGCGGTTTACTCGTGTCAGTACTTCGCTGCTGCCAAACTGTGCTGTTGTTGTTGTTTTAAAATGTCTAAGGCATGCTACAGCCATAGAGCGCTTTTTCAATTTAACAGGGCAGCAAAACAAACTAGAAACACTCGCTACGGCAAAAAAATAAATAAATAAAAATGGCAGCTCTGGGTGCTTGCCTTGCTAGCAAACTCCACCCCCGTGCTTGTTCAGCCAATCAGGTTCATGCTTCCTGTACTACAGGACAGTGATTCATATCAAATCCTAATGAGGGGGAATAAGCATCCCCCACACTGTTTTCGAAAAACTCAGGGAAAAGCTGCAAAGGCTTTCCTCCGGAGTTTCAGCAATGTTTGCCCCCCCCCCCCCGCCGCCTCCTTCTGAATACAGCATAATGCTGCTGGATTCCATTAAGACACGTTGTCTTCTTCTCAAATTGCACAAGGAGTATTTTCACTGTTTAGATGGCCCCAGAGCCTTGGTACTAGATGCTGAGCAGTGCATTGCAAGAAGGATGTGGGTTTAAATGCTTTTCTTCCTCCTTCTAATAAGAGCAGAGTACTACACTTTCCAGTTCTTCTGGCATCTGCACAGTTCTGCAATTTAGCAAGGAAAGACCAAGTGTGCCACCTACTGTGTGCAAGTTAACTTGACATGCATCCCAGACATGATTTCGAATGAGCAATGCTGGGCTTGTTATCGCTGCGTTTGTAATGAATTGGACGGCAGCTCCACGATTCATTTTTCAAATTTGTGACGGATTATAAAAAGCTTTGTAAGCCTTTGGCTACATTTTGTGCACTTAGTCTCTGTGACATTACCATAATTGCTCTTTCATTTATACACTGATAGCGTGGAATTAAGAAATAATGCTTCTTGTTACAGGATCTCTACAGTTAAGTGACTGCCTGTCTTCTGTGGTCTCTGTTCCCCAAGCCTGTTCCCAATTCTTGAGTCTCTTCCTAATGTGGTTAAAACCCAGGGCTGAACAGATAGAAACAGATTCTCAGCACATGAAGTCATCAGGGAGTACCCCCAAATGTACCCCGCTCTAGGATTAAATTAGATATGATTTCATTTGCACCATTACTTACTGGTGGGAGAAATACAGTGGTAATCCTCAAATATTATTTGACCCTCATCCCATCATCCCCTAGCAGCATGGCTGGTGATCAGGGAAGATGGAATTTACAGTCCAGCAATGTGTGAAGAACTACTGGTTCATAATGGTGAAACAAATCATGCCAGACTAACCCTTCATAGGTGTCTGGCTTTAAGGAAAAGGAGCAACCTTTTGGACACTGGCATCCTCATTGTTATCACCCACCCACCAGCACTTACTTATTTGAGGGCTAATGATGCTTAAAGGCACATGAACGCAATCAAGATAAGTAGAAAGGAAAGGGCATAGATCAGTTCTATTCTTGGTCAAATAGGCACCACAATTGAAGAAGGATATTGACAAGCTGGAATGTGTCTAGAGGAGGACCTCCAAAATGGTGAACGTTCTGGAAGTCACACCCTATGAGGAGAAGCTTAAGGAGCTGTATATGTTTAGTCTGGAGAAGAGAAGGTTAAGAGGTGATATGATGGCCATGTTTATATATGTGAAAGGATGCCATATTGAAGAGGGAACAAGCTTGTTTTCTGCTGCTCCAGAGACTAGGACATGGAGCAATGGATTCAAACTACAGGAAAAGAGAATCCACCTAAACATTAGAAAGAATTTCTTGATGGTAAGAGCTGTTCGAGAGTGGAATACACTGCCTTGGAGTGTGGTTGAGTCTCCTTTTTTGGAAGATTTTAAGCAGAGGGGCTGGTTGGACATCTGTTGGGAGTGCTTTGATTGTGTGTTCCTGCATGGCAGGGGGTTGGACTGGATGGCACTTATGGTGTCTTCCAACTCTATGATTCTATGAAGTGTTTGGAGCCAGACTGGGGTTGTTTTTACATGGTCAGTTTCAGGAATTATATTCCTCCTCCTGACCTCATTTGCAAGCAGGCTAGCTTTGGGAGGACTAGAGTTGTCCTTAAAGTTGTGTTGCATGTCAGATTTGCTAAGAGGTTCGTAGCTCTGTCTTCTTAACTAGTCTTCAGTTTTCATTCAATTGCTAAACAAGGCAAAACTCTTAAGAACATAATAAACATTGTGCTAGAAAAAGAATAATTTAAAGTATGTCTTAACCAGGTATGATCCTGAAGCAGGTGAGTTAATAAATTGTTGCTTCAAGTAAGGCACAAATGCACAAATGGAAGCATTCTCTGTATCTGGATTATCTTGCTGGATTTGGAAACCATTTGTGTAAAGTTATTGCATATAGGGGGTCTAATGCATTTCCTCTTTGCATATACATTGTTGATGAAGCAACTGATGTGTTCCCCCTTTTGCACTGTTCAGTGTGGCTGGAGGTGCAGAATTCCATTTGTATTGAGGCCGCAATGGGAACTTGCACCCACAACCACAGCTATAAACTGCATAATCATTGTGACATACCATTAAATCTGGTTCAGAGCCAAGCTATTTTAGTTTCTGCAGTTGTGTTGTATACAAGAGACAAATAAGCTCTCTGGCATTGTCTCAGCATGCAAAATTTTGTTTTGTGTTTCATCAGTCAAATGGAATAGAAGTAATCATCCAATTAGGCTTCATGCGCTTCCTCCAGCGATTTTGGAACAGAGCACAATTTGAGTTAATCAAGCACAAATAACGATAATAGATGCATTCTTCCATATCCATCCCAAGTAAAGTTCACATTAAGCTGTGCAAGCCTCTTCCAGAGACAATTATCATTAAGCAATTTATTGAAGTAAGGCCACTAATCACTGGATTTCAGGAGAAGAGGCTAAGTTTACTTATAAAAGTTTTAAAGAGGTGGGATTGGTGGAAAAGGCTTAAGCTTGTGCTAAGATGCATGTTGAAACTCATGAGCCAAGAGCATGACTCAAATAGCACTCAGCCAACAGTTTGCAGGAGGAAAGCTATTTTGGATGGGAAGTAGGAGAAGGCAACCACTTGAGAGAGGATTCGTAGGCCACACAGATGTTAGCTGAAGTCCGCACACAGAGACCATATTCAGTGGGTTGTTCATATGTGATGCACATGTTGATGATTAGGCTGCTGCCAGGAAGTTGCTGATGTGCCATACTTCACAGAAGGGTCAGCATGTTCCTGGACATTGAAGAGCAGGCCATCAGTAACTATTTGGTCTGGGTATTTGGTGTTTGAATGGCTGGTGCCAGTTTTTAATGGCAGTGCTCAGAGTTGTTCCAGAGATTGTTACTTCCCTTTGACTATACTCTGAGCTGCATCAATAGTATGTTCACCAGATCAAGGGAAGTAGTACTCCTGACCTGGAATACTGCATCCAATTCTGGGCATCCCAGTTCAAGATGGATATTGAAAAAGCTGGAATGTTCCAGAGAAGGCAACCAAGATGATCAAAGGTATGGAAACTGAGCCTCATGAGGAACAACTTAGGGAGCTGGGGATGTTTAGCTAGAAGAAGAGAAGACTGGGAGGTGACATTATCTTTCTGGCTTTTCTTCGCAAACAAAGATTCAGGAAGGACTCATCCCGCGCTTTCTGCAAGCGCGCTGATGACTAAAAAGGCCAATCCGAGATAAACAAGTCCGGTTGCAAAAAGCACAGCAGAAGATCTCCTTGGGTGATGTTTTTGGGTTGTGATTCTTTCTGCGTTGTCGTTTCTCTTCAAGACTTGTTTGTCGTGAGTTCTCAAATAAGGCTGCAGCATTGTGGATATTGCGTCTCCATGCCTCCCGATGTGAGGCCAGGGCGGACCACTGTTGGTGATCAATTTGGCCAAGCCTGAGATGTTGTTTCAGGGAGTCTTTGTACCGCTTTTTTGGAGCGCCCCTCTTACGCTGACCCGTGGCGAGTTCACCGTAGAGTAGTATTTTTGGGAGGCGATGGTCCTCCATCCTAGAGACATGCCCTGCCCAGCGCAGCTGTGTTCTCAATATCATGGCCTCAATGCTGGTGATCCCTGCTTGCTCAAGGACAGCAACATTCGTCACATAGTCAGTCCAGTGTATATTTAGGATTGTGCGTAGACAGCGCTGATGAAAGCGCTCGAGGAGTCGTAGGTGGTGGCGATAGGTGACCCATGTTTCAGATCCATAAAGGAGGATAGACAGTACGATGGCTCTATACACACTGATTTTTGTGCTTTGCCTCAGGTGTTTATTGCTCCAGACTCTTTTGTGAAGTCTTCCAAATGCACTATATGCCTTTGCTAATCTGTGATCGATCTCTTTGTCAATCTTGGCATCTGAGGAGATGATGCTTCTCAGGTAGGTGAACTGCTGAACGGACTTGAGCACAGATTTGCCGACGGCAATGTGGGGATGGTGGTGTTCATCCTGTGGTGCAGGCTGGTAAAGAACTTCTGTTTTCTTCAGGTTGACTTCTAGCCCAAACAGCTCTGCAGCTGTTGCAAAGCAGGATGTTAGGCACTGCAGAGCTGCTTCTGTGTGGGCAACAAGGGCAGCATCATCGGTGAAGAGCAGCTCACGGACTAGATAGTTTAGAGTCTTAGTGTGAGCCCTCAAACGGCTTAAGTTAAACAAGCTACCATCAGTACGGTAGCGTATATAGATGCCGTCGTCTTCTTCAAGCTCTGCCATAGCCCTTTGGAGCATCGTGCTAAAGAAGATTGTAAATAAAGTTGGTGCAAGAACACAACCTTGCTTCACTCCATTAGTTATTAGAAAGGGCTCTGAAAGAGCATCGCCATATCTGACTTGACCACGCTGGCCCTCCTGTAGCAAGATAATCATTTTAAGGAATTTGGGGGGACATCCTAGTTTTTCCAGGATCTGCCACAGACCTTTTCTACTTACAGTGTCAAAGGCTTTGGTGAGGTCGACAAATGTTACATAGAGACCCTTGTTCTGCTCCCTACATTTTTCTTGCAGTTGCCTAAGGGCAAATACCATGTCTGTAGTACTCCTATTGGCTCTGAAGCCACATTGGCTTTCAGGGAGAAGTTCTTCTGCAATAGCAGGAACTAATCTGTTCAGGAGTATCCTTGCAAGGATTTTTCCAGCAATAGAGAGCAGTGTTATGCCTCGATAGTTTGAGCAGTCGGATTTTGCTCCTTTTTTCTTGTACAGGCTGATGATGACTGCATCTCGGAGGTCTGATGGCAGTTCCCCTTTTCCCCAGCAATTCACAAGGAATTCGTGGAATTTTTCGTGGAGTGCATGACCTCCATGTTTCCAAACTTCAGGTGGGATTCCATCAATCCCAGCTGCCTTGCCGTTTTTCATCTGCTGTATGGCCTTAAGGGTCTCTTCCAAAGTGGGAGCTAGGTCCAATTCATTTTTCATTGGTTTTTGTATCATATGTTGGATAGCTGAGGCTTGGACTACTCGGTTGGCGCTAAAGAGGCTTTGAAAATGTTCAGCCCAACGATTCAGGATGGAGGCTTTATCAGTAATTAATGTTTGACCATCTGTACTGTATAAGGAGCTTTGGATCTGATAAGTAGGTCCAAACACTGCTTTAAGAGCTTCATAAAATCCTCTATGATCACCCAGATCTGCACAGCGTTGTGTCTTTTCTGCTAAATTGATCCACCACTTGTTCTGCATGTCTCGGAGTTTTTGTTGTAGTTTGCTACATGTGAGGCGGAAAGCTGCTTTTCTTACATGACAGGTTGGCTGGGCGAGGTATGCCTGGTGAGCAGCTCTCTTCCTTGCCAACAGCTCCTGGATCTCTTGGTTGTTTTCATCAAACCAGTCTTGATTTTTCTTGTGGGAGAACCCGAGGGATTCTTCTGCAGACTGGAGGATACTGATTTTGATATGTTGCCAAAGCACTGTAGGAGAAGGATCTGTAGGATGGTCTTCAAGTTTCGTTTTTAGGGTTGCCTGGAAATTGTCTCTCATGGTAGCTTGTTGAAGATTGTTGACTTGGAGCCTCTTCTTTAAGATGCCACCCCTCTTAGGTTTGAACTTAAGATGAAGATTTAGTTTACATCTGATGAGGCGATGATCTATTTGGCATTCTGCACTGGGCATCACTCGGGTATGACGGACATCACGAATGTCTCTCTGACGGACTAGAACATAGTCAATGAGGTGCCAATGTTTGGATCGGGGATGCATCCAGGTTGTCTTCAAGCTATCTTTCTGCTGAAAGATTGTGTTTGTAATAGTCAGCTGTTGTTCTGCACAGAACTCTAGCAGGAGGCGTCCGTTATCATTACAATTTCCAACACCATGCTTGCCTAAGACACCTTTCCAGGCTTCGGAGTTCTTTCCTACTCTGGCATTGAAGTCACCAAGGATAATAATTTTATCTTCTACAGGGACTTTTTGTATGAGTTGGCGTAGGTCTGTGTAGAATTTGTCTTTCTCTACAGGGTTGGCTTGCATAGTTGGGGCATATATACTAAAGAGAACAACTTGTGGGAGGCGTAAGGAAATAATGCGATCAGAGTGTCCTGTTGGCAAGGTTTCGAGTTTGGAGGCAATGGAGTTTTTAATCATAAAGCCTACTCCTGAAAGATGTTTTTCGGTTTTGGGTTTGCCAGACCAGTAAAGTGTGTAGCCGGCACCATGTTCTTTAAGGCTGCCTTCCTCATGGAAGCGAACTTCACTAAGAGCAGCGATGTCAATATTAAGCCGTGATAGTTCAAGGGCTATTAGGGCAGAACGACGCTCAGGCCGTCCACTATCTTCAGAGTCTTGCATGGTTCTGATGTTCCAGCATGCAAGTGTCAGTTTATTTACACCTTTGGAGGCCGGTGTGTGCCTTTGTTTCTTTGCCTTGGTTTGACCGCATCAGAAGATTCCCGTTGGCCGCGGCTAGCCAACCAGGTAGTTGGGGATGAGCTTTCGTTAGGCCACCTTTTCTAGGCCCCTCTCCATATGGAGCAAGCAGTGCTCTCCTTAAAAAAGGCTGCTTGGTCATTCAGGATGCTGCCGAACAAGACTGTCATCTCCCGGGTCAGCCTCGAGGGACCAATGTCCTGAACCGCCTGCATGCAGGGTTGGGGCTGTGGCTTCCAGTGCATCTTTACACCTGCCGGTTTCATCCCTCGCCAGTCGCTACAGGGCTTTTTTGGTACTGGATTTGTCCTTCGAGCCTGTGCAATGAATTTTTCTGGTGGAGCGCAGCATGCACAGAACTGGCCTCACCCTTTAAACCAGAGATTCATCTGCCGTGGCCTTGCAAGCATGGACGTGGCAGCGAGGTCCTCGGGCCGTAGGTTTGATTAGAGTTTCCTTCTCTTAGATGGTTGACCTTACAGGGTTGGACGAGCACCATCTGCCCGGGTTTGGGATTGGAGTTTTCCTTCTCCTAGGACGGTTGCCACAAGGCTAGAGAGCCCATCCTGCCCTTTGACGCTCTTTGTCAGACCCTTCGGTTTTTACCTGTCTGGCATGGGAGACCCTACCAGTGGCTATTATGCCACCGCCAACATAGCTCAAAACATCATTAGGGTACGCAAGCCTCTCTCCCATGACAAGGGGGCGTCAATGGAGAGGTGACATTATAGGTATCTTTAACTATCTGAAGGGATGCCAAGTAGAAGATGGAGCAAGTTTGTTTTCTGCTGCTCCAGAGTTCAGAACACAAACCAGTGGATTCAAATTACAAGAAGAGAGATTCCACTTAAACATTAGAAAGTATTTTTGTTTTGTTTTGTTTTGTTCTACTGTGAGAACTGTTCAACAGTGGAATAGACTGCCTCAGAGGGTGGTAAACTATCCATCTTTGGAGGTCTTTAAATGGAGGTTGGATGGACCTCCTTCAGGGGTACTCTATTTGTGTATTTCTGCATGGCAGCAGTTGGACTAGAAGGCCCTTGTGGCCCCTTCCAACTCCAAGTTTCTATGATTCTACATTTGGAAAAGGAATCTTCTTATTGTGCATAAAACACATGCAGCCTAGCACTATCAAACACCTCCATAAGGGGAGACTCATGGCCAGCCATGATATGTTAGAAACATGGCATGGGGTGCTGTACACACTTTGTGCCTTCTGGACCAGTCAGCAAAGGCACACAAACACCTATGTTTTTTGAATGCCAAGGGCTTGTCTAGACAAGAAGATATAATGTAGATCACTGTGCAGTAACACAAATTTGCAGCTGTGTTCTTTTGTCTCCACAGTCCTTTGGTAAAATTACTGGTATGTGAAGCTATCTGCATTTGAGATTCACACATAGCCATGCCTGCAAATCAACACGGTGTCCGAGGCTGAATTACTCACGTTATCATTCCCCACAAGTTGGCACCACTGCACAGTGTTTTTTAAAAACTGTAGATCAAAGGTGTGCAAGTGCAACCTTCCACTTTAAAAAGCTGTTTGGTTGCCTCAGTGCAGCAAAAAAGCACACATTTGACAATGTGAAACTCCAAAATGGGTGATTCCTGCCACTTCACTGCCAGCAAACACACACACACACACACATCCGACCAATCAGCTTTCCACTTCCACCCTCGCCAAGAATGTGCTGTGGTGTTAATCGGATGTCCAAATGAGCAGGAATGCGTATTTGCACATATTATTTTAAAAACCTCAGGAAAAAGCTGTGAAGGCTTTTCTCCTGCAGCTTTTTGAGTTTTTGCCCTCACCTTCTGAATACAGTGATTCTTGGTTAGTTCTCGTTCGGACAAAACGTATTCTCTGCAAATTCGTTTAGGATGATTTTCACCATCTAGACAACTCCCAAGTCTGAATCCCCTTTCTTCAGGACCAAGGACAACTCCACCTAATAATAGTATGAGGTTGCCACACATTTAAGGATGTAAAAATGTATTGGTCTGGTTTTTCTTGCATTTCTCATTCCCACTGGCATTCTTGTCCTATCCTAGTTCTGTACGGGTTGTAAGATTTATTTTTATTCTTTTGCTTTTGCACACAGAAATGTGTGCAGATTTTTATGTGTCCTCCCTACAGTGTGTCGATTTTTGTACTCATTTGGGTAATTTACAAGAACATTGGCCAGTGTCCGTTGATACATACTTCTCTGATTAGCAGTATCTTTCTAAGGTGTTAGCTTTTTCCTAGCCTCATACAAGTGAAGAAGGGTGTGTGTTTTGGGGTTGTTGTTTTTTGTTTTTGTTTTTTGTATTCTTAGAGAGCTCATGAGAGCAAACAAACAGAAAATGATAAAGAACCTACAACTGGAATAATTGGACAGTTAAGTTCAACTGTGTGTACAGAAATCAGTTATTCACATCTATCTATATCACAGTATCCAGGTATGCCATGCCAAAGGGCTACTAGGCAATTAACTCCACATGAAATTCATGCAGTGTTGAAAAAAATGTGTTTCTAATAAGAGAAACCACATTAATAAGATTAGAATTGGAAAAGGTAAGATTCTCAAAATGCACAAGCCATGCAATAGATGAAAGCAAAACACACAGCAGGCAGGCAATAATATTCTCATTTGAAGAGCTTAATCAGATGGTGCTGCAAAGTAGCCAAGGCTCTCTATATGTGCTAGAAAGACAACAAGGATAGATACCCTGACAAGGCTTCAATAATTCCTAGACACTTAGACCTAATCCACATTTACAAATAATCTAATTTGAAAGTGGATTATTTGTCAGGGCTCCTTCCTATTGGATCCTGGAATTTGTAATTTTACAAGGTTTTTAGCCTTCTCTGCCAAAGAGTGCTGGTGCCTCACCAAACTACAAATTCCAAGATTCCATAGGAAGGAGCCATGGCCAATAATCTAGTTTCAAGATGGATTATTTATGTAGTGTGGATGCACCCATCGATAATAGACAAGATCCTACATTGGGGTTGCATAGCATAAATCACCGCATGCAGACTTACACACTAATTGTGCCACTCAACCATTGTTTCTGATGGCAGTGTTGCAGAACTGGACCAAGACCCCAAAAGTCAAGCCTAATGCACACCCACATGTGGATGGCCATCCATGTGCGCTGAGCACCCATACGTGCCTCCATACATAATGCTCATCTATGTGCAATGGCACCGCATGTGCAAACTGTCCTTCTGCGGCCTTGAACCTAATGTGGATGTTCTTCTGTGGACAAAAATATCCAACCATATCTGTGGGGGGATTTATGCTTGTGCAAGACCCCAACAGGAGTCCAGCCAATACCTGAAAAGTTTGTGTTCAGCTATCTTCAGTAAGAAAACAGCAATTATATATATGCCAGTGGATGTGAAGGAGAGAAGCAGCATAGTGTAGTAGTTTGAACACTGGACTACAATTCTGGAGATCAGGGTTTGAATCCCCACTCAGCCATGGAAACCCAGTGGGTGATCTTGGGCAAGTCATACACTCTCAGCCTCAGAAGAAGGTAAAGGCAAACCCCCTTTGAACAAATCTTGCCAAGAAAACCTCATGATACATTCACCTTAGGGTCACCATATGACAGGAATAACTTGGAAGCACACAAGAAAACAAAGATGTGAAGGGGGATAGCCAGCAGAGTGTAGCAGTTTGAGTGTTGGATTAAAACCCTAGGAGACCAGAGTTCAAATCTACATTCAGCCATGAGTTTTTACTGGGTGACCTTGGGAAAGTCACATTCTCTCAGCCTCAGAGGAAGGCCATAACACATCACCTCTGAACAAATCTTGCCAAAAGAACCTTATGATACATTCACCTTAGGGTCACCATAAGTCAGAAATGACTTGAAGGCACATAACACAGAGATAAATGAAGGAGATTGTTGTTATGTGCCTTCAGGTCATGTACAACTTCTGGTGACCCTGCCAAACCTATTACAGGATTTTCCTGGTGAGATTTATTCAGAGGAGGTTTGTCATTGTCTTCCTGTAAGGCTGAGAAAGGACTTTGTCAGACCACCCTCCATAAATGTTCTTTTGCCAGCATATTTTGTGGCATTTTTATGCCGGCAAAAGAACCCCCTTTATCAAACCTACCTCCAGCAGCACCAGAAAGATAGCCCCAGCATAAACAGAGTATTAACAGAGCTCTGTTTACTTCCTGGTTTGAGATCTCACTGATTCTCACGAGAAGATGCAAGCGCTGCAAATTTTAAAAAATAAAGCAAAATTAAGACAAAAAACATTCATGCAAGCACAGAAACACACTTTAAAAGTAAACTGGGGAGGTTAATAAAAAGAGCGTCCCCTACCTGGTTTTTGTGATCCCACCCAGAAGTGTTCTGCCCATTGACGCTGTATTCATGTGTACACAATGGTGCGAGGTTTCAAACGCTGTCAATGCCTGCACAAAAACACAATGGGAGATCTATTGATGGTTTGGCCCGTCAATAAAAACGAATGTCTTTTTGACACTACATGATCGTGAAAGGACAGCATCATCTGATATGCACACCCTTTCATGTTAATTTGGTGTTGTTATGACTCCGCATTTGCTGCGTCTGATAAAGTCCAATGTGTCATTTGCCCAAGGTCACCAGTAGATTTCCATGGCTAAGCAAAGTCCTAGTCCAGGTCACTACACCCCACTGGCTCGTGAAGGGTATACCCACTTGTCAAAGGAGATTTCCACCTGTAAAAAAGCTTTTTTAAATGGTAAATTCACCACTGTTCTTTCATAGAAACAAACCATCTACTGCCCAGAATTCTCCTTAAACCACCTGCTTGCATATTCCTGCAACCTCTTCAATGAATATCTGTCTGAAGGCCAAATATAAATTAATAATCATGAAATTACTATTGCCAGGTAGAAACCTATTTACATATATATTAAAAACAGCTCTACCTTGAAGTATTTAGATAACCAACCAAAAATTAGCTGACTTCTGTTCAACCATGGCAAGTGAGTATCTCTCCTACTAATAAGTACCTGTATAAACTTCCCTTAAAGCAGTGATTGCCAAATTTGGGGCTCCTGAAAGCCCTGGCCAGTGTGGCCAGTCCAACAATATTTAAGGACTTAAGTTTGGAAACTACAAGTATCCTAAACTACAAGTATACTAAAGACTACCTGAATGCTTCTTTCAAAATGTATCCAGGAACGCCTTTTTCTTTCACCATATTTTAAAAAAATATTCTGGGGGGTAGCTGGTGAGGCAGGCTTATCTGCTCTCCCTTTTGCTTTCTGTTTTATTGTTCATGCATGCTCTGGTGATAGCTTCCATTTATCTTGCCTGTTGTAGGAAGTCACACAAGGCTACAGCAGAATCAACCAGAATGAAATCCTGCTTTCTCAGCTCAGGTTTTGCTTATTGCAGAACACTGCTGCAATCCAATATGGAAAGTCTGTATTTCATTCACCATGCCTCCTTCACCATCCTCCCAGTGCTAAAAATCTTCCAGCTAGAGAAAGGATGAGGAAAAAGGGGGCTGGTTTGGTGTAAAAAGATCTTTGTAAAAAGGAATTTCAATAACAAGGCTTTGCTAACTGAGGTATATCTGTACTTTATCAGGTGAAGAAATTACGGTGTCATAAGGACGCCACATAACCACGAAAGGGTGTGTGGATCAGATGATGTCACCCTTTTGCAGTTATAAAGAGGCAAAATCACATACTTTTTAATTGACAACTTAAGCCATCAATGGATCCCCCTACTGCATTTTGCCAGCATTGCCAGCATGCAATACCTCAGGCCATTTAAATCACATACTTACTCCAATAACAACCGCTCCAGTGTGAACACTTCCGGGTGAGATTGGGACATCCAGGTAAGTTTCACTCTTTTTATGACCCTCCCTGGGTTACTTGGGACTTTCACTGTGTATTTGGGTGCTTAGTGTAACTTTTAGATGTTTATCAGGGCAACATTCTTTTGCCAGCATAAAAATGCTTTTTTTTTTTTTTATGCTGACAAGAGAACGTTTAAAAAGGCTGTGTCTGATAAAGTCCTTAGATGTAGGACAGTGGTTCTTAACCTTTTCTTTACCAGGGACCCCCTTTAAATCTCTTTTATTGCTGTGGACCCACAAGATTTAACTCAAGATTTAAAACAAAAACAACAACCTGATAATAGTACAATTATACCACCCATGAAATGTTCCCTCAGAGGCACTGGAGAGGGAGGGAAGTTTTTTTCTCCTGGTTCTTCCTGCAAGTTTGTGGCTGGAGCGTATTGATATTGACAAATTGGAGCATGTCCAGAGAAGGGCAACTAAAATGGTGAAAGATCTGGAATCGATGCCTTATGAGGAGAGACTTGGGGAGCTGGGTATGTTTAGCCTGGAAAAAAGACGGTTAAGAGGCAATATGATAGCCCTGTTTAAGTATTTGAAGGGGTGTCATGCTGAGGATGGAGTGGGCTTGTTTTCTGCTGCTCCAGAGACTGGAACACGGAGCAATGGATGCAAGCTCCAGGAACAGAGATTCCTCAACATTAGGAGGAACTTTTTGACAGTCAGAGCTGTTTGGCAGTGGAACGCACTCCCTCGGAGCATGGTGGGGTCTCCTTCCTTGGAGGTCTTTAAACAGAGACTGGATGGCCATCTGTCAGGGATGCTTTGATCAAGATTTCCTGCGTGGCAGGGGGGTTGGACTGGATGGCCCTCGTGGTCTCTTCCAACTCTACAATTCTAATGTGCAGAACAAGCCAGCCAGCCTTTGCCTTGGCTCCTGTCACATGTCCACTCCACTGCAGGGAGGAGGTGAGCCAAGCAACTTTCAAGCCTTTCAGGACCCCCTGTGAGGACATCATGGACCCCTGGGAGTCTCCAGACGACAGGTTAAGAACCATTGACTTAGTACATTGTAACTGCTTCATGTTCCCATTTGTGATTGTGGCACAAGTGCCACTATTGCAAATGACCCTGAAGCCTACTGTAAAAGCCAGTTAGCAATTTGGAGGTGGAGGTTGTGCTGCTGCTGAGTGGGCCACTACAGGATGATGTGACCAGCTCCCTCCCACAAGAAAGTGGTACTACAATGAAGAATTGTAACAGGTTCCCATGGGTTCCCATATTGCTCACTGGTGGGAGGGAGCTGGTAACATCCTACAGTGCTCCACTCAGCAGCAGCACAGACCTCCATCATTCTGGTTAGCTGACTGGCTTTTAAGGTGGGTTTCAGGGGTTTGGATGGTTTGTTAAAACATAGCTACAACATTATGGTTAGGTGTTTGATGCATAATCTTGACCCATATTTGCAAAAGGTAAGAGAACATAGGTACATATCTCAAGAACAAAGGAGGAAGAGGGAGAGAGGAGGAAAAAAGAGAACCACACTGACAAATGTACAGGTGTAAATCCTGTTGTTAGTCCCAACTAGAGTAGATCCATTGAATCAATAGGATTTTATGTACATGTTGACTTCGCATTCAACAGTTGATGAAATGGCTCTACTCTACTTGTGGCTAACCAACAAGATTCCAACTGCAAAGAAAGGAGGCCAAATCCAGGAATAGGCAATTGTATCTTTCTACATGTTGCTGAGCTGCAACTCCTACCATCCCTTATGATTGTCTATGTTGACTAGAGTTGGTAGCTATTGGATATTGTTAGAGATTGTAGTGAAGTAGAGTAATTAATTTGCTAGGTAGAAACTGAACAATGCACCAGTCTGCTCCATCCCTCCACACAAGGTCTAGCAGAAAAAGAAATCAATAGCAATAGCACTTCTATTTCTATACTGCTTATCAGTGCAAAGCACCCCCTAAGCTAATTGCCCCAACAAGCTGGGTACTCATTTTACTAACCTACAGAAGGATGGAAGGCTGGGTGAACCTTGGAGCCCTCTGGGATTGAATTTACAACATTGTGGCTTGCAGTACTGGCATGTAACCACTGCGCCACCAGGGCTCCCAAACATAGTCTTCTTGTATGGTGTGTAAGTAATTTTACTAACAAATGCCTGGGTATAATCAACATGGGTTCATCTTCTTGAAGAAAGAAGAAAAGTGTACAGAAGCAAAAAAGAGATATCAGAATACTACCTGATATCAGGAAAGATGGAGCACCTCACCTATAGATGCTCTTACCATACATACGTGATATGCAATCTAACTGCCAGTGAAGCTAGGCATGCAAAGCTTGCTAACTTCATCAATAGGAATTACAGTCCAGCAACATCTGGAGGCCAGAGTTATTCATCCCTCTTTTAAGACTTACTGGACTCAATTTAAAAATTCCTTCAGCAGCCTTCCAGAAACTGGAATGTAGTATCAGAGGAACTCAGAGTCATAGGTGGAAGAGCAGAAGGAGAGGGTCTTGTTAACTCCCACTCCCCTGTTTCCTTTGGCCATTCAGAAGTATTCCCTACCCATTTATTTTCCCTGCTTGCAGAATAAAGGACCTGGGGCTGTTTCTGTCGTTTACCATGAAAGAAGTAAAGTTGTGGCATTGGGGTACCTTTGAGCAGATAGGATGAAGGATAAGATTTAAGCTGCCTCTCCTCTCCTACTGCTTACCTTTAACCTCGGGACTGCTTACACTGGGAGTGGAAAGAATATTCAAAATATTCCAAAACAGTTGAAAAACAAATTATCTGAGTACCAATAAACACTGACGAGAATAATCCAAGACTAGTAAAACAGTTTGCAGTTCATGGCTTAGTCTGCACAAAATTCGCACACAGTTATGCACAAAAAACAACATTTTCTGCACAGGAAACAGCATATTCTAGGCAGGAAATGATACTTCTACACAGAAATCTGTTCCTGTACAGAAGATGCTGTCATGGGGGACTTATTCTGCACAGTTTTTGCAGATGGGTGATTTGCTTAGAAAACAGCATTTTCTGTGTGGTTTCCAAAAGTTGTCTCATAGCAGGAAGGAAATTGCTAAAATTACTTGTTGCTTCCTTCAAAAAGAAACTTCTCTCTCTGGCTTTTCTTCTTCACAAACGAAGATTCAGGAAGGACTCATCCCGCGCTTTCTGCAAGTGCACTGATGACTAAAAAGGCCAATTCGAGATAAACAAGTCCGGTTGCAGAAAGCTTAGGGGTTGTCTAAATGGTGAAAATACTCCTCATGGAATACAAGAAGAATCCTACTTGTCTTAATGGCATTCCGCATCGTTTCATCATACTGGAGGGGGGGCAAAACGTTTAAAAACTCAGCAGGAAAAGCCTTTGCAGCTTTTCCTGGAGCTTTTTAAAAACAGCGAGGGAAATGCACATTCCTGCTCGTTGGGAAAGCTATACGATATGAATCACTTTCCCATCTGAGAAGAAGTGCAAAGCTGATTGGCCGGGTGAGGCAAAGGCAAATGCCCACTGCTGCCATTTTATTTTCATCTTAGCAAGCAAGCGCTAAGGTGAGAAAACAGGGTATGTTTTTTTGTTTGTTTTTTGGTTTTCTATTAAATCAAAAAATCACTCCGTCACACCATGGACATCTTTTTTTGAAAAAAGATTTCAGTAGTAGTAAACTCAGGTAAGTAGAAACACGTGTAAATCACTCACAGTCGCCATCTTGCATGCAAAGTTTGTGGGGCAAAACCACCATGAAGACAAGTTGCTGCCACTGCAAACTGCCATTATTGCAAGGCACTCCGTTTTTGGTGTGTGTGTGGGGGGGGGTTGCTCTGTATAGACAAGCCCTTAGTAAAGAATTTCATCTCTGTTGCCATGTCTTTATCAATGACTTTATCAACATCTTTATCAATGACTTGGAAGAGGGAATAGAAGGTATGCTTATCAAGTTTGCAGATGACACCAAATTAGGAAGGGAAGCTAATACCCCAAAGGACAGGATTGCAATTCAAAATGACCTTAACAGATTTGAAAGCTGGGCCAAAACTAAAAAAAAAGAAGAAGAAGAATTTCAACAGGGAGAAATGTAGGATACTACATTTGGGCAGTAAAACTGAAATGGACAGATATAGGATGGGTAACACCTGACTTGATGGCAGTACATACTAAAGGGATCTAGGAGTCTTAGTGGACCACAAGCTGAACATAAGTCAGCAGTGTGATGCAGCAGCTTAAAAAGCCAATGCAATTATAGGCTGCATTAATAGGAGTATAGTGTCTAGATCAAGGGAAGTAATGGTGCCATTGTATTCTGTTTTGGTCAGACCTCACCTGGGCTACTATGTCCAGTTCTGGGCACCACAATTAAGGAAGGATATTGAGAAGCTGAAATGTGTCCAGAGGAGGGCAACCAAAATGGTTAAAGGTCTGGAAGCCATGCTCTATGAGGAGCAGTTTAGGGAGCTGGGCATGTTTAGTCTGGAGAAGAGAAGGTGAAGAGGGGACATAATAGCCATGTTTAAATATTTGAAGGGATTTCATGCAGAGCATAGAGCAAGCTTGTCTTCTGCTGCTCCAGAGACTAGGACACGGAGCAATGGGTTCAAACCACAGGAAAAGAGATTCCACCTAAACATTAGGAAGAACTTCCTGATAGCAAGAGCTGTTCGGAAGTGGAATACACCGCTTCGGAGTGCGGTGGAGTCTCCTTCTTTGGAGGTTTTTAAATAGAGGCTGGATGGTCATCTGTCGGGAATGATTTGATTGTGTATTCCTCCATAGCAGGGGTTGGGCTGGATGGGCCTTGTGGTCTCTTCCAACTCTGTGATTCTATGATTCTATGTTTTGGATCCTCCGGGACCATTTTAAGCTCACGCAAGACCTCTTTTTCAATCAGGAAGTAAATCAGAAGGGGAGTGTATGGGAATTTATGGTTAAAAAGAAAATTTAAAAGAGCAAAAACTGAGTCCTATGGTTGCTAGAGGTGTGACTCTCCAAGATCCCATGATGGGGAGGGGAGTCATGTGGTCTTCCAGCCCCCCCCCCCATTTGTCAATGTACGATGTAACAGGACTTCACTTAGCATTGTTCTTTAACAATTTGCACATCTAGAGAAATGCACAAGCATCAGTCTCACTGGTGTGCGAATCTGTTTTCAAGACAGCATACTGATTAAAAAAAACACCCTCCCATCTTGTGGGAAGAAGTTGGCTTTCTTTTGCTTTGCCTTCCATAGCCTCACTTAGTGCAAGAGGATGAAACAAGTTCAGACCACAATTCAAAAAGGATATTGACAAATTGGAGCGTGTCCAGAGAAGGTCAACTAAAATGGTGAAAGGTCAGGAAACCATGCCTTATGAGGAGAGACTTAGGGGGCTGGGTATGTTTATCCTGGAAAAAAGATGGTTAAGGGGCAATATAATAGCCCTGTTTAAGTATTTGAAGGGGTGTCACATTGAGGATGGAGCAGGCTTGTTTTCTGCTGCTCCAGAGACTGGAACACGGAGCAATGGATGCAAGCTCCAGGAACAGAGATTCCACCTCAACATTAGGAAGAACTTTTTGACAGTAAGAGCTGTTTGGCAGTAGAACACACTCCCTCGGAGCATGGTGGGGTCTCCTTCCTTGGAGGTCTTTAAACAGAGGCTGGATTGCCATCTGTCGGGGATGCTTTGATCAAGATTTCCTGTGTGGCAGGGGGTTGGACTGGATGGCCCTTGTGGTCTCTTCCAACTCTATAGTTCTATGATTCTATGATCCTATGTGAGGAACTGCAACAGGAAGACAGCCATAGTTCACTCAACTGCTTGGTTGCTGTTGTTAGATGTTTGGACACCTTCTGCGTTGAATGAGCCCCAGATATTAACAGCTCTGCTCAGATCTTGTAAACTCAGGGCTGTGGCTTCCATGAAGGAGTTACTCCTTCCGTAATTTAGTCTTCCTCTTTTCCTATTGCTTTCCACTTCTGCAAGCATTGTCTTCCTTTCCAGTGAATCTCATGAGATGTTTGACTTATGATAGCCTCAGTTATGATAACCTTTTTGGGTTTTAGTGAGAGTTCAGGCTAAGTTAGCTCTAGGGCCCATTTATTTGACCTTGATAATCTGTGGCGTCTGTAGAATTCTCCTCCAGCACCACATTTCAAATAAGTTGATTTTCTTCTTGTCAGCTTTCTTCACTGTCCAATATCGGAAACATCATGAGAAGACATGACAATTTGGTTACTAAGGGGGTGTCTACACGGTTAAAAAAAATACGTACAGCGTTCGAAAGATTGATCATGTGTACACGCAGCTGTTCAGATGCATATGTGTTTTTCGGAAGGGAGGCTAGCGAATCCCCCGTAAACTATGTGGATTTGGCATTCGGGAGGATTAGCGGATCTCAACCTAAAATCCATACAGCCGTTCGAATAGTTGGTCATCTGTAGCCCCCTGTTCACACACATACCAACAGACAGTGTAATCTGATTGACTGGCCGAGCAGGGGGGTGGGGCTAGCAAGGAGGGGAATTGGGAGCAGCCGCCATGTTGGATTCCCGGCTAAGCGAGATTCCGGCAAGGGCATGAAATAGATAATTTTTACATTTATTCATATTTATTTTATATTGTAAATTCAGAAAACCGAATATCCACATAACAGGCACCTTTTAAAAAAAAATTTAAAAAGCGACAGTAGGGAAGGGGGGGTCATATGGAGTTAAGGGGTGGTAAAAAAAAGTGTAGGCAGATCGTATGCATTTATACGACTGCCTTTTCGTATTTTTACCCCAAAACGGATTTTTTTTTTCTGTCATGTAGACATGCCCATACTGTACTACATACCATTTTCTACTTGTCTTTATATTTTTTTCATACTCCACCAGGTGGCAGCAAAGGATTAGAATTCATTTGGGAAAGCTGAGATGGGAACCGTGATTGAAAGGAAATCTGCACTATAGCTGTGTACGCACATGTGTGTATGCACGTATACACACATTTTTAGAAAGAGAAGCTTCTCTCATTGAACATACTGGCATAGGTTTTTGTTTTATTTTGCAGTAAGAGACATAATTGTACAGTTGCAAACTGTATCATGCTACTTAGCTGAACCACATAAGGCTTAAATAACAGAATGGGGAACAGGTAGAACCAAACTGGGCAGGGAGTGAATTGTAGTTTTTATGTGCTTGTGTGTATATATGCCTTCCAACTGCATGAATTTCATGAATTTTTCTTAGGCAAGAAATACTCAGAGATGGTTTTGCCAGTTCTTTCTCTAAAATATACCCTACAGCACCTGGTATTTCTTGGCAGTCTCCCATCCAAATACTACCAGAACTGACTCTGCTTAGCTTCCAAGATCAGACCAGACATGGTACCTTCAGGGTATTTAGCCCTGCAGGATTTTTGTATACATACCTTATATCTGGGAGGGGCAGCGTATCCACAACTTTAGGGGCCACAAATCCACCCTGGAATTTGCAGCTACTTCTGCTGCTACTAGTGTGGGTTAAACAGGAGCTCTGCCAATGCCCATTCAATTTGGAGTGGCATTGGGAACAATGGAAGACAAATAAGAGTGTATTCACTGCCCTGCTTGGGAGAAAATCCACTGACCATCCCTGCTTACACTAAAACTATCAACAAAAGGTGCTGTGGCCTTAGCAACAGATTCAAAATAGCATGCCCTCCAACAATTCCAATTTGGCAGGCACAGTCCCAATTAATCCTCTGCAGTCCCACTGATTTATTTATTTATTTATTTGTGCAATTTATATGCCACCTTTCTCCCAATGTGGGAACCAAGGCATCTAACACAACCATTAAAATCATAGTTAAAAGCAATTAAAACAAATTAAAATCATACAGAGTAAAAAAAAAAAATAACAGATATAAACAACATAAAAAACATACCCAGAAAAAAGCCACACAGGCACAGTTATACATCAAAGACCTGCTTGAAGAAAACTGTTTTTGTCTGCTGGCGAAAGGAAAGCAGGGAGGGGGCCAGGCTAGCCTTCCATGGGAGGGAGTTCCAGAGGGTGGGAGCATCGACAGAGAAGGCTCTTTCTCATGTCCTCACCAAGCAAGACTGTCATGGTGGTGGGGCAGAGAGAAAGCCTTCCCCTGAGGATCTTAAAACCCTTGAGGTTCATAGAGGAAGATACGATCTTTTTTCTGCTGATTTTAAAATGTCCCAGTTTCTCTCTCCTCCTGTCACTTTCTCCCTTTCTCTAAAGCTTTCTTCAGTTGCTGCAAACTGAGTTCAAAGTGCACAAGTAGTTTTGTACTCAATTAACGGAGCAGAGAGGGAAGGAGAGGAATCTTGCTCTGTCCACTAGCCTCAGGCAAAAGCAAACTGCTGCAGCCTCTCCTAGGTTCTGCATTCTTCCTCATTAATAACTTTAGCTATCTTGACCACACTTCAGTGTTCCTTGGCCACACATGTCCTCATCTTCATCTGTGTAATATTGCAGGGCATAAGACCATGTCATAGCTGCCGACCTCGTACGAACTGTCAGATATGAGCACTCTGTTAGGAAAAAAAAGACGTGGGAACTTTATTTTACTAGAGGTTGAAAAGATCTCAAGGGCCATCCAAGCCAACCCTCGCTAATGTAGGATTCCACCACTCAGAGCCGGTTTAAGGGCCCTGCAGCACCTGCAGCCTCAGGGGGGGGGCCATCATTGTGGAAGGGGTGTTGTAACCCTCCTCCTGCAAAAACATTATTAGTAATAATCTGAATACCCTGTACTGTGAATAGGTTAGGTTAGGTTACATTGTCCTGAGATAAACATATGGGTCCCCCAAAATAAAGTGTTGCAAGCCCCCCCCCCAAATCCCTTAAACTGGTCCTGCCACTGCTAAAGCACCTCTGAGAGGGATAATGTAATCCATGTCTCTCAGACTGACTGATGGATTGGAATTTAGGGAGTCACCAGATTTTACACTTCTCTGAATTTTGAGATACAGTCCTGGCAGTTTAAACGCACCAACATATGTGTTTGCATCTTTGCTTTGTGAAAAACAAACCCTACAACTTTAAATAGATATTTTCAGAAAAGTTTTTTTAAAAAAATACAGTAGTACAGATGAGTGGGGAAAGGGAACAGAATTTTTGGTTTTAAAAAATGATTTAAGTGACACAGACAGGAAATAGTCAAATTTGCCCATCTCTGTTCTCTCAGATTTGTAAGCCAAATCAATCATTCTTTCTTAAGGAAAGGCAGGGAGTTGTGATATTAATTGGTAAAAGAGGTAAAGAAGCAAAACCCTGGAGGTCTTTTGAACCTTTAACTGAGAAGAGTCTAAAAGCCCACCTTTAGGATGTGCCTTTTTGGGTTCTTTTTGAAAAAAAAAATAGCTTTAAGAATTGACCAGCTGGAGCAGGCCTAAAATATTGACAGAATTCCAAAGTAGTTATGACATCAAATTGCATTTTTATGGAAAGGTGTGGGGGTTTTTTTTATTTATTTATTTAATTGGAAAGGCTGAGGGGAGAGAGAGAGAGAGAGAGAGAGAGAGAGAGCAAGCAAGGCAACAAAGCAAAAGGGCACATGTATGGGGACAGGCGTGGGAGGCAAAATGAGAGAAACTGTGTAGGAGGGAAGGAGCATCAACCTTGGCAGAAGGGAAGAATAAACCCTCAGAAAATAGCAGAGGTACAGGACAGACAAAGAACAGTACAGCACGGGTTGATTACTGCAAAGGTCAGGGATGAAATTATGATATTCTGACAATAGAGAGGGCAGGCCAGGAGCAACGTGTAGGAGTGGGTGCATTTGCATGCCTGAGAAACAAAAAGCCAGAGGGAGACAACAGTATGGAGAACGGGGCTTTATTTTTCTATCAGTTTCCCTTATGAAGTATCTAGAAAACAGAAGGTGCAGGAGTCAATAAGATAAAGAAGGGGGGACTTTGACTGGGGTCCTCTTGGTGATTTACACTGGTGCAACTCGAAGTAACAACAGCATAAGTACTTCTTTGAATGTTGCATAAAGAGGTATCTGGTACCTCCTTGCATAGCATATTTTCCTTATCTGTGCAGCAGCTGCCAAAAAGTGCCTAGGCACAGCTTCACTGTCCAACCCAAATGGCCAGGCACCATCTAGCTGCTATTGTACAGGGAAACAGAAGCAGTGTTTGCTGTCCCAGAAATCCAACATAAGTATGCTGGTGGAGCTTTATCTCATAGGACCTTGACCTTTAATTGCCTGATGCAGGAACTCAGTAGGTCTGTTTAGCTGCCATAAACATGTAAAAAGGGGAGTGCCTAGCCGTAACCCCCATTACTTTCCTTATGTAGAAAGCAACAAAACTGAAGCAAAGATGTTCCTGTTCATCAGGAGACCCTCCATGGGAGCAGAAACTTCTCTTCTTCAGACTTGTCACTTTCAATATGAGGGGAGTGATGATGGAGGAGAGCAGCACTAGGTTCATTGTCCTCTAAATTGACAGAATCACCTGAACATGAATAAAGGTTGCGGCTAAGAGGAGCTCACCAAATGGTTAAACCAGACTGTCACCATTCTGCACTCTCAACCAGCAGCTGAGGACTCAACCACCCCAGTGAGCTTATTAACCATTGACCCAGGTTCTAGACCTTGAGTTGTGTGTTTATTGGGTAGCAACAGTGGGCAGCCAATTTATTTTCTCAAAATGCTCTTTAATGATGTTGGGTTGGGTGCACTAGGGCATTGTGGGAAACTAAAATGGCTGCTACTGCTGCTAGGTAATTTCACAGCTTGGGCACAATCCTGGAAGTAATCATTGGGGAGGTACTACAGCTCAGTGGTACCTCATGTGGAAGATCCCATATCTTGTCCTCTGTATCTCTAGCTAAAAGGATCAGGTAGTAAATGAAGAATAAACTGAAGAGCAGTTACTTGAATCCCTGAAGAGCATCAAACGAAATTGGGCTGTATGGACCAATGTTCTGGCTCAGTACAAAGCAGCTTCATGTGCTGGTATGTTGCTACACATATTGTAGGAGATAATATGGGTGCCTCAAGAGTTTACTGATTTGACAAAGAGAGTTCTTCAACTATTTCATCACAATTCAACAAAATTGTTTTGACTATCATAGAATCATAGAATTGTAGAGTTGGAAGAGACCACAAGGGCCATCCAGTCCAACCTCCTGCCATGCAGGAAATCACGATCAAAGCATCCCTGACAGATGGCCATCCTGCCTCTGTTTAAAGACCTCCAAGAAAGGAGACCCCACCACACTCCGAGGGAGTGTGTTCCACTGCCGAACAGCTCTTACTGTCAGAAAGTTCCTCCTAATGTTGAGGTGGAATCTCTGTTCCTGGAGCTTGCATCCATTGCTCCGTCTTCTAGTCTCTGGAGCAGCAGAAAAGAAGCTTGCTCCATCCTCAATGTGACACCCCTTCAAATACTTAAACAGGGCTATCATATCGCCCTTTAACCATCTTTTTTCCAGGCTAAACATACCCAGCTCCCTATATTTCTTTTGAGGAGAAAAAAATCAGAGCGGACAGCATATTCTTTCTCCTAGAAGCCTGTTCTGAGGTGCGTTCTGAATTTTGAGCAATCAGAATCACTGCCACCATAAAAAATATGGCTGCCTTCTTTGTCAGTCATGGGGATGGAAGGAACCTCAATACCTACAGCAAAATATTCCTCTGACAGCTCAGTTCATTTCAGAGGGCCAGCATGAAATACTTCAGCAAAGAAAGGTCAGCAACTGAAGAAAGCTTGTGAAAAATATAGTATGCAGCCCTAGTCAAATTTAATTTTAAATCTGAACTATGAGGGGAAAGGGATGTGAGGGTTAAATGGGGAGTTGCATATAGCTTTCTTTCCTTTTGCCAAAAACAAAACAAAACAAAAACCAGGACTTTCTGACAGTAAGAGCTGTTTGGCAGTGGAACACACTCCCTCGGAGCGTGGTGGGGTCTCCATCCTTGGAGGTCTTTAAACAGAGGCTGGATGGCCATCGGTCAGGGATGCTTTGATTGTGATTCCTGCGTGGCAGGGGGTTGGACTGGATGGCCCTTGTGGTCTCTTCCAACTCTACAATTTTATGATTCTATGACTTTATCAGATGAGGGAAGTAGCACAAGAAAACCACATCATCTAGGATGTGATGATAACAGAAAGCACAAAATTATCAGATGCCCTTGTCATTCAGCCATTCCGGGGGCATAGCACTGGTATGGACAAGGCATCGCTTTTTTATTGATGGGCTATGCTGTCAATAAAAAGTGACACCTTATTCACACACGTGCTACACCCTCAGAATGGCTGAACAACAACATCATCTGATAATTTTGCCCTTTTGTAGAAGTTTTACTCACTGAGGCTTTCGTGGCATCTGATGAACAGGCCTGAAGTCCTCTTGTGCCAAATCAAAATTGTTGGCTGTGACTCTCTATTGTGGTCTATGTTGTTTAACGCTACATATACTTAGCTATGTAGCAGAGGTGCTGCAGACTCCTCCTAATGAATTTCAAAATGTGTATCAGATGGCAAGAGTGTCCTGATGTGCATCAGGCTCTACTGATGTGAATCAGCACTCCCTAGTTTGTGTCCTGATGTGCACTGGGTTCTACCAATGTGCACCAGCAGTCTCTAGCCATTGTCTAGATGTGCATCAGGAGTGCCCAGTGTGCATTAGGGCCTGTTGCAATCTTGACCAATACATACTGGGGGCCCTTGCATTTTGGGACCAATGACCATTTGTGTCATGCCTCCTGCCCAGATCCCCAATCTGGACTATGACACAGACAACAAGGCAGATGAAGAGGGTGTCAGGCTTAGCTCTCAGGACCCAGGAGCAGATCTTGACAAGGAAATGGAAGGGCAGAGGGAAGTGCTCATGGAGGAGACAGACAGGGATACTCCCCAGCAGCCACAAGATGCAGATACAAACCAGACAATACCTACTGTAATTGGACATAGTAAAGGGAGGGCCTGCTTCTTTCAGAGTGTATTTATAGAAAATGTATGTTAATCAGGCAACAGCTGAGGGAGGATTCTAGACCATAAATATCCCAGGCTCACTCTCCGCAGATTGTTACTGTCAACCAACCTTTCTGGAAGCAACTTTCTTGTCTCTTATATTCCTGGCTAATGTTTCTAAGACTTCTGGACTCTGCTTTGAGGGCTGACCTTGCTGTTTGATTCTTCCTTGGACTGACACCTTGAATGTACTGCTTTACCCTACTGACCTGGACTCTCCCTGGCTACTGGACTTTCTGACTTCTCCCTGGCTGGTTTACAAGATAGGACAATAAGTATGGATGTGCAGTAGGTGTGCAGCAGTTATTTCCTGCCTCCCCAACATAGTAACATTACAACAGCCCCTTGCTGAGTTGTGAAACTACTCAGTTCTATTCCCCACAAACGTAAGCCCACTTGCGTAGACACACATCTCATGCGAAATTCCAGCCATTACTCTGTTCGGTGTCACACCCTTGTTCAAGAGGCTAACACAAACCCCACCCCCAGTGTTTATTTAAAAGTACACCAAAAGAGTTTAAAGTTATTTTGTGCCATTGCTTATTGAGGTACAAAGGGCCCCTGCCAAATAAGGATATTTGGAAGATTTGGGTCTTCTCTATGCTGGAAACACCCTTTTCCTTCTGAATCTGGCCAGTGTAGATGGCGGGAGGGGGGGATTTGTTTCAGTTCATTTTTGAGGGCCTAACAACATTTGCATTTTTCTTCATTTTCTTTGGTAGGAAAGAACTTGAGGTCTGTGTGTGTGTATAGTTTTTAAAAAAGAAAGAAAAGAAAAGAAACCAGCAGGTTTCCCCCTCCCCAGCCCTGATCTTGCCAATGTTGTTTAATATCCCAGCTAGCCTTAAGCTGCCTCAGGTTTTCCAGTGACATCCAACACAGCTTTCTGCTTCTCTGATTTTCCTTCTGCTGGAATTCCAAATCACCCAGTTCAGACATTTTGAATTAGCAGTATGTTTGTTTTAAGATCGCCAGGCAGGATTATGCCACATCTGATCTGCTGTTGTGATTTCACAACACTGCCAACCTCTCACCGCTAGCCTCGCTCTTTAATGTATACAGTTCCTTCTGTCACATTTGATTTGATGACAGCTTGAAATGTGCTCATTTGTGCAATCTGTACAAGGCAGGATTTGTGTATTTTTGTGTAACTGCACATCTACTCGTACACACACCAAATGATACTATGGACTGGTTCTGCCGTAATGAAGATTATGTCTCTTGATTTCGGCTGTAATTTCTATCAATCGACTTTATTATGATCACAGAACAGTCATAAAAACGACAAAAATAGAGAACAGAAAATCATGGTTTTAAAAGGGCCCCTAGGTAAAATTCTTTCCTCTCTCTCTCTCTGTCAATCTCTTTCTCTGTGTGTCTGTGTGTGTGTGTGTGTGTGCATGTGTCAGTTTGAAGACCAGCTTCTGAATCTATCATAGCGTTTTCATGGTAAAAAACATTCAAAAGTGATCTAACCATGTTAGCTGTGGTGCCACTGCCATTGTCTCTGAGAGATTCTCCACCAGTGTAACACACACACACACAAACAAACATACAGTGATCATTTAAACATTGAATACCAATGTCAGGATTAGAATCATAGAATCATAGAATTGCAGAGTTGGAAGAGACCACGAGGGCCATCCAATCCAACCCCCTGCCATGCAGGAAATCATGATCAAAGCATCCCCGACAGATGGCCATCCAGCCTCTGTTTAAAGACCTCCAAGGAAGGAGACCCCACCACGCTCCGAGGGAGTGTGTTCCACTGCCGAACAGCTCTTACTGTCAAAAAGTTCCTCCTAATGTTGAGGTGGAATCTCTGTTCCTGGAGCTTGCATCCATTGCTCCGTGTTCCAGTCTCTGGAGCAGCAGAAAACAAGCCTGCTCCATCCTCAGCGTGACACCCCTTCAAATACTTAAACAGGGCTATCATATCGCCTCTTAACCGTCTTTTTTCCAGGCTAAACATACCCAGCTCCCTAAGTCTCTCCTCATAAGGCATCGTTTCCAGACCTTTCACCATTTTAGTTGCCCTTCTCTGGACACGGTCTAATTTGTCAATATCCTTTTTGAATTGTGGTGCCCAGAACTGGACACAGTATTCTAGGTGAGGTCTGACCAAGGCAGAATAGAGCGGCACTATTACTTCCCTTGATCTGGACACTATACTTCTATTGATACAGCCCAAAATCGCATTGGCCTTTTTAGCTGCCGCATCACACTGTTGACTCATGTTCAACTTGTGGTCTACTAGGACTCCTAGATCCCTTTTGCATGTAGTCTCATTCAGCCGGGTCCCCCCCATCCTATATCTATGCATTTCATTTTTTCGCCCTAAGTGCAGTACCTTACCTTTCTCCGTATTGAATTTCATTTTGTTAGCTTTGGCCCAGCTCTCCAGTTTATCCAGGTCATCTTGAATTTTGATCCTGTCCTCCAGGGTATTAGCTACTCCTCCTAATTTGGTGTCATCTGCAAATTTGGTAAGTATGCCCCTAATTCCCTCATCCAAGTCATTGATAAAGATGTTGAATAGCACTGGGCCCAGGACAGAACCCTGTGGCACCCCACTGGTCACATCTTTCCAAGATGAAGAGGAGCCATTGCTGAGCACCCTTTGGGTTCGGCCAGTCAACCAATTACAAATCCATTGAACTGTTGACTTGTCTAGCCCACATTTTACAAGCTTGTTTGCAAGAATGTCAGGGGGAACCTTGTCAAAGGCCTTACTGACATCAAGGTATGCGATGTCCACGCTGGTAATTTTATCAAAAAAAGAGATCAGATTAGTCTGGCATGACTTGTTTCTCTGAAACCCATGTTGACTTTTTGTGATTGTCCATGACATCATATTTCTGATTTTTGTGTATGGTTGTAAAACTGGTAAGTACTAGGAAGAGAATCAGGAAGAGAATCAACTCATTTGAAATGTGGTGCTGGAGGAGAAGTCTGTTGATACCATGGGTTGCCAAAAAAGACAAATGAATGTGACCTAGAGCAAGTCAAGATGACTAAGCTGAGACTCATATTTTTGATGTATCATGAGAAGACACAAGTTACTAGAAATGACAATGATGCTTGATGCGATAGATAGGTGTCATCTGTACATCTTAAATTGTTCCTTCCTCCAATTTTCCTGCCTCATTCCTCTGAGTGTAATCCTGCTTTATATATGATACATTCAATATACAAGTTAAACAGATAAGAGTGATAAAATACAGCCAGTTGGAAACCATTCCATTTCTCCATATTCCATCCTGACAGTAGCCTTTTTCCCTGAGTACAGGTTATGCATCAGGACAGTGAAATGTTGTGGTACCACTCAGTTCTTTAAAACTGGTCCATAGGTTTTCATGATCTACAATGAAATGCTTTGCTATAATCTATAATGCACAGGCTGATTTTCTTCTGAAATTCGTTGGTGTGCTCCATTGTCCAACTTACATTTACAATATGATCCCTAGTGCATCTTTCTTTCGTGAACCCAACTTGGACATCTGCTATTTCTTGCTCCATATATGATAAAAGTCTTTGTTGTAGAATTTTGCGCAACATTTTGCTTGCTTGGGAGATTAATGCAGTGGTCTGTGGTTCCTGCAATCCCTGGTGTCCCCTTTCTTGGGGACTGGAATGTACATTGAGCATTTTGGGGCAATTCTTTTGTTTTCCATATTTGTTGACAGATTTTATTTAGAACTAGAATAGATTCTGTCTCTGTAGCTTGAAGCAGCTCTATTTGTATTCCATCTGTTCCTGGCTATTTATTTCTCCCAAGTGTTCTAAGTGCAGCTTCCACATCACTTTCTAAAACTGTAGGTCCATCTTCAGATAGTGGAATAGACTTCCTCAGAGTATGGTGGAGTCTCTTTCTTTGGAGGTTTTTAAACAGAGGCTAGATGGCCATCTTTCAGGGGTGCTTTGATTGTGTATTCCTACAAGGCAGGGGGTTAGACTGGATGACCCTTGTGGCCTCTTCCAGCTCTATGATTCTGTGATTCTATGATTCAGATAGTTCTTGAATGAATCTGACATCTTTTCATCTCTTTTATATACTTCTTCCGGGTATTGTTTCCATTATCCTTTTATTTCTACTTGGTCATGTAATGCTAGTCATAGAGCATCCTCACTCTTGGTTTAAATTTCCCTTTGATTTCTTGGTTCCTGTGGAAGAGGTCTCTTGTTCTTCCTTTTTTAAAGTCATCTTTTGTTTATCTGCATTGACTCTTATAGTAGTTCTCCTAGTCCCTGCACACAAGTTGTTAAACAGTTGCGTTCAAGGTTCTGGCTCTATTTATGTCCCCTTTCACTTTTGCTTTTTGTCTTTCCTTAACTGCTTGAAGAGTTTCATCTGTCCCATCCATTGAGGCTTCTCTTTTTGGCTGCAGATAGTGTCTTTTTGCATTCCTCGATGACAATGTCCCTGGCTTCAGTCCAGAGTTCTTCTGGCTCCTGGTCAATTAGGCTTAATAGTACAGATCTGTTTTCATCTTTAAAATTCTACAGAGATGTTCTTCAGACTATGTTGGCATGATGGTTGGTTTAGTGTTTTTCTTTAGCTTTACTCTATTTTTTTATATTACCAATTCATGGTCTACACTTCAATCTGCTTGTGGCCATTTTTTTTTTTTTTTTTTTGCAGAGAGAATAGAGCTTCTCCATCTTCTGTTTCCAATTATATAGTCTATTTGATTTCTATATTGGACATCAGGTAATGTCCATGTATACAGTCACTTTTTTGGTTGGTGACGAACATACTGTTAGGCCTTGTAAAATTCAGTCAGACAGTCTTCTGCTTCATGTCTTGATCCTAGGCCAATTTTTCCTACAATCTTTGTTTCTGTTCTGTTATCTGTTTTTGCATTCTAATCATCTATGATTAACAAGAAGTCCTATTTTGGTGTGTGATCAATTGACTCTTAGACTCTAGCACAGACTCTTTCACTTTATTTTTCTTTTGCCTCTGCAGTTGGAGCATAAACTTGGATTATGGTTATCCTGATAGGTTTTCCCTGAAATGTTATTGATGCTATTCAGTCAGAATTGGCATTATAGCCTATGACTGCTTTTGCTACATCTTTCCTCACTATTAATGCCACCCCATTTCTTCTTAGATTTTCATTTCCTGAGTAAAACACAGAAATTATGTGACTCAGAATGTCCCATTCCTGTCCACCTTAGCTCACTCACCCTAGGTATTGCAATTTTTTAATGTTCCATTTCTTGTTTTACTATGTCTAGCTTCCCTTGAGTCATACTTCTCACATTCCACGTTCCTGTAATATGTATTGTGCAGCTTCAGACTTTCCTTTCACCTCTGAGCTGAATGTCCCTTTGGCTTGTGTCCAGTTGCTTCATTAGCCACAGAGCTACTCGTAGTTGTCCTCTCCTCTACCCCAGTAGCTCATTGAGTGCCATCCAACATGAGAATTTCATCTTTTGTCACTATCTCTTGTTTCATTTTGGATTGTATCATCATAGGGTTTTGATGGTAAGACATTCAAAAGGGGTTTACTGTGCCTTCTTCTATGCAACACTAATAAGTGTTAGCTATGGTGCCACTGCCATTGTCTCTGAGAGATCCTCCACCAATGTTATCTCCCACTACTGCCACTGCCTAGTGGCTGTTTGGCACATGTAGTCTGGCTCCTCAGCAAAAGCCTGTCTGACATGGGAGACCCTACCAGCAGCACAGCTGCTGTCAGCATAGCTTCTTGCCTCCCAGGAGCATGCACTCTTACCACTGTGGAAAGGTAATGCCATTGGTGGTGGGGGGGGTCTACTCTACTTGGAAATAATAGTAGAATTCAGGCCTATGACTCAATAGCCAATCACATATGTTTATGCGAAGACAGCACCTGCTTTGCACTCAGAAGATGCCAGGTTCTGTGGAGAATTGCTCCTGCCATGGTAGACAATTCTAACCTGGATGGAAACATGCACTGACCTGGTATCAGACAACTGCCTATGTTTCTATATTATGATAAGAATAAGGGCAAAGAAAATGAGTCATGTTCTTACTCTGAATAGGCAGAGGAAGGGAATGCATCCCATCAGAATTTTACAGTCAGAATTTCATAGTTTTTTGGCCTTTTAAAGGATTCCCCAAAAAGCTGCTGAAGGAAACAAGCCACTTTTGAAGTTGAGAAAATGTTCACATCATTTGTATCTCCTATTTTTGGCTGCCCCCTCCATTTACATGCCCAGCCTTAACTTAATTTCTAACTTAATCCATTTTAATTAGTTAGTTCCTATTGCTGATTTTTGTTCCCCATGTCCCAAAACTATGACCTAAGTAAGAGTTTAGGCACACATCCCAGGGTGATTAGGTTGGCCATCATCAAACACACCACTTGGCAGTCACCAAGTCTGGTTAGGTTAGTATCTATTTATATTTCTTCAGTTCTCCCACATTGTTGGTTCATCAGGCCCCTTCTGTTTAAGTCTCTAAGAAAATGCTAAAGACTCATCTCTTCCTGCTGGTCTTTCTTAGGGCTTGTCTACACGATGAAAATACTCCTCATAGAGTTCACAGAGAATACGATCTGTCTGAACAAGATCTGAAGGGGATTCACAGTATTTGGAGGGAGGCAGACTAAAAACTCCACAAACCACACAGTAAAAGAATTTGAGGTTTCTCCCAAAGCTTCCTGGACAATGCGTGTAGATGTGCATTTTTGGACATGTGGCCACCTGAATTCACATCACTGTGCATTTTCCCTCAATTGCCCTTTATGAGTGTGTGTGCCCACTCAATTTGAATGAATGCAAATGGATTCAAATAGGCACAGAAGTGGTGAAGACAAATCAACCTAGCTGTAAATGGGTGAAAATGTGCACCCATTCACAGTAAACCATGCGTCTAGCCAAGCCCTTAGAGATTTTTTTACTGCTCTCATGGAACGCTATTGCACTATAAACTGATAATGGTTTTGTCGGGGTGTGTGTGTGAAAAAAAAGTAGGGCACCAAAAGCTTAAGGTTCCAACCTTAAAGGCAGCCTGAAAATAATTGTTAAAAATATTTTTTAAAAATTATACCAGCATGCCACTTGATTCAGGGCTTATGCTTTGTGTAGTGCAAACAGCTATGGTTTTCATCATTTTCCCCATGCCTGTCTATTTGGCAGATGGGGTACAATAACAGAGCCAGTGTAGGGATCTAGGGCTTGCCTTGCTCTGTTAGGCCAAGTTCAATCTACCCTGAGCCTTCTGTTTCTCACAGTAGCCAGCCAGATGCCTCAGAGAAACTCAGAAGCACAGCATGACATCATTGACTTCCCTCTGTGGCTTATTTCCAGTATCTGGCCTTCAGAAGCAGACTTCTGACAAAGTTGCTGTTTTGGACTACAAGCACCAGAAGTCCCCAGGCAGTTCAAAGCAATAATTTTTCCACATGCTGCTCCATAGCGCCTTAGACTATTTCACTTAACATAGCTCTCTCAACAGCGGTGACATTAGGAACCAACCTTCTACAGATAGATATAGAAACACCTCTCACATGCAGACCAAGCACATGCCTGTAGGGATGTAATTCTTGACTCAGTTTCTTCTTGAAAGAAGCAATGAATAATTTTAACCATTTTCTTCTCAAAGAAAGTCTTTGAAAATGGCACAGATTTCAAAGCCTAGTCACAGTTTGGGATATTCCATACAAAATTTGCATGTGTTGTTTTGCACAGAAAACGGTATTTTTATTGCAAGAAACAGCACTTTCTGCTAAAAATAGAAATATTGCATAAAAACTGCACAGAAACTGCTGTTTTCTACTCAGAAAATTCTGTTTTCTGTGCAAAACTGCTAGGCACAAATTTTGCACAGAGCAAGTCACGAACTGCAAATATTCTTATCAGTCCAGGATTCTTCTCATCAAGGTTTCTCAACCATCAAAAAACATGTTTTTCAACCATTATCTAAATATATTGGACTATTTGTTCCATCCCTATTTGCCTAGTCCATCTGCTTGTGTTCTCTTATGGCCTCTGGAAGCTTCAGTAATGGTCTCCCGGTGGCCTCGCCTCCTCTGTGTGGCATATGGAAGCAGGGAAGCTATGCAGGCTGACCTAACCTCATCTCCCCAGATGTTGTTGCCCTGTGAGTCTTATCATCCCCAGCAAAAATGACCAGTGGTTAGGGGTTTATTAGATTGTTCTCTTCCAACAACATCTGGGAATCCAAGTTGGGGAGAAGCTAGGTGATTTGCAGAGGACCATTCAATATCATTACATCTCTTGATAAGCTGGAACACGTCCAGAGGAAGGTGACCAAAATGGTGGGAGGTCTGGAAGTTAGGCCCTATGGGGAGTAGCTTAGGGAGCTGGGCATGTTTAGCCTGGAGAAGAGAAGGTTAAGAGGTGACATGATAGTCATGTTTAAATATTGGAAGGGATGTCATACTGAGGGTGGAGCAAGCTTATTTTCTGCTGCTCCAGAGACTAGGACACAGAGCAATAGACTCAAATTACAGGAAAAGAGAATCCTCCTAAACTTTATGAAGAACTTCCTGAAGTAAGAGCTGTTCAACAGTGGAATACACTGCCTCCGAGTGTGGTGGAATCTCCTTCTTTGGAGGTTTTTAAACAGAGGCTGGATGGCCATCTGTTGGGAGTGCTTTGATTGTGTATTCCTGCATTTTTTTTATTTTATATTTTTATTTAGTTATTTATACCCCGCTCTTCAGCCACAAGGCCATCAGAGCGGCTTACAAATTGTTTTAAGCAATAGCTATTTACACATCTACACTGCATTAAACAGCTTCCAATGTGTGTTAGCTAATTGCCCCCACAAGCTGGGTACTCATTTTACCGACCTACGAAAGGATGCATGGCAAGGGGTTGGACTAGATGGTCCTTATGGTCTCTTCCAACTCTATGGTTCTATGATTGTTGAAAGCCTGTGTGTTTTCCAAAAAAGCACCTAAGAAACATATTAAACTGGGCATTTTATTGTGTATATTTCTGTGTTTTATGGAGATCACACACAAACAGACACACGTAAAATAGTAATGCCCTCTATTTTTTTGTTATTCCTCCTTGAGCCTAACTGGAGTGGACAGTAGAGTAATCTAATAAATAAATATGTACGAACTACAGTAGTGCCCTGAAGGTAATGTTCTAAATAAATAAAACAAAAAAGTACAGAATATGTTTGCATGCTTCACCTTCCCAGAGCTGACAATCAAGGCAGAGCTGCAGAAGAACGAAGAGGCAGTGAGGCATTGAAGTGTTAAAGCCTGAGGTAGTTGCATAATCAATTTGGGATTGTTTATACTCGTTTCCAAAAGAACAGCACAGAAATTTGGTCCCCAAATTCTAAGCAAATGGAAGCTGAGATCTGTAGCCAATTGTGCAAATTTGTTTTTCAGTTCATTTCCCAATAATCAGCATTTTTCTTCTCCTGCCCCCCAAATCTAGTTTTGCTCAGTTGTGCAACTGAGGTGGAGAAAATGGAAGGCACATTTTTCCTCAACTTGAATTCACATTCTGTGCTTCATATTTATCTCCTCTGCAGAAACTGACCTCTTACTGAGAGGTTGCCTGTGTGTCTGAGTTGTACCAGTTCAGACTCCTGTGGGAGGTACACAAGACTATACACAAACATTACCTTCATGTAGAAAAGGAGTACACTGAGGAGAAAGGCAGATGGAAAGCCTTCATTTATGTATACCCCCACCTGCAATCTGAAATTTTTGCAGCCTCCTAAATGGGTTTCATGACTTTAGTAAGAATTCAGACTGTGTTCTCAGTATCACGTTTTAAGACACAATTTAAAAATGGAAATGTACAAATGTGGGTGACCAAGATGGTATAGGATGGAGTTTGGCAAAGTGTGAGCTGTGAGCTGTACGTGGCCAGGGGAGCCCCAACATGTGGCCCCTGAAACCCCTCTGAATCTGAGTGGAGTGCCTCAGGGTTCTGTCCTAAGGCCATTACTCTTCAACAATTTTCTCAATGACTTAGGGCTTGTCTAGTTGGGCAATTTACCTGGGCTTCCCCCAGTTTTGGAGCTCTGCAGTCCAAACGATGCAGTGCTCTTGTCCCGTTTCACATCTGAACAGTCCTGGAGATCAAAGGCTTTCATGGCTGGCATCCATAGGAATAAACTCTTCCAGAACACGGCTTCACAGCCCAGGAAAAAAACACAAAAAACCCTATAGTCCTAGATATGTCTGAGGTGAAGCTGGGGGAAGCCAGGGTAAACACTTTTAAAATGTCTTAAAATAACCCCCTGGGAAAACCTGAATCATGCAGGAAAACATGGGTGGGTCCAGTGCGTAGTCCGTACCTGAACACTGGGCTGTATCACTAGACATTGCTATCACTGGTGTTACTCTGAAGCTTGGAAGGAGGGCTGCAGGACATGATCAAGACCCTCTGCATCTGACCAGCCTTGATCACATGTTTAGGGACTCCTTGGCTGGCTTCAGAGAATGTGGTGCACAACAGCAGCAGAGGTACCCACTGATACAGGGTGGCACGTGCATGTGGATTTCTTCCTGTTTCGTCATGGTAATGGGGGGATCAGGCTCAGCTCCAGGACCAGAATACTCCAGCTAGAAGGTGGAGTATTCTGGCCAAAATAGACAAGTCCTTAGATGCCAGGGTGGAGGGAATCCTTATCAAGTTTGCTGATGATACAAAACTGGGAGGGGAAAATAGGAACAGCATTCAAAAAGACCTTGATAAACTAGAAAATTGGACAGAAAGTAATAAAATGAAATTCAGTAGAGACAAATGCAAAATTCTACATTTAGGCCACACACAAAAACCCAGGTGTACAGGTGTAAGATGGGGAACCTTCATGTAGAAAAGGTACTACACGTGAAAAGGACTTTGGGATTCTTGTTGATCATAAGTTGAATATGTGCCAGCAGTGCAATGCTTCAGCAAAGAAAGCAAATGCTATTTTAGCTGGCATTAGTAGAAGCATAGTTTCCAAGTTGAGGGAAGCAATTTTCCCACTATATTCTGCACTGGTCAGGCCTCATCTTGAGTATTGCACTGAGTTCTGGGTGCCTCATTTTAAGAAGGGTATAGACAAGTTGGAGCAGGTTGAGAGAAGCGCAACAAGGATGATGAGAGGTATGGAGAAGAAAATGTATGAGGAGAGACTTATTCAGCGTAGTAAAGAGAAGACTGAGATGTGACATGATTGCACTCTTTAAATACTTCAAGAGCTGCCTCAGAGAGGAATGTGCAGGTTTGTTGTCTGCTGCCCCAGAGGGTAGGACCAGGTCTAATGGTTTGAAGTTACAGGAGATTAGGTTTCTATTGAATATTAGAAGGAACTTCTTGACAGTAAGGGTTCAGCAATGGAACCAATTTCCTGGAAAGGTTGTGGGGTCTCCTTCCCTGGATGTCTTCAGAAAGAGGCTGTAAATCTACCTGCTGTGGATTCTTTAGCTGGAGATCCTGTATTGACCAGGTGGTTTGACTTGATGGGCCATGAGGCCACTTCCAACTCTATGATTCTGTGATTCCAGTTTGGGGTTTGAGTGCTGCTGTAACCTATGGGGGAGAGGATTGGCCCCTGGACCCCTGGAAGTTGCCCACCCCCAAAACAGATGATCTCCAATGTCTCTTCAAACTCTAAAATTCTATGATTCCAAATAATTTCCTAAATGCAATTTATTTTATTTTATTAGATTTATACCCCACCTTCCTCCCAAGATGGGACTCAAGGTGGCTATGCAATGAAAGCTGTCATTTGTTATGTGCTTTTAATTCAATTTTCTTTTTCTTTTTAAAGGAAATGCTTCAAATGAAACCACTCCAGGTTGCATCTAAACATTGCTTTGCTTTACCCCTTTCCCTTGCAGGTGAATGGAATTGATCTTCGTGGTGCTACCCATGAACAGGCCGCTGCAGCACTTAAAGGAGCCGGGCAGACTGTAACAATAATAGCACAATACCAGCCAGAAGGTAGGCAAAATGGAGCCAGATAGAAATGCTCTTGGTGCTTGACATATTGTTCAAAGTTAAACCTGTTTCTTGAAACTTTATTTTATAGTAGAAATAAAATATTGTCAGATGGGAAGGTTAAATTGCAATTCTGTATGTAGATAGATAGATAGATAGATAGATAGATAGATAGATAGGGCAGGAGAGACCAGGTTTTGAATCCCCACTCTGCCATGAAAACCCATTGGGTGACCTTAGCCAAGTCACATTCAGCCTCTCAAGAAGGCAATGGCAATCACCCTCGGAACAAATCTTGCAAGGAAAACCCCGTGATAGGTTCACCATAGAGTTGCCAGAAGTCAAAAATACTTTCAGATAGACAACAAGAACCATATATATGCAGCATTATAATTTAACCTTTCATATTCATATTGCTTGACTTCCAAAAGTTCTCAAGATATAAGTATTTATGAGAGGACTTAATTACTTTGTGTCTCTCTGGCCTCTTCCCTTCTTAATGTTTAGGTAAGCCAGTTTACAGCTTGAGGAAATTGCTTTTTGGATTACAACTCTCATAATCCACCATCCAGCATGGCCAAAGGGCTTGTTAGCTGGGGGAGTCTGGGGGTTGTAGTCCAAATAGTAACTTTTCCAAGGATTCCCAATACTGTTCTCCTGACCACATCTTTTATTATTTCTTTAGTGGTGTCAAACAATCAGGAATCACATACAGGAGGTCATGAGGTTACAATACAGTACAACAAATTAGATTTAGCTATGGGTAGCATTGTTTCCCATTCTGATTAGATGTGTGATCAAACAAAAATCAAACAGCTGCTCAGCCCTTTTATAGTGACCACTGAAAGATTGCAAGAGCGCAAGGGGGAGAATGGATGCTGCTAAATAATTTTGTGAACCTGGTCCCCAGTTTAAAATTGGGACTACTTAAGGGGTGAAACTCTCCCAGACCAAATTTTAAGCACTGGACCCCTGAATTTAGTCATTAGGATTCCACCCAAATGGCTCCCACTCTCCCCAGATCATACCCCTTGCCTGATGCTACTCTAGCTGCTACGTTTGATGTTAAATTTCCCTTTTGCATAGAAGGAACCTCTTTCTCTGAGCTGGGAGAATCCTTCAGCCATGTTCTCCGAGTTGGAGTCTAAAAAAATAATTTGCCAAGCCCTCCTCTACTTTGACCTGTATGATGCCTATAAACAATCAAAACTAATAAAACAGAATTAACTTGCATCACCTCCTGTATGAAACCTGCACAAACATTCAGATAATCCATCTTCCACTTCCATCAGAGCAATGAAAGGTGGCAGGGTAAGGCAAGTCTTCCGTGGATGAACCAGAAAAATGGGGGGAATTTATTTCCTAGGGTCTCATCTTGTGCTTCAGTTCACTTTTAGGTATCACATGAAAATGGTTTAATTTTAAAGAATGCTTGGGTATCAATGAAACTGTCTTTTCTGATGGCAGTTTTCTTGGTTTTGCTTGCTTGTTCATTTTTGCCATTCTGAATTTTGTTGTGGCTGATGTTTTCATACTTTTATGCAGTTTTTGGGATGCCAGATTGAGGTACTGTAGCCAATATTATTAATTATATTAATATTTAAATAGCATAAGCATTAGCTATGATGTTATTATTAACTATGACAATATTCGCAATGATAAGGGTTACTTCTATAAAAAGGAAACGCAAAGCAAGTCTAACTTTTCCTTCATAAACCTTATCTGATTTTTAAATGGATTATATTAGTACTGAGATCTTATGTTCAGATACAAGTTTCATTGAGTTCAGTTGATAAGGGGATTTAGGACAGGAGTGTAGAAAATTGTTACTATGCGTTCAGTTGGATACAATATTTTTCTTTGTGTTTCAAATAACAGTAGTGAAATACCAATAGTTATTGAGTGCTGAAGGGATGTAGTCAAAAGCCTGGATAGGATATTGGGAAGTTTTCATTTAATCTTACCTGACAGCTCCTTTCGGTATTTAGATAGGAAAAGGAAATACTAGCAGAATCTTCATCTTTCTTGTAAATTCCAGAATCTGGAAAGGTTACTTTGTCAGACTGAAACTCCTCAGATACCCTAGACAGCATGGCCAGTAGCCATACTGACTGGGGGTTCTAGGAGCTGTAGCTTAAAAAAAAAAATCTTTTCCAAGTTCTCATCAGGTCATATATGTGTGTGCTACCTTCTTTATCATTTAGACCTATACGCAAATATATTACTTCACAGGAGAAGATCTGTGTGAATTTGTATAGTTGTCATGTAGTTGAAATGCAGTAATAATCAGTTTGTAAGTCAAATCTAATAGTTCAGCATTCTTAAATGGATAACATGCCTTGACTTTGATCCAATGAAGTTTTAATACTTTTGTAAGCCAAGACTGATTGCAAGTAAATGTATGTTTTCGGTGCTGTGCAGTCTGAATGGTCAGTTTATGATGACATAGCCAACTCCATTCCCTGGCCAGTGCTATACTCTGGTTTAGGGATGCCGTTTGCAGAGAGGGTAGGAGTAGGGAGATACCTAAGCAGCATTATGTGCCAATACAAACCTGCCAGAATTTTAAGATAATCAGGGGAAGGCTTAATCTTGGTCCCACCATCATCCCAGGCTCACTTGGTGAGGACACAAGAGAGAGTCTTCTCAGTGGCTGCTGCCACCCTCTGGAACTCCCTTCCTTGGGAAGCTAGGCTGGCCCCCTCCCTGCTTTCCTTTCATCAGCAGGCAAAAGCATTTTTATTTCAGGAAGCTTTTAATTTGTAGCTGCAGGAAGCTACAAATTTTATTTCAGGAAGCTTTTAATTTGTAGCAGAGGCTTTTATTGGGGGGTGTTTTATTGTTTTGTTTTTTTCCTTTTAACTTGTATGTGTTTTTAATATAATTTTACATTGTTACATTTTAATTGTTTTTAACTTTAAATTGTCTTATTATTACTTGTTTTTTATATGTTGTGAGCCTCCTTGTGACCCATTCTGGAAGAAAGGTGGCATAGAAAATAAATAAATAAATAAATAAATAATAACTATTGTGCAGCACGTTGAAGAGGAGCCAAGGCTATTTAAGCCTGGTCCTCTTGCTTTTCTGGTCTCTTACTCTAAAGTGGCTCCCTCGCTGCTCCCCACCCCACATTCTTTGCAAAAATTACTGAGTAGGAATTTTTAGCTCATTTGTACTTTGTCTCTCCCCTCCCCCTGCTCTGCATAGGTTAATCAGGAGTTGGCTTGATTGTACTGGGCACTGTTCTGCTTGTAAATGGGTTAATTGGTCACAATTTGGCAGGGATGTGCAGGTGGGTGAGATTAGGGACATGTTGGCACGCCCCTGGTGGCTCCTTTTCAGAGACTGGCCAGGCCAGAGACCTTTACTCTAAGGTTATGGGACCCATGTGCGGTATATGGCTGGATCTTTATGGCCAACCATCAGTAGCTGCCCAGAGTGGTGGCACTAGGGGTGTGCGGAGAGGCCAGACTGCACCAGATTATGCCATTGGGGGAAGGGGTTACACCAGCCTTAGTGACACCACAGGTTGTGAGGCACTGGGAGGGGGTGCTTTTTGGAAGACCATCCTCCACACTCTATATTTTGGCTGGGGGGGGGGGAGGAGTTGAAGTGTTCCTTCGCTCCTTTCCCTAGGCCAGAAATATCCACCCTAATCTGACAGGCTTTAGGCTTTTTAGTTTGAGATAGGTTGCCACCACACATCAGTTTCCCTCTGCTGATCATTCTCACTGGATTTAATAAATTGTGGATTTAATAAATTGTGGCCCTAGTTCAACCAAGCTTTTGTGTCTCAGTTATTTATTTATGTATTTATGTATTTATTTATTTATTTATTTCCTGTCTCTCTCTCTGCAAACACACTCATGTGTGCTTAGTTGTTTGAGGCTGTAACCACTTCGTTTCTGATGGAATTAGTACAATGTCAACATGTAGAGAATGATTTTACTTCAACCCTTAGGTCCAGGGGTCAACAACTGTTAGAGACTGACATCAACTGTTAGGGGGATGAATTAGCCCCCAGATCACCTTGTAGGGTCTCACTCCTGCCACTGTCCCCTGGGAGATATCAGCTAGACTCTAGTTGGTGTCATACAGCTGTGTGTATTCCCTTACACAAGTGTTTATATTATTTTGGCCATGATGCACTAGACATTTTTGGGTCCTAGCTGCTTAAGCAGAGTTCCAGAAGTGTAAATATTTCACATGGGCTGATATCCCATTGTTTTTCTTGATCCTTATAAAGATGAAGTCTTTACAAGAACTGAGTCCATTGGATTGCTCTACGTGTTGAATCATCATTCAATAACAGTTTCAGTAGGGCTACTCCAGTTTGAACTAAACAGTGTTCCAGTCATGCAATTGAACATTCTTGTTGTTGTTAACTGCCCTCAAGGTGACTTTGACTCATGGTGACCCCATGAATGAGATATCTCCAAGATCCCTTGTCTTCTACTGCCCTGCTCAGGTCTGGTAGGTTCAGGCCTGTGTCCCCTGACTGAGTCTATCCATGTGGTGTGCGGTCTTCCTTCCATTCTTTTTCTCCCTGCACTTTTCCTAGCATTATTGACTTTTCCAGTGAGCTGTGTCTTCTTATGATGTGACCGAAGTATGACAGCCACAGTTTAGTCACATTCTTTGCACATTCTGAGATGGTGTGTAACTGTTTGTCAATGCCTTCAACGTACCCCTTGATTCACTGTGATTGCAGAAAAGGCTACTTCACATTCTCTATTACACCATGAAACAATGAGCAAGCACATTAACAGATAGAGACTATCAGTTGTAAAATGTCAATATTCAGACCGCTGTTGTAGCATAGCCAATGCATCACTACCTGAGTGTGGATTTATGCTACACAAGCATAATGTAGGATCTCCGCCACAATAATAATCTCCTAATTTCTTACTATTGTGTCTGTGGAGTAGGAGTGAAAAAACAAACAGCTAAAGTTGATTTTCTTGTGAATTAAGAGAGAACAGATATCAAAGCATGGCATCCAAAGTGATTTGCTCATGCTTCAGAGCAAATGGATGTGTCTGGTATGTGTCACTTCCATAACGTCAATGGAATGATGAGCAGTCTAAATTCTCAGTGAGAATAGTTAATCTTGTGTTTAATATTTTATATATTTTTGTTTTCCACAAATGGAAGCATTGCACATGATTTTTCTTGTCAAATATTAATGGTGGACATTGCTGGGTCTTATTGGCCCCTTGCTGTTTATGGTTTTATGTTCAATGCCAATTGTTCACAAGTCGGTCGTAATGGCCTGTGGCTAGACAACCATAAAGATTTAATGAACCAGATAGATATTGATTGTCTCATCCATCAAATGTAACACCCATCTATCAAGAAAACGGTAGAGACCAAAAGCTCAATAGATCAACTAATATTGAAAATTTGTAGCACTGTGCTTAAGTTATATATCTACAGCAACAAATAAGGTTTAAAAAGTGTGTGAGAGAAAATTGAGTCTTGGCAAGAACTTGGACAAGTAATATACCCTTTCTGAGGAGAATGAGCCCATGAGATACTGAAGGAAACAAGTCAGGAGACAAGGAAGCAAGTCAGCAGATCTAGAGGAAGCTTGGAACAGACAGCTAGTGCAGGGAACTGTCAGATAGGGCTGCTATTCACTTAAAGGTCAAGTGCAAAGCTTGGGACTACAGCACCATTCTCTAGATCAGTGGTTCTTAACCTGTGGTCCAGAGACCCCCCAGGGAGCCATGATGTCCTCACAGGGGATCTATGAAGGCTTGAAGGCTGCTCCGCCCACCAGCAGAGTGGCCACATGACAGGAGCCAAGGCAAAGGCTGGTTGGCTTGGCCTGTGTATTGCCATTCAATCCGCTCCAGCCACAAACTTGCAGGAAAAAGCAGGAGAAAAGTCTTCTCCCCTCCAGTGCTTCTTAGGGAAGGTTTAATGGATGGCATAATTGCATTATTATTATCAGTTATTGTTGTTGTTGTTGCTGTTGTTTTAAATCTTGAGTTAAGTCTTGGGGGCCCATGGCAACAACTGATATTTCAAGGGGGTTCCTGGTAAAGAAAAGGTTAAGAGCCACTGCCCTAGATTGCCTGGGTTATTCTTGGAGTTATAGTCTGAAGAAGGAACTCCAAGATCTAAAAGAGACAGGATTGCAAAGCAAGAATGTCAGAGACCCACAGGAGGAGATAATGTGATTCAACTGCTTCTGGGTACTCAGTGAGCCCTTATATAGCTCTTGAGTGTGCCGGCTCACTTGTCTCTCCAGGGCTCTACCCTCCCTTGCTGGAGAAGGGAGATCCTTAAAGAGACAGCTCCCTCTGGCCTGGAACCTGTCATTCCAGTGCCACTTTATTAACTCTTACCTGGACATGGTACCTATGATGGGGAACTGGGAAAAGCAGTGCTGCTCTGGAAAGGACCAAATGGAAAATAATCTTCCAGTTTATGTTTGTGCAAAAAATAAGAGGTTTGGAATTTCTTCGTCTTCCTCTTCCCCTCTCCTCCTGCTGCTGCATTTTTAAGGCTTCCTTAGCGCTGGTGACATAGGAAACAATACTGGCCATTTTCTAGGAGGAAACAAAACACAAATTAAATTAAATTAAATTCCCATAGGCACAGATCTTGCAAGTGAGCCAAGTCAACACACTACTTCAACGGAGCATGTGCAAATGACAGAGGCTCCTTCCTTTCCAACATCCATTAAAGAAAGCCATTGACAAAGGAAGTTGGTGGAAAGTTTGCATTTCTGTTTCTCATTAATTTAGCTGCTGGTGTTTGGTAGGAGTAGGTGGATGAGTTGCATCTTTGCATTACTTCTTGGCTTCTTCTTACCATGGCTGCAGCATTGCAGTCATGAGACAGCATATCTGTCTATGGAATAACCATGAGAGATGTGCAGAGGCATAGGTATAGAATTATAGGATCATAAAGCTGGAAGGTGCCTCATGGGCTACTGAGTACAACATCCTGCTCAATGCTAGAGCATCCCCAGGAGGTAGCTGTCCAGCCTCTTTTTGAAGATGTCCAGAGAAGAAGACCCCACCACCTCTCTAGGCAATTGGCTCCATTGCTGAACCCTTTTTACTGCCCAGAGGTTCCTTTTAACGTTCAATTGACATGTACTCTACTGTAACATAAAACCATTAGACTATGGTCTTACCCTCTGGGGCAGCAGAGAACAGGCCTGCCTCCTTGAACTACCTCAAGTGGTAAAGTCTAACCCCTTGTGTAAATTCTGAATGGCAAGCAGTGGGATTCACAAGACAGGGAAGGAAATCATTTGAGTTTGTAATTTTGATTTGGTATTCCTCCTTTGTATTCGTCTCCTGGCCTTGTCGTTATTACTTCTTTCAAAGGCCTGAACTGACTGGTGTCTTTACATGTGACTCTTCCTTGGTATTCTGTCAGCATACCTGCCAAGTGCCTGGGATAAAATTACATCTCTCTGAAGTCCTTCAATTATGTCATTCAACTGTCTGTCTGTATTCCTGTGCTGCTAAAGCATCTGATGCCAACCGGTTGAGCCAATGGGAAGGAATGCTCATCAACATCCGTGTGTTACATACGCTGATAGCCCTCATCTTGGAATATCAAATAATTGGCTATATTTAATAATTTGGCTAAGGTGGCCAACCACATGGTTACAGGTAAATCAGGGGCCCCAAATGCCAAGGTGGGATTCATGCAAGACCGAAGGAAGGGCCTGTGGAAATTCCCCCAAAGAAATACTCAAGTAAGAAACTCAACACCTGGAGGTGAGTCAATGACTACTTCACTCCAGGATAGCAAGATACCTTATTACTTGGAAAACAGGATCATCCCCCCTGCCCCCATTCCAACTAAAGACCTTGCCTGTTCCTACTCAATTCCAAAAAGCGACAGCCATTAGCACCCATTAATTATCATTAACTCTTCCAAAGCACCCATTGTCTCATCCTGGAAACCAGAGAACCATTGTATATCACTCAGACCCCCATCCCTTCAGGGGAATTATTTCATATAAACATTACCCTAAAACACCACCAAAGTGTCTACAGTTGGTTTTCCTCCATCCTTGCTGTCAGTTTGCTGTGTGACCCTCAGACCGCAGCTCTGAACCTCCGCTGCAGGAATCGCTGCTCATCAGGACAGGTGTCATATCACCCATCACCCCCCTACTTTAGTCCTCTATCTAAATACTTCCTACTATTTTCAATAGCCTTATGTGAATGTCTGAAGCCTGAGCATGTGCATGAATATTATTACTGTTATTTTCCAATAAAGGCCACTTAACTGTACGATCTAGCTTGAAGTCTCCTCCTTAGTACCAGTTTACACAGGTCTAATAGGTCTCGCCTCTCATTTTGCCAAGTCGAGTGCATTAATTCCCCATATCAATATTTGTGTATTAGAAGGTCCCCACTTCAGGAGGGCAACTTCAGGTAACACCTGCTAATCAAAAGCAAAGATGGAATGCTCGTCAGTACGATACATCATATGTGGTGGGGGTGTCCAAAAATACGAAAATTTTGGATGAAAATCCACAAGACAATTCAAAATATTTACAACATTCAACTGATCATGAGCCCGAAACTATATTTATTCAACATAACATCTGAATTGGAAATAAAATTCAAACAAAAATACTGGAGAATATTATTATATGCGGTAACAGCAGCTAGACTATTGACAGCGGCAAAATGGAAGTGTAAAGAAACTCCAACAATAGAGGAATGGATGAGGAAATTAAGAGAAATGCAAGAAAACGACAAACTAACATACATGTTAAATAAAACAAATATGGCAAAACTGGAAGAGGAATGGTCTCTGATACGGGAATACTTGGAAAATAGATGGAAAAGAAAGATAAATTAAACCGAAACCACAAGGCCAACCGGTCAGGTAGAGAAAATGATACATGAATAACATAATCAAGGAAGAAGTTACTGAACATTTTAGCAGGAACTACAAGTTAAGTAAAAAATTCAGGGAAGATGCACAATTGGTCAAGAAGCACGAATTGTAGGAGAAAATAAGACAGAAAGTAAGGGCCAGAAGATAGATAAGAAGTCGAAGGACGACAGGACACGATGATAGGTAATAATATAGAGAGGATAGAAGAAAGAGACAAATGTACTTAAGAAATACAACTAACAGGTGACACCTTTTAGGAAGTTAGAAAAGAAGAAGATAGGAGGAAGGGAAGGAAGAAAGAAGACAGAGTTAAATGAATTAGGGGACAAGGGAAAATAAAAATAGAAGGAGTAAGGGGATAGGTAGAAATGGCACTGAATAAAAAGTGGAAGATGAATATGGTATTAAATAATTTGAATATATGTTTATTATAAATAGATGTATACATTTCATTAAGAGACGTATTTTCTGTATATACATGTTACATGTAAAGACACTGTCAATAATAAAGACTATAATTGAAAAAAAATAGCAAAGACGGAATGCTGACAAGATGGTGCGATGGACATGGGAAGACACTCTCCTTTACAGGTGGACTCCATTTTTCTAAGGGTTCTCAAACCAACAAAACAAAATAAAAATCACTGATGGGCTGTTCCCGTAGGCTGATTCTTCATGGGACAACCTAGGCCAGGAGTAGATGGCCCATGCCTGCAGGCTCCATGAAGATCTTGGCTACTCTCTATGCAGTCCATAGAGGTCTGAGGGAGCCTCCCCCCTTTTCTGATCAGCTGGGCTTCAGAGAGAAACTACCAGTCTAGCACTGCTTATTGGAACAGGGTTGATGGGTGGTGCTGGTAAGAACTTTTTGGCTTCTTTCTCCCTCAATTACCCTGAAGCAATCCTCTGTGTTGGGGATTTACAAAGCCCTTCAAACCAATGTGAAACTACTATTAGGACACAAGGGGGAAGCTGAATAGTTTTGCAGTCTTCATGCATCAGGGAAGAGTTTAGTGAGAAATTCCCTGTTTAAACAATGTAGCAAAAACAAAAACAAAAAAAAAACGTTTCTCTGGCATTATGGCTGGGAGAGGGAGAGAAAGGACAAGGAACAAACTCACGCACAGAATCCAAATTAAAAGTCACTTTTCAACATATAATCTATCTAGTGTATTTTACTCATTGGAGTTCATGCTGTTGTTTTTTTAAACTAGTTGAGCTCTGAATCTTGGGGATGCAGAACATGTACAGAGTTTCTTGCAGAGTATATAGTATAGTCAGAGACAGAGCATCTTTCCACTCTTGGTTAGAATGTTCCAGATGATTGTACTTTTATATTGGCTAATAGACAGCAGTTAATTTATCTGGCATGTTGAGGAATGGGAAGAGCGCCTAAGAAGCAGAGGAATGTGAGGTATTCCAAAGTCAAGGTGGCTGAAATGATGCTTCAGAGTAGTCAAGGGCTCACCTATACGAGGCAATAAAATGTGGATTGGTGTGCACTAATGCAGATTTTCAGCAGCTTTCATTTGTCCCCATTTTTTTTAAGATCGCAGACATGCGAAGCCATACGCATTTATTGTTCAAACAGGCATGCCTGCAAATCAATATGGCAAGCACAAGTTAATTACTTGCACTTTTATTATCACCAGTTGCCACTGCCAAACAGTATTTTTTAAAAAAGTATATTCAAGGTGTGGAAGTGTGGGGGGGGGGAGAGAAAAAAGGCTGTTTTGTTGCCTCATTGCACAATCACTATGGTGAAAATCCAACATGATGGTTCCGGGCGCTTGCCTTGCCAGCAAGCGCCGCCCCCTGTGCACATCCAACTAATCAGTTTTCCATTTCCACTCTTATTGGGAAAGTGCAGCAAAGTGAATCGGTTGTCCCAACAAGTGGGAATGCACATTTTCTTCAGATATTTTTTTTTAAATGCAGGAAAAGCTGTGAAGGCTTTTCAAACAGGGTATTTGGAGTTTTTTGCCCCCTTCCTTCCAAATACAGCAAATTGATGCAGGATCAAATTTGGACAAAACTAATTCTCCTCAAATTCTATGAGGTGTATATTCATCATTTAGACAACCACAAGGATTGTAACAAGAACACAAGAGGAGTGGCAGTTTGAAGAACCCCTGAAGAAAAGTACTCAAGTAAGAATAGGCTTAGAGGAAAGGAGGCCAGCAGAACAAGAGCAGATAAGTAGCCTACCCAGCCTCCCATTTCATCCACCAAGAAGGCTCTCTCCTGTGTCCTTACCAAATGTGCCCATGATGGTAGTGGAACCAAAAGAAAACTCTCCCTCACGGTTCTTAAAACACAGGAAGGCTCATATAGGGAGGCAGTCTTTGATATAATCTGGACCCAGGCCAAGAACCAGTGGCTTCCTGGTTGTTGCTAGACTCCAGTTCAGCCTGGTCAATGGTGATAGATGCTGGGAGCAACAGTTCATTAACATATGGAGGGGTTACAGGTTCCTCACCACTGGTCTACTCTGGTGCATCTATATCCCATTTGGTCTCTATTTCCCTTTGTCTTCTGTTTTGTCTTTCCAAGTTTATGTCCTGCTCTTAATAGCTCTTTGGTTCTGATTGCTGGCTTTTTCTCTGAATCTGCCCTTTGTCTTGTTCTCTGACCTTGATTGCTTTTTGGTCCTGATTTTAACTTCTTGGCTTTATCCAGATGTCTTCTCATGGCCCAGAAAGAAGGAAAGAAGTAAATAAGCAAGGAAATGTTGGCATGTTGGACAGCTGATAAGAGTTCCTGGAGCTGCAGTCTACACTAGGCATGGTTAAAATCTCAGGTCTAGGGGCTGCATTAGAACTGCACCCACCCACTGGAGGCTACACTGTCCTATAATCTACTACTACTTCTGTAGCTGTTGCTGAAATATGCAGCTGCTTCTGCAGTTACTACCAGTTTGGGAGTGATTCTAATACTTCTCTATAGTGTGAGGGGAAGTGTTAGAATACCCTTTTGTGCCATGGAGGCCTCTTGGGATCAGAAAACCCACTTCCCTTTCTGAAGTGACAAGAAGGAAAGTGAAGACGAAAATCACCTGTGCTAGTTTTAGATTTCATTTTGAAGTAATAAAACAAAATGGGCTGAGAAGTGGAGGCTGAACTTTGCATATCAATTTGTACCAATGTCTCAGTGCTTTGGCTTCAAGCTTTTAGTAAGCAAACTCCCATGTCTTTTCCAACCATGTAGAGACCTTTGGTCCTGTGAGGTTGGAGAACGGCTGGCATAAAGAGCTGGGTAGCAGGGTGTGCAATTGAAGGGAGGGCACAAAGTGCTGGGTTTAAATGACCGTGAGAAGCATTTCTGTCCTTTGTTTCCTTACTTTGAATGATTTGAACTGCTAGCCATTGATTTAGGAACCAGAAGCACTAACAGATCAAGTTAACTTTATAGAATTTGGCCAAGATCCTGCACTGGACACATAACTATGACATGGTCACACTCTGTCTCCTGATCCAATCCCCCCTCAAACCCACCTTAAAATCCAGGCAGCCATACTGAGGGATGTTTCAAAAATCACATTATTCCAACTAGAGTAGACCCATTGAGTCAGTGGGATTTACCTACATGTTTGTTCACTGTTCAGCAATTGATTCAATTGGTTTACTCTAGTCAGGACCAATCAATAGAAATCAGGCCATGATGTTTTAGAGATGATATCCAACAGTTTCAAAACAATGATTTTAAAAGATGCTTAACTCCACCCTCAACTGTCTTCTTGATCTCATGTTAATCATGTTAAAGTATAATTATACTACAATCTAAATGATGATTGGCTCATCCATGTAAGGCTGTCATGTGTGCCCACCACTTCAAGATGGATGGTACCTCCCTTCTGTAGTTAGTTATTTTTGCAATGGTTGTAATACCTCCAGGGTATATTTCTCATACACTTACTTTAGCAAGCCTTGGTTATTAGTCTGTTTTTTAAAATGTGTTTAGTTTTTATCTCATTCCTTCCCCAGCGCTGCCTGACTTGAACTTTGGCAGGATTTTTCTCCCATCAACAATGTGAAAATAGAAACTTCAGAGGCTTTGTGAATTTTTATAACTAGCAACAAATCAGCATGTGGGACTGGTGGCCTATACATGCTACAGGCCTCTTGACTATACCCTAACCTCCAACATTGCACAGATGAAAACTGAGACACATGTGGCCAAACAACATCCACTCCCCCAACTTAGCTAATTGAGTGCAAACCACTTTTGCACTTTGAAGTCAGATCTGACCACAGTGGTATGTGGCTTGGTTACATCTCGTTTGGATTACTGTAATGCACTCTACTTGGGGCTTCCTTTGAAAAGTGCTCATAAATTTCAGTTGGTTCAAAGAGCATCAGTCAGGTTGTTAACTGGTGCCCTGATTGCACAGTGGTTAAATTCTGATACTGCAAGCCACAATGTTGTGACTTCAATCCTGTAGGGCTCCAGGTTGACTCAGCCTTCCATCCTTCTGTAGGTTGGTAAAATGAATACCCAGCTTGTGGGGGGGGGTGGCAATTGGCTAAAACATTGCAAACCTCTTAGTGAGTGCTTAGCACTATAAAGTGGTATAGAAATGTAAGTGCTATTACTATTGCTGTTAACTGAAGCTACCTACAGGCAGCACGCCACTCCTTTTTTGCAACAGCTCCACTGGCTGCCAGTTCGTTTCTGGGTGCAATTAGGGTGCTGGTTTTGAACTATAAAGCCCTATACAGCTTGGGTCCAGGTTATTTGAAGGACCGTATCTCCCTGTATGAGCCATGAGCATGAGTCAACAGTGAACATGAGTCAACAGTGTGATGTGGCAGCTTAAAAAGGCCAATGCGATTTTGGGCTGCATCAATAGAAGTATAGTATCCAGATCAAGGGACGTAATAGTGCCACTCTATTCTGCCTTGGTCAGACCTCACCTAGAATACTGTGTCCAGTTCTGGGCACCACAATTCAAAAAGGATATTGACAAATTGGAGCGTGTCCAGAGGAGGGTGACTAAAATGGTGCAAGGTCTGGAAACCATGCCTTATGAGGAGAGACTTAGGGAGCTGGGTATGTTTAGCCTGGAAAAAAGACAGTTAAGAGGCGATATGATAGCCCTGTTTAAGTATTTGAAGGGGTGTCACGTTGATGATGGAGCAAGCTTGTTTTCTGCTGCTCCAAAAACTTGAACACGGAGCAATGGATGCAAGCTCCAGGAACAGAGATTCCACCTCAACATTAGGAGGAACTTTTTGACAGTAAGAGCTGTTCGGCAGTGGAACACACTCCCTCAGAGCATGGTGGGGTCTCCTTTCTTGGAGGTCTTTCAACAGAGGCTGGATGGCCATCTGTCGGGGATGCTTTGATCGTGATTTCCTGCATGGCAGGGGGTTGGACTGGATGGCCCTCGTGGTCTCTTCCAACTCTGCAATTCTATGATTCTATGAGCCCAGCAGAGCTTTAAGATCATCTGGAGAAGCCCTTTTCTCTGTCCTACCACCTTCTCAGGCTCATTTGGTGGGGAGAGCCTTCTTGGTGTCTTCTCCCAGACTTTGGAACTCCCTTCCCCAGAGAGGCCAGGATGGCCCCATCCTTGCTCTCCTTCCAATGGCAGGTCAAAACATTTTTGTGCCACCAGATTTTTATGAATTGACAAGGGCTGGGTTTGTAAGGCTGTCCAGTGTGGTTTTAAGACTGTGAAGCTTTTATACAACTAGTAATACATTTTAATATTTTTGCTTTTTAATATTTTTAACCTATAAACTGTTTAATTGTTTTTAAATTTTATATTTTAATGCCATTTTTTTACTTTTGTTTTTAACTTGCATTGTTTTAAAGATGCTGTTAGCTGCCTTGGGTCCCACTTGTGGGAGAAAGGTGGGATATAAATGAATAAAACAACAACAACTCAGTTTGCAGCAACTGAAGTCAGCTAAGGACAAAGGGGGAAATGGGGAAAGAAAGAAACTGTGACATTTTAAAAGCAGCTATAAAATGGGATGCATTTAGGGAGAAATGATTTAGGCCTGTTGAAGGGTAAGGCCCTTGTCCTTCAGGCGATCCATGACATGCGATTGATTAAGTCAAGGTGGCCTGCGGTTACCATCGTGTGGTCCGCCATGCTGCCTAGGCTGCAATGGAGAAGGGAAGGTGATCCACGATTGTTGGACAAGGCCTGGAGGGTTGCCAACAGGGAAATTAAGAATGCTATGTATAAAGGGTTGGGATATTACCTTCCGCACCCTGACATTGTGTCCAAAAGGCCCGAGCTCTACAGAGCTGATGGGGTTCACCTTTCGGACGCTGGAAATTTGATGTTCTTGAGTGATCTTCAGCAGGGGGTGAGGAACCTATTGGACGAGCTGGTGGGGGAAAGGGACTAAGCAGACGCTTGTCCCTTTCTGTGGCAGGAAAGGGGGAGGCGTAGCTTCGGTGGGCACCTTGGCACCAATTTTCGGTGAAGGTACGGTCTCTGGAAGGGCCACTTCAGGTCTTGGGGCCTAAGGGGACAGAAGGAGACCCGCCTTGGGGTTGGCCTAAAGGATAATCCTTCACCCCAATCCGTGGGGATTGGGTGAGGGACTTTTGGGTTCACCTTCCAGATGCGGGCCGGCTGGGTAGCAACCCCAGGCAACTGGGGTTCCTATCTAGGACCCAGGTGTTCGCCAGGGAAGGCTGAGGGGTGTGGTCTAGGATAGACCTACCGCCTCAGCTGGTCCCTCACCAGGTTGCCTCCCCCTGTTGAAGATCTTAGAAGGGATTTAAATAGGTTGATTCAAATACAATCATTTTATTTCACCCCATTTCATGTGTGTGGTCTCTTTATTCCGCAATCGGCCGGCAAAGGGGGAAGTGGGAAAAGAAAGAAACTGTGACATTTTAAAAGCAGCTATAAAATGGGATGACAGCAGATTAATCAGGACTGTCTCTGCAAAATTGGGACATGGTTGGAAGATATGCTATATTCATATCACTTTAATGAGAGGTGGCCAGGTTTTGTAGGTAATCCTCTAATTCAAAAGCAAAAAGAGTTTTCCTCTAAAAACTCCAACAAAAGGTTGTTTTGAACACAGAGCATCTCAAAGGGAATTGGATTGGGTTCAAAATGGCATCACACTTTTCAAGTGGACAAACTTTTCATAATCATCCATTGTTACCTATTGCTTGCCTTGCCTTTGGGATGAGATGGATTAGAATGCTGAGTATATAGAAAGTATTTGATTTGACTCTTGAATCCTGTGTCGATTTAGTCCATTTTTAAAAAAATTCTTCCAGGCTTTAGTGTCTGTGTGCAAATTAGTATTTGTTTCTGTGGCATATGCTCTTTCAATGTTTTTTGAAGGCTGTGAAAATATGTATACTGCTTCTTGCTCTCAACTATAATTTTGTGGTTTAGAAGAGACCTGATAATCATATTGTCTTTGCCTTTGTCATCTTTTTTGGCATCCTGAAAGATGCCAACCTTATTTGGGCTAGTATACACATTCTCAAGAATTCTCACTGATTGCTTGCCTGCTGAGGTTGAATGGGGAATTGTCAGCGGCAGAAAAGCCCAATGCATTTGAGGAGGAGAGGAGAAGATCAGATGGCTGGTAACAATGAGGGGAAAATAGATTTCATTATGATGTGACATTTAGAACAGAGATATGCCAAGTCTCTTGAAATGTGGCTGAATAAATTCCCATTGCACAGAGGCTTCCACCCATTATCTCAGGTTACAGCACTTCATTCCCTGAGATTTTAGGACCAAAATTTGAGATGAGAGAGTGGGGCATTGTGATATTACAGGTGCAGGTCCTTGTGATGTCAAAGAAGCAGTGCAGGCAAAGGTTTACATTTTAAAAAACCATGGAGTTGAAGGGCCATCTAGTCCAACCCCCTGCATTGCAGGAATATACTACTAAAGCACTCCCAAAAGATGCCAATCCAACCTGTGTTTAAAGACCTCTAAAGAAGGAGAGTCTACCACCCCCCTCCCCAAGGCAGTCTATTCCACTGCTGAACAATTCTTATAGTACAGAAGTTCTTCCTAGTGTTTCGATGAAACATCTTTTCTTGTAACTTAAATCCACTGGTTTGTGTCCTAATCTCTGGAACAACAGAAAACAAGCTCACTTCATTTTTAAAATATCCCTTCTGATATTTAAAGAGGTTATCGCATCACCTCTCAGCCTTCTCTCCTCAAGGATAAACATACCCAGCTCCCTAAGCCATTTCTCATAGGACTTGATTTCCAAAACTTTTACCATCTTTGCCTCCTGCCTCTGAACACATTCCAGCTAATCAATATCCTTCTTGAACTGTGGTGCCCAGCACTAGACACAATATTTCAGATGAGGGCTGACCAAAGCAGAAGTGGCACTGTAATGCCCCTGTCTTAACTCAAAAAAGGAACTTCATGGAGTAAACCAGAAAAGCTTTATTCAAGATCAGGTTCAGCACGATAGCATAGATTTTGCCAGAACTGAGGCTACAGCATAGGTTTCAGTTGTAATAGCTAGTTACTCCCCCTCCCTGAGGTTTGCCCAAGTATTCTTTCACACAGAATACCAAGCAGTACCAAGTATTGGATGACCTTGATTACCACGGAGTCTACTCCTGCCTCAGACAAACCTCATTTCAACATGGCTACAAAACAGCTAAGCAAACTAGCTGGCATGGCAGGGAAATTTAACCTGTATGCTTCTCTGACAGGAGTGCTTCTTCCTTTGATCTGGAAACTATACTCATGTCAATGCAACCTAGAATTGCATTGGCTTTTTCCACTCTGCATCAAACTGCTCACTCAGGTTTAGCTTGTGGTCTACTAAGACCCCTAGAGGTGTCACCCATCCTATATTTGTGCATTTCATTCCCCCCCCCCCGATGAATCTGGAATCTTTTCCTGGTGAATCTGCTCCATGTGTTAGTCTGAACCTTAAAGGAGATATCCAAGGTACTGAACCTACTTTGGTGATAGGATTCAGTACATTTGATGGCTCCAATTAAAACCCATAATGGATTTACTGTCCTACTGGCCTGGAAGCCATCAGCTACCGTTGGAGGGGGAAGAGGGATCCAAACTTAGCCATGTGAAGCTGTTTGGTGTTTGTTTGTTTGCTTGCTTGTTTAATATGCCACTTTCTCCTGAATGAGACTCAAATTAGCTTGTAATAAGGAAGAGGTCAATGTTTAACTGAGAGGAGAGAGAAAATTTATGATTCAGTATTTTCCCTGAGCTGATTTTATCAAGCTCAGGGAAATACTGTGTAGAATCTCATGGCTAGAGATGCTAAAAGAAAAAGACACCCAACATGCTAAAAGAAAAAGACACCCAACATGGTTGGGATTTCATGAAGAAGAAACTGCTAACAGCACAATCACAAATAATTCCATGGAAGAAGAAAAATGGAAAACATCTGAAAAAGCCAATGTGGCTGCATAGTAAATTCAAGGAGGAAGTGAAAAAAAGATCAGATATAAAGAATGGAAGGGAAGGATCAATCACTAAAGAAGAATACAGATGTGTAGCCCATGCTTGTGTTAGAATAGCATAAGGAAAGCTAAATCTCAAAATGAGCTGGGATTGGCTAGGCAAGAAAGAAGCCCCCCCCCCCCAAAAAAGAGCTTGTTGTCTTTTCAAATATATTTGAAGCATAAGAGTGATGAAGAAAAGGATAGGACCACTGCTCAGCAAGGATGGTAAAATTCTAACAGATCACAATGAAAAGGCAGAACTGCTCAATACCTATTTTGTGTCAGTCCCCTCCCCCCAAAAAAGATGACTGTGTGCTTCCATGCATCAGCAGAGACCGTGGCAAGGAATCCAGGTTGCAAATCAAGATTCATAAGGAGCTAGTCAGGAATCACCTAATTAACTTAAATGAGTTCAAATCTGCAGGGCCAGATGAATTGGATCCCATAGTGTAACCTCACTTCCAAGGCACCCCACTTCTGGAATGTTAGCATTGCCATACACTCCATTTTCACAGGCCTCAGACTGGCCAAGCTTGGTTTATTATCGTGGCCTTTTACAAGGGAAAAAGACAGGATGGTCTCAAAAGGATATTTTGTTTTTCCCTAGAAAGGAAGGCCTGGGGCCAAAGGGCCAAAAGTAGACGCATTCCACATAAATGGGAGGTAATGGATGGAGAAACCCTTTTGTATTTGCTGATTGTGAAATTTCCTCTCCTCAGCTCCCAACCTTAAAGTGGCTCAAAGCTGTTAAAATCCAATCACTGGACATTAAGAAACACATTTAGCATTTTCTACACCTTTTGTTAAGGCCAGGAAACTCATTGTGCAATCCATGAAGGCTCATGGAATTCATTGTTTCAACCCATGAAACAACCAATCCCCTTAGGTGTATTTGGAGGTATAAAAGACACACACACACCCCAAAATATGTCTCATTGTGCACAGTTAGTAATAGCGGGAAAGTCTGTTACTCTGTGTTACCCACATCCAGTTTCCTCCATCCACTCTGCCACTACAGGACAGGTTGTATTATGTACTCCAGCAAAACCCTCTTGCAACCCTCTGTCCCAAGTTTTCCTACTGTTTCTTTCTATAGCCTTGAGTGAATGCTTCTTCTGGGTGAATGCGTGTGTGTTTGGTTTTATTTTTGAACTCCTTAATAAAAAAAACATACTTAATTTTAAATGTGTACGTATTCCATCCAAACTAGTACTGGTATAATAGGTTTAAAAAGATTCCCTAGTTACCCCCTCTTGCATAGCTAAAGTCGAGTTGCTGCTAATTTCCCCAATATATTAGAAACTCAATATTTTCTTGGAATTTTCCAAGGAGCATTTTGGGTAACAATAGTACTGAAGAAACTTGCTGACATACTCACAGAACCACTTGCCATCATTTTTAAGAAATCTTGGTGAATGGGTGAGGTACCAGAGGACTGGAGATGAGCAAACATTGTCCCTCTCATTAAAAAGGGGGTGGAGAAAAGTAGATCCAGGAAACTGCAGGCCAGTCAACCTGACCTCGATAGATTATACAGGCGCTCATCTGCAAGTATCCTGATGACAACGCAGTGCTTAATAGGAACTAGTATGGGTCTATCAAGAACAAATCCTGCCAAACTAACCTCTCTTTTGATTTGGTCACTAATTTAGTAGATGGTGGGAATGCTGCAGATGTCATTTATCTTGATTTCAGCAAAGCATTTGATAAGGTCCCCCATGATATTTTGATTAGCAAACTGACTAAATATGAAATAGATGGAAACACCATTAGATGGATCCATAATTGGTTGAAAACCATGCTCAAAGACTTGTCATCAGTAGCTGCGCTTCAAATTGGAAGGAGGTCTCAAGTGAAGTGCCACAGGGTTCTGTCCTGGGGTCAACACACTTCAATGATTTTATCAATGATTTAAATGATGGGGTGGAGGGAATCTTTATCAAGGTAGAACTAGTTCTAATGGTTCTAGTTCTAACGGTTTGAAGTTACAGGAGGGTAGATTTCGACTGAATGTTAGAAGGAACTTCTTGACAGTAACAGCGGTTTGGCAATGGAACCATTCTGGATGGATCCCTCTCTGGATGTCTTCAAAAAGAGGCTAGACCATTACCTGCTGGAGATGCTCTAGATGGAGATCCTGCATTGAGCAGGAGGGTGGACCTGATGGCCCATAGGGCCCCTTCCAACCCTATGATTCTATGATTCTGTTCTCATTACCTCCAAAACACATCTTCTGTCTCAAAACTCAGATTGATTTGCCACTTGACAACCAATGAAAAGTAACCCATCTGATACATCCCAAAATTTGAAATGTCCATGATAGCTAATAAGAGATGATATGTCAAGTGCCATTTTTTTCCAGAGCTTGGAAAAATTAATTTTGGGGACTGCAACTTCCATAATCCCACAGCAAACTTAACCAGTTACCAGGCCAGTTGGGGGATTGTGAGAGCTGTAATCCAAAAGTAACTTCACCAAGCTCTGATCTTTTACTGTTTTTGCTTTATCCCCCACCCCCAGTCTTTTCAAAAGGGTTCAAGTTAAGGAATTGTGTTGAGTAGTAAATGTGAGTAGCGCCTTGAAGCTTTTCCACAGGCAAGTCTGTCGAAAAGCCTAAGGCATAAGGACAGTGTCCAAAATAAACATATTTGTCTCTGGGCTAAATTTAAAAATAGAGAAAGGAGCAGCAGCTTAAAAGAGCATTCTTCTGTTGCATTGTGAAGCTTTTAAAAGAAATCATTTCTACCAAAGACAAATCTTTTCATGGGTGAAGGACATGCTGAGGTTGTAAAAATTGCCTTTATTAAGCCAGCCAAAAATAATCAAAACTGTGGTGCAAACCTTAGAGATCTTTAGAACTCTTTACCAGGCTAGATCAGGGATGGAGACTGTATGGCCCATGAGCCACGTGGCCCCCAAGGCTGTTTTCTATGCCCCAAAATATATTGCACCCCCAAGTGGGCATAACATTTGAACAAAGCAGAGGACATGTTCTTCATGTTTTTGTCCCATCCTGGGCATTTTAGGCCCAGGATGGGTGTTATTTATTTTTTAAGGAGGAAGTGAAATGGAAGGTCAACAGGGATGTATGTGGTCTTCCAAGGTCTCCTGGGGATCAGTGTGCCCCCCCCCAACTCCTGAGAGTAAACAAGGGGAGGTTGCAGAAGGTGCAAGGGGAAGAAAAGGTGGCTGGTTTTGATTTTGAAGCCACTTAGTCAAAGTCTTAAGATGGAACATGAGAGGAGGTTGATGACTTTCCAATTAGGCTCTAGAGAAGGATGGGGAATGTGCAACTCTTCAAAAACTGCATGATCACTACTCCCATGATACCTTACCTTTGGCTATTCTGGCTACAGAGGATGGGAGTCGTAGCTCACATACCCTCCAGCTTTTCACAGATGAAACATGGGACATCTGTGGTCAAGGTGGGAAAAGCTATTAATGAGGAAAAACAGACAAGAGTGGCTGCCTCAGTTTGCTTTTGCCTGTACCTACTGGGAAGGGCATGATTCTGTCCCCTCCTGTCCCCTTCCCCTTACTGAATTAATTCATTGAAAACTACTGTCACAGTTCAAACTCAGTTTACAGCAATTGAGGTAAGCTCAGGACTTGGGATTTTTAAATTCAGCTGAAAAAGTAGGATAACAGAGGATTCATTGGGACTGTCCCTGCCAAAACAGGATACTTGGAAGGTATGAATTCAGCAACATTGGAAGGCCACAGTGTTCCACCCATGCTTTAGTACATATGGTGGAAGCTTGCAGTCCTAAACTTCAGTGCTGATGGATGAAACTGATGGACAGTACTTAGATGGAACATAAATATGGATACAGTTTTATTTGTTATACTTGCAAAGACCTGGGAATAACATGGGATACTGGATCCCAGCATTAGACAACCAGCTGCTACCTAATGTGGAGGGGGAGAAAGGGCAGATGTCACACCCAGATTGATACTGGCCACTATGTGGTTCACTGGGAGTGATGAAGGACCAACAGCGAGGCCTATCCCCAGGATTCCTCTTCCCAAAAACTATTGAGGTGATGCCCCAGAAAAGGAGTCCAAGCATGCAGCTAATCATTGAAGTGTCACCCAGAAAAGGAGTCCAAGTATCTCCAGAACTGGAATTGTCCCTATACCAAACTAACCAAAGTTGTGACACCAAAATCCTGCAGGAAGAAAGTTCCTAATCAAGGTAGTAAGTTCCAGTACCCCAAGAATGGAGGGAGGGAGGCTGGACAGATGGCAGAAGAGCAGATGCTGATGTGGACCAAGGAAGAATTTTTTATTCTTCCTAGAAAGACCTGATTGAAGCCTACTGCTGGCTGCATCCCCCCAGAACCCCCTGTACAACCAGTGTGCATCCTGGTCACCTCTTTGGTTGGCCAGGCAATATTAGAGGAAGGCCTAAATACCATAAAGGCACTGGATCCTGTCTGATTTTGGACGCTAAGCAGGATTAGCTCTGGTTAGTACAGAGGACCTTTGATATCTGCTGGGTTTGGGTCCAGGACGCCCCATGGATGCCAAAATCAATGGATCCTCAAGTCCCATTATATACAATCACATAGTAAAATGGTGTCCCTTATATAAAATGGCAAAATCAAGGTTTGCTTCTTGGAATTTATTTTTTGTGGAATATTTTCAAGCCATGGACGGTAAAATCCATGGACACCAAATCCATGGATACAGAGGGCCAACTGTACTTGGATGGGAGACTGACAATGAATGCCAGGTGCTGTAGGCTATATTTCAGAGGAAGGAACTGGCAAACCACCTCTGAGTATCTCTTGTGTAAGAAAAACCTAGGAAATTCATTGTGTCACCATGAATCAACAGGCAGCTTGAAGGCACATAACACACACATCTCATGAGAAATCATGAAAGCTCTCTGGATGCAATGATGCTGAGCCACCCTGGAAGATGGCAGCAGCTCCTGCTGCACGCTGCACTCCTCAGAGTAAACCTATGTGCAGTGCAGTTTGCAGCAAATGAAGTTTGAGAACCCAAGCTTCTGGCTGCATGTGGAATGCTCCCTATGCCTCTTGGGATATTGAACAAAGTAATCAGTAGCTCTTTTTTTGATCATATATATTCCAGCTCAGATCTCACCCCATCCCTAGATGGAACAGAACCCTCACGTTTAGAAAGGCATATTTTCAGAACAAATATGACCTTTTTTATGTCAGGTATAGGATGGAACACATTTACAGATGAAACAAAAGAGGCCCATACTGAATGCTTTTGTCAGGGACTGTTACAGGTTAATCCCAATAAGTGTCAATTGTTGTTAGAACAGTTTTCACTGTCATTTTAGAATATGAATAGGGTTTTTTGAAAAAAAGAAGAAGCCTAAATTGTATGCCTGCTAAGAAACTGGATTGACATTTCCCTCTTCTCATTTTGACTAAAATGCAGTGCAGATGAAATTTTTAGAACACCTGCTGCGACATCTGCTGATTCCTTAAGATAAAGCAATCAAAATAATTTATCATCTATATGCATTTTCAAGGCATATTTTGGAGTGACTATTTTTAGAAGTAGCCTGTTACTTATATATATCTCCTCACTCTTAGAAGAGACAGCTCCTTTCTGAAGCTATCTCCTTGACGTTACCCACTCTTTAGTATCAATTATTGAAATAGTGGGGCTACGTTTGACTTACCCTGGCAGGACTCTGTACTTGTGATGATGGAATGCTCCAGGACACTGTGAAGGTGCTGTCTCATTTGACAGTTCCAGCTGCCATAAATGACAGATGCTATCAAGATCTGTCAGAGGATGCCTGGGGAATTTTTTCCCAGCCATCTGGATGCCAAGGGATACTCTGAAAAAGAACAGTAGCAGCATTATTTGATTATCTCTTTTGCTTTTTGGAGTGGAAGGAAACTTTAAGTTCCCCAGTACAAATATCTTGAGTAGAGGGCTTGACTTCAAGATGAAATCCTCCTGTTTTGTTCTGATTCAGCCTCCATGCAGTCATCCAGAAAGGTTGAAATGGATATGTTCACACCACTTCCACCCCCTGTATACATGGTTAAGTAAGCACCCATGGATTATTTTTAATGATTTATTTCAAAACATCCATACCCTGCTTTGAAACATATTTCCCAGTGATTCCTAAACTTTGATCCTGGTTTTGGATTTCAGTTCCCAGAAACCCCAGGCAGCCTTGGCAACAGACAGGAATTCTGGGTTCTGAAGTCCAAAACATCTGGAGGACCACAGTTGGGGAACCACTGATACACACCCTAATAATTTTTTGTGGCACACAATCAGTTCATAACTGAGAGCCTACATCATGGTTGTATAGGATAAAGCTACAGTCACATAGTCACATGATGGCTGAACTGCATCACCCTTCTGTTGAATACCAACATTGTACAATTGACTTTGTATCTGCCAGCGCGCCCATTGTGTGATGGGGAAGGCATAGTGGCTGTTTCTGAAATCCCAGTGAATAAAGTGATACACAGAAGGCACTGACAAGCAGTTATATACAATCCAAGAAAGAGCAACTGCATAACTGGCATCTGGTTGGTTAGTTCAAACTAGAGTAGACCCATTGAATCAACTGTTGAATGGTGAGTCAACTGAAAGGTAAATCCAGTTGATTGAATGACTCTACCCTAGTAGAATATAAACTCATTTGAGATCTGGTGCTGGAGAAGAGTTCTACGGATACAGTGGACTGCCAAAAAGACCAATCAATGGGTCCTAGAACAAATCAAGCCCAAATTGTCACTGGAATCCAAAATAACTAAATTGAGACTGTTGTACTTTAGCCACGTAATGAGAAGGCATGATTCACTAGAAAAGACAATAATGCTAGGAAAGGCGGAGAGTAGCAGAAAGAGAGGAAGGCTGCATACCAGATGAATAGACTCAAGACCTGAGCAAAGCGGTTGAGAAGAGAGGGGTCTTGGAGGTGTCTCATTCACAGGGTCGCTATGAGTCGAAGTCAACCCAAAGGCAGTTAATAATAACAACTCCTCTAGTTAGGACTAACAGTAGCATTTAGGCCCATGTGAAATGGTTGTGGAACCTCACTTATGGAACCCCACTTATGAAACCATGAACTGGATAGGTCCTTTGAAGAATGGCCAAAAAAGTGCCACTGCATGTGTAAGGTAATTTAAATACCAACAGGATTCTAGTCAATGATATAACACTTAAAAAAATAATCTTCCAGGCCTGCCTTCAGTCTTGTCTCTTGGGTAGTGTCTAAAGCTGGTACTACAGAGACAGATTTTAATTAATTTATTGCTTCATCAGATGAAGTAAATGTGTCAGGCAGTAGTTGGACGTTGCAGTATTTGTTGCTGTAGTTCTTTGTTGTTTTTTTAAGGTATTCAAATAATATTTCTGTTGTTCTGGACAATTATTTGGCAATTTGTGGCATCAACTGCAACATTTTATTCCCACTATTGTTTTTTTTTTTTTTAAATCCAAGACATATTAGAACGGGTGGGGGGATCCATTCTTTCTCTGCCTTTCTCTCTTTTTAATTTTACGTGTTTATTTTTGGAGTTATAGTGCTTCAGTGCACCAGTAAAGTAGCAATTTGTGTTACAACTTTATCACTTTAAGATTTTTCTTTTTGAAAAAAAAATAAGAGTATAAAATTTGCCCCTGAAACTGTAGGACCATCTCAGCAAACCATGTTCTGTACTTCTTTTGCAACTCCTATCCATTCCAGTGAGAACTAGGGAAAAGCCTTTTTCTACACATAGTATTGTATGGGTTATCTGAGGATCACTGCACACAATATTGTTTTAAGTACAAAAATGCAAATATATACTTATTGCATACCTTCCAACATTTCACAGATGAAAACCATGACACATGTGGCCAAGCAACATCAGAGTGTAGTCAAGATGGCAAAAATGACTAATAAGGAAGAACACACAAAACTAGAAAAGGCTGCAGAACTTTGCTTTTGCCTGAGCCTACCATGAAGGGCAAGATTCTGCCACTCCTGTCCCTCCCCTTTCCCCCTTTTGCACTTCTAACTCAGCTTGCCAGTAATTGAAGTAAACTTAGGACAAGAGGGAAGTGGGGGAAAGAGGAAAGAGAAACTTGAAAATGTTAAAAGTGGCTGAAAAAGTGGGATGACCGAGGATTTATTGGGACTATCCCTGTGAAATCAGGACGGAGGAGTATGTTATCATACAGGTTCACTCTTCATGGAGTCATGATTTTATCTACTACTGTACCTCTCTATTAACATACCCTATTAACTGAGGGTATGTTTTGTGTAAGGCAGCAGTAGGATGCTAATTAAATATTACCAAGAGCACATAAAAATTACATTTTCCTAGTTAACAAGGGAAAACAGATAATATCTTTTTCATTTCACTGCCAAAATATATAAACATCAGTCCGTATCAAGCATAAAATAGATGCATTTTATGTACTGCATGCCATGTGTACATTTCACACACACACACACACACACACACACACACCATATGTGCAGGAAAAATACTATCTCAGCTGGAGAAGGCTAAATGTATTCCTACAACATCAGCTGAAGCAGGAGCTTCCAGCTGGTTGAAACTCCACTTTGTATGCACCGGTGCCCCCTGGGACAACAGCCATTTGTGCATGACCATGAAAGCAAACAGGAATCAAGTAACTTTAATGTGAGGTCCATGGAATTTGAAAGTCAGGTTATTTTGAGCAAAGCCTGTCCCTTCACTCCCACCCATTTATTTAGTCTTTGGGGGACTTGACTGGATAAGTCAGAGCTTTTTTTTCATTGTTTCTGACTTACTTGTACATTTTTAAAGAGTGCCCAGAGAGTTTCTCCTTTCCACATGACTCTTTGTTTTACAACCTCACAGTGACATTATCGTTACACTCCAATTATGCTGCTTAGGGCAATCTCATAAAGGAAGTCATAACATTGCTTCTAGAGCTGGTGGGGGGAGGGGAGAGAAGGTGTGAAGAAAAGGGTATCATGGAGTCATAAGAAGACCTCTGATGGATCAGACCAAAAGTCAATCTAGTCCAGTATTCTGTTTCCAAAAGTGGCCAATCACATGCCAGTGGGACATCAGGCAAACCCAAAAAAAAATTTTTTTCCTAAAAAAAAAAATCCTCTTCTCCTATTCTCCCTTACCAGGAACTGTTACACCAGCATACCCTCTAACTGTCCCATTTGACAGGCAAAGTCCCAATTATTCTAATCCTCTATTGTCCCAGTTACAACACACCCCAGTTAGCACAAAATATTTCCCATTTATCATCGGTCCTCAGTGCCATGAGCAGGGCAACTGGACTGGCTTCAATTTTCTTTCTGAATACCATTCTTAGTGCTGTTTTTGACCGACAAAGCCAGGAATCAACTGAGGCCAGGATATTTAAAAAACCATCTCCTTCCTCTCACATATGAGTCAACCCAGAATTTGAGATCTTCAACAAAGACCCAGTTGTATCTTCCACCACTCTGAGAAAGAATCATAGAATTGGAAGAGACCACAAGGTCATCTAGTCCAACCCCCTGCCCTGTAGGAATACCCAATCAAAGCACTCCCAACAAATGGATCTGGCCTCTGATTAAAACCTCCAAAGAAGGAGACTCCACTACACTCCTAGAAAGACTCCACCATCCTCTAAATGCCCCATTTTGGCAGGACACTACAGATTATTCCTCTGCTGTCCAACTTTTACAGCTGTTTTGAAAGTGTTGCAATTGCTTTCTCCTCTTCCCACTTCTTTGTCCTCAGCTTACTTCAGTTGCTCCAAACCAAGTTCAAAGTGCAAAGAGAGCTTGTACTCATTTTAACTCAGCGAGGAGGAATGTAGCCATTCCCAGTAGGCTCAGGCAAAAGTGAACTTCTGCAGCCTCTCCTAGCTTGTGCATTCATACAAAGGCCATGGAGTGTTGTCATGGCAATTAAAGTGGGATCATAGCAGTATAACTGAGTAGTATGAAGGTGCCTCAGGAGTGCCTATTCTCCAATGTGCAGTTTTTATTGCATTTTAATATTTTTAATGTTTAATGTTTTGAATGTATAGATTGTTTAATTCTTTTTTAAAATTTTATATTAGCATTGTAATTTTTTTTCTTTTGTGTTGTTTTAACAACTAGTTTTTAACAACTAGTATTGTTTTAAAGATGTCGATAGCTATCTTGAGTCCCATGGCAGAAGGCAGGATATAAATGAATAAAACAACAACAAGAACTGTCCCAATTTGCCTGGTTCAGTCCTGATTAATTTTTTGTTGTCCCACTTTTTCAGCTACATCTTAAAATGACCTGATTTCTCTCTCTTCTTACTTCCCCCCTTTGTCCTCAGCTTACTCCCATTGCTGCGAACTGAGTTCAATGTACAATAGAGGAAAGGAAAGCATGAGATACAATTTTGCCCTTTCTAATAGACCCACACAAAAGCAAACTGCTGCATCGTCTCCTGGCTCATTAACAACTTTTACCATCTTGACCACACTATGATGTTCCCTGGCTACACATGTCCCAGTTTTCATCTGTAAAATGTTGAAGGGTATGGAAGTATGCATCATAAAGCCCTTCCCTGGCCACTTCCAAGGTTTGCAAGCATTTGCGCAAGGTCAGCTTCCTTTGACTGAGGCACTCTGTCACACTGAAGACATATAGTAGTTTTGTGATATATAATCTATTCAGAGCTCAGAAAATGTTCTTTTTTGGATTACAACTCTCAAACTCGTCAGGAGTGCTTTGATTGTTTATTTCTACATGGCAGGGGGTTGGACTAGATGGCCCTTGTGGTCTCTTCCAACTCTATGTCTATGATTCTATGATTCTATGATTCTAAGTCTTGCTTCCCCTTGATTCCCCCTGACTCTGCCCTATATCATGGAAAACTACACTTGTAAGGTATGTGGTTGTCAAGGAGAACCCCTTCTGGAAGTGACCAGAAGGTCAGGATGACACTTCCTGTGTCATATAGAGGGGCTACTGAAGCCCCCAAAGGGCCCTGAAGCTGGAAAATTTCCCCCTTAGACCCCAATTGGTTATACAACCTTGGTTGGTTTGTTTTACTTTCTTATATATAACCTTGCTGTGGAAACTTAATGGCTCATCACTAATTGAATGAGAGGAGAGTCCTTCAAAAATAGCAGCCCAAAATTTGTAAGGTCATTTTAGAAGCTAAACACTTTGATTCCTTAAACTCCATCTACCAGAGATTTTTGAGTTAGCGTTTCAGCACAGCGGGGATCCACTTTCTCAAGAGTGTCCTTGTACACTTGGGCTCAGATCTTGTTATTTAACCAAGGGGATAACATCAACCATGAAGGCTCAAATGATTTGTCAGCAGATGGCAAATCACCATATAATTTGACTAGATTATAACCGCGGGCAAAGAAATGCATTTGTAAACTTAACAAGCAAATGATCTTCTAGCTTTCGTAATTGATTTTCAGTTACACTAAACATTCCTCAGTGTGACTGATAATAATTATGTTGTTTTGTAAGACCCATAGCTTCATAAAGTCAGGACAGCGGAACAAGCATTCTGGTTGATGAAATACAGACATGCGCATTTGATTGTGTATTCCTGCATGGCAGGGGGTGGGACTGAATGGTCCTCATGGTCTCTTCCAACAACATGATTCTATGATTCTGTCCTTGGTCAGGGAGGCAATAAACCCCATTCTGGGCTGTGCCACTTCAGATGGCCAAGGGACACATACACATGACAAAATGACCATCCTTTTCCTTTCCTTTCCTTTCTTTTTAATGTATATTGTTTAAAATGTAATTGTGAATTCTTAATAAAAATATATATACAGGTCAAACTGCAGATCCATGGATTTAGTATCCATGGTTTCGCTTATCCACATCTGAAAAAATGTGTTATCTCTCTAGGCATTTCTAGGTCCTCCAATACTATTCTATAGTCAACTTCTGGCATTTGTCTCATTGAAAATAATAGGGTTCCCTGTTATCCATGCTTTCAGGTATCCAATAGGAGGGAGGGAGGCTTGGAATGTATCCTCTGCAGATACGGAGGTTGACTTGTATATGCAACATGGCCACCTTACCAAAAAGCCACCCCCTTCACCAAAAAAAATTACATGCATATAGATGCCAGGGATAAAGACTGTACCCTTTTCTTTATAAGCCAGATGGAAAGAATATGAGACTTTTCAAAAATGAATAATGGCTGACTTCTCTATTGAAGTTAGGATTCATAACCTAGAGCTATGGATCTGTTGTCACTAACGCTACATAGTCATGATCATGGCACTGTTGCCATGATCATAGATGCCCTCCCCAACCTATTTTACCAGGCAGCAACCACACTGAGAGATGGAGGCCGGTTCATCTGGAGTTCAGGGCACAGGAGGACGATGTTTCCAGCCTCCTCCCACTGGCAAGTGAGGTTGCAACAGTCAGAAGTGGGACCTCTGTCACAATTCCTTGTTGCAGCCTCACTCACTGCTGGGAGCGAGAAGAAATGTCATCCTGATCCACCCTGATTGCCAGCTGAATAGAGCTTCATCTTTGGGTGCAGCTGCTACCTGGTAAGGTAGATTTGGGGGTGCATGGCCAGGAAAGTTATGTAGCTATGTATTCGTAACTAAGGACTTTATCAGAAGCAGCAAAAATCACACGATTATGACATCACGGTAGCATGAATGGGGCCCCCTATTGCACAACATTGTCATCTTCATGTGGTCAATCTGTGCTCCAGCCACAAATAAGGCATAACTTTTCATTGACACGACAAGCCCTCAATAGCTCTCAATATTGCCTTTTTTGTGGTATTGAAGATCGTACAAAATCACATCCTGCTGTAATTGTGGGATTATAGCATGAATGGGTGGTCCTCTTCCCCTTCCTCCCCATTCCTGGTAAGAAAACATCTGTGTGAGAACATGAAAACTATCCACGGGATGCTCTTTTTATGAACTGTCCCATTTTGCTTGCACATTTTAAGGTTTGTTTAAGTGTTTGTGTGTTCATTTACTTTACAAATTAAGGGTTTTTGGTATTTTTAAGTGTGCTCGCATCTTCTTGTGAGAACTGCCAAAATCTCACCCATGCTAAATCACAGAAGTAAAATCCTGTTCTTAAAATGCTAGTGGTGGTCATGTGATAATTCCATGGCAGTTGTATCACACAATTACAGCAAGGTGTGATAATAAGTGTAATAATGTCACTATGGAGATTATCAGACGTGGCTAATGTGGCACCAGCAGAATGCCAGCAGAACACAAAATGCTGCCAATATGAGATGACGGCATCCTTTTGTGTTCCGCTGGTGTTATGCTGGCATTTCTTCTTATTGATGGCTTCAATAGATCCCCCAGTTCCGTTTTGGTGCTGGCATTGCCAGTGTGCAAGAACTCAAGCCATTTAACTCTCCTGAATACAGTGAGAATGGCCCGCCCAGCGCGAACACTTCTGGGTGAGTTGGGACATCCAGGTAAGTTTTGCTCTTTATATTACCCTCCCTGAGTTGCTTGGGACTTTTAAATTGTGTTTAGGTGCTTGGTGTAACTTTTATGTGTTTATTTTTATTTTTGAATTTCCCATGCCCTTCTTGCGAGAATGCATGGGATTTCGATCCAGGAAGAGAATGGAGCTCCATTAGAGCTCCGTTCATTCCTTGGCTACGTTTTCCATGGGAGAGAAGGTAATTGCAGTGGGGAGTGTTATTGTACTGGGACAGAGGTGGGATTGGAGACTGTGAGAAAGGAATGCTTTTTGCGTTTCGGTCTGATAATCTCCTATGTTTCTGCTTTCCTCAGTAGTGGAATTACAGTGTTTTTAGCTGCTAGTCTGATAAACTCCATAGTCAGCAATCTAAAATATGGGCCAGCATTTTACAAACAAGCTGACAGCTCTGCCCATCTGGTTGTCAGCACAGCCACTGCTAAGGGGCAAGTTGGACCTTCTTTTGCAACCATGTTCAGAATGGGGTGTGCTTCCTTCCTGCAGTGTTCTTCCCAGACTACACAAAAATCACATTTTGGACTACAGCCCTCAGCACCCCCATAGTTGCTGAGGAATGCTGGCAGTTGTAGTCCAAATGATAACTTTTCCAAGGTACAGTAGTTCCTACTGTCCTGCCTCCCCAACCACCCTCCCAGCCAGCCTCTCCAAAATGAAAGGCTAATGTTAAAAAGAAAAGAAAACAGTGGCCATCCACTAACCATACAATGCTTGTTTAAATTTCATTGTGAATTTTGTTAGGAATGTTTGTTTGTTTGTTTGTTTGTTTCAGAAGTTGTAGCTTAATTTTTAAAATAGGGATGGAATGGACATCTGAGTGGACAGAAAACATGGTGCAAGCTGGAAGGAGACTGGACATCCCTAAACTGGGATTAGATGTGTATCCAGTCCATCCAGTTGAACTGCTTGCTACTACCATACTAGGATATGCAATTCTGTTTTTAAAAGGAAATACAGACTTAATACCCAGACTTCTTGTCATGAAACCTGAGATAAGTCTAGACTTTTCCATACCCTTCAGGTATCCCAATTTGGTAGGGACAGTCCTGATCAATCCTCTATTATCCCACTTTCCTACTGGTTTTAAAATGCCCCAGTTTCTCTCTCCGTCTCCCACTTCCTTCCTTTGTCCTCAGCTTTCTTCAGTTTCTGCAAATTGAGTTCAAAGTGAAAAAATAGTTTGCACTCAATGAACTCAGTAAGGAGGAGATGAAAGGAGGGGCTGTGTGTGCGCGCGCCCTCATTCAAGTCATCTGTCAATTTATGCCAATCTCATGAATTTCATAGGGGTGGTTTGTCATTTTCTTCCTCTGAAATATAGCCTAGAGCACTTGGTATTTGTTTGTGGTCTACCACCCAAGTACTAACCAGGGCTGACCCTGCTTAGCCTAAAGAGTAGATAGGATCTGGTGCCTTTAGGGCATCTAGGCCCACCTTTCTTTGTAGACTCAGGGAAAAACCAAACCTCTGCAGCCTCTCCTAGCTTACCTGTCCTTCCTCATTAATACCTTTTGCTATCTTGACCACTCTGATGTTTCTTGGCCCCATGTGTCCCCATTTTCAACTGTGAAAAGTTGGAAGGTGTGTAGGATATACGATTCTGATTCAAGTTCAAATGCAGACTTAAAGCCCACATGCCTTTCCATGAAGGCTGGCATAAATCTAGACATTCTCCAAACATGCTTACCATTCATGCCAGGAAAAATACCACATATATTCATGTATAAGCAAGAGAGAGAGAGAGAGAGAGAGAGAAAATCAACCCCAAACCCTCGGTTGACTGATCCTTTGGTCAGTGCTGGAAACAGATGACGATGACACTGGCTAGATAAGCTCCGTGCTTCCTGCTATTTTGGCAGTCTCTCTGCAAGCCTCGCAAGGTGAGGCTTATATAGTAAGCCCCTATTAACAATGGCTGCTGCTGCTTTGCTGCAACTCACGTGCCCAAAATGGCAGGCATGCCACATTCTTTGGGCATCCCCACATTGGTGCTGAATGCCACTTGGGCCAAAAGTGGGGAAGGGGCAAAGAGAGGTGGCTGCCTTTCTTTCTCTGGTTTGGGCAAGAGATGGGTAATGGGTTTGGAGCATTGCTTCCACACCCATCCATGCCAAGAGGGGTTTCTCACCTTTGCCTCTTGTCACTGCCTTCACAGGGGGTCCCTAATAGATGTGGGTTTCTTTCCTTGCTCTTCTCCCCCTACTTTTTTTTCAGAATTAATTCTCATTCTTTTTCCTCATTTATATTCCTTTCCCTATCTGTATTTGTATAGATGTATCAATGCAAGGTTGGCAATGCAATTTACACCCCCAATTGTATCCTTCTCTTTAGCTCTTCCTAAGTGTGTTCCCTTTGTATATTTTTAAAAGAAAAGGAAAAGGTTTCTAACCCTAATCCACACTGCACAAATAATCCAGAGTGAAAATGGATTATTTGCCATAGCTCCTTCCTATTGAATACTGGGATTTGTGCTTTTACACGGTCTTTAGCCTTCTCTGCCAAAGAGTACTGGTGACTCACCAAACTACAAATCCTAGGATTCTGTAGGATGGAGCCATGGCAAATAATCCAGTTTCAAGATGGATTATTTGTGTAGTGTTGCATGCCCCTAAATTCTACCATCAATCTATCCATAGGTCACAGCAAAATACATAATTTTGGCCCTAAAATGTGCCCTTGACTTATACATGAGGTCAATTAATAGACAATAATATACAATAGTATCACTGCAAATAATACAGAGCTTTGGAAAGTGAGTTTATGGGACCATGACACCCAGAATATTCCAGCCAGGATGTCTGCTGGCCAAGTTGGTTCTTAGAGTTATAGTCCAAAAAAGTAACTTCTCCAAGTTCTAAAATAACTTAAGTTTGAAATAATATAACTCAAGCACAGGTTTGCCATCTCACTGATCATTTATCCTAACTTCAGTTCCATTTATAATGGAACAGAGAAGAAGGATGAGGAGGAGGAATTGCACTGAGTCAGATACTCATGGGCAAAACCACCAATATAAACTACTTCTCTGCCCATACCATGTTTCTCTTTGTGTTGCTATCTCATTCTGGTTTCTTTTATAAGTTAACCTGATTTCACAATAGCTTTTTGTAAATGGCATTTACATTTACCGAGTATCTTGATTATACAGGTTTTCCTAGGGGTCTCTTGAAACACTCTGTTCACAGAAGTGTCTGTATGAAAATGAATTTAAGGTCATCTCCTTAAAAACAAAGCACTCAGTCAAGAGATTCCATACAGAAATAGTTGTTGAATAATGGTGTGGCACATGTAGGGGGGGGGAGGAATGCTAGCCTAGTTGAGTTGGGCTTGTTATTTGCCCATCAGGTTCGAAATACCTATAAGATGAATTATTTATTTATTTATTTATTTATTTATTTATTTATTTATACCCCCGCTATTCAGCCACGAGGCTATCAGAGCGGCTTACAGATTGTTTTAAGCAATAGCAATGTACACATCTACACTGCATTAAGCAGCTTCCAATGTGTGGCTCCATATGAATGCTGGTAATCGAACAAGCAGCAGTTTGCTTTTGCCTAATGGGATTATGCTCTGCCTTCCTTTCCCTCTGCTGAGTTAATTGAGTGCAAACTGCTTTTTTGTACTATTTTTTTGTACTTTGAATTCAATTGAAAAAGCATTGCTTTTTACTGACAGAAGTTTTTCGTCAGTAAAAAGTGGCGCCTTTCCCATCGATCCAGAATGAAAGAACGAAGGAGGATGGTGTCATGCGAAACTGACTGGCTGGGACGAGACACCTGCATCCTTCCCCCGACCTCTGTGAAGGGCTTTTACAGCATCTAAAAAAGTCCTAAGTCTCAGAGCCTGGGATGCTTCTGACCTGGCAACCCTGTTTAGGGGGCCAAGAAAACAAAGCAGACCCTGCCAGAGCAGGAACAATGTTAAATATGCCACTCTTAGTGCCCCACCATCTGAGGCAATTGCTTCAATAAACCTATTTTCATTTTATTTATTTTATTTATATCCCACCTTCCTCCCAACTTGGGATCCAAGGTGCCTTACAGGGGAGATTAAAATGAAGTGGCAATGCCTGCCCTGTTGGAAAGTTTTTATGGGAGGGGGGAAAGATCCACAAAAATTCTGACCCAGCCCTAGGTGTAGAGGCCAATAGGAATGAACAGCAGAAGTAGATAAAGTGATAATTATCTCAAGAACCTTATTCTATTCATCTTTGTAAAGAACAGGATAAAGTCAGTGAGATATTTGAGACTTGAAATATGAATCTCAGGATTGTCAATCTATCACCTACCCCACAGCATTCAGATTTTAGGATGTCATTTCTGGTCATTTTCTAAGTCTTTGCTCGGGTGAAAACATAGTTCTTGTTCAAAATTAGTTGCTGACTGGGGTTGTAGGAGGCTAGTTGTGTGTTTTTTTAAAGTGGTATGGGGAAGAGGATCTTGGCCATTCTTTTTGTTGTTGTTGTGCTCCTTCAAGTCATTGCTACAATGGAAACCCTATGGAGGACCTCTCAGGGTTTTCTGTGGAGGACCGCTTGTTCAGAAGGGGTTATGTTGCCTTTGCCTTCCTCTGAGGTTGAGAGAGTATGACTTGCCCAAGGTCACCCAGTGAGCTTTCATGACTGAGCAGGAATTCAAACCCTGGTCTCCCATGATCTTAATCCAAGGACTTTTTTGGATGTTTAAAAAGCAACACAAGCAACCTCATCAGCTTGCGAGGCTGCTGCGCTGCAAAGCGTCAGTTTCGGATGACGCTCGCCCCTGGCGGTACTGTTGCGGTACCACAGGGAGAGTTGAGCGTCATATTTGCTTGATTTTTACTCACAATCAACTTTTGTGAGTAAAAATCAAGCAAATATGACGCTCAACTCTCCCCGCTGTACCGCAACAGTACCGCCAGGGGGCAGCGTCATCTGAAACTGACACTTTGCAGCGCAGCAGCCTCGCAAGCTGATGAGGCTGCTTGCGTTGCTTTTTAAATGTCCGAAAAAGTCCTATCACTAAAACTAAGCCTTCATGGATTGCACAATGAGTTTACTGGTCTTGACAAAAGGTGTGGAAGATGCTAATGTGTTTCTTAATGTCCAGTGATTGGATTTTAAAGGCTTGAGCAACCTATCTTAAGGTTTTTGGGGATTAAGGGAAGGAAGTTTCAAAATCAGCAAATACAAAGATTTGATTTCATCCATTGTCTCCCTTTCCTGGAAAATGTGTCCTTTTTGGCTTTTAGCTTTAGGCTTCCCTAGGGTTAAACATAGATGACTTTTTCTGAGCCCATCCTGTGCTTTTTCCCTTGCAGGTCACATTGATGATGCAACTCAATAATATGCCAATTTATTAATACACAGTTTCTGAGGTCTCTAGAAGTGAGGTGTAGGCCATGCTAACAATTATACTGTGCTGGCTCTCTTGGACAAGATTGGAAGTTATTTTCTCTGCCTCGTTCTTTGCTTGGTACTCACAATTTGTATTCATGGATAACTTGCTTATGAGTTTATTTTAATAGCAGTGTTCAGCTCAGAATTAGATGGCATGCTTGCCCCAAGAAAGATGTGAATTTATGAGGAAGAGGCATAGCACTGAACCATGCCCAGTGGGCACATTATTATTATAAATGACACATTTGCCAAGGAGGCCTGTAACAGCTGCTTAGGGAGTCAGCAGCAAGAAGTTTTTATCTCTTATTTCATTTGTTTTGAGAACAGAAAACTGAAGAGAAGAAACAGGGCTGTCATCCATTGCTAGACAGATTAAGGCAATAGCAAACCAGTAGATTCCAGGGCACTGTTAAAGAGCAGAAAATAGCCTGTCTTAGATATCAAAATGTATTGGGAATCATAGAATCATAGAGTTGAAAGAGACCACAAGAGCCATCTATTCCAACCCCCTGCCATGCAGGAATACCCAATCGAAACACTCCCAACAGATGGCCATCCAGCCTCTATTTAAAAAATACCAAAGGAGACTCCATCACACTCCAAGACAGTGCATTCCACTGCCAAACAGCTCTTACCATCAGGAAGTTCTTCCTAACGTTTAGGTGGAATCTCTTTTCCTGTAGTTTGAGTCCATTGTTCCATGTTCTTGTCTCTGGATCTGCAGAAAACAAATTTGCTTCATCCTCAATATGACATCCCTTTAAATATTTAAACATGGCTGTCATGTCTCTTCTTAACCTTCTCTTCTTCAGGCTAAACATACCCAGCTCCCTAAGGCACTCCTCATAGGGCATGGCTTCCAGACCTCCCACCATTGTGGTCGCCCTCCTATGGACATCTTACAGAGAAGAAGGAAGGGTTGTCCTCCTCTCCCCACTTGCCGGTGTGAAGTATAGGCTATCAAGCGCTGCATCGCATAGATTTGCCAATAACATTCCTAGGTTTTCCTTGGGTTTTTTTCTGGGCTGTGAGGCCATGTTCTGGAATAGTTTCTTTCTGACGTTTCGCCTGCATCTGTGGCTGGCATCTTCAGATAATGGTTGGTTTATAACATGGCTGAACATGTAATAAACAAACCTGGACACAAAATGCTATTTAAAAACACAGAAATTCTGGACCAGGCCAACAACTATCATGTCAGAATGCATAGGGAAGCTATTGAAATCCACAAACACATGGCCAACTTCAACAGGAAAGAAGAAACCTTAAAAGTAAACAAAATCCGGCTCCCAGTTTTAAAATACAATAGAATCAAAACTCAGCACTTACAAAGGAATTCCACCCAGGGACAAGGGGAGTCCCAGCAGATAATGGCCCATCAACCAACCGTTAGGCAAACAGACACTAATACTCCTTGCATTTCTATACCCAGAAACTAACCATTCAATTACACAGATTTACATACACTACCCTACAGGGATTCACAGCATATAAACTCCACATCCACTCCTACCCAGCCATTCTCTGAAGATGCCAGCCACAGATGCAGGCGAAATGTCAGAAAGAAACTATTCCAGAACACGGCTTGACAGCCCGGAAAAACCCCCAAGGAAAATCTATGGATGCCGGCCGTGAAAGCCTTCGACTTCACATTGAACATTCCTAGGCTCACAGAAGTAAATGCAATATATTTTAATAATTCTTAATCATAGAATCATGTGACGTGATGGTGATGACAATGAGATGGCATACTGTTTAACATTTCATAGATAAACACTGGAAAACATATGGCCAAGCAACATCAAAATGTGGTCAAGTTGGCAAAAATTACTAATGGCGAAGAACACACAAGCTAGGAGAGGCTGTAGCAGTTTGCTTTTGCCTATGTGTACTGGGAAGGGGAAGATATCCCTTCTCCTCTCCCCATGGCTTTAGCAGTCTGAACTCAGTTTGTAGCAGTGGAAGTAGGCTGAGGACAAAGGAGAAAGTAGGACATTTTAAAAGCAACTGAAAAGTGGGACAACAGAGAATTAATTGAGACTTTCCCTGCCAAATAGGACAGACAGTTGAATGGTATGAGATGGGCATATTCTCTTGAAGCAAATCAGCCCTTATTGGAACTGTTCATAGAGGACACAAAGCCAGTGTAGATTCAGAAACCAGTAAGCTTTGCCCATTTGGCAAAGTGTCTGCCCCTTTTCTATTCCCTTGGATATAATGTTCTTTTTCATTTAGTTGCTGACTGGGCTTGTGTTCTCTTAAAACAATTGTGTTCTCTTAAAGTAATGTAAACTTTTGATTTTTGTCATTTTAATGTAATATGACATAATTAATGTAATTAATTAATCAATCATATTTAATACAATTAATTAATTAAATATAATTACACATAATTAACTAAAATAATGTTCATTTAATTATTATATTCAATGTAGTGATTATTTTATTTAATTGGTCTTACTATAGCAAGTGGTTTCTCTCTCTCTCTCTGGCTTTTCTTCGCAAACGAAGATTCAGGAAGGACTCATCCCGCGCTTTCTGCAAGCGCGCTGATGACTAAAAAGGCCAATCCGAGATAAACAAGTCCGGTTGCAAAAAGCACAGCAGAAGGTCTCCTTGGGTGATGTTTTTGGGTTGTGATTCTTTCTGCGTTGTCGTTTCTCTTCAAGACTTGTTCGTCGTGAGTTCTCAAATAAGGCTGCAGCATTGTGGATAGTGCGTCTCCATGTCTCCCGATGTGAGGCCAGGGCGGACCACTGTTGGTGATCAATTTGGCCAAGCCTGAGATGTTGTTTCAGGGAGTCTTTGTATCGCTTTTTTGGAGCGCCCCTCTTACGCTGACCCGTGGCGAGTTCACCGTAGAGTAGTATTTTTGGGAGGCGATGGTCCTCCATCCTAGAAACATGCCCTGCCCAGCGCAGCTGTGTTCTCAATATCATGGCCTCAATGCTGGTGATCCCTGCTTGCTCAAGGACAGCAACATTCGTCACATAGTCAGTCCAGTGTATATTTAGGATTGTGCGTAGACAGCGCTGATGAAAGCGCTCGAGGAGTCGTAGGTGGTGGCGATAGGTGACCCATGTTTCAGATCCATAAAGGAGGATAGACAGTACGATGGCTCTATACACACTGATTTTTGTGCTTTGCCTCAGGTGTTTATTGCTCCAGACTCTTTTGTACATACCATAAATAAATAACTGCAGAGCTGGTGTACCTTTGTGTATACATGTTGACCTCCTTATCCGCAGGGGATATGTTCCAAGAACCCCCTGTGTATACCTGAAACTGTGGATAATAGGGAACCCCGTTATTTTCAATGAGACAAATGCCAGAAGCTGATCATAGAATCACATTGGAGGACCTAGAAAGGCCTAGAGAGAACAATTTTTTTCAGTCAGGGATAAACGAAACTGTGGATACTGGATCTGTGGATATGGGGGGTTTGACCTGTACTTGAAGAGAATTCTCAGGTCAGCTTTCTGGACAGTTTAGAAATTTGCTAAACTCCTCCACAATGAAATCAAAGATTTGGGAATTTTTACTAAATACCTCAGCCTGAGATCTAGCCTAGTGAATTACCATAGATGTAATGTGGGTCAGATCTTGGAGCCCTGTAGAAGCGCAGTAGAGAACATGGCAGTTTTATGCCAGCCCATGTAGTTGGCTGGATATTTCCAGCCTCTGGGGTGGTCAGATGTTTCAGCCTTTGCTTGGTCAACAGAATAAAGCCTTTTGCTTGTTGCCCTTAAGACTCTGGCCAAAGCCAAAGGGATTTGGATTGAGATGGCGTCCCTTTGATCTGGCAGGCCTGACTCTCACCACCCCACCTTAGTCCTGATATGCTGTAATATTTAAAATAGTTCTGACTATACAGTTCTTAGAAGGTTTTTGCCAAAATCCAGGGGTTGTCTAAACGGTGAAAATACTCTTCATAGAATTTGAAGAGAATTTGTTTTATCTAAATGGGATCCCACATCAATCCACCACATTCAGAAGGAGGGGGCAAAAAACCACATTTTGTAAAATACTCTGAAGGAAATGCACATTCCTGCTCATTGGGACAACCGATTTACTTTGCTGGGCTTTCCTGATAAGAGTGGAAGTGGAAAGCTGATTGGTTGGGCATGCACAGGAGGCAGAGCTTGCTGGCAGGGCAAGCACCCAGAACCTCCATGTTGGATTTTCATTGTAGTGATTGTGCACTGAGGTGACAAAATGGCATTTTTTTCCTATTTTTCTGTTTATTTAAAGAGAAGATTACACTTCTGCACCTTGGATTTACTTTTTTTAAAAAAAAATACTGTTCGGCAGTAGCAACTGGCGACAATAAAAACAGAAGAAATTCACTCGTGCCTGCCATCTTGATTTGCATGCCCATTTGAACAACAAACACGTATGGCTTCGCATGCCTGCGATCTTGGGAAAAAAACATGGAGAAAAATGAAAGCTTCTACAAATTGGCACTGGAGCACATCAATCCAAATTTTATTGCCTCATATTGATGACCTGGTTTCCTGGCATTCCTAGTCATTTGTTGATATCGTGTTCTATGGAAGGAGAGGCAAAGAGAGAGAAAGAGAAAATACTTTTGTGTATCTTTGGCATGACAGCCTTTCAGCTGTCATGCTTCCCCTTAACCTTGTCTTCTCCAGGCTAAACATATCTAGCCCTTTCAACTGTTCCGCCCTGAACTGGGTTTTCAGATTCCTTGCAGTCCTGATTGCCTTCCTCTGCCTTTTGTAGAACTTGAAGAACAAGGAGTTTATAATTTATTCCTCCCCTCCATTCCAGAACATAATCACTAAATATGGCCTTGACAAAAATGGGCATGAAAAGAAATATGTCCTCTTGCATCTCACAGAATCAAAGTCTGCATCTGCACAATTTGGGTCGATAAATGAAATGACTGAGGAAAGCAACCCAAATGTCTCCATGGCAACTGCAATATTGGATTGGATAGATTCACTGACAGAGACTTTTTCTCAAGGGATGGCCATTAGTGAGCTTTGAGGCAAAAATGACAACCATTCACAGCAGAGATGTGTGGGAGCCCATCTTCTGTGTCTGATGCCAACTGTGGTCATAGTTGGACCCGAAGCCAGTTGGAGGGCCTACCATCAGCCTGTTCTGCTATCTTCCCCACTAGTGTGTGCATGGGGTTGTAATGTCCCAAGTACAACAGCATCAGGAAACGGTTGAAACCTATAGGAAGATGTAGGTTCATAAATATATGCACAGAGGAAATTTACCTGGCATTACCTAGATTGATGTTGATTAACCAGCTTATCATTGGAACAAAACAAAAGATTTACTGGTAGCCCCTACAATTCGTTTAATTTGTTTTTTACTCTAAAATTCCATCTTGTGTGTGTGTGGGGGGGTATGAATGCCACTTGGTCCCAAATTTGCACAGAAATGTCCAGAATGTCAACCTTGGGCTAGATATCAAGGTTGGAATCCTTTTGGTGGTATAGCACAGTTTGTGCAAGCATAGTGCTTTCAATTCATTGCACATGGAGAGGTATTTACTACCACTTTACATAACTCTTTCCCATGTACAAGATAGCTTCAGAGCATCAGATCTCCGAGATGCAGTCATCATCAGCCTGTACAAGAAAAAAGGAGCAAAATCTGACTGCTCAAACTGTCAAGGCATAACACTGCTCTCTATTGCTAGAAAAATCCTTGCAAGGATACTCCTGAACAGATTAGTTCCTGGTATTGCAGAACTTCTTCCTGAAAGCCAATGTGGCTTCAGAGCCAATAGGAGTACTACAGACATGGTATTTGCCCTTAGGCAACTGCAAGAGAAATGCAGAGAGCAGAACAAGGGCCTCTATGTAACATTTGTCGACCTCACCAAAGTCTTTGAGTAGAAAAGGTCTGTGGCAGATCCTGGAAAGACTAGGATATCCCCCCCAAAAAATTTTAAATGATTATCTTGCTACACGAGGGCCAGCACAGTCAAGTCAGATATGGCGATGCTCTTTCAGAGCCCTTTCTAATAACTAATAGAGTGAAACAAGGTTGTGTTCTTGCTCCAACTTTATTTACAATCTTCTTCAGCATGATGCTCCAAAGGGCTACGGCAGAGCTTGAAGAAGAAGATGGCATCTATATACGTTACCGTACTGATGGTAGCTTATTTAACTTAAGCCGTCTGAGAGCTTGCACTAAGACTCTAAACTACCTAGTTATTATTATTATTATTAAAGTTTATTTCTAGAGTTCTGTCGGTGTACATGGCACTGTACAAAAACAATCAAGGATAAAACAGAATGAAACCTGCCGAAGGCATACAATCTAAATAAAACATTAGGCAAAATAATAAAAAAAAATCTAGTCCATGAGCTGCTCTTCGCTGATGATGCTGCCCTTGTTGCCCACACAGAAGCAGCTCTGCAGCGCCTAACATCCTGCTTCACAACAGCTGCAGAGATATTTGGGCTGGAAGTCAACCTTAAGAAAAAGGAAGTTCTTTACCAGCCTGCACCACAGGACGAACACCATCATCCCCACATTGCTGTCGGCAAATCTGTACTTAAGTCCGTTCAGCAGTTCACCTACCGGGGAAGCATCATCTCCTCAGATGCCAAGATTGAGAAAGAGATTGATCACAGATTAGCAAAGGCATATAGTGCATTTGGAAGACTTCACAAAAGAGTCTGGAGTAATAAACACCTGAGGCAAAGCACAAAAATCAGTGTGTATAGAGCCATTGTACTGTCTATTCTCCTTTATGGGTCTGAAACATGGGTCACCAATTATCCCCACCTATGACTCCTCGAACACTTTCATTAGCGCTGTATACACACAATCCTAAATATACACTGGACTGACTATGTGACGAATGTTGCTGTCCTTGAGCAAGCAGGGATCACCAGCATTGAGGCCAAGATATTGAAAACACAGCTGCGCTGAGCAGGGCACATTTTTAGGATGGAGGACCATTGCCTCCCAAAAATAGTACTCTATGGTGAGCTCGCCACAGGTCAGAGTAAGAGGGGCACTCCCAAAAAGCGATACAAGGACTCCCTGAAACAACATCTCAGGCTTGGCCAAATTGATCACCACCAATGGTCCACCTTGGGCTCACATCGGGAGGCATGGAGACGCACTATCCACAATGCTGCAGCCTTATTTGAGAACTCACGCCGAACAAGTCTTGAAGAGAAATGACAACGCAGAGAGAATCACAACCCGGAAACATCACCCAAGGCGACCTTCTGCTGTGCTTTCTGCAACTGGACTTGTTTATCTCAGATTGGCCTTTTTAGTCATCAGCATGCTTGCAGAAAGCGTGGGATGAGTCCTTCCTGAATCTTCGTTTGTGAAGAAAAGCCAGAGAGAGAGAGAGAGAGAGATTTACTACCACTTTACACAACTCTTTCCCATGTACAAGATAGCTTCAGAACATCAGTGTATTCCCCACCACCAGTTATTAACTGGGAGGAGGGGTGTTTGCATTTAGTTGTTGGCCAGGCAGGGAGCACCCAGGGAGAGGAAGAGAAGCCATATGTCAGGATGCTCATGGAGCCTTACACTGTGAGCATCACATTTGGTTAAAGATGGGTTTATAAAGATACATTCTAGAGCAAAAACTATGTATCTGCAGCATTCATAAGTATTTGAGGTACCCAAAGTAGCCCTGTTGTGATCTTCATTTGAATCCCATCTGATAATATGCCAAGTCTGATGACTCTGTGATCAAGCATATGGATTTATATAGCATAACAGGAAAACAGATTGATGCTTTATAGTGTAGTTGGAGAAACAATGTCTGCCTCTTACACCCTTGATTTCCCATCTAATTTCCCCAGATCTGATGTTTTGGGGGTGGCTATGCTTAAGCAATGGTAAAGGAGAGTATCCTTCTTTGGAGGTTTTTAAACAGAGGTTGGATGGCCATCTGTCGGGAATACTTTGATTGGGTATTCCTACATGGGAGATGGTTGGACTAGATGGCCTTTGTGGTCTCTTCCAACTCTATGATTCTATGATTCTACTGAGGCACTGCCTTATTTTTCAACATGTGAAATGGACTTCGATGGATGATGCTAGTTTCTGGCCCAAATGAACCCCAACATAACTTGTGATTTGCAAAACACTTCACTGCTTTACTGACAGAATCATTCATAATCATTCTGACTTGGACTCTTCGATTCCATAGGATAAAACTATGGCAGTTAAAGTGAAAATATAGCGCTATAATTGGGTAGGGTGAATGAGCCCCAGATGGCAGCCATGACAACTAGTGCTGATTTCTGCCTATGTTGCCATTGGCTTGAATGGGCATGCAACTGTTAAGCACAAACCCAGGGATCTATCAGAGCATATGTTCATCCTGAAATGCAGTAGAGCGCTTTCTTGTGTGTCTCCCAGGAGCTGGGTGACCTCATCTGCCTATGGCTTAATATCCACAGAGATGCCCTGGCAAGACAATGGTGTGAGTGAACTCTGTAAGGAAATTTACATGACAATCACAAGGGCTGACATCTCAAGGCTGGTAGTAAACAGTTGACATAGGACCAGCTGAATGTGGGCTCGATGTTTTGTGCAGAGACACCATAATCAAGTTCCTTCTAATCACTGTAATTAATTAGTCACTTTCTGGCATCCTGATCCTTTCTCCATTTTGGCAATTTCTCCATTCATTTTGCTCTTTGCATGTGTGTATATGTATGTGTATTTCTGAGAACTGCTAACTCATAACAGAGCAACAAAAGGGGTTGCCTTGAGATGGCTGTGTTTTTATCCACCCTGAATTCCTCATTCATTACCATGACCACCAAAGTATTTCCAATGCATTTTCATGGTATGAATTTCCTAGCAGAGGCTGTGCCATAATCTCTTCTGGCCATTCAGCTTTCCAAAATTAGCCATATTGAGAATGGGGGCATAGGGATATCACTTATCCCCATTATTCTGAACAAACTGCATGTGGGCAGTTCTCCTTGGTGCATTCTTTCACTTTTTTTTCCAGACTTTATCCGCACTAAATAGGGCATCATAATGATGCCACATAAATGCAAAAGGGAGCACATATCAGATGACATCGCCCTTTAGCGTTTATCTCCTAGCCAAAACCCATACCTTTTTATTGATGGCTGAAGCCGTCAATTGATCCCCGTGGTGCTTTAGTGCCAGCATTGGCAGCGTGTGAAACCTCTCACCATTTAACTCACATGAATGCAGCTTGAATGGCCAGTCCAGCGCAAACACTTCTGGGTGAGATTGTGGCATCCAGGTAAGTGACGCACTGTTTATGACCCTCCCCAGTTTACTTGGGACTTTAAAAGTGTGTTCCAATGCTTTTAAAAACTTTATCTTTCTTATTTTTGCTTTTATTTTTGAATTTCCCACGACGAGGAAGTGAATGGAGCTCTGTTCACTTCCTCTTCATTGCCAGGGAAGCCATTGCCGGGAGAGAAGGTAAGTGTGGTGAGAGGCATTCTTTTGCTGGCATAAAAAAAATATATTTTTAATGCCAGCAAAATAACATTTTAAGGAGCTCTCTGATAAAGTCCTTGGTCTCAGGATGCTTTTCATAGAATCGTAGAGTTAGAAGAGACCACAAGGGCCATCTAGCCCAACCCCCTGCCATGCAGGAATACACAATCAAAGCACTCCTGACAGGTGGCCATCCAGCCTCTGTTTAAAAATCAAAGAAGGAGACTCCACCACACTCCAAGGCAGTGCATTCCACTGCCAAACAGCTCTTACTGTCAGGAAGTTTTTCCTTGGGTTTTTTCCGGGCTGTGAGGCCATGTTCTGGAAGAGTTTACTTCTGACGTTTCGCCTGCATCTGTGGTTGGCATCTTCAGAGAATGGTTGGGTAGGAGTGTGTGTGGCATTTAAATAATGTGAGCCTCTGTTGGGGAGTATATGTAAATTTGTGTAATTGAATGGTTAGTTTCTAGGTATAAAAATGCAAGGATGATTAGTGTCTGTTTGGCTAATGGTTGATTGATGGGCCATTATCTGCTGGAAATCCCCTGTCCCTGGGTGGAATTCCTTTATAAGTGTTAAGTTTTTATTCTATTGTTTTTCAAAACTGGAAGCCAGATTTTCTTTAGATTTCATAGAATCATAGAATCATAGAATCATAGAATTGTAGAGTTGGAAGAGACCACGAAGGCCATCCAGTCCAACCCCCTGCCATGCAGGAAATCACAATCAAAGCATCCCTGACAGGTAGCCATCCAGCCTCTGTTTAAAGACCTCCAAGGAAGGAGACCCCACCACACTCTGAGGGAGTGTGTTCCACTGCCGAACAGCTCTTACTGTCAAAAAGTTCCTCCTCATGTTGAGGTGGAATCTCTGTTCCTGGAGCTTGCATCCATTGTTCCGTGTTCTAGTCTCTGGAGCAGCAGAAAAGAAGCCTGCTCCATCCTCAATGTGACACCCCTTCAAATACTTAAACAGGGCTATCATATTGCCCCTTAACCGTCTTTTTTTCAGGCTAAACATACCCAGATCCCTAAGTCTCTCATCATAAGGCATGGTTTCCAGAACTTTCACCATTTTAGTTGCCCTTCTCTGGACACACTCCAATTTGTCAATATCCTTTTTGAATTGTGGTGCCCAGAACTGGACACAGTATTCCAGGTGAGGCCTGACCAAGGCAGAATAGTGCGGCACTATTACTTCCTTGTTCTAGACACTATACATCTATTGATGCATCCCAAAATTGCATTGGCCTTTTTAGCTGCCGGATCACACTGTTGACTCATGTTCAAGTTGTGGTCTACTAGGACTCCTAGATCCCTTTCGCACTTAGTCTTGTTCAGCCAGGTCTCCCCCATCCTATATCTATGCATTTCATTTTTTCGCCTTAAGTGCAGGACCTTACATTTCTCCGTATTGAATTTCATTTTGTTAGCTTTGGCCCAGCTCTCCAGTTTATCCAGGTCATTTTGAATTTTGATCCTGTCCTCTAGGGTATTAGCGACTCCTCCTAATTTGGTGTCATCTGCAAATTTGATAAGTATACCCTCTATTCCTTCATCCAAGTCATTGATAAAGATGTTGAATAGCACTGGGCCCAGAACAGAACCCTGTGGCACCCCACTGGTCACATCCTTCCAAGACGAAGATGAAGAGGAGCCACTGCTGAGCACCCTTTGTGTTCGGCCAGTCAACCAATTACAAATCCATTGAACAGTTTACTTGTCTAGCCCACATTTTACAAGCTTGTTTGCAAGAATGTCATGGGGAACCTTTTCAAAGGCCTTACTGAAATCAAGGTATGCGATATCCATAGCATTCCCTTCATCACATAGGATTGACAGAGATCATGAGAGACAATCACCCATTGGGATCAACCAGCTTGTGAGAGGTGTGAAAACTTTCAGACACTTTGAAGAAAAGTTATAAAAGCGTGGCAGCAAGAAGTAGAAGAGAGATTTCCCCCTACTTTTCCCTACTCAAGAGCTGGGGGCAAGGCAAAACCCTAAACACCTTTAAGTGATAATTCCTGATCTGAGTAGTTAGTTCTTATGCAATGAGTATCATTTTTTTAAAAAAAGTTTGTCTCTATAACAAAGTAGCTACAAGAGAGGAGATATTAATAGAAGCTGAGAGATTGCTTTTATACCTGATGAATACTTAACTCAATTTTGTTATGGAGGCTGGTGTGTGCCAGTTTACATTTATCCCCACATCCTCATGGAGTTCTGAGGAGGAATAATTCTCCATTGGAGATGACAAGTGGAGATGAGCATTGCTAGGTTACAAGAATGCATCTTTGTTCTGTCTGGCCAAACATTTCATTGCAGACTTTGCTTATGGCAAAAAGTATATCAACTGGGGACTTTTTCAGACGACAGTTTACAACGCTAGCAGCCTCGTCCCCGTTGCGAGGCTGCAGCGCTGCAGAGCGTCCCTTTCGGATGACGCTCCGCCCTGCTGTCCCTCTTGCGGTACTGTTGCGTAACCGCGGGGATGCAGCAGCGTTATATTTGGCATTTTTCTACTCACGAAAGTTGATCATGAGTAGAAAAATGCCAAATATAATGCTGCTGCGTCCCCGTGGTTACGCAACAGTACCGCAAGAGGGACAGCAGGACAGAGCGTCATCCGAAAGGGACGCTCTGCAGCGCTGCAGCCTCGCAACGGGGACGAGGCTGCTAGTGTTGTAAACTGTCGTCCAAAAAAGTCCTGGGTTTCAAACTATCTTTTCTTTTAACATGTTTAAAGTTTTTACTAGCACCAGCACTTGCATTTTTAGAAATTCAGACTTTTTTCAGGATCCAGAAAATGCAGGTGTAAAAGAGTCCCAGTTCTTTCATGAGAGAGAGAGAGAGAGAAAGAAGTGAAACGGAGCCTTGCAAACTAGAACTCATTGCAACTAGAATAGCCTCTTGCCTTTTTGCACATTCCCACAGAGTGGCCTGAGCATCACCCTCTTAAAATATTGCTACTTTTACCAAAATATATTCAGTTCTCTGATAACCCCCCCACCCCTATTTTTGTCCAAAAAGTATCCTTCAGATCCATACTGATATTTCACTTTAGGTGAAATTCAGTGGCAAATCTAGATTCAAATTTCATCATCCATTTTCCACATTTCATGGTGCTCCTTCACTAGTTCTGATTCCCAGTCAGAAGTGTTCTTAATGCATCACTTGGAGAACGTGGATAAAGGGAGAGATCTGTACATGTTGTTGTTGTTGCTGCTGCTGTTATATTCACTTATACCCCACCTTTCTCCTGATACCAGGACTCAAGGCAGCTAAAAAACATGTTTAAAACAATACCAATTAAAAACAATATGAAAGGCAATATAAAAGTATAAATATATTTTTTTAAAAAAATGATGAAGTTAAAACATTAAAAATTAAAAAATATAAAAATGCATTAAAAGACTAGATACAAACCTTAAAAAGAGCACCACACAATCTTAAAAGCCCAACCATAGTCAGTTTGTAAAAGCCAGATGGCACAAAAATATTTTCATAGAAGCACAAGGGCCATCTAGTCGAACCCCCTCCCATGCAGGAATATACAATCAAAGGACTCCTGACAGATGGCCATCCAGCCTCTGTTTAAAAACCTCCAAAGAAGGAGGCTCCAACACATTGCTGAACAGATCTTTTGACCTGCTGATGGAAGGAGAGGTTTAACTTTTTATCATCAGGCTCTTTTTATCATCAGGTTTTTAGCTTTATCTTATTTTAGCTGTGTTTAACCTTGGATCCCATGTCAGGAGAAAGGTGGGATATAAATTAAATAAATATACAGCAACTTTGTTCCAGCTTCTTACTGCAAAAAGCAACTAGTTGCCAAGTAACTAATTGGGGAAAATAGTTTCCCAACTCTCATTTTGTTGATAATTCCAGATACTGTACCAGTTTCCATAACAGCTACCATCAGTCCCCTTGAATGACTCTTCTCCTTTCTCTCATAAAGAAGGTACAATTTTTACACCTCCCTAGTTCACCTTCTGACAGTTGAGTGTTTTTTTTTAATCTGTCCTTGGGATGGGTGGGGTGTTACCTGAATTGGTGGCGTCCATGGGGGACCCATTCATGATACTAAAATTACAATATTAATTGGGTGAATTAATATAGCTCAAATGTATGGCTGTGAGAGGTCGGGTAACTTGCAGGACCTTTGCACCTATGTATATTCACTGCAGAGACTCCGAGGCAAAGTAGAATAAAATGTTTTTTATTGGAAATTTAAAATGGAAGCAATCATGCATGCACTGACACTCACAAGAACCACACAAGGCTTATGAAGAGTTAAGGCAGAAAGACTGGATAGAGGAATAGATTCGGGGAAGTATGGGTGATATTTACCAGTCCTGAAGAGCAGAGTTTCAGGTAGTGAAGAAGACTCAGACTTGGAGCTGAGGGTGACACAGCAATCCGGCAGAGGGATGGTGTCAGTAGCACTGTGAACACTTGGCTATTATTTGGGGCTAATATTTATACCCAATTTCATATCCTGAAGAGTGTTTGATGGTAAAACAATGCTTGGATGGGCTTCCCACAGATTAAACAAAGGAGACCGTGACTTCGTTAATTGTTGTTAATGGCTGAGACATTTGAGTTGATGGGTTTATGACAACCTCCTTAATCTGGGGTCGGAAAGGTGCAAGGAGAGACATTTGGGGGATAATGGGGTTCTGGTCACTGTTTGTTTGTGATAGATGACTCATTGCCAATGCATTCAAGAGGGGATTAGTACATATCTCTGTAATGGCTTTGTTTACTAGGGGGCTCCACATAATCCTGTCTTGGGCATGGATGCCAGTACTTTTCCATGGTGCCTCCCTTGTGTCCTGGTGACCTCCACTTGACATCACTTATGGTCCTCCCCTATCTACTAGACCTTGTGGATCATCTTAATATTGCTAGGTTATGGAATATTATTGGGTGGGTGTGTAAGGCATGCTAATAGTACAATATCTGGTACTTGGTGTAGCTACCTCACTCTGCCTGATAGTAGGGCTGGCTCTGAGAAAGGAAGTGCCAAGAAGAAACCAAGGCTGCAAGGAAAATCTCCCTCATCACTGAGCCTCTGGACAGAAGAGGTTGTGTGCTGTTGACAGGCAATGAGTGGGTTGTAAGAAATGCTTTTAGACCAGGACATGTTGAACCAGAAATCCAATGAGGCATAGAAGTGAATGCTCAGAGACTGAATTTTGCTTATTGATTTAAACTAAAGCTAATATTTGTTTGCACATCTCAGTTATAAATCAGGCTTGATGCCCAAAGCTCGGGTCCAGGGGGTGCAGGGAATGTTTGAGAAAAGGGTCAAAAGCTCTCATGTATCTCTTAATGTGCTGTGACTAATATTAGAGACCTTTAAAAAGAAACTTCTGGGAGGGGTGAGGGAGGAAAAAATAGACTGTATACAGTGAATAAAATTGTCTTGTTTGCTTTCACTGACAGACTGAGATTTTAAAGATGAAGAGGCTTCTGGCAAATTTAGGACTGAAAGTCTTCCTTCAAGTTTTCACGTAGTCACAGCAAGCCAAGTGGAAAATTAGCTTTGACCGAATAATGCTTAAACTGGCACAGGCCAAGCTTTGGTATGACAGGGTGCCATTCAGCCGTAATTAAAGAGAGTGCCATCAGAAGTGATGAGTACATTCAGCACATTTGAGCATCCGTGGCTCTTTGCCATGAAAATCAAGATAATTCATTAATGTCAATTAGCACGTGATAGCTTCATTTATTAAAACAGCCTTCGTGGGCATTCCATGGAACGGTTTCCATGTTTTGTTCTGTTGTGTTTAATTAAAATAGTAAGAACAACAGTTGGCTCTTGTGGCAATAATGATAACACATTTTATAATCCCTCTCCATCTCTTTCTCAAAACTGGACAAATTCCTTGTACATCTGCTTCTGCCATAGTATTGTGCTTCTTCGGTGATTCCCCCGGCTTACTTTGACACTACACAATTATAGTGCCATAACTTTGACTGTGGAATCCTGGGGTTTGTAGTTTGGTGAGACATGAGAGCTTTCTGGTTGAGAATTCTAAATGCCCCTCTCTACACTGCAAATCCCAGGATTCCATAGGATGGGACTGTAGCCATAAAAGTGGAATCAAAGTGCTATAATTGTGTGATGTAAAAGGGCCCCAGGTCACATTGTGGTAGCACATAAACACCAAGAGGCTGGATTCCAGTTGGTTAGTCCCAACTAGAGTACACCCATTAAATCAATTGTTGAATGGTGAGTCAACACATAATAAATCCAATTGGCTATATGATTCTGCTCTAGTTGCAATTAGCAATAGGGTTTAAAACAAAGTTTACAGGACCAGCTTCACAATGTGGAAGGGTGAAGTGGCCATTTGAGGTAACTCAGTGGAGTGTTCAGAAATGACACCAAGTTATGTAATGCATTCTTAGGTACTTTTACTGGCAGTGAGGGAACAGGAAACTTCTGGGAATTTCTGTTGTTGTTTTTGTTGCTTAACTGTTATTTTTAAAAGGATAGTTGAGAGGAAAGGAGAGAAAAGGAAGAGGGGGGGAAGGAAGAGAAGAGGAGAACTGCATAAGATATGAGCATAGGGTAGTCATATACATTAACATAAGCTACATCGTTTAAAAAAAAAGGCCAAGGCCCTGCATAAAGGAGACAGAATGTAACAGTACCCTCAGAGTTATGAAAAGATGATTTGCACATTGATGAATTGTAACACTGCCCCACTGAATGGTCAAATAAATGTTAAATGTGTGCTTGCAATGCATGATGCACATCTGTATGTGCAATGTACAATGTGCACGGGCAGTGGCACCACATGTGCCATGGCATTGCATGCTGAACTCTGCTTCTGCAACCTTCAGCTGAATATGGACTTCCATGTTGGTCTAATATCTCCAACAGGTTCTGTAGGGGAATAACCCATGTGTAAGTCATGAACAGGGTGCCAGCCTACATTTTCTTGAACCTGATGCTAATAAAAGACACAGTCATGTGTAGCTAAAGCGTATGTTCTTCTGACCATTGAATGATAGATGGTGAATGCTTAGCTTTCCAAGCTTATAAGCATAAGTCTTTTAGTGACAATAAAAGCACATTGCTCACCTGTTAAATTCCACATCTCATTGTTTAAAAGAATATGTATATCTAGGAAGTACCAAAGATCCTTCTAAAGCAAAATTCATACATTGAACATATCCACATCACACCGCAAGGAAGCACTATCTGTATTACATCATCAAAATTTAGTTGACATAGACAATTTCTTTCTTTTACAAAAAGTTAATGGTATCCAGTATGCCTGAAACATCAGCTGAGATCCTGTGTCATACTGCCAGAGTGTAAATCTCTGTTACACATAGCTCTGCTTCCTCCCCTTCTCCCTGTACACCCCACCTCGCCTTTTGCTTCCCAGGTACCACAGAGAGAGGAGGGAAGGGGAGGGAGAGAGAGTGGAATATTCAAATCCTTGACTTTTTCATCCTTGCATGAAGGGATGAATAATTCTCCCCACAGTTAAGAGAAAAAAAACATTCCTCTGCCCTATTTGTCCCATATTCAAGCATCCTGAAGCATTGCAAGGGAATTGAATTCTTTTGTGTAGAAAAATACATGTTTTTGTTTCTTGTTTGCACAAATCTTCCTTTTTGTGCAGAAAATACTCTTCTTCTTTCTTCTTTTTTTTTTGCACAAATCTTGTTTTCTGTGTTTCCAGCGCAGAAAAGAGGATTTTGTACATACACAAAAACCCCATGTATTTTCTATGTAGAATATTTCCTCCACAGCACTTTGGGACATTTGGATTTGGAGAGAAAACTGCATTTGATTATCACTGGCACTATCCACAATGCTGCAGCCTTATTTGAGAACTCATGCTGAACAAGTCTTAAAGAGAAACGACAACGCAGAAAGAATCACAACCTGGAAACATCACCCAAGGAGACCTTCTGCTGTGCTTTCTGCAACCGGACTTGTTTATCTCGGATTGGCCTTTTTAGTCATCAGCGAGCTTGCAGAAAGCACGGGATGAGTCCTTCCTGAATCTTTGTTTGCGAAAAAAGCCAGAGAGAGGATATGATCCATTTTGATGAAGGGTTCTGATCTGTCAGGAACCCCATTTTTTTTACTCTAGGAATGAATAATAATGATTCTTCTTTCCATCCCTACTACACATCTACGTATATTCTGGCGTATAAGACGACTTTTGAGCACTCAAAAGTGCCCTCCAAAATTGACAGTCGTCTTATACCCCGGATATACTTTGCTTCGCCTGCCTGCCTATCTCCTGGCTCTTCGCAAATGGAGCGAAGAGGCAGGAGATGGGGCAGTGGGGTGAAGCAAAGTGTTTTGAAGTTCATTCACCCCCCTCCTCTGCCTTCTCCCCCTTTGGGGAGCAACGGAAGACAGAGGAAGGGGGCGAACGTTGTGGTTTGCCGCAGCTGCCGCTTGATCGCTTCTGCAACGGCTGAGGCAAACCGCTAGATTCGCCCCCTCTCCCCACCTTCCAGGAAGGTGGGGAGAAAGGGTGAACATGCCCCGTTTGGGCGCACAGCCTCAGCATCCTCCTCCTGCGCTCCCTCCTGGAAGGGAGTGCAGGAGGGGCATACGGAGGCTATGCGGCCAAACCTGCGATTCGCCCCCTCTCCCCACCTTCCAGGAAGGTGGGAAGAAGGGTCGAACGTGCCCCGTTTGGGCGCACAGCCTCCGCATCCTCCTCCTGTGCTCCTTCCTGGAAGGGAGCGCAGGAGGGGCATGCGGAGGCTATGCGGCCAAACCCGCGATTCGCCCCCTCTCCCCACCTTCTAGGAAGGTGGGGAGAAGGGGCGAATGTGCCCCGTTTGGGTGCACAGCCTCCGCATCCTCCTCCTGCACTCCTTCCTGGAAGGGAGCGCAGGAGGGGCATGCGGAGGCTATGCGGCCAAACCCGCGATTGAAGGTGGGGAGAAGGGGCGAACGTGCCCCGTTTGGGCACACAGCCTCCGCATCCTCCTCCTGCACTCCTTCCTGGAAGGGAGCGCAGGAGGGGCATGCGGGGGCTATGCGTTGGAAGAGGGGGGTCGTCTTATACAGCGAATTATATCACAACCTCTATATTTTAACTTAAAAATTGGGGGGGTGGTCTTATACGCCCGGTCATCTTATATGCTGGAATATACAGTATTTTGTGATTGGGGAGGATGGGGGCACCCAGGTGGCAGCAGGCTGTGTTCCTGTAGTTAGATGCATGAAGCAAACACAATCTCCCTAGACCTCCAAAGGACCCCTGGGAGATCTGGGAAGATGGCATTTTTTTCATGTGTCCAGCTGCAGGAATACAACTGGTTGCAGTCTGGCCACCCCCACCCTCCCCAGTCACTCAATGGCTGTGAAGGCACTACAGTAGCAGGAAGCAGAAAATGTGCATGCATGGGATCATTGCATGAGGGATGTGTTGAGTGCATCTGTCTGCAACAACCCTAGAAAGGCATATGCTGCAGATGTAGTGCCTACATATGTCAGCGACAGAACTCTGGCCATTTTTGCTGAATCAAATGTAGTTTTAGATATAAGCACATTGAAGATATTGAAGCTAAGGCAGTTTACCATTGGTTGATTTATGCAAGGCAATCTAACTCTTTACTCCACTCATTTCTAACTTCATTAACACCAAATGTTGTTTGTTGTTGAGTGCCTTCGAATAATTTCTGATGGTGATCCAAAGGTGACCCTATTATGGGTCTTTTTTTTGTCTTGGCAAGACTTATTCAGAGGAGGTTTGCCATTGTCTTCCTCTGAGGCTGAGAGAATGTGACTTGCCCAGAATCACCCAGTAGGTTTCCATAATGGAGCAAGGATTTGAACCCTGGTCTCCCAATGCCTAGACCAATGCTCAAATCACTACAACATGCTGGCTTTCTGTCAAATGATGTACTTTCCAAAAATATGTATACTGTACATTCAACTTTGTGTTTTCATTTTCTCTGTGGATATAATGAAATCTTCCACTACAATACAGAGCAGAGGTTCTGTTGTATGTGTCAAAATAATTTCACTCGCTTTAGAAATTATGCACCCTGATGTATGGGGTAGCATGTGAGGCCATTTGCTTCTCTTCCTCAGGCAGAAAAGTATCTTGGGTCAGCCCTGACAACAGAACACTAAGTGATGGATCAACTAGGGTACCAACATTTGACAGATTAATATGCACTCTGTAGAGGTTTTCCAGTTATTGTTCTTATGGATTCTCAATATTCACTGGCTATTGAGCTGTTTTGTTCATTTGTCCCTTGGGTGTTTTTTAAAAAAATATTTATTGTATTTCTACAAAGCACAGGGTTCCCTAGAGCATGGTGATACTTTCCTCTTGTTGCTCAGTGGCTCCCAATTTTTGGCTCAGTTTCTTCTGGCATCTACTACCTACATTCATTATTACTATTACATCAATACTGGGGATTAGAAAGGAATCACCAAACACGAGGGTGCCTATAGCACCACAAAGATGTATGAATCAGCTCTATGTTTGAGTGTTTAGCTCTAAAGGAGTGAGTGAAAGTTTGTAAGAGGTGTAATTAAGGAGCAAAGAAACCACCTCTGGAGAAAGAAAATATGCTTCATTATACAAACACCAGTTTTAAATTATTATCATTATTATTATTATTATTATTAGTAGTAGTAGTAGTAGTAGTTTATGGCTCCACCTAACATTGTCTGTCTTGCTTTCTCCTGTAATAATACCAGTGAGCACCAATTATCATTGTGTGAATGAGGTCAATGACATGTTTATGGCATCAGTGATTGGGGTATATTCATTTTAGGAATGTAAATAGTGGGTGTAGGTTTTTTGCATCTTTATTTCTGACATGGCAAGATACCCCCTCAAACAATATTTATCATCTCCCACTATATTTTTACTCTCTGTGTAAGAATCAAAAGACCAATATTTTGTTTCTGTCAGAAGCACCAATGGCAAACACTTTGCAGATGTTTTTTTTTTTTAAAGAAATCCTGAAATGGAAAAAGGAAAAAGGTTTTGGGGAAAATGTGCAAATACATATTTTTGCCCATGGGGTGGGAGAAAACTTGGCATTTTTCATTTGCTCATTCTCACATGATTTACAACCCTACTACATTTCAGCCACGGGCACTTATTATGTCCATAATTATTGAATGTTGCTGTCTTGGAGCAAGCAGGGATCACCAGCATTGAGGCCATGATATTGAGAATACAGCTGCGCTGGGCAGGGCACATTGCTAGGGTGGAGGACCATCACCTCCCAAAAATAGTACTCTACAGTGAACTCGCCACGGGTCAGCATAAGAGTGGCACTCTAAAAAAACGATACAAGGATTCCCTGAAACAACATCTCAGGCTCAGCCAAATTGATCACCAACAATGGTCCGCCCTGGCCTCACATCGGGAGGCATGGAGACGCACTATCCACAATGCTGCAGCCTTATTTGAGAACTCACGCTGAACAAGTCTTGAGGAGAAACAACACAGAAAGAATCACAACCTGGAAACATCACCCAAGGAGACCTTCTGCTGTGCTTTCTGCAACCGGATTTGTGTATCTCGGTTGGCCTTTTTAGTCATCAGCGCGCTTGCAGAAAGTGCGGGATGAGTCCTTCCTGAATCTTTGTTTGCGAAGGAAAGCCAGAGAGAGATTTTAAAAATTATAGTACTTAATACTTTTATCCAGTCCTTCCTCCAAGAAATTCAGGGCTCTTCCAGACTGGCAATGTTTGCATTATAGTACCATGTGATTTAATCTCACTACTTGAGGCTTTTGACATTCCAGTCCTTTCCCCAGTCCTGACATTTAAAATAATAATAATAAAAAGGTCACATGTTTTGGTCCACTGGCAAGCTATAGATGTGGGTGTGTCCAAACCCCTTACATCCCTTCCCATTTTGTCTCCAGGTGTGTTGTAATCCTCACATAAGCTCCTTTCTCCCCATTGCCTCTGTTGTTGTTGTGTGCCTTTAAGTGGTTTCTGACTTATGATGACCCTAAAGTGAACCTATCATGAAGATTTCTGAAGCGGAGACTGTGTGACTTCCGCAAGGTCACCCAGTGGGTTTTCATGGACACTGGGTGACCTTGGTCAAGTCACACATTCTCAGCCTCAGAAAACCCCATGATAGGTTCATTTTAGAGTCAGCATAAGTTGGTAATGTTACGTTTTTAAAATTATTTCTAAAAAATCTGTCTAGAATTTTAGCAGTATTGCGCTGTTGGTATAAATTACTATGGTGGTGTCCCTTTTTCCATTGTCAGTCTCTTCCCATGCTTCATTTCACATAGGGAATGTATGTGTGTATCACTGAGGAAAACTACTGCAATACTACTGCAGTGGATTATAGCAATAGTGTAATATTCATAAAGTTCCAGACAGACTTTTGAAAAATTGATATCTCCACAGGAGGGTTTACTGAAGATGCATTGGGCAAGCGGAGTGAAGTGGCAGCCATGAGGAGCTGGGAGAACATGGGCAATTAACACCATAGCCCACAACATAAGAAACAGAACTACAACAATCTATGTTGTTTGGGAATTCTACATGGATTTGGAATTCAAAATATATCTGGAGGTCCCGTTCTGCTCAGGCAAAAGTAGGAGGAAGGGACCCCTAGAGAAAATTCATAACAACCAAGACAGGATAAAGTCTGGCCTTCAGCTAAGGGGTAAAAAGTTGCAGTAAAGTGACAGGACATTACTACAACTGGAGCAAGAGAGACACCATTTGTCAGTGGTGGCAGTAAGGGGGTGCGGAAAGGCCAAACTACACCAGGTGACACCCTAGAGCGGGGAGAGGTGACACCAGCCTTAGTGACACCACAGACATTTGGGTCTTAAAAATAAAAGTTGTATGTACCACAATGAGAACTGACACATCCTGGCACATTTAGCTGGTTTGGATGAGCCCTCAATGTGATAGATAACGATGAACTCCCCTGCCTTTTAAACCACACAATCACGTTTACAGACATTTAGGTCTGGGGAATAGATTAGGTTGGTCCAAGATCACCTAGCAAGTTGTGTTTAGGAATTTGAATCCAGGTCTTTGATAGCATGAAATGCTAAATGGCCCGGCTATCACTGCTAATAATGTGACTATCACTACTAAACTCTGGGATGTCCCATTCCCTAATTCAGATGCTATGCCACAGTGTTAGAAAACTTGCCACACTCAAAAGACTCTGGAAACTCTTATATTCCACGAAGCACATTTTGGTCTATTCCTGTTGGTATTTTATGCATGTATAATTTCCCCTATAGACTTGTTACCTGAATTGTGTGGGATCTCTGAGACACATTCGTGACACTCAAATTACGATATTATATTGGGGAATTTTAATTAGTCAAATGTTAGGCTGCGATAGGTCAGGTAACTATAGGATCTTGACACCTGTGTATACCGGTACTAACTAAAGAGACTCCAAACCAAAAAGTAACATAAAAATTGTTTTTATTGGAAAATAATCACTGAACTACTCACATAAGCCCTCATGCTTCAAACAGTCAAAGCTAATGAAGAATTAGGAGGAGGTATTGGGATAGAAGCATAGATTTCAGTGATGATGGTCTATACTTTACCTGTCCAATGAGCAGAGGTTCATGCAGAGAAGTATAGCTTAATGCTGAGGTCACACAGAAAATGGGCAGAGTGATCATGTATAGAAAACTGCACATTTTGGCTGTGTTTTGGAGTAAGATTTGTACCCCAGATTGCACCCTTAAGGGGTATTTTGATCGGAAAACAATATTTGAGTGAGTTTCCCACATTAAAAAAAAAAAAAAGAAAGTTCCAGGTTCGTTTATTGATGCCAATGGTTGGGACATTAGGACTGATGTGTTTGAGGCAACCTTCTATTGTTGGATAGGAGAGGTGTGAAGCAAAACTTTTTGCAAAATAATGGGGCTTGCGGTCACTTGTTTGTTGTAGAGTATGACTCAGTGCCAGGTGCATCCAGGAAGATTAGCATATACCACCCTGACAACTTGTCTAAGGGGGTTTCACATAATGAAGTCCCAAGCGTGTCTGTATGGGGAATTTCCAAGACCTCTTCTTAAGTTTTAAGTAAAGCTCTGCTAGTCCAATGTGAAGTCGAAGGCTTTCACTGCCGGCATTCATAGATTTTTCCTTTTGGTTGCCCTGGTCTAGTGATAACCAAGTGAAGCATCAATACAATCCAAATTATGAATTATTGCCAATTAATGAATTCATAGAATCATAGAATCATAGAATTGCAGAGTTGGAAGAGACCACGAGGGCCATCCAGTCCAAACCCCCTGCCACGCAGGAAATCTTGATCAAAGCATCCCCGACAGATGGCCATCCAGCCTCTGTTTAAAGACTTCCAAGGAAGGAGACCCTACCATGCTCCGAGGGAGTGTGTTCCACTGCCGAACAGCTCTTACTGTCAAAAAGTTCCTCCTCATGTTGAGGTGGAATCTCTGTTCCTGGAGCTTGCACCCATTGCTCCGTGTTCCAGTCTCTGGAGCAGCAGAAAACAAGCCTGCTCCATCCTCAGCGTGACACCCCTTCAAATACTTAAACAGGGCTATCATATCGCCTCTTAACCGTCTTTTTTCCAGGCTAAACATACCCAGCTCCCTAAGTCTCTCCTCATAAGGCATCGTTTCCAGACCTTTCACCATTTTAGTTGCCCTTCTCTGGACACACTCCAATTTGTCAATATCCTTTCTGAATTGTGGTGCCCAGAACTGGACACAGTATTCTAAGTGAGGTCTGACCAAGGCAGAATAGAGTGGCACTATTACTTCCCTTGATCTAGACACTATACTTCTATTGATACAGCCCAAAATCGCATTGGCCTTTTTAGCTGCCGCATCACACTGTTGGCTCATGTTCAACTTGTGGTCTACTATGACTCCTAGATCCCTTTCGCACGTAGTCTCATTCAGCCAGGTCTCTCCCATCCTATATTTATGCATTTCATTTTTCCACCCTATTATTAGTGGAGGGGAGGAGGTGTCAGGGCATGTAATAGAAGTATTTGGATATTTTGTCCAATATGCATTCAATTCATAGTTGCAAAAGTTGTGTTGTGCATGTCATGCCATTGTACATGCAGAAGTGTCATGACACATTGCACATTGCATTGTGCATGAAGGTGCACATGTTGAATTGGATTGCACATTCAGTTGCACAGCATTGTAATTCACTCATGAGGTGGTGTTTGTGCAACCCTCTATATCTCTGTACACTCCGTCTCCTTGGATGTAGGAGGCCACTAAGTTTTCCAGTATTACAAATCATTCTAAAGTTAAGGGATTAAAAATACATTGCAGTTTTCTTTCTTATGATTCAATTATAACCCACTATTTATATTCCAAAAAAGAGAGAGCACCAGTGGCAGTGGCGGGGGATTACTGTAGGTAGAGCTAGAGATTTTTCTTCTGAAATGGGGGTAGGGGTGTTTCAGGTTAATAATTTTACACTGTACCCTTGTCCATTTTGCTGTACCCTTGCCCATTTTGTGCATGTGGGAGAGTCTAACTGGCATTAAATAAATATTTTTTTTAATGTGATCCAAATCTAAAACGAGAGCCAAATCTTCTGAAATCCCCTTCATTTTGTATAATGATGCTTGGACCTCACCCGTGAACGTACCCAATGGGTTAATTTCACAGTTGAAGTATTCTTCATTACTAGAGTGTAGTTCCCACTGTACAAGCTGTACATAATGCATTTGCCATCTGAGCGGTCATTTTGCTTCTATCACCAAAAGCAATCCAATTTTCTCCCATGTTATTACTTTTTTTAATGCATTGTCATTGCCGGCTACCCTGGTCTCTTCCCTTTGCAATGAGAGGTGTGGGCTTTTGATACACATTCACCTCAGAGTCATTTGAATATTATTTATTTTTGGTGGTTCATTCTCCAGTGGCATTTTCAAGTACTGCTTTTAAAAAGATATATTATTGGCAGAAGGAAAATAATCCTTTTGTAAATGTGAGTGACACAAGTGACATTAATTGGCATCCTCTCTTGTCAGCAATATTGTTTTGTTTTTCTCTCTGCATATCTCATAATCTCTTTCTGACTCAGTGTATTAACATGGCAAATGTCATTATTGCAGTTCAAAAGAACAGGCAGGAGGGATCTAGAAAATTAATTTCTTGCTATTTCCCCCTCCTTCCCCTTGCTTTCAGAGATAATTGTTTTAATTAACTAAGAAGCATGATTTCATAAATTGAGAAAGGATCTTAACACAAGGCGAGACCTGGTAAATCTGAACTATGAACTACACTTCACTGGTTCACCCTTTTGTTCATAGAATCCTACAAGCTTAGAGTGAGAAGTAGCCACAAAGACCATCAAGTCCAACCCTCTGCCCTACAGGAATACACAACTAGCCCACAAAAAAGTCCATGTAACCTCTTTTTATACGTTTCCAAAGAAGAAGAGTCCACCACCTTCCAAGGCGGTCTATTCCCCTGACAATCAGTTCTTACAGTCGAGAAGTTTTTCCAAACATTTTCGTACATTAAGACAGGCGATTTGACGTGAACCACTCCCCCATGTAGGACAAAGTGTAAACCTGATTGGTTGAAGGACCACAGGGTGCGGGGCTGGCTTAAAGGGTAAGCGCCTGCTGTCACCATGTTGGATTTTCACTTTAGCGAGTGACTGCTAAGGCGATAAATCTGTGGCTTGCGCTATCTTTTTCTCTCTCTTTCTTTTTGGGAAAGATGGAATATCGCTTGTGTGCACCATAAAAATAGTGGGGGTGGGTTTTGGGGGGGGAGTTTGGTGGCAGCAGATTCAAAAACACGAGCAACCCACTCACGACCGCCGTCTCAGCTGCAGGCATGCAAAGTTTAGGGGGGCTGGAAAAAAATTAAGATAGGTTGCAGCTGCTGCGACTAGCTATTACTGTGGAGCAATCCATGTTGTTGTTGTTTTCCTTCATGTAGACTGGCCCCTAGTTTTGGCTGACTGAAGTAAATGTCCCCCAGAGGACCTGCGGGTACATGGTGGATTATATGGTAAAGGGAATCCCATAGGTAACCTGACTTGTAGCTGTTGATAGCTCCATCCTCCATGAATACGTTCAATCCCCCTTTTGGCTGTCCATGTTGGTAGCCATCACCCTCCATTTTGATTAGATGACCCTGGGTAAGGTTGTAGTGTTATGAGAGAAGGAGAAAAGTTTCTCCTTATTCCCTTTGACCACACATGCATAACTTTTCACACCTCCATGTTGTCTTCCCTTACTGATTTTCCTAGCCTCAGATATTGTAATCTTTCCTCAATCATTTTAATTGTCCTTTTCTACACCATGGTTCTCCTTCTCTGCAACTTCCTTTTAAAAGAAGCATTTGCTATGTTGACCATAAAATGCTGGTGAAAATATTTCCATGCCCCATAAATCGTATTTGGGACAAAAATAGTTGCAGAGAGGGGCAGTATGGAGGTACACCCTCCAAAGTTTCTTGGGGGACTAATGTTGCCCCCTGGCCTCTCACAGTTCCCCACTCCTCACTTAAAGAATTCCATAGTTAGCTGCTCAGCAATGGTGTCCCACATTGAGAAAGAGAAGTTTATGTCATGCTGAACTGATACTTTAATTTTTGAAAAATGGTTCCCTCCAACAAAAGGAAAATCTACCCCAATCCTTTATGCAACCCAGGGTCTAATAAACATTGTACTGTAACATCATTTCTCAGTGAGGAAAACAAAATTTGTAATATATTTTTTACATACCAAATATTAAACCACTCCTTTGCTTTTGTCTTGTTTTAATATTAATTTAGCTTTCAATTTTAATGAGTGGTTTTATTTTGTCATCACCCTACCCTCACCCTGCTGTCTTTCACTGTATGATGCTTCATTTAACCAGATAGAGTACCTGTCTAGTGCCACTGGATGCAATGAGCTTTTAAAAAATGCTCCTTTAGATTCAGAATTGATACATTTTGCAGAGATGACAGGAGCAATGAGCTAGAAGAAAAAAGGCTAAGAAGCTACACAGCATTCAGCGCACTAATGTTAGATTCAATAACGTGCAGTTATCTATGCATGCATTCTCTTTATCAAAGGGAAAGCCAAGAATTCGTTCCATAAAAAAAGGAAAAACAAAGGCATGATAATGAAGTTCAGATAGATGGTAGAAGTTGACCAAGAGAAATTTATTCATTTATTTCATATCCCACCTCTCTACTGGGGTGGGACCGAAGGTGGCTCACATCAAATTAAGAACATACACTAGAAACCTATTTGATACTGAGGTTTTCAAAGCACTAAATAAGCATTCGAAATATACTAATTTACATCAATGAAAAGCATATTAAAACATAATAAAAAACAACATTATATAATCTAGTTAAAAAAGATCCTTTTGCCACAGTAGCTTAAACACCAAAGGGCTGCCTGATGGTCAAAAGAGCATAGATGATAAGCCTTCTGTGGGAAGCAGACAGCAGCCACTTAGGGGCATACTGCACTCCGAAGAAAAACAGCAGCGCAGTAGGAAGGTTTCATCTTCCATGCTGCCTTATCACATGACATCATTGTTCTTCCAGTGTTCTGCCATTCCAGTCCCATGAGAGACTGAGGTAAAACTGCATCTGTTTGCTAACAAGTTTTTCCGGTTAGCAAAAAGACATGGTTTTACCTCAGTCTCCCATTGGACCAGAATGAAAGAATGACGATGTTGTGCAGTAAGGCAGCACGGAAGATGGAACCTTCTTGCTACACTGCCACTTTTCTATGGAGTGTGGTAATCCCCTTAGAGGACTCTTCCCCACCCACCTTATCCCCACCAAATGTGATAGTGATTGGGCAGAGAAAAAAAAAAAACCTCTTTCAAAGATTTAAAAAGTCAGGAAGAATCTCAGTGATCCAGTCTCCTTTCAATGGCAGTATAGCCAGACTTAGGGCCCTTTCACACTTCACTTGGGTGGTAGGGGAAGGAAATGTTATTTAGGACTTTATCACAGTACACTGTTATAGTGCTGTTATTCTACTTCAAATGCTATGGGCTACCTCTTGTGGAATTTTGGGGTTTGTAGTTTAGTGAGGCCTAAGAGTTCTCTGGCTGGGAGTTCTAAATACCCCTCCCTAAACTGCAAATCCCAGGATTCCATAGGAGGCCGTCAGAGAAGTTAAAGTGGAATAATAGCACTCTGACAGTGTAGTGTGATAAAGTCCTTAGGTATGCATTCATAACTACAATAATTAGTTGTTATCAGCACTTGGGGATTTTTTTGGGAATTTTATTATTATTTTAGTTTTCATAATTCATTTATACAATATATATCTTAAATATTTTCTCCATACACACCATATCTTTTTTTCTTCAAAGACAAAACAAAGAAATATAAATATCAAATTATATCATTCTATTATTTATGAATTTTCCTTATTCTTTTCTTTCAGCCTCATCCTTCTAGCTTAATAGCCATCCATCATTATCTGCTATTTGATATTTGTACTCTTTAACTTTCTCTTATATACTGTGACTTGCTATCCTAATAAGTCTTTATTCAATTTATACTTATAACAGTTGTACTTTCTATAAATTTTCTATATTACTCTCATTTAATCCAGCACTTGTTTTTAACAGCCCTGCTCAGGTCTTGCAAACTCAGGGCTGAGGCTTTGTTGATTGTGTCTATCCACAAGAACAGCTAAAATATCACCAGACCTGCCGCCAAATCCACATGGAGCAACCCAGGAACAGTGAACAGAAATACTTTGAAAAACTGAAAAATTACACTAAAATGTTGCTTTTAAAATAACAGCTGTGTTCTGCCCCAGAAAGACTTCTCTGAGAAAAATACATTGCAAAAAATGTAAAATGCAACACCCCAAAAACTTAAGGGTGATTTTTAAAAACAAAAAAAAACTTACCATTTTTGTCAAAAAAGGCATGTCAACAGAGCATCCCAAAACAACCACTTTTCATATCTAATGGGCAAGAAACATTGAAATTTATGTATTTGCATATATCTGTGATGATGATGATGATGATTCACACAGCAACTCAAAATCACTAAGTTGCAAGCCCATTCTTTTCTCCCAGCTGCATTTTGGTGGGGTACAGCAAATCAAATGACTGCGAGATCAATTTACGTAGTATCACTTGTACAGAAATGCATTCTCCTGTTTCAGTGGCAATTTGGAAAGAAAGAAATTGAAGGGTTGTCTAGACAATGAAAATATTTCTCATAGAATGCGACCAGAATACATTCTGTCCCAACACGCTGTGAATTGGTTGGATGTGCAGGTGGGAGGCAAGGTTGCTGGCAAGGAAGCAGCCGGAAGCACCATTTTTGAGTTTCATGTTATTGAGTGTGAACTTTTTTGCTGCTCGAGGTTACCAAAGAGCTTCTTTCGGCAGAAGGTCACTCTTGCACACTTTTGATTTGTAAGTTAAAAAAAAAAACACAACAACTGTGTAGTGACAACAACATGTGTGGAAAATAATAACACGCTGTACTCTTGGCTACCATCTTGATATGCAGACATGGCTGAGTGTGCACTTCAAAACACGGATAGCTTTGCATACAATTGATCTTGCCAAGACTGTGGAGACAAATGAATGTTGCTGCAAATTTGTAATAGTGTGCACTGATCTGCATTATATCTTCTCATCTAGACAATCCCTAAGTCAAATGGCATAGTGCATGAGTGCCTTCCAAATGAATAAAAGTAACTGTGAAAATAACTAAAACATTAATGTTACACTGCTAAAAAAAAAGTTATCTCTCTCTCACTAAGTTACAATCATTGTAATAAAAACTCATATTTAATTTCTGGAAACCAGTTATTTGTAACCTGTTACTGCCAGGCTCTCTCTGTCTGCTAGGAATAATGTGAGAGCTTGTCTCAGACTGTTACAGATTTGAAATTAGGGGCTTCAAAGGATCTTAGACCAAATGGGATGAGCACATTCTAAGTTCTGATCTTCTTCACCCAAGCATTCAAAACCCAAGTATTTAGGATAAAAAGTCATATACCTTCCTATGCACCTTCCCATTGCAAAACCCTCAGGTATGCGTTTCCTTCATCCTCTTGGTTTTTTGCCTCTACTTCTTTCTTTCTTTCCTTCTTGCCCAGCATGAGTAATGAGGGAGACAGTAAAGAAAACAGGGAAGGGAGGGAAGGGAGTGGGGAATTTGTGGGAGGTAATGTGGTTCTGACAATGGTGAATGGCAGTAGGGTGCAGTGGTGTAGTGGAGCTGGGGCTTACAGGGACAAAGCCCCAGGATATTTAGCAGAGACTGTGACATCATCTGCCACCTCCATGGACTCCCCTCTTTCCTCTGAATTTAGTGGGGTGGGGATAGATTTCCCCATTAACAAGGTATTGTTATGAGCTAGTCCTGTTATAATCCAAAGCATTTTGAGGTGGCTGGTCTTGAGTGGCAAGATTTATGAGCTTTACAAAAGACCTGGGAGATTTTCAGACAGCGTTTAATAGTGCCTACCGCAGGATGAGGTCCCGGAAGAATAACGGCGCTCTTGCGCAGCAGGGGTCATTTTTGGACGCCGCCGTCCCTCTTCCAGGATCCTTCATTGCACGTCCGTGAAGCTTTGGAAGCAGCCGCGCCATATTTTAAGCACGGAAGTTGCCCGTGCTTAAAATATGGCGCGGCCACTTCCAAAGCTTCACGGACGTGCAACGAAGGATCCCGGAAGAGGGATGGCGGCATCCGAAAATGACCCCCTGCCGCGCAAGAGCACCGTTCCTCTCCCGTGGTAGGCACTATTAAACACTGTCTAAAAATCTCCCTGGTCTTGGTGGAGATGAAAATTGTTTGAAATTAAAAAAAAAAAAAGAAAGAAAGAGAGGGAGACAGACAGACAGACATATCATCACAGCTGTGTGCATTTTGGGCTCTTCTTGATTGTGTTGCTATAGGGACTGTCATGGTGACAGCTGGCACTTCAAAAAATTTACCACTACACTATGACACCCTCTGAGTCCTGTATTTGTCTTGGGGAACATTTCCAATATTCCCTTGATTTTGGGAAAGGGGCAAAAAAAATGAACCAAACTGAGACAAACATTGGAAAGTTGTGCTTTCTTTGCTGCCTACTCACATTGCACTCAAATGTGACATTGTCATCCTCGTCGTTTTGTGGAAATGGGGGGTTGCTGCTTTTCCATGATATATCTGTGCCCCAAGTAGTCCACATCACCACTGAACAAACCAGAACACCAGCCCTCCTTTTGCTTTATATAAATTTAGTGGGGACCTGGCTCTTATGCTCTGGTGTAATGTCACATTTGGTCCACACATACCCCACCACCACCATTGCAGCATACCTTCTTCAGCCCTCCTACTGGTTGCGATTCCACCTCAGCCAGGTACTATGGGTGACAACTGGGGAGGCTGCACTGAGCCGAAGGTGGGAGCTGTGCTATTCCATTGGCTGGCACTGGTACATCCTGAGCACCAATGAGAAGCTGCACTGCCAGATCTGATGTGTTTACTGGGATGAGTTATAACCAAATATATGTACACAGGCAGTGTGTGTGTGGCTAAATTACCTCCCCCTGTGATGTAAAATATGAGTCTGGGAGCTACCCGTTTTATAATTGATCTGATTCAGTGACTGAGCAGAGCCTCTTGGCTTAATTATAAAGGCAAGTGTGAACTCCACAGCTAACCGGGTTGGTGAGAGGGGAAGAATCTTAAAAAGCTGTACTGCCAGCAAGTGGGACTCTGCTTTTTGTTCCAGCAAATCCTGCCTTTTCGGTGAGTGATGGGGCTTCATTTCTTTTCTCAGATGTCAACTGATGCATTTCATAGATTTTGAATGTCTTTCTTTCTCCTCCAGGGACTTGTCTGTGCAGCTGGGGAGGGTGTTGTGTGTGTCGCTGTATCGTGTCCACCTCTTTATCACATTTACAGTCAGAGGGGAAGGAAGGAAAGAATGGGAACAAATGCATAATTGGATTCTTGACCAACATTTTTGCAAAAATGAGTTTCTGGCTTTCTTGTTATATCTGTCGGCAGGACTGGAGTTCAGAATAAACCAGGTACCTCCGCACATCCCTGCTCATTCTGTTCTTTGCATAGCTGTTGCAAGGAAGAAGCTGAAACAGGGAGAAAGCAAGAGAAGCATTTGGCTTTCCAGGCATTTTTCTGCAATCCATTCAACTTCAGATTCAAATTCCATACCTAACTGGTTTGGGCAGCAAGGAGCTCACAGTGACTTGCACACTAGGTTGAGTTCAGTGGGTAGGCACCAGTTCTAGAAAAGCTTATACTGCTATGTGGTAAAAGTCAGCGTCAATCAATTCCAGAAAGGGATCTGTGTTGGGCTCATGCCGCAAAAGCAGCTAAGCGCAACGGGTTTTGCATGTCATTGTTTCCAAGGAATATTGTGACTGTCTGAAAATGCAGAGAGAGAGAGAGAGCATCACCTGCATTTAGTTGTCTGTTTCACTGGCATTATACATCCTACATTTAGAAAAACAGATAGTATCTGGTTTTGAACAGTTGTGAAATTAATCTGAGATTTAACAGCAGATACAAATCTGAACTTTTATCCAATTTCAGACATTTACTGTCTGCATATGAATCCCTACCCTGGAAAATCTATCTTCTTCCTTAGTTCACACAGTGCATGAAATAGCCACCAAAATCTTGTGCCATGATAATCTTTAAGATGCCATGAGGCTTTTGGTTGTGTTTGTTCCGAACAAATTATTTCTCCCCCACCCCACTCTGCCAGATCTGAAATAGTAGAGAATAAAAGCATGTTTTCAGATAATAGACTCTTGCCAATATTGCTGTACTCTGTAGTCTTCTTTGTACCTGCTTTGCTTTAATGATTTGCTTTGTGCTGATCTTTACTTTGGAGTTGCGGGTATAAAAGTACAGTAGTTCATATTTAGTCACATCTTCCTTCTGATAAGTTTACAAGGTCAATCAGACTGGGGTGAATTTGTCTTCTGACTTTAAAGACTTCTAAAACATTGTTTATTCAAAAATATTTGCTTCTCATGTATGCATTTCTGTCTGAATGTGGTTTCCCTTCTGATCAAAACCTGCTTGATGTAGCATCTTGCAAACCTGGTTTCTTCAAGTACTTTTATTATTAGGCATCCAAAAGGCATGGCTTCTCATTGTTAATGGTTACCTAGTTCTTTATCATTCTTTTTATGAAACTCTCACCATGTGCTAGAGCAGCATAGCGGCTAAAAGATTGAGCTGCGAACCAGTAAGTCTCCAGTTCAAATCTTACTGCTGCCATGAAATCAATAGGTAGCCTTTGAATGATTGGAACAACTATACACACATTAAGTACTATTATGATAAGATAAGCTTTCAACAAGCTACTTTCTCTGAGCCTCCACTATTCCCTGCCCCTGCAATGTTCAGTCTAGAGATAAATAATGCTGACCTGCCCCACAGGGTTGTTGTAGGAATTGCTGTGTATTTCAAGTGCTCACAAGTGCAATGATGGCTAAGTATGTTTTTAAAGTGCACATGCCTTTCCCAATCTAGGACCCTCCAGCTGTTTTGGACTGCCACCCCCATCACACCCAGCCAGCCTGGCTGGTGGGAGTGATGGGAATTGCAGTAGAGCATATTCAGAGGGCAAGACTGGTCTAAACACTTTTGACTTAATAGTTGGGGGAAAGGGTGTTCTATTGAGAGAAACAGAGGGGAAAGTAATCTACTCTTGTGTCCTGGGGTAATCCTGGAGTTAGTTGCCTGAGATTATTTGTCACTGACAAATTGCCCCATTCTTCTGAAATTTAAATCTGAATTAATTTATGCCAAAAAAAAAAAAGAATTTTGCATTTTAAAACTCACACCTACACAACCATTCTCTGAGGATGCCAGCCAGAGATGCAGGCAAAACGTCAGAAAGAAACTACTCCAGAACATGATCTCATAGCTCGGGAAAAAAACCCAAGGAAAATCTATAATTGTGCATTTACTTTCTTCTGTGATAGACATCTGGAATTTACACTGACTGCCCTAGATGTCACTTCAAAAAACCTTATTATCCAGCCATGCACAGTGTTCAATTTCACCTTGACTATCCATCTATGATGTCACAGGTGGGCAATTGTGATAGGTCCAGGGGTCAGCTTTCTGCCTTGAGACCCATTGGGTGGGCATGTGGTCTGCCAAAAATACCAAAAACAAACAAACAAACCCAGAACTCTACTTCTAGTCTTGAAAAAGAAGTGGGTTTTTTTAATGTTAAAAAGTGAAGTGCACCCTACAACCTATTTAAAAAGCAAATGGCAGCTTCCAGAGATTTTTGGAGAAACGTATGTTATCTTTTGGAGTTTCTATGCAATCATCGAAACATAGAATTGAAAGGGACTTCAATGACCACACTTCTGCAAGATGGCTCTCCAATTTCTTTTTAAATACCTCCAAACAAGGAGAGTGCACCATCTTCTGTGGCAGTATATTCCACATTAAAACAACTGTTTCCATCAGGAAGTACTCCCTAATGTTTAGATGCGATCTTTTTACCTTGTGATTTGAATCCATTGGTTCATGTTCAAGGGCTCATCTAGATGGGCAATTTACCATGGCTTCCCCCCATCTTGGAGCCCTACAGTCTAAATGATGCAGGGCTCTTGCCTCACTTTTCCTCCGGGCAGTCCTGATGATGCCTGAGGCAAAGCTGGGGGGAAGCCGGGGTAAAGCCTTTTAAAACATTTTAAATTAACACCCAGAACAAAATGTGTTATGCAAGAAAACCCAGATGGGTCTGGCATGGGAACACAGGCGCTGTACCTGTACAACCTTTGCTGCCACTGGAGTTGCTCTGCAGCCAGGATGGAGTCCCCCTGCATGTGATCAAGGTCCCTGCGTGTTACCAATCTTGATCACATGCTGAAGGCTTCCTTCCTGGCTTCACAGAGTGTGATATGCAACAGCAGCAGAGGCACCCGCTGATACCGGCTGGCATGTGTGTGCAGCAGTTGGTGTGTGCATGTGGATGTCTGCCCATTTTGTCTTGGTAATGCAGGCGGGGGGAGAGACAGCCCAGCTTCGGGGCCAGAATATGCTGGCCGGAAGGTAGTATATTCTGCCTGGTCTAGATAAGCCCCTAGTCTCTGTAGCAAAGGAAAGAAGTTGTTCCATCTTCTACACGACATCATTTCAAAGCAAAATAGTAGTCTGAAGATTCTGGGTGGGTTCAGGGCCTCAAAAACAACCCTGGGAGTTTGGGCCCCAGGGCCACAATTTTTTCCACCCCCTACCTACACATACTTGACTATAAAGCTACTTTATGTCAAGTCAGAGCTTTGGTACATGTAGCCCTCTTCTGTCTCAGAGTTTTTCTGCACTATACACTTACAGTGTTTTGAAAACATTTTAACTGTAATGGCTCTGTCCAACAGAATCCTGGGGTTTGTAATTTGGTGATATCTCAGAACTCTTTGCTAGCGAGTTCTAGTGTTATAGTTTTGCAGAGTCCATTAGTACTCTATAGCACAGAAATCTAAGGCCCTCACCAAACTAAAGATCCCAGGCTCCCATAGGATGAAAACATAGTGGTTAAAAAGGATAATATGCTGATATAACTGTATACATATGACCCCCATATCTGTGGGATGGGTACCCATGGATTCACTTACCTGCATCCAAAAAAATATGGTTTCTCTAGGCATCGTCTAGGTCCTCCAACATGATTCTGTGGTATGCTTCTGCCAGAAGCTGACCATAGAGTCGCACTGGAGGACCTAGAAAATACCTAGAGACGTGTTCTCTCTAGGAATCTCTAGGTCCTTCAGTATGACTCTATGGTATGCTTGGGCCAGAAGTTATTCATTTTAATAGGGTTTGCTATTATCCACAGTTTCCAGTATCCACGGCAAGTCTGGGGATGTATCCCCTGTGGATATGGGGGTCATATTGCAGTACAGATTAAACTTCAGGTTTAGGCAGGTGCTTTTCCAGTCCTTGCTATCTGACATCAATTTAAAAAACAATTGGAGATGGGAAAGATTAAACCTGGGACTTTCCTAATACCAAAAAACAAAACAAAACCACTGTACTATACTACTTAGCTATGGTCCTATAATCCAGGCAGTGATGGACCTCATTCCACAGAAGCAGGACGAGGTCACCGGACCACAGGTCAGAAGTGCTGACAACCAGTTATCCATGACAGTAATAACAAAAATGGAGTGCAAAGAACATGGATAGGTTAAGAGATGGCTGTAGAGACAAGGCTCTAGAGACAAGGACACAGAGCAATGAACTCGAACTGCAGGAAAAGAGATTCCATCTAAACATTAGGAAGAACTTCCTGACAAGAGCTGTTCAGCAGTGGAACACACTACCTTGAAGTGTGGTGGAGTCTCCTTCTTTGGAGGTTTTTAAGCAGAGGCTGGATGGCCATCTGTCAGGAATGCTTTGATTGTTTATTCCTGCATGGCATGGGGTTGGACTGGATGGCTCTTGTGGTCTCTTCCAGCTCTATGATTCTATGATTTGTTTTCATAAGAGCTCTCCAAAATTTGCCAGTTTCTTCATACATTTGATAAAAAGGAGCCTGTATTTATCTATTTTTTAAAACTCTAATTGTGAAAGGAGGAAAACTGACAGATATAGCCCAAGTAGAGAGAGAAGTTTAAGCTCCTTGGCTCTTACAAGTCTTGCTTTAAATCTTTGTGCATTTTGTCATGTTTGTTGGACTGAAGTTAAGGTTACTACCTTTCCCACCCATCAGGCTACTCAGCTTTAGCAGCTAAATAGCCAGCAGGTATTATCTCTTCCTGCTAAGAATAGCTATTATCTATAGAATCAGAGTAGTGGTCAAGATTGTTGTTGCTGCTGTTGTTATATGCCATCAAGTTGGCTTTGATTTAAAGCAACGACTATGAATGAAATACACCCAAGTCACCCTGTTATTAACACTCCTCCTCAGATTTTGCAGACTCAGAGCCATGGCTTCCTTGATTGAATAAATCTATCTGTAATATGTACTTTCTCTTTTTCTATTCTCTTGTCTCATGCCATGTCCAAAGTACTTAGTACTTTTGGGTATGGGGGAGAATTCAGGCTTGACTTGCTCTCTGACCCATTTATGTGTCTTTTTTTGGCAGCTCATGGTATCTATAAAACTCTCCTCTAGCACCACATTTCAAATGAGTTTATTGTCATTCCTTGCAGCTTTCTTCACTGTCCAGCTTTCAAGTGTTTATTTACTCACATTTTACAAGAATATGCCAATATTTACAGATTTCTTTAGAAATTTCATAAAGCCTGTCTAGAAACCTATGATGCAACCATATTTGGGATGCTGCGTAAAGCTGTGGTTGCTGCATCTCCAACAGGATTGTTGGGGCTGTTGTTATAAAACAATATACGCTATTCTTAGCATGCTTAACTGCACTTCATGTTTTAACTACTGACTTTTCAAAGTTTGTGGGAGAGGCTTTGTCTCAAAAGGTGGTATAAAAATATTTTTTAATATAAATCTCTCTCTCTGGCTTTTCTTCTCAAACAAAGATTCAGGAAGGACTCATCCCGTGCTTTCTGCAAGCGCACTGATGACTAAAAAGGCCAATCCAAGATAAACAAGTCCAGTTGCAGAAAGAACAGCAGAAGGTCTCCTTGGGTGATGTTTCTGGGTTGTGATTCTTTCTGCATTGTCATTTCTCTCCAAGAACTTGTTCGGCATGAATTCTCAAATAAGGCTGCAGCATTGTGGATAGTGCATCTCCATGCCTCCCAATGTGAGGCCAGGGCGGACCATTGTTAGTGATCAATTTGGCCAAGCCTGAGATGTTGTTTGAGGGATTAATACACTACTTGACTAAATATTGTATGGCTGGAACGGGGCAACCTGAATTTTCAATGATCTAGAGCAACTCCCCTATGTCTGGAGCATTTCACTTTAGAGCAAAAGGTGAGTAAATAAGGACATGACAGGATCAGAGCTTGGAAAAAATGCTTTTTTAGATTGCAACTTTGAATATCCGTCCCTTTGCATGAACTGTTTTGAACAAAGAGAGACATTTATCCCTGAAGTTCCTTTGGATTACTGTTCTGAAAATGACAGACGGCACAGAGATGGCTCAAAGGAAGTAAACTCACCATGATAAAGTTAGTTTTTTTGGACAATAATTCCCAGAATATCCAGCCATGAGGCCCACTACCCCCAGCACCATGATATGGTATTTCCCCGGGTTCTGTACAGGTTCTGTACAAAATTCTGAAAGGTTGAAATGCCTCTCCTAAGGTTCAGTTACTGGCAGTAAGAGTTTCAACTATGCATGAGCAAGACCTGAGCAGGGTAAACATCAATAGGAGTATAGTGTCTAGATCGAGGGAAGTAATCGTACCACTCTGTTCTGCTTTGGTCAAACCTCACCTGGAATACTGTCTCCAGTTCTGGGCACTGCAATTCAAGAAGGATGTTGACAAGCTGGAATGTGTCCAGAGGAGGGTAACCAAAATGGTGGGAGGACTAGAAGCCATGCCCTATGAGGAGCAGCTTAGGGAGCTGGGTTTGTTTAGCCTAGAGAAGAGAAAGTTAAGAGGTGACATGATAGCCATGTTTAAATATTAAAAGGGATGTCATACTAAGGATGGAGCAAGCTTGTTTTCTACTGCTTCAGAGACTAAGAGCAATGGATTCAAACTACAGGAAAAGAGATTCCACCTAAACATTAGGAAGAACTTCCTGACAGTAAGCGCTTTTTGACAATGGAATACACCGCCTCAAGGTGTGGTGGAGTCTTCTTCTTTGGATGTTTTTAAACAGAGGCTGGATGACCAGCTGTGGGGGGTGCTTTGATTGTGTATTCCTACATGGCAGGAGGTTGGACTAGATGGCCCTTGTGGTCTCTTCTAACTCTATGATTCTATGATTCTATACCTCATTCAACAACATGTTCATGTTTGCAAGAATGTCTCTCATTCATCTGAAGGCTTTCTTTTGGTATCAAAATGATACCTTTTTCTCATAAATAGTCTTCATGTTTTACTCTTCTTTTGCAGATTGTGCAACTGCATCCATCTGTCAGAATTTTTGCATTGTGCTTATCACCATGGGTACCATTATAATTGATGCTCGGGAAATGAAGCATAAAAATATGCATACTGCAGCTAAGGAAATAAACAATAAAGGCAGTAGATTGGGGACTGTTGGAGTGATCTGATAAGGGTGTATTACCAAAACAGCACAGTCTAGATGATAGTAATGGAGCCTGGGAAATCTGGATTCAGATACCAACTTAGTTATGAATCAGTGTATGACCTGGGGCAAACTGTTCTCCCTCAAGACTCGGAGAGAATACAAAACAGAAATGAACAAAGACAAAATTTGTGAAAATACCATGATGATCCCATTAGTTGCTAGTGAGTAGAAATTTTCAGGATTCCCTCCTAAGAAGCTGGAATATTAATTGATATTCTGTAACATCACAACAGCTCAGCCAATCAGTGTCAGATGCTCCACTGCTCCAAATGCAGTAACATTACTTCCTTTAATACAATGGCGGCACTAGGGGGGTACAGAGTGGCCAAACTGCACCAGGTGACACCATCAGGGGAAGGGGTGACCCCAGCCTTAGTGATGCCACAGCTCTAGCCCTGGTGATAACTGCAGATAGGAATGGGTCAGGGTTTGGTGAAAAACAAGAGAAGAATATCAACATACTTCAGTGCTCCTCAAGTTTCATGAAAAGGTACAATTTCTGTTTTAAAAGCATATGTGGTACAAGCCTCCCTCTCCCCAAAGAACTGTCTGGTGAGGATTGAGCATGGACTGTTTACTACCAGTTGGAAAATAAAAACACAGTAATGGATGGTGAGGATAATGGAATGCTCAGCTAGACCTCTCTCTCTGAGGATGTTATAGCAGAAACTTGGAACTGGAGCAGCCTTGTTGGGAGGTAGGGATGCACTGCAACATTTTGATGCAGGTCCCACAAGTATATACCCCGTATCTGCAGGGTTTCTGTTCCCAGACTTACCACAGATACCAGAAACCATAGATAACAGAGAACCCTATTAAAATAAAGGACTTCTAGTAAAAATATACTATAGAGTTATCTTGGAGGACCTAGGCGATGCCTAGAGAGGATACCACTATAGGCATTTTCTGGCATAATTCTATGGTATGTGTCCCTATTTTGTGTCCCACAGATAACTGAAACTGCAGATATTGTTTCCCTGGATATGGAGATCTGACTGTACAAATGACAAAGACTTTCTGTTTGGGCATCAGCAGGAGTCTAGCTACAGGTGGGGGGCAGAATGAGGGCATTGCCCCTCTAAATAAGAATTCTCTCCCCCCAAAATGAAATTGTCCTTTAGTTCCCCTAATTTCTAACATTACGAGCAAGGGTCCTCTGTTATCTGTTGTGTTTGTATTCCCTTAGTAACTTTGCCAGCCCTTTTTCTTTGGATGTGTAAACTGTATTTCTAAATGGTCAGCTTAAATGTTAAATTAATTACCATGCTAGAAATTTGGGAATGAAGGAAAAACATTATTGAGGCAGCAGAATTCTTACTTACAGACCAGTTGTTGTGTGCCATCAAGTCATTTCCGACTTATGACCACCCTAAGGCAAACCGATCATGGGGTTTTCTGAAGCTGAGAGTGTGAATTGGCCAAGGTCACCCAGTGGCTTTTCATGGCTGAGCAGGGATTTGAACCCTGGTCTCCAGAGTGCCATATTAACAAACACACACTTGGTAGCTATGCACCGGAGCAGAGAACTATCATCCTTCATTATTCATAAATAAAAACTTCTGCTGTCACTACACCAATCTCCTTTCAAAGGCCCATGGGCCTCTGGTTGCTTTGGACGACCAGAAGGCTGGCCAGGACTTGAGACAAGAGGGACCTTGCCCAGATTGACATGGAAGCCACAGACTTCATAGTAACATAGAATCATAGTGTTGGAAGAGACCACAAAGGCCATCTAGTCCAAGCCACTGCCATGCAGGAATACCCAATCAAAGCATTCCTGATCGATGGCTATCCAAGCCTCTATTTAAAAACCTCCAGATAAGGACACCCCACCACACTCTGAGGCAGTGCATTGCACTTCGCTCCAGTCTACCTGGGAGGGGAGATATGTTGACTTCCACAACACCAGTCTTCCAACATTCAGGTTTCAGCTGCCTTTCCACTCTCCCATCTTTGATCATTTGGTTGATGTTCAAAGGTTGGTATCTTGCAACTGCTTTGTGCTACAAAAGGTGATTTTGAAATCCAGGGTCATGGCCATTGTGGGTGCTGTTGGACCTGACTCACTCTCAGGTGGAAGGGAAACAACATTGTGGCTTTGCACCCATCCCAATTCCACAGCTATCATACCATGGTTATTCCTCAGCAGGCAGGTTTGGGGTTACTGACCATCAGATGCCTGAATCCATCTCTCATCCCAGTTCAGAACTATACAGTAGTAAATAATAAAGTTGTGGATTTTGTTCTCCTAGCATAAATATCCACGAGCTCTAAGTAACTGTCATGCAAAATAGCAACATTGCACAGCACACCGATGATTAAATGCTGTTACACAATGCATATTACACAATGTACAACTTTAAGGCACAATATACAGTGCACAACCTCAGTGCACAACATATGATGCACAGCTTCAAGCGTGCAGAATACAATGCACAACTGCAATGTGCAATGCGCAACTGAAACACTCAGGGCACAATCACAACATGCAAAGACATGGCACAGAGAAACATGCTGTCTGGACAACTCCAAAAGGCGCAAGTGCCACTATCAGAGGAATAGTTCCATTGTGCAATGGTGATTATTGGGGGGGGGTACATGCATTGGGTGACTTATGTGTGTGTATGTCCCTAACTGGGTCCCAGCCAGTATGTGAACACTGGCTACTTTTGTCCATGCTAGTCTTTTACCTCTGGACCTGCACAATGCACATTGTTGGATAAAGTTGAGCAACAAATGAAAGTTGGAGGTTTTGGTACATTGTGTTATACTCAGGTTGTGAGAGAGGGCTTGTCTACAACAGCCAAATACCCCACCCTGTCCCCGTTCTATAGCCCTGCAGTCCAAATGAGGCAGGGCATTTACCCCAATCTATCCCCAGTAAGTCCAAATGGGCCCTGGGGAAGATAAGGGACTGGAATGGGGGGAAGCTGGGATAAAGCCCTTTACCGCCAGCTCCCTAGCTCTCCCGGAAGCCAGGCAGAGGTCCTGCAGCATGTGACCCAGGCTAGTCACATGCAGGAGGCCTGCAGTGACAATGTTGCGGAACTCTGCCTGGCTTCCTCATGAGTAAGAAAATGGCAGCTGTGGAAGTGGCCGCAGCAGCTTTAGCAATGGGCTGGCATCCTGTTTGGACTCCAGGCCGTTTTCTATAGGTAATGGGGGGGGGATCACTGCCTCTGCAGCCGGGATACATCAGCGGGGAGCTGGTGTATCCTGCCTTGTGTAGATGTGCCCTTAACCTATAGCTGAGATAATGAGGTAACATTTTGCCAAGGCTGTGTTTTTGTCTCCCTGGGATATATGGTGTGGCCAGCTTACCTTTTTTAAGCATGTTCAGTCTGTAAACTTTTTTTTAATGTAGTGCACATGATATTTATTTATTTATTCATTAATTCATTTCTTATCTGCTTCTCCCCTTGGTTCAAGGTGGGGTACAGCATGAATTAAAATACAATATATAACTAAAACATAAAACCGTTCAAACACATAGATTAAAACACATGGGATTAAAAACAACCACTACACATTAAAATCATCCATAAACTTAAAATACCAATTTAAAATTCATAGTTTAAAATGCACTGGGTAGGACTGCCAGAAGAGATAGGTCTTTAATACTGGTTTAAATTCATACAGCATGTTTAGCTGTTGAATCTCTTCCAGAAGGTCATTCCACAGTCTAGAGGTTTACACCTCCATGGTCTGCACTGTATTGGGGGAACTTACCTTGCTTTTGCAGATGCGGACTAGGCTAGAAATGTAACATTCATGAAACTGTAAAGGTAGCTGCTGCAACTCTATCCAAATTGGCAGGAGCAAACAAGAAATCTGCCAGAGTTCTGCTAAAACAGGTGATAAAAATAGTTTTGTTTTCCATAAATTTGGAGTGAGGCTAGCATTTATTTGTTTGATATGTGCTAAATCCATCAGTGCTACTGCACCCCAATCCAATTGACCGTGGCTAGCATGAAAGATGCAAGTGCAGTTGTGGCTGAAATTGTACATCCATTTTAAAAAGCTTGAATGGCCACTCAGATATCTTCCATCATTTCAGTTGATGTGCATTAGCCATAACAAACAAGTTTCAATTGTTTCAGTTTCTAGCAGAGTCAAATCCCTCAGACGGTATTCTGGGATAAGACTCACATATTTATATATATATATATCCTCACAGTAGTTATTGCAACATAGGGAGTTTCATATGGTTCACATTTTAATAAAGACTTATCTAATGTTGCACATTTGTACCAATACCTGAACCAACAACACTCAGGTTGTTCATCAGACTAGTCACTTTTAACGTTCTTTTGCCAGCATAAAAAAAATCATTTTTATGCTGACAAAAGAACACTTCCATCCCACCCTCATATTTACATTCCTCTCCTGGCAAAGGCAGCACCGGCAATAAAGAGCCCATTCACTTCCTCATTTGAAATCCCACAATACTTTGTTGCGTGTGAAATTTAAAACTAAAAACAAAAATGCTACTTCCTGTGCAGAAAATACTGTATTCTGTGCAACAACCATGTGCAAATTTTGCATTGAATAAGTCCTGAATTGCAAATAGGCTTCCCAAGATGTGTGGTTTTCAAGAACTTTCTCACAGTAGGAAAAAAAAATGGTAACTTTCTGTGTTGCTTCCTTTCAGAAGAAACTTAGTGAAGAATTGCTAGAGGTTTTCCAGCTCCTACTTGAAGTTTCCAACCATGTGTTAATACAAATTATAGCAAAGGGTGAAAGCTCTGGCTTTCTGTGTTGAATTCTGTTTTTAAAAGACTGCCTATTCAGTCCTGAAACCTTCCAGCTATAAAAGCAAAAGCCCTGGGGATGGGATATGAGGACAAACGTGCCCTTTACATGACCCTTCAATTATGTTTACAGACTGCTTGAAGGAGAATTCTACCCATAATTCCTCAACCCCTGAAACTGATGTACAGTTGTCCCTCCGTATCCACGGATTTGGTATTCGCAGATTTAAGTATTCATGGCTTGAAAATATTCTTTAAAAAAATAATAATCCAAAAAACAAACCTTGATTTTGCCATCTTAGATAAGGGACACCATTTTGCTATGCCATTGCATAGAATGCGACTTGAGTATTCACGGATTTTGGTATCCACGGGTGGTCCTGGAACCAAACCCCAGCAAATATGAAGGGAAAACTGTATATGCTGGCCATATCCTTCAGCCCATCATAAGGCAGAGCCCTAGAAAAGTTAGTTTATTGGACTGCAGCTCCCAGAATCCCCCAGGCAGCCTGGTCATTGGGTGGGTCAGATGCAAATGCTGTAAAATGTTGAGAAAAGCATATCTGTTGTTAGACTCATTTGAAAAGTCTGTTTTCTGTTGTGTGATCTCTACTGGGTTTGAAGCCAAATTTTATTCTTCAACCTCAGTGGAAATCTTAGAGAAATTATTACTATAAGTGACAAAAGTTGCAAAGAGAGGAGAGTTAATCCTGAATAATTATCCCAGCCCAAGACTCAGCTGCCCTTTCTAGGCTATGATTGTATGTTTTAAATATTTTTTTTTCTTCTAAGTTTTATATATATATATATATATATATATATATATTAATTAATGCATGTTTTTAATCCTTCATAATTTAATATTATTTTAAGGGGTGGGTGGGCTAGGGTATTGTGAGTATGGGTTTTTTATATTGCAAGCCGCCCCGATTGCATTGCAGAGGGGCGGGATATAAATAAATTTTTTATTATTATTATTATTAGAGTTCAGCTGCTGCCTCCTCTCCTGCTCCTCCTGTTCCTCCTCCTCCTCTTCGCTCCCTTCTTTTTCCCAGTTTGGGACTCAAGGCAACTTACAACATTCCTGAAGCATTGTTAAAAATCCACAGCATACAAAAGTTAACAAGCCATTAAACTATCAAAATGATTAAAACCAGTTAAACACATAACACCATTAAAAAACCAACAATTACAAATAAATGTCCAGCCTATTATAAAAGGCCTCTTTGTCCTAAGAAAAATCAAAGGCTGGACAGATTTATTTTTTTTAATGATTTTTCCTTAAAGACAAGTGCCAGCCTAGCCTCTCTGGGAAGGAAGTTCCAGAGCCTGGGAGCAGCCACAAAAAAGGCCCTATCCCATATTCCCACCAGATCTACCTGTGAGGGTGGTGGGACAGAGAGAAGGTCCTCCCCAGAAAATGTCAAAACACAGGGAGATTTGTATTGAAGAATACAGTCATTTGAATAACCTGGAACTGGGCCACCTGGGGCTTTATAGGTCATCAGCAGCACCCGCTCTCCCATTTAAAAACAAACAAACAAACAAACAAAAAAACCTTTCCCCCAATCTTCCATCTTACATGAAGAAAAGTAACAGATTGGTTGAAATGGTTTGTCACAGTCTACATCCTGAGGTGCAACTTTACTACGGTACATAGAAAGAGCATTCAGAAATGTGTTACTCCTTATCCATACCATAGTTTGAAATTCTACAATCCAGAATTCTCCCATCTCTTTCTGCATAGCTTGTACAAAGAGCCTCCTTGCTTTTTGGGTTCAGGCCTGCAGTCTTCCTGAATGCACGAAAAGCCACTCACTTTCTGACATTTGTTGATGTGTAGAAGGAGCAAGGCCTGGTATAAGAAGAAGAGGTGGAGGAGGAACAGGGAGGAAGATGAGGAGGTGGTGGTGGTTGATTTATCACTGTCATCATCATCACACTGGCCAGACAGATTGGATGCATGTCTGCAACAGGAAAAATAAAGCAGATTAATTTTGTGCTCATGGTTAGGAAACAGGGACACTGTTCCACAAGAATCTAAAAGGGTCTTAAAATTCCTCCCTTAGCAACTGCATAATTAGGCAAACAACAAGCCATATTGCTACGTTCTGCTGCACTGAAATTTAAGACTAAATGAAGCAATTCTCGGAGGTGTTAAACCTAATCCAATTATAAATCAAATTAAAAAGTGTGTGTGTGTGTGTGGACATGCATGCACAGATAGGAAAATATAATCAGTGCCTTGGTGTTTCAGTGTACTGCATTACCCATCAAGAGAAGGACCAGTAAGCCTGTGAGGCTGATGACAGCTACCTTGGAAGCAATGCATATAGTACTGCTTATTAGGGCTCATCTACAAGGACCAGGACATGCCGGTTCCCCACAGGCGTATCTTGCCTGTATATCAGGCCCATTCCTTCCCCATTACCTCAATGAAATGGGAATCAGTCCAGACTGGTACACCAGCCCATCCCTGCAGCTATTGTCGATGTTATCTGCATCCCACTCTCCAGGCAGGAGGTCCATAGCATGTGAGCAAGGACCCCTGCATCTGACCAGCCTTGATCACATGCTGTAGGTCCCATTCATGGACCTGGAAGAACGAGGCAGCCGGCAGCTCCAGCGATAGTCCAGCATGCTAGAACAGGCCCCTGCAGTCACCATGAATCCACTTTGACTGCCATGACAACATTCTGTGGAATCTTGGAGATTGTAACTGGTGAGGTACCAGAGCTCTCTGGCTAAGAATTCTAAATATTCTTCCCTAAACTACAAACCTCAGGGTTCAGGGTTGCCAGTTCTCAGGACCTGTGCTTGATTACATCATATATTACATCAGATTTATTACATCACCAGGGCCCACTCCTTGTGAATTCACAGGGAGTCATCCCTGCCATGCCTTAGCCGGAGGAAGCCTCCTTGGATGAAGAAGGAGAAGAGGACTGCCAGGATGACAATCCTCAACTGGAGCCAGAGGAGGCTGATAGCTCTGTTATGGCAGAAGCAGATCCCAGTCAATTTCAGGCAGCACCTGCAGGTTCTGGAGGAGAATACAGAGGTTCTACGCTCTGTCACGGGTTGACAGTTAAAACATGAGGAATAAAAATGCCAGAGATACTCTTCTCCATCCTAAGTAAAATACGATGACTTAATGAGGCCAGCTGGACTAATTTACTGCCAGCTATAAATTAGCTCAGCCAAAGCCACTCTGATACTGCAGACAACAGATCCTGTGCCACCTAGTAACCTTGTTTGACATCTCCAGCTTCAAGTACCTCTGACCTTTGGCTTGAATCTGGACTAATCTCTCTGGAATGGCAACTCCCATCTCAGTTTCTGACTTGGTTTAGGACTGTTTACCTCAGTTGACTTCAGACTGTCTGGATTATGGTTCTGCTTCTACAGACACCAGTATCACCTTGGGACTGGACTGGTTTTTCCCTAGTCAGCCTCTGCAGATGGGGTGTACACTGCTGGATGCTTGCTTGCTTTGAAACAGGACAAGCCCTAGGGTTCAGGTTTGGGCCCTGAAATCTGGAGACCTGAGATGGTCCTAACCTGACAATCCTAACTTCATAGGATGTTGCCATGGCCATTAAAGTAGATTCATAACACTATAAGTGTGTGGTGTGAAGTGGTCTCTGGTACCTCAATTGTACATTGTCAGGAGTTGTTACCAATGGACATTTCTGATATCTTGGAGCCAATGATGCTAACTCTTGAGGGAAAGTAACTTAAGGTTTTACCGTACATGTTGCAGAGGCATGATTTTGAGTGATCAGCTGACATTTCTGATACAAGTCACACATACCCCATATCCACAGGAAATACATTCCTGGACTTACTGTTTGTAAGTGAAACCACAGATAACAGCAAATCCTATTAACATAATGGACTTCTGGTACAAACGTACCACAGAGTTGCATTGGAGGACCTAGCAATTCTTGCAAAGGAAACCTGTTTAGGCATTTTCTAGCACAACTCTATGGTATATGTGCCTATTTTTTCAGCCATGGATAATTGAAACCATGGATATTGGTTCTGCAGATACTGGCGGTGACTTGTAGTCTATAGCAAAAGGAGAATTAGGTGATGGGCAAGTCATATTGGAATTTTTCCAGCATTATTTCTGTCAGAAGCCTTTTCTGGAAACGCTCCATCTACTGAGGAAAGGGATGATTATTCCTCCATCTTGTTTTTAATACTGGGTTTTTAGCCCTGACAGATGGGAAATCATCAAGAATTGATTTAAGAGGCCTGCATATGGCTGCGTACTGAAACCCTGCCATGAAAATGTGCCCAACGTATCCTGAACTGTAATCAGCTGCATTGTGCTTTGCTCTCCATAGTTATTTATTTCTCCACTTTAAAGCAAATTGCTATGTTCAACGACAGAGAGGTGAGGCTTGTTAAAAGTGTGTGGAGCAGCCAACAACTTGATGGTGCAAAGCAATCCAATTAGCAGTAGCTCAGGAGTCTGATGAAACTAAAGGCTCTTGCACAGTATGAAGAAAAAAATAGAACTTTTTCAGTTGAACTGTGTTTTTAACAGCAAAGATAGTATTCCTTTAAAAGACAGGCTGACAGTACAACTTTGTGGGTATGTCCCTGCAACTCACCTGTTGACTTATGGTTACCCCATGGTTTTCTTAGACAAGGTAAACTCAGAGGTTGCTTCCTCTGAAAGATACCCTCCTCTGAAATATACCTTCCTCTGAAATATCCCTCTGAATGTATCGGATATTCTTTGGTGGTCTTCCATCCAAGTACTCTGGCCCTGCTTAGCTTCTAATATCAGATGGGATCTGGTGCCTTCAGCATATTTAGGCCCTGACAGAACAGCTAGTCATAATCGTTATGATAATTTATTTTCTTTCATTTACAGTTGGACCCCAATATCCACGGTTTCAGTTATCCACAGCACACAAAAAGAACACATACCATAGAGTCTTCCTAGAAAATTCCTAGAGAGTTGTCCTCACTAGACATTTTCTAGGTCCTCCAAGGCAACTCTGTGGTATTTGGAACCAGAAGTCCTATTATTTTTGCTGTTATCTGCAGTTTCCGATTTCTGCAGTAAGTCCAGGAACCCAACCCCCATGGGGGTCCAACTGTATATCCTTCCTTTCTCCCAGCATAGGAATTAAAGCAACTAGAAGTAGAATAAAATACCCTTCTGCAGCCACCAGCTAATGGCCCAAAGCATGTTTATTTTTTTAAAAAAAAAGTTTCAAGAAGGAAAGCAGAGAGTGGTACAGACTAGCATCCTATGGAAAGGAATTCCACAGGCTGGGAATAGCCACCAGGAACATCCTCTCATGTGTCCTCTTCTGTCATAGAAGATTCAGTTTTGTAAACCTGTGGTTGAACTTAGGACTCCCTGGGATTCACTCAATTGTATGCTTTTTGGTGGTGATGATGGCTAAGGAAGACGTTGATGAGAAAGAGATCTCTGCACATAGAATATTCATGTGTCAGGAACATGGCTTCACTACAACACTTCTCAGATGCTCTGAGCAATTTCAAAATGGTAAAGAGCTAACAGACCATGAATCACAATCTCTCCAGTCCTCCGGAATCCATATTCATTCTGTTGGCTTGAAATGAAATGCAATCATCTTAGATTCAGTGACTGTCCCAACGGCTCCTCCTGGGATTTTGATGTTTCAGCTGTATTGTGCATGAGACAGAGTCATTTGTTACCACTCTGTTTGTTTGATGCCAAGAACGACAAACAAAGGGTGACCTTCCAGTCTGATCAAAGGTTTACTCCATTGCAAACCTCTAATATGCTGGGTGTAGTAGCATCATCCCATATGACTTTCATGAGTTGTTTTATTTAAAAAACCAACAACACATTGCTGTACCAGTAGCTCTGCAGAAATGGCTAGGTGAAATAAAAGAAAATAAAAAAGAAAGATAGTAATACATAGATAGATAGAGTCAGGATAGGTCCCTTTTGCTCCTGCCCCTGCCATATTCAATAGTTTCCCTGTGGCCTTGGTGTATAGTAAAGGAGTCATTATAGAGAAAAAGTTCTTAAACTGTGGGTCTGGTAACTGAATGTGGGGGTCAGAGCTCTATCTTTGGGTCAGAGTCAGTAAGAATGGACCCAAGCTTGTTTTCTGCTGCTCCAGAGACTAGGACACAGAGCAATGGGTTCAAACTACAGGAAAAGAGATTCCACCTAAACTTTAGGAGGAACTTCCTGACAGTAAGAGCTGTTCGGAATTGGAATACACTGCCTCGTAGCATGGTGGAGTCTTTTTCTTTGGAGGTTTTTAAACAGGGGCTGGATGGCCATCTGTTGGGAATGATTTGATTTTGTATTCCTGTATGGCAGAATGGGGTTGGACTGGATGGCCCTTGTGGTCTCTTCCAACTCTATGATTCTATGATTCTATCTTGCTGCCTCAGGCAGCAGATTATGGTAACCTGAACTCTCCCTAGAAGCCAAGATGATTAAACTGAGACTGTCTTACTTTGGAGAGATATATTTATATTTATATTTATATTTATATTTATATTTATATTATAGACATTTCTGACCCTGCAAGTATCAAATATGTATTGCTAGCAATGTGGAATATAATAAGCATCTATTTTTTTCACTGTTTCTCTAATTTTAAAAAAAGGGAGCTATAGGTATAATTTTTATGTAGGGGTTTCCTGAGACCTGAAAATTATTTCAAGGGTTCCTCCAGGGTAAAAATGTTGAGAAAGGCTGGTGCAGAGTGTGCATAGCAGTTTGTGTAGGGGTGAAATGATGTATGTGTAACTGAGCTTTGCTTGGGAGAGGAGACAACAAGGCATCTGCAATTAATGGTTTATGTTTCAAGGCTAGAGACCTGGGAAGATGGTAACTTTCAGTTTAAGGAATGCTTGTGTCAGTGGATGATGGACCACCAATGGTTATGCAGCCAACCATATTTTGTTGATTGTAAAATGCCTTTAACTTAGAGTGTCTCCGTTAGGTTCTCAGTCTCAGCAACCATTTTGCACTGTATACTTCGTGGATTTCTTGCAGTAAAGCCTTCTGATGAACCCTGAAGCTTGTGCTCTATGAGTTTGGGAATGCTGATACCAGATAGATAGATAGATAGATAGATAGATAGATAGATTTTTATTTTATTTATTTATTTATTTAATTATTTATACCCCACTCTTCAGCCACAAGGCTATCAGAGCGGCTTACAAATTGTTTTAAGCAATAGCTATTTACATATCTATACTGCATTAAACAGTTTCCAATGTGTATTAGATAGATAGACAGATAGATAGATGTGTAAGCTAGACTTACACATTGGTAACTGCTTGGTACCAATGTTTACATCCATGACACTATTGCCACAATCACAAATATCCACCCAAAACTACCTTAACAGCCAAACCAAGTGATGGAAGTCTGTTTTGCTGGCAATTAGGGTGGAGCAAGATAATGTTTCCAGTCCCCTCCTATCAGAAATTGCTGGCAGGAAGGTACTGGATATATCATCTTGCTGCACCCCAGTTGTGACTTCTGTTACTTGATGTGGCTTCTGGCTGTTAAGGTAGGCCTGAGAGGTTAGGTCATCACTATGAAAGATGCTCTCTTCTCACCAGCACTGAAGTACAGTCAGTCTGGTTATCTTTTCATAGAATCATAGAGTTGGAAGGGATCACAAGGACCATCTAGTCCACCTCCCTGCCATGCAGGAATATGCAACTGCAGCAGTCCCAAAAGATGCCCATCCAACCTCTACTTAAAGACCTCCAAAGAAAGAGAGGTCATCAGCCCTCAAGGCAGTATATTCCACTGCTGAACAGATCTTACAGTGAAAACGTTCTTCCCAAATTTTAGGTGAAACCTCTTTTCTTGTTATTTCAATCCATTGGTTTATGTTCTAGTCTCTGGAGCAGCAACAAACAAACAAAAACCAAGCTTGCTCCTTCTACACGACATCCCCTCAAATATTTAAAGATAGCCATCATGTCCTCCCTAAGTCGTTCCTCATAACGTTTGGTTTCTAGACCTTTGATCATTTTGGTCACTCTTCTCTGGACAGGAAGATGAAAATGGAGAGACAGGGGAAGGGAGACACCATCCTGTCCTCCCTTTCCCGCATGTCTTGGGACTGCCCTGGCCTCAAACAACCTCAAACAGAGGAAACTAGGCCTCCTGTTGCAAGCTGAGCTCATCCAAAGCATGACAGATTTTGAAACATTTGGGCTTGTTTGGGGCCCATCTGTCTGTTTTGTGTCGCCTTCCCCCATTTTCTCTAGTTCAGCCTCTGTTCATCAGTAAGCAAATAGCTGTGTGTGCATGTGGGTGGCTGTATTTGTACATCTTAATAATATATATATATATTTTTAAAGTCATTGATCAAAGAAACAAGTGCTGAGATTGCAGGGTTGTTACTGCACCACACACTTGGTGATAACTCTGTTCCCAAGACTATGGCCAGAAGACCACATCTTCTACTCAGATGTCAATACTCATTTTCCATTGGCTAGATCAGAGAAGAAAGGAGGTTTCTCATGGTGGACAACTGCATTTTATTAGGAGCTTTAATCACATTAAGCAGGACAGGAGAGCAGTAGCCCAGAGCTGGAAATATTATTTTTTAATTGTATTGTGTTCCTTTTTTTAAAAAAAGTAAGCTATTACCTTTTCTTGATGAGTTAACTTTATTTCATTTTTATTTATTTTTTAAATCCACTTTGAAAAATATGAAAACCTTCCCCCCTGTAACTGTTTTAGGAACAATGAGTAAATGTTTATGTTAAGCCAAAAAAGTAATGTTGCCACCGGTTTTTAAAAAATGACATAGGTAACTTTGTTACCCAAAATGTAATGTGCTACAGGATCAGGCTAGATTGTACATTTATTGCTCCCCCAAGTGGTGAAAGAGCTCTGTTTGTCATAACATATGATTGCCCTCACCAATATGCCTTGCATTTGTCATGCTTTACTTTGTGATGGGTCATAGGAAACATGGGCTTCATTTGCAAGTCTGATAGCTGCAGCATGTATCACTGTGGAAATCCCATTTTGGTAGGGGAAATGAGTTAACCACAGAGATACAATTTCTCTTAACCCCTAGTTTGACCCATACTTATAACACATTATTTCCAAGCTCTGTTTTGCTGTCAGTCTCCATCAGCTGGTATTCATACTGATGTACACTGCTTCATTTAAGAAGCATGTCTGGACAGCTCTGCACTAGCAGACCTCATGGAAAGAAAATAAGGGAAGGCATTCACTTTGAGGTAGAGTAGGCGTAGTTGGGGCCTATATTCAGATGCCATGGGGATATCTGTTAAGCTGAGTTAGTTATGCTCCTTTCAAAACCTGTAAATTATTGTTTGATGTCTTAGTAGTTGTAATAATGGTTGTATTAGAAAGCATTTGATATGTGTATCCACAGTTTCACTTATCCATGCCTGGAGAAAAAAAATATGATCTCTCTAGGCATTTCTAGGCCCTCCAATATGAGGTCAACTTCTGGTGTTATTCTCATTGAAATTAACAGGGTTCCCTATTATCCACAGTTTCAGGTATCCACAGGAGGTCTTGAAACGTCTCCCCTGTCACAGTGACACACTGGTACCTCTGAGCATATCAAGAGGACCAGGCAGCAAAAGTTCTTGTAGCAGAGTTGCAATCATCAGGCTAAAGAAATGAGCACACAGACACAGACTTGTGTCTAAACTACTTTTCTTTACTAGAGCATGTTGGAGCAATATTTACAATGAGTCTGAGACTCCTAGCAGACACACTACATAACACAGCAGCATGCACTGTACAATCCTGCACTGTACAGCCCAGAGTGAATGTGGACACTCTAAGGGCAAAAATCCAAGTACAGAGACAGTATGTGAGATCATCTAGTTACACAGTACAGGTACAGTACAGTCATAGGTTATACAGTTCATGTTTCACATACACATGGGCTACACAACATTTTTCTGCACAGATAAGAGTTTACTCCTTTCACTTCCATTCCCATGGCTGTTTCTCAGGCTTAATCTAGATATGCTAGCCAGCTGTGTTTAGCCAGCTCACTGCTGGCCCCTGCAGGCTGTAGCACATTATACATAATTTACAGTATAAATTTCCAGTGATTGCATGTCCCATCACCTTGACATGCCCTGTGCATATGAGGGCTAACCTGTAGTTTAAACATACTTTTACTAAGACTAAAGGGAGTGCATAGTCATTATATCTAGTAGTCCATTGACCACCTTGTCCTCTATGCATGTCTAATTCTTCTTTGAAGAAATCTGATCTAGTAGCCATCTGGTATCTTGTGATTAGATCTCTGGCTCTGGAATGGGTCTTCCTAGTTGTCTGACAGCAGTAAACAATCTGATGGCTTCCATTTCAGTAGGGCAGCAAATCTGCCCTAGGTTCTAGTGTAAATTTTAAAGGAGCTATCCAAAGTGCCAAACCCCTTCCAAATAACTTTCCAAACTCTGTGAAATATAAATCTGTTGTGGACGCTTATAATTATTAAGCAGGAAATTCTGGTTGAACAACGACACTGTATTTCTGGAGCTCAAGAAACTGAAACAGTTTGTCATTATGTGGCTTTTTGTACAATAAACTCAGTTGTGAACTTATGTCAGTTTGACGCTTCTTCAATGATTGATTTCTGATGTCCTCTCTGGGAGGATTTTGTTGTAGATGGGGTGGTGAAATTGGCTGCTCAGAAACAGTGGTAAGAGCTTGCCAATATGCATCCTATGGATTTCATATAGTACATGTATTCAAATTGACATATGCTTTTTGTTTACCCCCTGAAGTCTGACATTGAACGTTACACCCTTTTGGTTAAATGAGAAACTGTTTTGACTTATTGGCTTTTAGCTCTTGTGGCTGAAATGCATAGAGTCGGCTGTCATAAAAGGATTAAAAGAATTCTGCTAGTTCCAGTCAAAGGCTCCATCTTATCAGGTATCCCATGTCTGACAGTAGCCAACCAGATGCCTATAGGAGACCAACAAAAAGGGTGTGAAGATGTCATGTACTGGCATTCCCAGATGCAGTGGCCAGAAGTATCAGAGTTAAGCAGAAAACTTTATTGGCACAGAAATCCAGAAAGCAAACCATACAAGCTTGTTGCTCAGAACTGAAACTTAAGCAGCAAACAATACATTAAAAGCACATTGAAATCTTAAAATCAGGCAGGCTATAATATCATTGGTAGACTATCATCCCCAGACCTCCCCTTCCCATAGTAATGCCCAACCCATTTTTCCCAAGCTCCAAGACGCAGCTGCAAGGATTATATTTCCACTTTGGTAGCTACTGTTATACTCCCTCTCCACATTAAACAAAACACTTGTTAACCAGCACACAAAAAGTAAAACACAATTAACAGCAAGGTTGCATGAAAGGCACTGAAAATGGCAGGAATGGGTTGTGCCAGATACCATTCCTGACAGAAGACTCAAGCCTTTACCCACTGTTGCTCAACAACAACTGGCATTCAGCAACGTCTTGCCTCAGAGCTAGAGAAATTGACTTTTTGTCTACAACTCCCAGAATCCCCCATATTGGCTGGAGAATTTGGAGAGCTGTAGTCCAAACAGAGTCAGTTCTTCAAGCTCTGCTCAGAACATTGAATCATAGAATTGCAGAGTTGGAAGAGACCACGAGGGCCATCCAGTCCAACCCCCCTGCCACGCAGGAAATCTTGATCAAAGCATCCCCGACAGATGGCAATCCAGCCTCTGTTTAAAGACCTCCAAGGAAGGAGACCCCACCATGCTCCGAGGGAGTGTGTTCCACTGCCAAACAGCTCTTACTGTCAAAAAGTTCCTCCTCATGTTGAGGTGGAATCTCTGTTCCTGGAGCTTGCATCCATTGCTCCGTGTTCCAGTCTCTGGAGCAGCAGAAAACAAGCCTGCTCCATCCTCAGCATGACATCCCTTCAAATACTTAAACAGGGCTATCATGTCGCCTCTTAACCGTCTTTTTTCCAGGCTAAACATACCCAGCTCCCTAAGTCTCTCCTCATAAGGAATCGTTTCCAGACCTTTTACCATTTTAGTTGCCCTTCTCTGGATACGCTCCAATTTGTCAATATCCTTTTTGAATTGTGGTGCCCAGAACTGGACACAGTATTCTAAGTGAGGTCTGACCAAGGCGGAATAGAGTGGCACTATTACTTCCCTTGATCTAGATACTACTGTATACTTCTATTGATACAGCCCAAAATCGCATTGGCCTTTTTAGCTGCCACATCACATTGTTGACTCATGTTCAACTTGTGGTCTACTAGGACTCTTAGATCCCTTTTGCACGTAGTCTCGTTCAGCCAGGTCTCTCCCATCCTATATCTATGCATTTCATTTTTCCACCCTAAGTGCAGTACCTTACATTTCTCCGTATTGAATTTCATTTTCTTAGCTTTGGCCCAGCTCTCCAGTCTATCCAGGTCATTTTGAATTTTGATCCTGTCCTCTAGGGTATTAGCTACTCCTCCTAATTTGGTGTCATCTGCAAATTTGATAAGCATGCCCCTAAATCCCTCATCCAAGTCATTGATAATGATGTTGAATAGCACTGGGCCCAGGACAGAACCCTGTGGCACCCCACTGGTCACATCTTTCCAAGACGAAGAGGAGCCACTGCTGAGCACCCTTTGGGTTCGGCCGGTCATGGAAGTTTCATTTGGGCACCATAATTAAAACCCACTAAAAAGAGAGATCTGAATCAAGAAGACAGTGCTATGGTTTAAATGCCATCCAGTCCACTGTGCCCTTTCCTGCAGTACTCCATTCTGCCGCCACCGCTTTCCATTTTGTCCCAAACCAGTAAGCATTCTGTGCCTACTGAGCATGCTTAGTTTCCATTGAATAGTTTGATCCCCCTCTTTTACGTCTTCCCATAAAGACATCCTGTAGTTGTTCAAAGCTGTTGATACCTCCCTGTTGGCCATACTTAGTGCTAATTTGGCTATGTTAGGATTTGCACCTGGGTTAATATTGATGGTTTTGCTTATGATTTGAATGAAATAAAACTTAGACCAGCAGCACCTATAATCCTTAAAATTTGTTTCACACCAGGTGCCATGCAAAAAGCAAAATAGCTATTTTGCCTCACCTTCTCTTTCTGAATTGCCAATCAGTCCCAGACAAGCATGAAAACATTCCAGAACATCAACCATCAAGTGTGACCATCAACTTTAGTCTAAAGTGGTATATAAATGTGCATTCCAGAACAAAAATATAGAAATCTAAAATGATTATTAAGGAGGTACTTGAAGTATTTGACAGATTGGGTCCAACACTTTGGTGCCATTAGAGAGCAATAGCAATAGCACTGATATTTCTATATCGCTTATTAGTACAAAGCACTCCCTAAGCAGTTTACAGTGTGTTAGCTAATTGCCCCCAACAAGTTGGGTACTCATTTTACCAACCTATGGAAGGATCGAAGACTGAATCAACCTTGGAGCCCTCTGGGATCAAACTCATAATGTTGTGGCTGCAATACTGGCATTTAACCCCTGTACCACCAGAGCTCCATTAGCTCAGCGGTGGGGAGTGCAGACTATGGGCCAAATGTTTCTCCCCTGCACTGCTTTTATGGCGCTACTTTTATGTACTGTGGGTCCTTCCTATTTCTTAAAACTAGGCAGTTTATGAAGTTCAAAGAACTACAGATTAAAATACACAAATGTAAAAACAGTAAAAAAGTTATTGTCTAAAAGTAAACTGTCTATAGAACTAAAAATATGAAGCACATTTTTATTACAAAGGCAAAACATAAAAATCACTCAACAGGTAGGAGCACTTACCTAATAAAGACTTAGGTTGGCATTCACTATTGCAGTTACAGATGTATAACCCAGGGCTTGTCTATATGAGGCAATAAAATGTGGATTGGTACAGAGTAATGCCAATTCACAGCAGCTTTCATTGGTCTCCATGGTTTTTTTCCAAGATCACAGGTATGCGAAGCTATCTGAGTTTGATGTTCAAATGGGCATTGATGGCAGCCACGAGTGAATTACTTGTGTTTTTATTGTCACCAGTTGAGGAGAAGGAAGGCCAGCCCAGGACTGTGCAGATGAGCCATATCCATATATATATATATATATATATATATATAAAGGGACTGTGCAGATGAGCCATACACACACACAGAGAGAGAGAGTGGGAGGGCTCATCTGCACCGTCCTGTATTATATTATATAAAATAGCTTCTCTTGGGCAGCTTTTTCAAAGTCTTAGTAAACCAATCTTGGCACAGTTCACAGAATGCTAGGGGCTAGCTAAGATTTTAAGCCTCCCTAGAGGGAAAGCTTATGTGGAACTGAGACCATGCAAAGATCACAGTGACAGGAAAGAGAAGAGTCAGCCTTTAATACAAAGTGGTTTTGACAGGGGACTGCAAATTAAAATGCATGGAAATCTGACAGGCCTTCTAATACAACTGTACATCCTCCCACCTCTTTAGCCTTCTCTGCCCTTCACGTGTGAGGTACAGCTGTTGCCTCAGCCATTCATAATTCAGCCCTGCAGGACAAAGAGGCATCTTTGCAATGGTTCCAGATGGCATGTGCGTCCTCATATATCTCTTTTTAGTCTGGGGTTCTTCAGGCTAGGAGTAGAATTTTGTGTGGCCCACATTTTAAAGTAATGCTAATTTCCAGTTCCTGATAAATATACAGATCAGAATACAGTCAACTTTTTGACTGCGCAATTGCCCATATTTTGGTAGTGGATGTGACGAACAGCTATACGAGCGGATGAGAGTAGTGCGGTTCAGGAGCCAATCCTCTGGGAGGAAGCAGAAAGGGAAGGGGCTTCTGGATGTTTGAAGTTAAGAGAGAATGATATTTGAAAAGGGAGTCAACAGTTGAGAGATGTGATGTGTTAAGGAGAGTCTGGAAAAGGTGTATGGCTTTGAGGGAAGTTGGAAAGAATTAATGTGCAAGGAGAACAAGTGACAAGAAGAATAAAGGTGGATTGAAAATAAAATTCAAAGCAGTTATGTTATTTTTGTTCAACAATACAGTAGGGCCACTATTAAGGTCTATCTGGGATAACAAATGAAGTCTGGAGGCCCAGGTTCAAGTTCACAGATGGCTTTATTTGCTAGCAAAGCACAGGGGAATATTTTCAGCCAGACTGTGCAATCAGGTGCAGGGGCTGGGCCCCTTTTATCACATTTCTAACAACCAGAAATTTATGGCTTTGCGCATGTCTATTACATCAGTATTCTTAAAAGTTCATTTTCCCAGAAATCACACCATTTCCCCTATCATGTCTTCAGTAACTTTCTGTTCTCTAACTTTCCGTTTTCTACTGCTAACCTACTTTTTCAGACCCTGTCACCACCATATCCACTGATTCATTATCCACTGATTCAGTTATCCATGGGATACAAAGCAGCACACCTACCATAGAATCGTCCTAGAAAATGTGTCCTCTCTAGCCATTTTCTAGGTCCTCCAAAGCAACTCTGTGATATTTTAAACCAGAAGTCCCATGTTTTCAATGGTGTTTGCTATTAGCCACTGCTTTTGGTATCCACGGGGCCCCCCAGAACCAATCCCTGGTGGATAAGGCAGTTCTACTGTAAATCACTCTTTATGTTTGTTTATTATAGTCAGTCCATTCATCAGTTATTTTTTCTTACTGATATTTAACTAGCCCTCAACCCCTAAAAACACCCACATCCAAGTACAAGTACTATTCATGTAATTGTGGAACTGCAGGTTATTCGTTCTGTGGCAGCAGTGGGAGGTGAAATCCCCTGTGTCAAAAAGGTGGTGGCAGTGGAAGTGACGAGGTAGCCAGGCTGAGTTGTGACATAAATTCAGCTGGTGCGCCTGTGCATCGCAGTGAATATCTTCCAACTGTCCCAATTTGGCAGGGACAGTCCTGATTAATCTCCTGTCATTCCATTTTTCCAGCTGTTTGTAAAATGTCCCAGTTTTTCTCTTCTCCTCCCATTTCTTCTCTTTCTCCCCAGCCTACTTCAGTTGCTGCAAACTGAGCTCTGACTGCAAAAAGTAGTTTTCACTCCACTAACTCAACATGAGGGAGAAGAGGGGGTGGAATCTTGCCCTTCCCTGTAGACTATAGCAAAATCAAACTGCTGCAGCTCTTCCTAACTGATCTGTTCTTCCTCATTAATAACTTTGGACACCTTGGCCACACTCTGATGTTGCTTGGCCACACGTGTCCTGATTTTCATCTGTGAAATGTTGGAAGGTATGGAAATGCATTTCTCACCTCAAAAATTATAGCCATTGAAAATAGTACTTTTTGGACCAGTAACTGGATTCCCTTTTCCTGACCTCTCCAAAATTATGGGTGAAAAATTACATAAAAGGAAATTGTGCATAAAATGTGTCTGGCAGAAGAAATTGTGTTTGAAAAATGAAGCAGAAACTGGGGAGCATCCAATGAAATCCATACAAGAAAAATGGGAGACATGGCTCAAAAGATTGTTGTTTTATTAGTGAAAGCAGTGCTTTGGACTGTTTATCTTCTTAAATAGGATTGTCAGTCCAGGTTCATCCCAGGCCCTGAGGTTTGGGGAACAAAACATGAGACCTGGGGACAGGTCCTGGTAAGAATCAACCATAGTTTCTCACAGCTTGTCATTCAAACACAAACAGAGAGAACATATTTTCCTGTTTGGAAATTAATAGAGAAATCTTCGTGAAAAGGGCTGTTCCTAGATCGAGGTGAAATGATGGCATTATTACTTCTCACTTACATAGATGGGATAAGGGACATTTACTCTACCCTAAATGCTTCTAACCAGAAGGCGGATGCAGAGCAGAGGGTGAACCCTGGCATTATTATTATTATTATTATTATTATTATCATTATTATTATTATTTCCCACCTTTCTCCTTTTGGCGGGACCCAAGGTGGCTCACAACATTTAAAAACAACAATAGCTAAAACAAAGATTAAACCACTTATATAATTAAAATTCCACATAAATGATAAAACTTTTTAAAAACTCCATAAAAGTTAAAACAGATCTGAGAGGAAAGGAGGAAGATAATTAAGTTAATACATAGACACACACACACACCGGAGAATCTCTGCAGGTTGCAGCAACAACTCAATTAAAACTTGCAAATGGTAGCAAGCTGCTGCTCTAATAACTGAACTGGATATTTGGATAAAGTCCTTTCCTCTTTTCCAGAGATGAGTCCATCAAAACTGGAGAATTTGCACCCTTGTTTCCCACCTGGAGGTGTCCCATGAAAACTGGAGACTCAGAGCCCAGCCCTGAGATCTGGCAACCTTATTATTAAGGCTTTCTTCAGGAGTGATTAAGAATCAATGTTCAAAAAATTCTGAACTGGAAACTCTTAAAATATTGATTAAACAAATGAAAATAAGTTTTTCCCCCCAGTAAGTGGTAAGATATTTCATGATGCAGAAATGTCTGAACTTTGATTCTTAAATAGCCCCCGAGGAAGGGTTTAAGAGGATAAACAGACTGAAATGCATTGGGATGGGCTTTTTAAACTAATAAAATAACCATCTTCTGGGCATCTTGAGATGTGCCTTCAGTTTCTTCTGTATGTGAAAAAAAGAAAATTTTGAGAATTAAAAAATCAGACTAAGGGTAGAAACTGGATCAAATTGAGCTCAAGACCATAAATTTTAATGCTTCATTAGAATATTAAGACTTTATCAAACATGGCAACAATCGTGGGATTACAACGTCTGGGTAGTGTGAATGGGCTCGGCTATCGCATGACATTGTTGTCATCTCGTGGTTATCCCATGTCCCAGCCATGAATAAGGCATGACTTTTAACTGACAGGATGAGCCATCAATAGATCATCAATATCACTTTTTTCATAGTATTGAGGGTGTGAGAAACATGGCCCATTGTAATCATAGAATCATAGAATTGCAGAGTTGGAAGATACCACAAGAGCCATCCAGTCCAACCCCCTGCCATGCAGGAAATCACGGTCAAAGCATCCCCAACAGATGGCTATCCAGCCTCTGTCTGAAGACCTCCAAGGAAGGAGACCCCACCACACACTGAGGGAGTGTGTTCCACTGCCAAACAGCTCTTACTGTCAAAACGTTCCTCCTAATGTTGAGGTGGAATCTGTTTCTGGAGCTTGCATCCATTGCTCCATGTTCCAGTCTTTGAGATCTGTAATCGTGAGATCACAGCATGAATGGGGTGGTCTTCAGCGACAAAACCTCCGGGTGAGGACACAAAAATGAAGCACAGGTCACTCTTTTTATGAACAGTCCCATTTAGTTTCAACGTTTTTAGGTTTGCTTCAGTGCTTCTGTGTTCATTTACTTTGTTAATTAAGGTGTTTTAGCAGTTTTAAACATGCTCGCATCTTCTCATAAGAACTGCCAAAATCTCACCCATGCTAAATCACAGAACTAAACTCTCATTCTTAAAGTGCTATTGGACATCATGCGATAATTCTGTGGTGGTTCTTTCGGGTGATTACAGCAACGTGCACTAGTACGTAAGTGTAATAATGCCACAATGTTTCCGCTATCATCACTTACAGAATTACAGTGTTTTATGTGAAGTCGAAGGCTTTCATAGCCAGCATCCATAGATTTTCCTTGGTTTTTTTCTGGGCTGTGAGGACGTGTTCACAAAGCTTCACAGCCCAGAAAAAAACCAAGGAAAATCTACAGTACTTTTACATGCTAGTCTGATAATATCCTTAGTTAACTTGTTTATGTATTGATAAACAAGCTTCTTGATAAACTCCCAAAAGCTCTCTAACTGGCTAACAGAGATTCTTGAAATAAAATCATGCTAAAAAGTAGTACTTGAATATAAATTTAGAGATGCAAAAGTTAACGCAAAGGGGTTGACATATTACATTAATTGTTCATAAGTGAAAATATCTAAACAACAGGATTCCAGCCTATATCTACTCATACCAAAATGACCTTCCACTTGCTAAAATGAATAGTTGGAGAGTTACGTAGATAGGCCAAGAAAAGCATTCCCAGAAGCCTAGAGCCTCACAGGCAGTTAAATGGGCCAGCAGTCCTGAAATCCACTCCTCAGCTGGAAGGCAAGGCTCCAGCATCTGGGACAAAGTTAAATAGTTGGCACTTGTTTTCAAGATTTCTTGAAGCCTAGCATCCAAGACCATTGCTTCCTTCTTAGGATAAATCCTTAACTAGCCGCCATAGAATCACAGGTATCAACAGAAAACATAAGCAAGGAGAGAAGAGATATTTACTCAAGACTTCTAACTCTGTGTGTATAATGATTGTGTAGTTCCTAGTAATCAAAGTCCACAGCTGGTTACAGCTGAATTTGAAGCCTCGTCTGGGTGTGTTTGCCTTTCAGCTTGGCAAGGGCTTTGCTCTGATCTCTAAAGCTTTTTGCTTTCATTAGCTGAGCAGGCTTTCACTCTGTGGTTGCTGACACACTGCAGAAATAATGCAGTTTAACACTGCTTTAATTGCCAGGGTCCAATGCTATGGGATAACTGGAATTTGAGGTTCTGTGAGATATTTAGCCTTCTCTGTCAGAGAGCTTTGGTGCCACAACAAACTACAAATCCCAGGATTCCATAGAGTGGAGCCATGATAGTTAAAGCGGTGCTAAACTTCATTATTTCTGCAATGTGTCCAGCAGCCTATGTCACCATGATGTCAGGCAGTGTTGAGACCTCCCATGGCACTTTGGCCCTTAGTTCTAGGCTCCTTAAGATTCAAAGTTTAAGTATTTGAAGGGGTGTCACATTGAGGATGGGGCAAGCTTGTTTTCTGCTGCTCCAGAGACTAGAACACGGAACAATGGATGCAAGCTCCAGGAACAGAGATTCCACCTCAACATTAGGAGGAACTTTTTGACAGTAAACGCTGTTCGGCAGTGGAACACACTCCCTCAGAGCATGGTGGGGTCTCCTTCCTTGGAGGTCTTGAACCAGAGGCTGGATGGCCATCTGTCAGGGATGCTTTGATTGTATATTCCTGCATGGCAGGGGGTTGGACGGGATGGCCTTCGTGGTCTCTCCCAACTCTACAATTCTATGATTCTATGATTCAAAGCTTCACCTCAGGCTACAGGTTTCTTCTGGGTTTGTAAAAGTCCCAAATTGGGGGGAGGTGGGATAGAAATAAAGATAACAACAACAACAACAACAACAACGGAATGAACTTCTGTTCTCCTTCTGGTTGTTGAAAGTCTGGAAAGGTAACTGCCCACCATCCATGCACTTCCATTACCTTGTCAAAGTCTGGGGCTGGAGGAATTATTATTAGCTGAGGGGCCATATTCTACTTTGGAAAGGATCTCATTGGGCTACACCCAAGGCACAGGGGAGGCACAATAAGCAAAGTTAAGTGGAGCCACATTTCCCAAGGAACATACAAAAAACATCTTAGATCTAGGCAGATCTGAGCAAAGCTCTGAATGTTCCTTTTTAAAAGGAACTAGTTATTTTACTCATTACTCTGACTATTCAACGGGTCCTTATTGTTACTGTAGTAAATGTTTTTTAAATATGTAAACTGTTGTGGAAGCAGGACACAATGGGCAAACAAGTGTGAACCGACATGGTCTGGAATGAATATTTATCCCTAATATTTAGTACTGTGATTATGTAATTGATACTTTGACTGCTGATGCCTTTACACAAAGGGTTATAAAAATTTAAGTTGCAATAAAACATTTAAACAAAGGAACATTAAAGCACCACATAGAAGCAAACAATAGCGACTCTTAATAAGGTTGCCAGGTGAAATAAGAGCTAGGGCTCCTGTAGCTTTAATGGCTGTGTAAAAGGGGGAATTTCAGCAGGTGTTGACCATAATGGAAATGAATAAGGGGCCATGTTGCTGAATCAGTTTTGATCTTGACCTTGCATTTCTGAAACTATTTGTCCAAATGTGCTGGGTGCTGTGGAAACTGATCCTGCTTAAATGGACTTTGGATAATGCAGGCATTTTGTACCTCCTTGATGAACAAGGTCACATTCTTTCAGAAAGGCCATTTCCTATATATATGAGTTTCCTTCTGTGAAAAGTAATTTGGAACGATTTCAGCTTGAGTGCTAAAACTTTAAAAAATTATATTGGAACAGGAAATCCATGCAACTCTCATGGGAGAGTTTTATAATGGCATTACCTGTATTAGTCTCCTTTTGACATGTACCTTTCTTGGAAAATATATTTGTAAATGTACCCATTATAATTGGATTGTTTTCTATCAATATTCCTCAAAATATACAGATTGCATTTGTAACCAGACCTGAAGTGGCATTAATCGTAGAAACAAGAGAACAAAAAGCTATTTTAAACCTCAGATGTGTAGTCTGGAAAAAAAAAGATTTTGTTATTTTGTGGCAATATTTACGAAACAATTGCTTTGGTAGTCACTTTATTGGTTTGTGGGTACATTATTTTACAGAAACCTAATTCACATCCATTTAAAAAAAAAGCTTGTATCATTAAACATTTCTCCAAGTTTCATTAGTTTACAAAATGGAAAATGTTTTTTGAATGAGCTAGCACTTAAAAATATGACACACACTTTCCTACACATATGGAAACAGGTACACACACCGCAGGGGTGGGTGGGTTCAAGGATGAAACTTTCAGTCCCCCTTCCCTGGGAGTTGGAACTTCAAAGGCAGGTCAAAACACAATGACATTCTTCCAACGTCTTAGTGGGCAGCCATTTTCTTTTTTGCAGCACATTTCTGTCATTAAAAAAAATTATAGTTCAAAGGGCATTGGGGGGTATATACGCTGCCAGCCAAGGAGCAAGAGAAGCATATGTGACACCTGAATATAATCCTTTACTGCTGAAAGTCATTAAAATAGCCCACAATCTTGGGTCTGTGAATGGGGTTTCAAAATGGTGTAGGTAAAGATTAAGGTCCGGGGCCCTTTCACAATTTTAGCACTGTGATTCCACTTCAAATGCCATAGAATTCTGGGTTGTGTAGTTTGGTGAGGCAATAAAGTTCTCCAGCTGGAAATTCTGAATTTTCCTCCCTAAATTGCAAGTCTCGGGATTCCATAGCATTTGGCTATGTCAGTTAAAGTGGAATCATAGTGCTATAATTCTGTAGTGTGAAAGGGCCCCATGTCTAAGGAAATTCTCTCTCTCTCTCTCTCTCTCTCTCTCTCTCTCTCTCTGGCTTTTCCTCTCAAACAAAGATTCAGGAAGGACTCATCCTACGCTTTCTGCAAGAGCACTGATGACTAAAAAGGCCAATCCGAGACAAACAAGTCCAGTTGCAGAAAGCACACCAGAAGGTCTACTTGGGTGATGTTTCCGGGTTGTGATTCTTTCTGCATTGTCCTTTCTCTTCAAGACTTGTTCGGCGTGAGTTCTCAAATAAAACTGTGGATAGTGCATCTCCATGCCTCCCGATGTGAGGCCAGGGCTGACCACTGTTGGTGATCAATTTGGCCAAGCCTGAGATGTTGTTTCAGGGAGTCCTTGTATCTTTTTCATTTATTTTTTTTTGAGCGCTCCTCTTACACTGACCCGTGGCGAGTTCACCATAGAGTAGAAATTATCAGATGGGAACAAAAAAAAAAAGCATTCCCGTCCCACAATCTTCTCTCCCTCCCCTCTCCCTGTTTTCTTGGCACAAGAACAAACAGTTTTAGACCTACCTTATTCCCGCTTTCATGGCAGCCCAGGAGTGAATGGAGCTCTAAGGGAGCTCCATTCACTTCCTGGAATGAAATCCTGATGGTTCTTGCAAGACGATGAGAGCACAGGAAATTCAAAAATAAAAACCCTAGTAAAAAAGAAAAAGTGACAGCAAGCACCAAAACAACAACAACAAAAAACACTTAAAACTTTACAAGTAACCTGGGGAGGGTACAAAAAAAGTGTGTCACTTACCTGGATGTCCCAATCTCACCAGGAAGTGTTCTGGCATGGATCTCCCTTTGATGCTGGGATTGCGCCAGCAAAACGGGCACCTTTTCACTTGCAGGATATTCCATGACAGAAACAGAATGGAGTATCCATTGACAGCTTAGCCCATGAATAAAAAGCAGTGCCGGCATAATGAGAACCGAACAGGAGCATTACAAGAGGGGAACAACATCATGTGAAAGGGAAGCCCTTTAGCGATCTGGCTTATGATAATGCCATATTTAGAGCGTCTGATAATCTCCTAAGTCTTATAGAAAACTATATGTTTATTGTATATATATATATTTCAGCATCTAACAGTTTGATCTTCCCATAACCAGATACTTGAGCTAAAATGCTACATCATGCTTGCACAGAGTAAATCTAAACACATGTAGTTAATTACACAATAGTTAGCTCTACACCACCCTTCTTCTGAATATGAGCATTGTGCACCTGACTGCATTTCTGCTAATGTGCTATAATTATAATCTGCTCATTTCCCCATAATGCAATGGTGTCTCTGTAATGATGGTTTCTGCAGTCCCCATGAATTAAATGGTACATTGAAGACACTGACAGATAGTTACACACCATCCAAGAAATCTATCTGCATGGCTGGGATCCTGTTGGTTAGTCTCAACTACAGTAAGCCCACTGAATCGTTTGTTGAATGGTGAATCAACACACAGGTAAATCCAGTTAATTCCATGGCACTACTCTAGTTGCATAGCTAGATTTCTATTGACTAACCCCAAACAGAGTAGGCCCAAATTGTTGAATGGTAAGTCAACAAATAGGTAAATACAATTGATTTCATGGGGTCTATTTATTTGGGAGTAACAATATGATTTAGGTCTTTGTGAAATGCGTACACTTGTGGAGTTCTTCTTACACAACAATGAATTGAACAGATGGTCAGAACAGTACATCTGCATGAACAAGGGAACTTTACACCAACACAATTCCAGCTTTATCTTCCTATTACGGTACTCTTTTTCTCTTTAGAACCAACTAAGGCAGGAGTAGGAAATCTCTGGAAACTCTAAGGCTAATTTTCAGATCATAGGACCCACAGTGGGCATACAAGCCCCAAAAACTATACATGCACAGACACAAAACCTGCAAAGATCTGGAACTGTTTCTAGCCTGTAAAATCTCATTTTGGAGAAAGGTTTTTGGGGAGAATGAAACAAAGTTGCAGGGGGGGGAGTCATGAACCTTGTTTTAAGGCAAAAGCACAGCTCTTGAAAACTTGCAGGAGTGGAAATTAAATTTATTTCACAAAATGGGGTGTGTGCTCAGGGGCTTTGTGGGGGAGCGAGGATCCAGGAAGGTGAAAACATAGCAACCTAGGAAGTTGCCTTTCACTTAATCAGATCATTTGTCTACCAAACAGCTTGGGAAAAGTTACGTTTGAGACTACAGCTACCAGAATCTCCCACCTTGGGGGCTTCTGGTACTTGTAGTCCAAAAAAGATGTGTTTCTAAGCTCTGGTCTACCAGCTCAGTATCGCCTACACAGACTGGTGGCAGATCTCCAAGGAATCAGGCAGGACATTCTTTTCAAACCTATTTAGATAAAAATAGAACATATAGCTGTCTCTACTTACAGGCTATCCATGACAGTTATTTGTAGCAGTTTTCTGAAAACTGCATAATCTGTTTTTGTGGATAACATTGAAGACATGCAATGCCTTCCTATGGAGAAAAGCAAATATGCTTGAAAAACAAAGTGGCCATTTGTATATGTCTCTAAACAGAACATGGTGGACAACTGTGGACAGTAAGATGCATTCCATGTGCATGGGGGGATTAATTGGATCCAATGGTGGCTGGTAGTTTCCATGTCAGTGAAGCAGTGAATCCACTCCAGGTTTTAGTCTGAACTTTAAAGGAACTGCCCAAGGTGCTGATCTTATTTTGAGGATTTTGATTCAACAGCTTCCTTTAGATCCTTTAAAGTCTGGACAGAGCCTCAGAGCTGATTCATCATGTCACTGACTTCCCCAGTAAATCCAGGAGAAATTGGTAACCCATGCTGATGAATCAAGGATCCAACTTTACCGAAAGAAATGTATTACTGACAGACCAGAATCTGAATAGAATGGGGGCCCTGAGTCCAGTACTAGTCCAGTCTAATATAGAGGTTGCTGATGCTCCATAGTAACATTCCACTAACTAACATTCCTGACCAGATGGGTAGAATTCAGAAACATAGCCATGTTAGTGTGGAATATCAGTAAGCAAAGGAATCTTGTAGCATCTTTGAGACTTATAAGATTATCCAGCAACCTAAATATGGCATTACAAGAAAGCTAGGAGATCGCTAAAGGGCTTGTTTTTCATATGACGTTGTCCCTGTGTCATTATGCTCCTGTGCCGGTCCCATTTCACCCTCATTGCTTTTTATTCACGGCTTAAGCCATGAATAGATTGCCCATTCTGTTCCTGTCAGGGAATGATGGGCGTGTGAAAAGGTGCCCTGTTATGCTGGCGTGATGCCAGCATTAGTGGGAAGTCCGTTCCAGAACACTTCCAGGTGCGATCAGGACATCCATGTAAGTGACACTCTTTTTTGTACCCTCCCCAGATTAATTGGGGGCTTTTCAGTGTGTTTTTCTGCTTGCTGTCATTTTTTATCTTGTATTTTTCTTTTTAACTTTGAATTTCCCACGTGTTCGTCCTCTCGCAAGAATGGCCCAGGATTTCAAACCAGGAAGTGAATGCAGCGCCAGAAAGCTGCATTCACTCCTGGGCTGCTGAGGAGGAGGGAGCATCATGCGATTAAGGTAAGTGTAAAACCCGTTGTTATTGTGCCAGGGTCGGGAGAGGAGATAGCAAGATGGGGATGCTATTTTTGTCCCCATCTGAAAATCTCCTAACTGAAAGAGAAAAAATTGTAGCATAAAGTTTTGTAGACTTAGTCTACTTCCTCAGATGCTGGAGTTCAATTGTAGCTTAAGCTACAATTTTCTCTCTCTCTGTTAGTCTTAAAGGTGCTACAAGATTCCTGACCAGATGTTAACATTATCTTCCCTAGGTGTCAAAACTGACCTTCCACATATTTCTTCCAGACTCCTTGCTATCAGAAGGCTTTCAACCCTTATGTGCCAGGGAACAAGAGATATACTGGACATAACTCTAGCTATGTCAGTGCATTTTTTAGGAGGAAATGTCCCAAGGCATACAGGTGTTGTTTTTTTAATGCAAGCAGTTTCAGACTTAACTCAAGAGAAGGCATATTAGTGACTCCTCCCCCTTCACATGGAATCTACAGGCCATCATTGCTCTGGTCTACTGTTGTATCTGCTTTTGAGGATGAGTGTCTCAAATCTGCAATGTTGTGATACAGAGAGGTGGAAATACCCTTGTAGACCAACTGGCAGTTTTTGCACATCCCTTTTTAGAAATTTGCAGTCTCACAGACAAGTGCACATGAAGTGTAAAGAACTGATGAAGTCTTTTGCTGCTTAAGTTCATGTGGGAGTTCACTTCTGCTCCGAGTGGAAACTGCCCACGATCTGAAGCTACACTTTATGCAGCCTGAGCTTTTGATCTTACTCCTCACTCTTCACATTGGAGTCTAAATATAGATGTTAACTCCCACGCCTGCATCCATGGAATTTCTTCATTATTTATTAAAGCTGTGCTGAAAGTAAAGATTCTTTATATAGAGCTAAAACGGATGCAGCTAGGCCATCAGCAGCAGAGGAACAGGGAATGGACAATGGGTTGTTTCAGATTTTATGGGGACAGTCCTCTGGAAATGAGAGACAAGCAGGGATGTAGCTACTGGGGGTACAAATTCTGCCCCCAATGAAATTTTCCTTTAGTCTTCACATTTCTAGCATTACAGATACCAGGACACTGAAAATTGTTCACACCTATAACTCATATTCACTGTGTTCCCATTCCCTTGGTAACTTTGCCTGATCATTTTCTTTGGATGCAGAAACTGTGTTCATAAATGTTCAACTGAAGTAATTGCAAGGCTAGGAACTTGGAGACTGGAGAAAGATTCCATTTGGGAGTGCAGAACTCTTATTTTTGGGGAGGCAATGATCCCATCCACGCCCCCACGCCCCCCCCCCCGGTAGCTACACCTCTCGAGACAAGGTTTTGGCAGACTCTTGAGACTTTCAGACTCAGAAAGACAGAGAAATGCTCATTATTTGCCATGTGCATACAGGGTGGTTGAAAAGGAGGTTTGTTCTTGACAATGAAGGGAGGCGGGAGGTCAGTCCTCACATGTACTCTCTCCATAAACCTTCAAAGAAAAAAAAATAGTTCCAGGTTGCACAAATTTGGCTTATGAACAGGAGCTGTCTTCTGATTCAGGTGTTGGACACCACCAGCTCTTTGTCAGACCTGGTGCCTGTCAGACTGGAGTGGCAAAGGTGAAACCAAACCTTATGAAGAGCAGTGGGCTTGTGTATTCATACAACAAGCCTTATGTATTCCTGCATGGCAGGGGGTTGGACTGGATGGCCCTCGTGGTTTCTTCCAACTCTACAATTCATAGAATCATAGAATCATAGAATTGTAGAGTTGGAAGAGACCACGAGGGCCATCCAGTCCAACCCCCTGCCACGCAGGAAATCTTGATCAAAGCATCCCTCTATGATTCTAAGAATGAATGAGGGAGCTGAATATGTTTAGCTTGGAGAAGAGAAGACTGAGAGGTGACATGGTTGTTGTTGTGTGCCTTCAAGTCATTTCCGAATTATGGTGACCCTAGGGTGAACATATCACTGGGTTTTCTTGGCAGGATTTGTGCAGAGGGGGTTTGCCTTTGCCTTCCCGTGAGGCTGAGAGAATATGACTTGCCCAGGATGAGAGAATATGATTTGGGTTTCCATGACCAAGTGGGAATTTAAACCCTGATCACCAGAGCTGTAGCCCACTGCTCAAACTACTACACCACATTGGCTAATAGCTATGTTTAAATATCTTTATTTATTCACTTATTTGAATATATCTAATCTACCCTGTATCCTCTCAGGCACAATCCAATCAATTAAATTACTTTAGATAAATAACTGAGCAAAGTGTTTTAGAATTACTTATCTAATTTATATCCTTCTTTTCCTCCCAACTTGAGACCCAAGGTGGCTCACTGCATAAAATAAAGCAAAGTATGGCTACCCCCCCCAAATAATCAGTTGTCAAATGATGAGTCAACAAATAAGTAAATCCCTTTGATTCAATAAATCTATTTTAGTTGAGACTAACAAGAGGATTCAAGCTTTTCTGTGTTTCTGCAGAGAAACTGAAAAGCTGCAATGATGACGCAAAATAAGGGAAGACATAGAAAATTGTTTGAATTTTTAATATGACCTTAAGGGGGGGGGGGAATCTTAGCTAGGTATGGAATATGCTCCTAGGCCTGGAGGAATGGCTGTTACAGAAGTGGCTAAGAGATTTTGCAATTTTAAAATTCTGCAGGTGATAAAAGTTGAAAGGAAAGACCTGAATCCCAAATTGCTGCAGTGGTGTAGTATAGAACACAGCCAGATATTATTTTTTTGCAATTGTGAAGGTCAAATATTGCTGGTTATGGGCTAATGAATAAAAATAACTATGCCATATTATGCAATAGCAATGTACTCTGGGAGGTACGCCAAAATGAACAGCAAACATTAACTAAGGAACTAGTGGTAATGCCAAGATTTATGAACAGAAGAAAATGAGATGTATGCAGAGAGACAGACTGGTTAATGACAATATAGAACTGCAATACGGTCATCTAGTAAGATGCTGAGTGGGGGAAGGAGAAATTACATGGAAATAGAACTGAGTACCTGAGAGGCTGAATACCTTTAGCCAGGATGAGAGAAGACTCATTGGGAACATGGTAGCACTCTTCAAATATCTAAAGGGCTAGCTGTACAATTCCTACTTGTAGAGGCAGGAATAGCTGTAATGGGTTTAAGATACAGACATACATTTGAGTTGAACATTAGGGCTGAGATTTTACAACTTGGTTAGGTAGTGTAAATTTATACTCATGGTAAGGATCTGTTTGGAGGGGAGGGTGTGTAAGGAATGTTGGGACAGACTGCTGAGTACATTTATATTCATTATACACAGTGGTTGTGCTATACCACTCTTCTGCTGAATATGAAAATTGTGCAACAGACAGTGTCTCTTATTGTCTCATTGTGCAATGGAGAATGCACGGGGCTGTTTCTGCAATCTCAATGAATCAAGAGGTATACTGAGAAATAGTTATGCACCACCCATGAATATGCAAGCACATGGTTGGAGTCCTGTCCGTTAGTCCCAGCTAGAGTAGACTCATTGAATCAATTATTGAATGGTGAGTCAACACACAGGTATATCCAGTTAATTCAATGGCTCTACTCGGAACTAACAATAGAATTTAGGCCCATGTGAAATGGTTACACCTGTGGAACTTCACTTATGCAATTTTGAACTAAGTGCATCCAGTGCACATGGCCATAATATTCAAATGTCTGTTCATTCAATTAATCTTAAGATGCCTGTATATTCAGGTCTTTACTGGTCAGTAAAAGGAGAGCAGAGAAGGGCCACCCTAGCCTTTCATGGAAGGGTATTCCAGTTGGGTCAGTGATGGTGGTGGGCCCAAGAGAAAAAACAAAAAGTGCTCTGTTGTTCTTCTCCTCCAGCCCTAGCTTCCAACTGACCTAAGTTCTTCTACACATCCTGTAGGTCTACTCGACAATAGGCTTGGGGATACTTACTCAAAACACTTAGAGTAAATAGAGTACAATCCCAGGTAACTCTCTTTAGGCTTGTAGTATATGTTATTGTAAGAACGTTTTACCTAGGAGTAAGTCCCATTGAATGTTTACCAAACCTTGATATTCAGATTCAGGTTGACAAACAGACAATTTCAATGCAACTTTGGGACTGACCACCTAACTTCAGCTTGTTCCTGAAAATTGCAGCTTGGGGTTTGTTTTGCATGGAATCTGATATGAAACAAATGTTAAGAGCTGTAGAGGCTCCTCTTAGTATATGGACTCCTGTAGAAAAGGTTGTTGTGTTTATTAGAAAAATTAAGGTAAAAATATGGTTACCTATGTGAGGTGTAGTATATGTAATAAAGTAAGGATCTGTAAGTAAGAGGTAGGGTGTGTAAGGAATGTTGGGAGAGAATGCCGATTGGCTGAATGTGTGAAGGGATTTTAAAAGGTTGACATATGGTAGTCAAAGAGCAAGTGGTACCAATTTCTCAAAGTTAGGAACATGAGAGAGGTATGAGAGTTAGTTAGAGCCGGTCAGAGTTTGGATGTGTTAAATAAGCAATCATTAACTGTATGTTGAACCTCTGTTCAATAAATTAATGCTTGTATCATACCTTTGTGCCTCTGAGAATGCTGCAGTAGTGCTATTGGTGTGGATGAGTTCAGACACATGGAGTCGGTGGTGGCAACAGAGGCTCAAGGATGGTAATGTCCAGTGATGGGATTGCACAAATAAAGTCTTGCGCAGGAACCACAAGGGCATTTAGAAGGTCCCCATATTTGGTGTCATAGCGGTGGGAGGGGTGGAGGTCCTCACATTTGATGGCAATGATGGGCGCAGTGGATGGCCCTTGCAGCTTTGAATTTGTTTAATTCATATTGAAAGTGAACAGCTTGGGCAACAGATGTTACTAGACTGGCATCTTATAAATCAGCTATGATGGTGTAAGTCCCTGAGAGTGATGTTATCCCCTGGGGATACCTGCCACTATCTGTCCAGCTATCGGAAAATTGCTGGACACTCCTCTGCTGCCTCTCCCTGCTCTCCACCAGGCAGGAAACAAGCATGGGAAAGAAGTGCAGCAGAGAAAAGATGGGCTTGAGGAGGCTGAATGGGAAACATATCATAGTTACTATATCTTTAAACTGTCATAAGTAATTGCTGATTTCATTAGCTACCTTGTTCATCTAACCCAGAGGAGGGAATTAAGCAGCCCTCCAGATGCTGCTGTTGGACTGCAGCTCCCAGGATTCCTCATCATTGGCTATGCTGGCCAAGAGCTGCAGTGCAAAAACATGTGGAGGGAAGCTCTTACCCATGTTCTGGGATGAATGGTGGGACCTAAAATATTTTAAAATAAATAAAATCTAAATCAAGAGTGAACAACTGGGAGGGCTGCAGATACACCTGCAATACACACACACACACACACACACAGGGCCTTTGAGGCCAGTTAAGCTTAGGAGAGGCCTTTTTAAAAAAAGAAAAAGGGAGTGACTGGAAATCTAATGTGGTGTAGTGGTTTGACCATAGGACTATGCTCTGGAGACCAGGGTTCAAATCACCACTCAGCCATGAAAATCTACTGGGTAGCCTTGGGCCAGTCACATACTCTCAGCCTCAAAGGAAGGCAAACCCTGTGGTAGGCTTGCCTTAGAGTCACCTCTAAGTTGGAAACAGCTTGAAGGCACACAACAAAGTGACTGGAAATCACTTCCAGTTCACTTCCTGTTTTTAAAAAAGGCCTCTCCTGGGCCTAAAAAGGCGCAAAACGAACCGCAATATGGCAAAAAAATAAAATGTCTCTGTGCCCCCCGGTGGGGCATTTGGGGACAAAGATTTGACCCTTTGAGGGCAATAAGGGCAACAAAGCAGTCCTGGGGGCCACATGCAGTCTACAGGCTTCCCTTTGCCCACCCTGATCTAAATAATGGTAGAGCCAACTATGCTTTGTATTTTATTGACCATAATAAAAAGACTGATCACTTGGCTCAGATTCTTGGCAAATGGTCTTCACTTGTCATGTTCACATTTTCTGTTTCATCAGTCTGAATGCCACATACATATTAAAATTGCAAGAGTGAAAACTGGAGATGGTTCCTGTACCTTTAACTGTTATGTAGAAGAGGGAATGTCAGCAGCTATTGCTTGTTACTTGGTTTGAGTGAAAAGTAACACCTGCTGAAATGCCCTCTTCTTCGCCGTTAAAGGTAGAGGTGCCCTCTCCAGTTTTCACTCTGGCAACCCTACCTATTACTCTTATTACTACTTATTACTTATGTTCCATATGATATATCTACATCTGGACAGGCAGAACATTGGACTGGAGCTTGAGAAATTAATGTGCAAGTCTGCACTCTGCCATAAAACTCACTGGGTGGCTTTGGACCTGTCACTATCTCTCAGCTTGACCTACCTCAGAGGGTTATTATGAGGATAAATTGGGGAAGAAGAGAGCCATGAACACTAAGGTCATCAGAGGAACATAAATGTAAAAAAAAAATAAACAAAAGTGATATTCAAGTTGTATCAGACATGATGATGATTGAAAGGATTTTTTTTTTAAAAAAAAAAACTTTTTCTCCTTTAACAGAATACGCTCGATTTGAGGCCAAGATCCATGACTTGCGTGAACAGATGATGAATCACAGCATGAGTTCTGGGTCAGGCTCCCTGCGAACCAATCAGAAGCGCTCCCTCTACGTCAGGTAGGCATACAAAATGGCACCATTTGCAGATGAGAAACAATACTCAGGAAAGTGTTCAAGAGTGGCACATGCTGTTACTAAACTTTCTTTAGTGCAAAGTTGATATATCAATTTTCAGAGAAAGAACCATGGTAGCCTCTTTGGTTATAAACAGAGAAAGGGATCTTGTGGCACCTTTAAGGCTCATCAAGTTTAATGTGGCATTAAGCCCAGTTATGCCAAGCTCTTTGGATGTATCTGAGCAAGTGTGCTGTAGTCCTTGAAGGACTGTGCTGAAATAAAGTGGTTGCTCTTAAGAGTCTCAAAAGATTCCTTTCTCTTTTATCCTCGTAGAGAAGAACTGGCAACATTGATAGAAGAACTGGAAGAGGGAATTTTAAAAGAGAGAGAAAAAGAAGGAATTTCTCAGTGAAACAAGTAGATAGCAGCCCGCATAGGATTTGTTGCACACCACAGGAAGGCAAGTTCTTGAAATTTAGAGGCCAATTTCCCACAGCCACGAACTGCTGGGATTCTGACCCCACCACCCCCCATGAAAAAACAAACAAACTTGGAAGGGACTGGAAGTCCATCTCTGGGGAATACTGACATTCCTAAGCAAGGGAAAAGTAAAACTCAGCACTTGTGAGTCTGTTGCTTCAATGCAAACATGGAAGTGCTGGTGTTCGAGCATCCCACTTTCTCTTGTTTTGCTGGAGATAGTAAGTAGGAAAAGATCCCAATGAATAAATCTCCCATCATTAAGAAATCCATGAACCTATGCAATGAGGTTCCCTTAACAGAGGAGAACTATTTGCTTTATGACCACATTCTGTGTATATGCAACTTCTTGGCCACGAGCCCTTCTTATGCCGGAATTATAAGCCAGAAGAGACTAGGCCTTAGTTGTTTTTAATAGCAATCCCTTCTCCTTAAGTGCATTCATTTCCCAGTCCACATCGCTCATGCTGAGTCTCCAGTTCAAATTGATGGTAGCGAATTGGAGGACGGCAATTTGTCGACTCCCCTGGCAGAGATGATTGCTCTTGGTGGAACTTATTCAGCTGATGACCTTACCAAGATCCAATTAAGATCCAGGCTCTTAAGAACATGTCAGCATGACAGAGAGAGGGAAATAAGGGTGCCCCGTTGGGAGGAAAAATGGCACCCTTGGTGTGTAGCTTAATGATGTCAGTGTGGTTTCTGGTGGATGGGAAGGGTCAGAAGGATTAATTTTTAACAGTTCTTGGAAACCTCAGTGAAGCATGGTGTTGATAAGTGATTTATGGCTGTTGAGAGGGAGGGCAAGGTGGGCAGCTGTCAAGGAGCAGTGTTGCCTCAGGAGTGGAGGCTGGCGGTTCTCATGCCAAAGAAGCTCTGGGTTTTAATCCAGAGATGGTGAAGAATGCAGGGGACTTGAACCTGGAGCTCTCCAATTTGCTGAAGTCTATCTTTCAAATAGATTTCAACACCTTGAGATAGCTCCTCTGAAGTTCAGACTGAAATCCAGTTTCACTTCCCACTGACACTGAAGACACCGTCCTTCACTGGTCAGATCCACCTTTGAATGTGCTTTTGAGAATAAGTTTCATGACTATGCAATGCCTCAAGAAGGAGAATGGGACCATGACATCCCTGTGTCCCCACTGTGCCAGAGGAAAGATGTAGGTAGAGTCAGTGATTTTCGGCAATATAGCTGGCCTCTGGTGCCCTAGAGGTACCAAGGTCACACCCTCCTCCTTCTTCTAGTGGGGGAAAGCACTGCCTTCCTCCCTACGTGGAAGTGGTTCTGGTGGAGATGTGGGGCATACCACCATATACTCCTCTTCTTTCCAGGCTGGGGAATAGAGAAACATCACCACTACTAGGTTCTCCTCTGTCCTCATGCAGTGTGAAGGGACAGTACTTTTCTTTCTGCCTCAGGCAGCAAGAGGGCTGGGGTTGCCCTGCCTTCGTGACACCCAGAATCTGCTACCTGAGGCCACTGTCTGCTGAATGGTAGGGCTGTCCTTGTGATGTTCCACCATACTATATTTTGTTATGCATCTCTACTGCACCCCACTTTTCAGCTAAGATTATCTTCCCACAGCAGTTTATAATTAAGTTTACAATTAGGAGCAGCTCCTTGAATAGCTCCTAGAAAGATCAGACTGAAACCTGGAATAGAAACCCACTGGCATCAGAACCAGTTCTCATTCATCCAATCCAGCCCGGTAATAAAAGCACCCATACCCACATACCAATTGTGATCAGGAAGGAGATATTTTTCTTGTTCTCTTATAGGGTGCAGAGGGAGGGAGTTATCACAGCAAGGGTTGATTTGCCTTCCTTGTGTATAAGGTTTCTTCTTGCTGGCTCCAGCACCAGTCTTCTGGGGGTTCATTTTCTGAAGAATAGAAAGACCAAAATATAACTGTATTAATAAATACATTAGTGTGTGTGTGCACACGCACAAATGTCTGAGAGGGGAAAATGTTTGGTGTTTACAGTTTGCTGTTCTGAACACAACAACTCAATTGATTTGATTGGACTTCATTTGATTTCTATCCTGTGTTTCTCCTAAAATGGGATTCCAGGCAGCTTACAATATCTCTGGCTTTTCTTCGCAAACAAAGATTCAGGAAGGACTTATCCCACGCTTTCTGCAAGCGCGCTGATGACTAAAAAGGCCAATCCGAGATAAACAAGTCCGGTTACAGAAAGCACAGCAGAAGGTCTCCTTGGGTGATGTTTCTGGGTTGTGATTCTTTCTGCGTTGTCGTTTCTCTTCAAGACTTGTTCGGCGTGTGTTCTCAAATAAGGCTGCAGCATTGTGGATAGTGCGTCTCCATGCCTCCTGATATGAGGCCAGGGCGGACCATTGTTGGTGATCAATTTGGCCGAGCCTGAGATGTTGTTTCGAGGAGTCCTTGTATCGTGTTTTTTGGAGCGCCCCTCTTACGCTGACCCGTGGCGAGTTCACCGTAGAGTAGTATTTTTGGGAGGCGATGGTCCTCCATCCTAGAAATGTGCCCTGCCCAGCGCAGCTGTGTTCTCAATATCATGGCCTCAATGCTGGTGATCCCTGCTTGCTCAAGGACAGCAACATTCGTCACATAGTCAGTCCAGTGTATATTTAGGATTGTGCGTAGACAGCGCTTATAATAATATAAGTTAAATAGCTAGAACAATATGAAAACTTTTAAAGGCAATCCAGTTAAAACATTGTTTTAAGATATTAATTTAAGATACTTTAAAACATATAAAGCATTCACTACATACATATCCTCCCCCTCCCTTCTCCCTTTATTCCTTCTTTCCCTTCTCCCCTCCTCCTCCTTGCATCTTTAATTGCCTTGCCACAGCCTGCTTGGATAGCTATTTTTTTTATTTCCATGCCATTTATAAATCAAAGCCAGTTGTTCATCCATAGGGCTTGTCTAGACACAATGGTATACTGTGAGTGGGTGCGCATTTTCATCTATTCACAGTGACACTCTTTTGTCTCCATCATTTTTTCATCTATTCGCATCCATTCGCATCCATTTGAATGGAGCAGCCACACACTCTGATAAAGGGCAATAGAGCAAAAATGTGCAGTGATACAAATTTGGATAGCCACACACGCAAAAATCCGCATCTGTGTGCATTTTCTGGGAAATGTTGTGGAAAACCACAGATCCTTTTACTGCGCAGTTTGTGGAGGTTTTAGCCCCCTCTCCTTCCGAATACTGTGAATCTCATGAAGGCAAAGGCTTTCATGGCCGGCATCCATACGTTTTCCATGGGTTCTTTCCAGGCTATGTTCTGGAAGAGTTCATTCCTGATGTTTCACCTGCATCTGTGGCTGGCATCTTCAGAGAATGGTTGGGCAGGGGTGTGTGGGGTTTATATATTGTGAGTCCCTGTTGGAGAGGATATGTAAATTTGTGTATTTGAATGGCTAGTTCCTAGGGGGAGATATGCAAGGAGGATTAGTGTCTGTTTGGCTAATTGTCCATTGTCTGCTGGAAATCCCCCTGTCCCTTGGTGAAGTTCATTTGCATGTGCTGAGTTTTGATTTTGGTGTTTTTCAGGACTGGTAGCCAAACTTTGTTTACTTTAAGGGTTTCTTCTTTCCTGTTGAATTTGTCCAGGTGTTTGTGGATTTCAATAGCTTCCCTGTGCATTCTGACATGATAGTTGTTGCCCTGGTCCTTAATTTCAGTGTTTCTAAATAACATTTTGTGTCCAGGTTGGTTAATAATGTGTTTTGCTACTGCTGATTTTTCTGGCTGGCCCAGTCTGCAATGTCTCTCATGTTCCTTGATTTGTGTTTGCACACTGTGTTTAGTGGTCCCTATGTCCCTGCGAATCTCATTTGGATCATATTGGGACACACTGTATTCTCTGCAAATTCTATGAGGAGTATTTTCATCGTCTGGACAACCCTTTAAACTCACATATATTCCCACCTAAGCACAAATGTACAAAATCAGCATTTTGATTATTGTAGAAAGGAGCTTCATTTTCAACATGATGAAAGAAGACATTTCACTCAGAAACTTTATTCAAGAAACTTGGAGCTCTGAGAAGCTCTATGGTGAAAGAAAGGGCATCTTAGATGTTAGCGCAGAACTCTTGTCCACTTACGCCTTCCACTTGTTGGAATCTATAGCACCTCTACCTGCCTGATGATGAGAGACTCTTGGAAGGAGACAGCCCAGATGGCTGTGCTGAGGAATAGCCAATAGTTACTAGACCTGGTGGAATAAGCTCAGTACCACCTATTCACCTTCCTTCTCAGTAAAGAAGTAGAAATTGATGTTATTACAGTCAGCCCTCTGTATCCACAGGTTCTGCATCCATAGATTCAACCAACCATGGCCCAAAAATATCCAAAAAAGAAATTCCAAAAAGCAAACCTTGCTGCTCACCCTCTTATATCAGGAATGACATTTTACTATGCCATTGTATATACAGCTGCCCTTCCACATCCACAGATACTTCATCCACAGATTCCACCATCCATGACTTGGGGGGAAAAGTAATCCACCTTGATTGTTCCATTTTATATAAGGGATGCCATTTTACTACACCATTGCATGTAATGGGACTTGAGCATCCACGGATTTTGGCATCCTCGGATTTTGTAATAGGGTGGGGGTGGGGCCTGGAACCAAACCCCAGCAGATCCTGAGGGCCCACTGTATTCGACATCAAGTTTGCTTTGATTTACTATAATACTGACTGAAATTCTCAGAGGTTTTTCATTCATAAAAATTGATATCTGCTCCAGGCCTTAGTCTGAACTTTAAAGGAGCTATCCAAGGTTTCAAGCACCATTCCCCAAATAAGTCCAGTGCCTCAGACAATTCCTTTAAGTTTCAAACTTGAACCTGGAGCAACACCCTGGTGACATGGGAGTCCTCAGCAGCATCTGTGAATGGGGAGTATTATTTTTGAATGCTTCTGTACATAAACCTTGTGCAGAAGAAAAAAGCTATCACATCTGGGGTGAATTCCTAACGCAACTCATTTCTTGGTGTGCTTCTTTATTTGTGCACTTTTGGAAGTGTGATCTCTTACCTACCATCTAAAGTGGTACTGTCTTTTCTATAGAGAGCCAGCATGGTGTAGTGGCTTGAGTGTTGGGCTAGAACTCTAAGACACTAGGCTTTGGATCCCCATTCAATGATGGAAAACCACTGGGTGACCTTGGGCAAGTCCCATTCTCTCAGCCTTAGAGTAAGGCAATAGCAAACCTCCTCTGAATAGAATCTTTCCATAAAAATCTTAGAATAGGGTCTGTGATGTCATGGACTTTTTATGGGAAATGCTGTTTTATGTATTAGCTATTACAGTAATAAGGTAAGGAGCTATCAGCAGGAGTGACTGGAATGTTGAGAGTAAGAGGTGACTGGTGGAAAGTTTAAAGGGATTTGAATAATGCTGGTGAATGACAGTTGGTATAGTTAAACAGTTAGATAGTTGTGGTGTGAGTAAATGGAGGATTAGGGTTGAGAGAGTCAGTTAGGTGCTTAAGAGTCTGAGTTAGGAGATTATCAGACCTGGGGGAATGCGCCAAAAAATCATGTTTCCAACTGCATCAGAAGACCTCTAAAAGAACAGAAAGGGAGACTTTACCAAACGCCATGTCCTTCAGCCATTCCAGGGGCGTAGCGTTGCCACAGGTGAAGCTTTCCTTTTATATTGACAGGGAGAAAGTGCTAATCAAAAGAGACACTGTTGGACAACATAGTCTGGTAAGGCCACCCATTCCTGTTCTTCTGGCGATCCTATGGTACAGTTTTTGCCATGTCTGATAATCTTCTTAGCTAGGAGAAAAATGTGAGTGAAAGTGATTTTTTTGTTTTAAATGTATTAAATTATTATTCTGTTTTGTTATGGTCAACTTCTGTAAATAAAGTACAGTATAGTTTTTTGTGTTATACGCTTTTGGCCTTTGGGAATGCAATACTGTATATATAAAGATTGGGTTCAGACACAGTATCTGTGGTGGCAGCAGAAAACAGAGAGAGATGGGTCCAGTGGGGGTAGAAGTCACATAATATTGCACATAGGAACCTTGAGGGCATCTAGTAGGTTCTCACAGTTAGTGGCCACAGCACAGGACAGGAGGAGGTCCTTACATGGGTGGTTGAGGTGGGGATAAGGGAAAGACCTTGCACTTGGTGACTACAGTGAGTTTTGTAGAAATTTTCACTTTTGGTGGCAGTGGAGGTTTAGGCAAAACCTCACACCTGGTTAAAAAATATATATAGTGGGATAAAGAAACAGAAGCCTCACAGGGTTGCCACAAGTTGAAATTGACTAAAAGGCACATAAGAACAATAGCAGCTGTCTATTCTACTACCTCTTTCTCTAGTGGGTATAGAATGGACCAAGTAATGTAGGTGAGAAGCAGAGATCACTAGAGCTTTGTAATGAATCCCTGTGGACACACAGATTGAAAAGAAAGCTGTTAGATTTTTATCCCATTGTTCTTCCAAGCAGGTTAGGGTGACATACAGACCTCCCTTTGCTGCTATTTTATCTGCAAAATTACCTTACAAAACAGTGTAGTCTGAGAGATAGTGACTAGCCTTGCAAGTTTTCCAACTAGATAGCTATACTACACTAGGAGTATAGGAAGGAAACCACCTTACAATATCCACTGGTCTATCTAACTCAGTGCTCCCTATATCAGGAGTGAGCAACTTCAAATGTTTCAGGAGCCAATTTCTCTGGCTGCACTAGGTCTGGAAAGTTCTCAAAGAATATATATATATCCAGGGGTGTCTGCAAGTCCATTCCTGGAGGCCTCCAGGAGCACAATCAATCACTCAATAACCCATGCTTGCCAGAACAGATTTTGTGCATGAAATGGCACCAGGGGGTCCAAAGAGACCACAAAGGGTCATAAAAATGGGCTAAGGAGGCACATCTATCATGTGGGCCACACTTTTCCCAGCCTTAGTCTCCTCTGAGAGACAAAGAATTTCGGACAGCCATCTTTCCTACCTCAAAGTTGTCAGGGTGTAAACTTGGGACCTTTTCAATGTCCCCTGCATTGCCTGGAGGAAGACATGGATGAGGTGGAAATGGAGACTGGTTCTCTCCCCGGCAACATTCGGCATTGCCTATAGAAGTAGTAGGCTCTAATTCTGCCTCCATTGCCCTCCCAGTCAATGGATGTGGCACTTTCACATTCTCACAAGGATGATCCCTGGCCCCCCCCCAAAAAAAGGTCAGAGGTTGATCCAAAGGTAGAGCCGTGCTGAAGGAAAAAAGTATCTTCAACCAGGGGAAATTTTAGAAGCTGTGGAGTTATTAAGCTCTTAGCAATCTCAAAGAAAATCGCATTAAGCATTTCCAGAACGGTTTGACCCTCACTGGAGCTTTCTACTAATACCAATAACAATATGAAATGTAAGGTTCAACATGAGTCATTTTCACTTGGCACTTGCTTGATAATTTTCCATTGTAGCTTAACGGCTGCTTTTCATGATTGGCTAACCGATATCTAGCGTCTTCCAGTGGTTTGTTACATATTGTTGTATGCTGTTACTGGACAGATTTTCCAAAAATGCTGTAAGTTGTAAGATATGTAGTTGCTTCAGATTGCTCAGTTTGTATGCTGGACATCTGGACTGGCATGTCATTAAATAAATGGCTCTCTTTGGTTCACTAATGCTGACCAGCAGAGGCCAGCAATTGAAGTGCCAGGCAGGATTTGATTTAAGAAGGATGACCAACTGCTCCCAGGAGACTGAGCAAATGGCAGTACATTCCCCAGCAATCTGTTTAAGGCTTCAGACTAATCTGCTGATACAACTTTTCTCCATGGTTCAGCCATGGTCCTGCCTTCTATTGCTTAAAAAGATTTGCCTTGACTTGGACCTGATCTGATTTGATCTAACTTGGCCCAAGTCAACCTCCCTAGACTCTTTTTGGCTCCTTCCACTTCCCCCATTCAACCCCAAGCAAAACAGGGTAGCTACTGCTATGGGACAGAGGAATCTCCGTTTCAATTTCTCGCCAATTCTCACTTTCCCACTTTTAGGCTTGATTCATCCTGAGATAGACTTACACGTCAGGGTTGTGGGCTTTTTTGGTTTATCACCAAGTTGAGATTAAAATATGTACACACTTTTGCACATTTATCTTAATGTGTGTGTATGTGCCTTCAAGTCGCCTGTCGACGTATGGTGACCCCATGAATTCCATAGCATTTTCTTAGGCAAGGTTATGCAAAGGTGATTTTGCCAGTTCCTTCCTCTGAAATATAGCATACAGCACCTGGTGTCTCTAAATGCATGCCTTTTGTATGCAGTTTTCCTTTGATGACCAACACATGAAATAATGAGGCCAGACACAAAGCATGGGTTAAAATGGGGGCTACTTTATTTATTCTATCATCTATTTAATCTTTATTCCTTGGGATATGCAAACTAGGGGGGGGAGACCCAATGCAGGAAAAGTTGGAGCAAATGGTCTCACCCAAGTCTACCTCCCAGCTTCCCTGGGCGAAACACTTGAACCCCAGGGTGGTACCTATCAATTGGACTGCCCCCCCCCCGCCAGCACCATCTGCTGGAAAGCAAAACCCCAGGACAAGACAAATTGCAAAGCAAATTGCAATTGTAAACATCATTTTCATTAAAACCCATATATTTGCATGCATTTTTAAGAGAGCCCAAATTCAAAGGATGCCCTATGAGGAGGGGCTTAGGGAGCCAGATATGTTTAGCCTGGAGAAGAAGCTCTAACCACTATACAATACTGGCCCTGTAAGATTTGTAATGCCAGAAATATACTGTGTCATACTTTATAAAGTATGCCTGGCCTGACAGACTTTCCATCTTGATTTCTAGATGAAAGCATTTGATCTAAATATGACTTTGCAGAAAAATCAAAGGCTAGAAGCTTTTTGACTTGACTCCGTTTCCAGAACAATGAATACTCGGCATGGTGCTATCAGCAGTACATGTGCTTAGTGGACTTCTTAAAATAGACTGACTGCCTTGGCTTGTGCTAACTGCTGGTGGAAAGTTCCTCCAAAAAGTAGTCATATGAATTCAGTCTCACAGAATGTGGGAAGATTACATCAGACAGGCCCAACATTTCTTGGAAATGGCAACAAACTAGTGTAAATTAGATTGGAGCACAGCCTTGGCACAGCATACTATTACCTGACATCTTTTCTGGAGGCAACATTCTATGAGCTGATTTTCCAGAATACCCACAGCTATATTCTGGGCTTGCTATAGGTCTCTTGGTTCCTAACAGTATGCAGATTCTAAGTTATTAGATCTTGTTCTTATGAAGGTGCAGTGGATATACCTTGTAACAGCTGTTTCACAAAATGCTTCCCAACTCATTTGGGGTCAGAAACAGTGGTCATGATCCTGCATCAGAAAACATACCTATAAGATGTAGTCATTACCATTTCCTGTCCAATCCCCTCCACTCTGGCAAGCCATCTTTCCTCAGCTTCAGCCCCCCTAACACAGCAATTTTCTGGTCAGTGGAGAGAGCAGCAGACAAGCATCCAGCTGTTTTCCTGTAGTTGGATGTGCAGCAGCAGACATCCACTAGGAGCCCTCCAGAGTCTGTAGAGATAATGTCATTGCTCCAGCTATAGAAAAAATAGCTCAACACTTGTCAGCTGCTCCCTCCCCTCTCCATCAGCCAGGAAATGGCAGGGTTTGGGCGGCTGTCACTGAGTAAAGGTGGGCTTGGGGTGCAATTTTAGGTGTTGCATGGTCAGTAGTGAACTCAGACCTCTGCAGCTACCAGAAACAAGTTGCAATAATGAATGCCATCATAGTTCACCAACAGGATATCAGCCAAAGCAGGATGAGAGTACTGTATTCCTCTCCACCTGTCCACTAACCATTCAAATCAGATTGGCTTCAATATAAGCACTGGGTTTTTACAATTGAATTTTTCAGTCTGAAGTTCCTTCCATCCTGAAGACATTTTACAAAATTAGGGTGCACTCTTATCAAAAAGGGAACTGAAACAAAGGCTGGAATCTTGTCAGTGACTTATGCTGGTGTAAGGTCCCATTACACCAGTGTAAGTTCTTTTTAGACATTTTCCAAGGCAATATCCTGTACCTCCTTGCACAATACATTCGACCTCCAATTCACAGCTCCACTCCAACTAATTGGCTGTGGATGTGAGACCAAGTGTCTTCTAGCTGTCATTGAACACCTGGGAAAGAAAAAGCATGCTTCTATTCCCCTGGATTCACAAAGACAAAAGCAGAAAGAACTGGAAACATCCAGTAAATCAGATATAAAAGAGAGGCTGAATCTCAGGATGTATAAATATGGTTTTATTCATCAAATTAGCTTAACGTATTTCAGCCAAGAAATATTTGCATGGCCCCCTTCAGGAAATGTTAAAAGAAAAGTGGAGTGAAAAATATATACACATTGATAATTATAAGCAAGGCATAGACTGCGGAAATCACAACAATTACACATGCACATATATCTCAAATTAGATATAAAAGGCAACCATTACAAAGTCATGTATTGAACCAAATAAAATGGCATGCATTTAAAACAGTATTTGCTGGCATTCTGTTGAGCAGTTACAAATGTGTGAGCTAGACTTACTCATTTGTAGCAGCTCAGTATTCATGTTTATGATCATGGCACTATTGCCACAATTGCAAAAGCCCTTCCCTACCCCCACCCCAAAAATGTCAGGGAAAATAGATATTGTGATCAGAAATTTATCTCCTCGCTTTTGGGTAATTTTGCTCACCAGGCAATGAGACGCCAGCTTGTCTATCAGAAGTCATAAATGTATCTTTGGTTGTTTGGTTTCTCAATCCTTCAGAATGAGATGACAAGAAACGAAACTGGGTTTCAGGTTTCTGCTCCTTCTCAGAAGGATTGAATGTTTGAAGGGAAAAATATATAACTGAGGAGGGATTTTTGGAGTTAGTTAGCCTCTTGTTTTGGAAGGTCTTTCCCCTCCTCTTAGCTCCTGAGAACCTTTGGAGCATTCAGAAGCATGGATGAATGTCTTCTGTCTTTTATTTTGATTTTGCATTTCTTTTCAATAAAGCTATAAAGAAAACCAAAAGGCTCTTTATTTTGCACCAGAGGTATGCATGGCTTTGCCCAAAAGCCCACATTTTTGTTGCATGTACTGAACTGAATCTCTGCTTACCAATGCAGAGAGGGAACAGACTCTGCATCTTACAACAGTTAAGGGCCCAGAGTGGCTGGCTCAGAATTTTATGTGCCGTGAAAGCTTTTATGGCCGCAGATTGTTTGAGTCTAAGTTGAGAGGGGCTCTTAACAAGTGGCAACTTGTTCCTCTGGTGTGAATTTTCTTTTGAGCTGTGGATTTTGGAGGCTGTTTTGAAGCTGTTGGAGTTTTCTCTTTGTCTGCACCTGGCCAAAGCTGACAAGCCCAGCACAGAGGGGATCAGGAATTTGAGAACACCTGTGAAGAGCTGCTGAGACAGAACCATTTACAATGCCCGGCTGGTAAGCTATCCATGCTAGGGCAGCAGATATTGAGCTGAGAGGGGCTAGAAAGTTTATGGACAATGTCTCAGAGCGTGGCAGTTTTTCCCTTCCTAAAGCTAAATGATAAGAACTATCATTTGTGGGCTGTGAAGATGGAAGCCTTTTTGCATCAACAATTGATACATGCCCCTATTGTAGCTACCCCTGGCCAAGGTGCTACTCCTTTGCAACTTCAGGCTGAGGAACAAGTGAAAGTTTTACTTATTTTGGCAATTGAAGACAGTCAGCTGATTTATGTGCAAGGCTGTGTGTCAGCCCGGGAAACTTGGCAGGCACTGAGGCAAGTTTATGTCCATGCTGGGACTGGCTCACAGCTTATGTTGACAAGAAAGCTTTATAGACTAAAGTTGCAGCCAGATGGTGATGTGGCAACTCATATAGCAACTTTAAGACAATATTTTGATAAGTTGAAAGAAGTGAATGTGGACTTTACTGAATGGGATAAGTGTTTTCTCTTACTGTCATCCCTTTCAGAAAAATTCGATAGTCTCGTGCATTCTTTAGAAAATCTCCCCCCAGCAAATCTGACCATTAATTTTATTACTGGTCATTTGTTGGAAGAAGAATCAAAATGGCAGGAAAGGAAACAGGATTTGCAATCTCCAAAGGCTTCACAGCCGAAGACCCCCAGTTCTACAAATGGCCCAGTAGATGGCTCCAAAGACTGCAGTAAGGATGAAGTTCCTGCCTTTGTTGTAAAGGCCAAGACTTGCTGGAGTTGTGGAAAGGAGAGGCACATCTCCAAGGAATGCAAGTCTAAGAAGGGAAAAAATTCTAAGACCAAGAAATCCAGTTCTAGCATGACTGTTTCTGCAGTTGTTTTGCAAGCTGCAAAGGAACAAAAAGTACATTTAAGCCCCTGGGCTTTAGATAGTGGCTGTAACAAGAATATCTCCAATGATAAAGAAATCTTTAAGAACTTTAAAGAGACTAGCCCCTCAAGTGTGAGTTTGACTGATGGATCCAAGTCAGAATGTTTGGGTAAAGGTACATGTTTTGTACAATGTTTGAACGTGGATGTAAAAAATGTTCAGTATGTTCCTGGTTTAAAAATGTGTTTGCTCTCTGTTGCCAAGTTGACACAGGAGGGCTGTGAAGTACAATTTAAAGGGAACAAATGTTTCATTTTGAAGGATGGTGTCATTCTGGCTGAAGGTATTTTCCATGACCAATTCTATTATATGTATGATTGTGTACAGGAACCTCAAACTGGTACTGTGATGGCAAATTCTCCCATGCATGATAATTATGTGCATTTGATGCATCGGAGATTTGGCCATGCTAGCTTTAAAGTTCTTAAGCAGATGCTTGAAATGGTGGATGGGCTGAGATTGAGGGCATGTCAGAAGTATCTGGATTGCCAGATTTGTAAGGGATTGAAATCCAAGGTCCATCCTTTTCCCAAGCGTAGTGAAAGAAAGTCTAAGAGAATCCTTGTGCTAATCCATATGGACCTGTCTGGCCCCTATCCAGCATCCTTGGGAGGAGCCAAGTACATTTTGGTCCTAGTGGATGATCACAGCTGTTTTTGCTTTGTATTCTTACTCAAAAGTAAGGATTAGACTTTTCAGACCTTTAAAATTGGGTGGCTTATGTTGAGAGACATTTCTCTCAGAAGCTGTCATTTCTCCAGACAGATAGGGGAGGGGAATTCATGTCAAATGAGTTCCAGAACTGGCTGAAGCAGAAGGGAATTTTCCACAGGCTGATGGCCCCTTTCTCCCCCAGCCAGAATGGAATAGCGGAGAGAAAAATTGGCATTTTGCAAACAATCAAGGATAGCCTGATGTTTGATGCAAACATTGAACAGAAGTACTGGGGAGAAGCCATGTTGACAGCTGCTTATTTGAGTAACCGCATGCCAAGTTCTGTGGTCTCAAATACCCCCTTTTTCATGTTTTATGGCAAGAAGCCATCTGTGAAGCATATTAGGACTTTTGTGTCCTATGCATGGGTAAATATCCCTAAGGCAATCAGAAAAAAGGGGGAGCCCAAGGCCAGAAGGCTGAGATTTTTAGGGTACGAACAGTCCAGCAAGGCCTGGTGTTTTGCCTTAAAAGATGGAAGAGTTTTGATTTCCAGAAATGCTGAGTTCGAGGAACAAGCTAACTGGAGTCATATCCACTCCAACCCAGATGTAATTTTGCCTTCATTTGTAGGTGAAACTCAGCCTGATCAGCAACAACAGGAGGCTGCTGGGTCAGGCACTGACAGTTCCCCAAGTTTGGGAGGGGAAGGTTCAAACCATGAGTCCTCTGATGTAGAAAATGATTCAAATGCAGATTCTGATAGTGATCAGGCTGGGCCTATCATTCCCCGATGCTCTAATAGAGAGACAAGGGGGTGCCTCCTCTGAGATTCACTGCATAAAATGTAAAGGTGTGTCAGGTGACTTTTGAACCTGATAGTTTTGCTGATGTCCTGAAATTGCCTCAAGATGAGCAACAGAAGTGGCAACAGGCAATGGAAAATGAAATGGAATCCATCAAAAGTCATGATGTTTTTCATATTGTGGCATTGCCACAGGGAGAAAAGGCTGTGGGTTGTCGCTGGGTGTACAATAGGAAGCAGATGCAGGATGGGAGTCTCAAGTACAAAGCACATTTGGTGGCAAAGGGATATTCACAGAAAAAGTATCTGAATTATGATCAAGTTTTTGCCCCCACTGCTAGAGCACAAAGTATTAAAATTGCTTTGTCTGTTGCAAGTCTGCATAAGCTCAAAGTTAATCACTTTGATATAGAGACTGCTTATTTAAATGCCCACTGGATGAGTGTATATATGTCAAACAGGCCCCTGGGTTTCACAGTGGGGGACCAGACCATGTGTACAAACTCAAAAAGGCTTTATATGGCTTGAAACAGAGTGGGAGGTGTTGGTACCTTTGTTTGCATGAACAGCTGAAAAATGTTGGTTTTCAGAACAGCATTGCTGATCCATGTTTGTACACAAGGGGTGTTAATCAGAATTATGGAAATTCTTTTAGCCTTTGTAGATGATCTATGTCTGATTACCCAAACTGACACTCAAGTGCAAAAGTTTAAAGAAGAACTAGGTTCAAAGCTCAAGCTTAAAGACCTTGGTCAAATTAAAAACTTTTCCTTCCTCTTAGCTCCTGAGAAGCTTTGGAGCATTCAGAAGCATGGATAAATGTCTTCTGTCTTTTATTTTGATTTTGCATTTCTTTTCAATAAAGCTATAAAGAAAACCAAAGGGTTCTTTATTTTGCACCAGAGGTATGCATGGCTTTGTCCAAAAGCCCATGTTTTTACTGCATGTACTGAACTGAATCTTTGCTTGCCAATGCAGAGAGGGAACGGACTCTGCACTTTACAACAAAAAAACCACCTTAAGAGCAAGAAACCACATCAAGCAATGGGGTCTGTTCTACTGGCAAATGGAGTGCAGCAGGATGGTGTTTCCAGCTCCCTCCCACCAGTGATCTGTGATACAACAATCAGAAGCAGGACTGCAGTCACAACTCCTCACCCCACCCCACTGCAGGTCACAGGTGGGAGGGAGCTAGGAATGTCTTCCTGCTGTGCCCTGATCACCAGCAGAATAGACCTCCATTAAGTGTGGCTTAATGGACCTCCATTAAGTGTGGCTTAATGGACCTCCATTAAGTGTGGCTGCTATTAAGGTAGGTTTGTGGAACTGAGCAAGGAGACAATATGTAGTTAAGTATTCTTCTGTGATGTAGGATCTCAGCCATTCTTTATATACTGTATACTGTATAGGAGTATAGCATCTACATCAAGGGAAGTAATAGTGCCACTCTATTCTGCTTTGGTCAGATCTCACCTGAAATACTGGGTCCAGTTCTGGGCACCATAATCCAAGCTGGAACGTGTCCAGAGGAGGGTGACCAAAATGGTGGGAGGTCTTGAAACCATGCCCTATGAGGAGAAGCTTAGATGACCTGGGTAGATTTAGCCTGGAGGAGAGAAGGTTAAGAGGTGACATGTTTAAATATTTGAAGGGATGTCATACTGAGGATGGAGGAAGCTTGTTTTCTGCTGCTCCAGAGACTAGGACACAGAGCAATGGATTCAAACTACAGGAAAAGAGATTCCACCTAAATATTAGGAAGAACTTACTGACAGTAAGAGCTGTTTGAGAGTGGAATGTACTGCCTAGTAGTGTGGTGGAGTCTCCTTCTTTGGAGGTTTTTAAGCAGAGGCTGGATGGCCATCTGTCGGGAGTGCTTTGACTTAATATTCCTGCATGGTGCAGGGGGCTGGACTAGATGGCCCTTGTGGTCTCTTCCCACTCTATGATTCTATGTACTTGTAAAGCAACTAGAAAATCAACCTGCAAGGATTTCAGAGAAAAGAAAACCCCAAAGTTTATTCCTGACATTTGTTAGTTCTTAGGATAGGAGGCAAAGATTTGCACTTCTTCATTTCCTTTTTCTTTCAGTGTATATCCCATTGATCCTAAGCATAGCAGCCTGGTAACAGAGAGGCAGCTTAGGAAATCAGAACTGCTCAGAGTGGGTTCAGGCAATGGTGAAATCCCCTTCCTCTAGCAGTGGTTGCTAGGTCTTTCAAGCAGCAGTGCAGGACAGTCCTCTCCTGTCATGAGACATGAGACTGGGCTCTCTCATGTCCTCTTCACCTCAGTCCCCTTAGCCTGTTCAGCTAACAGCAGGAAGAGCAGGTGCCAGCCATGCTCACAACAGATGGATCCCTGCATTATTTGGTGTGTAATTTATGGCCATTTTGCTGCATACCAGATGCATCGGGGTCAGCGTGTTGAACTTGTGAGCCTAGCTGGGATCCATTCCTCCTGTTCTCACTGGAGAATGAGGGATTTGGGGCTGGTCTGCCCCAAAAGTGAAAATATATTCAACCTAGTCAGTCCCTTGGCCCCTTTCTGGACTGGTAGGCCCCAAGAATTTATACTGGTTTCCTTGGTAACTTGTACCAGCTTCCCTTACCTTCCTGTCAGCCCTGTAGGGAATATGTAAAAACCTGAACTCTCAAGTAGAGCAATAAACTCCACTTCTATATTCAGATCATGGAGAGCTAGCATATAAACTTGCAATATCCTGGTTTTTTCCCAAAAGCACACAAGTGTACAAAAGTGTACATCCATGCCCAAACCATGATTGGGATTGGAGAGGCACCCAGGAGCATCTGGCTGCCCCTGCATAATTGGGGAAGAGGCAGTAGCTGTCTCTCCCACACACAACCAGCACATATTATTTGGCAGAAATTCACACTTCACCAATGGGCTACTGTGATCTTGACCAAAATTCTCACACATTGAGACCCTCAGATCTGTGCTCACAGACTTGCAACATTCCATGGTTGCTCTCTGGGTTCCAACTCTAACAAGAAGGCCAGGATTCTTAGCACTTAATGGGACTTCCTTCTGCATAGTAATATAACTCTTCATGAAATGTTGTTCTTAAAGGAAGCAATGCGAAATGTTAGCTATTTTCTTCCAACTGCAAGAAAGTCTTCAAAAACTGCAGTTTTTGGAGACTATTTGTAGTTCACACATTGTTTTTGCATTTGTGTGTGTGTGCAGGAAATAACAGCACAGAAAATAATGTGATGTTTTTTACACCGAAAATGGTGTAGTTGATTTATTCTGCACAAAAGTTGCACATTTTTGTGCAGAAAGCAGATTTTTTTTCTGCATAGACAGTGTTGTTTCCTGAACAGAAAATACTGTTGTCTGTGCAAAACAACAACAAAAAAAAATGTGAGTTTTGCAAAGAATAAATCCTGAATTGTGAAGATTTTCAGTGCTCTGGGATTCTTTCTGTCAAGCTTTTCCAGTACTCAAGAAACATGGTTTTCAACCTTTCTTTTAATATTTTCTAATATGCTTTCCATCTCTATTTTGGAATGGACATGACAGGATCACACCACAAATTTCCATAAAATGTACCCCTGCTTTTGTTAAATAGCCTTGATTAGAATAGATCAGGTGGGCACTCACTCTCTTTTGCTCCTCAGCCCTATGATTCAAAAATAAGAGTATAAGTGACTTCTGTCCCAAGCAACCAAGTGTCCCTTTTTCTTTTCTTCTGGGTGAGATTAAAATCAATAGCTTTTTAGCGGATGGGCTGTCTGCTTCCTGATGCCCTGGTCCGATTACTTTCTCCGCAAGACAATGTTTCCTGCAGATGGGATCTGTCAACAAGGATAAAAGTTATTACACTCACGAAGGAGAATACAAGAAGGCTACAGAGTCCGTCACAAAGTACCTGAAAGGTTTAGAGAGCCTAATGCACAGCTGTGGTTTCAGATGGCCTCATTTTAAATGCTTACTATGGGAAGCAGCCTGCCCAAGAACAAAGGGCCTAAATTGTTAGCAGCTTGTCAAAATGGCAGCAAGTGTCTCAGTAAAATAGCACATCTTACTCTTTTGTGTTTTGTTTGTTCGTGAAGCATAGCTTCTGTTATTTCCCTCAGTGACAACTGCTACAAAGGGGTGTGAGAAGGCTTAAATCTCTGTGAGGTGCTAGACATGCATAGCCATGGCTGATGCTTCTTCTCACAGTCAAGTTCACTGTGCAGAAGGAGCAACTATCCAGGCAGCAGGAAAAGTGGAATGAGGTGACTACCTCACATGGCAAATGATGGCCGAGGGCTTTCTTGACTGAGCCTCCTGGCCATTCTGCTCTGTGGGCACTACAGTACCAAATCCTAAACTGGACTGCTGCTCTCAAGTAGGGTGGAGGGTAAATGTTCCTTTGTCACTCTTCATCTGGCAGTCAAGCCAGCTTCTATATGTAGAATGAGGGCATGGTTCCCATCTTGTCCTTCACCTCAAGCAGCAACAGATCTTTGGACATGCTCATCCAGCAGTTACTGTAGGTGGCTGTCTAGATGAGAAGATATAATACAGATTGGTGCCCATTATTGCAAATTTTCAGCAGTGCTCATTAGTCTCCATGGTCTTTTGGCAAAATCGATTGTATGTGAAGCTATTCGCATTTGAAGTGCACATGCAATCATGACTATGCCTGCAAATCAAAACGGTGGCCGAGAGTACAGTGTGTTATTATTCTCCACACATGTTGTTGCTGATGTACAGTATTTTTTTTTTACTTGTAAATCAAAGGTGCACAAGAGCAATCTTCTGCTGAAAAAAGCTCTTTTGGTTGCCTTGGAGCAGCAAAAAAGGGCATGCTCAATAACACAAAACTCAAAAATGGGGCTTCCAACAAGCCAACTCCTCACCCACATGTCCAACCGATCAGTTCTCTACTTCTGCACTCGCAGAGAATGCACAGTGTCCTGAATTTGATGTCCAAGTGAGCGATAATGTGCAGGTAGCCGCATTATTCAAAACACTTTGGGAAAAGGCTTTTCTTGTGCAGTAAATGGAGTTTTAGCCCCCTTCCTTCCAAATACCACAAATCTCATTTGCAGTATGTTGGGACAGAATGTATTCTCGTTGTATTTTCATTGTCTAGAAAACCCCTAGATCCTCCCTGAGGACTATAGTGGTACTCCTTAAGGTTTCTGCCTGTCAGTTCAGGGTTCTATACAGCAAACCTTTTTTAAAAACCATCCTAGTTTACATGAAATGTGGCTTCACCCATTGTGGCAAAGGACTGTCATAGCAAACCACGAAAATGGAAAGGAAAAACTCTTTGAGCCTACAGCATGTTCCCAGTCCTCCAAAACACTAAAAATGCAGTTTAAAATACTATTCAATTTTAATAGTAGGATAAAATTATCTACATCGTTTACTGCAAACACGTTTGTTTGTTTGCAAATATTTATATGCCACTTAGATCCCCCAAAAAACTTCAAAACAGGTTACACCAATAAAACAAGCCAAAAACAGCAGAACTGTGCAGTAGAAAGGGCACAAAAACAAAGGCTTCAGTTTCACAGCTCTGACCCACTTTCACACACAAAAAAACGTACAGGCAGCAAGGTTCTTCCATAGATATCTGGATCTTTATCTTTATCTTCAGTTTCAGTATATACAAACACAATATACAGTATATAGAGCAAACCTCATTAACAAACACAACAGCAATTACTCCAACAACACTCCTCTTTCTCCACAATACCAACCCACACAGAATGCATCTTGTGGTATAGCTATGTAGGCGTATTTACTAGTCAGCCTTCTGCCTAGCCACAGCTGTGATCAAACCCATTTCAGTTGTGGTAGTGTGTGGTCTGTTGCTCCAACATTTTTCCTTTTGCACTTAAAGCAACATTACCCTGACAAATTCACATGTGGCTGCGGATGTGAAAAACAGCATTTTCCAATAAGAAAATAATATTTCTGCACAGATATAGTATTTCCTGCACAGAAAATGCTATAGTTGGGGGTGTATTCTATGCCAAATTTTCACCTTTTTTTTTTTTTTTTTGCACTAAAAATGGTACTTCTAGTGCAAGAAACAGCATTTTCTCTGCAGGAAATAATATTTCTTCTCAGAAATATTTTCTGCACAGATATTGCTGTTTCCTGTGCAGAAAATGATGTTTTGAGTGCAAGAAGCCATGTTTGAATTTTGTGCAGAACAAGTCTCAGACTGTGAAGATTCTCATCTCATCTCAATGATACTCTTCACTGGGATTTTCTGACCCTCAAAAAAATAACAACATTTTTTTACCATTGTTGAATATTCTTTCTATTCCTGCATAGGAACACATCAGAGAGACCTTAATGCTCAACTGGAGCAGGAAGTCATTAATATCTCTTCCAACTCAGGGTGGTCCCATGGTCAACCTTTCAACTTTTGTATTTTGCTGATTTTAACAATGTCCTTTTTCCCAAATTGGGAAAAAAGCGGGATAGAAATGATGATGATGATGATGATGATGATGATGCCATCTTGGTAGGGGGAGTCACTCCAGGGCCTAGAGGTGCTTCACTGAAAAGCTGCTCCCTATAGTTCAGTAGTTCACCACATGGGACAAACACAAGTGGATCTGGCATAGGGCTGGAGAAACCTATGACCTTCCAGATTCTGATGAACTATTACTCCCCTCATTCCTTACTACAGATTACCACAGATTAGTTAGAATCAAAGTCCAACAACATGTGTGAGGCCACAGGCTCCGCTGCCTTGATTTAACAGGCTCTAGTAAAGGCTACAGATAAAAATTCTTCAACAGTTGGTTCCTGAGACTTAGATTGAGCCTTACAACCAGCATCTGGACCTTGGTGTCCCAGCATTTATGTTTCAACACTGGGGTTTCTCAGCCAGTTCGTGAAACCATCCAGTAGGTGCCATTGGGCAAAATCCAGTGTTCCGCTATTGGTTTCAGAACTCCCATGCCCCAATGGGTAGGCTTCTGAACCACTGAAAACTTGGTCTGGTAAGACTTTCCAATCATCCAGTGCCAGTTTTGGGATGTACATGGGGCTGCAATAGGCAGGAGATCACCCCAACCCTGGTTCCACTGAGTTCTAGTTTTCCACCAACAGTCCACTGTTGAGTTGGGCCCACACTCAATAAGAGAAAAACCTGGTACAAAGACAATGACCTGTGCACACTCTCCTGATGTGTTCAGTGAAAATCATTATGTGTCACTTTCTAGATTTGCCTTATTATACCCATATTGTTTGAATCAAAAATCTCCCAGTTGGAAAGTGGAATCTGTATGTGGAATGGATATAACATCTTCAGACCCTCTAGAGCCACAGTTGAAAAAATCCACATGGGCACATATCTAGCATGATGTAGTTCTCTAAAACTTGCAGCAATGGGGTTCATGTAAGTCCATAACAAAATAATTAGATAGGAGCTGATGCTGAATTGTGGGCTGATGAGTTGTTTGTTTACTGTCAGATTCCTGCTGCTGGCTATTGGGAGATGTAATAGGTTTTGAACAACATGGTCTGAAAGGCCTTTGAGTTTTTAATCCCTGAAGTCTCCAAGGTCAACATCTGACAAAATGTTTCTCAGAAGGAAACAAAAAGCAGCTGCCAATCTGTCACTAAAATTTGTCAGATTCCCCCCCCCCTTATGATGTAGGCATCTGGGTGCCAGAGCTCTGGGAGCATCATGTGACCCAGCTATGAGGAATGTGTGACCCCCCCCCACAAGAGCTTTGTGTAATTCAGCCATCACTGGTGGTACTTTTAAAAAAATCAACCTCTCCTGGTTTTTGCTCCAAATTGTTAGGTTCTTACCAGGCAAGGGCCTCAGTCAAATATTCCCTCGGTGTAGCATAAATATCACATGCAGACCTATGCTATGGTGAGACCTATACACACCCCAACCTACTGAAAAGCTCCTGAAACCATCCCATGCAGCTGTTCCATGCTTCACAGCGAGCAGGCAGGATCGTAGAAGCATCCGGCTATGTCCCCATAGCCAGAAACACAATGATTACAATGGCACTGAGACCCCTGGAGGCTCCTGATAGATCTCAGCACTGATGTCATCATTTTGCATCCGGCTATAGAAATGTAGACAGATATTTCTCTGATTCTGTCTGCTTGCCACAAAGCATAGAATGTTTGTGCAAGACAGGTTCAGGGGCCTTACAGCAAGTCGGGGTGGCTTTGCACACTGCAGAGGGTGGGAGGGAATACTAACTCCCACAGCACCCCCCCCCCCAAAAAAAAGACATTCAGACACTTAGACATGTATATGTCCCTAACATAATTCTGGCCAAGAACTCAAAATTTTGCAATTCTCACTTCCCCATAAGGTGTATTTGTTAGAAATATGCAAGTTGTTTTAAACTGTTGAGTTTTTAAAAAACCCTTTAAATATTCAATTTTATTTCATATTATTGACATTGTGGCATTTTCTAAGTGTGTTAGGTGTTTTGTTTGGTTTTTTTAATTAGGAGAGGGGTGGGTTGCTATTTTTTTTAAATGGTAGTAATGAGAAGTGTTTTACAGTTTTAAATTTTAATTTCATGTCCAATAAAGTGTGTTTGTGTGCATGCATGCATTGGCAGGATGTTGGTGTACATCTTTTTATGGTCGTTGCAGAGAAATGAATTTGTGCCCTCACACAAGGACCCCACCCCCTTGAGATATTCCTTCCTCAGGGAGGGGCAACAAGGCCTTCTCAAGGATGGATAAGAAGCATCCCTCTATGTCTCTACAGCAGGACACACAATGATGATGTCATCCACCAGCACCTTCAGAGGACTCCCAGAAGATCCTGGTGTATGCTTTTATTGTGTATAAGGACATAGCCACATGCTTTGGGCAGAACCCTGCCTACTATTGGCTGTACCAATGGATCCCCCCAAGGAGGAAGATGAGTCCTGTGGAAGGGGAGAGAAGAGATGGAGCAAAACTCAACCTGGATAGTATTTGATGTTCCGTATTCCCCTGCAAGCTGTCAAATGTAGCACTTAATATATTTGCATAACAATAAGAGCTGACAGTAAGAACTGTTATGCAGTGGAATGCACTGCCATGGAGTGTGGTGGACTCTCCTTCTTTGGAGGTTTTAAACAGAGGCTGGATGGCCATCTGTTGGGAATGCAGGGGGTTGGACTAGATGGCCCTTGTGGTCTCTTCCAACTCTATGATTTTCTCTCTCTCTCTCTCTCTCTCAGGCTTTTCTTCGCAAACAAAGATTCAGGAAGGACTCATCCGCGCTTTCTGCAAGCATGCTGATGACTAAAAAGGCCAATCTGAGATAAACAAGTCCGGTTGCAGAAAGCACAGCAGAAGGTCTCCTTGGGTGATGTTCCCAGGTTGTGATTCTTTCTCCGTTGTCGTTTCTCTTCAAGACTTGTTCGGCGTGAGTTCTCAAATAAGGCTGCAGCATTGTGGATAGTGCGTCTCCATGCCTCCTGATGTGAGGCCAGGGCGGACCATTGTTGGTGATCAATTTGGCCAAGCCTGAGATGTTGTTTCAGGGAGTCCTTGTATTGCTTTTTTTGGAGTGCCCCTCTTATTCTGACCCATGGCGAGTTCACCATAGAGTACTATTTTTATGACTCCGTGAAATGCCATTGGCCTGAATCCTGTTGTGAACATAAGTCTTTGTAAGTGAACTTATAGCTGCTGGAATTGGAATTGGGCAGTTCTGTAACGTCAGTATCCAGTCAAGAGCTGCTGTTACATTACTACGTAAGGGAGCCAGCAAAGTGACTCATACGCATTGGGACCAATGAATGCACAATGGGACTTTCCGATATGCACCAGTCCCATTGTGCATTGGTTCCTTAGTGCATCAGGACATTGACTAGGGAGTGCTGATGCCCATCAGGACACTCTTGCTGGTCGCCCATTAGTCATCTTCTCTTAGCCCCTCCTCTACATAGCAAAGTATACGTAAAGTTATGTAGAGGATTCCGGCCCTAATTTTTTGTTCATTTAATGACTGGCATAGCAGAGGGGTGATTTTCATCAGTATCAGATCATGTGGGGAGAGGATTCTAATGTGTCTCTCCCAGTTCAATTTAGAGTCATGCCCGTAACATGTGCTGAGAAAGGAAAATTCCCCTTTTTTAAAAACTCCAGCTCATTTCCATTACTTGTTGCAGTGTTTGCAAAGTAAGTCATTATCAATAATTATGTTAAAGAGGTAACACACTGCATTACTCAATCTGTTGCTTGTGATTTTTTTTCATTACACTAAAGAAAACAACCATCTTAGAATTAAAAAGAAAAGGGCATAAAACTTGACGTTCCTATCAAAATATCTCTAAAATGCGCAAAAATTAACTAGAAAAACTCAGTTATATCAGTGGAGCAACTCTGGCTGAGTTCCAGCATGGGACACATAGGGGCTTACCTCACTCCAAAGAAAAGCAGCAAAGCAACAGGAACATTCTGTCTTCTGTGCTGCCTTACTGCACAAGGTCATCTTTCTTCTGGCTTTCTTTGATTCTGGTCCTGTGGTGGACCGAGGTAAAATGATGTCTTTTTGTTAACAGGTTTTTCCAGTTAGCAAAAAGACGTGGTTTTACCTTGGTTCCCCATTGGGACCAGAACAAAAGAACAACGATGTCATGTGGTAAGGAGCAGGGAAGACGGAACGTTCCTGCTGCTTTGCTACTTTTTTTTTTTTTGGAGTGCAGTAACCCCCCATAGCTACAATGTCGTAGTTATACACTGCCTCCTGAGCCAACCACCTAAAAGCCACCTTAAAATCTATGCAAAGGAATCTAGTAGCACCTTAGAGACTCACTGAGAGAAAGAAGTTGTAGCATATGTTTTTGTAGAGTTACTCTACTTCCTCAGATGCCCTACCAAGAGAAGTTCAGTGGCACTGTTGAGCAGAGTGCTGAAAGATGATACATCCAGCCACCTCCCACCAGAAAGCTGCAGCACGACAAACAGAAACAGGGACCCTTGTGAGGTCCTCTCACAATTCTTCATCATGGGCTGGATGTGTCATCCTTCAGTGCCCCAGTTGCCAGCACCCCAGATTTTCTTTGCTCGCCATGGCTGCTGGCCATTAAGGTTGGTTTTAGGGGCATTTGTGGTTTTGGCAATGGTGCCACAATAATAAATGTTAATACAAAACAATTACAAGGTCATGAGTCTAGCTTATAGTATCATAACAGCTTAACAGAACAGTAGCCTCTGTTCCCACTCAATGCTTTTGAAATGGATTCCCACTGTGCTTTCATTAAGGGGGGGAAAAGTAACCCATTGCTGAAAATTACAGTACATATAAGTCATTCATTCCAAGCTTTGAGTGTATGTAAGTGCATTTGTTTACACGAAATCGCGTAATCCTTTTCTCCTTTCTTATCCCTCGGTTGTTTAGTTGTTCTTCTCATACACCTTTGCATTAAAATTCAGAGTATCAATTTTGGATCCGGTGGACAAAATACAGTCCATGAACTGCATACAGCACATGTTTCCCAGTGTGGTCCTCAGAAATTCCATCACCCTCAGACACTCCTAATTGTAAAACATGTTTTTTAAAGTCTCTCACACCTGGGAAGAGGGATTTAGCCATGTACCTCCTTCAAGCAGTTTTAGCCTGCAGGGCTTTTTTCTTGTTTATCTCCAGTTTCAAACAAAGCCCCCCAGAGTTTAAAACAATTCTGGAAGGAGCAAAAACATGGCAAAATTGCCCCCAATATCCAAATTAAGAGCTTCTTCAAGTGAAAAAAAAATGGAGGCGTCAGAAGTGCTTGGGTAGGCTTCCAAATCTGGTGGCCCTCAGACCTTTGGAAGTTGTCCATCCTATTTTAGATTGTGCCTCAAAGCAAGGACCACCTCTTTGCTTATGTTACACTGCAAAGTTATCATGGCAAAGCTTAGTGTGATCATAATTTTGACTCTTGGGAGTCTGTGATTCAATGCATATTTCTGCTTTCTCTCAATTGATCAGGGCTCATGAAACTGGACCAGCATTTGCTAATTGCTTTTTACTCTAGAGCCCAAACTACAAATGAATGCAATTCATCACCATGTCTACTCTGCCCAACCTGGTCAAAGTCTCATGGGTGACACCATTTCATTTCCTTCCAATAACTCTGAAACGTTTGTTACCCCACATGGAATACAACGTTTGACTTCATTTGGCTAGTTCAGGTTAAAAGCTGGACAAAGGTCAGAGCAAAGGGCTTGAATATTTGCTGCTGAACGCCTTGTCATTGTCTTCATTTTCTCCTTCTCTTGTGTGATTACATGCAAATGGAACCACCCTGTTATTTACTTTTAACAAAGGGACATAAAAATCTGTGTGGTGGCAGCTACCAAAAGCTTTATTGTTGTCCTACCCAAATGTAGTTTTTGGAGGCTATGCCTGACATTCAGGGTGGTTGAGAGTTTTGGTTTACTTTGTTTTTCATAAGAGTTTACCAAAATTCACATTTTTCCAATCTGAAAAAAAAAATATAAAGAAATTGAGAATTAAAAAAAAAATTAAAATAACTGAATGTTGTGAAATTGAATCATAGGTTCATCCATCCAGAAGCCTTTGACTTATAGAGATTTTATTCCACTTTAATTACCATGACAACGTCCTTTGTAATCCTGGAGCCTATTTCACACTATAGAAATATAGCACTAAAGAATGATTCTGCTTTAACTGCCACGTTTCTGTCCTATGGGATCCTAGGGTTTGTTGAGACACAACGGAGTGGTCTTCCTAAAAAATCTAAATACCTCTCCCTAAACTACAAACCCCAAGGTTCCATAGAACGGAATCATGGTAATTAAAGTGATATCATAGTGCTATAATTCTGTACTCTGAATGGGCTCAAGGAGTTTGGAGTTTAGGGAGAGGAACTTCTCAACAAGAGAGCTGTAGTACTTCCTAAACTACAAACCCCAGGATTCCATAGGATGTCACCATGGAGCAGAATCATAGTGCTGTAACTGTACTATGAAATGCCCCAGGGCTTTGAATGCTAGGGATGTAAGTCTTTGTAAATTTGATTCTCACAGGAAAAGTATGGATAATTTTACCATTTTTCTTCTTTCTGTAAAAAAGTTCAGCACTGTACCAAAACATAAATGTATGCATGTGGGGGGGGGGGTTGTGCATAAAGTTATTACCGGTAGTTAGTTAGTTAGTTAGTTAGTTATACCCCACTCTTCAGCCACAAGGCTATCAGAGCAGCTTACAACTTGTTTTAAGCAATACCAATTTACACATCTACACTGCAAGAAGCAGCTTCTAATGTATGTTAGCTAATTGCCCCCACAAGCTGGGTACTCATTTTACCGACCTACAAAAGAATGGAAGGCTGAGTGAACCTTGGAGCCCTCTGGAATGTAACTTGCAATGTGGTGACTTGCAGTACTGGCATTAAAAATCACTTCTTCTGTGCAGAAGACATGTTTCCTGCACAAAACAATATTTTCTACATAGAATATAAGATTTCTATGCAGAAAACAAGGTTCACACACAGTAAACAACATTTTCTGCACAGGAATGATATTTTCTGCACAGAAAATGTTTTTGTGCAAAAAACTTTTTTCTTGAAGAAAATGCCATTTCAGCTCAGAAGAAACCCCACATGCATTTTTAATACAGAAGAAGATCCAAACTGCAAAGATTCTTGCCTGTCTATGGTTTTTGACTTGGGTTTGACTTAATTTTGATCCTTTTTAAAAACCATTTTTCAAATATTTTCAAATATTCTTTCCATCCCTATTGAATGCTTGACAAAAGTCAAGCCTTGAATCCCAGCCAATTCAGCCATGTTAATTGTTAGAGTTGCCACATCTTTATTTTTGACTGAAAGGCTCCTCATGTTTGGTGGGCCCTCCAGTCTTCCCATTCCTGGGGGAGGGGGAATTAAAATTGTACACCAAAATGCTCCCCATTCCCCCCTAAGGTTTGAGGGACAATTTCCTATGTTTGGGGCCACTTTAGACCCAGGAGGGTTCCTTCTTTTCAACAGGAAATGGTAGGGAGGTCAATTTCCAAGTCACTCAGTGTTGGAACAAATATCCTTTCCTAGACCTTAAATAGCCAGAGAAGGGGGAATATGGTGAAATTTGGGGAGCAAAACAAATTTCAAAAAAATATTCTTGGGCTGCTGAGGATCACAGAAATATGTTGGAGGCCACACATCACCCATAGGTTGTAGTTTCCTCATGCCTGGTGTACCTTCCATCTTGTTGTCCTGCTTTCAGCCAAGAAATGTTATGGTGCTCATTTATTATGATTTAAAATTGCAGTGTATTTTCATTCCGTTGCATTTGATAGGTTTATTGAACTAGTTGTGTTCATAGCAGTGTTTATTCTGTGCAGAAGCCCTAATTATAAGCTTGGTGGATCCATAAAGGGCTCAGTGATTATTGCCTGCTCTGCATTCACAGTGGCTTTTCAAGACTTGTGCAGAAATGAGGGTTGCAAGCTGGCCAGGGAAAATAGCTCAGATTCAGTCCTGTGCTTTTAGCTCCATGCTGTGCAAAACTTCTGTCTACTTACTGCATATCAAGATTTTTGGTGTCATAAAAGGCATCAAGCTGGAATTATTATTATTATATTTTCATTATAATTTTTCATAATAAACATAGCATAATATAACATAGCATTATATTATGAAAAATATAATAATAACTACAGCTTGATGCCCTTTCATGACACCAAAAATCTTGATATGCAGTAAATAGACTGCATATTATACTTTTGCTGCCAGGTTGCAGAGAGGTGCTGGTGGGATTTTCTGCGTCATGTGCCAAATTAACATGTCTCCTCTTGGTATTTGAGTGATATGTTGTTTATTCGCTAATACATTTCCTGCCCTTTCTTCAATGAGCTCAAGGTGGCATACATTGTTCGTGTCCTTGCCAGGTTATTATCCTCATGACAACCTGGTGAGATAGGCCAGGATGAGAGATAGCCAGTATGCTTCATGGTTCAGTGGGGACTTGAACTTAGATCTCCTGAGTTCCAGTCTAACCACTAACTCCTCTGCCCCTTTTGGGTGGGAATGGGTTTGCATAGGGGTATAGCTACAGGGGGCAAACTGAGGACAATATCCTCCATGAAGTTTTCCTTCAGCCCCCAAATTTCTAGCATTGAAAGTATTAAAAATCTAGTTGAGCATTTGGAACTACAATTTAGGCATCCAAAGTAAAGGGGCAAGCAAAGTGACCACAAACTGCAAGCACAACAAATATAAAAGTCCTAGGTGTGGATTATTTTCAGTGTGTCATTCTCTGAAATGTTAAAAATTTGGGTAGGGGAGGGAAATGTCAACTGGGAGACAGAATTCTTCCTATACTTTTAAAAGTAATTAGTGAACGTTTACAGTACCAGCCCACTCAAACAACCCCGGGTTAATTACCATTATAGTTACAATTTTAAAACTCATTCTTTACTTTCTTGCATTTCCATGAGAAAATATCAATTATGCCCCTCCCTAGGTGTGACAGTGGAATGGAGCACATCATGTTGATTCAGAAATCAGTACATTTCCAAGGTTTGCAATGCTTCTCGGTGGAGAAAATGCACACCAAACTGAGTTTCATAAATGTGCATTCAGTGCCTACAGTAATCATGTGTACATTCAAAAATGAGGGGGATGGGTGCAAAAATGTGTGCATTTGAAAAAAGGATACAACTGGTTTATATACTTTGAAAAATATTCAAAATGTTTTTTGGGGGAAAATGTACATAAAAATATGCATGGGTGGCCATGTATAATAGTGGGGGGGGGGACCTCTCAGTCCAGTAGGGGAGAAGAGAATGGCAATGCAGGTTGGATTCTGAGAAATGCAAAGAGAATGACAGCTTTTCGTATGTTTGATCCAAATAAATCAGGTGACTAAGATAAATAAAACAAATAGAGCCAGCTGTGACTTCTGGTGACAGTGAGGTAAGAAGTCTGAAGTTTAAAAGAGTTCTCCAAGGTACCGAATCTATTTGGGGTTCAGCACCTTGGATAGTTCCTTTAATGTCCAGGCCTTGAGCAGATTGGCCACCCTGCTCACATGATAGGTGCCAGTGCAAATCCTTCTGTTTTTGTTTCTGTCTGGATCACACCCTCCTTGGCAGATATGTTGAATCTAAGAAGACAGAGAACAGTTACCTCTAAGCACTAGGGAGGTGGAGATCTTTACAACTGATTTTAGCATCATGACTCCCCTGCAGAATGGCACCATTGTTGTTGAGTACAATGAAGTGTTCTGTAGTAACAGAGAAGCTTTGATTCTTCTTTTTCTTCTTTCTACGGCCATATAGATATGCTCCGTGTTAAGAAAAGAACTAGACTATTCCCACAGCATGTTTTATTAAATCACTTGGAGTTGGCTGAGCTTGAATTCCATGTGAAGTACTTCAAGTAAAACTCCAGCTAATGAGTTTTAAGTGGGTTGAATCTTGTTCTTAATCTTGACAAGAGCAGACCTGTTGAATCAATGGGATTCACCGACTGCTTCAGTGGTAGCTAAATATCAACAGCTGATTCAATGGGTCTACCCTAGTTGGATTCAGTTCATAGTTTCCTGCATCAGACTGCAGTAAACAGCAAATGTGCTGCACACTTATATATGGAAATATAGAGACATTGTTTATTGTGAAATCTCCTTATTTCCTCTGACATCCACCTTCTTTTTTACTGCCCTTGGCCATCTCTGTTTTCTTCCCTCTTTACCCCTTGACTTGCTGCCTTGCCTGCATCCTTTTCCCCATACCTTAGCACAGTGGGCCCTTGGTATCCACTGGGGTTTGGTTCCAGGACCCCCTGTGGATACCAAAATCCGTGGATGCTCAAGTTCCATTATATACAATGTTGAAGTAAAATGGTGTCCCTTCTATTAAATGCCAAACTCAAGGTTTGCATATTAGATTTTTAAATTATTATTTTATTTTATTTTATTTTATTGGAATATTTTCAAGCCATGGATGGTTGAATCCATGGATACAGAATCCATAGATATGGAGGGTCGGCTGTACTAACTCAGTGGGAAGGAATGCTTTTTTACACAGCACATAATTAATATGCAGAAGTCGCTGCCACCAGACATAATGATGGCTGGCAGGTGCATCCTTGGAGGGCCACCATGTCAACAGATATTGTCTTGTAGCTAAATGGAACTTCCATGCACAGGTTCATGTCCTGTTGATAGGCTTCTAAAACACATTTGCCTGGCTACTGTCTGAAAGAAGATATTCTGCCATTAGTCTGACTGAGGTAGTCAGTTCATTTGTTCAGTGTTAGATCATAACTCTCATTTTGTAATAGGATGGGAAAGCTGGATTGTTCTTGGGTGTGTTTGTTTTTAGAAGTGCATTCTTTTAGAGGTAATCTTTTGGAGACAGCATGCAGTGGCAGTTTCTTCCTCTGGACTCTAGTCAGAACTTTAACCCCTCCTTTCTTCTCTTTCAATATATTTCTCTCTGTGTCCCTTCCTCACTGCTTAGCAAGGTGCTATAGAAGGAAGAAATCATTCTTTCCAGAGATCTCTACTCATCACTTGCAGAGGATTTTTTTCCCTTTAGGTTAGGTTCAGTGCCTCAATTTGTCCTGCCTTGTTTTATAAGACTAAGAGATATGGCCTTTGGGGAGTAAATGTCAGCATCATGGGTAGTTCTTTTAAAATTCAGACTAGAACCCAAGGCAGCTCCGCACTGGCATGGAAGCTAACAGCTAACACTGGGCACGAGATCAAGTAAGGCTGCTCTGAAGCTTCCTCTGCCTAAAAAATCAGGTTGGAGATAGAATGAACACAGCAATAAATAGATGTTTCCTATTCATGCTTGGATTTGTTCCTAATCCCCTTCTCCCCATGAATTTTCTTTTGAGGTTGATTATATCCCCTTGGTCCTTGTTGTTTAGAATTCTGAGAAGTAGGACATTCTCCAGTGCACCAGGACAGAGGCTGCATGTTGCTATTTTCCATCAATTTTGATTTAATTAATTCACTGCTTTCCCCCTTATTTTTATGTTTATCGGCTGCTCTCAAAAGAAGACAGAAGCAAACCATTTAGGAAGAGAAATGGCAGTTAGTTTCCCTGTTCCAAGCATTATCTTCTTTATATACTAGCAGATGTATGTTCCTCCATTATGCCTTTCCTTCTTATGCACACAATGCCTCTTCCTTCCTTCCTTCCTTCCTTCCTTCCTTCCTTCCTTCCTTCTTTCCTGCCTTTTCCCCAGTTCTGGGACTCCAGGTGGCTTTCAAAAGTTAAAACAGATGCAGCCAAAAGTACACATTATACAAAAGTTCAAATATGATTAAACTATCAATATAATTAAAAACATGCCTGTTAAAAACAAAACCCAGCATCTATAGAGAACACAGCATGTTATCAAAGGCCCTTTCCCCCAGAGCAATCGGTCCTCAAAGGCCTGTTGAAACAAAAAAAGTATTCACTTGTTTACAGAAGGATAATAAGGAAGGTGCCAGTCTAGCTGCCCTAGAAGGGAATTCCAGAACCTGGAAACAGTCACTGAGAAGGCCCTGTTACCATACCCTACATCCCCTCCCTATAATATCAGATAATTGGCAACAGTAAGACACTTCAAAGGGTCTAGTAGACCAGGGTAGACTAAAAGGGTTATATCAAACGGAGGTCACAAGGACCTGGGAAGATGTTGTGGAAAAATATTAGCAGGCACACCCAAGACAGGATTTAGTGAAGCCCCTAGTAAACAAGATCATTATGGGGATATGTGCTAATCCCCTCTTGGGCACCCATGGTGATGGGTCACACGTCACAAGCAATCAAGTGACCAAAGCAACTCTTATCCCCATAAAATATCCTCCAGGTCCCATTCCTGTCCTACAATGTGAGGTTGTCATAAACCCATCAATTCCTATCTCTCAGCCTTTAACAGAAAATCAGCAGAGTTCTGATTTCCTTTGTTTTTTCAATGGGAAACCCATTTAAGCTTTATGCTAAGCCCAAATACCCCTTCAGGACATGAAATACAGTATAAATATTAGCCGCAAACAGTAGCAAGGTGTGCCACTGTGGATGAGACCCTGCCACTCTGGATGACACCCTGCCAATCTCTCTATTGAGGATTGAACTTTCCAGTGCCACCCTCAGTCTTCAGTCTGAGTTCTTTGTTCTTCTTCAAACTGGTAGCTATTGCCCTGTCTTCCAAATCTATTTCTCTATCCAACCTTTCTGCCTTAAACTCTTCATTAGCCTTGTGTGGTTCTTGTGAGCATGTATTGCATGTGTGAGTGCTTTCTGTGTTGTTTTCAAATAAAAAACATTTATTTTACTTTAACCTGGACTTCTCTGCAGTGAGTACTGGTATACATAGGTGAAAAGATCCCAAAGTTACCTGCCTCTCTCAGCCTTCCATCTGAGCTATAATAATTCTCCCAGCTAATAATAGAACACGGGTGAGCTCCCCACAGACCCCCACCACCACCTCTTCATGTAACAGCCCTCTTCTGCATTCCTACCAGAAATACCTGTGAAGGTGGTGGGACATAGAGGCCTTCCTAGAAGATCTGAAAACATGGGCAAGTCCATATGTGGAGATACAGTCTGTCACAGTATTTAGATCAGCGTACTGATCTAACAGAGTACGGAGCACTGTCATCTAGTACTTCTTGCAAAAAAAAATTAGTAACACTTTACCTAGAAAATGTAACTGTTAAATGGATTTGTAATTGGTTAACTGACCTGACCCAAAGGGTAGTCACTAATAACTCCTCTTCATCCTGGAGGGAAGTGACCAGTGGGGTGCCACAGGCTTCTGTCCTGGGCCCAGTGCTATTTAACATCTTTATCAATGACTTGGGTGAGGAAATAGAGTTCATGTTTATCAAGTTTGCAGATGACACCAGATTAGGAGGGGTAGCTAATACCCCAGAGGACAGGATCAGAATTCAAAATGACTTTAACAGATTAGAAAGCTGGGCCAAAACTAATAAAATGAATTTCAACAGGGAGAAATGTAGGATACTCCACTTGTGCAGTAAAAATGAAATGCACAGATAAAAGATGGGTGACACTTGGTTTGATGGCAGTACATGTGAAAGGCATCTAGGAGTCTTAGTGGACCACAAGCTGAACATGTCAGCAGTGTGATGCAGCAGCTAAAAAAGCCAATGTAATTCTAGGTTGCGTCAATAAGAATATAGTGTCTAGATCAAGGGAAGTAATAGTGCCACTGTATTCTGCTTTGCTCAGACCTCACCTGGAATACTGTGTCACCACAATTCAAGAAGCACCACAATTCAAGAAGGATATTGAGAAGCTAGAATGTGTCCCGAGGAGGGCAACCAAAATGGTGGGAGGACTAGAAACCATGCCCTCTGAGGAGTGGCTTAGGGAGCTGAGTATGTTTAGTCTGGAGAAGAGAAGGTTAAGAGGGGACATGATAGCCATGTTTAAATATTTGAAGGGATGTCATACTGAGGATGGAGCAAGCTTCTTTTCTGCTGCTCCAGAAACTAGGACATAGAGCAATGGGTTCAAACTACAGGAAAAGAGATTCCACCTAAACATTAGGAAGAACTTCCTGACAGTAAGAACTGTTTGGCAGTGGAATACACTGCCTCGTAGTGTGGTAGAGTCTATATCTTTGGACGTTTTTAAACAGAGGCTGGATGGCCATTTGTTGGGAATGCTTTGATTGTGTATTCCTGCAGGGTAGGAGATTGGACTAGATGGTCCTTGTGGTCTCTTCCAAGTTTATGATTCTATAATTCAATAAGGTGCGGGCAAGTTTGTGGGGAGTAGAGGGCAATTTCTGTCCCCACATACCCCTCATAGCCACCCTGGTATGTAATCTATACATTGGTATGTCATGAATACACTACATCACATCACTTCCACTTCACATTTGGGATAGTTTATGGGGGGTTATTTTGAGAAGGAAGAAGAGGTAACCCACAGCATGTGCAGATGGCTTAGACATATTTTAGATTTCATGGACTGCATATTTATTGGAGTAATCTAGGGGCCATGGCAGTGTGTCAGGGGCTTCAGGGCCCACAAAAATGGGACTGGGAGTAATAAGTAAAATCACAGGCTGCATTTTTCCAGCCTTGTTTTAAATATTATGTGTTTATACATTCAAATGACCATAATGAAGACTTCAAGTCCAATCTTCTGTATGTTTACTTGGATGTATTTTCTGTGATGTTCTATGAAACTTGCTCTTTTGTAAGTGAGATTAAGAGATCGGGCGAATTTACTGACTATGGCTTTAATCCAGTTTTTAAACCTACAATTAGAATTAGATCCATTCAATCAATGAAACTTACATAAGTGTTGACTTACTCTAGTTCAGACTAGAAATTCCATTTAGGCTTTCACTTCCTTAGATTTAATGGCTGGATCCTACACTGGAACTGCATCCTATAAATCTCCACTTGTGGAGTCATATATTGACTGCTCTATGTAAACCTGATGTTAAAAGGCAAAACAAGACTCCCTATGGTTGAATAGTGGGCAAAAATTTGGGGAGCAAAAAGAGAATTGTTATAATAGAGTATTTTTAAAAAGAGAGTGAATACCTGTAAAACTTAAGGGTAAAAGCTGAGAACATCATTAAGTAAATTGTAATGAAGTTTAAATTAATATGTGGAACAAACTTAGAAATATTGATCAATATTTATTGAAGTAAATAAAGTATGTAAGCTAGCCTACTTGCTGAGGTAACAAATGGAAGTTTAAAAAGAACAGAAGATTCAGTTAAATACCTAGAATAAGAAATTGTAATTATATAGGAAAGAACACATATAAGCGGAAAACAGGTTAATAGAATGATGTTTGGTTGTGGTTGAGGTTGTTGTTGTTATGCATTTCACAAGCTATTGTGATTTTCTATATGAACGAACAGAATATTGTTTTCTCCTTTTGTTATTGCTGTTTTAATAAAAAATTTATTGCAGAAAAAGAAATTATATGAAAAGGCAACATTGCATGCATTGCATGTGCATCATGTGCACATCACATGTGTTCCATGACCATCTGAGTGCAATGGCATTACATGGGAAACTGCTTCTATAACCTTGAACTGAATGTGGACCTTCTACACTGAACTAAAATGTCCAACCACCTCTACATGGGAATTTAGGCATGTGGAAGACACCAGTAGGGTTCCACCCAAAATGATAACTGTGGGGTGGAACAGGTGGAGTTAATTAATGGCTGAACTAAGAAAAGTGTTTCCATGAAACTAACAACAACAACAAAATCCCAGTGGAAGTGCTGTTTTTCTTCCCCTGAAGGGAAAAAGGGGGGAAATTTATTGTAGAGCAGGGAATGAAATTATTTAATGGGTAACGTGAAATTATTCCAGTTGTTTTCGATGAAATCTGATTATTTCTTTACTGGATTAGGGCATGCAGCTTATGCTAAGAAGCTGTCTTAAGGACTCCATTACGTTTGACCACATTTCTGAAGAATTTTCCATTGGAAATGTTGTTCTATGGCAAGATCACTAGAGTAATGGTTTATAATTTATTAAGCATGTGTGGAAAACATACTACTCCAAATGAGAAAACAAGCCTGCAAGGCTGCAGATATGTGCTGCAGTCTCAGAAATCCTATCATATCGTTTCAAACGGCATTTTTTTTCCAGAATTTATTATTAGATATGTTGGGCATAATCCACTATGCTTTATTCAAGTGGAAAATGCATCCACAGTGGTGGCATTTGTAGGAGATGAAGTATCTCCTTGTGGACTACATAGACAGCTTCAGTCACTCCAGCTCAGTTTGGCTCATTTTCTGTAGTTACAGACCACCACTGAAGAACTGTCATGTACTGGGATTTGTAGTTTTGTGAGCTCAGGTGCCACAACAAACTACAAATGCCAAGATTCTATAGGATGGAGCCATGGCAGTTAAAGTAGTGTCAAACTGGATTATTTCTACAGTACAGATACAGTCCTTGTTGACTGTCATGTACTGGCATTTCCAGACTCAGTGTCCAGCAGTTTTAGACTACAAAAAGAAAACTTTATTGACACAGTAATCCAGAAAGTGAGCCCTACTGGGTCGTTGTTCAGAATGAAACTTAACTGGCAAATAGTACAGTAAAAGTATGTTCCAGTCTTCCAAATCTGGTGGACTGCACAGCCATTGGTCACCCATCATCTCCTCTCCCATTTCTCACAGGACCATCATTCAGCCCATTTTTCCCAAAGCTGAAAGCCAGCTGCAGTGCTTATCAAACCATTCCCAACATTGACCACATACTTCCTTCTGCAATTAGGCTATGTACTTGTTAACAAGCACAGAGAAATGCAAACATCATTCCCTACAAGGTTAAACAGTAAAACTGACCTTGGTAGGAAAAGGTCATGTCCGTGACGATGTCAATGAACTCCAAGGACTTTATCAGATGATGCTATAATTGCATGATTACAACATCACAGTAGCACAAACAGGCTCCCGCTATTGCCCAACGTCGTCATTCTCCCGTGGTTACTGTGTGCTCCAGCTGCCAATAACACATCCCTTTTAATTGATGGGACAAGCCATCACTAGCTCTCAATATTGCTATTTCCACAGTACTGAACAGCGTGTGAAAACACATCCTGCTGTAATCACGAAATTACAGCATGAATGGGCAGTCCTTCCCCACCCCTCGTCCCCATTCCCAGTGAGAAAACTTCCAGGTGAGAACATGAAAATGATCTACAGGATGCTCTTTTAATGAACTGTCCCATTTTGTTTGCATGTTTTTAGGTTTGTTTAAGTGCTAATATGTTGAATTACTTTGTTAATGAAGGGGATTTTGGTGTTTTTAAGGCACACTCGTGTCTTCTTGCAAGAACCGCTGAAATCTCGCCCATCTAAATCACGGAAGTAAAATCTCATTCTTAAAGTGCTAGTGGTGGTCATGTGATAATTCTGTGGTGGTAGTATCACACGATTACAGCAACATACAGTAATAAGTGTAATAATGCCACTATGTTTCCACTTTCCTCAATAGTGACATTACAGCATTTTTAGATGCTAATCTGATTAAGTCCCAATTCTTGGGTCCCTGACCACTGACCATGATTGCTGGTGCTGGTGGGAGTTGGAGACCAATATCTGGAAAATCGAAGATTCCCCACCCCTGAATAAAACTATTTCATAACACAGAGTTACAGGGAACACAAGAGAATACAAGTCTTGCCGCTGCTTTCTATGCTGCTGTAATCTGCCACCCTCCAGCACACATTCAGGATCAGGCAATTTCCCCTACATTGACTGTATGGTACACAGTAGTCAACCACACTATCAGCCAATCAAAGAGGTTGATATTGTACGGCTCTGTTCAGTTCTGAGGCATGAATAGGCACAGTCCAAGGTAGAGCTACGGTACCTCTAGTGGTTGTGTAAAAGAGGGAATTTTAGCAGGTATTGCTTGTCAAACAACCAGGTAACAAGCAACAGCTCCTGAAATTCTCTCTTCTATATAGGTATACCTCAGTTGACATAGTAGATATGTTCCTCAGTTTTATTTCTTTAATGGAAACCTTGGTACCAGAGGTAGAAATACAGGCATCCTCCACTTATTCAACAGGTTAAGGACCAGAGCACTATCGAAACCCATAAATTGTTGAAATGTGGAACCCAGATTTTAAGATGGGTGGGGCAGCAGTGAGGTTGCTATGAGCAAGAGAAACTGGTGTGCACAGTTGGAAGGCATGGGATGGGAGAAGAGGAGGAGTGAGGGGCACATTGGGGGTGGGCAGGATAAAGGGGGGAAGCTTCCAAATGAAGTATGCCTGCATGAAACTTGCATCAATGATCCACCCCTTTTCTGTGAGGACATTTCTGATTGAGTGAGGTTTTGAGAGGGGTGGGATGGATGGAGAGGAGTGGGGAGTAGTTCTGGTTACTGTCAAAAGAGCAGATTGTCAAAAAGCAGACTGTTGAAAAGCAGGGAATGCCTGTAACATGGAAAGAATAGAGATAGGTTGTTACACCACCTGCTTGTCCTGCTTGACAGAGTTTTACAGTACTTCACCTTGTTCCATAACCTGTTCAGGATTACAGTTACAAAATATCCAACCTGGCAACTAGACAGCCCTTGAATATAGGAACATCATCAATAACAGTGGTGGAGACATAGAATCATAGAATCATAGAATCATAGAATTGCAGAGTTGGAAGAGACCACGAGGGCCATCCAGTCCAACCCCCTGCCACGCAGGAAATCACAATCAAAGCATCCCCGACAGATGGCCATCCAGCCTCTGTTTAAAGACCTCCAAGGAAGGAGACCCCACCACGCTCCGAGGGAGTGTGTTCCACTGCCGAACAGCTCTGACTGTCAAAAAGTTCCTCCTCATGTTGAGGTGGAATCTCTGTTCCTGGAGCTTGCACCCATTGCTCCGTGTTCCAGTCTCTGGAGCAGCAGAAAACAAGCCTGCTCCATCCTCAGCGTGACATCCCTTCAAATACTTAAACAGGGCTATCATATCGCCTCTAAACCGTCTTTTTTCCAGGCTAAACATACCCAGCTCCCTAAGTCTCTCCTCATAAGGCACTGTTTCCAGACCTTTCACCATTTTAGTTGCCCTTCTCTGGACACGCTCCAATTTGTCAATATCCTTTCTGAATTGTGGTGCCCAGAACTGGACACAGTATTCTAAGTGAGGTCTGACCAAGGCAGAATAGAGTGGCACTATTACTTCCCTTGATCTGGACACTATACTTCTATTGATACAGCCCAAAATTGCATTGGCCTTTTTAGCTGCCGCATCACACTGTTGGCTCATGTTCAACTTGTGGTCTACTAGGACTCCTAGATCCCTTTCGCACATAGTCTCATTCAGCCAGGTCTCTCCCATCCTATATTTATGCATTTCATTTTTCCGCCCTAAATGCAGTACTTTACATTTCTCCGTATTGAATTTCATTTTGTTAGCTTTGGCCCAGCTCTCCAGTCTATCCAGGTCATTCTGAATTTTGATCCTGTCCTCTAGGGTATTAGCTACTCCTCCCAATTTGCCACACTAAGTTTATACTGCCCACGCATAGCCTGGTTCAAACTTTTAGAGCCTTTGATAGTGAAAAACCAATCTCTTGGGGCCCTTTCAATTCACAATTATAGTATTTTGATTCCACTTTATCTTCTTCCTACGGAATCCTGGGTTTCTAGTTTGGTGGAGCATTAGACCTCTCTGGCAGAGAATTCTAAATGTTCCTCCCTAAACTGCAGATCCCAGGATTCCATAGAACGTTGCCATGGCAGTTAGAATGGCATTGCAGTGCTATAATTGTTGAGTGTGGAAGAGCTGTTCTGTTTTTATTCTTCAGCTCAACAAAGTAGTTTTATGATTTCTTCTTGGGTTTTGAACTAGAGGCTTCTTAGTGACCACACTGCCATTGCTGGAGAAACAGTTGCACCCACCTTGTCAGCATGGTTCACAATCTTCTGTGTATTGCTGATTTAAAATAGGGAGAAACTGGGCTTATTTTGCTGGAAGGTTGTTTCCTTTCAGCTTCTATACCAGATGTAGTAACAGTGATGCATGCCCTCTTTCATCAGGATAGAAAATGGAGAACTACAGGGTATGTAAGCAGCAAGATCATAAGCAAATGGCTAGATGAGATGAAATGTCCATTTAGCCCAGCATTCTGTTTCCAACAGTGGACAGCCTGGGAAGCAAAGATACAGATTGGGAATTGTCTATTCCTAGCATTTTATTTTAAAATAAAGCAAATAAATCTTCTAACAGCAATTTTAAGCCAGCAGTAGTGACCTGGATTTCTCGAGGAAAAAGTGGAGCTTTGCCGAAACAATGTTACTAATGATATCCTGCTTGCCTCATTTTCTGAAAATCAGTCAGAACAATTGGCGAGCAAATCAGCTCTTATCTGCTGATTCACACCTCTTCATCTGCTCAGTCCCAGCCAGGGTCTCATGCCTGAGTGAGACAAAGGCATAAAATGTTGGAAACAAATCAGCTGAAGTCAAAGGAAGTAATAGTTCCACTTATCAGACCTCATCTTGGTGTTCACTGCCCAGTTAATTTTAAGAAGGAGGCAGAACTTCTTTAAGACCCAGCATGGTTTAGTGGTTTGAGTGTTGAACTAGGACTCTGGGAGACAAGGTTTCAAATCCCTACTCCGCTATGAAATCCACTGGGTGATCTTGGGCAAGTGGTACTCTTTCAGCCTAAGAAGGCGGCAATGGTCAACCTCCTCTGATCAAATCTTGCCAAGAAAATTGTATGTTAGGCTTGCCATAAATTGGAGTCAACTTGAAAGCACATAAAAACAGCAACAACAAAGAGCCTTTTTACCCTGGATAAATTATTTTTATCCAGGTTAATGATAATGATTTTGCTTATCATTTGAATGAAACAAACACCAAGTCCTATGCAAAATGGACCCAAACCAAATATTATTTTGGGGTAGGGGGAGTTTGTTGATCAGTCCTGAATTAGCACAAATATCTTTGGGATATCAATTAAGTCTAAATACCTAGTTTGCTCAAAAGTGGTTGATAAATGTGTCTTCAGAGCACTTTGACTGCCTTTAGATGGGACTGAAATTTGGACCCAAGCTTTGTGACTCCGACGAAATGTGAGGATTTGTATAGCATAACAGAAGGATAAGCAGAAAAAACTATTCATCAATGGGACCAATAACTTGTCATGATAGGCTCTCCATTGCAGAAGGTCCTCAGGAAGAGGTGAGACAGCCATCTGCTGGAGGTAATCTAGACCTAGATTTTTTGCATCAAATAGAGAGTTGAGCTAGTTGACCTATAAAACTTGCTTTCTTCATCTGCCTTTGCCAGAACTGTCCCAGAGTTCTGGCCAATTTTCTGATACTCTGCCATGATGATGATGATGATGAAGAAGAAGAAGATAGCAGCTGCCTGGGGAAGTTCTGGATGACAAATCTCAGAATCCCCAGGCAGTATGGTCACTGGCTGGGAGCTGCAGTATAATAATTCTATGTTGGCCTTGCTGGCTGAGAATTCAAGGAGTTTTAGTCCAGAAAATAGGTATCATGATCACTTGGAAAAGTTATATTTTGGACTACAACTCCCAGACTCCCCAGCCAGTGACCATGCTAGAAAAGTATCTTTGATAGCAGGCAAATAGATAGTAGATGAGAGAGAGAGAGAGAGCGCAAACAGACAAACCTATGACAGTGGAAAGTGTGTTGTGTTCAGATGCTAATGGCACCCTGTTATTTGGCACAGCATGGCTGGGCATCTATATAAATGACCCTCTCCATCCCAAGATGCCATGCTTAATGCTGCCATTTATTGAATAAGAGATACTAAAAGTCCATTTTAGGAAGACAAGGTTGCTCTCCTAAAGTGAATGCAGGGCGAGCAAAGGTTATTTATTTCACTCACTTGCAGGCTTCAGTCTGTCAAGAGGTTGCTGTATCCTCATTTTCCCCACTCTACAGTGACAGCTTGAAATCCATCCACATTTCAGTTCTGGCAGTATTATAGAAATAAAAGGATATTGGTGTGCTTGAATAGCCCTGATGAGTTATAGTGTGACAAACTTTTTTAAAAACTTCATCCTGAAAGGCTGGGGTTGACAAAGTTCAGGCTGCATGCAACCCACCCAGGGCTCTTTTTGTGGCTCCTGTAGCCCTAAAGATTAAAAAAAAAATCAAAATTTGCCCACAAAAGCCCTCTAGGGAACATAGGGAACATTTTCCCACGTTTCCTCCAGGCTAATAAGACCCAGAAGAGACCTTTTTTGAAACAGGAAGTGAACTGGAAGCGACTTCTGTTAAAAACTCAGCAAAAATACTCTCATGCCCACAGAGGTCATTTGGGGCAAAAAAGATATTGTGTAGCAGGTACAATGGGGTGTGTGTGCAGATCTCCAAGGACTCCTGGGGAGCCAATGAACCTTCTAGAGTTGACCACATCTGTGTAAAACCTGAATCTAACCAGTGATGTCTGTGGCTCCAATGTCAGTGGGGCAGGAAATACCCTCTGGATTTTAGTTAGAACTTTAAAGATTCTCTCCAAAGTACTGAATCCTATCCCTAGAATAGGTTCAGCACCATGGCCAGCTCCTTTTAAGCCTGCATTGAAAACCTAGGGTAGATTCACATGGGAGCCAACAGCCATCCTCAAAGCTAGAACAGGACACTTCCTCTCCAAGCAAATGACTACAGTCCATTAGTGAAGTTGAAACGCTATCAGTGTGCATTAATAGCAAGGAGTGATGGATGCCAGAACTTATAATTCGGTTTCTTTCCCTGCATTCTGCATAAACAAGGGAGCTGTGCATTTGGAAAATATAGGTTTGACAGTAGTGGAATAAGAACCTCTGCCCTGTGGTTTGTTCCAGGGTGTAGAAATCTTTGGGGGCTACAACTCCCAGAGTCCCCCAGCTAACAGAGACACTGGGAGTTATAGTCCTAAAAGAACTTTCCCAAGCTATGCTTATTCCCATACCACTTGGGTGCATAGGTATGGAAGAGCTATGTGGGAAATGCAATTACAGTAGGACCCCCATATCCACTGATTCATTGTCCACTGATTCAATTATCCACAGGACACAAAACAACACACTTACCATAGAGTCTTCCTAGAAAATGTGTCCTCTCTAGCCATTTTCTAGGTCCTCCAAGGTAACTCTGTGTTATTTTTAAACCAGAAGTCCCATTATTTTCAATGGCACTTGCTATTATTCATGGTTTTCAGTATCCACGGGGGACCCCAGAACCAATCCCCAGTGGATATGGGGGTCGTACTGTACATAATTTTGTTCCATGCTTTCCTTCCTTGCTGGAAGACATTTGCATACAGAAGAGCCACACCACTGGTGCTGATCACTAGAGTTAAGTTCATGTCTACATTACTGGAGCAGTGTGGTAACAAGTCATGGAGAACTAAATTCTATGTTTCTGCCATTAAGTGTGGGTCATTCCTTGTTTTTCCTACAGGAATTTTTTAGCAGTTAAAATCAACTTGCCACAATTATCCATGAACTCAGGATCTCTATATTAAACAACAGCAGTGCAGTGGGTCTGCTTCTGAAAACTACTCAGAACTTCAGCTGGCTCATAATATGGCAACAATGGCTGGAATTCAGTATTACAATTACAGATCAGTAACTTAGAGTTACAGATTCTTTACTGTAAATGTCCCCCACTGTCCACCATAACAGCCAGCAGCAGAATCAGGTGAAGGAGTTCTGTTCAGGGTGCAAGGAGGGTGATGTTTACAGCCCTTTCCAACCAGCAAGCAAGGCTGTGACAATCAGAAGCAGGACCCCTGTTGCAATTCCTTGTCCCAGCCTCACTTGCTGGTAGGAGGAGGTTAAAAACATCATGCTCCTTGCACCCTGACCAGCAGCTGAACAAACCTCCTCCACCTGATCCAGCTGCTGGTTTTTAAGGGAGAGCTGGCGGGGGTAAGAGATGTGACTATTTATTTATTGGATTTATACCCCACCTTTCTCCCAAGATGGGATTCAAGGCAGGTTACAATGGTTAAAAAATACAACTAAAAGCTTGCAAATTACAAAAGTTAAAAAAGAATTAAATTAAATTTCCATTGTTAAAATATAATTAAAAACATAAAATTGATAAAAATGCAATATTAAAAAACAGCATACCAAGTAAAATTCACCTGCCAAATGTCTTCAGCTGCCAACAAAAAGAGGAGATGATGATGATGATTTCTTACCTGCCTCTCCCTATGTATCAAGGTGGGGAACAACAAATTAACATATAAATATAATGTTGGTTAAAAACACATATCAGTTAAAAACATATATCAATTAAAAAAACAAGTAAAACCAAGACATTTTAAAACAACCAATACGCAATTTAAAATTCCCAATTTAAAATAATCTGGATAGGCCTGCCAGATGCCGGAAGAGACTGGTCTTTAATGCTGCTTTAGTTCACACAGTATATTCAGCTGATAGGCTGTTCCACAGTCTAGGTGTGGCTGAAGAAAAAGTCCTTTGGATGATAGTTGATACCCTAGTCCAAGCTGGCTGGAGCAAATGTTCCCCAGAGGTTGTATGGGGTGAATAATACAGGAGAAGGTGATCCCATAGGTAACCTAGACCCAAACCATGTAGAGCTTTAAAGGTTCAAAACACTTTGTAACTTGCATGGAAACTAATTTGTAGCTGGTGGAATGATTTTAATATTGGTGTGATATGATCACTCCTGGATGTGCCAGTGACTAATCTGGCTGCTGTGTTTTGAACCAACTGAAGTTACCAAATTTGGTACAGAGGTACATATTGGCATATGTTCCTGATGGAGGCTTGTCGGGCTGACCTTATCCCTTCCTCATATTATTACATATTTGCACTGGTTTGCACTGGTGTGTCTCTGGATCCAACTAAAATGGCTAGCTTGTTTGTGTTGTAATTCTAAACTCATTTGCTTGAGAAGAAGCACCAGTGAACACAGAAGGATTGGGGGGGGGGTTGCTCCCAAGTTGAGGAATGTAGTAAACTCCCAAATGGCTTGGAAGCAGGTTGTCTGGACAATTGTCCCCCATGCTTACTTTCCTGAGCTCTAATAGCTACAATGGAGATTCTTCTTCATGTCCCTTTGGAAGTGAGGCTGGGAATGGCCTTTTCAGTGGTGGCTCAGCAGTGGCTCTATTTGTTATCTTTAGTTTGCATCACAAAAGGGAGATTGTTCAGGAGTGAATGTCCCTGCTTCAGTTTATCAGTCCCACTGGTAGAATTGTAAGCTTTGAGCTAGAACTTCAGCGAGGGAATTCAGCACCCTGGCTAGTTCCATGGCTCCTTAATGGAAACTGAAACCCAAACCTAGGCTGTGAGGACAGAATTACATCACAACAACATGTGTCAACTGTCCAAACAAGCAAACACACATGTATTCACTTCTTATCCCTCCAACTAGGGCAACTAATGTCACAGCACTGTGTGATCCTACTCCAGGGATTGACAATACTGGGGGTGGGCAACAGAGACACATTGCCATCAGCAGTATACTGTCTTCCACAAAACGCTCTTTAAAAAAAAAACCAGACAGTTTAAAAATGCTGCCAGAGCAAACATTGCTAATTTAAAGAACCAAACCTCCCCCCTTTAATCATATTGCTCTTCCATACCAATTACACCCAAATGGAACACATTGCATTCTTCTGAAATACAAGGAAGTCGTTCAATTTTTTTCTGGAGGCTAAGGCAGTACGGATGTGTGCTCTGTGTGTGTGTGTGTGTGTGTGTGTGTGTTATTTTAAAATGATCGTCTCTTTCCTAAATAAGGACTGGAAATCTAAATATACCTTTATTTTGAACCACCACTGACAACTGGCAGCTGTTGTTGGCTTCTTCTTGTTTAATAGCTCTACCTTGCAGCCAGACTCCAAGGAAGACATGATCATTTCCACTAGAGATTTCCAGTTGCAATTGTAGACTCAACTAATTTTCCAGCATGCCTGGCAGCACAGGACAGACCCTGGCACCATGTTGTTTTAAAATTTAAAACAATGTGAGAGATAATGAAGGCTGGAAAGAGCTATTTAAAGTGTTCTAGTTCTGCATCCTGTTTCTTTCTGTTCCATGCAAAGACACAAAGTGGCCCATTACAGAAAAACCAATGTGATTCTAGGCTGCATTAATAAGTGAATAGTGTCTAGATCGAGGTAAATAATAGTACCACTGTATTCTGCTTTGGTCAGATCTGACCTGAAATACTGTGTCCAGTTCTGGGCACCACAATTTGAGAAGGATGTTGACAAGCTGGAATGTTTCCAGAGGAGGGCCACCAAAATGGTGGGAGGTCTGGAAGCCATGCCCTATGAGGAGTGGCTTAGGAAGCTGGGCATGGAAAAGAGAAGGTTAAGAGGTTACATGATAGCCATGTTTAAATATTTGAAGAGATGTCATATTGAGGATAGGGCAAGCTTGTTTTCTGCTGCTCCAGAGACTAGGACCCAGAGCAATGGATTCAAACTACAAGAAAAGAGATGCCACCTAAACAATAACTTTCTGATGGTAAGAATTGTTTGGCAGTGGAATACACTGCCTTGGAATGTGGCAGAGTCTTCTTCTTAGGAGGTTTTGAAACAGAGGCTGGATGGCTATCTATCAGGCATGCTTTGATTGTGTGTTCCTGCACAGCAGGGGGTTGGACTGGATGGCCCTCATGGTCTCTTCCAACTCTATGATTCTATGATTCTGCTTTCCCTTGGGTAGCCAAACGGATGGGCAGATGCTGCCAAGATTGGAACTGAAATTAAACCACTAAGAAACAAGATGAGAGATATCATCATGCCCAGGACATCCCCAGGTTTACAAAACTCCCACAAACCCTAAACAAAGGAGTTGTGGAGGAAAGGAAAGGCAAAACAAAAGCAAAGACTGAGCATGCTCAGCAGTTACAGAACGCTATGTATCTATTGGTAAAAGAGAGAGAAAAGGAAAAATGGATAGGGAAAATGGACTGGAGTACCCTGTAAGAGGGCAAGGCTGCCTGAGTTGAGTATGGAAACAAACACTCCACACTGTTAATGTTTTGTGACAGATCCTACTTTTTAATGGATGTCGGTTATGGTGCCCAAAGACTAATTTTTCCCCTAATGTCTAGGCTTAGCATTGTGACCAATATAGAGATGGAAAGTATATTAGAAAATATTCAAACAAGAATGAGAAAACATATTTCTCAAGTGTCAAGGCACCCTTGCAAGAGGAATCTATGACTGACGAGAACCTGGTGGCGCAGTGGTTAAATGCCAGTACTGCAAGTCACCACGTTGCAAGTTCGATTCCAGCGGGCTCCAAGGTTCACTCAGCCTTCCATCCTTTCGTAGGTCAGTAAATTGAGTGCCCAACTTGTGGGGCAATTAGCTAGCATACATTGGAAACTGTTTAATGCAGTGTAGATGTGTAAATTGGTATTGCTTAAAACAATTTGTAAGCCGCTCTGATAGCCTTGAGGCTGAAGAGCGGTGCATAAATAAATAAATAAATTTAAAAATTTTAAAAAATAAAAAACCTTTGAAGTTCAAGACTTATTCTCCACAGAATTCACATGTGCACGTGTGTGTGCGCATGCACACACACACACACACACACACACATATTTTGCAGAAATTTACACTCCGTTTGCATGGTTTCTGCACAGAAAATATTTATGTACAGAAATACTATTTTCTGCTGTTTTCTGTGCCAAAGCATAATGTACAAATTTTGCAAAGTGTTATGTTCCCAGCTGCAGCATTTTCTGCACAGGAAACAATGCAGAACCCCACCCCCACAGATGGATGAGATGAGTTGAGCTGAAATGAGGTAAAAGCCTCCTCTCCTCTCCTCCTCCCCCGCCAACCAACCAAACCAAACCACAATTCTTGCACCTTGGTCTTCCTGCTCAGTCCTCAGGCAAAGGTGATGAAAGGCAAAAGAGGAAGAGGCCAGGGGCAGCGTAACCTAAATACAGTTAGATCTGCCTCTGCCTCCTCCCTTACCATGGCGTGATACGCCATGGTCCAATGATATGCCTCTTTTCATCTGAGGCCATTAAAGCACCCCCCCCCCGCTCAACACTTTGTAATGCTGGGGGTGGATGATAATTCTGCACAGGAAACAACATTTTCTGTGAAGGAAATAATTTACCTCTACTGAAATATTATTTCCTGCAAAGAAAATGCTGTCTTCTACGCATATGTGAATTTTTCATAGAGGAAGTCCTGTATTGCAAATTCACCCATGATTTATTCTGTGCAGAATAATAATATTTTCTGTGTAGTCTGTTCTGCATAGGAAATGCAGTTTCTTGCACAGAAAGTGCTGTTTTCTCACTAAAACAACCACACTTTTTTTGCACAGAATATGTTTCAAACTGTGAATAGTTTTTGATAACTACAAAGTTTTTAAAGACTTTCTCACAGCAAGAAGAAAATTGCTAAAATTAGTTGTTGCTTCCTTGTAGAAGAAAATTAATGAAAAATTATGTCCCTAATCCCAAACCTGCTATGCTCTTTCAAAATGGAACTGTGGAGTGCTGCCATTCCTGGGGCATCAAAGTCCTGGTTTTAAAAAAACTGCAGCAGCCTGAACATGATTCTTAAATAACTGGAAAAGAAGGAGGAAAACAGAATCCTCAACATCCTAGCCAATGCTCTCAGCAACTGAGATAAGATGTGGTTCCCCTTGACATTCTATCCAGTAATGCCTCTGAAAAATCAGTCTATTTCTGTCGATGTCTGTTTCATCCATTCCATCTGGCTTCTAGAGTAAACATTCATAAAAACCTACATGAACATTTGTACTTCAGTGCATAGTCTTGAATGCATTTAGTTTTCTAAACCTTAACCTAAAAGATTTCAGCATTTTATTAAACAGCACTTAACATTTATGTGGGGGGAAATCCTTTTTTCCTGTCCAGGAGACTTGTGTTCTCTGAAAAAAATGCTGTTTCCTCTCAAAAAGCTGATGAGTATTTTTATTTCTTTTTCACTTTCTTTATATATTTTTTGTACAGGGTAAGTCTTGAATTGCAGTAGTCTTCAAAAACTGCATTGTTTTTGATGATTTTCTTGCAGCAAGGAGAAAAATGGTAAAATTATTCATTCTCACCTGCAAGAAGGAAATTTATGAAGATTTACGATCTCTAGTAACCAGGGGTTATACCAAAATATTGGTCAGTATTCTGTATCAGCTAATTAGTTGAGTATACTTAAGTAACTACTACTGGCCCAGTCCTCCCTCCTCTAAACCTGATGGAAAGATCATTCTCAGTGCTCCAATTGCTAGGAGAATGGACCTCCTTCTCCCCATGCAGCTGATGCCCGGTAAAGTAAGTTGTGTGTTTGGGGAGAGAGAGAGTTACGATTGTAGCAACGATGTCATGATCATGCCTAAGTAGCGATTGTGAATACAGAACCGTTACCTAGATTTACTCATCCGTAACTGAAAGAAGTTGGCTCTTAGTCTGTATATCCAATGCATGTGGTCTTGCCACTGAGCTAAGGACCCTCCTCTTAAGTAAGAGCTACCTATCCTTTATCATAACAGCTGGCTACATGGTGGGTGGGTGGGTTGGTGGTTGAACACCATCAGTGTAAATCAGTGGTCTAACATGCATTGCATTGGATCAAAGCTTGGAAAAATTGGGTTTTGGATGAAAACCCCTTGTGGCCAGTGGTCATGCTAGCTAGAGTTTCTGGGAATTGTAGTCCAAAAAGGTAACTTTTTCAGCTGTAAGATTGGATTGACCAACATTAAACTACAAGAAGGGAAGATCTTGACGATAATTTTACAACGTTAAAGCAAAAAAAAAAAAACAGATTGTGAAAACGTGAGTGTATTTAATTGTTCCTAAAAGCATGAGAAAGAATTATAAATTTCCTAAGGAGAGGATTCCATAACTATGGGAACATCATAGAAAAGCCCCCGCTGCTGGGAGATGACAACCAGCTGATGATGAAGAAGAAGATGACAACGATGATGATGACAATATGATGATAGCTATTTCTTTCCTGCTTTTTTTCTCAGATTGGGACTCACAGCAGCTTATAGCAATTAAAAAAGGCATTGTTAAAAATCCATAAGATTAAACAATCAAAAAATTAAAACCATATTAAAACATACATCCTTAAACACACACACACCAGTTCAACAAGTAGCAATATTGAGCACATAGTATAAGACGGGCCTTATATGACGGGGAGCCCTGGTGACGCAGTGGTTAAAAGCCAGTACTGCAAGCCACCACGTCGCAAGTTCGATTCCAGCCGGCTCCAAGGTTCACTCAGCCTTCCATCCTTTCGTAGGTCGGTAAATTGAGTATCCAGCTTGTGGGGGGCAATTAGCTAGCACACATTGGAAACTGCTTAATGCAGTGTAGATGTGTAAATTGCTGTTGCTTAAAACAATTTGTAAGCCGCTCTGATAGCCTTGTGGCTGAAGAGCAGGGTATAAATAAATAAATAATAAAAATAAAAAAATATATAGTCACTCATGAAATGCCTGTCGGAATAGAAAGGTCTGTGGAAAGAAAGTAGGAAAGATGCCAGTCTAACTTCTCTGGGAAGGGAGTTGCAGAGCCTGGGGTCAGCCACAGAGAAGTCTCTGTCCCAGGTTCTCATCAGATGTACCTGTGAGGATGGTGGGACAGAAAGAAGGGACTCCCCAGCAGATCTCAAAGCACGGGCTGGTTCGTAAGGGAGAATATGGTCCTTTAGGTGGATATAAAACATGTAAAAGGATGTAACCTGTTGCAGTTGTTTCGTATCATCTCATTTATGGTTGATGTTCAGGCTCTAAGTGCCACTGCTTCCTCTCCCCTCTAACCAAAATATCATCACCCATTCAGAAGAGGGAGGTTTTCACAAGCCTATGAGAAGCCCATAATTTGCAGAAATGTAATATACCTTTACATTTTAAAAAAATCTATAGGACTGTGGGACTACCAGTGCAATCAATCAATTTGATGGGTGGCCGGCAGGGGGTGGGTGGATAAGAGACAGGGCCTTCTAGGTAGTGGCCCTATACTTCTAGAGGTTCATATGACCCAGTCAATGCAGGCTTCTTAATGGCTCTTAATAACTCATCAGGCTTGAACAACTGCATAGTGAAGACAGTTTAGTCTTCCTCTTTAGCAGATATGGAATTCTGACTGACTATTGATTTTGAGAAAGATGGAAAACCTGGTGGGAAGAGGAATGGAATGGATTGACTGAAATCCTAGACAGCACCAATCCAACGCTGCAAAATTTTGTTGCAGACCCCACTTTTTGAACTGGTTTATTGGTCCATGGGGTCATTTACACGGGCAAATATTCCCCTAAATATACTGCTAAGATAGCTCATAGTTCCCATGGATCGCAGCACAGCATCGCCTCATTCAGAAGGGGGGAAGGTAAAACACCCAAATATAGCATGCCAGGGGATGTCGCTATTTTTGCAGGAATATTTGCAATGTAGTGCTTTATTGGCAGTGTGAACTAGCATTCCGCTAAGGGTTAAAGCACCACTGCATTGTGATTGGTTGATGATGCAGGGGTGGGCTTAAAAGAGGGGCAGGGAGGAGGCAAAGACAGTAGCCATTAGAGAGGAAACTTGCAAAAATCCTGTCTGCTATTTTGCGAGCCAGTTTGAAAAAAAAAAAAAAAAGGATTCCCAACAACTTTCATTCAGGGAGCATTCTCATCCTCTGCTGTTTTGAAAGTATGTGAAAGCTCGTTCGTCACTTTTATCCTGTGCACGGGGGAGGGAGAGAAACCATTTCACAAAGGGCTGTAGCAAGATGAACTGCTATTATCCCTCTCTCTCTCTCTGCTTGGGGGAGAGAGGGAGGGGGAAATAGAGAGACAGAGAGATAGAGAGCAGCTGGAAAAACTTGCGATCCACGGCATGGCAGCAAGCTCTTTTAGCAGAGAGATTACTCTCCCTCTGCTTTATGGAGTGAGTTCATTTACAGGCAGATTTACAGAGACACACAGAGACACACACCCCACACTTATTCAAGTCTAAACTTCAAAGCGACATAATTAGGAAAAAAACCTGACTGGCACAGCTGCGGAAAATAATTAAACCGCAAGTTGCCGCAATAAATCTGCTGTGTAAACCGGCCCCAGGACACTCCATGGTATGATTCAGAGGTATTAGCCAGTTCTGTAATAAAAAGATATTTCCAGTTTTTAAACTCTTCTGTCTAATGAATCTATTTCTCTCTAAACAGTCTGTATAGCCCATGATGCTGTTAAAACCATTCCATGAGTTGAAATGGTTGCTCAAGAGTTCACCTGCTCTGGATCCCAAATTTTATTTTAATTAGCTTTGCTCATAATATCCCCAATCTGTGTGTAGGCACCAGCACCAGATGTTGCTATCTATATTCAACCAGTAGCAAAAAACCAATCAAGGGAAAATGAATCTGATCATGCTGAGTGTGATCAAGAGACCTCATTTGGAGTACAATTTTGAAAGATGGGGACCAAAAAGTAAACTGACAGTATTGTAATATCCTTTCACAAAATTGTCCTCAGGCTACATTTGGATACCATGTCTACTTCTGGTTAGCATTATGCTGGGGAAAGTGCAGAAAAGAGCATCCAGCATGTCCAGAGGAGGGCGACCAAAATGGTGGGAGATCTGAAAGCCATGCCTTATGAGGAGCGGCTTAGGGATTTGAGTATATTTAGTCTTGGGAAGAAAAGGTTAAGAGATAACATTATAGCCGTGTTTAAATATTTGAAAAGATGTCATCCTGAGGATAGAGCAAGCTTGTTTTCTGCTGCTCCAGAGACTAGGACACAGAGCAATGGATTCAAACTACAGGAAAACAGATTCTGCCTAAACATTAGGAAGAATGTCCTGGCAGTAAGAGCTGTTTGGCAGTGGAATGCACTGCCTCGTAGTGCGGTGAAGTCTCCTTCTTTGGAGGTTTTTAACAGAGGCTGAATGGTCATCTGTCGGGAACGCTTTGATTATTTATTCCTGCATGGCAGGAGGCTGAATTGGATGGCCCTTGCAGTTTCTTCCAACTCTATGATTGTATAATTATCAGGATTCTGGAGTACTTTCCTTGTGACTGGAACTTTTTAGTCTTAAAAAGCTACTAAAAGAAAAACATGATTAAGGCTGGAAGAAACTGCCAACAGTGCTTTCTGCCACATTCACTCCTTTAAAAAAAAATTATTCCCATCAATCTTACAACAGCAACAAGAACACATGAACTAAAAGAAAGAACAGTTCAGCATGAATTTCATCATCATCATCTTTTATTTCTATAGCATCATCCATGTACATGGCACTTTACAAGAAAACGAACAACAAAACAGTTCCCTGCCTCAGGCTTACAGTCTAATGAAGACATGATACAAAAGGAAAGGGGATGGCAGTAGGGGAAGGGATCAAGTCTAGCATTCTCTTCTTTCCCTCCTTGGCCAGGGCAATGGCAGTTGGGATGGAGGGAGGGCTATTCTACTTCTGGGCTGAGGCAAGATAGAGTTGTGCCTACCTTAGCTTCTCTCCCTCTGCAGCCAGGGCAATGGAAGTTGGGATGGAGGGAAGGCCATTCTGAATCAATTTTAAGATTTGAAAAATTCTCAAAAGTTGAGACAAACTGAATTTAGATAGATGAGACTCTAGGAGAAATACAAAGTCATTTTTTTTGCCCCAACTTTTTCTACAATTTCTGAAGGTTCTGGAAGCACAGAGTTAACAAAAGGGTCTAACACATTTTACAATTTACCGGTAAGAGTTTATACAATCATCCCCCCATAGTTGTGGGTTTGACATTACTGGATTTGAGTATTCACAGTTTTGCCTCTGCCCCACTGAAGCCTGAGACTGTGGTGTACATATTCACAGCCTTGGGATTCAGGAGGGGGGTACCAGCAGTCGCCATGGCAGCCACCAACTGCTTCCTGAAGCTTGCTGCTCTGTGGGCTTCTTTAGTTGCTTGGTAATGGAGATCTCTGCTGCTCTGCCTTCCCCAAGCACCAGCATAGCACCGTGGGGCTTGAAGAAGGTGGAGCATCAGCTATCCCTGTTGCCAAGAGCCCTGGGACCCTTGGCAATGGAGATTTCTGCTTCTACCCCTTCCCCAAGCACTAGCACAGCAATGTGGGGCTTGGAGAAGGCAGAGCATCAGCTATCCCTGTTGCAAAGAACCCCTAAAGGTGGTTGCTCTGCAGGCTTTGGTGGATGCTTCACAATGGAGATCTCTGCTTCTCTGCCTTCCCAAGCACTAGTACAGCAATGAGGGACTGCTGTGTGAATGTGCATGGCTGCCCCAGGCTTCAGGAGGCAGGTCGGTGGCTGAGGGCCTGGCCACCAGGTGCACATTCTTCATACTCCCCCTTCCAGGGAGCCTCCCCCCCACCCCGCCACCTGCTTTGCAAGCCTGAGGAGCCCTTCTGAGGAGCTCTGTCCCCACCTCCACTGTACATATTCACTTTTTTCCCCCACTTTCACAGGGGTCTTTCAACCCTAAGTCCCACGAATGGGGAGGGCCGACTGTACTTCTCACTCAATGAAACAGTCTAGAAATTGGTTTTGTCTTTTAATTATTATTTTTTTTGTTATCTCTGTCACATGAGTAGAATAGTCTAGCCCATCAACTTGACCATGAAACACTCATGACTTTTTAAAATGGTGGCCTTCAAAGGCATAATTTTCCTCTGAAAAGACCTGCTAAAAATAGCATTTCCCTTCCTTGCCTAATTTAATCCTAGATGGGTGCTCCCATGGCTTTACAAATTATTTTGCCATACAATTACAATAAACCATAAAACAGAAACAACTGTGATAACGACCATTTTGCAAATGTTCATTTCATTAACACAAGAATCCTGCTGTGGGGTTGGATTTTTTTTTCCCTGTCTACCTCTAATGATGCCATAACAGCTTCATGCCACTGAATGGCACTGGATGGAGATTAATTTTAGAGAATCGTTCATAAAACGTTGCTCTGTTACAAAGAGGTTTGAGTGTTTTGCTCCAACAAAGAGGACTAGTGTGTGCTTCCCCCCCCCCCAAACACACATGCATGCTCAAAAAGATACATAGGAAGCACCTTGTGATGCAATCCTACAGAGTTGACCTATTCTGTGTGGGGATAATCAACAAACAAGGCTCATCATTAGGGTTGCCATAATTCTTTTCCCCAAAACTGGGTCAAAAGTATACAGGACTGGATTGGGCAGATTATCAACAAAAAACAAACACACACATTTTGACATTTAACATTGTTTTATTGCATGTTTCAGTTGTTATTTTTTTATATAGTGCCATCAATTTACATGGTGCTTTACAAGCACAACAATCAAAAACAGTGGGTCCTAGAGATACAGTGGGTCTTGGTGTTGTGGTTCCCTGGTTGTGTCATCTTCTATACAACCCTTAAAACTCTCTAATTTTCAATCAGGCAACCCTACTTTTCTGGTTAGGAGGGGAGGGAAGGAGGAGATCTTTGCTTAGAAGCAGCACCAAGAGTAAAGGGAGTCCCTTAATTCTCAGGGCTGCTCAGTGACGTCACACTCACCACACAACACAAGGCCTCCCAACACAAGGCCTCCCTCATATTTAAAAGGGAGGGGGAGAAGACCCAAATAATTACCACCCAGACAGCCTGACATCAATGCTAGAAAAGATTCTAGAGCAGATCATTAAACAGACAGTCTGTAAGCACTTAGAAAGGAATGCTGTGATCACTAAAAGTCAACATGGATTTCTCAAAAACAAGTCATGCCAAACTAAACTTATCTCTTTTTTTGACAGAGTTACAAACTTGTTAGATGAAGGGAATGCTGTGGCTGTAGAGTATCTTGATTTCAGTAAGGCTTTTGACAAGGTCCCCCATGATATTCTTGCAAAACAGTTAGTAACCTATGGGCTAAACAATGCAACTGTTAGGTGGATTTGTAATGAGTTGATTGACCAACCCCAAAGGGTAGTCACCAATGGCTCCTCTTCATCCTGGAGAGAAGTGACCAGTGGGGTGCCACAGGGTTCTGTCCTGGGCCCAGAAATATTCGACATCTTTATCAATGACTTGGATGAGGGAATAGAGGGTATGCTTATCAAGTTTGCAGATGACACCAAAATAGGATGGGTAGCTAATACCCCAGAGGACAAGATCAGAATTTAAAATGACCTTAACAGATTAGAAAGCTGGGCCACAACTAACAAAATGAATTTCAACAGGGAGAAATGTAGGATACTACACTTGGGCAGTAAAAATGCACAGATATAGTATGGGTGACACATGGCTTGATGGCAGTGCATGCAAAAGGGGTCTAGGAGTCTTAGTGGACCACAAGCTGAACATGAGTCAGCAGTGTGATGCATCAGCTTAAAAAGCTATTCTAGGCTGCATTAATAGGAGTATAGTGTCTAGATAAAGGGAAGTAATAGTGCCACTGTATTCTGCTTTGCTCAGACCTCACCTGGAATACTGTGTCTGGGTACCACAATTCCAGAAGGATGTTGACAAGCTGGTATGTGTCCCAAGGAGGGTGACCAAAAGGTGGGAGGTCTGGAAGCCATGCCCTATGAGGAGCTGCTTAGGGAGCTGGGTATGTTTAGTGTGGAGAAGAGAAGGTTGAGAGGTGACATGATAGCCATATTTAAATATTTGAAGGGATGCTATACCGAGGATGGAGCAAGCTTCTTTCCTGCTGCTGCAGAGACTAGGACACAGAGCAATGGGTTCAAACTACAGGAAAAGAGATTCCACCCAAACATTAGGAGGAACTTCCTGACAGTAAGAGCTGTTTGGAAGTGGAATGCTCTGCCTCGTAGTGTGTTGGAGTCTCCTTCTTTGGAGGTTTTTAACAGAGGCTGGATGGCCATCTGTCGGGAATGCTTTGATTGCTTATTCCTGCATGGCAGGGGCGGGGGTTGAACTAGATGGCCCATGTGGTCTCTTCCAACACTATGATTCTATGATTCTTAGGAGGTGTCTCCACTTGCCTCTTTTCCTTTCCTGCCTTCTGGGCTTTCCTCTTGCACTCAGCACTCCCACCGTCTGGGCTCCAGCTCTGGCACGCCTGCACAGTATTAACCAGAGCAGCCTGCACTCCAATTAAGGAGGAATCTGGATCTGCTGCTTCAAATGTCCCAGCTGGTCAGGACATTTTTAATCCCTTCAATCCAGGATTCTCAGTTTCCCAGGATGAATGGCAACCCTACTCATCATCAAGATATATCACCTTTGCTGAAAAAGTTTCACTGGTGGTTGCCAGTTCATTTCCTGGCACAATTCAAAGTGCTAGTTCTGATCTATAAAGCTCCATATGGCTTAGATACAAACATTTTTTTTAATCACATGGTATTTTTTAATGTGTGTACACCACCTCAGGTCCCATACTAGGAGAAAGGTGGGACATAAATCAATTAAATAAATAAAAAAAATGTTGGGCTACAACTCCCATCACTCTTCAGTACTGACTGCTGGTTATAGCTGATGGGGGTTGCAGTCTGAAAATATCTGGAGGGCCATGGATTCTCCACCAATTCTAAGCACCTTAACCAGGTGAGACAGCTTTCTGGATAGACATCCCCATCTATTTGCTACAGCTTTCGTTTGGCTATACATAGCAGGAAAATAAGGGCCTCTGATATTATTAATGTAATTTCATTTTAACCTGTTTGTTCTGTCTTTCTGCTACAGAACCACAAAGGCAACATGCTACAAAGAAATCTATCAGCAGCAGCCCTACATGGGTGTTATTCTCTGCATACAACTGAGCAGGGCCTGGCCTTGATTCCCCTGACACCACCAGTGCTGCACATGCATTAGGGTCAGGGTATAGCTGTGGGGGAGTGGGATGAAGGCACTGCCCCCAAATAAGAATTTTCTCAGCCCCCAAAATGGAATTTTCCATCAGTATTCAAATGTCCGGAATTGCACAGAACTCTTATATTTGCTGTGGTCATATTCCCTTGGTCAGTTTGGTTGCTGCATTTCTTTGCGTGCCTCATCTGTTGTTGTTTTTATGGTTCAACTGAAGTCTTAAGTGACTGCAATGCTGGAAATTTGTGGACCGAAGGGAAATTTCATATAATCATAGAATCATAGAGTTGGAAGAGACCTCAAGGGCCAATTTCTTGGCGGGGGTGGGGAGAGAACTCTTACTTGGAGAGAGCAATGCCTTCATTTGTGCCCCCCCCCAATAACTACATCTTTGACATGGACTAATTTCTAAAGGGGAAGCCTCATGAACCCAAGTAGGATTTCCCTCTTTCAAACAGTTGTCTTTAACCTGTTCTTGCCCAAAATGCTATTTGTAAGCTCCTTGGAGCAGGATGACTTTTTTGTTAATCTGTTACAGACATCATCAGTACTGGTCAGTGGTTTAGAAAACCCTCTTGTTTTGGACTACAACTTGAAGAATGCAAACCCTCTTGTTTTGGACTACAAACCCTCTTGTTTTGGACTACAACTTGAGGAATGCCTCCTCCCACCCCATCACTGCCCTCAGTCAGAATGATCATGCCATACACCTGGTTTTAGGGAGTTATAGTCCAAAAACTTTTCTGAGCACTAAGAAGAACAGGAAGAGAGCCCCTGGTGGATCAGAGCAAAGGACCATCTAAGGCAAGAAGGAGGAAACTGCAGTTCTTTAGATGTTGTTGGACTGCATTTTCCATCAGCCTAAGGTGGGATAGGCAATGGATAGAAACACTGAGTTTTGTAGTTCAACATCAATATCATCTGGAGGGCCACATTCTCCCACCCAGTGTTCTGAGCTGGAGCTGGCTTCTATTCCAGGTCTCTCCAAGACCTTTCTTTGGTAAACTAAAAGACATCACTGTTATTTTAGAGTTTCCAGACTGAAAACTGGAGAGGGCTCCTTTACCTTTAATAGTTGTGTAGAAGAGGGAATTTCAGCAGGTGTTCACCATGCAACCAAATAACAAGCAACACTTGCTGCAATTCCATCTGCTGCGCAACCATTAAAGGTACATCAGCTCTCTCCAGTTTTCACCCTGGCAACCCCATGTGTTAATAGAATTAGATAGCCTTTATTTTTGGTAAATGATACTGTAGGTGGTCTGTAACAGAAATAGAATTCTAGTTTTTAGTTGCTGGGGTCAATCATCCCCTTGCAGCAAGTGGTAAAACTGAGCAACTAATTCTACTCACACTATGCCATGACCAACATTCCAGTTCCTAGAGGCTGGCTAAATGTTTAAATGTTACTGTTTTAATTAATGTTTTAAACGGGGGTGTGTGTTTGTTTTTTTAACCTTTGTATCACCCATAATTTTACCAGTATTTTGTTTTAACTCACATGGTGTGTCACTTTGGGTCCAATATCGGGAGAAAGGTGGGATATAAATGAAATGAAATGAAGTGAAATGCAATGAAATGCAATGAAAAGAAAAGAAAAGAGTTCCATGAGACAGGGTACATCCAACCCCACAGGGTGAAACCAGTGACATATTAATTCCCAAGCAAACCAAAGAAATCAAAGGGCACAAGTATGACCCCTCTCCCATCCCAAGAACTGTTCAAGTAGGTTGCTAACAGGAAAGTTTAGTCCCCTGGCCTATCCCAGCTGCTGATCCTTTCTGAGCCATGAACTGCCAAGACAAAGCAGAAGGCTAAGATCCTTCATTGGAGGCTATGATGCTTAATTTTATGGTGACAGAGCCATGTCACTGACTTGATACACAACCATACTAGCAAATTGCAACCATGCACAATGAGGCACAGTGCAAGATGTCCTGTTGTACAACAGGTGCTCCCATTATGCAATGTGTCCTGAAGCACGTGTCCAATTGTGCATTGGACACATTTTTTCTTTGGGTCCATTGTAGAATGGCCATGCTGCTGACATCATTTGTGCAACAGTCCTGGGGATGTAGGTGCATCTCTGCCCCTTTCCTGAGAATACAAGCATTGTGCAACATTGTGATTCAGCTTTACATGATCGTAAGTCAGTTTACAGATGCAGAAATACCTGTCAGGATGCCAGCTGAACTATCTAGAAAGGCCAACTAAATACAAATCAACCCTTTCTATGCTACTGGACAGCTGTTAACATTTGGCCATTATGCTAAAACTCATCTGTTTGGTGGCCATGCTAACTACAACTGTCTACAAGGCATGAAAGCAAGAGCCTTCCCTCTGTTCTTCTAAGAGATATAACACTTGTGAAACAGGATTTCATGGCTCAGTTTAACCCATTTTTCAACACATCCAAGCCATCCATCATCCTGTGATAGCTTGTGGCTTCCATGTCTGCAGGATAGTGAATTTGCTTTGAATTTCAGACTGAGCTTTAAAGGAGTTCCCATGTTCTGTATCCTATCCCCAGGAATAGGTTAGAATTTGGGATAACTTCTGTAAAGAGCCTATTAAATCCAGAGTGGGACCACTTCCCCACTGGTATGCAACCAACCACCACAACCATGTTCTGATGGTGAGTTCCTTTAGTTAAGTATTTTCTTTTGGATGTTCTGAACCTACACTTAATTCTAGTACTTTGGAATAAAACAAAACCCTTCTTAAATAAGAAATACAGAAGACTACCAGCTTCAAATGAGCAGTCCAAAGATTCTCTTAAGTGGCATCCATTTTAGAGGCAACAACCTGACTACTTCTGGTCGAGAAGTCAATGGAATTTCCATACATGTGGATTCACCTTTCAACAATTGATTCAGTGGGTCTGTTCTATTTGGGATGACCAATAGGTTTTGTCTGCATCTCTTTCCCAGGTTAGGGGTGTGGGAGTGGAAATGTGTGTTTGTGTGCAAATACGGCTTTTCTCCTGATAGATTAATCATAGACTCATAGAGTTGGAAGGGACCACAAGGGCCATCTAGTTCAACTCCCTACCATGCAGAAATACAAAACTGAAGTACTCCTGAGAGATAGCCATCCAACCTCTGTCAAACAGCCCTTATAGCAGTCAAGAATTTCTTCCTGATGTTCAGGTGGAATCTTTTTTCTTGTAATTTGAATCTGTTGGTTCATGTTCTAGTCTCTGGAGTGACAGAAAACAAGCTTGCTCCATCTTCAGAAAAGGAAAAGGAGGACCAACCTGAGGAGAATGGAACAGAGGACACAATAGGGGAAATCCAGCTCAAAATAAGTAAAGAGGTAGTACAGGAATACCTTCTTAATCTAAATGAATTTAAATCTCCAGGACCAGATGAACTACATCCAAGAGTATTAAAAGAGCTGGCAAATATAATCTCAGAGCCATTGGCAATAATATTTGAGAACTCCTGGAGAACAGGAGAAGTCCCAGCAGACTGGAGGAGGGCAAACGTTGTTCCCATCTTCAAAAAGGGGGAAAAAGAGGATCCCAACAACTATCATCCAGTTAGTCTGACATCAATACCAGGGAAGATTCTAGAACAGATCATTAAACAGAGAGTCTGTGAACATTTAGAAGGCAATGCCATAATCACAAAAAGTCAGCATGGGTTTCAGAGAAACAAGTCATGCCAGACTAATCTGATCTCTTTTTTTGATAAAGTTACCAGCTTGGTAGATGAAGGGAATGCTGTGGACATTGCATACCTTGATTTCAGTAAGGCCTTTGACAAGGTTCCCCATGACATTCTTGCAAACAAGCTTGTAGAATGTGGGCTAGACAAGTTAACTGTTCAATGGATTTGTAATTGGTTGACTGGCCGAACCCAAAGGGTGCTCAGCAGTGGCTCCTCTTTGTCTTGGAAAGATGTGACCAGTGGGGTGCCACAGGGTTCTGTCCTGGGCCCAGTGCTATTCAACATCTTTATCAATGACTTAGATGAGGGAATTAGGGGCATACTTATCAAATTTGCAGATGACACCAAATTAGGAGGAGTAGCTAATACCCTAGAGGACAGGATCAAAATTCAGAATGACCTGGATAGACTGGAGAGCTGGGCCAAAGCTAACAAAATGAAATTCAATACGGAGAAATGTAAAGTACTGCATTTAGGGCGGAAAAATGAAATGCATAAATATAGGATGGGAGAGACCTGGCTGAATGAGACTACGTGCGAAAGGGATCTAGGAGTCCTAGTAGACCACAAGTTGAACATGAGCCAACAGTGTGATGCGGCAGCTAAAAAGGCCAATGCAATTTTGGGCTGTATCAATAGAAGTATAGTGTCTAGATCAAGGGAAGTAATAGTGCCACTCTATTCTGCCTTGGTCAGACCTCACTTAGAATACTGTGTCCAGTTCTGGGCACCACAATTCAGAAAGGATATTGACAAATTGGAGCGTGTCCAGAGAAGGGCAACTAAAATGGTGAAAGGTCTGGAAACAATGCCTTATGAGGAGAGACTTAGGGAGCTGGGTATGTTTAGCCTGGAAAAAAGACGGTTTAGAGGCGATATGATAGCCCTGTTTAAGTATTTGAAGGGATGTCACGCTGAGGATGGAGCAGGCTTGTTTTCTGCTGCTCCAGAGACTGGAACACGGAGCAATGGGTGCAAGCTCCAGGAACAGAGATTCCACCTCAACATGAGGAGGAACTTTTTGACAGTAAGAGCTGTTCGGCAGTGGAACGCACTCCCTCGGAGCGTGGTGGGGTCTCCTTCCTTGGAGGTCTTTAAACAGAGGCTGGATTGCCATCTGTCGGGGATGCTTTGATTGTGATTTCCTGCGTGGCAGGGGGGTTGGACTGGATGGCCCTCGTGGTCTCTTCCAACTCTGCAATTCTATGATTCTATGATTCTATGATCTTCTACATGACATCCCTTCAAAATATTTAAAGATGGCCATCATATAACTTCTCAGGTTTTTCCAAGCTAAGAATTAAGATGGATCTTCCCTGCAAGAGCTCTTCTTTAAAACGTTGTTGATATTAAAGTCACTAAATAAAGAAAGAGGTAGCTGAGTAAGTGCTTCCATGATTTGGACCTTTAACCATGGTTTGTATCTTTCTTTTCTTCTGCCAGAGCCATGTTTGACTATGACAAAAGCAAGGACAGTGGTCTCCCAAGCCAAGGACTCAGCTTCAAGTATGGAGACATCCTCCATGTTATCAATGCCTCAGATGATGAATGGTGGCAGGCAAGAAGAGTTATGCTGGAGGGGGACAGCGAAGAGATGGGGGTTATACCCAGCAAAAGGAGGTACGGTATTAAAATTCCTCTTGATTTAGAACACGTGCATATTAGGGATGTGAAGAGTATTTGCAAAATGTCTCATTCTTGACAAGAGACATTGTATCCCCCCCCCCAATGAGTCTTTTTCTTTCTCTCCATGCTGGATACAGGTAGAGGCTAATGGAGTCACTCCACGTTCACGCTCACAGCCCGGTCAATCTGCACCACGCTTGCCTTCCACCTGGCCAATGGTGACATGCTGAGTGTGGCCACCAACATTGGCCAGGCTGCGAGGCAGAGTGCAGAGTGAGCCCATTTGCCACCACCTGTACCCAGCCCAGATAGAATGAAAAAGACTGGAGGGGGGAGGATTTCCTCCTCTCTTCCTGGCTACAGGGGCTATGGCGGCTGAGTGAAGCACCAGTTGGCAGCGCAGCCAGATCTACTTGGACTTTTTCCACCCTTCCCAGCTATGAGACCTACCTTGCTGAAAGGGCAGAAAGTGTGCCCGGATACTTCCTGTCCGTCCATTTTTTACAGGGGTTTGCATAAGCAGAGCCACAGGAACCGAAGTCCTCCTATCCTTCCCCCTCTTCTCTTTCTCTTGTCAAATTTCTGACAGTGGTAGAGCAACTTTTCCATGAGGAAAAATGCAGAGGGTGCTGGACATGTAATTAGCCCCCTTTCTCTAATCCCACATTCACTATATATATGCAAATACTGTACAGGAATTCCAAAAAGCAAAAATCTGAAAAACCGCTGGTCCCAAACACTTAGGATAAGGGACACTCAACTTGTATATTCTTAATACAGGTTACCAGCCCAATTATTAAAAGTCTTTTTGTCTTATTTGGAGTTTGGATATGTACCGGGGTTGGGCAAAGTCTGGCTCTGGGGCTACACACAAGTCCCCCAGGTCTGTTTTTTGGAATCCTTCAACCTTTCTGGACTCTGCAGGATGCTCGAGCCTGCTAAGTTCCCAGGAACAGCAATTCACCTTTTAAATAGATAGCAGCTTCCTCCCTTGGGCTGTTTAACATTTTAAAAATCCCTTTTTAAATAAAAGACAGCCTTCTAGCCACTTTCTCCTTTTTTGTTGGGGGTTTTGGGGACATTTTTTGGCAGTCCACACAGCCCCCAGTGGGTCTAAAGTATATCCATTGAAGGGTTCTTCCAGACTAGTGTAAAGAAGCAAGAGATTTTTTTGCATGTTGGCAGGTAGTGCTGCCTCTGCAGCCACTCACACTCTGTCCACCTTCTTTTTAGTCCCCATAAAAGGTGGTGGGGAGAGGCTGAAGGAAGCTATATGGCATCAAAGGCAACTTGCCCAGTCATTGTTCAGATCCCATGACACTGTTGGCCACTCATCATTCAGATCCCTTCAGTGCCTTTGCTCACTATTAGCTTTGGATGTTATGAGACCTGGTAGAGTCAAGTCTTACTTTTTTAATGGGAACAGTAGTCAAATGCTTTAAGTAAATTGTTAGATAATGTTCCTCCTGCCCCTTTTTCCCACTCCATAGTGTTAGCAAGGAGGAGGAATGGCTAAGGAACCCAGCATGAACTTCAAGCACTGACCCATACAAGTTCCATACACCTTTTTTTTATTCCAATATATCCCAGACTTTCAGAGAAGAGAACCGCCCCCCTCTGGGAGGGAATAAATGTTGCTGCTGGTGCCAGGAATTGCCACTGAATAGTACTGAGAAAACAGAAATGATATATTTTTTAAAAAAAGTAGAACTACAACTACAAATATGGCAGCCATCAGCAACATTTATTCCATCTGGAGGACTCCTAACACAGTGATTTATCACCATTTCCGAGGGATGTAATTCTTCACTAAGTTTCTTCTCAAAGGAGCCAATGAGTAATTTTAATAATTTCCATCTCATTGCAGGGAAAGTCTGAAAACCACTCAGTTTTTGAAGTCTGTTCATAATTTGGGATTTATTCTGTGCAAAATTTGCCTGTGATTGTTTTGTACAGAAAAATGCATATTCTGTGCAGGAAATGTTGTTTTCTATGCAAATCAACCACATGCAGATTTTGCACAAAATAAATCCAAAATGGTAGCAATTATTGCACATGAAACAGCCTTTTCTGTGCCAAAAATATTATATGTATAGACATGTTGTGTAAATTTTATGTAGAATATGTCCCAGACTGTAAAGATTCTTGTAGGCCAGGATTCTTCTCATCTGAGTAATTAAAAAAAAAAAAATGTTTCTCAAGCATTTTCTGTATATTTTTGAAAAATCTTTCTACTGTTTCCTCAAGACTCCATCCTTTCATCTGCCACTATCTACTTTCATTCAACTCCTATACTGTCAGATTTTTCCAGCCAAAAAGTTTCTCGCAACTATAATAAAAGATTAATAACTTGTACATAGGCCTAAGTAGATGGGGAGCAGGACAATTAATTGTCTTTGTGAACAAAGCAAGTTTCAAGCTAAAACAATAATGCTAAGTTCATCTTAGGATAACCAAATCTTGCTGCAAGGAAAAACAATACTGCACAGAGATGTCTGCAAAGTGTGGCTTGCTTGGACATTGTTATTCTGACTGTGAAGATGTTCCTGCTATTTCCAAGACCGGAAAAGAAATCAAGAAAGAGACATGTTTATGCATATCAATTTATACCCTATCTTTATCTTTTCCCTTTGAGTTAGGAAAAAATACTCAAAGCTCTCACTTTGGATAAAGCTAACAAACCCACTTGTACATTAAAAGCCAAGGATTAAAATCTTGAGGGATGTTGAAAAAGTTATCTTGCTTAGTGTTTCCTACTAAAAGGAAAACCCAGTCGAGTGGATAAACATGTCCTACTGACAACCCAAGCAGAATAACAAGATGTAACGTGACTTTTGTGTCCAGAGGGGGTTTTGCAATGGGCAAAATTGCTGGTTCCTTGCCCTTGAATATTATTCATGAAGGACATTCTCCTCTGTGGACTTCTGGCATTTAAACAAAAAAGTGGGGGAGAGGAAGATTGCAAGGCTTTTTAAACTTTATATATCTAGAAGCTGAATGTTAAAGGGATACTCTGAAGTGCCAATATTGATATCTGATGTGCTTGGATGGCTGCTAAAGCCCATGTGCACCACAAAGGCCCACAGCTAGGGCTGCCAGGACAACAGCATCCCCATTCCCTGAGATTTGGGGATCAAAGCATGGGACCAGGCGAAAGGCCCCTGTGATGTCAGAGAGAATTTTAGACTTGGAAGCAACCTCAAGAGTAATCTAGTCCAACACCCATGCCAGAACAGGAATCCACAACTGAAGTATCCTTGATAGGTGGCCATTCAATGGCTGTTTAGAAAACCTCCAAAGAAGGAGAGTTCACCATGTTCCTAGCTAGTCTATTCCATTGTCAAACAGCCTGCTTAAAAGGTCTGTTCCTAGGCACTTAGTTCACTCCATACATCTGTGGAAGTAGGCCAAGTCTATGGAAATATATGCTACAACTTCTTTCTCTCAGTCTGTAAGGTGTTACAAGATCCCTTTGCATACTGATATTCCAGATTAACACAGCTATGGAGATTATCACACTACACTGTTATAGCATTATTATTCCACTTTAACTGCTCTGGCTGCTTCCTGTAGAATCCTGGGATTTGCAGTTTAGGGAGGGACATTTAGAATTTTTTAGCCAGAGAGCTCTTTAGGCCTCACTAAATGACAAACCCCTGAATTCCACAGAAGGCAACCATAGCAGTTAAAGTGGAATAATAGCACTATAACAGTGTAGTGTGATAAAGTCCTATGCTTTGTGTACTAGAATTGTGCCTGGAGTAACCCCCGTCACTTGGTGTACCAACAATGTTGTTGCTGTTAACTGCTGTCAAGTCAACTTTGACTTATGATGACCCTATGAATGAGAAACTCCCAAGACACCCTGTCATTAACAGCCCAGCTTGGGTTCTGCAAGCTTAGGGACATAGGACTTTATCAGACTAATCTCCATAAACGTTATTTTGCCAACATATTTTGCAGTGTTTTTCTGCTGGCAAAAGAACCCTTTCTACCAGACCTACCTTCAGTTGCATGAAAAGGCAGCCCCAATATAAACAGAGCACAAACCCTCGGCGATTCTTGTGAGAAGACATGAGCGCAGTAAAATTTTAAAAGACACAAAATGTACATGCAAGCACAGAAACAGACTTTAAAACTTAAATGTAAACCGGGGAGGTTCATAAAAAGGTGTCCCCTACCTGGCTTTCATGATCCCACCTGGACGTTTTCTAGCGGGACCAGCCATTGACAGTGTCTCTCTTGCTCTGGCTTTTCTTCGCAAACGAAGATTCAGGAAAGACTCATCCCGCGCTTTCTGCAAGCGCGCTGATGACTAAAAAGGTCAATCCAAGATAAACAAGTCCAGTTGCAGAAAGCACAGCAGAAGGTCTCCTTGGGTGATGTTTCTGGGTTGTGATTCTTTCTGTGTTATCGTTTCTCTTCAAGACTTGTTCGGCGTGAGTTCTCAAATAAGGCTGCAGCATTGTGGATAGTGCGTCTCCATGCTCCCGATGTGAGGCCAGGACGGACCATTGTTGGTGATCAATTAGGCCGAGCCTGAGATGTTGTTTCAGGGAGTCCTTGTATCACTTTTTTGGAGCGCCCCTCTTATGCTGACATGTGGCGAGGTCACCGTAGAGTAGTATTTTTGGGAGGCAATGGTCCTCCATCCTAGAAACGTACCCTGCTCAGCACAGCTGTGTTCTCAATATCATGGCCTCAATGCTGGTGATCCCTGCTTGCTCAAGGACAGCAACATTCATCACATAGTCAGTCCAGTGTATATTTAGGATTGTGCGTAAACAGCGCTGATGAAAGTGTTTGAGGAATCGTAGGTGGTGGCGATAGGTGACCCAAGTTTCAGATCCATAAAGGAGAATAGACAGTACAATGGCTCTATACACACTGATTTTTGTGCTTTGCCTCAGGTGTTTATTACTCCAGACTCTTTTGTGAAGTCTTGCAAATGCTATTGATGGCTCGGCCAGTCAATAAAAAGGAATGGCTTTTTGACAATACAAAATCGCGAAAGCATGATGTCGTCTGATATGAGTGCCCTTTTGCATTCATTAGGTATCATAATGACACCATATTTGCCATGTCTGATAAAGTTCATGGTCTCCTTGACTGAGTAAATCCACCTGTAGTGTGGTCTTCCTTTTCTCCTCCTACCTTACATTACCAAGCATCATTGCCTTTTCTAATGAGACATGTCTTCTCATGATATGTCCAAAGTATGACAAGCTCAGCTTAATCATCTTGGCTTCTATGGAGATTTCAGGCTTGATTTGCTCTCGGAGCCTTCTATTTGTCTTTTTGACAGTCCATGGTATCTGCAATTTCTCCTCCAGTGCCACATTTCAAATGGGTTGATTTTGCCTTCCTATCAACTTTCTTTGAGAAGCTACACAAAGCTTACCTGCCACTTGTTCAATCCAGGTTTTCTTGCTGATGCCTGTAAGCAATCATCCATCACAGATTAAATGATAAAATTAGGTTCAAATTAATATTAATGGGGGTTAACAACAACAAGAACAACTTCCTTATGTAACAAGAACACACACAACAGGGATGTGCTGCTGTGAACCCTAGCCGTGTCACCTCCAGCCAATCTTCACCACCACCACCACCACCGGCCATGTGTCTGATGAGTGTTGATGAGGAATGCTGGCTTGTCTAGCTGACAAGTGTCCACAAGAGACCAAAAAAGGCTTAGGTCAAATGGGGTGAGGACTTTGACAGCTGAAGCTGAGATTGCTTTGACTGCCAAAGCCCCCCACAAGCACTTTAAAACTGGGCCTATTCTAATTAATGGAGCACCATCATTCTACTACATTCCATAAAACTAGAACACACAGAGAGTAAATTTGAGAGTATATTAATCAAACCTCCCCTGCTTGGATTCCATACACACAGAGAATGAAAGCATGGGGAGAGAAGCAAGAGAGATTAAACTTCTCAGCCCTGTGCAATGTATTAAGATCCATTATTTGCATAGTATCTGTGATGTCCAGCCAGGACTGTTTGAATCTCCCCTGCATTTTCCTTCATTTTAGTTCAGGCCTTAGTATGTCTGAGCATAGGAATGTTTCATTGTATTAGAGTTGTGGGAGGAGGTGAAGAATCCCCCTGCATTTTTCCAGGTTTGGTTTGTCCCTTCCCAGTAAGCTCTGTTTAGTTAGAAGTTTTTTAGTTTTTTGTGGGTTTTTTGCTCAGTCTTTGCTGTGAGCTTGCAGGGAGCTGTTTTATTGGTGGCAAATAGGCCCAGATAGCCAGGAAGGGCATTTCTTACACCATTTAGCCAAATTAGTTGCCAACAACAAATAAGTCAAAGGAATCAGGAGCTGAAAGACCCTGCACCAGCTCCATTGAGTGAGGAGATCAAACCAAGATTAAACCTAGAGAGATGACACCCTGAAGATTGCTGAAACTCAGACTGTAAAAGTACCTTTTATTTCAAGCTTTTAGAGCTGGGGAGAAGAAAGCCCTTTACTTTTGTTCTTTAAAATAAACTTCCTCCTTTTTTGAACTTTATATTCAGCATCAGAGCCTTTTGGGGTAAAAGAGTTTGGTCTCACCAGGGTACTGGCATTGCATACCCAACCTGCCACCACCTTTACTTGGGTGTTTCTTCACAGTGTCAGTTTTAAGAAGTGGTGTAGGGAGGAAAGGATCTGCAAACCAAATCCCATAAGGAACAGATGAGGAACCGGGGTTTGTTTAGCCTTCAGAAACAATGACTGAGGCCTTGTCTACACTGTCCAGAATACTCTGCCTTCCAGCCAGAGTATTCTAGCCTTGGAGCTGGCCTGGATCTCCCCCCCCCCCATTACCACAATGAAACGAGAAATTCACGCGCACACACTAGGCTGTATAGGTCGGCACCTTCACCATTGTCATGTGTCATACTCTCAGAAGGTGGGAAACAGGCCCTCAGTATTTGATCAAGACTGGTCACATGCTGGGGGCCTGCTTCCCAGCTTCAGAACAATACCAGTGGTGGTGATGGAGGCATCCAGCAATACAGCCCAGCATACAGGTATGGACTCCTGCGTTCCCTCGCCAACCCATCTGGGTTTTCCCACATGACACAGGTTTGCTCAGGGGTTATTTTGAAATGTTTTAAGGGTTTACATCAGCTTCACCTCAGACATCGTCAGGACTGTCCATAGGCAAATCAGGGCAACAGCCCTGCATCGTTTGGACTGCAGGGTTCCAATATCGGGGGAAGTCAGGGTAAATTGCCTGTCTAAACAGGCAGGGAGCCCTGGTACCGCAGTGATGAAATGCCAGTACTTCAGCCACAACATTGCAAGTTTGATCCCAAGGTCTCCAAGGTTCACTTAGCCTTCCATCCTTTTGTAGGTTGGTAAAATGAGTACCCAGCTTGAAGAGCAGGGTATAAATACCTAAATAAATAAACAAACAAGCTCCCAAGAGTTGACATGATAGCCATCTTTAAATATCTTGAAGGGCTGGCATGTAGGAAATGGAGCAACGCTTGTTTTCTGCTGCTCCTGAAGATGGGACCCAAACTGTTCTGAGTAAATTTTAGGGAAGAATATCTTAGTAGTAAAAGCTGGTCAGCAAAGCCCGCCTCCCCCACCAGATGAGCTCTTGGAATGGTTACTATTCCTATAGCTAAGGGAATTTATCTGTCATAGATAATTTGGTCCACTTTTCCCAGGGGTACCATAACCTGGAAACTTGGTCTAAAGCAGTTTTTAAACACAAACTGGTTTTAAATTGTATGCAGTGAATTAGTTACAATATAACATGAAGCAGCTTTCAGAAATTAGCAGAGAGAGAGAGAGAGAGAATACAAATTAATATTAGCCTATAGTAATAATTTGAAAGGTTATATTCAACTGTGAGCTAATTGTTTTTTGTCCTCAATAGGCCCTGCTTCCTTCCCCTACCCCCCATTTAAAAGATTACACAGCCTTGAGTCTTCATTCCATCTTCATGTCCCCCTTCCTTTCTACTACAGAATTTAATCAGCAAGTTTAAAATTAAAGATTTTTCCCCCCTGTGGCTTCACGATCACACATTGAATACGAAAGCGGAATTTCAGCCATTTCCATGTGTGCATGCTGCTTTCTCAGGGGGAAAAAAAATCATTTATTCCAAAGTTCAGTGGTAACTATGGTAACCTCAAGCTCAATGCATTGCAGCTGGCAACTCTAAAAACGAGCTAAAAAAAATCCCTCTGGAAACAGATGTATTTATTTTATTGCTTTTTGAAAGGAATGTTCTCCCAATCATTTTGTTCCACCATAATTAACCTATGATGTTTTCATACTTGTTCCTTTGGACAAAAATAGCCATGCCATCATTAAGCAACCTTTGAAAGAGGCAGCTGAGTTGCTCCTGAAATGACTTTATCTGTCTGTCCTGTTGCTGTGTGTTTCTTTCATTTAAGCATGGTGGGCACAGTGCTTGCAGCCCCTGGACCTTCTGTGGCTCTTGAAGCCATCCACCCATCTCCCAAAGCCCCCCAGCCCCCAGTTTTAAAAACTGGTTCAGTTTTCGGGCAATGTTTGCTCTCAAATCATGCACAAAGCTCTCCCAAATATATAACTACTGTACTCTCCTCCCATCCACACACATATCCTAGGGCTCATCAAAATGAGGCAATAAAATGTGGATTAATGTGCAGTAATGCCAATTCGCAGCAGCTTTCATTTGTCTTCATGTGTGTGTTTTTTCAAGATGGCAGGCATGCAAAGCCTTACACGTTTGTTGTTCAAATGGGCATGCCTGCAAATCAAGATGGTGGGTGCAAGTTTTTATTGTCACCAGTTGCTTCTGCTGAACAGTATTTAAAAAAAAAAAAAAAGCAAATCCAAGGTGCAGAAGTGCAGTCTTCCACTTAAATAAACAGAAAAAAGAAGAAGAAAGGCTGTTTTATCACATCAGTACATGATCGCTAGGGCAAAAATCCAACATGGCAGTTATGGGCACTTGCCTTGCCAGCAAGCTCAACCCCCTTTCCACTTCCATTCTTATCGGGAATGTGCAGCAAAGTGAATCAGTTGTGCCAACATGCGGAAATTCGCATTTCTTTTGAAGTTTTTTTAAAATATATATATAAATATATATAAAGGTTCTTCTGATGAAGTATTTGGAGTTTTTGAGGCCCCGCCTTCTGAATACGGCAGATTAATGCAGGATCCCATTTAGACAGAATGAATTCTCCTTGATTTCTATGAGGAGTATCTTTGCTATTCAGACAACCCCACAGAACTCTGTACTACCCTCAAATACCTCTATTTTCCTCTGCAGCCCCTCTCAAAATAGTGACAGGATGTGGTGAATGTAATTTCCTGTCACTATTTTGAGAAGGACTGCAGAAGAAAATGGTGGTATTTGGGCTTGTTCTGGGAAGGTTCATCCCACAATATGGGAGGGATCTAGGAGGGAATTGGCAGTAGCTTACCCTGGGTTAGTGTGTGTGTGTGTGTGTGTGTGTGTGTTTGATGTTCTTAACACATTGGTTGTTAACCACACTGGGCCTCTAAACCTTTCAGTCAGGGACTATCATACAGCCCTCCAGGTATTTTTTAAACAGAGGCCAAAATCTTACATCATGGCCACATAACTGCCAGCTGAGTTATATTCAGCTTGCATTGCACAACCATGGGCTTGTCTATATGAGGGGACATATGTGGACTGATGTGTGCTAACGCCAATTCAAAGCAGCTTCTATTTGTCTTAATGGTTTGGGGGTGTTTTTATTTTTTTGCAAGATTGTAGGTATGCAAAGCTATCCACTTTCGCTGTTCCAACAGGCATACCTGCAAATCAAGATGGTGGGCACAAGTGAATTACTTGCATTTTTATTGTCACCAGTTGCTGCCACCAAACAGTTTAAAAAAAAAAGCATATCTGAGGTGCAAAAGTGCTATATTCTACATAAATAAATAGAAAAGAAGAAGAAGAAGAAAGGGTGTTCCATCACCTCAGCACATGATCACTATGGTGAAAATCCAACTTGGCAGTTCTGGGTGCTTGGCTTGTTAGCAAGCTTTGCCCCCTGTGCACATCCGACCAATCAGCTTTCCACTTCCCCTCTTATTGGGAATGCGAATGAAAGCGAATCAGTTGTCTCAACAAGGGAGAGTACATATTCCCCACAGAGCTTTTTAAAAACGTGGGAGAAGCCATAAAGGCTTTTCCTGTGGTGTTTTTGGTGGATTTGACCCCTCTCCTTCTGAATACTGCAGATTGATGCGGGATGCCATTTAGACAAATTGTATTCTCCTTGAATTCTATGCGGAGAATTTTCACCATTTAGACAACCCCTCAGTAGCAAATAGCAATGTAGCACTACATATGTAGATTGACCCCACAGTGGAATGGCAGTAGGCAAAATATAGAGACAATGCACAAAATGCACAGAGGTTAAGAATGAAGATGTATATGTAGCTGGCATATACACATACCACTGGTAGGGTTGCCAGTTCAAGATTCAGGCCTCGCCCTGAGATTTCTGGGCCAAAACCTGAGACTTAGGGATGGCCCCTGGTCAGACCTTAAGCATTATGAATTAAGTACCAACCACAGTTGCTCACAGATTATCATTCTCACACACATGCATACAGACACAAAGAATGTACTTTCCTGTTTGGAAATTAAGATAGAAACCTTAGTTTAAGGGGCTGTTCCTAGATCAAGGTGAAATGAGGAGATTATCCCTTCACATCTAGTTAGGGAAGTGGGATAAGGAACATTTAATCTAGCCTACTTGCTTTTAGCCAGAAGGTGGATGCAGAGCAGAGGGTGATCTCTGTCACCACAAGGACTGGAAGGAGGGAACTAAGTAAGTAATAAATAGCCCCCCAGGAGAGTCTTTGCAATTTGTTGAAACCAATCAATTGTGGCTTGTAAACTGCAGCAAGCTACTGCTCTTCTAGCTAAGCTGGAGATTTGCACCCAGATCTTTCCTCTTGACTGGAACTGAGGGTGAGTTTCCACCCTCATCTCCCACCTGGAGATGCTCCATGAAAACTGGAGACTCAGGGACAGGCCCTGAGATCTGGCAACCTTATGCACATTTGAACATATGATTATGCTTTCACTTCAGTCTGCTGAATATGGCTCAAAGCTACACCACACCTGTAACACAACTTAAGTGAGCTTAGGGTAATAACAGGATCCCACCCTGTAACTTCCATCAGCCCTGCCCAGCATACCCAATGGTGGGAAAAGATGGGAGTTGAAGCCCAGCAACATCTGGAGGGCACAGGTTCCTTAACTGTGATCTAAACTGTAGTTTAGTGTCACATGTAAAAAAAAACCTGCCACATTCCTCCACTGCCACCACTCTGAGGATGAAACTAGAAGCATTTGCTTCTACTTTTAAATCAGTCCTGGGAAAATATGTCCCTCCAGGTGTAGTTGCACTGTTGTGTGCCTTCAAGTTGTTTCCTACTTATGGTGACCCCAAAGTGAACCAATCATGGGGTTTCCTTGGCAAGATTTGTTGGGGAGGTGTTGCCTTTGCCTTCCTCTGAGGCTGAGATGGTGTTTGTGACAGTGCCTTTGTTAACACACATTGGTCTCACACTACGAACCTTGTAAGGCACCCCATCACCTGCCCTTTATCTTACTCCCACCCTTTTAACACTATCCTGAAGTGTCAAAGGGATAGAGTCCCAAGTGTTTCCATAAATCAGTTACAATATTTTAGGTAGCACGTTCTCTCTTCTTTCCAGTGACTAGCAGAAAATTCAGTCAAGAGTCAACCACTATAAAATGAACAGTAACTTTTATTGAAGAACATACAAATACAAAGTATCTTGTGTGAGTTGTTTCATGCTCAAAATGGTTACATTAAAATCAAACATTTGGCAAATTTTAACCCATCCCTACTTAACTCCCTTCCTCTAGACTAATGGTTCTTAACCTGTGGTCCATGGACACCTAGAGGGCCGCAGTGTCCTCACATGGGGTCCATGAAGGCTTGAAGTCTGTTCAGCCCACCTTCTCCCTGCAGTGGAGTGGCCATGTGACAGGAGCCAAGGGAAAGGCTGGCTTAGCCTGCACATTGCCATTCAATCCACTCCAGCCACAAACTTGTAGGAAGAAGCAGGAGAAAAGTCTTCCCTCCCACTCCATTGCCTCTGATGGAAGGTTTAATGGATGGTGTATTGTATTACTAGTATTATCAGGTATTATTATGGTTATTATTAGGGTTTTAAATCTTGAGTTAAGTCTTGGGGTCTGTGGCAACAAAAGATATTTAAAGGGGGTCCCTGGTAAAAAGAAAAGGTTAAGAGCCACTGCTTTAGACCAGTGATTCCCAAACTTTGGTCCTCCAGATGTTTTGGACTTTATCTCCCAGAAGCCCCAGCCACCTTGGCCAACAATGAGGAATTCTGGGAGATCCAGATTATCAGATGAGTGCCTTAAAATGTTATCATGGCACTATATTTTACAGAGTTCATGTTCTGGCACAATGACACATCTTTTCGCACACTGCCATGATAATGCTACAAAATCACTCCTATAATCCAGCAATATGAGTGTTCGCTTAGCTCCGTATTTCTCAATGAAAGTGATTTTGGTGCGTCTCACAAGAAGATGCAAACTCGCTAAAAAGCCCCCAAACACCAACATTAAAAAAGAAAATTTTCAGAACAGCACAGATACATGTTTAGAAGCTTGCAAGCAAGATGGGGAGGTTCATAAAAAGAGCATATGGTATCTAGTTTTCCCATTCGCACCCAGGATTGTTCTGGCGGAACCACCCATTGACACTGGACTCACGCCAGCATAACAGGGAGCCTTGTTGCACACATGGAAATCTGGAACAGGAACACTACGGGAGATCAATTCTTGACTTCTCCCCAGCAATAAAAAAAGAACTCCCTCATTAACAGGAGCAGAATGCTTGCATAACACTGGGGCATGACATCATCTGATAAGGAAGACCATTTGCAATCTCATGGCATCGTTATAATGCTGTTTTTGACATGTCTGGTTATCTCCGAAGTCCAAAACATTTGGAGGACCAAAGTTTGGGAACCACTGCTCTAGCAATATATCTCTCTATAAACTCCTCAGCTCTCACAAATCTTTCCTCCTTTCTCTTTTTCTAGACCCAACTCTCCAAGACTCTCTGTTAAAACACTCCCCTCTCACCAGGAGACCCTTCTTTGTCTACAGCGGGGCTGGGTTTCACTCCTCCTGTGCTGCCCATTACCTGGCAGCCAGCTATCAAGCTGCACTTTACCCAAAAAGAGCCAGCTCATACAGCCATTTTGACACAGTGTGACTTCTTCAAGATCACCCAGTGGGTTTCTATGGCTGAGTTGAGCGGATTTGAGCCTTCGTCTCTAGAGTCATACTCCAACACTCAAACAACTACACACCATGTTGGCCATAATCCCTGACCATTGGCTATGCAATCTCCCCAAATATGGCCAATTATTGTGATGGGGTGGTTGGGAGGTGGTTAATTTTAATGTTTTTAAATGTTTTAACACACTAAATTGTTTAATTTGTTTTTTAAATTTCATATTTACAGTATATTTATATTTTTAATGTTTATGTATTGTTTTAATTTCATTGTTAGCCACCTTAAGTCCCTACTGGAAGATGGGCGGAATATAAATAATATAATAAATAAATAAATAGGGATCCATGTTTTTGTGATGGCTTGGTATTTTACATATTTGGTCATTTTTAAGGGGAGCTCTGGTGTCTGTAGGGGAGCTTTGGGTGGATAGAATGGGGCTGTAGGGAACCTGTGCAACCCATGGGCTGCATTCCCACTCCTGCTTTAAGGTCATCTGCAGTGACCCCCTTTGAACCTGAACTTCAGAGTTTGGTCATGAGAAAGAATGCCATTTTGGTGGTGGGCCCTCAGCTTGCCTCAGGGAAGCTTGCCTGCCATCTACATTGCTGTCCTTTTTGGTGCCAGGCTAAGACCTCTTTTCTCTCATGCCTTTTAAGAACTTTCTATTCAGATACTCTTGTGCCCAAACTTTCTTCTGGAATTTTTCCAGCCATTCCGGATTTTTTTCCCAACCATGCTTTCCTAAAATAATAATAATAATAATAATAATAATACAACAGAGGATTTTTTTAAAAAAAATAGTGCAATTTTTAGGATTTCAGAGATGAAAGGTTCTTAACCTTGCCTTAGTTTCAAGTTGGTGGTGAGGAGAGGCGATTGAGCATCCTTTCACTGTAGAATGATCTCTCTAGCAGTCTACAGCCTACCCAGCTTCCCACATTTCAATTAAAGTGCAGGGGGAAACCTCATGAGCAAACTCTTCCCATGGAGATTGTTCCAGTGAAGGTATGTGGGCAACCAGAGAGGCTAGAGAGCAAGGGAGAAATTTGTAATAGTAAGGCGAGTAACATGCAGCATCCTCAGCTACCTTTCACTGATCAGAACAGATCAGGAACACTACAAAAGTGTCTAAATTGAGGGAAGTAATAGTGCCTCTCCATTCTGCCTTGGTCAGACCTCACCCAGAATAGTGTCCACTTCTGGGCACCACAATTCAAGAAGGATATTCACATGCTAGAATGTATCCAGAGGAGGGCAACCAAAATGGTGGGAGGTCTGGAAGCCATGCCCTATGAGGAGCAGCTTATGGAGCTGGGTATGTTTAGCCTGGAGAAGACAGGGTTAAGAGGTGACACGATGGCCATGTTTAAATATTTGAAGGGATCTCATATTGAGGATGGAGCAAGCTTGTTTTCTGCTGCTTCAGAGGCTAGGACGCAGAGCAACAGACACAAACGACAGGAAAAGAGATTTCACCTAAACATTAGGAGGAACTTCCTGGCAGTTAGAGCTGTTCGGCAGTGGAATGCACTCCCTGGGAGTGTGGTGGAGTCTCCTTCTTTGGCGGTTTTTAAACAGAGGCTGGATGGCCATCTGTGGAGAATGCTTTGATTGTGTATTCCTGCAGGGGAGGGGGTTGGACTAGATGGCCCTTGTGGTCTCTTCCAACTCTATGATTCTAAAGGACCTTGAGAATTAGGCAATCAAATAGAAGACTTTTGCAGAATAAGAAACGTTTCAGGCAACTGGAGGACAGATTTCAGTATAGTGCTAGCATACCCTCCAACAACATGTGGCCATACAACATCAGACTTTGGTCAAAATGGCTAATGTTATTAATGAGGAAGAAAATACAAGGAAGGAGAGGCTACAGCAGCTTACTTTTGCCTGAGCCTGTTGGAAAGGGCATTTCCAGCCTCTCCTCTCCGCTTCCCTCCTGCTGAATTAATTGAGTGCAAACCACTTTTGTATTTTGAGCTCAGTTTGCAGCAACTGAAGTAAGCTGAAGACAAAGTGGGAGGAGGAAAGCAACTGAAAAGATGGGGTAACAGAAGATTACTTGGGACTGTCTCTGCCAAATCGGGACAGATGGAGGAAGTGCACTGGTTTTCATTCCTATAGTTTGTATTGTATTTTACTTTGTTAGTATTTACATATTTGGATTTATGCTGGGCTGGCTTTTGTTGTTGAAGTTTTGCCTTACTGTTATATTTTTAAATGGCTTTTTACAATGGAGATTATCAGACACGGGGAAAAAAACACCTCCCTGTCAATTGAAAGTGATGCCTTATTCGTGGCTACAGCACAGACTCAGCACGAGAGGATGACAACGGCATCTGAAACTAGGACCCGTTCACAGACCTTGTGTGCTCTTGTTGGGCTTTTTGGCCACGTCTGATAATGTGCAATGTCTATGGAAGCCTTTTTGTAGATCATTAAAAATATTTTCTTTCTTTCTTTGTTTCTCCCTCTCTCTCAATCTCTCTCTCTTTTTTTCTTTCCCCCAGGGTTGAAAGGAAAGAGAGAGCACGTTTAAAGACAGTGAAGTTTAATTCAAAACCAGGTGTGATCGATGCAAAAGGGGTACGTAAAAGTAAAACAAATTGTCCCAGAATTGAAGGTTTGTACTGCTATGTGCACTTCAGACTTGGCCATCATGAAAGGAAAATAAGAATGGGTCATATGTCCAAGATAATGAGGTGGAGGAATGAAAAACTTGAGCTAAGATATTGTTTTACATTAAAAGCAAGAGAGGTTTTAAAAATAGAAAATGATATTGCATCATAGAAGAGAAGAAGATTTAGTATTTCTGTAAATCCTGGTAAGTGGGTAATATGTAAACACCTTAACTGATAGTTCACGTAGCATCAACAACATGCTAAGCAGTCTATAATTTATTCGTTTAAAACATATCTAATCTGCATCCCCTGGAATTGTTCAAGATTTCTTACATCTTACAGATGCCTACATTTTAAAAATATGCATAATATACTTTAAAGATACAGTAAAGCAATCATAAGCCCGTGAAGACGTTTGTTAGAAAGCCTGTCTGAGACAAAAAGAACCCAAGGATATGGAATGTGTGGTCCTTCAGATGACATTGGACTTCAGTTCCCATCAGCCTTAGGCAGCATAGATAATGGTGAGGAATCATGGGAGCTGTAATCCAACAATTTATAGAGAGGCCGCACGTTCCCAACCCCTGTCAGCCTTTCTGCCACCCCAGAGGCCTTTCTGAAGAGAAGCTTAAGCTACTCACTAAATATAAGCAGAATTCCTTGGGTTTTTCTGCACTTCTTAGGTAAAACTCAAGCCAAGTCTAGAAAGGCTGCATCTGAGCAGAAAATGGGTACATGGGGAAAGGGAACCTGCATCAACCTGCATCAACACCTGCTGTTCTTTGGCTACTGACTGATACGTGCTCTGGGATGGATTCCTCCCCACACATTTTTTTAGTGTTTGGAGAAGTTACTTTTTTGGATTTCATCTAAGAACTCACCAGCCAGCATGGCCACTGTGTGAAGCTTCTCACGGAGCACATTAACATAATCCATGGGGTCACAAAATATAGTATTATATTCCTGGGATTGTAAAAGCATGGATGACTGTCCAGCAGTCTCAGCAAGAATGCAGAAGGCCCAGTCCATTACTAGAGGGCCACTATTCCAAATAACAAAAACAACTCTTTTGTTGGCATGCAATTTACATGTGGCCTACGATGAGGATATTTAAACAATGCATGTTAGTAAAGAGTTGGGACATATGGCCAAATTCACTTAAAAGTGAGGTTCCCTTATGTACATCTGCAATTACATGAAGGATGTAACCTGGAATCATGCCCAACCATGACCTTGTCTACATGGCCAGAAAACCCCGCCTTCCAACAGGAGTATTCTAACCTCAAAGCTGGCCAAGATCCCCTCCTTTTACCATAATGAAACAGCCAGAGGTCCGCACATACACACCAGGCTGTATTGGTTGGTACCTCTAACGTTGTTGCATGTTGCACTCTCTGAAACCGGGAAGGAGGCCCTCAGCATGTGATCAAGGCTGGTCACATGCAGGGAGCCTTGATCACATAGAATCATAGAATTGCAGAGTTGGAAGAGACCACGAGGGCCATCCAGTCCAACCCCCTGCCACGCAGGAAATCACGATCAAAGCATCCCCGACAGATGGCCATCCAGGCTCTGTTTAAAGACCTCCAAGGAAGGAGACCCCACCACGCTCCGAGGGAGTGTGTTCCACTGCCGAACAGCTCTTACCATCAAAAAGTTACTCCTAATGTTGAGGTGGAATCTCTGTTCCTGGAGCTTGCATCCATTGCTCCGTGTTCCAGTCTCTGGGGCAGCAGAAAACAAGCCTGCTCCATCCTCAACGTGACACCCCTTCAAATACTTAAACAGGGCTATCATATCGCCTCTTAACCGTCTTTTTTCCAGGCTAAACATACCCAGCTCCCTAAGTATTTCCTCATAAGGCATCGTTTCCAGACCTTTCACCATTTTAGTCGCCCTTCTTTGAACACGCTCCAATTTGTCCATATCCTTTCTGAATTGTGGTGCCCAGAACTGGACACAGTATTCTAAGTGAGGTCTGACCAAGGCAGAATAGAGTGGCACTATTACTTCCCTTGATCTAGACACTATACTTCTATTGATGCAGCCCAAAATCGCATTGGCCTTTTTAGCTGCCGCATCACACTGGTGACTCATGTTCAACTTGTGGTCTACTAGGACTCCTAGATCCCTTTTGCATGTAGTCTCATTCAGCCAGGTCTTCCCCATCCTATATCTATGCATTTCATTTTTTCACCCTAAGTGCAGTACCTTACATTTCTCCGTATTGAATTTCATTTTGTTAGCTTTGGCCCAGCTCTCCAGTTTATCCAGGTCATTTTGAATTTTGATCCTGTCCTCCAGGGTATTAGCTACTCCTCCTAATTTGGTGTCATCTGCAAATTTGATAAGTATGCCCCTAATTCCCTCATCCAAGTCATTGATAAAGATGTTGAATAGCACTGGGCCCAGGACCGAAACTTGTGGCACCCCACTGGTCACATCTTTCCAAGACGAAGAGGAGCCACTGCTGAGCACCCTTTGGGTTCGGCCGGTCAACCAATTACAAATCCATTGAACAGTTAACTTGTCTAGCCCACATTTTACAAGCTTGTTTACAAGAATGTCATGGGGAACCTTGTCAAAGACCTTACTGAAATCAAGGTATACGATATCCACAGTGTTCCCTTCATCTACCAAGCTGGAAACTTTATCAAAAAAAAGAGATCAGATTAGTCTGGCATGACTTGTTTCTCTGAAACCCATGTTGACTTTTTGTGATTATGGCATTGCCTTCTAAATGTTCACAGACTCTCTGTTTAATGATCTGTTCTAGAATCTTCCCTGGTATTGATGTCAGACTAACTGGACAATAATTGTTGGGATCCTCTTTTTTCTCCTTTTTGGAGATGGGGACAACATTTGCCTTCCTCCAGTCTGCTGGGACTTCTCCTGTTCTCCAGGAGTTCTCAAAGATTATTGCCAATGGCTCTAAGATTATATTTGCCAGCTTTTTTAATACTCTTGGATGCAGTTCATCTGGTCCTGGAGATTTAAATTCATTTAGTTTAAGAAGGTATTCCTGTACTACCTCTTTGCTTATTCTGTCCTGGATTTCCCCTATTGTGTCCTCTGTTCCTTTATCGTCAGATTGGTCACCCTTTTCTTTTTCTGAAAACACTGAGGCAGAGAAGGTGTTGAGTAATTCTGCCTTTTCTCTGTCCCCTGTTAGCATTTTGCCATCTTCTCTACATAGTGGTCCTACCATTTCCTGCTTCCTCCTTTTGCTGCGGACATACTCCAAAAAACCCTTTTTGTTGTTCTTTACCTCTCTAGCAAGCCTGAGCTCATTCTGCACTTTAGCTTTTCTGACTTGACTCCTACACGTGTCCGCTATCTGTTTGAATTCTTCTTTGGCGATTTCCCCCTTTTTCCATTTCCTATACATGTTCCGTTTAAAACTTAGCTCCATTGAAAGTTCTTTAGTCATCCATCCTGGTTTCTTGAGACACCTCCCATTTTTCTCCCTCATTGGTACTGTTTGAAATTGTGCCTTCAGTATCTCCCTTTTGAGAAAGTCCATCTTGAGGTCCCTTCTCTTTTAGTATTCCTGACCATAGGATCACCCCCCAGTATTTCCCTGAGTTTATTGAAATCAGCTCTCCTAAAGTCGAGAACGCGTGTCTGACTATGCCTGGCTTCTCCTTTCCATTGTATAACAAACTCCAGGAGAACATGATCACTCTCACCTAAGGATCCCACCACTTGCACCCCATTAACCAGGTCATCCCTGTTGGTTAGGATCAGATCTAAAATAGCTGACCCCCTTGTTGCCTCTTCCACCTTTTGGACCATGAAATTGTCTTCCAGGCAAGTCAGGAATTTGCTAGACCTTGAAGTTTTGGTTGAGTTAGATTTCCAGCAAATATCAGGATAGTTGAAGTCACCCATGACTACTACATCTCTCCTTTCTGCGTGTGTGGTCATCTGTTCTAGAAAGGCATCATCCAATTCCTCCATCTGACTTGAGGGTCTGTAGTAGAGTCCCACAATAACATCCCTCTTGTTTCCCTCCCCTTTAATTTTTATCCACATGCTCTCCACCTGGCTTCCAGTATTGATGTCATGGATCTCTTCACTGGTGTAAATATCCCTGACATATAATGCTATTTCTCCTCCTTTCCTGTTTGGCTGGGGTGGATAAAGTGGTGTCAAACTACATGCTGGGGACCTCTTTTCCAGCTGCAGAGTGACACCAGTGGCGGCCAGTGATGCAGCCTGGAGTGCAGGTACAGACTCCTGCCTTCCCACACCAGACTCTTCTGGTTCTCTAGCATGACGTGTTTTTGCTGGATATTCTTAAAATGTGTTTTAAAGGGGTTTACCCTGGCTTCCCACCAGCTTTGCCTCAGATGTCATCAAGACTGAGGCTAATTGGGGCAAGAGCCCTGTGTTGTTTGGACTGCAGGGCTCCGATACGGAAGGAAGCCAGGGTAAATTGCCCATCTAGATAAGCCCCATGTCAATCTCCCAAAGCCTTCAAAAAATCCATCACTATTTTTAAATGCACATTTACAGCAGAGAGTCCGAAGACCTACACCCTCCATGTCACCCTATACACAGAGAGAGAGGAACCTCTGTGATCAGCAGCCACCTGTTGTTGTTTTTTCCAAAACTAGAAGTAATCAGAATTTTACTTTGTTTTTGAATGGGGAAAAAAAGGTTATTGCAGTTCCCCAAACAGTGCAGCAGAAAGGGGGAAGCATGAAAATGTATAGTCAAACCCATTGGAGGTTTCTGAAGATGTGGTTGTGAATATTTAGGCCAAAAAACAATATCAGAAGTGCGTCTCCAAGGGGGCTGAATTGGAGTCCTTTGGCCCATACAGTTCATACCTCTAGCTTATGGTGCTGAATCCTATGGACCTAATCCAGCATGAAAATCACCTGGAATATTTGTGTCCAGTTCTAGGCAGTATAGTCCCAGAAGGATATTGACCAACTGGAATGTGTCCAGTGAAGGGAGACTAAGATGATCAAAAGTCTGGAAATGAAGGGCCTGTCTACATTGCAGAAGTACAGCAGTTTGACACCACTTTATCCACCATAGTTCTATCCTATGGAATCCTGGTATTTGTAGTTTGGTGAAGCACCAGAGTTCTCTGATAAGAAAAAGCTAAATACCTCACCAAACTACAAATTCCAGGATTCCATAAGGTAGAATCATGGTGGATAAAGTGGTGTCAAACTACTGTATTTCTGCAGTGTAGACAGGCCCCAAGAGGAACCTGGGAATGTTTCAGTTGGAGAACAGAAGACGGAGAGGTGAATATTCAAAGATGGTGATAGCCACCTATAAATATTTAAAGGGATGCCATGTAGAAGATAGAGCAAACTAGTTTTTTGTTACTCCAGAGACTAGGGCATGAATTAATAGATTCAAGTTTTAAACAATTGACTGTAATCCTCTATCATGGTCTATAGAACTTTACACATACTTAGCTATGTAGCAGAGGCACTAAGAAACCCTGTTAGCAAGTAGCAAAGATGCGTAAGGGGACACTGGCAATAATGTACCATTTGCATCGGGCTCAACCGCTACGCATCAACACTCCCTAGCCAGTGTCCTGAGGCACAATTGGACCGATGCACATCAGCCCCATTGTGCATCAGTCCCATGGTGCATGGGACCTAATGTGCACCAGTCAGTTTGCCAGCTCCCTTGTAGTAACATCACAACAGCCCCTTGCTGAATATGGATGTTATAGAATTGCCCAGTTAATGCCCATAAAGTCCCCAACAAGATTCCAGCCACTGTATCTAAACATTAGGGAGAATGTAAGTCCCCAACAGGATTCCAGCCGTTGTATCTAAACATGAGGGAGAACTCCCTGATGGTAAGAGCTGTTCAACTATGAAATACGTTGCATCAGAAGGTGTTGGCCTCTCCTTTTGTAGAGTTCTTTAAACAGAGATTGAATGTCCACCTCTTGGGGTGTTTTAGCTATATATTCCTTCACAGCACAATACTTGTGGTCCCATTAAATTCTATGATTCTCTGTGATTCTTAAGAAAATTTGACCTCCAAGAATCTGGGCTCTCCCACATACACATACCACAAGCCTTTTTTCGATAGACTGTAGAGCAGGAATAGTTGAAGTATGGCCCTGGGACCACATGAACCCTCCCAAGGTGTTTTGTTGTTGTTGTTGTTGTTGTTGTTGTTTGATGTTGTTGTTTTGTTGTTGTTTTTTGACAGCCCCACAGATTCCCCCAGCCTGCCTTTTTTTCTGGCAAAAGAAAAGGTGAATTACCTCTCCTGGATTTCTTTCACACTACACTATGGTTAAGATTTTACCTGCCATGGCCTCCATGGTTTGAGTGAGGTACTCAAACTTTGTAGCAGAAAATTCTAAATAACTCACAAAAGTACAAATGCAGTTTGTGGAGGTGGTTTTGACTATCTGAACCATCCCCAAACATGCTTCTTGATTGTTTATTCCTACATGGCAGGGGGTTGGACTAGATGGCCCTTGTGGTCTCTTCCAACTCTATGATTCTATGATTCCTTCCTTCTTTTAAAAAAATCAGCAAGCTACTACTGGTAAATCTTGCACTCTCTTGGTTTGTGCCTTTATTTAAGTATCCCCAAATAAAGCTTAAATTGGACAGAGATTAGATTGAGCAGCACCTGGATATTCCAACTCAAAGGCAAGACTTGAAAGAAAGAATCCAGGGAAGAAAATGTAGACTTTTCATTGTATAGTGTCATGGCAGATTTTGTATGAGGTGGTTTGCATGTGTAAAGGGACAGAACCAGCAAACAATATAACGTTTACCCTCCCAGGAAACTATTTCTAATGGTTTGTTTTCCTCACTTACACAACTGTAAACAGAGTATTGATACTATATAATGGCCAGAAATAATAATAATAATAATAATAATAATAATAATAATAATAATATTTATTTATACCCCTCCCCTCTGTTAAAACAATCGGGGTGGCTTACAATAATTAAAAGTACAACTGTATTCGTAAGGGAACTGACATGTGTAAAATACAAACAGGATTCCAGCCATGTTCTTTTTGTGCAAAAACCAATGTTTTGTGCATAAAAAAGTAGGTCTGGCTATTTTTTAAAAAATTCACTGGCTGAGATCCTACATCATGCTTGCATAGTGTAAATCTGTACTCATGTAGTTAAGTTGTTGCTGCACTACCCCACCCTGCTGATGAATACCTACATTGTGCAACCAATTGTGTATCTGCAAATGTGCTGGCTTATTCTCCATTGAAAAATGGGGGTTGTGCAATGACCGTCCCTGCAATTTCTGTGAAAATGGTAGTACACTGAAGACACTAAGAAATAGGTATACGCCATCCAAGAATGCACAATTACATATGCAACACTTACATTCATAGAACTGTGAATTGAATACAGACATTAAACAAGGGTTTAAAAATGCAACTGCATATGTCAGCCACTGTTTTTCTGCACACAAACAAAAAATTTTGCACAATTTTTTTTCACAAAAAGTCCCAATATACAAAAAAATGGAAAATGGGGAAGAAATTGACTCTTGTAATCCCAGCAGGGAGAAAATCTTTGAAATCTTCCTTCTTATGTATGAGAATTAAATAAACAAAGATTTAAATCCCTACTAATGCCTATCCTACTTAACACCTACCTCCCACCCACCCCAGGCTGGGTACTGCCAGATGGATCCTCTCTATCAGGCACCATGAATAGGGGCAGCACATCTGACCACCACCAATTTTTTTTCCACCACACCAAGGAGTGGTCTAATGGGGGCAGCATGCTCCCTATGCAATGCTATGGCAGGTGCTCTGTGGCACTGCAGTAATGCAGGTGTGTGGAGACTGTGCCCTTCAGATGTTGTGGGCTCCCAACAGTCTGGGCAATTGTAGCTCTGAGAAGGCTGTCGATGTGAGGAGGAGGAGGAGCCATGTATACTGTTTTAAGCTGATTAGAGGAAAGATGGGAAATAGATGTAACAAGCAAACAAAGTACAGTTGTCCCTTCATATTCGCTGGAGTTTGGTTCCAGCACACACCCTCGTGGATACCAAAATCCGTGAATGCTCAAGTCCCATTATATGCAATGGCATAGCAAAATGGTGTCCCTTACATATGATGGCAAAATCAAGGTTTGCTTTTTGGATTATTATTTTTTAGAGAATATTTTCAAGCCGTGAATACTTAAATCCATGGATACCAAATCCGTGGATACGGAGGGACAACTGTATGTGCTCTTTAGCTTTTGCTGCTCAATGCTACAAGACAGCAGGACTGTACATGACAATGCCACTTCAACCATGCCCCCTAACCTGATGCCCTCTGGATATGTTTGATTGCAATACCCATCAACCTCAACTATCCTTGGCCATGTTGCTTGGAGGTTGCTGGGAGTTGTAGTCCAATGTAACTAGCAAGCACCAAGTTAGGGAAGGCTGCCATGTGGCAACATGACCACTTTCTGGACAATAAAATTTTCCCCCACGCAGAAATTGGACATCCCTGCTTTATCATATATCAGAAAATAGCTGAGAGATAAATAGCGTGGCGAGTGTTTAAGAACTGAATGCCTCGTTCCAAGTAATCATTTTCATCCCTTGAGCCTTTTTCTGAGGTTTTAACAGATACCTAATTTTCAGCCAAATGACATCTTAAATGCCCATTTCTGGTATATTGTCAAAGCCGGTGGGAATCATTCGTTCATGTTGCTAATGATGCCTCACACAAACCAAAGTCTGGCTAGAATTTAATTACCCTTTAATTTCCTGCGTTGTTCTTCCTGAACATCATGGCTGAAGCAATATCAATCTTTGGCATCACTAATTTCATTGCTGGTTGTGACGTTTTGGAAATGGCGTTGTCAGGGATCCAAGCAGCATCGTCCATTTGCCCCTCCTGCATCGCTCTTCATCTTGGGTTCAGCCTATTGGACTGCTAGAAGGGGGGGCGGTCTCCAAGCTTTATGTGAATCAGAATGTGTTTGAGGATGTGCCTCAGAGCTTTAATCCAGACCAAAAATAGTTGAGATTTACTCTGGATCTGAGCAGTAAATCCAGATAATCACGTGTGTATATGTGAACTGCGCTACATAGCAACATAGTGGGGTCAGAGGGAGACGTTTCAGCAAGGAGGCAGAAGTAGTCAGGAGGAGGCTCCCTGGGCCAGGTGATCTCTTTCCCTGTTTATTGTCATTTATTTTGCATACACAACAGTTAATTGGAGAAGCGCATACCAGCATACCCATATTGTAAGCTGTGCATACCTTCACTTAATAGGATGTCCAAAGCCCCTCCGATCCATGGGGAAAGAGATACATATATTGACATGCATTGGGGTGGGGGGAACAGAGTGGCCATGGTGATGTGCATACTGCAATTTATTGGACCAGGGTGAGTTCAAAAGGGAGAATTGTGTATGGACAGTTTTCCCAAACTTGCCTTGGTGTGTGTGGTGATCATGTAGACAAGCCTGTGGTTGCTGAGGACCAGGATACCCTGAAGGTCAGCATGATTTTCCTGTCAGTGTAGATGAGCCCTTTGTCTGATGTGGCTCCATCTTATAAAACCCTGGGACTGGCTGCCAAGGAAGAAGCATTTACAGTTATCAGCTAGAGAGATCTATTGCCTCAGCAAACTATAGATCCCAGAATTCTATAGGATTTGATCATGGCAGTTAAAGTGGAATCATAATGCTGTAATTATGTAGAGTTAAAGGGCTCCAGGGGCTTGTCTAGATGGGAAAATATAATGTGGATTGGTGCTCAGTAACACAAATTTTCAGCAGCACTCATTTGTCTCCGCAATTTTTTAGCAAAATTGCTGGTATGCAAAGCTATCTGTGTTTGATATTCACACAGATCATAGAATCATAGAATTGTAGAGTTGGAAGAGACCACGAGGGCCATCCAGTCCAACCCCCTGTCATGCAGGAATACACAATTAAAGCATCCCTGACAATCCAATCTATTCTGACCAAGGCAGAATTGAGTGGCACTATTACTTCCCTTGATCTAGACACTATACTTCTATTGATGCAGCCCAATTTTCTCATGTGAAAAGCAACAACTCTGATGCCTGCAAATCAAGATGGTGGCTGTGAGCAAATTACTTCCATTTTTATTCTCCACAAGTTGCCGCCGCTGAACCATATATTTTTTTTAACCTGTAAATCTAAGGTGCGCAAGTGCAACCTTCCACTTATAAAGTTGTTTAGTCAGCTCAGCAGAGCAAAAAGGCACACAATCACTATCACAAAAATCCAAAATGGCAGTTCCGGCCACTTTGTCGCCAGCAAGCCCACCCTCCAATCAGCTTTCCACTTCCGTTCTTATCCAGAAATGTGTTGCCATCTGAATCAGTTGTCCTAACAAGCAGGAATGTGCATTTCCCTTGTATTTTTAAAAAATTCAGGAGAAGTCATAAAGGCTTTTCCCACTGAGTTTTTGTGGGTTTTGGACCCCTTCCTTCTGATTAAAGTAAATCACCATGGGCTCTCATTGTGACAAAAGGTACTCTTCTCGCATTCCATGAGAAGTTTTTTCACCATGAAGTCGAAGGCTTTCACAGCTGGCATCCATAGATTTTCCTTGGTTGTTTTTTTCTGGGGTGTGAGGCCATGTTCTGGAATATTTCTTTTGGATGTTTCGCCTGCATCTGTGGCTGGCATCCTTAGAGAATTCTCTGAGGATGTCAGCCACAGATGCAGGCAAAACGTCAGAAAGAAACTATTCCAGAACACAGCCTCACCGCCTGGAAAAAAACCAAGGGAAATCTAAAGTTTTTTCACAGTTTATACAACCCCCAGGTTAGGTTAGATAGGCCTTTAGTCAGACCCAGTGGGATTCTTTTCATGTTTTTATATCATTATGTTCTTATTCTAGCAGAATTAGGACTTTCTTTAGCCTTCTACGGTACCCAGTGCCTTTTATGGAAGGTTTGCCAGCATTTCAAAGCACATTTTAGACTGTTGGCAGGTAGACTACAGGTTGGAGCATGGAGTGCTGACTATCCATTTGGGGAAGGAGGGAAATGGAAATCGAGGAGAATGAGCTGGAGTATCCAGGAGTGGGGTGGATAGCACTAGAATGGATAGCGGTATCTTCAAAGAAAGCATGATTGGCCAGCTAGAATCTTAAACCAGAGAACTCCATTCTGTAACATTTTACTTCAGGTCCCCATTGATCCTTTGCTGAACCTGTTAATTGACTCCTAAACCATGTCTACAGTTGGATGTTCTTCCATTTTGGAATTTGGGCTTCAGAAAATGTCACCATTAATTCCCTTCATCAGAGATACTATTTTTTCCCTCTTGCCCTGAATCCAAATCCCCACTAGATTAGACCCCTTGAATCTGTTGTTGAACGACAAAGCAATACATACCGTAAGTACATCCCACTGACTCAATGGATTTATTCTAGTCAAGGACTAACAATGGGATCTAGACCATTATTTCTTCAATCCTTCTCCTCTATTTCCTCCTTGTCCTTCCCAGAATAATAACCTTGGAAGTTCAAGAATTGTTAAAGCAACGGATACAGTGCAAAAAGATCACTTCACTCCCAAGTGACTTTAATGCAGATAATAATATCTGTCTAATTAGTCACACTGACCCCAAATGATTCCCGCCCCCAACATCTTAAAGAGAAGCCAGGCAAGCCAGTGGTATAAATAGCAGGTGTAATTTCATCAAGCAGGAATAAAAACCTCAAATTATCACATTGAGGCTACCTATTAAGACTTTTAATTCAGCGCATTTAATAGCATTACACTTGTCTGATCATTTTAGTTTCCACTTTCCTAATTATTGATGTGCAAGGTTTTAATATCCACACAAATAGGTAGCATCTCTTGGGCAATAGAACTCTTTCAGTGATGTGGAAAATGGAAAGAATGTTAAAAAGATTTTTTTTTTTAATTGCTCAGACGTGATACCATTACAGCAAATGGTCCTGGTACCTGGTTGGCAAAGTCTAAGGGGCCACATGTGTTCTGATCAGACATCTTCCAAAATAGTTTCCTATAGATACATCCACACTACACAATTATAGCACTTTTATCCAACTTTAATTGCTACGATGGCATCCTATGGAATCCTAGGATTTATAGTTTGGTAAGGTACATAGAATTCTCTGCCAGACATTGCTATAATGCTATTGTTCAGGGAAATGCACTAGAGAATTCTAACTCCCTCACCAAAGTGAAGATCCCAGGATTCCATAGGATGGAACCTTGGCAATTAAAGTTGAATCAAACTGCTATGATTTTGCAGTGTGGGTATTTAATAGCAGCTGCCAGGAATATTTTCAGTCAGGACCAGAGAGGGAGATGTAATCTCTCTGTTTCTCTTTTCCCTAGTTTAATCTCTTTGCTTCACTTTCCCCCAGTTTAAATCACTTACCAAACTAATACATTAATAGCCCAGCTGCTGTCAGTGGGAGGAGTAGCAATTTAAAGATTTTGCTGGAAACTTTTCCAGAAGGGAAGCCGTGCTGGGCCAGGTTAATACTTGGATTACAAACCATCAGGAAATAGCACGGCTCTCCAAGTGAAATAAAGACTGCATCCTATCTGGCACCATGGAGAGCCATTGCCAGACATAATTGAAAATATTAAATCAGTGAGAATTATGCAGTCCTCGAAATGTTGGACTACAGTTCCCAACATTCCTCACCATTTGCTGTGTTGGCAAGGGCTGCTGTGCCTTGTGGTCCAACAACATTTGAAAAGCCTCTTGAGTCTCAAGCCCCAGCTAGATGGGCCAATGGTTTGATTCAGTATAAGACAGCTTCCTATAACATGCAGGATATGCAAAAACATGTTATAATATACAGTGGTTGTAGATATATATATATACACACAACTACACAACTCTCTCTCTGGCTTTTCTTCGCAAACGAAGATTCAGGAAGGACTCATCCCGCGCTTTCTGCAAGCACGCTGATGACTAAAAAGGCCAATCCGAGATAAACAAGTCCGGTTGCAAAAAGCACAGCAGAAGGTCTCCTTGGGTGATGTTTTTGGGTTGTGATTCTTTCTGCGTTGTCGTTTCTCTTCAAGACTTGTTCGTCGTGAGTTCTCAAATAAGGCTGCAGCATTGTGGATAGTGCGTCTCCATGCCTCCCGATGTGAGGCCAGGGCGGACCACTGTTGGTGATCAATTTGGCCAAGCCTGAGATGTTGTTTCAGGGAGTCTTTGTATCGCTTTTTTGGAGCGCCCCTCTTACGCTGACCCGTGGCGAGTTCACCGTAGAGTAGTATTTTTGGGAGGCGATGGTCCTCCATCCTAGAAACGTGCCCTGCCCAGCGCAGCTGTGTTCTCAATATCATGGCCTCAATGCTGGTGATCCCTGCTTGCTCAAGGACAGCAACATTCGTCACATAGTCAGTCCAGTGTATATTTAGGATTGTGCGTAGACAGCGCTGATGAAAGCGCTCAAGGAGTCGTAGGTGGTGGCGATAGGTGACCCATGTTTCAGATCCATAAAGGAGGATAGACAGTACGATGGCTCTATACACACTGATTTTTGTGCTTTGCCTCAGGTGTTTATTGCTCCAGACTCTTTTGTGAAGTCTTCCAAATGCACTATATGCCTTTGCTAATCTGTGATCGATCTCTTTGTCAATCTTGGCATCTGAGGAGATGATGCTTCCCAGGTAGGTGAACTGCTGAACGGACTTGAGCACTGATTTGCCGACGGCAATGTGGGGATGGTGGTGTTCGTCCTGTGGTGCAGGCTGGTAAAGAACTTCTGTTTTCTTCAGGTTAACTTCTAGCCCAAACAGCTCTGCAGCTGTTGCAAAGCAGGATGTTAGGCGCTGCAGAGCTCCTTCTGTGTGGGCAACAAGGGCAGCATCATCGGCGAAGAGCAGCTCACGGACTAGATAGTTTAGAGTCTTAGTGTGAGCCCTCAGACGGCTTAAGTTAAACAAGCTACCATCAGTACGGTAGCGTATATAGATGCCGTCGTCTTCTTCAAGCTCTGCCATAGCCCTTTGGAGCATCATGCTAAAGAAGATTGTAAATAAAGTTGGTGCAAGAACACAACCTTGCTTCACTCCATTAGTTATTAGAAAGGGCTCTGAAAGAGCATCGCCATATCTGACTTGACCACGCTGTCCCTCGTGTAGCAAGATAATCATTTTAAGGAATTTGGGGGGGCATCCTAGTCTTTCCAGGATCTGCCACAGACCTTTTCTACTTACAGTGTCAAAGGCTTTGGTGAGGTCGACAAATGTTACATAGAGACCCTTGTTCTGCTCCCTACATTTTTCTTGCAGTTGCCTAAGGGCAAATACCATGTCTGTAGTACTCCTATTGGCTCTGAAGCCACATTGGCTTTCAGGGAGAAGTTCTTCTGCAATAGCAGGAACTAACCTGTTCAGGAGTATCCTTGCAAGGATTTTTCCAGCAATAGAGAGCAGTGTTATGCCTCGATAGTTTGAGCAGTCGGATTTTGCTCCTTTTTTCTTGTACAGGGTGATGATGACTGCATCTCGGAGGTCTGATGGCAGTTCCCCTTTTTCCCAGCAATTCACAAGGAATTCGTGGAATTTTTCGTGGAGTGCATGACCTCCGTGTTTCCAAACTTCAGGTGGGATTCCATCAATCCCAGCTGCCTTGCCGTTTTTCATCTGCTGTATGGCCTTAAAGGTCTCTTCCAAAGTGGGAGCTATGTCCAATTCATTTTTCATTGGTTTTTGTATCATATCTTGGATAGCTGAGGCTTGGACTACTCGGTTGGCGCTAAAGAGACTTTGAAAATGTTCAGCCCAACGATTTAGGATGGAGGCTTTATCAGTAATTAATGTTTGACCATCTGTACTGTATAAGGAGCTTTGGACCTGATAAGTAGGTCCAAACACTGCTTTAAGAGCTTCATAAAATCCTCTATGATCACCCAGATCTGCACAGCCTTGTGTCTTTTCTGCTATACTGATCCACCACTTGTTCTGCATGTCTCGGAGTTTTTGTTGTAGTTTGCTACATGTGAGGCGGAAAGCTGCTTTTCTTACATGACAGGTTGGCTGGGCGAGGTATGCCTGGTGAGCAGCTCTCTTCCTTGCCAACAGTTCCTGGATCTCTTGGTTGTTTTCATCAAACCAGTCTTGATTTTTCTTGTGGGAGAAGCCAAGGGATTCTTCTGCAGACTGGAGGATACTGTTTTTGATATGTTGCCAAAGCACTGTAGGAGAAGGATCTGTAGGGTGGTCTTCAAGTTTCGTTTGTAGATTTGCCTGGAAGTTGTCTCTCATGGTAGCTTGTTGAAGATTGTTGACTTGGAGTCTCTTCTTTAAGATGCCACCCCTCTTAGGTTTGAACTTAAGATGAAGATTTAGTTTACATCTGACAAGGCGATGATCTGTTTGGCATTCTGCACTGGGCATCACTCGGGTATGACGGACATCACGAATGTCTCTCTGACGGACTAGAACGTAGTCAATGAGGTGCCAATGTTTGGATCGGGGATGCATCCAGGTTGTCTTCAAGCTATCTTTCTGCTGAAAGATTGTGTTTGTAATAGTCAGCTGTTGTTCTGCACAGAACTCTAGCAGGAGGCGTCCGTTATCATTGCAATTTCCAACACCATGCTTGCCTAAGACACCTTTCCAGGCTTCGGAGTTCTTTCCTACTCTGGCGTTGAAGTCACCAAGGATAATAATTTTATCTTCTACAGGGACTTTTTGTATGAGTTGGCGTAGGTCTGTGTAGAATTTGTCTTTCTCTACAGGGTCAGCTTGCATAGTTGGGGCATATATACTAAAGAGAACAACATGTGGGAGGCGTAAGGAAATAATGCGATCAGAGTGTCATGTTGGCAAGGTTTCGAGTTTGGAGGCAATGGAGTTTTTAATCATAAAGCCTACTCCTGACAGATGTTTTTCGGTTTTGGGTTTGCCAGACCAGTAAAGTGTGTAGCCGGCGCCATGTTCTTTAAGGCTGCCTTCCTCATGGAAGCGAACTTCACTAAGAGCAGCGATGTCAATATTAAACCGTGATAGTTCAAGGGCTATTAGGGCAGAACGACGCTCAGGCCGTCCACTATCTTCAGAGTCTTGCATGGTTCTGATGTTCCAGCATGCAAGTGTCAGTTTATTTACACCTTTGGAGGCCGGTGTGTGCCTTTGTTTCTTTGCCTTGGTTTGACCGCATCAGAAGATTCCCGTTGGCCGCGGCTAGCCAACCAGGTAGTTGGGGATGAGCTTTCTTTAGGCCACCTTTTCTAGGCCCCTCTCCATGTGGAGCAAGCAGTGCTCTCCTTAAAAAAGGCTGCTTGGTCGTTCAGAATGCTGCCGAACAAGACTGTCATCTCCCGGGTCAGGCTTGAGCGACCAATGTCCTGAACCGCCTGCATGCAGGGTTGGGGCTGCGGCTTCCAGTGCATCTTTACACCTGCCGGTTTCGTCCCTCGCCAGTCGCTACAGGGCTTTTTTGGAAATGGATTTGTCCTTCGAGCCTGTGCAATGGATTTTTCTGGTGGAGCGCAGCGTGCACAGAACTGGCCTCACCCTTTAAACCAGAGATTCATCTGCCGTGGCCTTGCAAGCATGGACGTGGCAGTGAGGTCCTCGGGCCGTAGGTTTGATTAGAGTTTCCTTCTCTTAGATGGTTGACCTTACAGGGTTGGACGAGCACCATCTGCCCGGGTTTGGGATTGGAGTTTTCCTTCTCCTAGGACGGTTGCCACAAGGCTGGAGAGCCCATCCTGCCCTTTGACGCTCTTTGTCAGACCCTTCGGTTTTGACCTGTCTGGCATGGGAGACCCTACCAGTGGCTATTATGCCACCGCCAGCATAGCTCAAAACATCATTAGGGTACGCAAGCCTCTCTCCCACGACAAGGGGGCGTCAATGGAGAGGTTATAATATACAGTGGTTGTAGATATATATATATACACACAACTACACAACTATAGCACTTTGATACCATTTTAACAGTTACGACTCCACCCTGTGGAATCCTGGGATTTATAATTTCATGTGATGCTTAGAATTTAGAACTTCCCTGCCCGAGAGTTAGAATCATAGAGTTGGAAGAGACAAGGACCATCCAGTCCAACCTCCTGCCATGCAGGAACACACAATCAAAGCACTCCCAGCAAATGGCCGTCCAGCTTCTTTTTAAAAACTTTCAGAGATGGAGACTCCACCACACTCCCAGGCAGCAGCATATTCCACTGTTGAACAGCTTTTATCATCGGGAAGTTCTTCCTAATGTTTAGGTGGAATCTCTTTTCCTGTAGCTTGAGTCCATTGCTCTGTGTCCTAGTCTCTGGAGCAGCAGAAAACAAGCTTGTTCCATATTCAATATGTCATCCCTTCAGATATTTAAACATGGCTATCATGTCACCTCTAGCGTTCTAACTCTATAGTAAAGGGAAGTGCACTAGAAAGTTCTAAGAAAGTTCTCACCAAACAACAAACCCAGGATTCTATAGGTTGGAGGCATGGCAGTCAAAGTGGTATCGAAGTGCTATAAGTGTGTAGTATGGATACACCCAATGATCTAAATCCCATTGTCAGTCCCCAACAAGAGTAAAACCATTGACTTAATTAGATTTACCTACTCAGGCCAACATGGCATAGTGGCTTGAATGCTAGACTACAGTTCTGGAGACCAAGGTTTAAATCCCTGCTTGGCCATGAAAACCCACTGGGTGACCTTGGGCAAGTCACACGCTCTCAGCCCTCAGAAAGCCCTGTGATAGGTTCACCTTAGTCGGAAATGACTTGAAGGCACACAACAATGGCACATTGGCTCACCATGAAACAATTGACTAAAAGAGTCTACTCTGGTTAAAACTAACTAACAGGGTTTTGCCCAATGTCTGCATTATCCATTAATAGTAAAATGTATGGTGGGATGAACTTCTGTACCAAAAAGTCTTGCTAAAGCAAGTATGAATGGAATCCTGTTGGTTAGTCCCAACTAGAGTAGACCCATTCCTAAATTGTTGAATGGTGAGTCTACCCATAAGTAAATGCAGTTAATTCAATGAATTTATCCTAGTTGGGACTAACAAAGGGATTATGGTTATATGGCTTCAGTGTGTGCCTAAGAATAAAAACTGTAACAGCATGTCTAATATCAGGGTAATGAGTATCCTACTTACTCAGTGACACCATACTGAATGCCCTGCTCCAAACAGTTTGCATTTCTAAGGCCACTGGCAACTCGTCAGAAAATGATTTAGCCTTTGCCCTCAATTACTTGCATCCTTTTGACAGAGCAGTATCACCAGGGCAATGGGTTTGGTCTCATCTGGAGGCAATGGCGAAGGTACATCTGTCAATGTTTTGCCCTTTAAGTCAAAGGGGGAACTGGAGAGGTGACATTAACAATTGCTAGGTTCTGTTCATCATTCAACAACACCCTTCAACATTCAGCATCCCAGCCTTGATTGATGCCTCGTGCCCTTTCAGCTTTTAGAGAAGGCTGTCTTTTGAAGGAACAATGACATCTGCAAGGTGACAGACGATGGAATATTCTAAGTGGCATGGAATAAGATTCTGAGGAAGTGACAAGACACTCCAGCTTTATCTGAGAGGCAGTTCTGAAGTGAGTCCTGTACTCAAGCATCTTATTTTCCACAGAGCTCAATGAGGACAGGATAACAAAGTGAGAAAAAAAGCCACAATGGATCACAACAAAGGTGCATTTAGTCCAATGTTCTGTTCACATAGTGGCCAGTCAGTTCTCCACATGAAGCCCTTCAACAGGACAAAGGTGCAGTTACACCCTCCATCCCTCGTTCCTCAGCAACTGATATACAAGTCCTCCCCCCACATCTATGGGGATATGTTCCCAGATTTAACATTAATATGTGGAACTGGGGGTAGTAGTGAAGCACCATAGAACACCACTGAATCATAGGACCTAGAAAATGCCTAGAGTGGATGCCTCTCTAGGCATCCGGAGGTCCTCCAGTGTGACTCTAAGGTCAACTTCCAGAAGTTGCGTGGGCTCTGTGAGACCCACTCATGACACTCAAAATATGATATTAAGTTGGGGGGTTTTAATACGCTCAAAATATGACTATGAGAGGTCAGGTAACTGCAGGAGCTTTACACCTGTGTATATCAGTACTCACTGAGGAGACTCCAAGCCAAAAAGTAAGATAAAAATGGTTTTTATTGGAAAATAATCATGGCACCACTCACACATGCACTCATGCCTCAAGCAATCATACAAGGCTAGCAACAAATTAGGAGGAAGTATTGGACTAGAGAAATAGATTTGGGGATGACAGACTATGTTTTACGTGTCTGAAGAGCAGAGGTTTGTGCAGCAAACAATACTCTAGATCAATGCTGAGGTTGAATAGAAAATGGGTAGAGTGATGGTGTGTAGAAAACTGTGCATGTTTTGGTCATGTTTGGGGGTAATATTTATACCCATATCGTATCCTTAAGGGGTGTTTTGAGTGAAAAACAATGGTTGAGTGAGTTTTCCAGAGTTAAACAATGGAAGTTACAGCTTCATTAATTCCTGTTAATCGTTGGAACATTAAGACTAATGGGTTTGATACAACCTTGTATTGTTGGATGATAGGCAGAGGTGTGAAGGAAGAGCTTTGCAGGATAATGGATGTTTCGCTCACTTGTTTGTTTTAGAGTATGACTCACTGCCAGGTGCATCCAGGGGAAATTAATACATTCCACCCTAACCACTATCTAAGGGGGTTTCACTTAATCTCATCCTGAGCATGTCTGTCTGTTTTTGGAGAATTTCTAAGACAACTTTGTTAGGTCTCTGGTGACCTCTACCTGAACCCTTCTGGAGATGGCCTGGTCTACAGCTGACCTACATGAGCTGTCAGCTATTGCCAATTTATGAACTATTTCCAATTTATGAAATATTATAGGGCAGGGGTATAAGGGCGTGTAACACATTGATGGTTCTATCTTCCATGAATTGCCAACTTAGGTGGCTTCCCATGCTCCAAGTCATATATATATATATATATATATATATATATATATGAATATGATAGTCATCTTAGTATATCTTAAGGGACATCATGTGGAAAACCATATAATCATAGAGTTAGAAGATACCACAAGGGCCATCTAGTCTAACCCCCTGCCATGCAGGAACGCCCAATCAAAGCATTCCTGACAGGTGGTTATCCAGCCTCTGTTTAAAAACCTCAAAAGAAGGAGACTCCACCACACTCCCAGGCAGTGCATTCAGATTTTCAGACTGGCAATTTAATCCATGGGAGACACAGAACAGGGTCAGGGGGGTTATTTTGGAATTTCCCTCCCACCTGTTCTCTTGCGAGAACGAGCAGGATTTGGCTTCACTGCTGTACAAGCAGCTTTACGACAGCTGCTTTTGCAGCAATGAAGCTGAGGGGAGAGGGAGGACCTTCCTGCCGCAGGATTAAGGTAAGTGTTTGAACATTTTACCTTTATTCCACGGCAGGAAGAGGATTGGGGCAGGAGCGGGGCATTTGGCCCCGTTTGAAAATCTCCTAGAACATGAACTAATGGATTCAGATTGCAAGGAAAGAGATTCCACCTTAACGTTAGGAAGAACTTGGTAAGAGCTTGTGGCAGATCTCCACTCCACACTGGCCCTCAGTTCCAACCCTTGGGTTTCTGTCATTCATCTTGCCCCTGCTCCTCTCCTAATCCATTCCTGATTGGGTACTTGGCCCTTATATGTGGACCTGTGGCTGGGTGGTTTTTGTGTGTGTGTGTGTGAATTCATTGTGGTAAGTGTGACCTGACTCTATATCTGGCTTCACAGAGACAGCCAGAGACAGTTTTAAAAGGAACATCAAGTGGGATTTATTAATGCACAGAAGATACCATTAACCCTTGAAGTTCTCAATCATTCATAGCTCCCCAAAACCAGAGTCAGTACTCCACCCTTACTGACTGTCCTGTCTCTATTACAGCGCTTGTTCCTATTTCTCTGAAATCTGTTCCCAGTCTGTGTGTCAGCTTTTCCCTATCTGCCTTCTAACAGAGATAAGGCTCAGTTTTATAACATTTCTTCCCTGCAGCCCCCCCTCCTTCATAGCATTTCCTGAGCTATGATTGGCTGGCTCCAGCCAGGCTTGTCCTTTCTTCACAGAGCTGTTCAGGAGTGGAATAGGTGCCATGGAGGGGACTGGACTCTCCTTCTTTGGAGTTCTCTAAAGAAAGATTGGATGGGCATCTTTCAGGGGTGCATCTTTCGGCTGGGGAGACCCTTCAGGGTCCTGTTGCAACTGCTTCTCTCAACATGCCATATGACAGAGAGTGTTGCAGGCTTTATTTCCCAGTACGCAATCTGCAGCATCTTAGAAATTCTTCAGTCGGGGCACTGTCCAGCTGAAAAGGTAGGGTTTTTTTGGTCACACTTGGTTGTTAGCAACCATAAACATGAATCCCAAAAGTTACAGGTTCGTAAATCCAACTTACAATCTTATAACTACTGAACAGGATGCCAGTCACTGTGGGGTTGTCTAAATGGTGAAAATACTCCTCATAAAATTCGAGGAGTACAATTTGTCTAAATGGCACCCTTCATCAATCCTCTGCATTCGGAAGGAGGGGGGGCCAAAATCACCAAAAACTCCATTCAGGCCAGGCCCTACACTGTAATTGGTAATGTGGTCAAGATTGCATTGATATAGGGCTGAAACAGTATTGTTTGGCTTCAAGACACCTGGAAAATCCTTTTTTTTTTTTTTTTTTTTTGGTGGCTCTTGGGAATGTCCCACTCCATTAGACTGAGGGGTTATAGTAGCAAGGTCAGTGCACAGTCCACATGTCAAGATTTGTTTTTGCATTTGAGGGTCAGGGTGGTGAATATACTTGTTTTGAGCTCAGCATTTTAGACCACAGCTCTCAGAATGCCCCATCCAGCATGGCTGGTATCTTTGCTGACAAGGAGATTCTTAAAGGTTTTCCAATTGGGAACTGCCCTCACCTTGCTGTTCTCAATTTTCACTTGTGAACATGATTACACAGAGATGGGAGCCTTGGCTTCAGAGTAATTTCCTTCTTCACACCATACCTTACTATGACTGGCAGGATCCAGGAAGTCCTTGACTTTCAATGTCTCAACCCAATTTCAAGCTGTTCTTTCAACCTAAATTACTTTGTCTTGTTCAGGAAAGCTCTTGTTTGCCATTTCCTTTTATTCCACTGAAGACTCAGCTTTTTTCTTTTAAATGGCCTCTGTATTACAATGAGAATTGCAGTATGTGAGGAGTTCTCACAGCTGGAAACATTTGTTTAAATGACTCTGTACAAACACAAAATGCAAGTCAAGCGTGGTCCCCACATGTTAGCACTCTCCTAAGTAGGTCATAGTTGAATCTAATGTTTCGGAACAACACTCTGATCCCTTGCCACATTTCACAGATGAAAACCCAGACGTGTGGCCAAGCAACGTCAGAGTGTGGTCAAGACAGCAAATGTTATTAATGAGAAAGAAGAGACAAGTTAGGAGAAGCCATAGCAGTTTGTTTTTGCTTGAGTCTATAGGGAAGGACAAGATTCTGCCCTCTCCTCTCCCACTTGCTGATTTAATTGAGTGCAAACTTCTTTTGCATGTTGAACTCAGTTTGCAGCAACTGCAGTAAACTGAAGATGAAAAGGGAAGGTGGAGGAGGAGAGAAAAACTGTGACATTTTAAAAGCAGCTTAAAAAATGCAACAAGAGAGGATTAATCAGGACTGTCCCTGCCATATCCAGACAGCATTTACTGTATGCGCTCTTCCCATATCAGATTAAAGGTCTGATTCACCCAGTGGCCTGTTTCTAATGAGGGCTGTGAGCTGATGCTTTTAAAGAACCAAGGGAGTGAGGGATTGAAGTGATGGTTCTGAAGGGACACCGTGACCAGAATCCACAACCCTCTTGTGATCATACACTATGGACTAGAGTAAACCCATTGAATCAACTGTTGAATGGTGAGTCAACCCATAGGTAAATCCAACTGCTTCGGTGGCTCTAGGACAGGGGAGGGCAACTGTGGCAGGCTTCGGGGTGGCATTAGACATCACCCCCCCCCCAGCAAGACATCTTGGAGGATTGTGCTCGCCCACTGCACTCCTCCACAAATAAATAAATATTTTTTTATTCAGATGTTGCCAAATACCTCTAGGGCACATGGGAGCCTTTTGCAATGTTTTTAGGGCTCCCTGGGCCATTTCAGAGCCAATGAAAGAGGGCCATTTTAGGCCCAGGAGAAAGCTTTTTCAACAGGGAGTTAAAATGTGCCCATATCCCCTAGAGGACACTTTTGGGGCAAAAATGTGATTATTATTTTTTTTTAATTGACATCCTCCACTCCTTGGGGGCCTGAGAGACCCTTTGATCTAGGATTTAGGTCACAGTTTTCATTTTTTTAATTCAGGCCATGCTGAATAGTTCTGGGAGTATTACATTAGCTTGTAGTCTTCACATCTAGCACATAGCTATCACATCTTGAAAGGCTTTAAAGAGGGGGGAAAGTAAGAGAGAACTCCCTTATCTCCTCTGTCTTCACTGCCACTGCCAGATAAACCACAAAGTATAGTGCAGGGGACACAGTCCAGTAAGTGGATGAAGAGCTTGGGGCGTGGGGAAATTGGATGACCACTTTTAGAATTCCCCAGCCAACATAGCCAGTGGCTATGCTGATGGAGGGATTCTGAGATTGGCAGCCCACCAAGAAGTAATGTTGGTGAGTGGAAAAGGAGATATTTGATGGTCGTGGGAGAGTTGGTGGATGATTGAAGCTTGCCCTATTCCAAGTGGCACTGAGGGAGGGAATATCCTATGGTGGTTCAAATAGCCTGAACCTATATTTAAAACAAGCAAGCTATTTTCCAAGTTTTAAGGACACCAGTCTCTACTTTCTAATCCTGAGCCTGATTAAAGGGAGTTCATCCATCATTGCTAGTTGTCACTTTTGTGGACTCGTTTTCCCCTCTTTCATTGGCTCTATTGAGCCTCAAAGTAAAACTTTTTTGAACCAAATGGACTATGCAAATTAAATACCCAGGTAAATAGAAATATCATAATATAGCACTGAAAAGACTGCAAAGCTGACAGACACGAAGTGGAACTCTGTAGGGAACCGTATCCCAAAAGGCCACTCCACCACAGAGATGATAGAAAACTTACTATTTACTTATTGACTTATTTAAATATTTGTTTACTTATGAAACTAGAGCTGAGATGATAATGAATCAAAGTAGACTTTTTCAGACAGGACTTACCGCGCAAGAAGACTCCAGAACAGTTACGATGCTGTCGTGCAGCAGGGGGTCCATTTTGGATGATGCCGTCGCTCTCTCAGCGTCATCCGTGACTGTTCCGGGTATGATTGAAGGCAGCTGCGCCATTTTTTACTCACGGAAAACTTCTGTGAGTAAAAAATGGCGCAGCTGCCTTCAATTATATCCGGAACAGTCACGGACGATGCCGAGAGAGGGATGGTGTCATCCAAAACGGACCCCCCTGCTGCACGACATCATTATAACTGTTCTGGAGTCTTCTTGTACAGTCAGTCCTATCTGAAAAAGTCCCCAATTGCTTGCACATTGTGAAGTGTAAACCATGATAGATTAAAGATGGAAGGAATGTTTGCCGTTACTAATTTCCCAGCCACCAAATGGCTTTCCTAACATGCAGGAAACCTGATCAGGAAGACTGACAGTGTCATGAATTTTGCAAAAATTTTGCTAGGTATTCACACATCCCAAAGTTTTTTGCTCTTGTTCTGTGCAGAAATATGCATGGATTTGTTGATACAAAAAACATGATTTTTTTTAACCAAAGAAAAGTATATTTCTAGTGAGGGGAAATTGTGAAAAATGTGTTTTTTATTTTCATGCAAAACACCCCGGCTGGAGTTCAGTATCAGCTATGTCTCCTCATGCAGTTGATGCCCAGTAAAATAAGTTAAAAGGAAAGTTACAATCATGGCAATCGTGTCACAATCAAGACTAAGTAGTGATCATGAACATGGAACAGTTACACATGAGTAAATCTTGGTAACTGTTATATATTCACAATTGCTCCTTAATCATAATTGTGACACTTTTGCCATTATCCTAACTCCCTCCCAACCTATTTCATCAGCTGCACAGGGGAGAAGGCAATCCATTCTGCTGGTGATCAGAGCATGGTTGAATGACATTTCCATTAGGTTTGGAGGAGCTGGGCCAGGAGAAGTTACTTAGTAGTTAAGTAAATTTAATTAAGTAGCTGATACAGAATTCTGCCCCTTGTTTCTAGAAACACACTGAGTGTTCTGCAGAAAAAGACACAATTTGTTCACACAAAAAGTGTTGCTGGAAACTAGTTTTTGCACAAAAAAATGGGTAACATTCTGTGGGTGTTTTACACCTGTGTGAGTTCCTTTACACAAGTGAGTAGACATTTTTGGCCTGTGCATCACAACTGTTTTCAGTTGAAACTTATGAAAGAGGACTTGCACATTGCATTGAGCATTTCACTTTGTGCATTAGTTGCACCTAGCACATTACATATCAATATGCAATGTCTCTTTGCTGTGCAGTGTTGCATTTCTGTAACAAGGTGATGTATGAGGTCTATTAAATAAAAAGACTGATACAATAACCCATTTTTATTTATATGTATTACAATTCTAATGCTTGTCCCCTTCAATATACTCCCTGTTCACACGCGCACACTTATGCAGTCTTGTTTTCCACTGATCAAAGGCATGGAGCAGATCAGTTTCTGTCAGCTGTTCCACCACATATGCTGTTTTCTTCTTTACATATCAATTGACTCAAAACATGTTCCTTTAAGCACCAATTTTACTTTAGGTAAAAGAAAAAAGTCGCATGGTACCAAATCTGGTGAATATGGAGGATTTTCAAGCATAGCAATGAGTTTATCAGCCAAAAACTGCTTCACAGAAAGTGCTGTGTGAGCAGGCACATTGTCTTGATGAAGAATGAAACCATTTTTCCAGAGTTTTGCGCTTTTTTTTTCCTGACTCTTTCTCTTAGCTTTGTCAAAACTTCCTTATAATAATGCTGGTTCCCTGTTCTACCTTCTGGAACCCAGTCTGCCAAAAGTAACATGGTTACCCTGTCATTACTTATTAAAATAACCAGTTGTGGGTAATGGTGTTATTATTAACTTGTTATCTCCAAGTTCTGGCCAAGATCCTCCTAGTGCTTTACATAATCCCAAACAGCCTTTTTTGTACCCAGGTCTGATCCTTGACCTGTCTTGACCTGTGCCAGCCCTTTCAAAGCTTAATGTTATAATGATGCAACAGCATTCTTAGAGCATTAGTCATGGGTGTTTGTGTGAGGGAAGATTCTTCACATTCTAAATTTAGTCCATTAAAAAAAAACATTTTTTAGCTGGTGAAGAACAATGGCAATGTCACATATTAGAATGTGTGGGGTTCCAAATGGGATGCGTTTCTGAGCAGTGCAGAGGATGAAGTCAAATTAAGTGATGTGAACATGCTCAACCACAGTCTGGTGTGGGAAGCTCTTCCAAAGGCGGTGGAAGCGCTGGCACTCATTTGGAAATCTCTCAGGATCCCCATCCCCCTGACTCTAATCTGGGTGCTGTGCTATTGTTCAACTGGCACAGCAAGCCTTCCTATTTTTCACAGAGCAAGGGCTGGAAATTCCTGCATAGTCATGGTGGAGTTGTTGCAATGTGCCTTTCCTCTTTAGACACCAAAAAGGCAACACTGTTGCAAGAACAAATGTTTGTCATTAGGTGATTCTTGGTGGCTGGAGGAGGGAAAGCACTTAGAAGAGAGTTCCAAGGGTAGGCCCCAGGTCAAGGTTAGAAAATGTGTTTTGCATGTAGACCAGGGGCCCTTTCGCACTACATTGTTACTGTCCTGAAACTCACAATAGCAACTGCCTGAGAAGCAACAGGGTAGGGATGCAGGAAAACAGAATAAGGGGTGCAGTCCTAGGCTGTCACCAGTTGTCCATACTAGATGCAAGATAAGTCAATAGCCAGTCCAGACGTCAGTCACCAATTGTCCATACAAGATGCAAGAGAAGTCAATAGCCAGTCCAGAGGTCAATTAACAATTGTCCATACCAGATGTCAGGGAAGTCAATAGCCAGTCCAAAGATCAGTAGCATCAGGTTTGAGGTCCAGGTACTTGTTCAACAAGGGGTTACTGCAACAGTCCAGAAATCAGTCCAAAGTGAAATCAAGCAGCAACACAAGAGGAATGCAAACACCTTATCCTAGCATAAGCAATTGTCAGCACTGAGGCTCAAAGGAAAAACTATGGGAGATTTATAGCCAGATTTTCAAGGTCAGCTGGGCCTCATTAACAAGTAATCAGGTTAGCGTTTAGCATTTAAACAACTCTGGGCATGGCGTTTATCCCTCCTGTGTTCAGATAAGGAAAGCAGCATGTCTTCTGGATCATCTATCACTGGTTGACAGACTGTTCTTCAGGGTGAGCCATGTGTTCTCTATCTGCTTTGTCTGCATTCTCTGCTTCCTCATCCTCATCCCCTGAGCCCTCAGCAAGGGGGTTCATGACATTTACAGCACTATGATTCCACTTTAACTACCATGACTGCATCCTAGGGGACCCTGGGCTTTGTCATTTGGTGAGGCACTAGAGCTGTCTGGCTGAGAATTCTCAATACCCCTCCCTAAATTGCAGATCTCAGGATTCCATTGGCTGTTGCCATGGCTGTTAAAAGTGGAATCATGGTGCTATAACTCTACAGTGTGAAAGGGCCCAGGGGTGGGTATCATTCAGCCCTCCAGATATTGGAGTACAAGTCCCAGCAGCTCTAGTCAGCATAGCCAATGGTGAGGAACACTGGGAGTACGGTGGCTGGGGTCTCCAGGGTCAGCAAGGCAGCAAATCTGCTGTTGATTTTAATCTAAACTGTAAAAGAGCTTCCCAAGGTTCTGGTCATATTTTGGTGATAGGGATCAACACCTTGGATAGATCTTTTAAAGACTGGACTAGATCCAGTGCATATTCACTGGCCCACAGACTTAAGAGCCACCAGCCACTACCAGCTGGGAGTTGCAGTCCAAAACAGTTGGAGGGCTCCATGACCCCCACCCCTCATGTCTCGGGTTCATTTCCCAGGATCTCCACCTTTTAAAAAAGATCTCAGGTAGTGGCTGACATTCTGTTAGTGACATGCATGTGTGTATCTGCAACTTGCATATGCATGTGTCCCTTTTTGGAGGGGTGCAAGAAGCTATTCTCTTGTGTGTCAGCCAAAAACCTCCCACAGGACTTTGTCAATCCCCAGAATGGGCCCTTCCTACTGCCACTTACCAGCAGACAGGGAATAGAGGGGGGAAGCAATCCAGTTCATGAAGAAATGGCTACTCTGGGCTTCTAGGTGAAGGAAAAGGAGGGTGTACTCATAGAATCATAGAGCTGGAAGAGGCCACAAGGACCATCCAGTCCAACTCCCTGCCATGCAGGAACACACAATCAAAGCACTCCCAGCAAATGGCCATCCAGCCTCTGTTTAAAAACCTTCAGAGACGGAGACTCCACCACACTCCAAGGCAGTGCATTCCTCTGCTGAACAGCTCTTACTGCCAGGAAGTTCTTCCTAATGTTTAGGTGGAATCTCTTTTCCTGTAGCTTGAGTCCATTGCTCTGTGTCCTAGTCTCTGGAGAAGCAGAAAACAAGCTTGCTCCATCTTCAGTATGACATCCCTTTAAATATTTAAACATGCCTATCATCTCATCTCTTAACCTTCTCTTCCCCAGGCTAAACATACCAAGCTCCCTAAGTCAGTCCTCATAGGGCATGGCTTCCAGACCTCCCAACACTTTGGTCTCCCTCCTCTGGACATGGTCCAGCTTGTCTGTATCCTTCTGGAATTATGGTGCCCAGAACTGGACACAGAATTCCAGGTGAGGTCTGACTAAAGCAGAATAGAGTGGCACTATTGCTTCCCTTGATCTAGACACTATACTCCTGTTGATGCAGCCTAGAATCACATTGGCTTTTTTAGCTGCCACATCACACTGCTGACTCATCTTCAGTTTGTGGTCCACTAAGGCTCCTAGATCCCTTTCGCATGTACTGCCATCAAGCCAGGTGTCACCTATCCATCACACACACCCTTCCACAACTGCTATTTCATGGTCTGAAGTATGAAGCACTAGCTTCCATAGACTACTTGTTAGGAACTCCTTGAAGAGGCATGGTAGAAATCAGGAGTTCCTAACAAGTGGTCTGCCCTCTTCAGTATAGAAACATCATGCTTGTCCACTAATAGCAGGGGAAGTAGCAGTTGTTGCTCTTTCCCGAGAAAATCTGAGCTGGTCATGGAGCCAGCCAACTTAAACTGCAAGGACCACCAATCCAGCTTGAGAAGCTATTGGTGTTAGAATTATGTGTCTTAAATCAGGATTGGCAATTTTTAGCCCAGAAGTTACATGCAACCCCTTCTCAGCTGCCTTTTTACACTGCAGCCTTATTTATGTGTTTATTTATTTGATTGATTAATTAATTACTTTTATTTACATATCACCTTTATCCCAGGCCAGGACTCAAGGCAGCTCATGTCAAGTTAAAAACAAAGTACACCAAAAACTTATTTGATGCAGAGGTTTAAAAACCATGAAATAACCAGTTCCATTTAAAAAAAATAATAAATTACAAAAATTAAAAACACATTAAAACATATACTACATTTTTATTTTCTTTTTTTAATTTTTTCCTCTACTATATCCAATTAAAAAGATCCTTCCACTACCTAAGCATCAAATGCCCAGCTAAATAAAATATCTTTGCCAGCCAGCAGATAGAGCCAACTGAGCCTAAGGGAAAATGAAAACACAAGGTCTAATGTATACATTATTTTATTTTATTTTTTTAGAAAATACAACATTTAACTGAGGACCAGCATGGTATAATGATTTCATCATTGGACTCGGACTCTGGGAGACCAGGGTTCAAATCACTGCTCAGTCATGGAAACTCACTGGGTGACCTTGGGCAAGTCACAATCTCTGAGCCTCAGAGGAAGGCAATGGCAAACCACTTCTGAACAAATCATGCCAGAAAACCCCATGATAGATTCTTCTTAGGGTTGCCTTAAGTTGGAAATGCACACAACAGCAATTTATATATTGATTTACCATCCAACAATTGATTCAAGGGGTGTACTGCTGCTGGGATTAACCAACAGGTAACTAGCCAAAATGCAGCTACACATTCTTGGATGACATGGAATTGTAGGTTAACACATCCAATGTATCCTCTGATAATGCTGGTAATGCAGTGTGCAGAGCTATGATCAGATACACAATCAGCTGCCCAATGTTGGTATTTAGCAGAACAATAGAGCCATGCAACCAAGATGTAAATATATGAGTGTAGATTTACATTACACAAGCAGAATGTGACCCAACATGGTTGTAGTGGTTTGAGTGTTGGACAAGGACTAGGACTCCAAGATCCCAGGGTACAAATCCCTGCTCAGCAGTGGAAACCCACTAGGTGACCTTGGGTGAGTTGTACTCTCTCAGCCTTGGAGGAAAGCAGAGGGAAGCCTCCTCTGAATAAATCTTATGTCATCCTAAGTTGGAGTCAACTTGAAGGCACATAAGAACAGCAACAATGTAGGATCTCAGTCAATGCATGCAAGTATGTATATGATGAGTCCTTTCCTGGGAGTACACAGTCACTGTGGGGATAGGATCTTCATAGGTTTCTACTCTTCTACTACTTCTACTACTACAACTTCTACTACACACACATTTCTAAAGTTTCTGAAAATCTTAAGACAAGTACCTGCCAAGTTAACTCCTATTTTCTGGGTCATGTATTATTATTATTTTTCTGGTCATGATGAATGGGATGGGGGAAGAACTCCAGAAACTGTTTCTGTTCTAAATTATAGCTTGGCATCCGACTTGAAAATATTATTTTTAAAAAACAAAAAAAATCTGCAGAAATGCCTTTTATGTGACCTGTTATGACAGCAACATGTTGTGATAGTTTAAAAACAAGCTATTGGCTGGAAACAGTCTTTGACTTTCCCCCAGAGAGCCAGAAAGTGAATTGCTCCCAAGATTATCACAGCAGAGAGTCCACCACAACTCAACAGAAAACATTTAACTTTAAAAAATACTGAAGTACCAAAGGTAAAAATAGTTTTTAAAACAGACCTCTATTACAGTCTTAGAACACACTCAACTGGGTTTTATCAAACTACGATAGATAGATAGATAGATAGATGATAGATAGATAGATAGATAGATAGATAGATAGATAGATAGATAGATGTTGGAAGAGGAGAAATGTGCATCCATGCTTGCATAACAGCAAAAACTTGGAGTTTTGGGAGGCCATCCTTTCAAATATGGTGAATCCCTGAGGGAGCTTATCTGGACAGAAGGTATTCCCCTCGCATTCTGAGCAGATTTTTTTCCCACTGTCTAGATAACACCCCAGTTAACAATCTGGCTGCAGTTCTTTGAACCAGTTGAAGTTTCCAAACACTCTTCAGAGGCAGCCCACATACAGCACATTACAGTAGACCATTGCTGGGTGACAAGAAAGAACCCAACTAATCTACTATTCTCCTTCCAATTGTGGCCCAAAAGATGCTGCCAAGAAGCCCATGAATATTGCTTATAGGCAACAGTAGCCCACTGGTGTTTATCCTCCTCATCTGATATTCAGAGATATATTTCCCATGGCCACATAAATTCTATTTGGTCATCCTGGCTAATTCCCAAAAAGCTTTTCCATGAAGATGTCTTAGGCCTTTTTAAAGCAGGGATGAGCAACTTTGGGAGGTCGGGAGGGGCAATTATGGACCCCTCCAGGGGCCACATGGGGATTCCATAAATGCTAAAGATGAAAAGCCCTCAAATAAAATAAAAACCAGCAAAGGCTACTAGTTCACTTCTTGTTTTGTAAAACAGATGTTTTTAATTACATAGATTAAACAGTGCAGGAGCCCCAGTTGTTCTGTGCCTTCAGTTTGATTCCAACTTACGACCACACTATCTTAGGGTTTTCTTGGCAAGTTTATTCTGAGAAGGCTTGCCTTAGCCTTACTCTCAGGCTGAAAGAGTGTGACTAGAGAAGAGATATTAAATCCATTTGGATTTACCTACATGGTGGCTCACCATTCAACAATGGGTAGAATGTGTCTACTGTAGTAGGAACTAGCTTACAGGATCCAGCCCAAGCTTACCTACCTAGTAGGTTTTCTTGGCTGTGAGAGATATGAACCCTGGGGTGTGTCTATATGGCAAAAATACTCCACATGGAATTTGAGGAGAATTCCATTTGTTCTAATGAGGTCCTGCATTGAATTGCAGTGTTTGGAAGGAAGGGGGCCAAAACCCAATAAAACTAGGCTACAAAAGACTTTAGGACTTTTCCTGAGTTTTTTAAAAGCTGCAGGGGAAATGTTCACTCCCACCTGTTAGGACAACCAAATTGCATCACTGAGCATTCCCGGAGTGGATAGCTGATTAAGCAGATATGTGCAAGGGGTGGAGCTTGCCAGCAAGGCAGCGCCCAAAACCGCAATGTTGGATTTTCACTGTTGCAGTCGTGTAGTGGGGCGACAAAACAGTCTTTTGTTGTTGTTTTGTTTATTTAAGCAGAAGATTGTACTTCCGCGCCTTAGATTTATTGGGTTTTTTTAAAAATATACTGTTCGGCAGCAGCGACTTGGGGAGAATAAAAATGAGAGTAATTCACTCGCACCTGCCATCTTGATTTGCAGGTATGCCCATTTGAATATCAAACACAGATTGCATACCTGTAATCTTGCCAAAAAAGTGGCAACAAATGAAAGCTGCTGCAAATTGATATTACTGCACACCAATCTACATTTTATTGCCTTGTATAGACAAGCCCATTGTCTCCTGAAGTCCTGTTCCAACACTCAGACCACTGCACTCTGCACATACAACCAATTTAAAAGGTGAATCGCTGCTTCTGCAGGCTCACCTTTGATCTGGCCAGAAAAGGGATGTTTCAGGGATTCTGGAGAGGTCAAAGGCCACAGCTTGAGGGAGCAAACTTTACCCAGCCCTGTCTGAAAGCCATAAGTGTTACAGGCCAAAATTGCAATGACTTGCCACAGCAATGTCCATTTATGAGTTCTCCGTTCTACAAAGAAGTGCTGTGATGTTTGAGTAACACCTTATTCTAATGGCCACCCTTTAAGGCAGACCTATTGGGAAAGTGTCCACTTCATTTTTAAAGCTGACACCATACATACTCAGTCCAATGATGGCAGGGTGGGTGTAATTTCCCTAAGAAACTATTGTTGTTATGTGCCTTCAAGTCAACTCCAACTTACAGAGGTCCTGTCCTAGGGTTTTCTGGGTATGATCTGTTCAGAGGAGGGGTGTCATTGCCTTCCTTTAAGGCTGAGAGAGTGTGACTTGCCCAAAATCATGTAATGGGCTTCCACAGCTGAGCAGGGATTTGAACCCTGCTCTCCTAGAGTCCTAGTTCAACATTCAAACCAATACCTCATGCTTGTTCTTCCCTAAGAGAAGGTGCCTTTATTCAAAGGGAAGGAGGGCCAATTTCCTTGTGATTAGTTCAGACCTTTGGCAAAAGAACTGCATTCTTCTAACTGTATAACTCAAGTCAATGAGGAAGGGAGAGGGAGAGACAGACAGAAACAGAGAACAGGGTGTCAGAAAGAGGGTGACAAACAAGAAAGATAATGGCCAAAAGAAAGGATGGAGAAGCTCGCCCACTTCTGGTTCTATCTTGACCCACTCCTGGCTTCAGCCATTCTGGCCACTGTCATGTAGCCTACAAAACATTGTCCCTGAGGCAATGTTGCCATTGACAGTAGGAAGATTGATTAAAGCCAGGTTGTAAGGGCTTAAGCAACCCAGGGGCTGTCTAAATGGTGAAACTACCCCACACAGAATGTGAGGAACATCCTACCTGTCTTAATGGGATCCTGCATTGTTATGCTGCATTTAGAAGGAGGGGGGCCAAAAACGACAAAAAGCCTTTGTGGCTTTTCCCTGAGTTTTTAAATAACAGCGAGGGGAATGCACAGTCCTGCTCGTTGGGACAAGCGATTTGCTTTGAATTGCTTTACCATACAGGCATAAGCACAAAGCTGATTGGCCATATGAGTGCATGGGGTGGGGCTTGCTAACAAGGCAAGCACCCAGAGCTTCCATGTTGGATTTTCACTTAGCAAGCAAGCGCTAAGGCAATAAAATGGGGTAGGGTTGTTGTTGTTTTTTTGTTTTTTTAGTAAATGTGAAATATTGCTCTATTGCACATAGGATTTTTTTAAAAAAAGATCGGCAGCAGCAAATCCAGGTAAGTTAAAACACGAGTAATTCACTTGCAGCCACCATCTTAACTGGTGGGCATGCAAAGCTTTTTGGGGCCAAAAATCATTAAGACAAATTGCAGCTGTTGCTATTTGCCATTACTGCAGAGCAATCCAGGGTTTCTGTTTGTGTGTGTGTGTGTGTATGCCTCGTATAGACAGGGCCCCGGTCTAGGTGAGAAATGAAACTCGCCCTTGGGTTCAGTCAAATAACTGAAATCCAAAATCTTCAGGTTGAAAGTGAAAGAAAGGTTTATGAAAAGAATGTAAACAGAAACCAAAAGGAAAGCAGATTGGTAGCTGGTGGGGAGGATACTATTTAAAAGCTCAGTAACTGACACTAAACTCTGGGAGGCCCATACAGCACAGTAAAGATCGGTTGGGTGACTCAGCCCAGAGCAACCCCAAATGGTCAGAGGAAGTGGTGATAAGGTGGCAAAGAAGGAAAGGTGCTTAATTCATTTTTATTATAGGTTGTCAGAGTGGGCAGAGATAAACCAGCCAAACTCTTTCACCTTTCTAGCTGCATACAGACAGGCAGTCCCTTTTATTGCCTTTTGGGGCTGGGTGATGGGGTTAGAAAGGTGTTAGTTAAAAGGGAGATTGGCTTGGCTGTCTCTGGCAGATGTGCCATACTGAAGAGGGGTCGCTTTAATGGTGTTAGTCTAGTGCTTCCCAGCCTTTCATAATTTATGTCCCATCAACCATGCTATCAAAGAATCTGAGCCCCACCATGAGAAAAATAAAATGCCCACTTTCTCCAAGACTATTTATACGTTTCCAGGCACTCTGTTTTTATGGCCAGAATCTTTTGGGTGTCATGTACCTGTGTACGTTCCTTCACACATGTGGTTGTAGTTTTTTTGGCCATAGTGCAACAGATGTATTCAGATCCACAGATATACCATTTCATATGGGCTTGAATTCTGTCATTTGTTCCAATTAGCAAAGAAACAGATATTGTGCATTCCCCATTGCACTATAGGACAATAATAAGTCACATAGCAAATGCCCAGTTGTATCTGTATTCAACAGAAGGGTAGGGTAGCACAACTGCTATGTGACTATGCAAGTGTATGGTGTTGGACTAGCATGGTGTAGTGGTTTGAATGTTGGACTAGGACCCTGGGAGACTAGGGTTTGGATCCCTGCTCAGCCATGGAAACCCATTGGGTGACCTTAGGCAAATCATGTTCTCTCAGCTTCAGAGGAAGGCAAGGTCAAACCACCTCTGAACAAATTCTGCCAAGAAAACCCCATAATAACAACCTTAGGGTCATTATAAGTCAGAAGTAACTTGAAGTGACTAGAAGGCACACAACAACGTCCACGTGCGCTGTAGAATCTCAGCCATTCTGTTACTATATTTATCACTAATGATAAATTGATGAGCAAGAGGAATGGGAGAATTAGGAAAAGCACTGAATGGACAAAGTTACTGTTACCATGCTAAAATGTCACAGTTTCATAATCTGTGACAGGTAGGCAAATTGCAGGAGGATATTGGGACCAAAAGAGAGCAAATTCTGTCATTGCCCTGAAAATTCTGCATCCCATTTAGACTACAAGTGTATTTACACTAAACATTATAGCAGTTTGATACCACTTTGGCTGCCACAATTCTGCCCTATGGAATCCTGGGATTGATAGTTTGGTGATGGACTTGGATTTCTGTGCTATAGAGCTTAATGCTGGAGTTAAGGGAATGAGCTGGAGCTCTTCAGCAAAGAACTCTAAGGACCCCACCAAACTTCATGTTCCAGGATTCCATAAGATAAAACCATGACAGTTAAAACAGTGTCAGACTTCTGCAACTGTGTAGTGCAACTCCACTCAACTTCTGTGTCTCATCAGTGGCAGAGGATGGCCCTTATGGTCTCTTCCAACTCTATGAAGTTCCACTGGCTGAGAGCCACTGTGTTAATCCATTTGGCATCGTGACTGCTAATTTTCTTCAACAAAGATGCTTGCATCTTTTGGAAGGGAGATGTTGGGATGACAGTTCAGGGTTACCAGTACACTTGGTGGTCCTGAATCCACCACTACCCTGTTGGGTGACCTCTGAATTCTGATATAATGGAGAGAAGGTAAGGATGTTCTTCTTAGCCATACTTTCAATGGTCTTCATAATTTCATACAATCTTAATCTGCTTCAATTTAAGAAGGAGTAATCCCTGAGGCAAAAGGCCCTACTGCACCATGAAAGTGGGTTCCAACAGGAACTTTAAATGCACCACAGGAATCAAGTGAGGGATATATCTGGAAACTTGCTTTTCCTGTTTGACTCATGAGTATCAAATGCAAAACTGAATTAATGAGTTTGCCACTAATCATAGAATCATAAAGTTAGAAGAGACCACAAGAGCCATCTAGTCCAACCCCTTGTCCTGCAGGAACACCTAATCAAAGCCAACAAATGGCCATCCAGCCTCTGTTTAAAAACTTCCAAAGAAGGAGACTCCACCACATTCCACGGCCGTGCATTCCACTGTTGAACAGCTCTTACTGTCAGGAAGTTCTTCCTAATGTTTAGGTGGAATCTGTTTTCCTGTTGCCCCATTGCTCCATGTCCTAGTCTCTGGAGCAGCAAAAAACAAGCCTGCTCCATCCTCATCATGACATCCCTTCAGATATTTAAACATGGCTATCATGTCTCCTCTTAACCTTTTCTTCTCCAGGCTAAACATACCTAGCTCCCTAAGTCACTTCCAGACATTTTACCAGTTTGGTTGCCCTCCTCTGGACATGTTCCAGCTTGTCAATATCCTCCTTGAATTGCAGTTCCCAGAACTAGCCACAGCATTCCAGTATACTTAAACAGCATCACATGACAAGAGGCCAAGTATGAGAAATAGGCTTATGCCTAACACCCTCACTATTGCACTGGAAAGTTTTCCGGTTTCAAGGTGGCAACTAGGCCAAATCAGAGCTATTCTAAACCACATTTAAGCCTCCCTAGAGTGAAAACAATGTAATTCCCCACAACACTGACCAACACTTAGCGATTTGTTAGAAACATAGAAAACCACAGCTCTAACACACATTGAAAGCTGCTTATCGCAGTGTAGACGTGCAAATAGCTATTGCTTAAAACAATTTGTAAGCCGCTCTGATAGCCTTGAGGCTGAAGAGCAGGGTATAAATAAATAAATAAATAATAAAAATTGCCTAACTTCCCTCAAGAGGCTCTGCAGAAAATCTAATTCATTTTGGTTACAAGGAATTAAGTTCTCCATTTGTGCTTACTGTTTCAAATCAATTTCCCATCTTGTAGATCCAGTCTTCATCCACCATGGATTATATCCAAAATTTATTTTGCCTTTTATTATGCTTTTCCTCCCAAGAGGCCAGGACAACATTCATAGTTCTCCTTGTGCATATTTTATCTTCACAATAACCCAGCACAGTTGGTTAGCATAGGTTACAAAGTATGTTGTATTATCAGTGGTGACGGGTAGCTTCTATCTCACAGGTGATGAATCTGCTCCAAGTTCTAGTCTGAAGTTTAAAAGAGCATTCTAAGGTGCTGAACTCATTTTGGGGATAAGGTTCAACACCTTGGAATGCTCCTTTAGGTTTTAAACTAAAACAGAATGGATTAATGACTGATTGATGTGGAAGCCACCATTGGCAGCTGCCACGGTCTGTGATGTATACTGTGGTGTAAATTGAATGATCAGTACAATAGTGGACAATCAATGCTGCTATTGTGAAACTTCAAGTCATTTCTGACTTACGGTGACCCTAAGGTGAACCTATCACAGGGTTTTCTTGGCCAGATTGGTTCAGAGGGGTTTTCCCTTCCTCTGAGGCTGAAAGAGTGGGACTTGTCCTAAGTCATCCAGTGGATTTCCATGGCTGAGTGGGGATTCAAACCCTGGAGTTTCCTGGAGTCCTAGTCCAACACTCAAACACTACACCATGCCAGCTCTCAAAACCTATGCAAGTATCCATAAATCATTTTACAGATCCAAATTTCACTGCCAACAACCTCACACACAGAAACCGAGTGAAAGACCATCTTGTTCAGGGAGGCATTCCCCGGCTTTGTCTGATATACATTTATTTCTTCTGTCACTTGGGTTTACTGTGGATGTTGTTATTAATTGTTGTAATTATGCTTATTTTTAATTGATTTTTATTATTTTGCCTACTATTTTATTTAGATTGTACGCCTTTGGCAGATTTCATTCTGTTTTATCCTTGATTGTTTTTGTACAGTGCCATGTACACCGACAGCACTCTAGAAATAAACTTTAATAATAATAATAATAATTCTGTGACCCTGGATGGACAGTGATGCACTGGTATGATGTTCTCTGCATTCTCATCCCCATCCAGATTGTGGATCACCTTTTTTTGCACCAGATGCAGCTTTTCCAGAGCAAACCAAAAGCAGATTCACCCAAAGAATATATTACAGAAGCTAACTGCAGTGTGTTACGGTAGATTAGGGTTAATACAGACATTACTAGAAATTTGTTGCAGTCATCATATTGGAAAAGATTGCTTGTAAACATCTCTGTGGCTCAAAATTCTATGTCAAAGGCAGAAAATATCTTTCAACTCTAAGGCCAAATTCAATTTTAGACAATGTTTGGGGGGGGGCACATTCCAGTACTGGGTGAAATCAAAGTGAGGGGGGGGGTATAGGACCAAAACTACCAACATCATTTAGGTAGAAGCTCTTGCTACCAGTAACTAGGCCTTCAGAGAGACATCATAATATCTGAGTATGAAAATCAGTATGATACAAAATATGGGAAACCACAAACAATTGTGTCATGGGGAATGGTCATCTGCAGAATCTGAGGGCCCTGGAGTCTCAACTTTCCCACACATAGGACTTTTGCAGACACGGGTTACCATAAAAGAAGCTTGCGGAAGATGTACGGCGCTGTCGCACAGCAGGGGGTCCATTTCAGACGATGCCGTCCTGCTCTTGGCATCATCCGTGTCACTTCTGTGTACGATTGAAGGCAGCTGCACCATATTTTACTAACGGACAACCTCTGTGAGTAAAAAATGGCACAGCTGTCTTCAGTTGTACACAAACTGACACATGATGCTGAGAGAGGGACGGCGTTGTCCGAAATGGACTCCCTGCCACGCAACAGTGCCATACCTCTTCTGCAAGCTTCTTGCGCAGTAGCCCTTGTCTGAAAAAGTCCTTATTTTAGGTGCGGCCATGTTTCAGAGGCACATGTCTTAGGTCTATGTGGAAGAGTTCAAGTTTGGCTCCTCATGTGAAAATTTTGATCCCAAAGGCCAAGATAACTCAACATTTCCTGTAATGTCCTGAGATTTTTTTGAAAGTAAACTTTACAGACAAAAGATTGTTTGATTTGAAATGTGCTGTTTTGTTGTTTTGATTGCTTATTGTTGAGGAGGTGTCAGGAGATAACAGAATGACCGTTTCAGTGCATAATTACATGATGAGTACAGTATGATTTCTCAGTAATCTGTGGCTTACCTGTAGAGATATCTGGTGAACTTATGAATACTTGAAAGCAAAAGACATACAGCCAGGCGGTTTTAGACTTGTTCTGTTTATATAGGTATGAAACATGTTTGCAATGAAATTAAGGTGGATAAGTTTTTTTTAAGTAACATCATCCAAATGAGAATGTGCAGTCACATGACATTAATTTGGACAAAAAAGTGATCATCAAAGAGAAAGAAACAGAGGAGCACATTTTACTGTCCATTAGCTTCTATATGCCATTCAGCTGATGTTATTTGCATGCTGGTTCCCATCTATTCACTTGCAACCAAATTACTTTCAAAATCCTTCATGTTGGAATTTGTCCTCTGACTTTATTGCTTGCCTGCATGATTTGTGTCTTACCTTTTGCATGAAGGTCATATTGTTTCAAACACAAATATTTGAGACGTCATAGGTTTCCACATATATTATTTTCCCCTCCTTTGTGTGGTGGTTTTGTTTTGTTTTGTTACTAAATTTTAAACCTGCTTGCAGTGTAAAAGTGGCATGAAACTTTTGTGACACAAGCAATGAAATCCTTATACATTTGGAATCAGCTATGAGTACCACGTTGTCTATCAGGCCTGAAATATATTGGGTTGCTAAATTTCCTGGCAAAGCCCAATGAGCACATTCATGCAATCAAAGTATATAGGCCTCCCCCCATCGCCCCCCAGTTTAAGCAAGAAAATTACCACACCATCCAGAATGAGCTGAATCCTACGGGCTACCCACTGAATCAGTTTTTGAATGAGGAATTAGCAATGGTGGGGACTTACGTAAATCCCATTCATTCAATGGATCTACTCTGTTTGGGGTCTGCCAGTAGATTCAAGCCATTACCTATTTCCTTATTTCTACCCAAAAGGGCTATCACCCAATTGTTAAAGAAGTAATGATGCTTGATTAATACAGGTTGCCCCCTGTATCTGTGGAACTAATATCTGCAGTTTCAGTTATCCACAGCTGAAAAAACAGTAACACATACGATAGAGTCGCACTGAAAAATGCCTAGAGAGGTGTCCTCTCTAGGAATTGCTAGGTCCTCCAACGCAACTCTATGGTATGTTTGTACCAGAAGTATTTTATTTTAATAGGGTTTGCTATTATCTGCAGTTTTGCTTAGAAATGGTAAGGCCAGGAACATATTCCCCATGGATACAGGGGGAGGCGACCTGTAATGTAAGTTTTAGCTGACTGATTCATGGATTAACAGATAACATTTACACAGATTTACATATGAGCAAAAATGGTAGGTCCTGAACCTTTTAGAGGAAGCATTTTTTCTTTTTTGATGATGCACACTTGTGTCATAGAAAACAAGATTACAGTTGGCCCTTCGTATCTATGGGTTCTGCATCCACAGATTCAACCAATCACAGCTTGAAAATATTCAGGGGTGGGAGGGGGGAAATTCCAAAAAAACAAACCTTGCTGTTCACCATTTTATATAAGGGGGTGCCATTTTACAACACCATTGCATATAATGGGACCTGAGCAGCTGTGGATTTTGGTATCCACCTGGGCTCCTGGAATCAACCCCAAACAGACACTGTAATATTTTAAAAGGGCCCACTGTGATATTTAAAAAGGCATTCCTCTCATGAGAGAGAAGAGGGTCATTCTTAGCTTTGTTTAAAAAAACAAAACAGCCCTAGGGAATGACCTGTCCTCCAGATGTTGTTGAACCCCATCTCCCATCAGCGCCAAATGGCATAGCCATCAAATGGGGATGGTGGGAGTCAGAGTCCAATGACTCCTGAAAAAGATGTAGGGTCCCCAGCCCTGTTTTAAAGGGTCCTGCTTGTGACCTGCAGGATTGTTTTTTTAAAAAAAAAAAAAGTGGCCTGCAACCCTAACCATGCATTTGAAAAATCCATGAGGGCATTAATATGGAGAAAACGTTGGAACAATCAAACCAGCTCCACCCCACCCCAACATCTCCATCCCATCAGTCTCTAGCAGCAACCAGTGGTCTAATTACATGGAGTTCAACTCAGCCACTTCTCCCACTCTTCTTATACTGAATGAGAAGATCAGAAGTAGGGTTCACTGCTGTGACAGCAGATGACTCCCATGTAAGTGGGGTAGCGAATCCACTCCAATTTTTTGAATAGGTTTCAAGGAACTATCCAAGGTGCTGAACCTGTCTGGGGGCTAAGGATCAGAAGCTTGGACCACCCCTTTAGAAAATGGAGTGGATTCACTACCCCCACTAATATTGGAGCCACCAGCTGCTGCTGCATTTCATTAGACATCTTTAAAATCTTCCCTTAAATCAAGGACCCTTGTAATCTGGGGTTTTTTACTATAGGGAAGCTCCTATATGCATTCACCCAAAAGCACTTTTTAAAATTCCCACTTCTGAAACAGCACAGGATAGTCAAAGATGGAGCTAGTGAACAAAACCATTCATATCCACACTGGAACTCCCATCCCTCCACTCTTTGCTCACATACATTCTTCAAATGCATGAATAGAACTAAAAAACCTGCCCACCAAATCAGAGATGCTTACTTGGATGTGTTCCTTGGGGTTTGTTCCCTGATAAGTGTGAACAAGATGTCAGCTTCAATTGATTTATCAAATTCATATTAAAGAAACACCAAGGCCTAAATCCCATTGTTAGTCCCAACTAGAGTAGAGTCATTGGATCCATCAGATTTACCTATGTGTTGGCTTGCCATTCAGCCATTGATTGAATGGATCTATTCTAATTGGGGTTAGCCCATAGGGTTCCAGCCCAAATCTTCAGGAATGTTTCTGTTTTGCTGTCCACTTTATTCATTTTATTTTACAAATTGGACTGAGTCACTACAGTTCTTTTCCACTTTTACAAACTAGTTGTTTTGTCAGCATGAGTGTGACAACAATTAGACGTCCTTGTTTTTGCCCCATGCCTTTTCTCCTTCACAGTCATTCAATGACAAGCGTAAAAAGAACTTCATCTTTTCACGAAAATTCCCATTCTACAAGAACAAGGACCTGAGTGAGCAGGACACGAGTGACCCCGAACGTAAGTAAATGCTCCAAGATGATGTCACAGTTCAGCACATGGGTGACACGCATGACACCGGTAGCCCTTCCACACATACACACAAAAAGAGACATAGGCAACAAAAGTCAGAGTCAGGACAGGTGAGGCATTACTACTATGACCAATGTATGATAGCAATCTGGATTCCTTTTCCTCATCATTTAGACTAGAAAATAAACCCCTGGGTTGTTCTTTTTTAAATAAAATAAAATAAGATAAAACTTATCTACCAAGTTTTAAAATGCGTATATCTATATTCCAGACCTGTTCATCTTTGCTCAAATGGATCCATTTCACATTTTGGTTAAGGAAAAAGCTGTAACTATGGATGCATATCCAGGGTGGTTGGTATGTTAGTCTGCCACTATAACAACAACAATTAGGAGTCTAGCAATGCCTTAAAAACTACCAAGTTTGATTCGGCTCAACTTTTCATGGATTTCCACTGATGAAGAGGTCTGCAATCCATGAAAGGTTATGCCCACCAAAATGTAAGTCTTTAAGGAGCTTCTTGACCAGGGGTGGGACAGGGGCCAACCCCTCCCCTCCACCGTTGGTTATACCAGTGTATCACAGGGCATTGGAAGTGATGTTGTGTCACTTCTGATTGCCATTTTCAGCCAGTTTTCCTGCTGAAAACAGACACTGAAAGATTCTGGTGGGGAACGTGAAACTATCACATTTGCAGGTGGTTTTCTGTCATTTGGGGCCATGGTCAGGAGAAAAATCACTCCCAAATTTTTTAAAAAAAATTAAAATGGGGCATCTGGTGGCTTTGGGTGCTGCAAAAGTGGATTTGGGGAACACAAATGGCCCACAGACTTCATTTCCCCCACCCCTGCTTGATACCCTCATCATTTCTTAGTTGTCTTCTTCACACACACACACATTCATATATTTTGGTAGTTTTGGTCATCATTGGTTGAGGGAAATCCAAGATAGATTCCCCTATCCAAATCAACCCTGTGGACACTCTTCTGCCTAAAAGAGAGAGAGAGAGAGAGAGAGAGGGAGGGAGATATGGTTGAAGCAGAGATGGTTGAAGCAATGAAGTTGGAAGCCACTTGAGGCTGACAGAACCTGGGTTGCTTCCTGGATTTCAGGGGTAATAATAATAATAATAATTTATACCCCGCCCCTCTGTTAAAACAATCGGGGCGGCTTACAAAAATTAAAATACAATAGAGATAAAAATCCCTAAACACCCCCCACCCCCACCCTCCCCCATAAAAAATATTAAACAAATATAAATTAAAAAGCAACTGATAAAAGAATAGCATCCCATCACTTCAAGGTTTAAAAATAACATGTGACTAGGACCCATTAAATGCCAGTCCAAACAATTCAAAGGAATTCAGAGGTAGAAGTCTTTTGAAATTCTGAATTCATCCAGCCCAAGCAATCAACCTGACATGACCTCAAGGGCCCATTCACACTACACAATTATAGTGCTATGACTCCATGTTAACTGCCATGATTCGGTCCTGTGGAATCCTGGGGTTTGTAGTCTGGTGAGGCACTAGAGCTCTCTGGCTGAGAATTCTATATATCTCTCCCTAAATGCCAAATCCCAAGATTCCATAGGACTGAATCATGGCAGTTAAAGTGGAATGATAGCACTATAATTGATTGTGTGCATAGGCCCTAGATCGCTATAACTGGAAGTCCTAGTTGCATTTTATATCTCAAAATGCAGGTCCATGGGAGAGAGAGAAGAATAAATCAAGACCTCTAAACAGATGAGTTCAAGAACCCACCCCTTTGCCTCCGTGCTTAATATCTGTTAAATCACCCACCTCCCACACATAAGCCAGTGTTAGCCGCAAAGGGGACAACATACGAGCAAATGTTTCATCTAGTTGAATCAGCAACCACCTTTGGTCATAGGATTTCATCCTTAGCTGCAAATTATTTTTATATGAGAAACAGCTCATGTTCCTTTGCTTCTCGGGAGTGCCATTTATTTAGAACATTGGGTTTGGTGGTGGGTACAATGTGACAAAAAAATTCAGGAAGTTTTAAAGCAGGGGTGGGCAAAGTGCAACCTACAGGCCTCAGGTGGCCCCTAGGAACTTCTGGGAGTAAAAAAAAATGTATTTCCCCCCTCCAGAATGACTCAACATGTCCTCTAAGGGGCATGGAGAGTACTGTATTTCCACCATGTTTGAAACCCTCCCTGGGGTCTGCAAAGCACAACGTTTCAGAAAAACTATCGCAGAATGCACTCTAGGGGTTGTGGGAGGCATTTCCACCATGTTCCCCTCCCCTGGCCAATTTATGCCCAGGAGAGGTGTTTTTTAAGACAGGAAGTGCACAGGAAGTGATGTGGTCACTTCCTGTTGTTAGAAAAAGGCCTCTCTAGGCAAGGTCCAAAAGCATGGTGAGAATTCCTCCACCATGTCCCTTAGTGAGTGTTTGCAGAATTTTTTTTTCCAGGAGCAGGTGCAGGGAGTAGCTCTCCAAGGTCTCCTGAGGGGGCTAATCCCTTCCAGTTGTCCACCCCTGTTTTAATGCAAGGGTGGGTAGCTATCAGGACTTGGAGGGCTGCATTGGCCACAGGGGACCATGGAAAGATACCAGTTCTGCCTTCTTTCCTCTAAAAATATTTTTTTTGGCCACATCTTATCCCCTTTATCAGCTGTTTTAGGCCCAGCACAGGTCTTCTTTTTTTTCCTAACAGAAGTCAATTTTCAGTTCACATGCCAAAAAAAAAAAAAAAAAAAAAGGCCTCTCTTGGGCCTAAATTGGTCCAGGAGGGGAAAATATTACAAATTGCCCCCGTGCCTCTTACGGAGCCTTAGGGAACATTTGATGGAGAGAGGATTGGGGGGGAAATCCCAAAAATCTTTCCAAAGTCCTGGGGCAATTTTAAAGGAATTTAATCCTTCAACCCATAGAGCTGTATGAGCTGATATATAAAACAACCCAGGGTAGCTGTTTCATATTTCATAATATCTTTAGCGAATTATGGATTTGGGTCAAATCACTGAATCCTCTCCTTTAAGAGAAATGGTTAATGCTCTTTGACTTTCCTTTCAACTCAATGAGCTGAATTGGTGGCTTTTCTTTACCAGGGACCCCCTTTAAATATCTTTTGTTGCCGTAGACGTAACTCAAGATTTAAAACTCTAGCAACAACAACAACAATAATACAATTACACCATGCATTAAACCTGGAGGTTTAACGCACGGTGTAACTGGAGCATTGGTTACACCATGGTAGAAACAATGGTGGAGGGGGTGGGAAGACTTTTCTCCTGCTTCTTCCTGCAAGTTTGTGGCTGGAGCAGATTGAATGTCAATGTGCAGGCCAAGCCAGCCAGCCTTTGCTTTGGATCCTGTCACATGGCCACTCCACTGCAGGGAAGAGGTGGGCCGAGCAGCCTTCAAGTCCTTATAGACCCCCTGTGAGGCCATTGCAGACCTTTAGGAGACTTGTTTAAGTCTGCATTTAGGAAAGTCCCATTCAGTAATGGGACTACAGTAGTTGGGAGTAACAACTCAATGAGCTGGCTTTGGAAGCATGGGCACTCCTATCTTTTTGAGATTATGATGCTCAGAATCCATCAGCCAGTTGGCCATACAGGCTAGAGGATTCTCAGATCTGCAGTCCCAAAATGCAGCCTTTCCAGGCTCTGCTCCTGAGGTTGTTTCTCATTATTGTGACTGCAAGGAGGGATGGAATCTTTCCCATCTCATAACAGAACACCCGTAACACAAACTGTCATCCTGGCTTGCCAGTCGACATGTCTTAATTTTCAGCCAATTTTGTTAAAATCTCACATGCTTTCTCTGTTTAACCAAAATGATCTTTCTTATGGCTTCCATGTAGCCTATGAATTGGCAGGGGTGAGGGGTGAGGTAATGTTGTTTTGAAAGAGAGCAGGAATCCAGACTGTACGATCTACATGGTCAGTCATGGTAGTATCCATTTCAACTCCACTGACTTCTTCCTTCCTCTTCTGCGGCTGTTCTTTTCTTTCTTTCATTGCTTTCTCTCTGGGGACTCCCGTACAGGACATCCCCGGATTAGGTGACGACGGTTATGGAACAAAGACTCTGAGTAAGTTCCCAGGAATGGTCACTGTAATCCCTTTTTGATTTCTTCTTCTCCTCCTCCTCCTCCTCCTCCTCCTCCTCCTCCTCCTCCTCCTTTCTTCTTCTTCTTTTGGAAATAAATTTATTATGTTTCTTTTTTTAAAAAAAATGATTTATTTTGGCTTTGGTTCCTTCCCTCCCCCCATCTTTCAACCCCAGAATCTGCCACCCTTAGCATGCATAAGATTAGATTTTGATTTTGCTCCCCAGCTTTGGATGCAATTCAGAAACAAAACATAGTTTCCTTTTCTTTCTTTCTTTCTTTCTTTCTTTCTTTCTTTTCTGCATGACGGTATTAAGAGCATACAGCATATGAAACCGATACATCTCCTTCTTTGAATAACACTTTTGTTTCCTAAAAATGCATTATGGATCCTTTTGTGACAGTTTTCCTTTGTTTGTTGATTTGTTTGTTTGTTTTTAAATACACCAATGGTTTTGAAACTGCATTCCGGGAAATCCAAGGGTTCTTGAATTGAGAAGGTTGCTAAAGATGCCCCCAAAACCTAGTGTTATTAGGAGTCAGAGCCACTGGACAGCTGTTGAAGGGGGTGGCCTGCTTCGGGATGGCCCCTGACCATTTATGATCAAAAACAATCATGCTGAGTCACTGGCAGGGAAAATTAAAGATCCCAAGCTCTTCTTTTCTGTACATGGAGCAGGGATGGGCAACTTGGAGTATGTGAGCTCCATGTGCCACAAGCCCTGGAAAGTGGGGAATCTCCCCCCCCCGTTCCCCCACTTACCACCCTTCCTGATATAAGACTTTTCCCAAATTCTGGCAGTGCTGTAAATTAGTTTGATTTCTTCCATTCCTTCTCATACAAACATGAAGGAGACATTCTACTCCTGTCTGCCTGGAGAGCTCTATAGTGCCGGAGAGTGCTCTGGCATCGTCTTATACTACAGAGCAGTGCTTCTCAGACTTTGGTCCTCCTGGTGTTTGGGGCTTATTTATTTATTTATTTATTTATTATTTATTAATTTATTACAATATTTATACCCCACACTATATCAGAAAGATCTTGGGTGGCTCACAAATAACACTAAAATAACAACTTAAACAGTCTAATACAATAAAAAATAATTTAAATAAGCTAACAGCATATTAAATATAATACAGCATTAAAAACAGATTGAAGCATCTTTAAAAGTATTTGGGATGAATTAATGAGGCCCAAAAGCGTTGATGAACAGCCAAGTTTTCATTTGGTGCCTAAATGAAATGAGTCTTGGCACCAATCGAGCCTCCGGGGGGAAGGCACTCCACAACTGGGGTGCCACAGCTGAGAAGGCCCTCTCCCATGCCTCAACAGAGTGGGCTGACCTCACTGGAGGAACACAGAGGAGAGCCCCTTCCCCTCCAGCAGACCTCAGTTCTTGGGCAGGCACCTATAGGAACTTCATCTCCCAGAATCCCTGAGCATTAGCCAAGCCAACTGAGGCTTCTGGGAGTTTTAATCCAAAACACTCAGAGGACCAAGTCTAAGAACTATTGCCCTAGAGCACTGCTACTGTTGATACCAAATTTGGGGGCATGGTCATGGTGGCAGTCTTAGTGGCAGCCACCAATTTTCAGTGGTGGAGATGGCAGAATGGTGCCTAATGGGTTGGGGGTAATAGAATACACTGCCCTGGCCAGAAATTTGCCATCCTCTGGTCTAGAAAGAAGATGGGAATCAACAATTGAAGGCAACAGCTGTTCCTTGTTACCATCATTTACCTCCTGGCTTCCAGGGGTGAGTGGAGAAGTAAGGAAAGCCACACGTGTTCATGCTGCTAAGAGATGCCCTCAAATAATGGAATCAACCCTCGGCTTTGCCAGCATTTCCCCACTTTCCTGGCAAAGCACAAACCTAGGGGATCATGTTAAGTAAAGTATATTCCTAGTTGGTGAAATGATGGTAATAGTAGCCCCAAACCTCTTCAGTTATCATATGAATTGATACTATGTCCCAGAGCCCTTTGCAATTTTTTATGGCTCTGGATACTCTTCTAGCAAACAAGTCCATATGGGAAAAGTTCCTAGAACTTAGAAAATATGGAAACCATTGCTCTATAGTAGTTCTGAACTTTTAGTGACTTTAACCTTCCTTCTTTCTTTCCTCTTTTTTGAAAAAAAAAAGGTAATTTTTTAAAGTGTATGATATTCTAGTTTAGCATTTTACCCCTAATGGAAGAAGCCAGGTGAGCTGTGAGGGAATTTCTATTTACTTGTCCTGTCCAATTTTAGATCCACTTTGACTTTAGTGAACTATGAATTCAGTTTGGTCTTGGATACTTTTCATACAAATCCCTAAATGAGTGCCCAATATACATGGGGGCACAACAGACAAATGAACAACCTACGTTCTTAGTGGGCTATTGGGGGATTTTTCACCAAAAAAAAGTTTTGTCTTGTGCTTTCACAGCCATGGGGGGGGGGGGAATGAGCTTGTTGGAACTTCATTCTTCTCTGGGTAGGGTTGTGTTGGATATAAAAGGAATTGGCACTCACAATCATGCATCCCTAATAAAGGGAATGATAGTTTCAAGAGAAGGCAACCTAGATAAAGCAACCTTAAGTCAGTATAGTCAGGAGAATTATGAAGAACGAAATAGATTTCTTGCAATTGATGTCAAAATCATTCCATATGCTGGTGTACTGTGCCTCTCCTTGCATCATTCTTACCTTGCAATGATTTCACGTAACATGTAGAATGGCTATTTGGTTTCCTTCAGAGTTTGCTGGTTCTTTTTACAAGACAAGAGTGAATTTGGGCCAAACAAAACCAGAATATGCCAGTGTTGCCACTGGGTTGCCTATTGCTGTGAATGCACTTTTTTTAATAACAGAAGTGGATGTTTGTGTACATAACCTGATGCAATTCTTTCAGTTTCCTTTCTTGCTAAGCATCAATTAACCTGTCCAATCAGCTAACCTGTCCTGATGGTTCCTTTTCCCTGTAAAAGCAAGTCTGTTATCACTTGTGGAATAAGTTGAGAGCTTTGATTGCCTAGTGCTGGATTTACTCCTAATGCCATCATCATCATTTGGCTCTAGTACAGGGGTGGGCAAAGTGTGGCCCGAGCACCTAATCTAGGCCCCAGGGCCCCCTGGGTTAAAAAAATAAATAAAACCTTTAAAAAAAGAGAATGCCCTCAAATGCCCCCCATGCCTTCTAAAGGGTATGGGGGAATTTTCACCATGTTTTGGGCCATTTTAGACCTAGAGGGGGGCTTTTATTAAAACAGGAAATGAACAGGAAGTGACTTCCAAGTCACATCCTGCTGTAGAAAATTGCCCAGAAGAAGCCAAAAACGAGGTTAAAATGCCCACAGATAATGTTTGGTGGCATTTGGAGGTAAATTATTGAATTTCAATTCACAGAAATATGGCCCTCCAAGGTCTCCTAGGAGCTAATGTAGCCCCCGAGCCTTTGAAAGTCACCCACTCCTGCTCTAGTCAGTAGTCCCAATTAGGGTTGCCAGGTTAAAAACTGGAGACAATTCCTGTACCTGTAATGGTTGTGTAAAAGAGGGAATCTCAGCAGGCAATGCATTTCCCACAACCAAGTAACAAGCAACCCCTGCTAAAATGTACTCTTCTACAGGAGGCCTCTCCAGTATTCACTCTGCTAACCCTACTCACAACTAAATATTTAAGGAAAGATTATTAACCAGAATACACATCTCATCATATGAAATTCAGGTCCGGCATAGTGTAAACTGTCTTATGCCATAAGTGATTGTTTTACATGCAAACATACACTGCTTGCACATACACATAATCCCATGGACCCCCCCCCCGATTTTTTTTTAATTCCTCCCCACCACACCGCCACAAAAAAAGTAATATTGAAAATGCCCCTATAGCCTCTAGGGATGTTGGGGGCAGTTTCACCATGCTTTGCCCATTCAACACTAGAACAGACTACCTCAGAAAGGGTGGATTCTCCTTCATTGGAGAATTTTAAGGAAAGGTTGGATAGCTATCTGCTGGAGGTGCTTTAGCTGTGAGTTCCTTTGCTGGCAGGGGGTTGGACCAGGTTACTTTTTATGTTCCTTCCAGTTCTATGAGTCATATTGTCTTGTGGGTTCAGAGAGTTATAATCCAAAAACAAAAGAAAAAAAGAGGAACTTATCCAAGGAGCCTAGGTGGTCCATGTAGGACTGTGGGTCTCAGATGTACAGAATAAGTATTTCCACATTCAAGAATAAAATCTTCATGCAGCCTTGCACTGATATTTGTCATTAGGATGCATTATTATTATTATTATTATTATTATTATTATCTCTCTCTGGCTTTTCTTCGCAAATGAAGATTCAGGAAGGACTCATCCCACGCTTTCTGCAAGTGCGCTGATGACTAAAAAGGCCAATCTGAGATAAACAAGTCCGGTTGCAGAAAGCACAGCAGAAGGTCTCCTTGGGTGATGTTTCTGTGGCACAAAGCATACAGTTCAGCCCTTCCACAAGTGATAATGCTTTTGCCCTTCCCTTCATCAGTTCTCCAGAACTGTGAGGCTGCCTTGCTTTTTGAACCCCCCACTTGGCACAATCCACCTTTTTGCATGACCATGGTGGTTCCTTAACATTCTGATGCTTGGTTATGTCCTTTTAATTTGCTGTCCTGTTCTTGCAGAACATGTTCCTTCTAATGCCAGCGATAGCGAAAGTAGCTACAGTAAGTTATGGCTTTTGTTTGGGTCTCTCTTTTACTTTGGCTTGCCTGTGATGGTTTTCTTTCTTTGCTTTTCTTTGTTTCTCTTTGCTTTTCAAACGTTCAAAATAGCTATAATTTATTATGATGGGAGCAAATGGCTTGATGGATATAACTGGCTGAAAATAGAAATTCACACAGAGCATAGCTCTAAAAACAGATATAGTGTCTTTTGGTGTGGCCTTTCTTGAACAAGGAGGCCTGAATACTCTTGGTTAGTCCAATCTAGAGTAGATCTATTGAATCAATGGTTTAATGGTGAGGCAACACACATATAAACCCTATAGATTCAATGGTTCTAAAACTAGTTAGGACTAGCTATAGGATTCAGGCCTCAGTTTTCTTTGCTGCTACATTTGCTGCTACTTAGCATTCAAATGCCATTCCTTCCAAGAACTAGTTTGGCTAACAAAAGAAGAGACCTGCCAGATTGGACCCAAAGGGACATTTTATCCCCTCGCTCCATTCTATGTACAAAAGCCAACTGGACTAGCAGCTGAACCTGACTTCAACACTACCAATAGTGTCCTCACTAGCTTAGTGGATCAAGGAGAGGTTGTGGTGCATAGACAGCTCTGTCCTCCAAAACACAGGAAAGGCTAGGGGACTCAGGAAGAATAGCTATGGGATGCCATTGCTCTGCTCTCTCAGGCCTACCCCATCGCATCACAGTGCCTAATGAAGGAGGTGGGCATATTTCAAAAGCCAGGGATCCACACCCACCAGCCCCAGGACCTCAGAGGGGCCACTGGCCCTATATACCCTCTGCATTTCTGACAGCTTTCCACTTGATTTACAGTGGTTGACCACATCCTGTAGGGCAATGGTTCTCAAATGCTGGTCCTTGTTTGGGACTTCAACTGCCAGAAGCACTGCACAGGTTTGGCCAATAGTCAGGGGTTCTGAGAGCTAAAATCCATAACATCTGGAGGACCAGAGCCTGAGAACCACTGCTCTAGGACACAGGGAACAATAATGCCACATTGTTGCTTTCCCTCAAACTGGTTTAAGCCCAGCAGGACTTCTTTCCAAAGTTAGAAGTATGCAGAATCCCATTTTGGTTTTGAAAAAGTCCCACCACCAACAAGAAAATGTTTCAAAGGGAAACAAAAAGGCCCATCTCTCAGCCTAAATGATCTCAAGAAGATGTGGTAGAATTGTCCTCTACACTGTCTAGTAAGAGAGCCCATTTAAAGTTTATTTAAAAGGGGGAAGGTCGGGGCACTAGGCTGTAGTGGCTGCTCTGGGCCAACCTGCCTACCTCTAGTCTTCGATTGACTGGATATCCGACTTTGCTTCTGGGAAACATATAAGAAACTTTCTTTTACAGATAGGTTGGAGGGAGCACTGGATGATGACTCATGACTAGTCAGAAAATGTGTCTTTCTGTCCCACAATTGACAACAGGCCATCACAGTCTCAGAGAGAGCTCTTTTCCAGGCAAGCGATAACAACAATGGTGGTAGGCTTCCATATCAATGGCTATACACCTCCCATTCAATTCAAATGCTCACTCTCTTTGGGGAAAGGATTCCGCACCTTTATAACTCCTCTACAATTTAGTGTGTGTACAGTGTGTGTGTATATATGTGCATGTGTGTATGTGCACATGTGTATGTGTGTGTGCCTTTAAGTTACCTGTTGACTTATGATGACCCCGTGAATTTCATAGGGTTTTCATAGGCAAGGAATACTTAGAGATGGTTTGCCATTGCCTTCCTCTGAAATATTGTCTACAACACCTGGGATTCCTTTCTGGTCTCCCATCCAAGTACAAAACCGATTTAGCTTCCAAGATCAGACAGTATCTGGTGCCTCCATGGTAAATGCCTTATTTACTTATTTTTGAAAATATTTATATCCCACCCTTTATTGTGGGATTTCATAGTGGTGTAAAGAAAAAATGATAAATGATTTAAAAGAATTCCAGATTAAAACAATAAAATAGCTTAAACAAAATAAAAACATATTAACTATGACAAGTTGAAACAGCTTAAAAGTTTGTGACAATTAAGAACTGTTTACATGTACATATATAAACTAAATCCCAAAGGCTTTAATAAAAAAATGTCATGCCTTGACTGGGCAACAGAAGGAAACCACTGTTGACACCAATCAGCTCTCCAAGGGGAGGCCATTCCATAACCGTGGTGCCACAACTGGGGTGCCCTTTCCCGTGTCTTCCCACATCATACTTACCCCACTGGTTGGATACATAGCAGAACCCCTCCTGTAGAGCTCAGTCCTTAGGGATATATGGAGAGATGTTCCTTCAAGTATTAGGTTACAACCCCAAGATTAAAAGCTAGAGTGGATTCACATGGAAGTCAACAACCATCCCTAGTTATAGGATAGAATGTTTGGGCTACAATCCAAGATTGGCAACTCTTCTGCACCCACACAGAGTGAACATTCAAAATAGATAGGAGCTCTCCAACCTCACTACAAATACGTTCAGAATGAGTAAGTAAGAAGGCGGGGCGGGGGGGGGGATACCAGCTTCCCAATTTTCTCCTGTTCTTTGCTGAAGTTTCTCAAGCCATTTGTGGAACATAGATATGCATGAGTATGTGTGTACACACTGACTGTGGCACTTGTCATTTCTGGTGCCAAAATAACCATGGATTTTAGTCCTTATGGTTATGGGCATTTGATACCCCCTGGTAATTTTCCTAACAGTACTAAACCTGACTTTCTTTCAGCTAAACAAGATACTTTTGACAGGTTTCACTGACCCCATCTCAACTGATGTTACTTTCCTAGCAAGCAGTACCCAGAGGCAGGAGGAAAATACAAAATCTTTAAGTCATTTTTTTTACCCCAAATGCCCTGCATCCTATATATTGGGCTGGCTCTAGGCTTGCAAAAACTGTTGGCCTAGTCTTTTGAACTGAGTGTCCTACTGCACCTGCAGGCCTCCTTACCTATTGCCAGTTGGCTGCCATTTAAAGCCAGAATCCTATTTATATATTTATTTATTTGCTTCGTTGGCTAACAGTCACATTTCAAGGTGCTGGTTATGACCTTTAAAGCCCTACACAGCTTGGGTCCCAGATATCTAAAAGACCATTTCATCCTATACATGCTGGTCTGAATTGTAAGATCATCAGAGGAAGACTTTCTCTCAGTCCACCACCATCACAACCACATTTGGTGAGGACACAGGAGAGAACCTTCTCAGTGGCTGCCCCAAATTTGTGGAATTCCCTTTCCCAGGAGGTCCAGTTATCCCCTCCCTGCACTCTTTCCATCAGCAGGTTAATACCTTTTTTATTATTATTTAGGGAGGCCTTTGACTGATTTTCAACCATATGGCAGAGTAGTACTGAAAGTGGTGTGCAGTGTGGTGCTTTTTTATCTTCCAAGTTTGGGGTTTTATTTTGACTGTATTTTAAACTGCTTTTAATAATAGTTTTACTACTATTTTAACTTTTTAACTTTTGTATATAATATTTTAGCCAACTCCTACTTTAAATTATTGTAAACTACCTTGGGTACTTTGTCAAGAGAAAGGTGGGGTGTAAATAGAATGAATGAATGAATGAATGAATGTTTAAATTTTATTTAATTTAGTTTATTTACAGTTGGACCCCTGTATCCACAGAACCAATATCTGCAGTTTCAGTTGTTCACAGGACACATACCATAGAGTTGCACTGGAAAATGGCTAGAGAGGTATCTTCACTAGGCATCTTCTAAGTCCTCCAACATAACTCTGTGGTATGTTTTTACCAGAAGTCATGTTATCCATGGTTTCCGGTATCTGGGGTAAGTTCAAGAACTGAACCCCCGTGGATAAAGGGGTTTGACTATATATCCCACCTTTCTCCCAACATAGCATCTACTATGGCTCACAGCAGAGATTAAAGGAAACTAAAGCTATTAAACAATGCCCTAAATTCTGTTGCTAATAACAAGAGTAGACCCCATTGAATCAGTTGGCTTTACCTACAAAAGCCAGTTCATCACAATTCATCATTTGATTCAATGGCTCTCCTCTGAGTTGGAACTCACAAGTAGGATTCCAGTCAATAATTATAATAAGAAGGGTTTTTTTAAAAAAATTAAAGTAGTTTCAAAGTATTTAAAGCAATGATAATGAAAGTGCAGTGCACACAGTCCATTAAAATACCCTTCTGCAACAACCAGTTAATTGCCAAAAGTCTGCCCATGTTAACAAAGTCTTTGTCCACTGGTAGGAGATCCAAAAGTGGACCAGCCTAGCCTCTCACAGGAGAAAGTTCCACAGCAAGGACTAGCCATCAAAAAAAGCCCCTCATATAAATAAGGCAGAAGTTACGTGCCTCCAAGAGGTCAGGATACGACAAGAAGAGAGTAGATATCTTAAAAATTCTAAATTGGGTCAAGAATTTGTCTCTCTATCAACAAAGAAGAAAAAAGGGGTGGTGATATATGTTGATAAAAAATATGAAGCAAAACAAATTCTAAAGGATAATGAGGGTCATTTGATGGGTGTAGAAATTAACCTTATAAATGAAAATATATATATATGATTGTGGTATATGGCCCGTTTGAGGAAAAGGAAAGATTTTATAAGAACTTGAGCAAGGAGCTGACAAAGTTGGAAAAGGGAACAATAATACTCATGGGAGACTTCAACAGTGTGTTAAATGGGAAGAGAGACAGATCTGGAGACACTAAAGAGAATCAGGGCGGATTACCGAAAATCTTCTGGGATCTTATGAAAGAGTTTTACCTAAAAGATCTTTGGACGACAAAATATGAAGATGAGAAAGGATACACTTTCCACTCCGAGGTCCATAAGACAATGTCCAGAATAGATATGTTCTGGACATCGACAGTCCTAATTCCAAGAATAAAGGAGATGGAGATATTGCCAAAAATCATATCAGATCACAACCCCATTAAAATGAAACTGAAACTTCCCAAGAGAGAATATATTTGGAGATTGAGAGATGGTCTATTAAGGGAAGAAAATTTTGTGCAAAAAATGAAAGAAAGAATTAGACAGTACTTTAATGAAAATCGAAAGGAAGATACAAAAATGAGGATAATTTGGGATGCATTCAAAGCTACAATGAGAGGTCTTTTTCTACAAAAAGGAGCGGTATATGCAAAAAAAAAATTGAGGGATAGAAACCAGGCACTGATGTATAAATTAAAGGAAAAAGAGGAGGAACTAAGAAAGAAACCTCAAAGCAAAGTTACAATTAAGTAAATAGAACTGTTAAGGAGATCAATCAACTTTACTATGCTTGAGGAGATTGGGGAGAAACTGAGGAAACTAAAACAAAGCTCATTTGAGCATGCCAACAAGACGGGTAGATGGCTCTCTTATAGACTGAAGAACTTAAAGGAAAAAAGGATGATAACTGAAATTAAATCAAACGGAAAGCTCCTCAAGTGACAGGTAGAAATAGAAAAATAATTTCTAGACTATTATTCAATGCTATATAAAGAACAAATAAAAGAAGAAGACTGGGAAGATAGGATAAATAATTATATTAAGGCAAATAAGTTTGTGCGGTTGTCAGAAGATCAAAGGATGGGATTATCTAAAGTCTTCACCACAGAAGAATTGACTACGGCGATACAAAGTTTAAACAGGGGCCAAGCACCAGGCCCAGATGGATTCACGGATGTCTTTTATAAAAATTTTGAAAAAGAAATTTCAAGACCATTGCTGGAAGTGATCAATCTAATTCACTTAGAGGGTATACCAGACACATGGGAAACCGCTAACATTACGATGATATGGAAGGAAGGTAAAGAACAAACAGATGTTAAAAACTATCGTCCGATTTCCCTCCTCAATGTGGACTACAAGATCTATACAACCATGATGGCAACCAGAATAAAGGAAGTCTTAAAGGAAATAATAAATAAGGACGAAAGTGGATTTCTGCCAGGTAGATCACAAGCAGCTAATATCAGAAACATTGTAGACATCCTGGAATTTTTGGAGATGAACAATGAACGAAAGGTAGCCATACTTTTTGCCGATGCAGAAAAGGCGTTTGATAATATCAACTGGCACTGTCTAATTAAAACGATAGAAGAACTAGGATTCGGTAAATTTATGACATCAAATATTGGAAAAATCTATACAGAACAAAGAGCTTCAATAATCATAAATGGAGAAAGATCCCAAGAAATTCCGATCCAGAAAGGAACAAAACAAGGGTGCCCCCTATCGCCACTATTATTCATAACAGTAATGGAAATTCTAATGAATAAAATAAGAGAAGACAAAAGGATAAGAGGTCTGAAAATTAAGAATTAGGAATACAAGGTCAGAGCATTCGCGCATGACCTTGCTATAATACTAGAGGACCCCATAGAGAATGTAAATCGCCTAATGGGCACTATTGATGAATTTTGAAAATATGCTGGTTTCAAAATCAAGAAAGATAAAACCATAATCTTGGCTAAAAATTTATCCAAAAAAGAGCAAGAAATATTGAAAGAAAAATCAGAGTGCAAACTGGAGAAAAAAGTTAGGTATTTAGGGATTTGGCTCTCTACTAGAAACTTGGACTTATTTGATAATAATTATAAAAAAACCTGGGAGACGATAAAGGGAAAATTAACGGTGTGGTCAAAACTCAATTTATCATTAACAGGAAAAGTAGCGGCTATCAAGATGTCTGTCCTCCCGAAGCTAATGTTTTTATTCCAGAATCTACCAATCATCATAAATGATCAACCATTTAAAATTTGGAAGAGGGACTTGAGTGATTTCATATGGAACGGAAGAAAGGCAATAGTAAAATGGGTGACTTTAACTGAACGATCAGAAAGGGGAGGACTGGATTTACCAGACTTACAAAATTATTACAAAGCATGTAGTTTAGTTTGGTTAGGGGAATGGTTCAAATTGAAAGACCAAAAGATGCTATTGCTAGAAGGAGCGGGATTGAGGTTTGGCTGGCATGCGTACTTAAGCTACAATAAAGTCACAATTCACAAGGTATTTAATAATCATATTATAAGGAAATCCCTCTTTCAGACCTGGACAAAGATACGGAAGTAATATTTTGGGAAAATACCAAATTGGATATCTCCAGTTGAGGCTTTCAGTGGAAGATGGGGATATGTGGGTAAATCTGATAAATGGATTACATATAAGGAACTATGTATACAATGAGATTAAAAAAATGGAATTAAAAGCAAAAGAGAGGCTTGATAATGAAGGATGGAAATTTAACTGGTTCTCCTACCAACAGATATATAGCAGATATAAGAAAGATATTGACAAATTTGGCATTTGGGAAGAAGAAACAGAAATAGAAAAAATAATATGGGATGATAAGAAAAAGAAAATCGCAAGGTTGTATAAAGTTCTTAACTCCAAACAACTTGAGACTGAAGTAATCAGAGATACAATGATTAAATGGGCAAGGGACATAGGGGAGGTGATCGAATTAGAAGAATGGGAGGACGCTTAGAAGAAAACAAAAAAGTTTACTGCTTGTCAGGCCCTAAAAGAGAACTTTTTAAAAATAAGTAATAGGTGGTATATGACCCCATCAAGGCTAAATAAAATGTTTGGAACCAAAGAGAAAAAGTGCTGGAGATGCGAAAAAGGAGTAGGAACATTAAACCACATGTGGTGGTCCTGCCCAAGGATACAGAGGTTTTGGTTAAAGATACATAAGATCATCCAAAAAAATATTTAATATAGAGTATGAACTAAGTCAGAAATTATACCTCCTAAATATCACATCAATGTTAGTAAAGGAGGTGGAAAGGAAGTACTGGAGAATATTGCTATACCTTTGCACAGCGGCTCACATTATAATAGCTGCAAAATGGAAGAGCAATGAAGAGCTGAGGATAGATGATTGGTTTAATAAAATACAAGAAATGAAAGAGAATGATAAATTAACACATTTATTAAATCAGAAATCAGTACAAAGAACAGAAGAAGAGTGGTTACCAGTAACAAATAATTGTAGGAAAAGATGGGGTACAGTGGTGGATATAGAAATATCTCTCTGGCTTTTCTTCGCAAACGAAGATTCAGGAAGGACTCATCCCATGCTTTCTGCAAGCACGCTGATGACTAAAAAGGCCAATCCGAGATAAACAAGTCTGGTTGCAGAAAGCACAGCAGAAGGTCTCCTTGGGTGATGCTTCCGGGTTGTGATTCTTTCTGCGTTGTTGTTTCTCTTCAAGACTTGTTCGGCGTGAGTTCTCAAATAAGGCTGCAGCATTGTGGATAGTGCATCTCCATGCCTCCCAATGTGAGGCCAGGGCGGACCACTGTTGGTGATCAGTTTGGCCGAGCCTGAGATGTTGTTTCAGGGAGTCTTTGTATCGCTTTTTTGGAGCGCCCCTCTTACGCTGATCCGTGGCGAGTTCACCGTAGAGTAGTATTTTTGGGAGGCAATGGTCCTCCATCCTTGAAATGTGCCCTGCCCAGCGCAGCTGTGTTCTCAATATCATGGCCTCAATACTGGTGAAAAAAAAACAGATCTAGGAGGGAGAGGAGATGAGGTGTTAAATAACGAAGGAGGCAGTGGTGAGAAAGGATATCTTACTAGTACACTAGGAAAACTATAATAGAAAGACATATTGGTAAAAGGAGGGTAAATAAAAATAAGTCAAGGGAGGAATAAACCCTTTGAGTTATTTTATACGAAGGAAGTCATATTTAGTTTTGTTTTAAAGGCACTTATATAAGTTTTATGGGAGGGGAAAGATGGGATGGGAAGTTGTTTTTCCCACTTACCTGTACCCCAATATGAGCTGTATATGAAACAATAAAAATATATGGGGGGGGAAAGCCCTCTCATATGTCCTGTGTTGTTATTGTTGTTGTTGTTGTTGTTGTTGTCATTTGCCATCAAGTCGACTTCAACTTATACTGACCCTATCAGCCAGATACCTCCAACAGCCCCGGTCATGGACTCTGCAGTTCAAGTCTTACAAACTCAGGGCAGCTTTGGCTCCCTTGATGGAATCAATCTACCTGTAGTGTGTTCTTCCTCTTTTCCTACTGCCTTCCACTTACTTCGTCTTTTCCATGAGTCATGTCATCTCATGATATGTCCAGAGTACAACAGCCTCATTGAGTATAACAAAGTACAATTGTATCATTGAATACTAAAGTTAGGATTGTCCATACCATTGTATTTCCCATTTCTATCTATGGTTGTGAAAGCTGAACAGTGAAGAAAGCTGATAAGAAGAAAATCAACTCATTTGAAATATTGTGCTGGAGAAGAGTTCTACGGATACTGTGTACTACTAAAAAGATGAATAAATCAATCCTGAACTCTCCCTAGAAGCCAGGATGACTAAACTGAGATGGTCGTACTTTGGCCATATCATGAGAAGACATGACTCACTAGAAGACACAATAATGCTTGGTAAGGTGGAAAGCAGTAGGAAAAGATGAAGGCTGCATTCCAGATGGATAGACTCAATCAAGGAAACCACAGCCTGAGTCTGCAAGACCCGAGCAGGGCTGTTGATGATAGGGTGGACTTGAAGGTCTCTCATTCATGGGGTCACCATAAGTCGAAGTTGACAGCAGTTAACAACAACAACAGCATCAGTTGTATTCCACTTCTAGTTTCAGACTTTATTTGCTCTAAGAGCCACCCATTTGTCTTTTCTCATAGCAGTCCATTGTATCCATAGAACTCTCCTCTTGCACCACTTTTCAAATGAGCTGATTTTCCTCTTGTCAGCATTCTTCACTGCCCAGCTTTCACAGTCATATCATAGAAATAAGAAATACCATGGCCTGGGTGATTCTCAATTTGGTATTTAATTATATATCTTTCTTTACATTGGAGGTTCTTACCTGGCTCCTTCTTTGCTGCCTTCAAAGTCTGCCTTTCCAAGTCCAGGCGTTTACACTAGCTAAGTACTTTCTTGGATGTTGCCCAAGGAGTGTCCAGTATCTCCCTACACAATGCTTTCACCCTAGCTGTGCATCACCAGCCAGACAGTATACAGACACAGCTCTGACCCCAAACCAAACAGCCACTGATTGGCCACAAGGTGTTCCCTGGCATACAGACCCTGGTGGAGTTTTGTTCTCTACCAGCATTAAACAGGATTTGCATCCTCATCTTGATACCCTTCAGAGATGTTGGCTTCTTCATCCCTTTTGGTCACATATTCATTAGGTGTAGAAACAGAATGCTTCATGGTGATTGTTATTTTTTAACCCAGTATTTAATTTACTTGTTAATTAATATTTGTTTGCTAAATGTTTTGTCCAAATTGGGTACTCAGAAATGAAATTCAGAGAGAAAACAACCACAGTGCAAGACACAAAACCAGGTTAAAAACAGATCTATGGAAAGGTACAAGACTTTCCCTTTAAATGAAAACCCAGCTAAATGTCAAAGGGCCAAAATTCCACACCACAGTCTATGTTGTATAACTGTATGAATCCTTAATTATGTTTCAGAGATGCAACAAAGCCCTGTAAGTGAATTGCAAAGATGCATATCAGGGCAACAGCTAGAGTGCTCCAATGTGCATTCATGGAATGATAGAGCTGGAAGAGACCACAAGGCCCATCTAATCTAACAGTGCATTCCACTGCTGAACAGCTCTTACTGTCAAGAAATTCCTCCTAAAGTTTGGTGGAATCTCTTTTCCTGTAGTTTGAGTCCATTGCTCCATGTCCTGGTCTCAGGAGCAACAGAAAACATGCTTGCTCCATCCTCAGTATGACATCCCTTCAGATATTTAAACATGGCCATCATGTCACCTCTTAACCTTTTCTTCTCCAGGAGAAACATACCCAGCTCCCATTTTGGTCGCCCTCCTCTGGGCACATTCCAGCTTGTCAATATCCTTCTTGAATTGTGATGCCCAGAACTGAACACAGTATTTCAGGTGAGGTCTGACCAAAGTGGAATAGAATGGCATTATTACTTCGCTTGATCTAGACACTATACTCCTATTGATGCAGCCTGAATCGCATTGGCTTTTTTAGCTGCCACATCACACTGCTGACTCATGTTCGGCTTGTGGTCCACTAAGACTCCTAGATCCCTTTTGCATGTACATTGGTCATGTCTGATCGTTTTGGGTACTTCTGCTGCACATTGTGCACTCCTGTTTTCCTCTAACACTTCCTAGCCAGTATCTGGATGCACACTGGGAATCACCCCAATGCACATTGTTGTCTATTGCACATCAGGCCATGGTACATCAGTCACTCCACCGTTGTGCAACAGAGACCTGTATATAGTAACATCACAGCAGCCCCTATGTGAATACAGACATTGAAAAACTGCTCAATTCTATTTCTCACACACAAAGACCTAAGTCTCATAGGGGATTTCAGCCAAGGTCTTTGTCTCCCAGTGGAAGGATAAGAGGGAGGGGACCAATCTATCCTCCTGTGGCAGGAAGTTTGCTGCCTAGGTCCTTTCAGGGGTGGGTCTTTTGTATCCTCCAGCCAGTGTGACATCTTGGTGTTTTCTCATGGTGTTTTCAGCAGATCATGATGCTGAGAATCAGAAGTGACATGCTCTAGTTGTCTCTAGGTTGGTCCTATGCAATAGAGAAGGATTCTCAGTGTGTTTCCAAAATTAAAGTACATCGTCATCATCATCATCTTTATTTGTACTGTACCTTTTTGCCCAAGATTGGGATTCAAGGGCTGGAATCCTAGTTGGTTATTCCCAACTAGAGTAGACCCATTAAATCGATGGAATTTACCTATGCCTTGATTCCTGAGGCGAAACACAAAAATCAGTGTGTATAGAGCCATTGTACTATCTATTCTCCTTTATGGATCTGAAACATGGGTCACCTATCGCCACCAGTTATGACTCCTCGAACGCTTCCACCAGTGCTGTTTACGCACAATCCTAAATATACACTGGACTGACTATGTGACGAATGTTGCTGTCCTTGAGCAAGCAGGGATCACCAGCATTGAGGCCATGATATTGAGAACACAGCTGCGCTGGGCAGGGCATGTGTTTCAGAATGACCTGGATAGACTGGAGAGCTGGGCCAAAGCTAACAAAATGAAATTCAATACGGAGAAATGTAAAGTACTGCATTTAGGGCGGAAAAATGAAATGCATAAATATAGGATGGGAGAGACCTGGCTGAATGAGACTACGTGCGAAAGGGATCTAGGAGTCCTAGTAGACCACAAGTTGAACATGAGCCAACAGTGTGATGCGGCAGCTAAAAAGGCCAATGTGATTTTGGGCTGTATCAATAGAAGTATAGTGTCTAGATCAAGGGAAGTAATAGTGCCGCTCTATTCTGCCTTGGTCAGACCTCACTTAGAATACTGTGTCCAGTTCTGGGCACCACAATTCAGAAAGGATATTGACAAATTGGAGCGTGTCCAGAGAAGGGCAACTAAAATGGTGAAAGGTCTGGAAACGATGCCTTATGAGGAGAGACTTAGGGAGCTGGGTATGTTTAGCCTGGAAAAAAGACGGTTAAGAGGCGATATGATAGCCCTGTTTAAGTATTTGAAGGGATGTCACGCTGAGGATGGAGCAGGCTTGTTTTCTGCTGCTCCAGAGACTGGAACACGGAGCAATGGGTGCAAGCTCCAGGAACAGAGATTCCACCTCAACATGAGGAGGAACTTTTTGACAGTAAGAGCTGTTCGGCAGTGGAACGCTCTCCCTCGGAGCGTGGTGGGGTCTCTTTCCTTGGAGGTCTTTAAACAGAGGCTGGATGGCCATCTGTCGGGGATGCTTTGATCAAGATTTCCTGCGTGGCAGGGGGGTTGGACTGGATGGCCCTCGTGGTCTCTTCCAACTCTGCAATTCTATGATTCTATGATTCTATGATTCTATGATTCTAGGATGGAGGACCATCGCCTCCCCAAAATAGTACTCTACGGTGAACTCGCCACGGGTCAGCGTAAGGGGGGTGCTCCAAAAAAGCGATACAAGGACTCCCTGAAACAATATCTCAGGCTTGGCCAAATTGATCACCAACAATGGTCCGCCCTGGCCTCACATCGGGAGGCATGGAGACACACTATCCACAATGCTGCAGCCTTATTTGAGAACTCACGCCAAACAAGTCTTGAAGAGAAATGTCAACGCAGAAAGAATCACAACCCGGTAACATCACCCGAGGAAACCTTCTGCTGTGCTTTCTGCAATCGGACTTGTGTATCTCGGATTGGCCTTTTTAGTCATCAGCGCGCTTGCAGAAAGTGCGGGATGAGTCTTTCCTGAATCTTCGTTTGCGAAGAAAAGCCAGAGAGAGAGAGAGATTCACCATTCAGCAATTTTTTCAATGCATCTGCTAGAGACCAATCAAGAGGATTTTGGCCATATTGGCTTACAAACTGAAATAATTACTATACTGTTAAAAGCATATAAATAGTCAACATTAACACAAAATTAAAAAATTGACAATATTAAAACAATTTTATATACACATTTAAAATGATAAAAAAATCAGGTAGAAACAGTACAGCTAAAAACAGCACAGCACACTCTTAAAAGTGTTCTCCTTAAAAACCTTCAATTCTAAAAGTCTATCAGCATAACTAATAAGAAAAAAATCTTCACTTGCCAATAGGACAGTAACAAGGGAGGCATTCTTAGCTTCCTTTGGGAGGGAATGCCAGATCCTAGGAGCAGCCACCAAGAAGACTCTATCTTGTGTCCCCACCTACTGTACCTGTGAAGGTAGTGGGGCTGAAAGAAGGACCTCTTTTAAAGATCTCAGATACTGCCTGTTAAATAATCTAAGCGTATGTTGTATACATAAAAGTCTACCAAATTTCCCTAACTCTAACCACAATGATAACCCTACAGCTAACCCTCAGTACACTGCCGTTCCAGTCCAGTCAAAAAATAATCCACAGTTCATTCAGTGCATACACAGAGAGGGAGAGTTGTCCCTCTACCTATGCAGGTTAAGCATTTGCAGATTTGATTATTTGTAGATTTGATTAATATGCTATCCTAGGCATTTGTAGGTCCTCCAGCGTGATTCTATGGAGCTTATCAGATGTGACAAAAACCCCAAGAGGAGCATGCAAGGACGATGTTACTGTACTGCGAACAGGTCCTGATTTCAAACAAGGTTGTCATCCTCAGATGCTGACTCTGTGCTGCAGCCACGAGTAAGGTGTCACTTTTCATTGAGGGGACCTCCCTGTCAATTGAAAGTGATGCCTTACTCGCAGCTGCAGCACAGACTGAGCACGAGGATAAGGATGAGGATGACGTCTGAAACTGGGACCCATTCGCAGTACAGTAACATCATCCTTGCATGCTCCTCTTGGGGTTTTTGGCCACGCCTGATTATCTCCTATGGTCAACATCCACTGAGAATTCTAAATGCCCCTCCTAAACTGCAAATCCCAGGATTCCAAGCACTCTAATTCTGTAGTGAGAACAGGCCCCAGGAGGATAAAAGGTTCCTCACTCATGCATCAGGGTTTCACCCTCAGCAACTGTTGTAACTAAAATGGCTTTTATTTTTGAAACTAAAGAACGCTTACCAATATGGATGTATCACATTCCAAATTGCTAGATTATTAGTTTTAATGGGTTATGACAAGTAACATCTCCCCATTACATTTCCATATACACATGCATGAGCATGCACAGTTCCTCCATTAAAGCTCTTTCAATTATATCTTTTAATTGCTTTCAATTAACCCTTGTTAATAAGCAATTAACATCACTTCTTCATTCATTTCTGTGTTGATTTAGCCTAATTGCTCAATTGGTCATCACTGCCCCAATTAAAATAGGCCAATGTGAATCTAGAAGGGATATGCATGCATATACAAACCAAATGTGGGCTTTTTAAGAAACAAACAAACAAATGATTTGTAGGGAAAGCAGAACTGCTAGAAGTTTTGTCTTCCCGTGACTTACTATCTGACCCTTTTAATTAGAAATCCTTGGGACTGAACTTGGGATCTTCTGCATTACAAAGATTGGGCTGTACCACAGATCTATGGTTAGTTTGGGGGAACAGGAACAGTATTGGAGAAGGAAATGGCTGTAGAGTCCAGGAAAAACAGCTAGAAGGCTGTCTCCTCTCCAGTATCTACCCCAAGGTTATCTACCAAATGGTTGGGCTAATGGTAGGGCTGGTCCTGTCTTTGGCAAAGTGCTTTAGCAGCTCAAGATGAGCTTTCCCCACAGTCCTTTAACTAGGAATGCTAGGGTGGACTGAGGCTGGAAATGTTATCACTGAAGGCATATGTCCTACTACTCAGTGGTGACCCCATCTCAAGGGAAAAAACCCAAACTGCATCTCTAGATACTATGAAGGTTGTCGCGAAAACCTGGAGCTACCTGATACTGAACTGAACCATTGGTGCTCTGTACTTGGACAGTAGCTCCAAGGGCAGAATCAAGTACTATTTCCAAGCTCTGGTATCTGAGATTGAAATGATAGGCATACACTGTACCACTAAGCTATGGAGTCTACCCAACTGTTAGACATGGCAGTATTATCACTAAGATTAGGGCCACTCAGTTCTAAAGAACGGGAGGAAGAGGAGGAGGAGGTGGCAGCAAAACTCTAGACCAAGGAAACTCTAAATTATGTAAATTAAGACAATGTCTCTTGTTCTGCTTGCTTTGCATAACTTAGCCTGCAATTCATATCCATTGGTATAATATAACTGGTTTCTACTCACCATGGGTTAGGCCAAGAAGACAGAGCTTAGCTCTACCACTAGCTACTAGAAATAGAGTCACAGAAGCATCAAAGAATTGTAGAGTTGGAAGAGACCACGAGGGCCATCCAGATCAAAGCATCCCTGACAGATGGCCATCCAGCCTCTGTTTAAAGAACTCCAAGGAAGGAGACCCCACCACGCTCCGAGAGAGTGTGTTCCACTGCCAAACAGCTCTTAATGTCAGAAAGTTCCTCCTCATGTTGAGGTGGAATCTCTGTTCCTGGAGCTTGCACCCATTGCTCCGTGTTCCAGTCTCTGGAGCAGCAGAAAATAAGCCTGCTGCATCCTCAATGTGACACCCCTTCAAATACTAAAACAGGGCCATCATATCGCCCCTTAACCATCTTTTTTCCAGGCTAAACATACCCAGCTCCCTAAGCCTTTCCTCATAAGGCATGGTTTCCAGACCTTTCACCATTTTAGTTGCCCTTCTCTGGACACGCTCCAAATTGTCAATATCCTTTTTGAATTGTGGTGCCCAGAACGGGACACAGTATTCTAGGTGAGGCCTGACCAAGGCAGAACAGAGTGGCACTATTACTTCCCTTGATCTAGACACTATACTTCTATTGATGCAGCCCAAAATCGCATTGGTCTTTTTAGCTGCCGCATCACACTGGTGACTCATGTTCAACTTGTGGTCTACTAGGACTCCTAGATCCCTTTCTCACATAGTCTCACTCAGCCAGGTCTCCCCCATCCTATATCTATGCATTTCATTTTTTTCGCCCTAAGTGCAGTACCTTACATTTCTGTGTATTGAATTTCATTTTGTTAGCTTTGGCCCAGCTCTCCAGTTTATCCAGGTCATTTTGAATTTTGATCCTGTCCTCTAGGATATTAGCTACTCCTCCTAATTTGGTGTCATCTGCAAATTTGATAAGTATGCCCCTAATTCCCTCATTCAAGTCATTGATAAAGATGTTGAATAGCACTGGGCCCAGGACCGAAACTTGTGGCACCCCACTGGTCACATCTTTCCAAGACGAAGAGGAGCCACTGCTGAGCACCCTTTGGGTTCAGCCGGTCAACCAATTACAAATCCATTGAACAGTTAACTTGACTAGCCCACATTTTACAAGCTTGTTTACAAGAATGTCATGGGGAACCTTGTCAAAGGCCTTACTGAAATCAAGGTATACGATATCCACAGCATTCCCTTCATCTACCAAGCTGGTAACTTTATCAAAAAAAAGAGATCAGATTAGTCTGGCATGACTTGTTTCTCTGAAACCCATGTTGACTTTTTGTGATTATGGCATTGCCTTCTAAATGTTCACAGACTCTCTGTTTAATGATCTGCTCTAGAATCTTCCCTGGTATTGATGTCAGACTAACTGGACGATAATTGTTGGGATCCTCTTTTTTCTCCTTTTTGGAGATGGGGACAACATTTGCCTTCCTCCAGTCTGCTGGGACTTCTCCTGTTCTCCAGGAGTTCTCAAAGATTATTGCCAATGGCTCTAAGATTATATTTGCCAGCTTTTTTAATACTCTTGGATGCAGTTCATCTGGTCCTGGAGATTTAAATTCATTTAGTTTAAGAAGGTATTCCTGTACTACATCTTTGCTTATTCTGTGCTGGATTTCCCCTATTGTGTCCTCTGTTCCTTTATCGTCAGATTGGTCACCCTTTTCTTTTTCTGAAAACACTGAGGCAGAGAAGGTGTTGAGTAATTCTGCCTTTTCTCTGTCCCCTGTTAGCATTTTGCCATCTTCTCTACATAGTGGTCCTACCATTTCCTGCTTCCTCCTTTTGCTGCGGACATACCCCCCAAAAAAACCCTTTTATTGTTCTTAACCTCTCTAGCAAGCCTGAGCTCAGTCTGCGCTTTAGCTTTTCTGACTTTACTCCTACACATGTTCGCTATCTGTTTGAATTCTTCTTTGGTGATTTCCCCCTTTTTCCATTTCCTATACACGTTCCGTTTAAAACTTAGCTCCGTTGAAAGTTCTTTAGTCATCCATCCTGGTTTCTTCAGACACCTCCCATTTTTCTTCCTCATTGGTACTGTTTGAAATTGTGCCTTCAGTATCTCCCTTTTGAGAAAGTCCCATCTGTCTTGAAGTCCCTTCTCTTTTAGTATTCCTGACACCATGGGATCACCCCCAGTATTTCCCTGATTTTATTGAAATCAGCTCTCCTAAAGTCAAGAATGCATGTCTGACTATGCCTGGCTTCTCCTTTCCATTGTATAACAAACTCCAGGAGAACATGATCACTCTCACCTAAGGATCCCACCACTTGCACCCCATTAACCAGGTCATCCCTGTTGGTTAGGATCAGATCTAAAATAGTTGACCCCCTTATTGCCTCTTCCACCTTTTGGACCATGAAATTGTCTTCTAGGCAAGTAAGGAATTTGCTAGACCTTGAAGTTTTGGTTGAGTTAGATTTCCAGCAAATATCAGGATAGTTGAAGTCACCCATCACTACTACATCTCTCCTTTCTGCGTGTGTGGTCATCTGTCCTAGAAAGGCATCATCCAATTCCTCTGTCTGACTTGGGGGTCTGTAGTAGAATCCCACAATAACATCCCTGTTGTTTCCCTCCCCTTTAATTTTTATCCAGATGCTCTCCACCTAGCTTCCAGTATTGATGTCATGCTTCTTCTTAAGCGATAGAATTTCAGGAGGTACCTATTTCATAAGTGCAGCCAAACAATAAATGAGCTATTAATTTCTGCCTTATTCCTTTTGGCTCAAGCACTTGTAATTCACAAGGAAGTCTCATTGCCACAGCTGAATAGTTACGAGAGAGGCTAACTTGGCATTGTAAACTGGTGAAGAATTCTTGAGGAAAATAGTTTTGGCATGTCTTGGGTTTGAGCATGCTCAAAAGAGCTCAAGCTGATCTTGCCAGATCTGGGAAGGAGTTCTCTGTTTGTCAGAGTTGATTTGTTCTGTTTTCTTTTCTCTTCACAGGAGGACAAGAGGATTTCATTCTCTCTTATGAGCCTGTAACAAGGCAGGAAAGTAAGCAAACTTGGATTCCCTACCAAATAAGCTTGGTCTAATCAGAAAAAAAAAAGTTTAGTCCATTTGTGTAGTATGGGAGTAGACAATTGTTGAGGGCTAGAGGACACACAGTGGATGCCCAGGAGACTATGAAGAGCTGCCCCCCCCAAAAAAAAAATTGAAAAAACTTCCCCTAAACACACCATAAGGTGTAAGGGGTCAATTTTGCCATGTTGATGCTCCTTTGGAGGCCATTTTGTGGCCAGGGGCGGCCTAAGCGACTTAGATATCAACTTCTGGGTCACTTCTTGTTGGAAAAGGGGCCTCTGCTGAGCCCAGAGTGGTCCCCAATGTGGTGAAAATGCCCCCCAGCCCATGGGGACTTATAGTAAATAGATACGGGATCCCATTGGGACACCTCATATACTCCTCTCATTCTGTGAGGAGTATTTTTGCCATTTAGACAACCCCTCATATTTAAACCAGGGGTGGATTCACTGGCGCAGTGACATGGAAACAACCAGCCATGGGTTCTAGGCTAGTCCTGCACTAGTTATATAAAAATAAATGAACAGGGAACACTACAAAATGTGGTTCCCATCTGGTGTCTGAAGTGGTACGTCTCACTACATGTGACTCTACATGTGTAGACCAGGTCTAAAATCCTGAATGAATTTTAGTGTGTGTTTCCAGGATGAAACTGGTCCTTATAGTTCTAGCAGAAGACAGTAAAAAGAAGGGGGCATCTGGGAGAAAATCCTCCCACATAAGAACTACTTTGCTGAATCATACCAAGTTTCACTTAGACACTCTGGCCTAAGTTCTTATATTAGTCACAGCTAGAACAGAGCCATTGAAATAAACTGGACTTACCCATACGTTGGCTGTCTATTCAACAGTTGGTTGAATGGGTCTATTCTAGTTGAGACTGACCAACAGGATTCTAGCTGCTACATTGCACTCCTAGCCGAGCTGTACCATCGGGGATTTCTGCACATGTAACTTGGCTCTAATTTGCAATGATTTGATTTATGCTATCAGCTGCCACTTTGTCTTGAGCTGTCCAGCTAGTGGTCAGTTTGGGTGCAAAGTTAATTTCGGTTTGGAAAAAGAAATCTAAGAACATAAGAGTCCTGCTGGATCAGACCAAAGGTCTATCTAGACCAGCATTCTGTTCATGGAATAGCCAGCCAGATGAGTAGCCCACCAGCAGAACATGACAGCAGTTTCTACCTGTAACTGATATAACAAGTTTGGTGACTTGGGAGACATTCACTAAAAGGTCCATTCACACTAGACAATTATAAGCACTATTATTCCACTTTAACGGCCATGGTTCCATCCTATGGAATCCTGAGGTTTGTAGTTTGGGGAGGCACTAGAATGCTCTGACTGAGAATTCTAAATGCCCTTCCTTACACTGCAAATCCCAGGATTCCACAGGACAGAACCATAGCACTTACAGTGGAATCATAGCTCTATAATTCTGTAGTACGAATGGGCTCCAGGTTGGAGGGGACCATAACTCTCAAAATTGACTTAATCTGATCCATTTCCACTGAAGGTCATGTTTCTTCTTTACTTAAAAGAAGCACCCCTTCTTCGTCATAATCAAGAGATTCTCTTTCTTTCGGCATTTCAGTTAGTTACACCAGACCGGTTATTATCCTCGGTCCAATGAAAGATCGGATCAATGATGATTTGATATCTGAATTTCCTGACAAATTTGGCTCCTGTGTACCACGTAAGTATTAAATTTTGGGAGGCATCTTTTTTACTCTTCTTACTCTCTTTCAGCTTGCTGGAGTATGCTTTTTAATACCTGCTACGCCCTTTACCAAGAAGCCTTCAAAAACTAGCATGCTTTTTTAAATATAGTATGACCACAGGACCAGTAGTTGTGGATTCATTTACCTGCATCTCCCTTCTCCCCCGCCCCCAATCACCATTGCCACCACTGAGAGCCCTACGGGGAGGGGGAGGCGGAAGGCTAGATCCCTCCTCCCCCCTCCCTTCCCCTGCCATCACCAACCACTGATAATTGAATCAGCAGTTGGCAAATCAGCAGATGCAGAGGTGCTACTGTAGTTCAGGGAAAGGGCAATGAGCCAGAGAGATCAACTGCCTCACCACATGACAAGCCCCAGGATTCCATAGTATGCATTCAGGGAAGCTAAAGTAGAATCATAGAGCTAAAATTGTGTCATTTGAAAGGGGCCCTGACTACAAATCCCAGGATTTCATGGGATGCAGCCATGGCAGTTAAGGTAAAATCATAGTGCTAAAATTGTGTAGTGTGAAATTGACCTTCCAGAAGCCTTCAGAACCTACCAGATCCCTCTATTATTTTCAAATTCTGTGGCATCTGAAATGGGGAACATCAGTGTCTTCCAAATTTGGGTTTGGAGGTCCTTCTGGGGTAGGAGAAATACAGCCAATGGGCCCCATATATCCCCTAAAGCCTTTTTATGTGCTGCAGGGCCACCCCCCAAAGAGTCTTCTTGCCTCTCACTCACAGCAGTCAGGCATTGTGACTGAAAAATGTTCTGTCCTCATTGGATCCCCGTTTTAGGATTTCTCCCCCACCCCACCAATAAAGATTAAAGATATTATATAATTCTGCAAACCTTGGGTTTGCCCAAGTCCCACTAATCTCTCCCTCTTGTGTTTGACAAGGACATTTGATTTACATAAACCAACTACTAGTAGTAATAGTAGTAGTAGCAGAGCTTGGAGAAATTAGTGTTTTGGACTATAATTCCCAAAATTCCCTAGCCAGCCCCATGCAGGCTAGGAGATTCTGGGAGTTGTAATCCTAAAGGTAACTTTTTCAAGATTAGAGGAGGAAGAAGAAAACAACAAGAAAGAGAAGGACTAGGACTAGGACTATTTTGCATTCTCATCACTTCTATCTCTCTATTATGTGAGAACAAGAAGAATATAAGAGAAAAGCTAGGATGTTGAGACATATTTGTGTGTGGTTTGGTTGTGTTTTTGTCTTGGCATATTTAAAGAGACCTTTTCTCTCCTTCATTCCCCCCCCCCACAAAGATACAACTCGGCCCAAGCGTGACTATGAAGTGGATGGAAGAGACTACCATTTTGTCATCTCCAGAGAACAAATGGAAAAGGACATCCAAGAGCACAAATTCATAGAGGCTGGGCAATATAATGATAATCTGTATGGAACTAGTGTGCAATCTGTGAGATTTGTGGCAGAAAGGGTAAGTTATCCAAGTGATATTAATGCTAGTTTTGTAATATTGCAGTGAATTGTACTAAATTTCATTTCATATCTGGGTATTTTTAAAAATGTAAATGCAAAGCCAATTCAGATGTTTAGAAAAAGCACATAGTGCAATCCTCCAGAAACTTTTCCAGTTTATGATGCAATTAATGGATTGTATGTTTAAAACAGAGATAGCTGTTAGTTCCTGAACAGTGGAGCAGGGACTTTTCCCTCTATTTTAATGTTATCTCTTCAGTTTTACTGTTGGCTCCACTGCATCTGTTCCTGGTTGCATGGAAAGTATTCTGTAAGAATGGAAAATGTATTCCAAAAAAGATTGAAAAACATGTTTTTGAGAATCAAGAAACTTTGATGAGAAAAATCCTGGACTGGTGAAAATCTTTGCAGTTCAGGACTTATTCTGTGCAAAATTCATTTATGATAGTTTTGCACAGAAAACAGCATTTTCCCTGCAGGAAACAGATTTTTTTTCTGCAGAAAATAATATTTCTGTGTAGAATGCCTGTGACTGGGGACATTTCATGCAAAATTTAGTTGACTTGCACTAAAAACAGTTTTTCTTCAGAGAAAAACAGTTTTTACTGCACAAAAAATATTTTTTTTGCAAAGAAAATATTTCCACACAGAAATATTATTTTAATATTATTGTCTGTGCAGAAAAAAAGCTGTTTCATGCACACAAAAAATTGCTATTTTCTGTCCAAAACAACTGCATGCAAATTTTGCATAGAATAAGTCCTGAATTATGAACAGGTTTCCAAAACGCCATTTTGGAATTTTGCTCCTGCTATGAAAAAGTTTTTGAAGCCTTTTTCATAGCAGGAGGAAAATTGCTATAATTTCTCATTGCTTCCTTTGAGAAGAAAATTGGTGATTAATTACATCCCCATTATTCTTTATATTGGAATAGGATTCTTTATATAGGATTCTTTATATCGGAATACGATTTACTACGTGGATAGTTCCTGCACAACTCCAGAGCAACTGAGGCAGAGTTGCCATTGAAACTGACGTTATATTCCCCATCTGCAATTCCAGGACCACCAACCCCCTTCCGGCTTGGAATTTTCCATGTCAAAGACAATTACTTACCAAAATGTTCCTCTTATGTGCTCTTCAGAATATGATCCTCCTCTGCCTCTCATTTACTCTTTCACTTTCTCACATGCACACATCCAAACAGCCCCACATCGGAACTCTGAAATGGCACAGTCCCAAAAAATCTGTACCCTGTGCCTTCTCTAAATGTTTGAGTTATGCATTTGTGATGGTTCATATTCATGATCCCTACATATTCAATAGTGTAGGGATTACACAGTGATCATAAAAGTCCGCCAGTCTAGACTTCTTGGGCAGCAGCTGCAGCAAGCAAGAGAACAACTGTTCTCCAGTTGTTCAGAATGCAGCATCCTGCTATTTTCAAACCCCTCCAAAATTTTGGGGGCAAGGAGGAATTGTGAGAGGGGCCCTCCCTCTGGCTGTCGCACTAGAGGTTATACATGGGAGAGGGGTGGAACTGCCAGTTTGCTGCATCCTGGTCAATGGGAGAACAGATCCCCATCACTCAGAGAGGTTGCTGCCCAGTAAGTCTGGATTTGGGGGGAGGTCAGTCCAGTAGATGCTACTTAACTACATAACCTGGAATAGTGTGTCCAATTCTGGGCACTGCAATTCAAGAAGGATATTGACTAGCTGGAACATGTCCAGAAGAAGGTGACCAAAATGGTGAAAGGTCTGGAAGCCATGCTTTTGAAGAGTGGCTTAGAGAGCTGGGTATGTTTAGCCTGGAGAAGAGAAGGTTAGGTGGTGACATGATAGCCATGTTTAAATACTTGAAAGGATGTCATTGGGTACATCTACACTGTAGAAATAATGCCGTTTGACACCACTTTAAGTGTTGTAGCTCCAGCCTTTGGGATCCTGGGATTTGTAGTTTTACACAGTCTTTAGCCTTCTCTGCCAAAGAGTGCTAGTGCTTGACAAAACTACACATCTCAGGATTCTGTAGGATCTTGAGTGCTGTAGGAGCTACAGCACTTAAAGTGGTGTCAAACTACATTATTCCTGCCGCGTAGATGCACCCATTATAGAAGAAGGAGCAAACTTGTTTTCTGCTGCTCCAGAGACTTAGGACATGGAGCAATGGACTCAAATGACAGGAAAAGAGATTCCACCTAAATATTAGGAAGATCTTCCTGACAGTAAGAGCTGTTCAACAGTGGAATACTGCCTTGGAGTGTGGTGGAGTCTCCTTCTTTGGAGGTTTTTAAACAAAGGCTGGATGGTCATCTGTCGGGAATGCTTTGGTTGTGCATTTATTTCTGCATGGCAGGAGGTTGGACTTGATGGCCCTCGAGGTCTCTTCCAATTCTATGATTTCTAGGATATATGAACTAAGGTAGTTATATAACTAAGTAGCTGATCTAGAAACTAAGCCCTAGAGTTTTAGACATGTAACTCAACAAAAGTCAGGTTAAGTGTTGCTGCCATGATTATAAGCAGTGGGGTCAAGGCTTGCAATTATTTCAATATGTGAGGGGTTGGCATCTTGTAAAGCACCCTTAGATTATAATACAGTGCAGTACAGCAGGCTTTTATTTGTTCAGTTAACACACAATGAAGCATTTAGAAGCAAAAGTTATTTTACATAATGTAACAGTTAAAAACAACACTCATTTTCAAAAATACAGTACACTTGAACACGTTATTTACAAAGCTATAGGCTTCTGGTGAGACAGAGTTATTTGGTGTCAAAAGTTTCATTGCATTGTAGTTCCTGGCTCTTATGTTGTTTCTTAAAGGAGTAATGCACACTCTCTTAAACTATATGCCAAGCAATCTTCTATGCTTTCAGATCATTAAAAGAGCTAAAAGAATCATGTAGCACTCTTAAGACTAAGAAAAAGATATTTCTTGCAGAAGATTGCATGGATTGTGGTCCATCAAATGCTGTAAGGTGCAACTGGATTCCTTTATATTTCTTTATGCTGCAACAGCATAACACAGCTATGTCTTGGAATACTTTCAGAGCATTGTTATCCATTTTATCTCTGCCTTTTGGCCAAAAAGTGGTTCCCATCCCAAAACAAGTGAAGCCCTGCTCAGACCTTCGAAATCCCATTTTTGCACACATTTTTGTGCATGCCAGGGGTTTGGACTGGGTGGCCCTTGTGGTCTCTTCCAACTCTTTGATTCTATTATTCTATGACATTTCAAAAGAACATGCTTTTTATGCACACTTTTTCAAATGCATGCATTTTTGCATGCTTTGTTGAAGGGCAGGAAGAGCAAACTGTGTCTCAAACTTCAGAAAATCTGGATTTCAACATCTAAGTGCATTCCAAATCATGTTCAATTTCAAGAAGGGCGTATTTAATAAAAGTGCACATTTGCAAAGCAAATTTCTTACTCACCTCGACCCATAGCAAAAATCTGAGGAGAAGATTGCAAGAAATAGTGTGGAGGCAGGTCCAAGCAAGTGTCCTGCAGATTAGACTAAAGTTAACGTGTGTTGTAGCCAAGTCAAATCCAGAAAAAGGCCCTGGATAAGTCACATTGAAAATAACAGACTCTTCTGCAAGATCATGGTAGTGCATTTACATAGCACTCGTTTGTTCCCATTGCGCATGTATATAGCAGAGCTTTTTTTAACAATTGTACACTACAAGTTCAGAATCCTTAACCAACACTACCACTGTTGATTCTGGGAGCTGTAATCCCAAAAAGTTGCAATGCCACACTGTGGCATTAAAGAACATCTAGGTAAATCATGTCCTTTGTTTGTTGGCTTTGATTATCAACTGCTACATCTTGAGAGCCTGAATTGCAATAAACTCCCCAGAAATAAACCCACTTCTATCTGCCTTCCACAGGGCAAGCACTGTATACTCGATGTATCAGGAAATGCCATTAAGCGACTACAAGCTGCACAGCTCTACCCAATTGCTATCTTCATTAAGCCTAAATCGTGGGAGCCACTGATGTGAGTACTATCTCCTTCAGCTTGCTTTTTAGACCATTCAATAAGAGTAGGAGTATGTTGTGCCTTTCTGAATATTTGTATGTTGTGTGTGTGATGTAGGGCTCTTACTCACTTGTTTTCAACATTGCACATCAGTGATGATGTGTGAGTATGGAAGAGTGAATTTGCTGTATTAGGGCATGCCATTCATCTCTAAAGAGAGGAATTGCATATGATGGGGAGGGAACACTTCCCATATTATAAGCATATTATCACCTATACTATATTACTTCCCATCTTAGGCCCATTTTTGCATCTCCTAGCTGGAGGCACTAGTCCCAGCTTCAGCTGTTACAAAATAAGGACACATACCATAGAGTCAAACTGGAAAATGCCTACAGAGGTATCATCTCAGGGCATCTTCTAGGTCCTCTAATGCAATTCTATGGTATGTTTGTAGAGGAAGTCCTTTATTTTAATAGAGTCTGCTATTATCTACTGTTTCACATATACACAGTAAGTCCAGGAACTGTCCCCCGCAGATATGGGGTGTATGTGACTTGTATTTAAAGCAGGGGAGTAGAATGCACCAAGGAAACACAAGTCCCCCTACCATTTCCCCAGTCCTCACAACCAACATCAAATTTAGTGCAGGAAGACTTCTGGTGCATAAATCTGCCTTGTAAACAAAGTGCACAGCAAGTGCATACCTTGTTTTAAAGGAAATCCTTATGCTGCTTTTCAGTGTGCATGGAACTCACACACCTTGTCTTCAAGGAAAACCTTGTACAGTATTTTTCTTCCAGGCCCAATTAAAGGCTATTTCAAGGCTGGCTCTGTTTTAGGCCTGGAATTGCTTATTTTTTTTTAAAAAAATGGAAGTAGCCTCCTGGTTAGCTGAAGTTTTGAAAAATGTCAGGTGATGCCTGTCAAGGTCCAGGGGAGAGTTAAAATGGCTCCCAGATTGTCAGAGCTGCCCCAGTCTACTGTAAATGGATGCAGGACCATGCTGGCCACACAAAATAACCACACAGAGATATATGCCCTTCGGTTGCTCAGTATGAGAACTCAGATATATAAACCATGCAACTACGCACTACATCCCTAATTGGATTGTGCCACTTCATAGTGTAACTAGAGGCATAAGGTACAAGGGCATACCCTCCAACATTTTACATATGAAAACCAGGACAGGTGGCCAAGCAACATCAGAATGTGGTCAAGATGGCAAAAATTATTAATGAGGAAGAACACGGAAGCCAGGAGAGGCTATTGCAGTTTGGTTTCAACTGAGCCTACTGGGAAAGGGAAGAGTCCACCCCACTCCCCTCCCCGCATTGAATTAACTGAGTGCAAACTACTTTTGCACTCTGAACTCCATTTTCAGCAACTGAAGTAAACTGAGGACAATGGGGAAGAGGAGAGAGACACAGGGACATTTTAAAAGCTGCTGAAAAAGTAGGACAGCAGAGAATTAATTGTTCTTGTCCCTGCCAAATTGGGAGAGTTGGAGGATATGCAGGGGAGAGGGCCTTCTCAGTGGCTGCTCCCAGACTTTGGAACTCCGTCCCTAGGGAAGCTAGCATGTCTCCCTCCTCATTCCCATTGCATTGGCAAGTGAAAACTTTCCTATTCCAGCAAACTTTCAGGAACTGACTGCAATGAGCATTTAATGGATGTGTTATTTTCTTGTTTTTCATGTCCTGTCTTATAATGATTTGTTAAATGGTTTTAGTTCTATGGATGTGTAATTGCTTTTTAAAATGTTTTTTAAATATTTTTACCAATGTTTCTGTATGTCTTTAATCCATTCTGGTGTTAATGTTGTACCACTTCATAGTGTAAGTAGAGTCATATGCCACCTTGAGTCCCAATAGTAGAGAAAAAGCGAGACATAAATGAATAAAATAATAAAGAAGTCATAATGAATTGGAAGGCAGTAGGAAAAGAGGAAGACCACATTACAGATGGATGGATTGAATCAAGGAAGCCACAGCCCTGAATTTGTAAGACCTGAGCAGGGCAGTTGGTCACTGGGGCTCACAGAGGTCTCTCATACATAGGACTGCCATACACTGAAGCCACTCAGTATAGGCTCACTGAGAGGCACCTGGCACAACCTGGGGATGTACTAACCCAGGAGTAGCCAAACAGCAGAACTGTGCAGCAGAAAGGGCACAGAAACAAAGACTTCAGCTAGCAGCCGTTCCACAGCTCTGACCCTTTTTCACACACAATAAGCAAGGTTCATCCAAAGATATCTGGAGGTCTTTATCTTCAGTTTCAGTATAAACAAACACAGTATATACACAGCAAACCTCATTAACAAACTCAACAGCAATAACTCCACGCATCCACCAAAAACACTCCTCTTTCTCCACAACACCAACCCACACACAGTGCATCTTGTGGTTCAGCTACATAGGAGTGTTTGCTAGCCAGTCCTCTGCCAACCACAGCTGTGATCAAACCCACTTCAGCTGTGCTAGTCTGTGGTCTGTTGCTCCAACATTTTTCCTTTTGCACTTAAAGTAATATTACCCTGACAAACTTGACAGCAAATAACAACAATAATGATCTGTCTTAGGAGCTCTCTATACGAGGCAAAAAGCAGATTGCTCCACAGTAAGGGCAACTCACAGCAGCTGTGATTTGTCTGAACAGTGTTTTTTTTGGGGGGGGGGGTTAAGTAGATCACAGGCATGCAAAACTATCCACATTTGCAAACAGGCATGGCTGCAAATCAAGATGGCACTCATCCGGCCAATCAACTTGCAGCTTCTTCTCCTTTGGGAAAGCAAATCAATTCAATTGCTTGTCCCAACAAGCAGGAATGTGTATTCCCCCCACTGTTTCTTAAAAACTCCAGGGATAGCCGTGACAGCTTTTCCTGCAGATTCTATGGTATATTTAGCCCCACTCCTTCTGAATACAGCAATATGGTGTGGGATGCCATTAAGACAGCTCATATTCTCCTTGCATTCCGTAAGGAGTATTTTCACCATTTAGGCAATCCATTAATTAGTATGCACAGAATGTTGGTAATAAAACTCCATTATTACTCTTATTTTTGCACATCGCTGTAATCACCACTGAATTATCGCATGACCACCACTAACACTTTAAGAATGGGACTTTATTTCCGTGATTTAGCATGGGTGAGATTTCATCGGTTCTCGCGAGAAGACATGAGCACACTTAAAAACACCAAAACCCCTTTAAATTGCAATTTAAACAAACATACAAACACTCAAACAAAACTAAAAAGGTGCAAATAAACTGGGACAGTTTATAAAAAGAGCATCCTGTGGATAGTTTTCATGTTCTTACCTGTAAGTTTTCTTGCTGGGAACGGGGAGCGGGAAAGAGGACCGCCCATTCATGCTGTAATCTCACAATTACAGCAAGACATGTTTTCACACATTCTTCAATACCGCAAAAGGAGAGATATTGAGGGCTATTGACGGGATGTCCCATCAATGAAAAGCAATGCCTTATTCGCGGCTGGAACACAGATTCACCACATGAACATGACAATGTTGTGCGATAGCGGAAACCATTCATACTACCGTAACATTGTAATCATGCCATTTTTGCTGCATCTTATAAAGTCCACAGGCAAAAGCGAACACTGCAGCCTCTCCTAGCTTATGTGTTCTTTCCCATTAATAAATTTTGCCATTTTACCCACCTTCGACATTACTTGGCCACACATATCTCTGTTTTCATCTGTGCAATGTTGGAGGGTATGGGTTTGTTGCTAAAACAGTAGTACATATAATATTCTTTCTGCTGTTTTCTCCTTCTGTTGTACATAAACACATTCCATAAACATGCAGTTCAGTCAGCGGGCAGATCCTTTCCTCCAAGAGCTAGGTCAGCTGTATCAAATGTGTGTTGTCATGTACTTCTTAGCCGATTCTTTATGCATCATCATGCACATAATTTTCTCCATGCATCACACGTGGCATACTCTGCAGAGTCCATTTCTGCACGCTTCTCTGGTTTAATCCAGGGCTTTAGATTGGAGGTACTGTGACAGGCTTGCTTGCCTACAGTCCATGGTTGATTTTCTAAAATTAACGTGTGCCTGGAAGGGAAATCATATCTTTCAGCCCAGGAGTCCTGCTGTGTACTAATCTCAGAGGCACAGAAGCAGATGGCAGTTATTCACACTGAGGAAAGAAAAGCACTCTGCATATGCTCAAGGGCAGAACATAGAAATCTTACATTTTGGGGACTTCAATTATTCAGTTACTTCGGAATGTTATTTTTAATGTTCCAGCACTGAACTTGGCATTAAAAATAGGATTTAGAGAATTGTTCTCCAAACCCTTAGAACAAATTAAGCCCTGATGAAGGAACTTTGGGACAAAATATTTCTTCTATTTTGACTATGTGTTGAAAAGGTTGGAGAAGGAGAGACCCATCCCTGTTTTGTATCATTAATTTGAACATACAGGTCAACCCCCATATCCATGGATTCAGTTTCCATGGTTTCACTTACCTGCACCTAAAAAACTAGGCATTTCTATGTCCTCCAATGTGAGTCTATGATCAACTTCTGGCATTCATCTCTTTGTAAATTATACAGTTCCCTATTATCCATGGTTACAGGTATCCACGGTGGGTCTTGGAATGTATCACCCATAGATATGGGGGTCAACTTGTATTTTAGTACTCATTCTGACCTTTTGCTCATAACTGAGGTCTATGGGGCCTGTTCAAAGTGTTTTTTCATCCAGATTAGCAAGAACCCCCTTCCAGGGCTTTTACCACAGTGGATATGTTTCTATTCAAAAATCTCATGGGTTTAGCCATATTAATGTGTCACAGAAAAACAAGAAAATGTAGGAGATTATCAGATGGAGACAAATATAGCATCTCCATCTCGCTTTCTAATTCCTGCCCCGCTCCCTTCCCTGTCACGATTTTTAAAAAATAATTTCATACACTTACCTTTATAGCGAGACAGAAATTGCTCCCTTCCCACGGCAGTCCAGGAAGTGAATGGAGGACCTTATCGGGAGGCCAGTATAGCGTGGGGAATTTAAACATAAAAAACCTCAAACCTCAAAAAATCCACTTCCGCTGTTCCAACAGGCATGCCTGTGAATCAAAATAGTGGGCACAAGTGAACTCACATTTTTATTTACCTCAAGTTGCTGCCACTGAACAGGTTTTTTTAACCATCTCCAAGGTGCAAAAGTACAACCTTCCACTTTAAACAAAGAAACAAACAATGGCAATCGCCATCACTATGGCAAAAATCCAAAATGGCGGTTCCAGGCATTTGCCTTGCCAGCAAGCTCCACCCCCCATATACATCTGACCAATCATCTTCCCGCTTCTGCTTGTATCAGGAAAGCTCATCAATTTGTGTTGCTTCTCCCAATGAGCAGGAATGCGTAATTCCCGTGCTGTTTTTTTAAAACTTCAGGGAAAGCTGCAAGCTGCAAAGGCTTTCCCCAGAGAGTATATGGCATTTTTGCCCCCTCTCCTTCACAATATGGCGAAATGATGTGAGATCCCATTGGGATAAAAGGTATTCTCAAATTCTACAAGGAGTATTTTCACTGTTTAGACAACCCTGAGGTTGTATACTTGCATTCCTTTCCATGGGAACTGAAGGGAGAACAGCTATAATAAATAACATGCCTCTGAGGGGTGAATAGACAATAGATGAATTCTGTTTTGCTATGCCTAAGCAAAAACATATATGTGACAGTGTAAGCAAAGCCTGAGCGCCCAATTAAAAGTTAGTAAGCATGCACTGTCCATGGGTTTAGGCCATGGTTTGTATGTAAAATGTAGTCTTCCAGTCACAGCTTGCTCTGATGTCACAGATATACATGTAAAATGGATAAAAAGTTCTGTGCTCATCAGCAATAGCAAGGATACGTGATTTGCTGCTACTGCTGTGTGTGCTTAAATCCTGCATTATTGAATAAACTGCCTGAAAGAATCTCTCTCTCTCAGTGTGTGAACTGGGATCTTAGCACACTGGGCACGAATCCTCACTCTGAGGGGCCCATCTTGGTTCAGGTGACAAAATTGTATGCCTGCAGGCAAGAAACTTGTCAAACCAAACTGTGGCTTCACTAAGGCTGGTGTCACTTCTCTTCCCCCGCCCCAACGGTGTCACCTGGTGCAGTTCAGCCTCTCTGCACCCCGCCACCCATCCAACCATGGTGCCATTAAAACCAACTAATTGCAAGCTGCTCTGGAAACCTTTGTGGTTGAAGGGTGGAGTATAAATACTCTAAAAACATAATAAATAAATAAATAACCCCTGTAATCTCATCCATCTGGAAGAAAACTGTTCAAAAATGTTCATTCTCTCACATGATAATGAAGTAACTCAACATTTCCATCCCTACTAACAGGCTTTACTTCTTTATTTACATTTAAAAAATAATATTTCAGTCAGCAATCCCTATATAAAGATGCTGTTTCTTGGATAAATTAGGGCACTTTGGAGTGGGTGGGGGGGAGTGTGATGTTTACTTGAGGAAAGGGTTTGTGAAAAGCTAGCTGTTGTTGCTGCTGTTGTTGTTTTTCTTCTTACTTGAGATTTCAAACTGTGCTTCTAGGGAAATGAACAAACGTTTCACAGAGGAACAAGCCAAGAAAATGTATGAGAGAGCAATGAAGTTAGAGCAAGAGTTTGGAGAGTATTTTACAGGTATGCATATTCTGGGAAAGATTTCCCTGTTTTCATGAAATGTGGTGGAATATATGATCTATTGACAGTGACAGGGGCAAATGAACAAGCTCACACCTTCATAGAAAGTGCAGGTAAGTGATGGCAGTAGCATAGGGGTACAGGAAGAAGCATTATACTAGCTCAAACAATTTGTCCATTTAGCTCAGATGTTGTCTACTCTGACTACCTGTGGTTCTCCAAGGTTTCGGTCAGAGATCTTCTTCATCACCTGCTATCTGATCCTTTTCAGCTTCCTAGGTGATCTTGAGAAAGACACACCCTCTCAGCCTTAGAGGAAGGCAGAGGCAACCCACCCCTGAATCTCTCTCTCTCTCTCTCTCTCTGGCTTTTCTTTGCAAACAAAGATTCAGGAAGGACTCATCCCGTGCTTTCTGCAAGCGCTCTGATGACTAAAAAGGCCAATCCGAGATAAACAAGTCCGGTTGCAGAAAGCACAGCAGAAGGTCTCCTTGGGTGATGTTTCTGGGTTGTAATTCTTTCTGCATTGTCATTTTTCTTCAAGACTTGTTCAGCGTGAGTTCTCAAATAAGGCTGCAGCATTGTGGATAGTACATCTCCATGCCTCCCAATGTGAGGCCAGGGCGAACCATTGTTGGCGATCAATTTGGCTGAGCCTGAGGTGTTGTTTCAGGGAGTCCTTGTTTCGCTGTTTTGGAGCACCCCTCTTATGCTGACCCGTGGGGAGTTCACCGTAGAGTACTATTTTGGGGAGGCGATGGTCCTCCATCCTAGAAACGTGCCCTGCCCAGCGCAGCTGTGTTCTCAATATCATGGCCTCAATTCTGGTGATCCCTGCTTGCTCAAGCACAGCAACATTCATCACATAGTCAGTCCAGTGTATATTTAGGATTGTGCGTATACAGCTACCTTGCCAAGAAACCCCTGTGATAAGGTTGCCCTAAGTCAGAGTCAATTAGATGGCACATAATGACAACAGCAACAATTAATGCAATGGAAACAGCCCCAACACCTCCTTGACATTGCCTTCCCCCCAACCTTCCCAAAAATACAATACAATAATAATACAATCAGTTTTACAACTCAGAGACCAACCACGCTTGTTAAAATGTGTCAACAGGGAAGACATCAACACAACCACTACATGCACTTAGACAAGACAATCATACAGTCAGCAAGGAAGGAGAGTGGAACATAGGGAAGGTTAACATATATGAAGAGCATTTGAGACACTTAGGGCTTGTCTAGAGGGGCTATCTACCCTGTCTTGCACCCATCTTAGAACTCTGCAGTCCAAACAACACAGGGCTCTTGCTGTGTTTTGCCCCCAGGCAGTCCTGATAACACCCAGGGCAAAGATAGGAGAAAATGGAGTAAAGCTTGTTAAACCATTTCATAAAAATATGTGGAGAAAATCTGCCTCATTTTGGAAAAAAACGAATCAGGCCCTGTGGGACCTCAGGATTCCATACCCCCAGACCAGCCCATTCTGCAGCCGCTGCAGCCCATGTTGCACTCTCCAAAACCAGGAAGGAAAACCATAGCGTGTGACCAAGGGTTGGTCACATGTAGGGGGTCTTGGTCACCTGCTACCTGATCTTTTTCAGATCCCTAGGTGATCTTGGGCAAGACACACACTCACAGCCTTAGAGGAAGGCAAAGGCAAACCTCCTCTGAATCAATCTTGCCAAGAAAACTCTGTGATAAGGTTGCTGTAAGTCAACCTTCTGCCTGATTTTGGAGAGTGTGGGGCTCCTGCCTGGCTTTGGAGGATGTGATGCAGACAGCAGCAACAGCAGCTGCAGAAAAGGGCCTATGTGTCCATGTGGACTCCCCCCCATTTTGTGCAGGTAATGGAGAGGCAACAGTCCTGATCCAGGAGCAGAATACACTGGTGGGAAACCAGCGTATTCTGGCCAGTGTAGAGGAGCCCTTAGTTGCATTAGGTAAATATTCAAACCATTCCAGGAAGGTAAGTGTGGAGGTCCTAGATCCAGATATAGGTGCGGGAAGCTTAAATCTTTCCAATGCCCCAGTCTTCTTCTGCCAAGACCCTATGTGGGCTGTGGTCAGCCCCCTAAAATAAAACTAAGAATAATGTGAAAGCCACTTCCATGCTTGTAAAAACTCCTTTTGGAATAACTGGGGGCAAAACAAGATCCCGCAGGGGACCATGCCATTTAAAGGAGAATCACTGGGTGGTTTGGGGTTACCTGTTACAGCAGGAGTGGAGGGATCTTTGGCCACCCACATATTTCTCCCTGTGTATCAAGGCAGGAGAAAACAACAAACAACACAACACATCACATCAGGTCAAAGAGCATATAAAATATTAAAATCCATCAATAAATCCTTTAAAAACTATCATTTAAAAATAATCTGGATTACATGTCTGAGGCAGGATCTTGGCCTTTGGTTTTTATTTATTTATTTATTTATGTTTAATGTTATTTATTTATTTATTTATTTATTTATTACAGCTATTGTCCAAGGAGAAACCTTAGAAGAAATATATAACCAATGCAAACTTGTAATTGAAGAACAATCTGGGCCTTTCATCTGGATTCCTTCCAAGGAAAAGCTATAAAGTAGCCAATTCACCTCTGATTATCACAGAAGAGTATTTAGAAGAAAACTTAATCCTAGCCTATTTGGAAGCTTTGGGGAGGGTGTGATTTGGGGGGGGAGGGGGAGATACTTTTCCGTTTCTTGCAGTCAATGTGAATTTTTTCTGAATGTACAACACAAAGTGTTTGAAGCCATGAAGGACATTGATTTGGTCATAAAGGGTAGAGGAAGAAAAAAGAAAGAAGAAAAATCTTAACAAAACTAAACAAAAAAAAGACCTGCCATATGAAACAAACAAAGAAACTATTATCGTGTGCTTGCCACACCACTTGGTAAGGACAGGCGTTTGACGTGGAGGCTCACTATCCAAGAGAGCATATCTGCGTCTTCATCCATATTCTTGGCTCAGCTCAATGTGTTTGTTGATTGCTTTAAAGAAGACGTTTCCCCTTGATCTTGCATCAAGAGCATCACTCTGGTGTTCCGATCGGTAAGACGGGAATTAGACGTGGGTGCGGAGGACAGTTGTACTGAACGGATGCTCTGGAACAAGAAGCAGCGTGCTCCTGCACCGTGCAGGATAGTGTCCTACAGAATCTGATCCATCTTCCACTGAACTCCGCAGAGACTATGAATGCTTTTTCTCCCTTTTCCCTGGATGTTGGATCAGGTGCTGAGTTTAACCATAGCACATCTGTTATTTGGTACACCTTGACTTTTGTATTAACTATGCACATTCTTTTCTCTCTCTTTTTTTTTAATTTCCTGAAATTGATCCAGAGCATTCTTTCTCCACCACCAGCACCACCTCAGAGTAGGGATAGAAAAAAAATATTTCAAAGAGAATTGGAGAAAAAAAGATGAAAAATGGGTTTCCTGACTATTGGGAAACCCCAACAAGGAAAAACTTGAATGATGAGACCCTTTGCAAGTTGAGGTTTATTTTGCATCAAAGAAACTTACATTTTCTGTGCAGGAATTTTTTTTCTTTTGTACAGACAATGTGGAGGATTTTGCACAGAATAAGTCCCAAACTGTAAAGTCTTTTTTAAAACTGCTGTTTTTACAAATGTTCTTACAGCAGGGAGAAAATCGAATAGATTGCTAATTTTTTCTGTGAGAATGAAGTTGACCAAAATGGCCATCCCTACTCCAGACCCACCATTTCATCTGGTTCTTATTGAGAACGTGGGTCCATTCAGTTGGATTTGGTGGGAAAGGAAAGCATTCCATCTCAAAACACATTCACATAAAAGTGTGGGAGTTCAGGGTACTTAAACTTGACCGCGAGGGAAATTGGGGAAAGCTTTACATTTTATTTTAATTGTCTATATTATCATTTATATAAAGAAAGAGGGCACTTAAAGATGGAATAATTTATTAAAGAATCTATATTGATGTATAGGCGCTAATTTCTATAGGTGACAAAATATTTTGTGAGATATTTTGTAAAGATTACGTAATTGAAAGGTGAACTATTTTTCACCCTTGGCTGGCTGTATAATGCAAAGGGGAGATTTGAAGTTGCACTATCCCATTATTATTATTATTATTATTATTATTATTATTTCCTCAGTAGACTTCCTGATATTATTTCTTATGTTTTCGATGTTGTTTTAAGTTCCTGGCTTGGGTGTCATGGTCTCCTTCTTTTTCTTTTTTCTTTTAATAGCTAACATTCTGATTTGAGGCATTCTTAAAACATACTTTGAACAAAAGGAAATCAATTCCTTATTTAAAATGGATCCCCACTACCACAACCAAAAATATCAGTGGCTTGAATGCAATTCCTTTTCTTGAATTTATTTTTTTTATTAAAAAAAATAATTAAGATAATTATCACCAACCTTTCATTGGTAGAGTAATTTCCAGAAGCAATGATATATTTTTGCTGGCAAGCCACTGATAATATAATTGTTTCACAGTCCAACGTAGTTGGTAGTGTTCTGAGTGGAGTATTATGGGTAGATTTGGGGAATTAATCTGTTCATTTTAGGCTACACTGAAGATCAGTATTTGACTGATATTTTCTCGTTGCACATCAGAAATTATGGCTGCATGGAAGCCATATAAAAGCTCTGTTTTCTGAGCACAGAAGACTAGTCTTTAGTGTCTCCATGATGTGGGAGTGTAGTCTGTACAGAATACATACAGAGAGACAGGCAGTGCAAGCCTATAGATATCTACTCAGAAGTAAGCCTCATGGCATAAGCTCCACTTTACAACTTTTCTTTGGCATCATATATATATATATATATATATATATATATATATAGTGACTCAATGTGTTGAGTATAATTTTAAGAAGAAACCTCTTATTTTCCCATCCCCTAAAATCTTGATGAGGTTCCTAACTGGTTTAGTAAAATGTTTCAGATTTTCTTTTGATGATACACTCCAGAGAAAAGCCAACAGCCAGTATTCTACATTACCTACTTAGTTAAGTATACTTAACAAAGTAGCCTCTTCTGACCTGACCACCACCACCACCCCCCGGTAAAAAGTCATTCACTTATGCTGTAATCACCGGCAAAATGGACCTCCTTCTCCCCATTGCAGCTGATGACCAGTAAAAAAATTGGGTGGGGGGTACAAACATGGCAACAGTGTCACAAAAGTGACTAGGTAGTGGTCATAGATACGGAATTGTTACTTTGATTTAGTCAGCTGTAACTGTTCCGTGTTCATGATTGCTACTTAGTCATGGTTGTGACACTACAGATCATATCAACACCCCACATAGGATAAACCCTATTAAAATAAAGGACTTCTGGTACAAAGATACCATAGAGTTGCATTGGATGACGTAGCGATTCCTAGAAAGGGCACCTCTCTTAAGCATTTTCCAGTGCAACTCTATGGTATGTATCCCAATTTTTTTCAGCCATGGATAACTGAAACTATGATCTTGGTTCCACGGACACTGGGGGGGGGATCCCTGTATTGCCATGATCATAACTCCCTCCCCCCGCTCCCACTGCGTTACTGGGCATCAGCCGCATGAGGAGAAGTAGGTGTGTTCTGCCGGCAATCAGAGCATGGGTAAATGGTGCTTCCATCAGGAGTTTTTTTTTGGGGGGGGGGGTTCAGGCCAAGAGAGGTTATGTAGTTAAGTATACTCAACTATGTAGCTGATACTGAATGCTGGCCACTATTTCTATGTCATGGGGACTGGGGGACTCATTGTGCATTTAAGCTCACTGATTTTTGTTAACTAACATCCTCAGGATTGAAATTTTAGTTCACAGCATAGACTTCAATGGTTTCCCTACTTCCTTCGATGGAAGGAGAAGTTCTGTGTTAGTTGTGGAGCTCCACTTGTGTCCTGGAGCATCTAACTGAGCTGCTAGATCAAAGCCTGAAAATATTGATTAGTAGTGGTGTACTGGAGCTAGTGCTCACAGGATCAAGCCCTTGGACTTTTTTAATGACCAGGGACTATGCCATCATCTGTCACTCTCTGTCTTAGACTCCTTGGTCCCTCTGAGCTGCTAAACTCCCAGTAACTGAAAGGGACATGGACTTTTTTCCCTAGCAATGTTATGAGTTATCCCTTCTATGATCCAAAGTGTCTTGGGAGTGGCTTGGTCTTGAGTGAGCATGGTCCACTTTTATTACAAAAGACCTGCTCCCAGTGGAAACGAAAACTGCTAGAAATGTGGGGAGTGTTTTATAACAGAACAGTGCAGCTACCTGCATTTTTTGGACATTCCTTAGGGATGTTGCTAAAGAAACTTGTCACAGGGAGGGCCTGCACTTCCAAATTCACCAGTACACCCCTGCTGATCAATAAGCTCTTGGCTGCAAAAGTGTGACAGGACATTGAGAATTTCTTACGTCAAGGTTGTCATTAATCTTTTATGTAGCACTTCTCAAAACACAAGGTGCTTTATAGCCTTTGACTCACTTGTCTCCACAGTATCCTCATGAGTTGGGTCATTAAATGATCCCCATTTAATAAAGGCAGGGGGAGTTGGAGACAGTAACCAATAATGTGCACATTTGCTCAAGACTTCTCAGTGACGAGGGATGTGTATTCCTGTTTCCTTCATTGTTTGACTCCTTATTCACTGGGCCAATGGCAGTCTGAAATTGTTAAACTTTCCTTAACAATTTAAGACCAATTCAGGAAAGGCTTTCTGCTCTTGGCACTGTTTTGCTTCAGTTAGTCCAGTTAGCTGCAGATCTTGCAAAAAAAAAACTGATTAATGAAAATATTTTCCAAACCAAAAGGGCTAGAAACTTGGTGTGTTTTTCCCCTTTTAAACAAGCAGAAAAAGTAACTATAGGACAAGTAACATCTGGGGACCATTCTGCAGAAGTCCACAGGCAAAAAGCCCCAATAACTTGGGAAGTATTGTTCACTTTTATGTCAGCAAAAACCTCATCTCAGGTCTCGAGCTGGGCACACCTCTCCAAGGGCCTGATGCCAAATCTTTCCATTTGCGATTCAGCTCTGTTTTTCAGCATCCTCAAGCATCAGTTTTTCTTTTCTTTTCTTTTTCCTGTTTTGTTTTGTTTCCTCAGTTAAGCATGCAACCTTTTTATGAGAGCTATCCTACTGGTTAAATGTTCTGTTCCTTCATGTGCTGTGCTTTCCAGTTTGGCAGTACCACAGTGGCTGAGTACAATCAAGTTTTCCATCAGTCCTTGGTTACTGTAGTAACATTTTTTTTTCTTTTCTGTTTCCCTGTGTACGTGAAGTTACTTTGTGCTTCCAGCTTAGAGTTGCCATTGCACTTTTTTAAAGCAAAATAAAAAGAGGAAGAAAGGTTGGGGGGTTGGGGTAGGAAGGTTGAATGACCACATATTTTATGAGAGAGTAAAAAAAATAAAATAAAGACACCAAGAGAAGCAGCACAAGATGTCGTGTTCTCCTTGGGGGCTACATGTTCATTGCTTTCATGTCTGGATGTTTGTGTGTTTTGTGTTCCTTGGAGATGAAAGAGATCCCATACAGTAGCCTTGTATTTCTATAGCATTCTGTCACTACCACCAGCCCCAAGAAAGCTGCTCCACTGTGTTGGGAGGTTAATCACTTGGGCTATTCACAGAGATGAAAACATGATAAATGATGGTGTGTAGTTGAGCCAGGGCTCACTGAGTCAAGGTGCCAGGAATCTTCCGTTAGCAGGGATGATGATTCATCCCACCCTGGACTTTCCTGTGTTCCCTCTAAGTTTAGATGCAATTCTCACGGTAGCTCAAGGGGAAATGACTTTTCCCAACAATAATATATTAGCCTTAATATATTGGCTGAGATCCAGCATTGGGTGCATCCAGGCAGATGGAAAAGTTCCAGATTTTGTTCCTGTTCTTTCCAGTGTTATATTGAGTTAAAATAAACTGACCTGATCATACTGGGAGCTGACAGAAAATATTCTGTGTATGGATCCACAAAATGTGTATGGATTTCCAAAATAAAGTCAGAAAGACCAGGAACAAAACATGGGATTTTTCTGGTCTTTTTAATCATTAAAATAATGTGCCCTTATTTTAACCCAATATGAAATCAGAAAGGACAGGAACAAAATTTGGGACTTTTCAATTAGTCTGGATGTTTCATTGTCATTGTAACTACAGGTCACCACCCATATCTGCAAGGGATACATTCCTGGAATTACCACAGATATGCAAAACCAATAGTGAACCGCCATAGAATACCGTAGAATCACACTGGAGGACCTCGAAAATGCCTAGAGCAGACACCTCTCTAGGCATCTCTCATGACTCTATGATCAATTTCCAGTGGAAATTGACCATAGAGTCATGAGAGATGCCTAGAGAGGTATCAACTTCCGGTGGAAATTGACAATAGAGTCACACTGGAGGACCTCCTGATGCCTAGAAAGACCACCTCCAGTATGACTCTATGATTCATCAGATACCTAGCAAGACCTTACCCCCCGAACATGTGTAAGTGAAACCATGGATACCTGTGTAAATGGGGGGCCTGTACAATGACAGAGTTCCATCATCATAGTTACAACTTATGATGCTCCCCACCCCAAGCCTATCTTCACCACCTGGCAGTGCCCTGATCAAAGCTTCTCTGAGGCACTGGAGATCAGAGCACTGGAAAATTACATCCATAGTGATCTCCTAGTCACAGATTGCATTGAGAACAGGCAGCTGGAAGGACATCTCAGGATCTGGCCACAACTGCTTGGCCCAGGACAACCCACAACTGGAAGAGCACTGCAGACATCATTTCCCCATGCTCTGATCTACAGTGCCTCAGAAATGCTTCAGTTGCAGTGCTGCCAGGCTGCAAATATAGGGTTATTGGGGGACGGGGTCATGTTCTGCCATTCATGAACAGAAACATGACTCTCCAGCAGTTGTGATAATAGCAGATTAAAGTCCAGCTTAAAATGTCATCAACAGCTGAACAGGAAGCCAGCCATCATTAGTCACCACTAGATCATTAGTTATCACTCAGCCTTCCATCCTTTCGTAGATTGGTAAAATGAGTACCCGGCTTGTGGGGGCAATTAGCTAACACACATTGGAAACTGCTTAATGCTGTGTAGATGTGTAAATTGCTATTGCTTAAAAACAATTTGTAAGCCGCTCTGATAGCCTCGTGGCTGAAGAGCAGGGTATAACTAACTAAATAAATAAATAAATAGATCACACCCATTGAATCCATGGGATTTACCTATGTGTTGATGGACCCATTCAGCAATAGATTCAGTGGGTCTCCACAAACTAACTAACCAGTAGGATTCAAGTCACTATAATGCCAGGTATTAGCAGGTGGTTTGATCTTGAATGGGTGATTAAGACTCATTTACAAAAGATCTGATGGACATGAAAATGGATACAACTGGCTTGAGGATATAGATTAAGACACTTTCCTACATTTTGGGACTCTCCTGGGATAAAGGGATGGTCAGGGAGAGCACTTGCACTTTCTCCTTGGTTGCTGCAGATCAGGCAGTTCTGGCCTAGATGGAACGGACCACTTCTGGTTCTCTAAAATGGGTATTTTTTTAATGTTAAAGGGAACAGGGAAGCCCTGCAAGATACTATTTAAAAGGTACATTATTGCCCTGGAGGCTTCCGGGATCAACAATTCACCCTCTTTTTTTGTCCAAAAAATATTTGGCCTGCAGATTCTGAAGGTGTCAGGGGCCATCAAAACATTCTTCAGGGTTGCATGGGTGCCACACTTTACCCACCCTTGCCTTAGTATTTATCAGTTAGTATACATTCCCAGAAGAAGAGGAGGAAGAAAAAGAGGGAGCGAGAGGAGGAGGACAAATGCCTCAAGATTAAAGTTTCCAAGAAATACCACACATCCTCCAACTGCCCTGATTTCGCAGGGAGAGTCTCAATTAATCCTCTGCTGTCCCACTTTTTCAGCTGCTTTTAAAATATCCCAGTTTCTCTCTTCTCCTCCCGCTTCTTCCCTTTGAGTTCAAAGGGCAAAAGAAGTTTGTACTCCATTAACTCAGCAGGGAAGGCAAGGAGGGAAGCAAGTGGAATCTTGCCCTTCCCAAGAGGCTCAGGCAAAAGCAAACTGCTGCAGCCTTGCCTAGCTTGTGTGTTCTTCCTCATTAGTAATTTTTGTCATCTTGGTCGCACTCCGATGTCGCTCTGCCACACATGTCCCCGTATTCATCTGTGAAATATTGGAGGGTGCCATACTTTTTCAACTTTGTGGTTTTCTATTTTGTTGTGTTCTTGTGGTGGAGCAGGCCACGTTTTTTAAAAAAATAATAATAATAATCTGTGACTGGGACTCTACAGAGCTCAAAGAGAGTAGCCAAAAGCCAATTATAAGCTGCAAGCGAACATAGAATCCCCCATTCAAAGTGAGACATTTGAGAGTGTTATGAGAAGAAAGGAAGTTGTAGTGACTGAGCTTAGACTTCTTAAACAACATTGGTGCTAAATGTCGCAGCATTCAATGTGTCTTATTTCCCCATGGAAATGCTTTCTACAAAGGGTTTAAGGAAAGAACAGACAATGCTGGGTCTTTAAGGGGAATGTGCCAGATCACATCCCTTGGTGCTATTTTTTTATGTTCTTCTGGCACAATCTGTAGCACCGTGGGCATTCTTGAATGAACTCCTCCCACTCATATATATATATATATATATATATACAGCTCATGACTTCAACCTAAATCCAATTGCTCATCCCGACTACAGTGAACCCACTGAAGCAATGAGAAACCTGAGAAGTCAACACTGAGTTCCACAGATCCAATATGTTTACTTTAGGTAGAACAAGCAAATGGATTTAGCAAGTGGCCTTTGTGTCCACTTCTTTAAACATCTTGCTATGCATGTGCTGACATAACATTATTTTTAACTTGTTTTTTCCTCTCTGTTGACATATCGTTTTACATAAATGGGCCAGCATCCCGTTAGTGACCTAGGGAAGCGTAAGCCCTACATACACCTACATATGTCATCTTTTGCCCATTGTGGAGGTTAGTAATCTCTTCCTCCCTCTCCAATAACTAAAGCTTCCCCCCTCTCCAGACTCACTGTTTAGCCCCTTGCACACATACCCCCAAGTCATTCAGTGGTTCTTGGAGAGGAAGGCAATTGGAGAAGTTTGTGGCTATATCCCCATAGCCAGATGCAAAAAGATGTCATCACCTGCCAAGACCTTCAGAGACCTTGGTGGATGATGTCACTGGTCCACTCCTGGCTGTGGTAACATAGGCAGGTGCTTCTCAGATCCCCGCTCCACTCTTCACCAGCCACTGAATGACTCTGGGATGAGGGACTGCAGTGGCTTAACAATGAATCTGCAGGTGATGTTGAGAGGAGAGATGCAGCATAGTTCCACCTGTGTAAACTTTTATGCTATGCTGTGCAATACAGGATCTGGGTCCTCAAATCCTCTCCAATTGAGCAATTTATTATATTTATTATATTTATTTATCTATTTTGTGCATACATGTATACATACATACACTTTATGTTACAGGTTGTTTTGTTTAAATAGGAAAGGGATGGAGCTTAAAAGGACAGCTGACCAGTTTCAAACAGCTTTCCTGCAAAATGTAATTCTAAAATATTCCTGAGGGGTAAAGCTGCATACAGGAAATTAATTGTTGCATATCCTAAACAGCCAGCATTGTGTAGTCGTTTGCATGTTGGAGCTGGACTCCAAGAGACCAGGGTTCAAATCCCCATTTGGCTTTAAGTCACATTCTCTCAGCCTCAAGGCAAGGCAATCACAACCCCCCTCTGAACAAATCTTGCTGAGAAAACCCCATGTTAGAGTCACCTTTGGGTCACCATTAGTTGAAAGAGACTTGAAGGCACACAACAACAATGACAATCCTATCCATGCTGCCCACAAACTAATGGCCAGATTTTCAGAAGCACCAAAGGGGTCATTTATATATCTGCTAAAAAGTCCCTGCCCCCTTTTAAAAGGAGATAAATAGAAATCAGAAGTGAGGACAACACTTAGCACTGATTTCAATGAATAAAGTCAAGAAAATTAGACTGTTTCTCCTTTGCGGTGTTTTTTGTAAACAAGTTAGCAGGTTCAAAAATAATATTACTTGGAAATTGGACCTCATGATCTTTGCGGTATCCATCCTGCTCTTTGAAAGTGATGAGTGCTGAACACATCTGAAGATGTTCTATATCTCCATCTTCTCTCCCACAAAAATATAACTATGCAAGCCTATGAATGTATACTCAAGGGCCAGCCCCACTAAGATCACTGGGACTCATACCCAAGTGTTTGTATAGGATTTGCAATGTTAGGACCAAAGACATTGGTCCATCTCCATTACCTAGGGTGTCTGAAGGGTATGATCCTATGGATTACCATTAGCTTCTTTGCAAACCATAGCAAATGCCATAGGACCTGAAGCAGTAACTTGTATGTTGCAAGGAGAGAAATGAAGGCTAGCTTAGAACCAGTGGCTGAGGAACAATGTACAAAATTAAAATATATTTACAGCTTCCAGTTTTGTGTAGGCCATACCCCTCTCTTCAACTTGACCATCCCTCTGGAGATAATCTCCCAAATTACATGGCAGGTTATCAGACACAGCAAAAAATACCTTACCAGAACACCAGGATGACATTTCTGCCCCACAGACAGGACTTGGTTTCACATGACACCAACCTCATCGCATTCTGCTTCTGTGCTTCAGCAGTTAAGTAATGTGGTGCTTTTTATTGACGGGAGCTCCCCATCAATGAAAAGTACCACCTTACTAACTGCTGCAGCACAGGAGCAGAACGCAATGAGGACGAGGATGTGGAAAACCAGGTCCCATTTGTTGGACAGAAACATCATCTTAGTGTTCTGGTGGGGTACTTTTTGGACACGTCTGATAATCTCCTTGGATGAGAGGTAATCAGAGTTGTGATGGCATGTGATATCCAATTAAGCACATGCTAGGATGTTTATTTTGGATTCTATAAACAGTTTCCTTACAAGTCAGTATTCCCCCCTTAATAAAGCCTTCCCTTCTCTATGTCTAAGACAACTCTCAAAGTAGCTTCCAAATCAGGTAAAAGGCATCCTTGAAGCAAGAGTTGCTCATGAAAACAGTTGACTACTAGCTGAAAGGTGAGTAGAGTTGGAGCCAGGTGGACCTTCCTTGGGAGAACATTTTCTAATCGTGGTGCCACAACAGAAAAGATTCTGTCTCTTATATGCAATTGCTGTATCTTGCATATCTGGCATGTACTTGGAGTATCTGTCTAGTTCTGTGTACCACATTTCATGATGGTCATTGACAAACTAGAATACATTTAGAGGACAGCAACCAGGTAGTTGAGGGGACTTGGAAACATTTCCAAGCTCTGCAAGTTCTCTTCAAAAAGCTGAAGGAACTTGTGCAGAAGATGGAGCTGTCCTGTTCCTTGTTGCTAAAGCCAGCATGGCTAGACTCAGTGGGTGGATATTGCAAGGAATTGGATTTTGCCTAAAGTTTAGTAGAAATATCCTAATGCCAATAACTGTTCGGCAATGGAATAGTCTTCCTTCGGAGGTGGTGGGTCTCTTCTTTGTTGGAGGTATCCATGCAGAGACTTGACAGTCATCTGTCAGGGATGCTGAAGTTGCAAGATACTTGGACCTGATGACCTCCAAGATCACTTCTGACTTTATGATTCTTGGATAGTAGGGAGGCACCAAACAGGGAATAAAATGATGACCTGAACATTTGACCAATTTCATATGAGGTGATACCATTAAGCTGTAATCTCCATTCTGGTTGCTGAGTGGGAACCATGAAAGCAAGGCAGTATGGGATGGAGTGACCATACCATGATGTCACCATTGCACCCATGTTCTTTCACTTTCTGTTTCCTCTTGGACCATGTACCCCAATGGATATCTCTGTCTACCTTCTCTTCAGAGGTTTTAATCTCCACTGTTCTGACTGTCAGGGTATTATCATTTTTGTCTGTGTGTCTTTCCCACTCCAAGTGAATCATCTCCATTGTCCTGGTCATCCCTTCACATTAGGATTGTAGTAAAAGGAAGCCCATCCCCAAGAATTCTGGATAATTGAGACAATTAGATAATGATGGCTCTATTTCTTCTCCATTCTCAAATAATAGCCTCATAATCATTTTAGAAATGGCAAGAACTATCAGTGAATTATGGTCAGCTGATGTATTCTATGGTGCAGTCGAGAAAGCAAGATAATTGTTTATGAATTTGAAATTCAAATACAGGTTGCCCCCCGTATCCACAGGGGATACATTCCCAGACTTACCCTTTATAAAGAAAGCCACAAATAATAGTGAACCCTATTAAAATAAAGGACCTCCAGTGCAAACGTATCATAGAGTTGCATTGGCGAACCTAGCGATTCCTAAAGAGGATAGCTCTCTATGCATTTTCTAGTATGACTCTATGGTATGTGCCCCTATTTTTTCAACCATTGATAACTGAAACTGCGGATATTGATTCTGCAGATATGAGGGTGGGACCTGTAATGTGTAGGGGATCCTTGTCTTTCATAAAGCTAGAAAAGTCATTAAAACTGAGATATCATATACTTTGGAGGGGTTGAGTCTGTGAGTTAGCAGCTTTGTGCCTGAATCCTCTTGGGGAGTCCCAACTAGTGTAAACCAACTGAATCAGTTGTTGGATAGTGAGCCAACACTTTGGGTGCAGCTAGATGGGAGAATTTGTAGCAAAAAATATCACCTTACTTCCCTATTGCTGCAGTGCCCATTTGTGCCCATGGCTCCTTCACAAGCTTGCTGGAAGGGAATAGCTTGCAATTTGCATTTTACATCCCTGAAATAAATGACAGCCACGAGTGAGTTGTGTCTGGAAAATGTCCCTCCATTCTCCCCCCTCCTTTTTTTTAAAAAAAATGCCAGGTGCAGAAAAGATATTTTCCACTTTAAAAAAGGATAACACATTAGCTCTGCCACTCTTATCTGCTTGAACGCTCAGCTGGCAAAAACAACAACAATGGTGGCTCTGGCATTGCAAGCCCTCCCTCGCAAGCCCGCTCTCTCCGAGGTCTGACCAATCAGCTTTCAGCTCTGCTGCATCCTCTTTTCAAATTGGTTGTACAGATGACCTATTATGCAAATTTTCATGCAATTTTTTAAAAAGACCCGGAGAAACAGTGAAAGTTGTTATCGCCGTCTATATGGAGTTTTTAGCCCCCCTCCTTCTGAATATGGTGAATCCCAGCAGGAGTTCATCTAAACTAAACGTATTCTGCCCACATTCTTGCCGGACATTTTTTGTTGTATAAATGCTTCCATAGTAAATCTCACTAATTCAATGAGTCTACTCTAGTTGGAACCAAAAAGAGGATTTAGGACTTTTCCTCCATTAGAAACAAGGGGGGGGGGATTTTAAAATATTTTTTTAAAAAAAGAAGAAAAACAAAAAGCTTCATAAACATAAAGTATATTTTCAAGGGAAATGCATATTATAAAGCAGTTTAGCTACAATATTTTGCATCCAGAAGCTGGCTTTTGGAATGATTCCTGTGGATACTAATATATTAAATGGATCACTGGGCTGTGACCTATGTAAAGATAGTGCTATGAATTGATTTTAGTGTTTGTCCCATCCCAAAGGTCCTGAGCAAATAACAGCATATTAAAAAATAATGCAAAATATTCCATGAAAGTACATTCAGTTTAACTCTCAGGCACCAAGATCATATACCCCCAGAGCTGCTGCGTGTCATAGAATCAACACAGAACTAAACCTACAATGTAGGCAATCTACAACATTGTCATGTGAAGTACTAGAAACCTCAAAATTTGGCCATGTACATTTCTTAATAGATTCTTTTTAAAATGGGACAAAAATTGTTCCTAAAAATCTACTGCTTTTTGGCCATTGGGTCACTTTTTGTCCTGGACAACGTAATGTATTGGGACCTTTTTTAAAAAAAAAAGATCTCTACCATTTAGCAGTGAGCTATGATGCCAAAAAGCAGTTAATTAATTATTAATAGTTTACCTTTCTCCCAAAATTGGAACTCAAAGCAACTTAAAAAAGAGTGCTGCTGAAAACATACAGAAAGTGAACATTCACCGGGAATTAAACTAGTCACAATATTAAAATGATTTAAATCTATACTTTAAAAAGATAAAACACATATACAAAGATAAAAAGCAATTAAAACAGTTCAGTTTGAAACAGTACCACACTCTCAGCCTATTCTTTAAATCTTTTTTGTTTTAAAAGTCTACACTGGTTGCTAGTCGGTATATTGATCTGGAGGGCCCGATCCATCCTGGTCCTGCTTAATTTAGGTTCAAAGGACACACTGAAGTAAATCTTAGTCACTGACAGTACAAGTTGTGGTGTCCTTGATGGCAAATAGATGGGTCAAGAATGCAATAACAGAGAACAGAACAATGGCCGCACTAGGGGGTACAGAGAGGCCAGACCCCACGAGGTGACACTGTCAGAGGGAAGGGTGGCACCAGCCTTAGTAAAGCCACAGAGACAAAAGAAAATAAAGTGTTTTTGTGTCCCTTTGGCCAAATGGTGACACAGCCTAAAGTACAGATAATCCTCAGGTTCACATTGCTAGGTATTATGCTGTTCTCTTAGCTTGAGATGGGCCTTCAACCTCTTGTGCAGGCGCCAGCATTTCCCCTTCTCAAGATCAGAGCAAAAGAAATCCTCCCAGGTTGGAGTTAGCAGGATAAGCCTTCTAGAAGCTATGAAATGACTCAGGAGGGGAGAAGTCTTTCTCTGCTATTCCCCCAAGACTGAGAGAGGAACAAGATTGCTGCTTTTCAGAAAGTCCTGTTTATCAGCACCTTCTCTCACACTGCTGCATCTCTGTTGATCATTCTGCTTAATGTCATATATAGAGTATATGAAATTCAAGTAGAGTACAGTGAAGATATGAAATAATGAAATGTGGGCTTTAAAGGAAACACATGTGTGTGTCTGTGTGTACAGTTGGCCTTCTGTATCCACGGGTTCTGCATCCATGAATTCAACCAACCACAGCTTGAAAATATTAAGAGGGGGGGGGGTTTCCAAAAAGCAAACCTAGCTGTTCATCATTTTATATAAGGGATGTCATTTTACTATGCCCTTGTATATAATGGAACTTTGAGCAGCCATGGATTTTGGTATCCACGGGGTTCCTGGAACCAAACCCCAACAGATACTGAGGGCCCACTGTAGTTACATTATAGTAAATGTAGTGTGGACAGATGAGAGAACCAATTACTAAAAACTCCTCACAAGTCTTCTGCACTACAGGAGGTTGGCGTCATTCAGGAATGAGAGAGCTGGAATTCTCAGTTGGTCCAAAGAATACAAGTATATTAAACTCTACCACCCACCCTGACCCAAAGCCAAACTACAATGGCAATCCTACCGTTGTTGTTGTTGTTGTTGTTGTGTGCCTTCAAGTGGTTTCCGACTTATGGTTACCCTAAGGTGAACCTATCATGGGGTTTTCTGAGGCTGAGAGTGTGTGACTTGCCCAAAGTCACCCAGTGGGTTTATATGGCCTAGTGGGGATTTGAATCCTGGTCTCCAGAATTGTAGGCCAACATTCAAACCACTATACCATGCTGGCTCCTAATCCTACTGCTAGCCCTCTGTATGTTAGAATTCCAGTGGGATCAGAAAATATCCCACAGCTCACTTAATGCCAAGACAGGTGCATAGGGATTAAAGGAAGAGGGGGAGCAGCAGCAATAGAAGGAGCTACCGGAGCTTGAAAAGTTACCTTTTTGCACTACATTTCTCAAGCTGAGATTCAGTACTTATGCAGCAATGACATTCCAGTGGCTGTTCTAAGTCATGGGGTAGAGTGGTACCTGCACACTGGGCCAACCTTTAAGTGAATGCATTGTATTGCCAGTGGATGGGGCACTGCTTACATAAAGAGGGACTGTGTACCTCCTTCTGCAAGCATATAACAATACAGCCAATGACAAACCTGGAAGTACTCCAAGCCTCCTTTACTTTCCACATCTCACCTTTCAGCCACAGCTGGCCCCTCCCAATATAACTATTTCCTTGCTTTCACTGGTAGGAAAAGCCATGTTGGGAGAAGACAGCTGTGGCTGAAAGTTGGGGTTTGGAAAATAAGGAAGGACAGGTACCTTCACCCCTCTTGATGGAGCTTTACAGTACTTTGCCCCACTCCAAGATCTTTTAAGGATTAAAGTTACAGGAATGCCATCCCCTATACAGTCTGCCAACCCTAGCACCAACCAGACCAGACTCATTGAATCAATGGGATTCACCTACTTCTTGACTTACTATTCAATCATTGAGTCAGTGGGTGATCTCTAGTTAGTACTGATAAACAGATGCAGTCCAATGTTTTTGGTAGCACTAGAAGCCCTCTGTCTGATCATCCATAGTTAGCTCTTGGAGCGATATTGATGGATATCCCATTCTAGTTCCATATCTTAATATAAGTATCCACATAAACCATTCAAGGAGCCATCAGTTGGTTGCAAACTGCTACAGTTCTTGTAGCCATGAGGAAATGATGAGAACGCCCAGGGCACATGCTTTAGGCCTACAGAAACCATATCTCAGAGTAGACAATTTTGGGCCAGAAGGCCAAATAGTCTTATTTAAGGCAGATTCCCATGTTTACCAGGAGAAATGAAGAAACGTATTTGTGGCTGAACCCTTGCTTTCAAGACAAATGGCAGTGTGGAATCCCAGTAAGCTATTCATAACTCTCTTTTTTTCTCTTGCTTATATTTAAATGGGTAAGTTTGAATTGGGCTAATCCAGATTCAAGAGCGCAGTGGGCTATACACTTTGTTCTTGACACTTTTTTTTCTTTCCACATGCTTCTCTTCAACAGGATGTGTCTTAACTCAGATGTAATTTTGTGGGGTGGGGTTACTCAGACTTGGAACTGGGGTTTACAAATACACTAGACAGCATTCACTCCTGTTAAGTGTAAATATTCAATGCATCCATTCCATTTGTGTAAAAAAAATTAAAATTAAAATAAAGCACACACAATGAAGAAAAAAAGAAGATGTATGTTTCGTAACAGCTGTGTCTTTGCTTATTTATTTTGTCTCAGGCTCATTTAATTCCAGTAATAGTTCTTTGATAATTATAGTATTAAAATGTAAATGTCTTGAGAAACAACCAATGTCAGTGGTAGAAGACATATTTTGAAGGTTGGATGTCCTGGACTGAATCCCTGGCATCTCCATTTGCCACTTGTTGCCTGCAAGGTTTAAGACAATAGAGCTGAGTTCTAGAAGGAAAAACAGAAAGGAGTTGCCAGAATTCCAAGGGGGAATGAGTTGATGAAACTCCAAGACTCTCTTCTTCACCCCACCCTTTTTGATGCACATTTGGTAAAAGCTGCAGGGGGAATGGGGAGATGGAGCAGGAAGATGTAGCAAGCATGTGTGCAGCTTTGTGTAATCAATTCCCATCAAAGATTCCAAAACAACTGGTGGCTGAAATCCACAGAGATGGAAGTAGCTTAGGGTGGGCATTTAGCGTGGTAGTTCCTGACCTTTGGTCCTTGGATTATTAGTGGCCAATGAGGGCACTGCAGGTGGTCCACAGAGGTTTACCATTGATTGATCAATGAGCCCCTAATATACAGTGGGGAGTAAGATGGATGAGATGGGATGTGGGGATTTATAGTACATGTACCAGGAAATGTTTTAGCACCAGAGACAATTTTCTTCCTCTGTTTGAGCACTCAATAACAATGCCAGAAGTGCAGGAAAAACAGTTTCAGGTTGTTTATTTATTTAAAGATTTATACAATTCTCTTCAGTTTATATGCAACTGGTAGCAGTTTTTCTGACAGCTCCAAACTCTTAGTTGCAAAGTTCCACACAAACCATTTCCTCCCAGTTAGTGCACACAGGGAACTCAACACTGCAAGCCATCTTCTTGATGTGTAACACAAAGCACGACAAAAATACACCATGCACCATCAAAACAACAAAACCCCACAAGTCACTGCCAGGAGGTCTCCTTTTAACCTGTGGGCCTCTATTCAGCTTTCTGAATCATCTACACCTGTCTCTGGTTGTGCTGAATCAGGCTTACTTCCCAGGGCTGGTTGGTTTGTGGCTTACACCTACAGAATAATACACCAACAGGATGAACCAATTGGGGAAAGAGAGAGAGAGACAGAGAGAGAGAGAAGGTCACAGTGATGGAGTCCTTCACTTGGTTTCCTGGAAGATGCTGAGTATTAAATGACAGATGCAGTCCATATCATGAAAATGCTAACTGCTAGTACCATGTGCCAGGCATGATAATGAGGTTTAGAACCAAAATCCTCCATTGGGATTGCATATCATAAACCTGAACATGTGGTGTAACACACTGATTGTGCTAACAACTCTTTTGCTGAATGGCAACACTGCATAACCAATGTTGCATAACAATGCAATACATAAGATAATGCACTGTGGAATGCACATCTGCATGCACAATGGCACTTCCTGTGCAACTGTACTTCCACAACCTTGACATGAATTCAGATGGTTCACTTTGGATAACAATGTCCAGTCACTTCCACAGAGAAATGTATACATGCATCAAGAGACCAACATGCTTCTGCCCAGGTGCCATATAGGGCCCTGTCCGGGAGTAGTCCATCATCTCACCAAAGAAAAAGAAGAGAAATGGATGGAGATAAGCCACCCATAGTAAAGAACAATCTTTAATGCTTCAAAAGTATATCTTCATGGGCTTGATCAGAGCAAGCAAAACCAGTGGCCTGGACTGGGAAACACTTCCTCAGCGAAACTCAGCAGCAAACATTGGCAGGCAACCTACTCAGTATGTACAAGACTGTAAGCCAGACTTACAACTTCAGATCACCACAAATCAGAACTGACTTGAAGGCACACAAGAACAAGTGTCTTTCAGTCCCCTTGTATTTATATTGGGGTGGGATTTAAGTCAACTTTTTCTGTAATGGCTGAATTTGACCATTGGACTCATCTTAATCCAGGAGGTAGGGTCAACAAGTGAAATAAGAGACAGGGCTCCTGTACCTTTAATGGTTGTGTTTGTTGTTATTTTTGTTGTTGTAAGAGACCCGCAGCCTCATCCTATGTGTCCCCCGCACCTTATATTTAAATAACACACAAAATATAGATGGTAACAGAAGCATCTGAGATTCGGGAAGCAACCAGTAAAAAGAGAAAGCACCTTTTTCATGTTAGCACTCAGTCCCTTCCCAGTGAAGGGCCTGAACCAGTTGTACCAATTGACCCATTGAGAATCCAGCCCTGAGAGTCAGCCATGATGGAAGGCAAGAAGGAAACATTTAACAATTGACATCTCTTTGGCTGTCTCTTCTCTTGCAAAGTCAGGGAAGGGAAGGAGTCAGATTCTCTAGCCTTCATGGCAATAATTTTCTCACACAGCATTCTTCACCACTGTTGTTAAACAAAAAAACCCAAAATTTGATGAATTCATGTGTTGCTTATCTCAGTGTATTCTCCCAAAGACCCACATACTCATACAGAGAGAAAGTGAGAGTAAAACATGCATGCCCCCTCAGGCCAGGATCTTTGGCAAATCCCCTGCCTGCTTGAAGGTTAAGACAGTGAGATGCTCTACAGGATTTAAGATAAAAATTAAAATAAGATTTTCATACAGGGCCAAAATTCCCCGTTACTGCCCCGCCACCTCCTCTTCCGTTCCTGCCACAGAATAAGGTAAATCTTTCACACACTTACCTTAATTATGCAGCAGGAACGGGCTCCCCCTCCCCTCGCTGGTTGGCCGTAAATGCAGCCGTCCTAAGGCTGCATTTATGACCGGCCAGCTGAAATCCCAGCCATTCTTGCGAGAGAGTGGCCAGGTGATAAATTCAAAAATAAAAAGCCCCCCAAACATAAAATCAGTTCACCAAACACAAAAACACACTTTAAAGTACATAGTCAAAACAGGGAGGGCAAAATAAAGGGTGCCACTTACCTGGATGTCCAGATTGTGCCTGGAAGTGCTCGGCATGGACCTCCCTGCCGCAGCTGTCATTTTGGAACAGGAACGGGCTCCTGTTCGCACACCCATGATTCCATGACTGACACGGAACAGGTGGTCTATTCACGATGAAACATCGTGAATACATTATTCCAGAACAGGCACAGGAGCAGGACGGATGCAGGACAGAACAGGGTTGATGTCGTCTGAAATGGAAAACCTTTCCCGACCCTGTTCTGTTCCTGCCACGGGATATATAGCCCGTGTGAAAATCTCCTAAGTCAATTTAAATGATGACACCAAAGTAATATTTATATATTTTTAAACTAAATGGATTTACATAATAAAAACGAACAATAATATCATATTGGTTCCCCCTCCTAATCCTGGGCCCCCAGGCTAGAACCCTGTCAGCCCCCCCCCTTTGTGGAGGCCATGGAGAAATGACTATACCCATATCTCAAATCCATGCTATTTTCTGTGACAGTTATATGACCAATCCGAGTGAAGAGGGTTTTTTTTTCTGTTTTAGAAGTCCTTTCTGAACTAAAGATAGATGTGATGTCACTCTAGATGTGACTTGGGATAGAGTTCTGTCAACACATTCCCTTCATAGCCTTCTGCAAAATTTAGGATGTCAGTCATCCTGTTTTGAAAAGAGCCCGTATAGCAAACAAAACGCAAGATGAAAATAGTTCTGTCATGAGCTAGAAAAAGTGGGTGTGGGAGAGAGAATTAAACCAGAATGCCCACAGATATTTCTGTGGCATTAGACACTTAAAGCAGAGGAGGGCAAGATCCAGAACCATGACCCCTGATTTTATGCCTACTTCGGAGCTCTAAGGAGATTTTCAGACAGGCAAAAATCGCTCCTTGCCGCGCGAGCAGCCTCCCGAAACTGCTGCGCGGCAAGGGTCTTCTTCGGACGACGCTGTGCCTCTGGCGAAACCGTCCGTGTCACTTCCGTGAAGCTTGGGACGGCTCCGCGTCATATTTCAATCACGGAGGCTGCCCGTGATTGAAATATGACGCGGAGGCGTCCCAAGCTTCACGGAAGTGACACGGACGGTTTCGCCAGAGGCACAGCGTCGTCCGAAGAAGACCCTTGCTGCGCAGCAGTTTCGGGAGGCTGCTCGCGCGGCAAGGAGCGATTTTTGCCTGTCTGAAAATCTCCTCAGTCTTAGCTGCCATTTTGGGTGACTGAAAGTGATATGGCAGTACTCCCATACTCTCCAACAGTTTTCATTTCACAGATGAAAACTGGGACATATACTGTGTAGCCAAGCAACATCAGAATGTGGTTAGGTTGGCAAATGTTATGAAGGAGGAAGAAAACACAAGCGAGGAGAGGCTGCAGCAGTTTGCTTTTGCCTGAGTCTACAAGGAAGAGCAAGGTTTCACCTCCTCCTGTCTTCTCCCCCCTGCTCTGTTAATTGAGTGTAAACTACTTTTGTACTTTGAACTCAGTTTGCAGCAATTGAAGTAAGCTGAGAACAAAGGGGGGAAGTGAGAGGGGGAGAGAAAAACTGGGACATTTTAAAGGTGGCTGAAAAGTGGGACAATAGAGGATTAATCAGCACTGTTTGCACCAAACTGGGACATCTGGAGGTTATGCACTCCTGGTGACTTTTTGGAGCTGTTTTGGGGTTGTTTGTGCTGTTTTAGTGTGAGATGCCACCCAACACATTGGCTAAGGCCTTGCATCTTCAAACATAGACATGATGATGTTCCCCCACCCACCACCACCTCTACTTTTTAGACTGGCAGCATACCAATCACAAGGTTTCTGAGGTGCTACAGATCAGGGCACTTGGAAATGATATTTGTAGAGCTCTCCTGATCATGGGGCACCTCAAAATCAGGCAGCTACAGAGAATCCCTCAAGGTCTTGCCACAACTGCTTCTCCCAGTGAGCTCTACAACCAGGACATGGCTGCAGATGTCCTTTCCCAGCTACCCCATCTGCAGTGTCCTGGAAATCCTTTTGTTGGATTTATGATCATAAACCACCATGGTTAAATACCAATACTGCAGCCACAACGTTGTGAGTTCTATCCCAGAGGGCTCCAAGGTTGATTCAGCCTTCCATCCTTCCATAGGTCGGTAAAATGAGTACCCAGCTTGTTGGGGGCAATTAGCAAAAAAAAATTGTAACCTGCTTAGGGAGTGCTTTGTACTGATAAGCGGTATAGAACTATAAATGCTATTGCTGTTGCTACTTGATATAACTTTACCTATACTTAGCAAAGTAGGAGAGGCGCTAAGAAACCCAGTTAATGAATTGTAAAGATGTTTATTGGGACAGTGGCAAGCGTGCCTGATGTCAATTGGTGCCCAACATACTATGGGACCAATGTGCATTAGCCCTTGATGCACAACAAGAAAGATACACATTGGTCACATTGCATAACAATCATTTTGCCAGCTCTGCTACATCGTAATATAACAGCATTCTTCTACTGGATATGGACGTTACAAAACTGCCGAATTCTAATTCCTGCATACATAAGTCCACTTACAAAGATGTACTTCCACACAGGATTTTGGCGCATGACTGTAAACATGAATCCCCAGCAGTTCCAAGATCATAAGACCAGCTTACAATCTCATAACTACTGAACAAGATGCCAGCCAATATTTGTATGTGTCCCAGAGCTGTTGGGATTGTGTTTTCTATCCTAAGAACAGTCCAGGGAATTTGTTTTCTTTGGAGGTTGGGGGAAATCAGTGAGTTTCAAAAGAGCCATACTGAATGGCCCCCAGGGGCCATATGCTGACCATGGGTTGAACAATTCCCAGCCCTGTTTTAAGAAGTATATCCCTTCTGTTCTTTTCTATGAGCACAGAATGGAGAGTAAACATGAAGAAAGCTGTTTTCTCTCCTTAGAGTAGATCCACTGAAATTAATGCAGCTTCAACTTTGTCATGACTAAGGGCTTGTCTACTCGGGCAATATGCCCCATCATGCCTCTGTCTTAGAGCCCTACAGTCCTGACAATGCAGGGGGAGTCCCATTCTGCCCCCAGGCATCCTCACAACCCTCAGGGCAAAGACAGGGCTAAGAAGGGGAGAAGACAGGATAGGGCCCATTCATTTCAGTGTTTTGTTTTTAAAATCCCTGTTTATATCCATTCCAGCCAGCAAAAAAATGGATTGGGACCACATGACCACAGGAGCCCATTCTAGCATGCCAGCCCATCACTGCAGCTTCCCTCTGCCTCTCCAGGAGGGGGTCCCGCAGCATGTGATCAAGGCTGATCACATGCAGGGGGGCTTATGCATGTGCTGCAGGCCTACTTCCTGATGTCAGAGAGAGCGGCACAGAGGGCAGATGCTGTGGCTGCAGGGATGGGATGTTATGCTCCTCTGGACTCCAACCTGTTTCATCCAGGTAACGGGGGAGGAATGGGCCAGATCTGCAGGCAAGATACACCAGTGGGACCCAGTGTATTCTGGCCCATGTAGATGTGTAACAGCAAGTACCCAGCCCCACTGCAAAGACCATAATCCTCTACCTTGGTTCACTGTGATTGGAAACAGTGCCTTGATATCAAATTTGGCTGATCTTGTTGGAAGGGCCCTCCAAGGACTACCAGGAAATAAAATGCACCCTATGACATAGTCAGGAGTCAAGCTGAGGGCAAGTATGGATTGTGCCTGGTGAGAGGCCCCCATAAATTCCACACAAAACTCACACATGGATATGAATATCCTGCATCTTCTCTGAAATGGAAAAGCTCACTCTCCTTCCATGTCTCCAAAAGAGACAGGTATCCTACAAACTTCAAACATACAGAGGGAATTCCACTGCTCTGCAGATGAAGCTGACACCCCTGTGCCCCGAGACCAAAGAGATATTGGCTGTCAATCACAAAGATACCAAAATCGCCCCAATCTTCCAGATCCTGACTGTTTGGAATTCCTTTGTAAAACACTTGAGCACTATTTGAAACCAAATGTTTCTTTTGTTCATAAGGTGACTTCAAAGGGGTATTTTCTTATAAAAACCCTGAAAATCTTAAGTTCTTTGGTTCAGTCCCACTTTCTAACTGAATCCACGATGCTCTATCCCTTGAATTCCCTTCCCCCTTTCTTTCTCATCCTTCTGAATTACCTGATAACCTCCCTAGACCTTGAGAGAGCTCTCAACTGGTTTTAAGCATTACTCCCCTACTCCAATAATAACCCTTCCTTCCCAAGCCTCTCCCTCCCCACTCTGCTACTCAAGAGTAATGCTGCTTCTCCAGAAGGACAATCTTCAGGAATTAGGTGCAGCATACTCTTACAACCTAACTATTCCCTTCTAAGTTCCTGCCTTACTCTGAAAGTCTTATTCACTTGATAGATAAATGCATGGTGTATGGGGGGAGGTGTATGCTACAATTGTTCAATAAAGTTTCATCCATTGATTCTGGAAGCCAATCTCTTGTGTATTTCTTTTGCTCCACCTGTATACACAGAGTCCAAGGTCCTGCAGGTTACGTGAACATCTCATACGCCATTTGAGCTGCTTCTAATTTCCCATTGAAGCCAAAAGATCTCAATTGGATTTTCCACTCCCACTAGTGTTTCACGTAACAGATGGGTTAGGGTTAGGGTTAGGATTAGGGTTAGGGTTAGGGTTAGGGTTAGGGTTAGGGTAAAGGTTAGGGTTAGGGTACTAAATACAGATTATAATCTGACAGAGTCCTCACTTCCTTATTAACTCTGACTCTGGGTAGACACAAGCATTAGAGCAGAACTGAGGCTTCCTTGTTAATGAGAGCAACAAATATTTTGACGTTACTTCTAGTGTTCAGTAATTATGAAGGAGGGTGAGCAGCAGATGGGCATTGAGCTCTGGCTAGAAAGAATTCTGCTGCTGAAAGTAAATCATCATTCATGCAAACACTCTCCTATTCATGTGGAAATTCAGCTTTTAAAAACTTCATCAAAGCTACAGAGTCCTGAAATAGTCTCTTGAGATACAGCAACAGAGGAAACCACCTGCAGACAAGGTTAGCATGGGAAAGAGATGCTTGTGTTCTATTCTTGGGAATTTGTAGTGACACCTTTGACATGTCATCAGTTATAAGAAAACCAATCTAGCACATGCTTATGTGCAAAAATAAAACCAAATAAAATCCAAGGTGCAATACATATGAAGAGGGCACTGTAGAAAACAACTCAAAAAGTATGTTTAAAAATGCTTGCCAATATTCTACATCGGCTACTTTGTTACCTAACCTGACACCCCCCCATATCTATATTATTAATAGGCAACATTTAATAATTAGATCAACATGTGGTCTTACACATAGTGTGGCCATTAACATAAACCTGGGAGAACGAGAAAAACCCAAAGACAAATATCAGGTATGCACTCAGGGAAAAATGCTGTGTTTCGGCATTCCTCATTAGTGGAATTACAGCGTTTTTAGATGCTCGTCTGATAAAGTCCTGAAATCAGTTCAGAAAGGTTTCTCTCCTTCCAAATTGGAAAAGAATCCCGGCTCAACAAGAGACATCTGCTCCTGATGCAGACCAGCAGCATGCAAACTGGTATTTTGGCATTTGTCATGGACTGGATTGAAGGAAACAGAAATTGGGGGGCATCCAATAAAATCAGCAGAAAACAGGAGACGTGTCTGAATATGCTCAGCAGATGAAACAGTGCCGATGAACCTTCGGACACTGTTGCCAGTGTGACATTACACTTCTTCACAATTCACTAACAGGGTTTCTTACCAGCTCTGCTATGTAGCTCAATATATGTAAAGTTATGTAATGTACACCATGATAGAGAATTCTAGCCATTTTCAGTTTCATTTTTCCACATTGAGGGTGGCTGAGATGGAGCAGGAAGAAAAAAAACATGGAGAAAAAAGTGGGAAGATTCTGGTGTGGTTCATGGACCACAAAAATCACCTTGGAGCACTGTGCCACACTTTCCTGACCCCTCACTCATACACACTACAACACTGGCTCACAAACATTACAATTGTGGTGTATAAGCATGACGTGCCAGTTCAAGACCACTCTGTACCAATCTAGAACATTACAGCCTTTCTTCCATTCTGTACAACCAAGCCTCCAATTACAAAGATTCTAAAGAAAAGCAGTTAGTTCTCCTTGGTAGTTTGTGCCAGGTCAGCATGACACTGTTGAAATCTATTTAATTCTGTCACCATTTAAAAAAAATCTTCTCAGTACGTGTCTATTCAAAAAGCCAAGAAAACAACCCCAAACAAATCTAGTTATATCTAGACAATTAGTTCTCCAAGGACTTTATCAGACTAGCGTCTAAAAAACACTGTAATTCCACTACTGAGGAGACCAGAAACATAGTGGCATTATTACAGTACTATAATTATCACACAACCACCACTAGTGCTTTAAGAATGGAATTTCAGCTCACGCTGTAGTAACATTTATCTTTGCATTGCCTTCTAATGACAGAGTATTAATGCCTCCTGCTGCGTGGCACATGTGCCTTTAAGAAACTTTTTCTCTTACTTCCGTGATTTTGCATGGGCGAGATTTCGGCTGTTCTCGCAAGATGCAACTTTGCTCAAACATACCTAAAACAAATAGATAATGAAAGATCTTCAAAAATAAGCACTTAAACAAACATAAAAATGTACCATGCAAAGGCAACAGTTCATTAAAACAGCATCCTGTTGGTCCTCTTCACATTCTCTCCTGCTCTACTTTTAACGGTGGGGTAGAAAAGGGAATTTCAGGAGGTGTTGGTTGCAAGCAACCAGGTAACAGGCAACACCTGATGAAATTCCATCTTCTACACAACCATTAAAGGTAAAGGAGCCATCTCCAGTCTGAACTCTGATAACCATATATTCCCATTGAACACTTCACTAAGCATAGGTTTTTCGGGGTTTTTTTCTGGGTTGTGAGGCCGTGTTCTGGAAGAGTTTATTTCTGACGTTTGGCCTCCAGCCACAGGTGCAGGCAAGATGTCAGAAATAAACTCTTCCAGAACATCGCCTCACAGCCTGGAAAAAGTACATGAAAAACCTATGGATGCTGGCTGTGAAAGCCTTCGAATTCACAGTTCACTAAGCAAATCATAAGGTTGCCAGAGTGAAAAATGGAGAGGGCTCCTGTACCTTTGATGGCTGTATAGAAGAGGGCATTTCTGTCCTGCTCTTAATGATAAACAAAATTTAGAAGTGCAGAGTCTGTAAGCTGTTGCCATTTGGAAGCCAACAGTCAGTAATTGTCATCAGGAGCAAGAGATGGGTGTATATGTGCCTTCAAGTCACCTGTCGGCTTATGGCAACACCATAAATTTCATAGGGTTTTCTTATAGAAGGACTTTTCAGAGGTGGTTTTCCCAGTTCCTTCTTCTGAAATATAACCTACAGCACCTGGGATTCATTGGCAGTCTCCCATACAAGTACTAAACAGTGCTGGTCATGCTTAGTTTCCAAGATCAGACAAGATCTGGTGCCTTTAGGGTATTTAGGCCCTAGGACCAAGAGATAACTAGTGTTAAACAATCCAGGGGCAGGAAAGCCATAAATCGGAGTCAGGATGCCAGGGAGTATGGTAGCTGTGACAAAGTCATGAATTGTCCATGAATTATCCAGCCATCAGCAGCATCTTGATAAATGGGGCTCTCTCTCTCTGGCTTTTTTTCGCAAAGAAGATTCAGGAAGGACTCATCCCGTGCTTTCTGCAAGTGTGCTGATGACTAAAAAGGCCAATCCAAGATAAACAAGTCCGGTTGCAGAAAGCACAGCAGAAGGTCTCCTTGGGTGATGTTTCCGGGTTGTGATTCTTTCTGCGTTGTCATTTCTCTTCAAGACTTGTTCGGCGTGAGCTCTCAAATAAGGCTGCAGCATTGTGGATAGTGTGTCTCCATGCCTCCCAATGTGAGGCCAGGGCGGACCATTGTTGGTGATCAATTTGGCCGAGCCTGAGATGTTGCTTCAGGGAGTCACTCAAAGAGGAATACTGAAGCTGTTCTCAGCCAGGTAGCTCATGTCTGTAACTGCCTGTTATAAGTGCCATGTTCAGCCAACATCCTGATCCCAGGCAGTATTTAAGAAGAATGTTCCAGAGCTGTGCTCCTCACAATGCCTTGTTTGCAGCCTCTCACTTTATTTGTGGGGAATGAGCTGGGCCTGATGCCTGAGCCTCCGGTGTTCCCTGAGACTGGGAGGCCTCTACTTTAGCTCCTCTTCCTTCTCTGAACCTGACCTGACTTGCAGAACTGAAGGAGGGCTTGGCTGGTTGTCAGGCATCTGCTGTGACTCCTCCATCAGTAAATCTGGTTCATCTTCTTTCTGGGGGGGGGGAGTGACAATTTCAGCAGGTATTGCTGTTTACCATTTTTATTTATGACTAATCTAAGGACCATCTGGATGGACACCCTAGACTGACCCAAAAAGATTCTTATGTTCTTTCTACCAGGAATGAGAAGATTTTGAGTAAACGCACTGTCTATAAGAGGGGAAAGAAAACATAGTGCCTGGCAGTAATAGCAAGTTGCATCAGCTGTAACTTGTCTTAATGGTGTTTTTCCCTCTCATCACCCCCATAAACTTTGCATCCAAGATGACAGCTGCCCTCCCCCCTTTCCTGATCCCCCATAATAATAATAATAATAATAATAAAATTTTATTTCTATCCCGCCCCTCTGCAACGCAATCGGGGCGGCTTACAATATAAAAACTCCATAGTCCCAGTACCCTAGCCCACCTCCCCTTAAAATAATATTAAACTATAAAAGATTAAATCCCTCACTAAGGAGGAAAAAAATGGCGGCTGTGGGCACTTGCCCTGTGAGCAAGCCCCACCCCCTGCACTTGTCCAGCCAATCAGGGTTGTGCTTCCTGTACTATCAGACAGCAATTCCTATCAAATCGCTGTCCCAATGAGAGGGAATGCGCACTCATCTCACTGTTTTTCAAAAACTCCAGGAAAAGCTGCAAAGGCTTTCCCAGCATTATTTTTTGAGTTTTTTTGGTCCCTCCTTCCAAATAAGGCATCTTGATGCTGGTTACCATTAAGACAAGTAGTATTCCATACAAATTCCATGGATTTATTTCACTGTTTCAAATGACCCCATAGTAAGCTAAAACGGGGGTGGACAGCTCCATCCAGCATGGTCAGGGATGATAGCAGTTCTAGTCCAAACTTTCTGAAGGCCACCAGCTTGTCCATCCTTACTGTAGAAGCACTACCTTGTCAAGCTCTGGATCTAAACATTCTCAAATACTGGTGGTGTAATTTCACTCCAGTATCCACTTGGCTGAATTCCACCTCAAAGCTGAAACCTTAAAAGCTTACACAAACAATGTTGTTTGATGTGAAAAACCAAGCAAAATGCTAGTTGACATTTGTATTTTGCTGTTTGGCTCCGGGGACTTTCTGCTACATTTGGAAAGGTTTTCAACCACAACCGGTCAGGTAAAGAGAATGTGACATTATCAAGTTTTAATTTGTCACATCCTTTAACCCTTGTAAGGCTTCTTTTCCTTCCCTTATGTAAAAACAAAAATACAAATAAAGAAATAAGGAAATAAATCTAGGAGGACTGAGTCATCTGCTTTGCCAAGATACCCAACAGTGTCTATCTATCTGTCTTTCCTACTCCCTCACACTTTGACATGACTTCAATGGTACAATAGTTTAAGTAGCTGCAATATTTAATTAACTAAATACATGTTTTAATTAATGTTATAATGCAGTAATTGTTATTAATTAAATTGCAATTAATATAAACCCAACAAAGGAGGAAAACACTCTGTTCATCCCAACAAAGCTGTACAAAACATAAACCCCCTGAGGCTAACATAACATCCTTTTGGTATTTTTATGCATGTGTATCTTGCCCTATATGGAAACTGGACAAAGCTGGACATTTTTGTCCAATGCACAAAGTCTGAATTCAGTTCAAGGTTGCAGAAACAGAGTTGCACATGCAGTACTGTTTCATGTGGTCTTTGAAAATTTCACATGTAGACGCCTGCTGCAAATTCAATTCACTATATGTAGGTCACAACTGCCTAACTGAACTGATCCATAGTTTGGTTGAGGAATCTTTTGAAGTGGAAGTGCTATCCATGGCAGTCTCTATATACAAGCAGAGTCCAAAAATGCAGGCAACTGTATTCATCTATATCCACAAACAAGGTCTGTCCCATTTATCGCCATTAGGACCAGGGCTTTTGTAAAGCTAATGAATCTTAGCCACCCATTCTAGACCAAAACTCTTCTCCAGAAACGAACAGAAATGAGTTGTCCAAAGAAACTCTTTTCCAACAATTACAGAAGTTTTCTTTTTGGGATTACAACTCCCAGAATCCCACTGGCCATACTGGCTGGGGGATTCTAAGTGTTGTAGTCCAAAAAATAACTTTTCCAAGTTTTATTGCTCTCTTACTTCTTGGTTACAAGAATAGTTAAAAGTCTCACAGAAGGTGAAAGCTGGGTTTTGGCAGAACTCTTGATGGCTACATTTCCTTCCAGTTTCTCCTCTTCAGATTGGCAGAGTTATTAATCATTTGCTCTCAGAAGACCCAGTGAGAGGTGACCCAGTTCTTCTACACAAAGCATTTCCTTTCATGTCCAACTGCAGGAAGGACTTCTTCCAAGGCTCAGTGACAATCAGGTAAGGACATGAAAACTAGAAGGAAGAAAACAAATATTCTTTACTGAGATCTAGCAAGTACTAATGGCTCCTCTCACAGATTGTTTGCTGAACTGGCAAAAGTAGAGTGGAAATAAGGGAGTGAATCAACCTAACTGGTCATCTCGTACTGCTAATAACATTACACCATGCATCTGAGGAAGTAGACCATAACTGCTGCCACACTGCAGAAATAATACAGTTCAACACTTGCTTTAACTGCCATAGCTCAATGCTGTGGAATTCTGGGATTTGTAGTTTTGTGAGAAATTTAGCCTTCTCTGTCAGAGCGTTCTGGTGCCACAACAAACTACAAATCCCAGGATTCCACAGGATGGAGCCATGATCATTAAAACAGTGTCAAGCTGCATTATTTCTGCAGTGTGGCAGCAGCCCAAGTTTACGAAAGCTTGTGCTACAACTTCTTTCTCTCAGTTACATGCTACAAGATCCCTTTGGATACCATTACAAAAAGAGCTGGAAACAGCCTGGGAGAATGGGCCTCAAATCCCCATTCAGCCATTACAATCACTGGGTGACTCCTAGTGGCCTAACCCACTTAGAAGCATGGGACCATGACAACCATGCAGTACTACCCTCTGCCATACAGGAATCCACAGTTAAAGCACTCCTGCAACCTCTGTGTACAATTCTTCAAAGAAAGAGAGTCCAACACATTCTGAGGTAGTCTGTTGCCAGCCCTGACAGCCCCCAGCCCCTTTTCATACAGCAATTGCCAATATTTAATAATTTGGCTAACTATGGCCTTCCACAAGTGTGGCCAGTAAACCAGGAACTCCCCCCCCAAAAAAAAACACAGGAATCCCAAAGACTAGTGCTGAGATTCAGTTAGGAATGCACTAGGACATTACAAATTCCAAAGGAAGGTAACACAAAAGGCAATTGCTTGCCTGAACACTTGGCTAATCCAATCAAGCATAGCTGAGATACTCAAGGTTTGTAAAGAGTTGTTTACCCTCTCCCCACCACAACTAAAGAGGGCTGCTTGCTTCATTCAATTGCAAAGTGTTAGCACATTAAGGATCATTAATGTATCCGGAGTAACTATTGTCTTAGCCTGAGAACCTCTGAGAAGCATTGTCTTTCACTCTAAATCCCATCCCCTGAAGGGAAATGTTGGTGTGTATGAGTATAAAAATTAAAAAATTATTAAAGATTCCAGGGAGCAAGCCCTTTAGGAATATCTTCTTAGAAAAGTTTTTTTTTAAGTAAGCAGAGTTAACAGGAAAGACTGACCCAGCTCAATTGGCATTTGTATGTGGTCTAATCACCCAGTCAAGGAGACAAATCAAGGACAATAAAGATGTTTGCTTAAAAATGCATATCAAAAGTTTACTGAAGGTATAGCAATCTTAATCTACATATCCAAAAAGAAATCTAGGTCCTTAACTAAGAGGATTACAGTTCAGGGTAGAAAACTCACCCAATCTTGGGAATTTCAGGTTAGGCTAATCAAATCAGAAGTTTCTAAGTATTACAGCAGTAATATCCATATTTCCTCAGAAAAAGAGGTGCTTGTAGGTCAGCAAGAGCAAATCTCCTTTCTTCATGTTTGTAAGTCAGATGCATGGTAGGAAGGGGGAGAAAAGAGAAGGAGCAGCAGCATGGAGAAGATGCTGATACCCCAGAAGGGACACAAAGCATCATAAAGTATTTACATTAGGAGGCCATGTGATGAATGACTCAATGGTCACCCCATAGCTCCAAATGGGTAAGATAGCTTGATGAGAAGGAGGGTAGGAACTTAAGCATGCAAGGAATTTCCTAAACTTACTAAGCAGGGGTGCAAGAAGAATGCTACATTTCCCACAAATATTAGGTATAGAGACCCCTTCAAAACTCCACTCAAGTGCACACCGTCCATCTTCCTCTTGACTCCACATCAGACTGTACAGCCATTCCTACTTCCAGACCCCCACTCTGCTGGTTTTCTCCACGATCTCAACTCTTCTGATCGGTACAGTATCACCCAAAAACTACCCCTTACTCTATTCCTCTGTCCAAATAATTCCTACTTATTTTGTTAGCCTTGCGTGAGTGCTTAAAGCCCAAATGTATGCATGAATGTTGTTATTATTATTTCCTTAATAAAAATCAGTTAATTGTACTATCTAGCTTAATGTCTCCTCTTTAGTACCGGTATACATAGATCTCAAGGTCCTGCTTGTTGCCTACCTTTCTCACTGACAAGTCAAGTATATTTATTCCCCAAATTAATATTGATATTTTATAGGGTCCCAAGAGGCCTAAGCATTTTGGCTAACAATCCATTCCGCTGATTAACTTTCTTACCATAAGGACATTCTTCCTAATGTTTAGATGGAATCTTATTTCTTGTTGTAAATGCTTTGTCTTCAGACAATGGTGAGCTGTTGTTTTTCAAAAGAAAAATATATCTGTCAATTCAAGGTAAAAGATACCTTCTGTCTTTCCTAAAAGAAAATTACTGGTTTCATCCTTTTTTGAGAGCAAGGGATGCTTTTGCACAATCAGTATCAATAGCTTGCTATCACAGGCTCCTTAAAAGCCTATTTTGTGCCTATTTTGTGGCATTTGCAGATTTTCAGGCAGCTAAAAGTCTATCATCAATCTTGCGGCATTCAGAGCAATTGACTGAAGCCATTCTCCCTGACCAGCTTTATAGTTTTGGAAAGAACCTATTTAAATAGCAAGAAACTTAAAATAAAGTCCCAGTGGCTAAAAGCTTTATAGTCAGACTTGAAGTCAGAGAATAGCTTTTGACAATGGATTAAACTTGGAGGGGGGAAGAAGTCAACTGGATCAAACCAAAGGCTTATCTAATCCAGCATTCCCTTTTTGCACATGGCCCAACCAGTTCCCTATGGCTAGTGCATAACAGGGCATGATGGCCACAACATCTTGCTATTCATATACACTGCAGCTGGCACTGAGAAGTGTACCATTTCTTTTACTGGAGATAACACAGAGCCCTCATGACTAGCAGCCATTTTTAACCTTAACCACCATGAATCTATCTAATCCCCTTTAAAAGGTCTCCAGGCTGGTGGCCATCACACCACCTTCTGATAGTAGGAGTACCATATTTCAGGGCCTGGACCCTCTTGTCCAGTCCTCAGAGTGATGAGAAGGAATTTCAGGGTGAGAGCACTGGCTTGAAGGCTATTTTCCTCATTGGTTAGATTTGGGGGGGGGTAATCTGAAAGGGCATCCTCTGAGCAACTGTGGTTGATGCTTAAAGTATCATGCTTCATGACATTATGGGGGCTGCCCTTCATGACATCTCCAAGGCATTTCCCCTGTGACATCATAAGGGGTCATCCTTAAGCCTCTGGTGTTTACCCTGAAATTTCAGGGCCTGGGATAGACCTGACCTGGTGAAACTAGGTAGTAAATTTGAGACTGGCACAAATGGAAGGTGGAACAAAACTGGGACTGCCAAGAAGGCATTTCTGGTGTTTGCCTTATTTTATACCACTGACATGGGAAGTATCAAAATATACCAAAAATGGAGTAGAAAAGCCAGCCACCTCTGAATGAGAGTAAAGTCAGCATTCTGTATCCATGGATTCTGCATCTATGGAGTCCAACATCCATGGCTTGAAAATATTCAATGACAAAAAATCCAATAGCCAACCTTGATTTTGCCATTTTATATAAGGGAAACCATTTTACTATTGTACATGATGGGACTTGAACATCCATGGATTTTGGGGATCCTGGAACCAGACCCCAGCAGAGCATGTGAAAGCACTGCATGCAAAAGGGATCTTGGAGTCTTAGTGGACCACAAGCTAAACATGAGCCAGCAGTGTGATGCAGCAGCCAGAAAAGCCAATACAATTCTAGGCTGGATCAATAAGAGTATGGTGTTTAGATCGAGGGAAATAACAGTGCCACTCTATTCTGCTTTGGTCAAACTTCACCTGGAATATTGTGTCTAGTTCTGGGCACCACAGTCCAGGAAGGATATTGACAAGGTGGAACATGTCCAGAGGAGGGCAACCAAAATGGTAAAAGGTCTGGAAGCCATGCCCTGTGAGGAATGGCTTAGGAAGCTGGGCATGTTTATCCTGGAGGAGAGAAGGTTAAGAGGTGACATGATAGCCATGTTTAAATATTTGAAGGGATGTCATATTGAGGATGGAGCAGGCTTGTTTTCTGCTGCTCCAGAGACTAGGACATGGAGCTATGGGTTCAAACTACAGGAAAAGAGATTCCATCTAAACATTAGAAAGAACTTCCTGATGGTAAGAGCTGTTCAGCAGTGGAACACATTGCCTCATAGTGTGGTGGAGTCTCCTTCTTTGGAAGTGTTTAACAGAGGCTGAATGGTCATCTATCAGGTGTGCTTTGATTCTGTATTCCTGCATGGCTTGGGGTTGGACTGGATGGCCATGTGGTCTTTCCCAGCTCTATGATTCTAGGATACCAAGGGCCCACTGTATCAGGAAAAATGCAGAGCTAATGGCCTCAAATACAAGGAAAGAGATTTGGATGTACTTTCTGATGCCAAAAGCAAGCAGTGGAACACACTCAACACAGCCATTTCCTGGCTAGTAAAGAGTGGAAGGGCAACAGCAGCAACATGTCCAGCTATGTGCCTGTAGTGATGACATGATGCTCCAGAACCTCCAGAGAACCATGGAAGAGCCAGGAGGATACCTCATTATCTTGCACCCAGCTACAGGCACACTGCTGGATGTTTTGCTGTCTTGGTCATAAAAACTGGACAGGGAAGAAAGCTGATAGGAAGAAATTGAACTCATTGGAAATGTATGCAGGGATCCTGTAGTACCTTTGGCACTGATTGAGAGAAAGAAGCTGTAGCACAAGCTTTCGTAGACTTAGTCTACTTGTTCAGCTGCATGAAGTGAACTAGTGCCTAGGAACAGACCTTTATAGCTATGAATGAGCAGGTGGTATGTGTGAATAGCCATAGAAATGCAAAACTTGGTACCTCCCAAACAAAATGAAAGGCAAGCAGGCTTCCTGTTCAAACAATAAAGTCTTTGTGGACTCAAAGACATAGCCATGTTTGTCTGCATCAGTATGCAAAGGTCTTATAGCACCTTTGATACTAACAAAGGGAGCCACTACACAACAACAGCAACAACAAAAATCCAGCAAGAATGCCAGCAGAATACCTTTATTTACATGAGCTCCTGCTGGGATTTGCCATATTCAGAAGTGGGGGGCTAAAAACTCCATATAGACCACAATAACAGCTTTTGCTGTTTCTCGTGGTCTTTTTAAAAAATTGTGCAAAAATGTGCATACTAGGTCATCTGTACAACCGATTCAAAAAGAGGATGGCAGCAGAGCTGAAACCTGATTGGTTGGACCTTGGAGGGGGCGGGCTTGCCAGGGAGGGCTTGCAATGCCAGAGCTGCCATTGTTGTTGTTTTTGCCAGCCGATCATTCAAGCAAATAAGAGTGGCAGAGCAAAAAGTATGATCCTTTTTTAAGTGGAAAATAGCTCTTCCACATCTATCATTTTTAAAAAAAAAAAATTAAAGGCGGGGGGGAGAATGGAGGGAGATTTTCCAGACACAACTCACTCACGGCTGTCATTTCTTTCAGGGATGTAAACTGCAAACTGCAAGCTATTCCCTTCAAGCAAGCTTGCGAATGAGCCTTGGGCACAAATGGGCACTGCAACAATAGGGAGGTAAGGCAATATTTTTTGCTACAAATTCTCCCATCTAACTGCACCCTGAGAGAAAGGTGTTTGTAGCATAAGCTTTCATGGACTAGGCTACTTCATCAGATGCATAGAGTGAAGTGCCTAGGAACAGACCTTGATAGCTATGAATAAGCAGGTGACATGTGTGAATAGCAATAGAAATGCAAAAATTGTGGGTAGGGTGATGAGGTGACAAGTTCAGTTAAATGATGGTCATGGGGGGGGGGGAGAGAAAAGATGTTGCCTGAGCCAAAGTGAGTACAAACCACATGAATTGTGGAGGGAGTTATTGGAATTTAGTGTGATGCTGGCTGGGAACCAGAAAGGAGATGTAGTAAACTGGCCAACACAGCCCTCATGAGGCTGGGGTGTTAACTGGTGTTATAAATATGTGTAGTGTGCCAGGAAACCATTATCTGTGTTTAATCTACTGGGGATGAACTGGAGTTTATCAGTATATTCCAGTTCAGCTGTTTCTCTTTCCAATTTTCCTTTGTAGTTTGTCTGTTTGTTTTTCATTTTGTTCAAGGCCAGCTATCCTGAGGTCAGAGATGGTCTCTGACTGCTATCAAGTCAACTTTGACTTATGCCTACGCTATGAATGAAAGACCTCCAAGTCAACCTATCCTCAACATCCCTACTCAGGTCTTGCAGAGGTAAGGCTGTTGCTTCCTTGATTGATTTTATCCATCTGGAATGTGGTCTTCCTCTTTCCTACTGCCTTCTACCTTACCAAGCATTATTGTCTTTTCTAATGAGTTACTTTGTTGAAATCTATTCCTCAGACTGCTAACCTTTATGTAAAATACACACAGAGAAGGTGACTGTCACATTGGCCTCACCAGGCTGGCCCTGCAGTTCTCAGCTCTGGCTACCAGTCACTGCCACCCTACTCTAGGTCCCCCTCTGGTATCCTTTTTTGGATTGGGGCATGAGTCTCCAGGTGACCCTCTCAGTGGATAGATTTATCTAATAGTGTGTATTCTTTTGGTTAGTGTGTGACCTCCCCATTATTGTAAGGGAAATAATTCAAGATGAGTTAGTGAAACAGTTAACAAAAGAACTTCTTGTTTATTCCTGCATGGCAGGGGGTTGGACTGGATGGCCCTTGTGGTCTCTTCCAAATTTATGATTCTATGATTCTATGTCTTCTCTTGATATGTCCAAAGTATAACAGTCTCAGCTTAGTCATTTGGATGTCTAGCATTATACTGGCACAAGTAACTCACAGGATGCCATCCAAAGTGTTCTAAGCCAATTTTAGAGATTATGTTGAGAAGGACATCCTTAAAGTGGCACAGTTCTTGCCTGATCTTACCCCTTCTCAAAAAAGATAAGTTGGCATATGATTGTTCTGTTGCCATGGCAATGTGGACCAGAAAGCCTTATAGATTGCAGTGCAGCTTTCTGATGAACAGTTGATGTAGTTGGCAAAGGAACAGCAACATGGAAAAGGTGGGCCTCTTGCACATTGATTCCATGTATGCTCTAGTTATTCTCTGCCCAGGTGTTTTCAGCTAGGTGCTGTGACCTGTCAGCTTTCAGTTCTGCTCCCATTAATTTAATGTTCATCGTAAAGAGGAAATTACTAGGTTGCCATTTTGTTCACTCGTCAGGTGCCAGTTTGAGGCCTTTGAGGCTATTTATAAAAGCATGCTCATTCCAGCTTCAGTGATTCCCCACCTTTGAAAATTACTGTGAACTTCTCAGCTGCTGCTTGTGTCTTCTGGGAGCAATGATATGCTAAAAAGTAACTTGATGAGAGCAGTTTTTTTTTTGAGGCTGGGTCCAGAAAATTAAATTATAATGCCCTATATTTCTCGTGATGGTATGCAGCAAATGCCAAAAGGCTTGTGTAGAGAAGACAACTTAGTCATTTAAGAAACATATAGGGGAACACCATACCCCCAACCATCCCAATTTGGCTGTGGCAGTCCTTATTAATCCTCTGTCATCCCACTTTTTCATCAGCTTTTCAAACATTACAGTTTCTCTTTCCTCCTCAGAGTTCCTCCCTTTGTCCACAGATTACTTCAACAGCTGCAAACTGAGTTCAAAGTCCAAAAGTAGTTTGCATACAATTAACTCAGCAGTGGGGAGAGGGCAGGATGGATAAAGTCTTGCCTTTCACTGTAGGCTCCAGCAAAAGCAAACGGCTGCAGCCTCTCCTAGCTTTGTATTCTTCCTCATTATGTTGTTCGGCCATACATATTCCATTTTTATCTATGAAATGTTGGAGTGTATGATACTGCTGAACTTCTGACCTAAGCAGAGAGGATGACTCATAAGAAGAGCCAAGCTGGATCAGACCAAAGATTAACAAATCTTACATGTCCTTACATGCCACAAGGTCTGTAAATCAATGGGTAATGCACATACTTTGGATACAGCAATCCTTGGGTTTAGTTCCTGGCTGGTATCTCCAGTTAAAAGATACTGGGAAAGATCTCAGAACGTGCAGTACTGGAGAGTTGCTAATGTAAGATGAGTCCTGCTGGATCAGACCCAAAGGCTATCTAGACCAGTGTTCTGTTGAAGAGTTCTTGGTGGCTACTCACAAACTGTGGAATTCTCTTCCTTCAGCTGTGAGGCAAAGACCTTTTTAGTTAAACAGACCTTTTGGTGATTAACTGGTTGTGCATAAAGATCTTTTCACAGGGAAGGGTGCTGTACCACTTTAACCATCATCCATTCTGTGGTTTGCTGAGGTACTTACAAGTCTGTTAGAGAGCTCTAATACTGCCATTCAAAGGTGATTGCTCTTTCAGAGAATTCTTAGTACCCTCCAAACTACAATTCCCAGGAACTTGTATGATAGGAGCACAACAATTTGAGTGTTATCAAGCTGCTAGAATTGTGCAGTGCGGATACACCTTAGACATGACAGTAAAGAATTCTAGGGCAATGGAGCAACTCAGCCTACTATGCTCTCCTAAACAGGAAGGGCCATACCTCAACAGGAAGATCTGTGAAGGTTTCTGTTCAAGTTGGGACACGGGCTTGGCCAGTGTTAGTCTTTCCTGACACTTAACTAATTCTCTACTTCTGGCATTCGATTTGACAGCCCTTGTTTTGGCTCCCACTTGACTGCCATCCATTGTGACTCAGTTCTGACAAAGAGTATATCTGAGGAGTATGGAGGTATATAGTCCTAGGCTGCCAGTCAGACACACAGAGATCTGGATTGAAAATGCTATATTCATAACTTTGCTCTGCAAAACAATAATCTTAAGTGTCTTGGGACTTTATCACATGAAGCCAAAATAGCAGAATTACATTGGGATAGTAATGGTAATGTTTTCCCATTATTGCATGATGTCGTCTTTATACCATGGTTGGTGAGTGCTCCAACCATTACTGTGGCACACCTTTGCATTCATGGGCAAAACCCATGAATAGCTGTCAATATCGCTATTTTCCCAGTATTGACGAGCATGTGATAATTCATTCCAGCAGTACTTCCGATATTACAGTGTGAGTGGGTGTTCCTCCCTCTTTTTCTCTCCTCATTCCCAACGAGAACATATAATTCAGCTTCCGGTGGAGAGTGTGAAGAGGACCTCCATGACACCCTTTTAATGAACTGTCACCTTTTCTAAGTCTGTGTTTTTGTTTGCTTAGTTGTTAATTTTTCAATTTGTCTGTTTGCTTGTTTTTTGTTTGTTTAATTGAAGTAGCATCTTGCAATAACAGCCAAAACTGTGTTCTTGCGAAATTGTGGAAGGAGGAGGAAAAAAATTAAAGGTGCATGCATGGGCCAAACAAGTGTTATAATAATGCAAGCTTCAAGCCCATTTGTAAAGTGCTAGTAGGTGGTCGTGGAATGTTCCGTTAGCAGTAGTATTGCACAATAGCGGCAAAGTGTGATAATTAATGTAATAATGCTGTCATGCTTTCACTATCCTCAGTTTTAGAATTATAGCATTTTTACATGGTCTTGTGGCTCCTATTAAATCCAGTCCTAACAAATTCAATGAGGCCAAGGTGGCAAATGGAGAAAACCAAGGGCTATCAAACTTGAGGGAAGAAATTATAAGAAAGGCAGAAGAGTACTCTGTGGGCAGTTTTGCCATCAGTTTAATTAAAATCAGTGAAGTCTTTCAGGACTTATTTACACGTCCCTAGATTTTGCCAAAAGTGAAATTTAAAGAAGAGTCAGCAAATATGCCTAAAGCAAATGCTGTGATAAACCTCGTAAAAAGCCAAGAGCTTCAATAACACTAAGGAAGTTTTTATACATACATCCCTAATTTCTCACAAAAAAGTTATGTTTTTGATATAACTTATCACCACTTCAAAGCATGGATTGATCTGGGTTCTTGTAAAAAAATAATTCTCTTCAACCTTGGACTTCCCTTTTGGGCCTTGCTAAAAACAAGTTTGCACTGTTGGAAAATGAAATTTCTCACCAAGGCACACAGTTGGATGGATATGCTAAACACCTTTCAATAAGTGACAGGATGGTGTTTTACACTCTTCTGAGCAAACCAGATTTGCCTTGTTATAATGATTTACACTGTAAGTGCTTCTGAAGTTTCCTCATATATAAGGGTAGCCAACTGTCAGAGGCTAGGGGGACTGCATTTGAACACACACACATAAAAAGACATTGGAGGGCTGCATCTTTTGCAAAAATAAAATAAAATAAAATTTTGCCCCAAAATGCCCCCAACCTCCTCTATCGATATTTTTGCAATGTATTTGGGTCCACTGATACATTTTAGGCTGTGGAAAAGATTGTTATTATTTTATTTTATTTTTACAAGAGGAAATGACCCAGTAGCCTGTTCACTGCCTTATTTAAGAATAGGCCTGCCCTCGACCTAAAATGTCCAGGGGGACAAACATATGATGAAAATACCCCCCATGTCCACTAGAGGGCATTTGGAACAAAAAAAGTTAAAGAAAATTATTCCTGGGGGCCAAGCAAAGGCCCTGGGGGGACACACTTTGCCCACCTGTCTTATATGATGTCTCTCTTCCCCTTTTGTCAATAATTTCTATGGCTGAGATCCAACATTGTGCTTTCAGAGAGTAAATCTACAGCCACATAGTTAAACAGTGGTTGTACTCCACCATCCTTCTGCTGAATATTGACATCGTGAAACCAACTGTGTCTGCAATGTGCCTGTTCCTTGTCCCATTCCGTAATGGGGAATGCACGGTGGCTGTTTCTGCAATCCAGTGAATAAAATGGTACGCAGAAGGCACTAATGAATAGTTACACAAGAATGAGCACCTGCTTGCGAAATCCTTAGACTTGGGGAATTCTGCTTACTCAACCAGTGACTGAGTATGTCTGTTGTACAACACCACATAATGTATAGGAATTTACCCAGGTATATAAGAAGACCACAAGCAGAACATGCGTCACCAGCATGATGCGGCAGCTAAAAAATCCAATGTGATTCTAGGCTGCATCAATAGGATTTTTAATGTCCAGATCAAGGAAAGTAGCAGTACCACTCTATTCTGCTTTGATCAGACCTCACCTGGAATACTGTGTCCAGTTCTGGTCACCACAATTTAAGAAGGATATTGACCAACTGGAATATGTCCAGAGGAGGGTGACCGAAATCATGAAACCCATGCTCTATGAGGAGCAGCTTAGGGACCTGGGTAAGTTTAGACTGGAGAATAGAAAGTTAAGAGGTGACATGATAGCCATGTTTAAATATTTGAAGGGATGTCATACTGAAGATGGAGCAAGCTTGATTTGGACACGGAGCAATGGACTTAAACTACAGGAAAAGAGATTCCCCCATACATTAGTAAGAACTTCCTGACAGTAAGAGCTGTTCGGTAGTGGAATGCATTGCCTCAGAGTGTGGTGGGATCTCCTTCTTTGGAGGATGGATGGCCATCTGCCGTGAGTGCTTTGATTATTTATTCCTACATGGCAGGGGGTTAGACTGGATGGCCCTTGTGGTCTCTTCCAACTTTATAATTCTATGATTTTAACACCAACCGGATTCTGGCCAGTTCTGAGTTGGATCCAGATTCAGCCTTATGTAAATGGGCTGGCAGGAATGGATTTCTTCACTCCCTCCTCAGCAACTCATAGCAGCCCTTCCAGTGCCCTGAGAGTGCTACAAGAAGGTTTGGCGGACCATGGTGTGATGTGGTGAGGGAAACCCCTAGGTGGGGATGATTTTATAAAAAGCATGAGCACAATGTAGGTTGTAAGTTTGCATATAGGACAAGCTCATATAGTTACCTATATAGCACCTAAACGTTTTTCCAGATGTAACAGTACAGGGACTTTATGAGAAAAGTAATGTTTTATGCCTAAGAAAAGGGCAGTTAGCTTCACACCAGACAGAGGCAACATGGATCTCAGGGGAAGTTACTTTTCTGTTGCTAATGAAGTTGAAATTTTATTACTCGGTTTTGGTTTTGGTTTTTTGCCCTTTTTTCACCAGTCCCCACATGGCCAAGAAGGGGAATGGCCTCTGTCTGCATTGATATCCCTCTAGATCATCTTAACTGACAACAAAAGTAACATCTGAGACAAAACGTAGGCCTGTGACATCTTCACTTTTATTCCCCTATATAATTTTCAACATCTTTACCTGGTGAAGAAGCCAGTGAAGCTTTGAAACTTGCATGATGTATTTTGTGCATTTTGGTTGGCCAATAAAAGGATCGCTCTTTTGTGGATTGTGGATATTGTTGCATTTTGCTGCATGGCCAACACAGCTAACCACTGAATATGTCTTCTTTAGTTTGCAGGTGATAAAACTGCAACATTTTTTTCTCAGGCACTTTCTTATTCTACAGGGAAATATGTTTATACATTGAGAGTGACAACAAGAGACCAAAAAAATTATAGTGCCTATGGGGGAAATTCCAGTCTGTTAACCTCAAATATACTATGCTGGCAAAGAAATGAGAGCATTCTCTCTCAATGGAATGTACAGTATTTCCATTTTTGTCATGGACACATTGGCAATGAGAAATATCCCATAACGTTTGGCAAGTGTTTCCTGATAATTTTTCTTCAGGGTGAAATCTTGAACTGAAATTCTTCTCCATTGTTTTTAAAGAGAACTTCAACATCAGCATCATATATCTCCCACACAAACATGCACACATTGACTGGCATTCTATATTGCCGTTACAGATTTGTAACCTAGGGCTTGTCTAGATGAGAAGATATAATGCTGATTGCATTACCACAAAATTGCAGCAGTGTTCTTTGGTCTCCATGGCCCTTTGGCAAAATTGCCAATATGCGAAGGTATCTGTGCTTGAAGTTCACATGCAGCCATGCATGCGAATCAACATGGTGGCTGAGACTGAATTCACGCGTTATTATTCTCAACAAATTGTCACTGCTGCACAATATTTTTTAAAAACTGCAAATCAAAGGTGTGCATGTGCAGCCTTCCACTTAAAAAAGCTGTTAGGCCACCTCAGCACTTCAAAAAAGCACACAATTGGCAGCACAAAACTCCAAAATGGTGCTTCCAGCCACTCTCTTGCTGGGACGTCCAACCCCCACACACACATCTGACCAATCAGGTTTCCACTTCTACCCTCCACTGTGATGCGAAGCTGTTGTCCAAGCAAGCGGTAATACACATTTCCATGCATTATTTTAAAAAAAAAAAAAAAAACTTCTGGAAAATTCGTGAAGGCTTTTCCCCCATAGTTTTTGGAGAATCTCCCCCTCCTTTTGAATAAGGCAAATCTCCATGAGATCTCATTGAGACAAAAGGTATTCCCTGCAAATTCTATTAGGATTATTTTCACAATCTAGACAACCTCCTAGAATTACAGATCCGTATCTGCCTGTATTCAGTAATACTAACTACTAACTGAAACTGCGGATATTGGTTCTACAGATACAGGGCTACGGCTGTATTCACAATTGCAGTACCATGTCTATAATCCTAAATGACCCCCCACCCTGAACCTACCTTAATAGCCAGCAACTGCTCCAAGCAACAGAAGTCTGTTCTGCTGGCTATTGGGTCACAGTGAGCAAGGCTGCAGCAATCAAGGGCTTGTTAAAATGGTGAAAATATGCCTGATAGAATTCAAGAAGAATACATTTTGTCAAAACAGGGTCCCACAGTGATTTGCCATATTTGGAAGGAGGAGGGCCAAAAATGCCATATACTGCACAGAAAAGCCTTTCTGGTGTAGGATCTTGGTCATCTTCTATCTATCTATCTATCTATCTATCAATCATCTCCATGTTGTTGTTTTTTTACAGAATTTCCTCTTTTTGTGATCCTGGGATGGATGTTATTTGGCCTTCCAGAATAAAACAAGTATTCTGCAACAAAAAGAGATACCTAAAATTGGTGGAGGAATCCAGGGATTTGTGATGTGGGGGGGGGGCTTTTGTGCTGCAAAATGGTGTTCCAGTCTCACGAAGCCTGTGGGGGACAATTTCCATCTTCCTGACTTCATCTATAAGATTCTGTTCTACCTCCAAACATATTCATCTATCCTATTCCAATAACTGTAGTAAGCTCCTTGTACCAGCCAGGGAATTATTAAGTTGGACAGGAATGTATTGAATCAATTAATCATAGACTCATAGAGTTGGAAGAGACCACAAGGGCCATCTAGGCCAATCCCCTGCCCTGTGAATACACAATCAAAGCATTCCCAAAGAGCAGCCATGGAGAAGGCTCTCTCCTGACTGACAGAAAACTCTTCCCAGCTGATCTTAACACTTTAACTTTAATGGTTGTGTAGAGGAGGGATTTTCATCAGGTGTTGTTCGTCATGCAACCAGGTAACACGAAACACAAGTTAAAGTGCCCTATTCCGCACAACCATTGTGAGACCCTTTTCAGTATTCACTCAAGCAACCCTAGACCACAGCTGCCTCCTATTTTTTGGATAGTCCTTAGTAGCATTGCTATGGTAGTGTTGTGATGAGCACCTGTACTTCCAAATTTACCCACTATCACTGGTGACAAGCAGGAGTCAGACAGCCAACCAGTGTGCAGACCTCTGATCCTCAAGCAAGGGATGTGTGGATCCAGTGGTTTCTCATGATAGAGGCAACTGGTATTTCCCAAGTCAATGCGAGGGTGAATCCACTATGGGTTTTAGTCTCAACTGTAAAGGCTCTCTCTAAGATTCTGAATACTAGCCCCAAACAGGTTCAGAACTTTGGATAGCGCCTTTGAATTTCAGACTAAGGAGATTTTCAGACGGGGCCTTTTGCCCCATTCCTGCCTCGCTCCCCCCCCCTCCTGTCCCTGCCACGGAATAAACAAAAATCTTTCAGACACTTATCTTGATCCCGCGGCAGAAACGTCTTCCTCCTCCCCTCGCTGGCCAGGAGTACATGCAGCTGTCATAAGGCTGCTTTTATGACCCGGAAATGAAATCCTGCACGTTCTTGTGAGAGAATGATCAGGTGGGAAATTAAAAATAAAAGTCAAACAAAAAATTAAAAAGTAAACAAAGCACAAAAACACATTTACAAAAACCAAGTAACCTGGGGAAGGGAAAAATGGGGTGCCACTTACCTCCTCATCCCGATCTCCACCGGAAGTGTTCTAAATGGACCTCCCACCACCACCCCGCAACTGGCATTGTGGGAAAGGAACAGGGCGCCTGTTTGCACACCCATGATTCCGTGACAGACACGGAACGGATGGTCTAATTCACAATGTTTCATCATGAATACAATATTCTGGGAGCAGCACGGGGACAGCATGGGACAGGTCAACGTTGTCTGAATGGGAGACCCTTTCTTGATCCTGTTTCGTGCCTGCCATGGAATAAAAAACCCATCTGAAAAAGTGCTAAATCCTTGCTCTTTATTTATTCACATTTTAATAAGCTATTTGACTATGTAAAAAGCCAATAGAATTATTTTTAAACCCCCAAAACATACCTCCCCTTTCTCCCTTAAAAACTGACTAATTGGCTAGAATTTTTTAAAAAAAATTATACCTCCTTTTTCCCTCTTAAAAACATTTTTTTGAAACAGCTACTTTATTCCAATTCAAAAAATGGATCAGTCAGAGGGAATGACTCATTGACCTTTATCCAATCACTAACCTCAACTAGAATAGACCCACTGAAGCAATGGGTAGGTTGACCATTCAACAATTGGGACATGGAATAACGGACTCAAACTCCAGGAAAAGAGATTGCACTTAAACATTAGGAATAACTTCCTGACAGTAAGAGCTGTTCAGCAGTGGAATGCGCTACCTCGGAGTGGTGGAGTCTCCTTCTTTGGAGGTTTTTAAACAGAGGCTGGATGGCCATCTGTCGGGAATGCTTTGATTGTGTGTTCCAGCATGGCAGGGGGTTGGACTAGGTGGCCCTTGTGGTCTCTTCCAACTCTATGATTCTATGATTATAGCTAGTTGCGTTAGGGAATTTATGTTTGTTTTTGTAAACTTGGCTGGATGACTGTGAAGACACACCCAACTAAAGGTGGTGGCAGGTTTGGGTGTGCAACGCCAGTACCCTGGTGAGATCAAACTCCTTTACCCAAAAAGGCTCTGATGCTGAATATCCAGTTCAAAAAAGGGGGAAGTTTATTTTAAAGAACAAAAGAAAAGGGCTTTCTCCTCCCCAGCTCTAAAAGGCTTGAAATGAAAAGGTACTTTACAGTTGGAGTTTCAGCTGTCTTCAGGGTGACATCTCTCTGGGTTTGATCTCCTCACTCAATGAAGCTGGTGCAGGGTCTTTCACCTTCTGATTCTTTTGTTATTGGCAACTAATTTGGCTGATGGTGTTGGTAACTAATTTGGCTGATGGTTGTTGGTAACTAATTTGGCTGATGGTGTAAGAAATGCCCTTCCCGGCTGTCTGGGCCTGTTTGCCACCAGAACTGCTCTATGCAAGCTCACAGCAAAGACTGCCCAAAGGAACAAAAGGCTTCTAGGTGAACAGAGCTTGCTGGGAAGGAACAAACCAAAACCTAGAAAAATGCAGGGGAATTCTTAGCTCCTCCCACAAGTCTAATACAATGGAGTACAGTCGTCCCTTCACATTCGCGGGGGTTCCGTTCCGCGGACCCCCGCGAATGTGAAAAATCTGCGAATAACGACTCCCCTCCCCCCTCCCTCCCCAGGCCTTCACGGGGCCTTCCTAGGCCCTGCGGAGGTCTCCCCGGCCCTCCTCTCTCCCTCCCCAGGCCTTCACGGGGCCTCCGGAGGGCCTCCGGGGGTCCCTCGAAGGCCTCCCCACCCCTCCCCAGGCCTTCGCGGAGCCTCCGGAGGGCCTCCGGGGGTCCCGCGAAGGCCTCCCCACACCTCCCCAAGCCTTTGCAGGGCCTCCGGAGGGCCTCCGGGGGTCCTGCGAAGGCCTCCCCACCCCTCCCCAGGCCTTCGCGGAGCCTCCGGAGGGCCTCCGGGCATCCCGCGAAGGCCTCCCCACCCCTCCCCAGGCCTTCGCGGTGCCTCCAGAGGGCCTCCGGGGGTCCCGCGAAGGCCTCCCCACCCCTCCGCAGGCCTTCGCGGCGCCTCCGGAGGGCCTCCAGGCGTCCAGCGAAGGCCTCCCCACCCCTCCCCAGGCCTTCATGGGGCCTACGGAGCGCCTCCGGGGGCCCCGTGGAGGCCTCCCCGGGCCTCCCCGGGCCTCCCCGCTCCCTCTAGGTCTTTCACGGGGCCTCTGGAGGCTCCGTGTCGCAGTTTTGGGGGGGCGGGGGGCCCTCCCAAAACCGCGAATAACCAAAACCGCGAATGTCAAGTTCGCGAATGTGGAGGGACAACTGTATTCCTATACTCAGACATGCTAAGGCCTTGAAAAGAAAACAAAGGAAAATGCAGGGGAGATTTAAACAGTCCTGGCTGGACATCACAATGACTAAACTGGTCTGTAACCTGTAACTCAAATTGTACCTGGAAGGAGGAGTCTTCCATGAGAGAGATACCTTTCTTGTTATGTACCTCTGCTTAGAATAAACGTCCTGTTTAAAATCTTTTATTTGTTGCACACTCTTTCACGTGCCTTGCTTGGGCTTTCCCGTCCACAAGGATGGGGGGAGGTAAACCTCTGCAGAGTCACAGGGGGAAGTATAACTAACCTGTAACTTCCCCTGGTGTTAAAAAGTCAAGGAGTGGTGGCGGCAGCAACAGAAGACTTAAATGCAATTTGGAGCCCTCAGGGTGTGTGTGTTCAAGCACAGAGGGGGGAAAGCAACACAACCTTATCTAAAAGGGCTTCTGTTATTTGTTCCTGACTCCCACCCAGCCCCCTTTGCTGACAAAGAAATGCTTATCATGAAGCCTGTACAGGTGGAGCTGATGAGATGCATTTGTACAAAACATCTTTGTGACAAGGAATGGAATGGAGTGACTTAGATTTTATCACACAATCTGATTTTCCAGCCTTATGGTTCTCCCCTAGGTGCTGTGGCCTAATTTATTTCCTCTTTACACTTCTCCTCCCGACCCGCAAAGCCTCTAGTGGTCAGTGGTGCCAATGTAAGCTGTTTCCCTTCCTTTCTGCAGTCCTTTGATAACCTCAGCTTTACCTCAAGTAACCAAAGCAATTGGGTTGAGAAAAACTTTCCACAGAATGCCGCAGAAGCTGCATCTTCTCCTCCTGAATTTAGTAATGGCTAGACATGATATAACATCTGGCCCTTTTCTGAAGGGAGTTGGCCAAGATCCTACATCGTGCTTGCCTAAAGTATATCTACAGTCACATAGGGCCTGTCTGCACTGCAGAAATACAGCAGTTAGACACCACTTTATCCACCACAGTCCTATCCTATGAAATCCTGGTATTAGTAGCTTTATGAGGTATAGTATTTAGCCTTTTCCATCACAGAACTCTCATGCCTCACCAAACTACAAATACCATGATTCCATAGGATACAACTATAGTGGATAAAATGGTATCAAACTGCTGTATTTCTGCAGTGTAGACAGGCCCATAGTTACAAGGTGGTTGTACTACACCATGCTTCTGCCAAATACTGGCATTGTGCAACCAATTATATATCTGCCAATGTGCCTGCTTATTATCCCATTGCACAATGGGAAATACATAATGGCCATTTCTGCAGTCCCAGTGAATCCAATGGCACTGAAAAATAATGACACTTCACACAAAAATGTGCAGCTGCATGGCTGGAGTCCTGTTGGTTAGTCCCAACTACAGTTCGACCCACTGAATCAGTAGTTCAACTGTGAGTTCACACATCCCTGCTCTAGCCAAAAGATTCTTGAATTTAATGAAGGCAGCTGTCCAGTATTGCTCCATTTTAGGTCAGACCTTGAAAAAAATTACTTTTTTGGAATGACATTTCCCAGAATCCTCTAGCCAACATGGCTAGAGGATGCCTAGCTAACTCAACCCTGTCTATTCTGGCTGAGAGTGGTTCTCAGTAAAATGATGGTCTTACTGTCCCATCATCTATAATCTGACACATTTTAACTGGAGACAATAGGAACTGAACCTGGAAACATCTACATGCAGAACTTAGAGGTTGTCTAAATGGTGAAGATATTCCTCATAGAATTTGAGAAGAGTTTGTTTTGTCTTAATGGGATTGCTCATCAGTCCACGTTATTCAGAAGAAATGGGGCCAAATTCACCAAACAAAACTCAACAAAGTTTTTAAAAAGCTTCGTGGGGAATGCACATTCCCACTCATAGGGACAATCTGATTCACATTCATTCTCATTCCCAATAAGAACGGAAATGGAACGCTGATTGATCAGGCATGGGCAAGCAGCTGGAGCAGCCATGTTGGATTTTCACCTTAGTAATCATGTGCTGAGGTGATAAAACAGCCTTTTTTCCTTACTTATTTATTTAGGTGGAATATTGCACTTTCGTACCTTAGATATGTGTTTTTTTTAAAAAAAAAATACTGTTGGGTGGCAGCAACTGGCAACAATGAAAATGTGAGTAATTCACTTGTACCTGCCATCTTGATTTGCAGGCATGCACTTTGGGACAGCAAAAGTGGATAGCTTTGTATGTCTGCGATTCTGCCAAAAAAAACATCAAGACAAATCAAAGCTGCTTCAAATTGATGTTAGTGCACATCAATCCACATTTCTCCCCCTTGTATAGACAGGCCCTTTTGCTCTACAACTGAACTACAGCTCCTTCCCCAAACAACTCTTGTAAACTGGCAGGTTTATGTAGAAGCACATGGTACTTGACTTTTTTTTAGTACCAAGCCATCCAAACAGCAGGTGTGTTGTTATTTGGTTTTAGTTACCAAACAACTGCCTTCTGATTAGATGTGGTCCTTTTTGAGTTTATACTGGGAAGGGAATGAAGGTGTTCCACTATTTTGGGTTTTATATTAGTCCTAAAATGGCTGTCTTCTGTTTAGATAGGAAATTGTTTAGGGAAGAAATGAAGGTATTATACCATTTTGTATTTTCTTCTTAGTTATAAAATGGCTGCCTTCTGTTTAGAAAAAAAATGAGGGTACTCCACTATATTAAGTGTGTTCTTAATTATAAAATGGCAGCCTTCTATTTAAAATTGAGGTTATATAGGGGAAAAAAGAAGGTGTTCCACCATTTTGGTTTTGTTCTTATAAAATGGCTGCCTATTGTTTAGATATGGGGTTATGAAAGTATTGGGGTTATCGTCTTAAAATGGGTGCCACCTGTTTAGTTATGGGGTTGTTCAGTTTTGAGGCTATTTTTGTATCTAACAACTGCTTTAAGGAATATAGTCCAAAATTTTCTAGAATTGTAATGGCATCAACTCTAATTGTGAATGATCAACACATGTATGAAAAGGGCAGTTTCACAAACCAGAGCAATTGTATGCTGCCTACACACACACACATCTTCCCCAATTGGTGTTGTAGGCTTAAAATCTGTATTGTCTAAATTCATATCCTGCTGCTTACCCTATTGTTACCTGAAGAGGTATGGGGTGCTTTAGCGCCCCACTCGTGATCTATTGTTAGCTGGAGGAATTATTATTAGCTCAAATGACATGCTGGGAGAGGCGGGTAACTTCAGGATCTTACACCAGTACTAACTGCAGAGAACTCCAGGTTAAAGTGAAATAAAATGGTTTTTATTGGAAATAACACAAAATGCATTGGAAATAACACAAAACACAGCACACGCTCTCAAGAACCACACAAGGCTAGTAAAGAGTTTAAGGCAGAAAGACTGGACAGAGGAATAGATTTGGGAGTTATGGTAATAGTTACCAGTCTTGAAGAGGGGCAAAGTACTCAGACAGAGGTCTGAGGGTGGCACTGGAAGTTTCTGACAGCACGCTAAGAAAGAGAGTGGCTGGGTTCGTCCACAGTGGCACACTTTGCTATTGTCTAGGCTGAGGTATTTATAACCCATTTCATGCCTTGAAGAGGGCATTTTGGCTAAAACAATGACTAAATGATTCTCTCACGGGAGGAAGAAAGGAGAGTGAGACTCCATTGATTGCCTTAGATGGCTGGGAGATAGGAATTGATGGGTTTATGACAACCTCACTTTGCAGGACAGGAGAGGCTTCCAAGGAATGTTTCCTAGGGATTTGGGTTGTGTAGGTCACTCGATTGTTTTAGTTGGATGACTCATTGCTAAGGCGCCCAGGAAGGGATTAGCACATACTTAGCGGTTCTGTTTACTAGGAGCCTCCACATAATCCTATGTGGGGCTGGTTTTGCTAAAATATTTCTAAGACATTTTCCCAGGTCCTTGTGACCTCCATCTGACCTCTTTTTGGATCACCCCCATCTACTAGACCCCTTCAAATGTGTCCAGTATTTCCAATTATGAGATATTACAGGGAGGGGATAGTAAGGGCATGGTAACACTATGGGACACCATATTTGTATTTAGGAAACCATGCCTGTAGTTCCCACCGAGACCAGAATGTGCTAACTGCTACCATTGTTCTCTTTGTTAGAAAAATGTTGCTAAATTAGTTGTAGCCAGATATCTGTGAGAACTAAGGACCTCCTGATGATTCCTTTGGTTTTGCATCCCAGGCAAGCCTTAAAGACATTGGCAAAGATAAAGTTATAGCAAGCCTAGCCAAGCTGAAAGGCTTATTGTATATTATAAAGTATAGTTAGGCCATGTGCAGTTAAAAAACTGCTGTTACTTTTTCCTGTCTGTAAAAGCTATCTGCTTTCACAATAAGGTGTTCCAGTCCACCTCCTTGCTATCCAAGGGCTTGGAAGGATGTGATGGTCCCTTTGATCAAAGAACTGTGTGTGTATTTTTCTCATTTTGGCAGCATTGCAGGATTTATTCCAGCTCCACACTCTCCTAGGAAAGCATGGCAACCTGTTTTCAGTTTTGCCTATCAGTGTGACTGGAAAGAGCTGGCATTTATGTTGAAGTTTTCCTGGAAACTTCCAGAGCAGTCTCCAGAAACTGGAACAACAGACTTGGAGGCATCAAAGCACCAATAATGTTTATGGGCTATTATTTATATGCAATAATTTATAATAACTAGGTGAAAGTGACACAGGCCTCACACCCTGGAAAACCATTATCTGTTGAATTGGATCTGTCAATTTCTTTTAGCTATTGCCATTAATGTATTGGGTGGGGAGGCTGACAAACTCTTAAAAGCTGCCATTCAGACCTGCAGAAGGCAGAAGCACTGTTATGATTTACACAGATTAATCAAGCCCTGTGGAACATATTTATCATCCATGGGAAAAGCTGTTGCAAACCCATTATTTTTCAGATTTTAACAAACTAAGCTGCTTATTCCTGCGATGAGCTGCTTGTTAATACATTCCTCTGCGCTAATGAAATTTAAGTGGATTTCTTCCCCTTCCAGAAGCTCACCAAAGGAGAAGAACTGGGTGAGAGATGAGTTTTTAAGAGCATTAACTGGAGTTGAAGCAACTTTCTTTTAACAAAAAAATGCCCTGGGGGATGAAACACTCATCAGTGCTGGAGGGTGAGAGTTAGATACGTGTTAAATGGGCCTGTCTCCAGCTACTTATTCCACATAGACTCATTTTTTCACATATTTGGGTTTTTTATTTTTTTTCCTTTGCAGAAAAAAATGCACCCCAAAATTTATACAACTTGCCTAACATAAAGCAAGGATATAGACACAGAGAAGGTCCCAACCAATAAGGTTGCCAGGCCAAATTATCCCATGCCCTCCAACATTTCACAGATGAAAACTGGGTTACATGTGGCCAAGGAACATCAGAGAGTGGTCAAGCATCATAGAATCATAGAGTGGGAAGAGACCACAAGGGCCATCTAGTCCAACACCCTGCCATGCAGGAATATACAATCAAAGCATTCCCAAAAGATGGCCATCCAGCCTCTGTTTAAAAACCTCCGAAGAAGGCGACTCCACCACACTCTGAGGTAGTGTATTCCACTTCCGAACAGCTCTTACTGTCAGGAAGTTCTTCATAATGTTTAGGTGGAATCTCTTTTCCTGTAGTTTGAGTCCATTGCTCCATGTCCTAGTCTCTGGAGCTACAGAAAACAAGCTTGCTCCATCCTCAGTATGACATCCCTTCAAATATTTAAACATGGTTATCATGTCACCTCTTAAACTTCTCTTCTCCAGGCTAAACGTACCCGGCTCCCTAAGCTGCTCCTCATAGGGCATGGCAAGAGGTATTAATGAGGAAGAACACACAAGCTAGGACATACTGCAGCAGTTTGCCGTTGTCTGAGCCTACTGGGAAGGGCAAGATTCTATCCTTGCCTCTCCCTCCCTGCAGCTAATTGAACACAAACTGATTTTGCACTTTGAACTCATTTTGCAGCAACTGAAGTAAGCAGAGGACAAAGTGGGGAAGTACCGTAGGAGGAGGGAAACGAAACTGGAACATTTTGAAAGAAGCTTAAAATTGGGACAACAGGAGATTAATCCAGGGTGTCCTTGCCAAATCAGGACAGCTGGAAAATATGTTACCCCAGGCCCCGAGATTTCAGTGCCAAAGCCCTGAGGCCTAGTGCTGACCCCTTGTGATGTCATGAGGCAGCCCTGATGATGTTACAAGGCTGTAATGAGATTCTCTCTCTCTCTCTCTCTCTCCTCTCTCTGGCTTTTCTTCGCAAACAAAGATTCAGGAAGGACTCATCCTGCTCTTTCTGCAAGCGCCCTGATGACTAAAAGGGCCAATCTGAGATAAACAAGTCCGGTTGCAGAAAGCACAGCAGAAGATCTCCTTGGGTGATGTTTCCCGGGTTGTGATTCTTTCTGCATTGTAGTTTCTCTTCAAGACTTGCTCAGCAAGAGCTCACAAATAAGGCTACAGCATTGTGGATAGTGCATCTCCATGTGAGGCCAGAGCAGACCATTGTTGGTGATCAATTTGGCCGAGCCTGAGATGTTGTTTCAGGGAGTCCTTGTATCGTGCACAGCTACATGAAAGCTACTTCCTTAATTCCTTCTGATTAAATCAGTGCCTTGATATCAATATAGGGCTGTCTAAGAGCAAAGGAGAACATAAAGGCTCTCTATAGGGTCAGCCAAGAGCATGCATTCCATTAAGCTGTGGATGGGGCCCCATTTATGGTTGGGGAAATCATACCTTGAGCACTGAGAAAAACATTTTGTCAGAACTGGATACTTCTTTCCTGCATCTGTCTCTGAGAGGAAAAGATAGCAAATGAACAAGGAACTCCTGTTACTTGTGTAGATGGAATTCATATGACAACCCAGCGAGAAATAAAGGGGGTCTGCAAAGCATCCATCCATACTAAATCACCCCAGTTTCCCCAAAAGCCTGGTTGTTCGGAATTTGTTTGTATAAACCCTTGAGAACTGTTAGAAGCCATAATATCCCTTTCAAGTTACAGACTTCAAAGGAGAATTTCCTATAAAACCCCCCAGGAAAAGTGTGTTCGACAGGTTCAGTCTTGATGTCTAGCTGAATCCACGCTGTTTTGCCTTCCGTTCGCCTGCCTTTCCTTTGCGGAGTCCGGTACCTTTGTGTCTAAACTCTTGCTGCCTCGTCCCCTGATCCCCTCTCCTTGTCTCTTAGCCTCCCAGCTTCTCTGTAATCCTCACAACCCTCCCTTAAGTTTCTTCCACACTGGCCGCTGCCACTACTCAAGAGTAATGCCACTTCTCCCAAGGAGACCTAGCTGCAGGAATAGGTGTAGTATTGCCTTAATGCTTTAACTGAGTCCTTTCTAACTATTTCTTCCCTCACTCTTGGTAGTCTTGTTGATCGATAACTGCATGCATGGGGTGTGTGAATGTTCTCTGTTATACCAATAAAGACTCATTAATTACTTTTGACATCTGTCTCCTGTGTGTTTTCCATACCGCCTCCCATATACATAGAGTTAAGATTCTGCTAATTGTTATGCCCTTTTGCTATGCCATTTTTCTCAATTCCCCAAAACTAAGCACAGTACATGAGTGGAGACTTCCACAGACACAAGTGATTAGTGTAACAAGGCACACACCCCAATGATGTCATTAAGCATGATACAGTAAGCACTGACCACAGTTGCACACAATATGCATTTTAAACATAAACATCGTCTCACAATGAGAACTGTAAATCCCATCAGCCCTGACCACCACAGCCAAAGATGAGAGATCATGGGAACTACCATCTAACCAACAGCAGACGCCATGTTCCCCATCCTTGCCATAAAGTAACCTATCGTAGCTGAGGGATATCTTGTGGACTCTGACAGGACACGTTTCCATGTTGCTCCCAGGCCATGTTTTACATGGGCTAATTAATTTTAGAAAGCTGTCATGGCATAGTGGTTTGTGCATTGAACCAGGTTTCGAATTTGCACTCTGCCAAGCCCAGTGGGTATCTTTGAGCAAGTCCTACTCTCTCAACTTTAGAGGAAGACAAGGACAAACTCTGTGAACTCTTTAAAAAAAAATTCACAATATGTTCACCTTAGGGTCACCATAAGTGGGAAACAACTTGAAGGCACACAACAACAACAACAACAACAACAACAACAACATGGAAAACAGCTTGTAGGTTCTTTGTATTTCCAAATCCACTTTTATGTGATTCTCTAAATTTAAGAATCTGAATTAAGTTTAATCTAATTTATTCAAATTCTGAGAATCCCATCTTCCTGTTTTAAAGGGGGAAAGGGGGGGGGGAGATTTGAACAATAATTTTGAACAAAAATAATGAAGGTGTTATACTGAGCACTTAGATAAAGAAAGATGTGTTTGCTATCATTATGGTCCCAACTCTCCTGTTATTCTCCTCATGGCAGATTTAAATGTTTTAACATTTCAGCAAAACAGTTTCTGAATAGGTATGTTCTAAAACTAGGGTGGTCATGCTTGGAGAGGTAGAAGCAGATTTGCACTGTTATCCCAGCAAACCTTGCAATTACAGAGGTGCCGAGGCCTTCCTTTGGCTTACCTGCTGTGATGTCACAGAACACCCAAGCAGCTGAATGTAAAGAGAGATCTCTTTACATTGAGATTGAACTATGTGGTCTAAGAACTATTTCTGGTACTTTGACCTCTTTAAATACAGTGGGCTCTTGATATCCAACACTGGGGTTTGTTTCCAGGACCTCCCATGGATACCAAAATCCATGGATGCTCAAGTTCTGCTATACACAATGGTGTTGAAAAATGGTGCCCCTTATATAAAATGGCAAAATCAAGGTCTGCTGTTTGGAATTGTTATCTTTGGAATATTTTTAAGCCATGGATGATGGAATCCATGGATGCAGAATCTGTGGATACGGAGGTCCAACAGTATTACCAAAATGGAATGGCTCTTTGCATGCTATACCAACTGGACTAAACTGATATTCCAAATATGCGCTCAAAGGAGAGAGAACTCATGTTATTCTGGACTCGGTGATCCCAGGGATTCCAGTCGTAGTCTAACCACTACTCTAACTACTACATAATAGTGGCTGTCATGGCGCTATGACGCTTTGATTTTGTAATGAGTATGGGCCAGTGGTGTAGTGGTTTGAGTGTTGGACTACGACTCCAGAGACCAGAGTTCAAATCCTACTCAGCTATGAAAACCCACTGGGTGACCTTGGGCAGGTCACACACTCTCAGCCTCAGAAACCTCTGTGATAATTTTGCCTAAGGGTCACCGTAAATCAGAAATGACTTGGAAGGAGATGACAACCGCAACAAATTACCAAGCTAGCTGGGAGATTATGGGAGTTGTAATGTAAATAAAACTTTCCCAAGCTCCGTTTCTTACCTTTCTTTTCTAAGCTGCACTTTTTCTGGGTTACCTTGACTCTGCCAGACATTATGAGCTATAATCAAATCAGTCACCCATCACTGCTTTACATCAGAATGCTTTGTCATTGATTTTCTTCTGATGCACTTCTTGTGTAAGTTGCATAGCAAGGACTTCTGCCTTGTAACAATTTAAAAATGAAACTGTGTATGTTTATGCAGGATTTTTTTAAAAAAAAAATCTCATGGGAACTTTTCAGACAAAAGAAAAATAAACACTGAAGAACTCTAAAAGCTAAAGTCAGGCCTCTTCTAGTAAGACTGTGCTCTGTCATGCACTGCATGTTTGCCATTATTTCCAGATGTGAGAACATCTTTATAAAAGGTATAGCAGGGTGAGATATATGACTGCCAGGAACTGTGCTGCTCATAGCCTCACAAGAATGTGTGCGCACTGTGCACCTTCAAGTCATTTCTGACTTATGGAGAACCTAAAGTGAACCTATTATAGGGTTTTCTTGGCCATATTTGTTCAGGGGAGTTATGCCCTTGCCTTCTTCTGAGGCTGAGAGAGTACGACTTGCCCAGGGTCACCCAATGAACTTCCATGGCTGAGCAGGGATTCAAACCCTGGTCTCCCAGAGCCCTATGCCAACAATGAAACCATTACACCATGACACTTAGATATTTGGGCAGACGGGATGCACAACTGACAGTGTTAAAAAGTACTGAGGGAGAACTTGCCACCTGGCCCTCCATGAGTTCCAATCTGGCCCTCTGGTCTTCTCCAGTAAGAGCTGTTCAGCAGTAGAATGCTCTGCCTCAAAGTGTTGTGAAGTCTCCTTCTTTGGAGGTTTTTAAACAGAGGCCGGATGGCCATCAGTCAGGAATGCTTTGATTGGGTATTCCTGCATGGCTGGGGGTTGGACTAGATGGCCCTTGTGATCCCTTCCAACACTATGATTCTATGATTCTTCAGCTGGCTATACCCCTTCTTTATGACACCATTGTTTGGTGGTCTCCTGCCTTTGTATGGGTTTTTCCCAGTCTCAGAGGTTGTAATACCTCTTCTCAGGCTTTGTTACTGGCAAGCTTACTTACTAGCTACAAATTTGTTTCTAGACAAAAATCAAAGTTCAGGCTATGACCTAGAAAGCCCTATGCAGCTTAGGTCCAGATCATCTGAAAGACTGTATCTCCTTATACAACCCTCCCCAAATTTTGAGATTTTGAGATCCTTAGGAAAGGGCTTTCTCACAGTGCCTTCATCCTCACAGGCACATGAAGTGGCCTTCTCAGTGGCTGAACAGAGACTGTGGAATTTTCTCCCATAAGAGGCCAGGCTGACCCCCTCTTTGTTCTCCTTTCACTGAAAAGTAAAGACCTCTTTATTTATACAGGCGTTTCATGATTAATGGACTGTGCAAAATGACTTTTAATAAGAGGTGTGTTCTGCATTTTTATCTTTGTTGTTAGATCATTTAAATGAATTTAAAGGATTTTTTTATTTAAATATTTTCAAGCTGTGGATAGTGGAATCCATGGATGCAGAAGCTGTGGATATGGAGGGCCAACAGTATTGCCAAAATGGAATGAAATTAATGATGTTTTTACATGATAGCTATTTTAATTTTTTTAAAAAAATAATAATGTCATTGGGTTTTTAGTTGTACCTTCTTATAAGCTGCTCTGAGACCATTCGTGGAAGAAAGGCAGGATAATGGACCACAAACTGAACATAAGTCAGCAGTGTGATGCGGCAGCTAAAAAAAGTCAATGCAATTCTAGGCTGCATCAATAGGAATATAGTGTCTAGATAGAAGGAAGTAATAGTGCCACTGTATTCTGCTTTGGTCAGACCTCACCTGGAATACCATTTCCAGTTCTGGGCACCACAATTCCAGAAGGATATTGTTAAGCTGGAACATGTCCAGAGGAGTGTAACCAAAATGGTGGGAGGTCTGGAAGCCATGCCCTGTGAGGTGTGGCTTAGGGACCTGGGTATGTTTAGCCTGGAGAAGAGAAGGTGGAGAGGTGACATGATAGCCATGTTTAAATATTTGAAGGGATGTCATACTGAGGATGGAGCAAGCTTGTTTTTCTCCTGCTCCAGAGACAAGAACATGGAACAATGGACTCAAACAACAAGAAAAGAGGTTCCACCTAAACATTATGAAGAACTTCCTGACAGTAAGAGCTGTTCGGCAGTGGAATGTACTGCTTTGAAGTGTGGTGGAGTCTCCTTCTTTGAAGGTTTTTAAACAGAGGCTGGATGGCCATCTGTTGGAAATGGTTTGTGTATTCCTACAGGGCAGGGGTTGGACTAATGGCCCTTGTGGTCTCTTCCAAATCTATGATTCAATGATTCTAAAATATAAATTAAACAAATAAGTAAATTAAAACAGAGCTTTAAGCTGTGGTATATTAGTATTTTTACTACCACCCTCTTGCTTTCAGCTCTGCCCACCACTTAAAAGTGGCTGGAGAATTTCTCTGAATTGACTTTGGCCTTGAAGCTGAAACAGTTTTAAGCATGCACTTATCTCTGCTTTTGAAGTCAACTGCATTTTAAAGGGGTTACCTTTGTCAGGATGCACCTTCTGCTGCTCCTCCTAATAAAGGTATTAGTATGGGCCCTATGCTACTCAAATGAAATTAAGGGAGGAGGAACTCACTGTCAAGACAGCCTTGTAACTATGAAGAAAACTGCAGGCAAGGTTTCTTTAGGTTAGTGTTCCAGCACCTTGAAACATTTGTTGAAGATACACGTCAGAAGGATTTTGACATACTAGCTAAGGGGTCAATGGACAGAGGCTACATTTAATGGATAGGGAGTTCATTGATCAGACAACGGAGCAAAGTGCGTGACTGGGAGGAATCTCTGACAAAGACTGGATGAGACCTGGGGGCTAAAGTCCATGTTTAGAACATTCACTTGGGAGACACAGTGAATGAACCAGGCAGCTTTCAGCCATGGGCAGATTCTGAGAGCTGCAGACCCAGCACTGAGAACCATCTTCTAATAAAGAATCTGCTCCATAAGTATATGTAACTCAAGATGTGCCTGTACAAGCTTGCAGTACATTTGAATTTAGGGTTCATTGTATCATTGCAGGGATTCCCAAGTGCCATCAAGAACTCAAGATGATCAGGAAATCAATTTTATTGTATATCTGTAATTGTTAAGATACAATGTTATATACAATGTTGTTGTTATTATACGTTGATTGTAAATTGTCTTTTGTCTAATATATAATACAGTTGTCCCTTCATATTCACTGGGGTTTGGTTCCAGGACACCCCATGGATACCAAAATCTGTGAATACTCAAGTCCCATGAGATGCAATGGCATAGCAAAATGGTGTCCCTTATATAAGATGGCAAAATCAAGGTTTGCTTTTTGGATTATTATTTTTTAAAGAATATTTTCAAGCCGTGAATACTTAAATCCCTGGATACCAAATCCGTGGATATGGAGGGACAACTGTATAATAAAAATACTAAGGGGGAGGAAGAAAAAAAAAGAACTCAAGATGATCCAATGAAACTTAGCAAGTGACAAAATATTCTCTCAGATCTCATAAAATAAAGGCTAAGCAAATTCAGGGAGACTCCGGGCCAATGGCAGCTGATGGCTTCCATTTCAGTGGGGGTGGCAAATCTGCTCTGGATTTTAGTTTGAGCTTTAAAGGAGCTCTCTGAGTTCCTAAACCCTATGCTCCAAATACATTCAGCACCTTGGATAGCTCCTTTAAGGTTTTGGCTGAAACCTTGCCTGATAATGGGTTCTCCCATTATCTTGGCAGCAAAGACAACCAGGTAAACAAAGGGTTAAGGATGTATTAGGTTAAGTTACAGTTTATAGGAATTTTGGGGGGGATTGTGGGAATTTTTTTATTGGAGTAAGACCATTCTACTAAAAAATACACCCGACCACAAAAGGCCATAACAATAATACAAAAATAATACTAATTATTTTCCTCTTTTCTTACTAATACAAAAATAAATCTATCCTAACACTAATGTATTTTTCCCTTTAATCTAAACACACTATAATCACATTATATTTACACATTATAATTATACCTATTTGGAAATGAAAAAAAAACCAATAAAATATTAATTTAAAATAATAATACAAAAATAATAAAATATTTATTTAAAATATCATTTTGTTATTGCTGGGGTCGTCTCACTAAACCACGGCCAAAACTTTTTCCAACGATAGTTTGGCAATTTCTCTTTTTCACTCAGAGCTAAATTTTCAATTACATTCGTCACATAATAGGCAGTGCCTTTTATAGGGGTCAGCCTCAGGAGGTAGCTTACCAATGAGATGACCACCTGGAGGGAGCTTTGAGATGCTTCTGTGAAAAGGTGATAAATACTGCCTTAGGGGCCATGAGACACAACAAAGAACAAGGGAGGAGGGGCAAGATGGCAATGGACTAACAACTTCTGAATTGTCCTCCCACTAACATCTGGCATTACCACCTATATATACCTCCAAAATAATAATGACAATCAGGAACCCTCCAAAGCAGAAAAACAGATGAGGATTGACTCACTCTTCCCAGCGGCAGAGACAACACAGCCCAGATCTGTAACAACAGCTCCTTCTTTACTCCTTAAGCCATCACAGACACTTGAACTAAACAAAACAGCCTCCCCAATTCCTCAAAGTGTAAATATAAATTATGGGACAGAGCAAATTGATAACAAAGTTGATAACAAAGTCAAACTCCCGGAGCTTGGCAGCATTCCCTACAATAACAGCGCTCAGCTCTTTTATGATTTCTGCAAACTGTCCATAGAGACATTGATTCTTATTTTGCAACAAAGAACAAAGAGAGACCTGAGCCAGGGGGACTCTCATCCCAGCTAAGGGGGGTGCTTAGTAGAGGCTGGGCTGAAAGGCCTGGACTCCCAACCCCCATGAACATCCAGCACATCTGGACTGCACCCTTCTGAATAGATTAGGGAACAGTCTAGCTTAGTCATGTCAGGGTTATGTTTAGTTTATAAATTTGCCTGGAATGACTAGACTTATCTGTAACTTGTAACTTCTAAGTGTGCCTGAAAGGAAGGTGCCTTTGACAAAAGGGTATATCTGCTATGCTGTGTAAGCTGCTTAGAATAAACTTAGAATCATAGAATCATAGAATTGCAGAGCTGGAAGAGACCACGAGGGCCATCCAGTCCAACCCCCTGCCACGCAGGAAATCTTCCTTTAAAGCTCTCTTTAGCAGCACTCTATCTTCACCTGCCTCACTCGGCTCTCTTTCCACAAGGGTAGGGGGAGATGAAGCTCTGCAGAGTCCAAGTGGAAAGTACAAGTTGAACCCTGTAACGTCCCACTGGGTTACATTGAAAAGGGAAATTGGAGTCAATAGGTGGTGGCAGCAGACTTTTAGATTAACTCTGGAGTTCTCAGGGTGTTTGTGTATGCACATCGGAGACTTCCAGAGCTTCACACCTGGTGTGGCTGCATCACTGTGCTGTGGAAGCCACCAACCACCTTCTATCAGGGCCTAACTACATGTGATGTTAAGTCCCATTTTTTTTAAAAAAAAAAAACATGCTTAATTGGTCTACTTGTATTTGCATGCTTAATTTGTGTGCATGCTCCTCATAGGGCCCCACAAGTATTCTGAGCTACAACATCATCTCCTCCCTGGCTCCTATTTGTCCCCCTCCAGTGCTGGTTGTAGTAAACAACATGGGGGTTGGGTGAGTAAAATGCAATATGGAGTTGTTTGCATTAGAAAACCAGCAAGAGGTCCCAAAATCAGGAACACAATCTGGATTGGGTCCATGCAGTTATTTTTCCTTTAGGATAAAAGTTGCTGTGTTTTTCTAGCCATGTGGCCTGTGTCACATGCAGCTTGGCCCAAAGATAGTGATTCCTAAGCATAATTACAGTAGACTTCTGTATTGCTCTACTCCACAATTATTCCCTCTGTGTTAAAATATGACTACTACTCATTATGACTACATACTCTCCAACTGTTCCAACCATCATGACTAATCCTCTGCCGCCATCTTTTTCAGCTGCTTTTAAAATGTCCCAGTTTCTATAACTTTAGGTGTGCATAAAGTTGTGGAAGAAATATGGAAAACCAAATTTCAACTTAAGCCAAAATTGCTTTTATAGCGATTTATGGAAGAAAATTTGAAGTGTCAACATGGAAAAATAGTAAGATGCATGACTACAGCAGTGAGATTGTTATACAGCCAGAGCTGGAAACAAGACATCATTCCTATAGTAGAAGATTGGCTATTGAAGTTGTATGATATGGCTGAAACTGATAAATTAACTATTTTGCTAAATGATAAAATCATAGAGGAATTTTAAAAGGTTTCGAATTTGATAGAATGCCTGAAGAAACATAATGGTAATTTAGCAATGGTAACATCTGATAATTTTTGAAAGGATAGAATCATAGAGTTGGAAGAGATCACAAGGGCCAACTAGTCCAACCCCCTTCCATGCAGGAATACACAATCAAAGCACTCCTGACCAATGGCCATTCAGCTTTTGTTTAAAAACCTCCAAAGGAGACTCCACCACACTCTGAGGCAATGCATTCCACTGCCGAACAGCTCTTACTATCAGTAAGTTCTTCCTAATGTTTAGGTGGAATCTCTTTCCTTGTAGTTTAAGTTCATTCCTTCATGTCCAAGCCAAGATTGTTCCATCCTCAATATGACATCCCTTCAAATACTTAAACATGGCTACCATGTCACCTCAACCTTCTCTTCTCCAGGCTAAACATACCCAGCTCCCTAAGCTGCTCCTCAAAGAGCATGGTTTTCACCATTTTGGTCACCCTCCTCTGGACGTATTTCAGCTTGTCAATATTCTTCTTAAAGTGTGGTGACCAGAAATGAACACAGTAGAAGAAAAACAAACCAGAAACTGAGAAGGCAAACCACAGTTTATTGGGGCATCTGCCATGCAATGCATGGCTTAAGCAACAAACCATAGTAAACACAAACAGTGGATTTTTCTCACTCTTTCTCACTCTTTCTTTCTCCCCCCCCCCCTCTCTTTTTTGGTTCAGATCTAAATGTCTGGCTGTGTCACTCCTTCAAATGCCCCTTTGGAGAAAGAGAAATGGAACAAACAAAAGTAGATTCCCAGGTCCTCCCAGCACCTCCAAAACATTTTGAAAACCAATTGAAAACAATTTGCCTGAAATACCCCCAATGCCTCGTAGCATGTGTGGAAGCAAGTTTGACATGTTTTTGCCACTTTAGGGCCAGGAGAGCATATGTAGGAAGAGCTTTGGGAGCAAAAAAAAACCTCAGGGGTGGGACAGCAGAGAGCAGCTTTGCAAGGCCCCTAACACATTGTTCACTGTACAATAGATTTACATCATACCTCCAGATGTTTGCTGTCTTACAGAAAGCATGGAAAGTTACATTTTAAAAGGCATTTGCTTCCATTTCTCATTATAGTGCTTGAAAAGTAAACATTTACCATCACTCATTACAGTGTTGAATAAGGCAACTGTGGTGCTAATTTGTTGCTTTTGTTGCTTTTCTAGTACTTTCCATTAATGTTTTTTTAGAGAGAAAAAATCTTAGGGTCGATAGAAATATGACATGATGCATATAAAAACAATTGTGTCAAAATGGCAGTTACAAGGAACTTTTGAAAGCGGTGGTGTCTGGTGGCTCTCATGTCAGCACGATGGTGACTCTACCCCAGATTTTAGTCTGGAGTTTAACATAGCTGAATCCTGTCCAAGGTCCAGGAGTCCAGATAGTTCCATTAAAGTTCAAACTAAAATCCAGAGTGAATTCACTGCATCACTGCCATGGAAGCCACTATATGCCAATGTTCAGAATTAACCCTGACCCATTGGATTGATAAACTAACTTTGCTCTTACTCGTGTTGCTTTTGAAAGGTATATTTGTTACATCCCTCACTGCTCCCCAAAAGTCCTCCCCCTGTATCCGTGGAACCAATATCTACAGTTTCAGTTATCCATGGGACACAAAATAGGGGACACATAACATAGAGTCATGCTGGAAAATGCCTAGAGAGGCATCTTTTCTAGGCATCTTCTAGGTCCTCCAATGCAACAATGGTATGTTTTTACTCAAAGTCCTTTATTTTATTAGGGCTCACTGTTATGTGTAGTTTCAGGTATCCACGGTAAGTCAAACCCCTTCAGCCATGGGGGGACAACTATAGTTATTTACAACTGTATTGCTTGTAATGCATTGTGCCCAAGCTCCACTTTCTTCTAATATATATTTTTTTCATTTTTCAAATGGTTCCCACCATTTCAGGAAAGGCACATTGAGCTAAAAAGCTTATTTGACAAGGAACAGTCAAGATTTCTGAATTATTGAGGATAATGTAGGTTTTTCTGTTTCTACTGGGGTTGAATTTGGTGTTGTCTTCTCTTACCTGACAGCCCCCCTGCAAAAAAAAAAAAAAAAAAAAAGAAGGAGAAGAAACTTGTTGGGAGCCTGAGACTCTTTAGCTTTCTCCTGCAGTCAATTATTCAAGAGCTGCCCTTTCCATTTAGGTTACCAAGTTGATGATTGCCTGTCTCTGTGGATTTCAGAGCACGGACTCTGTCTCAGTAAATCAGAACAGGGAATCATTGTACCTTTGTTTTCTTCTGTTGGGTTTTTTTCCCCCACCATGGAAATGGCCTAAACTGCTGAAAATTTTCATTCAATACATCACAAAAAGTATTTTTTTAAAAAATTGAAACTTAACTACTTTGGGGAGCTGTGGACAATACTATCAGTAAAGCATACCCTCCAACTTTTTAAAGATGAAAACTGAGGTACATGTGGCCAGGCAGCATCAGAATGTGTTCAAGATGGCAAATGTTATTCATGAGGGAAAACATTCAAGCTAGGAGAGGCTGCAGCAGTTGGCTTTTGCCTGAACCTACTGGGAAGGGGAAGATCCTGCCTCACCTCTCCTCTTCCCCTACTGAGTTGAGTGCAAACTACTTTTGGACTTTGAACTCATTTTGCAGCAGTTGAAGTAGGATGAAGACAAAAGGGGGAAAGAAGGAAGAGGACTGGGAAACCAGGACATTTTTAAAGCAGCTGAAGATGTGGGATAGCCAAAGAATAATTGCGGGATGTCCCTGCCAAACTGGGACAGTTAGACAGTATGGTGGTTGTCATGCTGGCTTGCTATGCCAGCATGGGAGCTCACCTTCACAACTCACAGGATCAGTATTGGAGAATTCCACTCCTTGTTTGGAAATGGGGATAGGGTGGGAGGCCCTCATTAAATAAACATGATGTCACATCACCTGGCTAGATAACCACTCTGATTGGGCACTGGCAGAGCCAATCAGGAATCAACAAGAAGGACTTTTAAAAGTTCTTTATCCTTCCTTTGTTCTGTGTGAGACTGGCTGAGCACATGGTCAGCTAGATGGAGCTAGCTAAGAGGAACTCTGACCCCATGGCCTAGCTCTGGGCCCGATGGCCTACACAACCATGAAATGCCCCAAAAGACAATCTGTGATACCAAAGGGTTGGGAGGAGCCAACCTTATCCAGAGGCCTCCAAAAAGGATCCAAAAAGACTCTGAATTCCATCTACAGAGACTGTAAGTTAGTCTGCATGTAGTAGTTAGGGAATGTGTAGTTAGATTGCGTTAGATTTTATGGTTTTATTTCTAAGTGCTCTGAATGAATGTATTTGTATAATCCTTAAACTGAACCTGAGAATGTTTTACCTTCTCAAGTGACATAAATCCTAAGATTGAAATAAAAGCTTCTGTTATTTCTCAACCTCGCCTCGAAATCGCCTGCTTTGGTCAGCTATCAAGAACTGCCTCTAGAGTAGAGAAAAGAGTTATTATTGTTCCTTGATTTCATCTTGTCTATGATCTCCCTGCCTAGACAAGAAAAACCAGCAAGACAGGGAGTGGTGGCAACGAAGAGGAATCCCTGGGTTTGGGATAAGAACAAGGGCCAACCCTGGACTTCAGGCAGCAGAAGTCCGTGGGTGGGCCATTGTGACAGTGGTAAATATAGCAGAGCAAGTTTTCAGGAAGTTTTAAAACAAGGGTGGGCAATTATTGGGGTTGAGGGGGATGCATTGTTCCTACAGTGGACCATGGAAGACTGTCTCTCATTCCTGGAAAGATTTTTTGGCCACATTTTTTTTAAAAAAGGATTTTTCATCCCCCACCCCCAATCTTGTCCCCCTCCACTGACCATTTTAGGCCCAGTGAAAGTCTTTTTTTCCCAGGTTACTTCCCATTGAAAAAAAGGCCTCTCTTGGGACAGTCCAGCCAGTCGGAGAATAAGGTAATGACTTCTAAAAAATGTAAATTTTCTAATTTCTGCTTCTCTTCTTTAGATTGATCCAGTCCTTGAGGTAATGTGATCAGGCCTTTTTCATGGTGTCACATACTATGTCCACTCTGTGGTTGTTGACACAGGGCGTTTTAGCAAGATGGCATTCACTATGTGGAATAATCTCCACCCGCCTCAAGATTAGACATGTGCCAACAATTCCACACCCTCCAACTGTGCCAATTTGGCAGGGGCAGTCTTGATTAATCCCCTGGCATTCAGTGGCTCTATTCTAGTTGAGACTAACAAATGGGATTTAGACTGCCTTCTGGATTACAACCCCCATAACATCCATTAATTGAGGGGTTATGGGAACTGTAGACCAAAAAGTGGGCCTAAATCCTATTTGTTAGTCCTACCTAGAGTAGAGCCATTGGATCCACTATATTTACCTCTGTGTTGACTCACCATTCAGTTGGTTCAATGGTTTTGCTCTATTTGTTGGGAGTAATTGGGATTGCCAGAATGAAAACTGGAGAGGCTCCTATATCTTCAATGGTTGTGTAGAAAAGGAAATGTCAGCAGATGTTGCTTGTTACCTGGTTGTGTGGCAAGCAACACCTGCTGAAATTCCTGCTTCTATGCAACCATTAATGGTGCAAGACCTCTCTTCAGTTTTCAATCTGGCAACCCTAGTAATAACTCACAGGATTCTGAGAGTAATTTTTCTGAGCTCTGTAGGAAAGATTTAGACTCCTTCTTTGAGAGCTTCAGCCTTCAAAGCAGCATTTTGGAGTGAGCTGCTAATTAGTAAATAGACACACATCAAATGACAGGAAATTTTAACCACAGATCTAATTCCTACATGTTATCTGTGGCCCAAATGTACGGGTTTTGTTTACAGGCAAGTTCCTTTATCAAGTGTGTGAAACTGATGGAGCATGTTTTAACCTCAGGGATGTGTGATCAAACTTGTTATAGTTCAGCCTCTGAAGCAAAACAAAACCCAACACCCAGTGTCCCAAAGGATCTTTTAAGCCTTATCAAAAAAATATCTCTCTCTGGCTTTTCTTCCCAAACAAAGATTCAGGAAGGACTCATCCCGCGCTTTCTGCAAGCACACTGATGACTATGCAAGCCTCTCTCCCACGACAAGGGGGATCCAAAAAATCTAATATGCATGGAAAGTGCAAGACATATCTTTAATTAGACCACCAATGCTTCACACAAATGGCACAGTGGGTAGGAAATAGAGTTTACATTGTCGTGTGACCATGGCAGTACTTCCCAGAGGAATGTACTGTATCATTTTGTTTCAGGTTTGCTGCATTTAAAATAATGTTAAAATGATTTCACAGTCATTGTTTCTGATTTCAAGAGTCATCATCCAAGTGGCAGATGCTCCAAAATGAGCAAGAAAATATTTATGGAAGTACATATTGCACTCAAGGGTTAAGGCTGGAGTTCTGTGCATATCTATGTGAATGCCACGGGATATATTTAATCCAGACACCCTGTTCCCAATCATGCATGTAGACAGCAGATTTACAGGCTCTGCTTGCAAAGACAAACCATACTTACTGTGTAGGTCAAACTCCCCATGTACTTAGGCAAATTACATTAATGTTCAGACAGTTGGCAGTCAAGTTTGGAACACTTTTCAAAAAAAAAAAAACTAAGAGCTGAGGGTTTGTTTGTTTGTTTGTTTGTTTAATGGAAACAAATTATCCAAGTGCTGGGGTCAAGTAGACTCTTCTCAAGGGCAAGCTGGTAGATTCCATCACTGTGAGGTGGTGAATCCATGCTGGGTTTTTAGTTTCAAGGCTTGCCTACACCAGCAAAAAATAAAATAAAATAAATGTAGACTCACTCCAGATCTTGTGCTGGCAGTCCAGATGACACATGGCTACTTCCAGGGAGGAACCGGAATTTTTTGCTTTTAACCCGACATTGCTCTAAACTAATCTCAAGGTCCTTTTCACGCATATTTATTGCTGAGCCATGTATTTCCCCCATCCTATGCCTGTACATTTGGTTTGTGTGGCCTAAATGTAGAATTTTGTATTTGTCTTGATTGAATTTCATTTTATGAATTTCTGCCCAGTTTTCACCCCTCGAGTTGCTTATCTCTCTGCTCTCTGCTTTCCATTCATTTTATGATAAGTAACTGCATCTTTCATCCTCATGTTAATTTACACAAAAAAGAAAATTAGCTCGGAGATCAGCATTTTTTTAAAAAGAGCATTCCATAACCATATCTAAATGATGCAATTCTGCTGACTGTAATTAAATATTGGATTTTTTTAAAAAAAAATCACATGATAGCAAAATGCTTTCAGAGAAAGAATGGTGTGGATTTTCTAGGCTAGGGAGCTTCACAGTCTGGGTGCCACTCCAGAAAAGACCCTGACTGGCACCCTGTTAGTGACATATGCAAGCAAAAAATCAACTTAAACCTGCATATGTCTTTAAAAAAAAGTTGTTGCAAAGGTCAGAATTCTCTTCTGCCTCTGTGAAATGAGCAAAAATGCTTCACAATTCATTTCCCTCCTATAGCCAACATGCCTCCCATGGCCATGGAGTGGCTAGTGCAGAGTGGGGAATACCGTAGCTAAATCTGGCTATGTGACTATAGGCAGGCATAAAAAAATGAAGGCATGTTCTAAGACTTCCTGGGACCTAGCATCAGAGAGTTGGAAGGGGCCCAATGGGCCATCAGGTCCAACCCCCCGCTCAGTGCAGGAACTCCAACCAGAGCATCCCCAGCATCCAAAGACACCCAAAAAAAGGAGATCTTACCACCTTTCTAAGCAATTGTTCCATTGCTGAACCACTCTCACTGTCAAGAAGTTCTTTCTAATGCTCAATCAAAATCTACCTTCCTGTAACTTAAAACCATTAGACCAAATGCTATCTCCTGCTACATAGCCATGTAGCGGAGCAGAGGAAGAAGGCGAATCCTGTTGGAGGGAGAGATGTTTCATAATTTAACCATAGTGAAACTTTACAATACATCTCCCAATGCAGAGATCTTGACTGGTGTCTCTCAATTAGACTTCTGGTGGTGGTGGGACATGAGGATTTTTTCCCCAGTCACCTAAGTCTGGGTTGGAAAACTTGAGGCCTTCCGTATGCTGTTGGACTGTGGTACTACCATCATCCCTCACCCTGTGAGGAGTTAGAAACTGAACTCCATTATAAAATGGCCAAACAGAGTCATGCTGAGTCAAAATGGCTGACTCTATGAACTGCCTAGTTTGCCTTAGCTACAGAAGGAGGGTTCTTATTGGTGTGTAAGCTCATGTGATGGAGTAAGCCAATGCCCTGTAACTGTGTATATGGGAGCGCTCAGAACAGAGCTCACTCTTCTTCCTGTGAATGCTGAGGCCTGGTGAAGCAGTTTCTCCCTGAATTGTAAATATTTGTATATATTGGAACTGTTTGAGTTTGAAGATAAAAGTGTCTCCTGCATATTTGGACGCCAAACCCTCTCTGTGTGAGTATTCTTGGGAGCGGGTTGCTACTGAGTCTACTGAGACAGTTTTTGGCTTCTGCTGGGGATTGCATGCCCTGTCATTCCCTGACACACCCTCACTACTGGCTATGCTGGCTACGGCTGATGGAGGTTGGAGTGCAGCAATATTGGGAGGACCACATATTGGATATACTGGATATTCTCCTTCTGTCCTGATTTGGCAGACACTCCTGATTAATCCTATGTCATCCCTTGGCCACACATATCTCATTTCTATCTATGAAATGTTGGAGTGTATAATACTGCTGAACTCCTGACCTAAGTAGACAGGATGACACATAAGAAGAGCCAAACAGGATCAGACCAAAGTTTAACAACTCTCACTGTATTGATACATGCTGTACTTTTATTTTCAGTGTGATGTACAGTTGTGCCTTCATATTTACTGGGGTTTGGTTCCAGCCCGCCCCCGCCCCCCCGTGGATACCAAAATCCATGAATACTCAAGTCCCATTACATGCAATTGCATAGCAAGATGGTGTCCCTTATATAAGATGGCAAAATCAAGGTTTGCTTTTTGGATTATTATTTTTAAAGAATATTTTTAAGCCGTGAATACTTAAATCCGTGGATATGAAATCTATGGATACGGAGGGACAACTGTATTTAAATGGTTGTACTATATGCTGTTTCAATAGCAATAGCACTTAAATTTCTATACTGCTTTACAGTGCTAAGCACTCTCTAAGTGGTTTAAAATGTGTTAGCTAATTGCCCCCAACAAGTAAAATGGGTACTCATTTTACCGACCTACAGAAGGACGGAAAGTTGAGTCAATCTGAAGCCCTACAGGATCAAACTCACAACGTTGTGGCTGCAGTACCAGCATTTAACCACTATGACACCAGGGGTCCTATCTCAAATTAATGGTGTTTTACTGGAGTTTATTGAATAATTTTTTTAAAAAAATCTGGCCTTTTTTTTTAAAGCTGTGAGCCACCTTGGGTTCCGTATTAAGACAAAGGTGGAGTAAGAAAGCAACAAAGGAGGGAGGGACAGAGGCAGGGGGGGCTGAAAATTGTGCTTCCTTCCTCCAAAAGGGAGTTTTGACCATCTGAAACAAAGGCCTCTGGCATGTTCTTTAGCACATTGCCTGCAATGCTTTTCTCTTCTGCTGTTTGCTCCCAAAATTCCTCATCCCATTTTGGCATGATGCATCTGGCTTGCTTTTGATACTCACGGCCAGATCAATGGTAACTGCCCTCTATCAGGAAGATCAGAAGCAACTTCTATGAATCACATTAGCCTGGGACAGATCGTTCATTTCCCAGAGCAAATAGAAGATGGCAATTAGATGTGCTTTGCAAATGGGAGATGAAAATGCCATTAAGTCCGGGATCATTGTGCCCTGATGAGCAAAGGGAATTGGGGCACATGGTAGACAGGCATGTGCATCACATTTTATTACTTCTTTTCAACCTTCTTGAGAAACTCTATACAGCCTACAAAATCAATGGATGCCAAAACAAAAAGAAATAAGAACAACTAGATTGCAGCTTCCTCAAAAAATTATCTACAGGGTTACACATTTACTACAATTTTTTTTCCCCAAGGACATGAAAAAAAGCAGAGGCTGGTGCTGAGCTGAACTCATAGTTCAGCTGATTTAATGTCATCTTCACAAATTATCTACTGAGCACTAAACAAATTTCCTCCCTGTATCACCCCCCTCCATGGACCACACTGGGGTACATCATGTCACTTCCTGTTGCCATTTTCAGCCCAAAACAGCTATTCTGTCCCCGATGTTATTTAACATCTATATGAAGCCGCTGGGTGAGATCATTCGGAGTTACGGAGCTGGGTGTTATCAGTACGCTGATGACACTCAGATCTATTTCTCCATATCTCATTCGTTGGCCTCGAATTCTGATGGCATCTCTTCTCTCAATGAATGTCTTTGGGCAGTAATGGGCTGGATGAGGAAAAACATATTGAGACTGAATCCAGACAAGACGGAGGTGCTCACGGTAGCGGCCCCGAAACCAAGAATTGAGTTGCAACCTCCAGTCCTGGACGGGGTCACAACTCTCCTCCAGTGACTGTGTTCGCAGTCTGGGGGTGCTCCTTGACTCGTCGCTCCTGATGACAAATCAGGTAAATGCGACAGTCAGGAGTGCTTGTTATCAGCTTCGGCTGATACGTCAGCTGTGCCCTTTTCTGGAAGTAAGGGATCTTGATTCCCTTACCAGCGTTGTGCACACGCTGGTAACCTCACGTCTTGATTTCTGTAATGCACTCTACATGGGGCTACCCTTGTGCTTAGTTCGGAAATTACAGCTGGTACAAAATATGGCAGCCAGGCTAGTTTCTGGAACATCAAGGAGGGACCACATTACTCCGGTTCTGAGGTCCCTCCACTGGCTGCCTATCCGCTTCTGGGCCCAGTACAAGGTGTTGGTTATCACCTTTAAAGCCCTAAATAGCTTGGGCCCAAGCTATCTCAGGGACCGCCTTCTCCCTTATAATCCTCCCCACGCTCTCCAGTCCTCTGGGAGGAATTTGTTGCAGCCACAAAGACCTAGGCTGGCGACCACCTCCCAGAGGGCTTTCTCGGCTGTCACCCCCAAATTTTGGAACGGCCTGCCGGATGAGATCCGCCTATTGACATCATTAGACAGCTTTAAAAAGGCTGTCAAGACGGTTCTCTTCAGGCAGGCTTTTCCGGAATAGCTAACCCCGGCCTCAGGAACCCCCTCTGGAGGTTGCTTCTGGAGCTCCAAACTGATGCTGCTCGCTTGGAAGGGTTTTTAATAAATTGTATTATATGCCGATTTTAATTTGTATTAATTTAATAATGTTTTAAGGGGGGGAAGGGATTTTGAGTTGTTTTATACTGTGTACTATTTTGTTGTTGTAAGCCACCCCAATTGTTTGCAGAGGGGCGGGATATAAATAATTTTTTTATTATTATTATTATTATTATTATTAAAACAGGCATCTTGGGGGATTATGGGTGGGAGGGCTAAAATGATGCATTTGCAAGTGGTTTCTGGCACTCTTGGTCCATTTTTAGGTAGAGAAATTGTCTGAAACATTGGCCTTAAGTTTTTCAAATGAGGGTTTGGTGGGAACTTGTGGAGCTGCGAACTTGGGATTAGAGGATGCATGAGACCCACAAGTTGCACTTTTCCCACCCCTGCATTAAAAGACTGTTACAGCAAGTAACAAGGAAGCATCGCGATCCAGAGGCAAAATGCTAAAGAGATTTTATTCAGAGTTTGCATGCTAACAGAAAGACATTAGGAGAAAGCAATGGACACTGCATCTCAGTCAAAGCAATGCAGGCAGACAGGTAGATACAGAAAGACAGAGAGGTATATGAAAATGAGCAGAAGCTTCTCCTTAATGAGCAGAAGCTTCTTCCTTTTGTCCAGGGCTTACAGGTTATATAGGCTCTATGTCACGTACACAGTTAACCATTTGTCTGTTGATACACTCAATCACTGAGATCAAAGGAGGTCTTAACCTAGGGATGTGATGTTACATGAAAGAAACTTCAGATAGGAAGGTAACACTGAGTTGTAAAACCCAAGGTGTAATTTCCTGAGCATTCCTTCAAAGATGGCTTATGAAGCCAGATGTTTTATTGCCCCAGTTCTAAAGACAGGAAGAAAGGAAGGGCATGAGATTCTCTGGGGGTGCCCAGGTGTGACCACAAAAGACCTTATAGGGGGAGGAGGTGGACCTCTGGCCATTACCCCCACAACTTCACAGCACCCACCAGCCCTGTGATACCCATGGATTCAGCAAGGTTCTGAAGGGTGAACCAAGGTGTGCCACAGGGATGTGCATGAGGATTCCATTGCATGACCAGGAGCTTCATGTCATCAGGAGTTCTCCAACACATAGTGGAGTCTATGTATGTATATACAGTGTCCCATTAAGACAGGCCACCCCACATGAACACAGGCCTCATCCTGAGGTACGTTGATGCTGGGGGCTGGGTTCCTTCCCCTTCCATGCATTCATTCAATGTGTGTGGAAGGTTGTTCCCAACACACCTTGGAAGGAGCAAGTTATAAGTAATATAGATACCCACAAGACACTCTTTTTTAAAAAAAGATAAGAGTGACAAAGTCACATTCCAAAAGTAAAGTGATATATAAGAAAGAACTCACTTTGTGAATAGATTTTCCTTGGGTTTTTTCTGGGCTGTGAGGCTGTGTTCTGGAATAGTTTCTTTCTGGTGTTTTGCCTGCATCTGTGGCTGGCATCTTCAGAGAATCTTCTCTGAAGATGCCAGACACACATGCAGACGAAACATCAGAAAGAAACTATTCCAGAACACAGCCTCACAGCCCAGAAAAAAAAAAAACCAAGGAAAATCTATGGATGCCGGCCATGAAAGCCTTCGACTTCACTTTCACAGCCAGCATCCCATTCTCTGAAGATGCCAGCCACAGATGCAGGTGAAATGTCAGAAGTAAACTCTTCCAGAACATGGCCTCACAGCCCAGAAAAAGAACAAGGAAAATCTAAGAACTCACTTTATTTGTGTACGTTAAATAATGCCATCTGGTGTTTTTTTTTATTACTATACTTTGTGAGGACATTTTTGACAGGGATTTTTGAAGTTGTATGTCATTCTCTTATCAGCAGTTTTAGTCTGAACTTTATAGAAACCATTTAAGGTGTTGAGCCCTATCCTTAAAATGAGTTCCACACTGTTCAGAGTAAAACCTAGAACATCTTTACCACCCTGTTGACATCAATGCCACCAACCTCCAGAGCTGATCAGTCCCAGTCTCAATCCTGGGAGAAAGGTGGGATATAAGTCCATAGTAGTATGTGCCTCCAAGTAGCCCATCAACCTATGGCAACCACCTGAATTCCATAGGTTTTCTTAGACAAAGAATACTCAGAGGTGCTTTTGCCAGTCCCTTCTTCTGAAATATACCCTACAGCACCTGGTATTCCCTGGTGGTCCTCCATCCAAGTACTAACCAGCCCTGAACGTCCGTAGCTTCTGTGATAATGGGCTCTCCCATAATCTGAGCAGCACAACCAACCAAGTAAACAAAGGGTTAACTAGGTGTTGAGAGTAAAGTTACAGTTTATTGGGGGGTCACCATCATGAAGGAGTCACACATCATGAGGAGTAGCTGACCAATGAAGATGTCCAGCAGAAGCAATCTTTGAGATGCTTCTGAAAAGAGGTGATAAGTACTGCCTCGGGGCCAAGAGGCAGGGAGAGGAACAAAGAAGAACAAAAGAGAGGCCTGAGCCAAAGGGACTCTCTATCATGGACTTTTTCAGATGCTCTAAAATTAAACCCGTGGAGATTGGGGGAGGACGGTGCTGTCCTGCTTCAGGCAGTCAATTTCGCATGCCCTGTTCTCCTCCCATCCTTTGTTCATTCTCCCTCCATGCTGGTGGGACAAAAAAGATGCCACTTTTCATTGACAGAAGTTTCCATCAATAAAAAGTGGTGCCTTTTCTATCGCTCCAGCATGGAGGAAGCACAGAAGAAGGATGAGAGGAGGACAGGTCATGCAAAATCAACCACCGGAAGTGGGACAGTGCTGTCCTCCTCCTGACCTTCATGGGGTTTTTTTTAGACTGTCTGAAAAAGTCCCATCTATGGGGGGATGCTTGGTAGATTCTGAGCTGAAAGGCCAAGATTCCAAATCGCCATGAACATCCAGCACATCTGGACTGCACCCTTATAAGTAGATTAGGGAACTGTCTAGTTTAGTCACGTCAGGACTTATGTTTATTTTATAAACATGGCTGGAATGACTAGACTTATCTGTAATTTGTAACTTCTAAGAGTACCTGGAAGGAAGGAATCCTTCATGAAAGAAATACCTGGTCTTGCTTAATTTCTGCTTAGAATAAACTTCCTTTAAATCTATCCCTTATGCACAATTGTTCACATGCCTTGCTCAGATTTCCTTCCACAGGGGTGAGAGGAGGTAAAGCTTAGCAAAGTCAGAGTGGGAAGCACAATTTGAACCCTGTAACTTCCCACTGGATTACATGGAAAGTGTTAAAGTCAATGGGTGGTGGCGACAAGTTTAGATTAATTCTGGACTTCTTGGGGCACATGTGTCTGCACACAGGGGACCTCCTGTGGAGCATCATAGCTTCCAAGATCAGACTTATGCAAACTGAGATATAAGTCAAATCAATAATGAATACGGTGGCTGAAATCCTGCATCGTCATTGTGGTTACAAAAGCATGACCTCAACCAAAGCATTTCCAAAGCACTGGTGATCAGGGCACTAAGAAATGACCTCTGTAGTGCACTCCTGGTCATGGGGTGCCTTGAGAACAGGAAGCTGGAGAGACCGCTCTCGGGGTCCTGTCACAACTGCTTGTCACAAAGCACCCTGCAACAAGGAGTGCACTGTGGACATCATTTTCCAGTGCCCCAATACCCATTGCTTTGGAAATGCTTTGGTCAGGGCACTGCCAGGCTGCAATCGTAAGTTTTGGGCGTCACATTTGATCATTCATGGCCATAAATGTGAATCTCCAGCAGATACAATATTCTGTAGGAAAACTTACACAGGTTTAATACAGGATTCTGGCCCTGGCCTTTAAATTTGTTCAAGTTCTGATTACATAGAGCTAGTTCCTGTAAAATGGCACATTGTGTTTCAGTTTCTGTTACCCAAATGCACGTTCTTGCTCACATGCTCTCTCTTCCCCACAGTTTTCCAGGTCTAGTTTTAATTAGTGATGTCTGCTTTCATAGAAACCACAAAACCTTCTCCATATGTTTTGAAGAGTGCACATATCTTGCCTGGGCAAGTATCTTTATCAGATCCTGTTAAGAGAATTAGCAGTGGGGATAGCGATAGGGACTGTGCATCTTGTTCCCATCCTCAATACGCCTTTGGGGTGCCCCTCTGTTCCCTAGCCTTGATGAAAAGAATGAAGGATATCTCCTGGGGCCCATTCACACTACAGAATTATGGTGCTATTGTTCCACTTTAACTGCCATGATTCCATCGTATGGAATCCTGGGATCTATAGTTTAGGGAGGAGCACTAAGAATTCTCATGAAGAAAGCTCTAGTCCCTCACCAGAGTACCAGTACCAGGATTCCATAAGAGGGAACCATAGCAGTTAAAGTGGAATAATAGTGCTATAGTTCTGTAATGTGAATGGGTTCCTTGTATGGAAGCAAAAAGCTCTGCTGGTGCAGATCTAGCGTTAATCCTGTGGATGGAAATAAAGGTGCAGGCAGGAGGTGAGTCAAACTGATGCTTCTCCCTGTTGAGAAGCACTGTATCACTGAATACCAGTTGCTGTGGGAGCTGTGTTGTACTGAGTCAGACGAGCTTATCCATCCAGCTTATCACTTTTACTGGCTTAACCATTTACTACAAGACAGACCAAAACACAAAATGACAGAACACCATTAATCATCCCCTAAAGTTCCTGGCTGAGACCACTCAAACACATCATCAACAAGCTGCAACCAGTTCTGGAGAATAACACAGCTCTCTCACAAACTCTGGGAGGCAAGCCTTTAGTGGCCTACAGACAGCCTAGAAATCTTGAAGAACTACTCACTTACAACAGGATACATTACATGGATAGTAATACAGGGACGAGACCCTGCCACTAACTCAGATGCCAACTCTATTCCCACATCTACTCTGGGAGCAATATTACAGGGGCCAATAACATCATCCACAACATCGGAGGTCCATTTACTTGATTTTCCTCCAGTATGATATATGCCCTCCTATGCCAGCAGTGCCCCTCTATGTTCTCCATTAGACAAAGAGGACAGTTTCTGACATTAGAAATGGCAATAACCCAAAACCAGTTGCAAAACATTTCAACCTTCCTGGACACACAGTAAGGGATTTACAGGTTACAGTCCTTGAACAAAGAAACTACAAAGGAAGACTAGAAAGAGAAATTGCTGAATTGAATTATATTCACAAATTCCAGTCCATTAGCAGAGGAATGAACAAAGACAATGGCTTCATGGCACACTACATATATTAATACAAGAGTCCTCACTACTACACATATTACAAAAGGAATATTTTTAGAGAGTTTTGAACCCAAGGAAACTGACTTTTGGTAAGCAGATTTATTGCTTTCACACAACAACACACCATTGTAAAAATCTAAAAGACCTGCATCTCCTTACGCAGCACTTTGAAAATTTAGGGCAAAGGTCATGAGCTGCATCTTTCTGGATCCTATTAAATTCCATCCCACTCCCACAAGTTTATAAATATGCTCTATACCTGAGGCCTTAATACCCCTCACTACTGCATCCGAAGAAGTAGGTTTATGTCCATGGATGCTCATAGAAAAGTGTGGGGGGGGGAACAGTCTTAAAGGTGCTGCCACATTTCTATTTTTTCCCCTCCTTCCTTCCTCCTTTTAATGTTGCAAGACACTAACATGGCTACTTCTTTGAAAACTGGCTTAACACTGGCAGCTCTGACCGGCAGTAATGGCTCTCTAGGGTTTCAGGCAGGTAGGGTTCCACTCCTACTTAGAGTTCCCTGGTGGTCTCCCATTCATGTACTAACCAGTCCTTGGCTCAGCCATCCAAGGACTTGATGTGTTCAGGGTGGCATGACAGTAGACACAAGTGAGTGGGTACTGTTATGCTCATGTCTTGCTTGTGGGGTTTCCGGAGACATCTGTGTGGCCACTGTGAGAAGCAGAATGTTGGCCTAGATCAAGGACAGGAATCATGGGACCCTCCAGAGGTTTCTGGACTGCATGTCCCAGAAGCTTTAGCCAGCCTAGCCAATGGTGAGGAATGCTGGGGGTTACAGTTCAACAACTTCTGAAAAGGCTGCACATTTCCCACTCCAGCCTAAGTTGACTTTCAGTCTAATCCATCTTAGCCTGTCTTATGTTTTTATTTTCCCCTCTACCTCCTGTCCAGAGGCAGTTTTATCAGTCATGAACTATGACTGACAGAGCCTCTCAGTTTCATGGCACTGTGTTCTGTACTCTCACTTCTTCTTTTTATATATATATCATCACTCATCTCCCAAACACAGTATTTGTCTGCATAAAAGTGCCTTTTTCAGTCATTTCTCATTAGACTGATGGGCACTAAACATGAAGATCAGACACTACCTTATTGCTAGGCTCTCTACTTTGGAGATTTGTCTATCTTCTTGGGAACAGGAACATTAACACTAGAGAAAAAGCTATTTTCTTTTTTACTTCCAGAGTTCATGCACAGTTCTTTATAAAACAGAGCTTGGAAAATTTACTTTTTTGGACTACAACTCACCAAATTGCCCACCCTGAGACTGGAACACTTGAAGAAAAATACAAGGGAGATCCCATTACTAACATTGGCCATTCACAACATGCTGCTAAAATGACAAACATTTTGAGTTTAGGTAAACCAATTAACACATGGAAGCTAAAATCCTCTTGGTCACGTGCACTGGCATAAGAAAAAGTACTTTTCAGGAATATTGAGCAAGGAGGTATCTAGTATCACAAAGAGGTATCTAGTACCTCCTTGCACAATGTCTTCCCCCTGGCTATAGCTAGATTGCACTCAAGCACTCCAGCTGCCTCCAACTGAAGTGGTGTCAGGATCAGTCTCTTTGCCCTTGCTCCTGCCATATTCATTCGGTTCCCTAGGGCTTTGATGTAGAATATCCTTAGGGGTGTGTGTGTGTGTGAAAATGAGGTATGTGTAACAATCTGGGCTGTGCTTGGGTAAACAGATAACAAGATATCTGCAATTAACAGTGCTAGCTAGCTTCAAGGTTAGAGACTCCGGCAAAAGTTAATTTTCATTTCAAAGAATGTCTGTGTCAGTGGATGATGGACAACCAATAGTTATGTAGCCTGCCAGAATTTGTTGATTGTAAAATGTGTTTAACTCAGTCTCAGCAATGACTTTGTATTGTATGCTTCCTGGATTTCTAGCAATAAAGTTTTCTGATGAACTCTGAAACTTGTGCTCTATGAGTTTGGGAATATTGATACTTGACAAATGGCCACTGATGGGCAAGAGGGGTACACCAAATGGCACCAAATATGCCATCATCTGACTTGCAGCCATCACCTGTCTGGTTCCTCCCCAAACTCCAATTTTAGTACAGTGATAAAGCTTTATAGAATCATAGAATCATAGAGTTGGAAGAGACCACAAGGGTCATCCAGTCCAACCCCCTGCCTTACAGGAATACACAATCAAATCATTCCCGACAGATGGCCATCCAGCCTCTGTTTAAAAACCTCCAAAGAAGGAGACTCCACCACACTACAAGGCAGTGTATTCCACTTCCCAACAGCTCTTACTGTCAGAAGGTTCTTCACAATATTTAGGTGGAATCTACTGACAACAATTCTAACAACAACAACTGAGAACCAGAGGGGGCAACTCCACATGGATAATCAATAAAGTGTTAATATGATAGTAAATGTCAATGTAAGAGGGGCACTCCAAAAAAGCGATACAAGGACTCCCTGAAACAACATCTCAGGCTCAGCCAAATTGATCACTAACAATGCTCCGACCTGGCCTCACATTGGGATGCATGGAGACGCACTATCCACAATGCTGCAGCCTTATTTGAGAACTCACGACGAACAAGTCTTGAAGAGAAATGACAACACAGATAGAATCACAATCCGAAAACATCACCCATGGAGACCTTCTGCTGTGCTTTCTGCAACCGGACTTGTTTATCTCGGATGGGCCTTTTCAGTCATCAGCGCGCTTGCAGAAAGTGTAGGATGAGTCCTTCCTGAATCTTCATTTGCAAAAAAAAGTCAGAGAGAGAGAGAGATTACCATGAGAAACATAAAGGATACAGAACCACAGAAACCTATAGGTAAGTGTTGATATTGGTTGCTTCCTTCATGAGGTGGCAAGTTTGCTTAGGGCCAACATGGTGAACTGCTTTGAGTGCTGGATTAGGACTCTGGAGACCAGGGTTCAAATCCCTTCTCAGGCATGGAAACCCATTGGTTGACCTTGGGCAAGTCACAGTCTCTCAGCCTTAGAGAAAGGCAACAGCAAACACCCTCTGAGCAAATTTTGCCAAGAAAACCCTGTGATAGGTCACCTTAGAGTTGACATAACTTGGAAATGACTTGAAGGCACACAACAACAAGTTTGCGTCACTTTTGTTTTGTATTCAGTTTTTGTCCTCTTAATACTGAATTATTAATTTCTACCTTAATGCCCTTGGAGTCTGGCATATTCCATCTGTGACCATTGGGGTTATTTTAGAAAACTTCATTATCACAGGCCTGGTTTAAGGCACCGGCAGCATCAGCATCCGCAGGGGACCCCATCATTGGGGGGGGGGCGTATTAACCCTCCTCCTGCAAAAACATTATTAGTAATAATCTGAATATCCTGTACTGTGAATAGCTTAGGTTGAGTTAGGTTACACTGACCTCAGATAAACATATGGGGGATCCCAAAATAAGGCATTGCAGGGGCCCCCAAAATTCCTTAAACCAGTCCTGCATTATCATCAAATAAATTGAGAAACTTTTATTGAAAAAATGATATCCTTTTATTGAGTATGTCAACACTGAAACAAGAACAAAGAATCCATCTTTGATTCAAACATCTTTGATTCAATCCAAACAAGAACATCATCTTGGCCTTTGGAAGGACATTTTGAATCCAAACAGCGATGATGCTCTCAAGGACATGTTGGATCCTAATGCAAACTCTAGTACCTGAAATGATTGACAGAAGAAATTGGATTTTTAAAAGAATTGTATGATTTCTCTTACGAAATTCATCCTGTTTGCTTGTTTGTTATTATTACTTTTGTTACTAATCTGTGGATGGTTGCTGATGAATTAAGTAAATAAAAGGGGAGAAAGAAAGAAAATTCTGAGGAAGACTCATTAAAAGGACTCCACATTCCTAGGAGTAGTGATATTTCAACTTTCATTTCATTTCATCTTTTCAACAGTATACGGCTCTTGGACTATAGTATGTTTGTCCTATTCACACACAGGCTTGAATGGACTTGGATATGTAGATGACTCCAACTTTCCTTAGGGAACTCCATTTGGTTTTGAACTATTTATCAGTACTAATACTGAAGCTGCCCTTGCTTACTATGTACACTTCTATTGTACAGATAGTCAACCATATAAAATTGCATACTTTACACAGTATGGTAAGAATCCACTATTTTGATTCAACCCTCTCCTAACAAACAGGAATTTCCCAATGAATTGTAACTTAATAGTCTCTTTCCCTCTCCCTGGGCCCCATCACACTACAGAATTATAGCACTATCATTCCACTTTAACTACTAAGGGACTTACTGCACTCCAAAGAAAAGCAGCAAAGCAGCAGGAACATTCTGTCTTTCCTGCTGCCTTATCACATGATGTTAGTGTTCTTTCATTCTAGTCCTGTGAGTGACCAAGATAAAACCACTTCTTTTTGCTAACCAGAAAAATCTGTTTGCAAAAAGACACAGTTTTACCTTGGCAATGAAAGAATGCTGATGTCACGCGGCAAGGCAGCAGGGAAAACAGAACGCTGCTGCTGCGTTGCTGCTTTTCTTCTGAGTGCAGTAAGGCTCTCCATTTCTTTCTTATGGAATCCTGGGATTGGCAGTTTAGAGAGAGGTGTTTAGAATTCTCCAGTTCCTGATAAAACAACAAATCTCAGGATTCCATAGGATGAAACCATGGTAGTTAATGTGGAACCAAAGCACCATCACTGTATAGTGTGACTGTGTTACCCGAATTGGTGGGGTCTGTGGGTCCCACTTGTGACCTCAAATTATGATATTAAGTTGGGGAATTTTGATTTTAATTAGCTCAAAGGTATGGCTGCGAGAGGTCGGGTAATTTACAGGATCTTTACACCTATGTATACCAGTACTAACTAAGGAGATTCCAAGTTAAAATGAAATAAAAATGGTTTTTATTGGAAAATAAACATGGAAGCATTCACACTCACAAGAACCATACATGGCTAATGAAGAATTAAGGCAGAAAGATTTGGATAGTGGAATAGATTCGGGGAAGTTTGGACTATAATTATGAGTCCTGAAGAGCACAGGTTCAGGCAGCAAAGACTCAGATGTGAATCTGAGAGTGCCACAGCAATCCGGCAGAGTGACAGCATATGGTACTGTGCACACTTGGCTATTATTTGAGGATAATATGTATACCCAATATGATATCCTGAAGGGGTGTTTGGGTGTGAAACAGTGCCTACATGTGTTTCCCACAGTTAAACAAAGGAAACCATAACTTCGTTAATTGCTGCTAATGGCTGAGATGTCAAGGTTGATAGGTTTATGGCAGCCTCCTGGTTGTGGGAGAGGAAAGGGTGCGAAGAAAGACCTTTTGTGGATAATGGGGGTTCCTGTCACTGTTTGTCTGCAACAATGTTCAATGCCAGGAGCATCCAAGAGGAGATGAGCACATTCCACTTTGCTGACTTTGATACTAAGGGGCTCCGCTTAATCCTATCTTGGGCATGTCTGTTGGGAATTTCCAAGACTTCTTCATTAGGTCCTGGGTGACCTCCACCTGACCCCACTTTTGGCCTGCCCTGGTCTACCTTAGACCTTGTGAAGAGTCCAAAATTGCCAAATTATTAATTATTAGAGGGGGGTGTAAAGCATAGTAACAAATGCCTCCCTCTCTCTTTCATTCTCCTTCGAAGGGAGATTTCAGGTTTTCTGAGGTCTGGTGGAACATTTAAAACTTTCAGTTCTTTTCTCAGTCCATTAGTGACACCTACGCATATATATTTTTTCTAGAAGATATAAATAAGCAATATAGAGGTAGGAATCACTCGTTCTTGGGATGGATTGCTCCCTGGGGGCCATGTCTTGTCCCAAAAAGCTGGCCATATCCATAGGCTTTTAGCTCATTGATGTGCAGTTCTTCTTCCAGCCATTTCCCTCTGGGTCTGACCAGGAGCTTCCAGAGTTACCAGCTTGTTCTTTGCCTCAGGGAAGAAGTCACTCCCCACTCCAAACCTCCTATTCCGGCTGTGAACAGGTCAGCGGCTTTCATCTCTTAATTCCCAGTCAGCATCAATCCAATAAACCCTGATGCTGAGGCTTAACAGCTAAGTAGGTTAGGGAAAAGAGATATCTCCCTTAAGTATGAGTCAGAAACAGAGCTTGGAACTTTAGGTTTGAAAATTAATTTGATAATATCAAACGTGAGAAGTTGGAAAATTAATTTGCCAGCCTAAACACTAACAACTGAAATTGCTTAATTCATTAGGGATGTAGTAGCACTGAGATGCAGTAGTAATGGGAAACTTCAACTATCCTGATATTAGTTGGAAGTCAAACTCTCCCATTAATATAAGTTCTAACAAATTCCTCACTTGTCCAGAAGATGGAAGAGGCAACAAGGGAATCAACTATTTTAGATCTGATCCTAATGAATAGAGATGATTTGGTTAATGAGGTGGAAGTGACAGGATCCTTAGGGGGGAAGAGATCATGTTCTCCTGGAGTTTGTTATAGAGCAGAAATGGGAAGCCAACTATAAGTCAGGCACACATTCTAAGAAATTTAAGAAAGCTTTAAGAAAGCTGATTTCAGAAAGCTGTGATCCTGTGGTCAGGAATACTAAGAGAGAAGGGAGCTCATGATGGATGGGAGTTTCTTAAAAGTGAGATACTGAAGGCACAATTTCAAACAATTCCAATGAGGAACTGGAGACTGCAGTTCAAGTGCCTGCTCAGCCATGGAAACCTACTGAGTGAGCTTGGGCAAGTCACACTTTCTCAGCCTCAGAGGAAGGCAAAGGCAAACCCCCATCTGAACAAATCTTGCCAAGAAAACTCTGGAGATTTTCACACAGGCTATATATCCCGTGGCAGGAACAGAACAGGATCGGGAAAGGTTTTCCCTTTCAGACGACGTTGACTCCGTTCTGTTCTGTATCCATCCTACTCCTGTGACTGTTCCAGAACAATGTAATCACGATTTTTCATTGTGAATAGACCTCCCGTTCCGTCACTATCATGCAATCACAGGTGTGTGAACAGGAGCCCCGTTCCTGTTCCGAAATGACAGCCGTGGAGGGGAGGTCCGTTCCAAGCACTTCCGAGCACTTCCTGGTACGATGTGGACATCCAGGTAAGTGGCACCCTTTATTTTACCCTCCCTGTTTTGATTATGTGATTTAAAGAGTGTTTTTGTGCTTGGTGAACTGATTTTATGTTTGGGGGAGTTTTATTTTTTAAATTTACTGTCCAGCATTATCACGTGATAACGTGATAACATTTCAGACGGCCAGTCATAAAAGCAGCCTTACGACGGCTGCATTTACGGCCAGCCAGCAAGGGGAGGGGGAGCCCGTTCCTGCTGAGGAATTAAGGTGAGTGTGTGAAAGATTTATGTTATTCTGTAGCAGGAACGGGAGAGGAGGTAGTGGGGCAGTAACGGGGCATTTTGGCCCCGTGTGAAAATCTCCTCTGTGTTAGGGTTTCCTTAGGGTCACCATAAGTCAGAAATGAAGCAAAATGAAATTTAGCAGAGGAGAGAGAAAATTAGGACATTTTGAAAGCAGCTGAAAAAGTGGGATGACAAAGGATTTTCTGGAACTGTCCCTGCCAAATCACATATCCTCTGACATTTCATAGATGAAAACCAGGACATGTGTGGCCAAGCAACATCAGAGCGTCCAGAGGAGGGCTACAAAAATGATTGGAGGGATCTTGAAGCCATGCTCTATGAGAAGCAGCTTAGGGAGCTGGGTATGTTTAGCCTGGGTAAGAGAAGGTTAAAAGTGATATGATAGTCATGTTTAAATATTTGAAGGGATGTCATACTGAGGATGGAGCAAGCTTGTTTTCTGCTGCCTCAGACACTAGGGCACGGAGCAATGGACTCAAACTACAGGAAAAGAGATTCCGCCTAAACATTAGGAGGAACTTCCTGACAGTAAGCGTTGTTTGGCAGTAGAATGCAAAGAGTCTACTTCTTTCGAGGTTTTTAAACAGAGGCTGGATGGCCATCTGTTGGAGGTGCTTTGATTGTATATTCCTGCATTGAAGAGGGTTGGACTAGGTGGCCCTTGTGGTCTCTTCTAACTCCATGATTCTGTGGTTCTATGAAGAGGGGAAAGTTGTTAATGAGGAAAAACACACAAGATAGGAGAGGGCACAGCAGTTTGTTTTTGCTTCAGCCTACAGGAAAGGACAAGATTTCACCCTCTCCTCTCCTCTCCCTGTCCTGAGCTAATGGGATGAAAACTACTTTTGCACTTTGAACTTAGCTTGCAGCAGCTGAAGTAACCTGAGGAGAAAGGGGAAAAGTGGAAAGAGGAGTGAGAAACTGGGACATATTAAAAGCAGCCGAAAAAGTGGGATGACAGAGGATTAATTAACACTGTCCCTGCCAAATCAAGACAGTTGGGAGGGTATGAGAATATCATATTTTCCTTCAAGGTAAGTTATACACTTTGTATATCCCTTGCATACAAGCAGTTTTTGGGACAGCTTCTAGGGGTATGAGTCTGCTTTTAAACAAGGCACAGGGACCACACACCTTCTTTGGAAGTAAAAATAAAGTTACCATTAAAAGTGAAATGTTGCTTCTTCTTTTCTTTTCTTTTTTTCCCACTGCTGTTTGCAGCAGGGGATCCTTGAGTATGATGTTAGACAACTGGGCTGGGATGACCTGGGGCCTGTAGAATGAAATTTTCCTGACCCTGGCTTTAGAAATCCATCTTCGTGATCATCACCATCTCTGAATGTGTGCAAACATTTTTTTAAAAGGCAAATTACAGCAGACTGCAGGATGCAAGCTCATCTGCTTTAGGAAGGATGAATGGAATCAGGCCAAGATCTCAACAGAGTTCCAAGCCCACATTCTGCAGTTCTCTCACTGGCACACGTGCAAACCGATTTCTCGCCCCCTCCCTCATCCCAGAGTGCTGCAGAAGACAAGAGATATGCTGTGTAAACACAGGGTCTTGGTCTGCTTTCCTGAGCAGGGTTTTAATTTGTCAAGCACTCCTCAGGGACCCTTTTCCATTATGGAAGAGAAGGCAAAACTTTCTCTGAATGATTTGTCAAAAACTTTTGCTGTTGAAGACAACATTTCCTGCAATACAGGGACACTGTTCTGGAAAAGGATCAGAAATACTCTGTGCCAGAGGGCTTTCATGAGGATACCAGAAAAACTGGGATATAGCTTATGGGTTGTGTAGGAGATTTTCAGATGGGGCCAATATTGCGGGGCAGGTACAGAACAGGATCAAGAAGGGGGCTCCCTTTCTGATGACGCCAGTCCCTTCCATCCTGTTCCCAGGGTATTCTATTCATGATGAAACACTCCTTCCGTGTCTGTCACGGAATCAGGGACATGGGAAAAGGAGCCCCGTCCCTGTTCCGAGATGACAGGCATGGGGGAGGAGGTCTGTGCCGAGCACTTCCAGCCACAAACGGGACATCTAGGTAAGTGGCACCCTTTCCCCCCTCCCACTCGCCGGGTTACTTGTTTTTTTAAAAAAAAATTATTTTTGCATTTTCTTTCTTGATTTGACAGCTGGGGGGGCTATTTTTGAATTTCCCTATCACCCATTCTCTCGTGAGAACGAGCAGGATTTCAGCTGGCTGGTTGTAAAGGCAGCCTTACGACGACTGCATTTACAGCCGGCCAGCAAGGAGGGAAGGAGCCCATTCCTGCAGCAGAATTAAGGTAAGTGTGTGAACATTTACCTCCATTCTGTTGCAGGAAAGGGAGAGGAGGTGGCGGGGCAGTAACGGGGCATTTTGACCCCATGTGAAAATCTCCATAAAGTCTGAGAAGGCTGATGAAAATGTTCATGCTGTGTCGGTGACTGCCCCTTGAGAACTTTTCCCAGCCCGTTTTCCACACTTGGAAAAATTATTTTGGAAAACTAAACTCCCAGAATCACTCAGCCAGCGTGGCCATTATGGGAGCTGCAGTAACAAAAAGATATTTTCCCAAAATCTACTTCAGGCCCTCCAGATGTTATTGGATTGGAAACTCCCAGCATTCAACTCTCCATGCAGGCTAGAGCCGCTGGGAGTTGCAATCCGATAACATCTACTTATTTCATAGAAACAGAGTTAGAAGGGGGCCCCAGAGGCCATCACGTCCAGCCCCCTGCTCAATGCAGGAAATTCAGCTAGAGCATCCCCAGCAAGAAGCTGGCCAGCCTCTTTTTGAAGATGTCCAGAGAAGGATACCCCCCACCATCTTTCTAAGCAATTGGTTCCACTGCTGAACCACTCTAACAGTCAAGAAGTTCCTTCTAATGTTCAATCAAAATCTACCCTCCTGTAACTTAAAACCTTTAGATCTGGCCCTAGCCTCAGAGGCAGCGGATAACAAACCTCTCCTCTCTTGGACCTCCCTTTAGACATTTAAAGAGCAGCCATCTCCAGAATCCCTTAGTGAGCATACATGAGCCTGCCTTACCAGCTACCCCCAGCAATAAGTCTGGCCACCAAAATGGAAATCATAAGAAAAGTGGATGCTGATGAAAGAAAAAGTTACCCTGGATCCATTTTGGAAGAAGCTTTCGAGTGGCCTCCAGAAGGTTAAAAAAAAATACTTATGCAAGGCTCACCTGACTTGATTATTTCATTTCCTATGTATATATTTTTGGTTTTGGATAAAATATTTGCTGAAACATGTTGAACTGCTCTTCTTTCTTGTGATGCAGGAATCTACCCCTACGTTTCCCATGTTCTTTCTTCCTCTGGTATCAAATTCTCTGTTAAAGAACTAATGCCCTGGTACGCATCTACTTTGTTAACTGAGGCATACCTGTGACAAATGGATCAATGCTCTGATTCAGTAAAAGGCATGTTCTTAAGAAAGTCCAAGATCATCATAAAGTATATACCACAGAAAGTTTGAAAACTCCATGCTTCCATGGCATGCTGATAACTGATAAACAACTGGGCATTAAGGGAAGGAAAACATATACCTGGAAATTTTCCTGCAAGAATACACCTTCCCTGACAACTCTCCAACATGTTGAGGATCTTCCATTTTTCAGTGCCAATAGTGTCAACTCCTCCCCACATCCAATCGGCCTGGATGGACACTGAGATTTGTCAGATTACATTTTGAAGGGAGTTTGTGCAAAAAAAAAACTTGTAAGGAAATCTATTCTCCACATTTCCAAGCTCATAAATACTTGACCAGCATGCAAAAAGCTCTTAATCCTGTTATAATCTATTCAAGCAAAGAGAATCTGCAAAAATAACTGCCAGCAAATTGTTTTGGAAGTACACAATCCGGGGGGGGGGGTGATGGAAATGGTTGCAGATTGTGTTAAAATCCATAGCATCTGTGGGTTTCTAGAGAATTTAGGAGTGGAGTTCAAGCAGTGAGCAGAGGGAATTGAAAGTAGCTGCTATCTGGGTCTTTGTTGGAATTTTTTATGGCAGCTTATTTTAAGTCACTGACAATTCGCACATCTCTAGAGAGGTAAATTACTGTTGGCTATTTTGGCAAATCTCCAGAAAAAGCTAGTCAGAACGCACTATGATGTATAACATGTCTATATTAAAATCATTTCCATGAGAGACAATACAATACATAGCAAGTAAGGGGCCACCTTTGACTGGTATTGGAGTCAGCTTCAATTGGTTCAACATCTACAGTTTTTCCAAGACAAGGATAATTTAGCCACAATAGTCCATGCACTGGTAACTTCCTGATTCGACTACTGCAATGCACTCTACGTGGGACTGCCCTTGAAGACAACTCAGAAACTGAAGCTAGTACAAAATGCAACAGCTAGACTACTGATGAGAGCATCATACAACAACTGTTTTTAAAAAAGATTTAATGGGATTACACTCACTGTCAGTGCACTTCCAGTTAGAATTCAAGGTGCTGATAATGACATTTAAAGCCCTAAATTGCTTGGGGCATTGATACTTGAAGGAGTACCTCTCCATATATATGCCTGCCCAAAAACTGCCTGCGCCAAAACTGCCCAAAAACTGAGATCTGCTGGAAAGTTCCTCTTCAGTGTCCCATTAGTAGGGTTGCCATATTCCACTCCCTCTATCATGCCACCTCACTTTCTTGCAATATATCCTTCTATCACTTGCACAGGATAAAATAAACTGCATTGTCTAATAAGACCACTTTGTAAACATAACAGCTAAGGGGGGGATCTCCACCTTAGCCTCTACTCCCCGCAAGTACAGGAAGTCCCTGCTTAGCCAACAGGTTAGGGATTGCAGCAGTGTCAGAAACCAGAATTGGTCAAAAAGCAGAACCCACACAGGGAACAGGAGGGAATTACGGTGGCTCACTGGGGATTGCTTGTGTGCACCTGCAGGCACCTGCATCTGCCCATGTACACGCTGCTTGCAAAGTCTTGCAGTCGGCTGGGTGACTTTCCCCTTGCTCTCCTCCCACTTTGGAAGCAGCGCGCATGTGCGTGGTCAGTCCCAAGCAAGCCTCCATAGGCAAGAACTGTCAAAAGTGTAGATTCCTCATCAAATGAATGGAACCTGTCCTTAATTTGCAAGCACCAAAAGAGTGAGTCATCAGATAACGAGCCATCAAAAGGCAGGGCTTCCTGTATACTACATTTCTCAGCAAAATAAATAAATATAAGTAAAAATAAAGTCTTATTATCATATTATTTGCTATGCTTGTCTCTTGATCTCCTGATCAAGCCAAAGCAGGAATGGGGAAAGCCAGGCCTGTGGGCCGCTTGTATTCCACAACCTCTTTTTGCTCCTGTGACGGTGACCCAAATCTCGGACGGTCTGGAACGCTGAAAGTAGGACCAAACCAGCTGGGATTTCCACCTGTTAGCTAAAGTAAAAAGAGGTTAAACATGTAAGAAAATCAACCTATACAGTGAAATCATGAGCACAGACAGCAGGTAACAGTGCCCTCCTCCCTACCCTGCCACCAGTCCCTTGCATGAGAGAGAGTCAGCAACTGTATTGGAGGTGCCTGCAACATGCTGGCTACAAAGTCTTGCAGGGATAAGCTCCACTGGAGTAACTTGTTAGTTCCTTGGACCATGTAGAGCCAACGGAGAACAACATGGTCAGTCAGAAGAATGAAGCATCATCCCCAGACGTACAGTCTCAGCTTGTTCAGCAGGTAGCCAACGGTGTCGCAGTCCTTCTCCGGGATTGAGGAACTCCTTCAACTCCTGGTTGAGGAAAAAGGATGGGATGCAAGATGCCATCCGGACAGTCTCGCATCAACACTGCACCAACTCCTCTGTCAGAAGCAGCTGAAGCCACGATGAACGGCTTGTCAAAGTCTGGCGCCATCAGCATTGGATCAGACGTGAGAACATGTTTGAGGCAGTCAAATCTTCCTGACAATCTGCTGTCCACTTCACCAGGTTAGGTTCCTGGGATCCAGTCAAATCTGTAAGTGGAGCCGTTACCTGGCAGTACCAAGGCCCGAGCCTCCAGTAGTCTCCCAAATGACTGAGGAAGAACTGCTTGGACTTCCTGGTGTGCAGAGTAGGCCAAGACTGGATAGCTTCCACTTTCACTTGCAATGGAGGGATGGTCCCCTGACCCACCTCATGGTCAAGATAAGTCACTCTGTCCAGAGCACGCTGGCACTTCTTTGCCTTTTTTTTTTAATTATTATCTTTATTAAAAAAAGATTTCCACATCAACATCTCAATTACTCCCCAGACCACATCAACATCTCAATTACTCCCCAGACCAAACAAAACCCCAAATACATACAAACAAAACAAAAACAAATACAAATACATACAAACATAATAAAATACATCAAACATGCAACAAGACATTAAATACTTCCTACCAACTGGCTCGTGGACTTGCTATTTCTTCTTTTATTTACCTTTCTTTATCACCCGGACATATATTCCTTTATATACCTGTTTTCCATAGCAGTATCCAATCTTTTAATTCAATCTCATGTCCGACATTCTGGCCCCATTTCACCATACATTCTTTTATGGTTTCTGGTTCTAGCTCCAAATTCAGTAAAATTTTGTATAATTTTAAAATTTTCATGTCTTTATATTCTAATAGAATCTTATCTAATTCCATCTGATGTTGATCAATTCCAATTAAATTATTGTTCATCCTATATCTCTCAACTATCTCTCTATATTGGAACCAATTGCAATCTATTTGGTTCTCCTTTAATTCATCTATTGTCTTTATTCTATGCGTGCCTCCTTGAATTTTTATTAAATCTCTATATGTTAGCCAATTTCTTCTGTTTGACATTTCCGTTCTTTTAAATGCTTCTTTGGGTGCTACCCCCAATGGAAGTTTTATATATATCTGTTTTTTTATCTCGTTCCAAACATACAACATTGATCTCATGAGAACGTGATTTTTAAATTTTATCTATCTTATCTCTCCCATACCAAAGGTATGCATGGAAACCAAGTTTCATATCCACTTCTTCTAGCGTTAATATCCTATCATTCTTTAATACAAACCATTCATGTAGCCAACTAGCACTGCTGAATTGTAATAAAGTCTTAAGTTTCGTAGGCCTAAGCCTCCCTTGTTTTTGTCTTCTTGTAGCACTTTCCAACTTATTTTCATTTTTTTACACGCCCATATAAACTTTGATATAGTTTTATCCCATATTTTAAATAATTTCCTATTATATAAGACTGGAAGGTTCTGGAATAGAAACAGCATCTTTGGTAATATCATCATTTTCACCACAGAGATTCTCCCCATGATTGATAACCTTAATTTTTCCCATTTCTCTAAATCTCTCTTTATCTCTCTCCACATTCTATTATAACTGTTTTCTATTAAATCTAGATTGTTGTTTGTTATCATTATTCCTAGATATCTAGTACACCTTTGAATTTTATAGTTTGTTAGACTAGATAACTATCCTTCCTCTTTTTTGATAATTTTTTGTTATAATTATCTTTTCTTTGTTTATTTTTATTCCTGATATCATTCCAAACTCCCACAACTTATCTTGCAATTTCTCAATTGATTTCACTGGGTCTTCTAATGTTAAAGATATATCATCTGTGAATGATTATATCTTATACTCCTGTTTCTTTATCCGAACACCACCTATTTCTGTTTCATTTCTGATGTTTCTGCATAATACCTCCAAGCTCATTATAAAGAGGAGTGGCGACAGAGGACATCCCTGTCTTACTCCCTTTTCTATTTTAATCTCAGGAGTCTTATATCCATTGATGATAATTTGGGCGTTCTGTTTCTTATAAATTGCTTTTACAGCTTGTATAAAGTTCTCCCCAAGTTTGACTTTCTCCATTACTGCCATCATATATTGCCACTTCACCGAATCAAATGCTTTTTCGGCGTCCAAAAATAGCATAGCCAATATTTTCAGGATGCATCTCACCATATTCTATGATATTTAACATTCTCCTAATATTGCTTCTCATATGTCTGCCTGGGAGGAACCCTATTTGGTCTTGATCTACCCATTCATTTAAGATCTTCAGTCTCTCTGCCAAAATAGTTACGAAGAGCTTGTAATCAGTATTTAACAGGGAGATGAGTCTATAGCTATTCATCTCTTCTGGGTACTTGTTTTCCTTTAGCATTAAAACAATGTTCGCATTAGAACAGGACATCGGTACATCCCCCCCTGTCATTATTTTGTAAAATAGGTTACACAATGGTGACTTTAACTTCTTTGCCCTGACAGTCGCACCGGCATCTTGGATCCATTGAAAGGCTGTCTCCAGGTGATGCAGGTGATCATCCCAGTCATCAGGGAAGATAACAATGCCATTTAGGTAGGCAATTGCAACGGCCCCACTGCCTCTCAGCAGAGAGGTCACCAGTCCCTGGAATGGTGCGGGCGCCTTGTGAAGGCCGAAAGGAAGAACAGTGAATTTGACTAGGCCCATATAGGTCATGAATGCCATGCTGTGCCAGACCCTACGGCTAAGGCCATCTGCCAATAGCCTATGGGCAAAAGCAAACAGAATAGACACAGGAAAAGTCCCCAGTCCTTGAAGAGGTTCTCTGCACATACATGGAGTAATGTCCAGGGTCCACCTCCGCCTCCAAGGCCTATGTCCCGGCAGGTGACACGTGTCTGAGCTGCTCTACAGATGGCTTGCTGTCATCAGCAGCCACCACATGCTGAGGATGGGCGGTGAGACCTGGAATAGGTGAGAACAGTGAAATAATGATGTGAAGTGAAGTAACTTGGCTACCAATTAGGTAAACTGCTGCGGATGCCTCTGGTCGAGTTCAGAAGGGAGTGGAACATCCTACCGGCCACCACCTTCCACACAATCATCGCAGGCACCGTCTGGCCAGTCTTTGTCATCCCACGGCTGCCACCATGTGATGGCGACCCTAGAGCTTCTCTGCCTGAAGCTCTAGGGTTGCTCCTTTGTAAATCCCAAACCTGAGAGATTTCCTCTTCGAATTCCACCACCACTCACTGAGTTTTAACCCTTTCTTGCCCAACGCAGCAAGAAGCCGGACAGGTTGTATTAAAATATCACCAACGCCCTTTCCTCTATCCCAGAGAAATTCAGATAGCGAGCCCAAGCAGGCACATGACCATGGAGATTAGGAAGAACAGAAAAAGCTTTATTTTTTAGTTCAAGCCCTTAAGGTTTAGCATGGAGGGAAATGACGCCTCCAGGAGTTCAGCTTAGATTTACAAGGAATACATTCAGTCATAGTATTAAAAATAAATCAACCTAACGCATGCTAACTATGCACATTCCCTAAGCTAAGAAAAATAATAACTCACATTTCTGATGTCTATAATCATCAATCCATGTCCCAGTTGGGATGGGTTAGGCCAGGCTCTCATAGCCAGCCTAGTTCAGTCTCTGGAGATGGAATTCAAAGTCCTTTTGGGTGGAAGTCTCTCCTTAGACTTCAGATATCATTTAGGGTCCTTTGATGTCATCAGGCCCATGAGGGAGGCCAGCCTCAAACTCCCTGGCTCACCACCCACCGAAAAAAATGAGGGCAAAATGACTGAAAAATTGCCCAGACTACCACCGAAACACACCAAAATGCAGCTTTGGGGTTTTATTTACCCCCCAAAAACCCTTTCCAATTAAAAATGATTGACAATTAGCTCACAATAAAAGAATAAAACTGGTTCTAGTTGCTTGCCAGGGAAGTGCTGCGTTGAAAACTGCTCACATCCCCAGTGCTGTTGCCCACCGCTGAGCTAAACTAACGCTTCTTAAACTGTGGGTCACAACCCCATATGGGGTCACATAACTGAATATGGGGGTCATGAAAAAATTATATGTATACCAAAGAATTGTTTTAAAATAAATTTATGATTTACAGTAGGACCCCCCCCATATCCACTGATCCATTATCCACTGATTCAGTTATCCATGGGACACAAAACAGCCCATCTACCATAGAGTCTTCTTAGAAAATGTGTCCTCTCTAGCCATTCTCTAGGTCCTCCAAGGCAACTCCATGGTATTTTAAACCAGAGGTCCCATTATTTTCTCCAGCAGATATGGGGATCCTACTGTATTAGCAGTAAATGTTTGGTTTTTATACCTATTTTATATACCTATACAGGCTCGGCCAAATTGATCACCAACAGTGGTCCGCCCTGGCCTCACATCGGGAGGCATGGAGATGCACTATCCACAATGCTGCAGCCTTATTTGAGAACTCACGACGAACAAGTCTTGAAGAGAAACGACAACGCAGAAAGAATCACAACCTGGAAACATCACCCAAGGAGACCTTCTGCTGTGCTTTCTGCAACCGGACTTGTTTATCTCGGATTGGCCTTTTTAGTCATCAGCGCGCTTGCAGAAAGCGCGGGATGAGTCCTTCCTGAACCTTCGTTTGCGAAGAAAAGCCAGAGACCTATTTTATATACCTATATACCCAGGGCTGCATAAAAGTTTATTGGGCGAAAAGGGGTCGTGAGTGGAAAAAGTTTAAGAAGCCCAGATCTAAACAAGCAAAATGAATGAAGAGGAAGGCCAACATACAGTACTTTATATTCAATCTCATTTTGCATTGATGTTTCTTCATACAAATAGCAGGTTCCATTGTAGATTGCTGCCCTCTGATGGCCTAAATTATGGCGCTGTAAAATAATCTTCAAAAATATGCTGCTTTTAGATTAATGTTTCTGTTGTTTTTTATGTTATATGTTATATGTCAATCAAGCTCTATTGTGTATATCTGTTGCTATCTGTATATATGGAATTATAATAAAAATTATAATTTTTTATTATAAAAATTATAATAAAAATATTTTTTAAATATGCTGCTTTTAGGCAGTTTCAAAAAGTTGCTTATTTGGAATACAAATTCTGGGTGTTTAGTCCAAAAGAAGTAACTTCTCCAAGCTCCACGTTTAAAGAAGAGGCTTTAATGACTTCCCTGGTTGCTTCCCTGTCTATCTACCAGCATTGTTGGTAATAAAAAAAATATTGCTCTATTATATACAATTATATATATTATTTTGTATTATATCTATTATTGCATTGTGTAAAATTATATATAATATTTTATATCATATCTATTAGAAGAATTGTTGTAAGAATAAAACTATACAACCTGTACAACCTCAGAGACAAGCCTACCTCTTTCTTTTTCACTCTCTTTATAAAAAAAAAATTTAAACCACCAATTATCTCATCTGCGGGAAGGTAAGTTAAAGAAATGAAGTGGACCAACTTTTCAGTAATTCACTACTTCACTTTTTTTACTTTCAGCCCAACATGTCCCATTGTATATATTTCCTTTTTTTCATATTTAACATAACAATTATTTTAAAAACACACACACACACACACACACACAAAATACATCTCAAGCATTCTTGCATAAAAAAGCATCATTGATAGTATATAATAATGAAAATTTTAACATCAAGGGTATCCAGTCAGTTAAATGCTTAATTCTACAATTATTTTTTTATTCATGATATTTATTTTTAAAATTATTTTATTTCCAAATAATTCTTTCTTTAGTTCACATCATGCAACAAAACTTTCTTTGAACATCTGAATAAAGTAAGACCCCCATATCCTCTGGGGATTGGTTGGGGGGGGGGCGTGGATACCAAAACCTGTGGATAATAGCAAACACCATTGAAAATAATGGACATCTGGTTTAAAATACCATAGAGTTGCCTTGGAGGACCTAGAAAATGGCTAGAGAGATCACATTTTCTAGGAAGACTCGACAGTAGGTGTGCTATCTTGTGTCCCATGGATAATTGAATCAGTGGATAATGAATCAGTGGATACGGGGGTCCTACTGTAATGTATTTTCTCTAAATGGAAAATGATTCATTAATACTTTTTTTCTTCTTAAAAACATTTGTCTTGTTTCTGTTACTCAGCTTATATAACACATTTTTACTATCAATTCCATCAAGAGTACCAGATGTTACTGAGTATATTCAAATTATATTGGCTTTCCGTATATAACATTGAAACTTTTATCTATTCCTCTACTTGTTCAGAATGAATTCTTTACCTCACTACAACTCTTATACCATTCATCACCTCCCAGTTAAATCTGAATCGAATTCTTCTAATTATTTCCGTATTCTTATCTTTATAAAGTAGGACTCCTCCATATCCACAGATTCATTATCCACTGATTCAGTTATCCACAGGACACAAAACAGCACCCCTACCATAGAGTCTTCCTAGAAAATGTGTCCTTTCTAGCCATTTTCTAGGTCCTCCAAAGCTACTCTGTGGTATTTTAAACCAGAAGTCCCATTATTTTCAATGGAGTTCGCTATTATCCACGGTTTTCCGTATTCACTGGGTTCCCCAGAACCGATCCCCAGTGGATACGGGGCCCTACTGTATCTTGCTTTTATCTTTTCTATGGATAAATGATAAAAGTTATATGACTTCTTATAAAACCCTGACTTTCACTGCCTTTTCCATTCAACTTTGGCATCTTGTTTTCTTAAGTCACCCTTTCGACCTCTTAATGCCCACATTTCAACCCATTCGCCTACATTTCCCAGAAGCCTTTGAGGCAGGCAGGAGGAAGCGAGGTGTGTGCTCGTACCCGATATGAACTACATTTCCCAGCGAACCTTTGGATTCCAGACCGGATGTGGGTGTTTCTATTGCTTCCCCCGCCCCCCCTTTCTTGGTTCTATGGTTCCTGCTCAAAGAACCTGGGATGATGCTGAAATTCAGTGGCTTGGGAGCGAGGTTGTTGGTCCAGGAAAGCAACAGGCTGTCAACATCTCTGAGAGGTGAGAGATATTTGAGCCCCATCACTAAGGATGGGTCTAATAGAAACCGTGAGTTGACATCTGTTGGGCATGCTTTTATTGTGTATTTCTGCATGGCAGGGGGTTGGACTAGATGGCCCTTGTGGTCTCTTCCAACTCTATGATTCTATGAGCCATGGAAACCATGATTTATTCAGATTTATTCTCCTCTCCTCTAGTGAAGCCCTTTTGCAGGCTAGCAAGGTTGGGTTGGTTGGTTTCCATGGCTTATCAACTCAGAGGTAAATAAATCCCCTTGAGTTCAATGAGGCTTACTTCCAAGTAAGTGGGTATATCTAAATGATTTTAAAGTCTGCATTTTAAATTGTGTGTTGACGATTTTTAAGTGTCTTGGTTTTACTTGCTCTTTTAAATTGATACATGTTTTTAATGGATATGTGTTTTTAATCATAGAATCATAGAGTTGGAAGAGGACCTTAAGGGCCATCCAATCCAACCCCCTGCCCTGCAGGAAGACACAATCAAAGCATTCCCAACAAATGGCCATCCAGCCTCTGTTTTAAAACCTCCAAAGGAGGAGACTCCACCATACTGCAAGGCAGTGTATTCCACTTCCGAACAGCTCTTACTGTTAGAAGTTCTTCCTAATGTTTAGGTGGAATCTCTTTTCCTGTAGTTTGAACCCATTGCTCCATGTCCTAGTCTCTGGAGCAGCAGAAAACAAGCTTGCTCCATCCTCAACGTGACACCCCTTCAAATACTTAAACAGAGCTATCATGTCGCCCCTTAACCATCTTTTTTCCAGGCTAAACATGCCCAGCTCCCTAAGCCACTCCTCATAGGGCATGGGTTCCAGACCTTTCACCATTTTGGTTACCCTCCTCTGGACATGCTCCAATTTGTCAACATCCTTTTTGAATTGTGGTGCCCAGAACTGGACACAGTATTCCAGGTGAGGTCTGACCAAAGCAGAATACAGTGGCACTATTATTTCCCTTCATCTAGACACTATACTCCTATCAATGTTGTGTTTATGTGTAATGTGTTGTTCCCTGCCTCAATCCATAGGGAAAGGCAGGTAAGAAATAATAACAGTACAGTAGGACCCCCATATCTGCTAGGGGATTAGTTCGGGAGGGGCCCGCAGATACCGAAAACCACAGATAACTGCGAATGCCATTGAAAGTAATGGTACTTTTGGTTTAAAATACCATAGAGTTATTTTAGAGGACATAGAAAATGTCCAGAGAGGATGTTTCTCTAGGCATTTTCTAGGAAGACTCTATGGTAGGTGTGCTGTTTTGTGTCCCACAGATAACTCAAACTGTGGATATTGGTTCCACGGATACAGTGGTCCGACTGTATCTACTGTACACACGGGATTGCAGCCGCTGTCAGTTCATTACTGGCATATCCTTGTTCCAAAAACAAGAATTCAGAAAAGTGAATTTTTGAACTATGTTTCCCAAAATCCCCAGCTAGCATGAGAGAGCATTACAGTCCAATAAGTACAGTAGGACCCCTATATCCACTGATTAAATTATACACGGGACACAAAACAGCACACCTACCATAGAGTCTTTCTAGAAAATATGTCCTCTCTAGCCATTTTCTAGGTCATCCAAGCAACTCTATGGTATTTTAAACCAGATGTCCATAGTTTTCAATGATGTTCGCTATTATTCACAGTAAATCAAGGTCAGTAATATGCTACTTAGGGATTTCCTGTTTCTCACTGTCAAGTGCAGCGATGGGCAACTTGTGGCCCTCCGGTTGTTGAACTGCAACTCCCATCATTCTGCAGGATTGTCTGTGTTAGGTAGAACTGATGAGAGTTGAAATCCAGCAACATTTAGAGCAGGGCTTCTCAACCAGGGCACCCTGGAACCCTAGGATTCCACGAGAGGTTACTAGAGTTTCTTCAAGAGATTATGACTGTGAAAAAAACTTTTTTTTTCAGCTCTAGATATAATAATTTTTTATGCAAGACTTTGTTGGCTCTCTTGTGCATCCTGCAAAACATGCAGTGACAAAAGCAAAAACTAGGCCCACAGAGACACCAACTAACAGCACTGTCTGAGGTGTTTGTCCCCAACAGTAGCTAGTAATAGCAGAGTGCAGAAGCACAGAACCCTCTAGTAGTATTTGGCAATCTGGCACTGACCAACCTTGATAAGAAGCACAGACACTGTTAGATTCTTCCAAAGTCCTTGGAGGCTCTTTATCTTCTTGTTGCAGAATATATATACAAGATATAAACACTCTTTTGACTATCTCCAACAGTATATAGTAACTACTTTCAGTAAACATACACAACAACTCACCAACTATCTACAATCCACACAAACACTGGGTCTCAGCAGACTGATATATAGTGGTGATTATGCTGGGCTAGCACCTGGTGCTCCCCACCCTTGACAGCCATACAAACTATTTTTCTACTTTGACTTAAAGGCACAGTGTTCCAACAGACTTCCTGAGAATTGAATATTATCTCAAAGGTTTCTCCATGGTTAAAAGGGTTGAGAGAGGCTAATCTCGAACATACTGTCTAATTGTCTTGCTTGGGCAGAGAGAGTACTAATTAATCCTCTGTCATCCCATTCTTTCAGCCGCTTTTAAAATGTCCCAGTTTCTTTCTGCTCCTTCCACTTTACCCTTTTAACCTCAGCTGACTTCAGTTGCTGCAAACTGAGTTCAAAGCACAAATGGAGTTTGCACTCAAGTAATTCAGCAAGAGGGAAAAGGATAGGAGGAGCAGAATCTTGATCTTCCCAGCAGAGTCAGGCAAAAGAAAACTGCTGCAGCCTTTCCTAGCTTGTGAGTTTTTCCTCATGAATAACCTTTTTCCATCTTGACCACGCTCTGATGTTACTTGGCCACACGTGTCTTAGTTTTCATCTGTTCAATGTTGAAGGAGTGCTAGAGGGCCATATGTTACTAAGCACGAACACCACCATCCCCACATTGCCGTCGGCAAATCAGTGCTCAAGTCCGTTCAGCAGTTCACCTACCTGGGAAGCATCATCTCCTCAGATGCCAAGATTGACAAAGAGATCGATCACAGATTAGCAAAGGCATATAGTGCATTTGGAAGACTTCACAAAAGAGTCTGGAGCAATAAACACCTGAGGCAAAGCACAAAAATCAGTGTGTATAGAGCCATCGTACTGTCTATCCTCCTTTATGGATCTGAAACATGGGTCACCTATCGCCACCACCTACGACTCCTCGAGCGCTTTCATCAGCGCTGTCTACGCACAATCCTAAATATACACTGGACTGACTATGTGACGAATGTTGCTGTCCTTGAGCAAGCAGGGATCACCAGCATTGAGGCCATGATATTGAGAACACAGCTGTGCTGGGCAGGGCACGTTTCTAGGATGGAGGACCATCGCCTCCCAAAAATACTACTCTACGGTAAACTCGCCACTGGTCAGCGTAAGAGGGGCGCTCCAAAAAAGCGATACAAAGACTCCCTGAAACAACATCTCAGGCTTGGCCAAATTGATCACCAACAGTGGTCCGCCCTGGCCTCACATCGGGAGGCATGGAGACGCACTATCCACAATGCTGCAGCCTTATTTGAGAACTCACGACGAACAAGTCTTGAAGAGAAACGACAACGCAGAAAGAATCACAACCCAAAAACATCACCCAAGGAGACCTTCTGCTGTGCTTTTTGCAACCGGAATTGTTTATCTCGGATTGGCCTTTTTAGTCATCAGCGCGCTTGCAGAAAGCGCGGGATGAGTCCTTCCTGAATCTTCGTTTGCGAAAAAAAGCCAGAGATGTACTTAGAATCATATGAAGTGACCCCAGATCTGTATGGTGGATGGGCAGACCATCCTGATGGTAAGAGCTTTTCAACAGTGGAATGCACTGCCTCGGAGTGTTGTGGAGTCTCCTTCTTTGGAGGTTTTTTTTAAAACAGAGGCGGGAAGGCCATCTGTCGGGCATGCTTTGATTGTGTGTTCCTGCATGGCAGAATGGGGTTGGACTGGATGGCCCTGGGGTCTCTTCCAACTCTATGGCCAAATCTACACTCCACAAATAATCCAGTTTGAAACTGGATTATTTGCCATGGTGTCTTCCTGTGGAATCCTGGGGTTTGTAGTTTGGTGAGGGGCTAGCACTCTTTGGCAGAGAAGGCTAAAGACCTTCTAAAACTACAAATCCCGGGATACCATTGGAAGGAGCCATGGCAAATAATCCAGTTTCAAACCAGATTATTTTTGTAGTGTGGATTCAACCTATGATTCTATGATTCATAACAGGAGGGAACTATTGAAATATAGCCAACTGTGTGCCCTTTTAGTGTTCACAAGTTAAAATTAGGAAAGAAAAAATTGGGTTTAGTAGCTTCAATAGGGCCAAGGAGGCTCATGTTCAAATAACAGAGCTTTATAGGTGAAGTAAGGTCATTTGCTCTCTTTTCTACTAATCTACTTTACAGGCATGTTGTGTGCATAAAATGTGTAGTGAGAAGAACTGTATACAGTATATAAAGCTATTTGGAGAAAGGCAAGGAAAAAATATACTAGCTAAATTGATTGAATGAATGAATTAAACTAATTACTTGGTTTAAATCCATTAAATTTAATTAAATCAATTCAATAAATTAGTTTGATTATTAACACTATCACTATATGACACTTATCTGGAAATAACCAGTGCCCACTGAACAGAGCAGGGAAGAAAAAAGGATAGGATCACACTGTTGCCCTCTTTTTACCTTTTTACCTATATTACACTGTATTAAACTATTTGCAAATCAATGAATGTCTCAACCTCATTGCCCTTCTCAGGTGTTGCTGCCTCTGCCTCAGTGAAGTCCTATGATGTCAGAAGAGTCGAGATAACTCCGCTGGAGCAAAGAAAGCTCACTTTTGACACACATGGTCTTGTGCGAGACCTAGAGGCACATGGTGAGTAAATACCATGACTCCAAAATGGCATAGAATTCTTGCTGGAGCTTATTTCTTTTGTAGGGCAAATTTTGCTGCTTTAAGTCTGTTAGTAGATTGAACACATTGGTTTATTTAAACTTCTGCAGTTGCCCTACAGAAGGTGTGGGACCACATTTCACCCCTGTGACCCCCAACCCCAAGTAGGTCACACTAGTGCACCCAACATGACCAGAATGACATCACATCACTTCCCATTTTGGTTTTTGCTGATAGTTAGATTTTTTATTTTTATTTTTTACTCTTTAAAAAGTTTTTAGGGTATGTGCATGGGTTATGGGGGCAGTACTGCTGTAAAATATAAATAATGTAACTAATAATAATTCATTATTTTTTTAACTGCTTTTCTACAACTGAAAAATGGATTGTACCCTCACTTGTGAAAGGCTGTACCAGCAGCAGCACTGTTGCTGGCCTCATCTGTTGTACGGGGTTTGTCTTTTTAGGAGAAAAAAAAGAAAAGAAGAGGGCTTCTCGTAGCTGTTCCTAGACTGAAATTTCCACCCATGGGAAACTCGGTTTCTGTTTTCTTTCCACCCTGAAAGAGGCCCAACCAAGCAAAGACCTTTCTGTTTAAGCATACCTTTGAGTGTTAACTCTTTCTTGGGGAAAATGTCCCTTAATTGGTTTGTGTCGCATTGTATTTTTGTCATTATTATTTTATTTTGATGGCCTTTTAAAAACCATTTTAAATTAATGTTTTAATGTAATGGTTTCTTGTGTTGTTTTGTACTTTCAACTGTTTTTACTTTATTTCATTTTAATTCATTTTGTTAAATGGAGAGAAAGGTGGGATAGAATTTAAATAAATAGAATTAATAAAGATTTCAATAAATAATAGAGAGAGAAGCATAGAGAGTGAAGAGGAGGAAGGAAAGGGATGGGAGAAAAGAGAAGGAGACACAGGCAGAGAAGGGAAAAGGTGGATTTGTCAAAATGAACCTATGTGGCATGTTGTGTAGGCCCTGGGTCTGAAGGTGTTATAGTAAGGTTGCAGGAATGAAAACTGAGGTCTCCTGTACTTCTGGTTGGCTCTAGGAGGAAATTTTAGCAGCCGTTACTTGTTATCTGGCTGCCCGACATGCAACACCTAATGAAATTCCCTCTTCTACACAACCATTAAAGGTACAGGAACCCTCTCCAGTTTTCACTCTGGCAACCCTTGTTGATAGGAACAGAATCAACTCACTTGAAATGTGGTACAGTAGCACCCCCATAGCCGCTGTGTCACCATCTGCTGATTCAGTTATCCACAGATGGTGACAGTGGGGGGGGGGTGGATGGGAGAGGAGGAGAGATCTCACCTCCCTTCGCCCCTGGGATCGCTGCCATGGCGGGAATGTCGACGAGGGACAAAGGGAGGGGAGGAGAAGATCTCGCCTCCCTTCACCTTTGGGATCACTCCCATGGCGGGAATGGTGACGCTAGGGTGAAGGGAGAGTAGGAGGAGATCTTGCCTCCCTTTGCCCCCTGGGATCACTCCCATGGCAGGAATGGTGACAGGGAGCGTTCGTTATTATCCTCGGATTTCATTATCCGTGGGGCTCCCAGAGCCAATCCCCTGAGGATATGGGGGTCCTAGTGTACTAGAGGAGAGTTCTGTAAGTACCATGGACTGCTAAAAAGACAAATAAATGGGTCCAAGAGCAAAGCAAGCCTAAGTTCACCCTAGAAGCCATGATGACTAAACTGAGACTGTCACTTTGGACATATCATGGAAGACATAACTCTCTAGACAAGACAATCATACTTGGTAAGGCAGAAGACAGTAAGAAAAGAGGAAGAGTGCATTACTGGTGGATAGACTCCATCAAAGAAACCACAGACCTGAGTTTGAAGATCTGAGCAGGGTGGCTGGCAGCATCGTGACTTAGGAATCTATCAACCATAGGATCATCATAAGTCAAAGTCAGCTTGACTGCAATTATCAACAAGCCCTAGTTATAGTGTTTGGGGTCGTTCATTCTCTTCTCTGTTGGCAAAGTGTTAAATATTATACCCCTGTCTACCCCACAGGTTTTGCAAAAGAGCAGGCCGAAACCATTGTTTCAGCCATAACAGCTTTGTCAACTGTCAGTCTGGATAGCGTCTACAAGGATATGGTAACCCAAGCCCAGCAGGTAACAGTTTGTTCCTTTGTCGATGCCATGCCCCTCATGACCATAAAGAAAATCCACATATTGTGCCTATCAGCTTGGCGATTCCTCTTACAAGATACACAGGATGATTTGCACCACCATTTCTATACTAGGAGAGCTGACTTTGAGCACCCTTTCTGCTTAGTAGGAAAACGCTCTTGCAAAATTGTCTCCTATGTGGTAAGATGGTAAGAGAATCATGTCCTGTCCATGTCCCCAGCTTAACTTTCAGTATTCCAAGGCATTGCATATCTGTGGAATACTTTTTCCCCCTAATATTAGATGTGTTCTGACAATTATTACTTTCAGGCTCATGTTGAGGGCATACCTGTTTTTTGCAAGCCTTCCCTAATTTAAAAAACACACATATATACACAGTCAGGCCCCTGTATCTGTGGGGGTTCGGTTCCCGGACTTACTGCAGATATCGGAAATTGCGGATAACAATAAACCCTATTAAAATAAAGGACTTCCTGTAAAAACATACCATAGAGTTGCATTGGAGGGCCTAGAGAGGATGCCTCTCTAGGCATTTTCTAGCACAGCTCTGTAGCATGTGTCCATATTTTGTGTCCATGGATAACTGAAGGCCCAGGTATTGGTTCCGTGGATATGGGAGTCCAACACTATTTACTTTTATGGATGCAAAGTAGCTAGAATCAAAGTATTGGAAGGGACTCTGTGGGTCATCTAATCGAGTACCCTGACTGTGCAGGAATCCACAATTAAATCGTCCTTGGCAGGTGATCATCCAACTTCTATTCAGAAACCTCCAAGCTTTATATATTTTATATGATATGTTTTGTGAATATTGTACATGCAGAGTATCCCTTATCTCATCTCAATGGCTCTTAACCTTTTCTTTACTAGGGACCCCCTTTAAATATCTTTTGTTGCCATTGACCCCCAAGACTTAACTCAAGATTTAAAACCCTAATAATAGTAAAATAACAACAATAATACCTGATCATAACAATACAATTACACTATACATTAAACCTTCCCTCTGATGCACTAGAGGGGGAGGGAAGATTTTTCTCCTGCTTCTTCCTGCAAGTTTGTGGCTGGAGCAGATTGAATGGCAATGCACAGACCAAGCCAGCCAGCCTTTGCTTTGGCTCCTGTCATGTGGCTGCATCACTGCAGGGTAGAGGTGGGCCAAGCAGCCTTCAAGCTTTCGTGGACCCCCTCTGAGAACACTGCGGACCCCTGGGGGTCCCCAGACCACAGATTAAGAACCACTGCCTTATCTGGAATTCCAAAATCCAAACCCCTCCAAAATCCAAAACGTGTCCATATGGGTGGCTAAGATAGTGGCACCTCTGCTTTCTGGTGGTTCAGTGTATACAAACTGTGTTTCATGCACAAAATTATTTAAAAATATTGTGTATAAAATTACCTTCAGGCTATATGTATGTGGTGTATATGAAACATAAATGAATTTTGTGTTTAGACTTGGGTCCCATCTCCAAGATATCTCATTATGTATACGCAAGTATTCCAAAATGAAAAAATATCCAAAATACAGAACACTTCTGATCCCAAGCATTTCAGATAAACAATACTCAACCTATACTTGTTTTTGAAATGTCTGGTTGCAAATGGTTTAGAGATAAACATAAATGAATGCTGAGTTAATATTTATAGATTTGTTTATTTGAATATTTATATCTTGTCCTTTATCACAAGATCTCTGGGCCAGTTAAACAGGCAAATATTTATAGATTTGTTTATTTGAATGCTTATATCTTGCCCTTTATCACAAGATCTCAGGGCCATTTAAAGAGTTTAAAACAATCTACCATTTATAGATTTTCCTTGGGTTTTTTTCTGAGCTATGCGGCTGTGTTCTGGAAGAGTTTATTTCTGATGTTTTACCTGCATCTGTGGATTTAAATCTACCATTTAAATCAATAAAAATTATTTACACAGACTAAAACCATGTTAAACACCTTAACATATTAAAACATTTGAAAACCATGCACCATGTACATTTCTAGGGGGGGAAATGGATTAGGCCCCATGGGCATAAAACACATTTTGTAGGTTCTGCATGCATGAAATGTAGTATCTTCTGTTTAGGTTATTTCCTGGGTGGTTTTGTATTCATTTTCCAACTCCATCCCCAGTATAAGGAATCTGCCTTATACCAAGTTGATCCATTGTTTTATCCAGGTTGATGCTGTCTATACCTGTCGATGCCACAGTCACTATTTTCCACCTGCCTCCTCCTCCAGACCCCTGCAGTCTGCACTCACCTGAAGTTAAATGAAGGTCTGTTTCACGCTTCACATTTATAGCACTTTGATAGGCTTGAGCTGGCAAAGCTATATTCTGTGGAATCCTGGGGTTTATAGTTTGGTGAAGCAATGGAGCTTTGGCAGAGAATTCAAAATACCTCATCAAACTACAAAGCCCAGGATTCCATAGGATGCAGCCACAGAAGTTAAAGTATTACCAAAGTGCTATAATTGTGTAGCATGAAATGGGTGGAAGATTCACACTTCCTGGAGGCAGCTGGGGGAGCATTTCTTACCTGCCTCTTCCCATGGTTCAAGGAGGGGGAAAAAATATACAGAACAATTCATATCGATTAAAATACAGCTCAGTTAAAATACATAAACACATTACAACAGATAATATCAGTTTAGAAGAACAAATAAAACCAATACTTATTAAAACAGTTTAAAATTCCCAGTTTAAAAATCATCTGGATAGGCCTACAAGAAGAGTATTTACTGCTATTTTAAATTCAGACAGTGTATTCAACTGTGAAATCACTTCCGGCAGGCTATTCCAAGTCTAAGGGGTGGTTGAGGAAAAAGTCTTCTGAGTGGCCATTGCCAGCCTAGTCTTGGCTGACTGAAGTAAATTTCCCCCAGAGGACCTGAGTGTGTGGGCCAGATTATATGAAGAAATGCGATCCTATAGGTAACCTGGACCCAAACCATGTAGGGCTTTGGGTAACAACCAACACTTTGGTCTACAATAGCTGCTGGTGTTCTTCATTTAAGTTTTAAACCAAGTTCCATCCCTCCCCACCCACCCACCCCCCAAAAAACTATGGTCAAAGATCTTCTCATGCAATAACATAATGCTGTGTGCTGAAAGATTTGGGAATATTTCAAAACATCTCAATGTGTCTGTTTTTATTTAGGAAATCACTTTGCAGCAGCTCATGGCTCATTTGGACTCCATTCGGAAAGACATGGTCATTCTCGAGAAGAGCGAATTCGCCAACTTGAGAGCAGAGAATGAGGTATTTCCCCAGCACAAATGCCCCACAGGGTTATTTGCCCTCCGGTCAAACATATCAGGTGTCCATTTGCACTACATGGTTATAGTGCTGTTATTCCACTTTAACTAACATAGTTCTGACCTGTAAAATCCTGGGGTTGGCAGTTTAGGGAGGAGTATTTAGAAATGTCAGCCAGAGAGCTCTTGTGCCTGACAAAACTAGAAGCCCCAGCATTCCACAGGATGGAAACGTGGCAGTGAAAGTGGAAACATAGTGCTATAAATGTGTAAATGTGAATGGGACCCAGGTTTTCAAAACTTCTGTCCCCTTTCGCTTTGGGGTTTTTTAGGAGGAAGGAGTCCATTTTTGGTAGTCCATTTAGCCCCCAGAAGCAAAAAAAAAAACCCAACCCTGGCCCACCAACTTACATCCCAAGCGTGGAGAAATGGTTGGATATAATTCAACCATTTATATCTAGCCATGGATATAAAGGGGGGGTGAGTGTGTGTGAGAGAGAGAAGCAGACAGAGAGAAAGAATGAGGCAGGGAGGAACAGGCCCAAGAGAGTCACTGTGATATTATGAACTTTGCAGAGGAAATGTTGTTGCTTTTATTAGATAAATTATGGTAAAGTATGGTAATGTATAGTAGATGCGATAAGATAAGGAACTATAGATTTTCCTTCGGGTTTTTCCGGGCTGTGAGGGCGTGTTCTGGAATAGTTTCTTTCTGACGTTTCGCCTGCATCTGTGGCTGGCATCTTCAGAGAATGGTTGGGTAGGTGTGTGTGTGGAGTTTATACGTTGTGAACCCCTGTAGGGGAATATATGTAAATTTGTGTAATTGAATGGTTAGTTTCTGGGTATAAAAAAGCAAAGCTCGTTAGTGTCTGTTTGGCTAATGGTTGGTTGATGGGCCACGATCTGCTGGAAATCCCCCTGTCCCTGGGTGGAAGTTCTTTGTAAGTGTTGAGTTTTGATTCTATTGTATTTCAAAACTGGGAGCCAGATTTTGTTTTACTTTTAAGGTTTCTTCTTTCCTGTTGAAGTTGTCCAGGAACAGGGGGATTCGCAGCAGATAATCGCCCATCAACCAACCATTAGCCAAACAGACACTAACAAACCTTGCATTTCTATACCCAGAAACTAACCATTCAATTACACAAATGTACATGTACTCCCCAACAGGGTTCACAGCATATAAACTCCACACACACTCCTACCCAACCATTCTCTGAAGATGGCAGCCACAGATGCAGGCGAAATGTCAGAAAGAAACTATTCCAGAACACGGCCTCACAGCCCAGAAAAAAAAACAAGGAAAATCTATGGATGCCGGCCATGAAAGCCTTCGACTTCACAGATAAGGAACTGTTGGAAGGGGGTGAGAGTAAGGAATGTTGGAAGTGACTGGTGATTAGCTGAGCATTTCAAGGAATTTTTAAAGGGCTGGTGTGCATAACAGTCATATGAGAGTTGGGTCTAACAAGGCTAGGATTAGGAGTCTGAAATTTTAGGAGGGTTAGTCAGGGTCAGAGTTAGTTAGGGTGAGTGAGAGAGAAAGTGAGAGAGATGAGTGTCAGTTTTAGGAACATTAGTGAGAGAGTGAGTTTGAGTTAATGCCAATCAGGATCCAGATTGTATTAAACAAGTAAATTTTGATGTTGTGGTCAACTTCTGTTTAATAAATAATTTTTACAGTATACATTTGTGCTGCTGTGCACACTACATACAGGATATTGGAAAGCTTGAGTTCATACACACAGCGTCTGTGATGACAGCAGTTGATCAAAGGCAGTGATGTGCAATGGTGGGATTAGATGAATAGAGGAACCACAAGGGCATCTAGCAGGTTTCCACATTTGATGCCCTATGGATGCTATAGGAGAAGTGGAGGTCTTCAAAACTTTAGGCAATAAATCTAATATTAGTTTTCTGACTGAACAAATCGAAATCAATTGGACTTTTCCAAGTAGTAGCTAACAAGGTTGGTTCATTTCTATAGGCCTACCCTAGCTGAGATGAACAAGTGGATTTAGCCTTTCATTTCCTTTTGTGTTCACAGTATCTTTTCAATATCAGTTCCCCCCATTCCACCTTTTCACACCCCTTCGCACTGCTTGCACACTCAGAGTGTGATCATTATCTGAGGTCCTGCTTTCTTACCTGCTGTGAATAAGAAAAACCCCTGTCCATATCTCACTTCTGCTGCAAAACACACACACTGTCTTACTTTGTCTTTCTTTTTTTTATCGACTTTGATCTGACTCAAGATATTTCTTTCTCTTCTCCCGCTCTCCCCACCAAATACATAGAAAATGAAAATTGAGTTGGATCAAGTTAAACAACAGCTTATGGTAAGTGGGCAAGAATCAACTGAATGATTTTTTTTTTTTAGCACAAGACCAGGACTGCTTAAAAGCAGTTACTATCAGCCTGTTCTGTTTAGAAAGAGCAGGTTTCTTGGAGTACAGTTCATATTAGAATTACTCTGACTGTTGCACTGCAGCTTCATAAGGTCCTTAGGGTTGTGGTATGAAGGAGGGCCTTCTCTGTTATGGCTCCTATCAAGTGAAATGATCTCCATATTGGACATGAGGCAGTCCCTTATATTGAATGTTTCTGCCACTTTTTTTTATCCAGGCAGTTTCCTGCTTATTTCCCTAATTGTAAACTTTTGTCATTCATTTCTGCCTTCATAAAAAGCGGTTTTATAGATTTTACTGTAAAGCTACTGCTTTATTGTCTGTTTTTATTTCTAACAATGAAAAATTGTGTACATTTTCTTTGCACTCCTGATCCAGGGGTTAGAAAAGACCTACTATATCCCATTATACAGCCTTTTCTGGCCATTGTCCTAAGTCTCATATGATTTATTTTACTTCAGGGCTGCAATAAATCAGTCACTGAGCTAGTAGCCAAGTTTCCCAATTTGGCTCTTCTCGCCAGACCACTTATGATGGCTTGACTTTGTTTTACATCTGATATTTAGTACCCCCTATTTATGGATCCTTTTTAGTTGGAAAATAGTATTTCAGTCCTAAAGCCAGGTAGTGACCATGCCAAATTACAAAGGTACAGGTACAAAGGTTATCTTCTGGGTATCTGCCCATAGGTTTATCTCTAGTGGTAAGCCTGAAGGAAGGCTTTCAAAGTAGAACGATTGGTTTATATGGCAGGGATGTGATTCCTGATGTATTATGGTCCCAGACAATATAAAGCTGTTCTTTTTAAAAGAAGGGACGTGTTGTGTTTTCAAGAATGAAATCAGCCAGATCCGAGCGGAAAACAAGCTGGACATTAACTTGGAGAGAAGCAGAGTGACAGACATGGTAAGTGATTCTTTATCATTCTCCTTCTGTTGCCCTTATTCCAACATTGGGGAGGTCTTACAGTTCCTTATCTGTTTTGTATTCTTCAGTTCACAGACCAAGAGAGAAAACTCATGGAAGCCACAACAGAGTTCCACAAAAAAGTAAGTGTTTGAGCTAATGCAAACTAGAGGGTTGCATGAATCTTTCATCCTCACATGCAAGGACAAATAATTCCCATCGTTTTGTCCCCTGCTGTAAAAGAAAACAAATATTTATGTGCAGTATTCTCCCTATAGCCATGTGTTGCAAAGTGTTTGGGGGAAAGATTGCATTCTGCACAAAATATATTGTTTCCTATGCAGAAAATTTGTTTTCTGCTCCCAAAAAGTTATTCTGCACAGGAAAAATAACTATATGCATTTATGTGCAGGGTAATTCCCTAGACCCCTTGCAACATGTCAGTATAGGGAGAATATGGCACAGAAATCTTGCTGCTATGTTATTCTTGCTGACCGCATTTCTCAAGTGGCAAGAAGCCCTTTCACAGCTGGGGAGCAACAAATATTCTTCATATTCCTAATACATGTGCATCACTTGTAATCTTTTCCTCCATAGAAAACTCCCTGACCCTGACCCAGCCAGACACTGGACACTATGTGCGAAGTGCTAGAGTTGTTCCAAGTCTTACACTGTCCCATGAAAAATAACATGCAAGGCTCTTACATGTGTAGGAGAAGAGAATCCATGAAAAAGTGATATATTTATCAGCCAGCCAAATGCAAAACACATAATGCAAGCTTTCAAAGCTCTACTGGCTTTTTCATCAGGCAAAAGGTGTTCAAAAAAATAACATCTGGGATTTTGTTTTGCTACATGGCCAACAAGCTACCCCTGAATTGTTTCCTAGATGTGTAGGAGAGTTACTAACCATCATCAAGAGTGGGCAAAGTGTGACCTGTGGACCACGTGTAGTCCAGGGGCCCAACTGACATCCCCTGAGAACCTCCCCTCCCAAATTGTGGACACATTTTCACACATCCCATGGCTTAAAACTGCTACATAATGCTCCCATAACATACATATCCCTATCTGAGCCACGAAAACCCTCCAAATCACCCCAAAATTGGGCAAAAACCCGTAAATGACCGGGTGTAATTTCCAACACATTGGGTGTGCCAGTGCAGTCCCGAGAAGGGGTGTAGAGGTAGTGAAAAATGGCCTCTGCCCCATCTGCAGCTGCCCACCCTAACTCAAAGTGGAGGGGTGGAGTGTTTCATTCTGTCTTGCATCGGCCTGCTTGCTTGCATTGGAATTCTTGGTCGCTTATGGCTGCCAAGCAACTGCTTAACTACAAGGCTGTTCTAGTGAGCTTTACCTTTAAGAAGCTCCCTAGACTGAATCATACTGTTGGTCCTCGTAGCCCAGTATTGTCAACTCTGACTAGCAGTGGCTTTCTGTGGTTTCAGGTAAGAGCTGAAAATTGCCTTCGGCAAGCAGAGCATGAGCTAAGCCACTGACCTGTGTCTCTTCTCAAATGTTCCTCTTTGGCTGCTGCCAGACTGCAGAAATGACACTAATTTAGTTGCCATGGCTCAATGCTATGGAATTCTGAGATTTGTCATTTTGTGAAATATTTAGCCTTCTCTTTCAGAGAGCTCTAGTGCCACAATAAACTATAAATCCCAGGATTCCATAAGATGGAACCATGATAATTAAAGTGGTGTCAAACTGCATTATTTTTGAAGTCTGGCAGCAGCCTTGTTTCTCTCTCACTGTTGCTTAAATACAAGGCTGATCTCATGAAGTTTACCTTTGTTTGAGGAAAGAAAGTGACATGATAGCCATGTTTAAATATTTGAAGGGATGCCATACTGAGGATGGGGCAAGCTTGTTTTCTGCTGCTCCAGAGACTAGGACACGGAGCAGTAGGTTCAAACTACAGGAAAAGAGATTCCACCTAAGCATTAGGAAGAACTTCCTGACAGTAAATGCCGTTCGGAAGTGGAATACACTGCCTTGAAGTATGGTGGAGTCTCATTCTTTGGAGGTTTTTAAACAGAGGCTGGATGGCCATCTGTCAGGAATGATTTGATTATGTATTCCTGCACAGCAGGGGGTTGAACTGGATGGCCCTTGTTGTCTCTTCCAGCTCTATGATTCTATGATTCTGTGCTCAGAATTGGTGTTGTGGGTAGAGTGGGAGATCTAGATTCTAGCCCCCTTTGAGCCATGGAACTCATCAAGTGAGTCACTTGCTCATTGCCTGTCCTACCTTACAGGGTGGTTGCTATGAGGATAAAGTAGGGAGGACAATAGCCAGTTTGAGCTCCTCCAAAGAAAGGCATAATTTAAATATAACTTAATGAATTGTAAAAAGATTACACAAGGCAGGCCTTGTTTGTAGAGAGAATTCTACATAGCCCCATATACTCTTTGTCTACAACTAACTCCCTGCCCAGTAGAAAGTGATGCCTGTGTTGCACCCTTCCAGGATTCAAGTACCAACAGCTCTGTAACCGAAGTCAGCAATAAAATCGATGCTGAAATTGCTGCCCTGAAAACCCTCATGGAGTCGAATAAACTGGACACCATCCGTTATTTGGCAGGTATATGACTGGTTTGATAAAATCCATGTTCCAGGAGAAAAAGATATTCAGAAGCCAAAGCAGGAACACAGTGTTGCAGTATAGAATGCTACTGTTCTGAATTTGAACCACCCCATTCCAGCTCCCATCTTTGGCCCCATGGGGAAATCCCCCTGTATTCTAAATGCAATTATTTGTTATCATTCAATCATTGAATTTATTTATGACCATTGAATTTCCTCAGTAGCCCCTTTCTCCTTTACAGCAGCCCTCTCCATGCCATACAAAGGGGTGGGGGTTATGACTAAACATGGGAGAGGATGGGAGGATGTCTCACATACCAGTCCTACTCTTGGCCTATTTGTTCTAGTGTTGTGTACTTGGACTAGCAGCAATTTTCCTGTGTCTCCAATGACAATCTTTACTGTCACCTGCTCCCCAAGATCCTTTAACTTACAGGTGGGCCATATGTGGTGCTAGAAGGCCATATGTGGCACTTCAACCTGTTTTTGTGGCCCCCACAGCAGCTCCATTATGCAGACTCCTCTGCCATTATCATCAGCAATACCACCTAAATCACTGCAGCTTTTATTGTCCTTTTTGTCACGTCCATAGCTCCATTCTTGCATGGATCTATGGTATGGGAGGATTCTTGGGCACCCTCTTGCTCATAGCACATTTGCAGTTGCTAAGGAGGGGATGCAGCCTCCAAATGACTGCAGATGGTGGTATGCATCCCCTCAATGCTAGAAAATTGTCCTCCCCTGCTGGAACCAGAGGCCTTCCAAATGGAAAATGTAAATCTGCCACTGTACCATGACCCTCTTCCCCTTATACATCCTTCAGCAGGGATTCTGAATTGAAGGTTCACAGCCTACCCCATAATGCATTTAATATTTTGATGACCAGGGAAAAAAGCGGGGGAAAGATAATCTCAAGTGTTTGCCATGAATGGTATCATTGTATTTTTTTGTTTTGATTTTCAGCCTCAGTGTTCACTTGTCTTGCAATTGCTCTGGGATTTTATCGATTCTGGAAATAATTTTTTTAAAAACACCCTAAAGGAACAAGGACCAACCCAGACTCTTTCAATTCAACCTACATCATGTCTTGGATAACACCCTCAAGCAGATGCTTCCAGAGCCTTTCTGTCGGTGTTGATCTTTAACCCAGAGCAGATGGATGTTATCGATGGGCACGATCAATCAAGCAGTGTGTGCTTGGTTCATGTCATTTGGTCTCATGCATGCTGGAGGCCAGCATATCTGTAGACCATTTGAAAAAGAAAGAATACACCATTTGGACAGAGAAGAAACAGCTAGAATGCTGTGGCCATCCCCAGCATTGTGCAAATATGTCAAAATGGATCCGACTCTTCTCCTCTTCCATCATTTCCCTCCATGCCCACATCTTCCTAGTTTGATCCTCAACTCAAGTTTCTTTTCGTTTACAGAACTGTTTCATCAGTGAGAGCTGTTGGTGGAGAGAAATGACCCTAGAGTTATAGTGATTTCTCTTCCCAATATGAGTATGATATTTCTGTACACATGCAACCCAAAAGTGGATTATGTTCTATATGGGATGAAAAAAAATTGCCACAGACAGGGTTCTTCTCAAAGTGTCACATAATAATGTATTGGGGGGGAAATTGTATGGCAAAACATATAAAGGTGCCTTATACCATTGGTTACTAGTAGCTGTTCTCTAAGGTTTCGGACAGGATTTTTTCTAGCCCTGCTTCCTGCAATCATTAAACTGCAGCTGGTCCTGGGACTGTGTGTGTAAACTATATGGTCTGTAGTAATCCCTTATTTACAAGATTGATGTAAGGGGAAGCCTTAATCCAGAGAAAAAGTAGATTAAGGATGTAAACCTTTGACTGTTTCAATCTCACAATGTGAAGATGAGTATCTGTGGTAGTTTTTAATCCAGAGAAAAGTAGACTAAGGATGTAAACCTTTGGCTGTTTCATTCTCACATGTGAAGATGAAGATCTGTGGTAGTTTTTATTCTGTTGTGGGAGAAAACAAATACTCTTTCACACTGTTCTCTCTATATTCACCTGTCCTGATGTGTTGCAGAGAGGTTACTCTGCAGAGAAAAACAAGTGTCCAGCCAGTGTTACAGTCAGGTAAAAGCCATTTTGCAAGAAGGTACTGCATATCTTTAAACTACAGGAAAAGAGATTCCACCTAAGCATTAGGAAAAATTTCCTGACAGAGTGTGGTGGAGTTTCCTTCAGAGGTTTTTAAAGAGAGGCTGGATGGCCATCTATCGGGAGTGCTTTGTGCATTCCTGCACAGCAGGGGGTTGGACTAGATGGCCCTTGTGGTCTCTTCCAACTCTATGGACTTTATCAGATGCGGGGGAATGCGGCACAAAACCGAATCCCCAAGCCCATCAGGAGAATGCTACAAGAACAGAAAGGGTGACATTACCAGATGCCCGTGTCCTTCAGCCATTCTGGGGGCAAAGACAGGTATGAATAAAGCGTCCCTTTTTTATTCACAGGCTAAGCCATCAATAGAAAGGGACATGTTATTTACGTCAGCACTACACCCCCGGAATGGCCGGAGGATGCCGTTGTCTGGTAATGTTGCCCATTTTTGTTCTTGTAGCATTCTTCTAACATGGTTTTTGCCGTACCTGATAAAGTCCTATGATTCTACCTCTTTCACAACATCCAAAACATTACCTTAATGTAACAGCTATTTTATGCCAGTGTAAATCACCAAGAGGAGTCTGGCCCATGACACTTCAGCTGTGCAGATTACCTGTGTTATTTTTCAGGTCTTGAAAGCCTCAGGGACATGGAATTCTACAGAAACAATTGTTGTTAGCTTCCGTCAAGCCGACTTTGACTTATGACGGCCCTATGGATGAGATACTTCCAAATCACCCTATCATCAAGCAGCTTCAGGGCAATGGCTTTTTTTATTGAGTCTACCTAGCTGGAATGCGGTCTTCTTCTTTTCTTACTGCCTTCTATCTTACCAAGTATTATTGTATTTTCTAGCGAGCCATGTCTTCTCATGGTATACCCAAAATATGACAGTCTCAGTTTAGTTATCTTGTTTTCTCGTGATAGGTCAGGACCCATTGATTTGATTTGTCTTTTTACTGAAATGCAAATCCTGCTAACTAAATATTGCAAACTATGAATGCGTCTAGTGTTGCTACAAAGCTGAGGTTCTGCTGCCCTCAGGAGTCCACCATTGGAATTGTCCCCTGGTTCAATTCTTAGCAGTATAGAATTCTTGCCATTTATTTTTTTTTTAATCCCCCTTCTATAGGTATTTGAATGACTGCATGGTATTAAGCAGCAATAGCATGATAGCCACAGACTTAATTCACATGTCTTCATGACTTGAGGCTAAAGTAGATTGTGATATTAATTGTGTGGAGGCAATTAACATGCAACAGCTTTGAAACAATAGAGAGTGAGGAGGAGAAATTTAACTTGCTGTACTCATTCTTCTTTCCACAGTCTTTTTAAAAATACTGTATATATTTATTAAAAATAACTCCAATGTACAAGAAAGAAGAACAGAATTAACAACAAAAAAGGAGCAACAGCAAGCCATAGTGGCTGCTAAGCAAAAGGAAAATATTAGAATATACTTTTCTAGAACTTGAAATAAAAACCCAACAGGAGCAGATAGAGAGTCTTCTTATATATCATATACAATAAATGAATGGTGGGCAACTATCAGTAGTTAGGGGACCACATTGGTCCCCCCAAGAGGACTTTAAAGGACCAAACCCTCCCCCAATTTTCTAAAAAAAAATGCCCCAAATATCCTCTAAAAATTGGTGATTGGGTCACTTTTATGCGAGGTATCTCCTAGGCAGGAGCACATTTTTCAGCCTGACTTTCTTCATAAATCTGACTGTTGTACCAACAAAATGCTGAGAAGACCTTAGCTCTTCTTCCTTTACCCTTTAGCATCTTCTCACAAACACCCCGCCAGGGCTGAACAAAGGCTTTTTCTTCAGTTTCTTTTTCCTAGCATCTGCGGTCACATTGTCAGAATCGGAGGCTGTTTTTCCAGGATCGGAATTGGAAGTCTCCTGGAGGGGAGAAAAAACACCAAAAAATGTTAACCCACCAACACGCTAACTGGAGGGCGGGGTGGTGGTGAGACAAAAGCAGAGATATTAAGTATATTTCAAAGACTTCAGAATCCAGTGGTCTTTCAAGTGATTTGGGCTACATTTTGGAGGTAGTGTTCAGGGAAGGAATTCCCCCTTTCTCTTCTAGCCTTAGTTGTTATTAAAATATTTACTATATATCCTTTATCCAAACATGTCAGGGTGGCATACAATAAAACCAATCTAACACATTTAAAATAGCATAAATAATTAAAATAATTTTAAAGGGCCAAAAACATATTAAACAACTAACAGATTAAAAGAGTTAAAATAGGTTAAAGTGAATTGAAACTGTGTACACGAGAGGGTTTTTTGTAAAATCATTAGACCCCCAAAATCTATCATAAACAACCATGGTTTACTTGATGCCTAAGCAGCAGCAATATTGGTGCAATTCAGGCCTCCAAGGAGAGGTTGTTCCATAAATGAGGTGCCATAGCAAAGAAGGTCCTTTCTCATGTCCTCACAACATATTGCCCTGGCTGATGGGACACATCAGGACTCCTACAACAGACCTTAAATCTCGGGCAGGTACATCTGCAGAGAGATGCTCCTTCAAGCATCAGGGTGCCAAGCCACTTAGAGCTTTAAAATCATTACCAGCACCTTGAAGTCAGACCGGAAACATAGTTTTGCCTGTAATCTCAGCACGTGCAATTTTATTCAATGGAAAAGGTTTTGTGTGTGGTTTTTTAGCTCTACAGCTTCAGGCAGGTGGTTGGAGTTTAATCAGTTGGGGATAGACACTTCCAACAGGCTGAAAGCTTACCTCACTGAGAAAGCTAGCATGTATGGGGCCTCAGCTGGGGCAGATGTACCATCTGCTTTAAATGGGTTGGGATTGTTTAGCACAGGAACAATGAACTTTTGGCCTTCTGGATGTTCCAGTCTACAACTCCCTTACTATTAGCCACACCTGCTGGGACTTCTAGAAATGGATGTCCAAAACATCCTGAAAACCTACTCTGCATTAGGAGCTACCAGATTCTGGAGTGGAGAGCATTTTCTATAAATTTGGGATGAAGTAAGTGAGCTATAGGCCTAAATACCCTACAGGCACCAGAGCCCATCTGATCTTGGGAAGCTACACAGAGTCAGCTCTGATTAGTACTTGAATGGGAGACCACCAATGAATACCAGGTGCTGTAGGTGCTGTAGGCTATATTTCAGAGGAAGGAACTGGCAAAACCACCTCTGAGGATTCCTTGCCTAAGAAAATCCTATTAAATTCCTGGGGTTGCCACAGGTCAACAGGCAACTTGAAAGCACATACACACACAAGTGAGTTTTGAAAAGTGCAAGTGTCTGTGTTTTAAATAAATGTACTGAGCATTTTCTTAGTAGGTTTCCTCATAAGAATGAGGGGGATTCCAGAGATTTGAGCTCCTCACCAGGAAAGTTCCATGACTCATGATTATGTAAGGATCCGTTACATTGTGGGTTCTTCCAAGATTAAGGGGGCTGCTAGTTCTGTTGTTCCATAAGGGAGAAATGTAGGATACTGCACTTGGGCAGTAAAAACGAAATGCACAAATACAGGATGGGTGACACCTGACTTGATGGCAGTACATGTCAAAGGAATCTAGGAGTCTTAATGGACCACAAGCTGAACATGAGTCAGCAGTATGATGCAGCAGCTAAAAAAGCCAGTATGATTCTAGGATGCATCAATGGAGCATAGTGTCTAGATCAAGGGAAGTAATAGTGTCACTCTATTCTGCTTTGGTCAGATCTCACCTAGAATACTGTGTCCAGTATTCAGGAAGGCTACTGAGAAGCTGGAACATGTCCAGAGGAGGGTGATCAGGATGGTGGCAGGTCTGGAAGCCATGCCCTATGAGGAGCGGCTTAGGTTGCTGGACATGTTTAGTCTGGAGAAGGGAAGGTTGAGTGGTGACATGATAGCCATTTTTTAAATATTTGAAGGGATGCCATACTGAGGATGGGGCAAGCTTGTTTTCTGCTGCTCCAGAGACTAGGACATGGAGCAATAGGTTCAAACTATGGGAACAGATTCCACCTAAACATTAGGAAGAACTTCCTGATAGTAAGAGGTGTTCGGAAGTGGAATACACTGCCTCAGAGTGTGGTGGAGTCTCCTTCTTTGGAGGTTTTTAAACAGTGTCTGGATGGCTATCTGTCGGGAATGATTTGATTGTGTATTCCTGCATGGCAGGGGGTTGGAGTGGATGGCCCTTGTGGTCTCTTCAAACTCTATGATTCTATGGTCCACCAAAGCTTCTATGGTATGCTTACCCATCTGGAAGATAATGAGTACTATATCTTCCAGAACTGGAAGCCTATTGCCCATCCCAATAAATGGTTCCACATTGCAGATAGAATAGAAAAGAAAATGGCCCCCACTTGAATCACCCACATGAATGAACATCAGAAAAATGCATCTGTTCCACTGGTCACTTCTCTCCAGGATGAAGAGGAGCCATTGGTGACTACCCTTTGGGTTCGGTCAGTCAACCAATTACAAATCCGCCTAACAGTTGCATTGTCTAGCCCACAGGTTACTAATGCTTTTGCAAGAATATCATGGGGAACCTTGTCAAAAGCCTTACTGAAATCAAGATACACTACATCCACAGCATTCCCAGTCCAAGTCCATGTATATGGCCAAGGGACAGTCAAGTGACTTGTGATCCAGGTCAGGCCTGAGAGCCTCTACTTCCGCCACTTGGCTTATGTGGGGGTGCACCGTTCCCTGTAGGGTGCAAAACATCATCCACCCAAATATCTCCGAAGACTGTCTTCTGGGATCCACCCACATGGATGGAGGACCCCTTGCAAAACCAGCAGACAAATCCCTGTGCTAATGCTTTCTCTAAGGGACCTCCCCAGTCTACTCTAACCTCTTGATTGGTGGCAGTGGCCACTCATGCTCAGAACCCATGACTATGAGCCCATAGGGTACAGGAGCTTTATCCTGTTCCTTCTTAAAGTCTTAGATATTTTCAATTTATTATTACAGATATGGGGCAGGATGTGTCAAGGTAGGTAACACTATACCAGAGAGGAACAAAGTGCAATAATTGTGGAATTGGAAGTCAATGTACGAGGCTGCCATCATGTAACACAATTACTCTCTGAACATCAGTGCATCACTACAGGCACTATGTATGAAAAGAGAAGCTTGGCAAGCCTGGTTTGTGCTAGCCAAGCACAGCTTGGGGAATGCCATGAAGCGGGCCTATGAGGGAGAAAGGATGAAAAACTGAGGCTGGTCTCTGATGGAAGGCAGATGTGGGGAAATGGCCTAGAGACAGGCAGAAGCCGTAATAGAGATAAGACAGTCAGACAGGGAATAATAATAATAATAATAAGAAGAAGAAGAAGAAATAGTTATCTGTGGGGCTATAGAGAATTAAAGGCAAATTTTAAAAGTAATAGGGGAAGTAAGTGTGAAATTACTTTATTCATGCAATGAGTAGCAGTTTCTAGTTGTTTTCAAAAGTTACTTTTTATGCAAAATTCTAGTGGCATTTTTTAAAAAAAATATTTCCAATTCTTTTTCTCTTTCCAATTCTAGTTTTTTTTCCTCTCAAAAAAAAAAGTAATACAAGAGGTAAAAGAAAAGTAATGTTGGTACTAGACATGCAAAGAAATTACTTTTCCTCCACTTCAGAACTAGAAGTAGCAATGAGTTTGATTATTTGTTTATCTGCCACCTTTCACCCCTGCAGGAACCCAAGGCAACTTCATTATTTTTCAAACACTGTCATGACTAACTGGAACACATGACTTTTTAAAAGTAAAGAATGCCATGTGCAGAGCCTGACCCTGTCTCAGTTTCCCAAAGAACTGCAAAAGATACAGAATACCCACCATGGGGATGGTGGCTGTGGTGAGCTGGGTTTTCTCAAGCTGCTCTTGGAGGGTTCTTATCTCTTCCCGGTACTCATCCACCTGGGCTTCCAGCTTCTCCCGCCGCAACCGCTCGTACTCTAGCTGTGCCTCCAGCTCCGCTAGCAACCTGCACAAAGCCAAGCCAAGGTTGAGAAAGATGCTGCTGCTCTTGCCCTACCCCTCCTTTCCTGTTTTGTATCACAGGCCAACAGCTTGGAAGTTTTGGATTTAAAAACAAAATAAAACAAAACTAATTTACTTAATTTTGAGAAATGGGGAGTAAATGGTTGGAGGACAAAGGCCGGGAAACCAAGCCTTATGAGGAACAAATGGGGGAACTGAGTATAATGAGTTTGGAGAAGAGAAGACTGAGAGGTTGACATGATAGCTATCTTTAAATATCTGAAGGAATGTCAGATAGAAGATGGAGCAAGCTTGTTTTCTGCCGCTCCAAAAACTAGCACACAAACCAATAGGTTCAAATGACAAGAAAAGAGATTCCACCTAAACATTAGGAAGAACTTCTTTACTGTAAAAGCTGTTCAACAGTGGAATAGACAACCTCAGTGGATGGTGGACTCTCCTTCTTTGGAGGTCTTTCATAGAATCATAAAATCTTGGAGTTGGAAGGCACCACAAGGGTCATCTAGTCCAACCCTTTGCCATGCAGGAAGACACAAAAAAAGCAGTCTTGAAAGATGCCCATCTTATCTTTATTTAAAGTCCTTCAAAGATGGAGAGTCCAATATCCTCTGAGGTAGTCCATTCCACTGCTGCACAATAGCAATATAGCAATAGCACTTCTATTTGTATACCGCTTATCAGTGCCAAAGCACTCCCTAAGTGGTTTTCAATGTGTTAGCTAATTGCCCCAACAAGACCTACGGAAGGATGAAAGGCTGAGTGAATCTTGGAGCCCTGTACAATCGAACTTACAACATTGTGGCTGCAGTACTGACATTTCACCACTGCACCACCAGTATCGTTACAGTAAAGATATCCTTCCCAGTATTTAGGTGAAATCTCTTTTCTTGTAATTTGAAGTCACTGGGTCTTTAAACAGGTTGAATGGGTATTATTCAGTAGTGCTGTAATTGTAATATACCTGTATAGCAGAGGGTTAGACTAGATTACCCTTGTAGCCACTGCAACTCTAAGATTCTAGGGTTCTATGAAACAATTGCTTTTTAAAACTTGTAGGTCACATGGTAACTAACTACTTTGGGAACCTTTGGTTTTTAACTGTAACTCAGGGGTGGGAAAAGTGTAGCCTGTAGGCTGCACGCAGCCCTCTAAGCCCCAAAGTGAAGCCCCCAGACCCCAATTTTTTAAAAAAATCAGGTAATTTTTACCCCCTAAACCGGGTCAAAACTACAAAGTGCAAAATGAAGCAGGTTTGCCCCAACAACCTCTTCACATGCCCTCAGACCTTTTTAAAATACCCAAAAAAAAATGCCCCCTCTCCCTCCACAGTTTCCCACTCCTGCTGTAGTTGATTAGGTTTTAAAGGTAACTTTCCAAGATTTGGATACATCTTGATCAGGAAAGTACTGAGAGGACTTCCAGGTGAGGACACAATGGCAGGCTGATGTCCCCATGAGCAGAAATCCTGGCAGGAGGCAAGACCCAGCTAGTGTAAACTCTCCCTGGAGCAAAGGGAAGCCTGGAGAATGTCCACAAGAGCCTATAATCCTGCCTACTTGCACAGAGATCACTAGATTCTTGGTGGTTGGGTGCAGAGGGTGAGAGGGGAGAGCCATGGGTTTAAAAGCTGGCGCAACTGAAAAAGTGAGTAATTTTTCATGGACACAAGACCTGCAACCGCACTGTCTTAAACTTCTGTGGGGGGGGGAGTGGCTTTTTTAATGAAAAAGGGGGCTTTCAGATTTGGACTGATGCCTTTTGTTATTTGTCTGGATTCAGCATTAATAAACAAAACACAATGATGTTGACTAAAAATATGAAAAGGGAAGATCAAATTGAATTGGAGGAAAGGACTGACTTTAAAGTTAAAAAGAAGAGCAAATATCTGGGCATTAATATAACAAATTGTATGTTGTTTCAAAATAACTATATTAAGGTATGGAATGGAATTAAGATGGCTATGAGAAGGTGGGAGAAATTAAATTTGTCATTCTTAGGGATGATCTTGGTGATAAAAATGAATGTGCTGCCCAGAATGCTGTTTTTATTCCAGACAATTCCAGTCTTGACAAATGATTTACCATTTAAACAATAGCAAAAGGACTTACCTACATCCTTTTTAGTCATCAGCGCGCTTGCAGAAAGCGCGGGATGAGTCCTTCCTGAATCTTCGTTTGCGAAGAAAAGCCAGAGAGAGAGACATTTTCATGGCAAGGGATATTTCAAGGCACCACAATTCAAAAAGGATATTGACAAATTGGAGCATGTCCAGAGAAGGGCGACTAAAATGGTGAAAGATCTGGAAACCATGCCTTATGAGGAAAGACTTAGGGAGCTGGGTATGTTTAGCCTGGAAAAAAGACGGTTAAGAGGCGATATGATAGCCCTGTTTAAGTATTTGAAGGGGTGTCACACTGAGGATGGAGCAGGCTTGTTTTCTGCTGCTCCAGAGACTGGAACACGGAGCAATGGATGCAAGCTCCAGGAACAGAGATTCCACCTCTTTTTTTTTGACAGTAAGAGCTGTTCAGCAGTGGAACACACTCCCTCAGAGCGTGGTGGGGTCTCCTTCCTTGGAGGTCTTTAAACAGAGGCTGGATTGCCATCTGTCGGAGATGCTTTGATCAAGATTTCCTGCGTGGAGGGGGTTGGACTGGATGGCCCTCGTGGTCTCTTCCAACTCTACAATTCTATGATTCTAAGGGGGAAAAGCAAGAATAAAATAAAAAGTATTGCAAGATGCAAAACAAAGAGGTGGATTAGGTTTACTTGATTTGAAATTGTATTTTGCTGCCTGTTGTTCGGTCTGGTGAAAGAATGGATGTTGCTGATAAACAAAAGACTATTAGATTATTAGGAGGAATGTTCTGAGAGTAAAAGCTCTACAATAGTGGAACAGACTGCCTCAGAGTCTCCTTTGCTAGAACTTGATAAACAGAGACTGGATGGCCACCTGCTAGGGATGTCGTACCACCAAAAGGATGTTGTCTCTTCAGGGGTAGAATGAGGGCAAGAGACCTTTATCCATGTGGAGACAGAGCTAGAGTTTGCAATCTTCAGCCCCTCTGAGGAAGAAGACATAATAGTCCTTGAAATATAACAAGGTAAGAGAACAAGACCTTTGGATCTGGCGCTTTCTAAAGCAGCAGCAATAACACTGAGAAGCCACTGCAAGCAGAGAAGAAAAGAAAGTATGTCACATTGTTTGAGAAACAGGATGCCTTAGCATCTTAAGGAACAAGAGAATTTTGGTGGCATAAGTTATCATATGGAGAGACAATGTATTTCAACTTATGATAGCTAGGCTGATGGGACTTGCAGTCCAACAAGTTGCCCTGCCCTGTTCTTGAGGACCACCTGCTAGGTGTTGTAGTATATCCTGTGATACCCTCAACTTCTTCCTGGTGGTGTCTGAAGGGGGGAAAAGCATTTGAATCATCACTGTCTTTCTTCAACAAAGTGCTTTCCAAGATCCCACAATGTTTTGCAAAACTCTATGGCAGGAATGGAAATGCATATCTTTTCAGATGGCACTGGACTTCAACTCCCATGACCCTTCAGCATTGGTTATGCTGGCTAGCACTGCTGGGAGTTGCAGTCTGGCAGTCTCTGAAAGGTCACCCATTCACCACTCCTGCTCGCCAGCCATTTATATAACTTGTACTTGATTAGCTGCTTCTCTTCTGTTTTCATCTGCCTTTCCTCAGGGGTTATCCCTCCAAGTTGTTTATAGTTGCTGATGGCAATTTCCAGGAGTCTCCGTAGCTCTTCAATCTTCTGGAAGGCGCTTTCTGGAAGAGAAACCATTCTCTGAGTCTTTTTATCAGCCTGGATTCAACCCAAGGCAAAAAAAAAATAAATAAAACAAAAACCCAGCCGTTAGCTGAGACAGCACAGACAGAAATAGGGACATGTGTGACTGGGCAACATCAGAGTGTGGTCAAGATGACAAAAGCTATTAATGAAGGAAAACACACAAGTTAGGAGAGGCTGCAGCAGTTTGCTTTTGCCTGAACCTACTGGGAAGGGTGAGATTCTGCCCTCTCTTCTCCCCTCTCCTCCCGAATTAAATGGGTGCAAACTAGTTTTGCCCTTTGAGCTCAATTTGTAGGAACTGAAGTAAGCTGAGGACAAAGGGGGGAAGTAGGAGGCGAGAGAAACCAGGACATTTTAAAAGCAGCTGAACAAGCAGGGTGCCCCTGCCAAATTGGGATTGTTGGAGGGTATCCAACCTCCCAAAAGGAATGTTTTTTAGACAAAGAAAGTGAAGTGAATGTACAAAGAAGGTGAGCACTTCCAGGAGTGGCTCCCCTGTACAGTTTAACATGACTGAAGCTATTGAAGGGGGGGCATTTTGGCAGTCTGTACAGCCTAGAGGATCCTATGGGGCAGAACATTTGTCCCCAGACCCTCCATGATTGCCCAACCCTGCTCCATGCCCACAGCCAGGTTTTCCAGCTTATGTCGAGGAGTACCATAAACTCCTTTTGCCTCTGGCACAGTTGGTACCTTCACTCTGTGGCTGAGCAACTGCTCTGCTTGCAGAACATCTCAGGTTCAATCTCCATTTATAAGTGCTCAGGAAGACAGTTGAGAAAAATACCATTGCCCAAGACATGGAAGAAATGTGGTCTATAAGGACTTTATCAGATGCAGCAAATATGGCATCATAATGACGCCTAATGAACATGAAAGGGTGTCATATCAGACAATGCCATCCTTTTGTGGTTTTGTGTGGTCAAAAAACCCATTGTTTTTTATTGACAGGCCAAGCCATCAATAGATCTCCCATGGCAGTTTTTTGCCAGTATTGCTGGTGTTTGAAACCTTGTGTCATGCTCTTCTCATGATTTCAGCATCAATGGGCAGAACACTTCCGGGTGAGAACGCGAAAGCCAGGTGAGAGAAACTCTTTTTTATGAACCTCCCCAGTTTACTCTTAAGTTTTAAAGTGTGTTTTTGTGCTTGTGTGAACATTTTTTGTTTTTCTTTTGGTGTATTTTTTAAATTTACTGCTCTTGTGTTTTCTTGTGAGAATCACTGAGCTCACGAATGTGGAAAGTAAACAGAGCTCCGTTCATGCTCCATCAATGCTGGGGCTGCCTTTTTTACGCTAGCAAAGGTAAGGTCTGATAGAAAGGATTATTTTGCCGGGACAATCACATGTAAAAATATGGTGGGAAAGAAACGTTAATGGAGGGTGGTCTGATAAAGTCCTTAGTGTACAAAAGAGGTGGATATAAATAAATAAATAATAAAATAAACTTTTAAATTCTTTTTAACATTTTGTATTTATAATGTGATTTTAACTTTGTACTGCTTTTAGCTTGTATGGTTTTAAAGAGGTTGTTAGCCACCTGGAGTCCCATTGGTGGGAGAAAGGTAGGATATACAGAAATAAAATAATAATAATAATAATAACAACAACAACAACAACAATATACCATTACCCTTTCTTTCTCTAAGCAAAGCCATAGCAAAAGTGGTCCTCCAGATACTTTTGGCCTACAACTCCCATGCGCCCTTGACAGCATAGTCCATGGTAAGGGATTATGAGAGTTGTAGTCTAAATATCTGGAGGGTTCCTCATGTTCCTCACCCCTGCTCAAAACAAAGAGAGGCCCACAACTTACCACGGCTGTCCACTTTAGTCTGTTTCTCTAGATTCAAATCACTTTTGCAGTCTGTGCTCCCTTCCACACCATGTCTTTCAAAGAATCGTGAGTCCTGTACATCAATTTCCTCGTCAGAATCATTTCCCATCTTATTTTTTAAATATTCCACAACAGCCAACTGGGCAAACCTATACAATGGCAGATATCCATTTGATCAGTAGGAAATGCAAGCAGGTTAATGATGCCAAAGGTAATTTCTGCTCTCCAGTTTAATGCCAGCTGTAACCTGGAAACCTGCCTGCTACAGCAACACAGATAACTAAATGAAACACAGCAGGCTGCCTTAGACAGAGCAAGATCCATACTTCTGCCCAGCCTACTATACCCTGGCTGGCAGCAGGTATCCCAGGGTCCAGGCACAGCCTGAATATGCCGGGGGGGGGGGACTTGCTATAAGCTACTTCTGTGCAGAAAAGTCATATATATATATATATATATATATATATATGGGTTTGGGGACACTGTGTGCTTGCAGCCACATCCTTGACCTTGTCCTAAGCAAGGTGGGGAAGTGTACATATGTACATTGTGGCTTCTATGGGCACTCCTTTGTGGATGGGGAAGGCCACTACCACAGTGAAGGAGATGAGTTCTCTCTGCTATAAAATACTCTCCACATCCATTGAACACCAATCAATCTTCTTTTTCCACCAGTGGCTTTGTCTTATCTTGATCATCCTCAGATCTCTGTTGTCCCTGATCAAGCTGTCTATCAACATAGAGTGCATAATGGCCATGTGTGCAGTGGCTCTTATTTCACAAATGTTAGCTGCACATTTTATGCAGGTAAGTGGAAGCACTGAGACGTGAATCAGCTTTACAACTTCACTAATTTGCTCAATTCAAGGAGTTGATTTTGACCTTTAGAAATCATAGACGGCTTGGGGCCAGGATATCTGAGCCCCCACATCCCCTATATACTTCCTCCTATTTGCGTCTGCCTAGAATTTGATATCTTCCAGTCCCTGTTTCATGTTCCACCAACTGAAGAGGCTAGGCTGGTGAATAACCAAACAGGATTTTCTTAGTAGCAGCATTTGGATGGTCGGACTCTTTCCACTCCGAAGTCAGACTAGCTCCATCCTGTCTGAGCTTCCAACAGGTGGTCAAAACTACCTTAATTTGCCAGCTTTTAAAACTGGTTCAAATCTGTTTTGAAATAAGGTTTAGTGGCCATTCTATTTTTATATGTTGATTTTGTTATACATTGCTTTAGGTCCATGGTGAGCAGAAAAGTGATTTATAAATACTTCTAATAAATGAGGAATTATTTCTCTTGGATCTATACAGTGCAGATTTAAATCTGCATCAGTGTTTTGTCAGAACTGAAGATCAAGGGGATTTACTATAATCCAGATTGGTTCATCTCAAGAGCTCCTCATGAGTGGAAAAGAAAATCAATCCAAATACTGGAAATGGTCACCTCTTGGCAATGTCTTTTGGTGTTTCTCCAGCATCATTGGCAATATCACAGTCTGCTTCTCTATTGATCAGCCATTCCAGGACATGTAAATGCCCTTGTCCAGCAGCTGGCAAGAGAAAAAGGAACCATTAAATGAGAGGTTTTCCTCTTAGACTTTAGCACTTAGAACTTAGTGATGCTTTGAAATATAATAATATGATTTAAAAGGCCTTTGCCACCATGAAAGCCAAGGTTATATCTAGCATTATGTGAATGGTGTGAGGGGTTAAATTGATTAGAAGACCTTCTCTGCTATGGCAGAAGTAATCTCAGAACCATTGTCAATAATCTTTGAGAATTCCTGGAGAACAGGAGAGGTCCCAGCAGACTGGAAGAGGACAAATGTCCCCATCTTTAAAAGGGGGGGGGAAGAAGACCCAAATAATTACCACCCAGTCAGCCTGACATCAATACTAAGAAAGATTCTAGAGCAGATCATTAAACAAACAGTCTGTAAGCACTTAGAAAGGAATGCCGTGATCACTAAAAGTCAACATGGATTTTTCAAAAACAAGTCATGCCAAACTAAACTTATCTCTTTTTTTGACAGAGTTACAAACTTGATAGATGAAGGGAATGTTGTGGATGTAGTGTATCCTGATTTCAGTAAGGCTTTTGACAAGGTGCCCCATAATATTCTTGCAAAAAAGTTAGTAACCTGTGGGCTAGACAATGCAACTGTTAGGTGGATTTGTAATTGGTTGACTGACCAAACCCAAAGGGTAGTCACCAATGGCTCCTCTTCATCCTGGAGGGAAGTGACCAGTGGGGTGCCACAGGGTTCTGTCCTGGACACAGTGCTATTCAACATCTTTATCAATGACTTGGATGAGGGAATAGAGGGTATGCTTATCAAGTTTGCAGATGACACCAAATTAGGAGGGGTAGCAAATACCCCAGAGGACAGGATCAGAATTCAAAATGACCTGAACAGATTAGAAAGTTGGGCCAAAACTAACAAAATGTATTTCAACAGGGAGAAATGTAGGATACTACCCTTGGGCAGTAAAAATGAAATGCACAGATACAGGATGGGTGACACCTGGCTTGATGGCAGTACATGCAAAAGGGATCTAGGAATCTTAGTGGACCACAAGCTGAACATGAGTCAGCAGTGTGATGCAGCAGCTTAAAAAGCCAATGCAATTATAGGCTTCATTAATAGGAATATAGTGCCTAGATGAAGGGAAGTAATAGTGCCACTCTGTTCTGCTTTGGTCAGACCTCACCTGGAATACTGTATCCAGTTCTGGGCACCAAATTCAGGAGGGATATTGAGAAGCTGGAATGTGTCCAGAGGAGGGTGACCAGGATGGTGGGAGGTCTGGAAGTCATGCCCTAGGAGGAGCAGCTTAGGGAACTGGGTATGTTTAGACTGGAGAGGAGAAAGTTGAGAGGTGACATGATAGCCATGTTTAAATATTTGAAGGGATGCCATACTGTGGATGGGGCAAGCTTGTTTTCTGTAGCTCCAGACTAGGACACAGAGCAATGGGTTTAAACTACAGGAAAAGAGATCCCACCTAAACATTAGGAAGAACTTCCTGACAGTAAGAGCTGTTTGGAAGTGGAATACAGTGCCTGGGAGTGTGGTGGAATCTCCTTCTTTGGAGGTTTTTAAACAGAAGCTGGATGGCTATCTGTCGGGAATGATTTGTTTGTGTATTTCTGCATGGCAGGGACTGGATGGCCCTTGTGGTCTCTTCCAACTCTATGATTCTATGGTTCTATGGCACCCCAGATATGGAATGCCCTCCCCTTGGAGACCCAATTGGTATGGATGTTGGCTTCATTCTGGTGCCAAGCAAAAACATGTCTTTATTAAAGATTTTGCGTGTCAAATTATGTTATCCAGTCACTGCTCTAACCACTACATTGCACTGATTCTTGAAGACTGCAATCTTATACACACTTTCCTGGGAGTAAGTCCAACTGAACTTAATGAAGGTAACCTCACCATTCTTACAGATATCTGAAGGAATGTCATGTAGAAGATGGAGCAAGCTTGTTTTCTTTTGCTCCAGAGACTGGAACGTGAAACAATGGATTTAAATTACAAGACAAGAGATTCCACATAACATTAGGAAGAACTTTTTTACTATAAGAGCCGTTCAGCAGTGGAATGCATTGCCTCAGAGGGTGGTGGACTCTCCATCTTTGGAGGTCTTTAAGCAGAGGCTGGGATGAACATCTTTCAGGAGCACTTTAGTTGTGTGTTCCTGCATGGCAGGGGGTTGGGCTAGATGGCCCTTGTAGTTCTTTCCAATTTCAGGATTCCATGATTCTGTGATTCATCTTCACCATTTCACCAGAGTGTCATTTAATCATGAAGCTCACTGGGTGACCTTTGGACAGTCACCCTATCTCAGACTGAACTACTTTGCAGAGTTGCTGTGGGGGTACAATGGAGGAGGGGAAATTCATGCTTGTCACTTTACATTTCTTGGAGTTAAAATAAGAGGGAGGGATTCCTAACTCCATGACAAAGCACGTGCTTTGTGGGCCAAATGTCACCAGATCAGTCCCCTGCATCACCTGCTAAGGTTTTGAAAGAATTTTGCCTGGAAACCTGGACAACCATTGCTGACAATCAGAATTATCTATATTGGGCTAGATGAATCAAAGGTCTGACTCAGCAAAAGGCAGGTCTCTATGTTCCTGTGATCAGTAAGCAAAATGAAATGCACATCCACTAAGAAAACAGGAGCAAACAATCTGGTAGCACAGCAACAACATTTTCACTGACCTTTGTGCAACAGAGTGGATCCCTTGTCATCCCGCTCATTAATATTGATGATCCTGTTTTCCAGCAATGTTCTTAATGTGTCCAGGTCCCCTCTGAAGGCAGCCTCATGACCTGGAAATGTTAAATCTATTGGAGAGAGGAAAAAGAAGGAGATGCAAGAATGACAATGCCACCATCAACTTCACCGGCCCTCACCCCTGAATGAAAGCAAAAGGCTTGTGTTAGGTTCCGAAGAGAAAGTCTTAGAATGCTTCAGATTAATGTAACAGCAATCCAGATTTTTCTATGATAGAATCATAGAGTTGGAAGGGGTCCCCATAGGCCATCAAGTCCAACCCTCAGCTCATTGCAGGAAATACAGCTAGAGTACCTCCAGCAGGTAGCTGTCTATGTTTTGCTCTCCATACCTCTTATCATCCCTCTTGCCCTTTTCTGAACCCACTTCAACTTGAAAGGCTTGGACCATTTCTTTGATCTATGTGCAGAGGTGCATCTGCACTGTAGAAATAATGCAGTTTGACACGATTTTAACTGCAATGGCTCCGTCCTACAGAATCCTGGGAGCTGTAGTTTTATGAGGCATCAGCCCTCTTTGGCAGAGAATGCCACATTGGTACTTACCGTGAATGTGCATTCTGGGGTTGGTAGAGAGGAGGAATCCAAGAATCGTCCTCTCACCAACCCAGATAAGGCTTAAGATCTTATAAAACTACAAATCCCAGGGTTCCATAGGATGGAGCTGCAGCACTTAAAATGGTGTCAAGCTGCATTATTTCTACAGTGTAGATGCATCCTAAGAGAAGCTATGCTGGTTCCTCTGTGTTGTCCTTCCACTGAGCAATCAAAGACCTTTTTTATTCATAGCTTGATTATAATAGGCTTTAGGTTTTTTTGTTTCTTTGTTTATTCCATTTATACCCCACCTTTCTCCCACCCAGCAAGGAACCCAAGGCAGCTTACAAAATTTAAAATAAAAGTTTAGCTAAAAATGCACTATTACAAAAGTTAAAAGACAATTAAATATCTGTTCTATTAACACTTGACTGTGCCAATCTATTGCATATTATTTACGAAGTCCAGATGTAATGTTTTCCCTTCAGCAATGCTGTATGGCAGATATGTCGGGCTGCCTTTTGCATCAGGGCTCTGTCCATGTGGGTCGCAGGAGGTGGAAACCATGTCTCATATTCTACTTTCCTGCGTTCTTCATTCTCACAGTTGTAAACAACTGATTTTTCCTTTATTAAGCCATCTGCCTGGCTGTTCAGAGATGTTCTATGTCAAATTCTTATTAGATAATAGATATCCTAATGTTACCTTGTCAGTTGCTAAGTCTTATCTGTGCTTTTTAATACCAGTGAGAGGGAAGTTAAAAGGTGAAAAGCTGGCCTGAGAGTAAAAAAAAAAATCTATCAATAAATATCCTAATGTTACCGGTATTAATTTTTGTATATATGGATGCTAACATGGTTTTATGTATTGATGGATAACATGCTTGATGTCTAATGAGTCTTTGGACTGTATGAATACATTTGTTGTTCTTCTATTAAAAACACACACACTCATTCATACACACACACACACACACACACACAGAGAATAATAGAAGAGGACTATTGTTTCTGTTAATCAAAGTATTTTTAGTTGTTTTTTTAAACTCAACATGTATTTGTTTTATTTCTATTTTACTTTTGGTATTTTGATATTAAAGTTGTTAGCTGCAACTTTTTGGAAGAAAAAGGATATAAACTTAACAAATAGAACAATAACTAATTAGGTCCTAGAGCAAATGAAGCCTGGACTTTCAGTACAAGACAAAATTATTAAACTAAGGCTATCATACTTTGAACATTTAACAAGACATGAATCTTTGGAAAAGGCGATAATGCTGAGGAAAGTTGAAAGCAGTAGGGAAGAAGGAAGACTAGACTACAAATAGACTGACTCAATCAAGGAAGCCACAGCCCTGAGTATGTAAGTCCTGTAAATAACTGGGGCTGGTATTTAGTATTGCAGTTAAGAGCTCACAATCTAAAGTTACAGATCTGTAACCAATCTGTATTCAGTAAGATTGTGTAGTGTAAGCCACCCCAGTCCACCTTAAGAGCCAGCTGTTGCATCAGGCAAAGGAGGTTTATTCAGCTGGCAACAGGGGTGCAAGGAAGACAATCACCCACTCCCACCAGTGAGTGGGAGCAAGTCCTTGTTGCAATTTTGCTCCCTGATGGGAAGGAGGTGTAAATGTCATCCTCCTTGCACTCCAATCACCAGCTAAAGAGACCTCCTTCCCCTGATCCAATGGTGGAGAGGGGATCAGGCCAGGAGATGTTACTTAGGTCCCATCTATACGAGGAGAAAAAATATTATTTCCTCCGGAGAAGCAGCCATTTGCAGTGCTGCAACCTGTCTTAATGGTCAAAAGAGCCCTGCTAAACATCACATGCCCTCTAGCCAAGATGGCAGCTGCAAGTGATTTACTCGCGCTTTTAAATCTGCCACAGCCAATTTAAAAAAAAAAAAAGTTTAGCATGTTGCGAACATGCGATATTTCATATTTACAAAAAGAAAAAAAGAAAGAGTAAAAGATCGCTGTTTTATCAACTTGCCGCACCCTCGCTTAGCCAAAAATCCAACTTGACAAGCAGCAGGCACTTTCCTTGTTTGCTAGCCCTGCCCCCTTGCTCATCCAGCCAATCGGCTTATGCTGCCTGGTTGCAGCAATGCGAATGCGACTGTCTTAACTATCACACATTTGCATGCCCTACAGAGCTTTTGAAAAACTCCAGTGGATTTGGCTGCCCCCCTTCTGAATGAGACATATTGATACAAATGTCAATTTGGACAGATTGCCTTCCATGTGGTTGCCATTTGGATTATTTTCACTATTTGGACAGGACCTAAGTTACATCTCCTGAACTAAGTAGCCGGTCTAGTATTCTAGCACAGATCTCTTGGAGGTCTTTCATTCATATAGTGCCCATAAGTCAAAGCTAACTCGATGGCACATAACAACAAAAGTAAGCACCACTGGAGAGGTTACTCACTTTCATCCTTTTTCAAAGGATCTTTGTCCTTCTGTAGACCATCAATGTACTCAACAATACTGTCCTTGTAGAACCTCTCTGCAAGGTCCCTCGGAGTCTCCCCATGGTCATTTCTGGCTTTCAGCGCATGGACCAAAGTGGGCATCTTGCTCACAATGTACTTAAAGCAGTACAAATGGCCCTCCATGGCTGCCAGATGAACTGCAAAACAAAAGGAAAAATTAATTCAATGTTAGAGTCAAACTGTACATTTATGGACAACTTGAAATATTACTTTTTTTAAAAAAAATAACTACCTAATTTACTCAGTACTCTGATCACCCAAGAGGCCATTACTTCTTACTGTTACTATAGTCCAGCTAGAGAATGTGTTGGATTCCTCATTACTAACACGTTACTGTTACTCTTGTACCTTTAGAAAATATAGGGAAATGTACTCTGGTTCATTCCTCCAGTGGTCAATTCAGATAGTGCACTTTTAAAATTCTGAGGAAATAAATGCAAAAGACATAACAAACCAATCCTTCTCACCTGCAACATGAGACAGCCATCCATCTGAACCTTCCTCCTCCCCCTCCTAAATGCTCAGGCTAATGGCTTGTCTACATGGGCAATATACCCCATCTTGCCCTGTCTTAGAGCTCTGCAGTTCTAGTGACGCAGGGCTTTTGCCCCATTCTGCCCCCAGAAGTCCTCACCACCCTCAGGGCAGATACTGGGAAAGATCCCAGGGGCTCAGATGGGGGGGGGAGATGGGGTAGGGCTCAATACAATGTTTTAAAATAATATCTGTTTCACTCCATTTCCGCTGGGAGGAAATGGATTGGGCTCCGCTTGTCCGCAAGAGCCCAACCCAACAGGCTGGCCCTCACTGCTACTGTCAGTCTCCGAGGCTCTCCCAGAAGGTAGGAAAGAGTCCTGCAGCACATGAACAAGTCTGGTCACATGCAGAGGGCCTTGGTCACATGTTGCGGGCCAGCTTCCAAGGGAGATGGCAGCAGCAGCAACTGCAGCAATGGTTGGCATGCCCATCACAACTTCCTTCCATTTGGAGGTGGCAATGAGGGAACAATGGACCTGAGCCACGGCCAGTACATGCCAGCAGGGAATCTGGACCGAACTGTCCTCATGACGTTTGGCCAGTTCAGTCCCTAAAACAGTTTAAGTCCCCCTTAAAATGCTTTTTTTTAAATTCCTGAATTCCTTTGGCTCTTACAGGAAAATCCAGCGCACTCCACTACGAGAACAGGCAGCTTTCCTCACATGTGTCCTGCTGTATCACCTTGCGCCAGTGCTGCCACTGCAGATATGTATTGCCTCCTCTGAAGTCACAATGTGATCAGTGTTGGATGCCTTGTCTCTGGCCTCAGGGAATGCAATGCACACCAGCCAGTGCCGGACAATAGAGCAGGACACATGTGAGGACAGCTGCCCATTCTCAGCACAGAGTGCTCCGGTAACAGGGAGGGCAGATCTGGGGCAGCTTTGAGGCCAGAATACTCTGGGCTTGAATTCTTAAAAATAAAAGTAATATGTCACCTCTCCCAATTCATTATAGGTTTTAAAAACAAAACAAATTCAGTAGGACCTCCATATCCATGGCAGATTGGTTCTGGGGGGCCCGCAGATACCGAAAATCACGGATAACAGCGATTGAAAATAATGGGAGTTCAGGTTTAAAATACCATAGAGTTGCCTTGGAGGACCTAGAAAACATCTAGAAAGGATGGCTCTCTAGGCATTTTCTAGGAAGACTCTATGGTAGGTGTGTAGTTTTGTGTCCCATGGATAACTGAAACCACGGATATTGGTTCGACAGATACAGGGTCCTACTGTATGTCAGTACACAAGCCAAAATCATACACGGTACTTATCTAGCATAAATCTACACCCAAAACAGTGGTTGAACTACACCATCCTCCTGCTGAATACTGACATTGTGCAACCAATTGTGTATCTGCAAATGTGCCTGCTCATGCTCCCTTACTCAGTGGGGAATGCATAGTGCACTGCCATCTCAGTGAATATTTTTCATGTTTAATGTTTTGAACTTATAAATTGTTTCATTCTTTTTTAAAAAATATATTTATACCGTTATTTTTACTTTGCTATTGTTTTTACTGCGTTGTTTTAAAGATGTTGTTAGCCACTTTGAGTTCCATTGGTGAGAGAAAGGCAGGCTAGAAATGAATAAAATCATCATCACCATTATCATCATGTGGTATGCTGAAGGCATTGACAAATATATATTGACCCCTGTATCCGCAGGGGATATGTTCCAAAACACACACACTCATGGATACCTGAAACCATGGATAATTATTTTCAATGAGATGAACAGTGGACATTGACCATAGAATCTCACTGGAGGACCTAGAAATGCCCAGGGAGAACACACTTTTTTGGATGTGGATCAGTGAAACAGGGGTCCACCTGTAGCTACATAGTATCCACAAACACACAAATACATGCTGGTTACTTCCAGCTAGAGTAGACCCAGTCAATTGTTGATTGGTGAGTCAACATTAGGGTTGCCAGTTCAGGTTCTTCCCATAAGCTGTTCTCAAATCAAATCCTGAGACTTAGGGACAGCCCCTGGTGATGCCATTAAGCGTTATGTGTTAAGCACCACAATTGTTCACAGCATGTCATTCAAACACACAGAGAGAGATTGGCAATTTATAATACAAAAGAACATGCTTTCAAGCTAAAGTGACAACATTACACTCAGATTTCCAAAAGTGGGTCAGGCCAAGAACTTTTCAGCACTCCCTCATACCACAATTGCTCACAGCAAGTCATTCAAACACACAGAGAGAGAAAACATATTTTCTTGTTTGAAAATTAAGACAAAAAAATCTTAGCTAAAGGGGCTGTTTGCAGATCAAAGTGAAATAAGGGGATTATTCCTCCTCAATTACTTTAGTGCTTTATCACACTATACTGTTAGAGCACTATTGTTTTGCTTTAACTGCTCTGGCTGCCTTCTGTGGAATCCTGGGATTTGCAGTTTAGGGAGGGGCATTTATCATTCTCCGCATTCACTAAACTACAAACCCCAGAATTCCACAGGAGGAAGGCGTCACAGTTAAAGTGGAATAATAACGCTACAACAGTGCAGTGAGATAAGGCTCTTGACAGAATAAATAACCTTTTACATTAAATACTTGCTTCTAGCCAGAAAGTGGATGCAGAGCAGAGTGGAGGTGAGCCCTGGTGACACATGACCGGGAGGGAAAGAGGAAGTTAATTAAGTAAATCCATAAATACCACCACCACTGCCCGGAAAGTCTCTGCAAATTGCAACAACAAATCAATTAAGCCTTGCAAATGTAGCAAGCTAGCACTCTACTAGATAGACTTGAGCACAATCCATTCCATTTGCCTGGAGGTGAGCCTCCCCGCCCCCCCATAACTGGAACATTTGCACCCTCATCTCTCTCCTGAAGACGCCCCATGCAAAGTGGAGACTCAGGGCCAGGTTCTGATTTCTAGCAACCCTAGTCAACCTGTAGGCATATCCAATTAATCCAATGGTTCTAGTCTATTTAGGACAAACACTAGGATTTAGGCTCATATGAAATGGACCCCCTTGTGGAACTCCACTGATACTTCTATGTACATTACAGAATGGCCAAAGTAGAATCACATGTGGCAGGGAAACTTGCACAAGTCTATGATGTCAGCAGGCTGAAACCAATGGGATCCAAAGGCTCCCCTCCTCCCAACTCATTATAATGACAGATGCTTCCCTTACTGTACCTGGGAGATTTCCATTGCTATCCACATCATCTAAAGTCGCTCCCCATCTCACAAGAAGTTGCAGGCAGCCCAGCCTGCCGTGGAAAGCTGCATTGTGAACAGGCTTCCAATCATTCTTGTCAGAAACATTCACATCCTAGTTTTTAAGAGAAGAACAAGAGTGATTTCTTTGGCTCTCAAATGCAGATCAACTGTGCCCCCTGGACATTGGGACTAAGGCAGGGTTAGGAATCACACAGTCCTCCAAATTGTTGGACTGTAGCTCCCATAAGGCCTAGCCTACACAGCCAATCACGAGGAATGCTGGGAGTTCCATTTCAGCAACATGGCTTTTGGGGTACTGTCCTGTTCTTTGTTTTAAAGTTGTATTTTAAACAGTTTTAATTTTGTTGTTAGTTTAACACTATCACAACTTTTTGTATATTTTTAATCGTATGGGTTCTTGTTGTAATTCCCTCTATTTTGTAAGCTGCCTTCAGTCCCAGTTTGGAAAAAGGGTAGGGTATAAATAAAATGATGGATGGGTGGCTGGAATTCCCACCACCGGACCAGGGAAATCAAGATCAAATCCCAGTTAAAGCCAAATGGTGATATGATGCTAAATCCAACATTTCAAGTGGCATCATTTATTTTATCTTGATCACTCTATCCTCTATCAGAAGTATACTTAACTAAGTAACTTCTCTTAGCCTGATCACCACCACTCCACCCAAACCTGATGGAAACTTCATTCACCTGTTCTCTGATTGCCAGAAGAATAGATATCCCCTTTCACCCTAAAGCTGATACCTGGTAAAGTAAGCCAGTGGAAAGTTAAGACTGTGGCAATACTGTGACAATCATGATTAAGTAGTGATTGTGAATGTGGAACATTTACAGATGAGTAAATTTAAGTAATTGTTTCATAATTACGATTACCACTTAGTCACAATTGCAACATTATTGCCACAACTGCAACTCCCCCCCACCTGCCCCATCAAACCTTTACTGAGCATCAGCTACAAGGAGAGGAGGTCCAGTCTGTCAAAAATAGAACAGGTGAATGACATTTCTGCCAGGTTGGGCCAGGAGTAGTTAGTATACTGGACTTAAGTATACTTAACTAAGTAGCTGATAAAGAATTGCTGTTGTTGTATGCCTTCAAGTCATTTCCGACTTGTGGTGACCTGAAGTCAAACTTGTCACAGAGCTTTCTGAGGCTGAGAGTGTGTGACTTCCCAAGGTCACCTAGAGGGTTTTCATGGCCGAGCAGGGATTCAAACTCTGGTTTCCAGAGTTATAGTCCAACACTCAAACCACTACGTCACACTGACTCCTTGATAAAGAATACTGGCCCTTATTTTTAAACAACTAGCCAAGAAAGGTCAAACTATCATCAGGAATATGGCACAGTCAGATGAGGGGTTAATTGCCATCCAGGTGTCCAGGGTTAATTGCCACTGAGCAGGAGGAATTTTATTGGGAAGACAGCTAGAATGCCTTCACTTTCCTGCCACTTAATCCTTCACTTTCCTGCCACTGGTCCAACAAAAAACATTTCCTTCTTTGACAGTTTTTAACAATTTACAATATTGTTATTATGTGCCTTCAAGTTGTTTCTGACTTATGGCGACTCAAAGGCGACCCTATCATAGTGTTTTCTTGGCAAGATTTGTTCAGAGGGATTTTGTCTTTGCCTTCTTCTGAGGCTGAGAGAGTATGACTTGCCCAAGGTCACCCACTGGGTTTCCACAGCTGAGTGGGGATTTAAATCCTGCCCTCCAGAATCCTAGTCCAATGCTCAAATCACTACACCATGCTGTTTTTCAATTTACAGTACAGTTGGACCCCCGTATCCTGGATACCGGAAACCACGTATAACAGTGAACACTAATAAAAGTAATGGACTTCTGGTAAAAAAAAATACCATAGAGTTGCCTTGGAGGACCTAGAAGATGTCTAGAGACGATGCCTCTCTACACATTTTCTAGGATGACTCTATGGTATGCGTCCCTGTTTTGGGTCCCACAGATAACTGAAACCGCAGATATTGGTGCCATGGATACAGAGGTCCAACTGTATATCATGTGCAAAATTTGGCCCTCAGCCACAATGACCTGCAGGTTGTTCTCTCTCAGCCAGCAGAGTCTAGTGGCTCAGATGTCAGTGGAGCAGTGAATTCACCCTGGGGTTTATTCCAAATTTTAAATGAGTGTCCATGGTGCTGAACTATTTTGCATTCTGTGCCTTAGATAGCTCCCTTAACTAAAACCCAAAGCATTCCCTGATATCCAACTTGAACTAATTCACAAAGCTTAAACTAATTCACAAAGGTGTTGTGAGAATGACATAAGGGGAAGGAGGAATCTTGTATCCTGCCTCGAGTTGTTCTTGTTATGTGCCTTCAAGTAAATGCCAATATATGGAGACCAGATCCTTAGGTTTTCTTGGTATGATTTATACAGAGGAGGTTTGGCATTGCCTGAGTTTGACTTGCTTAAGGTCATCCAGTAGGTTTCCATGGTTGAGTAGAGACTTGAACCCTGGCCTCCTTAGTCCAGCCATCAAACCAATACACCACACTCCCCTTGGTGAAAAGACAGGATAAGGATGTACAGTAAAAGCAAAACTAAAATGCATATAAAATCATTCCAGTTCTTAGAAGGTGTTTTTTTTTTTTTAAAGAAAGATTAGAATGCTTTCTTACCACCCCACTCCTTAGTATGGTTTGCAAGGTGTATGACTGCCCATGGGTGGCTGCTAGATGAGCTGGAGTACACCCTTGATCATCCTGGATTCCTAGATTTACACCATTAAGATGAAGGGCCTGTGAGAAAAATGCAAAACAAAATTCCTGATTTTCAACTTCGGTCTTGTTAATATCATACCAAAGCACTGAAAGAAATTATGAGTTTGGGTAATGAGTGTACAGTAAGGGCTCCAGGACTTTCCACCCAGACACATCCATCTGCTTAAGCTGGAGATAACATTCATAAAAACCTGCTCATTTATTCATAAAGACTGCTCACAGGTTGAAGATGCAAGATCTGACCCAAACATTTGAAATTTCAGCCTCCTGTCCAAAATCTACCATTTCCAGGTTTCCATGGTTGGAAGCTATAACGCTCACATTGGTGTGAAGCTAGTTTAATTAATATTTGTAGTGAAGATGTCTACCTCAGAGAGCCAATGTGGTGTAGTGGTTTGAGTATTGGCCTAGGACACTGGAGGGGCCAGGGTTCAAATCCCCACTCAGCCATGGAAACCTATTGGGGTGACCCTGGGCAAGTCACACTCTCTCAGCTTCAGAAGAAGGCAATGGCAAACCCTTGGTTAACAAATCTTGGTCTGCAGTCTTACTTCTGTATTTTGCACTTTCTCTAGCTTCCACCTACTTCCTCAAGGGCAGCTCCCTGATTTTAATCTTTTAAGCTGTTTATTTTGTTAACATGTTTAATATGCTTTTAGTTATACTGTATGAGATTATTTTTTAAAGAAATTGTTTGAAACTGATTAAACTGATTTCACTTGTATGCCACCCCTGAGAGCCCATAATATAAGGTGGGATATTAATTTCTAATAAATAGTTTTCATAGAGATGGGAGCTCCCTATCAAAAATTGTTTGTACATGAGAGCTGCCCTGTTTATTAAAGTAAATGGAGATATCTGTATTTATAACAGCTCCCGTAATGTTCATATAACTCTAGATGATGATGATGATGATGATGATGAACTTTATTTATATTTGCCTTTTCCCCAAGATTGGGATTCGAGGCGGCTTACACATTAAATAGATTGCAATTAAAAACGTACAAAAAAATCTACACTAAAACCAAATTAAATATGAACTACGGTATATTAAAAACATACTTTTGAAAAGATTTTAAAAGTTAAACAATACAGTTTAAAACAATACAGCTCTTACAATCTTTTCCTTAAAAGCCCTCAATTCTAAAAGCCTGTCTGAATAAAAGTTTGCCTGCCAATGGAAAGATGTGATATCATGGACTAGGGGAAGGTGTGATAGTGTTGCATTTATTAGATAAATTAAGATAATACTAGCTGGACCCGGCATACTATATGCCGTTAAAAAACTCCCCCCAAAACACCCAGTAGACCTCACGCCTGGTTGCTTGGGTCCCGTCACAGTGGCAGCAGTGGTGTCCCATCACAGCAGCAGCATCCTGCCCCTGCCACCAGTTGACTGTCTGGGTCGTGTTGTAGCAGGAATAGAAATAATATTATTGTGTAGACTTAAATCATAAGTGGGATTTGTGTAGCCTTGAGACACTTGTGAGCTGGAAAGGCCTGCAGCCTTAGTAACTATAGCCAATGCTGTAGCACATTGTTTGGTCGCTCACAGTATGCAGATTGGCCATGAGTGGCAGGAGTGGATTGTGAGGTGGAGAGGGAATTTGCATGTGGGTGTTTATTTGAATGTGGGTGGTGATTGGCTGAGGGAATGACAGAAGTGGCCAATCAGCACACTGAAAGAGGCAACATACAGTACCTAAACTCAATGTACATGCCCAGGAGGCAACATACCTACATACCTAAGGCCATTTGTGCATATCCAAGAGTTTTCTGTATAGTGATGATTGTACATGCAAGGTATAGCACTATAAAGTGTAACGTGACAAATCTACTATAGACTTATCAGACTATACTGTTATAGCACTATATTCCATTTCAACTGCCATAGCAACATCCTATGGAATTCTGGGGTTTTCAATTTAGTGAGCCCCAATAACTCTCTGGCTGAGAATTCTAAATGATCCTCCCTAAACTGCAAATTCCAGGATTCCATAGGATGTTGTCATGGCAGTTAAAGTGGAATACAGTACAGCATTATAACAGCGTAGTGTGATAGGGATAAGGATCTGTCAGGAGGGGTGAGAGATTAAAATGTTGAGAGTGAGTGGTGATTGGCAGAATGTCTGAGGAGATTTTTTTAAAAGTCTGATGTATGACAGTTGGATGGGGATGAGAGTGAAGTCTGTCAAGATTAGGAATTAATTACTGGGGTTTAGGAGTCGGAGTGGTTTGGAGAGTTAGGGTCAGAGATAGAGGAGAGTTAGAGCCAGGGTTAGAGTCAGGATATGAGTAAAAAAGAGAGGGGGGGTTGTATTTAATAAATCATTAATGTTTTATTATACCCTTGAGAGTCCCATATTGGAAAGCTTGAAGCACACAGTGTCTGTGGCAGCAGTTAATCAAGGGTTGTGGGATCTGGTAATGATAGAAGAGGAATAAAGTCTCACATAGGAACTACGAGGGTATCTAGGAGGTCCCCACAGTTGGTAGCCACAGCAGTGGGACAGGAGAAAGTCTTCACATTTGGTGGCTGAAGTGGATTAGTGAAGTGCTCACAGTTGGTGATAGTGGGGTGGGGGTAGAGGAAAACCACACAAAGGAGAGCAAGGAGTGGACTATTCTAGCCTCCCTCAGGAGGGAGTTTCAAAGTTTATAGGCAGTCACTGAGAAGGCCCTCTCTCTTGTTCCCAAAAAACATACCTGTGAAGGTGGTGGGACTGAGAAAAGAGCCTCTTCTGGGGATCTTGGGGCACTGGCAGGCTTATATTAATTTACCAAGATGTTGATCTATGATTCTATGATATGGCAAGATACAGGACTTTATCAGACATGACAAAAATCATGGGGTTATGATGCCAGCGTAGCACAAATGGCCACAACTATCACATGACGTAGTCATTTTGTGGTTACCCCATGCTCCAGCCACAATAGCTTTTTTTTTTTTTTTTTTTTTGCAATATTGAGGGAATGCGGAAAACATGTCCCATTGTAATTGTGAGATTAGAGCATGAATGGGCAGTCCTCAGTGAGCAAACATCCAGATGAGAATGCAAAAATGAAGTACAGGACACCCTTTTTATGAACTGTCCCATCTAGTTTACATGTTTTAGGTTTGTTTCAGTGCTTGTGTGTTCATTAACTTTGTTAATTTGGGGGGGGGGGTAGTTTTAAGCATGCACACGTCTTCTCACGAGAACAGCTGAAATCTCGACAATGCTGAATCCAGGAAGTAAACTCCCATTCTTAAAGCACTAGTGGTTGTCGTGTGATAATTCCATGGTGTTTCTTTCATGTGATTACAGCTACATGTGATAATAAGTGTTATAATGCCATGATGTTCCTGCTATCTTCATTCATGGAATTAGAGCATTTTTAGATGCTAGTCTGAAATCCACAGTCTGTCAGATAGCCTGGGCCTAAGCCATATAGGGCTTTATAGGTCATAACCAAGAGATATACAACTCTCTTGCTGCAACAACTCCACTGACTGCTTATTTGTTTCTGGGCAGAATCTATACAGCTCAGGCCCAGGTTATCTGAAGGATACTCACACACAATCAATGTTTTGAGATCCTTTCAGAAGGCCTCCTGTCTGTCCCACCACCCTCACAGCTATATCTGGTGGAAACACAGGAGAGGGCCTTCTTGGTGGTTGCTCCCAGGCTCTGAAATCTTCTGAGATAAGTTAGACTGCCACCTCCTGGCTGTCTTTCCGCAGGTAGGTTAAGACTTTTCTATTTCAACAGGCCATTGAAGCCTGACTACTCAAGGGGACTGGGTCCTGCTGTAGTGCCTAGCTATGTTTCATTTGCTGTTTTTAATAGTTACAATTTTAAACTAGTTTTACGTTTATGGCTAGTTTACTGATGTTTTTAGCTTCTTTTAATCTGATATATCTTTTCAGCTATGTTTCTTTTACCTGTTGCAAGCCGCCTTGAGTTCCAGATTGAGAAAAAAGTTGGGATATAATCAAGCAAGCAAGCAAGCAAATAATATAACCAGGCCCAATATCCAGAGCTTTGGACTGTGAAAAATCCATCTTCAAGCTAGACAACCTCAGATGGCTTACCTGCATACATGCATCCTGACCTTTGATAGCAGCAAGGTGAGCTGCGGTCCAGCCCCTTACTGTCACAGCGGTTGGATCAGCTCCATGCCAGAGCAGCCAGTGAAGGCACTAGAAAACAAGAACAACATGCTTTGGGTTGTTAATCCACCCTGCCCTGCTTCATATTGGTGTTCACTCATATGCTGTTGGACCCACAGGGTTTAAACATTCATTTAGCATCACTGTCATAATGTTTTTGAACTGCAAATAGGCTAGTGCATGAGTGAAAATCACACAGCCCTCCAGATGTTGTTGGACTGCAAGTCCCAGCAGCCATAGCCAATAGTGGGAGGATGCTGGGATGTGTTGTAGTACAGTGACATCTGGAAAACCACACAGTTCCCACCCCTGGGCTACAGGAATGTGGAGAAGCTCAAAAGTCATAATTCTATGGTCAACCTCTGGCACTGGAGGACCTAGAAATGCCTAGAGAAGTGTTTTCTTAGGTTAAAAAAATAGTGTTTGTAATTATACACGAAAATCGCTATACATGAAGAGTACAGAATGAATCCCACTTCTACTATGCAGGCCTGTATTCATGGTTTTTCCACTTTCGTGCAGATCCGGTACCTCCAAACCCCAAAAATTCAGGGCCGACTGTACTTCAAAGATCAAAAACAGCACTCTAAACTAGGAATAGAAATGTTCTCTTTCTTGTACTGGAGGAACCTCTTGCTATGCATGTATGAAACTTCAAATATTTAGGTTAGATGAAGTGTGTGTCTACACTGTAAAAATAATGCAGTTTGACAGCACTTTAACTGTCATGACTCCATCCTACAGAATCCTGGGATTTGTAGTTTTGTGAGGCACCAGCATTCTTTGGCAGAGAAGACTAAAGAACTTGTAAAACTACAAATCCCAGGATTCCACAGGATGGCACTACAGCACTTAAAGTGGTGTCAAGCTGCATTATTTCTGCAGTGTAGATGCACCCATACTTGGAGATACATCTTCCCTCTCTTCTTTTTACAAGCAGTTGTGCACCAGTTTCTACTGCATTTGCTCCACAAGTGTCTTGGTTATTTTCTTCCAAAAGCAGACCTTTACTAGGATCAGTAAAGATAATAATTTTTTTTCCCTTCTTCAGTTCCATCTTGAGTCATCTCTTACCTCCAGGCTTCCAGAATGGGCTGCCCAGTGCAAGGGTGTAAACTTGTGGATTGGGTCCACCTCGTTAAGGCTGGTTCCAAATTTCACTATCTCTGCAAGCTGTTTTATATTCCCAGTTTTGACTGCCTGGTGTATGCTCTTGCGCACTGGCCTCTTCTTCTTTGGAGCTGCTGGGAAACAGCAAAGGGCCGTCAACACGTTTGAAGATACAAGGCAACAGAGGCAATATCAGGACTGAGATAGTCCTGGGGCAAAGAACTCCCCAGGCAATGGATCTGGTAGCTCCAATAATCAGTGGGCCAGTAATTCCACTTTGTATTTTAGTCTGAACTGTAAAGGAGCTATCCAAAATGTTGAGCCTGGTTCCACAACAGGCTGAGCCCTTTGAATAGCAACCTTAAAGTTTGGAATAAGGTCCAGAGTGGATTTACCACCATCACACTGTCAAACGGAACCACCAACATCCGTTGACTGGGAAATAGTGATTGGCTCAAAGTCTCCCAAAAAGCAAATTATTCTAACTCAGATATGCTTTCCAAACAGTTGAATCTCCTTTAAAAATCAAGCGTATTTTTCAGTTTCTTTTGATGGACTTGGTTGGCTTTTGCTTTTGGGATGTAATGTGCAATAAGCAGCCTTAAAAATGTTGTTGTACTGATAAGTCCTAGCCGAGATGACCAATAATGAGTGAGGATTGTAGCTGAACACTTGGTGTGAAAGATGGTGGGAGCTGTAGTACAGAGGAAGCCAGCTAAGATGGTAAAGAGTTTGGAAAGAAGCCCTGAAACACGTAATAGAGTTGGTATGTTTAGCATGGAGAAACTAAGACTGAGAGATATTTATGATATAAATATCAAAATATATTTAAATATATAATATAAATATTTTATAAAAAGTCTCTCCCCATATCAGTGGGGAATACATTCCTGGACTTACCGTTTATAAGTGAAACTGCAGATAATAGCAAACTCTATTAAAATAAAGGACTTCCAGTACAAACATACCATAGAGTTTTGTTGGAGGATCTAGTGATTCCTAAAGAGGACATATCTCTAGGCATTTTCCAGTGCGGCTCTATGGTATGTGTCCCTATTTTTTCAGCCGTGGATAACTAAAATCTCAGATATTGACTCCGTGGCTACAGGGAGCGACCCGTATAAATGTTGAGTGAACAAGTACATTCAAGCACTTAGTTTTTCTTCCTGAGATCCTAAGCTTTTCAAAACAAAGTCATTTTGTGAGTCAAAATCTCTGAATCCATTTTGAGTGTCTCATTTTTTGCAAGCTGCTGTAATTGCAAGTACAGTTGTCCCTTCACATTCGCTGGGGTTTGGTTCCAGGACCCCCCCGTGAATACCCAAAATCCGTGAATACTCAAGCCCCATTATATGCAATGGCATAGCAAAATGGTGTCCCTTAAATAAGATGGCAAAATCAAGGTTTGCTTTTTGGATTATTATTTTTTAAAGAATATTTTCAAGCCGTGAATACTCAAATCCGTGAATGCCAAATCTGTGAATGTGGAGGGACAACTGTACTGTGTTCAGGGTCCATGTCATAGATAAGATAGTAAGAACAATTTGGAAACTAACTGTCCTACCCTGAGAACATGCATTGCTGGTAGGAATTATGGTGAAGTCTCTCCTCTCTAGGAAAAAGGCCTTGCAACCTATGCAAAACAACTTTTGCTCATGTGCACTTTCTCTCTGTTCATGTAACACTGAAAGTCCTATAAATTGCTGAGGCTTCGGAATAAAGTTTGTGCATCTGACCAAATCTGCTCTCAACAGAAGCTGTGGCAGTGGTTCCTTTAGCTGAAGAACTCTCTGTGTTTGTTTTCCTTCCTATCCAGTTTCAGGGCTCAAATCCAGCTCTGTGTCTCACCTGGGAGATAACAGTAGGGCTGGTATCTCAGCCCAATATCTCAGGGGTTGTCATGTGGAAGATGAAGCTTGTTTTCTGGTGCTGCAGAGGGGAGGCTCAGCAAAACCAGTGGATTTGAACTGCAAAAAAAAAGGTAGATTCCAGCTAAACATTAAGAACAATTCCCTCGTGGTAAGAGCTTCCAACAGTGGAACAGAGTCCCTCAAAATGTGGTGGACTCTCCTTCATTGGAGGTTTTTAAGCAGAGATTGGATGTCTGGCAATGAGGGATGTTCTCACTATGGATTTCTGCCTGCCTGGGGGGTGGGGTGATCTGAATCAGTGGTTCTTAACCTTTTCTTTACCAGGGATCCCCTATACATATCTTTTGTTCCTGGGGATCCCCAAGTCTTAACTCTAATAATAATAATAATAATAATAATAATAATAACACAATTATACCATCCATTAAACCTTTCCTCAGAGGCACTGGAGAGGGAAGACTTTTCTCCTGCTTCTTTCTGTAAATTTTTGGCTGGAGCAGATTGAATGGCAATGCGCAGGCCAAGCCAGCCAGCCGTTGCCTTGGCTCCTGTCACATGGCTGCTCCACAGCTTTCACAAGACCCCCTGTGGGGACAGCGCAGACCCCTAGAGGTCCCTGGACCACAGGTTAAGAACCACTAGTCTGGATGTCTTTTGGGGTCCCCTTCCCCCTCTACAACTCTGTGGCGCTACACCAACATGTTCCTCATCCCTGCTGTCTAAACTCAGAGACTCCCAGTTTAAGAGGCCAGAAGCTCTGAAAAGAAAAAGGGAGCAAATTCTGTAATCTGAAATCCCAAAATCTGAAATGCTCCAAAATCCAAAATTGTCCATATGGGTGGCTGAGATAGTGACATCCTGCAAAATAGAAGACAGCCATAGACATCCTGCAAAATAGAAGGCAGTGGCAGCAACAACAACAACCACAACAACATGCAAGCAACTTAGTGCAGGATCTGGCCTTAAAATAAAATTAAAATTAAAAATATAGGAAGAGACTGAGGCTAGTCTCACCATTTGGAGTAACAGCCGCAGACATGGTGCTTCTCAATTCTCACAAGCCTCGGGTTGTTTCTGGCTCCTTTATGGTTGCTGCAGAGGAGGGTTGCCATGGAAACACTGTACACTTCCTGAGCTGTTCACTTAGGCCTCTGCTTGTCTCAGCTGGCAGGAGGGTGGAATGGAGAAAGGCACAGTGTTGCCAGGTTTTCAAAACCGCCATAAGGGAGGACAGTCGGGAAGGGGCCATCAAGAAGTCTGTGTTCTGCTTAAATACTAAATGAAAGTACAGGTTGACACACACACCCGTATCCATGGTTTCACTTATCCACGTCTGAAAAAAATATGTTCTCTCTAGGCATTTCTAGGTCCTCCAATGTGATTCTGTGGTCAAATTCTGGCATTGGTCTCATTGAAAATGATAGGGTTCCTTATTATCCATGTTTTCAGATATCCACTGGGGGTCTTGGAACATATCCCCCGTGGATATGGGGGTCGCCCTATATTCAGTTCACTCAGCCATGTATTTCTCTGTAAAATTAGTATATAATGAGTCCTCAGTATCTGCTGGGGTTTGATTTCAGGACACACACCCCCCAATGGATACCAAAATCCACAGATGTCAATTCCCATTATGTACAATGGCATAGTAAAATGGTATCCCTCCTATAAAATGGCAAAGAGCAAAATTTGCTTTTTGGAATTACCCTCCCCCTCCAAATATATTTGAGCCATTGATGGTCGAATCCGTGGATGTAGAATCCATGGATACAGAGGACCAACTGTATTGTCCACATTCATACATGACAGGATGCCCCCATTTCTGTCCTTATGAAGGGCCCACTCCTCAAAATGAGCCCTTATACCATAATCTGAAATGCTCCCAAATTGTCCATATGGGTGGCTGAGATAGTGACACTTTTGCTTTCTGAGGGTTCAGTGTACACAAACTTTGCTTCATGCACAAAATTATAAAACATATTGTCTATAAAAGTACCTTCAGGCTATGTGTATAAAGCATATATGAAACATAAATGAATTTTGTATTTAGACCTGGATCCCATCTCCAAGATATCTCATTATGTACATATATGCAAATAAAGGTACAGTATTACAAAATCTGGAAAAATCCAAAATCCAAAACACTTCTGGTTCCAAGCATTTCAGATAAGGGATATTCAACCTGAATTTATTTTTGAAAAATTAGATGAAGACAATAAAAGATGATGATGATGATGATAATGATGATGATGGAGATGTTGGTGGCGATGACAGAAACAACACCACTACCATAACATATGCCTGAAAAAGATTTTGAAAATGGTGAAGTAAAAATCTTATGGGACTAAAGTGCATTTACACTGTAGAAATAATGCAGTCTGACACCATTTTAACTGCCACGGCTCCATTCTACAGGATCCTGGGGTTTGTAGTTTTGTGAGGCACCAGCACTCTTTGGCAGAGAAGGCTAAAGACCTTGTAAAACTACAAATTCCAAGATTCCATAGGATGCAGCTACAGCACTTAAAGTGGTGTCAAACTGCATTATTTCTACAGTGTAGATGCACCCTAAGATTCAAACTGATAAACAGAACGGAATATGCCAGGCAGAGCTGTGGTTGAGAAAAAGAAAGCTTGCATTATAGACATGGTGATCCTGGGGGACAGCAATCTCAAAGACATGGCAAAGTTTGTTAAATATTGAGTGCTACCAATGGAGATTCAAGTCCTCTGGGAAAAGAATACAACTGTGGTTTCAGCAGTGAGAGGTGCTGCAGAAGCAATTCCAAACAGACTGACAAGACATCTGAAAAAAACCACCACCAAAGTAGAAGAATTTTAAAAAGTGACACTATTTAGAATGTGTCACATTATCCAATGATAACTCACTGATCAGATGTTATTGGATACAATCAGAATCACTGATGGCCTAAAGCCTCCAGGACTGTGAAACCAAGATAATGATAATACAGTACTTGTACAATACATATGCTGGGGTAGTGGGGAGACAACTGTGGTTCCACTGCTGATAGATGCTCTAGGAGCAATTCCAAACTAATTCACACAATATCTGAGTGAATTTGCTATTGGTACAATCACAATAGCACACTATTTGGAAGATGCCACATTATACGGCAATACCTTATCAATTCATAGTTAGAATCTGCATCATTGACAGTCCAAAATTCCAGTTGATAATATTGGGTAGACTGTGAAAGCAAATGTCATCTGACTGAAGGCACTGCAGCAACTTCTGTTGGGGAGAGAGACTACAGATTTCTTCATCTCAAACTATGCAGGGAAAACCAGTAACAGGTGGCTTTCCACCAATAGCTGGTGTCATTCAGATGTTAGTATGCCCTACTACACCCTCCCCACGATATCTCATAACTGGAAATATTGAACACTTTTCGGGGTCAGGTTGGCTGGGGCAAACCAAAGGCCAGTTGGAGGTCACAATGACCTGGGATGTGTCTTAGAAATATTATGGCAAGAAAGCCCATATTAGGATTGTGCAGAAGCCCCTTCATAAACAGTCGTTAAAGAGGTATATGCTAATCCTTTCTTCCAGCTCTAGGTGCCTCAAGCAATGATTTATTCAAGCAGACAATTAAGTAAACATTCCCAAATCTTCTCCTAAAGAAGTCTCTCCTATAACCCCTCCTGTCCAACTTTGCGAGGTTGCCATAAACCCATCAATTCCTATCTCCCAGCCATCAATGCAATCAGTTGAGTTTTGGTTTCTTTTCTCTATCCCATGGGAAAGCCCTCCAGGCTTTGTCATAATCAAAGTACCCCTTCAGGATATGAAATAGCGTATAAATATTAGTCTCCCAACAATAATAAAGGGTGCTACAGGTGGACACAGAAGTCCTCTCTTCAAGACTGGTAGCTATAACCCTATCTCCCCTAATCTCTCTCTCTACCTAACCTCCCCTCCTTTCTTTCCAGTAACCTTGTATGGATCTTACGAGTGTATGTTTTGTATGCTAGCATATCCCCTGTGTTATTTACAATTAAAAATACTTTATTTCACTTTAACTGGCGTGCTCTCTACAGTTAGTACTGGTATACATAGGTGAAAAGATCTCCAAAGTTACCCTCCTCTCGCAGGCTTCCGTTTGAGCTAAGAATTCTCCCAGATAATATTTTAGCATCACAGGTGGGGCTCTAAAGCACCCTCCACCTCGTAGGGTAACACACTAGGGTTTCCCCTCTTCTACATGGATCATGCTTCAGGAGAGCATCTTTTAGCCATCACCTGTTTTGGACCACTAAAATGTCATTTAAAGGGGAAATTTTCCAGTACTCTTCACCAGGCTGGCCACTGGGGGTGAGGAAGGTCAGGGTACAGAGGGATGGCAAACTCCAAAGTATCATCTTGATTAGATGTCAAAGCCACAGAATCTGTAGTTAGACTGACGTTCCAAAATGGAATCTGAAAACTTGAATGTCAGTTTGACCAATTTAGTTAAGGTTCATTTGATTTTCATTCAGTTAATAAGACTCTGGGATTTTACACCAGTAGTAAAGAAAGTGTGTCCCGTGGGCTAAGTGCAATCCCATCCCATTTTTGCAGCCCCCCCCCCAATATGCCGGCTCAGCTAACCAACACTTGCAGACCGAGCAAGGGAGGAAGCAATTAGCTTGGAGTTCTGAGATAGCTCAGCAAGGGCAGTAAAGCAACAGGGCTCAGAAAGCCTCCTTGCCTGTGGAAGTCCATTTGGTAAAAGTGTAGGCTTATTCAGGGAAACAAGCAGAGTTGTCAGGCAGTCCAGGGCATAAGAATCCAGCAAGGGCCATCAGGCAGTCCAGGGGTCAGAGTCACAAGAGTCACAAACAAAAATGCCAACCAGATAGCAGACAAATTGCTCCCTGCAACCAGCCTTCGCCAATCAGCTCTTAAATGGGCAGGCGCCAGTTGGCTCCTGATTGGAGTTTGAATCTTAGGGTGCATCTACACTGTAGAAATAATGCAGTTTGACATCACTTTAAAGTGCTGTAGATGCATCGCATGGAATTGTGGGGTTTGTAGTTTTACAAGTCTTTAGCCTTCTCTACCAAAGAGTGCTGATGCCTCACAAAACTACAAACCCCAGGATTCCGCAGAATGGAGCCATGACAGTTAAAGTGGTGTCAAACTGCATTATTTCTACAGTGTAAATGCACCTTAGTCCCATAAGATTTTTACTTCACCATTTTCAAAATCTTTTTCAGGCACATATTATGGTAGTGGTGTTGTTTCTGTCATTGTGGGCCATGTTGGTTTCCCAGCTGTGTCCTCTGCCAAGTCAGCTGCAGGTGAGTCCTGGCTCTGTTCCACTTCAGGCTGAGGCTGCTCTTCAACCAAGAGAGCTGTGTGAGTCTCTTCAAACTTAGAATCCAAGCCCAAATCCTGGCCCATGACACCCCAAGCCTGTATCCACACTTCAAAAACCTTTGCCTCCCCCTTCCCCTCAAAAAAAGATGCATTGTGTGGAAAGAGTTAAATACAGGTATACTTCAATTACAAAGTAGATTTGTTCCTGGGCATGAATTCTAAACAGAAAATGTGGTACCTAGAATCATAGAATCATAGAATTGCAGAGTTGGAAGAGACCACGAGGGCCATCCAGTCCAACCCCCCTGCCACGCAGGAAATCACAATCAAAGCATCCCCGACAGATGGCCATCCAGCCTCTGTTTAAAGACCTCCAAGGAAGGAAACCCCACCACGCTCCGAGGGAGTGTGTTCCACTGCCGAACAGCTCTTACTGTCAAAAAGTTCCTCCTCATGTTGAGGTGGAATCTCTGTTCCTGGAGCTTGCACCCATTGCTCCGTGTTCCAGTCTCTGGAGCAGCAGAAAACAAGCCTGCTCCATCCTCAGCGTGACATCCCTTCAAATACTTAAACAGGGCTATCATATCGCCTCTTAACCGTCTTTTTTCCAGGCTAAACATACCCAGCTCCCTAAGTCTCTCCTCATAAGGCATTGTTTCCAGACCTTTCACCATTTTAGTTGCCCTTCTCTGGACACGCTCCAATTTGTCAATATCCTTTCTGAATTGTGGTGCCCAGAACTGGACACAGTATTCTAAGTGAGGTCTGACCAAGGCAGAATAGAGTGGCACTATTACTTCCTTTGATCTAGACACTATACTTCTATTGATACAGCCCAAAATTGCATTGGCCTTTTTAGCTGCCGCATCACACTGTTGGCTCATGTTCAACTTGTGGTCTACTAGGACTCCTAGATCCCTTTCGCACGTAGTCTCATTCAGCCAGGTCTCTCCCATCCTATATTTATGCATTTCATTTTTCCGCCCTAAATGCAGTACTTTACATTTCTCTGTATTGAATTTCATTTTGTTAGCTTTGGCCCAGCTCTCCAGTCTATCCAGGTCATTCTGAATTTTGATCCTGTCCTCTAGGGTATTAGCTACTCCTCCCAATTTGGTGTCATCTGCAAATTTGATAAGTATGCCCCTAATTCCCTCATCCAAGTCATTGATAAAGATGTTGAATAGCACTGGGCCCAGGACAGAACCCTGTGGCACCCCACTGGTCACATCTTTCCAAGACGAAGAGGAGCCACTGCTGAGCACCCTTTGGGTTCGGCCGGTCAACCAATTACAAATCCATTGAACAGTTAACTTGTCTAGCCCACATTCTACAAGCTTGTTTGCAAGAATGTCATGGGGTAGAAATAACTAAGGTAGAAATAACATGGAAATAATTGGGAGGGCTTCCTATACAGTAGTAAGGCAGTTCAACATGTTTCAGAAAACTCTTTTTTATTATTATTACTAAAAACAATATGCATACATGAAATAAAGCAATGAGGTCAAGTAAGCCTCACATCAGTAAACAGTAAGATTTTGAACCTTCTAGAGACCACTTGAAGGCTTCTTTCAAAATGCATCCAGGGATGACTTGTTTGTTTTATCAGTCTCCACTTTTCATGATTTCTATTTTGGTGCACACTTCTAAATCTATTTTTTTTTTTTAAATGTTGGGGTGACTGACGAGGCAGGCTTATCTGCTCTCCCCGTTTCTCTTCACTTTGCTGTTCATGAAAGCTCAGGAAGGTATTCTGGAGGCAGCTGCTGTCTTGCCTGTTGTAGGAAGGCACACACAACTACACTAGTTTAGAGTAGAACACCACTTTTCTCAGCTCAAGCTTTTTTGCATTGCTTGTTGCAGAACCTTGCTGCAAACCAGTGGTTTATGTTTCTCTGTCCTTCCTTCACCATCTTCCCAGTTCCAAAGCCTAAAAAAAGTTCCAACTAGACAGAGGATAAGAAGAAAAGGGGCCAGGCAGGCATAAAACTGCTTTGTAAAAAGGAGCTTCACTGTCAGAGGCTTTGTTAATTGAGGTATGCCTATATCATTCAGAATGGTTCAATTGCTGGAAGCTTCTAGGAGTAGCAAATACCTTACTCTTGTCATCTTCAATAATCTATTTTTAGTAAGATACTTAATTTTCAAGTCCTTATTACTGTAAAGCTGAATTCCAAAACATGTAGCATAGGCTTAGCAGCATCCCACAGCAAAGAAGAAAGCAGCAGTTTTCTGGGACCCAAGTTTTCTGGGACTTGTCCCATGCGTCTTGTGAGGTAGGAAGAAAAAGAATAAAATGTACATTTGCTCAACAAGATTGTATCTGAAGTCTCTGTTTTTTCACAGAATTTGGGTTTACCGTGCACTTACTTAAAAATGAAAAGCATTTTTTTAAAAAAAGATACTGCAACTTCTACAAATGTAGGACAAAACCTAGGCAATGAGAAACAAGGATTTGCGAGGGCAGAGGAAGACTTTCACCAAACCAAGTAGTAGACATTTTAGACAAGAAACTGCTTACTGATCTGATTTCACTGGAAGCAATAGGCTCCTGTTGAATGGGGAAACCTTCCACTGCATCCACCATTACTGAATTTCGCATGATTGCCTTGAGTTAATATACTGCATTCAGGAAAAATAGAAAACAGCAGCTATAGGCAGAGGAAGGGACTGCGACCCCACTGATCTGAATCTACAGCTTTGTAAAAGGATCCAGCACTAACCCAGACATCAAAGAATGGTGTATATAGTTAACAAACCTCTGCCTGTGTTTGGAGAGCCAGTGTAGTGTAGTGGTTCGAATATTTGACTAGCAGTCTGGAAGACCACGGTTCATATCCCAGCTCAGCCATGAAAACTCCCTGGGTGACCTTGGGTAAAATCATACTCTCAGCCCGAGGAAAGCAATGGCAAACCATTTCTGAATTATATTGCCAAGAAAACCTTGGATATGATCACCAAAGGTCAGAGTCGAATTAAAGGCACATAACAAGCCTATCTTGGGGTGAGTAGTATGCAAAGATCCTCAGTCTAAATAGCACACAGCTCTCCTAATGCAATGCTAGAGAATCTATTATGGGTAAAGTGTATCTGTTGATAATCTGGGTGCTTATTTCTCCCCACCACCTGAAACCAGTGAGAAGTTGAGTCTTTCCAATTAAAGCTGTACTCCAATTAATTACATTTAATCATGAGTGGCAACAAGATGCCCCCCTTCAGTGACATACACGAGTCACTACTAATTTTCATGAAGATAGGTATTAATATCATTGGAAAAAGTAAGGGTAAGGCAAATGCTGTTTGATTATCTTCTACAAAGCAGCCATATTTCTGGGAGTATTAAAAACCCACATAAAATCTAACAACACACAACTGAACTGTTCAGGTTATCACAGGGAAAGGATAATTTTCTCTAATCCACATTGTACAATCTAGTTAACTGAATTGTCTAACAAGAGCGAGCTCTGTGGTCAGGAGAACAGAGCAATAGGTTAAGCACCCCTAAAGAATAGGAACACTGATCCAAGTTAATTCCTTTCCTGCAGTGGCTGATTTTCAGGTTTTGGGTGATGTTGTTTTTAAAAAAATCCCACTGCAAATCCATGTCTTTGACCTTAAGTAATCTTGAAGATACAGAAGCATACAGTAGGACCCCTGTATCCACTGGAGATTGGTTGGGGGGCATGGATAATGAAAACTGTGAATAATAGTGAATGCCATTGAAAATAATGGGACATCAATACTATAGAGTTGCCTTGGAGGACCTAGAAAATGGCTAGAGAGGACACATTTTCTAGGAAGACTCTATGGTAGGTGTGCTGTTTTGTGTCCTGTGGATAATTGAATCAGTGGATAATGAATCAGTGGATACAGGGGTTGTACTGTACATAGTTCTTGGAATTTGAAAGATGTTCAATGAGCTTGGGATACACCACCACACACATTCAAGTTCAATTAGGTAAAACTTCAACCTTCCCCAAACAACCCATGAAATGATGAGATTCAGACTGGGATATGCTTCATTCTAGTTTATTACACGAAATAAATATTAACATCTCTTCATAATGTCTTTACTCTCTAGACTCAAATTAGAAACCAACAAAAATGTTAACCATATTGCAACTGAGCAATCTTACATTACTTTTTCTCCCTATAAAATGTAAAGAAAATTGGCTCAGCTGTACTAAATTTTTGTGTTTGACTCGACGAAACAAGTACTTATGAAAATCTGGATATCCTCCTGCCTTCCAATAATTGCTATATTGTTGGCACTTATCTGAAATCAAGCATGTTATTTTGCTGTGTAACCCTCCTCTGTCATCTTTTTAAATGTCTAGGTGTTACTGCAAAGAGAAGCAATCCAATGTTTACACAAACCTCTTCTGAAGCTTTAATGTTCTCCTTAAAATTTCCATTTAAAAAATGTTAGTCTACCATTTCCGCTGAGAATCCTATTTAAACACAAGGCCAATGTAGAAGCCTAAGTTCAGTTCAATTTAAAACACCCCTGAAACAGAAATACCTCTTTATTGGATGGTGTGCATAAACATTACACTCCATAGATAGCAAAAATATTTTTATTTATAATTTACATTTCCACAAATGAAAAAATTGTACATATTTTTCTTACATATACAGTCTATTCCTGTTAAATTTGTACGCCACTGACAGAACTTCCACACAATAGACACCTGACACTGTGCAGGCAATAAGAAATTCAAATACAAAAATGTATTTATTAACCAAATAAGCAGCTGGGGCCCTGCCCCAGATGAACACTTTATTCATATAAAAATTATTTGCTTTTTAGAGTCAGCTAGAACACAGTAGCTCTTCTCTGTAATATAAAAAAGCCCATACAGTTTGTTTAAACTGACTCAACCTTTTCGGGTTCTGTTTTAATTACAGCAGATGCAGGTGTGCTCTCCTCCATACACTCGTCAGGTTTTTCCTCTGGCTCTTCCTTGACTTTGGGACTATTACAGGGGTCCTGTACTTCTTGTTTGACAATATTCAACATAATATTTAGTGGATTTTCTACAGGTGTCTTGCTAGGCGAAGGTGTTGAATCAAATGATGAGGTCTGAAAAGTCAAAATTGACACCACATATAGTAGTTTCAAACTGAAACAAAATGTTGCTTTTGTGATTATTACTGTCTGCAATAATCTATAACATGCAGGATGAACAATTTCTGTCTTGTTGGGATTCTTGGAACCCCAGCTTTCTTTTATAAAACGGTTTTAATTCTCTGCTATTTCACAGATACATGTGACATTAGCAAGACAGCAGATTTAAAAACAATCAAACCCACATACACATTTATTAATTTTTTAAAAAAAATAATCAGCACTCACAATTTTGCAAAAAAAGATCAACAGAACAGTGTATCTGGAACAACTACCATATAGACTTTTGTATAAGTCGATCTCATTTGTAAGTCTTGGGCAGGTTTTGGGGCCAAAATTATGGATTTTGATGTGACTCATGAGTAAGATGAGGTTAAAACTTTGGGGTTCAGTACAGGGCTCCCCAATTCTATTTTGCAGAGAAGCACCAGCACCACCTCAGGGCCAGCCACCCTGGCTGCCACCACCACATTTTCCTGCCCAGGCATTCAAAAAGATCAAGGAAATCGGCTGCTGTTGAGGTGGCTGAGGAGGTGATGCTCCTGTCAGGGGTGGGGGCTGAGGCAACTACTCAAGAAACACAGCTGGCTGAGAGAACTGAGCAGGCAGGCAGGTGAGTGGGCTGTTTCTTCCCTTTGTGTGTTCACCCTACTACACATTCTGGGAAACACATGGGGAGAGATGAAGAAGACGTAGAATTTTCAATACAGGTGTGTCAGGATCATTTCCTCAGGACCACCACCACCATCCTTCCTGAACCACCACTGTTTCTCTGCTCACCACTTCCACAAGGGGCAGACATTGCCTGGCAGTACAGGAGTTGGTACTGGCCGCTTGCTTCCTTCTGCCCTCAACCAGCCTTCCTACCTCGTCAGCTGGTTGGCCTGAAAGCAGGCCAGTTGTCACCCTCTCCAAACTGGAGGGACAGCTGGTTTCTCATCTTTTACCTGCCTTTTCTAGCTCCTCTTTGCTGCCCAACCACCCATGCTGGTCTGCAACCAGCCTGCTCGTCTCCTCAGAGAAGGTGGAGAGAAAGAAGAGGAGACAAGCATTCTGGCTGCAGACAACCAAGGATGGGTGGTCAAGGCAGCAAAGAGAACCTAGAGAAGGCAGACAAAAGATGAGAAACCAGGCTCTCTTCCAGCTGCAGGTTCTCGTCTTCTGCCTGTCTTCTCCAATAGCTCTTTGCTTCCCGCCCATCTGTCCTTGGTTGTCTGCAGCCAACCTGCTTGTCTCCTCAGAAAAGGTGGAGAGGAGGAGTAGACAAAAAGTGGGCCGGCTGTGGACAACTGAGGACAACTGTTGGGCAGCGAAGAGTCCATCTGGGGAGAACCTACAGTAAAAACAGCACTGACACACACACACACACTTTCCCTGCGGCAGTGGCTGCTCTTTGGGATTTCCCTGCCGCAGCAGAAAAACGGAGGAGTCAGCACTCCCTTTAGGTTCTCCCCTGACAGACTATGGCAAGAGCTTAGTCCATCGAGAGGAGCCTACTGTAGCACTGAGCCCCTTTGCTCTCCCCACTGCAGCAGGGAAATCCCAAAGAGCTACCATTTTTTTCTAACAGCATTAACATATTGACCCATGTATAAGCTGCCCCAGTTTTTTGGGTCAATTTTTTTGGCATAAATTTTTAAACATACAGTATACACAAGTGTATATGTTAGTTCATGTTTCCATTCAGGAATAAAAGTCCAGAGACAAAAAGTCTGCCTAATAATACTGTTTCACTTGGTTTCACAAAGAATATTTAAAATATAAAATGCTATTCTTTTAATATATAGCTTAACTGTGCCTGCAGTAAAATGGCATCCCAGCCAACCGATTTTGCAAGTATGATACGTAAAGGAAATCAAAGAGGTCCTTACCTTTTGATAATCTTCATAGCATGACGGATGGTAGATCTGGAGAGGGAACAAAATAATCTTAAGTGTTTACATATTTGTATAAAGTCCACACAAGGATATACTGTATATTTCATGCAATTTCTGTTTTCATGAAATAATAGCTTTCACTATAATTTTTGTACAGACTATCCTAGATTTCTTCTGGACCTGCTTAAGGCTTCAGCCCACATGTGCTAAAATTTCCACTGTATTTTGGAAGCTGTTGTTTTGAACTCATGGCACTGTAAACATTTGCCCATTGAAACAAACTGATTGAGGTCACCAGGAATGTAAAAAAAAGAAGCATTTTTATGGATAGCAGCCCCTAAAATTAACTTTTAAAAAGCAGTCCAGAACTACAGCCACATTTTCCATTGCACTACACCAGCAAAATGTACATTCAATATTACCTTTTCATCTACACGAATGGCATTTTTTAGGTGCCACTCCTCCTCTTCCTCATCCCAATATTGCTCAAATTGCTCCTGGCATATTTCACAGCTCTGAAAAAAAGTGAAAAGCAATTAAACACGCAAGCCAGTATCCTTTAGTGAATTTATGCTGGTGGAAGCAGGGTGACTTTGCTTTCCTCCTGCAGCCCACTGTGCACCCTAAAATCTTGTTCTGGAACAGATTTTCAGCACCTTAGGAGCTCTGTGTGTGTGTGTGAGAGAGAGAGAGAGGGAGACAGAGAGAGAAAATCCCAGCACTACTGTGAGCAACATATTGGAATTAGGCCTTTACTGTTCCAGCATATATACACTAATAAGCATACTGCTTATTACTCATTGAGAGACATTAACAAATAGTGGCCTTTTAAATGACAATGTCACTTGAATGCTACTGGAAGTATTTCATTCTTAATGAAGCCTCTAAAGGAGGACCTGTCGTCGTGACTTAAAATGCACTTCCTTTCCAACAAGGAGTGAGAACACTCTGGAATCTTGAAGGATGCTTATTTAGTCTATCAAACTTTCTTTTTCTACCTCCTTACCAGCTCTTACAAAGGCCAGATTTGTGTCATGCAAGCAGTCTTTACAGTGAATAGATGCAATCAAAAGTAAAGATTTCTAAGCAATTTAAACAAATTTCACAAAGGAAGTTGACAGAAGCCAGGTTAGATAGCAGTATTTACCTCATCTACTCCAGCTGGGCCTGCGGGAACACTCTGAAACTCCTTTTCTTTAGCAGCTTCTTGTGTTTTTAACACAACTTCTTCATGTACTTTTTCAAAGAACTGACTCTTTGCACGCTCCTCTAAATCTGCAATTTCTTCAAACTCTATCCAGTCCTAAATAAAAATATGAAGTAAAATTCAATGCTTCTTTGGACGTTGTTTATTAGCCTTTTCTCAAAATTTTAAGTTAAAGAGTAGGCAGCTTCTCATGGTGAACACCCAATGATCCAACATTTAAGAATAAAATTAAACTTCTGTACAGTCTCTGAATCATCACACACACACCTGAGAAAACAGAACCACTGACTGTACACCTTTTAATCTCCAGCCCATCAGAATTATCCAGACGTAGATTTAACCTTTCACACACACACACACACACACACACACACACACACAGACTAGCTGGACTCAGCGTACCATACGCCATTAAAGAACTCCCCCAAACATGTCTGGCAGACATCACGCCTGGTTGCCTGAGTCCCACTGCAGCAGCTTGTAACTATAGCCAACACTGTACATTGTTTGATCACTCCCAGTATACAGATATGGCAATGAGTGGCAGGGGTGGATTGTAAGGTGGAGAGAAAATTTGCATGTGGGTGGTGATTGGCTGAGAGAGTGACAGGAGCAGCCAATCAGCACAATGAAAGAGGCAACACACCTAAACCCATTGTACATACACAGGAGGCAACATACCTACATACCTAAGGCCACTGTGCATACCCAAGAGTTATACACATACACATACATACATACACACACACACACACACACACACATATATATATATATACATTTAGTGGAAGATAGATAGATATATATATCTTCCACAAAATGTTTCAATCTTATTTTCTGATGCCAGTAATAATACCGATGTGTTGTGGGATATGAAAATGCCACAGGGAGGGTGTGTGTATGCTGAACCTAGGATTAGCCAGTAAAAACTGAAACACCCAGAGTGAGAACACATATTTACACAGGAAGTGGAACATTTGTTTTAAATAGCTTTAAGCCTTTGATGCAGAAAATGTAGCCAGAACAAATGTGAATTTGTTGGGGCGATTTCTGTCCTAGTTATCTGGGGGGAAGCTGTACAGAGCAAGTGAAGCAAGTGAATGGAACTTGGGAGACATATTTAGCATTCTCCAGGTGATAATGTAAAATCCCTACCTCTAGTTCAGTGGAGATTCTACAACAAAACTGAAATTGTGGGACTAAAATGTCTTATTTGCCTAGATGAGGGCTAAACACAGGGCTGACACTTACCACCAAATGGCACATAATTCACTTAGAAACAAATCAACAGAAAGCTTTTCTGAATCAGTGGCCACAGCCCACATATGCTAGAAGTGGAGGACAGGCAACCAGCAAGTCCTTCAAACCACGTGCACCATGTCAAAAATGTCATATCCAAAACAGATGTGTCAGATTCTAACCACTCATGTGTATGCCTACCTACCGCTAACACCTACAACACTGTCAGTCCAGTATAGAGGGGGGAAATTATGCTGAATAGACCTGCAAAGATCTCAGCTTTCAAATTTTTGTTTTAGCATTTATCCACTTCAATTATAAAGTTCTTGAAAGCACAGGTACAAGTTAATAGGACACTACTCAGATGCAGACACTGCGACTATCATGTGACCAGCAGAGGGCATCCTTCAGCAGTGGATTAAACAGAACAAAGTACTTCAGGACAATCTATCAAACTGTCAAGGCAGCAAAGTGGGTCAAGCCCAGAAGTTAGACTGGCAGCCAAAGATCTACCAAAAAAAAAAAAAAAAAAAAAGGGAAGCAGGTGCCCATAAGCATAAAACAAAACCATTAAAATGCAGAAGCAGCTCTGACAACATTCTTGAGAAATTATTGCCTAATATGAAACTCTTACCCCTCCAAAAAACTCATCACCTTTCAAATGCAGCCTGGTAAAACATCTTTAAGCTAATTTTTGAAGACCCAAAGTTGCTTTAAGGGCATATTTTATCATGAGTTGTTTGTTTTTGTTTTACTGATCCTCATTTCAATCCTTCAGAACAGAGCAAGTGATAAATGTAATAATTTGTCATGCTCAGGCAATGTAATTGATAGATCACTTACTGTTAAGCTGTAGTACCATCTTCTATGAGTGACTTTCCTACTAACATCTTTTTCAGTGCGATTCTGCCGATAATGCCAGTCCAAGTGATCTGCATATACATCTGTCTGAGAAGTTGTAAACCTCATTCCACAAGAGTAACACTGAATGCCAGTATAGAGGCGGTTTATAACACTATCGTACCGTCTGGGGGGGGAAAAGGCAGAAACCTTTTAGTAGCTGATTCCATATCAGTTACTTTATGCAGAAAAGGGCAAGCAACACTGAAAAAATTCTGTCGCATATCCGGGCAGTTTCAATCTGTACTCAAGTTGAAAGGTTGTTAAAAATGAGTTCAAGTGTCCACTACATTTACAAGTATTGATCACTCATGAACCAAAGGAACTTGCTCTAGAAGGTGGGTTCTAAAACTGTATTTGAGTTATAAAATTTGCCACGGGACAGCAGTATTACTTCAGGATTAGAGAATTTTTTCCAGTCAGTGGGGCTTAGCTCAATCCTAGGCTGCTGGGGGCTAGAGGGCTGTCAAAGAAAAAATAGAGAAGGGCTATAACAGGTACATGAATTAGGGCAAATGTCTGCCAGGGACAGGCAGGTCAGCAATCCCAGCAAGTCAAGCTATGTGGAAGTTGGCTGGTTATAAGTGTTCACAATGCTGCCAAAAGGCCACTGTTAACTTGGATACCTTTCATCAGAAAACTGCAATTGGTTAATTAATAACTGTGTAAATACTACACTTTTAAAAATATGAAGGTCATATTTAATACTTATTTCACACACAAGTAGAGCACTCTACTATCCTCAGAACACCCCAACTCTATAAAATATATACATACTGTTTTAGTTCCTCTATCACAAAATTAGTTAGATCTGGGACATCTTGATCCTCATTTTGGTCCTGATCTTCCTCTTCCTCCTCTGGAGCTGGTTGAGCGGAAACTTCACTGACTTCTAAACAAGATGAAATATACTGTCAAGCAGTGGGGCAAAAAGGGAGCTGTAAAAACTAAGGCACTGAGAAGAGCAAGCATAATTACAACAGAACATCACATTCTTGATTTAGTCATTCATGAATTTAAATAGATTCTGTGGCTATTTTAAATACTTAAAATTTAAACTCAAGATACACTTCTGATTCTTCCAACTTTATCACTTGGCTTTACAGAGCAAAAAATAATAAACTACTCCCACTTTATATACCCTCCAAAAGCAAGCTATTCAGCTACAGAAGGATTTCTTTTGCAATCTGTTAAATTCTACCCAGCAAAAAAAAGAAGCTGAAATTTTCTTTACCACTAATTTTGAATGGTGGCTATTTTAAAACCCATTAATTGCTTCAAGATGTTCAAGGCACTTAGATTAAAATACACATGTAATACCAAAAGTTTGACATTTTAACAATTTAATGCAGTCAATAAATAAAAGGGTAACATTAAACGTACGTGTTGATGCTGAATCAGGCTGTAAAACTTTAAGGATTCCTGTGGATAGTAGTTTTGAGTACAATTCATTTACATCAAGTTGTCCTAGATGATTATCAGCATAGGATAGTGGGACATTCCCTAAAAATAGACCAATGTCAACAGTTAAGATGTTAAGATAGTTTAGAAAATCCAGTACTATTTCCCTTATTGTAAATAGTTGCTACCTAATAAAGCTTTAACATTATATGGTTAAGCAATCAAACACGTTATGTTCCCCTTTCCCATGCTTTTCTTTTCAAAACAATTTTGATTAGCATTCACTTTCATGCCCTTGCCATCTAAATTATTTCTCTATACTTAAAAGTCTATAAGTCAAATCAACAGAATACTATATGACTTTAAATGCTCAGAAATTTATTATGGCATATGCTTTGGTGGATTACAAACCCGTTCACAGGCATCCGATATGAGCTTTAAGTTAATGTAAGCTTGTGCCCTAATCAATCTGCTTAGCCTTTAAGGTGCCCCAAGACTCTTGGTTCTTTGGGCTAAAACAGACTAATTTGGCTTTCCCATGGAAATAATCTGTCAAATATTAAAGAAGGCTAGTCTCCAAAGAAGGGTAGAATTGGTTCCATGAGCCCAATGAAGCTTAGGCTTGTGGTTCGTTAACAGCAGTTCCTTGATGCACTGCCTTCAAAATCTCAAAGGAATCTCGCAAACAATCTGTATTGTGACATACAAGTCTAGATTTCAAAGTGAAAAATCCCAGCAGGTGTGCACAAGGCCATGGGACTGGGTTCAAAATCACCTTCCATGGTCAGAATGTTTTAAAATAGAGTCTTCTATCTGGGTAGCTCTATTCTTTTACCCCAATTCTGTCTAATGTTGCTGCTATTATTTTGGATGTACTTGTATATGAAGATTGTAGGACATCTGATAAATTCCAGGTTGGGTGGGTCAATCTTCTGCTTTAATAAGAGGTGGGCAGAAGGTAGATTAGGATCTATTGTTTCTGACTCCCAATATTCAGAGGAGTATCTGTTTTAGTCTAAAATGGAAAACTCTTTTGGCACCTTAAACATAGCTTAATTGTGGTGTAAGCATACATGTATCAGACTTAACTTTCATCTTCTTGCTCATGAAAATTAATACCATGATAAATCTATCAAGCCTTCCAGGTGTCACAAGACTATTTTGATTGCCATCAATGAAAAGGTTTTATTTCTAAATTACACTTAGAAATAAATCTACACTTGAGGGACTACAGATTAGTATAAAAACTATAGTTTTAACTATGATATTTGTTTTAATCTGTAGTAATACCAATGTAATTTGTATTTATATATCCAGATTATCCCAAAGTATGCTGATGAGGTGCAGTAGATAGCTAGCTGCTCTATTCTCCTTCCCCATTCAACCAATTTGCAATAGGCTTTCCCCTACACACTCATCTGGTCTCCTGAATTATTCTGACCGTGCTCTCACTGGTTAACATTTAAATCCTACTAAGAAGCAAATCAGATTCTACAGCCTTGAGTTTCACTCACTCCTGAAAGGACCCTCCCCCTGGCACCAGGTGACCCTGTCACAATGCAAAATTCTCAAATACTACTTTCTTAAGTTCTATAAGCCCAACTAGCCCTGAACTATCAATATCCTATCTCTGAAAAAAATCATTTCATATTTTCTTCCTCCAGAGATTTCCCCCCTATTCCTCCAACCTCCCATTTCCACATTTGCCTTCAATCACTGGCTACTTAACCATATCACTTTGAAAAGCAGCTGCTTCAGTTTGTAAGACACTGTTTCTGGTACTATCAAACACCACATTCCAGAGCAATGTCAGGTACACTCAACTTTCTCTGAATCTACATCATCTGAAGGAATTTGGACACTTCCCCCCTACAGCAGCCAACTCTCATGTGTTAGCAGAAATGCAGTCCAACTTAGGAAGTGCTGGTGGCACAGTGGTTAAATGCCAGTACTGCAGCCACAACTTTGTGAGTTCTATCCTACAGGGCTCCAAGGTTGACTCAGACTTCCCTCCTTTTGTAGGTCAGTAAAATGAGTACCCAGCTTGTTGGGGGCAATTAGCTAACATATTGTAACTGCTTAGAATGACTAGCACTATAAAGTGATGTAGAAGTGTAAGTGCTATTGCTACCAATTTGTAAGCCGCTCTGAGAGCCTTTGCGGCTGAAAAGCAGAATATAAATACAGTTGTCCCTTGACATTCGCGGGGGTTAGGTTCCACGGACCCCCGCGAATGTCAAAAAACCGCGAATATTGATTGCGCTCCCCCCACCCTCCCCAGGCCTTTACAGAGCCTTCCAAGGCTCCGTGAAGGCCTCCGCAGCCTCCCCCCACCCTCCCCAGGCCTTCACGGAGCCTTGGAAGGCTCCGTGAAGGCCTTCCCCCAACCTCCACCCTCCCTCCCCGGGGCCTTCACGGAGCCTTCCAAGGCTCCGTAAAGGCCTCCGCGGCCTCCCCCACCCTCCCCAGGCCTTCACGGAGCCTTCCAAGGCTCCATGAAGGCCTTCCCCAACCTCCACCCTCCCTCCCTGGGGCCTTCACGGAGCCTTTCAAGGCTCCATGAAGGCCTCCGCGGCCTCCCCCCACCCTCCCCAGGCCTTCACGGAGCCTTCGAAGGCTCCGTGAAGGCCTCCCCCCTCCCTCCCCGGGGCCTCCCCCCACCCGCCCCAGGCCTTCACGGGGCCTCTGGAGGGTCGCCAAAGGCCCCGTGAACGCCTCCCCGGCCCTCCCCACTCCTTCCCAGGGCTTTTTTTCAAGGAGCCTCTGGAGGCCCCTTTTCGCGGTTTTGGGGGGGACGGGGGGGCCCTCCCAAAACCGCGAATAATTAAAACCGCGAATGCTGAGTTCGCGAATGTGGAGGGGCAACTGTATTCTAAATAAATAAATAAATGAACTTAATTGTGTGGTGTGATGGAGTGTTTGAGAGTCAAAAGTCCCAACTGTTGGTGCCACTGTTTTCTGGACTGTGGTAAGGACTGTGAAGTTGAGCTCTGAATTCCATGCTTTCCTTTCACCGCCCCACTTTTAGTTTTTCAGCCATATGTAAGCAAGATATACAAACCAGTTTGGTCCTCACCTACAATTTGTATACCAGATAAGGTATGTTTGAAACATCATAGCATTACGCTTACCCATGCAGACCACACCTTTACAATGACAAAGCCTAAAAATGTGGACAGTATGAAGGCTGCTGATAAACAAACATTGCTGTAAAAGACAAAAAAATTTAAATACTTACCTGGTTGACTTTGGACAAAATTTCCAGGATTTTGTGCATGGACTGGTAAGAGTGGTTGAGCTTGACTGTAAGGTACAGGCTGAGCAGCTGCAACTGGCATAACAGGAACCTGACAAAGACAAGTGCTGTTTTAGTCTGAATATTCCGTTACTTTACTGTTAAGTTCTAAATCTATGAATGAAGCTCAATTTTGCATTCAGTTCTAAAAACAGCAGGAAGCCATTTGCACAACTAGTACTGTATGTTACACCAACAGGACCATGCAGTATAAAATTAAGCCTGACATATTAAAACCTAAACTATTTCCTGGGGCAAAATGTAGTAACTGTCTCAGCTAAACAACAACACTGGCATTAGCTATATACCAGCATCAGCTTAGCTTTCACAGTGTTCCAAACTAAAATGATAACCATTAATTTCTCCTTCCTATGCTGAATAAAAGTAGTGCTGTTACTTCAGTGAGTGGCAGCACTGCACCATTTCTGTTGATTCTCTCTTGGTTTCACAGAGAAACTCTCTCTAAATAATACAAAGAAACAAGCAATATGCTAAATGTCAACACTTACTACAAGCACAATTTTTTCTAACAAATATATTACCTCGCATTTTTAATATACAGTTGGAACTTTATTTTCTTTTACAATCAAAATTGGGAAAACTATCTGTAATTGTCCATCTTTCTCCATACTACAGATTAAGCGCAACAATGCAACACAAAGAAAAAACTCTAACCTTCATGGCATCAAAATCTAGATTCAATCGTACTACCACAAACTTTTATAGATTTAAGATTTTTTTCAATTAACACAGGTTGCTGCTACTGAGGGGAAGAAGCATCTAACCAGTCTTTATTCAAGTAGAAATTCTGTAAACTTCCTTACCTGTTGTGATGGCTGAACATTTCCTGCTGTCATACTACTGAAGTTTCCATACTGAGGCCCTTGAAGGTTCTTGTCATCATAAAAAGGTCCAGGTGCCCGGTTAAGTGTATTAGGAAAGGCTTGTGCTCCAGGAACAGGTGGCCCATTGAAGTTTGGTCCTTGAGAGTTATCAAATATTTGCTCAGGTCTCTGGAACGACATTCCTTGTGATGGCCCATTATAGGGAGGCTGGCTTGAAGATTCGTTGTAAGGGCCAGTTTGTCCATAAGGTGAAGCTTCTAATCTTGAGGAAGGATGACTAGCCACATTTTCAATTCTCTGACCCTGATGCCCAAGAGCAATATCAAATCGTGTTGCAGGCTGGTGCTGAGGATCTTCAAATCGCTGAGGTATTGGTGTATCAAATCGTGGTTGGACCTGCTGACCTGATGGGCCATCAAATCGAGGTGGTGTCTGCTGAGCAGGGACCATTTCAAACCTTGGACCGGGCTGCACATGTAATCCATCCAGTCTTTGCAACAGTGATGGCTGACCTGGTTGACCATCAAATCGTGACTGACAGCCATCAAATCTTGGGCCTGCTTGATTAATAGGACCTTCAAACCTAAGCCCACCTCCAGACTGGACTGAAGGCCCTTCAAATCTTGGACCAATCCCTGGCTGCCCATGTGGCCCCACAGCCTGACCAATAAGCCCCTCAAATCTTGGCCCAACCCCTGGCTGCCCATGTGGCCCAACAGGCTGCCCATGTGGCCCCTCAAATCTCAGACTACTTGCTGGCTGCCCATGTGGCCCCACTGGCTGCCCATGTGGTGCTTCAAAACGCAAATTACCTCCTGGTTGGCCAAGAGGACCCATTGGCTGCATATGCGGTCCTTCAAACCGTAAACCAGGCCCTGGTTGACCAAGAGGCCCTATTGGTTGACTATGGGGCCCTTCAAATCTCATTCCTCCAGCTGGGGGTCCATGAGGTCCCACGGGACGGTCATGAGGCCCTTCAAATCTTAAGCCACCTGAAAGTTGGCCATGTGGCCCTTCAAATCTCATTCCACTTGACGGCTGGCCATCAAACCTCATGCTTCCTGAAGGCTGGTCATGCGGTCCCTCAAACCTAATTCCAGCAGATGGTTGACCAAGAGGGCCCTCAAACCTAATCCCAGGAGCTGGCTGGCCATGGGGCCCCTCAAACCTCATGCCTCCTGATGGCTGCCCATGCGGCCCTTCGTATCTTATGCCACCTAAAGACTGACCTGTGGGACCATCAAACCTCAATGCTCCCCCTGGCTGCCCTATGGGACCTTCAAACCGTATCCCTGTCCCTGCACCAACTTGCCCAGAAGGCCCTTCAAATCTCAAGGGACCACCCCCCATCTGTGCTGGTGGCCCATCAAAAATTAGAGAACTTTTTCCTCCAGACTGCCCTGGAGGTCCATCGAACTTTGATCCTGGCTGGCCTAGAGTTCCCTCAAACCTTAAATTAGTCTGTGCTTGTGGTCCTTCAATTCTAGAATTTGTATTAACCAGCCCTTCAAAGTGAGTTGGCTGTCCATCTCCGCCTGCCCTTGTGCCAGGATGTCTAGGAGAACCTTCAAAGTGAGCTCTCTCCTCCATCAATGAACTAAATCTTTGCTTTCCATCAGTAACTCCAAATCGTGATCCTGCACTCTCAGTAAACTGTTTCTCTGTATCTTCGTATCTCGATCTCTTGTAATGCTCACTGAATGGAGGCCTTTGTTCCTCACGAGTACCTAACAAAAAAAAAAAAAAGCACTGTTACAGACTGAAAAAATAAAGTTTACTCATTCCCAATTCCACTATATAAAATAAGTTGACACTGCTACATAAAGCACCTCAAAACAAATTGATTGGTAAGCAAAATGTTTAATTTCAGCACAGTTTTTTGTTGGTCAGAAAAATACTGAAAGCTTACTGATTTTCTCAAACTATAACATGGAGTATTTACTTCAAAACTCTCTGTACCTTTTGAAGAGTTTGGCTCATCGTGCCTTCTCCGGCTATCATGTGGTGAATTTTCTGAGTAGGGTCTCTTACTTCCAACAGGGGAATGTCGCCTTGATCTTTCTCCAAACTGACCTCCACATTTGTTTTTTGTTTGCTCACAGTCCATTCCAGAAAGAAATGTATCCTTTAAGTGATAGTCTAACATGTCTTCTGCATCTATCATGTTGAGTCTTGGAAATGAATGCTGAACTTGTGTTCTTTTTAATTTAGCTTTATGTTCATGATATATTAAATCCGATTCAGACAACAGGGGCTTCTTTTTCGAAATTCCCTTTTCACTTGATGGGCTATCCCACACGTTGCATCTGTGCTTTCCTTCTTGATACTGGAACAGTTGATGAATCTTATGACATAAAACCAGGAAGTCATCTTGCGTTATTTCACCAGATGACAGGCGCTCATTTGCCTGGAACAAAGCAACATTTTAAAAATTAATGTAGAAAACTGTTCAAAGAAACAACTATGGACTACATCTAGTGTAACTATGGCACATGCTATGCAAATTCTCTCCCTTTTCTCTGCAACCATACAAGCCACCAGAAAACTGACTCTAGATGGTTTTCCAACCTTCTGGAACACTTCACAGGTTGCCAGGGGTGAAAGGGCACTAGGAAAAGGAAATCATCCCTACACATTTATACTGGGCTCCACCATAATGTGAATATACTGTGAACAATATAAAATACAGCCTATGATTCAAGAAAAAATATACAGTATTACCTTCTTCAGAAGCTCTCTCTTGTTTGCCAAGGTCAATTCTTTGGGAATCTGCAAATTGGCATCAACACTTAATCGATGTTGCTGCTTTGGTGTGCGAAGTGATGGGACTCCTTTACTAGTTGCCCACGTTTCCCTATGCCTCTGATGTGGTGATTTACTAACACCTTGATGTTCTTCATTAAGTTGGGGGCTGAAATCAACAGAGGCAATATGTTTACTTTAGTTTCCCTACACACAGTATGATTTAAAAACAACTACTTCATCATTTAAAAACTCTTTTGGCACTATTAACAATATGTTTCTGTTCTTTTCTTTGGCAATAATCCTAAATTTCCACCAAATCTATCTGATTGACTATAGGTCATAAATACCAACTTACTTTTTATTTTCTTCCCAACCAGACTTCCACCTTTTGCTTGACTTTGAACCTTGCCAGTTTTCCAAATTTTCTTTGGGTTCAGTCATTACTTTTGAAGAATGCTGGTTTGTTCCCTCCTGTGGCCGGTCTTCATGAATTTTCTTTGGCCTTCTTGAGTCTCTGACTTCCTGCTTAAGACTCCTTTTATTAGAGGGTCTGTCATCCCGTATGCCTGGCCCAAAGTCTTCCGCATGAGACTGCTTCGACCCCGATTGCCGAGGCTTCCCAATTTTCGGTCCAGAAGGAGAGAGACTTCTGAGTCTTCTCTTGGGAGACCTCCTATCTCTTCGTTTTGGAGAATGGGAAGATGGTGACCGGGATCTAGGAGAACGGGACCTTTTCCTATTATTTGACCTTCCTGGTTTTCCACCCTGTTTCTCTACCTCTTCAGTATTAAGATCCTGCTTTTGCACAATGCCATTAATTATTTTATTTCTACTACCTACTGATCGATGTTCTTCTTTGTCTTTTCTCTCAACGCTTCTTCTCTTTTCTTTTGTATCATCATCTTTACCATCTGGCTTCTCTGTAAGATGTTTCTTTAATCTAGGATCTCTCTTGCTTATTTCAGACACTCTAGTACTCTCACATTCTTGGTTTCTGGTATCTTTACTATGAAGCAGCTTGTTTTGCAAAGGAGATGGTGATTTTGATTTTGAATCAAATTGATCAAACTCTTTCTTCTGCAATTTCTCACTCTGTTTTTGCTTTTCTTGCTTTGATGTATTTTGTTTTTCTGTCTGTAAAGTTTTGGAAGTCTTTGGATCAGTCTGACTGACCGGATTCATTACAAAATCTTTCCTATGACTTTGATCTTTAGAATGAGAAGAATGTTGACTTGTTCTATTAAGACGAGGATCTCTGTTGGGCATTTTGACATCATGGAGTGGAGACAGACGGTTTTTCTCAGGTGGCAGACAAACCTGATGGGGAGCTTTAACTGGCATATGAGATTGTTGTGGAACATGTTGTTTCAAGGATGTTTGACCCAGGCTGGACCCACTTTGCTGAACACTAAGAGAAACAGCCTAAAATATGGAGAAAGAACGTGTCAATTTTTCAAATACACACAACTTTTTAAAAATAAAAAAAAATCAAAACATTTCATTTGTGTGTGAATTAATTTATGAGTTCCAATCATCTGTAATGAGCATGTGTAACAGAAAAGAGATGTTACAATGAAATATATATAAAACAGCACTTTTTCCATTGGCCTCTATTTCAGAATTTCTCTGCAATAACTGCAGTGTTTATCAAAACATCAAAAGCATTTCCAACATCTAGTTGCTAAGAAACTGCACAATATTCTCATTTTAAGAAATCTATTTTTCTAACAAAATATACTTGAAGGGCATAAATAATTTTTTTGCAGCTAAATATAGTATGGCTACTTCCTAAAAGCTTTCAAACAGGCTGGACAAATCCATTTCATTTAGAACAAATCCCAATCATAAAGACTATTTCCATCACACAAATAAATCAAATAAAGAATGACATTATATAAATACTTAAGATTCAGGAAAAGGATACTTCAAGAGGGTTAATAAAATTATCCCTGTAGCGATTAAAAGATGGCCTAAATGTTACACTTGCTAGGATCAATACTCTGTTGGCAGTCTTCCTAATAATCTACATACGATGTAATCACACATTCTTACCTTTAATTCATTACAGTACTTTCACTGGTACAGCAGGAAATCTTTCAGTTCAGTGATTCCAGTTCAAGCACTGGGCTGCAGTAAATCCTATCTGTGAGTGTGGTACTTGCCATAATACCAAGTGTAATTTAGAGACTAAGTGTAACAAAGAGGCTGAAAAGCCAGCTCCACTACTAAAAGCTTGAGTGCAATTTGAAAAAAAGTTAAAAGCATCATAGAACACCTGTCCCTCCTCATGAGCATGCTGAGAATACAACGGCAATGTATATCTTAAGTGCAGTTGGTCCCACATTGATTCATCTAATGAGAGAAAATTACAGGCTAGAGAGACTCTGCTAGTTGACTAACTAGCCAAAAGGAATGTTCTACTGGCACTACAGACTAAAAACATACCTTATTAACATTTGTCAGGAAGAAAAAGAATCCATCCTGACAGGCCAGAGCAACCGTATCTATCCTACTCACCAGTTGTGCTTTAGTCTGCTCTAGTTCCAGTTCTAATTTTTTCTGTTGAAGTTCTAACAACTGTTTTTGTTTCGCCAGAAGCTGCTGTCTTATTAATTGTTCTTGAGTCAAATTCTTTTGTATTTCAGGAACAATTGGAGTAGAGGAAACAGCAGAACAGGATACTGGAGGAGAACAGACTGTAGAACTAGGTACAGGAGGTTCCTCGGGCTACCAAGAAAATAGTAAAGAACACAACTCTTAAATGTGAGAGAAAAAACTAGCTATTAATTCAAAGCTACAATTTTGCTATTTTATTTAAATGCTTTTGCATATAAATAAAACTGATTAGTGTAATTTCAGACATTTAATTAAATTCATAAATAGAAAATAATTGATTTTTACCTCAGTAATGGAACAGCTAAGAATATTTTTTTTTAATCTCATTTACAATGATATAACAGTTAAGGGCTTTAAATAGTACCAGAGTATACCAAGTCCCAGTGTCTGACATAAAATGAGATAACCCCACTTTAAATCAGCACACAGTAGTTGTAAAAACTTACCGATTTATTTAAAAACTTAGGATTCACATGGATGCTAGAAGTATTCACATTAGGGGGTAGTGGCTTAATTGGCCAAGCAGGGTCAACTGAATTCACCCGGACATCGAGAGCATACAGTTTCTTCAAAGGAAAAATTTCATCCCATGTGGAACGCAATTTAAATAAACTTTTCCTAGTATTTTCATCCACCTAAGAACAACAGAGCAATTCTATGGCTTGTTATGTTAATATGACACATGTATTATGCTTCTTTCTACACATCAAGATCACAGAAACTGTCTTCTCTGGCTATACCACGTTCATACATGTTTACCAAAGTTCCACTGATGTCAAGAGAACTCAAGTTCACACAACTGAAGTACTGCAGCTTGTCTACATTATCAGGACAATATATATTTCAACACAATATTTATACCTTCCGCATCTGAGTTACAGAGGTAAATGCTCTATCCCATTTTATTCTTAAAACTCATATTCTACATGTTCCCAGCTAGACCCTCAAAGCAACTCACAAGATTGATAATTTTCATAATCAAGTTTTTAAATATTATGCACATTTCTCTTGAAGTATACACTGAATAAAGCAATCCAAAAACTATTGCATTAATGCTGCATTATCCTACCCAAGTGCTTATGAGTAAAGAAAAGGGGGAAGGGAAGGGAAGGGGGAAAGCAATGTAGCATAGCCTTTAAGACTTTTTTTATTTCTGCATGAGCTTTTGTAGATGTAAACCCACTTCTTCAGATGCACTCTACTGCTGCACCTGAAGAAGTGGGTTTATAGCCACAAAAGCTTAAAGATGCTGCTACATTACCTCTTTCCTCTCTCATTCTCTTCCTCCTTTTTATGCTGCAAGATATTAATATGGCTATTTCTTTGAAAACTTGGCACGCTATGTCCTCTTGCACTGTAGTCAGAGTCAAATGTCTTAATTTCTTTCTAGCACCTTCAGTTTTATACAGCCACTCAAAATGTGTATGTGTGAGTCTAAGAGGATAAAACTGTTGAATTAAGTTAAACATAACTGAGTTCTATGGATTTCAATGAGTCTAGTCTAAGCACAATTAAGTCAGGAACCAACCACAGATTATTTAAAATTAAACAAAAATAAGAATATACATGGATTCAACTGACTTAATGTTTGACTAACTCAACTATTCCAGCTTCTCTAAAGAGCATTTGGGCACCCAAACTAAAGTGAATCCTTTCCATTTTACTCAACACAAATCTGCTGGGGATGGGGAGAAGATCAATATAAAGATCAGCAAAAGCAGCTTTTTACAGATTTTGATAGGGAGGTTCCATTTAAGTAGCCAGCATTTGTACATTCCTCTATCATTAATTACTGAATGATTTGCTGTATAATCCAATTAAACAGGTATAAAAGAGCATGCAAATATACTTGATTATCAATTCCTCTACAAGATGAAAAAAACTTACAAAAAAGAAAGTTTGGTAAACTGTACTTTTAAAAGAAAGCAGCCAAAACAAGCATTCACTTTTACTGATGTCACAGAGAAACACATTTGCCATAAGTAGCAAAATTAAAGCAGAACTGCAGTTCATTCAGTTTTTGAATGCAGATCTTTCCAGCTGTGGAGATGCCTTATACATTTTACGCCATGTAGCAATACATGGTTTTTGTATATAATTACCATCTGAATAACAATGAGAATAATTTTTAAAAAATGAAACATAAAAGGTTCTACTGTATTCTTTACATTTTGTATCCTCCCTAAAAACCAAAACTTGGTGCCAAGTGTTTATTTATGCAACAGCAATTCTGAAAATATTTATAAAAGCACATCTATATATACCTTTTCAAACACATTAACAAATGTTGCAACTAAGTTTTTAGTAAATGCAGCAAGATATTCTCTTCCAACATTCTTGACAATGGAATCCATAAGGTACATAACAGGAAGTTTCTCATTAGAAGGAGCCTGGAGTAATAAGAAGAAAACTAAGACATTTAGTTGTAACAAAAACATTTTGATATTTCTTTTCAATTGAGTTACCATTACCAAAATTACCATACCTCTATTTTGTAACTATTAGCAAAAAAGGATGCTTCACAGAATTTGAGAAGCTAACTAGCTCAACACCAACAAAAACATCAGGTTAGCTATTGTCTATTAGATTGTGAAAAGATATTCAAAACAGACCCAAGACACAAAATTACTGTTAGGAGTATCCAACACAGCTACTTTATATACTGTAGGATAAGAACAGATTTACAGGGCACACATGCCAACTTCTTTTGCACTCTTAAACATCTGCAAGTCCCATTAAAAAAGGAAAACTCTTCGTGAATTGAAAGATAGTGACCATCACTGCTGTTGAGCAAGCCATGTTTGAAATAAAGTTACTTCACTGCAATCCAAACAAATGCTATTAAAGTGTTACCAACTCTGGCCAGTTGAAGCACTTCCACTCTGATTGTCAAAACCATGTAACTGGAAGCAAAAAAAAAATGTATAAATCCAAAATGGAGTTGGTGGTGAACAGAAAGGCTTGTAACTGAAACCAAAGACTGGCACAGAAGACAGTCTTCCAGATCTGGACACTCCTCAATGCCCAAGGAGCAAGCTGGACAATGTTCTCCATATATTAGATGCGCTCCAGTTCATCCAGTACAGATTGTGTTGGTGAGACTTAACTTCCAAGGAAAGTGGAAGCCTTCTTGGTTCCATTCAAAATTAGCACTAGTATCTCATCCACCATATCAGGATGGGGCAGGAAGCTTCCAAAAGACCTCAGAATGTATAGGCTTCTTCAGAAGGGTAATTAAACAGTTCTAACACATGTTGCTTGCTAATTATCCTCCTTTGGTATAGGAGTAACTTAATCCCCATTTACTACCTAATGATTCTAAAACTCTAGTTTACATGAAGTTTATCATCTGGCAACTAATAGGGCTGGTAATCACTGTCAAAATTCAAATACCCAGACAAGGTGAGCTACTTCAAGTTGTGAAGAAATTTGCAGAAGGTAGATTGATAACCCAGAAGATTTGTTCTTTGTTTTAAGTGTGCATAAACCTGGACCATTTAGCTTCACCCTCAATATGTGGTCTGGAGTTTTTTGTGTACAGGATATTCAAACCATTTCATTAGACTACCACTATCTGAAATTTGCTTCAGATGGTATTTATATCAGCAAGTCTTTGACCAGGAGGGGCTTTTATCAAATTTCATATGAAGAAAAATGAAGAGCAAAGGAAAGTATGTCTTCATATAAAACAAAAGAGAACAGGCATGGCCATATATGACAGCTACAGACGGATATTAACTACCAAAGAGTTGGAAATTAAAGTAATTTGACTAGGCACAATGCAACAATGTGCAACTGTCAGGATTCAATTTTACTTATTACAAAAGGACTTGGGAAGAATTAAAGACACTTGGGATAGTTTTATGCACTGGTTCTAAACACCTTATATGGTAGATCTCAGGCAGTCCAAGATATAGCTGTTTTTCCAAGATCTTACTCCAAAGCATACAATATTTTTTTCTTTTTGGCAGCAAAGCTGCTATTTCGTGGATTATAAAAGCCCTAATACACTGATGGAACTGTGTGTGGAGGTTTGATACAGGGAAGCAAACTATCACTGGATCTCCTTTCAGGAATAAAGGAACAATCCCCAATTTGAAATGAAAAGAATGCCACATCTGTGAATGAGAACCTGGGACTGCAGTACTTAAGTTACCAAACAACTCGATTAGTTTGAAAGGAAATACGCTGGGATATACTGAAGGTTCACCTAAATGTTGAGGCAAACCCAAGTTTAGATTATCAGGCAGTTGTGGAAGTGGGGAAGGCAACACAAACCACTAGCAAACTGAAGGTGAATTAATTTCAGGCTTATCTCAGGAAAACCATATTCAGAGTTCTCAATAGAATGTTTGCTGTACTCCTCCAAACATCACAGGAATGAGTGTTGCAAATGTGAGGGCCTGTGTTTTTCTGTTAGGATTTCCCAAAGTTTTCAGCTTTCCTCACATGTCCTTTGTTGTAAACCCAGACCAGAGAATAATTTAACACTTAATAAACAGATTCTGCACTACACCCGGTAAATAAAAAGACAAATACATATTTCATACATTTTATTTACATTTTTGAATACCAGTCACACATTTCAAAATCATTTATTAAAATGTAATCAAACCACTCTGTTTTACACTAAATAGAAACTTGTCTCCAGACACAACTTTTAAAAGTGGTTTTCAGAGAACTCAGATCTCTTGTTTCATCCTAGTTGCTAAAGACAACTAAGCAAATCTAATTAGAGGTACAGATTTTAGATGTCTTTAAATACACTTAAGGGGATAACTAGGTAACCACCTCAAGCCAAACAGTACTGAATGTATGATCAGTTATGTATTTCCAGTCACTAACAGGGAGACTGAAATATGAAAAATAAATGTGGAAAGTGTCTGGAGAATATATTGTGGTAACTCAACCCACACTATAAGTAGACTTTTCATACCCCTGCTTTCAATTTTATTATCATTTAAAATCCCTGATTAAATTTTCAAAATAAAAAGCCCAACAACCTGAAGGAAGCAGAGAAGGTGTGGGGGGAGGGAAGGAAAAAGGGCAAGAGATTAGAGATGTTTCACTACAGTAGAGGTATGTTAGCCTTTTGCTATTTAAATGTTAAAAGGATTGAAAGTTCTTGGGCAAAAAGGCACTGCTAAACCTAAACTGCATACAGCTAGCTAACACAATGCCTGGATTTTCTGATAGAAAATCTGTCAGACTTGATCTGGAGTCTACATTTTGTTTTTGCATCAAATCTATCTCTGGCGCCATGTTGAGATTGTAAAGGCTGCTGTGGTTCCTATAGACAGGGTGGAACATTTCTTTCCCTGCCTTAATGAGCAGGCTCTACCTAGAATCAATCTCTTTCTCTCTCTCACACACACACACACACACTCCCTTCTGATCTCTCATGAGTCTATTACTCAGGTTCTGGGAATATTATAATCCCCCCCTCACAAACATCTTTCCCAGAAAATAGTATGGGGACAAATAGAGGAATTTCTCTCCTTCATAAACAATTTTTTTCTAGGTCTCATCTATCCAAATCAGCACAGTAGATAATGTGTTAAAGCTATCCTTGTTTACCAAACCTTATTTTGATCTTTTAATTTTGACATAGCTTGAAAACATCTGTTTATTCAAAATACTCATTCCCAAATATTTCCAACAGCCAACAAAACTAACGCCAAACCATGCTACCTGGGAAGACAAGGACAGTATGGCAAAGCATGGCTACTGCTGCACAGTCACTGCCAGGCCGCCATGTTGTCTCTCTTTTACACAAGCTTGTAAAAGCCTGTCATCCCAGTTACTGGAGAGGGAAGGGAATTGGCCATGCTCTTCAAATTTGCTACCTTCATCCCTTTATCCTGAAACCATACTGCCATGAAACCAATTATTCTCCACACACACACACCTGTCCCAACTCTGACCTATCAGTCTGATGAATTTCCTTCCCCCAGAATACTGTTTGGGCTTCCTGCTTTGTATCTAACCTTTGAGTGTTTTTTCATTCCTTAAGCTCCCAAATTTTGCATTAACAAGTAACTCCCCATCCCTAATCATCTTCCCCCACCTTTCACATTTCCTAGAGTATCAGATCCCCCCACCTTTGATTAAACTGCATTCTCTTTATCTTTCAATCCTCTTCCACTGATGTCTGTCTCTTCTAGGCCACCTTCACCAAAACACATTAACTAGTCTGTATCCCAAGGCATGAAACTGTCACAGGCCTTAAGATACTAGGGAGAACCATCGACACACCAAATACCTATGAATCGCCATACTGTCTCCCCAGCATTCAATTCCACACACCATTCGGCACCTACTACTTCCTGGATCCGGCTTTTCCCTCTCTTCTTCCACAAGCTATCCCACCATCTCTTTCTACATCCCCCGCGCCAGGGCTGGACCCCTTCGCCAGCTTTCTATAATCTATCCTGATCCCAGAGAGAGAACCTGCTACACTGACATATGTTTGCGGGTCAGGGAGGGATGTTGGTGTGCCTACTAAGAACAACAGTGTCCAATACCTGTGTGTATGTGTGTGGTCAGCACGTATAATTGTGCAAATTAAAAAAAAAAACCCTACACTTTTCCCCCTTTCCGAAAGAATCCACCCTTTTAGGTTTCTTAGGCCTGCCTCAGTCCAACCAACACCTATTTCAACCTCAACTCTCCAGGCTCCCTTCCCCATGTCCTTCTTTATAAGGCCTTTGCCTGCTTCTTCCCCCCCCCCCACAATGTTGAACTCCACATTCCATGTTTTTTCTTCTCCTACCTGCTCCCCATATTCGGCTTGTTCCCTCCCAATCCATAAACTCCAAACTCCCCCCCCAAGACTTTGATCCAGCCTTTCTCAGCCTCCTTTTTACCCTGATTTTCGAGGCCTCAATGAAACCACTGCCTAAAAACTATCATATCTACAACTATTAAAAAAAATACCCACCCACCCAGTCTCAATATCTCACGGAAACCCTTAGCAACCTCTTGTGGGAACCCTGGTTGAGAAACCCTGATCTCTCTCAGACAAACCATCACCTCACCTCTTCTTTTCCTGACTGATTTTTTTAAGGGGGGGGGTGAAGGGAAATTTGGCCTTAAAAAAGGGGGGAGTCCTCCCAGTCTCAATATCTCGGAGAACCCTTGGCACTGCTTAATGCAGTGTAGATGTGTAAATTGCTAATGCCTAAAACAATTTGTAAGCCGCCCTGATAGCCTTGTGGCTGAAGAGCGAGGTATAAATAACTAAATAAATTAAATTAAAATAAAATAAACGTTTTTGCGGGAATCTTGGCTGAGAAACCCTGATCTCTCTCACACAAGCCATCACCTCACCTCTTCTTTCCCTATTTTTTTTAAAGTGGAGGGGGGGATAAAGGGAAATTTGGCCTGAAAAAAGTGGGCTCCCCCCCAGTCTCAATATCTCACAGAACCCTTGGCAACGGTTTTTTCGGGAAACCCTGATGGCTCTCACACACACCTCACCTCTTCTTTCCCTGACTAAAATTGAAAAAGGGGGGAGGGGGATAAAGGGAAATTTGGCCCTAGAGATGAGGAGGAAAAGGGGCTCGAAGGAGGAGGCGGGGGGTTAGAGAGAGCGTATTATATTCGGCGTAGAGTGTATAAAAACCTTGGCGATTTGCGCCTCGATGAGCGAGACGATGTCCTTGGCGAAGGGCACGTTCTCCTCGGCCAGGATGGTCAGCATGTTGATGTGCGGCTTGCTGTTGAAGGTCAGGTCCTCGAGCGACGACTGGTAGTCGCGGCAGGCGTCCTCGCTCCCGCCGCCACCGCCGCCGCCGCCAGCCCCTTCCGTGCTGCTGCTACTGCTGCTACTACTGCCCGACATTTTCCCTGACAGGCGGCCCAAAAACGGCCGACACCCACCGAGGAGAGAAAGAAGGAACAAACCAAACAACCCCTTCCTCCTCCTCCTCCTCCTCCTCCCGCCCCCGGCTGTCGTTGTGCCGCTGTTGCTTAATCCCCGCCGGCCCCTTTTCTAGCTCATCCTCCGCTTCGTCTCTCCGTCGCTGTCTCTGTCGCCGCCGTCGTCTTTTCGCCACAAGCCGCCGCCGTTCCAACTTCTCAAGCCGCTTTTTTTCTCCCTCACGAAACACACAAAATGGCGGCGGCTCGCGAACGCCTTCCTCCTCCTCCGGCTCCAACCGCTGCGTCATATGAAGTTGTTCTGGGGGAGGGGCGGCCGACGCTTAGGAAGTGCCTTTTGTTCGCTGGCCGCGCCGCCATTGGCTCGCTCTTCTCCCGGGGGAGGGGTGATACGCATCCTGATTGGTCCGTACTGCCCCATCGTTACCACCTCTCACGGGCTTGTAGCTCAGCTACGATTGGTAGAGGCGGCACTCAGGCTTGTTTGGATTCGCTACGGCGTCTCCAGTCCCGCCCCTCTTTATTTTCTTGGACGTTTGGTTGGGCCTCCCCAATACAAACTGTCACCTGGAGAAGTGTGACGTCAGGGGGAAAAGGTTATTTCCCTCGCCCCGCCTCTTCTGAGAAACCTTGGTCAAAGCTTGTGGCCCGAGACCTCGTTTTCTATTGGTCGGTTTCTTGGCTCAACTGTTGCTATGGTAATGAGGGACTTTTGAGGCCTCCTTAAAAGTCCTAAAAGGTATATCCACAGTATAAATTTTCACTACTGTAGTAAAGCCAGTAGTGGCAAGCAGATGCGGTTTAATACAGTTCTTCACTGTAGACATATATGCACATTTAAATTAAGCCACTGAGTAACATTTTGGCAGGCCTTTTTCACTGATGAGAAAGCCATTGCCTAGCCAAAGCATTAATGTAATTACATTACATTGTAAACGCAGCACATGTGCACACCTATATAAAGAAGAAATTTTGATTTAACCATTTTAAACGGATCTCAAATATGCTTTCAGGTGTTTCCATCAACTCCAGATTAGTTCTGATGATCTTCCCTGAGGGGTTTAATTTGTAGAATTACAAGTTCCCTGAGGGGTTTAATTTGTAGAATTTGTAGAATAATTTGTAGAAATAATCCAGTTTGAAACTGTATTATTTGCTGTGACTCTTTCCTATGGAGTCCTGGGATTTGTAGTTTTACAAGCTCTTTAGCCTTCTCTGCCAAAGAGTACTGGTGCCTTACCAATGTACAAACCCCAGGATTCCATAGGAAGGAGCCATGGCAAAGAATCCAGTTTCAAACTGGATTATTTGTGTAGTGTGCAGAAGAAATTAACTCTGTTCTGTGAAGTAAATCCATGTGCTCAGCTGTTAGATAATTATATTGTAGTAATCTGATAAATCCCTTGAATTACAAATACATTTATTTTCCCCTACAGACAAATTATTTTTTCTCCTCTGTGGCATATCATGTGATGAAACCTCCAGGAATACTTTAAAGTAGACACACTAATCTTTATTTAAAATTAAACCAACACAAATTTTTAATGACCCTTCTGAGACAGGCTGAAAACTCACACGAGACTCATTCTCAATTTGTACACACAACCACAGCCACCTGCATGTGGCTAAAGGACAGAAGTTCTCTATGCTTTCAATGACATGATCATAATGATTAACAATCTTATTGCTGTACTTTTGTTTTCTAATTTATAACTACTGTAACATGTTCTATTTTCAGCTTTGACAGTTTAATAATTCCATACAATAATAATACTGTATAGCCTTATGATATTTTTAGTACTGTGTTCATTTCCTATTTTACAACTGAGGAGTGTCTAAACAGTGAAAATACTCCTCATAGAATTCAAGGAGAATATGATTTGACTAAATGCCATCCTGCTTCAATCGCCATATTCAGAAGTGGGGGGTAAATCTAAAAAAAACTCCACAGGAAAAGCCTTTGCAGCTTTCTCCAAAGTTTTTAAAAAGCTCTGTGGGGCATATGCATTCCCGCTTGTTGGGGCAATCCGATTCACATTCCCAATAAGAGCGGAAGTGGAAAGCTGGTTGGACATGCACAGGGGGCAGAGATTGCTAAGAAGGCAAGCACCCACTACTGACATGTTGGATTTTTGCCTTAGTGTGCTGAGGTGACAAAACAGCCTTTCTTCTTCTTCTTTATTTATGTAGACAGAATATTGCACTTTCACACCATAGATATGCATTTTTAAAAATACAGTTTGGCGGTGGCTACTGGCAACAATAAAAACATGAGTAATTCACTTGCACCCACGATCTTGATTCGCAGGCATGCCCATTTGAAAAACAAATGCATATGGCTTCACATGCCTGCAATCTTGCCAAAAACCCGTTAAGACAAATCAAAACTGCTTTGAATTGGCGTTAGTGCACATCAGTCCACATTTTTCCTCATATAGACAAGCCCTGAGTTTTTCATCCAAAGGCACTGAAAAACATTATCTGAATATGTGTATTATACATGAAGAATGCAGAGTACAGAGAAGACTAATGTGTTCTTCCCTACAATATTAAGTGCTAACATTAACCAGGCCTATATAAGTGGCTGCCTATAAAGTACTGTAGGTACCACTCATGTGGCCTTTCACCATCATGTGTATCCTCTTCTAATAGGGTTGTCATTTCAGGATCGCCCTGGCGTCTCTCAGCCAAAACCTGATGAGACCTAGGGATGGACCCTGGTGATGTCATTCCCGGATAAGAGCGGAAGTGGAAACCTGATTGGTCAGAGGTGGGAGCGGGCTTGCCAGCAACAAAGTAGCCAAAAGTACCATTTTGGAGTTTCAAATGTAAGGTCACACTCGCACATTTTAGATTTATGGGGGGGGGATACTGGGCAGTGGCAGCAACTTGTTGAGAATAATAATGCGAGTGATTCACTCCCAGCCATCATCTTGATTCACAGGGATGGCTCCTTGTGAACATCAAACACGGATAGCTTTGCATACCAGTGATTTTGCAAAAAAACCAAAAAACAAAACAAAACATAGAGACAAAGGAATGCTGCTGCGGATTTGCGTTAATGCACAGCAATCAGGATTATATCTTCTCGTCTAGACAAGACCAAAGACATTTTAGTGGCTGAGAAGCACAAGATGACACTGCTCCACTTCCCATTCCCTATACAGATGTCAACTATACTGGCATTTAAATTTGATTTTGAATCCCAGTCACAGTAAAGTGCTGGGTTGCATCAAAGAATCCTGTTTCCTCAAACATGACGAGGGTTGCCGGATCTCAGGGCACTGTCCTGAGTTCCCAGTTTTCATGGGTCACTTCTAGCTAACATGCAGAAGTTACAATTGTCCAGTTTTTGTGGGGTCAGCTCCAGGCAAGAAACAAGGCTGCATGGAAACATCCAGTCCAGCAGGGAGTCTTCTAGCTGTGCAGTATACACTGTACTGCACTTTGAAAATATTAATTGGTTTAAATCAAGTGCTTCAGTTTGCAAAGACACTTAATTTCCAGCCAGAAAAGCATGTTCTATCTATGGGTGGATGGGTGTTTGGATGACAAACTGTGATAGCTGCTTAGTGCATAACGCTTAATGACATCACCAGGCCTGATCCCTAGAGCTCAGGTTTTGGCCTAGAAATCTCAGAGTCTGAGATGATCCTGGCCTGGCAACCCTAAATGTGATCCATCACAGAAAGTGTTGTGTTGTATCATGTCACAAAATGCAAATATGGGTTTGTGTAGTTAGGAGAACACTACAGGAAAAAAACGTCTCTGTCTAAAGGGTGAAAATATTCTTCATAGAATTTGAGGAGAATGCAACCTGTCTTAATTGGATCCCCCATAATTCTGCCATATTCAGAGGGGGGTTGGCTTAATCCACCCAAAATTCCTCAGGGAAATCCTCCGGGGCTTTCCCTGAAGTTTTAAAATACACAGTAGAGAATGTGCATTGTTAATCATTTGGACAGATGATCGCATTTATTTGCATACCCCAAAAGATGGAAGTAGAAAGCTGAATGGCTGGATGGAGTAGGGGGCTAAGAAGGCAAGCACCCTGGAACTGTCATTTTACTGTTCACCTTAGTGAATGAGTGGTCATGCAACAAAACAGCCTTTTTCTTTTAATTTTTTTTTTTATTTAGGCGGAATATCACACTTTTGCATCTTAGATATACCTTAAAAAAATATATATATCAGCAGCGGCAACTGGTGAAAAAAACACGAGTCACGGCTACCATCTTGAATCACAGGCATGCCTGCTGAGACAGCAAAAGCAGATAGCCTCACATGCCGGCGATTTTATCAAACACTGTTAGGGCAAGACAATCCTGCTTCGAATCTGCGTGAGTACAAATCAATTCACATTTCCCCACAGTCACCTTGTAAAGTAAGTGTCACAGGCTTCCCACTGATTTAAGGGGCTGTTGGCTTTTCCCACAAAATCAATGACATCTCTTCCCCTGCCCAGATTAATCTCCAGATTAATAACTGGAAATTACAATTACCCTAACAAATATCTTCCAAACTCTGGGCATGAGTAGACATCAGTCAAGGGTCATACCTCAGTAGGGAGCTTGAAAGGCAGTGTTCCCAAATATATGGCAATGTAGAAGTGCATTCAGACAAACTGGCTTACAACCTGCCTTCGTACCTTATCAACTAAACATGCATTGTTGTTGATTTTTAGAGGAGTCAACATATGGAGGAGTGGTTTGCATGTGCATTCCTGCCTTCTCTATGTTTTTAGCCCTCATAGATACAAGTTAACTGTGCATAGGGTTTAAGCGTGGCATGACTGCTAGGGGACATCCTCTTTCTCTATCCTGGCGCTGCTGCTGATCTCAGAATTATAGAAATTTAGAATTGGAAGGAACTGCAAGGACCATCTAGTCCAACCCTCTGCCTTGCAAGAATACTCTCTCTCTGGCTTTTCTTCGCAAACGAAGATTCAGGAAGGACTCATCCCGCGCTTTCTGCAAGCGCGCTGATGACTAAAAAGGCCAATCCGAGATAAACAAGTCCGGTTGCAAAAAGCACAGCAGAAGGTCTCCTTGGATGATGTTTTTGGGTTGTGATTCTTTCTGCGTTGTCGTTTCTCTTCAAGACTTGTTCGTCGTGAGTTCTCAAATAAGGCTGCAGCATTGTGGATAGTGCGTCTCCATGCCTCCCGATGTGAGGCCAGGGCAGACCACTGTTGGTGATCAATTTGGCCAAGCCTGAGATGTTGTTTCAGGGAGTCCTTGTATCGCTTTTTTGGAGCGCCCCTCTTACGCTGACCCGTGGCGAGTTCACCGTAGAGTAGTATTTTTGGGAGGTGATGGTCCTCCATCCTAGAAATGTGCCCTGCCCAGCGCAGCTGTGTTCTCAATATCATGGCCTCAACAACAATCATGAAGTTTGCCCATCCATCTTTTGTTTAAAGACCTTCAAATAAGGAAAGTCCAACACCCTCCCAAGGCAGTCCATTCCACTGTCAAAAAGACGTTATTCCAGATGATTATAACCTGGTTATTCCAGGTGGAATCTCTTTTCTTGTGATCTGAATACATTGGTTCATGTTCTAGTATCTGGAGCAGCAGAAAACAAGCTCGCTCTGGTTCGTACATGACATCTTTTGAGATATTTAAAGAACTTTCATGTCACCTCTCCGTCTTCTCTTCTCCAAGCTAAATGTCTCCAGCTCCCAAAGTCGTTCATCTTAAAGCTTGATTTCCAAACTTTTTACCATTTTGGTTGCCCACCTCTGGACACTTTCCAGCATGTCCATATCCTTCTTGAACTGTGGGGCCCAGAACTAGAGACAGTATTCCAGGTGAGGTCTGACCAAAGCAGCATGGAATGGCACTACTGGCTCCCTTGATCTGGATATTACACTCCTAGGTTTATACTCCTAACTCATCTTCTTGGAAAACATTTTGAAACATGATGAAGCTTTGGCTTTGAACTCCAACTACCACAAGTCCCAGCATAAATGGACAAAGGATTATGGGTATTGCAGATTACAGCGTCTGGAAAGCCAAAGGATCCCCCACCCTTTTTTAATGAGATATTGTAGGCTCTGATACCTTCTAATTTTTCACCTCACAAGTGTTTTACAGTACATTAGTACCATTTTATGATACATGCATGGATTCTCAGCTCTTCTTTCTGCACAGAGGTATTAATTATGGCTTCAGCCTTAACCATGGTTAGTTCTATGACCATTTTGGTGGGCAGGTTTCAAGGTTGTTATAGAAACTGTCTCTATGAATCTGTGTTACTCCATCTTTACGGACATCACTCTGCTTTCAGCAGAGACCCTGCCATAAATAATTCACTTGCTCTTCTTGGTCTGGCAATCTCTGTACTGGGGTTAAAATAAAAAAGCGGGGGGGGGGAGGCTGTGATTAGATTAGCCAGCACTGCCATATCAATCATGCTGAAGAAAAAGTAGCATGTTATGTTGATGATTAATTTTGGCTTTTTAGGCTAAGGATATTTTGAGAGAGTTCAGCTTCCTTTGGGAGACTCGTGGTTGTATTGTTATCCTGATCCTGATTTTTCTTTTCATACATATATATTTATACACATACACACACACACACACACACACACACACACACATATATAGCTCAAATCAAATGTATGCACTCTTTAATCTAAAGTTCTTGATTAATCTATGTCTCATACTAAATATTAGCTCTTTTTAAAAAAACAAAATATAAGCTTTTGCATAGACTTAAACATTTAACACATGAAAACTAGGACATTTGTGGATGGGCAACATCAAAGTGTGGTCAAGATGGATAAAATATGCATGAGGAAGAACAGACAAGATAGGAGAGGCTGCAGCCATTTGCTTTTGCCTAGCTGACTGGAAAGGGCAAGACTCTGCCTTCTCCCGGCCTCTCCCCCTGCTGCGTTAACTTAGTGCCAACTACTTTTTAACTCTTAACTCAGTTTACAGCAACTGAAATAAGCTGAGGACAAAGGGGGGAAGTGGGAGGCAAAGAGAGAAACCAGCATATTTTAAAAGCAGCTGAAAAAGTGGGATGGCAGAATATTAACCAGGACTGTCCCCACCAAATCAGTTTCTCTCTCCAGTTCCAACAGACATCACTGAGGAAGGCAGAAGCTGAAACATTTGCTTTTTATAAACACCCATTTTCATTAATTTTATTAAATTATATTAAATTAGCTACAGTTTTATAGTATCTTGGATCTCATATGAATCATTATGAAATGCAGCAATTTACAGTGCTGTGAATTGCATTTTTCAGTTAATCTCTCTCTCGGCTCTTTTACATTATACAGTTGTCCCTTGACATTCGCGGGGGTTAGGTTCCACGGACCCCCGCGAATGTCAAAAAACCGCGAATATTGATTGCCCTCCCCCCACCCTCCCCAGGCCTTCACAGAGCCTTCCAAGGCTCCGTGAAGGACTCCGCGGCCTCCCCCCACCCTCCCCAGGCCTTCACGGAGCCTTCCAAGGCTCCGTGAAGGCCTCCCCCCAACCTCCACCCTCCCTCCCTGGGGCCTTCACGGAGCCTTTCAAGGCTCCGTGAAGGCCTCCGCAGCCTCCCCCCACCCTCCCCAGGCCTTCACGGAGCCTTCCAAGGCTCCGTGAAGGCCTCCCCCCTCCCTCCCCGGGGCCTCCCCCCACCCTCCCCCCTCCCTCCCCGGGGCCTTCACGGAGCCTTCCAAGGCTCCGTGAAGGCCTCCGCAGCCTCCCCCCACCCGCCCCAGGCCTTCACGGGGCCTCTGGAGGGTCTCCAAAGGCCCCGTGAACGCCTCCCCGCTCCTTCCCAGGGCTTTCAAGGGGCCTCCGGAGGCCCCTTTTCGCGGTTTTGGGGGGGCCCGGGGGGGCCTCCCAAAACCTCGAATAATTAAAACCGCAAATGCTGAGTTCGCGAATGTGGAGGGGCAACTGTACAGTTATAGCACTTTGCTTGCACTTTGGAGATTTTCACACAGGCTATATATTCCATGGCAGGGAAAGGTTTTCCCTTTCGGACGACGTTGACCCCATTCTGTCCTGCATCCATCTGGCTCCCGTGACTGTTCTGGAACAATGTAATCATGATTTTTCATCGGGAATAGACCTCCCATTCTGTTGCTATCATGCAATCACGGGTGTGCGAACAGGAGCCCCGTTCCTTTTCCGAAATGACAGCCGTGGAGGGGAGGTCCGTTCAAAGCACTTCCTGGTATGATCTGGACATCTAGGTAAGTGTCACCTTTTATTTTACCCTCCCTGTTTTGATTGTGTGATTTAAAGTGTGTTTTTGTGCTTGGTGAACTGATTTTATGTTTGGGGGAGTTTTATTTTTTGAATTTACCGCCTGGCCGTTATCATGCGATAATGTGATAACATTTCAGATGGCTGGTTGCAAAAGCAGCCTTACGACGACTACATTTACGGCTGGCCAGCAAGGGAAGGGGGAGCCCGTTCCTGCCGTGGAATTAAGGTAAGTGTGTGAAAGATTTACGTTATTCCATGGCAGGAATGGGAGAGGAGGTGGCGGGGTAGTAATGGGGCATTTTGGCCCCGTGTGAAATCTCCTTAAACTGCCATTATTTCATTCTTTGGAATCCTGGGACTGGTATCAGCTAAATAGTTCCACCAGCCCTAGAACTGCCATACCTAATTTTACCACTGCTATCACCCCAGCCCAGCCCGTACACACACCAGTTGGAGGGGTGTGTGATTGTAAACACACAGATTAGATTAACCCAATAGGCTTTAAAAGCCCACCACCATCTTCTGCCCTGGTTGTTAGAAACATGCCAGATTCGAGCTGATACAGTAGATTCAACTCATTGCTCTGCAATGGTCCCAACAATTGCTGTGCCCATCTCTCTTGCATTGCTTTCCTGCAGATCTCAATGCCTTTAAAATGCAGGACTCTGGGGTTTTCATACAAGGTGGATCTTGGGAAAAGCCATATTTGCAATCACATTTTCAGCCCCCTTACCAGGGCTGTATAATTTTTGGTGGAGGTGGAGTTGGAGTTTGTAGAAATGTACTGACTTTGGCTTCAAGGAAAAAACTTACATTGTTTTAACAATATATGGTAAATGTATCCTTTTATACTGATATTTTACCTTTTAAAACTGTATTAAATGTCTAGTTGGCAGCATATTTACTTTCATAGAAATACAGGAAAGTTTCTTGTTCAGGAATTTTGATCAAGTAAATTCAATGTACACTGTATCAGTCTAAGGAGATCATCAGACAGGAACACTAAAAGCAGTCCTGTCCCACAATCTACAATCCCATTCCTGTCCAGGCATAATAACCCTCCCCATCAGACTTACATTTTCTTGCATCCAAAGGCAGCCCAAGAATGAACAGAGCTCTAACAGAGCTCCGTTCACTTCCTGGATAGAAATCCCGCCCGTTCTCACAAGAAGACGCCTTGTTGTTCATTGCCTTGGTGTTTACTTTTCAGACTATTTAGGGGCTGTCTATACGAGGGGGGAGGTACAGAGTACCTCATAATAATGACATTTTGCATCAGCAGTGACATGTCTTAACTACGTTTTTGGCCCCAGAAGCTTCACATGCCACATGGCAGCCATGAGTGATTTGCTCGCACTAGTTCTTTACTGCTGCCTAACTTTAAAAAAAAAAAGTTGTCTAAGGTGCACTGGAGCGATAGAGCAATTTTTTAAATTAAAAGGATAGCAAAATTATAAAGCAACTTGGGAAAGTGAATTAAATGTCTCAATTCATGAGACGGATTGGCTAAAACTTTGGACATCACCAATTTTTAAACTCCGCTCTATTGCCTTAAAAGAAACAACATTGAAGCTACTTTATAAATGCCATCTCACGCCAATACAACTGACCAGGATGACCAAAACTGCCTCCCCTGTATGCTGGAGAGATTGTACCCACCTGGGTATGTTTGTACACATGTGGCTTGAATGCCCGAGTGTCTGGAGGTTTTGGTCCTCAACACTCGACAAAATTATTAGCAAAATCACCACCCAGGCCATAAACCCCTCTCCAGAACTACTTTTGCTATCACTGTTCACCGATTCTAATAAGAATTTAAAACATAAGAAGATTATTGTCTTCTTACTTGCCATCTCCCGAATAGTGATTGCTAAAAATTGGAAAAATGAAATGCCCAATATGAGTGCCTGGTGGGATAAGTTCTGGGACATGTGGTTTATGGAGAAGCTCTCCACTAATATTCAGAAGTCAACCGCTGGTGATGCTGCTGACACCTTCATCGAACATCGGACTGAAGTACTGTGGTCTTGTTATACTTCCAACTTCACATCCCTTCTCTGACTGTTTGTTGTATTTTATTTTTGGTTATGTTAGTGTTGATATCATAAGATTTCTGTAACAAACTGACACTTATTCATGTTTATTTTTATTAATAAAAACTTTATTTAAAAAAAAGGATAGCAAAATTTAAAAAGACACCCCATTTATCACCTTAGTGATTGTTCACTAAGGCAAAAATCCAACATGGTGGCAGCGGGTGCTTGCCTTGTTAGTAAGCCCTGGCTCCTGTGCTCACCTGGGCAATATCTTTGCACTTCCTCTCGTATATGGAAGTGATTCAAAGCATATCACTTGTCCTAACGAGCAGGAATGTGCACCTCCCTCGTCATTTTAAAAAAACTATTGAAAAAGCCACAAAGGCTTTTCCTGCATTGTTTTTATCATTTTGGGCCCCCTCCTTCCGAATACTGTGGATTTGTGGAGGATCCCATTTAGTCAAGTAGGCTTCCCAGTGAATTCCATGAGGGTTATTTTTACTGTTTAGCCAACCCCCTTCCTGTGTTACTTGTAAACAGATGTGAATCTTGGTGCATCTGGCATATTCCTTCTGGCTTGTTGTTCATTGCCTTGATGTTTATTTTTCAGACTATCCAGGTCAAGTCTGCCTGTAATTATTTTTTGGGCCCGGGGGATAAATGCTCCCCTTTTTATTTTGATGGATTCTGATGGTTGCAGACACCAACAATGCTCTAAGCTGAGGGTGTGGCACAATTTCCAAAAATGCACTATAAGAAATTGAAATATTGGTTCCCAGCCATTTTGCTTTTTTTCTTGTTCCTGAGTAGAACACAGGGCAGTGGTTAGCAATGAATTCTACCAGGGTACTAGAATTCCAGAGATTGCAAAAAAGATTGCATGCTGCTGGTGGATGTGAGCTGTACCTAGTTGGAGGTGGGTATGATTGGTGATTAGTTTTCAGAAATGCTGCTTCGAGGGATCTATCCCACTCCATGTTTTCAGTCATGTGCAATGCAACAAAACTAAGCTAACAAAACAGATGTTTTCCTGGGCACTGATTCTTTAAATCTGGTACTGGGGGGCAGAAATAACATAAAACAGATAGGGATTGGCTCCTATATCTCAAAAAAGAAGAGCAGTTCAATGTGTTTCATCAAACGTTTTATTCAACGAGATAACAAGATACACATGTGAAATGATACAACCAGGTCAGGTAAGCCTTGCATAAACAAACAAAAATAATCTGAACCTTCTAGAGACCACTTTAAAGCTTTTTCCAAAATGCATCCAGGGAAGAAATTTCTTTCATCAGCTCCCATTCTTCTCATTATTTCCATTTTGGTGGCAAAACTTATAAAATCTATGCTTTTTAAAACCATGCTGGGAGGAGCTGGTGAGGTTTCTCTTTTCTCTCTTCTTTACTGTTGATGCATACTTAGTAAGGGATTATGCATGGAGCTGCTGTCTACCTTCCCTGTTGTAGACGGATGCTCACGGCTATGGTAGAATTGGCTAGAGAAGAATCAGACTATTTCTCAGCTCTAGCTTTGTTGATTGCAGACACACTGCTGCAAATCTACACCAAAAGTCTGTGTTTCTCCACCTCTCCTTCACGATTCTCCCAATGCCAATGCTGCTAAAAAATTACATCTAGGCAGAGGATGAAGAGGGAATACAGGCAAAATAAAAACCCCTTTATTTAAAAGCAGCTGAGCTGTCAGAGGCTTTGTTAACTGAAGTATGTCTGGACCCATGTTTTTGGATAGCTTGCTGGTCCCAAATACAGTATTGGAAGTATTGTATTTGGAATACATGGTGCCAGAGGAGGTTAGCTAAAAGCAGCCATTAAGCAGGAGCCAAAATTAGTATCAGAGCCAGGTGTCATAACCAGAGACCAAGCCCCAAGCCAATACTAGGAAAGCCAATCATTTCCCAGGCAAAGTCCTGGGGCTTGTCTAAATTACGAAAATACTCCTCATAGAATTCGACTAGAATATTTTTGGTCCCAACACGCTGCAATTGAGATTTGTGGTTTTGGGAAGGAGTGGCCAGGGAACTCTATTTACTATTGGGGAGAAACTTTCATGGATTTCCCTGAGGTGTTTTGAATAATGTGCAGGCTTGCGCATTATTGCACGTCTGCACATCCTATTTGGGACCATGCACATTCTCAGCAAGAGCGGTGGTGAAGAGCGGATTGGTCAGTTGTGCAGGCAGTGGGTGGGCTTCCCGGGAAGGAAGTGGCCAGAAGCTCCATTTTCGAGTTTTGTGTTATCGAGTGTGCATTTTTTTGCTGCACTAAGGCAACCAAGGAGTTTTTTATAAGTGGAAGGTCACACTTGTGCACCTTTGATATACAAATTAAAAAAAAAATACTATGCAGCAGCAACAATACGAGTGGAGAATAATAATGTGCTGTACTCTCGACCACAAACCTGATTTGCAGGCATGGCTGCGTGTGCAGTTCAAATGCGGATACCTTCGCATACAATAGATTTTGCCAAAAGACTGTGGAGACAAATGAGCATTGTTGCAAATTTGTGATCATGCGCACCAATCCTCATTATATCTTCTCATCTAGACAACCCCTGGTCTTATGTAGATAAGCCAATGCACACATGGCAGGAAAAGTCAACTCAGTCACTCGGATACCTTTCCATGGGAGCGAAAAAGGATCCAACCTGCAGTCCTGATGTTTCACCACAATACAGGAAAGGCGTGTGTGGATTCTAGAGCAGCTCCAATGCAGGGGCACTAGCCTGTCTTCGTAAAGGCAAGAGGAGACAGAAGGAAAGACAATGAAATATCAGTATAAGGGAAAAGAACTAGCAAAACAAGAATAGCAAGGTGGTAGAGCTAATATGAGAGTGTGAGCAGCTGTTTCAGGAAGGAACCAGTCCTGGAAAGTCTAGCTCTCCAACCTTTACAGGGATGTAGAGAAACAAGTGTGCTGCAGTGATCAAAATATTTGACTGGAAGTTGAGAGAGTCATTTTCAGCTACTTACTGAGCCATTAAAATCACTGGACAGTGCTGGGCTGATAATTCTCTCTCAACCTTGCCTACGCCACAGGGTTGTAATTGTGAGGCTAAAACATGGAGGAGAGTTATGTACACTCATTGGAGAAATAGTGGGATATAAAAGTAAATTTTACATATATATGTGTGTGTGTGTGTGTATGTATATAGTATTTCTAGGGTACAGCATTCCTACCATTCTCTAAATTCTCTGCCTTTCTTATTCTGTTGAACCAGCAACTTGTCTTAATGGTGTTTTTGGCCCCCAGAAGCTTTGCGTGCCAGATGGTGGCCACAAGTGATTAACTTGTGTTCGTACTTTGCTGCTGCGAACGTTTTTTTTAAAGTTGTCTAAGGTGCGCTGGAGCAATTTTTCAAGTTAAAAGGACAGCAAAACAAAAAAACAACAACAAAACACCCCAGTTTATCACCTTAGCAATAAAATCCAATGTGGTGGCAGCGGGCATTTGACCTGTTAGCAAGCCCCTCTCCCCTGCACTCACCTGGCCAAACAGCTTTGAGCTTCCTCTCGTACAGGGAAAGTAATTCATATTGAATCACTTGTCCTAACAAGCAGGAAGGCACATTCCTCTCGCTGTTTTTAAAAAACTATAGGAAAAGCCACACTGTTTTTGCCATTTTGGGGACCCTTCCTTCTGAATACTGTGGATTTGTGCAGGATCCCATTTAAACAGGTCGTATTCTCAGCAAATTCCATAAGGTTTATTTTCACCATTTAGACAACCCCCAGTTCTTTTTTAGTTCTGGTCTCATTTTATTGGAAATCATGCCAGGAATTATAAACCCTCCTAACGTCCTGACCTGTCAGGGATGGCCCAATTAATCCTCTGTCATCCCAGTTTTTCAGCTGCTTTTAAAATGTCTCAGTTTTTCTCACAACCTCCCAGTTCCCCCCTTTGTCTCTAACTTATATCAATAGACACAAACTGAGTTCAAACTGCAGAAATAGTTTGTTCTCAACTCACTAGGAGGAGGCGCAGGTGGACTCATGCTCTTCTCAGTCAGCTCAGGCAAAAGCAAATGGCTGCAGCTTCTTGCAGCTTGTGCATTCTCCCTCATTAATAACTTGCCAACCCAGACACACTCTGATGCTGCTTGGCCACATCTGTCCCAGTTTTTTTGTCTGTGAAATGTTGGAGGGCAGTGGTTCTTAACCTGTGGTCCATGGACCCCCAGGGGTCTGCGATGTCCTCACTGGAGGTCTGCGAACACAGTGGAGTGGCCTTGTGACAGGAACTGAGGCAAAGGCTGGCTGGCTTGGCGTGCACATTGCCATTCACTCCAGCCAAAAACTTGCAGGAAGAAGCAGGAGAAAAGTCTTCACCCTCCAGCGCCTCTGAGGAAAGGTTTAATGGATGGTGTATTATTATTATTATTATTATTATTTTAAATCTTGTGTCAAGTCTTGGGGGTCCCTGGGAACAAAAGATATTTATAAGGGGTCCCTGGTAAAGAAAAGGTTAAGAGCCACTGTTGGAGGATATGCAAAAATAAAGGGAAGACAATGGCAAACCTCCTCTGAAGAAACTTACCAAAGAAAACCCTAGGATAAGCTTGCCATAAGTCAGAGTTGACTTAAAGACAGACAACAACAAAATTAGCAAGGCTAGAGGAAGAAAACCTGACTCTTTACATTAGCAGAGCATGTTGTATCAAGGTGGTGTGTGTAAATCGATTTGAGGTGGAACTTGACATGGCTTCAACTTTTCCAGTCCTAGCTGACAGGCAGAACCTGCTTTGAAACACAATATGTGACAAGCACCCAATGATTACCCTGCAGACAGCACAGGATACATGCAGTGAGATATTCCGGGTGCTGGAGGTACAAATTAGTGTTGGTTCTACGGTAGGAATACAGAAAGCTGCCTTGGACTGAATCATACTCTTGGTCCCCCTAACCATATATTGCATACCCTCCAACATTTCACAGATGAAAACTGGGACACGTGGCCAAGCAATATTAGAGTGTGTTAAAGATGGTCAAAGTTATTCTTGAAGAACAGATGAGCTAAGAGGGGCAGTAGCTGTTTGCCTTTGCTTGAGTCTACCAGGAAGGGCAAAATAATGGTTCCTCCTCTCCTCCCCACTGAGTTTGAGTGCAAACTATTTATGCACTTTGAATGCAGTTTGTGTTAGGAGTTAGAAACTGAACTCCATTATAAAATGGCCAAACAAACTGCAGAGTCATGCCGAGTCAAAATGGCTGACTCCATGAACTGACTAGTCTTGACTGCTGCTTACCATTTAAATAGACTGTGGACGTCTAGCGTCTACCAGACCCCATATTGTCTATTGTATGGTAGAGCACCAAACCTCAAGCCCCTGAGGGTTTTTGGACAATATGCAAATGTACTGATTAACCCAAGCCTAAGGAAGCCTGGGCAGCCTAAAACCAGGAGGCTGCATTTCCTAAGTTATAAAGGTAATACAGTTGCCCCTCCACATTCGCGAACTTGACATTCGCGGTTTTGGTTATTCGCGGTTTTGGGAGAGCCCCCCCGGCCCCCCAAAACCGCGACACGGGGCCTCCAGAGGCCCCGTGAAAGACCTGGAGGGAGAGGGGAGGCCTCCACGGGCCCCCCGGAGGCGCTCCGGAGGCCCCATGAAGGCCTGGGGAGGGGGTGGGGAGGCCTTCACGGGACCCCCGGAGGCCCTCCGGAGGCCCCGCGAAGGGCTGGGGAGGGGTGGAGAGGCCTTCACGGGACCCCCGGAGGCCCTCCGGAGCCCCCGTGAAGGCCTGGGGAGGGGTGGGGAGGCCTTCGCAGGACCCCCGGAGGCCCTCCGGAGGCCCCGCGAAGGCCGGGGGGGTGGGGAGGCCTTCGCGGGACCCCCGGAGGCCCTCCGGAGGCCCCGCGAAGGGCTGGGGAGGGGTGGCGAGGCCGCGGTACCCCTGGAGGCCCTCCAGAGGCCCCGCGAAGGCCGGGGGAGGGGTGGGGAGGCCTTCGCGGTACCCCGGAGGCCCTCCGGAGGCCCCGCGAAGGCCTGGGGAGGGGTGGAGAGGCCTTCGCGGGACCCCCGGAGGCCCTCCGGAGGCCCCGCGAAGGTCTGGAGAGGGTTGGAGAGGCCTTCGCGGGACCCCCGGAGGCCCTCCGGAGGCCCCGCGAAGGCCTGGGGAGGGGTGGAGAGGCCTTCGCGGGACCCCCGGAGGCCCTCCGGAGGCCCCACGAAGGCCGGGGGAGGGGTGGGGAGGCCTTCGCGGGACCCCCGGAGGCCCTCCGGAGGCCCCGTGAAGGCCTGGGGAGGGAGGGGGGAGGGGAGTCGTTATTCGCGGATTTTTCACATTCGCGGGGGTCCGCGGAATGGAACCCCCGCGAATGTGAAGGGACGACTGTAAACACATATTTTCTCTCCATCCTGGAAAGGTTATGTTCTCCAAGAGTGCAAACTTTGAAATGCACTCAGGGTGGGACAGATTGCATTGCAATCAGGAGGTGTTTGTTCCCTTGGGGAGGGATGTGTCAACAACTCCCCAAAGTCCCACAAATGGAGGGGTGGTAATGCCTGATGATGAAGGGGAAGCACAGGAAGAAAGGCCTGACACTTCACATGCCACTCCAACACACACACCACCACAAACAAGCATTGAGCTTGACACAGGGAGAGATAGCAGCAGCAGTGCACATGAGGATGAGTCAGTCAGAACTAGGGTGCTCATCCCCAGAAGGTCAACGAGGGTCAGAAAGGCTCCTGACAGATTTGTTGTTCAGGAAGCCATGCTATGCAATGTCATGGCAGAGGAGCCTGCAAGTTTTCAGGATCTCCTAAAATTTCCCCAGGAAGAGCAGGAGAAGTGGAACACAAGAGTTCGAGTCAGTAGTTGAGAGGAAAGTGTTCCAGGTAGTTGAGAGGCCCAAAGACCAAAAGGTTGTTGGTTGCAGATGGGTATACAAGCTTAAGGACATGCCTGATGGGACACAAAAGTGTAAGGCACGCTTAGTTGTGAAAGGCTTTTCACAGAAGTGCTACACCAATTTTGACAAAACTTTTTCTCCCACAGCAAAGTGCTAAACCCACAAATGTGGAGGCAGGGCCGGTTTAACCTGTCTGCCAAATCAGCATTGGCAGGGGACCCCGAGGTCAAGAGGGGGCCCCTAAGTCAAGAGAGGGCCCCGTGTTGGCCTCCTTAATCTGACGAAGGAGACAGCCGGGAGGAGCCCCCTCTTACCCTCCTCCTCCAAAAACCTCCTGCTGGCTTTTTTAAAAAAAACAAAAAAAGCAGCCTCTCCAAAACTAAAGTGAAAGAGAAAAAGAAACAACAGACCTCCGTGGCAGAAGCTGGAGGGAGAGGCACGTCGGAGAGGGTGAGTGTGTGTGTGAGAGACAGACAGGGAATTTGAGGGTTGTCTCACTCAGAAAGGGCCTCTTTCTTTCTTTCACCCCCCTTTCCTTCCTTGCACATAGATCCCCTCCATCCATCTTTCCAGCTGCTTTTAACATGTTTTGGTTCCTCTCTCCTCCCTTTCCCCCTTGGTCTTCTTCAGCTTCCTCCCCTTGCTGCCAACTGAGTTCAGCCTGCAAAAGAAATTTGTGTGTATTTGCCTATGTGCCTTCAAGTCATTTCTGAGTAAGGCCAACCTACCATGGGGTTTTCTAGGGAAGGTTTGTTCAAAGGGGGTCTGCCTTTGACTTCCTTTGAGGCTGAGAGAGTGTGACTTGCCCAAGGTCAGCCAGTGGGTATTCATGGCTGAGTAAGGATTCAAACCCTGGTCTCCACAGTCATAGGGCAATGCTGACACTTCTACAACACTCTAGCAATTTTAACAGAAGAATATAAAGAATATAAATTAAAATTTGGATTAATATTACTGGGAACAATGGTTTTATTGTTGTCACTAAAACACCAGTATCGCATGAGTGTTATGTGAGAGGCATTGGCCTAGAGCAGTGGTTCTTAACCTTTTCTTTACCAGGGACCCCCCCACTTTAAATATCTTTTGTTGCCCCAAGACTTAACTCAAGATTTAAAACCCTAATAATAATAGCTAATAATAATAGCTAACAGCAACAACAATACAATTACACCATTCATTAAACTTTCCCTCAGAGGCACTCTTGCTTCTTCTTGCAAGTTTGTGGCTGGAGTGGATTGAATGGCAATGTGCAGGCCAAGCCAGCCAGCCTTTGCCTTGGTTCCTGTCACGTGACTACTCCACTACAGGGAGGAGGTGGGCCAAGCAGCCTTCAAGCCTCTGTGGACCCTCTGTGAGGACATTGTGGAGCCCAAGTTAAGAACCACTGGGCTAGAGAATGCTGGAAAAGGAACAATGCAACCAGACCTTGAGAAGGGTGCTGGCAAGAGGATTCTGGGAGGTGTAATCCAAGAATAACTTTCCCAGGCTCTAAATGCACCCTAGAATCATAGAATCATAGGGCTGGAAGGGACCCCAACAGCCATCCCATCCGATCGGCTTCTGCCCTGCAGGAACACACAATCAAAGCATTCCTGACAGATGGTCATCCAACCTATGTTTTAAAAAACCCACAGAAGGAGACTCCACCACAATCCAAGGCGGCAGTGTATTCCACTTCCAAACAACTCTTACTGTCAGGAGGTTCTTCCCAATATTCAGGTGGAATCTCTTTTCCTGTAGTTTGAACCCATGGCTCCGTGTCCTAGTCTCTGGAGCAGCAGAAAACAAGCTTGCTCCTTCCTCAGTATGACATCCCTTCAAATATTTAAACATGGCTATCACATCACCTCTCAACCTTCTCTTCTCCAGGCTAAACATACCCAGCTCCCTAAGCCGTTCCTCATAGGGCGTAATGGCTTCCAGACCTCCCACCATCCTTCTCAGTATCTTTCTTGAATTGTTGTGTCCAGAATTGGAAACGGTATTCCAGGTGAGGTCTGACCAAAGCAGAATGGAGTGATACTATTACTTCCCTTGATCTAGACACAACTTCTATTAATGCAGCCTAGAATCGCATTGGCATTTTTTGCTGCTGCATCACACTGCTAACTCACGTTTAGCTTGTAGTCTACTCTTTATTTTCTTTGAGGAAATCTACACCATTACATTAATTGCTAATAAACAAAAAATATTATGTTAGTGCCTATAATATAGTTTTTAAACTAAGTTATTGGTGGCAAATTATGTAATATAGTAGGCCCCTCTTATCCACTGGGGATTGGTTCGGGGGGGGGGTGCGTGGATTCTGAAAACCATGAATAATACTGAACGCCATTGAAAATAATGGGACTTCTGGTTTAAAATAACATAGAGTTGCCTTGGAGGGCCTAGAAAAGGGCTAGGGAAGACACATTTTCTAGGAAGACTCTATGGTAGGTATGCTGTTTTGTGTCCCATGGATAATGAATCCATGGATAAGGGGGTCCTACTATAATCTAAACATCCTGTACGGTGAATAGGTTAGGTTACATTGACCTGAGATAAACATATGGGGGCCCCAAAGTAAAGCATTGCAGGGGGCCCCAAAATTCCTTAAACCGGCCCTGTGTGGAGGGACGATTATAATAGAATGTATTCAAAGAAGAGGACTGGTGAATTCTTTGTAGACCATTTTTCCTGCCAAATATTTGCACAGATTTTTTTGGAGATGGGGAGAGGATTTTGGAAGAACTAGATCACATAATCACATCCCCTCCAACATTTCACAGATGAAAACTTTTACGCATGTGGCCAAGCAACATCAGAGTGCACTCAAGACAGCAAAAGTTATTAATGAGAAAGAACACACTAGCTAGGAGATGCTGCAGAAGTTTGCTTTTGCCTGAACTTACTAGGAAGGGCAAGATTCTGCCCCCACCTCTCCTCCACTACCTGCTGAGTTAACTGAGTGCAAATTACTGTTGCACTTTGAATTCAGTTTACAGCAATTAAAATAAACGGAGGACAAATGGGAACTATTGTGAGGAGGAGAGAGAAACTGGGACATTTTAAAAGCAGCTGAAAAAAGTGGGATGGCAGGATTAATTGGGACTGATTTTATCAAATCATGACAGTTGGAAGGTATATAATCACAATTTTGAAAATAAGGCAAAAGACTTTTATTCACTTTCTCTGACAAATGTTCTGTAATTAAAGCAAGCAACCAAGTAGCTGTTGTTAATTACATTATTTCTTGATGCCATCATCAAATTGCTAGAAACCTGCTTTTCTTACAGAGTCCCTAATGTGCTCATTAATCCAATTAGCTCTGCCTCCCCAACCCAGGAGTTCAGTCTGAACAACAACTCTGAAAAGCTTCAGAGAACGTGAATATTACCATCAAACCACATGCCATTCTTAGGACAGGTGCCCTGAAAATGTAGTCCTGGTTTCACACCAGGAAAAGGAAAAGCGAGAAAACTATGTGAAAGCCAGTGAAAGTGAATGCAAGTCACAGTGACAGCTAGTGTACCACAGTGGCTGTGGTGTTGGACTGGGACTTGGGTGATCCAGGGTTCAGCCTCACTGAGCCATGGCACTCACTGGGTGAATTTGGGCCACCAGTCATACTCTCTCAGCTGTTGCTGTGAGGATTGGTAGATGGTGTGCACCATCTAGGAATTTAAGATCTACACACAAAGGATTATTGGTGGTTCCACCAATGTGTATGGCTCTGTCAAGGCTACGAGCCTTTCAGGATCTGGCTCTGCATTTATGGAAATCTTTCTTTGCACCTCTGGTTGGAGGAGGAGCTTACCCGCTTTCATAAAGGATTGAAACCTTCCTCTTTGATTCACTGGATTAAGCTGCTGAGTGTGCCTAAGGTGGCCAAGATAGATAACGACTGATGAGGATTTTGTTTTGAGTATATTATTTTAGTATTTCAGCATTTTATAGTGTTGTGTTTTATTGTTTCATTTTTGGCTATATATGTCTGATGATCCGCCCTTTGGTGAAAGGGCATTATAAATAAACATCATCATCATCACCATCATCACCCCCCCCACCCTATTTCATAACTTCACACAGTGGACACTTTTCGGGGTCATGCTGACTGGATACTGTTTGGGGTCCCAGGATTCCATAGGAAGGAGCCATGGCAAATAATCCAGTTTCAAACTGGATTATTTGTGTAGTGTGGATTCAGCCCATTTGGTCCTGGCTTACTTCAGCTGCTGCAAACTGCATTCAAAGTGCAAAAGTAGTTTGTACTTAATTAACAGCAAGTAATGAGATGCGAAGATGGGGCAGAATCTTGCCCTTCCCAGCAGGCTCACACAAAAGCAAACTCTTGTAGTCTTTCCTAGCTTGTGTGTTCTTCCTCATTAATAATGTTTGCCATCTTGACCACTCTCTGATGTTGCTTAGTCATATGTATCCCAGTTTTCATCTGTGAAATTTTGGAGGGCATACTTTGGCTTGTAGAGAGCATGCTTGTTTCCTATGTATCCAAAGCCTATTTCATCTGCTTTTCATAGCTTAGAGAAGAGAAGTTTAAGAGGTGACATGAGAGCCATGTTTAAATATTTGAAAGGATGTCATATCGAAGAGGGAGCAAGCTTGTTTTCTGCTGCTCCAGTGACTAGGACACAGAGGAATGGACTCAAACTACAGGAAAAGAGATTCTACCTAAACATGAGGAAGACCTTCCTGATAGTAAGAGCTGTTTGACAGTGGAATACACTGTCTTGAAGTGCAATGGATGTTCTTCATTGGAGGTTTTTAAACAAAGGCTGGATGGCCATCTGTTGAGAGTGCTTTGATTGTGCATTCCTGCATGGTAGGGTGTTGGACTGAATGGCCATTGTGGTCTCTTCTAACTCTATAATTATATGGTTCTATGATCTAGTACAACCTCCACTTTGAGAAACTATGCAAAGAAAGGGAGTCCTGGTGGTGCAGTGGTTAAATGCCGGTACTGCAGCCACAACATTGTCAGTTCAGTCACAAGGGCTCCAAGCTTGACTTGGGCATTTACCACACAAGTTTTTTTTCCGTAGTGAAAGCGCTTCAGTATTTGGTTGGATTTCCGCAGCCCACACGATGCTGTATTTATTCAGTGTTACCTCTGTCTCCGTTTGATTTCTAGTGCACTACCACTCATTGACAATTCCCCCCCCATCAATAGCCCTTAATCGTGCAAAACTCCCACAAGAAACACACATGTGGTGTGAAATTGTGTGCTTATTCCAGCCTCTCATCATCACGTGATCACCCGAGGGTGTGACTAGGCTGCTCACTCTTCACTCTTGCCCCTACAGTCTTCCCAATTCAACTTCAGATGGCCATTTAATTGAGACCCAGGAGAAGGTTTGCATCCAACAGAGATGTCCTGGCACTGTTTTTATTTCAAATGTTAGTGCGGTGTCTTGAGAAAAAGGAAACAATGTTGATCAGTAAAATCAAGTGACGGGCATACTGAACATGGAAATAGTGTGCCCTGAAACTGCTTTGGTCATATCAGTGCGCCAAACATGCTACTAAGAATGCATGTGCTATGTGAAGGAAATACCGGGCCAAGGCTCAATTATTGTGAGATCGCGTGAAATCCAAACACGAACACAGCCAGATCAACACAATGACGCATGCGCACAATCACGTGAGGAAGTGATGTGAGAAAGAGGAGATTGACGCACAAATGGGAAAATGACAGAAAGGAGGGGCATAAACTGCAAATGTGGTACGCAGAAAGCACAACACTCGCTTGTTCTTCTGACTCTGTTCCAGAATGGGCTGATACATGTGGTGCAAAAGAGACATAAATCCATTATTTACATGACGGAATCATTGCACATTTGGGCCTCTGTGTGGTAAATGCCTTAGCCTTCCATCCTTTTGTAGGTCAGTAAAATGAGTACTTGGCTTGTGGGGAGAATTAGCTAACACACATTATAAAGCGCTTAGAGAGTGCCTAGTGCACTATAAAAGCGGTGTAGATGTGTAAGTGCTATTGCTTAACAATTTATAAGCTGCTCTGAGAACGTTTGTGGATGAAGAGTGGGGTATAAATACTCAAATAATATAAATAAAAGAATGGACATCAGCCTTTGCATCTACAAGTGAGCAACTTCAGCCTGCATGCTTTAATTGGCTTTAAGTCTTTTGATTTGGGTAAAGTTTAGTAATGTCATTTAGTACATTGGCACACACACCGATTCGTATGTGCTTGATTTATGTCAATCCCAAGTTCTCCATTTTCACAGCTGGACTCTTACTTAGCTGTTACCTTGACATTACATTCTGCTGTTCTCATTCTTTCCTCTGAAGATCACTTGTTGCTTTGCTTGGTTAAGAACTGCATGACCAGCCCAACCTGTTCAGTGAAACAAACTGCATCTGCTCAATGTGACAGCATAGGAGGATGACTGCCATAGCATCACACAGGATGCTGGCTCAGGATGTGCCTGGAGAAATATGTCTAATTAGTCTTAAACTGGGTAATTGCTTGACATTTTGATGACCATAGTGAGGGGTTGGAGAATCCAAACTGCAAAATGCCTTTAGCTGTTATTCTGCTGCTCTATCCCTGAGCTTTAAGAGCATCCTCTTTCTCATGCTCTGGCGTTCAACACAGGCCAGAGATGAGAAGGCATTCCTAGCTCTGAAGGCGGAGGCCATCTTCTGTGATCAAATGCCAATGATGAAACCTCAAGCAATCATCTTGGACTATTAACAGTCAGCTTCGCAAAACAAATGTGCTCTGAGCAAGTTACCTATAAGCACCCAGCCCAGATTCCGCTGATGTCATGCCCTGAGAAAGTTGAGCAAATCAGCATATGCATGCCTTGTTCCCTAATATAGGTTGGCTGAAATGTGGTTTTGAATGAACCTAAGGATCATGACTAATATTCTCATTTTGTTTGCTATATTTCTACTCCTGCTCTTTGTCCAAAGAGAGCCAAGAACACCTTTTCTCCTATCCACTGGAGAAGAATCACTTTGATGTCCTGATAGGTATCATGTTCCAAAAGCTTGAGATTTCCAACTGCCAGGACACCATCTTCTTTGACAGGCCACTTGTGATGGAAACAACAAGCTATTGGGGAAGAGCAAAGTTATGAGTAGCACTGTGGCTAATGACTGGACTCAAGCTGAAAGAACATCCAGTTGTTGACATGCTTAGAACTGTTCAGCGTCTTGTGTGTGCATACAAGGGGAACGACTACAGTAGTCAATGCCGAGAAACAGAAGACAACACCAAAAAAAGAAAAGAGAACTCTTTCACAAGATCTGGGAAATTTAAACCAAGAAGGGGGATGCTCTAGTATTAGCAACGGAACACATATGACCAAGTAAAAATAAAAAGATGATGGAAACAAAACACGGAAGAACTGTATAAAAGAGATAAAAGGATGACAGATTAATTCAAGGAAGAACCATTTGGAGATGAACCAGTACCTGGAGTTGTGAATATCCACTGCACTTGTCTTGTGTCCTCTCCATTGACACCCTGTATTGATGGTAGCTTGTTTAACTTAAGCCGTCTAAGGGCCCGCACTAAGACTCTAAACTATCTAGTCCGTGAGCTGCTCTTCGCTTATGATGATGATGCCCTTGTTGCCCACACAGAAGCAGCTCTGCAGCACCTAACATCCTGCTTCGCAACAGCTGCAGAGTCAACCTTAAGGACGAACACCATCATCCCCACATTGCCTTCAGCAAATCTGTGCTTAAATCTGTCCAGCAGTTCACCTACCTGGGAAGCATCACCTCCTCAGATGCCAAGATTGACAAAGAGATTGATGACAGATTAGCAAAGGCATATAGCGCATTTGTAAGACTTTACAAAAGAGTTTGGAGTAATAAACACCTGAGGCGAAGCAGAAAAATCAGTGTGTATAGAGCCATTGTACTGTCTATTCTCCTTTATGGGTCTGAAACATGGGTCACCTATTGCCACCACTTACGACTCCTCAAACGCTTTCATCAGCGCTGTCTATACACAATCCTAAATATACACTGGACTGACTATGTGACGAATGTTGCTGTCCTTGGGCAAGCAGGGATCACCAGCATTGAGGCCATGATATTGAGAACGTGGCTGCGCTGGGTAGGGCACGTTTCTAGGATGGAGGACCATCGCCTCCCAAAAATAATACTGTACGGTGAACTTGCCACGGGTCAGTGTAAGAGGGGCACTCCAAAAGAGCGATACAAGGACTCCCTGAAACAATATCTCAGGCTCAGCCAAATTGATCAACAACAATGGTCCGCCCTGGCCTCACACTGGGAGGCATGGAGACGCACTATCCACTATGCTGCAGCCTTATTTGAGAACTCACACCGAACAAGTCTTGAAGAAAAACAACACAACGCAGAAAGAATCACAACCTGGAAACATCATCTAAGGAGACCTGTTGTGCTTTCTGCAACCGGACTTCTTTATTTCGGATTGGCCCTTTTAGTCATCAGCGTGCTTGCAGAAAGCGCGGGATGAGTCCTTCCTGAATCTTTGTTTGTGAAGAAAAGCCATAGAGAGGTGTCTTGTGTGGATTTTAGATGTACCTATAGGTCATTTTATTATATTTACACTCCTAATTTTCCCGCAAGGGCATCAGTCTGACATGCAAGGTTCCCTTCTTTTCCATGTTAACCTCCCAACCCTGGGAGATAGTTCAGGCAGAGTGAAAATAGCCAAAGCAGTGGTGCTTAACCATTTCCTTACCAAGGACCCCCTTTCAATATCTTTTGTTGCCCCGGACCCCCAAGATTTAAAACACCACCACCACTACTACTACTAGTAGTAGTAGTAGTAGCAGCAGCAGAAGCACAATTACACCATCCATTAAACCTTTTCCCAGAGGCACTGGAGGAAGAGGGCACTTTTCTCCTGCTTCTCCCTGCAAGTTTGTGGCTGTAGTGGAGTGGAGTGGAGTGGAGTGGAGTGGAGTGGCCAAGCCAGCCAGCCAGTCATGTGGCCACTCCACTGTGGGGAGGAGGTGGGCTGAACAGCCTTCAAGCACCCCCTGTGAGGGCATTGCGGCCCCCTGGGGGCCTGCAGACCACAGCTTAAGAACCACTGAACCAAAGAGTATCCTGCAAGCTTCTTGGGTGAGTGGAGATCTGAATCTGAGTGGAGATTTTAATCTAACCCAGGAGTGAGCCCTCCAAACGTTGTTGACTGCAACCTGTCCAATGATGGCAGAACACCAAGAATCTCAACCAAAATACTGATTGCATCCTCACAGCAACCCTGTGAGCTAGGAACAGCTGGCACAAGGTCAGCTGTGATACACAGAGACCTGCCAGCCCATGCGCCTGGAAGAGTGGGTTTCAAGCCACAAAAGCTTATTTTCCAATCAATGGCTTACATCTTTAAGGGCCATAGGTCTTTCAGTAGCTGCTTGCCCAATTTGATCCACATGACTGTTGCTTTCCAATGTTTGCAAGAAATCCAGCCATCCTAAAATGAACCCTGGGCATAAAGTGTCTGGAGAAATTCCACCCAAGCTGCAATTCATCACAGACCCTCCCACCACGGCACAGAAAGAGAACAACCTAAATCACTCTGAACTGTCTCTGGCAGCCAAGCATAGCCACGAGGGCAAGAGTCCAAGTGACTGAGCACTGCAGAAGAGACCTTGGAAATCTTTCTTGCCAATATTCTTCACTTCTAGACACTGGAGCAATTGTTCAATTTTCTATTTCTTCTCAAATGTGGCATTTCAAATGAGGATGATTGTGTGTGTGTGTGGTTTAACTCAGGAAAGCAGCCTGCTGCATGCAGACTGGGTCTTTGCTTTGTTTGCAAACCTGTCAAACAGGCATGTCCAAAATTAGAAACTCCATAGCTGGGCAAGATGAGAATATCATTCTGCTGTGGATTTTAAGTTTTAAAAAACTCTCTTCTCCTGCTTAGGAGCTGTAATGTGCTCTCCGGTGTTTGAGGGACACCATCTTCCATTAGCCCCAGCCAGCAGGACCTATGCTTGGGGATGATGGGAGCTGTAGCCGAACACTGCAGGGCCATAACCTCCCCACACTATTTGTAAGGGTCAACATGATTAAATCAGAGGAATTTTAAATCTCCCTAGAGACATTTCCCAAATCTCTTTTTCTTGTCTTTTTGGTCTTGATCATAGCCAACTGGAGCAAAGTGGTGTGTGTGTGGGGGGGCAAGCAGTTGGTTTCTCTCAGGAAAACTGTTCCAAAAGAATGCAGATTTGAAACTGTTAATATGCTTTTGGTTAACTTCTGCATTTCACTTGGAAACCACAAATCTTTCAGCATAATCTCTTTGTTCTGGTCTGATTCATGGATTACAGTAATTCAGTCCCTGGTTCTCTTTGTTTACTGCCAAAAAGGATTAGAGCCAAGCGTCACCAAGGAGCATGCAATCTAAATGATGAACCAGGGACTGAGGTTGCATTTCACATAGGCATAAGATCTCTTGGGAGCTGGTGTCTGGAAGTTACAAAATAAAATAAAATAAAATTGTTTACTCAGTGGAAGGATGAGTCAGATTCGCTAATGACCCTGACGCCTTTTGTTTTTGAGGTCATGCTACAAACTATAGGAAAAGGAACTCAGATCTTGATAGCAGGGGCAACACAATATACCCTTTGTTCTCTGGCTCAAATCCACAGAGAAAGAACACAAGGGGAAAATATAAATAAGCCAGAGGTTTGGCTCAACACTTAAGTCATATTACACATTAATATCAACAATGCTTGCCTAATTTGTATGCCATTGATTTCATTGGGTCATCCTTAAGTAGGAATAAGTCTGGATCCAAACTAGAGTGTTGTGTTTGTATGCATATCCATATACTGTATTCTTCAACTGCCCTGATTTGACAGTGCAAGTCCAAATTAATCCTCTGTCATTCTACTTTTTGAGCTGCTTTTAAATGAGAGAAGAGGAGAGGAGGAATCTTTCTCTTTTCAATAGGCTCAGGCAAAAGCAAACTGCTGCAGCCTCTCCTAGCTTGTGTACTCTTCCTCATTAATAACTCTTGCCATCTGGATCACATTCAGATGTTGCTTGGCCACACATGCTCTAGTTTTCTTCTGTGAAATGTTGGATGATATGTATTCCTTTTCCAAAACCGAAACAAGACCTGACAGGATCCATTGAAAGAATTGTCCCCTGAAAAGTCCCAGGGCTACAAAACATCTTGGGTAGAGTCAGTCACTGTCTCTTTCCACATAACCCATCACACTAAGTTGTTATAAGAAAAACAGGGTCAGGGCTAAATTACATAGCTCAGCCCTGAACTTTGCAAGGGAAAATGGGTCACACTGGGATTGTTTTACCATTAATCTTGTTCTGTGTCTAAGTCACCTGGAAAATATCTTCCTTGTTGCTGCCTTGAGTCCCAGTTTGGGAAGAAAAATAGGCTATATCAGTTAATCAATAAATATTTGCAATACATCAGTATGCAAGCTCCAAATTAAAGCAAATATTAAATGTGTGCTAAAACAATGTGTGCCCTGTGACAATAAAAGCTGACGAGAAGCAACCATTGTGGCATACTTACGCACATTATAATTTCATTTCATTTACAGAGTGTATTCTGCTTCAGGTTATTGGGGTGAGGCCAGGAGCTATACTCGTTGCCAAAGCTCCACTAAGAACATCTAATAATATCTTCTTCTTTTTTTCTCCCTGGCTTTTTAGATTTCACTAGGAGGGCCTATTCACATTTAGGCATATCTGTGACCGTAAGTTCTAGTAACCTGTAATTCTTAAAGAAATAACTGTGGTCCTGTATTCACAGTCCTGCCTTTCATGGTGGAATTTGTTAGAGAGCAACCTTTTATACAGAGATGAAAATTCAGGATCACTTCCAAAAGTTCTTGCATCACTACCTTGTACTAATGCACTGCACATTTTTTTTAAAAATCAGGTAAATGTGTGGGGGAAAGCAGTTAGGGGCCATATTATGTTAAGATTGTGAAGGCTGGTAACTCTATGGCAGATGGCAAATGTTGGATTTAATCCAGTTGAGGAGGCCAGCTCTGGGAGTAGGAATGGTCTTGCTGAGCCTTGAGAGCCTATGGCAGAGTCACCAGTAGAAGGAGGGAACTTGTTAAAGCTCTCACCCAATGACCTTGGCCAGACTCCCAGTCAAACAGCACCATTGAAAGCCATGAGGGGAATTGAGGCAGCCATTTCACTGCTTACTTCCCCCCCCCCATCGTCTTCTGTTGTACAGTCAAGGTGGACAAGGTTGGTCTAAATGAACCAGTGTCACAAACTTGTAAATGTTGTTTTCTGAACCACAATGCCCAGAATACCCTAGCCAGCATGGCCAGAGTTTCCTGAGCTTTTGGTGTATTACTGCCTAAGACAGCTAGCAAGCTGGTGTAGTGGTTTGAGTGTTGGACTAGGATTCTAGGAGTTGTTGTTGTGTGCCTTCAAATCATTTCAGACTTATGGCAACCTTAAGGCGAATCTACCACAGGGTTTTCTTGGCAAGATTTGTTCAGAGCAGGTTTGCCCTTGCCTTCCTTTGAGGCTGAGAGAGTGTGACTTGCCCAGTGGGTTTCCTGGCTGAGCAAAGATTCAAATCCTGGTCTCCGGAGTCATAGTCCAAGGCTTAAACAACTACATCATGCTGGTTCTGTAAGACCAGAATTCAAATACCTGCTTAGCCTTAGAAACCCATTGGGTGACCTTGGGCAAGTTGCTCTCTCAGCCTCAGAGGAAGGTAACAGGAAACCCCCTCTGAACAAATCTGGCCAAGAAAACCCCTTGATAAGTTTGCCTTAAGGTAACCATACATCAGAAATGATTTGAACAGGACTTATGGGTGAGGCAAAATGTCCCTTCACGGAGCTCCATGAAAGGGAACTCTGCAATGGTGATGATCACCACTCCAAAGTGAATCTATCCTCAGAGTATGTGGAGATTGCCCACACAGGTCCAAGGATTTCAATAAACTCATGAGGACTGCAGAAGTCAAATGAGAGAGAAATTGGGGGGGGGGGGAAATGGGAAATCCATCAAACTCATGCCGCTGTATGCCAAACTCTAAAGGGCATTGAGCCTGCAGCCTCACTTTCTTAATTACTTCTTAAGAACATCTGGAATTGTTTGAATTTAACTCAAAAGGGATCTTCGATTTGGTGGTGATACTAATACATTGGTACGTTTTCTCCTTTCCATACTAATAGGAGAGACTTTTAAGGACTATTTCTAAGATTTTTAAGATTGCACTTTGAAAGTGGAGCCAGCATGACATAGAGTGTTGGACTATGACTCTGGAGATGAGGATTCAAATCCCTGCTCAGCCATGAAAACCCACTGGGTGGCCTGGGGCAAGTAACACACTCTCAGCCTCAGAAAACCTTGTGATAGGTTCACCTTAGGGTTACCAAAAGTCGGAAACAACTTGAAAACACACAACAACAAACAACATTTTGAAATTCTGCAATTCTATGATTCTATTTCCTGCGTGGCAGGGGGGTTGGACTGGATGGCCCTCGTGGTCTCTTCCAACTCTGCAATTCTATGAAAGCAGAAAGCTTAACAGGATCGTAACTTTAAAAAAGGTTTTCAAACAAACAAAATATATAACATTAAAAGCTGGAAAGTAATCATTTAAAGTTGGAAGACTGACTGTTCTTGCAAGTGTTTTGCAAATAAAAAATGGACTAAGGAAAAAGATCAGTTTGTTATGGGAAAATGGATTTATTTTATCTGGGGGAGGTAACCTATTGAAAGCAATTTAAATAACAAGAGAAGTTAAATAGCCAGGCTGTGCCATTGCAACATTGTATCTGAGGAGTTGCTGTGGAGACTAAAGTGTTAACTGTATATATGCCAAGTTTTTGTTTAATAGAAGCATGGCAATGATTTAACCCCCGGAAAATGTATGCGATCCAGTGATTTGGCAGGAAATATGGGAGAAATTTTAACTGGTGAAAAATGACCTCATTAGCTTCAGATTAGCGATGGATGGCATGATGGAAGGCAGAGAGTCAGATGAAGCAATGGGATATTGGGCAGGGGATGAGGACTGAGGAAAGATATTGGAGTGTGAATAAAAAAAACACAACTATGGATGGTGCTTTGCAGCCAGACCAACATAATTTTGGTGATTTAAAAGTGATCCATGAGGAACCAAGGGGAGAGTATTGGATATAGTATAAATAATGGAGAGGAGAGGAATAACACTGGATACATTAGAAAGGAGAAGAGCACTAGGATGGTTCACCTGAAAGCCAGCTGAGATGTCAGGAGGAGGAACACTGAAATTTACAATAAAGTCATGGGAGAGGACAGCAACATTTGTGGGAGTTTCTGAAAGACAATGAGGATATTTGGCTTTCAGCTAGATCTCTGGAAGGAAAGTTGAGGACAAAGTTAACAAGATCAATGTGAAGTTTTGTGTTTTTTTTTAATGGAAGGATGTTTCCTCCTTAGGCCTTCTTGGATTTGATGATTGATGTAATGCTATTCCATTGCCTGATGCTTGATGATGAGTTAGTGTAAAATAAGTTGTTATAAAGTTGGAGGTATTTGAAATTTAAAAAGTTATTAAAATGATATTAAAGTTGATTTATATGTATGCTGGAGGGTTTGGTAATTAGAAGAGATATTATAGGGGAGGGGTGTTATGAGAAATAGCGAAGGAAAATAAAAAATATTAAAAGGCTGAGATTTGTCTTAAAGATAGATTAAGCAGAATGCAATTTTCTTTTTGTGGGCACTTGGGAGACACAGCTGGAAAAGAGTTAAAGGGAAGGGAGAAAAGTTGGTTTTAGGATAAAGACAAAAGAATGTAATATTTCACATTATGATAGATTGCTGTTAAAACTGAATGAGTTCGTGAGAGGGGTAATTTGTTTAGTTTAATTTAGGGGGAGCTTTATAGTAGTATTTGATAAAAATTACTAACCCTTTATTGACATTCTGTAGAGAACATGTACAGTCGTCCCTTCACATTCACGGGGGTTCCGTTCCATGAACCCCCGCGAATGTGAAAAATCCGCGAATAACGACTGCCCTCCCCCTCCCCCACCATAGCGACCATGGGGCCCCCAGAGGCCCCATAGTCGCTTTCCCCAGCCTCCCCACTCCCTTCCTAGGCCTTCCTGGGGCCTCCAGAGACCCTCCCGAGGCCCCGTGGATGCCTCCCCAGCCCTCCCCCCTCCCTCCCCAGGCCCCATGGAGGCCTCTCCCAGCCCTTCCCCTCCCTCCCCGGGCCTTCGTGGGGCCTCCAGAGCGTCTCCGGAGGCCCCACGGAGGCCACCCCAGCCCTCCCCCAGGCCTTCATGGGGCCTCCGGAGCGTCTCCGGAGGCCCCACGGAGGCCTCTCCCGGCCCTCCCCCTCCCTCCCCGGGCCTTCGTGGGGCCTCTGGAGCATCTCCGGAGGCCCCACGGAGGCCTCCCCGGCCCTCCCCACCCCCTCCCCGGGCCTTCGTGGGGCCTAGCAAGGCCCTACGGAGGTCTCTCCCGGCCCTCCCCCCTCCCTCCCCGGGTCTTCATGGGGACTCCGGAGCGTCTCCGGAGGTCCCATGGAGGCTTTCCCGGCCCTCCCCCCTCCCTCCCCGGGCCTTTGTGGGGCCTCCGGAGTGTCTCCGGAGTGTCTCCGGAGGCCCCGCGGGGGCCTCTCCCGGCCCTCCCCCTCCCTCCCCGGGCCTTCGTGGGGCCTCCGGAGCGTCTCCGGAGGCCCCGCGGAGGCCTCTCCCAGCCCTCCCCAGGCCTTCATGGGGCCTCCGGAGCATCTCCGGAGGCCCCATGGAGGCCTCCCCGGTCCTCCCCGCTCCCTCCCAGGCCTTCATGGGGCCTCCTGAGCGTCTCCGGAGGCCCCATGTTCGCCTCCCCAGCCCTTCCCACCCCCTCCCCGGGCCTTCATGGGGCCTCCGGAGCGTCTCCGGGGGCCCCGTGAAGGCCTCCCCTGCCCTCCCCCGTCCTTGCCAAGGCCTTCGCGGGGCCTCCGGAGGGTCTCCGAAGGCCCCGTGAAGGTCTCCCCGGCCCTCCCCGCTCCCTCCCAGGGCTTTCATGGGGCCTCCGGAGGCCCCGTGTCGTGGTTTTGGGGGGGGGCAGGGGGGCCCCTCCCAAAACCGCGAATAATCAAAACCGCGAATGTCAGATTCGCGAATGTGGAGGGGCGACTGTATATGATTTCATAAGCTTTGATTTTATTAGCAAGCATATGTTATAGAAAGGAGGAGGAGGATTTACTGTGATAGATGAGAGAGGTAAAGAATGATTCTGTTTCAAGAACTGCTGGAGAAGATTAAAGTTACTTTTACTTTTTCTGTCTTTTTTTGCTTTTGTTTTTCTTTCCTTTCTTTTCCATTTTATTCCCCCCCCCCATTATGTATTGTTATTGTTTCACTTTATGCATCTTGGAAAATTTTAAACAAAATGATAAAAAACAACTTGAACACACAACAACAAAGACAACTCCTTCCATCTGTGCATCCTGGGGTTTTTATCTTCTGCGTTGTTCATATGGAAGTAAGCCACATTATAATAAGACTTCCTTTTGAGTAAATATGCCTCAACACCTGTATTTTCTTGTTTCTGAGCAATTGGTAAACTCACATGGCTGGAATAAGGCTTTTGGTAAGGAAGTACCAGCTTTGTTTAAGGCCTTTGCAAAGACTAGATTGTACTCAATGCAACTGTGTTTGAGAGGTGTGAATTCTTCCAACACTCCTCCCAGATGCGCGCGCATGTGCGTCCATCCATCCTGTCCTGATTACCCCCAGAGACAGTAGACAACCCATTGCCATTATACAAGAATTAAAAGTTGGTAACATCATTCATTGGGATTTGCCAATGAGCCTCACTAAGGTAAGCTATAGCTTAAGGCAGGACAAAATGGTCCAGGAAGGGAGAGGAAAATAGCCGACGTAAACAACTGGCTCCGTAGATGGTGTCGGCGAGAACAATTTGGATTCTTGGATTATGGGCTGCGCTTCCATGAGGGGGGACTTATGGCAAGAGATGGGGTGCATCTCACAACAGTTGGCAGAAACATTTTTGCCTACAGTCTCAAGAATTTGATCAGGAGGGCTTTAAACTGAGTCAAATGCGGGAGGGAGACAGTATTCTGGAAGGCAAAAGGGCTGGAGAAAATAGTCAAACTGTCATAGAGGGAACAAGGCAAACAGCGCAAGGACCCAACAGTGGGAGGCAAAAAATCTTGCACAGACAGCAAGTAAAGGGAACACATGATCTTAGAGCATGGGAAATAAGCAAGAAATAAGCAAGATGAAGTCGAACTCCTAGCACTACAAAACAAATATGATATAATAGGCATTACTGAGACCTGGTAGGATGAGTCGCATGGTTGGAATGTAGGAATAGCATTATATGTCACAGATATTTACACCAGTGAAGAGATCCATGACATCAATACTGGAAGCCAGGTGGAGAGCATTTGGATAAAAATTAAAGGGGAGGGAAACAACAGGGATGTTATTGTGGGACTCTACTACAGACCCCCAAGTCAGATGGAGGAATTGGATGATGCCTTTCTAGAACAGATGACCACACACGCAGAAAGAAGAGATGTAGTAGTGATGGGTGACTTCAACTATCCTGATATTTGCTGGAAATCTAACTCAACCAAAACTTCAAGGTCTAGCAAATTCCTTACCTGCCTGGAAGACAATTTCATGGTCCAAAAGGTGGAAGAGGCAATAAGGGGGTCAACTATTTTAGATCTGATCCTAACCAACAGGGATGACCTGGTTAATGGGGTGCAAGTGGTGGGATCCTTAGGTGAGAGTGATCATGTTCTCCTGGAGTTTATTATACAATGGAAAGGAGAAGCCAGGCATAGTCAGACACGCATTCTTGACTTTAGGAGAGCTGATTTCAATAAACTCAGGGAATACTGCGGGTGATCCCATGGTCAGGAATATTAAAAGAGAAGAGACCTCAAGATGGATGGGACTTTCTCAAAAGGGAGATAACTGAAAGCACAATTTCAAACAGTACCATTGAGGAAGAAAAATGGGAGGTGTCTCAAGAAACCAGGATGGATGACTAAAGAAATTTCAACAGAGCTAAGTTTTAAACGGAACATGTATAGGAAATGGAAAAAGGGGGAAATCGCCAAAGAAGAATTAAAAAAAAAAGCGAATACATGTAGGAGTAAAGTCAGAAAAGCTAAAGTGCAGAATGAGCTTAGGTTTGCTAGAGAGGTTAAGAACAAGAAAAAGGTTTTTTTGGGGGGTATGTCCGCAGCAAAAGGAGGAAGATGGAAATGGTAGGGCCACTATGCGGAGAAGATGGCAAAATGCTAACAGGGGGCAGAGAAAAGGCAGAATTACTCAACACCTTCTTTGCCTCAGTGTTTTCAGAAAAGGAAAAGGGTGACCAACCTGAGGATAAAGGAACAGAGGACACAATAGGGGAAATCCAGCACAGAATAAGCAAAGAGGTAGTACAGGAATACCTTCATAATCTAAATGAATTTAAATCTCCAGGACCAGATGAACTACATCCAAGAGTATTAAAAGAGCTGGCAAATGTAATCGCAGAGCCATTGGCAAGAATCTTTGAGAACTCTTGGAGAACAGAAGTCCCAGCAGACTGGAGGATGGCAAATGTTGTCCCCATCTTCAAAAAGGGGGAAAAAAGAGGATCCCAACAATTATCGTCCAGTTAGTCTGACATCAATACCAGGGAAGATTCTAGAGCAGATCATTAAACAGAGAGTCTGTGAACATTTAGAAGGCAATGCCATAATCACAAAAAGTCAACATGGGTTTCAGAGAAACCCATTGGATGAGGGAATTAGGGGCATACTTATCAAATTTGCAGATGACACCAAATTAGGAGGAGTAACTAATACCCTAGAGAACAGGATCAAAATCCAGAATGACCTGGATAGACTGGAGAGCTGGGCCAAAGCTAACAAAATGAAATTCAATACCGAGAAATGTAAAGTACTGCACTTAGGGCGGAAAAATGAAATGTATAGATATAGGATGGGAGAGACCTGGCTGAACGAGACGTGTGAAAGGGATCTAGGAGTCCTAGTAGACCACAAGTTGAACATGAGTCAACAGTGTAATGCGGCAGCTAAAAAGGCCAATGCGATTTTGGGCTGTATCAATAGAAGTATAGTGTCTAGATCAAGGGAAGTAATAGTGCCACTCTGTTCTGCCTTGGTCAGACCTCACCTAGAATACTGTGTCCAGTTCTGGGCACCACAACTCAAAAAGGATATTGACAAATTGGAGTGTGTGCAAAGAAGGGCAACTAAAATGGTGAAAGGTCTGGAAGCCATGTCTTATGAGGAGAGACTTAGGGAGCTGGGTATGTTTAGCCTGGAAAAAAGATGGTTAAGAGGGGATATGATAGCCCTGTTTAAGTATTCGAAGGGATGTCACGCTGAGGATGGAGCAGGCTTGTTTTCTGCTGCTCGAGACTGGAACACGGAGCAATGGGTGCAAGCTCCAGGAACAGAGATTCCACCTCAACATTAGGAGGAACTTTTTGACAGTAAGAGCTGTTCGGCAGTGGAACACACTCCCTCAGAGCATGGTGGGGTCTCCTTCCTTGGAGGTCTTTAAACAGAGGCTGGATTGCCATCTGTCAGGGATGCTTTGATCAAGATTTCCTGCATGGCAGGGGGTTAGACTGGATGGCCCTCGTGGTCTCTTCCAACTTTACAATTCTATGATTCTAAGTCATGACAGACAAATCTGATCTCTTTTTTTTGATAAAATTACCAGCTTGGTAGATGAAGGGAACGCTGTGGATATCGCATACCTTGATTTCAGTAAGGTCTTTGACAAGGTTCCCCATAACATTCTTGCAAACAAGCTTGTAAAATGTGGGCTAGACAAGTTCACTGTTCAGTGGATTTGTAATTGTTTGACCGGTCGAACCCAAAGGGTGCTCAGCAGTGGCTCTTCGTCTTGGAAAGATGTGACCAGTGGGGTGCCACAGGGTTCTGTCCTGGGCCCAGTGCTATTCAACATCTTTATCAATGACTTGGATGAGGGAATTAGGGGCATAATTACCAAATTTGCAGATGATACCAAATTAGGAGGAGCAGCTAATACGCTAGAGGACAGGATCAAAATTCAGAATGACCTGGATAGACTGGAGAGCTGGGCCAAAGCTAACAAAATGAAATTCAATACGGAGAAATGTAAGGTACTGCACCTAGGGCGAAAAAATGAAATGCATAGATATAGGATGGGGGAGACCTGGCTGAATGAGACTACATGCGAAAGGGATCTAGGAGTCCTAGTAGACCACAAGTTGAACATGAGTCAACAGTGTGATGCGGCAGCTAAAATGGCCAATGTGATTTTGGGCTGCATCAATAGAAGTATAGTGTCTAGATCAAGGGAAGTAATAGTGCCGCTCTATTCTGCCTTGGTCAGACCTCACCTGGAATATTGTGTCCAGTTCTGGGCACCACAATCCAAAAAGGATATTGACAAATTGGAGCGTGTCCAGAGAAGGGCAACTAAAATGGTGAAAGGTCTGGAAATGATGCCTTATGAGGAGAGACTTAGGGAGCTGGGTATGTTTAGCCTGGAAAAAAGACGGTTAAGAGGCGATATGATAGCCTTGTTTAAGTATTTGAAGGGGTGTCACATTGAGGATGGAGCAGACTTGTTTTCTGCTGCTCCAGAGACTGGAACACGGAGCAATGGATGCAAGCTCCAGGAACAGAGATTCCACCTCAACATTAGGAGGAACTTTTTGACAGCAAGAGCTGTTTGGCAGTGGAACACACTCCATTGGAGTGTGGTGGGGTCTCCTTCCTTGGAGGTCTTTAACCAGAGGCTGGATTGCCATCTGTCGGGGATGCTTTGATTTCCTGCGTGGCAGGGGATTGGACTGGATGGCCCTCGTGGTCTCTTTCAACTCTGCAATTCTATGATTCTATGAAAATGAAAATCATGGCTTCATCTTACAGAATCCTGGGATCTGCAGTTTGTTATGCCACCAGAGGTCTCTGACAAAGAAAGCTAAATATCTCACAAAACTACAAATTTTTCTTTTTGACAATTTAAATGTAGCCAACATGAAACACTATTTTATTTATTTACTAAGAATTGTCCATAAAGAAATGAATACTCTCACCATAAGGATAACAAAGACTAAACTAGGAGTCTTAGTGGACCACAAGCTGAACATGAGTCAACAGTGTGATGCAGCAGCTGAAGGGGCCAATGTGATTTTGGGCTGCATTAATGGGAGTGTGGTGTCTGGATCGGGGGAAGTAGTAGTGCCACTCTTTGGTGAGACCTCACCTGGAATACCATGTCCAGTTCTGGGCATCACAATTCAGGAAGAATATTGAGAAGCTGGAACGCGCCCAGAGGAGGGTACAGGGATGCTGGGAGGTCTGGAAGCCATTATGCCCTATTAGGAGCAGCTTATGGAGCTGGGTATGTTTGGTCTGGACAGGAGAGGGTTGAGGGGTGACTTGGTGGCCGTGTTTGGGTGTTTGAGGGGGTGTCATGATGGGAGTGGAGCAGGCTTGTTTTCTGCTGCTTCAGAGACTGGGACGCAGAGCGGTGGGTTCGGGCTGCAGGAGGGGAGATTCCGCCTGGGCATCGGGATGAACTTCCTGATGGTGGGAGCTGTTCGGGGGTGGGGGGCACTGCCTTGGAGTGTGGTGGAGTCTCCTTTGGGGGTTTTTGGGTGGAGGCTGGATGGTAATCTGTCAGGAATGATTTGGTTGTTTATTCCTTCGAGGCAGGGGTTGGATTGGATGGCCCTTGTGGTCTTTTCGAACTCTATGATTCTATGTCACAGGTGATCTATTAACTATAAGCCTCAAATCATTTTCTTTTTCTATTACTCCTATTAGAACCTGTTTTTTCTTTACTATTGTTTCTGTTTGTTAAGAAGGGAAATAATATAACATGTAGCATCCAACTTTGAGGAGGGAGAAAGTACACATAAACTTATGTTGTATGATGCCAAATTAGGAGGAGTAGCTAATACCCTGGAGGACAGGATCAAAATTCAAGATGACCTGGATAAACTGGAGAGCTGGGCCAAAGCTAACAAAATGAAATTCAATACGGAGAAATGTAAGGTACCGCACTTAGGGCGAAAAAATGAAATGCATAGATATAGGATGGGGGAGACCTGACTGAGTGAGACTACGTGCGAAAGGGATCTAGGAGTCCTAGTAGACCACAAGTTGAACATGAGTCAACAATGTGATGCGGCAGCTAAAAAGGCCAATGCAATTTTGGGCTGCATCAATAGAAGTATAGTGTCCAGATCAAGGGAAGTAATAGTGCCGCTCTATTCTGCCTTGGTCAGACCTCACCTAGAATACTGTGTCCAGTTCTGGGCACCACAATTCAAAAAGGATATTGACAAATTGGAGCGTGTCCAGAGGAGGGCAACTAAAATGGTGAAAGGTCTGGAAACGATGCCTTATGAGGAGAGACTTAGGGAGCTAGGTATGTTTAGCCTGTAAAAAAGATGGTTAAGAGGTAATATGATAGCCCTGTTTAAGTATTTGAAGGGGTGTCACATTGAGGATGGAGCAAGCTTGTTTTCTGCTTCTCCAGAGATTGGAACACGGAGCAATGGATGCAAGCTCCAGGAACAGAGATTCCACCTCAACATGAAGAGGAACTTTTTGACAGTAAGAGCTGTTCGGCAGTGGAACACATTCCCTTGGAGCGTGGTGCGGTCTCCTTCCTTGGAGGCCTTTAAACAGAGGCTGGATGGCCATCTGTCAGGGATACTTTGATCATGATTTCCTGCATGGCAGGGGGTTGGACTGGATGGCCCTCATGGTCTCTTCCAGCTCTGCAATTCTATGATTCTATGACCCTCTAGCTAATCCCTCCCCAACAACAAAAATGCCCCTCATAGCAAATCGCTCTGCAGAAGCTTAGGGACAACCTGGGATTTAAACTCAATTGACTACTCTCTCTTTTAAGCCCCCCCCCCCCAATCTGGTCACTTTCCATTTCTATCTATCTATCTATTGCCTAAAACTGTGTGGCTGGATGCCTGGGGGTTACATTTAAAATTGCCAACTGAACCACATGAAAACTCTGGGATAACCATTTAACATAGAGGGGAACACAACCTTTTATGAGGATCGGGTTGGTGTGAGGTGTGGCTCATCAAAGGAGGGTAAAAATGGCCTTCAGACCTACTAAAACTGCCCACTCCTATCATAGAAATGACACCTTTCTTCACTGGAACACATCCACAAACACAGCTTATGATCTTAAATGTGAGGCTATAATATTAAGCCTCTGGACAACAGATAACAAAACCTTGCTTTTAAATTGTGCCTTTGCTGTTTAGAGCTTTTTGGCAAGGTAATGCTGGGTATATGGTTGTTGCAAGTATGCTGGGATACTCTAGTATTTTGCCAACTAGAAACATGCTATATAGTTACTATAAATCCCACTCCTTTAACTCATTCTACCTGCAGGGGAAGACCTCTGCTGGGGAAAAGGCCCTGTCCCATGACACATTGTTTATTTTACACACCTTTCTGAACTGCTTTTACAAAACAGAGCAAGATCTTCTCATCCCTTTGGAAGATGCAACATAAAGTGAATTTTCTTTCTGAGCCCATCAGCAGCCTTACTTTTTCAATAGTAGTTAGTAGCATAGTGCTGCATCACAGGCTCTGCTGAAGGATACTGGGTACGAATTCTTGATGTTTTTTTATTCTCTAGAAACTGTAACAGCATGAAGGCAGCATACTAGCTAAGGCATGGTTTTAAGGCTTTTTCTACATTGAGGAAACATTATCTTCCTCCATAATTTGTCAAATGTCACTTAATACTTTGTTGTTGTGTACCTCCAAGTCATTTCCAATTTATGGTGACCCTATCATGGGGTTGGTTTTTTTCTTTTTTTGCAAGATTTGTTCAGCAGGGGTTTGCCTTCCTCTGAGACTGAGAGAGTGGGACTTGTCCAAGGTCACCCAGTGGGTTCAGTACTCATTTATCCAGTGATTTTCTAAAGTATCTGTTTTACAGAAATGTTGCAATTTTTACAGGCAGCTCTGCGTAGAAAAGTAATCTGCAAGGTTTGCATTGCTGTAAAAATAATGGGGGGGGGGAAGGTAATGGAATGAGGGCTCACAGGGTAAATGCCCTCTGACATTTTCAGTAGCAGGGTCAATAATATCATCTACCCCTGCCCCAGTTTCCCCACTCCTTCTGAACTGAAGTGCCATCCTCACAATAACCGGGCAGTTTTTTAAAACAAAACAAAACCCCAGGAAGAATGTGTTGTTACAAGCTATCCCTGTCCTATTCCAAAATATTTGAATGGTGGCTTAGCAATAGGACAATTGAGACCCATTAGCTTTAAAAAGACCTGCTCTTGGTAAAAATAGGAGGGTTGTTGACATAAGTAAACTGAATTTGTGTTCTTCAGTTTGGCTATGGAAACACTCTAGAGAGCCTGGCTTTCAAAAATTACCCCTGCAGCCTTAATGACTCCTATAGTGCTTGAGAATTCACTTCGCCTCTCTGATAAACACTTCCTTGGCTCACATGTATGAGGAAATGTAAGCAGAAAGCTAGAAGCATTTCAGCATTGTGACCAAGTATGTCATCCCACCATCGTGTAGTTTCTGTTTTGCAAAAATGAATTGTGGTTCTGCCTTCTTTCCCATCATCCATACAGGAGGCCTCCATTCACTAGCACTCTGGACATTTTGGGAGTCCTTCTGCCACGGCTGTATTGTGGTTTCCCAGTTTTCCACATGGACCTGTGGGTTTTTAATGTCTTTCTCCCCCTGCTGGATTGAGAACACGCCCACCCTCAACATGACACAGGGCCATGTGCTATTAGCAAGCACAGGATGAGATTTTTGCTAAGTAGCTTATGATGCATCAAACAACTAATAAACTTTCCAAGTGACAACCTCAGGTCTGCACTTTTGGTAGCTCTGAAAAGCAGCCACCTTATTTAGGTTATCTCAGCTTCCCAGTTCTGCCTTGCCACTCGGTGTAGCATGAAGAGATTTCTAGGCTTCTTTCAAAGTATCAATGGGATTTCTTAGCCTGAAAAGACAGAAGATTAGCATTATTGCAGTTCCAGCAGCTGCTAAGAAGAAAAAAAGAAAAATGAAGTTAGAATCACTTGTTGTAAGAGACATGCTCTGTTCCCAGCTGAGTTGTGGATTTCAAATTTTTTGTACGTTATTAATATAATTACAAATTACTTAAAATGTATTAAAATGCTGCCATTTTGATTTGACACAGACACAACTGCATATTAAATTGGGTTATGAAATCCCATTATTTAATTTTTGTTCCTTAACCTGCTCCTGTCTATCAGTTGCCCAATTACCCTAAAGGCACCAGATCCCATATATCTTTGAAGCTAAGTACCAGCCCTGCTTAGTACTTGGATAGGAGACCATCAACAAAGACCAAGTGCTGTGGGCTATATTTCAGAGGAAGGAACTGGCAAAACTACCTCTTTGTATTCCTTGCCTAAGAAAACCCTATGTAATTCATCATGGGGTCACCACGTCAACAGATGGCTTGAAAGCACATATATACATAGCAGTGAGACAATAATGGGCCCATTACAAATAGCGCCATATTCCACCTCAGCTGCCATGGCAACATCCTATGCAGTCCTGGGATTTGGTTTAGGGAGTGATTTAGCATTCTTAGTCAAGAGGGCTGTGGTGCCTCATGAAACTACAAACTTTAGGATGTTACCATAGCAGCTGAGGGAATATTGCACTAGAACTGTGTAGTGTGAATGGGCCCACTGTGCTACTTCTCTAAGAGTTGTACAAAAGTGGAATAGATTTCCTCAAAGTAATGGACTCTTTTCTTTCTTTAGAGATCTTTAAACAGAGGTTGGTCTTCTCTTAGGAGTGCTTTAGAATCAGAGTTGGGAGACCACAAGGGCCATCCAATCCAACCCCCTGCCATACAGGAACACACAATCAAAGCACGCCCTGCAGGTGGCCATCCAGCCTGTGTTTAAAAACCTACAAAGGAGACTCCACCACACTCAGAGGCAGCACATTCCACTGCTGAACAGCACTTACTGTCAGGAAGTTCTTCCAAATGTTTAGGTGGAATCTCTTTTCCTGTAGTTTAAGTCAATTGCTCCGTGTCCTAGTCTCTAGAGTAGCAGAAAACAAGCTCCATCCTCAGTATGACATCCCTTCAAATATTTAAATGTGGCTATCATGCCGCCTTTCAACCTTCTCTTCTCCAGACCAAACATGCCCGGCTCCCTAAGATGCTCCTCATAGGCATGGCTTCCAGATCTCCCACCATTTTGGTCACCCTCCTCTGGACACATTCCAGCTTCTCAATATCCTTCCTGAATTGTGGTGTCCAGAATTGGACACAGTATTCCATGTGAAGTCTGTCTGACCAAAGCAGAATAGAGTGACACTATTACTTCCCTTGATCTAGACACTATACTCCTATTAATGCAGCCAAGAATCGCATTGGTTTTTTTAGCTGCTGCATCACACTGCTGACTCATGTTCAGCTTGTGGTCCACTAAGATTCCTAGATCCCTTTCACATGTACTGCCATCAAACCAGGTGCCACCCATTCTGTATCTGTGCTTTAACTGTAAGGTTTGACTAAATAGCCCTTGTGGTCCTTTCCAACCCTAATGCTAGGAGGCATTTTTAAACTCTATCACATAATGAATTACAGTACTTATGTTTGACCACTTTATGCTTTAAACTAGCACTCTGCTAACTAGCAGACCTAGCAGATCACTGCATTAGTCCCAATGCAGGGAAGGTGAAGATGTTCACTCAGCCCACCTCTCCCATACATGCAACGACACGTTAGGAAGAGGCAGTTCCCTTCATGTGTTTGTAGTTCATCTTGCTGAAGAACCTTTCTTTACAAACTGTTAATATTTTTTTTAGCCCAAACCTAAATGTCCCCAACGACACTGCCAACAGCTTTTATTTTCATGCACTTCCCTACTCCCAATTAAACCAATCCACAGCTGCCATGGCCATGCAGACCTTGCTGGGGTGGTCAACTACAAGAGAATCAGGGGCCGATTGGTCTTCCAAGGGACCCTGAAAAGTCCCATATCCCACTCGTTTTTAAAAAACTTGATATTCCTTCCCTGAGACACATTGATGGGCTCCCCTGGGGAGTAGTTGTCTCAGGAGGTGCCTTTTTTGAACCAGGAAATCAAGTTGCAGTTGATTTCCTGTTAAAAAAAACCTGGGCCTCATATGGCCTGCTCCCACCTCCCAAATATGGCAGAATTGGCCCCACACTGGGATGGGAGCCATTTTGGTCCAAAATGTTTTTGGCAGGTTAATTAAAATAACCAACTTTTTTAAAAAATGGGCTTGGTAGCTGGGGGCACCAAAACACCCAGGGGTGATATTTTCCTCACAGCTACATTACATATTTCATATCACTGGTCACGTTTTGGTGGAGAACACAAGGGCAGTATAGCTCTTTGATGATATCAAACAACCCCAATGCAGTGAAAGCAGTCATGTAGTTATTCAGTCCTGCTATCTTCTTCTGGACCTTCTCCCATGGTTCTTTTAAAGGTCAGCTCTGAATACCACAGCAACTTGGGAACCTATTGGTTCAAATGCCTCATGGTCACAAATGAACAGCTTAGAAAAGTTACCTTTTGGACTAGAATTCCCCCCATTCAGTACAGCCAACAGCCATGCTGTCTGTGTACAGTATTCTGGTCCAAAAACAAACTTTTCCAAATTTGGCACAAGCCTGCCAGCCTTGTAATAGGTCAGAGAAATTTAGCATCTTAATTACATGCTACAAGTTTTTTTTTTTTAAATTAAGCTCCGTCACGGAGCAAGAGACTGTCAGCAAAAATCAGGAATAGGTCTTCAACCACACCTTACTGCAAGGTTGGGGAGGAGGAACTTTTTGAGTACCTCTAAGTTGGTCAGCAAGGATTTCTGAATCTTTAAAGTTTAACTGTAGGAACTAAATGAGTCCACAACAAAATAAATGGAAGGTTCGAGCTCAGTTCCATTCTAGCACTCACAACTAATTCCTGAACTCAAAATTGGTTATGTGTGCATGTCTTTCATTCTGGCTGATGTTCCAGGTTTCAAAAAACCCTGCACGGCTCAAATATTTCATTTTCTTCCTTATGGATGCAACTTGACCTAATTGCTACAAAAAAGGTCACAGTTTGATCTGATCCTCAGGTAAGAGAATTCTTTTCTTAGGAAAACCCAGTCTAGGTATGAAAAATGACTTCACAACCGTGAAGAATGACAGTTCATGAAATGAAGCCACTTATTCACCCAGCTATTAACAAACACTGTGGTTATAAAGGTGTGTTGATGTGAGTTGTTCATATTGGTTCCACATGGAAATCTAGCCCTTCTGGTATTCAGCCTATTTACAGGGCATCGAGTAAGTCTGAGACCAAAATCCTTTCTCTGTGAAATAAAATGGACGTGTTTTCTCAATTTTGGCACCATTTTTTCAAGCTCGGCTGTACTTTTACAAATAGCTAGCTAGGTAGCAATGTTTTTCTACTGCCTGAAGAAGCAGTAGCACAGAAAGGAAAAGTAAGAACACTTTTCTGGAAGCTGAAGTAAATAAGAAAAATGCACTGGGAAACCAAATCCAACACTTCCTCAGTTTCAAAGGAGTAATAACAAATGGTACTGGCACAAGTAGATTAAAAAGCTACATTCCATCCCCTGACTCATCCAAAGTCAAGACTGTTTATGAGACATAGCAAGGTCAGCTGATGGTGCTTAACTTCAAAGGAACAGAGAAACTGACCAGCAAGTAGCAACTTTAACTTCCTTGTACATGATAAATGCAAGCCTGGATATGCTTCAAACATTAGAGCTGCACTCCTAAGAAAAGAACCAAGTCCCTGAAGCAGTCATTTGGATTTACTAAACATGCTCAGTAATTCTCAACCCTCTAGTATGCCTGCACATCTGAATGTGTTAAGTGTAACCATACTGATCTAGAAAAGATGTATTTGCTTGTACTGAAACATAAATGATGCCAAGTTGGTGAATAGAGATTTACCCATATGCTGCTTTTGCATACATAAATTTGAAAGCTTTTAGAAACAGTTTGTCAGCTCTAGACAGGTGGCCTCCCCACATATCTGCCATTTCCAGGTAGGCAAAGTACAATTTTGTGCAAGAATTTGTAGCCTACAGTTGTAAATCCCTAACACATCTTTTGCTGTTTACTTCTCACTTCAGTCTTTATTGGTCTTTCTCTCTGTGCTGAAGTTTGGGCTGCAAGTTCCTCAGGACAGTTACCTGGTGTTTTGGCTTACATTCTCTGCCTCATACACACTGCTGGGAACCATTTATAATAATGGCAGCCTCGTATGAATGTGAGAGATGAAGTAACTCCATGCCAGAACACATGCTTTACATTGTGCAAGACCCAAGATTCTGTCCTTGGCATCTCTCTTCAAAGACTGAGGGCAGCTTGGAAAGTCCACGAACCTCAGAGCCGCAAGAGCATGTGGTGGTGGGGATTACACAGCAATTGGTCAGGACTAACTCTTAAGATAGTTTCTTGGACAAAATACACATTCTAATTTGTCTTCAAAATTACTTTGACTAACTCTGAAAGGTCTAGCAGATACTGTTTTACAGAAAGAGAAACAAAACATTCTAGTCGTTCCTTTCAAAATACTTACCACCTTTACCTATGAATGGGTAACAGGTACAGAAGTAAGATCAGATTTAATTAGGAGGCGGCTTAAAAAAACAGTATGTTCTCTCATTCTGAACAGAACATCACCCCTAATTAAGATTTTGAAGTCCTCAGTAAACCTTCCTTTTCCTCTGTCATTAATAGATCTATGGAGTGGAAGGAACATGGATTTCTGAGTAATAGGCACAGTTTAAATTTTAGTTTCAGAGATTGTGTATGTTTTTCTCCTCGTCAAGCCGTGGTAAAAATTAAGTGCATCACTTTAATTCCTGCTGGGTCAAGGGCTAAGATGCATGTGCCCACCATCCAAGCCATTGCCTAGGAACGCATATCAACTCCAGATTACAGTAAATTCTAGTGTGACATGGTTCAAGACAAGGGGAAGAAGTCACATTTCACATCTTCTCTTGTAGGTCCTGAAAGAGACTGCAGATTTAAAGATTAAGCTTTGTGTATTTCCCATAAATTGCTTACTTTAGGCTCTGCTTCAGCCATTCACCTGGAAATGGGTTGTGGGGGGGGGGGAGAGAAGGAAACCACTTACCCCAATAATTGCATCAGTGCCACATGCCATCAGTGGGCCATAACCAGTTCTTCTCGGACAGCTTGACCAGTTAACTTTGGCTGATCGGTTTAAGTTTTTAAATCTTCTCTTTGCGATACAAATCCCCTTTTCTGCATGTCTAAAACAGCATTCAGAGTGCATGTGCACATGGTGTGTGTGGATGCTGTATGTATTAGAATTCTACTCTGAGCCTCCTGTTTTAAAGGTCAAAATGGAGCTTGTACATGAAGGAAAACTAGGAATGGGGCTAATGTAACCTTCATACTTTTCGCCTGCAGTTTTTTTTTAAACTGTGTAAGCCCTCAGAAAACCCTATGTTAGGGTTACCTTAAGTTGGAAACAACTTGAAGGCACACAACAACAGGACCCGCATAACAATACAGGCATACCTCAGTTAACAAAGCCTCTGAAAAAGAAGCTCCTTTTAACAAAGTTTTTTATGCTGTCCCCTTCTTCTATCTAGCTGGAAGTTAGCATCAACATTGGGAGGATGGCAGCGCGCCCGCTATACAAATACGTTTGGTGTTGGATTCCAGCAGCGTGCCAGCAGGAAGCAATACAATAAATAAAGCCTGAGCTGAGAAATTCTACTCTCGCTGATCCTGCTGTAGCAATGTGTGCCTGCATCCATCAGGTGAGGTAAACAAGCTGCTCCCTCCAAAATCCCTTACTGATCAAGCATGAACAGCAAAGCAGAAAGAAAAGAGGAGAGTAGCTACCCTAAGTCTCACCAGCTGCCCCCAGCCTGTTAAAGAAACATAGGTCTGTAAGTCTGGGTACCAAAATGGAAATCATTAAGAAAAGCAAAGGCTGCTTAAAGAAAAAAAAATAACTCCTGGATGCACTTTGGAACAAATCTTCAAGCAGAAACTTCAAAAGGTTTTTACTAATACAAAGCTTACCTGATCCAGTCATGCATACTGTTAGTTTTGGATTAAAAATTTGCTGAAACATTTTGAATGGTTTGTGGCATAGGAACCTATTCCCCTTCTTTTCATGTTATTTCTACCAAACTTTCTATAATATATCTACTTCCTTAACCATGCATCCTTACTCTTAAGCAATCCTCACTGCAATGAATAGGGCCAATAGGTTGTGATCCTGTGCCAGAGGTATCAATATGTAGCCCTCTAGCTGTTGTTGGATTGCAACTCCCAATACTCTGCAACACTGTCCATGCTGGCTAGGGCTGATGGAAGTTACAGTTTAACAGAAATTTAGAGGACTACACTTTGCCCACTCTTGTCTTAGGCAATCTTAAATGAGACTTAAGACCTGTTGGACACTGTTCACCATACATCTGAGTTTATGCACACAGGGTTTTGCTGCAGGTCTCTGCACAGAATAAAGACAAAATTAACGGTGCTGGTCCGTATAAGGAATTTTGAAATCCAAGGTAAAGAGTATCTTTGTTAGGACCAACTTAATATGTATAAAAGCTTTCAAGATCTCCAAATCACTTTATCAGAATAAGCCATAACAAAAAGGCAATGTGGAGACAGTGGAGACAGCAAAACAAAAGATGCCAATGTCAACAAGTTATCTTTCCTGCCTCTACCTATTTCTCTCCCTGCCTCCCTTTTATAACTTCTTGTCTGATGAAAAAACCTCCAGTTGTGGAATATTTGCTCAGTATTTCACATACTGGATTGTTTCTAATCCATTTACTGCCTCATCATGGATCATAACAAAATGTGATATGACTAAAGAGAGCCCAGGTTTCCCATGAACTGGCTCAGTCTATATATACTAGCCCAAAGGTGTACAGCTGGCCTTCCATATCTATGGGTTCTGCATTCAAAAATTCAACCAACCACAGCTTGAAAATATTCAGGGGGAAAAAATGCCCAAAAAGCAAACCTTGCTATTCACCATTTTATATAAGGGACACAATTTTACTATACCATTGTATATAATGAGACTTGAGCATCCATGGGTTTTGATATCCATGCAGGGCCCTGGAACCAAACCCCAGTTGATATCAAGGGCCCACTGTATTCAGAATTAGAAGTGGGACTGCCTAATTACATTCCAATTTCAATAGAAGGTAGGTGAATTAAAAGTGGTAAAGTAGTACATTTTCTCTTCCTTTTTCTTCCAGTGTGTGTGTGCACAGAACAGAAATACTTGCAATATAAAGAATATAAAAAATGATACTTGTAACACTGAAAAAGTCCAAGAATAAAAGGTAACAATCATTACACACACTGCAGTCTGCCTGCATCTGTTAGTCATTTCATTTCTAGCCAAGAATACCACAGGATAATGTTAGAGGTGTTTCTATCTGGTGTTACTAATTCTTACCCTGGTGAGAGCCCTGGTGGCGCAGTGGTTAAATGCCAGTACTGCAAGCCACCTCATCGCAAGTTCGATTCCAGCTGGCTCCAAGGTTCACTCAGCCTTCCATCCTCTCGTAGGTCAGTAAATTGAGTACCCAGCTTGTGGGGGGCAATTAGCTAACACACATTGGAAACTGTTTAATGCAGTTAGATGTGTAAATAGCTATTGCTTAAAACAATTTGTAAGCCGCTCTGATAGCCTTGTGGCTGAAGAGCGGGGTATAAATAAATAAATAAATAAATAAAATACAGGTTTGATTGTTTCAGCTCAATGTAAGAACCCACCTTTCTCTGACGCAACTGTAACTCTCAGAAGACATTCCATTAATAAGTCTTAGTACTGTACAATCACTCTCCCTTACACATTATTAAACTAATTTTTACCATCGATATTGGTGCTACTGTGAATGATCTTCATAAGAACTGTTCTTGTAGTTGAATTTGTGGCTTTGCATGAGAATGACACAGACTGTATGCCTTACCTTTCGTGGACTTTAATTTCCATGTTTACTCTTCTTTGCAGCATTTTTAGTTTTTGCTTTATTACAATGTTTGTTTGCACTTTACTTTTATACCCAACTTCTAAAAGAGCCAACCTTCATTATTTAAACTAATGCATTGTGAAAGGAGTGTTATTAATATACTAACACTACATATATCATTTATTGAAATGGGACCTCTCACATTCAGCGATAGGAACAACATAACCACACCTCCCTCAACAATGAATATAAATGACAGCCCTGCAATAATTGTACATTTCTGACCTATACTTAGAAATACTGCACATCCTATTTAGGGATTTCCACTCCACCTTTCAGTCACAGTTCAAGGGCTGCTGGCCCAGGGAGAACTTCAAAGTATATCTTGAGTGGACCCAAACATGGTCAACAACAGAGGAACCTGTACAAGCGAAAAAGAAAATATGTCTCACAAGACTGAAATGATGGCTTTATTAGCTTCTTAGGTAATAAAACTATTAGCTAAAAAGCTAATAAAATGCTATCTTCTTAGCATCTTGAGACATGTCTCCTTTTTTTGTCTGGTGATTTTTTTTTAACTTTTCCTTCCCCTGTTGGACAAATCTTATATTGGAAATTAAATTGCTGCCAACTCAAGCTGTCTTTCTTCAGATTTTTCTCCAATCTGGTCAGGTAAGATTCTTCATGGCAATAGAACCATCTTCTTCTGTCAGGATAAAATAAGATTTGCAAGGCTATATAATGTGGTGCTGTAAATAAGATTGCAAGTTTACTAGACTGGGCAGAGAGGGAGCTCTCAGAAGAGAAACAGTCCATTTCTGCAAGAGTTTGCTGCGTTTTGATGCTGGATTCATGGGAAGAAAGGGCTTCCTTCCTCTGACGGTCCATTTGGCCAGGCACTGAGAAGGAACAAAGAAATCCAGATCCCTTCTCTGCCATTATTTTAATCACCTACCTGCATGGAATTCCTTGTCACTTGTGGCTAAAAAAACCAAGGAGTATAATAAAAGAATGCAGAAGATGTCAGTGGTTTTAACTATGCAACTGCTCCCATGGATGAATGCTAACAGTACAGAATGTGAAATATTATTTTTAAAACTACAACATCCAGAAAAATGGCTAGGGGATTCTGGGACTGTCTTGGGTTAAGCTGAAAATGTAACTTTTTACCATCTCTTACTTAACGGTAACAGCACCTGGGGCTCCCACCTGAGGAGGCCATTTGTGCATCAGATGGAGCTCTAGTTCACCCTGTATTGAAATGCACTGCTATCCAGCAGTAACAGTGCCATCCTACACAGAAGTAAACCCCATTAAGTTCAATGAGACTTATTCCCAGGTAGGGAATGGACAGTAAAAAGAAGTTTTACTAACCTTAAACTTGGCCGATGGATCTGGACCGAAACATACTTAAGGAGCATACTTAAGGACCATACTGGGAGAAAGGTGGGATATCAATTAAATAAAGAAATAAAGGAGTAGGCCTATTGAAATAAATGGAAGTTAAAAGTACTACCATAGCTAGATCCATTCCATGAAGACTTGAATCCCATTTTGGGGAAAACACCGGGTATAAATTCAAATAAATACATTTCAAATCCATACTACACAAATAATTCAGTTTGAGACCGGTTTATTTACTATGGCTCCTTCCTATGGAATCCTGGGATTTGTAGTTTTGCAAGGTACCAGCACTCTGGCAGAGAAGGCTAAAGACCTTGCAAAACTACAAATCCCATGACTCAATAGGAAGGAGCTATGGCAAACAATCCAGTTTCAAACTAGATTATTTGTGCAGTGTGGTCTTGGCCTTACTGTTGGTTATCCCAACCCCTGTGTTCCTCCAAAAAGAGTACAATAAGGCTTTTAATCCACACTATACAAACAATCCAGTTTGAAACTGGATTATTTGCTCTGGCTCCTTCCTTATGGAATCCTGGGAATTGTAGTTCAGTGAGGTATTAGTACGTTTTGGCAGAGAAGGCTAAAGACCTTGTAAAACTACAAATCCCGTGAGTCCATAGGGAGGAACCGTGGCAAATAATCCAGTTTCAAGATGGATTATTGGCGTAGTGAGGGGTTTGTCCCCAACATACGTTCTCAAGCCACCCCCGAATTAAAGGGTTGCTCTCAGGTAGCCCACTCACTACAAGGGGTCCAATTTTTCCAGAGTCGGACTGGGGACTTGAACTCGCCGCCTCCGGGAGGACACGCCGAGAGAGTTCGCTCTAACCTTTCGGCCACTGAAGCAACCGCGCCTCCCGCCCGCCTCTCAAGCACCCCCAAGAACGGGTGGGAAGGAAGGCACACGGCGCACGCGCACTGCCTCCCTGGGTTCTATGACATCTCGAGCAATTACCAAACGCCATCGAGGACTTTTGACCCTCGCTTCCTCCCTCACCCCCCCCTTCCGCTGCGCGACATTCACTTCTTCTCTCTCAGGCGAAGGTCACTTCTTTCTTCCACCTCTCCCCACCCGACCCGCCCTCACCTTCGCTTCCCTTTTAGGACCGTTTCCACACACGTTCTCTGCCTCACGACGCTCGGTGCAGACTCAGCGCCTCGCAGCTGCCAATATGGCCGCTCGGAAAGAACGCCTAGGTGGCTCTCTCTATCTCACCGTCACCGTCTCCGCCTTTGGTGTCCTCCTTTCCCTCTGAGCCTGCGCGGCGCGGTGTTCCATGGGAGCTGTAGTTTTACGGACGGGTATGAGTCCTGGTCTGGTTGCGGGGCAGAGCTCCACCTCGGAACTACGTTTCCCAGAATCCTACGGGGGACGCCAAAAGGAGCCAATGAGAAGGCGCTTGTCTCCTTTTGCCTTTCTCTCTCTCCTCCCCCGCCCACCTCGAGTTCGAGAAGGGTGATGTCATCGCCAAGCGGGCGAAAGGCGGAGCGCGGCAAATGCATTGTGCCAGAACCCGATCCGCGTGCAGCCTCCTCCCCCTGCTGTTCCTCCTTCGAAGCAACCAGGGCAGCAGCAGCCGCAGCAGCAGCAGCAGCGGTGGAAGCGACTGACTCCCGAGCAAAAGGGGGCGGGAGTGGGAGGGTTAGTGGGGAGGAGAAGAGAGGGGAAAAAAAACCCCAACAACCCACCCTGCCACAGTTTGCATCCCAAGGGAAGCTCGCGAGCTGCTTGCAAGCTTTTGCCCTATGTCTGATGAGTGACTTGATTTCCAAAAAAAACCCCCCAAACCCGGCCTCTTGGGTTTATATGTCCTTTTGCAATAATAATAATAATAATAGTAATAAAAGGCCAGGGAGCAGCAATCCCAAACCAGGTGAGTTATGCGATCCTTTTTTTTTTATGTATTTATGTATTTATTTATTTGGAGCGATGGTCGTGATTTAATTTTTTTTTTAACCTCTCTTCCTAGATACTGTGGCTCCAAATGTCCCACTCTCTTTCTTTCTCTCGTCTGTGGCATAAAACCGAGGACGCTTTGTCTTCTGGTTTAGGGGGTTGGCGTTAAAATCAACCCCAAAGTAATAAGACTAATGGGAGTCCTTGGACTCTTAATTTTATTTATTTAAAAAATGTTCTCCTCCCTTCCCTGAGTTATCTGCAAACCTGGTGTTTTCCTTTCCTCTTGCTTCCTCCCCCCCCTTTGGGGAGAGGGAGTCTACATGTGCAGAAAAGAGCCCTACAGAGACAGACTTGCCTGCAGAATGCTTAGCAGACACTGTTTTCTCTCCCTCCTTCCCTCCCCCCTGATCCTCTTCCAGATGTTGGGGGGGTGAGTATCTCTGGGGCGGATGAAGCAACTAATTGCGGTATTGATTTAGCAGAGCCGGCTGGGTGGGTGGGTTTGAGGAAAGGAGCCACACGTTGAACGCTTGTTGGGTGAAGAAGAAGGGATATGATTCCAGGCATGGACTTGAATCAGTTCCTTGGCCATCATTCTGTCCTCTCTCTCTTTGTATTCCCCTTGAAACATAAAGCTCCCCCTTAAAAAAACCGCTTTCTGTTAAAATTGCTTTTCTTCACTAATGTGTGATACTGTTAGTGACAATGGTAGACTTGAATGATGTCTTAAAATGCTGTATAAAGGAAAAGAAATGGAACCAATACTTGTGGGTTCTGTGTTGATGAACTCCGAAGAAAGACCTACCTGAGTTCAGGACATTTGAGCTTACCTCTAAAGGGACTGTTATTTCCCAGGGTCCTGTCCAGGCTTACTCACAAGTCTTGTCCAGGCTTACTCACAAGTAGGCCTGGCTGAATAAAATGGGACTTGCTTCCCCTAAGAGAGCATGCTTAAGATTGGTGTGGAAGATACATTTTCCCATCCTTGCCCAATGAAGCTGCAATCCTAAGCACCTTTACTAGAGAGTAAGTCTCACTGAAGTCAGTAGGTCTAGTTTTCTGAGGAAACGTGCTTGGGATCGCACTATATGCCTGATATATGATATAATAAGAAGAGGGGTTTGGAGGTTTTTTGGTTGCAATGATCCTCTTCCCTATTCCTCTCTCCCCTCTCCCTCCCTCTTAATTTGCTTGGAATTTGAATTTCCATGTGCTTTTAGTGGCACAAGAACTTTGGTCACACGCTAATGTCAAATTCCAAATGATTATATGTGACTCATATGTTGCCACAAAAGTGACTGTGCTGGTACAGTTTTCTTCTATTAACAAAAATTCATCCAAATGCAATTGCCCGGAATAGGTTGCTGTTCATAAATGCTGCCAAGATGGTCAGAGAGATGGAGGGCCCTGGGAATATGAGGAGTGATGCCTGATTGGTCAGAGGAAAGCAAACATTGACACAGCAAAGAACTGGGCTGCCTATTCTTTCTCCTGAGTTCTTTTGACCTCTTTAAACAGGCTGAAAGATCTCTGTTGTCCGTCTTTGCCATCTCTTCAGGAATCTGACTTGAGTTTTCCAAAAGCTGGCAGCTGCAGTCTCATCCTCTGCATGGAATTAAGTTTCACTGAGTACAAAGGGGATTCCGCCCAAGGAGGGCTGCAGAGGGTTGCAGTGCCAGTTTCTTGATCAGTTTTGGATGCTAGGATACCCAGCAGAATAAATTGCAGTCCTTTGAACAGCTGGACGATTGCATAACCTCTCTTTCCAATAAGCCTGCGTGTTAGGTGAGGGACACTGGAGTATCCCCCCCCCAACCTCTTATTTGTGAGCTTTACAGGGCTTTGAGAATCTATATTGTGGAATTCTTTAGGCAGTAGACTTCTTTTCTTCTTGGGGAATGAAGAAATATTAGAAGTAGAAATGGGAAATATTAGAAAAGGAAGGCTACCAGTTTTTGCTTTCTTAAGAGCTGTATATATAATGGAGAGAGAATAGGGAACTCTGTATTTTGCCTCACCAGATCAATACCAGGTGCTGTGGGCTCTGTCTCAGAGGAAGGAACTGGCAAAACCACCTCTGAATATTCCTTGCCTAAGAAGACCTATGAAATTCATGGGGTCACTATAAGTCGGCAACGACTTGGAGGCACCTATGCACACAGATGACAAATCATCATCTCTTGGAGTGTCTGTTTTTAACTGACAACTATAACAGTTTGATACCTCTTTAACTGCCATGGGGCCCATCCTGCCAGATCCTGGGATTTGTAGTTTGATGATACCTTTAGAGTTCTCTGATAGAGAGCACTAGTGCTGTAGTTTTGGGATGCTGTATTTTAGAGCTCCCTTGCAGAGAATTTTAAGGATGCCACCAAACTACAAAGGATCCCTAGGATGGGGACACAGCAGTTACAGTAGTATCACATTACTGTAATTGTAAGGTGGATACACTCTCAATCTCAGCCCAGTTTCAACTTACCGCAATATGAGATCATAAAGTTATATTGTTCTAATGACCACAGTTTCTTCATTTGTGTTCAGCATTTCCATGCCAGCACTACCACTGGCAGAAACATGTTGTGCATGTGCAGGCTGCTCGATCAGAACGTTATGAGATGGTCCTTGTGCCCATTCTTGGTCTGAAAAATGGTTTTCCCCACAGCTTGTGCATGGGATGATGGCTACACTGACTGGGGGACACTGGGTAGTACCCCTAAGTAATTGTCCATGCTCCATTGCAGAGATCAATAGGCCTCTCCAAAGGGCTTACCCAAGCAGGGTTGGGCAGCTATGGCGTTCTAACCAGCACTGAGCACAATACCTCTGATGAAGTGTAATCCAAATTAAAATTAGAAATCAAATTAGAAATCAAGCTGTCTGATGCTGACGGGAAGGCCCAAAGCAACTATCTGCTGGTGGGCCAAGATGAGGTCTTGGTAGTTGCTCAAGAATGCCACATTCAGTTCTTGAGCCTCTGAGCCCTTATCATAAATGCACTGGCTTAAATGTTTGACTTCTTGATTCCTATAGAAGACGTCATGCCGTAGTGATACAAAGCATGTTTTGCATGAGTGAAGATGCTAGTTCAACCCCTGCCATCTCCCAACAGGGCTAGGAAAGCCTCTTTCTGAAATTCCAGAGAGTTAATGTCAGCCAGGATAGACTGGGTCCAAGGGAACTTCAAAACCATACAAGTTTCTTATGTTGCTGACTTGCTACTCCAGCACTGAGTAGGGATGCAGAGCTCTTTTCTTTAGTCAGTGATTTGAGATACGAGTACTCTTTCCTTGCTCAGCACTTGCAAGGAAACAAGGCTATAGCAGCAGTAGAAGACCCCCAGTGTGGAAGAGGAAGATACTGGGCCTCTTCCTACAGACACATGTCGCTGCTTTCACTCTGAGCACTGAAAAGGGACTTCCCTCTTCTTGATGCTCAAAGCAAGCAGTAGACTGGGGTAGACAATTTCCAGAGGTCTGGGATGGCTTCATGCCTTCCCCCTGGACATTGGAGGGGCAAAGATGGTTTTGCTTTCCTTGACATCCTAAATATTTTTAGGGAGATTGTGGGGATGCTGGCAGACCACACTGGGGGTCTCCTGTTGCCACATGTTGCCCATGCACTGCTCTTTCCCCACCTCTGTAGAGGGTGGTGGTGAGTTAGATGGACAGAGGGGCTGACTTAGAAAGAAAGCTTTCTAATTTTCCTTATAAGCTCTTTTGGGCAGGGCCCTGACTTTTTGAGTCATACGACCTTGTGGAGCATTACATATGTTGGTACCATAGTGAACAACTAAAGGTAGATCTCAGTGGGGTCAGGGACTGGTTCCAAGCAAGTCTATCCCAGACTACAGCTGAAGTTGGAAGCAGTCTCATTCGGTCTTACTGGTGGATGGTGAGGGCAGGGAACGATAGGAACCAGCCCCATTATCATTTTTGTCTACCTCCAGCCACTATTTTTAGAAGACTGTGGGGAGTGTTTAGCTAAAAATGGGAGGAGTTGGCCTGTCAGGTGGGCCAGTTTCATTAAACGTGAACCCATATGTGTATGTACGTGCCTTCAAGTCACCTGTTGACTTATGGTGACCCCATGAATTTCTTAGGGTTTTCTTAGGCAAGGAATACTCAGGAGGTGGTTTTGCCACTTCCTTCCTCCATGTTGTTGTTGTTGTGTGCCTTCAAGTAGTTTCTGACTTATGGCGACTCTAAGGCAAACCTATCATGGGGTTGTCTGAGGCTGAGAGTGTGTGACTTGCCCAAGGTCACCTAGTGGGTTTTCATGGCCAAGCAGAGATTGAAACCTTGGTTTCCAGAGTCATAGTCATGCTGTTTCCTCCATAGTCTTCTGTTAGGAGGCCTGAATTGAGTTCAGTGTGCTTTATTTTTGAATAAATGTGCATGCATGGTGTTATCTTTGTCCTGTCTTAAAGTACACTTCAGACTGCAGGTCATGTGATGCTTTGTATTGGTTCCTGAACAGAGTTCTTCCCTGTAAAGATATAGTTCATTTTGTATCCATGTGGCAGGCTCAGGATCCATTCCAGCTGTCGACTCTTGCTGCTGCTGCTGCATAGATTTGTTCATGCGCTTCCCTTGTGTAACTGACACTGTTTTGTCCTCTGGCAAACTTTCCTTTGAATTGCATTGCTGGTGGGGGTTTTTGTGACATGAGTTCAGGATGAACAATGTACCCTCCTGTTCCTTGAAATCGGCACATTTGTAAACACTGACACCACAAAGCCGATGTTGCGGTACATACTGTTTGATATCATTTTTATCTTGTGAATACAATACCATACGGATAAACATTCTACATACAGCTCAGTCTCCTTGTATTTATATTTGGTCTGATCTCCCTTCCTTCCTCCCAGATTGTTGTTAAAGCAGAGCAAAGAGCCCAGGATTCTTCTGTTTTCTACTGGTGGCTATACTGTATTTCTTTTCTGTTTAGAACAACATCCCCCCCCCCGCCCCTGACTCTGGACACAGTGGGGATGCCAAACCGTAGTTTCCTGTGTTGGCAGTAAACAAACCCTAAGCTTTTTCTGGGAGTGATTTTTTTTGGCTCTGAAGTCTTGGAAAGGCTGTCTGAAAAGTATGTGCTGGGGGCTTCATTGGCGGGGTGGTGATATGTGAGTTATGAGAAAACTATGCAAAGACTTTAGAGAAAAAAGGTGTGTTGGAGTCCCAAATCCAAATATAGGGCTTTTGGAATGTACGTTGTATGCATAGTTGCTCATATCATTTATGTCATGTTTGTTTGTTTGTTTGTTTTAAAAAAATTGTGCTGCTTGTCCCAAATCTTTGAGATGGATAATGACACTCTACTGTCATCATCGCTGTTATCAGGTTGGAGTCATATTAATATGTATGCATAAGAGCCATGGTTTAGTGGTTTGAGTGTTGACTAGGATTCAGGAGGACCAGAGTTTGAATCCCCACCCAGCCAGGGAAATACATTGGTTGATTTAGGGCAAGTTGTACTCTTTCAGCCTTAAGAGGAAGGCAATGACAACTGTTTTCAGAATAAATCTTGCCAAGATTTATTCCAAAGAAAACCCTGTGATCGGGTTGCCATTAGTTGGAGTTGACATGAAAGCACATAACACTTAGAACGTTTGCCTTCTTGACCACACTCTGATGTTGCTTGTCCTGGTTTTTATCTGTGAAATGTAGGAGGTTATGTATTTATTTTCCAAAACTGAAGCAATCTCTGCCAGGCTACATAGAAAGAATTGTCCCCTGAAAAGTCCCAGGTCATTTGAGTAGGACCAGTCATCACCTTTCCACCTAACCTATTTCTCTGCGACTTCACATTCTCACAGAATTGTTGTAAGAAAAACAGCCAGGGCTAAATTACATAGCTCAGCCCTGAACTTCTCAGGGAAAAATGGGGCAAATTAGGATTATTTTACCATTTATCACTTGGGACTTCTTGCTGGATTCAGAAGTCAGTCAAACTGAGCTGCTAGGATTTCAAGGACATTCAAATCCAGATAGTCTGATGATAATGATCAGCCAGTTAGTCTTTCAGTTCCTACTGTTGTAGTGTCATGTATTGTCATATTTGCAATTGCTGGCCTTTTAAATTTTTTGAGAGAAAAATGCAGAAGATAATAAGAGGGGAAACTGCTGAGGACCCTTTTTAATGTACAGTGCTCTAAGTTTTCTAAAGGTGGAATGGAGCATAATTACAAAAACAAAAATACATTAAATTCAGACAGCAGGAATATTTATGACTAGAACAAGGAAACTGTTCCAGATGTTGGGTGTTCTAACTTCTGGGCATTTAAGTGTATTATTCCCCCCCTCACTTTTCTGCACAGGATTAGCAATTTGATATCTGGGGAAACATTTTTAATTCCTAATCTAGCATGCCAGTTCTCTTAGATGCTAATAGAACAGCTTAGGAAGTCTTGATTAAGAGGCAGCTACTGTACTTCTCTGAAGACACCAGATCCCATCAGATCATGGAAACTAAGATGGGCCAGGCCTGGCTAATACTTGGATGGGAGATCACCAAGGAATTCCTGGTGCTGCCTGCCAGAGCTACTCAAAGTGGTGATCCTTGGATCAGTGCCTCTCCCCAAGCTTTTAGCTTTCCGTCCCTGGAGAGTTTTCAGGAAAGAAAGAAAGAAACAGCTGTAGGCAATGGGTACAAATAAGGTTCTAGTCTCTGGCACATTGGAAAAAAATAATAATTGCCAATTCCCCACATCAGGTAGCCTGAGAAGCTCTGCTGTTGGATATATTTCAGAGAAAAGCAATGTATTCCTTGCCCAACAACACCTTATAAAATTAATGGGATTGCTATGAGTTTATAGGCAACCTGAAGGTGCACATATATTATAACCATCAAAAATTGAACACACGTTCAGGGGAATCAGAATGAGTATACTGTATAGAATATTTACTGGATTATTATTATTATTTTTTTGCCAATTGGATTTTTGCCAAAAGTCTTCGTCCATATTTATTTATTTAGAGTATTTAAGCCCTGCCCTTCAGCCACAAAGGCTCCCAGAGATGTGTTGTTATTATGTGCCTTCAAGTTGTTTCTGACTTATCGCAACCCTATAATGGGGTTTTCTTCATAAGATTTGTTCAGAGGATGTGTGCCTTTGCAAATAATTAATGTGACATTTCCCTGCTCTCAGGCTTACAACCTAAATAGAATGCAACACACAAGGAAAAAGGGAGGAGACTAATACCAGAGGCCCGTTCACACTAGAGAATTATAATATAGCTCTTATTCCATTCTAACTGCCATGGTTCCACCCTATGAAAACCTGGAGTTGTAGTATGGTAAGGCACTGATGGGCTCTGGCTGAGAATCCTAAACTAACAATCTCAGGATTCCATTGGATAGAACCATGACAGTTAAAGTGGAATAATAGTGCTATAATTCTCTAGTGTGAATGGGCCCCAGCAGAAGATGGCTGCTCTTGCTCCCCCTCTGAGGCCACAGCAGTGGCAGTTAGAATGAAGGAAGAGTCTCTCACCAGTCTATGGGACCAAGGCATAATGGTATACATATGGATTTCATTTATTTTATTTTATATTGCTTTTCTTCCAAGGTGAAACCCAAGTATGCATGCCAGCTGGATTTTTCAGATGGCTGTTGGGTAAGATGGAATCCTTTTGAGGCAGAACTGGAGGTTCTAGCTTTGTAATTTCCTGTAACTGACAGATACATCAGTTATTTACCCTGTAAGCAAATCAAGGTAACGCTTTGGAAGGAGAGATGCAAATTAGCAGCACTCTGGGGGATTCTGTGGCTGCTTATCTTGATGAATAAGGAGTCTTCTCTGTTTGGCTTTTGCCCTTTTAACATAACCCCTTCAGTGGTAAAATGATTACTTTGGGCAGTAACTGTATGTTACTGACAGTGCTACATAATGTTAGTTGCAATGATGGGCTCAGCCTGCCTGTTTATTTTTAAGTGGCATACAGGGAAAATTGATGTGATGGCTGATTTCTTTAGTAACTTTTGGTGTTGGGCTGTAGGCCACAATGCCAGGAACCATCATGGGTACCTGTATGATTGGGGGCTGGCACTGTTAGGAGTTGTTGGTTGGAGCTTCAAGGCAACACAGACAACGCTGCTGACCGGAGCTTGAACTGTGCTCTCCGAAGGGAATTGTAGTGAGCTGTAAGATGATAATGAGTCAGAAGGGCATGGCCTAAAATAGGCCATTGCCCAAGCAAAACTCTGGCTGTGACCTGGATGGATTTGTGGCTAGTCTAGGTGAAAGGCAGCCAAGGGCCTGTCTGGAGGTGAAGCTGTGATGAAACCTGAACAAGATGTTTCCCTCTATTTTTGTTGTCTGCTCTGCAGTATTGGGGAACTTGGTGCACATCTTTTGGGGGGGGGCAGGCACAGCTTGTTTTGAGTTCTGCTTCAAGTCCCAACTCTAGACTACAGGTGGAATGACACTTTACTTTGGCTAATTCTGGGTCATAAAATGGTAATCGGAGGTCCCTGTATCAACTTATGTTGGGACCCTTGTGGAACTCCTGTTACAAATTTGCAAGGTGAAATTTACTTTGACCTTGATGTTGTAATTTATTGGTAGAAGAGTTGCGATGGAGATGTCGACAGCATCATCTCGTCTTTTTTTTTTTTAATATGGGATCTGTTGCAGCTCATGTGATAGTGCAAGCTGAGGACATAAACAGCTGATTGGATGGGTTTAGCTTTAACTGTTTTACTAGCTTTATTTAAACATCTCTGGCCACTGTTGGACAGGGATAGCCTGCCAGGGGTGATTCATGTTCAAGTAACCTCCATGTTGGATCATTGTAATCTATTATATGTTGGGCTGCTTTTAACCATGACTTGGAGGCTTCAGTGAGTACCAAACTCAACCTAAATATTAAATACAGCCAGATCCCTGTATCTGCAGAACCAATATCTGTGGTTTCAATTATCCATGGATGAAAAAAATAGGGGCACATACCATAGAGTCATGTTGGAAAATGCCTAGAGACGTGACCTCTCTAGGCATCTTCTAGGTCCTCCAGTGCAATTCTATGGTATGTTTGTACCAGAGGCCCTTCATTTTAATAAGGTTCACTGTTATTTGCGGTTTCTGGTATTGGGAGTAAGTCTGGGAACTGATAGGTTTTCCATGTTTTTTTCTAGGCTGTGAGGCTGTGTTCTGGAAGAGTTTATTCCTGACATTTCGCCTGCATCTGTGACTGGCATCTTCAGAGAATGGTTGGGTATAGGTGTGTGTGTGGGGGATGTTTACATACTGTGAATCCCTTTTGGAGAGGATATATAGATTTGTGTATTTGAATGGCTAGTTCCTGGGGGAGATATACAAGGAGGATTAGTATCTATAGAATTTCCTTGGTTTTTTTCCAGGCTGTGAGGCTGTGTTATGGAATAGTTTCTTTCTGATGTTTCACCTGCATCTGTGGCTGGCATCTTCAGAGAATGGTTGAGTAGGATTGTGTGTGGGGTTTATATATTGTGAACCCCTGTTGGGGAGTATATGTAAATTTGTGTAATTGAATGGTTAGTTTCTGGGTATAGAAATGCAAGGCTGATTAGTGTCTGTTTGGCTAATGGTTGGTTGATGGGCCATTATCTACTGGAAATCCCCTTGTCCCTGGGTGGAATTCCTTTGTAAGTGTTGAGTTTTGATTCTATTGTTTTTCAAAATTGGAAGCCAGATTTTGTTTACATTTAGGGTTTTTTCTTTCCTGTTGAAAGTTGTCCAGGTGTTTGTGGATTTCAAGAGCTTCTCTGTGCATTCTGACATGGTAGTTGTTGGCCTGGTCCAGAATTTCTGTGTTTTTAAATAACATTTTGTGTCCATGTTGGTTTATAACATGTTCTGCTACTGATGATTTTTCTGGCTGGCCCAGTCTGCAGTGTTTCTCATGTTCCTTGATCATCACAAATGAAGGAACATGAGAGACACTGCAGACTGGGCCAGACAGAAAAATGAGCAGTAGTAGAACATGTCTGATCTGAAGTAACCATTAGCCTGTAGGGCCCAGTTTAGGTGCTTCAGTTCATCCTCCTGGGAACTGAACCCCCATGGATATGGGGGCCCAACTGTATAATACTTATTTTGGGGAAAAAAAATTACACTGACTATCTATATGTGTCAGAGCCCCAATTTAAAATAGTGGTGTTTACCTTTGAAAGTCCTAAATGGCATAAGACTTGAAAGATTGCCTCTTCCCCATACTGGCCTGCCTGTGTCTCAGAATTTCCTGTAGAAGCTTTCTCTGAATACTCTCTTTAGCAGAGATGTGTTAGATGTTATTTACAAAAGAAGGAGCCTTTTCAGCTGTGACACCCTGCTTCTAGAATACTTTCCCCAAAGAGACTTAACTGGGAGTGCTGCCAGTAAGAACCTGTCTTTTCAACACCAGGTTAAGGCATTTCTATTTGCTCAGGCATTTTTAGAAGGAAAACATCCTTTGCTAATTTTGCTTGTATTCTGCTTCATTAGTTATTGTACTGTATTTGGATCTCATTTTGGTTAGCTTATATTGACATACAGGCGTATCTCAGTTAACAAAACCTTGGAAAAAGCTCCATTTTACATGTACCCAGCCCTCCCTTTTCCTTCTCATCCTCTGCCTTAGCTCAGAGGTGGGCAAAGTATGGCTGCATGCAGACCCCCCAGAGTTGTTTTTGATGTCCCCAGAGGTCAAAAAAGTTGTTCTGCAAAATGTTTGTCCCTCAAATGCCCTAAAATGACATCTAGAGGGTGTGGAGGTTATTTCCACCACATTTAAAGGGCCCCCTGGGGTAAAAAAATGTTTTGCAAAGTTTTTCAAAAACATTTTTGCCCCCTAATGACCTCTAGGGGGCATGAGGAGTTTTTCACCATGTTCCCCTCCCCCGGTGTAACCTGAGTTGTATTGGGTCTGTGGGGACCCACTCATGTTCCAACTCTGTAATTCTATGATTCTATGATTCTATGTTACTCAAATTAACATATTGATATGGGGAATTTTAATTAGCTCAAATATGGCAGCAAGAGGCCGAGTAACTATGGGATCTTTACACCTATGTATACCAGTACTCACTGATGGGACTCCAAGCCATAAAGTAAAAGAAAATGTTTTTAGTGGAAAATAATCACGGAATCTCTCACACGTGCACTCACAGTTCAAGCAATCGCACACGGCTAGTGAAGAATTAGGAGGAAGTATTGGGATAAAGGAATAGATTCAGGGGATGATGGGCTATACTTTACCTGTCTGAAGAGCAGAGGTTCTTGCAGCAAAGAAATACAGCTATGTTCGCCGACTGACATAGCAAATCAACAGAGTAACAACATCTGGAAGATTGCACACACTTTGACTGTGTTTTGGGGTGATATTTATATCCCATATTGTATCTTTAAGGGGTATTTTGAATGGACAACAATAACTGAGTGAGTTTCCCAGAGTGAAACAATGGAAGCTCCCGCTTCGTTAATTACTGTTAATTGTTGGAATATTTAGACTGATGGGTCTGAGGTGACCTTATATTGTTGGATATGAGAGGTGTGAAAGGAGATCTTTGCAGAGTAATGGTATTCCAATTTCTTGTTTGTGTTGGAGTATGACTCATTGCCAGGTGCATGCAGGGTGGATTAGCACTTTCTCCCCAACAACTCATCTAAGGGGGCTCCGCATAACCAGTCCTAGGTGTGTCTGTATTTTTGGGATTTTTCTGAGACAACTTCATTTAGGTCTTTGGTGACCTCTGCATGAATCCTTCTATGGATGGCCTTGTCTACTAGACCTACATGAACTGTCAGTAATGCCAATCTTATGACTTATTGCCAATTAATAAATTATTGTACGGAAGGGGGTGTAAGGGCAAGTAACATTGGTCCAATATATGTCCAGAAGAGGTCTTTTTTTTTGAAATAGGAAGTGACTTCCTGTTGCTAAAAAGGTTTCTTCTAGGCCTAAAATGGCTTGGCAGGGCCCCAAAATATAGTGAGAATGCCTCCCATACCCTTGAGAGGGCATTTAGGCACAAGAAATTTTTTACTTTGTGTAGGAGCGGGTATAGTGTGTTTGTGTGTGTGTGGGGGGGTGCAGCCCTCCAAGGGGGCTTATATAACTCCCTCCCCTTCCACATTCGTCTACCATAGTCTACTTGGAAGTTTTTTTTAGCAGTATCAGCATTGACAAGATTTGAAGGAGGGCTGGAGAGCCATAGACTTGTTGGGTTGCAGCAGCTTGTCTACATTAAGCAATGCAATAATGCTTGACCTGGGAAAAAGAGGGATTATACTCTAGCCTATCCATTGTAGCTCTGTGTGCCTGCCTATTACAGGCAAGGTAAACAGCAGCTGCCTCCAGAATCCATTACTGAGTGTGCATGAGCAGCAAAACAGAGAAAAGGGGAAGCAGATATGTCTGTCTCACCAGTTACCCCCAGTGTATTACAAAAGTGTAGATCTAGTAGATTTTCCTTGGGTTTTTTTCCGGGCTGTGAGACCATGTTCTGGAATAGTTTATTCCTGAAGTTTCGCCTGCATCTGTAGCTGGCATCTTCAGAGAAAGATCTAGTACTTTGGTCACCAGTTGTTACTGAGAAGAAAAGAGGCTGGTGATGGGGGTGGGGGAGAATCTGTGGATGCATTTTGGAAGAAGCTTTCATGCGTTCTTCAGAAGTTTCAAAATGTTTTGTTTATTCATGCAAGGCTTAGCTGACCTGGCTGATTCATTTTATACGTTCGTTTTGGATAAAAAGTTTGCTCAAATATGATGAAGTGCTCTTCTTCTTGTGGTGTAGTAGACTGCCAGTGAATGCCGGGTGTTGCAGGCTAACCTTGTATTTCAGTGGAAGGAACTGGCAAAACCACCTCTGACTATTCCAAGCCTAAGAAAACCCTGTGGAAGTCATGGGATGTCATAAGTTGACGGGTGACTTGAAGGCAGTCAGTCCTTTGTATGCATGGATTTGGCATCCATGGATTCCATCATCTGTGGCTTGAAAATATCCCAAAAATACAAATTCCAAGAAGCAAACCTTGATTTTGCCATTGTATATAAAGGATGCCATTTTACTATGCCATTGTATATAATGGGACTTGAGCATCCACGGATTTTGGTATCCATGGGCGGGGGGTCCTGAAACCAAACCCCAGTGGATACCAAGGGCCCACTCTACACATACAGCCTGTCCCTATTCTTTCAATGTTATTTCTGCTACTGTGGTACCACATTTTCTGTTTAAAGAAGTAATGCCCTGAGGAACACATCTGCTTTGTTAACTGAGATCCACCTGTACTTGTGTGAATAGTTTCCTTGATGCTTCCTCTTAATTTAAATAAATAAATGTGTTCCCAAAGCCATCTGATTTGCTTAGGTCTTCCCATTAAACCTGATTTCCTCAGTGGACCACTCCTCTTTCTTTTGGTCTGAGCCTACCTGGGAAAACTATGGGTTAAAATGGCTGGTGGGGTTTTTTTTGGGGGGGGGAAGGGAACTGGCTTGTCAAATCTACAATCAACACAACTCATGAAGGAGAGAGTTAATATGTGCCAACAGCCTTACTCTTACCAGCCAGGGTCCATTTTGAAACTGTTGTAGTTTATGTTCCGCCATTGAAAGAAGTTCCTTGTTGAGTCCCTTGTAGCAGATGAGGGTTTCACAGCATCATGCATCACAGTTGGTATGGATTTTGTCTCTAGTGTAAACTGTACATGTTGGCAAATTTTGCTTATTACAGTGAAGATACAGTTTTTAAGATCTTTATTTGGAATGTTTAGATGAATGTTTTGATTTTGTTTGAATTGTGGTGCTGTGGTGAAGTCCTGCAGATTGCAGTTGAACTTAAACATGTTGAACTCTGTGCTGGATTGTGCTCCATGCTTTCAGAAATCAATTATAGCAAAAGACATAAAAAAAAGACTTGCAGAGAGCCTTATTTTTTGCATTAGCTTAGGAATGGGTGACATAAGTCTTTCCTTCCATCCATTTTTACCTGCTGATATTCTATGTGTCTGAGAGAGGTAAATAGCCAAACTTTTTGTTTTCTGCAGATCTAATTGAAAGCATTGAGCAGAGGTTAATCTATCGGGGTTCATAAAATATCATGGGCTTTACAGTAGCACTCCTGTATCTGCTGATTCGCCAGCGGCAGATTCAATTATCTGCGGTTTGCAATGGTGGAGGGAGGGGGAATCTCACCTTCCCCGTCCCTTCCCCTGGGAGGGCTCCTGTCTTTGTGGCGGTGATCATGGGGGTGAAGGGGGAGAGGCAAAGTCACTCCTCCGCCCTCTTCCCCCTGTCATGGCCCCACCATGACATCGAATGTGGGGACGAAGAGGGGAGACAAGGTCACTCCCCCTCCCCCCTTTGCCCCTGCTATCGACGCCATGACAGTGGCGGCGGAGAGGGGGCAGAAGGGGCGGAGGAGCAATCTTGCCTCCCCCCTTCACCCCAGCAATCGCGGCGTCGGCGTCAGCAGCCCTCCTAGAGAACTATAGCACTATGTTACCTGTATTTGCTTGTAAAGTGATATTTCTGAGCTCTGGCACTGAGCCATTGCTTGGGGCAGAGGTGAACCAGCAATATGAATCTCCCTGTTCAGAAATCCATTTTTAATTCACTCACATGAGAAGCAAAAGATATGTGCTTTTGTGAAGTGAACACCTCCATGTAGTCTAATCTCGGTGGGAAAACCCAGTGGCAAGTGGAATACTGTGTAAGAAAGTTAAATACTCCTCCAAGAACACATTCCTGAATGATGGAAACTGCTGTGTCCCACCTCAGTTGGATAGATATAATGACCACTTTGGGTTTCCTTTCATTTCAAAGACCATAGCCAAGAGCTGCTGCATGCGTGAACCAAAAAGCCAAAGACAGTCCCACCAGCCAGCCATTGTGGGCTGCTAGATTGAGTAACCTCAGCCATCACTAGTCATGATGTAATCTTTCCAGTTGTTGGGACTCATGCGTGGAGGGTGTTATTGATGGAAGCCTTCCCTAAGGGTATCTGGTTTTCCAATATTGGAACAGAATGCTGGCCTAAATAGGCCTTTGGTTCAATCAAGTACTGTACAGTTCTTCTGATGAAGGGCGGCGTGTTTGTGCATATCTGCTGACACCTGAAGAAGAGGCATCCACTCCACATTTATTTCTAGGAACCTCGTGGAGCACACAGGACATATCCAGCAATTTATCTGGCTGTAGTTAACAAGGCATCTTCAAAAGCCCAAACAAAGGCAATGAATTACCCAAAACAGAAGGATAGAGTGGATCAGAAAGGGATCCTTTTAGGGTGTTTAGTCTAGCTTTTTCCATATATGAAATCCAGCTCCAACACGTGGCTTTTTATACCATTTTTGAAGATCTCCAGTAACAAAGATTCCATTTGTCCCTCTAAGGTAGGGGAGGAAATAGAATCATAGAATTGCAGAGTTGGAAGAGACCACGAGGGCCATCCAGTCCAACCCCCTGCCATGCAGGAAATCACGATCAAAGCATCCCCAACAGATGGCAATCCAGCCTCTGTTTAAAGACCTCCAAGGAAGGAGACCCCACCACGCTCCGAGGGAGTGCGTTCCACTGCCGAACAGCTCTTACTGTCAAAAAGTTCTCCCTAATGTTGAGGTGGAATCTCTGTTCCTGGAGCTTGCATCCATTGCTCCGTGTTCCAATCTCTGGAGCAGCAGAAAACAAGCCTGCTCCATCCTCAGCGTGACACCCCTTCAAATACTTAAACAGGGCTATCGTATCGCCTCTTAACCGTCTTTTTTCCAGGCTAAACATACCCAGCTCCCTAAGTCTCTCCTCATAAGGCATGGTTTCCAGACCTTTCACCATTTTAGTCGCCCTCCTCTGGACACGCTCCAATTTGTCAATATCCTTTCTGAATTGTGGTGCCCAGAACTGGACACAGTATTCTAGGTGAGGTCTGACCAAGGCAGAATAGAGCGGCACTATAACTTCCCTTGATCTGGACACTATACTTCTATTGATGCAGCCCAAAATCACATTGGCCTTTTTAGCTGCCGCATCACACTGTTGACTCATGTTCAACTTGTGGTCTACTAGGACTCCTAGATCCCTTTCGCACGTAGTCTCATTCAGTCAGGTCTCCCCCATCCTATATCTATGCATTTTATTTTTTCGCCCTAAGTGCAGTACCTTACATTTCTCCCCAACATCAGTTTCTCTGAATATTTTACTGCATCCTAATATGATAAAGGCAACAGATCCTGTCTGATCTTAGAAGCTAAGCAGGGTCAGCCATGGTTAGTACTTGGATGGGAGACCACCAATGAATACCAGGTGCTGTAGGCATTATTTCAGAAGAAGGAAGTGATAAAACCACATCTGAGTATTCCTTGACTAAGAAAGCCCTATGAAATTCATGAGGTTACCATAAGTTGACAGGCGACTTAAAGGTACACGCATGCACGTGCGCGCACACACACACACACATTGTCCTGTAACTATGGTCCAATATATCTATGGCTGCTCCCCAGTGGCAGCAGCAAAAACATCTTTGCCCTTTTTAGTGTGACATTAGTGCTGAGATGAAAATTTTCTTCATTTTTCTGACCATTGGCATTCAGTTTGAGATGATAGGAAGAGATGGCTTTTGAAAGTTTTATCAGAAGAGAAAAAAACATAGGCAGTACTCTCATGGCTAGGGTATTTGTTAGTAAACCACCTTGAATCCCATCTTGTGAGAAAGGTGGGATAGAAATCCAATAAATAAATACAATATGTGTTTACCTTAGGAGTTAATAGTACCACTCTATTCAACTTTGGTGAGATCCCACCTGGAATACTGTGTCCCATTCAAGAAGGATATTGACAAGCTGCAGCATTCCATAGTGGACAGCGAACAAGTTGGTAAAAGATCTGGAACCAAGCCCTGTGAGGAACAGCTTACAGAGCTGGATATGTTTAACCTGGAGAAGAGAAGGTTGAGAGGTGATGTGATAGGTGTCTTTAAATCTTTGAAGATATGTTATGTAGCTGAAATAGAATCATAGAGTTGGAAGAGACCACAAGGAGCATTCAGTCCAATACCCTGCCATGGAGGAAACATAATCAAAGCACTCCCGACAGATGGCTATCCAGCTTCTGTTTAAAAACCTCCAAAGAAGGAGACTCCACCACACTCCAAGGCAGTGTATTCCACTGTTGAACAGTTCTTGTCACTAGGAAGTTCTTCCTAATAGATTTTCCTTGGGTTTTTTCCCAGGCTGTGAGGCCGGAAAAAACCCAAGGAAAATCTGTGGATGCCGGCTGTGAAAGCCTTCAACTTCTTCCTAATATTTAGGTGGAATCTCTTTTCCTATCGTTTTCATTGCTCCATGGAGAAAGCTTGTTTTCTGCTGATCCAAAGTCTATGACACAAACCAATGGATTGAAGTTACAAGGGGGGGAAAATCCACCTACATTTTATATTATTTATACTCTGCTTTTCTTCTGACATGGGACCCAAAGAATCTTACAATAATTTAAAACAAAAACATTAGAACTTCCTGATGATAAGACATGTTCATTTGTGGAATTGACTTCCTTGGAGGGTATTGGACTCCTTCTTTTGGAGGTTTTAAACAATGGGCTTGGATGGCCATCTCTCAGGAGTGTTCTGTTTGTATTTTCCTGTGTGGCAGGGAGTTGGACTAGATGGCCCTTTTGGACCTTTCCGTCTCTATCATTCTATGAAGTGGAGGATGGGTGTGCATGCATATTTTCTTTTGCACCATACAGCTTTCAATCTGGTGGTCTGCAGCCTTGTCAGCTACCCATACTTTGCTTGAAACCCAGGGGAAATAAAGTTCTCTCACTACCTTTTTCATAACAGAAAATGTGGGCAGGTGCAATTGAGAACTGAATACAATCCTCTAGGTTAGGTCTACTAGTATAGTGTAAAGCCAAACCATTACTTTCTGTGACAGGAAAGCTATGGTTCTATGAATGTCAAGCTAGGTATCATCCATCCTGTATTTGTACATTTAATTTGTGTTGGTTTTTCCAAAAAAGGGACTGTCTTTGATTTCAAAAGAAAGGAGGAAGGAAACATATATGGTGTTGGAGAATGTTCTTGTTTGTGCATGCAGTCTCAGGGAGGGAGCAAAAACAGAACACTTATGCTCTTGATGGGCTACCTTATAGGGAGAGGTTCACTTTGCTGGATTCTGAGTTGTGTTGGCCTAGCATTTTCTCAAGTTTTAGGACAGAGTGGGCAAAATGCAGTTAAGTGGACAAACAAGGATTACACTAATGTCTTTGGCCCTTTGGAAATGAGTAGGAAATTTTGGGCTAGAACAGGACACAGATTTCCCTCCAAAGCCCTTGTGGTGCAGTGGTTAAATGCCAGTACTGTGCTGCAGCCACAAGGATGTAAGTTCAATCCTACAGGGCTCCAAGGTTCACTCAGCCTTCCATCCTTCTGGTAAAATGAGTACCCAGCTTGTTGGGGGCAAATTAGTTAACACATTGTAAACTGTTTAGGGAGTGCTTTGGCACTGATAAGCAGTATAGAAATACAAGTGCTATTGCTATTGAAGTCCTCTAACGTCCCACTAAAAAATGAAGCCAGAAACAGAATGCTTGTCTAGAGTCCAGACGAGAGGATATAATGGTGATTTCTGCACATTATTGCAAATTTGCAGCAGTGTTCTTTTGTCTCCATGGTCTTTTGGCAAAAACGATAGTATGCAAAGTGATCTGTGTTTGAAGTGCACACACCTGTGAATCAAGATGGCAGCCAAGTAAATCAACATATTATTATTCTTCACACATTGCCACCGCTGCAGAGTACTTTTTTTAACTTTAAAGCAAAGGTGCACAAGTGCAGCCTTCTGCTTAAAAAGGTTATTTGGGCCCCTCAGCGCAGCAAAAAAGTACACAGTCACTAATGTGAAAATCCAAAATGGCACTTCAGGCCACTTCCTTGCTGGCAACCCCCCCCCCCCAATGTCTGACCAATTCGCTGTCCAGTTCCGCTCTCTCGGAGAATGTGCAGCAATGCGAATTGGTTGTCCTAAGGAGCGCTAATATGCATTCCTGCACATTATTTTTTAAAAATTTGAGAAAAGCCACAAAGGCTTTTCCCGCATAGTTTTTGGAGTTTTTGGCCCTCCCTCCTTCCAAATAAGGTGAATCCCCACACTGTCTTGTTGGGACAAAAGGTATTCTCGAATTCTATGAGGAGTATTGTCACTGTCTAGACAACCCCAGAGTTCAAGGTACTTCTGTTCTTGCTATTTTAAAAAACCTTTTTCTCCTTTCCAGGCCTGATGCTGGCTGTAAGGAGTCCTGCCTTTGCTCTTGATAGTGCTCAAGATACAACACAGCTCCTTGTCCTGCATTGTTCCTCTAGTGTCCCTCCTGCTGCTGCTTTTTCAAGTCTACCAAACTTTTATCCTTTGTTATAGCCAACAACTGTGATCTTGACCACACGCTTCAGCAGAGCAAATCTGTTGACTAAAGCTGTGCTGTTCATCCAGTTACTTTCACTGTGCTTTTTTGACAGAACACAGGATGGGTTGCCCTAATAAAGAACGAGGTTCTTTGTGGGAAATTGCTTGGATGCTCTTATGAAACTTTTTAGTGGCAGCAAAACCAGGCAGCTTATGCGGCTGGCCTAAGGCACACCTTTGTTCTGATGCAGTGAAGCTGCTACAGTCCTTTCAGCAGGTTGCCTTGTCATGTGGAAGCTTTCCTTTTGGTGGGGGTTGCCTTTGTGATGCATTGGTTACCTATAAATTAATGACTGACTCCAGGAGTGGCGTGTGATTAGCTGCTGGCCTGGAAATAGCAGACGTGCCCCAGGAAGGTGCCCTGTACCATCAGACCCAATCCACGTCCTAATGAGCCAACCTTCTGATAAATGACTGTCATTAAGAAAGTTCCCACTCCTGATAGAGCCATTTGCCTTGAATAATTAACAATCCCCTAGAAGGGCGGCTTCAAAATCCAGCTTCTTCATTTGTGGCATTTATTTGCAGCCCTTACAAACTCAGAGCCTTGGCTTCCTTGATTGAATGAATCTGTCTGTAGTGCAGTCTCCTTCTTTGCTTGTTGCCTTACAATTTCACAGCATTATTGTCTTTTCCAATGAGTCACTTTGTCTCATGATCTGTCCAAAGTATGACAGCCTCAGTTTAGTCATCTACAGTAGGACCTCTTATCCACTGATTCAGTTATCTACAGGACACAAAACAGAACACCTACCATAGAGTCTTCCTAGAAAATGTGTCCCCTCTAGCCTTTTTCTAGGTTCTCCAAGGCAACTCTATGGTAAACCACAGGGAGAGATGATTCAGAGGCGTGGGCGGGGCGCTATCAGTATGCTTAACACCCAAATATATTTATCCATGCCTTCAAAAACAGCTTCAGCTAAGGACAGTGTCTCTCTCTCCTCTGAATGAATGCCTGGAGCAGGTAATGGGCTGATGAAGAAAAACAAACCGAAGCTGAGTCCAGACAAGATGGAGATGCTTACTGTCAAGAGTCCTTACCTGGGTTTAGAGGTGTGTCAGCCAGTCCTGGATGGGGTTACACTCCCCATGAAAAGCTGTGTTTACAGCTTGGGGTTGCTTCTGAATATGTTGCTCCAAATGACAGCTCAGATGTAGCAGCCAGGAGTGCTTAATATCAGCTTTGGCTGTTTTGCCAGCTGCCTAATGCTGGAGAACCTAAAGAAGACAGCGCACACACTGGCAACCTCAAGGCTGTACTTTTGCAATGCACTGTACATTGGGCTACCTCTGTACCAAGTTTGGAAATTTCAATAGGTTCAAAATACAGCAGTTAGACTGGTCACTGTTACGTCCAGGAGTGATCATATCACATCAATATTAGAATCACTCCACTGGCTGCCAATTAGTTTCTGGGCAAGGTACAAAGTGTTGGTTATTAACTTTAAAGCCCTCCATGGTTTGGCTCCCGGTTACCTATGGGATCACCTTCTCCTGTATAACCCACCCTGTACACTCAGGTCCTCTTAGGGAGATTGACTACAGGCAGCTAGGACAAGGTTGGTGGCTGTCTTCTTCAGCCACCTCTAGACTCTGGAACTCTGCATTGCACTTGTGGAGCATAAAGCTCTGCCAAATGTTGCTATGCATCCACCACATGCTCCACCTCCCTGTTTACAGTCTGGGTGCCCTCTCCTTAGCAGTCATTCAGTGACCAGGGATGGGTCCAATGTCTGCAGTTGCTGGTGCAGAAACAAAGTTAGCTGCTGCCTGATCACCCCACCACCACCATAGGGCCACTAAATTGATGTGGGGAGGACATCCAACCTGAAAGCAAGCAAATGGAGTACAGTTGTCCCTCCACATTCACGGATTTAAGTATTCACGGCTTGAAAATATTCTTTAAAAAATAATAATCTAAAAAGCAAACCTTGATTTTGCCATGTTATATAAGGGACACCATTTTCCTATGACATTGCATATACAGTAATGGGACTTGAATATTCACAGATTTGGGTATTCATGGGGGGTCCTGGAACCAAACCCCAGCGAATGTGAAGGGACAACTGTATACGACTTCCAATATTGGCATGGGATTAGTTGCAAGCAAGGAAATAGATGTGCTCCAGGGTGGGCATCCTGCACCCATCATGCTTCTGCAGCAGGAACCTAGCCAGCTGCTACTGGGTAGCCCCTCCACAGGTTCTCCCCGGCCACTGAATGGCTGTGGGGGTGCATTTGCCCAGCCTAAACACAGGTAGGTAGTAGAGAGTGGGGCATCAGTGCAGATGGATGAGCAAAATACCTCCATCTACCACAACCAAAAAGTATTGATTCCTATCGGGGGCCAATTACACCTGTGTATGTCACCAACAGGTTTCCACTCTTCATAAGTTTTGCAGTCTTTCGATTTGTTCAGCGGCTTTCATCCATGGAGCACCATGATTCACAAGGATGAAAAATAATCCCATCTTCTGGTTTCTTTTCTAAATGCCTCATATTTGTTGGTGCCCCCATTTCTCTGTGTTACGTGTAAAAGACACTTTGGGCATTCAAGGCATCCAAGTTGATAACAGTTCCAAAAGCTGCTAAGGCTTGATTTTTGGAGATGTGTCTGATGGTATGCAAGTATTCAGGATAGGGAGAGGGCTGGCTCAGTAAGATTTGGAGAAACAAAGGAGGGAAGTGGGGTAAAATCATTGGGTTTCCAGATGTGTCCTGATGGTAATTCTGTATGTGTTTTCTCCCTTCCCCCTCGTGCAAAGATATCTTGCCAGTGAAAGTTGACAGCTCTCAGTTTTGACCCTTCAGGCAGCCAGCTGGAAAACTGCCTGGAGTTTCCAGCGCTGCAGAGTACTGGCACCAGTGGTCCTTCTCCAGCCCAGACTTTTGATTTTCTGCTCTCTAGGGTTGCAATTTTAGCTGCTACAGATGGTGTCACATGGTTCAACTTTGTGGAATTTTTCAGTGGGCTGGATTCCTGCCCCTTTGAGTAGCATGCAGGATCAGCAGAGAGTAGTTGTTTTTTTGAAGTCTAGATAGAGAAATCAAGAAACCAGGCTGCCGAAGAGCAGGGAAAGTGTGGGAAAAAGGCTAATAGGTAAGGACAGCCCCATGACTCAGTCATGGTGCCCCATAATGGAATCTGGGTCTTGACACATGTCTGGAATGCGAAGGAATGAAGTTCTGCATAACAGTTGTTCAACGCCACCCCACCACCAAAACCCTATAAAATGTGTATAACCCTTCAGATTTGGCATTTCATATGGAGGGAGCTGAAATAGAGATGTAAAATTTCCAGAAATTTTGAAGCCATGGGAAAAAAAACATTTTTTCCTGTTTCTTTTCAGAAAAAATAAAAATAAAAATGCAACATTAGCACTTTTTACAGACTGAAAGTCATTCTGTTACTTTAGGATCATAAAATATGACTATGTATAATGTGATTTGCCATACAATTATCACAATTGTTATATTAAAATAGTGTGTTCAAACAATTATTGTATTCTAACAATTATATATGAATACCATGTCTCAAAGATTTTATTCATCATGCTAAAATAAAACATTCCATAATCAATTTTCTTCCTGTTTTCATTTTTTCAGGGAAAAAAAGTCTTCAAGAAAAAAAAAAGGAAAAAAACACAGTTTTTTTCTGATTTTTTTCTGGATTTTTTCCCCAGGCCTTCACGTCTCTAGGGTGCTAAGAAAAAACTCCCTATGTGAGCCTCCCTGACTTGTATCATCTTGAGGGAGAGATTTTTCACTCTAGCCCACTACCTTCTCAGGCTTATTTGGTGGGAACAAAGGAAAGGGCCTTCTTGGTGGCTACTCCCAGATTTTGGAACCTTCTCCCTAGACAGGCTGGGCTGGCTCTCTCCTGCTTCCAAGTGAACTTTGCTGTTCCAACAGGCTTTTAGGAATTGACTGCAGGAAGTACCCTATCTTCTCATGAATTTTAAAATGGTTTTAATTCTATAGATTGTGTTTTAAAATAACTTATATATCATTTTTACCAATGTTTTTACACGTTCTTAGCCTGATTAGATGTTAATATTCTGTAAGGTAAGCCATATCCCGATATTGGGGAAAAGGTGCAATATAAATGAATAAAATAATGATCTGTAATCAGAATGACACTTATGGTGTCCCTAGATAGGTGAGTATTGCAGCTCTTATATTACAGTGGCTGAGAATGAGGATAGGCCTTACCTCTCACTGGGATGGTTAGATTGTTTCTAGGCTCTCACTGAGCCTTTGCCACAATGAGTAATAAGTTCCCACACGTAGAAAAGTAGCATGTTGGGAATAAGGCTCAGTTAGAACTCTTTTTCACCAAGGACTAGAAACTCGCTAAGAGAAATAAATACTGAAAATTTCAATACACATGTACTGTGTCAGAACCATACTCAGTGGTATGAGCACCTTTGGGATCACAGAGAACAAGACAGTCTCAGATATATAGTAGGATTTGCTACAGTGAATGAATAGGCCTAATATGTATAAAAAGAACCAGCGTGGTATAGTGGTTTGAGTGTTGGACTATGACTCTGGAGACTAGGATTCAAATCCCCGCTCAGCTATGAAAACCCACTGGGTGACCTTGGACAAGTCACACACTCTCAGCTTTGGAAAACCCTGTAATAGGTTTGCCTTAGGACTGCCAAAAGTAAAACAAACAAACAAACAAAAACACAACCACAACTTGAAGGCACACAACAACAATATGTATAACAGCCTTTTCTAACCTGGGCATCACTGTACGGGGATGGTGGGAGTTGTAGTCCAATACATCTAGAGTGCCGTAGGTTGTGTTGTAATGAACAGTATGCATGCTGTTAAGATATGAGATGGTTGGAGGGGCAAGGATGAGCTGTACATTGCAAGGAAAGTTGGTAAGGGTGTATATTTTTCCTCTCCTTCTCCCCCATTCTTGTGCCTCATAGGAGAAAGACACTTAGTTGCCTCCATCAGAATACATTTCCCACCCACCCCACCCCTCTTAAACAATGACTGGTATAAAATAAAAAGAATTTTCTTGTCAGCAGTACTGAAGTACATGCACAGGCAGTTCTACCTCCCTGTTAAACATTTGTGTGAGCAGTTTCTCAAAAAACAGTTAACATGATCTATGGAAATATAGAACTTTCCCCCTTGTAGATGAGTGACAAGAGTGACAAGCGTGCCTTGCTATCCGGTAGAAGACTAGGATTTTGTGGCCTGAGATGTTGTACTTGATTTTCCATGCATGTGTTTCTAGCACTGTGGCTTCTTGTCAGCCCCTTCTGATTATTCAGCAATATTGTCCCATTACCACTTTAAACCTCGTTTCAGTCCAGTCTTTTCAGCCTCTGGGTTCTGCACACCAGAAGAGCACATGACAGTTGATTATATGTTCCTGTGCATTTGTGGTTCCCCCCTCTCCTTTGTAGCTATTGAATTTCAAGCAGTCCTGTGTGAAGTCAAATGGATCAGGGAGAGAGAAGAGAGGCCAGGGATGGGAACACTACAGGGAAGAGAGGTTTAATTGCTAGAACCTTGAGAATCACTGATCAGATTGGCTTGGAGCAGCCTGACAAAAAGGCAAATGTCTTAGAATCATAGAATTGCAGAGTTGGAAGAGACCATGAGGGCCAACCAGTCCAACCCCCTGCCACGCAGGAAAAGCAATGTCTTCAAAGCAATGTATAAGAAAGTTAGAATACAGAATGAAAATGTGGCTATAAAAGTAAGGGGGTGGGAGAAGAAACATTGATAATATAAAGTGTAATAATGAAAGAGTTTATTTTATTTATTTGGATATTTATACTCTGCTCTTCAGCTATAAAGGCTCTCAGAGTGGCTTACAAATTGTTCTTAGCAATAACACATCTACACCGCTTTATAGCTGCTAGGCACTCTAAGCAGTTTACAGTGTGTGTTAGCTAATTGCCCCCACAAGCCAGGTCAGTAGAAACATTATAGTGGTAGCAGTGGTGATAATATACCATCACCATTACCTTCATGATCATAAACCAAAACCAAAAGCACAGGAGCTTAAGAATCTCTCTCTCTGGCTTTTCTTCACAAACGAAGATTCTGGAAGGACTCATCCCGCGCTTTCTGCAAGCACGCTGATGACTAAAAAGGCCAACAAGTCCAGTTGCAGAAAGCACAGCAGAAGGTCTCCTTGGGTGATGTTTTTGGGTTGTGATTCTTTCTGCGTTGTTGTTTCTCTTCAAGACTTGTTCGACGTGAGTTCTCAAATAAGGCTGCAGCATTGTGGATAGTGCGTCTCCATGCCTCCCGATGTGAGGCCAGGGCGGACCACTGTTTGTGATCAATTTGGCCGAGCCTGAGATGTTGTTTCAGGGAGTCTTTGTATCGCCTTTTTGGAGCGCCCCTCTTACGCTAACCCATGGCGAGTTCACCGTAGAGTAGTCTTTTTGGGAGGCGATGGTCCTCCATCCTAGAAACGTGCCCTGCCCAGCGCAGCTGTGTTCTCAATATCATGGCCTCAATACTGGTGATCCCTGCTTGCTCAAGGACAGCAAAGAATGAGTGATTATAAAAAGCTGGTCAGAAAAGGATAGCCTTATGAACTATTGGAAGGAAGGGAAGGTGGCAGCTATATGTGTCTTCTGTGAGAGGTGACTTCAGATGTGAGGTCCGTGTTCCACATAATCACCACTCTCATGTCATATAATGATGGGATATGAAACAGAGCCTCCCTTGAAGACCTTAAAGTGTGGGATGTACGGAAATGAGCAGTCCTTCTGTATTACGTGCCCAAGTCATTGAAGGCCGTAAAGGTAAATGCTTAAGAGATCTGTTCCATTAATGTTACCTAAATGAAATTGCTATGGCTGGAAACAATATATTTTATTGTAAACCATGGGCAGGAATCTATTTCTCATTATACATATGCATGCATATGTACAAGTGTGTCTCTGTGTATGTATACATGCAAACACAGAGAAAGTTTCATCCTTTGTTTGCCTTCCCTACTTTGTCAAGACTCTGAGTCAGTCTGGAGTTGGCTTTGGCTTCCCAAACACTCTTTAAGGCTGGTGCTCAGTTGGGAGCTGTTCTGCTGTGTCTGGGGGTGGGGGCGGTCGGGGGAAGGAACAATGCTTTTCCAGGCTGGATGGGGAAGACTGATGTGCCAAATTCTGCTGTAGGGTTGAATTCCTCCATCCATGTTAAACAGACTCTTAACAGTGAATGCAGTTTCTTGGCTGCAGTTCCTAAAACAGCTAATCACCATGATTTTATCAAGGGGCAGGCACAAGCAGGCTTGGTGGAACCCCTAGGTATTGAGAAATAAAATAAATACAGGGATCATGTGTCTCTCCCCCACCCCCTTGAAACAGCTGCACTAGCTACCAGTCCATTTCCAGGCGGAATTCAAAGTGCTGGATTTGACCTTTAAAGCCCTAAACTGCTTGTGTCAACCTTTTTACCCTGGTGGAACTCTTGAAACAATTTTCAGGTATCAGAGAACCCCTGCTTAAAAATTATTATATCTACAGCTCAAAAAATATTTTTTTCCCAATCACAATATCTTGAGGAACCCCTAGCAACCTCTTTTGGAACCTTAGGGTTCCAGGGAACCCTGGTTGAGAAACTTTGGTCCAGACTATCTGAAAAACTGTATCTCCCTTTATAAGCCAGCCAGAGTGTTAAGAGATAGGCAGGGGAGGGCTTTCTCTCAGTCCCACCACCTTCGCAGGTGCAGTTGGTGAGGACCGGGAGAGAGCCTTCTCTGTGGCTGCCCCCAGACTGTGGAACTCCCTTCCACAGGAGGTTTGGTTGGCCCTCTCCCTACACTTTTTTTCTCTTGGCAGGTGAAGACATTTTTATTTAGGCAGACATTTGACATGTTAATTTTAATTTGTGTGCTGCTTTTAATGTTTGCAATTTTTATCAATATTATAATTTTAATCTGTGTTGTGTTTTTATCTATTATATTTTATAATTATATTTTATAATTCTTTTTAAACTTTTGTAATGTTTTAGTTGTATTTTTTAAAATTATTGTAAGCTGCATTGAATCCCATCTTAGGAGAAAGGCAGGATATAAATCAACTAAATAAATAAAATTTTGACTGGGGAGGACCATTAATGAGAGATCTGCAGAATAGCCAAATGAGGACTGGGTTTGCTTGGTAGGGCACAGAATAGTGTCTGACTGATTGACTCTTGCCAGGTGGTGGGAGGAAAATGTGTGTGTGTTTTGAGTACTGTATAATCATAGAATCATAGAGTTGGAAGGGAACTCAAGAGCTGTCCAGTCCTACCCCTACCATGCAGGAATACACAACTAAAGCAATCCTCAAGAGGTGGCCATCTAGATCTTTAAAGACCTCCAAAGGAGAATCCACCATCGTCCAACACAGTTTATTCTACTGTTGTAAATCTGTAGCTGTCAGGAAGTTCTTCCCAATGTTTAGGTAGACTCTGCTGTCTTGCAATTTGAGTCCATTGTTCTATGTCCTAGTCTCTGAATCAACAGAAAACAATCTTGCTCCATCTTCTACATTACTTGCTTTAAGATATTTTCTTTTCCAAGCCAAACATATAAAGCTTTCTAAGCCATTCCTCATTGGGCTTGGTTTCTAGATCTTTTACCATCTTAGTTGTCCTCCTCTGGACACATTCCTGCTTGTCAATATCCTTCTTTAATTGTGATGCCCAGAACTGGCCACAGTATTTTAGGTGAGGTCTGACCAAAGCAAAATAGAATGGTACTGTTACTTTCTTTGATCTAGATACAGTTGCCCCTCCACATTCACGAACTTAGCATTTGCGTTTTTGCATATTTTTGGTTTTGGGAGGGCCTCCCTGCCCTCCCCAAAGCAGCAACATGGGGCCTCCGGAGGCCCTGCAAAGGCCTTGGGAGGGAAGGGGGAGGGCCGGGGAGGCCCCGCAAACACCTTGGGGGGAGGGGGAGGGCCGGGGAGGCCTCCACGGGGCCTTCGGAGACCCTCCAAAGGCCCCGCGTAGGCCTTGGGGGGTAGGGGGTAGGGCTGGGGAGGCCTCTGCGGGGCCTTCGGAGAATCTCTGGAGGCCCTGCGAAGGCCTTGGGGGGGGGAGGGCTGGGGAGGCCTCTGCGGGGCCTTCGGAGACCCTCCGGAGGCCCCACGAAGGCCTTAGGGGGAGGGGGGAGTGCCGGGAAGGCCTCCGCGGGGCCTCTGGAGGGTCTCCAGAGGCCCCGTGAAGGCCTTGGGAGGGAGTGGGGAAGCGGGGGAAAGTGACTATGGGGCCTCGGGAGGCCCTGTGGTCATTTTGGCGGGGGAGGGGGAGGGCAGTCATTATTCATGGAATTTTCACATTACATGGATTACATGTTAGGTCTGTGGAACCTAACTCCCGCGAATGTGAAGAGACGACTGTACTATACTATTGATGCAGCCTAGAATCACTTTGACTCTTAGTTGCTGCATCACACTGTTGGCTCATTCAGCTTGTGGTCAACTAAGACTCCTAGATCCCTCCCTTTTACAAGTACTGTTGTCAAGCCAGGTGCAACCCATCCCATATCTGTGCATTTCATTTTTTCTTCCTAAGTGGAGTACCTTACATTTCTCCCTGTTGAAATTTATTTTGTTAGTTTTGGCCCAGCTCTCTATTCTGTTACGATCATTTTGAATTTCTGCTTTCCTCAGTCTGGACGCAATATTGTACTCTTGTTGATGCAGCCTAGAATTTCATTGGTTTTTTTGGCCACTGCATCACGTCTTGAGTCATGCTTAGCTTGTGCTCTAAGTCCCCCAAATCTTTTTTTCCATGTAGTATTTGCCAGCTACGTGTCACCCTTCCTATATTTGTGCATTTCATTTTTCCTGTCTAAATGTAGTACCTTACATTTGTCCCTACTAAAATTCATTTTGTTAGTTTTGCCCCAGCTCACCAATCTGTTAATGTCATTTTGAATCCTGAAGAGAGCTTGGCTGGCTAGAACTCTGAGGAAGAGTAGTCCATGCTGCAACATTTTATCAAATGTGCCACTTTTGCTCTGGACCAATGGAGGGAAAGTGTTACATTCTTACCCTGCTTGTCAATGGCCACAAACATCTAGATGAGTACTGTTAAAAATGGAATACTGGTTTAAATGGAACATGGTATCATTCAGAATTTGGGAAAGTTACTTGGGGGAAGACTACAACTCCTAGAATCTCCCAGGTCAGCATGGCTGCTAGCAAAATTCTGAGAGTTGTAGTCCCCTGAAGTTAATTTTTCTGAACTCTGGTCTGATTCAGAAAAGCAAGATCCCCCCCCTCCCCTTGTTCTGAGACCTGCAAAACTCTGTTTGAGTAGAAAGACTGACTGATATAACCCAGGCAGCAATTGTTTTTTTAATAACTGCTTCCAAGTCTCTTAAAAGTTATTGTCTGTAACAGAGCTTGGAAAGAGATGTTGATAGTGCATTGATGCCAGTCTTGATTTCCTCTTCCCAGGTGTGGGGGTGTGAGCCGGGAAATGCTGGATGTTCCCTGTGCACAAGAACATAGTTGCATCAACACCTGTGTGTTTAATAGGACTCTGCAGAGGGGGAAAGAAATCCCCTAAGGGGGTTGTCTTGCTTGAGGAGGTTTGCTGGCTTAGCGCTGAGCTGCAGCATAAAATAAGCCACGCCAGGCATCCTAATTGAAAGGGCTTGAGTCTCCTGCTTTGGAATGCAGTGACACAATCAGCTCCAAGACATCTGGGAAGCAGGCCCGCAACTCAGTTCTCATCTCATTGCTGGCTTATAATACAGCTTTTATCCATAAGACTGTAACACACTGGCTTTTGGAGGTGAGACATCTGTTTGTTTCTGTCTTAAAGGAATTCATATTTCCTTCCATCAGCCTCTCCCTCCCCGGTGCTCTCTCTCACACAAACCATGTATATACTTCTGATTATAAGTCCAGGGTTTTGGCAATTAATGTTGATTATTATGATGGATCTTAATTTGTATCCTTCAGATGCCCCCCCCCCAGCCAACAGTTCCCATCAGCCCTTGCCAGCATTGCGAGTGGTGAACAATTATGGGAGTTGCCGTTCAGAGACATCTGGAGGGCCACAGTTGACCTGTCCAGTCTAGAGATAGTTTGGTTAAAAACATACGTACTTACAGTTTTTGGAAAGAGAAAGACAGAATATCAAGGAAGAGTTTCTCAGCCAGGCCTTGCCTTGCTGTGCTAATATTTTTAGTTGTTGGGAGATTAAAAAACAAACAAACAAACAAACAGGGAAAATTAATTTAGACATGCTTGTAGCAAAGAAACATCTCCTCACTGCTAGTTTCTGAAACTTTATAGAAAGCATACACATACTCATAAAAATGCATGTGGTTGGGCAATGTTGAGTTTTGGTTGTTCCATTTCTTTCATGGGAATTTTAGTCCAGCACATCTATATGGAATCAAGTTGTACGAGATTACTGCAGAATTTAGCAGTATAATCCTATGCATATTTAATTGTATAGAAGTCCACTGAGTTCAATCGATTTGTCCAAAGTAGGTGATTGTAGGATTGCAGCCTAGCTCATTCTTCTTTGGTTAGTGAATGTTTATGTATGGCTGGGTCCAACCAGTCCCCAACCAGAAGCTAGTTGAAGAAAAAATGTTTAGACCAGTTCTGGGCACCACAATTCAGGAAGGATATTGAGAAGCTGGAGCGTGTCCAAAGGAGGGCGACCAAAATGGTGGGAGATCTGGAAGCCATGCCCTATATGGAGTGGCTTAGGGAGCTGGGCATGTTTATTCAGGAGAAGAGAAGGTTGAGAGGGGACATTGTAGCCAGGTTTAAATACTTGAAAGGATGTCATACTGAGGATGGAGCAAGCTTCTTTTCTGCTGCTCCAGCCTGTAGGGCCCAGTTTAGGTGCCTCAGTTCGTCCTCCAGGTAGTGGGGTTTGCAGAATCATAGAATCATAGAATTGCAGAGCTGGAAGAGACCACGAGGGCCATCCAGTCCAACCCCCCCTGCCACGCAGGAAATCTTGATCAAAGCATCCCCGACAGATGGCCATCCAGCCTCTGTTTAAAGACCTCCAAGGAAGGAGACCCCACCACGCTCCGAGGGAGTGTGTTCCACTGCCGAACAGCTCTTACTGTCAAAAAGTTCCTCCTCATGTTGAGGTGGAATCTCTGTTCCTGGAGCTTGCATCCATTGCTCCGTGTTCCAGTCTCTGGAGCAGCAGAAAACAAGCTTGCTCCATCCTCAGCGTGACATCCCTTCAAATACTTAAACAGGGCTATCATATCGCCTCTTAACCGTCTTTTTTCCAGGCTAAACATACCCAGCTCCCTAAGTCTCTCCTCATAAGGCATCGTTTCCAGACCTTTCACCATTTTAGTTGCCCTTCTCTGGACATGCTCCAATTTGTCAATATCCTTTCTGAATTGTGGTGCCCAGAACTGGACACAGTATTCTAGGTGAGGTCTGACCAAGGCAGAATAGAGTGGCACTATTACTTCCCTTGATCTAGACACTATACTTCTATTGATACAGCCCAAAATCGCATTGGCCTTTTTAGCTGCCGCATCACACTGTTGGCTCATGTTCAACTTGTGGTCTACTAGGACTCCAGATCCCTTTCGCACGTAGTCTCATTCAGCCAGGTCTCTCCCATCCTATATTTATGCATTTCATTTTTCCGCCCTAAATGCAGTACTTTACATTTCTCCGTATTGAATTTCATTTTGTTAGCTTTGGCCCAGCTCTCCAGTCTATCCAGGTCACAAACTGAGGCACCTAAACTGGGTCCTACAGGCTAATGGTTACTCCAGATCAGACATCACAAGAACAGCCAGACCCAGAAAAAAACACAGGAATGAAGAAGAAAACCAGACACCCAAAGGGAAGGTATTTTTACCGTACATCAAAGGAATCACAGACAGAATAGGGAAACTGATGAAGAAACACAACCTCAACCTCCAAACAATCTACAGACCAACCAAGAAAATCCCAAGAAATGCTGCACTCAGTGAAGGACAAAAGAGACCCTCTCACATCTATAGGAGTTTACGGCATACCATGCAGCTGTGGACAAGTTTACATAGGGACCACTAAACGCAGTGTGCAAACACGAATCAAGGAGCATGAGAGACACTGCGGACTGGGCCAGCCAGAAAAATCATCAGTAGTAGAATATGTTATAAACCAACCTGGACACAAAATGTTATTTAAAAACACAGAAATTCTGGACCAGGCCAACAACTATCATGTCAGAATGCACAGAGAAGCTCTTGAAATCCACAAACACCTGGACAACTTCAACAAGAAAGAAGAAACCCTAAAAGTAAACAAAATCTGGCTCCCAGTTTTGAAAAACAATAGAATCAAAACTCAACACTTACAAAGGAATTCCACCCAGGGACAGGGGGATTTCCAGCAGATAATGAGCCGTCAACCAACCATTAGCCAAACAGACACTAATCAGCCTTGCATTTCTATACCCAGAAACTAACCATTCAATTACACAAATATACATGTACTTCCCAACAAGCGTTCACAGCATATAAACTCCACACACACTCCTACCCAACCATTCTCTGAAGATGTCAGCCGCAGATGCAGGCGAAACGTCAGAAAGAAACTATTCCATAACACGGCCTTACAGCCTGGAAAAAAACCAAGGGAAATCTATAGACTTGACCACACTCTGAGACAGTGCATTCCACTGCCTAACAGCTGTTACAGTCAGGAAGTTCTTCCTAATGTTTAGGTGGAATCTCTTTTCTTGGAGTTTGAACCCATTGCTCCATGTCCTAGTCTCTGGAGCAGCAGAAAAAAAGCTTCTTCCATCCTCAATATGACATCCCTTCCAATATTTAAACGTGGCTATCATGTCACCTCTTAACCTTCTCTTCTCCAGACTAAACATACCCAGATTCCTAAGCCTCTCCTCATAGGATATGGCTTCCAGACCTCCCACCATTTTGGTTGCCCTCCTTTGTACACATTCCAGCTTGAACCAATGGATTCAAATTACAAGAAAAGAGATTCTACCTAACTGTTAGGAAGAACTGTTTTACTATAAGAACTGTTCAGCAGTAGACCAGACTGCCTGGGAAGATGGTAGAATCTCCATCTTTGAACAGAAGTTGGATGGACATCTTTTAATAGTGCTGTAATTATGTATTCCTGCATGGCAGGGGGATGGACTAGATGGCCCTTGTGGTCCTTTCCAACTCTAAGATTCTATGATTCTATTTCCCTTGGGTGCACCAGCGAACTCTACCCTTGTGAGTCTCTACAGCTTCTTAATATAGCTGTAGCTTTCAGTAGTTTCCCTAATTTATTCTGCATTGTTTAGTAACATAAAGAGGAAAGGAGCATTGCAGGATGCTCCCAGACCCATTTCACTTAACTTTGCTACCTGTCCAGCTTTTGAGATTTCAGCAGGCATTGACCCACATGCTTTCAAAATTATCTTTTTAGGTATTGGGATTAGAAACTCAGTATTAAATAGAAGGGAAGCTGGCATTTTAAAATGTATTTATTTGCTAAGATGCTTTATTGTCACTCTGCCAACAGGCAGAACTGCCTCTTGGAATTGTTTGTAGGAAAGTAGCAGACCACATGCTTTTTGCATGTAGGCAGTACCAGGTAAAGGACAAATGTCTGTAACTTTGAAGAGCAACTGCTAGTTAATGTAGACCACAGTTCCTCAGCCCCTATTCCCCATGTAGTGGTCTACCCTGAAAAGTCAAAATCTGCAGGATGTAAAAGGCACTGCTTATTATGTGAAGAATGTAATTGAAAATTTAGCTCTGAGTGAAAAAGAGAAATTGCCAAACCATCATTGGAAAAAGTTTTGGCCATGGTTTAGTGAGACAACCCCAGCAATAACTTAAAAGGATATTTTAAATAAATACATATTTTATTATTATTATTGTATTTTTGTATAATTTGGTATTATTATTTTAATTAATCTTTTATTATTTTTTTTCTTTTCCAAATAAGTATAATTGTATTGTGTAAATATAATGTGATTATAGTGTGTTCAGATTAAGAGGAAAAATGTATTAGTGTTAGGACAGATAGTTTTATTTTTGTGTTATTGTTATGGCCTTTTGCGGTCAGGTGTATTTTTCAGTAGAATGGTCTTATTCCAATAAAAAAATCCTAACCCCTTAAAATTCCTGCTCTTAAATCATCACTATGGCTTGAGGAGTCAAGATGCCCAGGCTGTTTGTAGCTAGACCTTCATGGTATAACCAGGCCTGAGTTAGTGATGCTGCAAAGCCAAGTAGTTAGCATTTTTAATTTTCCTGGCTATTTGGGTAATGAAAGAGCTGCTCATTACAATATTCATTTTTTTTATTTATTTTACAAAGGGCTCATCTATACGAGGCAATAAAATATGGATTGGTGTGCAGTAATGCCAATTCACAGCAACTTTCATTTGTCTACAGGGTTTTTTTTCAAGATCACAGGCATGTGAAGCCATACACGTCTGTTGTTCAAACAGGCATGCCTGCAAATAAAGATGGTGAGTGTGAGTGAATTAGTTGCATTTTTATTGTTGCCAGTTGCTGCTACTGAACAGTATTATTTTTTTTAAAAGCAAATCCAAGGTGCGGAAGTGCAACCTTCTGCTTAAATAAACAGAAAAAAATGCTGTTTCGTTACCTCAGCACACGATTCCTACAACGAAAATCCAACATGGCGGATCTGGGTGCTGCCTTGCTGGCAAGCTCCGCCCCCTGTGCACATCCGACCAATCAGCTGTGCAGTCTGAGAATGCACAGTGATGCAAATTGGGTGTCCTAATGAGCGATAGTGCGCATTCCCATGTATTATTTAAAAAATATGGGAAAAGCCACAAAGGCTTTTCCTGTGGAGTATTTGGAGTTTTTCACCCCCTCCTTCTGAATATGGAGGATTGATGTGGGATCCCATTTAGATAAAACTTATTCTCCTCAAATTATATGAGGAGTATTTTCATCACATAGACAAGCATTTTCTTGGCTTCTCTTTGTGTGTGGAAAAGGCCAAGCAGTTTTAGTCTTTGCCTGGCTCATTCCCATCCCAGGTTATCAAAAGAATGGCCCTTCCCCTGTTTTGGGCGGCTTCAGAAAATGGCTTCTGGCCTGGCAGAAGATACCCATGGGAGAGGGATCTGGGAGGCTTTTTGTGTTTAAGGCAAGAGAGCTGCAACTTTGCAGAGGGAACATTTGCAAAATACAGTTGGCCCAGAGAGAACCAGAAAACGAGACAGTTTGTAGTAGCAGATATTGATGTCTCAATGTGAACTTTTATTCATTCCTTTTTAGGCAATCTGTAAGGCTTCAGAGTGCTCATTACGCTTCCCTTGGCAGTTTTTACAGCTGTCATCTAATCTATAGATGGCCCAGTTGATTAACTGGAAGAATTTGAGTTGATTAATTAATGAAATAATTCTGCATGCCGTACATTTGCCTAGGAAGAAAAGGCAACTGTTCTAATGGGTAAATGCACATTTTATTTAAATGGTTGCCATAGACAATGTCTAAGAAGAGGCATTTGACCTTCTACATGGGGGGAAGTTGGGGGGAATGCATCTTTTAAGACTGTTTGCCTTGTGTGGTTTTTTATCAGTACTTATGTTAAAAAGAATGCTAAGAAAGATTAAAGCCTGAGGCCTCACTAATCACAGGACACCTTTTTGTTGATTTTAATGTTAAATTATGATGAAATGTAGCAGTTCAACTAAACTTCCCATTGATTCTGAAGCAAACCTGCCACATGAATAGGGTGGATTTTCCCCACATTGTGGAGATCGGGTCTGAGGCTGAATGGTAATTGGTGTCTTGGGACTAGCAGAATTTAAAAATGAAAATGATAATACAGTACAGTTGTCCCTGCATATTCACTGCGATTTGGTTCCAGGATCCCCTCGTGGATACCAAAATCTGTGAATACTCAAGTCCCATTATATGCAATGTCTTAGCAAAATGATGTCCCTTATATAAGATGCCTCCAATTTTTGTAGAAAGGCTATCCCTTAAGGTTATAAAAGAGGCACAAGACAAAGTTCGTAAGTTAGATTGAAAGAAACTTCTGTTTGATTCCAGACCTATGAGAGCACCCGATAGGGTGGTTATACCACTGACCTTTAACACACATTCACAGAGGGTTAAAGAAAGTATTATGAAACATTGGCACTTGCTGGAAAATATACCCGGATATAAAAATAAACCGATGTTTGTCTATAAACGTACTCAAAACATCAACAATATATTAGTACAGGCAGATTTTGATTTTCCGGTAGTACAAAACAGTTTGATTGCTAAGGGACATTACATCTGAGGACATTGTTCGGTATGCAGACACAGCAGCAGTTTGAAATGTTTTGTGAATACTGCTGATGGTAGAAGTTATGAAATATACAAACTTTTTACATGTGTTAGTAAAAATGTCATATATGTACCGTATATTCTGGCGTATAAGGCGGCTGGGCGCAAAAGACGACCCCCCCAATTTTTACGTTAAAATATAGAGGTTGCCCCCACCCCCCAGCCAGCCACCTGGCTGGAAAGCCTGTCCCCCACCAGCCAGCCAGCTCAGTGGCTATAGATGATGGAATAGTCTGTGAAATTAAAGGACTGAGAACAGCTAAAAAAGCATGGGATACTTTGAAAAATCTCTGTGGTGTTCAGTCTTTGGAAAGTAAGGTTGCATTAATACTGTAAGTTGGTTAATATGAAGCTATCAAATCCCAAATTTTTGAATGAGCACATTAATGAATGAGCACATTAATGATTTTAGAGCCACATTGGCAGACAAGAGAATTTCACCATAGATAAAACTTGATGCAAAATGAGAAGTTGAATCCAGAAATTCTAATTTTAGGCTAACTTGTCCTGAAAAGAAACATCATTTTGACTCTCCTGAGCTAAATGGGGGGCCATTTAACTCTTCAAAGGCAAAGCAGTCATTCTCACAGCAGGAGGAAGGATCTGCTGGGAAAACTGCCCAGGCTATTTTACACATCAATCATTCTCACAGCAGGGGAGTATGATTACTGGGGTATAAGACCCCCCCCACTTTTGAGGAGATTTTCAAGTGTTAAAAAGTAGTCTTGTATGCAGCAATATACGGTAATTGAATGCCCTTGCAAATTAATTTATGTGGGGATGACCAGCAGAGCGATAAGAACTCGGATCACGGAACACAGAAGTTGTATTAAAAACTATAAAATAGAAGCTCCATTGGTAAAACATTTTCTTGAGAAACATCATACCCATGATTCATTCAAATTCTGGTGCATAGATGGGATATCCAATACTAAAAACATAAAACAATTACAGATATTGGAACTCAAATGGATTCATCGTTTGAAATCTGACTCCCCGGTGGGTTTGAATGAAAATGTGAATTGGCTAGTTTGAGTCTTTTGCTGTCCTTTCACATCTTAAATTTCCTCTTACCGTAGTTCTTTTCTTGAGTCTTGACAGGATGGTTGCCACCACCAGTTTGACTGGTCATAGAAAAGGTTCTGTGAACAGAAGAACTTCATTTAAATTCTGGTGTATTGATGGGATATCTAATACTAAGTACATAAAACTACTACCAATATTGGTACTCAAATGGACACATGGCTGGTAAAATTGGACCCCTGATGGGTAAAGGTGTGGGTGTAAGTGGTTGGTTGAGTTTTTCAATGTCCTTCCACATCCTAAGTTTTCCCTAGGACCTTTTCTTTTCTTGAGTCTTGGCGGGATCGTTCCCATTACCAGTTCAGCTCGTTATATAAGATACTCTGTGAGCAGGAGTAGTACATTGTTGCTTTGGAATTGAGCAGAGCTGTTGAGTTATTATACATTTTGAATGCTTGTAGGCCACTGAGGAAGACTGCTGTCGAAATGCGTCTGGCCTTGAGCTTTTATTATTCACTATTAATAATTTTAGCACACTTTTCAGTGGGGTGTTGTTACCCTTTTAGAAATTTTAATTTTATTGGATTCTCTGTTCCAGGGTTTAGTTATCCTTTCATTTCTTCATATTGTTGTTTTTTATGATTGGGAGTGGGGTTAGTTTATCCTGGTTATTTTTTGGCAGAATCCTTCAGTTTGGTTTTTGGTTATATGTTTTGGGTTTTCTGGCTGTAGGGACTTTTGTTGAATTGCCTTATATAAGATGACAAAATCAAGGTTTGCTTTTTGGATTATTATTTTTTAAAGAATATTTTCAAGCCATGAATACTTAAATCCGTGGATATGGAGGGACAACTGTACTATTAGTGCTTCCAAGAATTCTAAGTGCTTCATATGCATTATCTAGCATCTGATTCTGGTTGAAATTGGTTGTCATGATGCACCTTCAACTTGGCTCTGGTTTACGGTGACCTCTATCATGGGGTTTTCTTGGCAAGATTTGTTCAGAGCGGGTTTGCCATTGCCTTTCTCAGAGCCTGAGAGACTGTGACTTGCACAAGACAATCCGGTGGGTTTCCATGGTTCAGTGGGATTAAAACCCTGTTCTCTGGGACTCCTACTCCAACCCTCAAACCACTACCCCACACTGGCTGTTGTTAACAACAAGAACAGCACTTTCAACAGTTCAAATTACTTCACATGCATTTAGTTGCAATCCTGACAACAATCCTATCAGGTAAGTCAGAATAATTATCCATCATATTATATAGAGCTACCTGGCAGAGGGTAGCTAAATATTACAGTACTGGAGTTTGGAGGCAATGAATTACAAGCAATGTAGTTACTGTAACAAGTTATCTCTCCTTTTTGGCTGTGAGAGCACAGTGAAGTTACATTTGAAAAGGAATGCAACAAGTGGGAAAGAACTACCAACTGGGGTAACAAGTAATAGTTTCTAGTTACTTTTCAGAGTTACTTTGTGAGGGCATCTTTAGAGGTATTTTACCAGAATTTTTCAGTATTTATGCTTTTCTATTATCAGTCCTCAGCTTAAAAAAAAAAGGAACGTAATGAAAAAGTATCAAGCAACATGAGTTACTTTTAAAACACTGTAGCAAGTAACAGCAGCAAATTGCTTCTTCAATGCTATAACAAGTAAAAGGAACAAATATCTTTTTAAAAATAATTTTGTAAATAATCAGTGTATAAACTCCAGTATTGGAGGCAACATGTCTTTGAATATTAGTTGTGGGGAGACATGAGTGGTCTTATGCACGGGATTCCCATAAGAATCTGGGTGGCCACTCCGCAAACCGAATGCTTGACTAGGTAGTTCTTTGGTATGATGCTTACATTCATACAGTGTTCAAATCAGGGTCTTCCTAATACAGTATTTGTAACTCATAGCCTCTATGTTATACCAAGTTGAACTGTAAACTGCAGGGCTTGTTTTAAAACGCCGCTGTCTTTCAGACGGTATCCACTTCAGCAAACGTAGGTGGATGTGGAACAACAATGTGCACTCTGATGAGATCTTGTGCTGTGTCCATTATATATGCAGCCAGTGTGGTGCTGTTATTAGTTTTAGGCTAAGACAGGGCAGGCTCAAGTTCAGATTGCAGTTTTGCCATGAAAGTTGCTACTGGGTGATATTGGAGCAGTCCAGGGATGTAGTGGGAAGGGGGTGTCAGAATGAGGGCATTGCTCCTCCAAATAAGAATTCTGCTGCCTCATGACCTTTTCCTTCTACCCCCAAATGTCTGGCATTGCAGAGAGTGAGACATAGAAAATCATTTACACCTAGAATTCTTTTATTTGTTGTGTTTGCTTTCCCTTAGTCACTTTGCCTGCCCCTTTTCTTTAGATGCCTAAAATGTATTTCTAATCGCTCAGCTGAAGTTTTAAGTTACCACAATGCTAGAAATGTTGAGATTGAAAGAAAATATCTTCAGGGGACAGAATCATTATTTGGTTGGACTGGATGGCCCTTGTGGTTTCTTCCAACTCTACAATTCTATGATTCTATGATTCTATGCTGTCATTCCCCCCCCCCCCACTCCCAGTTCTTATCTTGCAGGATTGTTGTGAAGATGAAATGTGAGGAGGAGACCTATGCATGGTGTCTTAAGACCTTTGGAAGAAGGTTAAGATAAATGTGGTAAGAGCATAAAGATACATGTTTGAAAACCTGGTTGATTTGTAGGCAGGAAAAGCACTGTGCTGCAGGAGAGATATGGAAAAGACCCACATCACCATTTCTTCTGCTTTCCTTCAGAAACACCACACACATGGCATTCCAATTAGCTGTATTATGCTTGGAAAGTTCTGTCTTTCCCTTTTTCCTCTTGGAAGGAGCCAACAGCCTCAGAGTACACAACAGAAACACTCTCTGGTGCTGGGTTTTCTCCACCGTGCATGTTCTGGCTGACGGACAGGCTGCCTGCTCTCAACTCCTCCTCTTTGCGCTGCTGTTCCTGGGCAGATATTTTATACTGCTGTGCAGTCTGGCAGGGATGCAGCATTGATTCATTCCTTGTACATGCCTAGGGTACAAAAAAAAAAGGCACTGTGTTTATTGTCTAGATAATAATCCCAGAGAAAGTCTGTCCAAATTATGGGCGAAACATTTCAATACATGTCTTCTGATGATGCTGTAGGACCTAGAACTATGAGGAGGGATGATGTAGAAGACGAGGAATGAAGCACACACTCTTTGTTGTGGTCCATGAACCTGGTGTAGCCAAATGTTGAATTTCCTGACAGCAGTAATTTCCAAGTGGACACAAGAAGAAATGGGATCATAATCATATCCCAACGCTCTGGAACCTAAGGTCTAGTCAATACAGAGCATACCCTCCAACTGTCTCGATTTGGCAGGACGAGTCCTGACTAATCCTCAGTCGTCCCATTTTTTCAGCAGATTTTAAAACATCTCTCAAAGTTTCTCTCTCTCTCTCCCGCTTTCTTCCTTTGTTCTTAGCTTACTTCAGATTGCTGCAAACTGAGTTAAAAGCCCAAATTTAGTTTGCACTCAATTAGCTAGGCACAGGGGAGAGGGGAACAGCAGGCAGAACATTGCCCTACCCAATAGGCTCAGGTAAAAACAAATTGCTGTAGCTTCTCCTAGTTAGTGTGTTCTTCCTCATTAATTAATTTATGTCATCTTGACCACACTCTGATTTTGCTTGGCTGCATGTGTCCCAATCTTCAATCCGTGAAATGTTGGAAAGTACAACAGGGTGACATTTGAACCTTTACAGCAGGGGTGGGAAAGGTGAGACTCTGGGGTCACATGTGGCCCTCAAGGATGTTTTTGTGGCCCTTGACTCCTCCAGGATTTCCAGTTCAATGTCTTTTGGGCCAAAAAGGGGATGGGGTGAATTACTGCCCCTGGAAGATTCCAGATATGTCAGTTTAACTTTTAAATAGATTGGAAGGCCTCTCTGTACTGTTTGACATCAAAACATATCCATTTTTGACAATCAGAAGTGGACTGTTTTATTTTGGGGAGCAGTCCATGTGGCTCCTAAGGGGTCCCAGGGCACAAAAGTGGCTCTTAGAACTGCTGCATCACCAACTCCTGCTTTACAGTTATTGAATTCATGGACCCTGGAACAGCGGGGGCTAGAGCCCCTACTAAGCCGGGGGGGGGCTAGGCCCCCTTAGTCCAAATTATGTGGCAGAATTAGACCACTAAGCTTCCTATGTAGTTGAGCCTCCTCAAGAATTATCAATCAGAAGAGTACTAAATGATCAAGTGATAAGAAATATTAACACAGCAATTGTCTTTGAGCCCCCCCAGGAATAGTAAAGGCTGCCTGCCATCTTCTTATGCGCACGTATTTGGGAGTATGCATGGAACACATGAAGGACCCTTCTAAGTATACTTTGTGCTTGTAAGAGTCTTCACATTTAAGGATGTGAATTTCAAAAAATGTGAATTCAAAAAGGATATTGACAAATTGGAGCGTGTCCAGAGAAGGGCAACTAAAATGGTGAAAGGTCTGGAAACGATGCCTTATGAGGAGAGACTTAGGGAGCTGGGTATGTTTAGCCTGGAAAAAAGACGGTTAAGAGGCGATATGATAGCCCTGTTTAAGTATTTGAAGGGATGTCACGCTGAGGATGGAGCAGGCTTGTTTTCTGCTGCTCCAGAGACTGGAACACGGAGCAATGGATGCAAGCTCCAGGAACAGAGATTCTACCTCAACATGAGGAGGAACTTTTTGACAGTAAGAGCTGTTCGTCAGTGGAACACGCTCCCTCAGAGCGTGGTGGGGTCTCCTTCCTTGGAGGTCCTTAAACAGAGGCTGGATTGCCATCTGTCGGGGATGCTTTGATCAAGATTTCCTGCGTGGCAGGGGGTTGGACTGGATGGCCCTCGTGGTCTCTTCCAACTCTGCAATTCTATGATTCTATGTTTCAGTTATAATAAATATAGAACATAATTTGCTGTTCCCCTGCCAGTACCTGCAAGTAGGCAAAATTAATAGCAACATACAAGGTACCTGACAGTGTTGAACCTTCTTTTTAGAAACACTTCCAGGGTCCTTGACTGAGTTTAATATGTGGCAAGCTATATTATGTATGTTTCTTTCAAAAACAAGAGAGCAAGTTGCTGTCTATTAGGAATACATAGATTGTTATTGAGTGCCTTCAAGTCATTTCTGACTTATAGCAACCCTAAGAGGTTTTCTTGGCATGATTTGTTCAGAGTGGGTTTGCCTTTGCCTTCCTCTAAGGCAGAGAGAGTGTAACTTGCCTAAGGTTACCTAGTGGGTTTCCATGGCTGAGCGGGGATTCAAACCCTGGTGTCCAGAGTTGTAGTCCAACACTCAAACCACTAGAGTGTACGTCTTCTCCGTCTACTGTAAAGATAAACTGAAGACATCAGGGGGGATGGGGTGGGGCGAGGTTGAACTTGATTTCCAACGGTTAGTTGGTGGGGTTTTAGTGCTCTGCATAGCTTAGTGAGTACCAAAGTGTACACACATGGGGGGGGGGAATATATGATTCAGCATGAATTTTCCTGGTATTGGCTAGCCTTGGGCAGAATCTTTCTTTTTAGTCATACAAAGGCCTGGTGTTAGCTAGAACATCTAGAGGGTTTTGCTTTGTTTTGTCTTGGTTTTTTTGCTTAGACTTGAGTTTTCTTTATGAGGCTGGGCCTCCCAGGGGTGGTAGAATCTCCACCTCATAGAACAGCTTCCCATAACCTTGAATTCTCCAGCTGGGTTGGACTCCCACATCTGGAGGGCACCAGGTTGGGAGGGCTCCTGCTTTCTTCTGCCTCCCTCTATGTTCATTTCAAGAGTGATGTGTTTTGTGCCCTCAAGTCGCTTCATTTTCTTGGCAAGATTTGTTCAGAGGAGATTTGCCGTTGCCTCCCTCTGAGGCTGAGAGAGTGTGATTTCCCCAAGGTGGCTTCTACGGCTGAACAGGGATTTGAATCCTGGCCTCCAGAATCATAGTCTAACACTCAAACCACTATGCCACACCGGCTCTTTCAGGAGTGATACAACTGATCATTTCTCTGTTACTCAGAGCCCAGCCTTGCCATCAGTATGCAGAGCACAGTAATACTGTACCCAGATCAAAAGGCCTTTGGTTTGCTGACGGTCTCTTAGTGGCAATGGGGATACAGGGCCTCTGAGAGAAACTTTGCAAGGTGGAAGGAACAAGACTGCTTTTGGGCCACCGGAGGAGGGCTTTTCTTGCCTTTTTTTTTTTTAAATTTTTTTTAAGGAAGAGGCTGCCAGAAATTCATGGGCCTCTCTTTGGCTCTCCAGCTCCTGGACCAATTGACTGAACCCCCCTCTTATAGGCCCTGTGGTAATGTGGTTGTTCTAGCAGTTTATGAACATTTTTAACAGGCCAGACACCACATACCAGGAGCAAGAAATGCATCTCAAGCAACCATAATGATTCCAATAAATATTTAGGCTCTGAAAAGGAGCACATTTCTCTCTTGTTCTCCTCTTTCCAAAATGTATTTGGCTTTTCTTTGCCTTGAGCTTCTAGGGTGTTGGCTCCTGCCTGCCAGTATCCCCCCCACTCTTCCTAGTATTTTTCCTCAGCAGAGTTTCCCCCCATCTTGTGTGTTTGCTCAAACAGGGACAGGGGTTTTTCCTTATCTCTTTGTCCCTGAAACACTGCAGGCCATGTAGTCATGCACAGGGGAGGGTGAGAGGAGAGGATGAAGTGAGAAGTTCAGGTCTGTGACTGATAGAACATCTGTGCCTTACAAAACAGTTGTTTAGGATGGATTTGCCCAGATGTTTGCTATGGGGAAAATAGTAGCATTGGAAAGGGATGCGTGTTTTGTAACAATTACACACGCACATGTATTGGGAGAGCTTTGTTTGATTATGATGCCTTGGAGCATGTCTTCAGCTATGTCTTCTTCACATCCTTACGGAAGTGCAACAGCATTCGTTCATACTTGAAAATAATGTATGCTCGCATCACGATTGCAAGTATTGTTGTAAAATCAGACGACTGCGTTCCAGACAGGACTATATGACTCCTGACTCTCCAGGCAAAAAAGGAAAAGTGGTGTGGAGTACAGGTGAAGCTTTGTCTTTAACTACTGTTTTGATTGCAAACGAAAGACAAAGTACTGTAATAGTGTATCCACACTAAAGATTGTAGCACTTTGACTCCACTTTAACTGTCATGACCTCATCCTGTGGAATCCTGGGAGTTGTAGTTTTGTAAGGTCAGTGGAATTCTCTGCCAGAGAGTTCTAGTGCCTCACCAAAACTACAACTTCTAAGATTCTATAGGATGGAGCCGTGGCAGTTATAGTGGGAGAACACTGCTATAATTGTACACCCTTACGGCAGATATGTCTAATCTAACATGGGTTTCTTTCACTTGCATTTTCTCTTTTAAGCTTTCCCTGCCAGAAATATGGCAGAGGTGGCTGTTAAAGGCTGTTCTGGAAGGGTCAAAAATATAGAAGGCTATGTAACAGGCTGATTTCAGTATCTGTGATTTTGCTGGCTTTAGAACTGGGAATGTTCTGGGCTAGTTCTTTATAGATAACCAAGGAAAGTGGCAAAGTGAAAATCTGGTGCGCTGATAATTGCACATCTCTATGTATAGGTGGGCTATTAATGTGCTGTGAATTTGCCACACCAAGACTGATTTTCTGAGTTGGATGATTTCCTCAGAGGTCCATTGATGTTGAGTTTGCCTTTATATTTTCAGGTGGTTTGGCAGGAGAAAGACCACCCAGTCTGATGATAGGGAAGGTTCTTTTTCATGTTGTCTGAAGAGAGAAGGAAAAAAACCTTTTCTTTCTTAAGGTTAACTAGTAAGGGAGGAAATTCGTGACCTGATTACAGAGCAGATCCTCCAGGGTCTTATAAATGTGCCTTGAACACTAACAATGAAATAAAATTCAATTGCTGCTAAGGTGGCTTAAGTCACTGTAGAATTGCTGGTGATGTCATGTGGAGGCATGCAGATTGAGCTGGAGGCTTCAAAGGGTCAGGATTTTCCTGAACCCTATGGTTTTATTTGCCCTGACTAATGGCATCTTGTTTACTGCAGTTGATTAACTCATGGATGGTATTGCTACATCAGCCTACACCTATGAGCTTCCACCTCCATAGTGATTCAGTCTTATGTACTATATTTGTTTGGCTCAAGACTGTAATCTATGTTTGCCTTCAAAAGCTCATGTCTTTTCAAAGAAGATCACCTTCAAGTATCACAAGTCTCTTTCAAGCAGGGGTGCAGTAGTATCTGGCCAACCCATGTTCTCCAGCAATAGGTATTGACAAACGTAATATTTCTGACCCCCGAGGTGATCATACATGACTAGCAGGCATTGATATCTATTCATAAGCAATCAAGATTCAGGAGTAAACAGGCTTGTGGTTTGAGCTGTGGATAAGATTAAATCATTCACAATGGTGGAAATCCAAGGCAGATTTTCTGTTTGGGTGAATAGGCAACAAAATGATATATGAATTTCAGTGGAAGCAACTGGCAAATTATATACATTGGGTTATTCCCCCCCTAATTTCAGATATTCATTAATGAGGTATGAGCTGGTAGTAGCTAATCCAGGAAGAGGTCTTGGCATTGTGAATGCTTCATTGAAGACATGGAGGTTGAGTAGTATCAGAGAAAAAGGCAAATTCTATTCTGTTCTGGGGATTAATTGTAAAGCATACAACTGCCTTAATTAGTCTGTAGTCCTGCTTTGTTGTTGGGTGCCTTCAAATAGTTTCTGATTTATGGTGACCCTAAGGTAAACCTATCATGGCGTTTCCTTGGCAAGATTTGTTCAGAGGGGGTTTGCCATTGCCTTTGAGGATGAGAGTGTGTGACTTGCCCAAGGTCACCCAGTGGGTTTCTATGGCTGAGCAGGAATTTGAACCCCGGTCTCCCAGAGTCCGAGTCCAGCGCTCAAACCACTACACCAAATCTGTCTGTCCATCCACTTGGAGCTGCCAAAGGTGAAAATGGACAATGGACAGAGAGAGATCCTTCATAGCTGTAGAACCTGGATTCAACTAGTGACCTTTCACACTATACAATTATAGCACTATGATTCCACTTTAATCGATATGGCTGCATCTTATGGAATCCTAGGGTTTGTAGTTTGGTTTGTAGTCTGAGAATTCTAAATACCTCTTCTTAAACTGCAAAATCCAGAAATCCATAGGATGGAATCATGGGTGTTAAAGTGGAATCATACTGCAATAGTTGCATAGTGTGAAAGGGCCTGTGGAGTGGCAGTAAGGTTAGGATAGAAAAAAGAAACGTAGAAATTTGCACTGTACTCAGTTATGCAGCTCAGCTGCCACAAGGCATAGATGTACCATAGCTTAGATAGTTTTGAAGGAAATTTTGTCAAATGTGCAGACTATAGGCTTTTTGTTAGGGTAGCAAACGGAAAATGGAGAAGCAGCATGTGTATGTGTATGTGCCTTCAAGTCACCTGATGGCAACCCCATGAATTTCATAGGGTTTTCTTAGGCAAGGCATACTCATAGGTAGTTTTCCCAGTTCCTTCCTCTGAAATATAGCCTACAGCACCTGATATGTGTTGGTAGTCTCTGATCCAAGTACTAACCAGGGCTGACCCTGCTAAGCTTCTAAGATCAGATGGGGTCTGGTGCCTTTTGGGTATTTAGGCTAGAGGAGCAGTGCAGATACAGTATGATGTCAACAGCAGGAGAAGCCTGTTCAGTTCTGCTTACATTGCTGGCAGAGATGTCTTGTTGGCTGCTGTAGGAGACAGAAAGCTGGCCGAGATGGACCTCTGGTCTGATCCATCAGAGGTTCTCCTTTACATTTTTAGATATCAGATTAATTGTAGTATAAGTATTTAGCAGAGGAAAACCAAAGGCCTTGTTCCAAACCACCCTGTAGGCTGGGTGCAATTATGAGCAAAATATTGAATGAAATCCAGGTGCCACAGGCTGAGGTTTTCTCCAGGTTTCTGCTTCAAGCAATTGGAGGGTCATCCAATAGCCATTTCTGAACAGACCAGCATCTATAATTCAGTATTTTCACAGGACAGTTGAAACCCACCTCTTAACTGGGGCAAAAATGTCATGGTTGTGTTTGTAAGACTGACACTTTTTCTTTGAATCAAGTCGAATGACAAAGGCTGTTTTACCCGCATAACCACTTGTAATACTTATCCTGTTTGTGCGTGGAGCTGCAAGGGAACTAACTGCCTTGTCTCCCTAAGACTCATTTGTGGGGACTATTCTATATGTTGATATGTTCTTTAGTACCAATAGGATAATGGACTCAGGGCTGACATGTTGAAACAGCAGGAATTTGTTAATCAACAAGGATAGTGATACCACCCACCACTCCTCCTAGTTTTCCTTCTTCTCTTTGAGCTTAGCAGTAATCCTCACAGTACCTGGGGTAAATGAATTTGTGAACAATATAGTGCTGTGACTATCCCTCTTTTTGATTACTTGGTCCCTAATGGGCAGTAAAGACCCATTGGCTTTGCAAAAGACCTGCTCCTGCTGGAGCTAAAATTAGGGCTAAAGCTGGTTCGTTGATGTGAATCAGTACAGATGCCTACATTTTAGACTTTCCTTGGAAGTGTGGACATGGGGGCTGTTGTGATGAGTGTCAGTGCTTCAACATTGACAACTAGATCACTGTACTAGCTGTTAATGTGTGCCTTCAAATCATTTCTGACTTATGACAACCCTAAGGTGATCTTATCATGGGGTTTTCTTGGCAAGATTTGTTCTGAGGGGGTTTGCCTTTGCTTTCATCTGAGGCTGAGAGAGTGTGACTTGCCCAAGGTCATCCAGTGGGTTTCCATGACTGGACCCTAGTCTCCAGAATTATAGTTCAATGCTCAAACCACTATACCATACTGTCTGGCAGTACTAACTGTACTACTACAAGGCTTTTCTCCCATAATGTGTTAAGGAGATGAACTAGTATTACATTTGGGAAAGAATTCAGTGCCTGAAGTCTTGGCTAGACTGAAGTTGTCAGTACTTGTTAGATCAGCCTGTGTTCTGAATTCTGTGTTCTTACTAATGTGCCTGACAAGAAATTGCCAATACTGCAATAACCTTTGTCTGGAATACCTGGAGGAGCAAAGTTCACAAGTGATTAAGTCACAGGGGTTTCTAATTTCTCTCCTTAGCCTATTCCTTGTGAGTCTGTAACATTGGTGAAATCCCAGGAGTTTAACCAGAAACTTGATGGTTCATTTTCTGGATGGACAAAACCTTTGAATAAAGGCACATTTTAAATTAACATCTTTTTTCTTGTTCTCTTTTCCCTTGCAGCTGCGTAAATGAGTATGGAAGATTATGACTTTCTCTTCAAAATAGTGTTGATTGGGAATGCTGGTGTAGGGAAGACCTGCTTAGTCCGACGGTTCACTCAGGTAAGTTTTTAAAGGAAGAACTTCTCAAGTGCTTGTGATGTATAATAAGACAGGGTGTGATATGCACTATGCACTAGAAGAGGGAAGGCAACTTTGGTAGGTGGTGGTGGTGGGATTTTATGTTTCTCAGACCCTCCAGGGGCTGCATGGACAACCAAAACAGGAAAAGCAAACTGGAAAAAGCAAACAGGATGTTCACTGTCAGTACTGAAAAAATGGGTTATTTATTTATTGTTTTTAAAATACTTCTATCCCTCCCTCTGTCTCAGGGTGATATACTATTGAAATAATATAAATGATTTAAAACAAGTCCAGATGGAAATGGTAAAATAATTTAAATAGTACAAAAGCATATTAAATTGCTCACCAAACTAAAACAGTAGGGGGAAAAATGACTAAACCAGTTAAAACCCTGTACATGCCCACTTTAAAAAAAGCAGAGAGCTTGGGCCCCAAAAGCTTTAATAGAAGGTGATAGGGGCTCCTGTGACCCATTTAAAATTTGATTTTGCTGTTCCTTTTTAAAAAACTCTTTTTTTGTTAGAAAATGAGTGGTTTGAGGGAGTCTGGGGGAGTGTCAGGGGCTACAAAAACTGGTTTGGGGAGCCCCACGTGGTCTCATTTTGCTGACTTATTGCTGATTTTGGTCTCAGTCTGCAGAGATGGATGCTAGGACCCAGAAGAGCCTGAGATGGCTTCTGGTCATAATCAGAATAGATTAGGCAGAGGTGGAAATCATGTGGCCTTTCAGATGTGATGAGACTGTAGCTCTCAGCAGTCCTAGCCAGCATAGCCAGTGGTGAAGAATGCTGGGATTTGGAGTCTAACTACATCTAGAATGGAATATGATTCCCACTATCAGATAATGATTGTGTGTATTGCTGTCCAATTTCAGGTGTGGGCAAATTTCCCCCCTCCGTGTGTGTACCGGTATGTATTTTTCCATTTTGAGAGGCTTGTGTATTCCCTCTAAGGGGCCCTTTCACACTACACAATTATAGCACTATGATTCCACTTTAACTTTCATGGCAAATCCTATAAAATTCTGGGATGTTCAATTTATGATGAGGGTATTTAGAATTTTCTAGGAAATGAGGGAGACTGAACTACAGATAGATTGACTCAAATCAAGGAAGCCGGGCCCTGAGTTTGGAGATCTGAGCAGGACAATTGATGACTGAGGATCTTGGAAGTCTCTCATTCATAGGGTCACCATAAATGGAAGTCAACTTGACAGCAGAGAACAACAAACATTTAGAATTTTCAGCCAAACTAAAGCCCCAGGATAGGAGGCAGCCATGACAGCTAAAGTGGAATTATAAATAAGTGTGAAAGGGCCCCTGGAGGGAGTCACTCAGACCCCTCAAAATGAAACTGAAAGTGATCTGATGAGATAGCTGTTTCTTAAAATAAGGAGTGTTTTTGTGTGTGTTGGGGGGGTGTTAACACCTTATTTAGAGGAGAATGACCACCATTGGAGTGCCGATTATCCTGTTTGCTGTGGGGATTAAAAATCTCCTCTTTCTCTGAGTCCCCCCCCCCCCATTGGTGCATGTATGTGTGTGTGGGGTAGCTTTAAAGGGACATGAATTACCTTGGGGATCACATGTGCCCCATAGGCCACCTGATTCGCACCCTTAACTCAAGGGCTTGTAAGCTGTCATTGCGAGCTCTGAGTGAAACAACCCCTGATCCTTCTTGCTGAACCCATTTTCCCTTTGTCACCATGGGACAAGTTGGGCAGGAAGAAGTTTTGAAGCCCTGGAATTTTAACTGAGGACTGTAGATTCAAATTATGACTCAATGTGTGTGAATGAACCATCAGAGAAGGAACTTGTACAAGATGGAGCAGATACAGTGGCCAGGATCAGATGTAACTACCATATTCAGGAATGGGACAAGCTTGGACACACACACAGTTAGATCTGGTAACAGAAGAGACTGTCAGTTAAATTAGTTTCCCTTGGGGTCTAAAGTGGAAAACTATGCTTTATGTACTCCCTACCCACCAGGTTTGCAAACTGCTTTACACAACTTTCCAAATTCAGAGGCAGCATTTTAAAAAAAAGAAAAAAGAATCCAAGTCCATCTTCTTAAATTGTAGCCAGTGTGTTACACGTCAAGCTGTGCTTCTGTTTATTCTGAAGGAAGTCCTGGTGAATTAAATGGAATTTTTTTTTTTTTTGGTTCTAGTGTAGGAGTGGGCAACTGTGGCTTGTCCAGATTTTGGGGGGCCTACCTGAAACGACCTAAATACCCTGAAGGTACTAGATCCCATCTTATCTTAGAAGTTAAGCAGGATCAGACCAGGTTAGTGCTTAGATGGGAGAACGCCAGAGAATGCCAGGTGCTGTAGGCTATACAGTATTTCAGAGGAAGGAACTGGCAAAACCACCTCTGAGTATTCCTTGCCTAAGAAAACCCTATAGAATTGATGGGGTCACTATAAGTTGACAGGCAACTTGAAAGTGTGCGCACACACTCACATGCATTTCAACAGCCCCAGCAGGTATTGCCAGTTCTGTTGGATTATGGAAGTTGCAGTCAAAAAACATAAAGAAGACCACAGTTGACATTCCTGTTCTAGATAAATTGTACAGAGACTGTAGCTCAATGGAAGAGCACATTCTTTTTGCCCACAGAAGGGCCTAGGTTTTAGTCAGTTAAAAGAGTCCTGTAGTAAGTAGGTGATGAAAAAGAATTGGAGAGGCAGTGACAGAATAGACAGTATGAGGCCGGATGGCCAAACAGTCTGAATAAGAGAAGTTCCTAGAGGATGGAGGGCCATCCATCCATGCAAACAAAAGCCTTTTGAAAGCAGCACCCAAGAGTGAAGGACCCACTCTCCGTTTCTTAGAATCGCTTTGAAATGAGAAGTGAGCTGGCTCAGTTGAGGTGGAGTCCGAGTGCCTCCCCTGGGTGCCTGTGGGTAACCTGCCCACTCTTATCCTCATTTTCCCATCTGTAAAATGGAAGCAGGAAGCCCACATGCTGTTGTGGATTGAGTGTTGTACTATGATTTCGGGAGACTATAGGTTCAAATCCCTGTTCAGTCATGAAAACTTTCTGGGTGACCTTGGGCATACTTGAAGGAAGGCAGTGGCTAACCTCCTCTGAATAAATCATGCCAAGAAAACCCTCAGATAGGATCTCCATAATTCCTTATCAGTGAAGGCACATAATGACAAAGGAGGGCATGAGCTGCAATCTATGCCACTTGCCATTGGTGTGTCAACATAGCTATATGAGTGGCCTCCAGCTGATGGTGTCACCTACCTGGGTGCTTTCATCTGATTATTTTGAGCATTCTTGTGAAATCGGCATTACAGGATTGTCCTTCTGCCTGGCAGGCAGACTTTTGATAACTGATTGCAGAGGGAGGAGCTTTTTACAGAGCTGGTGTTTTATTTCCTTGCTTTGCTTTTGTCTCTGTTGTTGATGCTAGTGATGCATTTTAAATTGAGTTTTCTTTATTAAGTTAAATGAAATTGAATTTCTAACTTAGTAGTGTATTAATCTGAACTTGTTTTGGGTTTTGATAGTATTTGTATTCATTCTTACCCTGACTTCTGCTTTGAGAAGAAAGGCAGGATATAAATCCAACAAAGAGACTTTGGAAACACATTCAGGGGTAGCTGTGTTGGCCACGCAGCAAAACAAAATCCAAATCCCACAAAAAAGTGATACCTTATTGGCCAACGAAAATGCAAAACACGTGATGCAAGTCTTTGAAGCTCTACTGGCTTCTTCATCAGACAAAAGATGTAAAAAAAAGAAAAAAAGTGACATTGTTGGAGTCTCAGGCCTACATGTTGTCTCAGATATTTCTTGTGTTCAGGTGAGGCCCCTCCTAACTTTTTGGCCATGTGGGAGCTGAGACAAAGGAAAGTAAAATTTAACTCCTTTTGCAGCAGTAAGGCAACTTCTCTTGGTATCCAGGATGTCTCTGTCCCTTTGTGAAACCACAGGTGCCTTTGTTAGGCAGAGATAATTGGATTTCTCAGGAAGTCTCTGTACTGCTTCATCTGGAAAAAACTTTTAGGTGTTGTACAGGTAAAATTTAGCCAATTATAATCTGAAAGAGAAGTTATATCTTTGTTGGAGGTAGAAACCTCAGAGAGGACTTTGGAGTTTTGATTGCCAGATACAGGTTGACTCTCGTATCCATGGATTCGGTATCCATGGTTTCACTTATCCACATCTAACATCTTTAGGTCCTTCAATGTGATTTTATGGCCAACTTCCATCATTTTTCTCATTGAAAATAACAGGGTTCCCTATTATCCATGGTTTCAGGTATCCATGGGTTGGGGTCTCCTGTGGAATGTATCTCTCTGCATAGTGTGGAAAAAGTGGGTAGGGTTAAGTCCAGTAAATATAAATTGGGGAGAGACCTTGTACTAATCGAATCCAGGGTCTTCCAATGAAGTAGAATGTTGGAAGAGTCAAGGCTAGAGACACAAAAGCCTGAAGAAATTTGAAGGAAAACTGTTTTTGGATCTTTTCTCCTAAAGCTCCTTTTTTCCCCCCTTGGAAAAATAGAAAAACATTGAAAAATGCAGTGTTTTATTTTAAAATGGTGAATAAAATGTTTAAGAGGAGCTGTTCATGTATTTAGCCCCCCAAATGATTTCTAAAAACTAGGCAACAGGAAGACTTTTATACAAGAGTGTGTACAACCACATCTGAGTATTCCTTGCCAAAAAAAAAAAAAAAAAAAGTGAAATTTGCAGGGTAGCCATAAATCAACAAAGTGACTTGAAGGCACAGACCCATGAAACAGGCATTCCCCACCCCTGCCACTTTAGACCAAGGGAGGCAATAAGATGTTGATTGGTGCACAGTAATGCGGATTTGCAGCAGCTTTCATTTGTCTCCATGGTTTTTTGGCAAGATTGCAGGCATGCGAAGCTATCCATGCTTGCTGTTAAAATGGGCATACCTGCAAATCAAGATGGTGGCAAAAGTGAATTACTCGCATTTCTGTTCTCAAATTGCCGCAGTTGAACAGCTTTTTTTCTAAACCACCGTAAATCCATGGTGCAGAAGTGCAATCTTCTGCTTAAATAAACAACAAAACAAAAGAAAAGACTGTTTCATTGCCTCAGCACACAATCACTACAGCAAAAATCAAACGTGGTGGTTCCAGGCGCTCCCTAGCCAGCAAGCTCTGCTCCCTGCGCACATCCAGCCAATCAGCTATCCACTTCGGGGATTCTCAGTGATGCGATTTGGTTGTCCTAACAGGTGGGGTGTGCATTTTCCCCACAGTTTTTTAAAAAACTCAGGGAAAGTCCCAAAGTCTTTTGTAGCATAGTTTTTTGGGGGGTTGGCCCCCCTCTTTCTGAATACCACAATTCAGTGTGGACTCTCATTAAGACATGAGGAATTCTCTTCGAGTTCCATGAGGAGTATTTTCATCATATAGACAAACCCCAAGTCCCATCAGGTGACAGGCTGGAAGGAGACGAGGGTGGAGTCTTGCCCTTTCCGGCAGGCTTATTTGGGTTTATTTCTCCCCCCCCCCACAGTCTTTCCTAACTCCATACATAAATTCCTGGTTTTCTCTGCTTAAAACAGTTGTTGTATAGGCCGCCTCATTAATAACTTTTGTGCTTTTGCTGCCTGGCCACAACCTTTTGACCATACTCTGAAGTTGCTCAGCAACGTGTGGCCCAGTTTTCCTGTATGAAATGTTCTAAACCATGGAATTTGTCATTGGAAAAATGTATTCACTGCTGCCAACTTTGAACTGAACAAATTCATGGAGGATGTGGCTATCAGTGGGTAGTAGTCATGAGTGCAATACAGGTATCCCGCAGTTAATAAAGTAGATGTGTTCCTGGACTTTATTTTTTTAACAGAAACTTTGGTACCAGAAACTTTGGTACCAAATAAAATGGAAAGAATAGGGATCGGTTCCAACACCAGAAAAATAAAGAGCAGTTTAACATTTTCCAGCAAACTTTTTATCCAAAACTAGCATTGTACTCTTACAAAATTGTTAGAGTCAGGTCAGGAAGTCTTGCATAAGTGAACAAAATCATTTTGAATCTCCCTAGAGACCTTTTGAAAGCTTCATCCAAGATGTGTCCTGGAATGATTTCCCCCCCTTTCAGCAGCTTTTCTTATGATTTCATTTTGATGATGAAATTTATAGATCTATGCTTTTCAACATGCCACTGTGGCTAGTGAGGCAGGCTAATCTGCATTCCCCTTTTCTTTCTGTTTTGCTCTTCACACTGCTGAATGAGTGCTTCTGGGGACAGCTGTTTACCTTGCCTGTTGTACGTAAGCCCACACAACTACAGAAGGATCACCTAAACTAAATCTACACTACACAAATAATCTAATTTGAAAAGCCTAAAGACCTTGTAAAACTACAGATCCCAGGATTCAGTAGGAAGGAGCCATGGCAAATAATTCAATTTCAAACAGGATTATTTGTGTAGTGTGGATTTGGCCCTAGAATAGAATCCCATTCTTTCCCAGGTCAAACTTAATTGTATTGTTTACTGCAGAAACACTGCTGCAACCCAATACAGAAAGGCTGTATTTCTGTAGCCCTAGTTCACTGTCTTCCCAATGCCAGTGGTGTGTGTGTGTGGGGGGGAACCCCACCCTTCCAGCTAGACAGAAAACAAGAAAAGGGACTGGGTTGGGCTGGGCGCCTGTAAAAAGACTTTGTAAAAGGGAGCTTTTTTGTCAGAGGCTTTGTTAACGGAGGTATGCCTGTATAATTTCTTCCAGTGTCAGAAACAATATGTCTGTCAATACCAGTTGCTTTGGAGCAACTGTAGAAGGGTACTGTTGTGTTCATGTTCCACTTGTGGGCTTTAGGTATCTGAATGCCTCCTGTGTGTGGAAACAGAATGCTTCTCTACATAGGTTGTTGGTCTGATCTTGCAGTGTGCTTCAAATGTTCTTACAAGTTGGCAATACCCACATGGCTCCCCCTCCCCACCGGCCCATGCTTCTGTGGCTGGATAGAAAGAAAGGCAGTTTGTGCTGAGGTTATGTAACTCATTGAATGTTTCTTGGCAATTTGATGTACCAAGTTGTCAGCTTCACTTTCTTGCGGAGAGCTTTGGGGAAGAACTGATCTTTGGAAAAGTTAATTCTCCTCTTTCCATGGCTGTAGGCGTACAGCTACAGGCACTAAAGCGACATCGATCTTTATTCCACAGGGAAATCTAAAAAATGAAAAAAGAAATCTACCAGCATACTGCCGTCTTTGGGTATTTCTGCAGTTGCTCTGTGAAATGAATGTTTCCGATGTAACAAGATGAACAACTTGTTGAGCAAAAGCTGACTTGAGAGGTGGCTCTTTCTTTCTGACTTCACCTATTTGGGATGATGGTGTGGGAGTATTGCAGACCTTAGAACTAGTGTGGTGTCATGATTTGAGTGTTAGACTAGGACTCTGCAAGACCAGAGTGTGAATCCCTGGTCAGCCATGAAACCCACTGGGTGACCATTGGCAAATCTGACTCTCTCAGCCTCAGAAGAAGGCAATGGCAAATCACCTCTGAACAAATATTGCCAAAAAAACCCTGTGATAGGTTTGCCTTAGGTTCATCATATGTTGGAAACAACTTGAAGGCACATAACAACAACATTGTAGAAATGTCCTACTCAAAGTGGTGCGCCCTGGACTGGTGCCATTCAATGAGTTATCAGCTGCCAGTTCCTAGGAAAGAAAGAAACAGCTGTAGCCAATGGCTAAATGTGGTACTGGTCCCTGACACGTTAGTGAAAACCCTTGCCACATCAGATAGCCTAAGAAGGATTGCTGTGTATTGTCTAGTCCCTTTTTGAGTTAGCAATTTCTGAGAGGCCTGCCTGTATAGATTATTTGTACTTCTTTATAATAAATGTAGTTTTTACTAGCTGTGTTCTCCTTAAAAAGGAAAGCAGCTCTTCTGTGGAAGTAGAGGTAATACTCAGACGTGTTTTAACAAATGAGAAATATTTGGGCTTGTCCAATGTCCTCTGATCATTTCCAGATGATGATTTTGCTGACACCACTGGATTTGTTCTTAGTGATTGAGGGAATTTTTATGTGTTGGCTGTACATTGTTTGGATTTTGGCTGGTGCTGCAAAGTGATATTTCTGAGTCTGTTGAGGAAGAATAGTATACAAGATAGTAAAGAATTAATTCCCAGGGAAGGTAGTAACCATTATTAATGATGGCTAATACTTAATACTAAAAATGTATACAGTAATTAATAATTATTAATTAATCAATCTTTATTTTCCCACTTTCTTTAGAAGAAAATTAATTATTATACTTTCATTTTAAGTGCTCTGTACCCTTACCCATTGTTCCTTCAAAACAAGCTGTGGGGTAGGTTAGGTTGAGAGATAGTGGCTAGTCTGAAATCAGTCAGTGGGTTTCACGGGGATTTCGATCTGCATCTCTCCAGTTCTGGTTTAACACTGAACCTCAGTGCATCCCCGTGCCACTGTTTTAATCCATATGGCAAAGATGGATTCTTGGGTATGATCCACTTGGCATAGAGTCTGGAAAGGCTGGAAGTGGAGTAAAGGGCTCCAGGTTTGGCCAACCCCTGCGCTCGGGGTGAAGATATCCCTGTCGGATGATTCAAGCCATTGACACATTAGCCAAACTCACATACAGGTAACCTTTGCCTGTATAAACCTGGAAATGTCTCTGAACGCCCCCCCCCCTTTGTTTAATTCCAAAGGACTGTTGCCTTGAACAAAATACCTCTGCTTGAAAAACTGACGAAGTTAATTCTAGAATTCTGTGGGGAGCAATAGTCCAGGAGATAGAAAGAAGGGCTACCATTGTGGGTCTGGGGGCTCTAGGCCCACACCATGGGAGTCTCGTACTTTGCTGCTATGGTATGATTTTATGTCTTCCGAATTGTCTCCTGACTTAACAGTTTAGCAAATAGGATCTCTGTCTTGTATATCAGGCAGGTGATTTTCCCTGGGACAACCAGGAAGCTAGCATGGTTCCTTCTTTGTTGTCATTTCAGCAGTAGGTTCACACCTTTCTTCTCCAGCAAGCCTTTGGATATTGATTTTTAAGAAAAGTTTTGATTTTTATGATGTTGTGTACATTTATTTATTTATTTATATCCTGTCCTCCCCTTGCATAAAGTACAAGGCAGATTTTTAAAATTGGTTTAAAGTGTTCTGAATTATTAAGATTGATTAAGGCTGATTTTATTGATTTCACTCTACCCTGAGATCTGTTGACTTGTGGCAGGTTAGAAATACTTAAATTTTGTAAGCCGCCCCGATTGTTTTAACAGAGGGGCGGGGTATAAATAAATTTTATTATTTATTATTATTATTATTGACATAAACATACACACATGTGCACGCGCATTATCTATAGTATACTAGAACACAAACAGATTATGTGTTCATCCCATGCTCTATTGCAGGATGGGTGGAAGGATGGTATAGACCAGGATTGGGAAACCATGGAAGGCTAGGTGCCACATTGGCCCGCAAGGAGACTTTAGAAAGCTGCAACCCCCCATTGCACTCAAAACACCCCCACGCACCCTCTAGTGGACATGGAGGGCATGTTCATCATGTTTTGGGACCATGCTGGGTGATTTTTGGCCCAGGAGAAGTCTTCTATAACAACAGGTAGTGAGCAAAAGTCCATTCCTGTTCTTTAAAAAGCTCTCTCCTGGGCATAAATTGACCCAGGACTCCCCAATACATGGTGGGAAAGCTCCCCATATCCCATAGAGGGCATTTTGGGGCAATTTATTTGGGGATTTGTTTGGCCCCAGGTGGCAGCCCTGGTATGCAAGGATCTACAGAAATGGCTCTGGTATGCAAGGATCTACTGGATAGATCAGTAGATAATATGCAAGAGACAGACATGGGTTGCTGGTGCTCAGTTACAGCAGTACAACAACAGAAAATCTCCCCCTGACCCTTATACAGTTGTCCCTCCATATCCACGGATTTAAGTATTCACGGCTTGAAAGTTTTCTTTAAAAAATAATAATCCAAAAAGCAAACCTTGATTTTGCCATCATATATAAGGGACATTTTGCTATGCCATTGCATATAATGTGTCTTGCGTATTCATGGATTTTGGTGTCCACGGGGGATCCTGGAACCAAACCCCAGCAAATATGAAGGGAGAGCTGTATTGCAAACAGTTTATAGAATTATAGAGCTGAAAGAGACCACCAGGGCCATCCATTCCAGCTCCCTGCCCTGCAGGAATACGCAATCAAAGCACTCTCGACAGATGGTATCCAGCCTCTGTTTCAAAACCTCCAAAGAAGGAGACTCCACCACACTTCGAGGCATTCCACTGCCAAACAGCTCTTACTGCCAGAAAGTTCCTCCTAATGTTTAGGTGGAATCTCTTCCTGTAGTCCCTAATCTCAGATTTAGGTTGAAGAACACAAGAATTGCCCTGCTGGATCAGACTAAAATCCAGAATTGGGCTCCCACAGTGGCCAAGCAGCTGCCCCGAGAAGTCAATAAGGAGGTTACAGTAGCAATAGCATTCCTGGTACGGTATTGTTCTGTAGAAGCTTGTTCTCAGAAGCATGCTGCCTGTGACCCTGCAGGTAGTATAAAGCTGTCATGAGCAGTAGCTAATATATAGCTTTATCTTTGATCTTGAGTATGCAGTTAGCTCTGTGTGTGGCTTATGAAGTGCATTAGGTAACTGGGTTACACGTCCCAAGCCACCATTTTGCATTTTGCTCTGCCCCCTGAATCATTGTTTTGCAATTGCCTCTGGTTGGTGCACCTCAGAATTCTAATGAAGAAAGTAGATTCCCTGAAGTCCACTGACATCTAACCTATTCTTTATCACCTTGTGTGGTTGGGCTCTTTATAGGGCTGCCAGGTTGGATACGGGACGGAACTCCTGTAACTTTAATCCTTAACCGATCATGGAGCAAGATAAGGTACTGTAAAGTTCCATCAAATGAGACAGAGGTCTGCAGATCATTTTCCAGACCCAAACTTTCAGTAGCCCCATCATACATCCAACCTGGTAACCCTCACTCTGTATTTTCATTTATCACGTGCTGGAAATGAACAGACAGCAGCAGTGTTCACAAGATGCTTCCACTCAGAAGCAAAATGTGAAAGGTCATGCCTCTCCTGTACTTAAAATGCTGTTATGAATAACATTTTGTTTTCCTTTTTCAAGGGCCTTTTCCCACCAGGACAAGGAGCCACAATCGGGGTGGACTTTATGATTAAGACGGTGGAGATAAATGGTGAAAAAGTAAAGGTAAGGCCTTCCTTGATTTTTCTGGTTCCATTTTGAGTTAACTTGTGCAGATTCCTCTGTTAAAGGCCTTAACAAATCAGGTGAGTGCCTGGCATTTCTGATGTCCAAATTAAGCCCGCTTTCATGGTGTGTGTGTTTCCAAGCTCTTGCAGTTGACTCCCATGCTGAGTTGGTAGCCTTCCATAATTCTGGTTCATGTGAGTGGCTGGGTTATATGGAAACTTCCTTTGTCAATATTGGAAGTATCATACTTCCCCTATCCACTGTTTCACCTCTGCAATCACCCCCCTCACTTTGAATCTAAGATCAAGTTCTGTGGTCAAGTGGGAAGAAAGCAGCCTGAGAAGAGATCGTATGTGCGGAAAGGACAGAGATTCAGTATTCCATTCTTGCCACCTGTTACTTCTCTGCAAATCCCCATCCATTTTGTATATTGGGAATCTAGTACAGTTGCCCCTCCACATTTGCAAACTTAGCATTCGCGGTTTTGATTATTCGCAGTTTTGGGAGGCCCCCCCCGCCCTCCCAAGACCGCGACAAGGGGCCTCCTGGAGGCCCCGTGAAGGCCCGGGGTGGGAGGGGGAGGCCTGGGGAGGCCTCCACGGGGCCTCCAGAGACTCTCCAGAGGCCCCGTGAAGGCCTTGGGAGGGAGGGGGAGGGCTGGGGAGGCATCCACGGGGCCTCGGGAGGGTCTCCGGAGGCCCCGTGAAGGCCTTGAAAGGGAGTGGGGAGTCGGGGAAAGCGACTATGGGGCCTCCGGAGGCCCCATGGTCGCTTTGGCGGGGGAGGGGGAGGGCAGTCATTATTCGCGGAATTTTCACATTCACGGGCGTCTGGGGAACCTAACCCCCGCGAATGTGAAGGAACAACTGTACTTGCCCTTAATCCAATTGTTAGTCCCAACTTGAGGAGACCTATTGGAACCTTGTGAAGTTGATACCTCAGCCTTTATGTAAGGTCCTCTCTCTCTCTCTCTCTCTCTCTCTCTCTCTGGCTTTTCTTCACAAACAAAGATTCAGGAAGGACTCATCCCACGCTTTCTGCAAGTGCGCTGATGACTAAAAAGGCCAATCTGAGATAAACAAGTCCGGTTGCAGAAAGCACAGCAGAAGGTCTCCTTGGATTATGTTTCCTGGTTGTGATTCTTTCTGCATTGTCGTTTCTCTTCAAGACTTGTTCAACGCGAGTTCTCAAATAAGGCTGCAGCATTGTGGATCCACTGTTTTAATGAATTTACTCCATTTGGGACTATCAATTGGATTTAGGCCTTGACTACTGGTTGTTTAATTCTGGCTGTAGCTGATTATCAAAATGGAGACTGACAGGTCTGCAAAGAGGAGGATGGTTGGCTTCAGGGGAAGGACAAGTGTAAATTGGTTAAGCTGTTGGAGTCCTTTGATTATAAGAAGTGGAAAGACTGAAATACCCCCCCACCCACACACCCACCTTCACCTACCTCCATTAATCTGTCATTCTTTGACAAAGGGACCATGCGAAGTTTTATGTGAAATTGTAGGTCTGATATGCCAAGAATGTGTTGGCTTTGTCTGTAGGGCCTTGGAGGTTAGTTAATTGTGATTATTTTAATTGTTTTAAAATGGTATTTGTACATTTTCATTGACATTCTTTTGTGAGCCGCCTTGGGTCCTACTCTGGAAGAAAGGCAGCATATAAAGTAAATAAATAAACAAACCTTGATGGGAGTGGATGACAGGGCAGAGAAAGAGATCTGCTTGGTATCCTCACATATTGCTATTGAAATAAAGACTCTGAATTTTTTTTAAAAACAATGACACCATTTGCAAACAAGTGGATGTGAGGATGGTTTAAATTCTGTAGAATCACAGAATATAAAACTCTTTTGAAGACCATGTGTCTTTCATACAGGGAAGTGAGGAAGTTACAAGTTGAGAACTTGTGGAATTTGCTGCTATAAGATGTGATGATGGCCACTAGCCTAAGGTGGCTTCAAGTTTCAAGGTCTGTTTTGGTTTCAAGGTCTATTTTGCCATGATAGCTAATCATCAGAGAGGATATTTCTCAACACTAGATGTTGGGGACAAACAAGGTGGGAACACTTGTTATCTTCACACTTTCGTTCCTAGAGGTTGGGACTCACTCCAAGTAACTGAGGACCAGATGGATGCTTCCTGTATACTGGGAGGCAGGAATAGAGCAAATGTATTTATTTATTAATTAAAATATTGATATCCCATCCTATATCTAAGAATTGCAGGGTGGCATACACTAACATTGATTTACAACTATTTTAAAACAATAGCAATAGTTTTAAAAAACTGAAAGCATATTCAACCATTTGTCACTGAAAACAAGACAGTTTAAAACCAGTTAAAACAATTTACAATGAGTAGGTTTCTCCAGCCATCCAGAGAGATCTGGCAACGGTAATTCTATCAGTCTGCAGCAGAGGGAAGGAAGGAAAATGGGATTTCCATCACTTTTTCTGAGAGACCAGCACCCTAGCCTGGATTAAGGTTCCTAGAGAGGCAGCGTGGTGTAGTGGTTTGAGTGCTCTGCTCTGGAGACTAGGGTTCAAATCCCTGCTCAGCCATGGAAATCCACTAGATGACCTTGGACAAGTCACACTCTCAGCCTCAGAGGAGGGCAAAGGTAAAAACTCCTCAGAACAAGACTTGATAAGAAACCTGTGATAGGTTCACCTTAGGGTCACCATAAGTCAGAAATACTTGAAAGCACACAGCAACAACAAGCCCTAGAGAAGTTCCTGATATAGGGATCTCTATGTGCACATGTGTAAACTATTCTAGGCTTGGTGGCATGGACATATAATAAACAAATGCATAAATACTGTAATATTATGTATTATATAATGCTGTGTATAATTAATACTATAGTAATTATTAAATGAAATGCAAGGTGCAGTAGACTGCAGCACTAAAATCTTTATGCATGAACCCATTTTCAACCCTGCAAGTTCAGTGAGACTTAAGAGCCTGATCCCATTTGTTTTTTATTCAATTACTCCCATAATACACAAAACATATTACATTGGGAGATTCAGGAAATGACCAGGGGAAGAAGAGGAGGCAAATGGCAAAAACTTTTCCCCCCTTCCCTTTTTGGGTCCCTAGCCTGTGACGGATCTGGAGCAATTGTATGCATGTGTATATGTGCTGTCAAGTCATTTGTTGACTTATGGTAAACCTATGAATTTATAGGGTTTTCTTAGGCAAGGAATACTCAGAGGTGATTTTGCAAGTTCCTTCCTCTGAAATATAGCCCACAGCATCTGGTAATGGCTGTTGGTCTCCAATCCAACTACTAACCAGGGCTGCTCCTGCTTAGCTTCCAAGATTGGATTGTATCTGTTTCCTTTTGGGTATTTAAGCCTCTGCACCATTGATAATCTGGCCTTGTCAGCACCATTGGGCCCCTCCTCTCCCTCAAGCTCCTTGTTCCTATACATTTATCAGTTTAAAAATTGGAGTTAGATTCTCTTCTCCCTTTCTATTACTATCTCTTTTTTTCTTTTGTGTCCCTTTTTTAAAAGTTGTAAGCCTGCAGGCAAGGACTGTCATTATTGATCTCATGTAAACAGTTCTGGGAGTTCTTTCGGCTAAAGAGCTGAGCAAAATTGGTGTAAATAAATGAGCCACAGGCTTTTCCTGGCTTCTTCCAAGGCTTGAGGCGATTGCAGTTCCAGAGCAAAGAAAGCAGCTGACAAATTGGAGGGTGTCCAGAGGAGGGCAACTAAAATGGTAAAAGGTCTGGAAACCATGCCTTATGAGGAACGACTTAGGGAGCTGGGTATGTTTGGCCTGGAAAAAAGACGGTTAAGGGGTGATATGATAGCCCTGTTTAAGTATTTGAAGGGGTGTCACATTGAGGATGGAGCAAGCTTGTTTTCTGCTGCTCCAGAGACTAGAACACGGAGCAATGGATGCAAGCTCCAGAAACAGAGATTCCACCTCAGCATTAGGAGGACCTTTCTGACAGTAAGAGCTGTTTGGCAGTGGAACACACTCCCTCGGAGCGTGGTGGGGTCTCCTTCCTTGGAGGTCTTTAAACAGAGGTTTGATGACCATCTGTCAGGGATGTTTTGATCATGATTCCTGCATGGCAGGGGGTTGGACTGTATGGCCCTTGTATGACACCCCTTCAAATACTTAAACAGGGCTATCATATCACCCCTTAATCGTCTTTTTTTCCAGGCTAAACATATTCCTCATAAGGCATGGTTTCCAGACCTTTCACCATTTTAGTCGCCCTCCTCTGGACACGCTCCAATTTGTCAATATCCTTTTTGAATTGTGGTGTCCAGAACTGGACACAGTATTCTAGGTGAGGCCTGACCAAGGCAGAATAGAGTGGCAGTATTACTTCCCTTGATCTAGACTTCTATTGATGCAGCCCAAAATCGTATTGGCCTTTTTAGCTGCCACATCACACCGTTGACTCATGTTCAATTTGTAATCTACTAGGACTCCTAGATCCCTTTCCACGTAGTCTCATTCAGCCATGTGTCCCCCATCCTGTATCTATTCATTTCATTTTTCCGCCCTAAGTGCAGTAGCTTACATTTCTCCGTATTGAATTTCATTTTGTTAGCTTTGGCCCAGCTCTTCAGTCTATCCAGGTCATTTTGAATTTTGATCCTGTCCTCCAGGGTATTAGCTACTCCTTCTAATTTGGTGTCATCTGCAAATTTGATAAGTATGTCCCTAATTCCTTCATCCAAGTCATTGATAAAGATGTTGAATAGCACTGGGCCCAGGACAGAACCCTGTGGCACCCCACTGGTCACATCTTTCCAAGACAAAGAGGAGCCACTGCTGAGCACCCTTTGGGTTCGTCCAGTCAACCAATTACAAATCCATTGAACAGTTAACTTGTCTAGCCCACATTTTACAAGCTTGTTTGCAAGAATATCATGGAGAACCTTGTCAAAGGCCTTAATGAAATCAAGGTATGCGATATCCACAGCGTTCCCTTCATCTACAAAGCTGGTCGTTTTATCAAAAAAGAGATCAGATTAGTCTGGCATGACTTGTTTCTCTGAAACCCATGTTGCCTTTTTGTGATTTTGGCATTGTCTTCTAAATGTTCACACACTCTCTGTTTAATGATCTACTCTAGAGTCTTCCCTGGTATTGATGTCAGACTAACTGGACGATCATTGTTGGGATCCTCTTTTTCCCCCTTTTTGAAGCTGGGGACAATGTTTGCCCTCCTCCAGTCTGCTGGGACTTGTCCTGTTCTCCAGGAGTCCTCAAAGATTATTGCCAATGGCTCTGAGTCAGGGGTGGAAGGGTGATAGTTATCAGTCTCGGAGAAAGAGATCTGCACAGTGGAGAGATTCTGAGTCTGAGGGTGGCACAGGGGAGTCTGGTCTGCGGCACACAAAATGGCAGATCCAGTTTGTAGCACATATGGTTAGGGTCTGAGGTAGGATATTTATACCCTGTTTCATACCCTAAAGGTTTGCTTGTGTTATGATAAACCATAGATGGCTTTCTCATGGAACAAAAGGATCTGGAATGGGCTGATTGCCCTATCTCCAGAGTATGTGTGATGGATGGTCACTGATTGCATGTTTGAAAGTATTAGCATAGATGCATTAATAACTGGGTTTTGCACATAATCCTACCTGGGTTTCCACACCATTGTGATTCTGGGCATGTTTCAGGTCATCGTGACCTCAACTGTCCTCTGGTCAGTCTGACCCCAAACAGTGCCCGGTCAGCATGACCCCAAACAGTGTCCAATGTGTTCCGTTATGAAATAGGGGTGGTAGGGTATGCTAACACACCCCAGCTATACCCTCGAAATACAACCAGTCAGTTGAAAGGAACAGTTGGGCCAAACATTTCCCACCCCATCTTAGAAAGGTGAGGATTTTGTTGTCTGCAACATAGTTACTAACAATGTTGTAGGTTTCACTTGTGTTTTAGTGTATTAATTGCCTATCTATTAACCCACTAATGGATTAAGTTGGACAAAGAAGGACTCCCCTTCTCTGGAGGCATTTAAACAGAGGTTGGATGGGCTTCTTTCAGGAATGCTTCAGTTGTGTATTCCTTAATGGCAGAGGATGGCCCTTGTGGTCCCTAAAACAGACAAGCATAAAGAAGAAATCCAGTACAGGTGTCTTGACTTGGGGAGACTTATATTCCTCTTTTTCCTTCCCCTGGCTCACTCTTGCTACTAGGCCTGGTTTCTGTGGTTCTGGGGTGTGTGACTTGTGTTGAGCTTCTAGCATCCTATTTCTGGTATCAGGATTCTGCACCAGAAAAGCTGCCATTCCCCATCACCGATAGGGGGAAATGATACAGTTCACATGCATATTTCCAGACATGTCTGCTTGTTCAGAGGATAGTCACCGAATTTGTCATCTCAGCTTTGTGCCCTGAATGCAAATTTCTAAAGGCAGAAAGCTGGGGGGGGGGATTATAAAGAAGACCAGCAGACAGGCTTCATAAGAGGCTTAATAACATTATCAACTCTGGAGAGAAATGGGAGGTCTTTTTCTTCACCTCACATGAAGGGTTATTTGTACATAATGTTACAACCATGGGTTATGAACCATAGGGAGCCTTACTCCATCTCCTCCCCTCCAGTCACCCCTGCTATCCTCCTATAATGGGGCCATGAAGAAGAGAGTAAATGTTTTTACTTCCACTTTTAAACTAACCAGTGCTTATAGTTCTGTCTAAACTTGGGGGCACTCTAGTTACTAACAATCGTTTGTTCAAACAAGCCAGGATGAACGTGTGGTTTAGCATTGTGGCTTGTTTAACAACCATAATTTAAAATGAATCGGAGTTCCCTATGTTGGGGTATAACATAGAACTCTTAGGTCAGGTGTGGGGAAAGGGCTGTTTTTTGTAGTTCCTAGGTTCTTTTTGTTTTTACACCCACAAATGCCCTCTAAGTGGTGCAGAATGTTTTTAGCTTCCCTGGGCCACTTTAGGTCCAGGAAAAGCCTTTTTAAAATAATAGGAAGTGAACTGGGAGTTGGCTTCAACATTACTTCCTATTGTCAAAAAAAGGCCTTTTCTGGTCTTAGAACAGTCTGTCCCCTCCTCACAAAACATGGCCCTCTATACCCCCAGAGGGCTATTTGGGAGCAAAAACAGCAGGGGGGACAGATCTCTTGGGGAGCCATTGTGGTACTCTCTCATACACACACACCCCACAGTTGCTCATCCCATCTTAAATGAAAAGTGAAAACAGATGCTGCCAAATTCTTCTACCCTATGGCTGTGTCCAGGAGAGGGGGGGGTGGGGAGCTTGTGAGCATGAAGCTTGTACCTGTAGTGTGAAACTTGGGTTCAGCATTACATTTGTAACAGCCCGATGTGATTGATTAGAAGTGGATTCAGAAGCGACAGACAAGTACTTGTTCACAGGATGTGTCCTTGAAAATCAAACTGGATTGTTTTAGAGCAAGGCTGGGGAAGCCCCAGGCTGCATGTGGCTTAGGTTTTACATTCCCCAGATAGAAGGACTGCTGCTCTCAGTAGACTTCAGGGATGGCGATTCTCCTTTAAAACAAGGCACAGCCCTAGGATTGCCAGGTAAGGACTCTCCCTGGCCCTGAGATTTCAGTGCCAAAACCTGAGACCTAAGGACAATTCTTTGTGATGCCACAGGGGGCAGACCCTGTTGGCATCTTTAAGCCTGAGACCTTAAGCATCAACCACATTTGCAGATGTATGTCATTCAAATAAAAAAAAAATCCAACAAGTGAGGGGAAAATGTATATGCACACTTTTCAAGGCAGTGCTCTTACCCTGAGATTCTTCACCCTTGGTCTGAGGATCAGAAAAAAGGAGGCAGATCCTGAGACTCAGGGGCTGGCCCTGAGATCTGGGAATCCTACACAGCCCTCTCACATCTCAAAACCTTGTTTAATGCCTCAAAAGAGTTTTATGAAACCAGAAGTGGACGGACCTCTGGCCACTTTTCATTTGGGGGCTGGTGTAGCCCATGATGAGAGCTTGGGGGAGGGTGAAGTGGCCTTTGGACTACTAGAGCTTTACCATTTGGTTTCATGGTTTTTATTATCTTGTGTTGTTAGTATCTTTTTACAAAGCAGTCTAGATGACCAGGTGATAGAAGCAAAGTGATTTAAATGTAACTGAACAAATCTTTGGGATGGATTTCTTTTTAAGAGTTGTGGAAGAGACACTGTAGACACCTTTAGAAATAGATCAGACACTATTGAGAGGTCTATTAATAACCGTAATGGCTGAATAGACCCCCCCCCCCCGACACAGAAGCAGTATATTCCCAAATATCAGAGACTGGAAACATACAACATGAGAGGGCTCTTCCCCTCTATACCCTGCCTGCCTGTTTGCTCCCTGGAAGCATTTATCTGGTCACCACTGTATATTCAATGTTGGAGTGAGCTTGGAAAAGTTCATTTTGTTTCCTTGTTTAAAACTGCCCTGTCCTAGCTCATGGCAGCGTGCAGAAAAGACAATTCAGACAATTTCAAACAATCTAAAATTTAAAGCAATAAAATAAATTACTATTTGAAAATATTAAGCTATATGACAATTTCAAACAAGTTAAAACCATCCACATGTACAAATTGGATAAATGTACTAGACCACCAAGGACTTCAATAAAAAGCCATGTTTTGACTTGCACCAAAGTGAAGCCAATGTTGGTGCTCATCAGGTCCCTAAAGGGAAGGCGTTCCACAAATGGGGTGCTACATCACAGGCGGCTCTCCTGCCATGTCCTCATATAGTGTATTGCTCTCACTGGTGAAACACAGAGGAGGTCTCGTGCATAAGACCTCAGTTCCTTTGGCAGATATATACAAGGTCTGTCTATTAAATAATGAGACTGATGCAATAACCCATCTTGATTAATATGTATTACAATTCTAATGCTTATTCCTTCAGTATACTCCCCGTTCACACTCACACACCGATGCAGTCTTCTTTCCCACTGGCCAAAGGCATGGAGCAGATCAGTTTCTGTCTAGGGCTGATCCTGCACCTAAGGACCCCCCAGAGGACCCCCACCATCCCCTCCAGCCTTTCCATGCCGGATCCTTTTGCACTCCATGGAATCCGCAGCACTGTGAGTAGTTAAATGCACGGGGGTGTGGTGGTGGGGAGGTTGAATGGAATTCGCTGGCTGGGAGGCATGCAAAATGCATGCAAACCTATCCCTGCAGTTCCGCCCTCCCCCCGCCTGGTTCCCTCCTCCAGATGTGCCTGGCAACATGTCCCATCATCCCCTGCAGGCTGAAAGCTTGTGCTGGAAAATGTGGACAGCTGGAGGGATCATTTTTTCATATGTGGTCATGTAAAGTGGCTTTAAAAATGGATTATGATACATCACATGATAAGAAAAATTGGAAAGATGTCAGGGATGCTTTGATCCTGATTTCCTGCATGGCAGGAGGTTGGACTGGATGGCCCTCGTGGTCTCTTCCAACTCTACAATTCTATGATTCTATGATCTGCCGTTTTCTTCTTTAGTGCATCAGTTGACTCTAAATGTGTTCCTTTAAGCACCAATTTCACTTTAGGAAAAAGAAAAAAATCGCATGGTGCCAAATCTGGTGAATATGGAGGATGTTCAAGTGTAGTAATGTGTTTATCGGCCAAAAACTGCTTCACAGAAAGTGCTGTGTGAGCAGGTGCATGGTCTTGATGAAGAATGAAACCATTTCCCTACAATTGTGGCCTCCCCCACCCCCCCGACTCTTTCTCTCTTGTCAAAACTTCCTTATAATAATGCTGGTTCAATGTTCTGCCTTCTGGAACCCATTCTGCCAAAAATGAGCATGTATTTGAATGTGGACTTGCTTTGATGTGCTTTTTTCATTCTTGGTGATGATGGTTTTTTCCAGTGCATTGACTGTCGTTTTGTCTCAGGATCATACTGGAAGATCCAGGTTTTATCAGAAGTGATGATTTTTTCAAAAAGGTTTGGGTCCGCCTCAAGTTGCCGCAGAATGTCACGTTGTTCAACTTTTAAACTTAGTATTTTTCCAGCAGACAGCAGATAACACAGCTGCTTTAAATGACAATGGACAAATTAACTGAACAGCCAGAGTGTTGATGTTTTTCATGCAGGTTCAGACATGTTCAAGGTCACCACTCAAGCATTCACAATCACTTCTCCCTGATTTGTCTGAAAGCTAGAAAAATAGTCTCATTATTTAATAGACAGACCTCATATGGGGGAGGCACTCTTTCTAATTATTGAAGTCTGAAGCCTTATTAAAGGTGCATTTGGTGAGGACACAGATGAGAGCCTTCTCAGTGGCGCTCCCAAGTGGTGGAATTTCCTCCCACAGGGAGGCCTGGTTGTCTGCTGTCTCTTCCCCCTCTTTAGCCACGCCCTTCTTTGGCTCTTAACTTATTGTGGCAAAAGGATCATTTAATGGGTTGTGTTATGCTTTTATCCTTTTTACTGTGTTTTTAAAGTGTTTTAATAAAATTGCTTGTTTAATTTTTGGGTTTTTTTTGTATCAAATATGTTTTAGTTATACAGTGCTTTGTTTTGTTAGTTATTGTTAAGCTACATTGAGTTCTGTATTAGGAGAAAGACAGGATATAAAATAGACAAAAATAAGCCATTTTGCTATATTGGTGGGGAGATTCTGCAACCTGGTGTTCCCAAAAAGTACATTTTCCAGGCCCTGAGGGTGAATTAGATGGGTGTGGAGTAAACCAGCGAGACTCTTCCAACTGAGGCATTCTTAGATTTATTTTTTGGGCAGAGGAGGAGTGCATGAAGGCCAAAGATGTGCTGTGATTGGTTAAAGGAATTTTGTGCTAATGCAGTCATTTTCTTCCCTCACCCCCTTCTTCTTCCTTCTCCTCCTTTCCTTGTTCTGGGAAAAAAAAAAGCTGCAGATCTGGGACACAGCAGGACAAGAGAGATTCCGGTCCATTACGCAGAGTTACTATCGCAGTGCAAATGCATTAATACTGACCTATGACATCACCTGTGAAGAGTCCTTCCGATGCCTTCCAGAGTGGCTGCGGGAGATAGAGCAATATGCCAGCAATAAGGTCATCACGGTCCTTGTAGGTAAGAGACACTTTAGCGGAGGGTAGCCTTATGGCAGTTCAGCAGGAAGCCTTTCTAGAGGGGAGAGAGCAATGTGGAGCATTGCTTCCCTGGACAGAGTTGTTAGCATATGCTGCAGCAGGCATCTGCAGCCATTGTTTTTGACAAGGAAGGAAGCCCAAAACCAAATTTGATCCCTGGAGCAAGTTTTGTCCAATCCTTGGCAGCTCTCACAAATCTTAAGTGTGTAGCTAAATTGTGTTGCACATTTACCCACAAGGGATGGAGGATGGTTTTTGGAAATTTATAAGTAAGACAGAAGCTCTGCATTTGAACCTCGTGCTCTTATACTGTTGGACCCTCATATCAAACCCACGGGGTTTTGGTTCCTGAACTTACCATGGATACCAGAAACTGCAGATAATAGCAAATGCCATTAAAATAATGGAACTTCCAGTTACAAATACCATAGAGTTGCCTTGGAGAAACTAGAAAATGTCTAGAGAAGATGCCTCTCTAGATGTTTTCTAGGAAGACTCTATGGTAGATGTGCTGTTTTGTGTCCCACGGATAACTGAAACTGTGGATATTGGTTCCACAAATATGGGGGTCCAACTGTACATGTGTTGTAGATTAAAATGTCGGATGGGCAAGAAAATGCCACAGTGTAGAAGGCTTAATTACAAGGTGCCACCAACCCATGCCTTCTTCCAAGACACCTCATTCCATCCTGCCAGTTTTTCATTCAGTAATTGAAATATCCAGTAAGGACTCTGTGGATCATTGAGCAGTTTGTTCTCATTGGGCTGTTCTGGTGGTAAGAGGTGAGATGACCATTTAGTCATTAAAAGAAAAAAACCTTGCAAATCTTGGGGTGCCCCCAAGCCTGATGATCTGTCCTTCTTGTGCAAGGCTGGTATAATTTTAGAAACCAGACCATGTGTTTGTTATTAGTATAAGGGCCCATCAATGTCCATGAGCCTGTGCCTCAATCACAGAAGGACCCTAAATCTCCTACAAAGACTTGAAGTGTTAACTGTAGCTCTTTTCTGAGATAGAATTGATTGCAGCCCCAGGCCTCCTCAAGACTTTGTTTGGTACTCAAGACTGACACACATTACTGTTATAAATTAAGTTTTATGGGTAATAAATGATGCAGCAGAGAGCTAGCGTGGTGTAGTTGTTTGAGTGTGGGGAGCTAACCCTGGGTTCGAATCCCCGCTCAGCCATTGAAACCTACTGGGCAAGTCACACTCTATCAGCCTCAGAGGAAGACAAAACCAAAACCACTGTTTTGCCAAGAATAGCTTTGCCAAGAATAGTCTGTGCTTTAGGGTCATCATGAATTGGAAATGACTTGAAGGTACACAACAAACAATTGATTGTGTATTTCTGCAAGGCAGGGGGTTGGACTAGATGGCCTTTGTGGTCTCTTCCAGTTCTATGATTCCAACTCTGTGATTCTGTGTTTCTAACAACAACAAAATGGTGCAGCAGGTGGTCTATAGCACAGAAAGGAATTCTAGTCCTTTCACTTATGGGGTCAGCATCACCTCACAGCAGCAGCTTTCTTTCCTTTTATCTGCACAACAGCCTCCTGAGGTAGATTAGGCTGAAAATAAAAATATAAAAAATAGTAATAGTCATTGCTGCTGACTAATGTATACTTAGCAGAACCCATGCTTCACAGAGCATGAGGACAAAAGGGGCAGATGCCTGCTTGCTTTTTTACTTATTTATTAATTAGTTAAATAAATAATAAATAATAAATTAAATTATTATTATTTTATTTATTAGTCAAAGCACCTTAAAATACATTTAAAACACAATTGAAAAACCAACAGGATAAAAACACATCATACCACTATCAACTGTATTCCACCATATAATTTAAAAACCATTCAAATGCCTACCTAAATCAGAAGGTCTTAACCTGCCAGTGAGGGCTAATTGAGCCTTCCATGGATGGGAACTTCATACCTTGGGAACCTGAGAAAGTTTATAATCTTAAATTTCAATAGGCAGGGAAAGAGAGAGGCACAGGCTGAATAATAATAATAATAATAATAATAATAAAACATTTCTTACCCGCCTCTCCCCACGGCTCGAGGCAGGGTACAGCGTAAATTAAAATACAATATATGACATAAAATCATTTAAAAACACAGATAAAAACAAGTAGGATCAAAACAAATATTAAAATCATTCATAGACTTAAAATACCAATTTAAAATTCATAGATTAAAATCAACGGGGTAGGCCTGCCGGAAGAGATAGGTCTTTAGTCCTGTTTTAAATTCTGATAAAATGTTTAGTTTTTGAATCTCTTCTGGCAGGCCATTCCACAGTCTGGGGGCAGCTGACGAAAAGGTCCTCTGGGTGACAGTTGCCAGTCTAGTCCTTGCTGGTTGAAGTCAGTTTCCCTTGGAAGACCTGAGTGTATGGGGTGGATTGAATGAAGAACTGTGGCCAGATATTGTCATGTGTTTAAAAACATAGTTTTGGCTGGAGCTTGGGCTGAGGTCATAGAAAAAATGGGTTTTGGAGGGATGTGGAAGAAGAGAGAAGAATGGCATGACAAGCATTCTGGGCAGGAGCTCTAGACAAAAGAGGCAGAAAGGGTGAGCCTGTTTATAGCACAGTTCATCAGTAGGTGGTCCAACACAATTCCTATCTCTGTCTCATCTTTCCTTGTGCCATTGCCTTGGTACTTTGCTCTGCTATTCCTTGTCACCTGCTCTACCTTCAGCCCTCTAGATGTTGCTATATTACCATCACTCGCTTTTGGCCACGTTGACTAGGCGGGAATTGGAGCAACATTTGGAGTACCGTGGCTTCCCTAGACATACTTAGCTGCTATGTTTCCTTTTTGTCATAAAATTTGCTAGTTTCTGTAGCACTCTTGTGCTTGCACAGAGGGTTACTGTTCAGTAGGTCTGAATCTGATTAGTGACCCAGTCTGTGACTGTCTAACTAGAAGCAAATGTGATTTTTATGTTTCATACAGTGATATCCTTCTGGTGTGGGATTCCAGATCTAAGCTTGGAAAAGTTAGTTTTTGAATTACAACTCCCAAAATCCCCACACTAACATGGTGACTGGAGGATTCTAGGAGTTATAGTCCAAAAAAACCCAAAAACCTTTTGCAGATGCTGACCCAGCTCTATAAAACTTCAACAAGGTGGCTGCACCATAACCATAACTATATGAACCAAAGCGGCTCAGAAATTAGTCTGAGGAAACGACACAATACTGATTTGGGGCCATGGCAATTTTGGTTGAATGAACAATACCGCAAGCCTCAGAAGAGCTGAGAAGAAAGCAACTGCCAAAATTGTAGTGATATATTATAGGATGATAAGGCAGTCTCTTATCATTGTGTATTTAGCTTTAAAATAATTTTCTGTCCTTCGTTTGTATTTCCATTTGTAGCCCATATTTACCTCACAGTTGAGAGTGAGGGAGGAAATATCCATCCTGACCCAGAAAGAAAAATATTTAAAAGATTCCTTTTAAAAACAGAACCTTCCTTCTCTCTGCTAGAGATGTGGCAGCTAGCCTGTTCTTCAGTCAAAGCTGCAGCAGTGAAACCGATTACTGTCTGAGCTTCAATATGTTTGCTTTCACAATCCAATAACTCAGCACTGGGGTTTTTATTGGTGGGGTGACAGAAACTCTTTAGGCATTTAGAAGAGTCCCTCTGGGAAAAGGGTTAACCGGCCAATTTTGGTTTTGGAATCCCCCCCGCCAACTTCCTACCTCTTGAGTTGGGGTGAAAATCATGGGGTGACTCCCAGCATTCCTCACCATTTACTCTGCCAGCTAAGGCTGCTGGGATTTGCAGTTCAACATCATTTGGAAAGGCATGGGATTCCCACCTGTTGTAAGTGGTTTCATGCAGACATTGCAAACAGGTAAACGGTTATGCTCTGTAGCATGACCAGGTACATCGAAGTAGTTAGTTGTTAAATGTACAATATTGATTAATTTACTGTATATTCTGTCATATAAGACGACCGGGCGTATAAGACGACCCCCCCCATTTTTAAGTTAAAATATAGAGTTTGCCCTCCCTGTCCAGCCAGCTACCCAGCTGGAAAGCCTGCCCCCCACCAGTCAGCCAGCTTAGTGGCTGTAGATGATGGAATAGTCTGTGAAATTAAAGGACTGAGAACAGCTAAAAAACCATGGGATACTTTGAAAAATCTCTGTGATGTTCAGTCTTTGGAAAGTAAGGTTGCATTAATAATGAAGTTGGTTAATATGAAGCTATCAAATCCCAAATGTTTGAATGAGCACATTAATGATTTTAGAGCCACATTGGCAGACTTGTAAACTCCTGGAGAGGAAATCGCCAAAGCTATACAAATGGGAATCTTCCTGGCAAGTTTACCAAAGTACAATCCCATAATAAATACCTTGCAATTAAAGAATGATTTAACTCTGCCAGAAGCTTTTATTCAGAAAAGAGAATTTCACCATAGACAAAACTGGATGCAAAATGATAAGTTTGAATCCAGAAATTCTAATTTTAGGCTAACTTGTGCTGAAAAGAAACATCATTTTGACTGCTTTTTGTCTCTCCTGAGCTAAATGGAGGGCAATTTAACACTTCAAAGGTAAAGCAGTCATTCTCACAGCAAGGGGAAGGATCTGTTGGGAAAACTGCCCAGGCAATTTAACACTTCAAAGACAAGGCAGTTATTCTCACAGCAGGGAAAAGATCTGCTGGGTGCATAAGATGACCCCCCCCACTTTTGAGGAGATTTTCAAGCATTAAAAAGCATTCTTATACGCAGGAACATGTGGTACTTGCTGTTTGTAAACTGCATCTTCAGCCATTTTTAATATTGACACCATAAATCGGGGGTGGCCCACTGCAGTGGGCCCCAGGACCAATTTTCTGCTCCTGAGACCCTTTGAGGGTTGCTTGGACTGCAAAAAACATCCCAAAACAAAAAACACTGATGTGGGCAGAATTCCACTTCTGGTTTTTAAAAAGCAGGGTTTTTTTTTAATAGTACAGAGGAACCCTGCTACCTATTTAAAAGGTGAATTTCCACTCCTGGAGGCTTTCACATGAATTAATTCACTCTTTGGGGGTATCACAAAAAATTTACTTGGGAGTGTGGAGGAGCCATGGGCTGTATGCTGCCCACCACTGCCATAAATGAAGGGATTGACAATTTTTCTGTTGCATTTTATAGTACAAATTTCCTTTCTCTTTCTGGGGCACATGAACTCACACAGGGGACCTTTTGTTTTGTTTTGTTTATCAAGTATCTCAAATGTCACCCCGCCTGGCCAGCATTTGGCTTTTGTGGGGAGTCCAAAATCATGCAGAATCACTGTTGGGGTTTTGGCATTTTCTTTCTGGAGTCCAAATCTAATCTCTCCCCCTCTACCGGTTTTGTTTACACAGGGAATAAGATTGATTTAGCAGATAAACGTGAAGTCTCCCAACAAAGAGCAGAAGAGTTTTCTGAAGCCCAGGACATGTACTATCTGGAGACCTCAGCGAAGGAATCCGATAATGTGGAAAAACTCTTTCTGGACTTAGCTTGCCGGCTGATCAGCGAGGCGAGGCAGAACACACTTGTGAACAATGTAGAATCGCCATTACCTGGCGAAGGGAAAAGCATCAGCTATTTGACTTGCTGTAATTTCAACTGATAACTAGTTCAGCCTCTAAGGGTGATGACTGTTTCTCCTTGCCAAGGCCTCCTATAACAGAGGTTGTTCCTGCCACCTTGATGCAGTCTGACTGGCGGATGTAGTCAGCTTCCCAATCTTGAAGCATGGCCAGCTGGCCAGTTCGCCTGCAGGGTCAGCATAGAATATTACCTGGTTTATTTTCTTTTTTTTAAAAAAAATACCCTGTAACATGGAGTTTTCAAGAAGGTGGGCTAGGTATCTGACGGCAAGCAAGCAGACATCAGGTCGCTTCTTCACATCATGGAAACGACTAGGAAAGCTTCTCCTGTAAATGGTGAATAATGCAAGGTCTCTCTTGCAGAAAATGTTTTGGTTCTTTAAATAAGGAAATTGAAATGCACATCAGCCATTTGGTGGTTGCCCTGGGCTGCTAGCTAAGCAAATACTTGTACATAGTTTATGGCTCCAAAGCATTGGTTCTTTGGGCATAACTCAACAAAGAGTGTGTGTGTGTGTGTGTGTGTGTTCCATTTTAAAAAATAAGTGTTAATGTCTCCCACGTTCAGGCTTTTTCACTGACATGGAAGTTAAAAATAGCAATGCCAATACTTTCAAATCAATGTTCTTTGGGTATAGCAGCTGAGTGAATGATCCCCCAGGCTAAATTGTAGAGGCAGTCCATTATGGGTCATTCTGTTCTATACAGAAACTAGAAAATGTTCTCAAATATGTGCTGGTTGTAAGCAAGCAACTATTAGAATAGTTCTTTTAGACTGGATGCATTTAAATGTTGGCTCCTAGAAAGACTTCATTTTAGCTTACTGAAGAGGGGCACTATGAATCCTCTGTGAAGTTGACCTGGTCAAGTACTGTAAGTGTTCCAAAATGTGTAATTAAACATCAGCATTTTTGTACTGATTGCCCACACAGTGGGGCTTCCCTTCCCTTGCATAAATGACCCAATAAGTGCTCTTTATGTCCTTTATTATTTCAGGACTTAAGAGAAATAAGCCCTTCTTTGAAATGGTGGGCACCTCGAAATTTTGGACAGCATACATTGTCTATTTAAATGGATGTTATAATGCTGAGTCCTATAAGATCTGGGGACTGACTTAACTTATACACGTGGCCACAGTCAGTGCAGATGGTGTGTAGTCTATATTGCTTTAGGCCCACTTGTAGACTCTTATCTTCATACTCCTTGCCAAAAACTTGTCTCAGAAAGCCTTTGAAGGCCTAAAACAGTGTCATTCGCAACCAGTCTGTAGAGGATGAATATGTCTCGTGCTTTTAATTGAAACAGCACTGCATATGGCACTTGACTGTCAGCCATTTGGGGGTGGGTGGGGAGATTTCTCATTGTGAAGCAAGTGCACAATTTCATAGGGTTTTTGTAAGCTTAGGAATAAAGAAAAAAGCAGCGCATGTTCCAAATTTATAACAGATTTTCAGCCAGGCTGCGATCATCTTGCAAAGCTGCAGCTCTGAGTAGTGATTTCAAACCACAGTGTCCAAAGGCCTTCCCTATAACCTAGTCGCTTGCAGGCTCTTGCGATTGTAGCTCATCTAATTTGTCTGCTGTGCTCTCTTGGGCTCAAGTGTGTGTGTGCGTGCGTGCAGGTGTCTGTATAATTGTTGGCTTGGGCAACTCCGTTGATCCAAAACCTCAGCCTTGGAAGTATTATGGAATGTGTCCTGCCCTCACATCCATCATGACACCTCTAGTGCCATGTTCAAAGAATGCATTGGATTTTAACTTTCTGATGTGTGTGTGTGTATTTTTTAATGAACTGAAGGAGCAGACACAGCCAACTCTTTCTCCAAAATCAGTGTTGACTTGGTTACCCTGAAAGGGAGGGTGCACTGTCTGGGTCACTATGGACCCCCTAAGGGATTGTAATTTTAGTATTAATTTGCTGGTTATTCTGTATTTAGTATTACAGTAATTAGTTTGATATTTGCAGAAGAGAGCGGGCACAGTATGCTGGGAAAGGAACGAGTGCTATGCCAGAGGGCACCTCAGTCATTGCCCAGTGAAAGCAGGGAAGAACCTCTGTAAAGACACATCTGTTTCTAAGCTTTCATGCTGACCCTTTCTTTTGAGGGCTTGCACTGGGTCCTTTCTGGGGGTTGGCGTCGATCACTCAGAGGTGGTCCCTTTTCCATTAAAAAGCTGCTAAAGATTTAGCCTTTTTGAGATAAATAAAAGCTGACATTTTCAAAAAGTGTGATTTTTTTTCCTGCACAAGATTTTCTTGATTTCAGAAATCAAACTGTACAGCAGAATTTGCATGTAGGAGGATAAGACCTTCCTAAGACCCTGAAGAATCACTGCTAATCAGTGTAGACAATACTGGGCTATATGGACCCATAGCCTGACCTGGTATAAAACATTTTCCTATAACAGAGACAGAAATACATAAAAACACATTTTTCAGAATTACCGGTGATGGTAGCCATGTTGGTTGGGATTCTGCTAATGAAATACAAAGACACAAGTCCACCTTACACGTACCATACCTATGTCTCTTTGTTTACGTGGAGGCTGATATTTCCTCCCGCCCTCTGCACTAACCAACCCCCCCACATCCATTCTGTGCCTGGTGGAGAGCAAGGGGGGATTGGAGAAGCATCTGGCTATGTCCCTGTACCCAGCTGTGAAATGATTACATCATATGCAGACATCTTCAGTGGATGACATAACCATTTTGCACCTGGCTATAGGGATATAGCCAGACACTTCTCTGATCCTTCCAGTTCTCCACAAGGCATGGAATGGCACAGGGAGTGGGGCTGCAGCAGCTCTACAGTAAATCCAGTGGTTGGTGAATGGCTTAGCTGTAGTGCAGTTCCACATGCAGAACTGCTATGCTATGCTGAGCCATAAAGGATGTCAGCCTTTAAGAAAACTACCAAATTAGGAGGGGTAGCTAACATCAACATTCAAAATGACCTTAACAGATTAGAGAGTTGGATCAAAAAAATAATTTAAAAAATCAACAGGGAGAAATGTAAGATACAAAAAAGAAATGCACAGATATAGAATGAGTGATACCTGTCTTGAAAACCGTACATGTGAAAGGGATCTAGGAGTCTTAGTGGACCATAAGCTGAAAATGAGTCAGCAATGTGATGTGGTAGCTTAAAAAGCCAATGCAATTTTATGTTGCATCAATAGGAGTATAGTACCTAGATTGAGGGAAGTAATAGTATCACTCTATTCTGCTTTAGTCAGACCTCACCTGGAATAGTGTGGCCAGTTCTGGGCACCACAATTCAAGAAGGATATTGACAAGCTGAAATGTCTCTAGAGGAGGGCGACCAAAATGGTAAAAGTTCTGGAAATTATGCCCTGTGAGGAGCGGCTGAGAGAGCTGGAGAATACGTTTAGCCTGGAGAAGAGAAGATTAAGAGGTGACATGATAGCCATGTTTAAATATTTGAAGGGATGTCATACTGAAGATGGAGCACGCTTGTTTTCTGCTGCTCCAGAGACTGGGACATGAAGCAATGGATTCAAACTCCAGGAAAAGAGAATCTACCTAAACATTAGGAAGAACTTCCTGACGCTAAGAGCTGTTTCACAGTGGAATGCACTGCCTTGGAGTGTGGTGGATTCTCCTTCTTTGGAGATTTTTAAACAGAGGCTAGATGGCTATCTGTTGGGAATGTTTTGATTGTGTATTTCTGCATGGCAAGGAGTTGGACTGGATGGCCTTTGTGGTCTCTTCCAACTCTATGATTTTACATTGTAGTAAAACAAAATTAAACTAAAAAAAATATCCCACAATCCAATGGCAGCATGGCACCTTAAATGCTAACAAGTTTTATTTGGTATTAGCTTTTGTGGGTGTGATGCAGGGATAACTTCTTAGGGCCAAACTGCATTAAAAAAAAGAGTAGGAAGAGACCAAAAGGGCCATCAAGTCCAACTTCTCTTTTTTATGTTCACTTTAAAGCAGCTGTATGGGTGTCCGTGTTTGAGTTGAGCATCACTGATGTGAAAAAGCGATGCCTAACTTTCTCCCTGCCACACTGGTTACCTGATCTAAATGCTCTAACCTGATGTAAAGCTCCCTGCTCAGCTATTTTTGAGTTCTGAACCCTTGAATCTACTTCAAGGTAAAGGCCTGTTTGCTGATTTCCCCCATATTGTGAAATACACAACTCGTAAAGGATGACAGAGAACTTTGTGAAGTATCAAAAGCAAGTGTGTTTCACATGTAAGCTGTGAATAAGCATAGAGACAAGAAGAGATTAGAAATTTTACAGTAACACTGTTTAATGAATGGTCTGAGACTGAGATCAGCAAAGATAGATATGAAGAGGTAAAGCCAGGGTGGAGAGATTGAGACCTCACCCCAGTCCCTGCCCAATCCTGCAAGGTAAAATAGGATTTTCCATGTAACAATGGGGGTGGGATTATGGTCTGAGTCAGAGCTTGGAAAAGTTTTCCCCCCAACTACAATACATTGGTCAACATGGCCATCTAGTCTACCATCTTGCCTGCTTCAACAATCAGAGCAGTTGCTCACTTAGCGGGATTTACCTTCACTTTAGACGTATGTAGTGTTTCCTCTCATTGAGGAGTTTCAATTTGAGCCCTGGAAGCCTCCAGGAACAGCCAGAATGCTTGTGGAAACCCTGCAACATTTTGCATTGCTATGCCAAAAGCAGTACTATTATTTGTCACTCAAGCCACTACACCATGCTGGCTCCCACTAAGGATTCTAAGAAGTCCTGCTACAACTCATGAAGGAGAATCCTATCAGCATCATTCCATCATCCATCTATCCGGGAGGTTAGCTGCAGGACTTGTATGGGCATCAACCAGTTGTATACTTTGGGTGGGATGTGTGTCACTAGTGCCCCACCTTGCCTCTTATCCCCTCATTAACAAATTATGCATAAATGTGCAATCATTGCAACACACATGGACCTGCATGCCTACCTTCTTTGCAAATAATCTGAGCAGCTGCAGGCATACCATTCAGGAAACCTTTGGATAGACACAAGGGACCTCCATGGCTCTCACATCATCAGGCAAAGTGAAAACATGCAGCACCTTGCATCAAGTTCATTTTTAACTACTTGCTTCGGCTAGCTGAATCAGCCCTGTATTGTTCCATATACATGGGTGTTTCAACAGTTGTGCTCCTCCAGATGTTGCTTTCATTTCCCACAGCTGCAGACTAAAGCATAACAAACCTTCCCACTGATAGAATGGAGCAGCTACAATCCGTATTACTTTCAAGGCAGCCTTTCTGTCCCCCCCCTTTTTGTATACAGAATATACAGAATGAAGTGTAATACAAAATCAGTGTTTTCTAGGAACCTTGGTACTATGAATGGACATTCTGGTGTGTGTGTATGTGTGGGTAGAGCTCCTCTCCAACAAGTAGCACTTCTGTTGAGAGCTGCACTTAGGAAAGCTTTGGAGTAGAGATGCCCCACTGGCTGCTGCCACACTGCAGAAATAATGCCATTTGACACCACTGGTGCTGTCCTATGGAATCCCGGGACCTGTAGTTTGTTGTGGCACCAGATCTCTCTGAAAGAGGTGGCTAAGTATCCCACAAAACTACAAATCCAAGAATTCCATAGCATTGAGCCATGGCAGTTTAAGCAGGGTCAAACTTCATTATTTCTGCAGTGTAGCAGCAACCTAAGTTTCTTTTTGAAGGAAGCAATGAGTAATTTTAAGTTTTATTCCAACTGCAAGAAAGTCTTCAAAAACCAGGTTTTTTAAGCCTATTCACAATTTGAGACTTGTTCTGTGCAAAATTCACATGTGATCTTGTGGAGAAAGCAGTGTTTTCTGCCCCAGAAACAGCATTCTTTGAACAGAAATATTTTCTGCAGAAATATTTTTGCACAGAAAAGGCTGCTTTGAACAAAACCCAGATGTGAATTTTGTGCAGAATAAGACCCTAACTACAACATTTTCTGCCCAGGAAATAGCTGCTTCTGGTTTCTGCTATTTCCTGCACAGACTTACATCCACATATTCCTATATGCAGGATCTGGCTTCATGAAAACTTGTTGAACACTGATCCTGTCTGTTCAGACATAGAATCATAGAATCTTACAACTCTCAAATAATCAGTGATGATATTGCAGCTTTATATAGAACTCCTATAATACCATTTCCAGAAAAGCAGAGTAGGCATACTTCAGTTAACAAAGCCTCTGAAAAATAACCTTTTTACAGTGTTTTTATACCTGTCCAGCCCCCTATCCTGTCTAGCTGGAAGTTTTTTTTTTTTTTTTTAACAGCACCAGCAGTAAGAGGATAATGAAGGAGGGCTGGAGAGACACAGGCTTTTGGTGCTGTGTTGCAGTAGTTGTGTCTGCTGTAAACACTTAACTAAAGCTTGAACTGGGAAAGAATGTGATTCTGCTCTAGCTGATTTAACTGTAGTTGGATGGGTTCAACAGCAGCTGCCTCTAGAATCTCTTATCAGGCATACATGAACAGGAAAGGGAAGAGGAGATAATCCTGCCTCACTAACTACCCCCAGCATGCTAAAAAGGATAGATCTGCAAGTCTGGCGGCCAAAATGGAAATCATAAGAGAAGTGGGGACCACTGGAAGACCAAAATAAATAAATAAAATAAAATAATAAAAAAATCATCCCTGGATGCCTTTTGGAAGAAGCTTTCACATGGATCTCAAAAAGGTTCAAAAATGCTCTCACTTACTTAAACAAGGTTTACCTTGCCCGCATGTTTTACTTCACACGTGCATCAGTTTTGAATAAAAAGTCTGCTGAAACATGTTTTAACTGCTCTTCTTTTTAGTGGTGTAGGAATCTGTCCCTATTCTTTCTGTGTTATTTTTGTTTCTGGTACCATACTTTCTGTCAAAGAAGTAATGCCCAGCAACACATCTCCTTTAATTGAAGTATATCTGTTATCTTTTCCCAGCATAACTACAAGCATTATATGCCTTCTGGTGTGAAATGAAGACCAAAATACCACCAAGAACCAGTGTAGGATTCTCTGATGTACTAACATGGAATTGTGGAAAAGACAGAGATGACCAGCCCAGGAGCAGGGCAGATCTGTGCCTGAGCATCCCACCAGGAGAGCAACAATGTCGGGCTGTCAGGGAACCATTTTTGTTAGATCACTCCCTTGAAAGCACAAATTGCAGTTACACTGGCACAGAGCCCCAACAAAACTTGGGACAAAGGCAACTGGGAAGCAGAAACTGGAGTTTGGCCCCAGGGCAAACTCTGCTTAGCGTAAGGGCTTGTCTATATGAGGGGAAAAGAAGTGGATTGCTCTGCAGTAATGGCAGTTCGCAGCAGCTGCGATTTGTCTTCATGTTTGTTTGTTTTTTGGCAGGCATAAGCTTTGCATGCGTGTGGAGCAAAAGGGCAGCTGTGAGTGAATTACTCGTGTTTTTACCTCAATTTGCTGCTGCTGAATGTTTTTTTAAAAATTATTCCCAATGTGCGATAGAGCAATATTTTGCCTTTACAAAAAAGAAAAACAACACCACCCAATTTTATTGCCTTAGCACTCACTTGCTAAGGCGAAAATCCAACATGGCAGCTCTGGGCGCTTGCCTTGTTAGCAAGCTCTGCTCCCCCCGCACACGTCCAACCAATCAGCTTTCAGATTCCGTTCCTATTGGAGAAAGCAAATCAATTCAGTCGCTCATCCCAATGAGCAAAAATGTGCAGTCCCCATGGAGCTTTTTAAAAAATATGGGAAAAGCCTTGAAGGTTTTTCCAGTGCACTTTTTGGTATTTTTGGCCCCATTCCTTCTGAATATGGCAGAGTGAAGCAGAATCCCATGAAGGCATTCTGAGGAATATTTTCGCCATTTAGACAACCCCTAAGCTTGCTTGTGTGTGGTGTAGTGTGTACTCAGCGAACGATGAGTATATAGCAGTCTTGCACACCAGGGTTATTAATTCAAAGCCCACAAGTGGAATCAACTTTTTATTTCATTTGCTAAGAAATATTGTGTAATGCTCAATCTGAGTAGAAATAATTCATTATTTAAAAGTGCTGAGAGGATAAATAAGCAATTCATATTTGTATCTCTCTCTTTTCTCTTTGTAAATTAAATCAGCTCTATCCCATTCCAGTGATTGGGAATGATGACTACAAGATACAACTATGACCAAAAGGCCACTTTGCAAAAAGGAAAGCAGACATTCAAGTGGAGGGCTCTGAGAAAATGGCATCCATGCTGAGGAGCTAGCCGTTATCTGAGAACAATTCAGGAGACCAACTTGAAACATTAGCTGTGGGGAGAGGGGTGGAAGACAGGTTTGATCTGACATCTGAAAAGACAGAGAAGCCAGGAGATCCATTCATTACCTGCCTGCAATTAGCACTATCTTTGCACACGGGCTGTCTCCCAAATCTAATCTCTGTTGGCCTTTTGGGAGACAATTCTACCCTTACTAACCTGATGGAACTCCTCGGGATCCCACACCCTACTTTGCTTTCAAAAAGAGAATACTTTTCTATGGCTTGACAGTCAGCATTGTTCCTCATCAGGTTCCCCCTTTTCCTCAACGGCTTCTTATTCTGGATCCCAAAAGGCTGTACTTGTTTTTTCTCTGAAGGGGGAACCCATTCTTCACCATCATTTTCAGGCAGCTCATGGGCCAGGCTACCTTTGGTAAATAACTGCTGACAATCAGATGTGCCACTTGACCTTCTGCGCTGCAGGAACTTGCTGACCAGCCGTTTTACTGATGGGTTTCCCAAGGCAGGCTGGGGTCTTTTACATTTGGCTCCAACCCAAGACAATTTATTCAGTGGCAATTCACTAAGTATGGATTCTTTCCCCCTAGGGAACCTTACTTGTAGACAGGGCCTGGCAAGGGGAGTGGACTGGGAATTAGGTATGAAATCCAGGGAACCTGCAAGGCTGTGTTCTGACTCAGATATGAAGCCAGCAACCGGACTCTTTGTTTTGGGGTCAGAAGTAATGAGCATGCTGCATAAAGAAGATGCATTACAGCTATCACTGAGCTCACACAGGGAACTTGCAAGGCTGTGTTCAGATGTTCTACACTGCTTGGTCAGTGGGTTTTCCTGTGCCAAAAACTTGTAGGTTGAATTTAATTTTCCTACAGTGGCTTCTGCCTCTCTAGCATTATCAAAGAGATCAGCTGAAGCATTGTAACTAACCTCACAGACACCAGAGCAGTTCTGCAGCAAGCTGCCATCATCCCCTTTAAAACTGCATCCATTGACCTGAAAAAGCAGCTCGCCCTTTGTTCCACCCATGCCATTGGGTTTTTTACAGGTTCCTGAAGCCACACTGTCTTCCTGATTGTTTGTGATATTAGTAGTCTGGTTTAGATTGAAAGGAGGATTTCCCTTTCCCCTCCACTTGAATAGACTACAGTCATCTTTGTCATTTAAATAGGCTGCTATGTTCCTGATTTGTAGACAAGAGTTTTCTAGGCACTTGCTGGAAGACTTTGAACAAGAGCTAGAACGGCAGATCTTGGACCTACTGACATCTTGGCCAACTCTTTCCTCGGACTTCAGACAACTTTCTTCTGAATGAGGAGGTATCACTTCCACTGAGGCGGGTGAAGGCAAGAGGGTGGGATGCTGATGGGATAGGTACCATGATTTTTTCTTTCCTTTACTGGATAAAGAACTGTAAAACGCTTCCTGATGAGATTCCTGGTTCCTGTGGGATGGCAACAGGTTAAGCTGGTGACAAGGAAGAACATCTTCTTGGAGCCTTTCTACCTTCTCTGCTAGCACCTGCAACTTCTCACCTGGCTGCCCACTCTCCAAATTGGCATGGAAAATGCCTGGCTTGGGAGGCAACTGGTTAACATGCCCATGGAATTCATCAATCCCATCACTGGGGAAATGTACCTGTACATTAATTTTTGTCAGCGACACCATGGCTTTGTCGCTTTCAATTTTGCAAATGAATTCATTTAAACTTTCAGAGGATGGGAGTTCATCCCAAAGCCAGGGGACTTCTTGAGAGTTGGCATATTCTCTAGTTGGAAGATGAATGGAAGAGGAAGCAGAGAAACAAAGAGAAGCATCTTGTCTCTGATGTGGCAAATGGTTGCAGGGTTCTTTAAGCCAATGGTTGTGTTGGATGCTAGTTTTGCTGGACAAGTTATTTTCCTCTAATTCTAAGGGGCTTTGTAATGATCTACCACCTTCTCTTCCTAAGGAGGAATCACTTTCTGGTTGACTCTTTGTGGTGATACAGTTCCTTTGACTAGAATACACATGACTTACTTTCTCTTCCTGTACATTTCTCTTAGTCACAGTCAGAGTATGCTCCTGGGAGTTGTAGATCAATTGGCTATACAAAGAAACTGGATTATCTTCCCATTTTCCCCTACTATAGGCAGTCTTGCTTGGATTTAGATCTATAGGATCTGATGCTGTTCCTGAAGAAACAGGGGTGGAAGTCAACCTAAATGATTGGGGCCAGAGAACTGAAAGATCATCTGCAGAACATGATGGAATCATGCCCAAGTCACTAGAGCCATGCAAGCTGCTGAGCTCATGACTTGGTTGATCAAATGCTATGAAGACATCAGGAGGCCAGACCCCCCCATGTCCCTGCTGGAAATGAGAACTTTGGCACTGCTGGAGGTAATGGATAACTGTATTGCCAATGAGCCCGGAGTTTGGCGTGAACATCTGACAGGCAGTGAGAGCTTTGGGGTACCTGTTGGTTCGGCAGTCATTTTGCCAGGAGCTGGTGCTCTTTGCTTTGTCACAATCCTACAAGAAAACAAATGGTGTTCTGTCAGAAGGTATTTCAGCTCTGTACCATAAAATCCCAGTTTTAAACAAGCCAACATCAATGGCTTTTAACAGATGAGCTCAGCTCTTAAGCTCTAAACCACATTTCTCAATTCTCTTCTTTGTCATCACTCTGGCAGTCACACAAATGGGCTCTGTGCTTGTGCAGAGCTGCAGCTAGCTGTCCTCCGTCCTATCATATTAATGGGTTATATATTAAATACCTCTTCTTAAAGAGCTGTATTCTTGGGGAACAAGATCACAATTTAAGTAGATTTCCACACAGGAACAATGAGGACTTTTTGAATGCTGAGTCAGAGTGAAGCCTGCAATTCCATCTGTGCTACTGTGTCATGTTTGATCCTATTCACATGTGTTTTGAGTGAGGAGTTGTATGACTCTGTCAGGCTGTAGTCAGAGCCAGTTAGATCTAAACAGGTGAAATCCATTGGGACTTTAGGCAGAGAGAAAGCTCAAGAAAGGAGAAAGCTGCTGTTTCAGAGTGGCAGAAGAATCCACTGGAAACACATTAAAATATTTAGTCTTGCCTGAGCTCACAAGATCTCAGGATAACATAGAGACCCCCCCCCAAAAAAAAATCAGTGTAAAGTTATTACACATTATGAAATAACTGAGCAGTCTACAAGCATAATGAACAATTTAATAATTAAAATCGTTTACGAGCATACAATCATAGACCTGTACAGATTTGGGAAAAACCACAGGACTCCAAATGCTTTGATTTAAAAACATATTTTAACTTGGGGCAGCCCAAAGTAAGGCACACTGCAGCACTCTACCCTACAGGTTGTCAGAGAAAATACCACAGAAGATGGGCTCTTTCCATGTGATCACAGCTAGACCACTAGCTGAAGTTGGGAGAAGACAATCCATGTGAGAAAGGTCACTTGGGCCTCCAATGAATGATGGATCCATGAAAACCTCCAAGCTACACACCCTTTCCTTGAGAGAAAGCATGAACCCATCTAGAACTGGTTGTACCCCACCTACCTAGGGTGAGGAACCACCCAGTAATCATGGCCTCACTATATCTCAACTAAGCTTCAGTTTGCTTGCCCTCATCCTCTTTCATTGAGGCCATGCACTGGTTCAGTCTAGCAATACCTGCTTGCAGTGATAATGAGAAACAGGATGGCATAGAACCAGTATGTGATAAAAACATACTCCAAGTGGTCTGTTGGCTCTACTCAGTGGTTTCATGCAATGTTCAAGAATATGGGTGATAATACTAAACCTAATGTGGTACCTGATACTGGAGGTTCAACAGGGCTAAAAAAAAAAAAATACCTCTCAAAGATTGCCCTCTGCAGGTGATTCTCCAAGCAATACAGAACCAATGCAAAGCAGTGCTCACCATTTCCAATTCAGAGAGCTACTTCAAAAGGATATCATGATTGATGGCACAGAAGTCCACTGAGGATCACTAACAATAGTGCCAAGAGAGTCATACAGTGGGCCCTTGGTATCTGCTGGGGTTTGGTTCAAGAACCTCCCATGGATACCAAAATCCGTGGATGCTCAAGCCCATTATATACAATGGCATAGTAAAATGGTGTCCCCTTATATAAAATAGCAAAATCAAGGTTTGCTTCTTGGATTTTTAAAAAATATTTTTCAAGCTGTGGATGGTGGAATCTGTGGATAACAAATCTGTGGATACAGAGGACCAGCTGTATTCCCTTGTTTCCTTCCTGATACCAGTCACCGTACAGGGAAAGCCAGACAACTGTGATGTTCAAACCAGACTGGAACCCAGACTGAAATGGATCCAGAAATTCAGTCTCATATGAAAGTGCTTGAAGGTCATTAGAGGTTATCTAGTCTACAGGCATGCCCAGGAAGTGGACATTTTAAACCAGTCTGCATAGTTCTGGGTCCAGGAAGGATTTCTTAAGAGGGGTGGGGAATATGGGATTCTCAGTGTTCTGTTACTCTCTCTGCATGGAGAGAGTCTCTTAACATTTGCAAGGCATCATGTTGAGTAAATATGTCCGCAAAAGTCCTACAAATTAGATTGTTGTTGTTGTTTTTTATTAGCCTGCTGGGCACTGGCAAGGGAGAAATGAAGAGGTACATCGTCCAAAGCAGGCTCCAACATTTCTATCCTAGTTACAGAGGAAGAATGGAGTACTCCTGCTTTCCTCTGTGAGCCCCCTTGCTTGCTTGCATAGGATCTGTAAGGGCTAAGTTCACAGCACTAAGCCTTTATTCATGGAAGCTGAAGGTGCTGGGCAATTTTAGACATACAGCCAGTTCAGGATTGGTCAACATTTTCACTTACATGGTATTTTATCAAACTAACAGGACAAGTTACATGCTGCTGGGAGGGTCTGTATTATTTGAAAACTTGCATAGGTACAGAAGCTGAGTCAAAGCAAAAATCATTGTTTTTGTCTCTCCCAAGCTGTGCATTCTCTGAGAGCGCTACATCAAGGCAAAAGAAGTTACCTTAATCCCAAAGACAAATTTCTTCCCAATGAAGCAGCTTTCAACTGCATGGAACAGCACATCTGGAGTTGCATCCCAATCTGGCTCTCCTACTTCTTGGTGCAGTTTTTCAATGTACCTTGAATAAAAGCCATACTATTATCCAACAGAATACTGCCCTGCCTCTGATATCTATAATGAAGTTCAGGCACTAGTGTAGAATAATATTGCTAAGTGATGTACTGGAACAAGTAGTAAAGGGATGCAAGCAAAATGTTTTTGTATTACCGGTATTTGCTGTCAAGTTGACTTTGACTTAGGATGACCTTATGAATGAAACCTCCAAGGTCCTCTGTTCTCAACTGCCCTGCTCATGTCTGGCAAACTCAGGGTACCTATGCCTTCACTGATTGAATAACAGAATCAGAGTTGGAAGTGGCCTCATGAGCCATTGAGTCCAACCCCCTGCTCAATGCACGATCTCCAGCTAAAGCATCCCTAGCAGGTAGCTGTCCAGCCTCTTTTTGAAGACATCCAGAGGAGACCTCACCACCTCTCTAGTCCCATTGCTGAACTGCTCTTACTGTCAAGAAGTTCCTTAAATGTTCAACCAAAATCTACTCTCCTGACTTCAAAGCATTAGACCTAGTCCTACCCTCTGGGGCAGCAAAGAACAAACCTGGCCCCTCCTCTAAATCCACCTGTAGCAGACTGTTCCTTTTTTCCCCTACTGGCTTTCACTTTACCAAAGCATTATCATCTTTTTCCATGAGTCACTGCATCTCATGATATGTCCAAAGAACAACAGCTTCACTTTAGTAATCTCAGCTTCTAGGGAGAGCTCAGGCTTGATCTGCTCAAGGGCTCATTCATTTGTCTTTTTAGCACCACATTTCAAATGCATGATAATAATAATAATAATAATAATATTTATTTATACCCCGCCCCTCTGTTAAAACAATCGGGGTGGCTTACAAAAATTAAAATACAATACAGATAAAATCCCCAAACACCCCCACCCCCACCCTTCCCCATAAAAAAATATTAAACAATTATAAATTAAAACCAACTGATCTAAAATCACATTTAAAAACAATAAATACTATAAAATACAATAAATGGCCAGCGGACTAAAAGAAGCCAGGATCCCGAGGCCGGGATCTAATTAGGAAAGGCCTGCCAAAAGAGATCCCTCTTTAGTGCCTTTTTAAAGCTACTCAGGCTTGTCATCTGACGGATCTCGTTCGGCAGGTCATTCCACAATTTGTGGGCGATTACCGAAAAGGCCCTCTGGGTGGTTGCAGACAGCCTAGATTTTTCTGGCTGAAGCAAATTCCTCCCAGAGGACCGGAGTGCGCAGGGAGTATTATATGGGAGGAGGCGGTTCTGAAGATAAGTTGGACCCAAGCCATTTAGGGCTTTAAAGGTAATAACAAACACCTTATACTGGGCCCGGAAACTGATAGGCAGCCAGTGGAGAGATCTTAACACTGGAGTTATATGGTCTCTCCGAGATGTTCCTGAGACCACTCTGGCTGCCATATTTTGTACCAACTGAAGTTTCCGGACCAAGCATGAGGGCAGCCCCATGTAGAGCGCACTGCTGAAATCTAGACGAGAGGTTACCAGCGCGTGCACCACAGTCTCAAGGTCCTTTACTTCCAGGAAATGGCGCAGCTGCCGTATCAGCCGAAGCTGATAACAGGCGCTCCTGACTATCGCATTCACCTGACTCATCATCTGAAGCGATGAATCAAGGAGCACCCCCAGACTGCGAACACAGTCCTTAACGGAGAGCGTGACCCTGTCCAGGACTGGAGGTTGCAACCCAACTCCTGGTTTCGGGGCCGCTACCGTGAGCACCTCCGTTTTGTCTGGATTTAATCTCAATCTGTTTTTCCTCATCCAGCCCATTACTGCTTTAAGACAGTCATTAAGAGGAGAGACGCCATCGGAATTCGAGGCCGACTATCGGGACAAGGAGAAATAGATCTGGGTGTCATCAGCGTACTGATAACACCCAGCCCCATAACTCCGAATAATCTCACCCAGCGGCTTCATATAGATGTTAAACAGCATCGGGGACAGGATGGTGCCCTGCGGAACACCACAAGTAAGCTCCTTTCTGCTGGAGCAACTGTCCCTGAGCAACACCCTCTGGGACCTGCCTGAGAGGAAGGACCGGAACCACTGGAGCGCAGTGCCTCCAATTCCTAACCCTCTCAGGCGATCCAAGAGGATGCTATGATCTGTCGTATCGAAAGCCGCTGAGATGTCCAAAAGCACCAAAAGGGTCATGCTACCCCTGTCGATGCTTAGACGCAGGTCGTCGGTTAAGGCACCATGGCAATCTCAACTCCAAATCCTGTCCTAAAGCCAGTTTGAAATGGGTCTAGATAATCGGTTTCATCCAAGACCACTTGGAGTTGAAGCGCAACTGCCCTCTCGATCACTTTGCTCAAGAATGGTAACATAGAAACCGGCCTATAGTTGTTCATGTCCAGGGGGTCAAGGGAAGATTTTTCCAGGAGCAGCCTAACGGCTGCTTCCTTTAAACAAGATGGAACACACCCTTCTCTGAGGGATGCACTGATGATGTCCTTAAGGAACACCATCAAGGCAGTCCCCCCCTGGATGGCCTGCCATGAAGGGCAAGGATCGAGAGGGCAGGTCATCTTCTTCACCCTACCAAGTAGCTTGTCCACGTCCTTGGTACTCACGGATTGAAATTCATCCAGTAAACTTACATCAACGGAGTTGCTGGACACCTCGTCAATTGTTTCTGTCAAATTACTGGCATCTAAGTCGGCTCTTATCCGAGAGATTTTATCTGCAAAGAAATTGTTAAACGCGTCACAGCAGGCTGTCGTTGGGTTAAGCAACGGGTTCTGCGCAGGAATAACCTGCGTCATCTCCCTTACCACCCTAAACAGCTCTGCTGGACGGGACTCTGCAGACGCAATACATGCAGAGGAGAAGGATCTCTGCGCTGCACGTATTGCCTCTCGATAGGACCAAAGAAAGTTCCTAGGACGAGTCCTGTCGTATAAGAAAATGATGTCATTTTCTATTTCTGGGTTTCATTCCTAAGCATATTTACTTGGAGGCAAGTCCTCAGTGAACATAATGTGATTTGCTTCTAAGAGATAGGATCGCTCTGCAAATGTGTTATCAGTTTGAAAAAGTCTGGCCTATAGCTGCCTGTGAGTTCAAAATATCAGAAACACACAGCATCTGTCCCTTTCAAACAGGAGCAACTCTCTCAAGCCCTGTGAAACCCCAGTCAGTATAGCAGAAGGAGATGCATTCCAGGCTTGCAATGCCTATTCATGATACCAGATTCTCTCTCCCACACAACACCTGCTCTTTATTACAGTCATTTATTTGTACTGCTCTTTTGAACTCACAAGACTGTGTGGCAGACATGTTGATCCTTTGCATCAGGTTTCTGGGACAAGCCCTAGTATCTCACTAGTCCATCAATGGGTCACAAATAGCAAATCTGAGAAAGCCCCTTGCTTGAGAGCTGATGTCACTTGTAGTTGCTAACACTGGGTTGTATGGACCAGTAGTCAGATTCAGTATATTGAGGTTTCATACACAGAAATATGAGGACGAAGTTTGAAGAGTGTGAACTAAAGAATTGATTTTATGAGGCACCAACTTTCTAGCCTTCATTGGTGTCACTGTACTTTCAATAAGCTTACAACAGCTCACAAGCATAGAAACTGGAATATGTGAACAGCATTTTCTCTTGGCCACTGACCATGAGTTCAGAACACATTATTAATCCCTTATCCTTTGACTGATTTCTTTTTTTACAACAGCAAAGTTCCATTTAAATTAAGTAGGAAACAGTCTCTTTATATTCAACTTGCACTTTTCAGTGTAGAATTTAAATTTTGTGGTCAAAGATCTGAAATTATTTTTAATACAGGGAATGAAGGGTTACAGGTATGCTCCTAGTATTTTACAACCAAAAGCTAGAATCAGGGGCTAATTATTTCTTAAGATCAACTGGTGAATCCAATGTTCAGTGTAGGATTTAGACCCAGATTTTCCAGTTCCAAGTCTGGCACTCTTTGCCGTTGAAATATGCTACTCCGTTAAAGGTGTTTGAACTATGGTGCTGGAGAAGAGTTCCACAGATACCACAAATTGCTAAAAATACCAATGAATGGGTTCTAGAACTAATTCAGCAGTAGGAATAGAGAAAAGCTATATTGCAGGTGGGTTGATTCAATCAAGGAAGCCACCGCTGCACTGAGTTTGAAAGACCAGAGCAGGGCAGTTGATGACCAGGAGGTTGTCCAGATGATGAAAATACTCCTAATAGAATTTGCAGAGAATACGATGTGTCCCAGTGTGATCCAAATGAGATTCATGGTATTCAGAAGGAGGGGGGCTAAAAACTCCACAAACCACGCAATAAAAGGATTAGCGGTTTTTCCTGAAGTTTTCTAGAAAAGGCACGTAGATGCGCATTTTCGCCCATGTGGACATCTGAATTTGCATTACAATGGTCCGCCCTGGCCTCACATCAGGAGGCATGGAGATGCACTATCCATAATGCTGCAGCCTTATTTGAGAACTCACGCCAAACAAGTCTTGAAGAGAAATGACAACGCAGAAAGAATCACAACCCGGAAACATCACCCAAGGAAACCTTCTGCTGTGCTTTCTGCAACCGGACTTGTTTATCTCAGATTGGCCTTTTTAGTCATCAGTGCGCTTGCAGAAAGCGCGGGATGAGTCCTTCCTGAATCTTTGCGAAGAAAAGCCAGAGAGAGAGAGAGAGAGAGAGAGAGAGAGAGAGAGAGAGAGAGGGAGGGAGGGAGAGAGCAGTTTCACTCTACTGCCCTTTATCAGAGCATGTGGCTGCTCCATCTGAACATATGTGAATAGGTGAAAAAACGGTGGAGACAAAACAGTGTTGCTATGAATGGGTGAAAATGTGCACGCACTCACAGTATACCATCACATCTAGACAAGTCCTGGGGGCTCAGAGGTCTCTCATTCATAGGGTTGTCATAAGTTGAAGTCAGCTTGACGACAAATAACAACAAGCTAACAGTATACAAATTTTATAGCTTCACAGCTTTAACTGCCCCTATTCATATGTCTGAGCTTGGTATCCAAGCAGCCAAATGCACTGCAACTGTTTTAAGAGTTATAATTAAATCACAGGCAGAGTGGCTTATATTGGGACTCACTCATTTCAACAAAGAAAAACAAAGCAAAATAAAGAGAACATTTTTCACCTCTGCAGGCCCTTTGCTGTGACTCCAAAGTAAACATCTAAACAGCTTCCAAATACCGTCACTTCAAACACACTCTGAGTGTCAGCTACTTCCAAAGAGAGTCGATATCTGTAGTTTGCTTCCTTGCTGTCACCTGAACAGCCACACTTCAGGCAACTGTACCTGTTTTTAAAAAAAGGAAGACACAAAATGACTGAATGCTTATATTTTACAAACACATAACAGTCTAGCCGCACGTCTCTATCAAACCATCTGTCAGGTTAACTATCTTGCTGCACATCACTATGCATGTTTGCTCCAAAGAAAATTTCAGTGAATCACTTGAGACTAATCTTCTAAAGTGTGCTTAGAATCACTGCTCTAGAAAACAACAAATTGAACCTGGAATCTTAACATGCAAAAGTGATCCACTTTTGTTGGGGATGGATACAGGAACCTTGGGGTCAATTCTCAATCCAGATTTCACACAGCTATCCATATGCAACACAGGCAGCTCAATTTCCTGGTGCAAATGTCTGGGTATTAATCCTGAATAAGAGACCTCTGTGCCCAATACTAACTGTAGGGGCAGAATAAGTAGTTCAAACCTTAGTTGCCGAAGTTTGAGATGCCACATTTACACAAAGCATTAAGTTCATCTTTATGATTACAATAAGAGTATTCTGTATTAAGTCACATCTGTCATCATGTAATGGTTTGGGGTCCATACAGCTCAGGTGTGGGCAATTGTGGGCCTCTAGATGTTTTGGTACTTAAGGACTTTTTCGGATGGGGTTTTGTAACAGAAGCAGCCTCGTCCCCGTTGCGAGGCTGCTGTGCGGCATGGGGTCCGTTTCGGATGACACTCTCCCCTGCCAATACTGTTGCAGAAGTGCTGGGAGGCTGCACCGCTATATTTGGCGATTTTCTAATCACAATCAACTTCCGTGATTAGAAAATCGCCAAATATAGCACTGCAACCTCCCAGCACTTTCGCAACGGTATCGGCAGGGGAGAGCATCATCCGAAACGGACCCCCTGCCGCACAGCAGCCTTGCAACGGGGACGAGGCTGCTTCTGTTACAAAACCCCGTCTGAAAAAGTCCTTAGCTTGCAGCAGCCTTCACTGCTGGTTATGCTGGCAGTGAGTTGTAATTCCTCCAAACTTTCGGGAATGCAATTTTTTTCTGCTCTCCTCAGCGAAAGGAGATGCTAGGTGGTGGCCCATCACATCTGGTTAAAGCTACTGAGTTTTTGGTATACAGGAATGCTCTGAACTGAACTCACCTCTTCAAATCCAGGAGTAGCTTGGAGAAGCAGTTTTGACACGAGGGATAAACAAAGTGGGAGTTCTGGACAGAAATTACAGAGGCAACCAGGAGACATCTGCCATTCATATGCTCCAAGAGTTAGCTAAGCGAGACAGACCACTCTTAAATACAAAGGGTTTTTCAATTCTGAACTGAAAACACTTAATCTAGAAACACTCTACACTTAATGAATTATGAAAGAGAGATGATTGCAAAACTAGTCCAGTATATGAATCTGTAGGAATATCACAACGTCTGAAGGCCAGTATTTACAGTACAGTATTTACAAACAGGAACTACAGTTATCCCTCCACATTTGTGGGTTAAGCATTCACAGATCTTATTATTCATGGATTAGTCCAGTGGACCATAGAATCACACTGGAGGACCTACAAATGCCTAGAGAAGTGTTCTCTCTAGGAATCTCTTGGTCCTCCAGCATGACTTTATTGTCAACTTCCAGCAGAAGTATACCATAAAATCGTGCTGGAAGACCTACAAATGCCTAGAGAAGCATTCTCTCAGGTAAAAAAAAAATAATAGCTTTTGGGGGGCAATTAGCTAACACATTGTAAAACCGCTTAGAGAGTGCTTGTGCTATAAAGCAGTACAGAAATGTAAGTGCTATTGCTAACAATTTGTAAGCTGCTCTGAGAGCATTGGTAAATACATAAATACAGTACTCTTAAATAAATAAATAAATGGTGGCCCTATGCTCACAGTTTCTCCACTTTCACGGGGGTCCTCCATCCCTAACCTTTGCGAAAGTTGAGGGCCTGCTGTAAATACACGCCTTTAGCCAATCAGACTTTTACCAGGGACCTATACACCCTCATTTATGTGCTGTGGGCTTCACTGTGCACACTTCAAATGCCTCTCTTCTTTTCCTCATGAAGGGTCAACTGATCTGAAAAATCATGAGCCAACACATATTTTGAGGATATGCTCTCACCCAGCAATATCCAATCTGTGGGACAGAAGATCAGCCAGCCTGCTGGTAAATGAAATCATTAAAAGGCTAAAAAACCAAACCAAACCAAACCTGTACTTTTGCATGATTCATTGTTCTTGACTTTCCTCCTTCTAGGTAGCGTTAGTGATTGGCAGGCAGTTTGCCATGTCTCTGCATTAGATGTGATTGGCTCATTCAGTCACCCCTGAGGCAGCACAGGGCAGAATTAATTCCAGAGGCGGCTGTCTGTTGCAGCTTTTCACAAGTGATTGCCTTGCCTCTTTCCAAGCCGGCTTTTAACACAAGTGGTGTATTCTTCTGAGGGCAACAAGAATTACGAATAAGACTTAATTCCAATACTCTCCATAGCGTAAAGCCTTCATTTTACGATTTAGAAGAAGAAAAATGAATCTATAGAAGTTGGGGAAATACTGCCCTCAGCATTTCAAAAACATGCTCTTGGGTGTTGTGTTCAAAAGCTTAAGGAAAAAAAGAACTGGCAGTGTATTTACCCATCCAAAGGATTTTCTAAGGTCTTAGTGGGACGCAAAATCAGCATCTGTGTTCTGAAAACACAAGAGAAAGGCAGTCCGTGTTAGAAGGCGCATATGTATAGTACTAAAACATTGAAAACACAACATTTTACCTTAATATTTACTTTCTGAGTATTTCTATTGCCCTTCAGGGTAAACTAAATTTTCAGCCATTGTGTTACACTGATTCCTCTGACAGGTCTGAGAATAACATCCACTACACCCTTTATCTAAGCTTTTCTGTGTCAAACAGCTTCTGCAGAAAGCTAAGACATTCACTAAGGCAAACACCCCTATTCTATTTTGCTCATCTCATCTCATTCCCATAAATTCTTACTTCTGACTGGGATGATATCAATAAAATAAAATTGATTTAAATCATGATTTCAATTACTTCTCTGAACGACTGATCTTTAATGATTCAAATCACAATTTAAATTACTAGGGAAGAAGATTCTAGGTAATCGTCTTTTTAAAGTAAAAGCACACTATTTTTTAAGGATATTAAGAGATGTAGGTTACATTTCATTAGAAGGCAGGGGCACACTAAGCAGTTATTCTGAATTGTTTTCTGATTAATTTTCAAGTCATCAATAACAGGATTACGTCACTTGTATTTATCTTGACTCCTTCCCTTTGTTCACATCTACTCCACCTCCTCAAATTCTTTATTCACTGACCTTTATCTTTGCACTTAAAAGAGATCCAAGGCCTTGAGAGAAAGTGAAAGTACACTTCATGCAAAACACCTGCAAGATAGGACTGACCAGTTCATCTCCATAAACTGCTGTTAACATGTTCATAAATACAATTAGTATGCAAAGGGATCTTGTAGTACCTTTGAGACAACTGAGAGAAGGAAGTTGTAGGATAAGTTTTTGGAGACTTATGCTGCTGCCACACTGCAGAAATAATGCAGTCTCACACTGGGTTAACTGCCATGGCTCAATGCTATGGAATTCTGGGATTTGTAGTGTTGTGAGATATTTAGCCTTCTCTGTCAGAGAATTCTGGTGCAACAACAAACTAAAAATCCCAGGATTTCATAGGATGGAGCCATGATAGTTAAAGCAGTGTCAAACTACACTATTTGTGCAGTGTGTTAGCAGCCTTAGTGTACTTTCTCAGATACATCTATGAAAGCTTGTGCTACAACTTCTTTCTCTCAGTCTTGAAGGTGATACAAGATCCCTCTACATACTGATATTCCAGACTAGGGTTTCTCAACCAGAGCTCCCTGGAATCCTAGGGTTCCAGAAGAGGTTGCTAGGGGTTCTATCTCTATTGAGATTGAAAAAAATACAGTAAACATTTTTTTGTGAGCTGTAGATGGTTCCCTGAGACCTAAAAATTGTTTCATGGGTTCCACCAGGGTAAAAAACATTGAGAAAGGCTGTTCCAAACTAACACAGCTATGTCTTTGAACAGAATATAATTACAAATTGTATAATTAGTATACATGATGAGGTCTTTGATCTAGACTCTTTTTTTAAAAAAGATATTTTTTAAAATTATGAAATAGTTTAGAAATGTAAACCAAACAAATCTAATAAAAACCAGTTTTAAAAAAAAACATCGGTTTTTCAAAAAACAACCCAGACTTTTGCATATTTTTATTTTTTTGCCTCCATTGTGGCTTCCCTCCATCCATCAAAGAAGCATGCATGTTAGTCAGCTGCCACAAAAATAACTAATAATAATAATAATAATAATAATAATAATAAAATTTATTTATATCCCGCCCCTCTGCGAGCAATCGAGGCGGCTTACAACAATAAAATAATACACAGTATAAAACAGCTCAAAATCCCTTCCCCCCTTAAAACATTATTAAATTAATACAAATTAAAATCAATATATAATACAGTTTATTAAAAACCCTTTCGAGCAAGCAGCATCAGTTTGGAGGTCCAGAAGGAACCTCCAGAGGGGGTTCCTGAGGCCGGGGTTAGCTGTTCTGGAAAAGCCTGCCTGAAGAGAACCGTCTTGACAGCCTTTTTAAAGCTGTCTAATGATGTCAATAGGCGGCTCTCATCTGGCAGGCCGTTCCACAATTTGGGGGCAACAGCTGAGAAAGCCCTCTGGGAGGTGGTCGCCAGCCTAGGTCTTTGTGGCTGCAACAAATTCCTCCCAGAGGACCGGAGAGCGTGGGGAGGATTATAAGGGAGAAGGCGGTCCCTGAGATAGCTTGGGCCCAAGCCATTTAGGGCTTTAAAGGTGATAACCAACACCTTGTACTGGGCCCGGAAGCTGATAGGCAGCCAGTGGAGGGACCTCAGAACTGGAGTAATGTGGTCCCTCCTAGATGTCCCAGAAACTAGCCTGGCTGCCATATTTTGTAACAGCTGTAATTTCTGAACTAAGCACAAGGATAGCCCCATGTAGAGTTCATTAAAGAAATCAAGACGTGAGGTTACCAGCGCGTGCACAACAGTCTCAAGATCCCTTACTTCCAGAAAAGGGTGCAGCTGGCGTATCATCCGAAGCTGATAGCAAGCGCTCCTGACTGTCGCATTTACCTGATTTGTCATCAGGAGTGACGAGTCAAGGAGCACCCCTAGACTGCGAACACAGTCACTGGAGGAGAGTGTGACCCCATCCAGGACTGGAGATTGCAACCCGATTCTTGGTTTCGGGGCCGCTACCGTGAGCACCTCCGTCTTGTCTGGATTCAGTCTCAATCTGTTTTTCCTCATCCAGCCCATTACTGCCCGAAGACATTCATTGAGAGAAGAGATGCCGTCAGAATTCGAGACCGACGAATGAGATACGGAGAAATGGATCTGAGTGTCATCAGCGTATTGATAACACCCAGCTCCATAACTCCGGATAATCTTACCCAGCGGCTTCATATAGATGTTAAATAACATCGGGGACAGAATAGCACCCTGTGGTACTCCACAGGTAAGCTCCCTTTTACTGGAGCTACTGTCCCTGAGCAGCACTCTCTGGGTCCTGCCTGAGAGGAAGGACCGGAACCACTGCAAAGCAGTGCCTCCGATGCCTAACTCCCTCAGGCGATCCAGAAGAATGCTGTGATCTATCATATCAAAAGCCGCTGAGAGGTCTAGGAGCACCAACAGGGTCACACTACCCTTGTCGATGCTCAGACGCAGATCGTCGGTCAAAGCAACCATGGCAGTCTCAACCCCAAAGCCTGTCCTAAAGCCAGTTTGAAATGGGTCTAGGTAATCGGTTTCATCCAAGACAGCTTGGAGTTGAAGAGTAACCGCCCTCTCGATCACCTTGCTCAAAAATGGTAATAAAGAGACTGGCCTATAATTATTCATAGCCAGGGGGTCCAGGGAAGTTTTTTTTTCAAAATAGGCTTAACAGCCGCCTCCTTTAGACATGATGGAATATATCCTTCCCTGAAGGATTCATTGATGATGCTCACAAGGAACTTCCACAATGCATCCCCTCCCTGGACGGCCAGCCAAGATGGGCAAGGGTCGAGGGGGCAGGTTGTCTTCCTCACACTACCAAGGAGCTTGTCCACGTCATCGGTACTCACAGATTGCAGCTGATCCAGTACGATTACATCGGCGGAGTCGCTGGACACCTCGTCCATTGTTTCTGTTACAATAGTGGCATCTAGGTCGGCTCTTATCTGAGAGATTTTATCTGCACAGAAGTTATTAAATGCATCACAGCAGGCAGTCGTCGGGTTAAGCAGGGGATTTGGCGCAGGGGACACCTGCGCCAGCTCCCTCACCACCCTAAACAGCTCTGCTGGACGGGACTCTGCAGACGCAATACGTGCAGAGGAGAAGGATCTCTGCGCTGCGCGCATCGCCTCCCGATAGGACCAAAGAAAGTTCCTATGGCGAGTTCTGTCAGATAAGAGTCGAGTCTTCCGCCACCTGCGCTCTAGTCATTGTCCAAACTAGGAGCCTTTTTATGTGACCACTTCATGTTATTTGATGGAATTGGGTCTGGCCTCTGAAAAATTATACTTTGACAAATGCACTAGTCCTTTAAGAGTGTAGCATCACCCTCACAAGTGGTGGAAATATTTGACAGGGCCTTCTCCATGGCTACTCCCAGGCTCTGGAACTCCCTTCCCAGAGAAATCAGACTGGCATCCTCCTTACTATCTTTCTAGAAGTGGATGAAGACCTTTTTGTTTCAGCAGGTCTTTGAGGATTAATTGCTTAAGAGGTACAGGCCTTGTATAGGTAGATTTTCTACCCACCCCATTTTTTCCTTTTTAACAGTTTATATCTTTAACTGGTTTTAATTTTTTGATAGTTTAACTATTTCTTAACCTTTGTATGCTGTAAATTTTTAAACTGTGTTTGCTTTAACTTCTGTAAGCCACTTAATGAGTCCCAAATTAATAATAATAATAATACTTAATACTTAGTTATTTATTACCCGCCTCTCTCATCAGAACTGAGGTGGGGTACAACAACATAGTAATAGAAATACAATGTAACACAATGTAACACAGTTAATCACAGTATAATACAATTCAGAGCAAGTACAGAATATGTAAGCTTTCAAAACCCAAATACTATTATCTTTCTTGACATTAACATGCCAACCTGAGTTATCACCTTAAGATAAATGCAGCTCTACCAGCTTCAAAAACTTGCACAATCTATTTTGTGCCATGAAATTGAGAAAATGCTGGTTATTAATATTAATAATAATGGTGATGGGGCACAAAACTTTGTTGCTTCCACCTCCTTGGTTTCTGCATTCACAAGTCTCTCACTCCAGGACAGAATTTTCAGTTGAAGAATTAATAGCCAGCTCTCAGCCCTCTAGGCTCAAAGGAGACTTGATGAAATCAAAGACAGAATCACAATTAAATGTTTGGCATGTTTCAAGTTTAATAAATTCTGCAAAATCACCTTCATCCATCAGACTTACAACCAGGAGCCAGTGGTTTATGCCATCTCCTGGTTTAATGCTTAGCACCTGTTTTGCCCCTCAAAGGAGGCATATAAATATTGGAATAAACTAAGTAAAAAAAATTAAATAGTTCAAGGACTACACTGTTGGACGCCATGGCAGGAGCCATGGCCATGGGACCAATTCTGTTCTACCTCAAGAGAAGAAGAGAATTGAAAATTGATTTTAATGCTACAAGAATAAATGCTTTGGAGCCCTTGCTCAAGCAGCTGCTCAGGTCATTGGATACCTAGCAGGTGAAGCTGTTTAAATCTAATATGGAGTGATTATAATATCTCAGCCCAATTTATTTAATGCTCCTTAGTGCTTGTGAATGTGTAATAAGTTGTGTGGCAGTAATTATAGATTAATTAACAAAGAAGGCAAGAGAGTAACTGGAAGGAATATGTGGCCAGGGAGAGATAATGACAAAATAGCATTCGAAACAGAAAAAATAAAGAAACAACAAAATTTGGGATGGTGTGTTTTTCCTGATAAGGATACGGCAACTTTGTAAGCTACTCTAGTAATGCTTTCTCTTTGGGTTGGAGGCAGTGATGTTTTTACAGAACAATGTGAGATCTGCAATAGACAGATCTGGGTTGAAATCATGCTCAGCTGCAAAGTTCACTAGTTAAATTGCTATTTCTCAGCCCAACTTATTTTATAAGGCTTTTGTGAGGATAAAAATGAGGGAAAGGAAAAACTGTATATTAGCCATCCCCTTGAGTGCTGTGAAGGAAACTACAGTAGAAATGTAATAAAGATGGAGTCAACCCAGACAGATTTTGCCACCTGAAGAAAAAAGAAAAGCAAATATATTTCAGTATATTTTTCTCTTTGCATGTCTGTTTTCATTTGTATACCTGTGTTTGTTTATACAGTATGAGCCCTGTATCCACAGGGGATATGTTCCTGAACTTACCGCAGAAATGTGGGTAATAACAAACCCTATTAAAATGAATGATTTCTGGTCCAACTTCTGGTCCAATTTCTGGTCCAACTTCCGGTTGAAGCATACCACAGAATCACACTAAAGGACCTAGAAAATGCCTAGAGGGGACATATCTTTTTGGAGGTGGGTAAGTGAAACCGCAGATACTGATCCCACATATACAGGGGTTGTACTGTACCTGTGTTTGTATACTTTTGTATATCTTTGTATTTGTGAAGACAAACAGAAGTTGTCATACTCTGGACATATCATGAGATGATGTGACTCACTGGAAAAGACAATAATGCTAGGAAAAGTGGAAGGCAGTAAGAAAAGAGGGAGACTACACTACAGGTGGATTGACTCAATTGAGGAAGCCATGACCCTCAATTTGCAAGACCTGAGCAGAGCAGTTGATGACTGAGACCCTTGGAGATCTCTCATTCATAGAGTTACCATACGTCCAAATCGACTTGATGGGAAATAATAGCAAAAAAAGTTTGTAAAAGTGCAGTAACATATTAGTTGCATCTAACCCATTCCATAAATCACCAGAGACTTTATAAAACAACGTTTAGTCTCTAGTATCATGCTGGGGACACTGGTGGGTTGAGGCAATACATAAATTAAAATAAATAATATCAAATTTCCCCTGCAACAAGCAGCCACAAGAGGGCGTTCTAACCTTTCTAATAATGAAAATACAGTTCATGCAGTGAGGTCAAATGTGTCAGAACCAGACAGTGGGAATAAAGGAAGAATAACTTGGGATGTTTGGGTAGACTGCTGGGTAGCACATAAATAACTGGAAACTAGAAGCCATTGTTGAACAATAACAACGAAAATATTGCCCCAAATTACCATACATCCCTTGCCTATAGCAACTTGGATTGTACTTGTAGATGCAAGTCAACACAGATGCAGATGGCACATATATTCAGGTGTACCCTATGTACAGGTCATGGTGTACAGTAGGTAACTAGCTCCACTCCAAGCCATGGACTGCGATGCACTGAGGGTTCTGTAGTCGAATATACAGGCCAAAAATTTATTGGCTAGAGGAATCAATCCAGAAAGGAGTACCTGAGGATGAAACATTCTGAGAAACAAAACTGAGCTTTATAACAAATGCTACTATCTCACTGCCTCCTCTTAACAGCAATGTGTGTATTCATACACATAAGACCCAGAATGGGACAGCGGTTTGAGTGTTGGACCAGGATACTGGGAGACCAGGGTTTGAATCCCCGCTTGGCCATGGAAACCCACTGGGTGACCTTGGGCAAGTCACACTCTCTCCGTCTCTCAGGAAGGCAAAGGCAATCTCCCTCTGAACTAATTCTGCCAAGAAAACCCCATGATAGGTTCCCCTTAGGGTTGCCATAAGTCAGAAATGACTTGAAGGCACACAACCACAATGCACACATATACATTATATCCCATTCATTCCCAAAAGAACCTCAGGTGATGTATATCATTTCCTCCCAACAACCAAAGTCACCCAGTGAGCTTTATGTCTGAGTGAAGATCTGGACCACAGTCTTTGCAGTAACCACCTAACACTCTTACTACTTAGGTAGTGTCAACTGAGGTTGCTGTGAAACAAGAAGGAGGTATTACCATGTTCTAGAGAGGTCTGCCAAATATATATTTATATAAAAATTAAGGGCACATGCATATACCCCACCACCACCACACAAGAGGTATAGAATATTCAGCATGGCCCTGCTCAGCCATGAAAACTCACTGGGCGACCTTGGGCAAGTCACACACTCTCAACCTCAGAAAATCCCATGATAGCTTTGCCATAGGGCCACCATAAGTCAGAAACAATTTGAAGGCACACAACAACAACAAACTAGAAAACAACCCAGAGTATTGAGGTGGGGTGGGAGTTGAGAAGTATGGTAAGCAAAATTGCCTAATTTCTAAGATATCAGAGGATGGCACAGCTGGCTAGTTGATTGCTTGGAAACAAAACACAAGCACTCCTGTTATAGGTAAAGATGCTAAAACTCTATGATCAGCTTAACAACAGGCTTTACCCTGCTTGATTTTCCATATGAGGTGGGTGTGCTCTACCTGTTAGATTTCCACCTGCCATGCAGTTCTTTAAACCATGAAGCTCTGCCAGAAATTTGAATAAGAGAAGCATTAAAGTAGTGGCTCTTAACCTTTTCTTTACCAGAGACCCCCTTTAAATATCTTTGTTGCCGTGTACCCCCAAGACTTACCGGTAATTCAAGATTTAAAACCGTAATAATAATAATAATAATTACAGTTACACCATTAATTAAACCTTCTTTTAGAGGTACTGGAGGGGGTGGGAAGACTTTTCTCTTGCTTCTTCCTGCAAGTGTGTGGCTAGAGCAGATTGAATGGCAACGTGCAGGCCAAGACAGCCAGCCAGTCTTTGCCTTGGCTCCTGTCATATGGCCACTCCACTGCAAGCAGGAGGTGAGCCGAGCAGTCTTCAATCCTTTGCAGACTCCCTGTGAGGACTTTGTGGACCCCTGGGGGTCCCCATACCACAGGTTAAGAACTACTGCATTAAAGGATATTGTTAGGGCCAGGTCAAGGGTGGGGCATATGAAAAACCAGTGATAAATATTTATTAGTAGCATTCAAAGACATAGTTGTATCAGTCTGTTTCAGCGTAAAAAGATATAAAGGAATCCTGTAACACCCTGGAGACTAATTGAAAAAAAGACATTTCTAGCTTAAGTTTTCATGGACTACAGACATACCATCTGATCAAGTGGACTGGTGCTTATGTACCTCACTGGAATGTTGTGAGGATAAAGAGCAAGAAGAAAGCTACTGGTACTATGAATGCCACCTTCAGCTCACTGCAGAAAAGTACGATACACAGTATATCTCCGTTGACAAAGAAGCTCCTTACAAAGTCATTTTACACTCACCAAGTCCTCCATTTCATCTTTGTTCTCTGACTAGCTGGAAGTATTTTAGCAGCATCAGTATTAGGTGGACGGTGAGTGTGGGCTGGAGAAACACAGACTTTTGGTGCTGAGTCCCAGCACCATATCTGCAGTAAACAATGCAATAAACCTTGAGGTGGGAAAGAGTGAGGTGTTATCTAGACAGTGAAAAAAATCCTCTTGGAATGTGAAAATATGTTTTGTCCAGATGAGCTCCTGCAGAGATTTGCAATATTCAAAAGGAGAGGGGCCAAAAACTCCAAGTACTTTGTGATAACCGCTTTCGCTGTTTCTCACAAGTTTTTTTTTTAATATGCAGAAATGTGCATTCCAGCCCATTTGAACAACCAATTTGAATTGGAGCACATCCTGGTAGTCAAAACTGATTTGTTGGACGTGTGGGGGGGAGGGCCTCCCAGTGGCGAAGTGTCCGGAGCTGTCATTGTTGATTTTCGCGGAAGCGACTGTGCGCTACTTTCGAGCAGCAGGGTAAAAAAAAAAAAATTTTTTTTTAAAGCAGATCACTCTTCTGTGTCACTGATTTAACAAGCAGGGGGAGGGAAACAGAAGGAGCTTTGGGGGAATAACAACACACGTAATTCACTCACCACTACCATCTTTACTCGTGGGCATGCTCTATGTGAATTTCAAACACGGATAGCTTCCTATGCCACCGATCTTGAAAATGTATTGTGGAGATAAATGAATGCTGCTATAATAGTGAATTAATGCGCTATTTTCCACAATTAATTCTCCGGTCTAGTTGAGCCCTGAGATTCTGCTCAAGTCAATCCTACTGTAGTTGTGTGTGCCAGCCTACAAAAAACAAGGTGCACAGTAGCTGCCTCCAAATCCCTTAATGAGCATGATTGTGAGCAGCAAAATGGAGAGAAAAGGGGAAAAGATAGATAAGCTTGCCTCCCAGTCTATCCCAGCATGCTAAATAAGCATAGATCTATAAGTCTGGCCACGAAAAAGAAAAGAAATCATAAGAAAAGTGGAGAATGGTGAAAGAATAAGTGATCCCAGCATCCATTATGGAAGAATATTTCAAATGATCACTAGAAGGTCTAATTTTGGTTGTTGTTTGTTGTCATGCCATATGCCAATCTTACTTGACGAGGTCATTTCATTGTACTTCATGTGTGTATATTGCTAATATGTAACTCTTATATGTTTTATATTATATTTCTTAAATTATTATGATTCTAATTGTTTTAAATTTTTAATTGCTGTGTTTAATTGTATTTTATATGTTGTGAGCTGCTTTGGGTCCCATTCTAGGAGAAGGGCGGTATATAAGATAAGTAAATAAGTAAATAAAAATATTATTTTTGGGGGGCGGAGTTTGCTGCTCCTCTTTTTGTAGTGTAGGAATCCATCCCTATTTTTCTGTTACAGAAGTTATCTCAGGAACACGTTGACTCTGTTAACTGAGTTATTATTATTATTATTATCTTTATTTATAGCCCGCTTCCCCCCCCCCAATGTTGTGACCCAAAGCGGCTCATGGTTTTAAAAACACACAAGTAAAACTTACAAAAAGTGCACATTAATGATGCTGTAAATAGACAGTTTACATTTTACCACAATAGGCAACTTTGTAATTTTGATTTGTTACTTTTTAATGCATGAACTTGTTAATAAGCCTTCATATTTTGCCATATTATAGAAATTTTATCTATCTATCTATATCTATCTATGTGGCATATTAAAACAGAATTAAACTGATTACATCATTAAAACCACTTCAAAATATTTAAAAGAATAAAGCTGTATAAATTTTTAAAAATACAAAATACTACTACTACTGCTACTAATCATAAATTATTTATTTATAGCCCGCCCAATCACAAGGAATCTCAGGTTACAACAATAAAAACACATGGAACACAATAAAATTCAAAGCAAAGAAAAAGATGAGGAACCCTCCAAACTTACCAACTTGCTTTTCTTAAAGTTTCATGTTAAATCAAACGGCTGTGGTGTCACAACCTTCTTCCCCCTCCATACGGAAATGACGTCATCCACTTATCTCCACTGACCAATCAGCGCGAAGAGGGTGGTGCCACTATTAAAAAAAGACCCTTCCCGAGCCTGGATGTTTTTTCCCGCCAAAACTCAAGCCTGACTGAGGCCCCGCCCCTCCTCTTCCTCCTCAACCAATCAGAGCGCTTTGCTGTTTTCCCAACGGCCGCACCGTCTACGATGCCCGCTCTTCCTACTCTCAATGCCCATAAGGAGGAGGGGGTGGGTGGGGTCTTTAGCCTCTCGGCCTTAGCCGATGGCAAGAAAGGGGAAACTTCCTCGATAATAGGCTTCCGTCTCTTTCAATCACACAAGCCGCAGCCAACCAATCGAATCTGGAAGGGATGAGGGGCGGGGATTAATGCTAGTTTCCCCCCTCCCTTGCTTGCCTTTCGGTAGGATTTGATCGGCTTTTCTCTCACCGTCAAACCTCCTCCGCAAGCGGTGATGGGCGGAGCCAGGAGCGGTCTCGTGCCCGCCTCGCTCCCCCGCCCTCCTGAAACGGGGGTATAAAATGCCGAGCGGCTGTGGCGGCGGTTGCAATGGGGAGTGTGAGGTGTTCGAAGATGAGGTGTTGCGAGCGGGGGCGGTTGGTGGTCCTCCTTTATCTCAGTTTTGGGGCTGCCGCTACCGCCGCCCTCGGCCGGGCTCAAGGGGTCCTTGGCCGCCCTCACCTCCATGCCGCCTCCCGCCCGGATCCCGCCCGTCACTTTGGGGCTCCCCGGGCTTACCGCACCTGTTACATTAACCAGAAGGTAAGCGGAAAGGATCCCTTTCTCTCGGAGGGACACCTTGGTTAAGGGCGCCTCCCTGGAAGCTGGAGGAATGGGGAACTCACGGCCACTGGGATTGTCACGTTCTCCCATTCAGGGACAGCGAGTTCTGTATTTATTGCTCTATTTGTAGACGGGGGTCCTGTATCCACACACACACACACACATGTATGTGTGTGTATACAGGACCCCTGTATGCGCTGGGGATTGGTTCTGAAGGGGCCCGTGGATACCAAAAACCGTGGTTAATAGCAAACGCCATTGAAACTAATGGGACTTCCGGTTTAAAATACTACAGAGTTGCCTTGGAGAACCTAGAAAATACTAGAGAGGAGATATTTTTTAGGAAGACTCTATGGTAGGTGTGCTGTTTTATGTCCCGTGGATAATTGAATCAGTGGATAATGAATCAGTGGTATGGGGTTCCTCTATGGTAGGTGTGCTGTTTTGCGTCCCGTGGATAATTGAATCAGTGGATAATGAATCAGTGGATAGGGTGTCCCTGTATCCACTGATTCATTATCTATTGATTCAGTTATCCACGGGACACAAAATAGCATACCTACCATAGTCTTCCTAGAAAATGTCTCCTCTCTAGCCATTTTCTAGGTTCTCCAAGGCAACTCTATGGTACAGTTGTCCCTCCATATTAATGGATTTCGCATTCAAGGATTTAAGTATTCAGAGCTTGAAAATATTCTTAAATAAATAAATATCCAAAAAGCCACAGGTCAGCGTAAGAGGGGCGCTCCAAAAAAGCGATACAAGGACTCCCTGAAACAACACCTCAGGCTCAGCCAAACTGATCACCAACAATGGTCTGTCCTGGCCTCACATCAGGAGGCATGGAGACACACTATCCACAATGCTGCAGCCTTATTTGAGAACTCATGCCGAGCAAGTCTTGAAGAGAAATGACAACGCAGAAAGAATCACAACCCGGAAACATCACCCAAGGAGACCTTCTGCTGTGCTTTCTGCAACCAGACTTGTTTATCTCGGATTGGCTTTTTTAGTCATCAGCGAGCTTGCAGAAAGCGCGGGATGAGTTCTTCCTGAATCTTCGTTTGCGAAGAGAAGCCAGAGAGAGAGAGCATATAATGGGACTTGAGTATTCATGGATTTGGGTATTCATGGAGGGTTCTGGAACCAAACCCCAGTGAATGTGAAGGGACAACTGTATTTTAAACCAGAAGTCCCATTATTTTCAATGGTGTTCACTATTATCCACAGTTTTTGGTATCTATGAGGGCCCCCAGAACTACTCCCCAGCAGATATGGGGGTTCTACTGTATCTTATATGTATATCTTTTACATACATATACATAAAAGATATACATGTAAGATATAAATGTAATAGAAAAATAAGGCAATAAATATAGCACTCACTGCCACTGAATGGGAGAACCTGACAATCCTAGTGGCAATGAGTTCCCCATTCATATACCTATACATATAAGATATATATTATATACATATACAGTATATGGGAGTTGGGAGTTGTCCTCTTGTGGAGAAGCTGGCTTTGATTTGTTCTTTCCTTGCATTTATACCCTGTTTTTACCTCCCCTGAGTTCAAGTGTTTGCAGCAGCCACAACCCTGTGAGGTAGGTCAAATCTAGAGTCTCTACGTGACTTTCCAGGGTTGAGTGGGGACTTTAACCTGGATTTTGTAAGTCATAGTCCAAAGCTTTAGCCATTGCACCACACTGGATCTTCATATCCTGTGGAGCTCCTTGCCACTAGATAGGGTAAAGCTAGATAAACTGATAAAAGATGCTCCCCTCCACTTGTCATCAGCTAGGTGAGTACTCTCTAAATGCCTGCATGTCTGGAATAAAATCAATAGATTTTCCACAACAACTGTTTTTAAGAAGTATGCTGTTAGTTCATAGAGTCAACGAGTTGGCAGAGACCACAAACCGCCTGCCTTGCAGGAATACCTAATCAAAGCACTCCAAAAAGACATGTTCCAGGGAGTTGGGAGTTGTCCTCTTGTGGAGAAGCTAGATTTGATTTGTTCCTTACTTGTGTTTATACTCTGTTTTTCCTCCCATGAACTCCAAGTGTTCACAACTGCCACAACCCTGTGAGGTAGGTCAAGTCTCAGTGATTTTTCAGGGTTGAGTGGGGACTTGAACCTGGTTCTCATAAGTCACATCTAAAGCTTTAGCCATTGCACCACACTGGATTTTCCTATCCTGTGGAACTCCTTGCCACTAGTTATGGTAAAACTCACAAGTTGCTTCCCTTTCATTTACATTAGATGAACTAATAAAAGATGCCCCCCCCCATCATCAGATAGTTGAGCACTCTCTAGAAGCCTGCATGTCTGGAATAAGGGGGTTGTCTAAATGGCGAAAATACTCCTTATAGAATTCGAAGAGAATTCGATTTGTCTTAATGAGATCCTGCATCAATCTGCCATATTCAGAAGGAGGGGGGGCAACACTTCCAATAACTCAGAAGGAAAGCCCTCCCAGCTTTTCCTGTACAGTTGTCCCTCCGTATCCACGGATTTGGTAACCGGATGTAAGTATTCACGGCTTGAAATTTTTCTTTAAAAAATAATAATCCATAAAGCAAACCTTGATTTTGCCATCTTATATAAGGGATACCATTTTGCTATGCCATTGCATATAATGGGACTTGAGTATTCACAGAGTTTGGTATCCACAGGGGGTCCTGGAACCAAACCTCAGCGAATATGAAGGGCCAACTGGATTTTTAAAAAAGCTCAGTGGGGAATGCATATACCTACTCATTGGGACAACCAATTTGCTTTAATCCGCATTCCTGATAAGAGCACAAGTGGAAGGCTGATTGGTCAGCTGTGTGCAGGGGGCAGAGATTGCTAACAAGCCAAGTGCCCAGAACCACTGTGTTGGATTTTCGCTGTAGAGATTGTGTGCTGAGATGACAAAAATAGCTTTTTTTCCCTTTTTTTCTGTTTATTTAGGCAGAATATTACACTTTTGCACCTTAGATATGCTTTTTAGAAAATACTGCTTGGCGGTGGGAATAAAAATGTGAGTAATTCACTCACACGTGTCATCTTGATTCACAGGCATGCCTGTTGGAACAGCGAAAGCAGCTTCACATGCCTGCAATCTTGCAAAAAAACCCCAACCCATTAAGACAAATAGAAGCTGCTTTGAATTGGTATTAGTGTGCTTCAACCCACATTTTTTCCCTCATATAGACAAGCCGCAAATCAGTAGATTTCCCCCAGCAACTGTTTGTGAGAAGTATGCTGTCAGTTGTGCCAGTTCAATTTAGATATCATTGCTAAGCTTTTTGAGTATGCCAGGCTGCCTGTTGGTTAACCCACCTTCCCTTGACATTTTTTTCTGCCCTTGGCTTAGTTAATTGAGCCTAATGTTCATTGCATACATGTGAATGCTAATCTTCTGCTTGGTCTTTTGCTTTTCCATCATTTTGCAAATTCCTTCTCATAGGTTATAATTGTTGCCTATTCTGTGTCCAGTTGTTCAAGAGGTAGCCCCACTGAACACAGTGTGACTGATTCCTGACCAAGCCTGCTAAGGGTGGTGGGGTATGTGTGGTCTTCCAGTGTTGTTGGACTTGGGCTCCCACTATCCATAAACATCACCTTTAGTGGTGAGACACATTGGGAATTGCAGTTCAGGAGCAACTGTAGTGCAGTATATTTCTCACCTCTGTTGTAAGTTGTTAGTTGATTTGATGGTACAGAATTTTAAAAGGAAGGTGTCCTGAGTTGCTAAAGTTCTCTTTAATATTGGCCTGTTCTACAAGACAATGTTGCGGAATAGGTTCAGCATCTTGGATAGCTCCTTTAAAGTTTGGACTGAAATCGGCAGTGGATTCACTACCCACTAATATTGGAAGTAGTGGTACTGCAGTCCACTAAAATATGCAAAATGAAACTTGTTAGTCTTTAAGATACCATTGGACTCTTTCTTAGAGCTAACACAGTTCTGTTCTCAAAGTGTGACATATAGACCTGAAGCAAACAGCAATTCCTTTACTCTCTATGAAAACAAGCTGTTCTGCCTTGTAAAAACAACCTGTACCAGCCCTAGGTTCTTCAGTCCTGAGCTTTTCACAATCACTACAAGAGTAGATTTGTTGCCTGGCAATGGAGTTGCAGTACGTCACATCTGGAGGGCAACAGGTTGGGAAGGGATGCTGTGGAAAGACATTACTTGTTCATCCTACTTTTTTGAAAGTAGGGTGTTGATCATTACAATGCTACTTGTTTGTTTGTAAGTAAAGTCCTGTTGTTAGTGTGGTACTTACAGTTTTTATAACAAAATTAATGCAAAATTTCCAAGAATCCTGCTAAAAGTAACCACTAATCTTATTTCAGGGTTTTGGAGAACTGTTAGTAGTGTTCCTGTTAAAAAGTAACAATGCTGCTCCCTGTTAGTAAAAAAGTAACATTTTATGAGTAGCATTGTTACTTCTAAAATGTTACATCCAAGCTCTGTGTTGGGGTGGGTGGAATAATGTGAAGGCTGTAACCGATACAAATGCAGAGATGGCATGCAGACTATGAGAATCTTTGATTATTCTGGGATTGCTGTCCTCTGACATCAACCTATTGCCCTTGCAAATCAGTACAGAAGGTAACATTCCATCACTTCCTGTCAACCTTTTTGAGAGGGACTAGAGGGGAAAACTGAGGTGTTGGTGGGAGGGGGGTAGTACAGGATTCTGGGGTGCTTGTGGGGGTATTTTCTTATGTTTCACATGTTTGGCTGGGATTTATGTATGGTTTGGGGGCAAACATTTTCCTGAAAGTCATACTTTTTTTAAAAAAATGTGTGTGTTATTGGGGGCTTTGGGAGACTGGTGGGGGGCTTCAGAGGCCACAAATGTGAGATCCACAGATTGAATGTGACCTATGGGCTGCACTATGGCTACTCATGTCTTAAGATGAGAAAGAAGAATGAAAGGGTGTGGAAACAGGAAGTTTGCTCATCTGCATTTCTTGACAGTTGTACAGATGAAGGAATCTTGGTAAAGGCGACTTTATTTGACACTTGGTAATTCTTAGACATCCTAATATCCTGTTCTGTTCACCTTCTGACTACTTAGACAAAGAATACACTCTGGTGGGACATGGGATTTGACTTTAATATTTAGATCTGGCATAGCATGTCCTTGACTTCCAGTGAAGTCCTGTTTTTCTTCTTTTGCCAATGAACTACAGTAGTGGACTTGCTAGTGTTAATGACCTATTTGCTTGAAGTTAATGGGAAGTAATTATTGGTAATGAAGACAATTTAGGCTTTCAGTAGAGGCCTAGATTTTTGTATTTCTCAAATTGTAGTAAAGCAGGTATGGGAACTATGTGGTCCTCTAGATGTTGAACTGCAGCTCTCACCAGCCTTAGTCAGCATAGCCAGTGCTGGGAGCAGCTGTTTACTAATCTCTCCTTGGCTTTTCTTTGCAAATGAAGATTCAGGAAGGACTCATCCCGCGCTTTCTGCAAGCGCGCTGATGACTAAAAAGGCCAATCCAAGATAAGCAAGTCCGGTTGCAGAAAGCACAGCAGAAGGTCTCCTTGGGTGATGTTTCCGGGTTGTGATTCTTCCTGCGTTGTTTCTCTTCAAGACTTGTTCGGCGTGAGTTCTCAAATAAGGCTGCAGCATTGTGCATAGTGCGTCTCCATGCCTCCCGATGTGAGGCCAGGGCAGACCATTGTTGGTGATCAATTTGGCCGAGCCTGAGATGTTGTTTCAGGGAGTCCTTGTATCACTTTTTTGGAGCACCCCTCTTACACTGACCCGTGGCGAGTTCACCATAGAATACTGTTTTTGGGAGGCGATGGTCCTCCATCCGGAAAACATGCCCTGCCCAGTGCATCTGTGTTCTCAATATCATGGCCTCAATGCTGGTGATCCCTGCTTGCTCAAGGACAGCAACATTCGTCACATACTTATTTTATATTTATTTATACCCCACTCTTCAGCCACAAGGCTATCAGAGCGGCTTACAAATTGTTTTTAAGCAATAGCAATTTACACATCTACACTGCATTAAGCAGCTTCCAATGTGTGTTAGCTAATTGCCCCCACAAGCTGGGTACTCATTTTACCGACCTACAAAAGGATGGAAGGCTGAGTGAACCTTGGAGCCTTCTGGAATCGAACTTGCAACGTGGTGACTTGCAATACTGGCATTCAACCACTGCGCCACCAGGGCTCCTTAGTCAGCCCACTGTATATTTAGGATTGTGCGTATACAGCGCTGATGAAAGCATTCGAGGAGTTGTAGGTGGTGGCGATAGGTGACCCATGTTTCAGACCCGTAAAGGAGAATAGACAGTACAATGGCTTTATGCACACTGATTTTTGTGCTTTGCCTCAGGTGTTTATTACTCCAGACTCTTTTGTGAAGTCTTCCAAATGCGCTATATACCTTGCTAATCTGTGATCAATCTCTTTGTCAATCTTGGCATCTGAGGAGATGATGCTTCCCAGGTAGGTGAACTGCTGAACGGACTTGAGCACAGATCCCGCCCCTCTACAAAATGCAATTGGGGCAGCTTAAAGCATTAAAATATACATACAAACCCCTCCATCCCACCCACTCCTTAAAATACAGTTAAATAATTAAAGATTTAAAACGTACTTAATAATTACTAAAAATACTAAAAATGACACAATAAAAAGCTTGATGGGATCGGACTAATAAGATTTTTTCTCTGATGGCCGGGTATCTTCAGGAAAGGCCTGCCAGAAGAGGTCTGTCTTAAGTGCTTTTAAAAAGCAATTTAAGGTGCTAATGTGACAGATCTCATCTGGCCGGCCGTTCCATAATCTGGGAGCAAAAACCGAAAAGGTCCTCTGGGAGGTCGATGAGAGCCTAGTTTTTAAAGGTTGAGCAGATTCCTCCCAGAGGACCAGAGTGCATGGGGAGGATTATATGGAAGGAGGCGGTCCCGAAGATAGGTTGGACCCAAGCCATTTAGGGCTTCAAAGGTAATAACAAACACCTTGTATTGGGCCTGGAAACTAACGGACAGCCAGTGAAGTGATCTTAAGATCGGTGTTATATGGTCTCTTCTAGATGTACCTGAGACCAGTCTGGCTTCCATATTCTGTACTAGTTGAAGTTTTCAGACAGCATCTAACACTTAACATTAAACATCTAACAACATCTGGAAGGCCAAATGATTTCCACCTCTTGTGTGTGTGTGTGCCTGTGTGTGTACACACATTCAAATCGCCTGTTGACTTAATGGCAACCCCATGAATGTTAGCGCCTGGCATTCATTGGTGATATTCCACCCAAGTACAAACCAGTGCTGACTTCAAACATCAGATAGGATATGGTGCATTTAAGATACAGTATTTACCCCATAGCAGTGACTTATTCCTGCCCTGCTGAGTAAAAATACTGTAACTCTAGGGTGGAAGGTACGATGTTGCAAACCAAATTGTTTGCCGAGTCTTATAAGCACCACCAACTGACTGCCCAAGGGTGGAGATCACATGGTAGTATCACTTGCCATCGGATTATTTGGAAGCATTTGTAATTGGTGCTTTCCAGGTTTCGTATATGAAATTAATTATGTGGAGGTGTGAAAGCAATTTTCCATGCTCCTTGGCAATCAAATGTCTGACACAGAGAGTCTTCCTGAAGTGTTCAACAATTCAGCGCTATGGCTTACATGGTTCCTAGGAACTGTGAAGCTGCATAAAATTCCCTCAGATTCTTCAAGGCAAGGTTGGTAGTAGTGGCAAACAAGTTTGCTCTTAAAACAGAATGACCAGCTGTTGTGGCAGCAGTATTTAGCCTGTTCAGATACCCCTTCTGCACAGGCCAGGTTGGGAATCATGTGGCCTTCCAGGTGTTGCTGAACTTCAGCCACCAACATTCCTGGCAAGTGAGAGCTATTTGGCACTGTAGTCCAGTAAGATCTAGAGGAGTACGTGATACACAGCAAGCTAAGCCTGCTGCAAGCGTGAATGGAGTCAGTTCTAAAAACATGCTCTTAAAATACATATTTATAAACTTCCTCAGACTGGAAGCAGGGTAGCAGAGGTAAGATTTATCCAAAAATAAAACTGGGTCAGTGATAAAAAATAAGTAGAAGGACATTAAAGTGTGTCCAGAACCACTAAAAATACATGATTAATTCAGTTCAGGTCTGTAATGAAGGAGACTTAGGCAGTATCTGCACTGCAGAAATAATCCAGTTTGATATCACTGTAACTGTTTTTGGAGGTATTTAGCCTTCTTCACCAGAGAGCTCGGGTGCCACAACAAACTACAAATCCCAGGATTCCATAGTTGATGAGCCATGGCAGTTAAAGCGGTGTCAGACTGGATTATTTCTGCAGTGCAGATGCAGCATTAGTTTCAAGAGTGTAGTAAGTTTCTCTCTATTGGATAAGACCTTGGTTCTTAAGAGTCAGACTGGCTGATGAAGGAACAGAAAGCCCTATTGTGGTCATAGACTGGGAGCACCATTTAGCTAGTTTCTGCTTTGTTTTCAGATGCAATCTGAGTTCATAAAGAACTGGGAAAATACAGCCACTGTTCCTAGTATATTCTCCATTTTGCTACTGTTGGTAAGCATGAAATTGGGAACCAATTCCATCCTGGAGTAGATGAGGGAATGCTTTCAAGAGCCAGATTATTTTCCTCTTGGCTGCTCTCATTTCTTTTCTGTAAGATTGGCCATTTGCTCTTAATTTTATTTAGTGCTTTTAGGTAGTACCTGCTGGATAGTGTGGTAGACTTTTTTTTAGTGGGAAGCTGCTTTGGAAATGAGCAAGGTGTAATTTATTTAATTGAAAATAGGTCTCTGCCCATGTTTATTACTACATTAGGTAAAAATAGTTGGATGGTTTTCAAGCAAATTTGCAAGGTATGTCTGGCATGCTCTGAATTAAAATACTGTACAGTATACATATATGAAACCCACTTTTGGGGAGCTACCATGGGGCGGGCACTCCAATAGTTTCCTTGAAAATGGCTGGGTGGATTTATATCAAATTTGGTGGGCATGTTTGAGATGGCCTGACTTAAACTATATAGACTATGTATGCAGATCCACTCTGGGGGTGGGGGTAGTCCTGAGGTGACCTATAAAATTACTAGTAATAGAATAAATAAATAAAAGGGCTGTGAAGAAATACTTCTGTTGTCCATTTGCCAAGCCATCCTGTTTTTTTGGCAGCAGAGCAAGCAAACTAATGCCTTGTAGTTGCTCTTCTCTTTATGGCATCCCAACAGCTTGCAACTTGAGTCTTCAAGTCCACCTGGAGGAATAGAAGGGAACCGAATGCTACCTCCCTTCCACCAGTTAGTTGCACATGCTTTGTAGTCATGAGGAGAGATTCTTCCTAACTAACTTTTAAAATTAGTCGTCATCATCAAATATGGCTGTCCTGTGTTACCTCTTCGAACCCTTTATGGCAATCACTTCTACAGCAAGGATGTAGCAAGTGAAACAATAGCCCTTGAGCATTTGGAAAGTGCGGAAGTTGTTGCTTATGTGTTCTCAGTGAAATCTTATTTTTATGCACTTATCAGCAGGTCAGCCTGCATATGTGACTCTTTAAGGATGAGTGGAAATGAAGAGTTTCCTGCTTAATTTGCAGCTTTTTCCTTCAGGCTGTTCTTAATACAGTAACAAAAGCTTTGGTGAGTGGAGTCTTATCACTTCATAGATTTTCCCTTTCCCTTTAGAAAGCTTGCTTGAATCATCTCCATCTTTCTCAAACAACTGAAAAAAAATATAAATCAGATCCTCTGCTAGTGTCATTCCTTACTACTATTGCTGCCCAGTAGATGTTTGGCACATTTAGTCTGGCTCCCCAGCCTCTTAACTCTCAGGAGAATGTAAGCTCACCACCATGGAAAGGTAGGGCCATGGTGGAACTACCTTCCTACCACTATAATGGTATGACTTCAGAGTCTTTCGTTCATAGAGTTGCCATAAACTGAAGTCAACTTAATGGCAGTTAACAACAGCAAAGCCAGCATATGCATGTATCTGCTATCTGAATTGTTCTGGCTGGCACAGATACTTTATTATTAAATTCCTAACCACTGACATTCCAAGAGAAGGCTGTATTAACCACACTGGCCAATTGCAATATATGCATATGGCACAATGGCACATCATGGTTGCATGAGCTGGTCTAGCACCCCAAATCTGTCATTAGACTGGAAAGGTGTGACTAATGTAACACCACCTTGCATGAACTGTGGTTTCAACACCACACTAGGGGACACCTATTTTCAGCTCAGCAGAAACTGACCTGTTTGCTAAACAACTATTTGTGAAAGGTTGTTCTCAAGGTTCTCAGGCACCTTGAAAAGATTCTTTTAATTGGCAAAAGAAAGGGGTGCAATGATGATTGTGGCAGCTCTGCCATGGGTGGGGAATAATTATTAAACTTTGCTGCTTTATCAGTGTCTACTTACTACCTGTGTGTCCATGCTTGCTTCTGCTAGTAACCTGGGACCTAAAATCATAAGTGTTTGCCTTAAATTTAAGAAGCTGACAATTTAATTCATGGTGGTAAATCAAGTTTTACGTTGATTCTTCAAATAGCTTAAATAATGGCACAAATATGTTTCCTTCCGACCCCATGGACTGCTTGAAAGTTGATAGATGTCTAGTTGGGGTACCACTTAATGAGCTTTTTTGGTTTTAAAGACCAAAGCCGTTTATGAAAATAAGTACATGTAGGAACCTGTATATTGAGCAATCTGATCTTTCCTTCCCCCCATCTCTAGTATTATTCCTTTTTGTTTTGACCCAACTCCACCCACACAAAGCCAAAGTAGCAAGCAAGTGTAATAATGGGCATTGTAAGGTAAGGTTTGAGAGATACCTGGTAGACTAGTTTATTACAAATGGGTGTGTTTTGTAAGTAGGCTGTAAATGTTTTTCAGAAACATTTACTGGTTCTTCTTAAGAAGAACTTTTATCTCAGTATATCTGACTATTAACTTAATGCATCTGGTAGAGGCATTGATTCAATTTAGAAATAATTAGAAGAGCTAGCATTTTGGGCAGAACATTTAATACAGCTTGAGTATCCCTTATCCAAAATGCTTGGGACCGGAAGTGTTCTGTGTTTTGGATTTTGGAATACCTGTATTTGCAACGGCATAATGAGACTGAGGATCTGTGAAATGGCAGGAATCCAAGCATTGTGCTTGGCACAAATCCACACCTCCCACCGTTTCACAGATTCTTGCATCTTTCTCCAGCCTTGCAAATACAGCACAGGTATGTAGCTCAAAAAGTTTTGGATTTGGAGTATTTCAGATTTTGGAATTCCGGATAAGGGATACTGAACCTGTGGCAATCTAATTTCATAAGAGAGTTACCATTTTTAAAAATATGACATATACAGTCGTCCCTTCACATTCGCGGGGGTTATGTTCCACAGACCCCCGCGAATGTGAAAATTCCGCAAATAATGACCGCCCTCCCCCTCTCCTGCCAAAGCGACCACGGGCCTCTGGAGGCCCCATAGTTGCTTTTCCCCGCCTCCCGCCTCCCTCCCAAGGCCTTCTTGGGTCATCCGGAGACCCTCCCGAGGCCCTGTGGAGGCCTCCCCGGCTGTCCTCCCCTCCCACCCAAGGCCTACACGGGGCCTCCGGAGGCCCCATTTCACTGCTTTTGGGAGGGCTAGGGCCCTCCCAAAACCGCGAATATTCAAAACTGCAAATGCTAAGTTCACAAATGTGGAGGGGCAACTGTAGTTTAAATTGATATTCTTTTTTTTAATCTGCCATTCTTCATTTGCAGAGAGTTACTTTCACTAGCTTGAATGTCCATCTTAAAGTTTTACCTAGAGACTTGTGGAACAATGTGAACCTTCTGTGTAAAGGCATAGTTCAGCTAATGAAGTTTCTGCTAGGGAAGTTCTTTCTTACAGAGGCTTTTAATGTTCACCCAGCCCCCCTTTCTCCCTCATCCTCTCGCTAGCTGGAAGTTTTTTTTAGAACAGAAAAAGATGTTGAAGGAGGACTAGAGAAACAGACTTCTGGTGCTGGGTTGCAGCAGTGTGTGTGCAGTAAACCGCGCAATAAACAAAGGTTGATCTGGGACAGAGCAGGATTCTCCTCTAGCAGTTTTTATTGTAGCTGTGTGTACCTGCTTCCATGGGCAAGGTAAACAGCCGCTGCCTCCAAAGTCCCTTAATGTGCATGCATGAACAACCAGAGTCCCTTACTGAGCATGTATGAACAGCCAAAGAGAGTAAAAGGGAGAGCAGATAAGCCTGACAAATGCCAGAAAATCACAGATCTGTAAGTTTGGCCATCACAATGGAAATCATAAAATTTTGAAAGAATGGTCAAAATGTTTTTGTTTACTCATGCAAGGCCTACCTGACCTTTTTTATATTTCATATGTGCTTGTTGTTGTTGTTGTTGTTGTTGTGTGCATTCAAGTTAATCTGACTTACGGCAACCCCAAGGTGACCCTAACACAGGGTTTTCTTGGCGATATTTGTTCAGAGAGCATTTACCTTTGCTTTCCTCTGTGACTGAGAAACTGTGACTTGCCCAAGGTCACCCAGTGGGTTTCCATGGCTAAGCAGGGATTTGAAGCCTGGTCTCCAGAGTCATAATCCAATGCTCAAGCCACTATACCACATTATTTTTGAATAAATAATCGGAGACATGTTGAATTGCTTTTCTTTTTTTGTGGAGTAGGAACCCATCCCTTTTTTCATGTTATTTCTGCCTCTGGTACCAAATTTTCTGTTATGGAATTAATGCCTAGGAACATTAGCTAAGGTAGGTATATGTATTCCAACATGTTTGTCTGAATTTCAGATTGCACTTAACAGGAGGAAAGATGGAGAAGCTGAGAAACCAGATAAAAAAGAAGATAGTATATGTATTGACAGTAGCCTTATTGGCACATTTTTCATTCTTACATAAGAAGCTGGCACGGGGAGCATAAGTGAACTTAGTATCATCATCAGACTAAGATTCTTGGGATTTTTGTGAGATGAGGTAGAGCCAGGAATAGTGTAAACCAATATGCATTATCAGTATATGTGCTACAAGGTAACCCTTGGATTGAGGCAGTCTCTTCAGCTGACAGAGCCTAAGGTACCACATTAGGCTATGTGACTCTGAAGATCTATTGTCATTTGTTAATGTGAAGCTAGATGTGCAGAACAAACACTTAGTATAGTTATCTTTGGAGCGGGAGGTTCACAAGTGTTCCCCCAAAACACAGTTGGATCAAAGAGAGCATCCTAGGACAATGTGAAATGCTTATTTGTCCAGTTCCTATTTCTTCTGGCATCCTCTTGTACAAATGTGGATACTGCTACTAATGGAAGAAAATGGGTCAAAATCCATGATAATAACAGCATTCATTTTTTTTAAGGTCAGTGTAAGAGCATATATCCTGAAAAGCAAAACCACATCTTTATAGCAATATAGCAATAGCACTTCTATTTCTATACTGCTTATCAGTGCCAGAGCAATTCCCTAAGTGGTTTACAACATGTTAGGTAATTGCCCCCAAGAAGCTGGGTACGCATTTTACCAACATACAGAAGAATGGAAGGCTGAGTCAACCTGGAGCCCTGCAGGATCAAACTCATAATGTTGTGGCTGCAGTACTGGCATTTAACCACTGCACCACCAGGGCTCTTTCAGGAAACATGTGCAAAGGTTGCAAGTTGAAAGTACTTGTCTGGTCCAGAAGTACTCAGACTTTTACTATTGGAAGTGCTTTGTTGCAAGGAGTTATTTGCAAGTGGTGCTGAGGAGGTGCTCATAGAATGGAGCCTCTCTGTGAGCAAGCATTCATATACATTTCACTCAGCAGTGCTTTGAACTTTAAGCTTGTGCTTTGTGTATATATGGGATTACTTAAAAGGACAAAAACACTAGCTGTTCCAGGACTTTTTAGCTGATGCAGGACATAAGAGACAAGCCCCAGAAAACTTACAAAGAGAGCACAAAGTCTGAGAGTAACCATTAACAGTGCTGAACAACCATGCTTTTATGTTAGATGTTAACTACACTAACCAAAAAATATGAAACAATGTTGGATCAAACCAACATTCATCAAACATTCACACAGTGGCTGTAGGATGCTTGTCTAAGAAAACCCTATGAAATTCATGAGGTTGCCATAAGTTGACAGGTGACTTGAAGACACATATAGACACAGAATGCCAGCCAGCAGGTCATGGATATAACTGCACCCTCTACCTTGCACTTCCCAGAAACTGACATATAGAGAAATGTGTCAGGAGTTAGTGACTGAACTCCAAATTTAAAATGGCCAAACAACTGCAGAAACCATGCCGAGTCATGATGGCTGACTCCATGAACCGCCTAGTCATGCCACAGCTGCATGAGAAGGGTTATTAGAGGGCAAAGCCATGTAGAACAAGTTTTGATGCAATGTAGCCATGTGATTAAGTAAGCCAATGTTCTGCTGATGTATATAAGTGAACCAGACCAGTGTTCATTCTCTTCCTGCGATTCTATGGTGTCTGGCATAGCACTTTGACTGATGACTGTATATATTGTGAATATCTGCAACTGCTGAAGATAAAAGAGCCTCCTGTTTTCTGGATGTCAAAACAGTCTGTATGTGAGTATTCTTGGGAAAGGGGTGCTACTAAGTTTTTGCTGAGATAGTTTTTGGCTTCTGCTGGGGATTGAATGTCCTATCATCCCCTGACAAAATGTGTGTGACTCTTCAAGTCACCTGTCGACTTATGACGACCCCATGAATTTCACAGGGTTTTCTTAGTCAATACTCACAGGTGGTTTTGTCAGTCCCTTCTTCTGAAATATAACCTATGGTACCTGGTATTAGTTGGTGATCTTACATGCCAATACTAACTAGAGCTGACCCTGCTTAGCTTCCAAGATCAGATGGGAACTGGTGCCTTTTGGGTATTGAGGCCTGTCTGATATTATTGAGGCCATCAGTGGCTGTTAGTTAAAATGGCTACGTGTTACCCCTGATATTAGAGGTAACACCTAAGCATCTTGGGGCTTGTCTCTTATGTCCTGCATAAGAGCTATATGGATAGCTCTTATATGTTTAGAGCTATCCATATAAGCAGCCATCAGTATGTCCTGTGGCAGTGAATTCCAGAGTTTTTCTATATTCTATGTGAAGAATCACTTTTTCTTATGTGTCCTGAATCTTCTGCCATTTAGCCTCAGTAGATGACTCCATGTTCTGAAATTATGAGAGAGGGATACCTCTGTATCTACTTTATCCACATCATACCTAATTTTGTACACCTATCATGTCCTTTAACTAAAAAGCTGCCAAAGTTGCCGTCCTTCCTTGTAAGGGAATTGTTCCAGTTCCCTGATCATTTTGCTTGCCTTTTTCTGCACCTTTTCATTCTCTCTACAGTTGAAGACCATAGGCCTCACTGACCTGGCAAATTGACTCAGCTGTGTTTTTCAGGGAGGAAACTATCTTAATTAATGCTGCATTCAAAATGTTTGATCAGGAATGGAAAATTGTCAGTGTAGAAAGAAGTGCCCCTATCTTGTCTAAACAGACAGCAATGACTTGAGGCCATATCTTTGATATTGTACTGTGCTGAGATCAAACATAATGGTGGTCTTGTGGTCCTGTTAAAGAAGTTCTACCAGATATTAATATGGTCAGTTTGTAAATGCAGCTTGCATTGCTCTCCAAGAAAATTTAATTGTTCATATTTGTTCAGAAGAATAATGCACCATTGTTTGCAAGCTCTTGACCCACAGTTTCTGCTTGAGTGTTTCTTTTCTAGTTCATGAATCTTGAGTGAAGTGTGAAGATTTCTAAACTTGCATTGAAAAGTGGCCACTAATTCTTTCTTAGACTCATTGATGTTTTTGGAAGCCTAATGTAACTATTCAGATTCTGGCGATGGTTTGTAAGCTTTTGGGAGTCAAGGCCTCTTTGTGCATGTTGTCCTAAAGAGGCATATACTAGGACCATGCAATAACTGAGCTGATAATTTGAGTAACGAGAGAGAAGTTTTATGAATAATTAAGCCATATGGGTATTAACTTTAGGCAACATCTGTGAATACGGATGGCTGTGTTTGTAATTAAAATAGAGTGTGATTCCAAACAAAAGGCAGCCTGAATCCAACTGTCATTGAAAGGCATCCTTAATTAAAAGTTTAGGATGGAAGGCGTTATGCTTCCTAAGTCTAGTTAAAAATAATTGTGTATTGTTGGACAAATCACTGGGGGATACAGTTGTCCAGGGGAGTTTGAAGGACTCTAGAAGAAAAAGTTCTCATCAACTTTTTTCTTCTTCATGGTATTTTTTTCCCAGTTGGCTGCATTACATGAATCAGTGGATCATAGACTCTTAAGAGATGGAAGGGATCACAATGGCCATCTAGTCCAACCTCTTGACGTGCAGGACTACACAAGCTCTCCCGAAAGATGCTCATCCAGCCTCTGTTTAAGGACATCCAAATATGGAGAGTCCACCACCCTCTGAGGCAACATATTCCACTGCCAAACTACATCCCTTCAAATATCTCTTAGTCTTCTCTTCTCCAAGCTAAGCTTACCCAGCTCTCTAAGTCATTCCTTCTGAAGCTTGGTTTTCAGACCTTTGATTATTTTGGTCGCCCTTCTTTGGACATGTTCCCGCTTGTCGGTATCCTTCTTGTACTGTGCTGCCCAGAACTGGACACAGTATTACAGCTGAGTTCTGAGTAGCAGTAAAATTCCATCTGCTCTTGGAAACTAAGCAGGATCAATCCTGGTTAGTACTTGGATGGGAGAGCACCAAAAAATACCAGTTCCAGTAGGCTATATTTTAGAGAAAAGAACTGGCAAAACAATTTCTGAGTATTCTTTGCCTAAGAAAACCCTATGAAATTAATAGGGTCGCTATAAGTTGACAGGTGATAGGAAGACACATGCATACACAATGCTCCCTTTGATCAGGACACTATACTCTTGTTGTTGAAACCCAAAATAGCATTAGTTTTTGTGGCTGATGCACCACGCTGTTGACTCATGGTTAGTTTGTGATCTACTAAGACTCCTAGTTCCTTTTCACATGCACTGCTTTCAAGCCAGGTGTAACCCATCCTGTATTTGTGCATTTCATTTTTCCTGCTTAGATGTAGTTCCTTACATTTATACTTCTTGAAATTCATTTTGTTAGTTTAGGCCCAGTTTTTCAATCTGTCAAGATCATTTTGAATTCTGATCTTCTCCTCTACACCCCCCCACCACAAAAATCTGGTGTGATCTGCAAATCTATTCCATCATCTAAGTCATTTATAAAAATATTAAATGACACTGGGCTCAGGACAGAACCCTGAGACTCACTAGTCACTTCTCTCCAGGATGAAGAACGACCATTAGTGAGGACTTTCTGGGTTCAGCATGTTTACCAGTTATAGATCCATTTAACTGTCTAGCCTACAGTTCACCAAGTTGCCTGCAAGAATATCATGGGGGAACCTTGTCAAAATCCGTACCAAAATCAAGATATACGACAGCCACAGCATTACACTGATCTATCAAACTTGTGACTCTATATAAAAAGAGATAAGTTTGGTGTGACTTCTTTTGAGAAGTCTATACTGGCTCTCAGTTATCATAGCATTCCTTTCTAAGCGCACACAGACACAGTTTAATGTTCTATAACAACAACAACAATAAAACAACATTTATTTACATCCCGCCCCTCTACAAAACGCAATTGGGGCGGCTTACAACATTTAAAAATATACATTTAAGACTCTCCATCCCACCCACCCCTTAAAATACAATTAAATGATCCAAAAAATTAAAACATACTTAATAAATACTAAAAATAAGAATAAACAGTAAACAGTGGCTGTTTTGGGATTGGGCTAAATTAGATTTTTTTTTCTGATGGCCGTTCCATAATCTGGGAGCAATAGCCAACAAATTCCTCCCAGAGGACCGGAGTGCACGGGGAGGATTATTTGGAAGGAAGCGGTCCCAAAGAGTTGGACCCAAGCCAGCTAGGGCTTTAAAGGTGATAACCAACACCTTGTACTAGGCCTGGAAACTAATGGGCAGCCAGTGAAGAGATCTTAAGATCGGTGTTATACGGTCTCTTCTAGATGTACCCGAGACCAATCTGGCTGCCATATTCTGTACTAATTTAAGTTTCTGGACCAAGCATGAGGGTAGCCCCATGAAGAGTTCATTACAGAAATCAAGACAGGAGGTTACCAGAGCATGTACCACATTCTCAAGGTCCCTGACTTCCAGGAAAGGGTGCAGCTGGTGGATTAGCTAAAGCTGATAACAGGCACTCCTGACCATCACATTTACCTGATTCGTCATCTGGAGTGACAAGTCCAGGAGTACCCCCAGACTGCGAACACAGTCCTTGGAGCAAAGTGTGACCCCATCCAGGACTGGCGGTTCTATCCTAATACCTGGTTTGGGGGCTGCTACTGTGAGAACCTATGTTTTGTCTGGATTCAGCTTCAATTTGTTTTCCCATCTTGTCCATTGCTGCCCTAAAATTTCAGACACCATCTGAAGTCAGTGCTGAAGACTGAGAACTGGAGAAATATATGGAGATGACATGGGTGTCATCAGCGTACTGATAACATCCGCCCCATGCCTCTCGATGATCTCTCCCAGAGGCTTCATATACATGTTGAATAGCATTGGGGACAGGATGGTGCCTTGTGAGATGCCACAATTAAGCTCTTTCCTTTCAGATCGACTGTCCCCAAACATCACTCTCTGGAATCTAACCAAGAGGAAGGAGCGGAACCACTATGACGCAGTGCCTCCTATTCCTAATCTTCTCAGGTGATTCAAGATGATGTTGTGATCTGTTGTGTCAAAAAGCCGATGAGAGATCCAGTAGCATCAACAGGGTCACACTACCCCTGTCGATGCTCAAGTGAAGGTCATCAGCTAAGGCAATCATGGCCATCTCAACTCCAAATCCGATCCTAAAGCCAGTTTGAAATGGATCTAGATAATTGGTTTCTTCCAAGATAGCTTGGAGTTGAAGAGCAACCGCTCTCTCGATCACCTTGCTCAAAAAAGGTAATGAGGGGACTGGCCTGTAATTCTTCATATCCAGAGGGTCAAGGGAAGGTCTTTTTAGGACCTTCATATCCAGAGGGTCAAGGGAAGGTCTTTTTAGGAGCGGTCTAAACGCTGCTTCCTTCAAGCAAGATGCTACATGACCTTCCCTAAGGGATGCATTGAGGATGTCTGTAAGGAACATCCTCAAGGCATCACCCCCCTGGATGGCCAGCCTCGAAAGGCAAGGGTCAAGAGGGCAGGTAGAACCTTTTCTGGTATTGATATCAGGCTGACCAGTAGTTGCTCAGGTCCGTTATTTTGCCCTTTTAAAAGCTGGGGACAACATTGCCATCCTCCAATCTGCTAGGACCTCTCCTCTCCTCTCCTCATTGAAGCGAATTGAGGTCTGCAGTGAAGCAGTAGAACTGTTAAACAATGTAACATTCCTTATGAAACTAGCAAAAGTAATTGGTTTTCTAATGAACATCAGAGGTGTCCCAAAACATGAGGGCGAAGGAAACCAATCGACCTTGAAACCTTGTGATCTACAACTAATAGGAATGAGTAGGTGTACATTCCCCTTTGTAAATCAGCTCGTGCCCAGCTGATTGTTAAGTAAAAAAAAGGGAAGACATGCCTCTGGCAATTCATCTGGGCCCCATCAGTCTTTTTGCTCCCATTCAGATCCATCAATTGGAGCATGGAAGTGGGTTGACAGCTTTTGGATAAGGTATAAGAAAAGATACATTGACATTGTTGTAGTGGTCTGCTGCAGACCTGCTATTGCCTTCCTAAATCAGACTACCAAACATTCAAAAATAAGAAAGCTGCAACTGATGACAGTTGGAGTCCCTTTCAACTTCTGCAGCGTGGTAATAGAAAACAGCTTATCTGTTCATCTTATGCAGCATAGTCTCTTAGCTTAGCCAACTTTGGCTGCCTCTGATAAAGGTGATAGGTGAGCACAGCTGACTGAACCACTGTTTTGAAATGCTGGGGGCAATAGATGTCTCTCACCCTTCTCATTGGGAAATTCAAGGAGTGAACAGAGCATTCAAGGCTCCAGGAGCACCTTGACAAGGTGGCTTCTAAGGGAGTTGGTTCCCCTTCTTTTCTCTGTGGGGCAGAGTATTTGAAGACAGCACTTGTCTACCTGGATGGAGAAACTTAGTGAGCTGAATTCAGCCTATGAGCTAGAGGTTGCTCATCCCTTGTCCACTCTGACTGGCAGCAGCTTTTCAGGGTCTTGAGCAGAAGTCTTTCGTATCATCTTCTACATACTGTATTACATAACCAAGTTTTTCTGATGCACCTCTGCAGCATCTGGAAATAGATCATGATATATAGCCTAGTTGCTTAGTTTCCCCAGATATCATGCTAAAAGTTCTTGTTTTCATAGCTGATCTGAGCAGGTATGTACATTTTTCTGCTGCTCCAGAGACTAGGACACGGAGCAATGGGTTCAAATTACAGGAAAAGAGATTCCACCTGAACATTAGGAAGAAATTCCTGACCTGTAAGAGCTGTTCGGAAGTGGAATACACTGCCTTGTAGTGTGGTGGAGTCTCCTTCTTTGGAGGTTTTTAAACAGAGGCTGGATGGCCATTTGTCAGAAATGATTTGATTATGTATTCCTGCACGGCAGGGGGTTGGACTGAATGGCCCTTGAGGTCTCTTCCAACTCTATGACTCTATGTAAGTACATGTATCTGTGTAATTACATGGACACAAACAAGGGTCCAAGCAAATCTGAAGCTTGTCGTCTTCAGTAAAAAGGAAGTTGGCACCAAGCAGGATAAAAACAAAATTGCTGGTTTGCATGTGGGATACTGCATAAAACAGCATGACACAATTTCCCTTTTTAAAAACAAAAACACTGTTTTGAAACAGTTTATAGTGGATCCCTTGCTAATAAGGTTGCCAGATGCTTTTGAAGGTGGAGAGGAAGATGAATATCATTCTTTGGGATGGAGCCAAAGGCTTATCACAGGAATGGACCAATTATTTGGGACTGAGACATAGGTCTGACAAATCATGGCTTTCAAAATGAGATTTTGCCTGATTCTTCCTGCCTCCTCTTGATTTCTCTCGTCATCCCTTAGCTGTAACGCCATATGACATCTTTATAGACATTAAGCCATAGTTCCTTAAGTGTCCATTAGCTTGAATGTTTAAACATAGGATGATGGCAAGTATGAGAATGGAGATACTCCAGCTGATATGTCTTGCATGGAGTGAGTTTTATATCTTCTAGGCTCACTAGGCTTTGGTGGGAGAAACACTGAACAAGGACATTTTATCCCAACATCTCACAGCCAAGAACCTGTATTGCTGGCACTGAGCCTCTCCAGGTGTTAAAATAAAGTATGGTTGCTGTCTTCCCATATTCCAGCAATGGGAAATTAAATACCACCAGGCAATGTCTATTTCAGGTTTATTGCAGACCTATTACCAAATAGCAAGCCAGGACAAGTAACAGAAAGGATATATTGAATCAAACAGTTGGAAATGGACAATGTCATTTCCTTCCCCACAGCACAAATCTGTAGGTACAAGTTCTCTTTGTTTTGTATTGCTGAGTTTTTTGCAATGAGCCTCTGGCACATTTGTTTTACCTGAATAATGAGGCTAGTTCCTGCTATTCGGCTATGCTACACTCCTCAGTACTGCCAGAACTTCAAGTGACAGACTTCTGCCAGGTAGGGGAAGCTGTAGGCTTTCCTAGATTAGGGATGTAGGTAGTGACTATTTTTTACTTGGCTTTCTGAGGACTGCTGTATCTTCAGTGTAGCAGAGTCTGAGCAGCAGTCTTCAGCAGTTTGCATGAACCATGACCTTATGTCCTGAACATAAGTCAGCAAGTTCCCAAGGAAGCAGGTGGTTGATTTGTGGGATCTGCCGGTTGTCCAGTCCAGTCCAGGTCAGTCACAGGTTATCTGAGCAAGATGAAGAGAAAAACACGAGGGTAGTCAATAGCTGGTCCCAAAGTTGGATCAGCAGGTCAGAAGTCCAGATATATGAGCCAGCAAGGAGTAAACAGTAGTCCAAAATGCAGCCAATCCAAGATCATGAAAATCCGGAAGGCGTGAGAGTACTTCCTATCAACCAGATAAGACCATTATCAGCACTAAGTCTGAAAGAGAACTTCCAGGATATTTGTGGGCAGTTCCTTCAATACTGCAGGTGCCTAATTAGGCCAGTGTCTTATTTCTTAACCGGCACTGGGCTTGGTGTTTCTCCCTCCATCACTCAACGGACAGGGGTGTGTTGTCTGCAGCTTCTGCCAACTCCTACTGAAGATCAGGGCCCCCTACTGCCCTAATCCCCATCTCCTCAGACTCTGAGAGAGTTCCACTATCAAGAGTTGCAGCTTCCTAGCAATCTGCTGCTGCTTTCTCCTCATCTGAGTCATCTAGGGGATGTGTTATGACACATTAAAGTGGGTCCACACTATCTGAAAGACTGTATCTCCCTGTATGAGCCTGCCGGAGTTTTAAAATATTTGGGGGAATGCTTTCTTTCAGTCCCACTGTTATTACAGGCATATTTGGTAAGGACATGGGAGGGAACCTTCTGGTAGCTGCTCCCAATCTTACTTTAGTTTTGTGTGCCCTCCCTGAGTCAGGCAAGGTAAACAGCAGTTGTCTCCAGGATCCCTTACTGAGCATTTGTGAACAGCAAACAGAAAGAAAGGGGAAGATCAACCTGCCTCACCAGGTACCCCCAGCATGTTAAAAAAGCATAGACCTGTATGTTTGGTGACAGAAACAGAAATAACAAGAAAAGTGAAAGCTTGCAACAGAAAAAGTCATCCCTGTAGGCATTTTGGAAGAAGCCTTCAAGTGATCTTGAGAAGATTCAAAATATTTTTGTTTATGCTAGACTTAACTGACATTGTTGTTTCATTTCCTGTGTACAAATTGTTTTGAATAAAACATTTGTTTAAGTATGTTGAGCTTCTCTTCTTGTTTTGTGGTACAGGAACCTATCCCTATTCTTTCCCTTTCATTTCTGCCTCTGGTACCAAATTCTCTGTTGAACACCTACTATGTTAACTGAGGTATGCCCATAGCCTGTTTTTACATAGCTTTAAGCCACCTTGTTTCTCATATGAGAAATGTGAAATGTTAAACTAATAAATAAACGTGCTTGCCTGGTGGATTGGTGGTAGCTTTAGTGCAATGGGTTTGGAATTGCTTCAACAGGGCTTTCCATTCTTTCACCTGCTCATGAAGCTTAACACTTTTCATGAATAAAAAGATTTTCTCAAGAACATTTAAGTTGTACAATGCACAGTGTAAGATTCTGAGTAAGATCTAATAATGTACTTTACTGATTATGATCACCCACCAGAAGAGAATTATACCGTATATTCCGGCGTATAAGACGACTGGGCGCATAAGACGACTCCCCCAATTTTTAAGTTAAAATATAGAGTTTGCCCCCCCCCAGCTAGCCAGCCAGCCAGCTGGCTGGAAAGCCTGTCCCCCACCAGCCAGCCAGCTCAGTGGCTGTAGATGATGGAATAGTCTGTGAAATTAAAGGACTAAGAACAGCTAAAAAAGCATGGGATACTTTGAAAAATCTCTGTGGTGTTCAATCTTTGGAAAGTAAGGTTGCATTAATACTATAAGTTGGTTAATATGAAGCTATCAAATCCCAAATTTTTGAATGAGCACATTAATGAATGAGCACATTAATGGTTTTAGAGCCACATTGGCAGACAAGAGAATTTCACCATAGACAAAACTTGATGCAAAATGAGAAGTTGAATCCAGAAATTCTAATTTTAGGCTAACTTATCCTGAAAAGAAACATCATTTTGACTCTCCTGAGCTAAATAGAGGGCCATTTAACTCTTCAAATGCAAAGCAGTCATTCTCACAGCAGGAGGAAGGATCTGCTGGGAAAACTGCCCAGGCCATTTTACACTTCAATCATTCTCACAGCAGGGGAAAAGGTCTATTGGGGGTATAAGACCACCCCCCCACTTTTGAGGAGATTTTCAAGTGTTAAAAAGTAGTCTTGTATGCAGAAATATACGGTAAGTCCTTTTTTCAGTCAGCTCCTTTTCTCCCCTGTCTCTTGTTCCCTTTCTGCTTCTTGAAACTTCACAAGCTTTTGCTTTAAAATGTCACTGCAATGGGGTGGGGGGAAGGCATTGGTTTCCTTTTGAGTGTCTGGACTAACAACTAAAGATCCTTTGTGCTGCAAGCCTGACTTCCCTTTTGTCTGTGTTCTCATAATTTAGCTTCCTTTCTTCCTCTTTGGCATTGAAAAACTGAAGTGTCTCAACTCTGTTGATCTGATTCTAGAAGGATAGCTGCATTGGTCTGTCATGGCAAAAACAGCCCAAATTTCTTTGTCATCTTAAAGATTAATATGTACAGTAATTGTGAAGTAAGCTTATGTGAACTAAGGGCTCATGATATTTTATGTCACAGCATAATTAGTCTTTAAGCTGTCACAGAACTTGTCATTGGAACAAGCTAGCTCCCATCCGTTAAGTGCTACAGAACTCATAATTCAATCTCATCCATTTGTTGTTAAGATGCATTCATGGTAATCTCAAAGGAAGGCTTTTCTATACAAAGCAATAAAATGTGGATTGGTGCACAGTAACTCCAATTTGCAGCAGCATCCATTTGTCTTCACATTTTTTTGGCAAGATTTGTAGGCATGCGAAGCTATCCCCATTTGCTGTTCAAACAGGCATACCTGTGAATCAAGATGGTGGACGCGAGTGAATTACTCGCATTTTTATTCTCCTCAATTTGCCACTGCCAAACAGTATTTTTAAAAAACTAAATCCAAGATGTGGAAGTGTGATCTTCCACTAAAATAAACAAAAAAGACCGTTTTGTTACCTCAGTGCATGATCGCTATGGTGAAAATCCAACATGGCTGTTCCGGGTGCTGCCTTTTCAACAAGTTCCACCCCCTGCACACGTCCGACTAATCAGCTATCCACTTCGGGAATGTGCAGTGATGTAATTCAGTTGTCCTAACAAGTGGGAGTGCACATTTCTCCCGCAGTTTTTTAAAAACTCAGGAAAAGTCCCAAAGTCCTTTTGTAGTGCAGTTTTTGAGGTCCCCCCCTCCAAACATCGCCATGGGATCTCATTAGGACAAATGGAATTCTCCTCAAATTCCATGAGGAGTATTTTTGCTGTATAGACAAGCCCAGAAACAGGCAGCACCAGCTTTGAGCTGCAATGTTAAAAACACATGATTAGAGCTGTCAGATCTCAGGGCCTGGCCCTTAGTCTCCAGTTTTTCTGGACCATCTCCAGGTGGGAGATGAGTGTGCGGTTTCTCTAGTTGTTGGGGAGCTCATCTCCAGTCAAGAGGAAAAGGCTGGGTGCAAATCACCAACTCAGCTAGGAGAGCAGCAGCTTTCTACAACTTGCAGTCTTAATTGATTTGTTGACACAACTTGCAATGACTCTTGCCTGTATTTACTTAGCTTCCTTTTTCCCTCCCAGTCATTGTGGTACCAGGCCTCACCCTCTGCTCTGCATCCCACTGGCTAGAAGCAAGTAGGCTAGAGTGTTCTTATCCCATCTCCCCTAAGTGAGAAAGAACAACCCCACAGCAAAATATGCTGTCTTTGTAGGGTTTTCATGGTAAAAGACATTCAGAAGTGGTTTACCTGTGCCTCCTACGCAGTACTAACAACTGTAAGCTATGGTGCCACTGCCATGGTCTCTGAGAGATCTTCCACCAGTGTCAAACACCCCACCCAATAAAAAATTCCCTAAAAAATTCCCACATGCTACAGTTGCCTAGTAGTTCTTGGGCACATTTAGTTTGGCTCCTTGACTTGATGGCAATTAACAAAAATACTCTCTTTCAATTATTTTCTCTACTCCCCATTTCTCTCTCTTCTGTGTGTGTGTGATTGAATGATAAGCTGTGAGCAGCTATGGTTGGTATTTAATGCATAACACTTAATGACACCATCAGGAAACCTTCATGTATTACAGGTTTTGGCTGGAAACTTCAGGGTCTGGGACAAATTATGTAATTTATATCCCACCTTTCTCTCAGTAGGGGACCTAAGGTGACATCCTGAACTGGCAACCCTACCCTTGGCTGTAGTGTAACTTATTTCTGAATAAAACATGCATAGGGCTACATGGTTAGCCTTACTGCTTTTGCTCTTCTCTTTTTGAAGTTGCAAAATGTCAGTATCTCTGTATGGCATTAAGCCTACTGTAAATGAGACTTGTGAAGTTTTAATATGTTGGCATGGGCTTGAACTGTAGGAGGATGTCCTGTGACTTCCCTGAATCTTTTCACAGGGATAAAATAAACACAGACAGGATGCGCCCTCTTGACCTGTGTCATATCACCTTGGAGGCTAGTATAGTGTCTTAGAGTCTTTCTTCCTACTGTCCTTCGTATGGTACCAACAACTGGATTCTAGTGTGTGTATGTACCGTAGTCTTTTGTTCACCAGCCCTTGTTGTTAAAACAAACAGTGTCTGAAAACAAAGGAAAACTGTAACACCTTTGTGATTAAGTGTGAAAAAGAAATTTCTGGCATAAACATTTGGGGACTCCAAATGAAAACTGGGGCATGTGTGACCAAGCAACAACAGAGTGTGGTCAAGATGGCAAAAGTGGTTAATGAGGAAGAGTACAAGCTGGGGGGGCTGCTGCAACAGTTTACTTTTGCCCAAGCCTATTGGGAAGGACAAAATCCCACCCCTCCTCTTTTCTTTTCCATTGAATTAATTGAGTTCAAACTACTCTTGAACTTTGAACTCTGTCTGCAACAACTGAATTAAGCTGAGGACAAAAGGGGGAGGTGGGAGGAAGAGAGAGAAACTGGGATGTTTTAAAAGCAGCTGAAAAAGTGGGATGACAAATTGGAACTGTCACTTCCAAATCAGTAACAGTGGAGGGTATGAAATAGCAAGGAAGGCCTCTGATGAAGTTCACTGAAGTCTGTGAAAGCTTATGCTAGACATTTCTTTTTTTCAGACTTAAAAGTGCTACAGGTCTCCTTTATGCCTTTCTATGCTGATACAAACAAACATCACTATGGACTTTTTCGGACAACAGTTTACAACGCTAGAAGCCTCGTCCCTGTTGCAAGGCTGCAGCGCTGCAGAGCGTCCCTTTTGGATGACGCTCTGCCCTGCTGTCCCTCTTGCGGTACTGTTGCATAACCGCCGGGATGCAGCAGTGTTATATTTGGCATTTTTCTACTCTTGCCAAATATAACGCTGCTGCGTCCCTGCGGTTACGCAACAGTACCGCAAGAGGGACAGCAGGCCAGAGTGTCATCCGAAAGGGACGCTCTGCAGCGCTGCAGCCTCGCAACGGGGATGAGGCTGCTAGCGTTGTAAACTGTTGTCCGAAAAAGTCCTATGTCTTTGAAAATGGTAGGGATGATTGACTCCTCCCGCACCTGATCCAGCACTACACAGAGATACTACAGCCATTGAGGCTATAGATTAGCAAAATGAAGATGCAGTGAAGAATAACTTCGCTGTTATTATGAAGTTTTGAAACAGTGGAGTAGATGATCCTTCATGTGCTATAGTCCCAGCCAGGGAAGAAAGCTGTAAATATCTAGAAGAAAAGTTCACCACCAAAATGCAGCCTGCCTGGGAAGATGGTTAATTATTATTCAGAGTGAACAATGCTGTAGGATTCATTCAGTGCTTGCCTTCAATCTTATCTTGTGACTGTTTGGACTGGAACTTGGGAAATACAGCTGCCAGTTGTCACACAAAACTCATGGCTTGGGCCAGTCAGTCTCTCAGCCAAATCTACTTCACTGGGTGGTGGTAAGGATAAAAAGGGGAGCCATATACTGATCTCATTGAAACATAAGATGTTGAGCAACAAATAATGAAAATAGGTAATATTGTCCGTTCAAATATAGGTAGTGCTTCCCATATAACAAGTACACACTGCACAGAGAATGTCTCTTTGGCAGCTTGAGCAAATGAACTTTACAATGAATGGCCTGCAGTGTTTTTGAGAATTGGGTAATGCTATCCCTAGTTCTTATGTGTAACCAGAAACTAAAGCTGGTTTATATGCTCTCAATAATACTTGTCCCAATTAAAGAATCTTGGCTTACCAGTAACTAGTTCTAAGGAACACTTGCACATGAGACCCTGGAGAATTACTGTCAGTCAAAGCAGGCAGTACTAGGTTGAATAACCCAATGCAGTTGCACATGTGCACGCAGTCTTTGTACATTCTGTTTTCTGGGAATATCATGATATGTAATTTCATATGATCAAAAATATGTTTCCTGATGCAGGTTTGCAATAGTTCACTCACCTGTGGTAAGAATCTTCTACAGGTTACACACAGAACATCTGTAAATCTCAGGGAGGGTATGTAGGATAGATGGATTTTCTTCTCAGTGTGTTGATGTCTGGAGTATTAATGCCAAGAATTTAGGAAAAGAACTGACAAAATAAGTATTTGGGCCAGTAACTGGATTTATTTATAAGACTACCTTTACTATGCTTACTCTAGGTAAGACAAAGCAGAAAATGATGCTGGTCAGTAGGAATAGCAGGCCAGGATTGGATGTATAACTTTTCTTGGACATTTTTGGACTTTCTTGAAGGACTAGGTGAACAGTTTAGAAATGTTCCTGGATCCAGTACTCCTCCTTGATCCGAAGAAGGATCACAAACCAATATAGAAATATTTTAATAAACTTTGTGTGAAGCTCTAGTGATACAAGCTGTGGAGGTATGACTGGCTTTTGCTCTTGTAAATGAGGTCTGTGGTGTTCAAAGTGAAATCAGGGAGGGTCCTTAAAAGGCAAGCCATTCTCTTCAGCACAACAGCTGTTCCTAACCTTTCTGAAAATGTCTATGCCTCCAGGCTTGACTCTGCTTGTGTAGGCCAAATGCAATGCACACAACTGCCAATAGTTTAATTTACATGGAAGAATAATTAGATTACCCAACAGCTCCATCTGCTGTCTCTTTCCTTTGGTTGCATTTGCTGAGTATGCTCCCTTGAGCCTAGGTTCTATGAGCTTGCAGAGACAGCATTTCTGAACATTTTGAAGTTGGAGAAGTTCCCTCCATTTTAGTTAAAGATTTTTTGTGGGGGTGGGGGTGGCAGAGAGAGAGAAATAATGTATATGCAATCGTTTTTTCATCTCAAACCCAAACTTTAGTTGTGGGTTAGCATATAAAACTGTACTGTTGGTGTGTTTATTGAATATAATAGCCTTAATTGTGTACAAGCAGAACTGTAGATCTACCCGTACTGTCTCTCTCTGGCTTTTCTTCACAAATGAAGATTCAGGAAGGACTCATCATGCACTTTCTGCAAGCGCGTTGATGACTAAAAAGGCCAATCCAAGATAAAGAAGTCTGGTTGCAGAAAGCACAGCAGAAGGTCTCCTTGGGTGATGTTTCCGGGTTGTGATTTTTTCTGCGTTGTCGTTTCTCTTCGCTAAACAAAGAACTACAGATCATGGCACCTTACTTTGGAACAGAAATAGTGATAATTTTAAGGCTCAGATTAGCCGTATATTTTGAAATAAAGTTGAGTTTGGCATTAAAAAATATTGAACTCTACAATTGTGTACCCCACCTCTCTCTCATGCACACACACAGCTGCTAGAGCCTGCTAAGGTACAGAAATAGGCCTTGGACCTCAGTATTATATATTGTTTGTGGCAGGACTTATTGTTTCTTATCAGCTGCAGTGTTTGAGTGAGCAGACTCTTGTCCTAAACACATTTCACTAATTCTAAAAGAGAAAATATATCATCAGAGGGTTGTCTGTATTCTCCAAAGTTTCTGCTTCCCTTGGGAAAAAAATAGGGACATGCATTTTTCTGAACTTTTCAATCCTCCCCCCAGCCACGTCTTCATATCTCTACATGCTTGTAGCTCTCACTATGCTTAGATCTTAGATCTATGCTTAGATTGCTGTTAATGGCTGAAAGATAGGAATTGATGAGTTTATGATAACCTCGTATTGTAGGAAAGGGAAGAGTGATGAGGAATATTTCCTAGGAATAAGAGTTGTTTTGGTCATTTGAATGTTTCTGATGTGTGACTCATCACCGAAGGAGCCCAAGAGGGGATTAACACACACACACAGTCTGTCTATTAAATAATGAGACTGATAAAATAACCCATCTTTATTTATATGTACAGTTGTCCCTCCATATCCATTGATTTGGTATCCTTGGATTTAAGTATTCACAGCTTGAAAATATTCTTAAAAAATAATAATCCAAAAAGCAAATCTTGATTTTGCTATCTTATATATAAGGGACACCATTTTGCTATGCCATTGCTTTTAATGAGACTTGGATATTCACAAATTTTGGTATCCACGGGGGGTCCTGGAACCACACTCCAGTGAATATGACGGGACAACTGTATTACTATTCCAATGCTTGTCCCCTTCGATATACTTGCCTTTCACATTCACACACCAATGCAATCTTGTTTTCCACTGGTTGAAGGCGTGGAGCAGATCAGCTTCTCTCAGCTGTTTCATCACATCTGCCATTTTCTTAGTACTGCATCAGTTGATTCAAAACATATTCCTTTAAGCACGAATTTCATTTTAGTCTATAGAAGACAGCTTCACACTTTTTCCATACTACAGACTCTTCTCTTTGATTTGTTACAGATCGATCACTTTGGTTTTTATGAAAATCGCACTTTCAAGCAGCGCTACCTCATAGCTGACCAGCATTGGAAGAGAGACATTGGGTCAATCCTCTTCTATACTGGCAATGAAGGAGACATCACCTGGTTTGCTAATAATACAGTGAGTAGGGTTCCGGGTCTGTGCCTGAGGCTGGAAACAATCTTGGCTTTTCATCTCTGTGCAACATCTAGAAAGTTGCATGCAATGTAAGAGTTAAATTGCCCTCATCTCTTTGCTTGATTAAAAAAAATATTACTCTCTTCCAGGGTTTTATGTGGAATGTGGCTGAAGAACTTGATGCCATACTGGTCTTTGCTGAACACAGGTACTATGGGGAGTCTCTCCCCTATGGAAACAAATCATTCACTGTAAGTATCTCCACCCATTCAAATCAGTCCTGAGATGTTAACAGTTTCATATTCTAGTTCACTTCATAGGCCACATACAACCCCACGGATCCTGAAACCCTGAAACCTTGAAAAGCACCTTTTTGGCCAAAATAGTCACTAGGGACACACTTTTGCCCACAAATACTGTTTGGGGGGCTCTCCTCTCGAAAACCAACCAAGATTAACAGGTGACTGGAAGTGGTTTCTATGCACCCCCAGTTGCTGCAAAACATGCTGGTGTAGCTTGCTGTGAGTTGGTACATACCAAAAATGTTCCTCTGAACCACAGTGTGTGCTCACTCCTGTTCTAAAGATAGGGTTGCCAGCTGAAATATAGAGCAGGGCTCCTGTACCTTTAATAGTTGTGTTGGAAAGGAAATTTCAGCTGGTAATCTCTCTTCTGTGCAAACATTAAAGCTACAGGAGCTCTGTCCTATGCTTCAGTTGGTAACCCTAGCTAGAGGATGATTGGAAATGTGAGAGAACCTGGGCAAATAGATGGAAATTCACTGCCTTATACAGGATAAGTATCCCTTATCTAAAATGCTTGGGAACAGAAGTGTTCCATATTTGGGTTTGTTTGTTTGTTTGTTTTGGATTTTGTAATATCTTGGAGACGGGACCTAAGTCTGAACACAAAATTCATTTATGTTTCATATGCACCTTATACACATAGCCTGAAGGTAAACCTATACACTATATTTTTTTTAAAAAATTGTGCATGAAACAAAGTTTATGTACATTGAACCATCAGAAAGCAATGGTGTCCCTATCTCAGCTACCCATGTGGACAATTTTGGAGTATTTTGGATTTCAGAATTCTGGATAAGGGATATTCAACCTGTACATGATAACTATGTGTATTGGATGTATTTGCAAAATGCAAACAGGATAATAGGGGAAGTTGTGACAACAAAGGTACCCAATAAAATAGTGGCCCAGTATTTTTGTTCCCTTCATAATCCTGCTTTATTGAGGGTAACAGTGTTTCACCATGTGTCATTTCAGTGGAGTTTCTCAAATAAATCTGGGCAGGGTTTCATCTTCTTGTGTTGCGCACAACATGACAGTTACCTGTGCAAGGAGCTCGGGTACCATTATGCTCCTTTTCAGTTGAAGCATCCGAATGATTTTGAGTCACTTTGAAAGGCCAGGGCTGCAATAGTGTGGCTTCTGCTATTATCTTTTTGCTGAATTTCATGTTCCAGTGCCCTTTCCCATGAGCCTCATGGAAAGCAAGCATTTTCATTTCCTGCAAATGAGGTGAGAGAGTCAAGAGCCTTATTCTACTCTACAAACATCCTATAATCTTGTTTCAGGATGCCAAGCATCTGAATTACCTGACTTCAGAGCAAGCTCTGGCTGATTTTGCAGTACTTGTGCAGCACCTGAAGGCTACAGTCCCTGGAGCCCAAAACACTCCTGTTATTGCCATAGGGGGATCTTATGGAGGGATGCTTGCAGCCTGGTTTCGAATGAAATATCCCCATATTGTAATTGGGTGAGTGCTGAAGATAATTTTTTTATCCCTTTCAGACTCATGAATGGAGTCTGCTACTAGAGTGAACTCAGCCGTTTATTTACACAACCCAGTGCTGGATGCATAGCACAGGAAAAGATATTCCACCTAAATATTAGAAAGAACTTCCTGACAGTAAGATCTGTTTGACAGGGGCATGTGCTAGCTCAGGGTGTGGTGGGGTCTCCTTCTTGTATGCTTGCATGGCAGGGAGTTGGACTGGATGGCCCTTGTGGTCTTTTCCTACCCTATGATTCTGTGACTCTGGGTTGAAAGCCCAGGGTACCACCTGTACCAAACAGTTAAACCAACTTTATATAGAACTCTCACAAAAACGTACAGTGAACAAGGCTGCCTTGAATCCCATCTTGGGGGAAAAGGTGGGATATACCGTATATTCCGGCGTATAAGACGACTTTTGAGCACTCAAAAGTGCCCTCCAAAATTGACAGTCGTCCTATACGCCGGATACACTTTGCTTCGCCCACCTGCCTATCTCCTGCCTCTTCGCCCCCCTCCTCTGCCTTCTCCCCCTTTGGGGAGCAACGGAAGAAAGAGGAGGGGGGCGAACATTGCGGTTTGCCGCAGCCGCTGCTCGAGCGCTTCTGCAGCGGCCGAGGCAAACCCGCGATTCTCCCCCTCTCCCCACCTTCCAGGAAGGTGGGGAGAAGGGGCGAACGTGCCCCGTTTGGCCGCACAGCCTCCGGATCCCCCTCCTGCGCTCTCTCCCGGAAGGGAGCGCAGGAGGGGCATGCAGAGGCTGCGCGGCCAAACCGCGATTCGCCCCTTCTCCCCACCTTCCTGGAAGGTGGGGAGAAGGGGCGAACGTGCCCGGTTTGGCCGCGCAGCCTCTGGATCCCCCTCCTGCGCTCCCTCCTAGAAGGGAGCGCAGGAGGGGCATGCAGAGGCTGCGCGGCCAAACCTGCGATTCGCCCCTTCTCCCCATCTTCCTGGAAGGTGGGGAGAAGGGGCGAACGTGCCCCTTTTGGGCGCACAGCCTCCGCATCCTCCTCCTGCGCTCCCTCCTGGAAGGGAGCGCAGGAGGGGCATGCGGGGGCTATGCGTTGGAAGAGGGGGGTCGTCTTATAGGGCGAATATATCACAAACTCTGCATTTCCCCTTAAAAATTGGGGGGGTCGTCTTATACGCCGGGTCGTCTTATACGCCAGAATATACGGTAAATACAGTACAATACCAGTGGCAACAATTAGACAATAAAAGGCTATGTCATACATATAAACTTGCCAGTAAGGAGAAGCAATAATTCCAAACTACATACATTAGTACATTCCAATCATGAGACTCATCCCACCAGGTTTCAGTGATGACTATTATATCATATTTGTTCTGCTGTGCTAAGAGTTCCTGACAGTAAGAGCTGTTTGGAAGTGGAATACACTGCCTTGTAGTGTCGTGGAATCTCCTTCTTTGGAGCTTTTTCAGACAGAGGATGGATGGTCATCTGTCAGGAATGATATGATTGTGTATTCCTGCATGGCAGGGGGTTGGATTGGATGGCCTTTGTGGTCTCTTCCAACTCTATGATTCTATATCACATTTGACTTTATAACTTATCTTGATGTGTGAGTTATTATCACACTAGCAGAATATGTCAAGATGCTTTGGAACATTGCTCAGAATGTTTTGTACATATTTAACTTCACTTGAAATCACTACGAACTTACAACTATCAAAGTAAACTTTTCTTTGTCTTAACTCCATCTCATTTAGACCTTGTGGTCACTTTCTGACTTTTCCCCTTAAGTTCAGAACAAGGTGATGCCTAATGTGGAACCCTACATATTTAATTTGTTTGCAGTAGCTAAGGATTAAGAGGTCTGATGGGATTCTGTTTACCTGTACTGTATATTCTGGCGTATAAGATGACTTTTGAGCACCCAAAATCGGCAGTCATCTTATACGCCGGATATACTTTGCTTCACCTGCCTGCCTATCTCCTGCCTCTTCGCAAACGGAGGGAAGAGGCAGGAGATGGGGCAGGGGGGTGAAGCAAAGTGCTTTTCCAGTTCATTCGCCCCCCTCCTCTGCCTTCTCCCCCTTTGGGGAGCAACGGAGACAGAGGAGGGGGGTGAACGTTGCGGTTTGCCGCGGCCGCCGCTTGATCGCCTCTGCAGCGGCCAAGGCAAACCGCTAGATTTGCCCTTTTCCCCCACCTTGCTTGAAGGTGGAGGAAAAGGGCGAAAATGCCCCGTTTGGCTCTGCGGCCCCGATCCCTTCTTCTGGGCTCCCTTCCAAAGGAAGCCCAGGAGGAGGACGCGGGGCTGTGGAGCCAAACCCCAGGATTTGCCCCCTCCCCCCAGCCACCCGTCCACCCTCTGCCCATCCACCCCACTTCCCCAAAGCCGCGATCCCATTTGAATCGCGGCTTTGGACAGGGGGGGGTGGCTGCATAGCCACCTCCCCCCAACCACCCAGCCACCCTCCGCCTAGCCACCCCCCTTCCCCAAAGCTGCGCTTTGGAGAGGGGGGTTGGCTGCGAAGGCCCAGCCACCCAGCCACCCCCCTTCCCCAAAGCCTCACTTTGGAGAGGGAGGGTGGCTGCGAAACTCTGTCCACCCAGCCACCCTCCGCCCAGCCACCCCCCCTTCCCCAAAGCCGCGATCCCATTGGAATCGCGGCTTTGGAGAGGGGGGGTGGCTGCGAAGCCCCCTCCGCCCATTCACCCAGCCACCCTCAGCCCAGCCACCTCCCTTCCCCACAGCCGCGCTTTGGAGAGGGGTGGTGGCTGCGAAGCTCCGTCCACCCAGCCACCCAGCCACCCTCCGCCCAGCCACCCCCCCTTCCCCAAAGCCGCGATCCCATTGGAATCGCGGCTTTGGAGAGGGGGGTGGCTGCGAAGCCCCCTCTGCCCATTCACCCAGCCACCCTCAGCCCAGCCACCCCCGTTCCCCAAAGCCGTGCTTTGGAGAGGGGGGGTGGCTGCGAAGCTCCATCCGCCCAGCCATCCTCCGCCCATCCACCCTGCTTCCCCAAACTCGCAATCCTGCCAGCCACCCTCCACCCAGCCACCCCCCTTTCCCAAAGCCGTGCTTTGGAGAGGGGGTGGTGGCTGCGAAGCCCCCTCCCTCCCCCCCCAGCCAGCTGGCCATCCCACATTCCCCAACCCACCAGGAGGCTGGCAGCCTCCTCGTGGGTTGGGGAATCGCGGGAGGAGTAAGAAGCCCCCTTAGCCAGCTGGCCATCCCGCATTCCCAACCCAAAAGGGGGCTGGGCAGCCTCCTCGTGGGTTGGGGAATCGCGGGAGGAGGGAGAACCTCCCCGAGCCAGCTGGCCATCCCGCATTCCCCAACCCACCAGGAGACTGGGCAGCCTCCTGCGGGTTGGGGAATCGCAGGAGGAGGGAGCCCAGAAGGAGGGATCGGGGCTGTGGAGTTAAATCCCTAGATTCGCTCCCTCTCCCTTGACGGTGGGGAGAGGGAGCGAATCCCGGGGTTTGGCTCCACGGCCCCGCGTCCTCCCTATGGAGCCAAACGGGGCATGTTTGCGCGAATGTAGGGGTTTGCCACGGCCGCCCCCGCTTCCCCCACCTTGGTCCCCTTCGGAAGAGCAAAGACGGAGGGACGGGGGCTGCTGAGGCAAACTGGGCATTTTCCCCCCTTTCCTCCAACTTCGAGTCCAGTTTGACTGGAAGGTTGACGAGAGGGGCGAATGTTGCCCTGCCAGCTGATCCTGTTCAATTTCCCAATTCACGAGGAGATCTTATGAGTTGGGAAACAAAGAGGATCAGCTGGCAAGGCTCCCCCAGCCAGCCAAATTGGGGGGGGGGTCTTATCTGGCGAACATATGCCTAAGCCTAGATTTTTGGCTGGAAATTGGGGTGGTGGTCTTACACGCCCAGTCGTCTTATACGCCAGAATATACAGTAGTTATAAGAAGCTCATGGCCAGGAGGACATATATGTGTATTCCTTTTCATGAGAACAAGTCACTTCAGTCTTGAAACCAGCAAACACCTGTATATTATAATGGGATATTTATACTCTCTGGCTTTTCTTCGCAAATGAAGATTCAGGAAGGACTCATCCCGTGCTTTTTGCAAGCGCGCTGATGACTAAAAAGGCCAATCCGAGATAAACAAGTCCGGTTGCAAAAAGCACAGGAGAAGGTCTCCTTGGGTGATGTTTTTAGGTTGTGATTCTTTCTGCGTTGTTGTTTCTCTTCAAGACTTGTTCGTCGTGAGTTCTCAAATAAGGCTGCAGCATTGTGGATAGTGCGTCTCCATGCCTCCCGATGTGAGGCCAGGGTGGACCATTGTTGGTGATCAATTTGGCCGAGCCTGAGATGTTGTTTCAGGGAGTCTTTGTATCGCTTTTTTGGAGCACCTCTTTTACGCTGACCCGTGGCGAGTTCACCGTAGAGTAGTATTTTTGGGAGGCGATGGTCCTCCATCCTAGAAACGTGCCCTGCCCAGCGCATCTGTGTTCTCAATATCATGGCCTCAATGCTGGTGATCCCTGCTTGCTCAAGGACAGCAACATTCGTCACCTAGTCAGTCCAGTGTATATTTAGGATTGTGCGTAGACAGCGCTGATGAAAGCATTCGAGGAGTCATAGGTGGTGGCGATAGGTGACCCATGTTTCAGATCCATAAAGGAGGATAGACAGTACAATGGCTCTATACACACTGATTTTTGTGCTTTGCCTCAGGTGTTTATTGCTCCAGACTCTTTTGTGAAGTCTTCCGAATGCACTATATCCCTTTGCTAATCTGTGATCGATCTCTTTGTCAATCTTGGCATCTGAGGAGATGATGCTTCCCAGGTAGGTGAACTGCTGAACGGACTTGAGCACAGATTTGCCGACGGCAATGTGGGGATGGTGGTGTTCGTCCTGTGGTGCAGGCTGGTAAAGAACTTCTGTTTTCTTCAGGTTAACTTCCAGCCCAAACAGCTCTGCAGCTGTTGCAAAGCAGGACGTTAGGTGCTGCAGAGCTGCTTCTGTGTGGGCAACAAGGGCAGCATCATCAGCAAAGAGCAGCTCATGGACTAAATAGTTTAGAGTCTTAGTGCGAGCCCTCAGACGGCTTAAGTTAAACAAGCTACCATCATATTTGTACAGATCCTGTATAAATAGGGCTGGCTCCAGGATTTGAGGGCCCTTCACCTAGAAAAGATGGGATAAAAGAACATAAAAGAACATCTTTGAACCAGATGTTCTTATTGTTTTAGAAAAGGCCCACCCCATTGTCTCTTGGATTGAGGTCTGTGCTGAAGAGATCAGAAACATTTGTTGGTGACCTAGAGTTTGCCAGGATGTCCTGTAACTTTCTGTGTACCATACATCATGTATATCATCTATGGTGATCTGTGTTTCTTCAAGTTGACTCCAAGTTAGGGTCACTCTATCTAAGGGTTTTCTTGGCAAGATTTCTTCAGAGGAAATTTGCAGCTCACTGCCTTTAAGCCTGAGAAGGTGTGACTTGCCAACTCACCCAGTGAGTTTCTGTGGCAGATTTATCAGTTTGAACTCTGATCTCCTGGAGTCCTACTCCAACATGCATACCACTATACCAGATTGTTTGCCTGTATGTTGTACCAAACAAATCCATATGCTTGAAAGCAGAGTCCCCAAACTTGGTGTAGTTTTCAAAGAGCTTTGTAGAGTGGAATAGAGACCAGTTCTTTTGGAGATGGTTAGCCTGCATTTCCAGTTTTACTCCCTCAGACTGTAGGTGCTTATAAGATGAAATATACTCTCGCATGCTCCTATACATGATAAATGAACATATCTTAAAAGTTAGGCTAGAAGCCTTAGTCTTTTAGCATCTTAGGTGCTTTGATGTGTGTGGAGGAGCACTTTATCAGAACCGTTCCCACCTGCAGTTTGAATTAATACAACTCAAATCACATCAGTCAGCCCAGAGGTGCAGTCCAGTGTGTGCATCTCCTGGGAGCAAGTGCCACCTAACAAAGCGAGGTTTACTTGTGCCTAAACATATCCTTTATCTATGCTTATGGTGGTAGAAATGTTTCATGCTTCATGTTTCTCCCGGTTTTCATTTGAACACAAAGCCTACAATATTTTCCTTGGTTTTTTTCTGGGCTGTGAGGCCATGTTCTGAAATAATTTCTTTCTGACGTTTTGCCTGCATCTGTGGCTGGCATCTTCAGAGAATGGTTGGGTAGGGGTGTGTGTGGAGTTTATATGCTGTGAACCCTTGTTGGGGGGGAGGCACATGTAAATTTGTGTAATTGAATGGTTAGTTTCTGGGCATAGAAATGCAAGGCTCGTTAGCAGGGCCGGTTTAACCAGTCTGCCAAATCAGCATTGGGGGGGGGGGCAGAGGTCAACAGGGCCCCCTGTTGACCCGGGAGGAGCGGCTGCTTTGTAGCCCCTTCCTACCCTTCTCCTCCAAAACCTCCTGCTGGCTTTGTTACAAAACTGAAAGAGAAAGAAGCAGCCACCCTCCGTGAAAGAAGCAGGAGGGAGTTTGCTGGTGCAAAATGCAAACCAGCCAGGCATGGAGAACGGTGAGTGTGTGTGTGAGAAAGACAGGGAATTTAAATGTTAAGGGCTCCTTCCTTCCTTCCTTCCTTCCTTCCTTCCTTCCTTCCTTCCTTCCTTCCATATAGATCCCCTCCAGCCCATCTTTCCAGCAGCTCTTACCATGGTTTCCTGAGGGTCTCTCCCCTCCCTCCCTTTCCCCTTTGGTCTTCAGCTTCCTCCCCTTGCTGCCAACTGAGTTCAGCCTGCATTTGTGTGTGTTTGCCTATGTGCCTTCAAGTCATTTCTGTCTAAGGCAAACCTACCATGGGGTTTTCTAGGCAAGGTTTGTTCAAAGGGGGTGTGCCTTTGCCTTCCTTTGAGGCTGAGGGAGTGTGACTTGCCCAAGGTCACCCAGTGGGCATTCATGGCTGAGTAAGGATTCAAACCCTGGTCTCCATAGTCATAGTGCAATGCTGAAACTTCTACAACACTCTAGCTCTTTTAACAGAAGAATATAAAGAATATAAATTCAAATTTGGAGTAATATTACTGGGAACAATGGTTTTATTGTTGTCACTAAAACACCAGTATCCCATTAGTGCTATGTGAGAGGCTAGAGCAGTGGTTCTTAATCTTTTCTTTACCAGTGACCCCCTTTAAATAGCTTTTGTTGCCCCAAGACTTAACTCAAGATTTAAAACCCTAATAATAATAGCTAAAAACAACAACAACAATATAATTACACCATCCATTAAACTTTCCCTCAGAGGTACCCTTGCTTCTTCCTGCAAGTTTGTGGCTGGAGTGAATTGAATGGCAATGTGCAGGCCAAGCCAGCCAGCCTTTGCCTTGGTTCCTGTCATGTGGCTACTCCACTACAGGGAGGAGGTGGGCCAAGCAGCCTTCAAGCCTTTGTGGACCCCCTGTGAGGACATTGCAGACCTCAAGTTAAGAACCACTGGGCTAGAGAATGCTAGAAAAGGAACAATGCAACCAGACCTTGAGAAGGGTGCTGGCAGGGGGATTCTGGGAGGTATAATCCAAGAGTAACTTTCCCAGGCTCTGAATGCAGCCTAGAATCATAGAATCATAGGGCTGGAAGGGACCCCAACAGCCATCCCATCCAATCGGCTTCTACCCTGCAGGAACACACAATCCAAGCATTCCTGACAGATGGCCATCCAACCCAAAGAAGGAGACTCCACCACACTCCAAGGCACTGTATTCCACTTCCAAACAGCTCTTACTGTCAGGAGGTTCTTCCTAATATTCAGGTGGAATCTCTTTTCCTGTAGTTTGAACCCATGGCTCCATGTCCTAGTCTCTGTAGCAGCAGAAAACAAGCTTGTTCCTTCCTCAGTATGATATCCCTTCAAATATTTAAACATGGCTATCACGTCACCTCTCAACCTTCTCTTCTCCAGGCTAAGCATACCCAGCTGCCTAAGCCATTCCTCATAGGGCATTATGGCTTCCAGACCTCCCACCATCCTTCTCAGTATCTTTCTTGAATTGTTGTGCCCAGAACTGGAAACAGTATTCCAGGTGAGGTCTGACCAAAGCAGAATGGAGCGATACTATTACTTCCCTTGATCTAGACACTACTCCTATTAATGCAGCCTAGAATCGCATTGGCATTTTTTGCTGCTGCATCACACTGCTAACTCATGTTCAGCTTGTAGTCCACTCTTTCTTTTCTTTGAGGAAATCTGCACCATTAGGTTAATTGCTAATAAACAAAAAATATTATGTTAGTTTCTATAATACAGTTTTTAAACTAAATTATTGGTGGCAAATTATGTAATACAGTAGGCCCTTCTTATCCACTGGGGATTGGTTCGGGGGGCAACCTGAAGAAAACGGAAGTTCTTTACCAGCCTGCACCACAGGACAAATACCACCATCCCCACATTACTGTCGGCAACTCTGTGCTTAACTCTGTTCAGCAGTTCACCTTCCTGGGAAGCATCATCTCCTCAGATGCCAAAATGACAGAGATCGATCACAGATTAGCAAAGGCACATAGCGCATTTGGAAGACTTTACAAAAGAGTCTGGAGTAATAAACACCTGAGGCGAAACACAAAAATCAGTGTATATAGAGCCATTGTACTGTCTATTCTCCTTTATGGATCTGAAACATGGGTCACCTATCGCCACCACCTACGACTCCTCGAACGCTTCCATCAGCGCTGTTTATGCACAATCCTAAATATACACTGGACTATGTGACGAATGTTGCTGTCCTTGAGCAAGCAGGGATCACCAGCATTGAGGCCATGATATTGAGAGCACAGCTGCGCTGGGCAGGGCATGTTTCTAGGATGGAGGACCATCGCCTCCCCAAAATAGGATTCTACGGTGAACTTGCCATGGGTCAGCGTAAGAGGGGCGCTCCAAAAAAGCGATACAAGGACTCCCTGAAACAACACCTCAGGCTCGGCCAAATTGATCACTAACAATGGTCCGCCCTGGCCTCACATCGGGAGGCATGGAGACACACTATCCACAGTGCTGCAGCCTTATTTGAGAACTCATGCCGAACAAGTCTTGAAGAGAAACGACACCGCAGAAAAATCACAACCCGGAAACATCACCCAAGGAGACCTTCTGCTGTGCTTTCTGCAACTGGACTTGTTTATCTCAGATTGGCCTTTTTAGTCATCAGCGCGCTTGCAGAAAGCACGGGATGTGTCCTTCCTGGATCTTCGTTTGCGAAGAGAAGCCAGAGAGAGAGAGAGAGAGGTTCGGGGGGGGGGGTGGATTCTGAAAACCATGAATAATAGTGAACGTCATTGAAAATAATGGGACTTCTGGTTTAAAATACCATAGAGTTGCCTTGGAGGGCCTAGAAAACAGCTTGGGAGGACACATTTTCTAGGAAGACTCTATGGTAGGATTGCTGTTTTGTGTCCCATGGATACTGAATCCATGGATACGTGGGTTCTACTGTAATCTGAACATCCTATACGGTGAATAGGTTAGGTTACATTGACCTGAAATAAACATATGGGGGCCCCAAAATAAAGCATTGCAGTGAGCCCCTAAATTCTTTAAACCGGCCCTGCTCGTTAGTGTCTGTTTGGCTGATGGTGGGTTGATGGGCCATTATCTGATGGAAATCCCCCTGTCCCTGGGTGGAATTCCTTTGTAAGTGTTGAGTTCTGATTTTATTGTATTTCAGAATTGGGAGCCAGGTTTTGTTTACTTTTAAGGTTTCTTCTTTCCTGTTGAAGTTGTCCAGGTGTTTATGGATTTCAATAGCTTCTCTGTGCATTCTCATATGATAGTTGTTGGCCTGGTTCAGAATTTCTGTGTTTTTAAATAGCATTTTGTGTCCAGGTTGGTTTATAACATGTTTTGCTACTGCTGATTTTTCTGGCTGGCCCAATGTACAGTCTCTCATGTTCCTTGATTCATGTTTGCACACTGCCTTTAGTGATCCCTATGTCAATTTGTTCACAGCTGCATGGTATGCTGTAAACTCCTGCAGCTGTGAGAGAGTCTCTTTTGTCGTTCACTGTGTGTAGCATTTTTTGGATTTTTTTGGTTAGTATATACATTGTTTGGAGGTTGTGTTTCCTCATCAGTTTCCCTATTCTGTCTGTGACTCCTTTGATGTATGGTAAAAATACCTTCCCTTTGGGTGGCTGTTTGTCTTCTTCTGGGTCTGGCTGCTCTTGTGATGTCTGATCTGGAGTAACAATTAGCCTGTAGGGCCCAGTTTAGGTGCCTCTGTTCATCCTCCAGGTAGTGGGGTTCAGATCCTTTTTGCGCAGTCTACTTATGTTTTTATTGTGCTTCTTTTTTGTCCTGGGTGATGATTGGAATTCTTGTGTAGATAACTGTCAGTGTGTGTGTGGGGGGGTTCTATATGCCTTGTGGCCTATCCGTTGGTTTGGTTTGCGGATGACTAGGACATCCAAGAATGGCAGTGGTCTTTTCTTCTCTTTTTTCATCATGAATTGGATATTTGGGTGGATGCTGTTCAGGTGGTTGAGGAATGAGACCAAATCTTCTTCTCTGTGGTTCCAAATGGTGAAAGTATCATCCGCATATCGGAACCATGTTGTGGGCTCTTTTTGGTGCTGTTTCCAGGGCTTGCTTTTCAAAATGTTCCTTGTAGAAGTTTGCTATCACGGGTCTCAGGGGGCTGCCCATTGCTACCCCATCTATCTATTCATAGAATTCGTTATCCCAATGGAAGTAGCTTGCGGTGAGGCAGTGTTTAAACAAGGCTGTGATGTCCTCAGGAAATATTTGTTATATGAGTGCTATGGTGTCCATTATAGGGACTTTGCTGAACAACACAACATCAAAACTGATCAGTCTGTCTCCAGGTTTCAGTTCGATGTTGTTGATTTTTTCTATGAAGTGAGCTGAGTCTTTGATGTAGTGAGGGGTTTGTCTGTGTTTTTAAATAGCATTTGAGTCTCTCTTATCCGAAATGCTTGGGACCAGAGGTATTTTGGATTTTAGAATATTTTGATTTTGGAATACTTGCATATACTTAATGAGCTATCTTGGAGATGGGACCTAGGTCTAAACACAAAATTCATTTATGTTTCATATTCACCTTTTACACACAGCCTAAAGGTAATTTTATACACAATATTTTTATTAATTTTGTGCATGAAACAAAGTTTGTCTACAGGGAACCATCAGAAAGCAAAGTTGTCACTATTTCAGCCACTTATGTGGACAGTTTTCAGTGCTGGAATTTCAGATTTTAGAATTCCAGATAAGTGAGACTCAACCTGTATTATAATACTTTAATTGCCATGGTTCCATCCCATGAAGTCCTGGGAGTGGAAGTGTAGGAAGAGGCATTTCAAAATTCTCAGCCAGAATGCTCTAGAGAGCCTCATCAAACTACAAACCCCAGAATTCCATAGATTGTTGCCATGACAATTAAAATGGATTTATAGTGCTATAGCTGTGTGGTATGAATGGACCCTAGATCGCCTTAGTAATGGAGTTTGCCTTTTCTTCCTCTGTGTGCAGAGCTCTTGCAGCTTCGGCCCCTATCTGGCAGTTTGACAGCCTGGTTCCTTGTGGCACCTTTTACAGCATCGTGACCCAAGATTTTGAAAAGAGTGGGAATTGCTGTTCGGAAAGTATCAGAAACTCCTGGGCAGCCATTAACCGTCTTGCTTCCACAGGTAAGCAGCCAGTGAAAAGAGTACTAAATCGTTGCAGAAAGAAGTGAGGCCATTTGTCTCTTTGGCTCTGCAGTACTCTCAGTTTCACCCCACCTACATCTATACTGTATTTTAGAACACTTCAGAAAAATAAATGTAACATGGTGGAATGATCTAAGCCTATTGGCCCTCAGAATGTAAAAACATTTTTTTTAGCTTGCAGCTGATGCCCAGTAAAGAATATGTGGAGGGAGGGGGGATTATGATCATGGCAATAGTGTTGCAACCATAACTAAGTTGTGATTGTGAATACAAGATCAGTTACCTAGATTTACTTGTCTGTAACCATTCCATATTCACAATTACTACATAGTTACAATTGTGACACGATTGCAACATTTGTAACTCCCCCCTCTCAAACCTCTTTACCAGACATTTTGTCGATCTCTATAAAACCAGATAGACCCCCCAAGGCTGCTGTGAAAATCCATGTTTTCACTTGGTGCTGCAATGACAACAAAGCTGGTGCCAATCAGACCTCTAAAGGGAGGGAATTCCATAACTGGGGTTCTACAGTGGAAAAGGCTCTCTCCCACATCCTCTGACAGCACATTGCCCTAACTGAGGTCTATGATATCTTAGGTTTATTTATAAAAATGTTGCTTGATTTATTGTGTATGGGGTAAGTAGCTGTTGGGAGGGGGAGAGACTGGAGTGCTGAACTGAATGCTGATTGGTGGAATGTTTGAGGAGATTTTGCAATTGGTGAATGACAGTTGGAAGTCCAGTTTGAGTGTGGTGCTGAGTTAGCCTGGGATTTGAGAAGAGTGCAGGTGAAAATGTGTTTAAGAGGGGTCTGAGTTAGACTAAGATTGGAGTGAGAGAAAGGTGTTTGACTTGAGTGATTGGTAAGGGTCTGATGTACCTTGAGAGGGGTGAGTGTGGTGTTTTAAATGTTATACATAAATAGTCTGCTGTCTTATGTTTAACTTCTGTAAATAAAGTTTTGTTTTTGTTTTTGTTCACTTCTGACCTCTGAAATTGCTATCGTACTGAGAGCTTGGTTTCAGACAAGGTGTCTGTGGAAGAGTGGTGTTCTGTTGGGAATAAAAGTAATATAATCCTCATAGGAATCTTGAGGACATTTAGACTGACCCCACATTTGTAGTCACGCAAAGGGGACAGGAGGAAGTCCTAACATGTGGCAGAGGTGACAATCAGGGAAAGCCCTCACACTGAGTGTTTGTAGTGAACACTGTGGAAGGCTTCACATTTGGTGAGTTAAGAGTGAAGACACACACACACACACCAATTTGGCCACATTGGTGGGATTACCTGAGTGGAAAACCCCACACTTGACGTATACAGTGGTGGGAATAAAGGTTGTAATGCTCACATAGAAGGTTGAAAACCCCAAATTTGGTGGTCCTAGCAGTGGGATAGAGGGTTGAAAACACCACAATTGGTGTAGGCAGCAGAGGGATATAAACTGAAATCCTCACACGGTTCCCTCCAGAAGATCTCAAACCTGGGGTAAACATACGTAGGGAGAGGTGCTCCTTCAAGTGTCAAGGTCCTAAGTCATGTAGGACTTTAAATGTCATTACCAGCATCATGAATTAAGACTGGAACCAGTCCCATTCTTTTAAAACTGGTATTATGTTCTAGACTAGATCAAAGGTAGGCAATTGCTGAGGTTGGGGAAATTCACCCCACAGGCCACACAATGACAGTACCCAACTATACTTGCTGTTTTAAGCTGTATCCTAGCCAAAATGTCACCAAGAAAAAGAATGTAATGGGGTGGTTGTTGGGAGGAAGGTGCTGTTATGCATTTCAAGTGCTGGGAGGATTGGCACATTTGGAGGATGAAAATCAGGGGTTCTGAGGTCTTGGAAGAACTGTGGGGGGGGGGCACACAAATAGAGCCTGGAGTCCATACATGACTTCTTGCCTGCCCTTGGATTGGATGGAGTAATATCTGTCTCAATACAAGGAAGCATTCTGTGGTCACATACTCCAGTGTGTTTCACATCTATGGTCTTCAGAAGTCCAGTACACTTAGGAGAGCTAACTCAGTACCTTAAACCTCACTCTCTGTTTTCTTTCTCCTCTTAGAGGAAGGCTTACACTGGCTTTCTTGTACATTTCACCTGTGCACACCGCTGAAAAAGGAAACAGACGCTGCTGCCTTCAAAGGATGGCTAAGTGAGACCTGGGTTAACTTGGCTATGGTTGACTACCCCTATAAGGCTGACTTCTTGCAGCCACTCCCTGCCTGGCCTATTCAGGTAATGGAACAAAACTTTCTTTGTCATTTCGCCTCCTTCCCCATTCCCTTGATGCTGCTTTTTCCAGATTTGTCAAGGACAAAGATGGGCAACACACAATTCTTCAGATAGTTTTGTCCTATAGCTCCCGTTACTCCTCAGTGTTCATTGTGTAGGCTACAGTTTATGGGACCTGTGGGCCAAAATTATCTGGAGGACTGCAATGCCCATCTGACTCTTTAAAAAACAAAAAATGAATAATTAAAACTGGCACAAAATGGGGGGGGCGGACCTTAAGTCTCTTCTGTGCACCCGCCATATGTTCTTTCATTCTTGCTTAAGCTGGGCTATTATTCTAAACTTGGTTGTTTCATAATAAGGATTTATTCAGCCTTTTGGCACCGCAGTGGAGTCCCCAAGGTGTTTTTAAAAAACAATGAAAGCATTAAACACATAAACACTCTGTGCAAAAACACTGATCCTGCATATTAAGGAAATGCAGCACTATAGCCAGAGATATCAGTCTTGGTTTTCATCATTGGAAGGTGGGTCTACATTCAAGCCTTGTAATTGGTCATGAAGACATTTCTGTTTTGAAAAGGGGGCTAGCTGAATTTCTAGTGGCACCTGGGCAGGTAATGGGAGGGATCACACACATACCCCAAAATTCAGCGCATGAAGAGGGAAACCTCAAGCTGGTGATGGAAAACACTAAATCTGTTAGGTAAGTCTATTTAAGAGCCAACATAGTATATGGTTTGAGCGCTGGACTATGACTCTGGAGACCAGGTTTCAAATCCCTGCTCAGCCATGGAAACCTACTGGGTGACCTTGGGCAAGTCACACCCTCTCAGCCCGAGAGGAAGGCAATGGCAACCCCCCTCTGAAATCTTGCCAAGAAAACCCCATGATAGGTTCGTCTTAGAGTCACCATAAATCAGAAACTACTTGAAGGCACAGTACAACAAAGTCTGTTTGGGGCTCTGTTCTGTCTTCTGTACTATATTAAGACTTGAAAGTCCCTAAAAAGAAACTATAGGAGCTAGCATGGTGTAGTAGTTTGAGTGTTGGACTTGGACTCTAGGAGACCAGGGTTTGAATCCCTGCTCAGCCATAGAAACTGATTAGGTGATTTTGAGCCATTCACACTCTCTTACCCTCAGGGAGGGGCAAAGGCAAACTCCCAATGAACAAAATCTTGCCAAGAAAACCCCATGTTAGGTTCACCATAAATCCAAACCTACTTGAAGGCAAACAACAACAAAAATCAAGGAGAAGGAACTATATTCTGAAACGTGGGTAAGCAGAATTTCTGGGTTTGACTACCGGGAAGTCCCTGTTCCTCATGTCTGCCGACTGCATGTGCATATGTGCCTTCAAGTCAGCTGTCAATTTTTTGCAACCCCATGAATTTCATAGGGTTTTCTTAGGCAAGGAATATTCAGAGATAGTTTTGTCAGAGGTGTATTGAGAGCTTAGGGGGAAGAATCTATTCAAATGGCTGAATGTATCTGCTTAATCCTCTTCTCTAGGTTTTTTTTTTTTTTTTTTTTAAGGAGGGGAGGACAGGGTTATATGGTCCCTTTTGGGAAGCATAGGCTTTTCCCTCTGCTCTCTAGATTCCCTCCTCCCTATCCCTTCTACTCTCCATAAAGGTTGATGCCTCTTAAAGCCACTCTTTAGTTTCCGTAGGGTGCATCTGTGCCGGCAAAGGAACTTTTGGAAATCCTTGGTCTTCCAGCCGAGAAGCTGCTCAGTGGGCTGGAAAAGGCTAGAAGTCGTCTCAATAAGTGATTAACTTTTTCTCCTTTCACTGAGCATTCAAAACTCAAAAGCTTGTTGCCTTTTGCAGAGAGCTCTTCTGACTCATCGTCACTAGGGTGCTAGAATATCCATGTCTCGCTAAGTATAACAGAAGGTATTCATTGCCATGGTGGAAGGGAAGCCATTTTATGCATGAGAAGCCATCTTGTTCAGAATGAAGCCTGAATCAATTCATTGATGTATTTGACTTATGTCCCTTCAAGTTGACTCCCGATTATGCCAACCCTATCCTAGGGCTTTCTTGTCAAGATTTCTTCAGAGGTTTGCCATTGCCTTCCTCAGAGGCTGAGAGAGTGGTTTGCCCAAGAGCACATGGTGGGTTTCCATGGCTGAGTGGGGATTCGAACCCTGGTCTCCCAGAGTTCTAGTCAAACATTCAAATTATTACATCATGCTGGCTCTCATTTATTTGAGTTATATGCTCCCTTTCTCTCAGGATTGGGGCTCATAACAGCTCACAACAAGATTTAATTTTTTTAAAAAATTATTTAGTTATGTATACCCCGCTCTTCAGCCACAAGGCTATCAGAGGGGCTTACAAATTGTTTTTAAGCAATAGCTATTTACACATCTACACTGCATTAAACAGTTTCCAATGTGTGTTAGCTAATTGCCCCCACAAGCTGGGTATTCATTTTACCAACCTACGAAAGGATGGACCTACGACCTACGAAAGGATTTAAAGCAGGTACAGATTTAAAAAGTGTAGATAAATACAAATGCAGAGAAACTCAGGCAAAAAGGTATGATGTTTAAATCCAGTTACAGTATTTTAATATTACAGTTTACAATCATAGAGTAAGAAGGCCCCCCTTTGACCATTGAGTAAACCTCCTGCTTAGTGCTGGATCTCCAGCTAAGGCATCTCTAGCAGGTAACTGTCCAGCCTGTTTTTGAAGATGTCCAGAGAAGGAGATCCCACCACCTGTCTAGGAAATTGGTCCCGTGGCCAAACCACTCTTACTGTGAAGATGTTAATTCTAAAGTTCAATTGAAATCTACCCTCCTGTAACTTAAAACCAATAGACCTGGTCCTATCCTCTGGGGCAGCAGAGAACAAGCCTACCCCCTCCTCTATGTGACAGCCTTTGAGCTATTTAAAGGTTGCAGTCATGTCTCAGTCTTCTCTTCACCAGGCTGAACATGTCCAGCTCCTTTAACTTCTTCTTATATGTTTTTTTCTCCATCCCTCTTATCATCCTTGTTGCCCTTCTCTGATCCCACTCCAACTTGTCTATCATTCTTAAAATGAGGCACCCAGAACTGGATGCAGTACCCCAGATGAGGCCTGACCAGCGCAGAATATAGGGGGACTGTTACTTCCCTTGACTTGGAAACTATGTTTCTATTAATGCAGGCTAAAATAAAAGCCCCTTTCTCAGCAGTTGACAAAAGGTTCCTTCCTGACCAATCCAGCTTCTTAAGCAGGGATGAACAAGCTGTGCCCTCGGGCCCCATGTGACCCCTAAGGATGCCCTCAGCACCTCCAAAAACTCCACACCAACCCTTTTCTGGCCAAAATAATGGATGAATTGCTGCTCCTGGAAGCCTCCAGGTACAACCGCTTACTTTGTAAGTAGATTAGAAGGCTCTCTGTACTGTTTAACCTCAAAAAAATACACATTTTTGAGGACCACAAGTGGGTGTCTTGACAACTTCGGGAGGTTTTTTGTTTTATTTTTTTGGTAGTCCACGTGTCCCCTATAGGGTCTCAGGGCATAAAAGTGGCTCCCAGACCTGCCACAATTCCTGCTTGCTAGAAAGTTTCACAACCTGGAGCAGCTGCTGAGAAGGTTCTCTCTCTTGTCCTCATCAAGTGTAACTGTGAGGGTGAAGCAACTGAAAGAAGGACCTCCCCTGAAGATCTCAGGGCCCAGCCAGGCCCATAAGGGAAAATACCTATTTGAAATCAGTGAGATAATGGATGCAGTCTAGCCTCTTGACTATCCAGTTCTCTGTTCACATGGGGAATGAGTTCCATAGTGAAAACTCTATGATGCTACAGTATATCATAATTCCTTTCTGTTTAATAATGTCCTCAATGGAATCTCCCAGAACTAGGACAGAGATTGTAGATCTTTTCTTTGGAATAGGGATGGTTAGTTGCTGTCCCCAGGAAAGATCCAGCCAGAGGATGCTCTCCTGCCTAACTCCCTCTGCAGCCTTAGTTTATTGCTGATCTCATCTTTCTTTTCTTTTTTTAAAAAAATCTCCTTCCTTTTTTCTGTAGGTAGTGTGTAAATACTTGAAAGATCCCAAACTGCCAGACAAGTTGCTGCTCCAGAATATCTTTCGGGCAGTAAATGTCTACTACAACTACACGGGAAACGCATTGTGCCTTAACTTAACTCAGACTGCCACAAAAAGCCTTGGGCTGAAGGGCTGGTATTATCAGGTAAGTGTGTGCCACCATCACCCCTACAATACAGTGGCAAATATGGAGTGCTTGGCTCTTGTGAATATAAATGTTCCCAGGCTGGATCTGTGGCATCTTATTATTAAAAGGATCTGGTGATCTGAAAGACCCTTGAGAGCAGTTGCCAGCCGTGTAGCAGTTAACACTGGGCTGGAGGACACTCTGACCAGGTGTAAAGCAGTTCCTCCCATTTCAAAGCTTTAAGCAGACTGAGGCTGCTGATGCACTGCAGAAATAATGCAATTTCACACTGCGTTAACTATCGTGACTCCATCTTATCCTGGGATTTGTAGTTTGTTGTGGTGCCAGAGAAGGCTAAATATTGCACAAAACTCCAGATCCCAGAATTCCATAGCATTGAGACATGGCAATTAAAGTGATGTCAAACTGGATTATTTCTGCAGTGCGGTTAAAGTCTAACTTTCTTCTTGAAGGAAGCGATGAGTAATTTTTGCTGTTTACTTCCTGCTGCAAGTAAATCCTTAAAAAGCACACCATTTTTGAAGCTTCAAAATTCAGGATTTATTCTGTGCCAAATTCACATGTGTTTGTTTTGCACAGAATACAGCATTTTCTCTGCAGGAAATAATAATATCTCACAAAACTACAAATCCTAGAATTCCGTAGCATTGAGGCATGGCAGTTAAAGTGGTGTCAAACTGCATCATTTCTGCATCGCATTGTGTCAGCAACCTGAAACATGATCCCAGAAGCAGGCAATATACAGGCATACCTCAGTTAACAAGGCCTCTGGCAAAGAAGCTCCTTTTTACAAGTCTTTTTATGCCTGCCCAGTCCCCTTTTTCTTCTTATCCTGTCTAGCTGGAAAAGTTTTAGCCACATTGGCATTGGGATGATGGTGAAGGAGGGTGGATAAGCACATATGTTCAGTGTCAGATCGCAGGAGTATGCCTGCAGCAAACAGTGCAATAAAGCCTAAGCTATAGCAGATTCTACCTGAACTGTGAGTGCCTCCCTACAATAGGCAGAGTATACAGCAATTGCCTCCAGAATCCCTTGCTGAGCATGCATGAACAGCAAAGCAAAGAGAAAGGGGAAGAGCAGATAAGTCTGCTTCACCAGCTATGTCCAGCATGTTAAAAAAAAAGAAAAAAGAAAAGCATAAATCTATAAGCTTGGCCACTAAAATGAATTGCTCTTTTTTGTGGTGTAGAAACCTGTCCCTATTCTTTCCATGATATTTTCCCTCTGGTACCAAAGTTTCTGTTAAAGAAGTCATGCCCAGGAACACATCAGCTTTTTAACTGAGCTTATACCTATACATGGAACTGAAAAAGCAGTCACAGCAGCAATAGAACATAATTGGTCTCTTTGCTGGGGAGTCTGTAAAATTAAAGGGCCCTATCATCATTTATGGTGACACTGCAGCAAAGTATCTCAATTCTGGAATGCAGTCTTTTGTGAAATAAATAATATCACCGATCAACACTTTATAAAGACTCCAGAACTGGCCTTCCTGGGCTTTTTTCAAGGAGACTATTCAAAGGTATCTCACAACCCCTTAGCTGGTTATTTAGCATAGCTGCCAGATTGGTCATCACTCAATTCTGGTAAGATTTAAAGGGGCTATCTGTGACTACCTGGTATAATAAAGTGTAGTAACCAGCTCTAATTGAAAAATTAAGCAACAAACTTCAAATAGCCAAAGGAAAGAAAGCAAAACAATTCTACTGTGATTTGAAACTGTTTTGTTGGATATAATTAGGGGTGGAGGAAATACGTTAGCCTTCCAAAGGCATTCAAGTTTTTTTGGCTGACTGTGTAAGGAAACATTTTTGACACCTTTTAATTTAGTTTCATAGCCGTGTAACTTAATTGAAAATAATTTTGTGTACTGCTGTTGGAGGAAGGGACCAGGGATGATGTTATAATTAAAATATAAATTTAAAGAACATAATTGGTAATGGCTGTTTGTATAGTGCCATCAGTTTGGTGCTTTGGAGCAGTGCATCTCAAGCTATCTGACATGAGGGAATGGCATCCTCTCCCCAGTCTGCCAGGGCCCAGTACAATATCTGTGCCCATTGGCCACAGAAGTTTTCTTTCTCTCCTGGAAACAAGCCATGGACTGGCAGCCAATGGCTCAGGGATCAGCACTGGTCCATGGATCACCACTTTGAGTAGCACAGCTTGGAGCACCAGAGAATGGGCCCCTGCCCCGAGGAGCTTACAGTCTAAACATAGTCAACAACAGGAAGGGAAAGGGGAGGCAATTGTCATGTGCTTGCATTCTCAGACACAGTGACCAGCAGTTTCAGAGTTAATCAGAAAACTTGATTGGTACAGAAAATCTAGAAAGCATATCATACAAGGTTGTTGTTCAGAATTTAAGCTTATAGGACAGACAGTATACTAAAAGCATATTACAGTCTATGAAATCTGGTGGGGTTCAATACTGTTGGTTGTCCATCATCCCTGACCTCCTCTTCCCATACAACATCCATTCTATTTTTCCCAAGCCAATTCTGCAGCTGCTGGCTTATTTCTCCATTCCCATTAGCAACTTATGCTCCCCTCCACATTTATCACCAAATACCTCATTAACAAGCACAAAGAAATGAAAACACAATTAACCACAAGGTTACAAGAGAACACTGAAAATGGCAGCAACAGTTCGCTCCAGAGACCGATCCTGACAGCAGTGGCCTGAGTCCTATTAGTTAGTTCCAACAAGAGTAGACTTAATGAATCAACTATTGAATGGTGAATCAAAACTGATTTAAGTCCCATGGACTGAATGGGTCTACTCTAGTTGAGACTAATAGGATTTAGACCATTGCCTCTTTTCCCTTCTTTCCCCATTACTGAATAATTTTAGTCTTTTAGCTCCTAATGGTGGAGCTCATGTCTGGCTACTTATTTTGACTACAACTCCCCAAAGTCCCCAACCACTGTGACCAGTAGCCATGCTGGCTTGGATATTGTGGGAACTGTAGCCCAAAAGGAAGCTCTTCCAGACTTGCTGTTTCAGTTATAGCAGCTTAGCTACAAGAGCATGTTTCAAAGCTCAGTCGAACAGAGTGAATTTAGCCTGGCGTCAGCATGATAATAATAACAAAGTGGGCAAATGCATTTGTGGATCTTGACAGTAAGTGAAGCAAAAGGAGGGGGGAGTCATTGACTGGTATTCTGTTGGTGCACTAGTGGTTAGACTTTCTCCAGCGTCATGCAACAGTGCTGAAGGAGGCAGGGAAGATCTACCAGATCCTAGTGGCTTGTTTCTCCAGTGTCTTAACTTCCTTCACGACCTTCCTCATTGTGCCACCTCTGCTGTGGCACTGTTACACTGTAAAATACAATGTGAGGTTAACAAATGCAATTCCACGAAGAATTGGCTAGTAAAGGGTGAAGGAGGTTGGAATAAAGAAGCAATAAAGGCTAAATAGAGAACCAGTGTGGTGTAACTTTGAGTGTTGGACTAGAACTGTGGGAGACCAGGGTTTGAATCCCTGCTGAGCCTTGGAAGCCTATTGGATGATCTTGGACAAATCATATCTCTCAAGCTTAGAGGAAGGCAATGGCAAAACTCCCATGAATAAATCTTGCCAAAAAAATCCCATGATAGGATTTTCATAGGATGGACTTGACTTGAAGGCACTTAAGGACAACAAAGGCTGAATGATTTCTTCTGTACTGCTCTGATGTGTGAAAGATAGGTACATGGCTGGAGTACAGAGGGTAGATTAACAGAAAAAAAGGTTCTATCCATGTCTGCCTTAGTAATATATCAGTTGCAGTATTTTCAGAGGATCCTAAATTGTTTTTGTTGTTCAGATTACCTTTCCTGAGGAGTGCACAGTTACACCTCAATAGTACGGGAGACACTAGGGGAACATGGAGAGGCAAACAGGCATGAGCAGATAGATTTTAGGGGCATATTAGGTACGAGTTGCTTCAGCTATGGTTCAGGAGCTGAGGATTTAATCTGAGGAGAGATTGGAAGGAACAAAAAGATGGTACTAATTCAACTGAAAGGACAAGGGTTGCATGCCAGGTGTAGGGGGCAGTAAGAGTGTAAGCGAAGAAACAAGACAAAGCAGAGGAATTTACCAATCCATGTTTATTTTACATCAGTCCTCCCTAGCCTAGTACCCTCTGGAATTGCTGGACTGAATTTCCCAGCACACACAGCCAGTACTGTTGTGGAGGATTGGGTTTGGCCCTACATATTTAAGCTTTATTTATTTCATTGCATGCCCCAAACAACCATGACTTGTGTCTGTGTAAAGCATCTTTTGTTCAATAAAAACCAAGTTGAGATCTTCATCCTACTCCTGTTAGAAAGATAGAAGTGGTAGCCACCTTCAACTCAATTCAAGCTGCAATGTGTCAAGAGGAGGGCAACCAAAATGGTGGGAGGTCTGGAAGTCATGCCCTATGAGGAGTGGCTTAGGGAGCTGGGTGTGTTTAGCCTGGAGAAAAGAAGGTTAAGACGTGACATGACAGCCATGTTTAAATATTTGAAGGGGTCATACTGATGGAGCAAGCTTGTTTTCTGCTGCTCCAGAGGCATGACCATGGAGCAATGGACTGAAACTACAGGAAAAGAAATTCTACCTAAACATTTCCTGACAGTAAGAGCTGTTTGGTAGTGGACAGTAACACAATGCCTCGGAGTGTGGTGGAGTCTCCTCCTTTGAAAGCTTTTAAATAGAGTCTGGATGGCCATCTGTCAGGAATGCTTTGATTGGGTATTCCTGCATGGCAGGGGGTTGGACTAGATGGCCCTTGTGGTTTCTTCAACTCTATGATTCTATGAAGTTGCACCCCACAATTCAGCAAGATAATCAGTTTGTGGGAGCTATAGTTTGGGAGGTTAGAATGTGATCAGCTGCGGCACTGGCTATTTTCAGAGATACTGATTTGACAAGGGGTTCTGTGCATGCTAGAGTTCTACACAGCAAAGCGCTTCTGACATGAATATGCTGTCCTTCCACCTATGATCTTTTCTTCAAGGCTTGCACTGAAATGGTGATGCCCATGTGTTCTGATGGCGTCCATGACATGTTTGAGCCTCAAAAGTGGGACTTTCACACATACTCAGAAGAATGCTTCAAGAATTGGGGTGTGCGGCCTCGTCCATCTTGGATCCCCACTTCCTATGGCGGAAAAAACATCAGTGCTCACAGCAACATCGTCTTCAGGTGAGTGGTTGATACATCTGATCATGTGTGTTGCACACATCAGGAATATATCTGTTGTCCAGTGGGGGTGGGCTGCTGTTTTCCTGCACCAGTTTGGAGCTCTTCTTGTGAATGCATTGTGATTCTGTCCACCAGGAGAGGCTGTTCTATTAGCACATTGCTTCTCCCTATTTTTCTTCTTCACAAAAACTCCATGATTGCACTATTCACCTACTTGGAAAATGGTGTAAACTGAACACCTAGGACCAAAGAACTGTAAGGAGAGGACCCAAAGGGTCTGGAAAGTACGACCCCAATCTCCTTCCATTTTAAAAAGTATTCTGGGCCAGTTTGGGGTGATTTTTCCCCTTCAAATGGCCTCAGATGCTACCTGCACAAGTGGTGGTTTAGCTTGCTTACCTCCCCACAAGCCCCCCACACCAAAAATTGGCTGAAAATGCCACCTGGAAGTAACATGGTAGCACCTCTGGGCGCCTGGACATGCTGGAAGGTCCCCAGCAGGGTTGATAGAGATGAAAATTGGCCCCTGCCCTCCAGGCTGTTGCCTGCCCTAGCTTTACGTGCATAACTGGCTCCCCTTTCTTGCATTCATTCTCTGGATGCTGCAGAGGAGCAGTCCACAATCATGTGCGTTGTGAGTACCTTTTCATCTTTTCTCCTCAAGGCCCTCACTTGGCCCAAGTGGGAGGAAACTTTAGGAGAAATGTTCGCAGTGTATTTACCAATATTTCTTCCCATTTTACCCACTACTCCTGTTCAGAGGCTGGACAGCCATCTGTCGGGAAAGATTTGATTGTGTATTCCTGCATGGCAGGGGGTTGGACTGGAGGGCCCTTGAGGTCTCTTCCAACTCTGAATCTATGATTCTTCTGTAGTCCCTGTCTGGCCCCTGTTTCTCATCCAGTTACAAGGCAACTGGCAGTTGGAGCAGAACATTATTTTTGAGAGGGAGCAGAGAAAAAAGCAAGTTTCTATAGCTGCTGCTTCTCTGGAGATTTATATAGAGCTATCTTACGCCATAGGTCAAACTGAGTCCCTTCTGGGAGAAAGGCAGGATATAAATAAAGGGAGGGATGGGTAGAAATGGTTGGTCCCTGTAGCCTAGTATCATCTCATCTTCATGGCAACAGCTCTCCGGGGTCTCAGGCAGCAGTCTTTCCCATTTTCTGCTTACCTGACCCTTCTAAGAGGAGATGCATGGGAGTGAAGCTTGACTTTTTGCATGGAAAACCCGTGTCTAACTAAGCAATGACTCCTAGAACAATTTGAAAGTTTACACCAAAAGGCCCTGTCCTGTGCCCCACTGCTCACTTAGTATAGCTTGCTTACTGTATATGTCGGAACAGGCCTGTTGTGTCCCATCCTTGTATGTATGGGAATGCTTAGGAATAATAGATTTGGGAGGAGGCACAAGGGCCATTTAGTCCCTGCCATGCAGAAATACACAACTAAAACACATTTGAGAGATGGATGTCTGTAGGAGGAATTAGTCTAAAAATAAAAATGTATTAAAAATTCCAGGGATCTAGCCCTTTTAAAAGCAATAAAAAAATCTTCTTTAAAAGGAGTTAAAATCATTTATTTTCAAATTCATGCAGAGTGGCTTAAGAATGCTGAGACAAGTTCAATTAACATTTAAAAGTGTATTCAGAGGTCTGTGGTCTGTGATCACCCAGTTAAATTAGACTCATTACAAAAACAAAGGAGTCAGTTTAAAAATGCAAATCAAAAGTTTACCCGAAGGTATATCAATCTCAATCTATATACTAAAACAAACTTTAAAAAGGGTTCCTAACTAACTAGGAGGATTTAGGGTAGAAAGACTCACCCAGCCTTTAGCAGTAGAAGGCTACATGGTGATTTGAAAAGCAAACATCATAGCATGGTTTCATAGCAGCAGCATGGCTAGGACATCATGGCTAGGCTTCATAAGATGGCAAAGACAAGATGGCAAAGATGGCTACAGGCGCATGGAGACTCTAACTTAAAAGAGTCTCACAAAGAGCAATAAAATTTAAATTAGGTCATGTGTTGAATGACCCAGCACTCCAGTTGGCTGGAAGTGCCCAGTGAAATAAGAGAAAGGGAGTTTGGGAGAACAGAAGCATGCAGGGAAAATTCCTAGACTTATCTTAGGATATGAAAAACACAAGATTGCTTTTACATTACAACAATTATTTCCCCACATACTACAATGTCCAGCCTCTGTTTAAAGACCTTCAGGAGAGTCCACCACCCTCCCAAGGCAGTCTGTTCCACTGTCAGATAGCTCTTACAGACAAGAGGTTCTTCCTAAAGTTTAAGTGGCTGAAAGAGGCTTCCCAGTAGGGCCCCTGTCTCTGGCATAGCCATGGTGCTGGAGCATCTAGGGATTTTCCTAAAATGACTGATGTTGTGTTTCTTTTATTTCCTTCCAGCAATGGTGGGCTTGACCCCTGGTCTGGGGGCGGAGTAACAAAGAACGTCACAGACACTCTTGTTGCTGTCATGATCCCGGAAGGAGCTCATCACTTAGACCTACGCTCCAATACTCCTTTTGATCCTGATTCCGTGCTGAAAGCTCGCCTCCTGGAAGTTCACTACATGAGGCTGTGGCTACAACAGTACAGAAAATCTAATAAGCACCCCAAATAGCTGGAGACCATGGGGTGTTTGTTATCATTCTTTTCCACTGGTGATGTCACGGGACATAATCATCAGCGTGGCTAGCATCACAAACATTCTCAATTTCTCTTTTCCTCTTTCTCTCCCTTTCCAAGCCCTCTGCTTTGACCCATCTGGTTCTATGAAGGATTTTTGAAGTGGCAGATCTAAGCCATCCCATTGCTCTGATGGCAGTTGCTTCACTGTGTCTTTGCACACGCATCCAGGGGGCTTTTCCTAGTTGAGCCCAGGGACTGCAACATATTTGGGAGGAGAGCAAGGAGGCAGGTTCCTCCTCCATTGCCCCACAGGTACATAGCTTACTTTCAGAATTCATTGCAATAGGCTATAATGGGGTCATGGTGTTAGTGGCTCTAAAAGGAGATTAGGCAAACTTTTCAAGGGGGTAGGTATACCAGTGGCTTTAAGCATCTGACTGGTTAGCATTCAAACGAGGATGAAGCACCAGATGGATCTTTGCCCTGATCCACCAGGACACTTAGCTCAATTTAGTTCTATAGGTGGTTATGACACAGCAGTGTTGCATGGGGACAAGCAAAGAACCTCCTGTGTGTCTGCATTTCAGGGAACTGAAGGCACTGAAATTGTGAAATCTGTTTTGCCAAAAATGGAGGCCACCCGAGTTTGCCCTCTTTATTTGGGATGGAGCATTTCCAGTTTTTTCTTTTTCTAGGAAATGGGTTTTGTTTTTTTTCTCAGGAGTCTGCCTCAACTACTGGATTTGGCAACAGTAGAGACCACATCTAGGCATTGTATGGCAAATGTGGGTCTCCCAACTTCCTGGCTGCCATTTCATGTGAATGTGAGAGATAGACCAGGGTGGAAAAAGTGTGGCCTGTAGGCCACGTGTGCCCCTAATGCAGTTTTGGGGATGGTCAGGGTCCCCCAGGGATCATTTTTGTCCCCCAAATGCCCTCTAGGGGACATGGGGCATTTTCTGCACATTTTGCAGCCCTCCTGGGCCATTTTTAGGTCCAGAAAAAGGCCTTTTCTAAAACTGGAAGTAAACCAGAAGTGACCTCAGGGGGGGGGGAGCCTCTGATGGGCCCAAAATGGCCCAGGGGACTTGAAAACATGGCAAAAATGACCCCTAGAGAGCACTGAGGGGTATTTGGAGGCAAAAATTGGAGGTTTTGGCTGTGCGGTGGGGAGTGAAACCCCTTCCCCGAGATTTCCTAGGGGGCTAATGCATCCCCTTCAGCCTCCAACAGTTGCCCACTCCTGAGATGGACATTTACAGGACACCGACTGGGGTTTGTTCACATTCTCCTGTAGCTGATAATCCATCTTTCTTCCCAGTTTTCTGTCCAGTCTGGAATCCACCTGATATCAGGGAAGGGGGCAGTTTTGGAGGAAACATTGCAGGGGTAAGTAGCAGGCAGGTGAAAACTTCATCCAGCTCTCCATGCAGATGTAGAGTTGCAAGTCCTTCACTGGCCATATAACAATTTTACCCCAAATATAGATGACTAAATCTAACAGTGTTGTTACCGTACACACCATAGGAAACATTCCTGCAAGGTTTGACTTGCACATCTTTGAAGAGAATGAAATGCTGAAACAATTCTTCACACTTCAGCATATGGTGGCATAGACACTACCTCTGAAGAAAGTCAACAACTCCTTCCTGTGTAAAGGCTAGCTAGCTTTTAAGCAACCAGGATTTTACAACAGTAGCCTGTAATGCAAAAAACCCTTCAAGCCATTTGTCCCCAAGAAGTGACTTGGTGAAGTTCCAGGTTTGACTACATAGTAGGTTGTACATTATCCTATTAAAATAGTGTTCATGTGACAATCACTTCTTTCTTTTTTTTACCATTTTGATTTTTCCTTCTTTGGGGATGGGCAATTAAAGTGTAAATCAGAATCTGTAACTTTGATGTGCCATGGGCACAACAGCCAGGAAGGAAAAAAGGAAGGAAAGCACAGGAGAATAGACTCTTAGCAGTCAGCAGGTCTTGTCTGCTTTACCTCACAACCCTAGAAAAGATGCAGCCACTTACATAGTGTACCAACAGGATTCTAATCAAGACTTCCTCTTTAGCCCTTGACCAAAGGATGTTTCAATCGAACCAAGAAGTTGTCTCCATGCTGTTTCTTCCTTGTGGTTAGAAAATTCTGAGTGCCACGGAGGATGAATCTACATGGGTGGGATGCTTTCTGTATGGCAGAATATTCTGATATTTGCTGTTTGTTGGGTTGGCTTTTTGGCATTCAAATCACAGTGTCCCTCCTGCTTTTCCCTCTGCAAGCACTTTTAATTGAATTGTTTAGTAGTGGTGCTTTAGGACACAGAAGATTCTGGAATCTGCCTTCTGAGCTTGCTCTAGAAAATTGGTTTTATTTCTAAGCCATACTGTCCCCCCTTACTGCTTACCGTACCAGGCGCAGCACAAAATAAATCTTCATGTATCCATCCTCCTGTAACTTGAAGTTTTCTGGATTCTGTGAAAAGAGAATGTGCACAGTTAAGAAATGCAAGGAAAGGAATTGCTTTCTGCCTTTGCTTTATAGTACACTATTTCTTTGCATTTACATCTCTACTACTGTTTGGAAAGCTATGTTTCCTTGAAAGCATATCATGGGTAGGAACATATGAAGTAGCTTTTCATTGACATATGAACCCAGTAGTCTATCTGGGAGGGTGATGAAAGAGGGCTGGAGGAACACAACACAGACTTTTGATATAGGTTGCAGCAGTGTGTCTGCAGTAAACCATGCAATAAAGCTTGATCTGGAAAAGGATGGAATTCTACTGTAGCTGTGTGCGCCTGCCTTCAACAGGCAATGTAAACAGCACCTGCCTCCAGAATCCTTTACTGAGCATGCAGCAACAGCAAAACAGGACCTCCATGGATCCAGAGGTATATGGGAACTACTGCCCTGTTACAAATACAGGTAGAGGCTCCCTTATCCAAAATGCTTGGGACCAGAGATATTTTGGATTTTGGAATACAATATTTTGGATTTTGGAACACTTACATATACATAATGAGATATCTTGGAGATGGGCCCCATGTCTAAAAAAAAATTCATTTATGTTTCATATATACATAGACTGAAGGGAATTTTATACACAATATTTTTTAAAAAAATTGCACATGAAACAAAGTTTGTTTACACAGAACCATCAGAAAGCAAAGGTTCTTGGAGGCAACATCTGGACCCATTTCAGTCTGGTTTCAGGCCAGGGTATGGCACTGAAACAGCTTCTCAAATGGGTGACCTACTCTGAAGGAAAGATGGGAAGTACTACCCTGTTGATGTTCCTGGTACCATTGATCATGTTATCTTACTGGACCAGCTCTGTGGGATGGGAGTAAGAGGCACTATCCTATAGTGGTTCAGCTCCCACCTGGAGGACCGGTTCCAGATAGTAGCACTGGTAGATTTCTATTAAGCCCCATGGTGATTAAGCTGTGGGGTGCCACAGGGTTCCATCTTATCCCCCATGCTGGTCAGGATCTACATGAAGCTGCTGGGGGAGGTCATAAGGGGGCTTGGAGTGGGGTGCCATCAATATGCTGCTGATACCACTGTATTTCTCCTTGTCATTGGAGTTACCTGTGGCCCTGCAGGTGCTGGACCAGTGCCTGGATGCTGTATTGGGGTGGGTGAGGCTCAATAAACTGAATCTGAGGATTGGTGGTTCTTGGGTCCAGGAATTGGGTAAACAGCCTGTTTTGGAGGAGGTTGCACTCAGAAGGAGCAGATACATAGCTAGAGAGTGCTCATAGATCCATTCTTGTCATTGGAGGCTCAAGTGGACTCTGTGCCTCAGAGTGCTTGGTATCAGCTTCAACTGGTTTACCAGCTAAGGCTTTTCCTGGACAGACATAACTTAGCCACAATAGTCCATGCACTGGTAACCTCCCAATTAGATTACTGTAATGTGCTCTATGTGAAGCTGCCCTAAACTTGGAATCGGCAGCTAGAGCAAAACTACAGGAGCTCCATCACTGATGGGAATATCATATAGACATGTAATGCCAGTCTTCAAGGTATTGCACTTACTGCAAATGTGTTTCCAGTCTGAATTCAAGGTGTTTGTAATGACATTTAAAACTCTAAAGGGCTTGGGACCTTGATACTTGAGGGATCACCTTTCCCTGTAACTGTTTGCCAAGGATTAAGATCTGCTGGGGAGGTTCCCCTTTTGTCCCACCAGTTCGGTCAACACACTGTGTTGGGACATGGGAGAGGGCCTTCTCAGCCGTGGCACCCCAACTGTGGAATGCTCTCCCCAGAGGCCTGACTGGCACCAATACTTTTGTCATTCATCAAAGCCTTTGGGCCTCAATTCAACCCAAAAGGCTGTTTGTTTTTAGCTTATTTAAATTATCTCTGTATTTTTTAAGCTGTTTAATCTGTTTTAATGCTATTTGTTAGTCACCATGAGAGCTCTTGATATAGAGCAGAGTATAAATATATATAAATATTTAGGAGCCAGTGTGTTATAGCGGCTTGAGTGTTGGACTACAACTCTGGAGACCAGGGTTCAAATCCTTACTCAGCCATGAAGATCCACTGGGTGACTGGGTAAGTCATACACTCTTAGCCTCAGAAAACCCCCGTGGTAGGTTTGGATTAAGGTTGCCATAAGTCAGGAATGACTTGAAGGCACACAACAACAGCATAAATATTTGAATGAATAAATCAGAAAGGGGAAAAACAGATAAACCTGCCTTACCAGCTGCTCCCAACATGTTTTTTTTTTTTTAAGTATAGTTCTGTAAGTTTGGTCACCCACTAGCTTGTGGGGAGAAGGAGAAACATCATCCTGGGAAGTATTTTGGAAGAAGCTTCTGGTGATCGCTAGAAGACACAAAAGGTTTTGTTTACTTATGCAAGGATTGCCTGATCTGGTTCTTTCATTTCACATTTGCATATTGTTAGTTTTGGACAAAAAGTTTACTGAAACCTGTTGAACTGTTCTTTTTTGTGGTTCAGGAACCTATCCTTGTTCTTTCAGTGTTATTTCTGTCTCTGGTACCAAATTTACACCATTATATCAGTTTGATCCCTGGTTAACTATTATGGTTCCATCCTATTGAGTCCTGAGAATTGTAGTTTGGTGAAGTACTTATAATTGTTTGTAGACAGGCTCTTGAGCACTCAAGCAGAGAATTCTAAATGCCCCACCAAACTGCAAATCCCAGGTCTGTAGTATGGAGCCATGGCAGTTGAAGTAGTGTCAAAGTGCCATAACTGTGTAGTGCAGATACCCCTCACCCCCAGGTTTATGAATGTAACCCATTGCAAACTTTCATTCAAGGTGCTGCCTGAAGGGGGCACAATGGTACTCTATATAGCATTGGGGTGTTTTGTTTTTGTATAACCATCAAACCATCACCATCCTCTTCCAGCCACCTTCTCAGGGGTTCACAATGCTGAAGCAAAAGCTGCCCCCCTCCCAGTTTCTGTTGCTCCCTGCCTCCCACTTCCATTTGCACCCCCCCCTTCATTCCATCTCCTGAGTATATAAAAGGAGGGAGGATCCAAAACATTGAGCTGCAGGCTGGCAAATCCCTTCCGTTTGTCTTGTTTTCCTAATATATGCGACCCCTTTGGGTGGTGTAAGCGGTTTAGGTATTTGCCATAAAGGGGACGGTGGTATCTTTTAATGACAAAACTAATGTGATTAGCCAAGTGAATGTGAGAGGGGGATATTGAAGGCTTAAAGGAAATCTGTTAGAATAGCTGAATGTATCGGCTTAATCCTTTCTCTAATGTGGGTGGACAATGCTCTGGAAAGCAATCCTTCTTTCTTCCTGGGAGTAAATGCTCACAGAAGTAGACATAGCTTGTAGTTTTTGTTTTTGTTTTTAAAATGCTTTTAGTACCTCACTTTTCTCTTTAAAAAAAAGCCCATGTGAAAAGAGTGTGATTACTCTGAAAAGTATTTTTAAAACAACAACTCAGAACTGAATACTTGAGATAAGCATTTGTTTTGTCTTTCCTCTGTGCTCGACAACCCAAAATATTCCAGAATGCACCCCTCTTTCTTGCAAGAGGATCACATTGGCAGCAGGCAGTTTTCAGGTGACTTTTATTCCCACTAAGTAAAAGTGGTAAAGGTAAAGAATTACACATATTTCACATACTGGCTGCAATCCCAATATCCCCTCAGCACAGTATAAATGTCCACACACAGGGAGATGCCTCATGCATGCTACACAACCCCTATGCAGAATAGCAACATTGGGCAACACACGTCAATGCCTAGATGCCATTTTGTAATGCACGATACATGATGCACAACACACAATGTGCAACCATAATGCAAAATATAAGATGCACAATGTACACTATGGGATGCCCAGCCACAATGCACAACTGCTGTGTTCAATAGAGGATGTACAACTGCAATTCACAACAGGGGATGCACAACCACAGGATACAATGCACATGAACATGCTGTCTGTGCAACTCTGCATTCTGTCAACAGAATATGCCCATTGTACAATGGAGAATTTTTTGGCCCTTGGTTCATAGTGTGAATTACATATGCATGTGTCCTAACAGAATTCCAGCCACTGTTATCTTACTGGTAGTCCCAACTAAAGTAGACCCATTGTCTCAATTGGTGAATGGTGAGTTGAAACTTACATAAGTTATATCAATTCAATGGGACTGCTCTAGTGGGAAATAACAATTTCCAAACCTCTTACAACAATCCCTGAGGTCAGTGAAGCTGTACTCGTATTGAGGCCTTGGACCAGAGGGTGTTGGCTTGTCTACCACTGATTTCTCAGATTTAGAATCATACAATTGGAATGGCCTCCAAGACCCATCTAGTCCACCTCCAGCCAATGTAGGAACCCACAGCTCAAGTATCACTGAAAAGTGATCATCCAAGCAATATTTTAAAACCACCAAGGAAGGTCCACCTTCCAAGGGTTCAAAGTTCTTCCTAAGTTTGGTTGGTATCTCCTTTCTTGTATTTGGATCCATTGATTCAGGTTCTATTCTCTGGAGCCTGCTTCATCTTACCATGTGAAAGCCTGTCAGATATTTGAGGATAGCTGTCACATGGCCTGAATCTCCTCTAGGCTTAACATATCCAACTCCCTCAGCCATTCCTCATAGGATTTGTTCCCACTCACCACCCTGGTTACCCTCTTCTCAATATGTCCAGTTTGTTACTAAACTCAGGTCCCTGTTTCTCAGCAGGGGTTAAGACTAGCTTCCAAACAGGGATGGCCCATGACATTTCATGCTTAAAGCAAAGGGAAACATTCCACCCCATCCAGCCCATGTAGAGATGCTGATGGGTTATGCTAACTACTCAGTAGCTAAGGGGTATATGCTAATCCTATCTCCCAGCCCTGGGCACTTCAAGCAATGATTCAATAATGCAAATAAGTGACCTTTTCTCATTCCATATCCTACAGAAATCTCTCCTCACACCCCCTCCGGTCTAACCATATGAAGTTGTTGCAAAACCATCAATGTGTTAGCATTCCAGAATTTAAGCAATCAGTTGAGTTTTGGTTTCTTTTGTCTCTCCTGTGAGAGCTATCCAAGCTTTGTTATAGCCAGCACACACCTCCAAGACATGAAATGGGTTATAAATATCATAGCCCCAACCATGGCAAAGTGTGCTGCTGAAGGGCTGGCCACTCTCTTTTTTGGCACGCCACAGATTGGAACCCCCTGTACCATCCCCAGACACTGTCTGAGTATCTTCACTTCATGGAACTGTCTTCTCTTTGAGACTGGTAACTATCACCCTTTCTTCCCAGATCTCTCTCTCTCTCTCTAGCCAGCTGCAATACAGCCTTGCCTCAGTGCACTCATGAAAAGAAAAAGGTTGGGAATTTATGAAAAATAAGATGTAAATTGTGTATAGAAACTACTGTAATATATACAATGTATCCTGTGTTTATAACAAGTACATATACAAAGGAATTGGATGTCAAAATGATATAATAAACCAATCCAATACAAACCAACATTGGTGTAGTGCAGTTATATAATATTTATATACTGTAATCATAATCAAACCAATGTGATGATAGAAAACTTGTGCAATAATGAAAAACCCAAACTTTTACAAATAATATTTGCTCTTTCTATATATGTCTGTGCAACAATGACAATGTGTATAGCAGATAATGATATTACTTCAACTAATGAATAAGCCCAGGTATACAACACATGGTTATAACAGTATAGAAACAAAACAATGTTGAAACAGTATAGAAACAAAACAATACAGGCGAGTAAAACAAATTCTCAACTACATGAAACTGGAGTGCACATACAAACAACTATCTCCAGCTAAATTTGGGGTTGTTTTGGAAATCCTTCCTCAGTGTATGTCTCAGGGATATTTATTCAAAGCTGAGAGATGTATCATCTCTGTGTAGAAGTTCCCCTTAATTTTGTTTCTGTAGCTGTCAGGATTCTAACCTCCCATTTCAACTATTTTTCTTCTGGGATTCTTGTTCCCACTTTAATGTAATACCTTAAAAAAATTATAAAATTATTTGTTATAATGTTAGTGTCAGGGAATGATAGGACACGCAATCTCCAGAAGAAGCCCAAAAACTGTCTCAGCAGACTCAGTAGCAACCCTTTTCCAAGAATGCTCACACAGAGAGTTTTGACGTCCAAATAAGCAGTAGGCACTTTTATCTTCAAACAAAAACAGATAAAATAATAATAATAATAATAATAATAAAATTTCTCTCCTGCCCCTATGCAACACAGTCGGGGGGGCTTACATCATAAAAATCCCATAATTACATTAATAACCTAACCCACCTACCCCTTAAAACAATATTAAATTAAACAAATTAAAAATGTACATTAATTAAAAAGAGGGAGGAAAAGGGAAAAAAAGGGTTAGGGTTAGGACAATTGCAATATATACAAATATTTACAATCCAAGGGGAAACTGCTTCACAATGCCTCAGCATTCACAGGAAGAAGGAAGTGAAGCTTTTTCTGAGCTCTCACTATATATATATATATATATATATATATATATATATACACACACACACACACACACACACACATATATATATATATATATATGCTATTGTAGATATCCTGCCCTCTAGTGGCCTGACTAGGCATGACTTGGTAGTTCATACAGCATGGTTCTGCAGTTGTTTGGCCATTTTAAAACTTAGGGTTCAGTCACCAACTCCTGACAGTTAGTTGATCCAATTCCTTTGTATATGTACTTGTTATAAACATAGGAGACATTGTATATATTACAGTAGTTTCTATACACAACTTACATCTTATTTTTCATAAATTCTCAACCTTTTCCTTTGAGCGACTCCAGACACCCATTTTCCCCTTTGTATCAGTGCGCTCACGTGCATGCCTCTGATGACTGCTGTGAGACGCAATCTTGGGATTCCTCTGCCTGGGAATTCCCTTAATTTTGCCTTCTTTTATCTAGCTGCTACCACCCCTTGAATCTCAACCTGTGTGCACAGTCCAAGAGGAGAGGCTGGGTTTACTCGCTGCTCCTCCAGAGACTTCCTTCCTTCCTATCCTCTGTCCCGAAAAGGAGAGGAATGACCAAGCAAGAAGACATCCTCTCGTGGAACTGCTCCTCTGTCCCAGGTACATTCATAGAAGTTACAGATAGCTTTAAACTTTCAGCCAAGTGGGAAAACAAAACATAATTCCCTTATGCAATCTAGCTAATACATTTCCTCACTGACACATGAAGTTCAGCCTGTTGAATTCAGGGGAGGCTGTGAGCCAGAGCCTTCAGGCCTGTCTGCAACAGCTTTCTCCCAGCGACCCGAGGTTCTTGCCCCAGGATGCTCCTTTGTTGTCTGTCCACCTGAGATGAGGTGTTCCCCCATCCCAGGGTCCATTGGTTCTCTCTGAGTTCTCTCTTCTTCTGCCTAACTGAGATGAGGTTCCTCTTCATCTCAGGATTCCTTTGTTCTGCCTGCCTCATGGCCCCGAGGCAGTATTTACTACCTTTTCCTGGAAGTTTCTGGAAGATCATCACTCTGGAATCTTGACTGGTTATTTGGCCCTGCTGACCTGTAACATCTATGGTGATGCTGACCCTAAAGGGGTTAACTTTATCCCACCTCTAGTTTACCCTTTGTTTACCTGATGCTGTGCTGGAAGATAATAGGAAATGGGGTCTTTCCCATTATCACACCAACCATTCCTGCTTTTGTCTTCCCATAGCCTTGTTTGGTTCATATGAGTGTATATTTTTGTGTGTTAGTCTATATTATTTCAATAAAATACTTCATTTTACTTCAACTGGTGCCTTCTGTACAGTTAGTACTGGTATACGCAGGTGAAAAGATTCCCAACGTTACCCTCCTCTTGCAGGCCTCGTGTTTGAGCTACTAATTCCCCCAAATATTAAAGGAGACTCTGGCATTGTGGGTAGGACCCTAACATTCCCCCCAATTCTTAGGGTAACAACAGGAAGAGTGAAAGAGGACAGAAAAAGGAATGACAGTTTGGGAGTCCCAGTTTGGGAATCAAGGCAACTTACAACAGTTAAAGCAAACATAGTTAAAAATTCACAGCACACAAAAGTTAAAAAGCAATTAAACCATCATAAAATTAAAACCTAGAGAGCCAGCTTGGTAGAGTGGTTTGAGTGTTGGACTAAGACTTCAGGGGATCAGGATGTGAATCTCCACTTGGGCATGGAAACCCACTGGGTGACCTTGGGCAAGTCACACTCTCTCAACCTCAGAGGAAAGCAATGGCAAACAACAACAAATAAAACAACCTGGGAACAAATAACGACAAATAAAAGTCCAGCTCATTATGCAAGGCCTGTGTCCCCTAAAAAAAATCTCAAATGTCTGTTAGAATATCAAAGGTTTTTACCTGCTTTCAGAAAGGTAGTAAGGACAGTGCCAGTCTAACCTCTCTGGGAAGGGAGTTCCATAGCCTGGGAGTACGAAGTGAAGCTGTGAGGGTGGAGGGACAGAAAGAAGGGCTTTCCCAGAAGATCTCAAAACACAGGCAGTCCTTCAAATGGCCTAGACCCAGGACATATAGGGCTGTATAGGTCATCACCAGCACTTTACATTGTGCCCAGAAAGCTGGAAACAAACTGACCTGTTCAGGGCAGGTTTTCATGCACAGAATTAATATCAGTTCCCTGTTCCAATTTCTACACACCAGCACTCCATGGATATAAGCAAGGTCTGCATCATAGAATCACAGAGCTGGGAGAGACCATGAGGACCATCCAGTCCAACCCCATGCCCTGCAGGAACACACAATCAAAGCACCCCAACAGATGGCCATCCAGCCTCTGTTTAAAAACCTTTCAAAAGGATCATATCACTTTACAGAGTCATTGCATTCCCAGGCGTCTAAATGTGGAAAAACTCGGCTGAAAAGTTACATGTTGGACTACAGCTCCCAAAACCCCTCAGCCATTCCCATGGGGGATTTGGGGAGTGGTAGTCCAAACATGTAACTTCTCAAAGCCCTGCAACTAGAGCAAGTAGGTTCTTCCTTTTTGAACCAAATGAAGCCATTTTGATGCAACACAGCATCCTTTCTCCCTTTTTAACCTCATGCTCAAAACATAATGCCCTGTACCCTTAGAAGACACAGCTTTCAGGATGCCTCCTGCATGTCTTTCCTGAATGGCTGAAACAGTCTTCTTCTCTTCATGTCAAAACAGATCAATAAACATAGAGGCAGCAGGAGGTGCACACTTAATAAATGGAGGTGCTTGAGTTATAGTGGTAACCTGCAGAAATCCTAGGTCACTGAGTAATTTACAGAAAAGACCTGATGTCATTCGAGAACAATTCTGGCTGCCAAGGCCTCAAATGTCTACAAGCTCCTGCTGCTCATATTATTAATACTATCAACAAACAGCAGGGCGTTGGGAAAGAGAAAGGAAAGCCAAGTCAAGCAACCAAGCTGAGGGGGATAAGCGGTGCTCCTATTCAGCAGGAACTTGAATTAGGAGCTAATAAGGGTATGAAGGGGGAAAAGAGAGAGAGAAGGAAGGAAGGATAAACATGCTTGGCACAAAGGCAGAGCACATCTCTTCTGTGGCAGGTTGGTTTTTTTCAGTTGTGGAAATGAGAGATCGAGAATTTTTTTTTGGGGGGGGGGAATGGCAATGGAGGAAAGCCAGCAGGTATTTTGGGGCCTTGTCCACATACGGCTGAATCGACAAGAGTCATCCTTTCGGAGAAAGGGGGGTGAGTGGGACTGGTGTCTAGGCACCCCAGGATCATTTTAAATTAATATCCCGCCAACAGTGTAAATCTTTTTCCCCCTGCTTGTCTCACACACCGTGGGAATAAGTCTTCGCAGCTATATAACTGGGCCAAGTGGAAAGAAAAGTGAAACCAAGCCCTGGGGTTAGGATGGCCAATTTGTGGCTCTTAACAGCTGCTGGAGGTTAGGATTGCCAGTTCAGGATAATCCCAGGCCCTGGGGTTTCTGGGCCAAAAAGAGATCTAGGAATGATACCTCCTGGTGTTGTTGTTAAAGCTTTATGCATTAAGTAACCCGACCACAGTTGCTCACAGTTTCTCATTTACAAAACATACACACATAGAAAGAGAGAGAATGTATTTTCCTGTTTGGAAAGAGAGAAATCTTAGCTGAAGGGGCTGTTTCCAGATCAAGATGAAATGAGGGGATTTTTCTTATCACTTACTTAGGAAAATGGGATAAGGAACATGTGGCCTAGCCCAGTGGCTCTTAACCTTTTCTTTACCAGGAATCACATCTAAATATCTTCTGTTCCTGTGGTCCCCCAAGACTTAACTCAATATTTAAAACAATAACGACAACACAATTATACAATCCATTAAGCCTTCAATTGCAGAAGAACTTCTTCCTGAAAGCCAATGTGGCTTCAGAGCCAATAGGAGTACTACAGATATGGCATTTGCCCTTAGACAACTGCAAGAGAAATGTAGAGAGCAGAAGAAGGGTCTCTATGTAACATTTGGTGACCTCACCAAAGCCTTCGACACCGTGAGTAGGAAAGGTCTATGGCAGATCCTGGAAAGACTAGGATGTCCCCCCAAATTCCTTAAAATGATTATCTTGCTACACGAGGGCCAGTGCAGTCAAGCCAGATATGGCGATACTCTTTCAGAGCCCTTTCTAACAACTAATGGAGTGAAGCAAGGTTGTGTTCTTGTGCCAACTTTATTTACAATCTTCTTCAGCATGATGATCCAAAGGGCTACGGCAGAGCTCGAAGACGACGACGGCATCTATATACGTTACCGTAACTGATGGTAGCTTGTTTAACTTAAGCTGTCTTAAGCCGTCTGAGGGCTCGCACTAAGACTCTAAACTATCTAGTCTGTGAGCTGCTCTTCGCTGACAATGCTGCCCTTGTTGCCCACACAGAAACAGCTCTGCAGCGCCTAACATCCTGCTTCGCAACAGCTGCAGAGCTGTTTGGGCTGGAAGTCAGCCTGAAGAAAACAGAAGTTCTTTACCAGCCTGCACCACAGGATGAACACCACCATCCCCACATTGCCGTCGGCAACTCTGTGCTTAAGTCCGTTCAGCAGTTCACCTACCTGGGAAGCATCATCTCCTCAGATGCCAAGATTGACAAAGAGATTGATCACAGATTAGCAAAGGCACATAGCGCATTTGGAAGACTTTACAAAAGAGTCTGGAGTAATAAACACCTGAGGCGAAACACAAAAAACAGTGTGTATAGAGCCATTGTACTGTCTATTCTCCTTTATGGGTCTGAAACATGGGTCACCTATCACCACCACTTAAGACTCCTCAAATGCTTCCATCAGCGCTGTTTACGCACAATCCTAAATATACACTGGACTGACTATGTGACGAATGTTGCTGTCCTTGAGCAAGCAGGGATCACCAGCATTGAGGCCATGATATTGAGAACACAGCTGCGCTGGGCAGGGCATGCTTCTAGGACGGAGGACCATCGCCTCCCCAAAATAGTATTCTATGGTGAACTCGCCATGGGTCAGTGTAAGAGGGGCGCTCCAAAAAAGTGATACAAGGACTCCCTGAAACAACACCTCAGGCTCGGCCAAATTGATCACCAACAATGGTCCGCCCTGGCCTCACATCGGGAAGCATGGAGACGCACTATCCACAATGCTGCAGCCTTATTTGAGAACTCACGCCGAACAAGTCTTGAAGAGAAACGACAACGCAGAAAAAATCATAACCCGGAAACATCACCCAAGGAAACCTTCTGCTGTGCTTTCTGCAACCGGACTTGTCTATCTCAGATTGGCCTTTTTAGTCATCAGCGCACTTGCAGAAAGCGCGGGATGTGTCCTTCCTGAATCTTTGTTTGCAAAGAGAAGCCAGAGAGAGAGAGAGAGAAACCTTCCCTCAAAGGCACTGGAAGGAGATGGAAGACTTTTCTCCTGCTTCTTCCTGCAAGTCTGTGGCTGGAGAGGACTGAATGGCAATGTGCAGGCCAAGTCAGCCAGCCAGCCTTTGCCCTGATGCCTGTCACGTGTCCGCTCCACAGCAGGGAGGAGGTGGGTTGAGCAGCTTTCAAGACTTTGCTGACCCCCTGTGAAGACATTGTGGCCCTCTGGGAGTTCCCAGACAGCAGGTTAAGAACCAGCTAGGTTTTTAGTTTTGTCATATAGAATTGAACCGAGCAGTTCTGTTTTGAATCTTGAAGTGTGAAGACAGCTTTTCTTCTGTGGATGCTGTAATATACTGTACATAGTCTTTATTATGTTCAAGTAAACAACAACAAGATTTTAGACACAAGCCTGCGTCTTTGCCTTTATTCTGATGCCTGGAGGAACAAACACTCTGCTACTATTTTATTCTGGCTGGACCTTTTGAAGAGACACCCAGTGTACGCTACCACCTGACATAGTGTGGTTTTTGGGCCTCTCACCCCCCCCCCTTTGACCACAAAACTGTTTTTACATTGAAAGGTGTTTGTGCATGTATATTATCCTCATTTGTTGGTCTTTGTGCTTTTTATTTGGATGGCAAGCTCTGTGAAACTGTTATAATTAGTGTATTGTGACCGATTACATTACCAGGGGCTTCCTCTTTGTAACATCATCTCAAAGACCCATCTTCTAGACGTGAAAAGGGCTCATTCATAGATCTCAAGCTTTGCCCCTAAAATCTGAGGGGTATTTGTGTCCTGGCCACCCTACCCAGGCAAAGTCTTGTGTCACAAGCCTCCGCCTCTGCTGCTCAGCCTTTGCGGGCAGCAGCAGTGCTACGAATGATGGTGAGCCATCATTTTTATTGCAGTCTTTCAGTGTGAAGAAGGATGGGATTAAATAACGAATAGCAATTGTGTGGCTGATCCTCCAAATCCAAAAACAACAAGGAAGTTGGATCGATGCTTAATATCTATCCTGCTTTCAGTTCACTCTGTTTCCCAGAATAAATTCGAGAGCACACCAACCATTCCACAGACCCTTACTCTGCTCCTTTGCAATGCCAGGTCAGTTAAAAACAAGATGCATATTATCCATGACCTTTTATTGGATGAGGCTGCCGACCTGGCATGCTTTACAGAGACCTGGCTGGGAGAGGCCAGTGCTGTGACTTGGGCACAGGCACTCCCGGACGGGTACTCAGTTAGTGAGCAGGTAAGGAAAAGTGGGCGGGGCGGGGGGGACGGAGTGGCTCTGGTTCATAAAAGCAATTTAACCTTAACCAGGAAGCCTATCCGGAACACAGTCCACATTGAGTATATGTACCTAAGCCTGAGGGCCAGGGATAATTTAGGGGTTCTGTTAGTATACTGGCCACCCCGTTGTCTAACAGACTCCCTAACCGAGCTGACACAGCTGGTCTCAGAGTTGCTGCTGGAGTCGCCCAGACTTTTAGTTTTGGCAACTTCAACATCCCACTCGAGACCAGCTTGCTAAATCTAACTGATGCAGCTCAGGAGTTCATGGAATCCATGAGAAACATGGACCTATCCCAGTTGGTTGTTGGGCCTACTCACTGTCCAGGCCATACCCTCGATGCAGCCTTTAGTACGGAACAGGAATATCCGTGGGCGAGGTTATTAAAACCTCGGCATTGTCATGGACGGATCATTTCCTGGTCAAGATGGAACTAAGAGCCACTGTATGCTCCACCGGCGGTGGTGGACCCATTAGAATGGTCCGCCCTTGAAGGCTAATGGAACCAATAGGATTCCAGAAAGCCTTGGAAGGTTTAATGGTTGGTAACGCCGGTGATTCTGACAAAGCTTTGGTTAATATTTGGAACACCGACCTCACCAAGGCTATCAATATAATTGCTCCCAAACGTCCTTTCCAGCCTGCTCCTAACCATAAACCCTGGTATTCAGAGGAGCTTAGGAAGATGAAGCAGGCTGGACAATGACTAGATCGCACCTGGCAGAAGACTCGACTCTTATCCGACAAGACTCGTCATAGGAATTTCCTTGATTCCTATCGAGAGGTGATACGTGCAGTGCAGACGTCTTTCTCCTCTGCATGTATTGCGTCTGCAGAGTCCCGTCCAGCGGAACTGTTTAGGGTGGTGGGGGAGCTGACGTAGGTTCCACCTGCGCAGAACCCCTTACTTAACCCAACAACGGCCTGCTGTGACGCATTCAACAGCCACTTTGCAGATAAAATATCTTGGATAAGAGCTGACTTAGATGCCAGTGTTATGACAGAATCTATAGATGAGGTGCCCAGCAACTCTGTTGATGAAATTTTATTGGGCCAGCTTCAATCTGTGAGTACTGATGATGTGGACAAGCTCCTTGGTAGAGTGAGAAAGACGACCTGTCCCCTCGATCCTTGTCCATCATAGCTGGCCACCCAAGGGGATGACGCATTGAGAGTATTCCTTAGGGACATCATCAATGCGTCTTTCAGGGAGGGGTCCGTTCCATTTTGTCTGAAGGAAGCGGCGGTTAAGCTACTCCTGAAAAAGCCTTCCCTGGTCCCCTTGGACAGGAATAACTATAGGCCAGTCTCCTTGCTCCCCTTTTAAAGCAAGATGATCGAGAAGGCAGTCGCTTCCCAACTCCAAGCTGTCTTGGATGAAACTGATTATCTAGATCCATTTCAAACTGGTTTTAGGACAGGATATGGAGCTGAGACTGCCATGGTTGCTCTGGCTGATGACCTTTGCTTGGGGATCGAGAGGGGTAGTGTGACCCTGTCGGTGCTCTTGGACCTCTCAGCGGCCTTTGATACAATAGACCATTCCATCCTGATGACACCCAGATATATCTCTTCATGTCTTGGTCATCAGCTTCGATCTCAGATGGCATCTCTCCTCTCAATGATTGTCTTAGGGCAGTAATGGACTGGATGAGAAAAAACAAATTGAGACTGAATCCAGATAAAACGGAGGTACTAACAGTTATGGGCCCGAAACCAGGTCTGGGAATACAACTTCCAATGCTGGATGGAATCACACTCTCCTCCAAGGACTGTGTCTGCAGTCTGGGGGTGCTCCTGGACCCGTTGCTCCAGATGTCTAATCAGGTAAATGCGGCAGTCAGGAGTGCCTGTTATCAACTTCGGCTGATACACCAGCTGCGCCCTTTCCTGGAAATCAGGAACCTCAAAACTGTGGTACATGCACTGGTAACCTCTCGTCTCGACTTCTGTAATGCGCTCTACATGGGGATACCCTTGTGCTTGACTTGGAAACTTCAACTAGTTCAGAACATGGCAGCCAGGTTGATTTCTGGCGTTTCCAGAAGAGAGCATATAACACCTGTGTTAAAAGCTCTCCACTGGCTGCCTATTAGTTTCCGGGCACAGTACAAGGTGTTGGTTATGACCTTTAAAGCCCAATATGGCTTGGGTCCAACTTATTTCCGGGACTGCCTCCTTCCATACGACCCTCCCCGCACACTTCGGTCCTCTGGGAGGAATCTGTTACAACCTATGAAAACAAGGCTGTCAGTGACCTCCCAGAGGACCTTCTCTGCTGCCACTCCCAGATTATGGAATGGCCTGCCAGAAAAGCTGTCAAGATGGATCTTTTCCGACAGGCCTTTCCCGAATAGCTATCTCGGCCCGAAGATTCGGCTGCCTTTTCCCTTAAGCAGCCACTGGATTATTTCATTTTTTTCCTCTTTTTAATTATTGTACGTTTTTAATCTGTTTAATTTAATATTGTTTTAAGGGGTGGGTGGGTTAGGGTATTAATGTAATTATGGGATTTTTATGATGTAAGTCACCCCGATTGCATTGCAGAGGGGCAGGACAGAAATAAATTTATTATTATTATTATTATTATTATTAATGTTGTCAGGGAGCTTATCTCCTCCCCACGCACTCATGGAACAAGGGTGGCCGGGGGCTTGAGTACCCCCCAAGGCTAGGCAAGGGGAAGGCTGAGCCCCTCCTGAAATGATTTAGCAAAATTAGATCACAAAGACTCCAATGTAGTTCAGCCTCCTGAGGAATTTTCGATCCAAATTATACTGAATGATCAAGTGCTAAGAAGACTAAGGCAGTGATTGTTGCTGAGCTCTCCCTGGAATAATAAAGGCTGCCTGCCATCTATCCTATGCACACTTACTTAGGAGTAAGCGACACTAAACACAGGGAGGGCTCTCTGAAGTAGACCTTGTGTTTGCAGGAGCCTTCACCTGAGATCCCACATCACCAGAAGCAACTACGATGATGGAGCTCCCTCGTCGTAGCTATGTTTGATGATGTAAGCCTCTCCCCAAAACCTTACCTTTTCAGCTTGATGATACCCCAACTCAAGGGTTTTGGAGGCACTGCAGATCAGGCCAGTGGGAAATAATGTGTGTAACACTCTCCCACTTATGGAGCAATCAAGAACAGGCAGCTAGAAAGATCCTTTAGGGTCCTGCTGCAACTGCTTAACTCAATGCAATTGGACAGTGCTGTAGACATCATTTCCCAGTGCCTTAGTCTGCAGTGCCTTAGATATAAATAAATAAATAAATCTATTTAATGCCCCTCTTTCTCCTGGCAGAGGATTCAAGGTGGCTCACAACCATTTAAAACAAAATACAATTAAAAGCTATTAATACAAAAGTTTAAAAAAAAAAAGAATTAAACCACAATTCTGTTCAAATGCACAAGCTAAAAACAGTTTTAAAGGCATATTTGAAACATGCTGAAATAGAAACATGACAGTTGGGGTGTTGCCAGGCTGACAAGGTAGGTTTTTGGCTCATGTTCAATAATTAAGAACCCTAAATGTGAATCCCCAGTGGCTGCAAGATTGTAAGTCCAGTTTATGATCTTGCGACTACAGAACAGGATGCCATCTCTCATTTTTAAGGCTGTTCCAGTGGTAATGGCTGGGGAAAATAATTTGTCCTCCACCTGCAAGTGGCAAAATTAAAAACAACCTGCCTGCCAATGGTAAGCCTCCTTCATCAAAAACAGTTCTGGTGTCCCTGCACTCATTCGCAGCTTCTTAACCAGACAGGCAGCAATGGAGCAATTGGAATTTGGCAAAGAGTTTCTCCATTCCTCTCCTCCAATGCTATGGATAAATGTCCCAACCATCCAAATGTTTTGACACTTCTCTTGTTCCCCACCGCTCCCCCTGTTGTTTTAGCTGTGGCCCAACTTATCTTTCAGAGCCATGTTTCCAGAGAAACCAGCACTTTTGTTGTGTTTCCTCCTGGTCCTATCTCCACGTCTCCTTTTGCAGCGACACCACACAGAGCTGGCGTGCTGGCTTGAAAGAAATGTCCCTGTTGCCATGCCTGCCTCTCTTTCTGCTTTTAATTTCCTTATGCCTGCTCCAAAAGAGAGGCAGCACTTAAATCCTGTTTTCCATCCATGGCCTGATCCTAAGCAAACCTCACCAATTTCAGCAAGGGGAACTCATATTAAATAACTCTACTGAGCAGGAGTACTACAGAGTGAGTTCCACTGAGAGCCAGCATTGTTCAAGTGTCAGACTAGGGGTTCATCTACACGAGCCAGGTACACCAGCTCTCTGCCATGGAGCTTGCCCATTCATCCCTCCTTTACCACAACAAAATGGACTGGAGTCCAAACAGGCACACCGGCCCATTGCTGCAGCTGCCACCAGAGGCATGTGACATGTGACTGAAGGCCCCCTGCATGTGACCAGCCTTGCTTACATGTTGCAGGACTCCTGCCTGGCTTTTGGGAGAGCCAGTTGAGATGGTGGTGGCAGCGAGGGGGTGATGTGCTGGACAGGCTCCTATGGACATGCGGGGACCTATCTGGGTTTTGGCCACCTATAACAGAATAAATTGGGTATTATTCTATAACGCTTTAATGTGCCCTACCCCACCCCCCCAATCTCAGCCCCATATCTGCCCTGGCAGTGGTGAATCATAGAATCATAGAGTTGAAAGAGACCACAAGGGCCATCCAGCCCAACCTTCTGACATGCAGGAACAAACAATCAAAGCATTCCTGACAGATGGTCATCCAGCCTCTGCTTAAAAACCTCCGCCACACTCCAAGGCAGTGCATGCCACTGCTGAATATCTCTTATCGTCAGGTTCTTCCTAATGTTTAGGTGGAATCTCTTTTCCTGTAGATTGAGTCCATTGCTCCATGTCCTAGTCTCTGGAGCCACAGCAAACAAGCTTGCTCCATCCTCAGTATGACATCCCTTCAAATATTTAAACATGGCCATCATGCCACCTCTTAACCTTCTCTTTTCCGCGCTAAACATACCCAGCTACCTAAGCCATTCCTCATAGGAAATGGCTTCCAGACCTTTTACTATTTTGATTGCCCTCTTCTGGACATGTTCTAGCTTGTCAGCATCCTTCTTGAATTGTGATGCCCAGAACTGGACACAGTATTCCATGTGAAGTCTGACCAACATAGAATAGAGTGGCAATATTACTTCCCTTGATTAGACATTATACTCCTATTGATGGACTGCCTAGGGGCAGAACAGGGTAAATGCCCTGTATCATATGGACTGGAGGGGTCTGAGATGGGGGCAAAATGAGGTATTTAGCCTGGGTACACAAGCCCTAGGGCTCTAGGAGATCAGAGTTCAAATCCCCACGTGGCCATGGAAACCCACTGAGTGGCCTTGGGAAGTCACAGTCTCAATGAAACCTCCTCTGAATAGGTCTTGCCAAAAAAAACCACAAACCTGTGATAGGTTTCCCTTAGAGTTGCTGTGAGTTAGAATTGACTGTAAGGCACACATTATCATCATCATCATCAGCAGCAGCAGCAGCAATGTTCTATTAAGTACAATAGGAGTGACTTCTGAATGGACGTGCCTGAATATATGAATACAAAAGGAGTGACATCTGAGTTGATACACCTGAGTAAGTAATAGCGATGGAAAGACTATTTGAAAATATGCAAAAACGTGTCAGAAAACCACTTTTTCCCCAAGTGTTGAGAAATCCTGATGAAAAGAATCCTGGACTGACAAGAATCTTGCAGGTCAGGACTTATTCTGCGCAAAACTCACACATGGTTGTTTGTGTAGGAAACAGCATTTTCTGCACAGAAAATGATATTTGCATGCAGAAATATTATTTCCTGCACAGAAAATGCTGTTTTTCTGTGCAAAACAAACACATGTGAATTTTGCACAGAATAAATCCCGAATTGTGAAGAAGCTTCAAAAATGGTATGCTTTTCAAAGATTTACTCACAGCAGGAAGAAAATGGCAAAAATTACTCATTGCTTACTTTGAGAAGAAATTTAGACTGCATCTGCACTGCAGAAATAATCCAGTTTGTCCCTCTTTAACTGCCATAGCTCAATGCTATAAAATTCTGGGATCTGTAGTTTTGTGAGATATTTAGCCTTCTCTGCCAGAGAGCTCTGTTGCCACACTAAACTACAAATCCCAGAAATTCATAGTATTGAACCATGGCAGTTAAAGCAGTGTCAAACCAGATTATTTTTGCAGTGCAGATGCAGCCTTAGTGAAGAATTACATCCCCAGTATCCAAACGTGGATACAATAGGAGTGACATCTCAGGAGACATGCATCAATAGCAGCATGCAGGGAATTTATGCTGCAGATTTCACATGGCTGCATCCTATGGAATGCTTGGGTTTGTCATTTGTTGAGGCGCCAGAACTCTGGCTGAGAATTCTAAAACCTTCTCCCTAAACTGCACATTTTTCACTGTTAAACAAAGCCAGGGCTTCTTCCATCTATCAAAAAAGTGAACTCTTGGTCCTGAGGCCCTTTCACACAACACACAATCAAACCACTATGATTCCACTTTAACTGTCATGGTTCCATCCTATAGAATCCTGGCACTGGCAGTTTAGGAAAGGGCATTTAGAAATCTCAACCAGAGCACTCTGGATCTTCACCAAGCTGCAGCCCCTAGGATTTGGTAGGACGGAACCATGGCAGTTAAAGCAGAATAATAGCACTATCATAATGCAGTGTGAATGAGCTCCTGAAGGCTTCTAGAAGAGTCCCTTCCTTTTTTTTAAATCAGAAAAAAAGGATATCTGAGGAGTCTGCAGATTTTCAGGACCACAAAAACCAGCCTTAGGGGGCTGCATGAGTCCTCACAATCATGTTTTGCCCATCCCTGCATAGATGGGGAGATATCAGCCTGAATCCTATTGGTTAGTTCCAACTAGAATAGAGTTATTGAACAATAAATGCTGAATCAACACATAGGTAAAGCCCATTGATTCAATTGGTCTATTCTATTTGGGACTAGCAATAGAATTCAGGTCATTGCATTACTTAAAATGCATTTTAAAACCCCACCTATTGCCACCACTTACGACTCCTCGAACACTTTCATCAGTGCTATTTACACACAAACCTAAATATACACTGGACTGACTATGTGACGAATGTTGCTGTCCTTGAGCAAGCAGGGTTCACCAGCATTGAGGCCATGATATTGAGAACACAGCTGCGCTGGGCAGGGCACGTTTCTAGGATGGAGGACCATCGCCTCCCCAAAATAGTACTCTACGGTGAACTCGCCACGGGTCAGCGTAAGAGAGCCACTCCAAAAAAAGCGATACAAGGACTCCCTGAAACAACATCTCAGGTTTGGCCAAATTAATCACCAACAATGGTCCGCCCTGGTCTCACATCGGGAGGCATGGAGACGCACTATCCACAATGCTGCAGCTTTATTTGAGAACTCACGCTGAACAAGTCTTGAAGAGAAACGACAACGCAGAAAGAATCACAACCCGGAAACATCACCCAAGGAGACCTTCTGCTGTGCTTTCTGCAACCGGACTTGTCTATCTCGGATTGGCCTTTTTAGTCATCAGCGCGCTTGCGGAAAGTGCGGGATGGGTCCTTCCTGAATATTCGTTTGCCAAGAAAAGCCAGAGAGAGGGATTTTAAAACCCTCTCAAAATAAATAAAGATGCATACCCCTCCAACTGTGCTGATTTGGCAGGGATGTGAGGAGTTGGTGATGGCATGCAGCTGAGTGAATCAGAAGATAAAATGAGGGAGCCAACCCCAGAGCATGAAACTGTAATGGGAGGGCTTTCAAAGAGTCTGAAGTGAGTGAATGTCAGTTGAGAGAGAGAGTTTCTGTCAGTTAAGTCTGTGTGAAGTTTGGTTTGGAGTTTGGTCTGTGTAGTTGGAGAGTGTTGAGGCTGAATGGTTGATAGAGTGAGTGGAAATTGAAAGCATGAGACAAAGAGTGGATGAGTCTGTTGTATAACTGGTTATAATATCAGAAGCTCAAAGAATATTATATGGGCTTATAGAGGTAGTTGGTCACCTTTGTCACCACAGAGTGAAATTAAGTGATACTAAGTCAAATAACTAAGTTATATGCACAGTATTGAAGCATTGATGTTACATCCTTAAAGTTAATAAACCAATTCTTATGTTTTATTTATAAAGTCCAGACTCATTGCAATTTATTCCACTCACTGACAGATATTAGGCATGCTTACCAATAGAGACCACACATCCACATAGTCTATCCACAAAAATTCAGCCCAGTCCAGAAAAAGGATAAAAGGGGGGAAGTCTGAAAGGAAGGTCACAGCAGAAAGCAGCTAGGCTGAGTAATTGGGTAAACTTGGCTGGCTGTCCTCCCCAAGGGACACTCCCAATTAACCCTGGCCTCTGTTGTCCCATTTTTTCAGTTGCTTTTAGAATGTCCTTGGTTCTCTCTCCCCACCACTCTCTCACTTTATCTTCAGCTTGCTTCAGTTGCTGCAAACTGAGTTTAAAGTGCAAAGGTAGTTTGCACTCAATTAACTCAGCAGGGGAGAGAGGAGGAGGAGGAGGGTCTGGGATCTTGCCCTTCCCAGTAGGCTCAGGCAAAAGTAAACCTCTATAGTCTCTCCTAGCTTGTGTGTGCTTCCTCTTTAATCACTTTTACTATCTTGATGACACTCTGATGTTGCTTGGCCACACATGAAATGGTGGAGGGTATGAGGATGGCCTCTTTGTCCAAAGAAAAGAGCACAGAGAAGTGTGGGGGATGAATGCTTTAGGCCTTTCTCCAGATCTCTGGCTTAGAAATAAATTTGCTGGCAACTTTGTTCAATCCCACAGCCCTTTGAAATAGAATTGGAAGCTGTTGCCGTTTTGTGCTTCTGCCACTTTCGTTGTTGGCAGGATCAAGAGAGAAGAGGCGAGAAAGAGAAGAGAGCGCATCACACACGCACATGCACACATACACACAACCACATTGTTCTGACGTTATCACTGTGCCGGCCTGGCCTCGGTACAAAAATACTGGCATGATCTTTATTTTCTCTTTTGTGTATCAGCACAGATGTTGTAGGAGATATTCATGAATTTCCTTGGAGGGAAAAATAAAGCTTGCTTTTATCAGTATTTTCCAAGTGTCCAATAGAAATGCAAATATGTTCTGAGAGGTTACTGTCAGTTTAGGCTCATTATTACTATTATTTTTTTATTAGCCATCCAGCATTAGCAAGTTAGCATTTTCTGGGTCTGTTTTCTCTCTCTCTCTCTTTCTTTTAAGCACCATGTTTGATGTGAGAGTCTTTCCTTCAGGTTCCCATACTTCCCCCTGCATTCCCCCCCCCCACTTTCCCACCCTCCTTTTTTTTGGTCAATAAGTTTGTTTAAAGTTGACTGTTTATTAACTCTTCCCAAGGGCTCCCACTTCTGCAAAGAGGGTGTTGAAACAGGCTGTGGTATTGGGCAGTGATGGGAACCACAGCCCAGTCAGTAAGAAAACAAACAAACAACAATTGAAAGCTCTTCAGCCACCCCAAATGAATGAAACACGACTTGACAAGCTGAGAGAGAAGGCTCTTTCTGCTGTGCAAAGAAGACCCACAGATACTATGTGTTTTGAAGCCATGTTAGCCCCATCTATGAGATGGTCTTAGCTAAGGTTGCCAGAGTGGAAACTGGAGATGACTCCTGTATCTTTAATGGTTGTACAGAAAAAGGAAATTTCTGTGAGCCAGTGTGGTTTAGTGGTTTGAGGATTAAATTGTGACTCTGGAGGCCAGAGTTCAGATTACTTGCTTGGCCATGGAAACCCACTGGGTGACCTTAGAGCAAGTCACGCTCTCTCAGCCTTAGAGGAAGGCAATGGCAAACCCCCTCTGATCAAACCTTGCCAAGAAAAACCTTGTGATTGGTTCACCTTAGGGTCACTATAAGTCGGAAATGACTTGAAGGCACACAACAACAATTGCTTGTTACATCCAGGGGCATACACATGGAGAAATTGCTCCCTCACTTCACCTAGGTGGAATTTGTGGGGGAGTTCAGCCCTCCAAGGTCTCCTAGAAGGCATATAGCCCCCTAGTCTCCAACCATTATGTCACCTTGATGTAAGACAACATTGCCCTAAATCTTTTTGTTAGTCCAGTCTAGACTGGGTCCATTAAATCAATGGGATTTACCTATATATTGGCATGGTGAGATGTCAAGTAACCAAAGGATTCTGGCTGTGGGTCAAACTAATCAAAAGGATTCTGGCTGTGGGTCAAAGTCATATTCTTACTCTCACCTCCAGTATGTACATAAGCTCAGCCACTTTCAGGATGATTTTTCCTTTTTTAATTTTTGGAGACTGGTGCAGCCCGTGGGTTGTTCTGGACATGAAAAATTTCCCTCTCTCCAGGTCGTGCCTGATAGGTTGCTAGAGTGAAAACTGCAGAAGACTCTTGACCCTTTAATGGTTATGTAGAAGAGGGAATTTCAGCAGATGTTGCTTGTCACACAACCAGGTAACAAGCAAGAAACAACTGCTGAAATCCCCTCTTCTACACAACCATTAAAGGGACAGGAGCTCTCCAGTTTTCAGCCTGGCAATCCTAGCTTCTTAGCTCAGAGGTTGGCAACCTCAGACCCTGAGTCCAATGCCTCCCTCCAGGGGTACCAATCTGGCCCGCTGGACTTTGTTGGGTGGCTATGTCTCTTTCCCTCTGACATCATCATTTGGTGGTTTCCCAGCTTTTGCACAGGTTTTTCCTCCATTCCAGAATCATAGAGAAGGGACTGCCATGGCCAGCTATTTCTATCTGCTACCGTGCAGGAATTCATTACTTACCCACCCCATATCCTCCAACATTTCACAGATGAAACTTAGGACATGTGTGGCTGAGTAGCATCAGAGTGTGGTCAAAAGAGGGTGACCAGACTACAAGAGGACAAAGGTTATTCATGAAGAAGGACACACAAAAGTACTATTTCAAGCCAAGAAACTCTGGGATTTATGTACTAAGTTTAGGAAAGCCTGAAAAAAGAAAGACCCAAAGGAGCCTATTGGGAACAGCAAGATTCTGCCCCGTTTTGTCTTCTCACCTGCTGAGTTATTTGAGTGCAAACTACTTTTAAATTTTGAACTCAGTTTGCAGTAACATAAGTAAACCAAGGACAAAGAGGGAAAATGAAAGAAGACATTTTCAAAGCAGTTGATAAGGAGAGGATTAGCAATGGTCCCTTCTAAACTGGGACCATTGGAGGGTATGCTACCCTTGAGAGGTGGTTGTCTAATCTCAATTGAGAAACTTCCAATGAAGAAGTGTCCACCACCTTTGTAAGGTAGGCTAGTCTACTATCAAATGGCTCTTACCATCAGGAAGTTCTTCCTAATATTTCACTAAAACTTCTTTTCTTGTAATATGAATCCATAGATTTGAACACTTGCTTGCTCCATCATCTCATGGCAGCATTTCCAATATTTAAAGATGGCTATCAGACACTCAGATACAATGATGTTTTTGATCTCATCCTTTTGCCTTTGGCCCTAACCACCTTTGCAATGCTGCCCCTGAGGACTTCTCTGAAATTGACTTTGGCTCATGATTTTAGCTCAGGTTTGGACCCGTTTCAATTATAGTGCTATGATTCCACTTCAGCTACCATGGCTGCATTCAGGGGTTAGTAGTTTAGTGAGGCAGTAGAGCTCTCTCATTGAGAATTTTAAATACCTCTCCCTAAAATGCAAATTCCAGGATTCCATAAGGTGGAACCAAGGCAATTAAAGTGGAATCATAGTGCTATAACTGTGTAGTGTGAAAAGGCCACTAGTGATTGTATAGCCCTCCTTAGCATTGGCTAGCTTGGCTAGGGCTACCAGGAGTTGCAGTCCAACAACCTCTGGAGGGACACATGACTCCTACCTTTGTTTCAGCTCAATGGTTTCCAAACATTGGTCCTCCAGATGTTTTGGACTTCAGCTCCCAGAATTCCTGACTATTGGCCAAACTGACTGGGGCTTCTGGGAAGTGAAGTCCAAAAACCTGGAGGACCAAAGTTTGGAAACCACTGTAATTTAGCTGATGACATGCACATCTCTCACAAGCCCTTTGGGAGAATATACTCCTTAGAGAGCCTACAGAGAAGCTGTTGGATTTGGTGGATTTTCCTTTCTGCTCACCTTAGGGAGTTCACAGAAAGCTCCATTGCTATTCTCACTCCACTGTCACCATTCCAACAATTGTAGGGGGTTGAAAACAGAGGTTGAAGAAGTTACTCTTTTGGACTACAGTGCCCAGAATCCTCACAGCCAGCATGGCCGGTGGCTATGCAAGCTGGGGGTTCTGGGTGTTGTAGTCCAAAAGAGTAACTTCTCTATGTGTTTTCCATGCTCTGATTTGAAGGAGTGAAAGTGGCTTGGGATTTGCCAACTCTAAAGTGATTGTGGATCTACCAGCTCCAAAGCCTTCTCGTTCCTTTCAACATGTCTCTAGAAAGGTGGGAGAAACTAACTATTCTTGGAATGGTCTTATCTTTCCTTCCATTGAGACCTGTGGGAGGAGGACAGTTTAGAAAGAAAGAAAAAAAAAAAACAGTGGTTGACATAGATGGTGGGCGGATAGCTGAGGAAGTGCTGGTTCTTTTGCTATGGACTTTCCTCATAGGATTGCTCTGTCTGCCAGCAACTATGAATGAGGAATGGGAGGGGAAGGGTAAAGTTGCGCACACACACAATCGCACATGTTTCTCTCCCAATGTTTATCCAAAGGCACAGGGTGCTACAACCCACAACCAGCAGAGACAAAGCATGTTTGCTGCTAGGCACTCTTAATAAACCAGAACCTAAGCAGTTAATTGTCCCACTTCGAAAGCGACAATTCTTTTGAAGCAATCCTGATTCCCATTGAACAACATGGCCTTTTATTTTTCAGCCTTGGAACGGAGCCGGACTGCCCTCCTAAACAAAGACGGAAAAAGAATCAATGAACCAGTCCGATGCTTTAAAAAAAAATTCAACCATGTCTGTCTTTGAATTTCTTCTTTATGTTGTTTGGAAAACTTTGGATTATTGGGGTAGTATTTAAAAGAGAGAGAGAAAGAGAAAGGAAGTGTGTGTGTGTGTGTGTGTGGGAAGAGTTGAGGGAAACTATCTGTTAAAAAGAGCAGGAGACATTAATTAAATATCCCATTCATTTCTCTGGCACACGGTCATCAATCAGATTTCTTATTAGTATTCTGATGACCCGTATGACCTTCTCTAGTACTGTCTGCATGACGAAACACAAAATAAGACCACACACTGAAGAGGCGAGGATTATTCAGCTGTTCTCTTGCTTGGCGAGAAAGTTGGAAAGAGCTGAGTACAATCAACAGAGAATGTTAACAATGTTTTTTGTTTTAGCATCAGCACACTCCAGTAGGTCACAACGTAGTTATCTTTAGAGCTAAAATGAATAGAAAACCAGAGCTTGGAAAAATTACTTTTTTTTTAGATAACTATTCCCAGAATTCATCAGCTTGATCATTGGTTTTAGTTTGCCAGACATCTTTGGCAGTTCTCAAATGAGACCAGGCAAGGGTGCATTCGCCCTACACAGTTATACCAATTTGATACTTTTAAAATGTCCATGGTTTCATCTTATGGAATTCCGGGATTCGTAGTTTGGTGTGGCCAACAGCTGCGGTGGTGGGGGATCCCGAGAGATGTACCCAAACTCTTCCTAACTTTTTTGAACTTTGGTTCGGCTTTTCTAAAATTATCCTTTGCTGATTCTGGCTTGAAATCTTTATAGGATAGTCTCTGAACATATTTGCCAAGTGTTCCCTGAATGTTTTATATCATTAGTAAATACCCAGTGGTATTTGATTTCAATATTTGATATTTGTTAGTATTTGATAAGATGGCGTGCAATAATATTTGATATTTCATTGTATTTGATAACTGACAGGCAATTGTAATTAGACTTTGACACTGTGGAGACCTATGAGATTTCATATTTGATACTTGCCAACTTCAAAATGCTGAAGAGGTGCAAAAAGTCACAAGCACTCCATTTCCACACTCTAAAATGTCACTTCCAAAATGCAAATAGGGCCAAACCATTAATGGGGTTAAAGGAACATGCAGTGTTACTTGCATAATGGTTAACTCCAATGTTAACCTTGGAGCCCTGGTGGCGCAGTGGTTAAATGCCAATACTGCAAGCCACTACGTTGCAAGTTCAATTCCAGAGGGTTCCAAGGTTCACTCAGCCTTCCATCCTTTTGTAGGTCGGTAAAACGAGTACCCGGCTTGTGGTGGCAATTAGCTAACACACACTGCAAGCTGCTTAATGCAGTGTAGATGTGTAAATTGCTATTGCTTAAATCAGTTTGTAAGCTGCTTTGATAGCCTTGTGGCTGAAGAGCAGGGTATAAATAAATAAATAAATAAATAAATAAAATAAACTAACCACAATATGGTTTGCCATATTACCTGGTTAACTAGATTTTGCTCATGTTCTGAACCTATTTAGTCAGGTTACCCTCATGTCCATTTTCCTAACCAGGTGACCTAGAAGCAGTTCTCACCCACCTTCAAAGCTCTTCTTGCCCTACCTCTGTGATCTCACAAGGCCTGCTCCATGACATCACATTGCCCTACACTGTGACATCACAAGGTCTCAGATTTGGGCGATGAAACCTCAGGGAATGTATGCTTCTGGCCTGACAACCTTATAGCATACCCTCCAGTTTATCAGGGATTGTCCCAATTAATCCTCTGCCATCCTACTTTTTCAGCTGCTTGTAAAATGTCCCAGTTTCTCTCTTTTCCTCCCACATTCTCCCTTTGTCCTCAGCTTACTTCAGTTGCTGCAAACTGAGTTCAAAGTGCAAAAATACTTTGCACTCAAGTAACTCAACAGAGGGGAGAGGAGTAGGGGAGGAATTTCTTCTTTCCTTGTAGACTCAAGCAAAAGCAAACTGCTGCAGTCTCTCCCAGCTTGTCTGTTGTTCCTCATGAATAACTTTTGCCATCACGACCACACTCTGATGTTGCTTGGCCACATATATCCCGGTTTTTCACTTGGTCTTGGGTATACAGACATTTGCCCAAGAATTTCATACACTGCTGGTACAGACTAGGCTTATACATAGATTAGATTTGATTTTGATGTAAGGAAGTAGTTCCACTGTATTCTGCACTAGTAAGACCTCATCCAGCGTACTGCTTTCAGTTCTAAGCACCTCATTTTAGGAAGGATATAGACAAGTTGGTGCAGGTTCAAAGAAGGGCAACAAGAATTGTAAGAGGTATGGAGCACAAAACGTATGAGGAAAGGTTGGGAGAGCTCGGCATGTTCAACCTGGTGAAGTGAAAACTGGGGCGTGATACGATTGCACTCACAGAGAGGAGGGTGGAGGTTTGTTCTCTGCTACCCCAAAGGGTAGGACCAAGTCTAATGGTTCATGGAAGGCAGAAGCTGGAGCGTTCATACAATTCAGCCAGCCCAGTTTGATTGGAACATCCTGAAAAGTCTGGAGAGAGAAAGCGATTCAGGGGAAAAAAACATTGCATGGGAAAAAAATACTTAAAGTAATACTTAAAGTATTTAAAGTAATAAGGGTGGGAGTGGGAGATGCTCATTAAACTGTTCTTTGTGTATGGAAAGAAGTTCTGTGTGAGGGTTCCCCTCCATGTATTTCATAAAACAAAAAAAGTGTTGCTATGTTCCCTTTTTGTTTTCTGGCTGGTGTGTGTGTGTGTGTGTGTGTGTGTGTGTGTGAGAGAGAGAGAGATATGGTTGAGAGCAGCCTGTTTCATGGACCTTTTTGAATTTGGTTATTTTGGTTTGTAGATAATTAGATCATGGCAATTATTTTCACTGCCCTTTCTCTCCCTATCACCCCAAATCTGGCTAAATTTGCATCAGAATGCCTTCTCTCTCTCTCTGCCTTCATTATGTTCTCAAAAAGCACTCATGTAAAATAACAAGAATGTGGAATATTCCAATAATTTTATAACAACATCTCCAAGTAGCCCACATTATTTTAAAATGAACAGTTTTTTTTAAAAAAGCAATCAGCCTAGAGGAAGGGACATAGCAACGAAAACCAAAGAGAAAAAACATTATCTACCCCACACAGTAAAAGCCAGCATTAACCAGTCTTCAGCAACCAGCAAAACAAAAACCAAAGCAAGAAAAGGAAATAACAACAGTTAGCTGGGCAAGGAGTTTTGTAGCCAGAATGTCACCACCAAGAAGACTGTCTCCCCGTTAGCGGATGGTGGCTTTGTTGTCAGAGAGGCGGTGATTCAGTTTTGGATTTTAGTCTGACCTTTAAAGGAGCTAGGGATGAGTAATCCAGTTTTAGTCTCAGATTTAAATCTCTTTTAGGGATACGTTTCACCATGTTGGACACCTCTTTCCAAGTTCAGACTAAACCTTGGACTGATTTGGAAGAAAAGGAGAGCTCTCCCATAGACCAAAATGGCTTCCATTTTTTCCCCCATGGAAGAAGAGGGAAGAGAGGTGCTGTGGGGAGAGGAATGTTCCTCTTCTCCTTTCTGAATGTAGATCAGGGTGTAATGTGTCATGACAAGCCCCCTTTTTAATAAGCTCATAATTGGCTACGTTCCATAATCTGGCTTGCTGTGACCTTCCACGAGGTTGGCAGTAAACCAGGACTCCCCAAACATCGAGAATGGAGTCACGCTTAAGGGTACGTACAACCTAAGGATGGGCCTTCTAAATTCCTCAAAAGGTCACACACCCAGGTAAGGATTATGTGGAAGCCCTGGAAGACTGTTAAAATTTGGGTGATGATGGCTAATTCTGCCTGGCAATAGCACTTCTAGAATTGCTATGCGAAATGCTGGTTTTTCCTCTCCTGGCCCTCGATCAGGCTTGTTGCTCCCCATTACCTGCTTTGGTCAGACCTCACCTGGAATACTGTGTCCTGTTCTGGGCACGGCAATTTAAGAAGGATATTGACAAGCTAGAATATGTCCAGAGGAGGGTGACCAAAATGGTGGGAGTTCTGGAAGCCATACTCTATGAGGAGAGACTTAGGGAGCTGGGTAAATTTAGCCTGAAGAAGAGAAGGTTAAGAGGGGACATGATAGCCATGTTTAAATATTGGAAGGGATGTCATACTGTGGATGGAGCAAGCTTGTGTTCTGCAGCTCCAGAGACTAGGACAGGGAGCAATGGACTCAAAGTACAGGAGAAGAAATTCCATCTAAACATTAGGAAGAACTTCCTGACCGTAAGAGCTGTTTGCAGTGGAATTCACTGCCTTGGAGTGTGGTGGAGTTTCCTTCTTTGGAAGTTTGTAAACAGAGGCTGGATGACTATCTACTGGGAGTGCTTTGATTGTGTATTCCTGCATGGCAGGGGGTTGGACTAGATGGCCCTTGTGGTCTCTACCAACTCTATGATTCTATCTCCAAAACAACAGAGGGTAGCCTGCCACATATCAGTCCTAAAATATTCCTTCCTTCAGTCCAGGGATCCATTGTTTAATTCTGGGAATATCTGGCAAACATTGTCTTCCTCTCAAAATCACCTCTTCGGGGGAAATATTGACTATAAATATTGACTGTAAATATCACCCCAAAACTCTACCTCGGTGTGCACAGATCCTTTTCTTCCTGTCTCCACGCTAGTCTGACACCAATCCTCCTTCCTACCTACTCCCCTCTCTGTACCTGTTTGCTGCCTGACCCTTTGAACATGACTCTTGAGAATTCTCTGCTCTTCAGAATGGTATAGTATTACCTATCATCCCCTCAATCTATTCCTCTATCCAAATACTTCATACTTTCTTCAATAGCCTTGTGTGAATGCTTGAAGCTTGAGCGTTGGTGTGAATGCTGTTAAGACTATTTTCCAATAACAGCCATTTTAGTTTATTTTACTTTTGGATTTGAGTCCCATTGAGTGAGTAATGGTATATACAGGTCAAAAGCTCCTCGAAGCTGCCTGACCTCTCACATGCCAATTTGGGCTAATTAAATCCCCCAAATTACACACATGGGTGTTCCACAGACCTCAACGATTTGGGTAACAAAGGGCTATTTACCTCATCTTGCCTCCATCTTGGAACCCTGCAGCCCAAACAACTCAGGGCTCTTGCCCCATTTTGCCTCTGGGCAGTCCAGATGACACTCCTGGCAAAGACAGGGTAAAGCCTGTTAAAATGTTTCATCAAACAACCTGGGGAAAACAGCCTCATTTCAGGGGGGAAAAAAACTGGTTTGGTCCCCGCGGAACTGCAGGAAGCCATATTGCCACACCAGCCCATCTCTGCAGCCGCCTCTGCTGCTATCTATGTCTCACTGTCCAAAGCCAGGAAGGAATCCCGCAGTATGTGACCAAGGCTGGTCGCATGCAGGGGGACTTGAAAATGTGCTATGGGCCCCCTTCCTGTTTTCGGACAGTGCGATGTGGATGGCAGTGGCTGCGGAGATGGGCCAACATGTCCTTGAGGACTCCATCCCATTTTGTGCACATAATGGGGGAGCAACGGGCCTGATCCAGGGCCAGAATATGCTAGCAGGAAGCCGGCACATTCAGGTCCGGACAGATGAGGCCCAAGAGTTGTGGCAGGGGAAACACTCTTTCCAATGCACCCCTCAAACAAGTAAAAACCCAGCAACCAAATTCAGGAATATGCAAGGTGGCAACTCCTTATGTGTTTTTTTTTTTTAAACTGTCTATGCTGTACCCCCAATAAGCAGGACTGGCACTAACATTCAGGCACGTAGCTTTAACCTGTTTTAACTTCCTAATTGGGTTTAATGTGTTTTTAATTTTTTTAAATATTTTTTATTGTTTAAAACTTTTTAAATTTGTTTTTAATTCAAAGACATAGCCGTGTTAGTCTGGAATATTAGTAAGCAAGGGGATCTTGTAGCATCTTTGAGACTGACTGAGAGAAAGAAGTTGTAGCATAAGCTTTTGTTGACTCAGTCTATTTCCTCAGATGCGTGGAAGTAGAGGAAGATGCATGGAAGTAGAGGAAGTAGACCAAGTCTACAAAAGGTTATGCTACAATTTCTTTCTCTCAATTAATCTCAAGGGTGCTACAAGGTCCCCTTGCTTATTGTTTTTAATTCTAATTCTAATTTTCATTAATTTTTACTGTTATTCCACCTTGAGATCTTTTGGTGTTGGGTGGTGTAGAAATATTTTTTAACAAGAACAAAATTAATGCATTAGTCCGGTGACGTGTGGTGGCACTGATGTTAGGGAGGTGATCAATCCACTCTGGATTTCAGTCCAAACTATAAAGGAGATACCAAAGGCACTGGATACATTTTGGGAATAGGATTCAGCAGCTGAGATAGCTCTAATAAAATTTGGACTAAAACCCAGAGTGGATTCATTACCCCACTGGCATTAGAGTAATTTGGTTTAGGGCAAATGAAGTGGCTGTCTCGGACAACAGGTCTGATGTGTCATGAAAAGAATTATGAATTATTATATTTCAATTGTGCTGAGGGCATGAAAAAGGTGCCCTCAGGGTGATTTCCTGCCTCAGGGTAAAATTAGACATTAAGGGAAATGCATATTCCTTGCTTTTAGCATGTCTTTCCCTCCAATGAAGGAGTTTCCTCAGAGCTGTGTGCTTCAGAATCAGACCAGGAGATCAATCTTGTCCTTACTTTCCAATGATCAGTCACAAACCAAAGCACCTATCTTTGAAAGATACAGAGCTGAGGAAAAGCATGTGCTAGGAGAAACAGACATCTCATCACTGAAGGAAGCAGTATTTCTCATTATAAGTGAATTGTATAATTTTGACGCTTTTATACCAAAACTTAGTATGACTTTGGGTATGCCCTGGCCTCACATTGGGAGGCATGGACACACACTATCCACAATGCTGCAACTTTATTTGAGAACTCATGCCGAACAAGTCTTGAAGAGAAACGACAATGCAGAAAGAATCACAACCCGGAATCATCACCAAAGGAGACCTTCTGCTGTGCTTTCTGCAACCGGACTTGTCTATCTTGGACTGGCCTTTTTAGTCATCAGCGCGCTTGCAGAAAGTGCGGGATGAGTCCTTCCTGAATCTTCGTTTGCAAAGAAAAGCCAGAGAGAGAGAGAGAGAGAGAGAGAGAGAGAGAGAGAGAGAGAGAGAGAGAGAGATACCAAACCATAGCTGACTTTGGGTAATACTCATACATACCTTGACTACGGTGAGAGGCAAGAATTATTTGCTTCTTTGCCTCAGGCAGTAAATTTACTTTGGTTGTTTTTGTTGATAATTTGAATCCAGGCCACAGTTTTCAAAGTAACAAAAGGGAAGGCAGGGAAAAATTGTAACCAGGGAAGAGTCTATGGCACCCCAGGCATCTGTGAACACAGGTAAGTGTTCAGGGCTTGGCCTCCATCTTCAGCTCCACTCTCTTTCTTTTACACACACTCCACACATTGGCTCTCAGCGCAGTTCACTTCATCCTTCTGTTGGTGGTTAATGGCTCCCATCTTAGTGGGGTGGTGAATCTACTCTGGATTTTAGTCTGAATTTTAAAGGAGCCATCTAAGATGCAGAACTCTAACTTCAAACCAAGTTTAGCACCTCGCATAGCTCCTTTAAAATTTGGGCTGCAACCTGGAGTGGATTTACTGTCCTACTAACATGGAAACCAGCAGCCACTGCTGTCTCCCACTATGGCACATCAAGGAAGATGGTGCAATCAGTTGCTGGATCCTTGCACCTCTTTTTGGTCTTTATCAATTAATCTTGATTCCTTTTTTTTTTTGCCTGCTCAGACTGTCCCGCAGGCTGGAAAGTTCCTCTGCTCTTGTTCTTCTAGAATCCATGCAGTGATGTGCTCCAGGCCACATTCACCCTACAGATTTATAGTGCTATTATTCCCATTTCACTGCCATGGGTCCATCCTATGGAATCCTGGAGTTTGTAGTTTGGTGAGGTCCTGAGGTCGCTCTGACTGAAAATTCTAAATGTGTGTGTATATGGTGCCTTCAAGTTCCCTGTCAACTTATATCACTCATGAATTCCATAGGGTTTTCTTAGGTAAGGAATACTTAGAGGTGTTTTTTTGCCCGTTCCTTCCTCTGAAATATAGCCTACAACACCTAGTATTAATTGATGGTCTCCCATCCAAGGACTAACCAGGGCTTACCCTGCTTAGCTTCCAAGATCAGGCAGGATCTGGTGCCTTTAGGGTATGTAGGCCTCTTACATCTATGTATGACCAGCGTGGTCAAGTCAGATATGGCGATGCTCTTTCAGAGCCCTTTCTAATAACTAATGGAGTGAAGCAAGGTTGTGTTCTTGCACCAACTTTATTTACAATCTTCTTCAGCATGATGCTCCAAAAGGCTATGGCAGAGCTTGAAGAAGACAACGGCATCTATATACATTACCGTACTGATGGTAGCTTATTTAACTTAAGCCGTCTGAGGGCTCACACTAAGAATCTAAACTATCTAGTCCATGAGCTGCTCTTTGCTGCTGCTGCTGCCCTTGTTGCTCACACAGAAGCAGCTCTGCAGCGCCTAACATCCAGCTTCGCAACAGCTGCAGAGCTGTTTGGGTTGGTAGTCAATCTTAAGAAAACAGAAGTTCTTTACCAGTCTGCACCACAGGACGAGCACCACCATCCCTACATTGCCGTCGGCAATTCTGTGCTTAAGTCCGTTCAGCAGTTCACCTACCTGGGAAGCATCATCTGCTCAGATGCCAAGATTGACAAAGAGATTGATCACAGATTAGCAAAGGCACATAGCACATTTGGAAGACTTTACAAAAGAGTCTGGAGCAATAAACACCTGAGGCAAAGCACAAAAATCAGTGTGTATACAGCCATTGTACTGTCTATCCTCCTTTATGGATCTGAAACATGGGTCACCTATCGCCACCTCTTACGATTCCTTGAACGCTTCCATCAGTGCTGTTTACGCACAATCCTAAATATACACTGGACTATGTGACGAATGTTGCTGTCCTTGAGGGCATGATATTGAGAACACAGCTGCGCTGGGCAGGGCATGCTTCTAGGATGGAGGACCATCACCTCCCCAAAAATAGTATTCTATGGTGAACTCGCCACGGGTCAACGTAAGAGGGGCGCTCCAAAAAAGCGATACGAGGACTCCCTCAAACAACACCTCAGGCTCAGCCAAATTGATTACCAACAATGGTCTGCCCTGGCCTCACATCAGGAGGCATGGAGACACACTATCCACAATGCTGCAGCCGTATTTGAGAACTCACACTGAACAAGTCTTGAAGAGAAACGACAACGCAGAAAAAATCACAACCCGGAAACATCACCCAACGAAACCTTCTGCTGTGCTTTCTTCAACCAGACTTGTCTATCTCGGATTGGCCTTTTTAGTCATCAGCACGCTTGCAGAAAGCACGGGATGAGTCCTTCCTGAATCTTCATTTGCGAAGAGAAGCCAGAGAGAGAGAGAGAGAGAGAGAGAGAGAGAGAGAGAGAGAGAGAGAGAGAGAGAGTAGGACCCCCTTATCCACTGATTCATTATCTACTGATTGAATTATCTGTGGTTTCAGTTTCAGCACAGCTACAGTAGAGTCTTCCTAGAAAATGTGTCCTCTCTAGCCATTTTCTAGATCCTCCAAGCCAACTCTATGGTATTTTAAACCAGAAGTCCCATTATTTTCAATGGCATTTGCTATTATCTGTGGATTCGTTATCCACAGTGGGGCCTGGAACCAATCCCCCATAGATACGGGGGTCCTACTGTACTGAGGCTTTTTGGTTTCCTGCCTACCTGTTCCTACTTCTTCAAGGAAGATGGACAGTCTCTTTGTTTCCTTTGTCTAAGAAGGGGGGAGTCTCTCAGAGTCCCACCTCCAGTTATGGCTACTAGCCTACTCCCAGATTTAGGGGCTGCTGTAATTGTGTCTAGCTTAATTCTTCGGTTTGTCTCCTTCCCTATCCTTGGATGGATTTCCTGAGACAATGAAAGCAAGGTTTTCTTTTTACATTACTATGAGCAACCAGAGTAATTACACTTTTTTTTTTTTTTTTGGGTAACCATAAGCTCATGCTGTAGTAGCCTATTGGACTCTGTGGATGTAAATATCAAATAGTCTTACAACTTCAAATGGAACCCTTTAACAGTACAGAATTATAGCATGATCATTCCACTTTAACTGCCCTAGTTCCATCCTATGGAATACTGGAATTTGCAATTGAGAAATGGGTACTTAGAATTCCCTGCCACAGAGCTCTAGCGTTTCACCAAACTACAAACCCCAGAATCCTATAGGATGTAGCTATGGCAAGTAAACTACAAGATCCAGGATTCCATAGGAGTCAGCCAGGGCAGTCAAAGTGGAATCATAGTGCTACTACTGTGTAGTGTGAAAGGGTCCCAAAACCTCCATATAACCCTCACCTTGCAGTTTCATATAATAGATTGGGATAGACTGCTTGTGGCCCTCTGCTAATTCCAGGCATGTAACTCCAAGCAGACTGAGCCAGCATGACCAATGGAGATGCCCAAGAGCTACATGTGGCCTACAGATGGCAAATTCCCCCACAGCCTAGTCCGACACACCACCATGACTATGCCCAGGTGCTATGAGACACCAGTCCAGAATCTTTTGAAATCAATTAATTTTCCCTCCCTGTCCAGGCTGGCTTTTCCAAAATGTTGCCAACTTTTGTGGGTCCACTTGTGCAAAGCCTACACACAAAAATGAAGATCCTCCCCACCCCCACTCCCTTTTTTAGGTCACCGAACTCGAAGTGTGGTTTATTTCCCTTTAATTTAACAGCTCTCGCTGCTTTTCCAGTTAAATCGACTGTTCATTATTGGAAACCCCCCCTTCTCCCTTCCCCTCTCCTCCCCGGTTTCTGAAAGGTCTGTGTGGTGCAGTTTAATGAATCTTTGGCACAAAGCTCTCTTTCAGAGAAGGCAAAGAATAGGCCAGCCTATTTAGGTCCTGGAAGGCTGTATGTCAAAGCCTCCCTATAATGCTTGTCAGGGAAGGGCAGAAATTCCCACTGCCGAAAGAATGTGCTAGGAGTCGACTTGCCGGGTTGACGAGCAGATTAAGACGCAAGCAGGAAATGAGATTGTATGTTTGGAACACCTGTTTGGCTGCTCTCATTTTCCCATCGCTGGAAAGGGTGGAAAAAAAGAGACCCCCAAACTCCTATGTAGACCCAATTTATTTTAAAAAAATTGTTTGCCTTTGCTGTTGGATGCTCTCCTTCCTTCCAGCCTGTTCAGCATGGAAACATGAAAAAAAATGGGGTCTTTTCTAGGCAGAAAATGTTGAAGATTCTGCTAAAAGGAAACTTGGACAATGTGAAGTCGAAGACTTTCATGACCGGCATCCATAGATTTTCCTTGGTTTTTTCTAGGCTGTGAGGCCGTGTTTTGGAAGAGTTTACTTCTGACGTTCCCCCTGCATCTGTGGCTGGAATCGTCAGCCACAGATGCAGGCAAAACGTCAAATATAAACTCTTCCAGAACACGGCCTCACAGCCTGGAAAAAACCCAAGGAAAATCTATAAACTTGGACAAGTTCCACCGGCTGCAGTAGGAGAAACTGATTTAAAAAAAAAAAAAAACGTAGTTGGATTTTTAAGTATGACTACAAAGAAAAAGAACTAGATAAGGGTACCTCATCGTATACCAAAGTCAGGATTGTTCATCCCATTGTATTTTCAATTTCTATGCATGGTTGTGAAAGGTGGACAGTGAAGAAAGCTGATAGGAAGAGAATCAACTCTTGTGAAATGTGCTGCTGGAGAGTTCTCTGGATATCAAAAAGACAAACAAACGGATCCAAGAGCAAATCAAGCCTGAACTCTCCTTAGAAAACAAGATGACTAAACTGAGGCTGTCATCTTTTGGATATATCATGAGACAACATGACTCATCGGAAAAGACAAAAATGCTTGGTAAGGTAGAAGGCAGTAGGAAAAGAGGAAAACCACACTAAAAATGGATTGTTTCAGTCAAAGAAACCATACCCCTGAGTTTGCAAAACCTAAGCAGAGCTGTTGAAAACAGAGTGTCTTGGAGGTCTCTCCTTCTTAGGTTTGCCATAAATTGAAGTCAACTTGATGGCAATTATCAACAACAAAGTGGGGGGGGGGAGGAAATAAAGACGATGAGAGAAAGAAAAGAAGGAAGGGGGTAATACATAGCATATGGACATAGGCTTGGCATATACAGTGATACAAGCTGACCATGGCTGCTGACACACTGGAGAAATAATGCAGTTTGATACCACTTTAACTATCATGGCTTCATCCTATGGAATCCTGGGATTTGTACTTTGTTGTGGCACCAGAGCTCTCTGACAGAGAAGGCTAAATATCTCACAAAACTACAAATCTCATGGGACTGAGCCATGGCAGTTAAAACAGGTGTCAAACTGCATTATTTCTGCAGTGTGTCAGTAGCCCATATTCCCAAAAATACATCTTCTTGAAGATGATGTGAACAGGACTTTGGCCCCTGCCTATGGCTTAGATCCAACTGTGAGTCTCAACTAGAATAGACCCATGGCATTAATTGCTAAGTCAGATCTTAGCCAAGTCCTTACTTTGGTGCATCCCTATAATCCCTGAAGGGAAGGATCTGTATGTTCTATTCCCTAGAACCCTGTCCTTCAGACAATTCCTCCATTGGCTTCAAACTGTATTGACTGCATAACTATGTGTTGGTTAGGGAAGTCTCCCACCTAGTGTCTGTAGGTGGCACTTCAGGCATAAGATACACCAATACATTTGACTGCCCAACCATTTAAGGTCCAGGAGCCACACAGCCCTCTACACCAGACCTCAGAGGGATGCATCCTGATCCTGATCTTGCTTGCAGCCTATGCCCCTGGGGGTTCTGCAGGAGAAAGATTGCAAGAAAATAAAGCTGGGGAAGTGCCCCCTCCCATGCACTGTTCTCTGTTGTGAATGTCCTACTGTTTTGTATCCGGTTGTGGGTGGTGACTTCTATGTTAGTGGAGCAGTGAATCCACTCTTTTGCCTAAACTTTAAAAGAGTTATCCATGATGCTGACACTATTTTGGGGATAGGTTTCAGCACCTTGGATAGCTCCACCTAAAACCTGGAGTGGAAGCCACCAACCAGCCCTGTCTGTGGATGAATGGCCACTTACTACTTTTTTGCATGACAGCTGCAACAAGCCATAGGCAACATGGTGAACTTGTGCCTGCTTCTGCCTCCTCCACCCAAATCTTGTGAAAATTCAAAATGAAATGCCAACACTTTCAGTATGTAAAAATTCAGCTTTGGTTTCGGTAGTTGACAGTGAGGGATAACTTTATAAAAGCCACACAGCAATTAGAATTCTCTGTGAAGATACACTGCATTCTCCTATTTCTATGTTCTTGTCAAATTAGGGAACTTGGCATCCATTGATAACTTTTACCAGAGGTGGGAAACTGTCAAAGGTTAGGGGAATCCATTGTCCACTCAGGAAACCTGGAACAGCCACACATCTCTCTCTCTCTTTCTCTCAAAGAAGTCATTTTTGCCCCCAAATATCTCCTATGCTTTTTAAGAGGAGTGGGACATTCTCACTAGGGGCTTACCACACTCTGAAGAAAAACAGCAAGGCAGCAAGAATGTTCCGTCTTTCTTGCTGCCTTACTGCATGGCATCGGCATTTTTTTGTTCCAGTCCCGTGAAGGACCAAGGTAAAACCATGTCTTTTTGTTAACCAGAAAATCCCATTAGCAAAAAGATGTGGTTTTAGTTTGGTCCCCCATGGGACTGAAACAAAATAAATCCAGAAGAATGGTGACGTCATGTGGTAGGCCAGCATAGAAAACAGAACGTTCTTGCTGCTTTGCCACTTTTCTTCAGAGTGCAGTGAGCCTTACGTTTTTGGCCCAAGAGAAGTCTTTTTTTTTTTTTAAACAACAGGAAGTGACTCCAAAGTCAACTTCTGGATTCCTCCTGTTAAAAAAGGCCATTTCCCAGACCAAAAGCTGCCCAGGGACCCATAAAAAACAGTAAAACTGTCCCCAAGACCCTCTTAAGGACATTTGGGGGAAAGTTGTTTTTCCAGGGGGTACCTGGAAGCCACAAAAATGGCCTTGGTGTGTGTGTGTGTGGGCAACATGTGGCCTGTGCATACTTTCCAACAATTTGGCAGGGAAAAGTCTAGTTAATCCTCTACTGTCCTGCTTCTTCAGCTGCTTTTAAAATGTGCCATTTTCTCTCTCCATTTCCTAATGTCCCTCTTTGTTCCCCCCATACCTCAAGTGCTGCAGATTGGGTTCAAAGTGCAAAATTATTTTGCACTCATCTCAGCAGCGGGGATAGGAAAGAAGGGGTGGAATCTTGCCCTTCCCAGTAGGCTCTGGCAAAAGCAAAGTGCTGCAGCCTTTTCGAACTGGTGTGTTCTTTCTCATTAACCACGTCTGCCATCTTGAACCACTCTGATGTTGCTTGGCAATGTGTGCCCCGGATTTCCTGTGAGATGTTGGAGAGCAATGCCTGAGGGTCACACTTTCCCCATCTCAACTTACACAAACCCAAACAAACAATCAATCCTCCAATAGGTTTTCTGTGGGTTTATTCTGGGCTGTGAGGCCGTGTTCTGGCAGAGTTTATTCCTGACATTTCGCCTATAATGTGTTGTTTTGGTGTTGTCTGCTTTTATTATTATGGGTTTCACTTCCATATGTATTGCAATGCAGTTTTTAATCAGCATACAAAAGGAATAAATACTATGGGGGGGGGAATAAGTTATGTAGTACGCATATTTTTGGCCCATCAGATCAGGCATCCCATGAATACTTTCAAAAGCATCTTCACATAATCAAATGGGTGGGTGCAAGTGAAATTCAATCTTTTTTTTAAAAAAAAAGAAGAAAAGAAAGCCAGCTTAGAGAGGATGCAGTTTTAACCTGAAAAGGAGCCTGGGAGGAGTGCTTTACTCTTTCCTGCGCCATCTGTTTTTCTGCTACAAATTAGATGCAAAGATGCCCTAGAAAAAGCCAGCTTGGAAACAGTAGAGACAGGTGCCTATTCAGGCCCTTAGGCTGAAAAGCTGGACCAAGAAAATTAGGGAATGTAGCCTAGCAGTATTTGAAGTAGAGAGGACAGTATTCTGGCAGGCCTGAGGAAGAATCCAGCTGTGCTTAGAATAAGATGGGTGAAGCCTGGTGGACGTGTAGATGAGAGCCACGGTGACTTCTGGTTTCCACATCAGTGGGGATGTTACCCAAATCGTGTGGGGTCAATGGGGAGCCCACTAGTAACCAAATTTTAATATGGGGAATTCTAAGTAGCTCAAGATGGCAGCAAGAGGCCAGGTAATGGCAGGACTTTTTGACCTACATATACCAGTACTCGCTGACAAGACTCCAAGCCAGGGGATGAAATAAAAATGGTTTTTATTGAAAAATAATCAGAGGAATGCACACATGCATACACTCAGGCTTCAAGCAGTCACACAAGACTAACAAAGGAAGTAGGAATTATTGGGATTGAGGAATAGAGGTTGGGATGATGGGCTATACTATACCTGTCTGAAGAGCAGAGATTCATGTGAAACTGCAATCCCAGTGAAACAGACTGACAAGAGTGGTGGGAGGGAGGGAATCTGTGCACATTTTGGTTGTGTTTTGGGATGATATTTATATTCGATATTTCCCCTGAAGGGATGAGTTTGAGTGGAATACAATGTCTGCTGGAATTTCCCAAGGTTAAATGATGGTTTCTCTGGATGTGTTAATGACCTCTAATGGTTGAAACTTAAAAAACTGATGGGTCTCAGGCAAACCTCTGTTGTTTTAGGACAGGCAAGAGAAAAGACCAGTTTTGCAAGCAGAGTGTCCAGCTATCTTAATGGGATTATTGAATGACTCCTTGCTATGTACGTCCAGGAGAATTAGCCCATTTACTCCCTCATTTATTAGATTGGGGAGGGTTCGCTTAACTCTTACCTGGGTGTGGATTTGAGGAATTTGAGGTGGCTACTGCCTTAGGTTTTCTGAGCAAACCTTGATTCCTTGTACTTGGGAATCCCTGGTCTACTACCAACTATGTAGAGTGCCAATAATAAGCCAATATATGAAATTTAGCCAAGTGATGAATTATTAAAAGAGTGGGAGTTGTCATTGCAGGTAACAGGGGGTGGTGAATAATCCACTCTGAATTTCAGTCCAAACTATAAAGGAGTTTTCCAAGGTGCTGAACCTATTTAAGGAATTCAGCATGTTAGAGATAGCACCTTCAAAACGTGGTGTAAAAGCAAATTGTAGGGTTGTTATCTGTTATCCCTACAAGAGACCCAAGGCTGCAATGGAAACATTCCTCCAGTGTCATGGAAGCCACCAGTTACCAAAGGGGGATAGAGCAAATACAGTTTGTCCTCCATACCCATGGATTCTGCATTCATGGATTCAACCAACCACAGCTTGAAAATATTTGTGGGGGGGGGATTCACAAAGCAAACCTTTCTATTTATTATTTTATATAAGGGATGCTATTTTACTATGCCATTGTATATAATGGGACTTGAACATCCATGGATTTTAGTATCCATGGGGGAGCCCTGGAACCAAATGCCTGCAGATACCAAGGGCCCACTGTATTTCACAACCCACAGTGCAGTGTCTTTTCTTGTATCCTTTGGGAGATTTCCAGAGGAGGGCGACCAAAATGGTGGGAGGTCTGGAAGCCATGTACTATGAGGGACGACTTAAGGAGCTGGGCATGTTTAGTCTGGAGAAAAGAAGGTTGAGAGGTGACACGATAGCCATGTTTAAATATTAGACAGGGATGTCATACTGAGGATGGAGCAAGCTTGTTTTCTGCTACTCCAGAGACTAGGACACAGAGCAATGGGTTTAAACTACAGGAAAAGAGATTCTACCTAAACATTAGGAAGAACGTCCTGACAGTAAGAGCTGTTCGGCAGAGGAATGCACTGCCTTGTAGTGTGGTGGAGTTTTCTTCTTTGGAGGTTTTTAAAGAGAAGCTGGATGGCCATCTGTAGGGAGTGCTTTAATTGTGTGTTCCTGCATGGCAGGGGATTGGACTAGATGGCCCTTGTGGTCTCTTCCAACTCTACGATCCTATTATTTTTTTGCATGAAACTTCATGCATATTTGGATACACACGTTTCCCAGTGTACTTTTTAATGCATTTTCCTCAATAGGCACATCTATCAATCCATTTGTTTCCCCACCATGAGAGGCACCCTGGGTTTGCTAAAAGTGGAAAGGTCACTTAGAAAGTAATGTTTCAAGGCCCTAGTCCTCAAAATATTTCAAGTCTTTTCCTATCCACAAATTAATACATAAAAATAAACAGAAGAAAAAAAAAGAATGAAAGTTTTTGCCTTTTGTTTGCCTTTCTTTTTATAGATCCCTGTCTGTTGAGAGAGCCAGTGGGGTGTAGTGGTTTGAGTGCTGGTCTAGGACTCTGGGAGACCAGGGTTCAAATCTCTGCTCAGCCATGGAAACCCACCAGGTGACTTTAGGCATGTTACATTCTCTCAACCTCAGAGGACAGCAAGGGCAAATCTCTGAAAAAATAATCTTGCCAAGAAAACCTTGTGGTAGGTTTCCCTTAGGCTTGCCATAAGTTCTAAACGACATTAAGGTGCACAAGAAGACAGACCTAAAAAGAAACTGACAAAAAAGAAGAAGACCCCAAACCCAGTAACCCAGAGCATGGCCCCCATAAAAGCAGGGGTGTCACGGCTCTAGCCTGGGGCCCCGGAATAGCAGGGATCTTTGGTGTGATAGCATTGTAGAATTTTATAGATTCTCTGAAGATGCCAGCCACAGATGCAGGTGAAATGTCAGAAAGAAACTATTCCAGAACACAGCCTCACAGCCCAGAAAAAAACCCAAGGAAGATCTATGGATGCCAGCTGTGAAAGCCTTTGACTTCACATTGTAAATTTTTATTATGTAATTTAGTTGTGTTTAAAATAAATATAAATATTACATTGGTGTCATCAATTATACTGACTTAGAATCATAGAAGAGTTGGAAGAGACCACTAGGGCCATCCAGTCCAACCCCCTGCCATGTAGGAATACACAATCAAATCATCCCTGGCAGATGGCCATCTAGTCGTTATCCTAAATCTTGTACAACAGTAGTTCTCAACCTGTGGGTCCCCAGATGTTGGACTACAATTCCCAGAAATTCCAGACAGCAAAGCCAATAGTGAGGGATTCTGGGAACTGTAGTCCAACAACATCTGGAGACCCACAGGTTGAGAACCACTGCTGTAGAGCAGCTTGCTGTCCTTAACCTTAGCAGTAGGGAGGGGGCTACCAAAGCTCCTGGCCTGGGGGAAGGCTTCAGGATGTGGGTCCATTACTTTACAATATTACATTGCAGTACAATATTCTTTGGTGTCATCATTGAAATGGACTTCTTTTAATTGTCATCCTAAATCCTGTAGACCGAGCATCCCGCTGGCCTTAACCTTAGCAATAGGTAGGGGTCCTGCCAAAGAGCCTGGCCTGGGGTGAGGGGGCTGCTTGAGGATGTGGGGGGGGGCCATGACCCCGAGGTGCCAAGAAAGAGTTAACAATGCTTTCCAGCCCGTTCCTTTGGTGGGGGGGGGGGCTGAGCCGCTTCCTCCTCCTCCTATTGGTACTAAAAGCAGAGAGAGGCGGGCGGAGGATGGAGGAAGGCGGAGGAAAGCGTCGCGGGCGGACCAGGGCGACCACAGCGAGCTGGTGGCCCGTCCGGCTCTCTCCGGTTGGCAAGCAAGCAAAGCAAAGCAAGAAAGCAAAGAGCAAGCAAAGCAAGCAAAAAGCTAGCAAGTACGCAAAGCAAAAAGCAAGCAAAGCAAAAAGCAAGCAAGCAAAGCAAGCAAGCAAACAGCTAGCAAGTACGCAAAGCTAGAAAGCAAAGCAAAAAGGAAGGAAAGCAAAAAGCAGGCAAGCAAGCAAGCAAGAGACCCAGCGGCGGGGGAGAAGATGCTCCGCCACGACGGTTCCTGGCCTCGAGGACCAGCCCTTCTTGGGTCGCCCACCAAGGCTCAAGAGTAGCTCCGAGGGCTTCTCCGGATCAAAGCCCTTTTTAAAAAAAGACCGAGAGGAAAAGTGACGGTGGGCGATCCCTGGAAGGGGCGCTGCTCCTTCCCCTCCCCTCCTCTGCCCGCCCCCTCCTTTCTCCGGCCAGGGCGCCAAGGCGATGGCCGTGCAAGCGGCGCCCCTCGGCCCTCACCCCTTCCTCCCCTTCGGCTTCCCCCCGGCGGCTGGGGGGCTGGGGGATTTCGGAGAGCTGGAGCCCAGCTACGAGGCAGGGGGGCCCGTCCTCCTCGGAGGCAGCGGAGGAGGCGGCGGCGGCGGAGGGAGCGGCGATCAGGCCGATTTCAGAGAAGCCACCCGGGAGCTGCTGAGCTTCATGGACTCGGCTTCCAGCAACATCAAGCTGGCGCTGGGCAAGCCGGTCAAATCCAAGCGGAAAGTCAACCATCGGAAGTATTTGCAGAAGCAGATCAAGCGCTGCAATGGGATGATCGGGGGAGCTGGTGGGGCCACCCCCCCGACGGCCCTGCCCGGCCCGCAGGAAGCCTCACCTAATGCCAGCAGCAATATTATTAATAATAATATTAATAATAATATTAGCAGTCATCAGCCTCCTAAAAGGACTTCGGCGACGGCCTCGCTTTCGCCCTCTAGTGGCGGAGCGGTGCATTGCAAGCGCGAAGCCGCCTCGGCCGCCACTCTGGTGCAAAGCAAGAGCTTGGCGGCTCTCTTCGACTCCTTGCAACCGGCGGGGATCCGGACCGCCTCGGCCTCCTCCGCCTCGGCCCGGCAGGAAGGCGGATCGGGACCCTCGGCCGCCCCCACCGGCGGCAAGAAAGTGCCTCTGCGGCACCGCAACCTGCCGCCCTCCTTCTTCACCGAGCCGGCCCCCTCTCGCAGCGGCTTAAAAGAGCCAGGAGCCGCGGGGCCCGCCCCCGAGGAGCTCTTCGACCTTTTGGCCGCCCCGGATTACGCCGGCCTCCTCCCGGAGCAGCCGCCATCGGAGCCGCCGGTCTTCGCCCCGAGCCGCCTCCAAAGCTCGGAGCTGGGCTTAGAGGCAGCCGGGCTGTATGAGCCTCTCCCGCTGCCGCCGCTGCTCTACTCCGCCGAGGCTCCCTTGCGCCCCCTGCCGGCTCTTTACGCCTCTGCAGCGGCCGCCCCTTCGGACCCGGGGCCGGGGGAGAGCCTGCCGGGGGTCGGCCACCTCCCCGCCGCGGCGTTCGTCCCCTTCTTCCCCGACTGCCCGCTCCCCACGCCCGCGGCCATGTCCTACGAGTACGCCGCGCCGGGCTTTAGTCGGAACGGGGGCGGCCCCTTGTTCCAGTCCTTAGTTTAGAGCAGGGGCGCTTCACCTTGTCTTGACCGGGGATGACCCCCCCCCCGTTTAAATATCTAGAACCATAGAGTTGGAAGGGACCACAAAGGCCATCTAGTCCAACCCCCTGCCCTGCAGGAATACCCAATTAAAGCACTCCCACAGATGACCATCCAACCTCTCTTGAAAGACTCCCAAAGAAGGAGACACCACCACACTCTGAGGCAGCCTGCTCCACTGTCAAACAGCTTTTCCTAATGTTTAGAATCATGGAATCACAGAGTTGGAAGAGACCACAAGGGCCATCTAGTCCAACCCCCTGCCATTCAGGAATACCCAATCAAAGCATGGCCATCCAGCCTCTGTTTAAAAATCTCCAAAGAAGGAGACTCCACCACACTCCAAGGCAGTGGATTCCAATTCCAACCAGCTCTTATTGTTAGGAAGTTCTTCCTAATGTTTAGGTGGAATCTTTTCCTGTAGCTTGAGTCCATTGCTCCATGTCCTAGTCTCTGGAGCAGCAGAAAACAAGCTTGCTCCATCCTCAGGCTGACATCCCTTCAGACATTTAAACATGGCCATCATGTCACCTCTTAACCTTCTCCTCCAGGCTAAACATACCCAGTTCCCTAACTGTTCCTTATGGGGCCTGGTACCCAGACCTTTTACCATTTTGGTTGCCCTCCTCTGGACACGTTCCAGCTTGTCAACATCCTTCTTGAATTGTGCCCAGAACTGGACACATCATTTGTTGCCATGGTCCCCCAAGACTTAACTCAAGATTTAAAGCAACAACAACAATACCTGATAATAATAATACAGTTACACCATCCATGGAATCGTCCCTCAGAGGCACTGGAGAGGGAGGGAAGATTTTTCTCCTGGTTCTTCCTGCAAGTTTGTGGCTGGAGAGGATTGAATGGCAATGTACAGGCCAAGTCAGCCAGGCTTTGCCTTGGCTCCTGTCACATGGCTGCTCCAGTGCACGGAGGAGGTGGACCAAGCAGTCTTCAAGCCTTCGTGGATCCCTTATAAGGAAGTCATGGATCCCTGGGGGTCCCCAGACCCCAGCTTAAGAATCTGGTTTAGAGGCCATAAAACCTGCGAGGAAGGGAAAAAGGAAGCTTGAATTTTGAAAGACAAGAAGGGTCGGGTTTGTTTTTGCTCTGGTTGGGGAGATGCCTCCCAAAAGGAGAAGGGGGGCAAACTTTTTTCGGGGGGGGAGGGGGTGGCACTGTATTTTGGGAGAGGGAATTTGATGGACCCCTAGAATGCGGACAGGGTAAGACTTCTATGCAGAGATGACTCTGGCAGTGGGGAGATGGATCTGCTCTGAGTTTTAGTGTGAACATTAAAAAGAGCCATCTAAGGGGCTGAGCCCTTTCCCCGCTGCCCAAATAGGCTTAGCATTTGGCAGAGCTCCCCCTAAAGTTTGGACTAAAACTCAAAATGGATCTGCCTCCTCCCCTCGGGATGTTGGAGCCACCAGTCTTCCCTGTAGCGTAGTATGAAAATGACCAGCCAGTGCTACTTCTTGGAGACACATTGCTTGCTTGCAACCATTGGAATTATTTGGGCTTTTCTCACTGTATCAGGGCTGGGGAGCGAATGTTGACCTGCTAGGATTACAGTTCCCATCAGCCCCAGAGGAACAATGGATACTTCGGGCCCTCGGGTTTTGCTTGTCATGCAGCCAGGTAATAGGTGAAATCTGATAAAATGCCCTCTTCTACACAGCTGTTGAAGGTACAGGAGCAGCTTTCACTCTGCCAATTATATTAGACCAGGGATGGGCAACGTCTGAGGGGGTGTAGTTTTTAACTCTCTTCACCTTCCGTGGACAGCACCAGACTCTGAAAAGAAAAGAAAGAGAGAGAGAAGAAAAACCAGTCTGGAAGTGTTTGGAACTTACATAAACGCTGACTTAGCAAGTCACCATTGATTCAGTGGGTCTACAATAGGTGAGACTAAGAATACAATTTTGGCTCACAGCCTGAGCCGGTTGAATTAATTTCATCTAGAGCAGTGGTTCTCAACCTGTGGTCCCTAGATGTTGTTGGACTACAGTTCCCAGGAGCCCTCTGAGGCCTCACCTTGGCAGCCAGGTGGTCCTCCCAGTCATGAGTGAGGCTGTAGGATTGAACTCACAGCCTCACTAATGACTGGGAGGACTAGCTGGCTGTCAAGGTGAGACCTCAAGAGGGCTCCTGGGAACTGTAGTCCAACATCTGGGGACCCACAGGTTGAGAACCACTGAACCAGAGTATACCCATGGAATGACTTGCTGACACCTCACCATGCTAACACAAAAGGAGGTGGACAATGTTTTCTTATGTCATGGGTAAGCAACTGTTGGAGGGTAAGGTGGTGCCTGCCCCCAGAAGACTTTGGAGGGCTGTTCTCCCCCACTAAATTCATTTTTTGCTCCCTAAATGACCTCTGGGAGTGTGGGGGACATTTTTACCCAATGTATGCTCCCTCCTGAGCCATTTTAGGCTAAAAGAGGCCTTAAAAACAGGAAGTGAACAGGAAGTGACTTTGGATCACTTCCTGTTGCTACAAGAGGACTTGATTTAAAATAGGAAATCAATAGGTCTCTTTTCACAACAGGACGTGATCCAGAGTCACTTCCTGTTCACTTTTTTTTTTTTAAGTCCTCTTTTTAGCCTAAAATGGCTCAGGAGAGGGCATAAATATGACCCCAAAACGTGTCAAAATGCCTCCTAGAGAACATTTTGGGGTATTTTCCCCCAGTTTTTGTGCCCTGGGGGCTCTGGAGACCATAAAGTAAAGGCCTTGGGGAGGCTGTGAGCTGACCACAGGGTGTGCTTTGTCCATCCCTGCCTTAGGCCAGTGTTTTGATCTAAGCATATAAGTCCAGAGAAGGTGAAGTATGGCCCTCCAGATGTTGTAGGACTGCAACTTCCAGCTTTCGTCATGACTGTCTATAGTGGCTGGGGATGATGGGAATTGCAGCACAATGACATATGAAGAGCTGTGCATTGCCCACCCCTCTTGTAATTCAAAGAAGCAGAGGGAAGGGGAGATTGTCTTGAAGAATGGCAGCAGTTAAGTGAAGTGTTACGTCATTTATTCAGCTTGGTGCCATATTGGACCTTTTCTTTTTAAGTCAAGTCACATTTGGTTTTCTTTAAAAAACCAGTCTGTAAGTAGGTTTAATTCTTTTTTTTTTTTTGGTAGAAATCCTGAAATGAAACACCCATCATTCTCACTTTTCTACGTTTTGATTCTAGATCCAAAGAATCCAGTGTCCCATAGATAAAAACATTTCTAGTGCTTCAAAAAGCTGAATGACTGGCAAAGAACCTTTAGAAATCAGCTGCAAGATTTTTAAAGGCTGCAGTTGTATGTGCACTTATGGGGGAGGATGTCTTGAACTCAGTGGGGCTTACTTTTGCAGGAGTCTATGTAGGATTGGGGATTGGTCATTGCTCAGGGGTAGAGCGCTTGCTTCACATGCACAGTTTCTATCCCTGTGATTTTTAGCTGAGGCAGATTCCTGTCTGAAAGTCTGGAGAGCTGCTGCCAGTCTGGGTTGGAGAGCCCCTGATCTCCAGATGTTTTACAGTAACTGCCATTATCACTAATGACAGACCATGCTGGCTAAGGTCCAACAACATCTGGAATGCAGGGCAATACCGAGCTGGACAGATCACAATTATTTATAATAATCGTGATCTGTCCGGCCCAGTATTGCCCAGCATCCCAGTCTGGGACTCAAGATAGCATACCAAGGTTAAAACAAATGTGGGGTGAGGGATGAGGGCATTGGCACTCCAAATAAAAATTCTGCCCCTCAATGAAATTCCCCTTCAATAACCCACATTTCTAGCATTTCAGAGAGTGAAACCCTGAAAATCATTCACACCTAGAACTCTTAAAATTTGCAGTGCTCATATTCCCTTGGTAACTTTGGATGCCTCTTTGGATGCCTAAAGACTCAGTTGAAGTGATAAGTTACTGGAATGCTACACATTTGGGAAGTGAAGGAAAATTTTATGCGGAGGGAGAATTTTTTCGGGGTGGTATCACTTTGATTTTGCCCTCTCTGACAGCTACATCCCTGAAACTGATACAGATAAAATAAATGAGACCAATCGTCTAGTTCTGAATAAAGCAGCCCAGTGCTAACAAAGTTACCTTTTATGACTACAGGTCAACCCCCCCCCCCCAATATCCATGGAAGATGCATTTCTGGACTTGCCACAGATATGCAAAACTGCGCATAATAGCAAACTGCTGTAGAACACAATAGAATTGTGCTGGAAGACCTAGAAAATGCTTAGAGAGGACACCTTTCTAGGCATATGGCACAATTCTGTGGTCAACCTCTGGTGGAAGTTGACCATAGAGATGCACTAGAGGACCTCCAGATGCCCAGAGAGACCTCCCCGCCCCCACCCTGGGTAAGTGAAACCATGGGTACTGATCCCATGTAAATGGGGTGTGATCTGTACAACATGCAGAATGGGGGTATGATGGGAACTGTGGTCCCCAAAAATACCATTTTCAAGCTCCAGTTTTCCCCTGATCTATAACCTCTTAAAGTCTTGCAGTGTCAGATGTGAGTGCATATAATATTTCTCCTGCTGACTTGCTCTCTGCCTGGCATAGGGAAGAAGATGCATGCCCGTGTATACTTTTGCATGTGAAAACCACATGTATAAATTTGTGACATCTATATGGGGTGCTTATGAGGCCAGCCTGCATTAGAGCAGTCTAGCAAAAGACGAAAATCCAGAAATGGTTGAATATCCTCTTCTGGGTTTGAATTTCTTAAAAATTTTTTAAGAACACTGCAGGGAAGCTGTGCAACCCATTTGAGCAGTCATTCGCTGCTTCCAGAAGCTTCTGGGGGGGGGAATTCATCCCTTTTTGCCAGAAAAAGGTAGTAGGGAAGGGGCCATAAGGACAGTCCCAGGGGTACACTTTGTGTCCTCCTGGCCTAGATTAACCCATTTCCTGATATGCTCTATTACAGGGAGTTTCTTACATAGAGGAGCATTCAGATAAATTAACTCCCTTCCCTTGCTGTTGGAAGTGGCACAGCCCAGGATTCTGCCACCTCATTCTGCATAGCATATGGATTGGCAGTTATATGACAGGTTGATGTGGGGCCTATAGGATGTGGGTTGTGGCTTCCAAAGTCCCTTTGGTACTATAGTTGTCCCTTCATATTTGCTGGGCTTTGGTTAGCAAAATTAGCAAAATGGTGTCCCTTACATAAGATGGCAAAATCAAGGTTTGCTTTTTGGATTATTATTTTTTAAATAATATTTTCAAACCGTGAATACTTAAATCTGTGGAAACCAAATCCGTGGATACGGAGGGACAACTGTATATAGTTTTAGCACTGTGATTCTACTTTAACTGCCATGGCAACATCCTGGGATTTGCAGTTTAGGGACGGGCATTTGGATTTTTCAGCCAGAGGGTTCTCGTGTCTCATCAGACTACAAACTCGGATGTTGCCGGATGTTACAACAGAATGTTGCCACAACATTTAAAGTGAAATCTTGCTGCTATAAATATATAGTGTAGGACTTCAAGTGTGTCTCCCTGGCCCAATGAAGACTCATGCAATTTTTTGTGCTTGATGGTACCAGCAGTCTCTGGTGGCTTCCTTGTCAGAGGGGCAGTGAATCCACTCCAGGTTTTGAGCTGAACTTTAAAGGAGTAAGTGTGAAGCCCTAGTCTCTCAATAGGTTTAGCATCTTGGACAGCTCTTAACATTCTAGGCTAAAACCAAGAGTGGCTTTACTCTCCCAGTGACATGGACGTACACATGCCTGGAGCAGACATAATTCATGCCTGGAATTTCTCCCAGTTCCTGCGTATTATCCTCTTCATTCTTCCACAGGTTTCCCTGTCGTTAATGGGAGTGTTCAGGTTGCCCATTGTATAGGACATCCCAAATGCCATCAAATTTAAAGAATTCATTCTGTCAGGAGCTGTTGGTCTGTGAGCTCCATTGAAATGCACTTCACAGCTGAGTTTTTACGAAGCTCCTGTCCATTCCAATGGTTCTGCCACCAGAAAAAGTCCTGATGAATTGTGCCCAATCCAATGTCACTGGCTTACTGCCAGAGAACTGGGTGAGTTTCACCAACTGTTGACAAAAATATGTCAAAATATGCCATAACCATCCATTCACCCACAGTTAAATCCAAAGTTTGTTCTACTTTGAGTAGACCTGTTGAAATCAATGGGACTTCAATTCATTCCAACCCATTTCAGGTTAAGTAAGTTTAACACTGAATGATATTCAGAGATGGGTGAAATTAAAACAGGGCAACATGTGATAATTGGTTTAAAAAGGGAACAAAAATATGGCACACTTTATTGATGGTCTCTCTCTTGAAATAAGAGATTTTGAGTGTTTTTTTTTAAAGGAGCTTAGGAAACATCATGGCCCCAATCCAGCTCTACTCATGGACAACTAGTCTTGTGCAATGACTGTTGTCCTGGATACAGGATATATTGCTAGATACAGGATGCATTTTTTTTAAAAAAATCTCCCAAATATGGGATGAATTAAAAATATGTTTTAAATTATTTTTTCAGGGGAGGTTGGTGAATATGTGTTTCCATATGGTGGAAGGCTGATGCAAATACTCTCTTGCATTCACATTGGTTGCTCATGCCTACTTTCATGCATGGATCTCTTTGCAGGGATGGGGGTGTATTCATTATATCTTTATGTAATTTCCTTAGAGATGAATACTGTAAGTGTTGGGTGTGTGTGTGTTATTACCGGAACCTAACAATTTTTCACAATGTTGAGTGCAAGGTTACACAGGTTGAAATAAAAATCCAGCTTGAGTTATTGGAGAGAGACAACCCCTTTCTAAATTAGGATCTTCGTTTCCAACTTCTTTTGTCCAGGTTACATAGCTATGCATTGTAAAACGGAGATGTTTTTAATTCTTTCAGGCATTATTTTTTTCAGAATGTAATAAATTCATGGTTAAATATTGTTCCTTAGGCCTCAATTTGTGTTGAACTATAAGCCTGTGCAATTGATAGATTCGTCTGACGTTAGCCTAGTTTGACGGGGGCTGTTCTTCTGAAACAGCCATGACTAATTCTGTGTGACATTGTTTTCTTAAGTAGCTCTCCCTCCCTTATCGTCACTTAGCCAGATCTTTCAATGAAAATTCTTTCCCGCTCCTGTGTATGGTGGGTGCCAGCCAGGATATTCATTAGAGGATGCCAAAAGAAAAAAGAGGGGGAAAAAAAAGCTAAGTTATTCTCATACCAAGAAAAGCAAATGGACTGTACTGTATTTTTACTAAATCTTGGGCCTTGAGAATCAGGCTAGGTCTTGTAGAGGAAATCTAAACGTACTTAACGGGATTTAGGAACAGTCCTAAACACACTTGGGGCAGGGAGCTTAATATTAATAGAACTCAGCGGGACTTAACTCCAGCGTAAACCTCTTTGGATTTGCATTGTTAACAGTGTATCAGAGGATACTGCAATGATAAGTATTGAAATGTGTGAACAAAACTGATTGACAAAACAGGACAAAGCAAACTGGACCAGCTCCGGGGCGGGCAGTTTGCATGAACTCTATTGGACTTCCATTGTGAACTTGACACAGCAGTGAAAGCAATGTCATCGAGTCATCTTGTGTACAAAATGCAATTTGATAATTAAATTATGTTAATTAAACTTATGAAAAGTCACACAACTGTAAGGTGTCCTGTGTTTTAACAACTGGTGATTCAGGCTCTTGGGAGAGTGTGTTCCCTCATCTCAGAGTATTTATGTATAGCTGTAGCCTGATGCAGATGAAATTCTGCTGATCTCCTAACTGTAGTTAAGAACCATAGAATCATAGTGTCTTAGAGGTGGAAGGGACTACAAGGGTCGTCTACTCCAACCCCCTGCCATGCAGGAATTCCCAACTAAAGCACTCCTGAAAGATGCCCATCCAACCTCTGTTGAAAGAGCTCTAAAGATGGAGACCTCCATCCTCTGAAGCAATCTATCCTACTGTTGAATAGCTTTTAACAATAAAGACATTCTTCTGAATGTTTAGGTGGAATCTCTTTTCTTGAAAATTGAATCAAATAGTCCATAGTCTAGTCTCTGGAGCAGCAGAGAACAAGCTGGCTCCATATTCTAAATGACATTCCTTGAGATATTTAAAGATGGCTAGCATGTCACCTCTAAGTCTTCTCCTCTACAAGCTCTCTAAGTCATTCCTGATAAGGCTGGGTTTCCAGACCTTTGATAGTCTCTGTTGACCTTCTCTGGACACGTTCCAGCTTCTCAATATCCTTCCTGAATTGTGGTGCCCAGAATTGGACACAGTATTCCAGGTGAGGTCTGACCAAAGCAGAACAGAGTGGCACTACTACTTCACTCAATCTGAACACCATACTCCTGTTAATGCAGCCCAGAATTGCGTTAGCATTTTTGGGTGCTGTCTCACACTGTTGACTCATGTTTAGCTTGTAGTCTAACCCCTAGATCCTTTCCACAGGTACTGCTTTCAAGCCATCTGTCCCCCATCCTATACTTGTGCATTTCATTTTTACTGCCTTGAGGTAGTACAACCCCCCCCCCCGTTATCCATGGAACCAATATCCGCAGTCTCAGTTATCCAAGGGACCTAAAATAGAGGTCACACACCATAGAATTGCACTGGAAAATTCCTAGAGTGGTGTCCTCTCTAAGAATCGCTAGGTTCTCCGACACAACTCTATAGTATGTTTGTACAGGAAGCCCTTTTTTAAAATAGGGTTTGCTATTATCCACAGTTTCACTTACACATGGCAAGTCCAGGGCTATATCCCCTGTGGATACAGGGGGTGACCTGTACTTTACATTTATCTCTGTTGAACTTCATTTTGTTAGAGATTGGGTGTAGGCTGGTGAACTTCCATGCTTCACCAGTTCCCTCCTTCCCTCTGTGATGCAATGTCCTCCTTCCTTCCCTTTGTGCAGTTAATCATGATTTGGCATGATTTGTGCACAGACACAAATCATGGTTAATACAAATCATGGTTAATGAAAACCATGGTGTAGAGAAAATGGGTAAGAAAAAGTGTTCCCCCCCTCTTTCTTCATAGTACAAAACCCCTAAGGGCCATCCAGTGAAGAGAGCCAGAGTGATAGTGATTTGTGTGTTGGATTCTGGGGCATCAGGGTTCAAATTCTCACTCAGCCCTAGAAATCCATTGGGTGACTTTGGGACAAATCACACTCTCTTAGCCTAAAAGAAGGCAATGGCAAACCTCCTCCAAATAAATCAAGAAAAAACCCTCTGATAGGGTCATCTTGAGTCAGAGTTGATTTGAAGGAACATAACATCCCAGTGGAAGGCTTCAGGACAGGTAAATACTTTTCCAGATAGCTGATGTATGGGATTCACAACCATTGGGTGCAATGATGGCTGTCAACTTTGATGGCTTTGGGAGGAGGTTAGATCAGTTCATGGAAGACAAAGACATTAATGGGCTCTATTCATGATAGCTATGTATTGTCAGCAGGTTAGGAGTGAAACTATGGCAATGGTAAACCTCTGAAGAATTTTGCTGAAAAAAACCTTGTCAGGGTTGCCATTAGTCAGAATAAACTCAAAGACATAAAACAACAAACGTGGTTCATTCAACATTTTATTAAATGGGACTACATGGGACTAACCAACAGGATTCCAGCCTAATATAAGATGATTATGGCCAAAGTCCCATTGGTTAATCCAAATAAGAGTAGAGCCATTGAATCAATGGCATTTACTTGCATACTAGCTCACTCGTCAACACTTGAGCCATTGGATCTCCTCTAAAGGGATGTAATTCAGGATGCCTGGTCTATATGTGCATAAATACTCTTTCTTGAAGTTGGCATTTGCTTTTTGTTTGTTAAAAAAAAAACAGCACATGGCAAATGACAGTCACTTAGTGAAGCTTTTTAGAATTATGGAAGTGACAAAATTGCAAAATAGAATTACAGTTGGCCCTCTTTAGCCACAGATTCTGCATTCATGGATTCAACCAACCATGGTTTGAAATATATCCCCCCCCCCAGCAAACCTTGATTTTACCATTTTATGTAAGGGTTGACATTTTATTATGCCATTGTATATAATGGAACTTGAGCATTCATGGATTTTTGTATCCACAGGGGGTCCTGGAACCTAATCCAAGTGGATACCGAGGGCCCACTGTATGGGAGTTATAGAACAGTAACATTTCTAGCTCTGCTCTGGATGGATATTGCACCAGAATGCAATGCAACTCTGGATATATCCACACTACAGAATGATATGGCTTTAATACCACTTCAATTGCTATGGAATCCTGGGATTAGTAATTTAACAAGGTATTTGGAATGCTGAGCAAGAGAGCTCTAATGGTATAGTTAAGGGACTTGCACCTGAGATTTCTGAGCCTGTATTCCGTAGGGGCTCAAAATATTCCATAGGAAGGAGCCATGGTAGCTAAAGAGGTATCAAGCCACTACAATTGTGCATTGTGGCTACAATTCTGTGGAAATAAAATGTCCTGCTCTGGTCCTATAGAGCCTTTTTTTTTTTTTAATATATATTTTTTATTAATTTCATTTCAAACACACATACCTTAAAAAATACAAAATAAAATATACATATCTCTTTTTTTCCATATCACCACCCAAGACCTATACAATCTATACCTCTATATATCCACGTACATCTACATGTATGTATATATATATATATATATATATATTTACTTATAGAGCCTTAAATGTTTTCAAATACAGTTGTCCCTCTGTATCCTTGGATTTGGTATTCATTGATTTAAGTATTCACGGCTTGAAAATATTCTTTAAAAAAAATTCCAAAAAGCAAACCTTGATTTTGCCATCTTATATAAGGGACACCATTTTGCTATGCCATTGCATATCTGAGGGCTTGCACTAAGACTCTAAACTATCTAGTTAGTGAGCTGCTCTTTGCTGCTGCTGCTGCCCTTGTTGCCCACACAGAAGCAGCTCTGCAGCACCTAACATCCTGCTTCGCAACAGCTGCAGAGCTGTTTAGGCTGGAAGTCAGTCTTAAGAAAACGGAAGTTCTTTACCAGTCTGCACCACAGGACGAACACCATCACTCCCCCATTGCAGTCGGCAAATCTGTGCTTAAGTCTGTTCAGCAGTTCACCTACCTGGGAAGCATAATCTCCTCAGATGCCAAGATTGACAAAGAGATCGATCACATTAGCAAAGGCATATAGCACATTTGGAAGACTTTACAAAAGAGTCTGGAGTAATAAACACCTGAGGCAAAGCACAAAAATCAGTGTGTATAGAGCCATTGTACTGTCTATTCTCCTTTATGGGTCTGAAACATGGGTCACCTATCGCCACCACTTACGACTCCTTGAGCGCTTTCATCAGCGCTGTCTACGCACAATCCTAAATATACACTGGACTGATTATGTGACGAATGTTACTGTCTTTGAGCAAGCAGGGATCACCAGCATTGAGGCCATGATATTGAGAACACAGCTGCGCTGGGCAGGGCATGTTTCTAGGATGGAGGAGCATCACCTCCCAAAAATACTACTCTACGATGAACTTGCCGTGGGTCAGCATAAGAGGGGTGCTCCAAAGAAGTGATACAAGACTCCCTGAAACAACATCTCAGGCTTGGCCAAATTGATCACCAACAGTGGTCCGCCCTGGCCTCACATCAGGAGGCATGGAGATGCACTATCCACAATGCTGCAGCCTTACGGAAGAAGTCTTGAAGAGAAATGACAACGCAGAAAGAATCACAACCCGAAAACATCACCCAAGGAGACCTTCTGCTGTGCTTTCTGCAACCAGACTTGTTTATCTCGGATTGGCCTTTTTAGTCATCAGTGCGCTTGCAGAAAGTATGGGATGAGTCCTTCCTGAATCTTCGTTTGTGAAGAAAAGCCAGGGAGAGAGAGAGGCATATAATGGGACTTGAGTAGTCATGGATTTTGGTATCCACTGGGGGTCCTGGGACCAAACCCCAGCGAATATGAAGGGAAAACTGTAGAATAAAATGGAGCTGCTGGGGTCAGCTGCATTGTTGTTGTTAACTGCCATCAAGTTGACTTTGACTTATGGTGGCCCTATGAATGGGAGACCTCCAAGTCACCCTATCCTCAACAGCTCTGCTCAGGTCTTGTAGACTCAGGCATGTTGGCTTCCTTGATTTATCCTATCCATCTGGAATGCAGTCTTCCACTTTTCCTACTGCCTTCTACCTTACCAAGCAATATTGTCTTTTCTAGTGAGTTATGTCTTCTCATGATATGGCCAAAGCACGACAGCCTCAGTTGAGTCATCTTGGCTTCTAGGGAGAGTTCACATTTGATTTGCTCTCAGTCACATTTATTGGCCCTTTCAGCAGTCCACAGTATCCGTAGAACTCTTCTCCAGCACCACGTTTCAAAAGAGCTTTCTTCACTGTCTAGCTGCATTCCCTCCAATATTTTGCCAATGAAAACTGGGACATGTGGCCAAACAATGTTAGAGTGTGGTCAAGATGACAAACATTATGAATAAGGAAGAAGCGACAAGCTAGGAGAGGCTGCAGCCATTTGCTTTTGCCTGAGTCTATTGGGAAGGGCAAGGCTGTGGCCCCTCCTCTCATCTCCGCCCCTGCTGAGTTTACAGAGTGCAAACTGCTTTTGCACTTTGAATTCAGTTTGCAGCAACTGAAGTAAGCTGAGTAACAAAGGGGGGAAATGGGAGTAGAGAGAAATTGGGACATTTTAAAGAACAGCTGAAAAAGTGGGATGGCAGAGGATTAATTGTGATTAACTGAGACAAGCTGGAGGATAGCAGCTGCTGAAATACCCACAATAAAATTTTAGGGCATCTTTGCACTGATGGTAGTCTCTAAAAGGAAATATAATGTTCTTGAACAAATGAAATTTGAGACTTGGCTGCAGGAGCCAAGCTTTCCTTCTGATGTCAATCTGCTCTTTTTTGGTTGGCTTCCTTTCACACCCCTTTTGTGTGACTTCTCGTAATCTCTGATCCAAAGTTAGCCATTAATTAGCCATTTTACTGAGATTGCCTTTCCAGAATGGAAAGGTCAGTGGCCTTATGAAGTGCTTGTGAAACAAAAGCCACAGAACAGCAACAAAAGCTGGGATTAAAGCGAGCCCTTCAACAGGTTTCCTTCCAAGAGTGAGTTGGAAGAGAACATCCTGATCTTGGAAGGGTGACCGGCCTTTAGAAACATTGACAACTGGGCACCTAAGGTCATGTGATGCTCTCAAAAACAGTGTCTTCTTTCTTTTTTTAGATGGTGACATATGATCAAAATGGTGGTTCAGTTCAGCCTTGGAAAAGTTACCTCATTGGAATACAACATCCAGAATCTCCCAGCCAATGGGAGTGAATGAGGACTAGCCAAATGGAGGGATGGGTGGGCAGAATCTTTCTTTCTTTCTTTCTTTCTTTCTTTCTTTCTTTCTTTTCCACTTTTATCCCAGTTTGGGACTCAAGGTAGCTTTACAACAGTTAACATAGTTAAAACAAACAATTAAAACAAATCAACAACAACAAATAAAAGTCCAACACAATATACAAGGTGAAGTGGGAAATGCTACTTTTTGGATGATAACTCCCAGAATCTCCCCAGGTAGCAAGGCCTTTGGGTGTTGGAATTTTGGGAGTTGTAGTCCAAAAAGTAATGTTTTAGATCAGTGTGAGGACTGCTGTCAAAATTCTGCAAAAATCCAAGCATCTGGAGCCTTACTATCTATCTCCTGCAGATCCATCTTGGACTGGGTCTATTCATCCAACACAAAATGGCCTTGTGAAGAATCCCTTGCAACTATGCTGCTGAGGTGTGCTTGGATGAATATGTGTGAAGCAGTGCTTAGAAAAACAGAGAGCAGCCAGTCCCAGCACCGAATGCTGTATTGAGAGAGAGGGGCCTCTGTGAGTGACAGAATCTGTGAGAATGTCAGTTGGGAATGACAGTTGAGAGTTGACAGTTGAGAGAGTCAGTTGGGAGAGTCAATAAGGAGTAAATGTTACTTGGGGAGATTTTCAGACCAGGGCCAAAAGCCCCATTTCTGTCCCGCAAGCCCCTCTCCCGTTCCTGCAACGGAATGGACAGAAATGTTCACACGCTTACCTCCATTCTACTGCAGGAATGGGCTCCCTCCATGCTTGTCGACCAGCTGTAAATGCAGCCATCGTAAGGCTGCCTTTATGACTGGCTGGCTGAAATCCCGCTCGTTCTCTTGCAAGAACGAGCGGGAGGGAAATTCAAAATTAACCCCCCCCAGTTGTCAAATCAAGAAATTAAATGCAAAAATAAATTTAAAAAATGAAGTAACCTGTGGGGGGATGGTCCCACTTACCTGGATGTCCCGTTCTCCCCTCATCGCGGGAGAGGAATGGGACACCTTTCGGACCACCCTGATTCTGTTACAGAAACGGAACAGGGTGGCCATCTATCAGGAATGCTTCGATTGTGTATTCCTGCATGGCAGGGGGTTGGACTGGATGGCCCTCGTGGTCTCTTCCAACTCTACAATTCTATGATTCTATGGTCATTAACGACTTCTCCCCATGATTGAAATATCATGGGGAGAACACAGAATGGTCACGTTGGGGGCATGGAAGAGGTAGACGTCATCTGAAAGAGAAATTTTTCAGACATCCTGTTCTGTGCCTGCAACGGAACAAATAGGTTGTCTGAAAATCTCCCGGGTGTATGAATTGAGTGGAGGCAAAGCCTGATACCATTTGCCTGGAATATTAATATATAGTTAATACCAAATCCTGGAAGTTGTTAAAGCTTTGTTATAATCAATAATCTGAACTGGTTCACACTGAGGGGTTGTCTATATGGCGAAAATACTCCTCATAATATTTGAGGAGAATATGATTTATTTTAATGATATCCCACATCAATCTGCCATATTCAGAGGAGGGGGCAAAAATGCCAAAAACTGCACAAAAATGCTCTTGAATATGGAATATGCAACATTTGAAAACATTATCAGTAAGAATAAAAGAAAATTACTATAAGATTATATGGAGGTGGTATTTAACTCCAGTACGATTGAATCAAATAGATAAAAAGTATTCAGCACAGTGTTGGAGGGTTTGCCAAGAATTAGGAACATATATGCATATGTGGTGGAATTGCAAATATGTACAGAAATTTTGGAATATAGTTATGAAGGAAATAAGTGAAATACTGGAGATAAAAATACCTTTAAGCCCTGAAATAGCATTATTATCATATTGTGAAAAAATACAAGAATCTCAAATTGTTAAGGATTTGTTAACAAACTTGTTGACAGCAGCAAGGTTAATAATAGCAAAGAAATGGAAAATACAAGGTGAATATAAAATAGAAGAATGGTATGAGGAAGTATGGAATATAGCTATAAATGAGAAATTAACAAATATGGTTAAAGAAAAAAAGGAGGGTTAAATAAGAATGTTTTTGGTGATAAATGGAGTAAATTTTTAGAATTTGTATTAATAAAGGGGAGAGGAAGCAAACCTGAGTTGGAAACAATGATTTTCTGGAAAGAGGGATGAAAGTAAAGGGAAGTCCCTCGGTGGAGGGAATCACTGTTATATATGTTTGTTAAGTCTTATGTAGTAATTGTATGTTTTTTTTATTATTTTATTATTTTAAAAATTAATAAAATTATTAATAAAAACAAAAAACAAAAAATGCTCTTTGGGGAATGTACATTCCTGCTCGTTGGGACAACTGATTTGCTTTGTTGCACATTCCCGATAAGAAAGGACATGGAAAGTTGATTGGTCAGATGTGTGCAGGGGTGGTTTGCTAAAGGCAAGAGCCTGAAACTGCTGTGTCGGATTTTTGCCATAGAGATCGCACACTACAGCGAGAAAATAGCCTTTTTTTGTATACTTCTTTGTTAAAGTGGAAGATCATACTTGGAATTTAGTTTTTTTAAAAACCTGTTTGGTGGCAGCAACTAGAGGTAAATAAAAACATGAGTAATTCACTCACTTCCACCATCTTGATTCATAGGCATGCCTGTTGGAACAGCAAGAGCAGGTAGCTTCACATGCCTGTGATCTTAAAAAAATCTGTTGCAACAAATAGAAGCTGCTGCAAATTGGCGTTACTGAGCACCAATCCACATTTTATTGCTGTATATAGACAAGCCCTGACTCAGGATATTTTCACACAGGCTATATATCCTGTGGGAACAGATCAGGGTCGGGAAAGGTTTTCCCTTTTGGATGACGTTGACCCTGTTCTGTCCTGCATCCATTCTGCTCCTGTGACTGTTCCGGAACAATGTAATGATGATTTTTCATCGTGAATAGACCTCCCGTTTCGTCGCTATCACACAATCACAGGTGTGCGAACAGGAGCCCCTTTCCTGTTCCAAAATGTCAGCTGCAGAGGGGACGTCCGTTCCAAGCACTTCCTGGTATGATTTTGACATCCAGGTAAGTGGCACCCTTTATTTTACCCTCCATGTTTTGATTGTGTGATTTAAAGTGTGTTTTTGTGCTTGGTGAACTGATTTTATGTTTGGGGGAGTTTTATTTTTAAAATTTACCGCCCAGCCATTATCACGCAATCATATGATAACGTTTCAGACGGCCGTTTGTAAAAGCAGCCTTACGACGGCTGCATTTACGGCCGGCCAGTGAGGGGAGGGGGTGCCCGTTCCTGCTGCGGAATTAAGGTAAGTGTGTGAAAGATTTATGTTATTCCGTGGCAGGAATGGGAGAGGAGGTAGCGGGGCAGTAACGGGGCATTTTGGCCCCGTGTGAAAATCTCCTCAGACTGGCTTTATTACCACCAGAAGAAACCACAGTTAGCCAAACTTGTTCACAAAAAAGTCACCTAGAGGCCCAGGCCCCAAATCCAGAAAGGGATTTGAAAGAGTGACCCTAGGGCAAGGTGAGAGTGACAGGCAACCAGGGCTAGGAACTGTGGGGCCAGCCTGGTGGGGCCAATGTCACAGGCCTCTAGGGTAGACATAAGCAGATTTAAAGCTTTCCAGAGCCACTGTCTTTTGCTAGAATGAGGATTGATTCTACCATTTGGCAGAAAAAGGCAGCTGCCTCAGGCAGCAGAGTTGAGCTAAGCAAAAAAGGAACACCAAAAACATATTAAAAAATCTGGTGCTTCACAAAAATGCTCAGCCCTTCAATAATGTCTGGGGTTATACATTCATGAGGAAAGACCCCCCCCCCGCATCAAACTAGCAATCCCATTCTGTAAAATCACTTTAGTTAGGGATTTTTTTTCTCCTTTCCTTTTGCACCACCAAGTGGTACGTCTTAAGTATTACATACCCACTTTATTTTCATTGCTTTTTATTTTCAATGCCAGTTTTGCGGGGTGGGGATCAAGGTCCCTTCATAGTTAAAGTGTTTTGGGGAACTGATTTTGTAGTTTTTAAAAATTTTTTAAAATGTATTATTTGTACTGATATCTTCATTTACATAAAACACATCTCTCTCTTTTTTTAATGTTTCCATCTCTCTATATAAAAGGCTTGGGTATGTACAATAGGCCTGGGTATGTTTCCGACTCTTGGGTGTGTTTCCTCTCCTATTGTGCTGACTGGCTGCTCAGGAAACACACCCAGCCAATCACCGCCCACATGCAAATTCCCTCTCCACCTCACAATTAACTCCTGCCACTAAATCTGCATCTACACCCCCAGCCTCACAAAGGCCCCTCCCTCCTTTCACTCCAGCCACTCACTAGTCACAGACTGCGATGGGACAATCAGTTGGTGGTCGTGGCAGCAGCAGTAGCAGCAGCAGCAGGGCAACAGAGCAAGTCACCCTCAGCTATTCCAGGAAAAGTGTGGAACGCTGAGAAGGGGGAGGAGGAATTTAAACCCACTAGCCTACCTTATACAGTTGTTGTGAGGTCTACTGGGCATTTTTGGGGAGTTTTTTAATGGCGTATGGTATGGCAGGCCCAGCTAGTTTACAATTAAATCACATTCATCAGGTATCTAAATACCCCTCTTCCTACCTCCCTTTTAATTTGTTAAATCATTCTAGCTACTCTTTTTCTTGCTACATTTTCATCCAAAACCTCTCTACTGTGTCATCTGTCTAAGTCCCCATACCACTGTAAGGAGACTCAATTTGTATTTTTAATGAACTTGTAAGTTAATTTGAGGTGGTTCAGTCCCTAAAAAGAAGAACTGTAAATTTAAAACAACAGCAACATTAAACCCTTGGTTGGGTGCGAAGTCTAGAGTTCCTAGAACGCAGATCTTGAGCAGGCTGGTAAAAAGAAATGGAGGCTGAAACACAGCAGGGAACTAGGTTGTATAGGGCTTTGAATATTAAAACAAGAAGTTTGTACTGAATCCTAGAATGAATGGGTAACTTATGAAGAGAAATAAAAAGTGGGGCAACATGATCAAAATGACAGGCCAAAAAGATAATTTAGCAGCAGAATACGCTGCCTCAGAGTGTGGTGGAGCCTCCTTCTTTGGAGGTTTTGAAACAGAGGCCGGATGGCCATCTGTCAGGCATGCCTTCATTGTGTATTCCTGCATGGCAGGAGGTCAGACTAGCTGGCCCTCGTGGTATCTTCCAACTCTACGATTCTTTGTCTAAGGCAGGCGGGAACAACTTGTGGCCTTGCAGATACTAGCTTACTACTTCTCTCAGCCCTTTCCAATGTAGCCAATAGTGCAAGATGCCACAGAAAATGGGCAACTCTTTGAGGCAGGCAACCCCCCTCTTCATAATGTCCAGCTCAATTTATCTGATGACAAACAAACTGGAACATGTTCAGAGGAGGGCAGCTAAGATGGTAAAAGCTCTGGAAAGCCCCATGAAGAACAATTTGGGAGCTAGGTTTGTTTAGTCTGAAGAAGATTGAAAAGTGGCATGATAGCCATTTTTAAATATCTGGAGGTATTCCAAGTAGAAGATGAAGTAAGCTTATTTCCTGCTGCTCCAGAGACCAGGGGCTCGTCTATATGAGGCAATAAAATATGGATTGATGTACACTAATGCCAATTTTTTTTCAAGATCGCAGGCATGCAAAGCCATGAGCATTTGTTGTTCAAACGGGCATGCCTGTGAATCAAGATGGTGGGCGTGAGTGAATTACTTGTGTTTTTATTGTCACCAGTTGCCACTGCTGAACAGTATTTTTTAAAAAAGCAAATCCAAGATGCAGAAGTGCAATCTTTCGCTGAAAAGAAAAAAAAAAAAGGCTGTTTCATCACCTCAGCACATGATCACTACAGCAAAAATCCAACATGATGGTTCTCGGCACTTGCCTTGCCAGCAAGCTCTGCCCCCTGCAATCAGCTTTCCACTTCCACTCTAAGCAGGAATGTGTAGCAAAGTGAATCGATTGTTTCAATGAGCAGGAAAGCACATGTCCTTTCTCTCTCTCTGGCTTTTCTTCGCAAACGAAAATTCAGGTAGGACTCATCCTGCGCTTTCTGCAAGTGCTTTGATGACAAAAAAGGCCAATCCGAGATAAACAAGTCCGGTTGCAGAAAGCACAGCAGAAGGTCTCCTTGGGTGATGTTTCCGGGTTGTGATTCTTTCTGCATTGTCGTTTCTTTTGAAGACTTGTTCAGCGTGAGTTCTCAAATAAGGCTGCAGCATTGTGGATAGTGCGTCTCCATGCCACCCAATGTGAGGCCAGGGCGGATCATTGCTGGTGATCAATTTGGCTGAGCCTGAGATGTTGTTTCAGGGAGTCCTTGTACAGTATTGCTTTTTTGGAGCACCCCTCTTACGCTGACCGTGGCAAGTTCACCGCAGAGTACTATTTTTGGGAGGTGATGATCCTCCATCCTAGAAACATGCCCTGCCCAGCGCAGCTGTGTTCTCAATATCATGGCCTCAATGCTGGTGATCCCTGCTTGCTCAAGGACAGCAACATTTGTCACATAGTCAGTCCAGTGTATATTTAGGATTGTGCATATACAGCACTGATGAAAGCGTTTGAGGAGTCGTAAGTGTTGGCGATAGGTGACCCATGTTTCAGACCCATAAAGGAGAATAGATAGTACAATGGCTCTATACACATTGATTTTTGTGCTTCGCCTCAGGTGTTTATTACTCCAGATTCTTGTAAAGTCTTCCAAATGCGCTATATGCCTTTGCTAATCTGTGATCGATCTCTTTGTCAATCTTGGCATCTGAGGAGATGATGCTTCCCAGGTAGGTGAACTGCTGAATGGACTTGAGCACAAATTTGCTGACGGCAATGTGAGGATGGTGGTGTTCGTCCTGTGCTGCAGGCTGGTAAAGAACTTCCGTTTTCTTCAGGTTGACTTCCAGCCCAAACAACTCTGCAGCTGTTGCGAACAGGATGTTAGGCGCTGCAGAGCTGCTTCTGTGTGGGCAACAAGGGCAGCATCATCAGCGAAGAGCAGCTCACGGACTAGATCGTTTAAAGTCTTAGTGCGAGCCCTCAGAAGGCTTAAGTTAAACAAGCTACCATCAGTATGGTAACATATATGGATGCCGTCTTCTTCTTCAAGCTCTGCTGTAGGCCTTTGGAGCATCATGCTGAAGAAGATTGTATATAAAGTTGGAGCAAGAACACAACCTTGCTTCACTCCATTAGTTATTAGAAAGGGCTCTGAAAGAGCATTGCCATATCTGACTTGACTGTGCTGGCCCTCGTGTAGCAAGATAATCATTTTAAGGAATTTGGGGGGACATCCTAGTCCTTCCAGGATCTGCCACAGACCTTTTCTACTCATAGAATCATAGAATTGTAGAGTTGGAAGAGACCACGAGGGCCATCCAGTCCAACTCCCTGCCACGCAGGAAATCTTGATCAAAGCATCCCCAACAGATGGCAATCCAGCCTCTGTTTAAACACCTCCAAGGAAGGAGACCCCACCACGCTCTGAGGGAGTGTGTTCCACTGCCGAACAGCTCTTACTGTCAAAAAGTTCCTCCTAGTGTTGAGGTGGAATCTCTGTTCCTGGAGCTTGCATCCAGTGCTCAGTGTTCCAGTCTCTGGAGCAGCAGAAAACAAGCCTGCTCCATCCTCAGCGTGACACCCCTTCAAATACTTAAACAGGGCTATCATATCGCCCGTTAACCATCTTTTTTCCAGGCTAAACATACCCAGCTCCCTAAGTCTCTCCTCATAAGGCATCATTTCCAGACCTTTCACCATTTTAGGTGCCCTTCCCTGGACATGCTCCAATTTGTCAATATCCTTTTTGAATTGTGGTGCCCAGAACTGGACACAGTATTCTAGGTGAGGTCTGACCAAGGCAGAATAGAGCGGCACTATTACTTCCCTTGATCTAGATACTATACTTCTATTGATGCAACCCAAAATCGCATTGGCCTTTTTAGCTGCCGCATCACACTGTTGATTCATGTTCAACTTGTGGTCTACTAGGACTCCTAGATCCCTTTCGCACGTAGTCTCGTTCAGCCATGTCTCTCCCATCCTATATCTATGCATTTCATTTTTCCGCCCTAAGTGCAGTACTTTACATTTCTCTATGTTGAATTTCATTTTGTTAGCTTTGGCCCAGCTCTCCAGTCTATCCAGGTCATTCTGAATTTTGATCCTGTCCTCTAGGGTATTAGCTACTCCTCCTAATTTGGTGTCATCTGCAAATTTGATAAGTATGCCCCTAATCTGTCATCCAAGCCATTGATACAGATGTTGAATAGCACTGGGCCCAGGACAGAACCCTGTGGCACCCCATCGGTCACATCTTTCCAAGACGTAGAGGAGCCACTGCTGAGCACCCTTTGGGTTAGGCCGGTCAAACAATTACAAATCCATTTAACCATTAAGTTGTCTAGCCCACATTTTACAAGCTTGTTTGCAAGAATGTCATGGGGAACCTTGTCAAAGGCCTCACTGAAATCAAGGTATGTGATATCCACAGCATTCCCTTCATCTACCAAGCTGGTCATTTTATCAAAAAAAGAGATCAGATTAGTCTGGCATGACTTGTTTTTGAGAAATCCATGTTGACTTTTTGTGATTATGGCATTGCTTTCTAAATGTTCACAGACTCTCTGTTTAATGATCTGCTCTAGATTCTTCCCTGGTATTGATTTCAGAATAACTGAACGATAATTGTTGGCATCCTCTTTCCCCCCCTTTTTGAAGATGGGGACAACGTTTGCCCTCCTCCAGTCTGCTGGGATTTCTCCTGTTCTCCAGGAATTCTCAAAGATTATTGCCAATGGCTCTGAGATCACCTTTGCCAGCTCTTTTAATACTCTTGGATGTAGTTCATCTGGTCCTGGAGATTTAAATTCATTTATATTAAGAAAGTATTCCTGTAAAACCTCTTTGCTTATTCTGAGCTGGATTTCCCCTATTGTGTCCTCTGTTCCATTATCTTCAGGTTGGTCCTCCTTTTCCTTTTCTGAAAACACTGAGGCAAAGAAGGTGTTGAGTAATTTTGCCTTCTCTCTGTCCCCTGTTAGCATTTTGCCATCTTCTCCATGTAGTGTCCCTATCATTTCCTTCTTCCTCCTTTTGCTGCGGACATACCCCAAAAAACCTTTTTTATTGTTCTTAACCTCCCTAGCAAGCCTGAGCTCATTCTGCGCTTTAGCTTTTCTGACTTTACTCCTACATGTGTTCGCTATCTGTTTGAATTATTCTTTGGTGATTTCCCCCTTTTTCTATTTCCTATACATGTTCCGTTTAAAACTTAGCTCTGTTGAAAGTTCTTTAGTCATCCATCCTGGTTTCTTGAGACACCTCCCATTTTTCTTCCTCAATGGTACTGTTTGAAATTGTGCCTTCAGTATCTCCCTTTTGAGAAAGTCCCATCCGTCTTGAGGTCTCTTCTCTCACAGTGTTGAAGGCTTTGGTGAGGTCGACAAATGTTATATAGAGACCCTTGTTCTGCTCTCTACATTTCTCTTGCAGTTCTCTAAGGGCAAATACCATGTCTGTAGTACTCCTATTGGCTCTGAAGCCACATTGGTTTTCAGGAAGAAGTTCTTCTGCAATAGCAGGTACTAATCTATTCAGGAGCATCCTTGCAAGGATTTTCCCAGCAATAGAGAGCAGTGTTATGCCTCGATAGTTCAAGCAATCGGATTTTGCTCCTTTTTTCTTGTATAGGGTGATGATGACTGCATCTCGGAGATCTGATGGCAGTTCCCCCTTTTCCCAGCAATTCACAAGGAGTTCATGGAATTTATTGTGGAGTACATGACCTCCATGTTTCCAGACTTCAGGTGGGATTCCATCAATCCCAGCTGCCTTGCCATTTTTCATCTGCTGTATGGCCTTAAGGGTCTCTTCCAAAGTGGGAGCCATGTCCAATTCATTTTTCATCTGTTTTTGTATCATATGTTGGATAGCTGAGCCTTGGACTACTTGGTTGGCACTAAAGAGACTTTGAAAATGTTCAGCCCATCGATTCAGGATGGAGGCTTTATCAGTAATTAATGTTTGACCATCTGTACTGTATAAGGAGCTTTGGACCTGATAAGTAGGTCCAAACACTGCTTTAAGAGCTTCATAAAATCCTTTAAGATCACCCAGATCTGCACAGTGTTGTGTCTTTTCTGCTATATTGATCCACCACTTGTTCTGCATGTCTTGGAGTTTTTGTTGAAGTTTACTACATGTGAGATGGAAAGCTGCTTTTCTTGCATGGCAAGTTGGCTGGGCGGGGTATGTCTGGTGAGCAGTTCTCTTCTTTGCCAACAGCTCCTGGATCTCTTAGTTGTTTTCATCAAACCAGTCTTGATTTTTCTTGTGGGAGAACCCGAAGGATTCTTCCGCAGACTGGAGGATACTGTTTTTGATATGCTGCCAAAGCACTGTAGGAGAAGAATCTGTAGGATGGTCTTCAAGTTTTGTTTGCAGGTTTGCCTGGAATTTGTCTCTCATGGTAGCTTGTTGAAGATTGTTGACTTGGAGTCTCCTCTTTAAGATGCCACCCCTCTTAGGTTTGAACTTAAGATGAAGATTTAGTTTACATCTTATGAGGCGATGATCTGTTTGGCATTCTGCACTGGGCATCACTCGAGTATGACGGACATCGCTAATATTTCTCTGGCAGACTAGAACATAGTCAATGAGGTGCCAATGTTTGGATCAGGGATGCATCCAGGTTGTTTTCAAGCTATCTTTCTGCTGAAAGATAGTGTTTGTAATCGTCAGCTGTTGTTCTGCACAGAACTCTAGCAGGAGGCGTTATCATTGCAATTTTCAACACCATGCTTGCCTAAGACACCTTTCTAGGCTTCTGAGTTCTTTCCTACTCTGGCATTGAAGTCACCAAGGATAATAATTTTATCTTCTACAGGGACTTTTTGTATGAGTTGGCGTAGGTCTGTGTAGAATTTGTCTTTCTCTACAGGGTCGGCTTGCATAGTTGGGGCATATATACTAAAGAGAACAACATGTGGGAGGTGTAAGGAAATAATGCGAACAGAGTGTCCTGTTGGCAAGGTTTCGAGTTTGGAGGCAATGGAGTTTTTAATCATAAAGCCTACTCCTGAAAGATGTTTTTCGGTTTTGGGTTTGCCAGACTGGTAAAGTGTGTAGCCGGCGCCGTGTTCTTTAAGGCTGCCTTCTTCATGGAGACAAACTTCACTAAGAGCAGCAATGTCAATATTAAGTCGTGATAGTGCATGGGCTATTAGATCAGAACGACGCTCAGACCGTCCACTATCTGCAGAGTCTCACATGGTTCTGATGTTCCAGCATGCAAGTGTCAGTTTATTTACACCTTTGGAGGCCAGTGTGTGCCTTTGTTTCTTTGCCTTGTTTGACCGCATCAGAAGATGCCCGTTGGCTTCGGCTAGCCAGCCAGATAAATGGGGATGAGCTTTCGTTAGGCCACCTTTTCTAGGCCCCTCTCCATATGGAGCAAGCAGTGCTCTCCTTAAAAAAGTTTGCTTGGTCATACAGGATGCTGCCGAACAAGACTGTCATCTCCCTGGTCAGCCTCGAGTGACAAAAGTCTTGAACCGCCTGCATGCAGAGTTGGGCCTGCGGCTTCCAGTGGATCTTTACACCTGCTGTTTCTTCCCTTGCCTATCACTACAGGGCTTTTTTGGAATTGGATTTGTCCTTCGAGCCTGTGCAATGGATTTTTCTGGTGGAGCACAGCGTGCACAGAAATGGCCTCACCCTTTAAACCAAAGGTTCATCTGCTGTGGCCTTGCAAACATGGACGATAGCAGCGAGGTCCTTGGGTCGTAGGTTTGATTAGAGTTTCCTTCTCTTAGATGGTTGACCTTACAGGGTTGGACGAGCACCATCTGCCCGGGTTTGGGATTAGAGTTTTCCTTCTCCTAGGATGGTTGCCATAAGGCTAGAGAGGCCATCCTGCCCTTTGACGCTCTTTGTCAGACCCTTCGGTTTTGACCTGTCTGGCATGGGAGACCCTACCTGTGGCTATTATGCCACCGCCAGCATAGCTCAAAACATCATTAGGGTACGCAAGCCTCTCTCCCACGACAAGGGGGCGTCAATGGAGAGGTCCTTTGTCCTTTAGAGTTTTTTTTAAAAAAACAGGAAAAGCCACAAAGGCTTTTCATGTTGAGTATTTGGAGTTTTTGCCCCCCTACTTCTGAGTATGGCAAAATAATTCGTGATGCCACTGGGACAAAAGGTATTCTCCTTGAATTCTATGAGGAGTATTTTTGTCATATAGACAAGCCCCAGCACATGAATCAGTGGATTCAAATCACAAGAAGAGAGATTCCACCTAAACTCCAGGAAGAACTTCCTGTTTGTAAGAGTGTAGAATCATAGAATAGAATCAGAACCATAGAATCATAGAGCTGGAAGAGACCACAAGGACCATCTAGTCCAACCCCCTGCTATGCAGTAACATACAATCAAAGCAAACCTGAAAGATGGCCATCCAGTCTCTGTTTAAAATCCTCCAAATAAGGAGACTCCACCACACTCCAAGGCAGAGTGTTTCACTGCTGAATAGCTCTTACCATCAGGAATTTCTTCCAAATGTTTAGGTGGAATCCCTTTTCCTGCAGTTTGAACCCATTGCTCCTTGTCCTAGTCTCTGGAGCCGCAGAAAACAAGCTTGCTTCATCCTCAGCATGACATCCCTTTAAATATTTAAGCATAGTAGCTATCATGTCCCCTCTTAACCTTCTCTTCTCCAGACTAAACATGCCCAGCTCCCTAAGCCACTCCTTATCGGGCATGGCTTCCAGACCTCCCACCATTTTGGTTGCCCTCCTCTGGACACATTCCAGCTTGTCAATATCCTTTTTGAATTGTGGCGCCCAGTAGAATGGATTCCCTTGAAGGAATGTGGACTCTTCTTTGGCAGTCTTTAAACAGAGGCTAGATGGCCATCTCTCATCTTTAGCAGTGGATTCTTACATGGCAAGGGGTTGGACTCGGTGGCCCTTGTGGTCCCTTCCAACTCCATCATTCTATGGTTCTATGATTATATTGTTACTGCTTTCTCTGCTAAAAATGTAGCTAGTTATACTGAATGGTGGGGAGGAAAAACATAAAATAATGACACCAGGTTGCAGAATTAGTTGTGCCAGGAATTATTAAGAGGACAGGGGAATTTGGTTCAATATGGCCCTATATTGAACCATGTCGGGGTGGGAATTGTTCAGCTTTCAGATAATGTTAAACTGTAACACTTACCACTGGGTATGCTGGCTAGGGCTGCTGGAACTTCCAATGCAATAGTATCTGGAGGGACACATTTGACTTACTCTAGTCTATGTAACACGTGGTGCCTCAGAGAGAAGAGAAGGAAGGAATCCACAGTTGAAGCAGTGGGCTTGAAAGTTTTTTAAAGACCTCCAAAGAAGGAGAGTTCACCACTCTCCAAGGCAGTTTGTTCCACTCATAAACCGCTCTTTCAGGCATGACATTCTTCCTAATGTTTAGGTATACTTTCTTTTCTTGTAATTTGAATCCATTGGTTCATGTTCTGTTTCCTGGAGCAGCAGAAACCAAGGTTGATCTATCTTATTTATTTATTATTTTATTTTAGAGTATTTATACCCTGCTCTTCAGCCATAAACGCTCTTGGAGCAGCTTACAAATTGTTGGCAATAGCACTTACACTTCTACACTGCTCTACAGTGCCAGGCACTCTCCAAGTGGTTTACAGTGTGTTAGCTAATTGCCCCACAAGCTGGGTCCTCATTTTACTGACCTACGAAAGGATGGAAGGCTGAATGAACCTTGGAGCCCTGCAAGATGGAACTCACAATGTTGTGGTTGCAGTACTGGCATTTAGTCACTGCACCACCAGGGCTCCTTCTACATGGAGGCTGGCATCCTATATTGCAGTTACAGGTTTGCAACTTAGAGTTACTGCTCCATAACTGTTCCATATTCAGTAATACCATGTATTGATGATCATGGCGCTATTACCACAATCATAAATGCTCCCCCCAACCCACCTTAACAACAGCAGCTGCTCCAGTGATGAAGGTCTGTTCTTCTGGCAACTGGGGCACAGGAGGTTGATGCTTCCAGGCTCCTCCTGCCAGTGAGAGAGGCTGCAACAACCAGAAGCAAGACCCTTGTCACAATTCGTAATTGCACCAAAAATTGCTGGTAGGAAGGGGCTGGAAACATCGCTTTGCTGTGCCCCAATCACCAACAGAACAGACTTCCATTGCTCAGAGTGGCTGCTGGCTGTTACAGTGGGTTGGGCCAGGAGACAATACCTAGGGCTTGTCTATAAAGTGAAAATACTCCTCATAGAATTCAAAGAGAATACCTTTTGTCCCAGTGGGATCCCACATCATTTTGCCATATTCAGAAGGCCCAGCAGGGTGGACCCCAAATATTCTGTGGGAAAAGTCTTTGTGGTTTTTCCTGTATTAAAAAAAAAAAAATCCAAAGGAAATGTGCATTCCTGCTCATTGGGGCAACCAATTCACTTTGATGCTCTTTCCCGATAAGAGTGGAAGTGGACAGCTAATTGGTCAGACATACGCATGGGAGCAGAGCTTCCTGGCAAGGCAAGCACCCAGAACCACCATGTTGGATTTTCAACATAGTGATTGTGCACTGAGGTGACAAAACAGCCTTCCCTCCCTTTTTTCTGTTTATTTAAGTGGAAGATCGCACTTCCGCACCCTGGAAATGTTTTTTTTTAAAAAGTACCATTAGGCAGTGGCAACTGTGACAATAAAATGTGAGGAATTCATTTGCACCCGCCATCTTGATTAGCAGGCATGCCCTTTGAAGAACAAATGCATATGGCTTCTCATGACTGTGATCTTAAAAACAACAACCCCGTGGAGACAAATGAAAGCTGCTGCGAATTGGCATTAGTTTGCATCAATCCACATTTTTTGCTTCATATAGATGATCCTGTAGTTACTCATTCATAACTTAGGATGGAGGATCTCAGCTGGCATTTATGGGAGAGGGTTCTTAGCCTTATCCCATATTACATTCAGCATTTTGGATAACTCCTTTAAACAATGGGCTAAAATCCACTACGAATTCACTGGCCCACTGAAATGGGAGCTTCCAGTGGCTGCTGGCTTGAGGTGAGACAACATGTGCCACCCCTCAATTGTCACTGCTCTACTCTCAGTTGGTGCTGCTCACTCCCTGTCTTGCTTTTAAGGCCACTTCAGCATGAGATATCAGGTGGATTGGCTGAGATAGGAGAGTGGCATTGTCAGGGCTCTCCAGAACAGAGATGTACCTCCTCACTTGGTAAACTGGTAGGATCTCTCTTAGTGATGGTGGTGGGGAATGGAAGAGAACAACAGCATGTGTCTACATTTCCATTGGTTCAGGCAGGGAATTCACTCCATCTTGGAAGAAGGCTGGCCTTGCTTTTCTTGACAATTTTGGCTTTCATCCTATTGGTCACCCCCAACTAGCATAGACCCATTGAATCAATGGCACTGAGAGAAGTGTTGCCTTAGCATTTCACGGTTGATCCAATGGATCTGCTCTAGATGTGACAACCAATAAAATTCAGGGCTGTGGGTGAATTTGTCTTGGTTATTGTTAATGATGCAAAGTTTTATTGGACTATCCAGTCAATAAGGAGTGGGCCACTGTGGGAGGCTAGGAGTCTGCATTAGCCTCCCAGGAGACCTTGGAGAGCTGGAGCCCTCACTGCCCCCCCCCCCAAAAAAAATCAACCTTTTTGTCCCCCAACAGGTTGCCAGATTGAAAACTGGAGCCACTTCCTGTAGCTTAAATGGTTGTGTAGAACAGGGAATTTTGGCAGGTATTGCTTGTTATGCTACCAAGAAACAAGCAACACCTGCTGAAATTCCTTCTTCTACAGGACCATTAAAGTCACAGTTTTTAACTCTGGAAGCCCTACCACCCTCTATGAGTATGTGTGTGTGTGGGGCATTTTTGTCATGTTTTCACCTTCTGGGCTATTCTATGCTGGGGTGTGTGTGTCTTTTAAGGCTTTTTTGGGGGGTAAGAGGTTAGGCCTTTAAACCTTTTTTAGTAATAGGAAGTGACCAGATGTCATTTTCTAGGTCCTCCAATGCAATTCTATGGTATTTTGATTTTTTTTTTTTAACAGAGACTGGGTGGCCATCTGTCAGGAATGGTTTGATTGTGTATTCCTGCAGGGAGGGAGTTGGACTAGATGGCCGTAGTGGTCTCTTCCAACTCTATGATTCTATTCTATGGTGGTTTGCTATTATCTGCAGTCTCACTTATAAACGGTAAATTGGGAATGTATGCTTCATGGATCCAGGGGGCAACCTGTACTGATTTTTTAACATTTGCTTTGAGTGGTATTCAGGTTTTTCTGTATATAGGCATGCCTCAGTTAATAAAGCTTCTGACAAAGAAGTTACTTTTTACAAAGCCTTCTTACAGGAGCCCAGCGTAGCCCCCCTTTCTTGTCTTTTGTCTCGCTGGGAGTTTTTGTGCATCACTGGCATTGGGAAGCTGATGAAGGAGGACTGGAGAAAGACAGGCTTTCAGTGCTGGGTTTCAGCAGAATGTCTGCAGTAAACACTGCAATAAAGTTTGATCTGGGAAAGAATGGGATTCGACTCTAGGTGATCCTGCTGTAGCTGTGTTGTTACCTGAATTGCATGGGGTCTGTGAGGATCCCACTAGTGTCCAAATCTTAATATGAGGGATAATTATTAGCTCAAAATGGCAGCGAGAGGCTGGGTAATGGCAGGATCTATTGACCCATGCATACCAGTAGTAACTGAGGGGACTCCAAGCCAGAACATATAATTAAATGATCTCTATTGGAAATTAATAGTAACAGCATTCACACTTACACTCAGACTTCAAGCACTCACACAAGACTATCAGAGAAAGTAGGAAGTATTTGGATAGAGGATCAGAGTAAGGGGATTGAGGGTTATACTGTACTGATCCTGGAGGGCTGAGATAGTGAAGTAAACCAGCAGCAAGGAGGTCTGGAAGACAGAATGACTATACAGACTGAAGTGAAGTTGAGAGGAAGAGGATGTATGTGCCCTTTGGTGGTGTTTTAGGGTGATATTTATATGTGATAATTCCCCAAAGGGATGAGATTTAGAGTGAAATACAGGGTTTCTTGGAGTTTCCCAGGACTAGACAAAGGGTTCTTTGGAAGAGTTAACCATTGTTAATGGGCAATACATTTGGAAATGAATAGGAGTAGGCAACCTCTATTGTTGAGGAGAGGAGAAGAGAAAAATCCATTTTGCAACCATCAAGGACTGCTATTTTTGAGTGGATTCGTGAATAACTCAGCTCCAGGTGTTCTTCAGGAAGAACTTTGACCTGGGTATGACCTGTTTGAGGAATTTTCCAAAGACCCCTCCCTAGGTTGTACAAGACTCCAGCCTTGGTATCTGGGGGTCCCTGGTTTACCTGCCAACCACATGGAAGGCCACAGCAAACCAAATTATTAAATATTGCTAATAGTATGATATTCCAAGATGGGGCTGTCAGGGTAGGTAACAGTGTGTGCTTACATACAACTGGCAAGGTAAACAGCTGCCCCTAGAAACCCTTCCTCAGCATATGTGAAGAGCAAAACAGAAAGAAAAGGGAAAGGCAGATTACTCTTACCAGCTACCCTGTCATGTTGGAAAAGCATAGATCTATAAGTTTTGACCCCAAAATGGAAATCATAAGAAAAGTGGAGGCTGTTGAAAGAAAAAAAAATCATACCAGAATAATTTTGGAAGAAGCTTTCAAGTGGTCTCTAGACGATTCAAAAGATTTTTGTTTACTTATGCAAGGCCTACCTGACCTGGTTGTTTCATTTTATATGTGAGTATGGTTAGTTTTGAATAAAAAGTTTGCTGAAGCACGTTGAACTGCTCTTCTTTGTTGCAGTGTAAGAACCTTGTCCGATTCTTTCCATGTTATTTCTTCCTGTGGTACCAAAGTTTCTATTAAAGAAGCCATGCCGAGGAACATATCTACTGTACTTTGTTAACTGGAGTACGCCTGTATTGTGTTAAAACTGGACTATTTCAAGACCTTGGCTTGAAACCTGTAGGTTAGCCCAAGATAATGTAAACCCATTGAATCAACTGTTGAATGATGAACCAGCACATTGGTCCCATTGATTCAATGGGTCTACTTGGAACTAGCAACAGAATTCAGGCCTTTTTTTTTTTTTTTAAATTCTGTTGCATTCAGAGAATTTATACTGTGGTCTTAAGAGGAGAAAATTCATCTGAAATGCGAAGAAACTCCGATGAATTATCTACAAAATATGAAATAGTTTCCTCTTTAGCTTTGTAGAGTGTAAGGGTGCCAGATTATGGATGAAAAGGATATTCAGCATTGCTTTCCTGGCTGAAAAATGGGTTTCCTGAAACTTGGGAAATCTGGTCAGGAAAAGTATGCAGTGGTGAGAATTGTGTGTGGTTTTCACACAATATTCATCACTCTGCAGTATTTTGGGAAATTTTTATGCACAGAAATACATGCGGGGGGGGGGTTGTGTGTAAAAAAATGTGAAGTTTTAATGCAAAAACCCCTTGTGCTTCCAATCATTTGTGTGTGGGATTTTTTTGGTGCAAGATTGCTTTTTTTTTAAAAAAAAACAAATACAGCAAAGAAACAATGCAAAAATAATAATAAAAAATAGCAGTCTTGCACAAAGAAATGAACAGTATGTTTTTTTGGTGCAAGATTGCTGTTTTTTATACAAACTTTGGTGTAAATCCCCATAGTTCCCCCATACAGGAATAATCTCTCTTTCTGGACCCTTTCACACTACACTGTTGTAGCAATTTGATCCTACTTTAACAGCCATGGCTTCATCCTATAGAAGCCTAGGATACATAGTTTCATGAAGTACTTAGAATTCTTGTCTAGAGAGTTCTAGTGCCCCACAAACCCCCTCTAATACATGAATATACAACAAAACCACTCCCAAGAGATGGCCATCCAACCTCTGTTTAAAGACCCCTAATGAAAGAGGGTCCATCACTCTCTGAGGCAGTCCATTCCATTGTTAAATACTTTTTACTGTCAAGAAGTTCTTCCAATATTTAGATAGAATCTCTTTTCTTGTAATTTCAATCCATTGGTTCATGTTCTGGCCTCTGGAAAGAAAGCAAGACATCCCTTCCAGTATTTAAACATGGCTATCATATCACCTCTTAAGCATCACTTCTCCGAGCTAAACACATCCATCTCTCTAAGGCATACCTCGTAGGGCTTGGTTTCCAGACCTTTTAGCATCTTGGTCACCGTTCTTTGGACATGTTCCAGCCTGTCAGTATGCTTTTTCAACTGTGGTTCCCAGAACTGGACATAATATTCCATGTGAGGTCTGACTCTGGTAGAGGGTTGGACTAGATGGCCTTTGTGCCCCCTTCCATCTCCAAGATTCTATGATCCAACTACTTCCCTTGATCTGGACACTATAGTCTTCCTGATGCAGCCTAGAAATGCATTGGCTATTTTGGCCATTGCATCACACTGTTGACTCAGTTGACAATTGGGCAGAAATTCCAGGGAAGCAGATTTTGATGAAACCTTAAGAGAAACCCCTCAGTGAAAAGAGCTGTTCAACAGTGGTTCAGTCTTCCTTAGGAGACAGTGAATTTTCTTTCATTAGAGGCATTTAAGCGAAATTTGGCAAGTCATCTTGCAGTAATGCTGTGATTACATCCTTCAGTGAAGATCCTGCAGTGTGTTTGTGTGTGTGTTTGTTGGATTTTTTTCTAGGTCAACAATTCTCAAAGTTTGGTCCTCCAGATGTTTTGGACTTCAACTCTCAGAAAGCCCAGCCAGCATGGTCGGTGCTGGAGGATTCAGGGAATTATGATCCAAAATACCTGGACGACCAAAGTTGGAGGCTTAGGGCCTGTCTACACTGCAGAAATACAGCAGTTTGACACCACTTTATCCACCATAGTTCTATCCTATGGAATCCTGGTATTTGTAGTTTGGTGAGGCACCAGAATTTTCTGATAGAAAAGGCTAAATACCTCACCAAACTACAAATACCAGGATTCCATATGATAAAATTACGGTGGATAAAGTGATATCAAACTGCATTTCTGCAGTGTAGACAGGCCCTTAGGTGGCCTTATTTATTTATTTATTTATTTATTTATTTATTTCATTTATGTGTCGCCTTTCTCCCAAGATGGACCCAAGGTGGGTTCATCTTGGATAAAACAGATAAAAAATACAATAAGTACAATTAAAATATTATAAAATCAGCTTAAAACATATAAAATCTAAAACATACAAGATAAAACAAGCTCTGCTGCTTATACATTAAACGCCTGCTTGAAAAGAAACTTCTTTGCCTGCTGGTGAAAAGAAGACAGGGAAGGTGCCAGCCTAGCCTCCCATGGAAGGGTGTTCCAAAGTGTGGGAGCAGCCACGGAGAAGGATCTCTCTTGAGTCCTCCAGGTGAGCTTGCGATGGAGGCAGGATCGAGAGAAAGCCTCCTCCTGATGACTTTAGGGCTCCAGCAGGGTCATATCAGGAGATCCAGTCTTTCAAATAGTCTGGACCCAAGCCATTTAGGGCTTTATAGGTCATAGCCAGCACTTTGAATTGTGCCTTGAAATGAACCGGTAGCCAGTGAAGTTGTTTTAACAAGGGAGTAATTTGCTCCCTGTAACTGGCCCCGGTCAGCATTCTGGCCGCAGCATTCTGGACCAGCTGAAGTTTCTGAACAGTTTTCAAAGGCAGCCCCACATAGAGTACATTACAGTAGTCCAATTGAGATATAATCAAGGCATGTGTCACCATGGCTAGATGTGATGTCTCAAGGAATGGGCGTAGCTGGTGTGTTAGTGCCCCAAGTGACCCCCACCACCAGAAACCCCACAAAATTGGTTTATTAATAATTTGGCTTATTTATGTGGTCTTCCATGGGGAAGAGCAGTAAAGTTTCAGGGACTCACTGTATGAATCCCAAAAGGCACGTGTTGAAAGCCATGCATCATCCAAAGAAAGAACTACTAACAAATTCCAAAATATGAGGAAACATCATAAGGTCAAAAGGACACTGTCTCCACCACACACTCCAAGTGATAAACAATGATTCCATTAAGCAGATGGAGTAGATGTTGTTTCAGGGAGTCTTTGTATCGCTTTTTTGGAGCACCCCTCTTACGCTGACCCGTGGCGAGGTCACCGTAGAGTAGTATTTTTGGGAGGCGATGGTCCTCCATCCTAGAAACGTGCCCTGCCCAGCGCAGCTGTGTTCTCAATATCATGGCCTCAATGCTGGTGATCCCTGCTTGCTCAAGGACAGCAACATTCATCACATAGTCATTATTTTTATGTCTTTAATAAATATCATTATTAATTTTTCATTTTGCATTTGTGTGCATCTGTTCAGAGTTACTAGGGGCAAAGTTGGTGTAAAGATCCCCTTCTCTGTTGCCCCCTTTCACATTGCTAAGGTCGAGTTGCTGCTAATTTCCTCAACATATTAGAAAATTGATGTTTTCTTGGAATTTTCAAGAGCTGTTTGGGTAACAGGTGGACATGTTTAAGCTGTGCAAATGCACTTCTGGACACTGCTGAGACCTGGGCATCCAAGATCAGAGTGGAATCCAGAAGAACACCCAGACTGTGAGCCTGAGATTTCAAGGGGAGTGTGACCCCATCCATCACAGGCTGGGTCCCTATTCCCTGATCTGCCTTTCGACTGACTAGGAGCATCTCTGTCTTGTCTCAATTAAATTTCAGTTTGTTTGCCCTCATCCAGTCCATTACTGACAATAGACATTGGTTCAGAACTGAGACAGCTTCCTTGGAATCAGATGGAAAGGAGAGACAGAGTTGGGTATCATCAGCATATTGGTGACACTGCACCCCAAAACTCCGGATGACCTCTCCCTGGGGCTTCAAGGGCTCTCCTCTACTGTGTTCTTATCCACATCTATTATCCCCCCTGAGATAAAAGAGAAACAATTCCAGCGTAAACCCCAGTGCTCTAGCCCAAGAAGACCCACTGGGCACAGAAGTTCAAGTAAAACTTCATGGGGCTCCTTTAACTTAAAAATAGTGCCCATTCCCTTCTATAGAAAGGTGTGGCTCTCTGGTCACAAAAAGCTTCAGAAATGAAGCTGCTGTTTCTATGGACATACTGTTTATAAAGCCTAAAAGCCTAGAATTTTCTGACAGACAAGAACCAGAAGGAAGCATCTTGATAGAGTTGATGGAAACAGATCTGCTCCAGTGGGCTTTTTAATCTGTGTTTACTTCTTTACATCTGCCGCATTATCCGAACCAAGAAAAGAAGTGGTGGGACAAAATGTTTTACAAGGCTTTTCTTCTAATAAATTCCAGGGAAAGGGTGGTTGGAGTGAAGTCTAATTACTTCCACTTAATTGGCGTGCATCACCTCAGGAGGCCCCAACCAACTGCTGATTATGAATTGTCCTTACTTTGCTAATGGTTGCACTTGCTTCTTGGCAGGTGATATTTACTGAGCCAGATGGCAGCAATTACCATATTCATAATGCTGTGCGTAACTGTTAAGGAATGAAATTGCATTGCTCTGTGTGTTTGTTGGGGGGGGGGATGGGGAGAGAGTGAGAGATACAAATGAAGCAGGCTTCTGAGAATATGAATATTGCTTTGGTATCTAGCACGAAAATCCCACCCTCATCTCATGCACTTGTGTAAACCAGCAGCTATGGGCATGCATTGGTTCCCCCCACCTTAACTAGCTTCAGTCTTGGGAGAGGGGGAGACTTCACAGTGGAGAAGTGTTGAGGGAACAAATCCTGGGTTGGAGGCTGGAGGTCATCTGCCTATTTACACTGTATGGCTAAGTATAAGTGCTGGAATCCCATTGGTGACTTAAAGCATGTGTCAGCTTTCCAATGGAAGTACAGTTGGTTCTCCAGATCCAGAGATTCTGCATCCAGGGATTCCACCATCCACGGCTTGAAAATATTAAAAAAATAAATCCAAAAAGCAAACCTTGATCTTGCCATTTTATAAAAGGGACACCATTTTACTATACCATTGTATATAATGGGACTTGAGCATCCACAGATTTTGATATCCACGGGGGTGGGGTGGGTCCTGGAATCAAACCCCAGTAGATACCACTGTAGTTGGATATTTTTATCTGATGTTCATAATCCGCATTCATTTCACGGTTGTGGAAATGGAAGTCTGCACATGGTGCCATTGCCCACAAGAATGTACACACTCAGCTGATATGTACCTGTCTGCCCCAGCTGAAATTGGCAGGGGTACTCCTTCAGTTGTGCATCCTTTTGTGTAATGTTGCCATTCAAAACAAGGCTTGTGTAGGACAATCAGGCTGAGATAAGGCTTATGCAGAGTGTAGTATAAGTGTTCTGCAGAGAGAAATGTGCTGAAATCTCCTTTCTACCCCCTGACTCACTCTTTAGCCATTGTAATCCTGCCATTGAGTGGCTGGTAGAGAATAGAGGCATCAGAAAAGGGTCTGGCTATGTCCCTGTACCCACCATGGCACTACCTTTCTGTGGTGATGGGTGTAACCCTCACAACATATCCCATTATTGTGATATCAAATTTGCAACCACTGTATGTCCCATCATTCCAAGTTGGGACCAATGTTTAATTGGCTTGACATTAACCTGGTCAGTAAACCAAGCCACCCAAGGGCTGATGGGGAAAATAAGAGTCACACAAAGTTCATGCAGGTACTTTGCCAAGGAAGTGGGCCTGCCAAATTATCCAAACATTCACACCTTTACAATAATCATGCTACATTCCTTTGTGAAACAGGGAGACTATTCCTATAACATGCAGGACTTGCCTTGCAAATCAGAGACCCATTTCTCCATTCCCTAGTCAAAGGAAAAGTGCCTGTCAATCACTTGGTACTAGATCACCCCCATTTTCCAGTTCCTGATTGGTTTGGAAATCATGCAATTGAGAGTTATCTGAAGACAAATGTTCCTTTGATCCAAAGTGCATCTTCAAAGGAATTTTCCTTATAAAAACCCCAGGAAAACTCAAGTTCTTTGGTTCAGAGCCTGCTTCCTTCTGAATCCACATTGCTCCATTCCTTGATACCCCCCTTCTCTCCATCCATCCAAATCCCCACTAACACCTCCCGGACCTCTGGCTAGCTTCAAACCGACCTTGAGCGCTCCCTCCCCATTTCCATAATCCTAACTTTACCTTCTTAAGTTTCTCCTGCCCCATTTTCTGTTGCTTCTACTCAAGAATAATGCTGTATCTCCTGAGGAGACCCAGTTGCAGGAGCAGGTACAGTATTAGCTCAAGAAGCCCTCAGCTTAGTTCCCCTTTCTAACTATTTTTTTTGCCTTACTCTGGTAGTCTTGTTTGCTTGTTTAATGAATGCATGTCATTTGTCAATGCTTTACTTAGATCAATAAAGTTTCATCAGTTATTTTAGACATCTGACTCCATGTCTTTTCCTGGCTCCACCTGTATACATAGGGTAAAGATCTTGTATGTTATGCAACCTCTTATATGCCATTTGAGTTGCTATTAATTCCCCTTGTAAGATCACTTTCATGAGTGGATTTTCCATGAACATGAGCATTTTGCGTAACATGGGATTGCATCCTCCTGCAAAGCAAGAGGCTATGCTGCTGGTAGCAGTGCTGCCGGTAGGGTCCCCCATGTCAGACAGGCTTTTGCTGAGGAGCCAGACTAAATGTGCCAAACAGCTACTGAGCAGCAGCTGTAGTGTGTGTGTGTGTGTGTGTGTGTGTGAGAGAGAGAGAGAGGGGTGACACTGGCAGAGGATTTTTCAGAGACAACAGCAGCAGCACTATAGCTAACGTTTGTTGGTAATGCTCAGAAAGAGGCACAATAATCCTCTTTTTGAATATCTTTTACCACAAAAACATATGATGAGACAATTCAAAATGAAACAAGAGATAGTGGCAGAAGATGAAACTTCTCAGAGGGCACTCAACAAGCTACTAGGGCACAGCAGAGGGCAACTATGAGTAGCCCTGTGGCTAATGACACAACTGGACTCAAGCCAAAAGGATGTTCAGCTGCTGATGTGCTCAGAGGTGAAAGTCCAAAGCTGCACAACACATATAATAGGATCATGGAATGGGGAAACCTGAATCAGGGGAAGCTGTTTGTAAAACAAAAAATGGAACATATAAACATTGCAATACTTGGGATGACAGAGCTAAAGTGGACAGGAATGAGAAACTTTCAGTCAGATATTTACACAAGTTTTAGGAACTGAAAATCTAAGAAGAAATTGAGTGGCATTAATAGCAAGGAGAGATGTAGCAAAAGTAGTCAAGGGATACAATGCAAAGTTTGATTAAATGATATCACAACAAGACTTCAGGGAAAACCAAAATGCATGTTTATGCTCCAATAACAGAGGCATAAGAGGAAGAAACTGAAAGATTCTATACTGGGGTCCAGGAGGAAATTGATCACACACGAAAACAAGGCATGTTGGTAATCATAGGCATTTTGAATGCAAAAGTAGGAAACAGAGCAGAACCAAACACTGTAGGGCAATTTGGCCTAGGATCAAAAAATGAAGCTGGAGAGTGACTGAATTTTGTGAGGCCAACAGTTTGTTCATTGCAAACACTTTCTTTTTTTATGAAGTTTTTATTAAAGATTCAAGTTAAACAAACATACATACAACATAACATGGGACATATGGGATGAATATAAAAATGAGTGTGATTATCCTTATGTTTCAATTTTCTCATTTCACGTGTCTTAATCTAGAATGTCCAAAGAAAGAGTAACTTTTCAGAGCTGTCTCTGTTCCCTAGGAGGTTGTAATCCTTGTGATGTAGTGTTGACATATTCAATAAAAGGCATCCATTCTTCCTGGAATGTTGTTTTGTCTAGTTTTTGCCATAGTATAAGTAAGTTTCTCCATCAGCCAAGTACTCCATATTTTGGACCACCAATTCTCCATGGTTAGACTTTCTTCAGGTAACAAAGAGGCAACTGTGTACATGGACATCACTTGATGCCCAATACAGAAATCAGATAGACTACATGATCAGAACCAGATGATAGAGAAGCTGCGTTCTTTCCAAAAAACGATCAGGAGCAGATTTCAGCATAGCTCATGAACTGCTAATATTAAAAATAAAACACACACACAAAAAAACCCAGAGTAAAGCTAAAGAAGAACACCAGCTCCATCACTGTGCCAAAATACAACCTGAAGAATATCCCTGTAGAATTTAAAGATAATGTAGAAACTAGATTAAGCCTAATTGACTGGGGAGCCAGAAGGACTCGGGACAGAAACCAGGAAAATTGTCAGGGAAGAATGCAAAAAGATAATATCTGCAGCTAAAAAGGAAGTATGAAGATGAAACTCTTCAAGCAGTTAAGGACAGATGAGAAGCAAATGTAAAGGGTGATAGAAATATGGTCAGAACCCTGAACACAACTGTTCAATGACTTGTGTGTTGGGGCAAAGAGAACTAACACTACTACCACTACCACTAATTCAATCAAGTGGCCAGAAAACTTATTACTCTGCAAAGTGGTTTTCCTTCACACCTCTCACCTAAATAGAAGGTTGCCTGATGCCCGTTAGTCTTAATATCTCAGCCATTAGTGATTGTTAACATAACTGGAGCTTCCATTGTCTGACTGGGGGAAACTCCATCTAACATTGTATTCCACTTAAAACACCCCTTCAGGGGGAAAATTGAATATAAACATCACCTCAAAATACGGCCAAAGTGTGCTCATTTTCTCAGAGGCCGTCACTCTGTTGGATTGCTGTGTCACTCAGTGCACATAGCTGTACTTCCTTTCTGCACAAATCTCTGCTATTCGGACAGGGATAGTATAGCCCACCATCCCCAAATTTATTCCTCTATCTCAGTACTTCCTTCTGTTCCTCACCAGCCTTGTGCGACTGCTTGAAGCTTGAGTGGATGTGTGTGTGTGTTCCTGAGATTATTTTCAACAAAAAACATTTTTATTTTATTTCCTGGTTCTGACTACTTTATCACAGTACACTGTTATAGTGCTACTATACCACTTTAACTGCTCTGGCTGCCTCTTGTGGAATTCTGGGGTTTGTAGTTTAGTGAAGCTTAAGAGTTCTCTGAAAGTTCTAAACACCCCTCCCTAAACTGCAAATCCCAGGATTCCACAGGAGGCAGCCATAGTAGTTAAAGTGGAATAATAGCACTGTAACAATGTAGTGCAATAATCTCCTGAGTCTTGTCAGTCATACACAGGTCAAACAATCCTGTAGTTACCTGGCTTCTAACTGCATATTAAGCTAATTAAAATCCCCCATATTAATATCTGACATGAGTGGGGTTTCCACGAACCCCCAATAATTCTGGTAACAGTGCAATGCCCAGGAGTGCTGGACCCCAGCATTAAACCAAAGCTTGCATCTCTAAGCCAGGACTCCCTTCAGCTAGTTTCCCTTGAGGAACTCCTCTTTCACACCAGGGGCTGCATGCTTCCTAGGGGCTGTTCTTTGATTCTGGCAATGCACAAGATAGGTGGGGGGATCTATACCATACAGGTTTTTTTAACTGCCACAACTTCCTGCCATGCAGGAACACACAATCAAAGCATGCCTGACAGATGGCCATCCAGCCTCTGTTTAAACCCACCCCCAAAGATGGAGACTCCACCACACTAGGAGGCAGTGCATTCCACTGCCGAACAGCTCTTACTGTCAGGAAATTCTTCCTCATGTTTAGGTGGAATCTCTTTTCCTGTAGTGTGAACCCATTGCTCTGTGACCTAGTCTCTGGAGCAGCAGAAAACAAGCTTGCTCCATCCTCAGTATGACATCCCTTCAAGTATTTAAACATGGCTATCATGTCACCTCTTAATCTTCTCTTCCCCAGGCTAAACATACCCAGCTCCCTAAGTCGCTCCTTATAGGGCATGATTTCCAGACCTTTTACCATTTTGGTTTGCTCTCCTCTGCACATGCTCCAGCTTGTCAACATCCTTCCTTGTTCTTCCTTTTGCTATGGATATAACCAAAAAAGCCCTTTTATTGTTTTTAACCGCTCCAGCAAGCTTAGGCTTGCTTAATCATGACTTTTTGCCCCAGGGAGACAGCATACCTCATGAGACATTCTGTCAGGCCTGCAAACTACTGCTTCTGTTCCCCTCAGCAGGGAGTCCCCTATCACTCCCAGCCACCTCCTCTGAATCTTGGCTAGACTTCATTCCATGTGCTGAACTTTCCAAGGTCCCATGTACATTCTCTGAGGACTGGGTCTGCTGCTCTCCTTCTCATTCCTTATAATCACTGATATGGGAGAGAGCTTTGGATTGATTCTGTAGTGCTAAACTCACAGAATTGTCCTTAGTACTTCTACTTCTGAGTTACATTCCTCCAATTGTCTACCTCCCATGTATGGGAACTGACCTCCTCCTCAGAGACATCCCCTGTGTATTCCTCATCGAGGACAGTCTGCTCCACACTGTCCAATAAACCCTACTTCTCCATACAATGCAGGGCATTTGCCCCGTTCTGTCCCCAGGCAGTCCTCACCATGCTTGGGGCAGATATTGGACCATGACAGGGAGAAGGTAGGGTAGGGCCCAATACAACATTTTAGAATAATATGCAGTTTACTCCATTATAGAATGCCAAAACCCAGATGTCTGCAGGAACCGGTCTGGTACGTCACCCCTCACTGCTGCCGCCACCTCCCAGGTTCTTGTGGAAGCCAGGCAGAAATCCCACAAGGCTGGCCACATGTTGTGGGGCCCCTTCTTGCCTCCAAGTCAGCAAAGAAAATGGCAGCCGTGGCAGTTCCAGTGATAGGCTGGCATTCCTGTTTGAATGTTGGCCAGTTTCATTGAGGTAACAGGGGCTGAATGGGACCACCTCCACAGCCAGGATACACCCATGTATGTAGATGCGCCCCCAGGATGCATCTACACTGTAGAAATAATGCAGCTTGACCCACTTTAACTGCCATGTCTCCATCCTACAGATTTTTAATGTTGCGAGGCACCAGCACTCTTTAGCAGAGAAGGCTAAAGACCTTGTAAAACTACAAATTCTGGGATTCCATAGGATGGAGCTACAGCACTGAAAATGGTGTCAAACTGAATTTTTTCTACAGTGTAGATGCACCCCTAGTGTCTCTCTCTTCCCTTTTGCTCCCCCTTTTCCTATGCTTACTTCATCTGCTGCAAATCCTGTTTGAAATGCCAAAGTAGTTTGCACTCCATTAACTCAGTAGCGGGGAGAACAGAGGAGGAGGCAGACACTTAACTTTCTTTGGACCAGAGGCAAAAGCAAACCACTGCAGCCGTTCTTTGCTTGTGTGTCCTTCCTCGTTAATACATTTTCCCATCTAGACTACCCTCTTATGTTGCTTGGTCACATGTGTCCCAGCTTTCATCTGTGAAACGTTGGAGCGTATGGTGTGGTGTAGTCATTTGAATGCTGGGCTAGGCTTCTGGGACCAGAGTTCAAATCCCCACTCATCCATGAAACCCACTGGATTGCCTTGGGCAATTCACCCTATTTCAGGCCAAGAGGAAAGCAAAGCCATGCCTCCTCTGAACAAACCTGTCCAAGACAACCTCTTGATAAGGCTGCCGTAAGTTGGGAGTTGACATGAAGACACATAACAACAGAACAGCTGCTTTACATGAACACAACTAAAGCTGGTGCAATTCTATTTTCTGCCCACTGGATGGTGCCAAAACATCAATGTTCTGGCTGTTGGAAACCCTTTGATATTGCTGATTTTTATGGAATACATAAGGCTGTCTCTTCCACCTCTTTGCTTATATATTTGCTTCTAAGGGATGCCATGTTGAAGATGGAGCAAGATTGTTTTCACCTGCTCTAGAGCCTAGAACACAAGCCAATGAATTCAAATTGCAAGAAAAGAGATGCCGCCTAAACATCAAGAAGAACTTCCTGACAGTACGAGATGTTCCATAGTGGAATAGACTGCCTTGGAGGGGGGGTGGATTCTCCTCCTTTGGAGGTCTTTAAACAGAGGTTCGATAACTATCTCTTGGGAATGCTTTGACAATGTGCCTGCGTGGCAGGGGTTGGACTCGATTGCCCTACTGTTCTATGATTCCCAAGCATGATTATTTCTAGATATTGGCTAAGGTGATGGAAAGCATTTCATGAGCTGGTCACCACCTTCCTTCTTGTACCCCTCGTCTTCAACAGTTCTCAAACACTTTAGTACAAATAGACATCATAAGTTTGTTGAAGTACTTGGAATTGTCCGCTATGAGGCAGAAGTGTGTTGTGAATATGATGTGCTTAATTAATACCTTTTTTATCTTCTAATAATGCTTTATATGTGTTTTAAATGCATCGATGTGCTTTTTAATAGAATTATCTGTTTGATTGTTTTTTCATAGACTCATAGGACTTTATCAGACAACCTCTTTTAGAACAGTCTTTTGTCGGCATAGAAAAATCCATTTCTATGCCGGCAAAAGAATGCTCTCCCCTGCACTTGCTCTGGCAATAAAGAGGAAGTGAACGGAGCCCCGTTCACTTCCTTGTTTGAAATCCTGCAAGACTTTGTCGTGCGGGAAATGTAAACTTAAAAACAAAATGAACACATAAAAAGTTACACTAAGCACCTAGGCACACTTTAAAAGTTCCAAGTAACCTGAGGAGGGTCATAAAAAGAGCAAAACTTACCTGGATGTCCCGATCTCACCTGGAAGTGTTCGTGCCGGACCAGCCACTCTCGCTGGAGTGACGAGAGTTAAATGGCCCAAGGTTTCGCAGCTTTGAGAAGGTTCCACAGGGGCATAGTGATTGTTGGTGGCAATAGTGGCACTCCTGCTTGCCCATGAATGAACAAACAAGAGCATTACAAACGCCAATCGCAGGATGGTGAGCAGCCTCTGCAGGAACATAGTGACTGGTGGTGGCATCCATGTCTGCCCGCTCACAAATGAACAAGCAGGAGTGCTGCCACCAATCACCATGGCCCTGTATTTTTAATTTTTTTATTTTGAATCTGTGGATGGTTAAATCCACAAATCTGGAGTCCACTGTAGGTGCTGGAATCCTATATGATCTGTTACAATATGTAACTTTACGTATTCGTAGCTACATAGCAGAGGGGCTAAAAAAACCCTTTACTGAATTGCGAAGATGTGTAACAGGACACCAGCCAGAAATCCTACTGTGCATTGGTGTGCAGCATTGGTGAATGATACTGTTTGACACACAATGCACATCAGAACTCCATGCACACTGATGCACATTGTGCACTGATGTGCATTGGACATTTTGCTGGCATTACTCTATAGTAATGTAACAGCAGCCCTCTACTGGATGCACAACTGTGCAATTCAAGTGCTTGCAGACATAAGTCCACTTATGAAGACGTAAAGCCCCAACAGGATTTTGGCCAAGATTTTTAGCTGGACTTTGTTTTACATTTTTTGTAAGTTGCTTTGGATCCCTTGCCAATGATGGGTGTAAATTAATTGATTAAAGAAATAAGAAATAAATAACAGCTTACTCTTCTGAATTAGAGCTCTGCCAACTCTATGTACTTAATCAAACTGCAAATCCCAGCATTACATATGATAGCCCTGTTTAAGTATTTGAAGGGATGTCACGCTGAGGATGGAGCAGGCTTGTTTTCTGCTGCTCCAGAGACTGGAACACGGAGCAATGGATGCAGGCTCCAGGAACAGAGATTCCATCTCAACATTAGGAGGAACTTTTTGACAGTAAGAGCTGTTCGGCAGTGGAACACACTCCCTCGGAGCGTGGTGGGGTCTCCTTCCTTGGAGGTCTTTAAACAGAGGCTGGATTGCCATCTGTTGGGGATGCTTTGATCAAGATTTCCTGCGTGGCAGGGGGTTGGACTGGGTGGCCCTCGTGGTCTCTTCCAACTCTACAATTCTATGATTCTATGATTCTATGGAGCCTTGACATTTATAGTAGTTTCAAACTACTTCATCTCTATGGTGAAGATACACACTTACTTTCCTGTTCAGACCTATGTTACTATAGATACTGTCATAGTAAGGATTGCATAGCCTTCTGAATGTTGTTGGACTACAACCCTCAAGAGCCTGACCTAGCAAAGTCAATTGTAAGGAATGTTGAGAGTTGCAGCTTAACAAACTCTGGAAGGCTGCTTTTTGCCCACCCCTTCTGTAACTGATCTATGCCCTTATGCAATAATGCAATAATGACCATATTTACAGGTCTACCTAGCTGCCAGCTAATGTGGATAAATGTGGAACAGAGGAGGTTATTGACTTATTCACACTAGTGTGTGTCAGGACTTTATGTATTGGATTAACATACCAGCAAGCTTGGAAAAGCAATGAAATGAATGAAAGGAGCATTATTTTCTTCTCTTTAAAATGATGGACACAGCCCAGTGATTTCTAATGAAAAAGGAAAGAAATATAACATAAAACCTGTTCTATGAGTACTGATATCAGAAAGGCAATGGGAAAAAAATGACTCTTGGTATGCACAACTAACCAAAAATCCCCCAGCATAGAAAGCTTTAATAGGGTGTGGATTCAAGCTGGCTAAGAATCTCAGATTTCATTTTTCTTTTTAAAACAGCAATTTTCTATGATTTATGACAACAGGATTTAAGACGCTTGTCATGCCCTGCTTCCAGAACTTGGAAATATACTCTGACACAGAGACTGAAGCACTGGACATGCCAGGACCTACTGAACCAGAGCAGGAGGATTTTCTAGAGCTTACAGGCCACAGAGACAGACAAGAGTGCAGTGCCAGCTCTGGCAGAGGGTCCTGCCTCTTCAGATACAGAGGACAACTTACATGTACCCACTTTCTCAACACAGAGACAACAAAAGGAGGGATTGAGGCTGTCTCAGTGTATTTAGAGGAAGCAACAATTAGTTAAATTGCAGCTGCATTAGCTGCTGCTCTATAAATATGTAGCACTGCCCTCCATGGGTTGTCAGAGATTATCTGACCTACTTGAGTACCTGTGTTTGACTTGAACTGTGTTTGTTTACTCTCGACTCCCTTCGCCTGACATGGATTCTGTTGGACTACCCTGAACTCTGCTTGCCAGACCTGGACCTTGTATATTGGACTTTGCTTGTGGACTTGTGTTTTGCTTGCTAGTAAAGTCAGTGTCTGACTTCATGCTGCCTTGATTCCTTTGCCTGTAATTAGCTTGACTGTGCTGTGTCTCTGCTATCAGCTGTGTAGTAATCAGCCTTTGGCTAGTTCCTAGACATTGTTTGGACAATTCAGCAGTATCCTAGATAGGCTACACAGTTAAATCTGTACAATTAAGTAACATCTTCTGGCTTGACTCCTCCACCCCCCTTCAGTCCACTATAAGAGCTAGCTTTTGGATTAGGTGAAGGAGGTCCATTCAGCTTCTGATCAAAGTGTAAGGAGGGTGACACTTCCACTGAGTTAGGTGTGAGAAGGACTTGTGAAAGAGGTTCTGCTTCTAGTTGTTCTGGCCTTGCTTGGTGGTGGGTGGTGGTGGTAGTGGAAACATCCTCCTTCTTGTGCCCCATGTTCAGAAGCTGAACATGTTACCCTAAAAGAGGGGGTGCATTAGAGCCCCACCCAAGATGCCAAAATTTCTATTGTTATCTGGGGGAATTATTAGCTCAAACCTCTCCATTGACGCCCCCTTGTCGTGGGAGAGAGGCTTGCGTACCCTAATGATGTTTTGAGCTATGCTGGCGGTGGCATAATAGCCACTGGTAGGGTCTCCCATGCCAGACAGGTCAAAACCGAAGGGTCTGACAAAGAGCGTCAAAGGGCAGGATGGGCTCTCTAGCCTTGTGGCAACCGTCCTAGGAGAAGGAAAACTCTAATCCCAAACCCGGGCAGATGGTGCTCGTCCAACCCTGTAAGGTCAACCATCTAAGAGAAGGAAACTCTAATCAAACCTACGGCCCGAGGACCTCACTGCCACGTCCATGCTTGCAAGGCCACGGCAGATGAATCTCTGGTTTAAAGGGTGAGGCCAGTTCTGTGCACGCTGCGCTCCACCAGAAAAATCCATTGCACAGGCTCGAAGGACAAATCCATTTCCAAAAAAGCCCTGTAGCGACTGGCGAGGGACGAAACCGGCAGGTGTAAAGATGCACTGGAAGCCGCAGCCCCAACCCTGCATGCAGGCGGTTCAGGACATTGGTCGCTCAAGCCTGACCCGGGAGATGACAGTCTTGTTCGGCAGCATCCTGAACGACCAAGCAGCCTTTTTTAAGGAGAGCACTGCTTGCTCCATATGGAGAGGGGCCTAGAAAAGGTAGCCTAACGAAAGCTCATCCCCAACTACCTGGTTGGCTAGCCGCGGCCAACGGGAATCTTCTGATGCGGTCAAACCAAGGCAAAGAAACAAAGGCACACACCGGCCTCCAAAGGTGTAAGTAAACTGACACTTGCATGCTGGAACATCAGAACCATGCAAGACTCTGAAGATAGTGGACGGCCTGAGCGTCGTTCTGCCCTAATAGCCCTTGAACTATCATGGCTTAATATTGACATCGCTGCTCTTAGTGAAGTTCGCTTCCATGAGGAAGGCAGCCTTAAAGAACATGGTGCCAGCTACACACTTTACTGGTCTGGCAAACCCAAAACTGAAAAACATCTTTCAGGAGTAGGCTTCATGATTAAAAACTCCATTGCCTCCAAACTCGAAATCTTGCCAACAGGACACTCTGATCGCATTATTTCCTTACGCCTCCCACATGTTGTTCTCTTTTAGTATATATGCCCCAACTATGCAAGCCGACCCTGTAGAGAAAGACAAATTCTACACAGACCTACGCCAACTCATACAAAAAGTCCCTGTAGAAGATAAAATTATTATCCTTGGTGACTTCAATGCCAGAGTAGGAAAGAACTCTGAAGCCTGGAAAGGTGTCTTAGGCAAGCATGGTGTTGGAAATTGCAATGATAACGGACGCCTCCTGCTAGAGTTCTGTGCAGAACAACAGCTATTACAAACACAATCTTTCAGCAGAAAGATAGCTTGAAGACAACCTGGATGCATCCCCGATCCAAACATTGGCACCTCATTGACTACGTTCTAGTCCGTCAGAGAGACATTCGTGACGTCCGTCATACCCGAGTGATGCCCAGTGCAGAATGCCAAACAGATCATCGCCTCATCAGATGTAAACTATATCTTCATCTTAAGTTCAAACCTAAGAGGAGTGGCATCTTAAAGAAGAGACTCCAAGTCAACAATCTTCAACAAGCTACCATGAGAGACAACCTCCAGGCAAATCTACAAACGAAACTTGAAGACCATCCTACAGATCCTTCTCCTACAGTGCTTTGGCAACATATCAAAAACAATATCCTCCAGTCTGCAGAAGAATCCCTCGGGTTCTCCCAAAAGAAACATCAAGACTGGTTTGATGAAAACAACCAAGAGATCCAGGAGCTGTTGGCAAGGAAGAGAGCTGCGCACCAGGCATACCTCGCCCAGCCAACCTGTCATGTAAGAAAAGCAGCTTTCCGCCTCACATGTAGCAAACTACAACAAAAACTCCGAGACATGCAGAACAAGTGGTGGATCAATTTAGCAGAAAAGACACAATGCTGTGCAGATCTGGGTGATCATAGAGGATTTTATGAAGCTCTTAAAGCAGTGTTTGGACCTACTTATCAGGTCCAAAGCTCCTTATACAGTACAGATGGTCAAACATTAATTACTGACAAAGCCTCCATCCTAAATCGTTGGGTTGAACATTTTCATAGTCTCTTTAGCACCAACCGAGTAGTCCAAGCCTCAGCTATCCAATATGATACAAAAACCAATGAAAAATGAATTGGACATAGCTCCCACTTTGGAAGAGACCCTTAAGGCCAATACAGCAGATGAAAAACGGCAAGGCAGCTGGGATTGATGGAATCCCACCTGAAGTTTGGAAACACGGAGGTCATGCACTCCACGAAAAATTCCACGAATTCCTTGTGAATTGCTGGGAAAAAGGGGAACTGCCATCAGACCTCCGAGATGCAGTCATCATCACCCTGTACAAGAAAAAAGGAGCAAAATGCGATTGCTCAAACTATCGAGGCATAACACTGCTCTCTGTTGCTGGAAAAATCCTTGCAAGGATACTCCTGAACAGATTAGTTCCTGCTATTGCAGAAGAACTTCTCCCTGAAAGCCAATGTGGCTTCAGAGCCAATAGGAGTACTACAGACATGGTATTTGCCCTTAGGCAACTGCAAGAAAAATGTAGGGAGCAGAACAAGGGTCTCTATGTAACATTTGTCGACCTCATCAAAGCCTTTGACACTGTAAGTAGAAAAGGTCTGTGGCAGATCCTGGAAAGACTAGGATGTCCCCCAAATTCCTTAAAATGATTATCTTGCTACACGAGGGACAGCGTGGTCAAGTCAGATATGGCGATGCTCTTTCAGAGCCCTTTCTAATAACTAATGGAGTGAAGCAAGGTTGTGTTCTTGCACCAACTTTATTTACAATCTTCTTTAGCACGATGCTCCAAAGGGCTATGGCAGAGCTTGAAGAAGACGACGGCATCTATATACGCTACCGTACTGATGGTAGCTTGTTTAACTTAAGCCGTCTGAGGGCTCACACTAAGACTCTAAACTATCTAGTCCGTGAGCTGCTCTTCGCCGATGATGCTGCCCTTGTTGCCCACACAGAAGCAGCTCTGCAGCACCTAACATCCTGCTTTGCAACAGCTGCAGAGCTGTTTGGGCTAGAAGTCAACCTGAAGAAAACAGAAGTTCTTTACCAGCCTGCACCACAGGACGAACACCACCATCCCCTCATTGCCGTCGGCAAATCTGTGCTCAAGTCTGTTCAGCAGTTCACCTACCTGGGAAGCATCATCTCCTCAGATGCCAAGATTGACAAAGAGATCGATCACAGATTAGCAAAGGCATATAGTGCATTTGGAAGACTTCACAAAAGAGTCTGGAGCAATAAACACCTGAGGCGAAGCACAAAAATCAGTGTGTATAGAGCCATTGTACTGTCTATCCTCCTTTATGGATCTGAAACATGGGTCACCTATCGCCACCACCTACGACTCCTCGAGCGCTTTCATCAGCGCTGTCTACGCACAATCCTAAATATACACTGGACTGACTATGTGACGAATGTTGCTGTCCTTGAGCAAGCAGGGATCACCAGCATTGAGGCCATGATATTGAGAACACAGCTGCGCTGGGCAGGGCATGTTTCTAGGATGGAGGACCATCGCCTCCCAAAAATACTACTCTATGGTGAACTCGCCACAGGTCAGCGTAAGAGGGGCGCTCCAAAAAAGCGATACAAAGACTCCCTGAAACAACATCTCAGGCTTGGCCAAATTGATCACCAACAGTGGTCCGCCCTGGCCTCACATCGGGAGGCATGGAGACGCACTATCCACAATGCTGCAGCCTTATTTGAGAACTCACGACGAACAAGTCTTGAAGAGAAACGACAATGCAGAAAGAATCACAACCCAAAAACATCACCCAAGGAGACCTTCTGCTGTGCTTTTTGCAACCGGACTTGTTTATCTCGGATTGGCCTTTTTAGTCATCAGCGCGCTTGCAGAAAGTGCGGGATGAGTCCTTTCTGAATCTTCGTTTGCGAAGAAAAGCCAGAGAGAGATTAGCTCAAAGAGAAGCCTGTGAGAGAGGGTGATTTTGGGATCTTTTCACCTATGTATATTAGTACTAACTGTAGAGAGCACTCCAGTTAAAGTGAAGTAAAGTATTTTTATTGGAAATACAATAGGGGATATGCTAATATACAAAACATACACTCTTAAGAATCACATAAGGTTATTAGAAAGAAAGGCAGGGAGGTTGAACAGAGAGAGGTCTGGGAAGATAGGGTGATAGTCTTGAAGAGCAGAGTTCTGTGCAGCAACGGGCATCTAAGAGTGGCACAGAGAATCTGGCAATGTCGCTGTCTGTCTATGGCACACTTGTCAGGGGACTAATGTTTATCCCCTGTTTCATATCCTGAAGGGGTACTCTGGTTAGGACAAAGCCTGGATGGCTTTCCCACAACATAGACAAAGGAAACTGAAACTCGACCGATTACTTTAATTGCTAGGAGACAGATGGGTTTGTGACAACTTTTCAAATTTGGACAGGAGGGGATATAGGAGAGATTTCTGTAGGAATAGATTAAGGAATGGTCACTTAATTACTTGATTGAATCATTGCTGAAATGCCCAATGCTGGAAGAAAGGATCAGCACATACCTCCTTAATGACTGTGTTGACTAAGGGGTATAATCCTAACTTGGGCTTTTTTGCCACTGTATTTCTAGACACATCCCAGGTCACTGTGGCCTCCAACTGACCTTTGGTTTGCCTCAGCCAATCTTACCCTCAAAAATGTCTAATATTTCTAGTTATGAGATAATGTGGGGAGGGGGTCGTAGGACATACTAACAAACAGACTTCTTGATCTGCCAGCTGGCTCTTAAGATGAGCTGAGGTAGCATTTGTATAGGTCAATAGTAAGACATAGTCTTATTGGATACAGATCAGTTATGGATTCATAACTCTAGGTTACAAATCTAAAACTGCAATACTCAATACAATTAGGGATGGGCAAAGTGGAATGGGGATGGGACCTCTATATGTCATCAGATTGCAGCTCCCAGCAGCCTTGGCTGAGATAGCCAATGGTAAGGAATGTTGGGAGTTTCAGTTCAACAACATTGGGAAGGCCATATGCTTTCTGCCCTGAACTAAATCTTGGCTTAAATCCTATTGTTAGTTCCAACCAGTGTAGGCCTGTTGAATCAATTGGATTTATCTACAAGTTGGCTCACCATTCATCAATTTATTCAATGGGTCTACTGTAGTTGGGACTAACCAACAAGATTCCAGCTCCTATTGATGCTTAACTAGAATAAACCTAACAGAATAAACCTAACAATGTCTAAGCATTGACTTATCCTTTGGCAGTTGTATCAATGGATTATCTGATTAGCAATTGCACTGTGGCCTTTGGATTACAACCATCATTAGCAGTATGGCCACTGTAGTAAAGTATCTTTCCCAAGTTCTCTGAAGATTAATGGAAGGTTGCAATGCACATGAATGGTTTCTCCTAGAGGTGAAAGCCAATAGTTCCTAAGAAGGATTACAGATGAATTACAAGGACTGAGGAACAAGCAGGCAGGGATGTTGATTGTTTCATCCAGGAATGGTAAGAACTACAATAAAAGCCTCAAAACATGTTCATTGACCAGGACATGCAATTCCATATTTCTACAGCTTTTGATGGGAAGAAGAAAACAGGCAGAAGACGTACTTATCTTTTTCTGTCATCACTGATCTATTTAAATGAAATTTGAGGCTTTAAAAAATCCTTAACAAAAAGAATCTTGGCTGTATTTCATGCCTACTTTCAAGGACATTGTGTGTTAATTTGGGAAATCCATCGACTCAGTTGCCTATATCCAATAAATTATAGCAGGTAATTAAGATATTCATTTTCACGTCTCTGCCGTGTCCCCAGTGTCCTTGTTGGGTCTGATAGGCTGGATTGATTGCAATGAGAAATTAGTGGTAGTGCAGCATGTTGAGCCATGGTGTTGATAAGGAAGAGTGAACTTGTTAGGAGTTTAGGTACCAGCATCTTCATTTTTTAGGCATTAGATGTTTAGGGCACTAACACATTTTAGGAAAAACTTCTTCCAAAGTTTAAGAGGTGACATGATAGCCACATTTAAATATTTGAAAGGATGTCATACTGAGGATGGAGCAAGCTTGCATGGGGCAATGGACTCAAACTACAGAAAAAAAGATCCCACCTAAACATTAGGAAGAACTTCCTGATGGTAAGAGCTGTACGGCAGTGGAATGCGCTGCCTGGGAGTGTGGTGGAATCTCCTTCTTTGGAGGTTTTTAAACAGAGGCTGGATGGCAGTGTTACTTACCCTAAGAGACCCCATCTTGGAATACCACATAATTGGCAATATTTAATAATTTAGCTTGAAGTGGCCTTCCGCATGGTTAACAGGTACATCAGGGACCCCCAGATACCAATGCTGGAGTCACATATAACCAAGGGAGGGGCCTTTGGAAATTTCCCAAACAAATAATACTCAGGCCAGAGTTAACCCCTGGAGATGAGTCATCCACTAATCCACTCAACAATAGCAGAGTCCTTGATTTTTGCAAAATGGGGTTTTCCTCTTTCCTTCCCCTCCAAACATAGAAATTGCCAGCTCCTATTGAATTCCAAATACATTGCCTGTTAACAGCCTCTAACTCTTCCAGAGCACCCTTTGTTTAGTCCTGGAAAACTCCAAAAGACATTGTATTATCCTCAAAATCATTGTATTCCACTCAAAAGCAAAAGATATTCTCCTGAAATTCTATGAGGAGTATTTTTGTCATATAGATAAGGGCTGAGTCAAGTTTACTGTTGACTTCCCAAATCATGAACCTGTAAGTGACAGAAAGGAAGAAAAGATAACACTATTTTTTTTGAGATAAAATATAATGAACCAGCTTTATGAGGGAAAGCAAGATATCTTTTTGTTATTATTATTATCTTGGGGGGCACAATACCTTCACAAGGGCTCTGTGAAGGCTTGAAGGCTGTTCTGCCCACCTCCTCCCTGCAGTGGAGCAGCCATGTGACAGGCGCCAAGGCAAAGGCTGGGCTGGAATTTTGTCAGTGAGTCAACTAGTGTAGACCTGTTCAATCAATTGTTGAATGATGAGTCAACATGTAGGTAAATCATATACTGAAACAGTGGCTCTATGCTCATTGGGACTGGCAATAGGATTTTGGCCATTATTTTATAATTCATATTGCAGTCTGTTTACAGATTCAAGTTTCCAGTGCATATTTATTGCTTTCTTGGGAGAAATTATGACATCCAAATCCATCAAAAACTTTCCATCTGTGGCTCAGGCAAGGTTGATAATGTTTTCCATTGTTTATGAATTTACTTTTTATATAAGTCTCCTAGGCCTAACATTATTGATAACAGACTTTGAAATTTGTCAAACAGATATGTATGTATTAGCTCAGATATGTATATTGCTAGCGACATATTCCAGTCTTTTACTTCAAGTCTCAAATTTCTACCTTCAAGTCTCCAGTAGAATCTGAAGTCCTTCCAAGAACACATGGTCTCAGATGTCTCTACACTAATGCACAGAGCATGGGAAATAAGCAAGATGAACTTGAACTCCTTGCACTAGAAAACAAATATGATATAATAGGCGTTACTGAAACCTGGTGGGACGAGTCTCATGACTGGAATGTAGGAATAGAGGGGTATAACCTTTATAGGAGAAACAGGCCAAAGAGGAAAGGAGGAGGAATAGCATTATATGTCAGGGATATTTACACCAGTGAAGTGATCCATGACATCAATATTGGAAGCCAGGTGGAGAGCATCTGGATAAAAATTAAAGGGGAGGGAAACAACAGGGATGTTATTGTGGGACTCTACTACAGACCCCCAAATCAGACGGAGGAATTGGATGTTGCCTTTCTAGAACAGATGAACATACATGCAGAAAGGAGAGATGTAGTAGTGATGGGTGACTTCAACTATCCTGATATTTGCTGGCAATCTAACTCAGCCAAAACTACAAGGTCTAGCAAATTCCTTACATGCCTGGAAGACAATTTCATGGTCCAAAAGGTGGAAGAGGCAACAAGGGGGTCAGCTATTTTAGATCTGATCCTAACCAACAGAGACGACCTGGTTAATGGGGTGCAAGTGGTGGGATCCTTAGGTGAGAGTGATCATGTTCTCCTGGAGTTTGTTATACAATGGAAAGGAGAAGCCAGGCATAGTCAGACACGCATTCTTGACTTTAGGAGAGCTGATTTCAGTAAACTCAGGGAAATACTGGGGATGATCCCATGGTCAAGAATACTAAAAGAGAAGAGACCTCAAGACGGATGGGACTTTCTCAAAAGGGAGATACTGAAGGCACAATTTCAAACAGTACCATTGAGGAAGAAAAATGGGAGGTGTCTCAAGAAACCAGGATGGATGACTAAAGAACTTTCAATGGAGCTAAGTTTTAAACGGAACATGTATAGGAAATGGAAAAGGGGGGAAATCACCAAAGAAGAATTCAAACAGATAGCGAACACGTGTAGGAGTAAAGTCAGAAAAGCTAAAGCGCAGAATGAGCTCAGGCTTGCTAGGGAGGTTAAGAACAATAAAAAGGGTTTTTTTGGGTATGTCTGCAGCAAAAGGAGGAAGAAGGAAATGATAGGGCCGCTACGTGGAGAAGATGGCAAAATGCTAACAGGGGACAGAGAAAAGGCAGAATTACTCAACACCTTCTTTGCCTCAGTGTTTTCAGAAAAGGAAAAGGAGGACCAACCTGAGGAGAATGGAACAGAGGACACAATATGGGAAATCCAGCTCAAAATAAGTAAAGAGGTAGTACAGGAATACCTTCTTAATCTAAATGAATTTAAATCTCCAGGACCAGATGAACTACATCCAAGAGTATTAAAAGAGCTGGCAAATATAATCTCAGAGCCATTGGCAATAATATTTGAGAACTCCTGGAGAACAGGAGAAGTCCCAGCAGACTGGAGGAGGGCAAACGTTGTCCCCATCTTCAAAAAGGGGAAAAAAGAGGATCCCAACAACTATCGTCCAGTTAGTCTGACATCAATACCAGGGAAGATTCTAGAGCAGATCATTAAACAGAGAGTCTGTGAACATTTAGAAGGCAATGCCATAATCACAAAAAGTCAACATGGGTTTCAGAGAAACAAGTCATGCCAGACTAATCTGATCTCTTTTTTTGATAAAGTTACCAGCTTGGTAGATGAAGGGAATGCTGTGGACATTGCGTACCTTGATTTCAGTAAGGCCTTTGACAAGGTTCCCCATGACATTCTTGCAAACAAGCTTGTAGAATGTGGGCTAGACAAGTTAACTGTTCAATGGATTTGTAACTGGTTGACCGGCCGAACCCAAAGGGTGCTCAGCAGTGGCTCCTCTTCGTCTTGGAAAGATGTGACCAGTGGGGTGCCACAGGGTTCTGTCCTGGGCCCAGTGCTATTCAACATCTTTATCAATGACTTAGATGAGGGAATTAGGGGCATACTTATCAAATTTGCAGATGACACCAAATTGGGAGGAGTAGCTAATACCCTAGAGGACAGGATCAAAATTCAGAATGACCTGGATAGACTGGAGAGCTGGGCCAAAGCTAACAAAATGAAATTCAATACGGAGAAATGTAAAGTACTGCATTTGGGGCGGAAAAATGAAATGCATAAATATAGGATGGGAGAGACCTGGCTGAATGAGACTACGTGCGAAAGGGATCTAGGAGTCCTAGTAGACCACAAGTTGAACATGAGCCAACAGTGTGATGCGGCAGCTAAAAAGGCCAATGCAATTTTGGGCTGTATCAATAGAAGTATAGTATCTAGATCAAGGGAAGTAATAGTGCCACTCTATTCTGCCTTGGTCAGACCTCACTTAGAATACTGTGTCCAGTTCTGGGCACCACAATTCAGAAAGGATATTGACAAATTGGAGCGTGTCCAGAGAAGGGCAACTAAAATGGTGAAAGGTCTGGAAACCATGCCTTATGAGGAGAGACTTAGGGAGCTGGGTATGTTTAGCCTGGAAAAAAGACGGTATAGAGGTGATATGATAGCCCTGTTTAAGTATTTGAAGGGATGTCATGCTGAGGATGGAGCAGGCTTGTTTTCTGCTGCTCCAGAGACTGGAACACGGAGCAATGGGTGCAAGCTCCAGGAACAGAGATTCCACCTCAACATGAGGAGGAACTTTTTGACAGTAAGAGCTGTTCGGCAGTGGAACACACTCCCTCGGAGCGTGGTGGGGTCTCCTTCCTTGGAGGTCTTTAAACAGAGGCTGGATGGCCATCTGTCGGGGATGCTTTGATTGTGATTTCCTGCGTGGCAGGGGGGTTGGACTGGATGGCCCTCGTGGTCTCTTCCAACTCTACAATTCTATGATTCTATGATACTTTCAAGTCAAGTCTCAAGTTGAGTCTCAATTCTGGGAGCCAACTTTAATAGAAAAAAAATGAGGTGGTAGTGGTGTGTGTGCACGTGTGTGTATGTGTGGTGAAGTTTTAATAACTAGAAAATCAAGAAGATATGCACAAAGGTAGATTAAAAAAAATTATCAGCAAACACATTAGGCAATGGGCTTGAGGTCTGCTTGGCAGCCTGTCCGTGTTGTACATTGGAGGATCCTTTTAAAGCTTTTGAAAAGCTTTAGGAGGATCGTTCCACCTCAAGCCCATTGCCTATCACATTTGTTGTTACTGCTTCCATCACGTGATTGGTGGGCAAAGAGCAGTGAGATCATGGAAGTGTTGTTCAAAGGAGGAAAACTGTTTTCTGTTCTGTAATATGTCTGGATGAATGTGTTACGTTACTGAACCAAGGCCAGCAAGTAGGTTGCTAAAGATATACAAGTCATAAGTCAAGTCGAGTTTTATTTATTGTCGAGTCGAGTCCAAGTTGAGTCATTGAAGTGATTCGAACTGACTTGAATCTGAGTTAATCAATGAGTCTACATCACTATATATTGCTGTTTGCAATTAAGTCAGTTTTGACTCATGGTGACCCTATGAATGAAAGACCCCCAAAAGCCCGGTCTTGCAAACTCTGGCCTGTGGCTTCCTTGACTGAGGCTATCCACCTGTAGTGCAGTTTTCTCCTTTGCCACTGCCTTCCATTTTACTGAGCATTACAATCTTTTCCAATGAGTTGTGTCATCTCATGATATGTCCACAGTACAAGAGCCTGAGTTTAGTTATTTTGACTTCCAGGGAGAGTTTGGGCTTGGGCTCAGGCTCAGACCCATTTATTTGTCTTTTTGCCAGTTTATGGTATTCATAGAACTTGCCTCCAGCACCATATTTCAAATGATTTCATTCTCTTCCTGTCAGCTTTTGTCAGCTTTCACAAGCATATATAGATGTTAGAAATACTGTGGCTTAGATGAATCTGACTTTGGTATTGAATTACATGTCTTTACACTTGAGGATCTTATCCATTTCCTTCATGGCTGCCTTACCAAGTCCTACCCTTCTGATTTCTTGACTGCACTCTCCATTTTGATTAATGACTGAGCCAAGGTATGGAAAATCTTTAAATACTTTGATGTCTTCATCACTCACGCTAAAGTTATGTAAACTATCTGTGTTCATTATGTATATTATGTGTATGCATGCTGTGTGTGTGTTTATGGATAGATATGGTAAGTAGATAGATTGAACATCCCCTCCATCACAGTGTAGCATTGTGTGTGGGGGAGGTGCTTTGATGGCCTCACACTATTAGAGGCCAGTAATTGGATCACGGCATCTCATGCCATGGCATAGATGGTTTGGGGTTGAGCAGAGGCTATTTAAGCTTCCCTCCTCCTCCTCTTTTGGTTCAATTCAACCCACCCTCCTGCCTCTGTCACAGTGTGAGTTTACTGGTCACTTATGGCCCAGGTAGGCATTTCCCCCCTTTTCTACAGGTTTTTTTTTTGCCTACCTCACACTGTTGCAGGGGAATTGGAGAACTGGTCTTAGACTGGTGTCATGAATAGGTGGTCACCTGGCAGGTTGTGGGAGAGATGGGGATTAGTTTGGTGTACACCTATGGCACCCCTTTTATTATTTTTTTTTGGGGGGGGGGTTAAGGATGGCTCTACCCTTGCAGGTCATGTGACTTGAGGGGTGGGGAGTAGACTATCCTTGAGGCCAACCCGAGGATTGAGCCCTCGCCAGAAGTCATGAGACTTGAGGTGTCTTGTTCTGTTTTTTTTTTTGCCTTCAGCAGATGGTGCTAGGGGGCGGGGTAGCCTAATTGATGGGAACCCTCCCTGGGGGGGCTCAGGTGTTTGCCCAGGGAAGCTGGGAAGTAGGTCTGGGTGAGACCATTGGCTCCAGCTTTTCCCACATTAGGTCTCCCTCTTAGTTTGCATATCCCAAGGAATGAAGATTAAATAGGTGATAGAATAAATAAAGTGGCCCCTGTTTTAACCCAAGCTTTGTGTCTGGCCTTGTTATTTCATGTATTGGTCAAAGGCATTCTGTTCATATTTACAAGATTATAAACTGTATTTATAATCTTTTTTTTTTTTTTTTGAGATTCATGTTTATGGTTGTTAATGAAGACCAAATGTGACCCCCAAATTCTACCTCTTAAACCAGGCAGTAGAAGGGTTTCTGAGATACTGCAGCTTGGGTCACTGGGAAATGACACTGCAGCTCTCTCCTGGTCATGAGGTACATTGAGACCAGCAGTTCTAATAGGACCCTGAGGGGTCTGCCCAGCTGTCCACCTCAATGTTCCTTGAGAGTGGGAGAGCACTGCATTTGTCATTTCCCAGTGCACCAATCAGATTGCTGTTGTTGTTGTTGCTGTTGTTGTGTGCCTTCAAGTCATTTCCAACTTATGGTAACTGTAAGGGGTCACCATAAGGGGTTTTCTAAGCAAGATTTATTCAGAGGCTTGCCATTGCCATTGCCTTCCTCGCCCCCTGTGGTGACCCCCGATGCTGATGAGCATATGAGCAGCACACTTCCACCTTGCATGCCAGCATCGAAATATTGCCTTCATGTGCACATGTCCCTTTTTTGGAAAGGCAGAGAGGGCTCTTCTGTTTCCCTTGTGCTCTGTCCTAAAACCTCCTGCACACAATAGCCTCAGGTTGCAGGAGGGGAGGATGGTGGTGGTGGTAGCGGGAAGCACACTGTGATGGAAGCATTCTTTGTGATTCCCCCACTTCTGGGGACCCCAGAAGCCCGTTGGTTTGCAAGGCCTAAGAATGCTTGCATGGCACCCGGGCCTTGCTGCCTCCTCCATTGTTACCCCAGGAATACTTCTCAGCCAGGTTGAATTAGATCTCAGGTCAGCACAGTATTTTAAAAAAACTATTTCTGTATTTACATATTACTGGAGGTGGGGGAAGCTGAAGAATGCTTGCCTCACAAAGAGCCTGACAGCCAGGGCTTGATGCTGTCTCTGCTGTTGCTGTTTGCCATTTCATTATTAGGGACTTGATCATTTGTATTTTTTGGTATCCACAGGGGAGGGAGTTGTAACCTGCCCTGACAGGCCCCCACCTTTTCCATAACTCATCAATGGGCTAAATTTCATAAATTGGCTTATAAGTGGCACTCCACCCAGTTAAAGGTAGACCAGGGACCCCCAGACAAGGAGGTAGGGTTTACTCAGAAAACCTAAGGAAGTAGCCTGCTAAAATTCTTAAAAAGGACACACCAAGGTGAGAATAATGTGAAAATCCCCTGGAACTGATTAGTTAGGGAGAAAGGAGCTAATTTATCCTGAGCAAGTTCTGGAAGTGAGTCATTCACTAAACCCATTAGAGTGGCTATGGACTCCTTGCTTGCAAGACTGTTTTTTTCCTCACACCTGGTCATAACACAATAGACGTTTGTCAGAGACCAGTTTTAATGTTCCAGCCAGTAGTGATCATTAACACATCCAGGGGATCACTTTTCCAACCTTGGTAAACTCTGGCAGATACTGGATTCCACTCAAACTCATCCCTTCAGGGACTATAAATATCATCCTTAAACACAGCCAAAGTGTTCACAGCTCCTCTTCCTCCTGCCATTCTGTCCATCTGCTGTCCATCATCTGCTGTGTGACCCTCAGAGCTCCATCTGAGTACCTTCTGCTGCATGAATCTCTGCTCTTCAGGATAGGTATAGCATTATCCCTCAATCTATTCCTCTATCCAAATACTTCCTACTTTCTTTGTTAGCCTTGTGTAACTGCTTGAAACCTCAGTGTATGCATGTGTGTGTGTTCCCTTGATTAGTTGTCAATAAAAACCATTCTAATTTCATCTCCAGGCTTGGAGTCTCCTCATTACTGATACACATAGAATAATAGAATAATAGAGTTGGAAGAGACCACAAGGGCCATCCAGTCCAACCTCCTGCCATGCAGGAATAAACAACCATAGCATTCCTGACAGATGGCCATCCAGCCTCTGCTTAAAAACCTCCAAAGAAGGAGACTCTACCACACTCCCAGGCAGCAGCGGATTCTACTGTCCAACAGCTCTTACTGTCAGGAAGTTCTTCTTAACGTTTAGATGGAATCTCTTTTCCTGTAGTTTGAGTCCATTGTTCTGTGTCCTTGTCTCTGGAGCAGCAGAAAACAAGCTTGCTCCATCCTCAATATGGCATAGGTCAAAAGAGCCCACAGTTATCTCACTGCTATCTTGAGCTAATCAAAATCCCTCATATTAGAATTCAGACACTAGTGGGATCCTCATGGACCCCATGCAATTTGGGTAACAGAGTGAACATTTGCTTGCTCCATTTTATTTTAAAATGTTTGTTATAGTCTTGTAGGGCACTGGGTTTTCTTCAAGCACGCTGCTATCTTTATCTTTTTTCTGCTTTTGCTGTAGGTCCTACTGGCACATCAGCATTGTATCTATACTAAGATCTTCCTCTGGAGGTCCCCACCATGTGAGTTGTGGCACCGAGCTGCAGAGCAAAGGGTCTGACTAGTGACATTCTTTCCCCAAGGATTGGTGGTATTACCTGGCACCTACACTAACACGTTCAAGCACCAGAGAAACAATGTTGCTGTCTCTTAATTTGATCCACTATTTTATTGATTATTGTTCTTTTATCATCATTTCTTAACAAAAACTTTGTATTCCCTGCAGTGACACAAGAAGAACATAAAACCAGAGTTTAGGGGAATTACGTTTTGGATTATAGATCCCATAATCCCACACCTGGCATGCTGACTAGGGGAGTCTGAGAATTTCAATTCAAAAAGTAACTTTCTCAAGCTCTGCCTATAATTACAACATCAACAGTGCACACAAGGTCCATATTATATTATCTGTTTGATATACTGATCGATCTGGGGAACATTGACCCAAAGTACATGATTATACAATAAATTTCATATGCTGTTGCTACTAGCAGCACTTCTATTGGTAGATACTTGATCTATCTAGTTATTACTCCTTCCCAAAAATGAGACTAGGCACATATAGGATGCTTATCTTTGTAGCTTGCATTAACATAGGGTATAAAGGGAAATTACATTCCCATGAATGCTTCCATTTTAACTCTCTCTCTCTGATTAATCTGGTATGCAAAGTTAACTGTTTATCAAGGGCCGCCATTCTTTTTTTTAAACCTTCAATTTGTTGTGCATTTTTTTTAACTTGGCTTCCAATATGAGCTAATAAACTGGCCAAGAAAATTCAGACTGAAGCTGGTATGAAAATATTTAAAGTTAATTCTGCTGTGTGTCAAACCATGCAGCAACCATGGGGTGTCTAAAGTTACTGCCTACTTTTATTCCAAAGCAACCATATGAATACATGGAACAGTTTAATCTTAGCAGCTTCCAAACTTGGATTGCCAGATGTTATTGGACTTCAGGTCCCAGTATCCTTGATCATGGGTAATGTTGGCTGGGGCTTCTGGGAGCTGAAGTCCAGCGATATCAGGAGACCAAGGTTTGGGAAACACTATCTGGATTCCTTTGGGTTAGTAGACCTGCTGAATCAATTGCTGAATTGTAAACCAGTGGTTCCCAAATGTTGTCCAGACATTTTGGACTTCAGCTCCCAGATTTCCCTACTTTTGGCCAAGATGGATGAGGGTTGTGGTAGCTGAAGTTCAAAACTCATGGGGGACAGCATTTTGGGAACCACTGATGTAAGCAAATCCCATTGATTCAATGGGACCAACTGATTGAGACTACCAACAGAACAATCACTAGGACTAACAATAGAATTCAGTTCAGTGGCTGGAATTCACTTGGTGACTTATGTCTTCATAAGTGGACTTGTATCTGTGGGAAATAGAATCGAGCAGTTTCACAATGTCCGTAGTCAGCAAGGGACTGCTGTTATGTTACTACATATGGGAGCCAGCAAGATAACATTGCACATCAGGATTGATGCGTAGAACCATTGAGTTAGAAGAGACCACAAGGGCCATCCAATCCAACCCCCTGCCATGCACACAATCAAAGCACGCCTGGCAGATTGTCATCCAGACTCTGTTTAAAAACCTCCAAAGACGGAGACTCCACCACACTCTGAGGCACAGCATTCCACTGCCAAACAGCTCTTACTGTCAGGAAATTCTTCCTAATGCTTAGGTGGAATCTCTTTTCCTGTAGTTTGAGTCCATTGCTCCATGTCCTTATCTCTGGAGCAGCAGAAAACAAGCTTGCCCCATCTTCAGTATAACATCCCTTCAAATATTTGAGCATGGCTATCATGTCCCCTCTTAACTTTCTCTTCTCCAGGCATGCCCAGCTCCCTAAGTCGCTCTTCATAAGACATGGTTTCCAGACCTTTCACCATTTTGGTTACCCTCTTCTGGACACGTTCCAGCTTGTCAACATCCTACTTGAACTGTGGTGCTCAGAACTGGACACAGTATTCCAGGTGAGGTCTGACCAAAGCAGAATAGAGAAGCACTATTACTTCCCTCAATTTAGACACTATACTCCTATTAATGCAGCCTAGAATCTCATTGCTTTTTAAGCTTCCACCTCACATTGCTGACTCATGTTCAGCTTATGATCTATTAAGACTCCTAGATCCCTTTCACATGTCCTGCTATCAAGCCAGGTGTCACCTATCCTATATCTGTGCATTTCATTTTTACTGCCCAAGGGTAGCATCCTGCATTTCTCCCTGTTTTGTTAGTTTTGGTCCAACTTTCTGATCCATTGAGGTCATTTTGAATTCTGATCCTGTCCTCTGGGGTATTCGCTACCCCACCTAATTTGGTGTCATCTGTACAATGGGACCAAAGTGCAACAGGACACTGATTAGGGAATGCTGATGTGCACTGGCACTATCTGGTGCGCATGAGGACACTCTTGCTGGTGTTCCATTATGCTTCTTCACAATTCACTAACAGAGTTTCTTAGAGCCTCTGCTACATATCTCAGTATATGTAATGTTATGTAATGTAGACACAGATGGAGAAGTCAGTGGTCCATCTAGCATGGCATTTATCTACCCTGGTTGAAGCCCTTTAGGAGCAAATGTAGCAGCCAAGAGCAAAAGTAATTCCCTGTCCTTAACTGAGGACAAGAGGGATTGAGCTAGAACTCTTTCTGTATGCAAAGCGTGTGCTCTACTACTGAGCTATCTACCCCCTTCCTTAGTTGGTAATGAATGTCCAGCATAGATACAGCACCGTGGACAGCTCCTTATATCTCTCAGCTACATTTCCCCTCCTTTAATTTGGCTTCACAAATTTGTCTTCCGACACTCCGGGACCTTGAAAAACCCCACTCCAAAATGTAAAGAATTACTGCCTGAGCTTCAGCCCTGGAAGCAATTAACTCTCCAGTGGGGTGGAAAACAGCTTTTGAGTCGTATTTATTGATGCATAGATTCCACTGTTGTGTGATATTTGAAGACAAATGGCCGTGGCCCATAATTAAGAGTTGTTTGAGGGATTGGCAAGTAAAATGCATTGATGGAACACTGGCGGAAAGGGCAAGTTGAGTTAGATTGGTTGGGATAAGACAATCTATATGACCTTGGCACACTACTCCTGTGCATTGATTTCTCAATTAAATATAACTTTTTATTCAATCACTTAGAATATACTGCTAGTTATTGATGTACTACGACTCAAAAAGATGGGCCAGAGATAAAGTGGCAAAGCAGCACTCTCTTGTTTTATCTTTCTGTGTTACCAAGCTGAAGATGACACATTTTGCTGGTAGATCTGTCCGGAAATGTGGCATCTGAGGCTAAATATTACTTTCCTATAATAATACACTGTGTGGGAAAGCCCTTGGTCATGTCATTCTTGTAGAAATGTACAGGTGCCCCCCCCCGATTTACATGGGATTAGTACCTGTAGTTTCACTTACCCATGGTTGGGGGGAGGTCTTTCTAGGCATCTGGAGGAACATAAAGTCACACTGCCAGAAGCTGACCATAGAGTCTGCCTCTAGGGGTGCTCTCTAGGCATTTTCTAGGACTTCTAGCATGATTCTATTGTATTCTATAGTGGTTTGCTATTGTACATGATTTTGTGTATCTGCAGTAAGTCTAGTAACGTATCTTCTACAGATATGGGAAGGGGCAACCTGCATTGTTGAATTATCTCCTTTTGGGGGAGCTAGTAAGGTATAATGGCTAGAGCAAAGGTAGGGAACTTTTGAGGGTTGATGGACCCCATTAATAAATAAGGAAGACTAACATTCCACAGTGGCATCACATGAGAACATGTTTGGGTTCTTGGTTTCTTCTCAGTAGGGAAGAGATTGCTTTTCCCTGCAGGCTGGTGCAGTTTTATGGTATGTGGGGACACTCTGGCACCCTCCTGCACCATAGACAGCAACTGCAGTGGTGAGAGGAACGTTGGTGGTACCTATGGAATGGCCATGGTGGTGGCAGGAAACTCAACAGTGATATGGCCTCTGGTGGGTTTCTGGGAGGCCAACTCCCATCCACTCTAGGAAGCTGCTCAACTCTGAAATATGTGATTCAGTATCAGTTGCTGAGGAACAATCACAAAGAGGATGATTGCCTTCATATCCTGCCTCCTCTAAGGTGTTAAGTTGGCCATGGACAAGATGCTGAACTGGATAGTCCTTTGGACTGATAAAACAAGGATCTTCTTGACTGGAATCCTGTTGGTTACATACCCTTATAAGAACCCTTATTCTAGCAATTTCACTTTTGGGGGGCATTTCATCATGGACATACTCTGATTCTGGTTCTGTATGCAGAGTTCTGCCAGTCTAATTGTTCTGCAATCAGTTGTGTTTTTAAGGAGTTGCATAAATGTGTCCCCATAACACTCTGTGTAAGGGTGTATCGACTGCTGCACAATGTGGTGGGTTCAATGTGATGTGAGTGGTGTAACTGGTTGTATAATGGTGTGATGAAATAGATGGTCTGCATAGTGCATCAGTGGCACAGCTATGCTGGTGTAAAGTTGTACTCTGTTGGATCTCAGCCCTATGCTCTTCCATACATCCTCCAAAATGGCCCTGCAAGTCTGTCTTATTGAAGGGTGGAGCTCCATGTAGTTAAACAGTATGCATGCATTTTTGGATTCACAAGGCAAAGATGCACACCCCATGGCAAACACAGCCAAGGGTGGGGAAGCTCTTTCAGTCCAAGGACTGAATTCCATTTCAGAGAAGTTCTCTGGGGCCATATTAAAGTGGTGCAAAAGGGAAAGACCTCAAATCCCAGCATGCTTTAGCCTTAAGCTCCTACTGCAAGTAACAAAGCTGTTGCAATGGAGCTTTTAGAATGGGAAAAGGCCTATGCATAAGCTGTACTGTGTCCAGTTCTGGGCACCACAATTTAAGAAGGATATTGACAAGCTGGAACATGTCCAGAGGAAGGCAACAAAATGGTGGGAGGTCTATAAGCCATGCCCTACGAGGAGTGGCTTAGGGAGCTGGGCATGTTTAGCCTGGAGAAGAGAAGCTAAAGAGGTGTCATGATAGCCATGTTTAAATATTTGAAGGGATGTCATACTGAGGATGGGGCAAGCTTGCTTTCTGTTGCTCCAGAGACTAGGACACAGAGCAATGGATTCAAACTACAGGAAAAGAGATTTCAACTTAAACATTAGGAAGAAGTTCCTGACAGTAAGAGCTGTTTGGCAGTGGCATGCACTGCCTGGAAGTGTGGTGGAGTCTCTTCCTTTGGAGGTGTCTAAACAGAGTCTGGTTGGCCATCTGTTGAGTGCTTTGTTTGTGTATTCCTGCATGGCAGGGGCTGGACTAGATGGCCCTTGTGGTCTCTTCTAACTCTGTGATTCTAGGATTCTAAGAACTGATGTAGTCTTGGGGAAGGGGATGCAATCTTCTTAGAAATCCCAAGGGATAGATTGGAAGCCCACATTTGGCCCCAGGGCCTGACGTTCCATACCTCTCCTCTCCAAAAAGCTTTAGGCTGGAATCCTGTTGGTGCCGTATCCCCGTGTAAGTTCCTTTTTGTACTTTTTGGGTCATTGTGCAGCAGGTGTACATAGTTCATGGTTGCACAAGATAGCTACCGCTTGTTGGGGAACAAGTGCAGTCATTTCAGATGGGCCAGAATCTGATTGGTAGCCCCAATTAGGGCAGAACCATTGAATCAACTGGATTTACCAATGTGTTGATCCACGCCTAAGCAGATGATTCAGTGGGGCTACCCTTGTTGGGACTAACCAAGAGGATTCCAGCCAAGCACCTTTAGTGTACGACTTGATTTTAATGGGATTGCAGAAACAGCTACTTTACTTTTCCTGATGTGCATTGAGGCAATAAGCAGGCACATTGTGCCGCTGATGGTGTATAGGTCAATGTTGGTATTCAGCAGAAGGGTTGTAAAGCAGAACCATTGCATGACTCTATCAGTGTAGATTTAAACTATACAAGCACGATATAGGATCTTAGCCTTACAACTCATATGTATGCTGGGTCAGCTTCTGGGGAGGCCCTGCTCTCTGTTCCACCACCTTCAAAGGGACATTTGTTGGGAACATAGGAGAAGGCCTTCTTGGTGACTCCTCCCAGGCTCTGGAAGTTCCTTCCCAGAGTGGTTAGACTGGCACCTTCCTTGCAGTCTTTCTGCAAGCAGGTGAAAACCTTTTTATGCCAGCAAGCCTTTGAGAATTGATTTTTTAGGGGGAAACAGGCCTTGTAGAATGTGCTGGACTTTTATTTGTTATTATGTTAATTTGTGGTTTATGATGATTTAATTGCTTTTTAACTTTTGGATGGTGTTATTTTTTTAAAACAAAGATTGCTTCAACTGTTGTAAATGGCATTCAGTCTCAAAGTGGGGAAAAGGTGGGGTAACCACCACCACCACCAGGTGTATCTACACTGTAGGGATAATGCAGTTTAACATCACTTTAACTGCCATGGCTCCATCCTACAGAATCCTGGGATTTGTAGGACTTTCTCAGATGACCTTTATTCCGAGAGAAGACGTCAGGAGAGTTTCGCAGCTATCCCGTTGCAGGGGGTCCTTTTCAGACGCCACCGTCCCTCTCCTGTCGCCGTCCATGACAGTTCCGGTGCGGATCTATTGCCACCACACCATTTTACTCACGGAAGTTCTCTGTGAATAAAAAACGGCATGGTGGCAATAGATCCGTGCCAGAACTGTCACAGACGGCAATGGGAGAGGGACAGCAGCGTCCGAAAAGGACCCCCTCCTGCGGGATAGCTGCAAACCTCTCCTGACGTCTTCTCTCGGAATAAAGGTCATCTGAAAAAGTCTGTAGTGCTGTGAGGCACTAGCACTCTTTGGCAGAGATGGCTAAAGATCTTATAAAACTATAAACCCCAGAATTCCATAGAATGGAGCTACAGCACTTAAAGTGGTGTCAGTTTACATTATTTCTACAGTGTAGAGGCACTCAGCATCATCTAGAAACTAAACCTTATGAGGGTAAGCTTAGGGGTATGTTTAGCTTGGAGAAGAGGAGAGTGAGGAGTGACGTGATAGCCCTCTTTAAATATCTCAAGGGATGTCATGTAGAAGATGGCACAAACTTGTTTTCTGCTGCTCCAGGGACTAGAACACAAACCAATGGATTAAAATTAAAGAAAAAAAGATTCTGCTTAATCACTAGGAAGAACTTTTTTTTTTAAACTGTAAGAGGTGTTTGACTGTGTAATATATTGCCCTGGAGGTCTCTCCTTCTTTGGAAGTCTTTAAACATAGGCTGGATGGGTATCTTTCAGGAGTGCTTTGATTGTGTATTCCTACAAGGCAGGGGGTTGGATTGGATGGCCCTTGTGGTCTCTTCCAGCTCTATGATTGTATGAATAATAATAGCAACAGTAGCACTACAGGATTCCTCCCCACCACTATGATTTTGTGCCTACTAATATGGGCTTCCTGCCAAGAGGATATTAATTCAGGCTCCTTCAGTCCTGCTTAGCCTATAAACTGACTGGAGTCCATGCCCTCTGAACTGAAGCAAGAGATGTTCTGATTCACTGTTGTACAAAGACCCACCATCCCTGCTTATCATTCTGTCGGCTTACGGAGCTCTGAAAACCAGTTGTGTTTGTAGGTTTTGCTGCAGATTGAAGCTATTCATTTTCATTTTATTTCACCAATAGGGATTTGGTGAGATTATCTCCTTCCAGCCACATAAACTGTCACACCACCCTCCTCTCTCACACCGGTGTCAGCAGTGTTGATGGATGGCCTAAGTGAAGCTGCACAAGATTGTCTCCTGACTTTGCCCAGAGCAAACTGACCTTCCTGCATCTGCCAGCGACATGCCCATAAATGTAGCTTTGGTAGTTCCACTGTGGAAGTCATTTGCTTTCATGAGTAACAAGAGGCAGAACCATGTATTGCAAGGTGTTTGCTAGAACATAAATGAGAGGCATGATAGATTTGTTTCTCTTTTAGACAGCCCTAGATATGATTATCGTATAGACTATTCCTGTGGGTTTGCATTCTCTTTTTGGCCATTCTCAGTTCAGAACATGGAGTGGTTTCCCAAACACAGCCATGTCACAGAGGGAGGCTGGAATTCAGTAGGGACCTACATCTACATAAGTGGGTTTGCATCTATGGGAAATAGAATTGAGCAGTTTCACAACATCTGCATTCAGCAAGGGACTGCAGTGATATTCTTACTTAGTTAGGGGAGCCAATCAAATGACCCCTGCACATTGGTCACAATGTGCAATGGGTGCTGTGGTGGAATGGGTGCCAATGTGCATCAGTGTTACCTGCCTTATAATGCCTCCCTCCAATAGTTCATAATTTGTCAATACTAGACGTCCTCACATGGTCTAGGTAGACCAAGGCAAACCAAGATGGGTACACGTGAAGGTCATCCATGACCTAACAAAGATGTCTCTTGGAAATTCCCAACAAACATGCCCAAGATGAAATTAAGTGGAACCCTTTAGGATTAGGATAACCAATCTGGACTGTGCTAATCCATCTTGGATGCTCTTGGCATTGAGTCATACTCCAAAAACAAGCAGTAACCAGAACACCCATTATCCCCACAAATCCCCACAAATGTATTTCCTCAGACCTTTTCTTCCTCCACCATAAGGAGGCTGCCATAAACCCATCAACCTTAGCATCTCGGCCATTTGCAGCAATTAATGAAGTTGGAGTTTCTATTGTTTCACTGTGGGAAACACACCCAAGCATTGTTTTACACTCAAAACACCCATTCAGGATATGAAATTGGGTATAACTATTACCCCAAATAATAGCCATGTGTGCATAGTTCTTCTTGTACTGTTACTCTGCCGGACTGCTGTGGCACCCTCACTTCAAGTCTGAGTTTCATTGTTTTACGAATCTCTGCTCGTTGGACAGGAAATCATAGCCCATTTCTCCAAATCCATTCCTCTATCCAAACCTTTCTGCCTTAATTCTTCACTAACCTTGTGTGGTCTCTTGTGAGTGTGAGTGCATGTGTGAATGCTTCCTTGTTTATTTTCCAATAAAAAATATTTCGACATGCTTTAAACCCAGAGTTTCTGCAGTGAGTACTAGTATATACAGATGCAAAGGCCCCACCAATTACCCGGCCTCTTGCAACCCTACCTTTGAGCTAATAAAAAGTCCCCAATTTAATATCATTGTTTGAGTTTTATGAGTGGGTCCCCACAGATCCACAGTATATTACCTGCATTCAGCTAATAAAAGGCACTCCTGAGCACTTCTGGACAATAGCTAGGGACTGCTGGTATGCACTGATAGAATTCAATGTGCATCGGGACACTCTTGCTGATGACCTGATAGGCATCTTTTGCAATTCACTAGGTGGGTTCTGTATCACCTCTGCTACATAGCCAAGCATGCATAAAGTTACACAATGTAGGCCACAATATAGAATTGAAGACAGATACCCCCTGGGACTTTTTTTTTAAAAAATATCCCACCTTTCTCCAACATGGCACACGTCAGATGCTCTGGACTGCGATGTCATCAGCCCCAGTCAGCCTGGCTAATGGTGCAAAATCTGGAAGGACTCAAGAGTTGGGAGAAACTGGATTTTGTTACATTTACTTTTCATCTGCCATCCAGAGCTTAGGGCGGCATATATTGTTTCTCCTTACTCTTTTTATCCAAATTGGTGGGGGTCCGTTGGGGACCAACTCATGATGCCAAATTTACACTATAAATTGGGGGAATTATAATAGCTCAAATGGATGGCTGTGAGAGATCAGGTAACTTTGCACCTAAGTATTTGCAGAAACTCCAAGTTGAAATGAAATAAAATACTCTTTATTGGAAAATAACACAGAAGCATTCACACGCACACACACACTCACAAAAACCCATACAAGGCCTAATTAAGAGTCTAGGTAGAAAGGTTGGCTAGAGGAATAGATTCGGGAAGTACAGGTGATAATTACTAGGCTAGAGGTTCGTGCAGGGGAGAAGACTCTTGGAGCTGAGGGTGGGTACAGATATCTGACAGAGTGATGGTGCCCAACTGCAGCCCAGTTGGTTATTATTTGGGGACTAATATTTATACCCTGTTTTGTATCCTGAAGGGGTCTTTGAGTATAGAGCAAAGCTTAGATGGGCTTCCCACCATTACACAAGGGAAACCACGACTTTGCTAATTATCATTAATTGATGAGATATTAGAATTGATGGGTTTATGACAACCTCTGTATCATGGGATAGGAATGGTGCGACTTTCTGGGGATTTGTTTGTGCGACTTTCTGGGGATTCTAGTTTGTTTGTGATGGATGACTCATTGCTAATATGTCCAAGAGGGGGCTAGTACATACCTCTGTGATGATGTTGTTTACTAGGTGCTTCACTTAATCCTATCTTGGGCATGTCTGTTGGTAGTTTTCCATGACATCTGTCATGATGGCCTGCTCAGCCCATCATGGGGACTTCATCTCAAAGCCTACAGGTCACAGCAACTGGAAAATTCCACCCTTTGCTTTCCATAGCAACAGATATGATAAGGGGGTGGGAACCTCATTTCCTAAACATCACATCACCCAACTGGAGAGCCAATCAGATTTGGCAATGCAGAACCAATCACAGATGGCCACAAAGACTTTTAGGTTTTCTGAATTCCTTTGTTCTCAGAGAGATGTAGAAGAACACATGGGAAGAGCACATGGCTTAACTAGCAAGATAACTAGACTGTGATAACAGAGGTTGGGGGAAGCCAGTCTCTCTCTCATGGCCTGATAACATCAAAAGGGCCCTAAATGATACCTGAAGCCTCAGGAGGAGACTTCCATTTAAAGACTCTGAATCCCAACTCCAGAGACTGAATTAGGCCGGCTAGGATGAGCCTGGCCCAGCCATCCCATTGGGACATGACTGATGATGATGGACATCATAAATTGTAAATTAGCATTATCTTAGCTTAGGGAACAAGTCTAGCTAGTTGCGTTAGCTTTTATGGTTTCATTTTAGTACTCTAACTGAATGTATTTCTTTGTAATCCTAAAATGAAATCATGGAGGTGTGTTTTCCTCTATGCTAGCCTTAAGCATTTGGAGCTAAAATAAAGCTTTTTCTGTATTCCCAATCTCCATGGTCATATGCCTTTCTTGGTCAGCTATCTGAACTTCTCTGGGATAAAGAAAAAGGTCATTGTTGATATTTTAACACAATCTGTCTGGCTTCTCACTGCACGAGACAAAGGAAAGGGTTAACTCAGCGAGTGGTGGTGGCTTTACCTTAGAAAGAGATTTCTAGATTAGAGGAACCCTGGAGAGTATGTTTTTCAGATTGTACAAATAGGCTGGGAGCCTTCCCTTCCTGCTGGGAGAGAAGGGACAGCTTATCACAACACCTTTGGTTAGGTCCTGGTGAACTCCATTTGGCCTTATTCTGGTCCCACCCTAGGCTATTAGAACTCGTGAAGTTATGAAATTATGAAATATTATAGGGAGAGGGTGTAAGGCCTGGTAGCACCCCCATTTTATCATCACAACAGCCCTGTGAGGCAAGTTAGGCAGAGAGAGAGAGAGAGAGAGAGAGAGAGAGAGAGAGAGAGAGAGAGAGAGAGAGAGAGAGAAGGAGGGAGGGAGGGAGAGAGAGGGGGAGAGAGGGGGAGAGAGAGAGATTGATTCACTGGCCCAATGTCATCTGGTGAATTTCATGGCTCACTGAAGATTTGAACACATGTCTCTCCAGTTCTAGTCTGATATTTTAACTCCAGCTTTCCAAACTGTATACCCTCCTGATGTTTTGGATTATTCTAGCTGGAAGATAGAATAGTCCAAACATTAATAGTCCATCTGTCCCCAGAACCTGTGGTGGCTGTGGACTTCTATGTCACCAAGTTTGTGAATAGGCCTTGTCTACATTGGCCAGAATATGCCAGCTTACCACCAGCATTTTCTGGCTCTCAGTCTGGCCTGTTCCTCCCCTGTTACCTGAACAAAAAGGGATGGAGTCCAGACTGCTACACCAGCCCATCTCTGCAGCCATTTCTGTCCTTATCGCACTCTCTGAAGCCAGGAAGGGGACCTGCAGAACATGATCAAGGCCCCCTACATGTGACCAACCATGGTCACATGCTGTGGGCCTGCTTCGTGGCTTTGGAGAGTACAACGCGGGTGGCAGTTACGGTGACAGGCTGGCGTGGCAGTAAGGCCTCCTGCGGACCTGTGGGGCCCAACCTGTTTCTTAAAAAAAAAGAAACAGTTTTCCCTGGGTATTTTGCTAAAAGGTTTCAACTGGTTTTACCCCATCTTCCCCCTGTTTTAGCCCAGGTGTTATGAGGACTGCCCAGGGCAAAATGGGGCAAAAGCCTTGTGTGATTTGGACTGTAAGTCTCTAAGATAGGAGCAAGATTGGGTAAATAGCCATCCAGACAAGGCCTTAGTCTGTATTCTAAAGGCACTATCTGAAGTTAAGAACCCTCAAAAACTTGGATAACTCCTTTAAAGTTTTCATGAAAACCTGGTGCAGATTCATTACCCTATTGAGATGCAAGTCACCAGATGCCACTACCTAGAGCCAGGAGGGAGAGTATTCACTCTGAAAGTTTATGCCACAACACTGCATCAGACTGTCAAGTTTCAGTTTTGCAGGATGGTGGGGACCCCAAATTGGGTTCAGATCTTCCTGTCTGACCACAAAGTTCTTGGATTAGTCACTCCCTCTCTGCCCAAACTGCAGTACTTGACAGGCCTTTTGTGAGCATTAAAGGTGAATAACATCATGAGCTCTTTGAGGAATAATGAGATTTTTTTTTAAAAAAATAAGTTTTATGGATGAAAGAGGAACACTCTCACTGGACACTTTGTGGAGAAGACTGCCTTGTACTCCTGCAGCAAGCAGAACACTTAAGTTCATCTTCTGTTCTAATGTGATTCCTAATCTTCTTGTTGTTCTCCTAAAACTTGTGGGTGAGTGAAGGAGGAGACACTTGGGTGCACATTGAAAAATTGTGGACCTCTTAGGGCTTCAGCAGTCAGAGGTGAGACAGGACACATAACCAGGAGTCAACAACCACAGGAACACAGGCAATAGTGAGGGCTGAAGACCAAGGTCAAGACAAGGTTGAAGGAAACACCAAGAAGCACCACCCCCCAATAACCAAAAACACAGGACCATGGCAGAGCTTAAATAGACTGTGCTGCATTAGTATGGTTAACCTGGACCAGGAAGTTCTCTTTCTTATACACCTTCCTATCCAGGTGGATACAAATGGTAGCCTGGAGGAGTGGGTGGAGTCAGTCCAGTTCAGGGCTTCAAGAAAAAAAAAAACTTCCTGCTGTCCAGTGTTTTTTCATTTGGGGCAACCAAACAAATCTCTAGAGGTTCCAGGCCAGATCATGAAAATGAAGAACTGGTTCTGGCCTTGCCCAGAATTGTCTACTCTAGCTGATGTTGCTCTAGAGATGCTCCAAGATTGTGGTCTCTGAGAGACTTTCTAACATGAAGGAACGGGCCTATCACACCTCTGCTACTGAGAGATGCTGGGGACTGGCACCTTAGATTTAACCACTGAACTATGTACCCCTTTCGTGTGTGTGTGTGTATGTATGTGTGTGTGAAATGACAAATACCTGGAAGGTTTTAATAATTATATCCTTGCATTTATATCTTCTCTATTCCACTGAGGAAAAGGTGAGGTACATGGCTCTTCTCTTCCTTGCCTTAATCTCACAACAACCCTGTAAGGCAGGTTGAGTAGAGAGACAGTGAATGGCCCAAAGGTAACCAGTCAGCTTTCATGGTTGAGTGAGGATATGAACATGGATTTCCCAAATCCCAATCCAGCTTGTTAACCACTACACTACACTATCTCTGTTTCCATTTAATATCAACACATCTGTCCTGGGACATACTTTACAGCACAACCCATAGTTTCAGAGTCATGGAACCTTTTGGATGTAAGAATACCCAGCATCCCCAAGCAATGTCCCCCCCCCTGCTATTTCAGTCCTCATGTTCTTTTTAAAAAAGCTTGTAAGTATGTTTCTATTTTAAAAATCAGCAGTAAAGAAATAATAAATACATTTCAGAATGTACTAGCTACGAAGACTTGGTAGCCTATAAAGCCCATTGTAAATATATGCTCTGCTTTAGCATCTTCGACATTTTTAGGGCATCTCATAAAATGCCTTTATGGAGTGAGAGAGAAGGATGTGCCTGCTTAAAAAATAAAGAGTAAATGAAATACATAATTGTTTTACCTCTGATGGATTTCTGAAGTAGATTACTAGTGGAGTGTAGAGGTTTTCTCTGCCTGTGAGGCACAAGCAGGCAAGCAAAATGTTCATATTTCAAGGCAGACAGCCTCAAGATTGGAGGAGGGGGAAAGGAGAAAGTTTATGAAAATATGCCTGGGGGGCATTTTGTTAAATCATTGTATCACAGGAATGAAAGAGCCAACTGGACCGTAACAAATCCTTCCCATATTTACCTTGGGAGAGGGGATGTCTATACGTTGGGATGAACTGTTATTATGGCTACAGAATGCACATTTTATACAGACTGTCCCCAATGAAGGCAGGAAAAGGAAAAGCACAGGAAAATGTAGCTGGAGTTGGGGTGGGATGAGTGAAAACAATCTTCATTTTTTTCATGCTCCCCTCTATTCCATCAATGTCAATTGCAGGGAGATTACAAGTTGACCCCTGTATCCATGAGACTGGTAGCCATGTTTTCACTTATCCACCTCCAAAAGAATTATGTCCTCTCTAGGCATTTTCTAGGTCCTCCAGTGCGATTCTATGGTATGTTTCTGTCAGAAGTTGGACCAGAAGTCATTCACTTCAATAGGGTTCACTATTATCCACAGTTTTGTGTATTCACAATAAGTCAGGTAATGTATCTCCAGTGGATATGGGGGCAGGGGGATGATGACTTGTACTCCTGCCAGGCCCTAAAGGCACTAAATCCCACCTGATCTTGGAAGCTACTGGGATGGGAGACCACCAATGAATACCAGGTGCTGTAGGCTTTCTGTCTGAGGAAGGTACTGGCAAAACCATCTCTGAGTATTCCTGGCCTAAGAAAACCCTCTGAAATGAATGATATTGCCATAAGTTAACAGGTGACTGGAAGACACATACAAATACACAATCTGGCATATATATTACCTACTTTCAGTGGCAGTTAGTGGTTCTGAAGTAGGGATGGAAAGAATAAAGGATGAAGTGTTATGGATCCAGTAGGAAAATGGGCCTGAACCAAAGAACATTAAGATTCCAGAGATTTTTAATAGGAAAATACCCCTTTGAAGCTGCTTGGTGAACAAAAGAAACATTTGGTTTCAAATAGTTCTCAAGTGTTTACAGAGGAATTCCGGGCAGTCAGTATTTGGAAGATTGGGGTGAATTTGGTTATCTCTGTGATTGGCAGGCAGACCCTCTTTGGTCTCAGGATGCAGGAGTTTCAGCTTAATCTGCATAGCAATGGAATTCCTCTGTATGTTTAAAGTTCATAAGATACCTGTCTTACTTGGAGACACAAAGGAGGACTAGGTTTTCCATTTCAGAGAGGATGCAGGAAATTCATCCAGGTGTGAATTTATGGAAGAGTTTTCATGGGGGCTCTTCCTAAGCATGATCCATGCCTTTTAACTTGCCTCCGACAATGTCATAGAGTGCATGACTATGTCAGAGTACACTTCATTTCCTGGTTGCTCTGGGATGGCACTTAAGGTCATATTAGCCAAATTTGATATAAAAGGGCTGTTCACAGTGAACCAAAGCTGTGAACCAAAGTGGAGGATTATGGTCTTTGCAGTGGGAGCTCAGGGGATGTCTGGATGATCCATTACAAAGTTTAATTCATATAGTCCTAAAATAGAATGCCTTCAGGATGGAGAAGACAGAAGGTATACTGTCTTAAGATGCTGATGTAACAGTGGATTCCGTGTTACTCAAGCCAGCAAGCCAAGGGACAGCATGTTTCAATTAAGCAGGACCCTTGAAGATATGCTAGGCAGTGCCCTGAAGCAATTGCCTTGAATCAATCAAGATATTCAAGAGCCTGAAGCAATTAATGGTTAACTGGTAATAAAATAATAGGAAGCCAAGACAAATGCAGCAAGGGTACAGGGAAAAGAGTCAGGTTCTGCAGGACCTGGGACAGGTCCAATGCAGCCCTTGTTTTTCCTTCATATCTTGGCACAGTAGGGAATTAAGGGAATTTCAAATGCATTTCCGGGGTTGCACATTCCATTTGGAAGCTTTATGTGTGTTCTGTCTTCTCAGATAGGGAGCTACAGGTAGCAGGCTTGGCAGATCAGCATTATTCTGAGGTGGAAAGGTTCATTTCTGACTTGTGGTGACCCTAAAGTGAACCCTGCCAGGGGGCTTTCTTGGTGAGATTTCTTCAGAGGGGATTTTCCATTGCATTCCTCTGAGGCTGAGAGAATGTGACTTGCCTAAGGCCACCCAGTGGGTTTCCATGGCTGAGCAAGGATTTGAGCCCGGCTCTTCCAGAGTCCTAGTCTAACAGTCAAACCACTATATCACTGTGGCTCTATCTTTAATGGGGTCCTTACAACAAAGCTTTACACTGATATTCCACACTGGCTACTTAGCTATGTATGTCTAAGTAATATCTCCTGGCTCGATCCTCTCAGCCCACCTTAACAGCCAGCAGCCAGATCAGGTGAAAGTGGTCTATCCAGTTGCCAGTCAGAGTACAAGGAGGATGACATTTCCACCCCCCCTCCCACCAGTGAGCAAGGCTGTGACAAGGACTTGCTACAGAGATCCTGCTTCTGAATGTTGCCCCTTTGCTTGTTGGTGGGAGGGAGATGGAAATGTCATCCTCTTTGCACCCCAGTCTGAAGATTATCTGATCTGGTTGCTGGCGCTTAAGATGGGCGGCAGGGGAGGGGGTCATTCATGTAGTCTTACAGTACAGTACATTATGTAGTCTTACAGTAAGACTACACATTCTTAATGAAAACAGAGCAGTTACAGATTCATAACTCTAGTTTATAAATAAATAACTGCAACACTGAATAACAGCCTTAGTTTGTTTCTTTAGGCATCGTTCTCTTTTCTCCTTAGGCAGAATTGTTAGCTGCTGCACACATGCACTTGCCGTCGCCCATGAGGAAAGAGTGTGGAAATAAACGTGTGTGTGCGTTATGGAAAATGGATACAGAAAATGCATACAAATGCCCATCTGTAATACAAAAACCCAAATTCATAGAATCATAGAATCATAGAGCTGGAAGAGACCACAAGGACCATCTAACCCAACCCCCTGCCATGCAGGAATACACAATCAAATCATTCCTGACAAATGGCCATCCAGCTTCTATTTAAAAGCCTCCAAAGAAGGAGAGTCCATCACACTCCCAGGCAGCACATTCCACTTCAGAACAGCTCATACTGTCAGGAAGTTCTTCCTAATGTTTAGGTGGAATCTCTTTTCCTGTAGTTTGAGTCCATCGCTCCATGTCCTAGTCTCTGGAGCAGCAGAAAACAAACTTGCTCCATCCTCAGTATGACATCCCTGCAAATATATAAACATGGCTATCAAGAGATGCAAATGAAGGATAGGCAAGGGAGTGTAGGTCAGAGTCAAAGAAATGGAGTAAATTCAAGACTGAAAGTTTTACTTTTTCACGTTCTTCATATTGGTGTGGTTGAATGTTGATGAACCAGCTATGGGGAGTGTAGGCCTTAAGACTCCTAAAGTAAATTTATATTCTGAGGTGTCTGAAGATAGCAAGTTACACTTTCTTTATGGGTGACTTCAACTATCCTGATATTTGCTGGCAATCTAACTCAGCCAAAACTACAAGGTCTAGCAAATTCCTTACATGCCTGGAAGACAATTTCATGGTCCAAAAGGTGGAAGAGGCAACAAGGGGGTCAGCTATTTTAGATCTGATCCTAACCAACAGAGACGACCTTGTTAATGGGGTGCAAGTGGTGGGATCCTTAGGTGAGAGTGATCATGTTCTCCTGGAGTTTGTTATACAATGGAAAGGAGAAGCCAGGCATAGTCAGACACGCATTCTTGACTTTAGGAGAGCTGATTTCAATAAACTCAGGGAAATACTGGGGATGATCCCATGGTCAAGAATACTAAAAGAGAAGGGACCTCAAGACGGTTTTGACTTTCTCAAAAGGGAGATACTGAAGGCACAATTTCAAACAGTACCATTGAGGAAGAAAAATGGGAGGTGTCTCAAGAAACCAGGATGGATGACTAAAGAACTTTCAATGGAGCTAAGTTTTAAACGGAACATGTATAGGAAATGGAAAAGGGAGGAGATCACCAAAGAAGAATTCAAACAGATAGCGAACACGTGTAGGAGTAAAGTCAGAAAAGCTAAAGTGCAGAATGAGCTCAGGCTTGCTAGGGAGGTTAAGAACAATAAAAAGGGTTTTTTTGGGTATGTCCGCAGCAAAAGGAGGAAGAAGGAAATGATAGGGCCACTACGTGGAGAAGATGGCAAAAGGCTAACAGGGGACAGAGAAAAGGCAGAATTACTCAACACCTTCTTTGCCTCAGTGTTTTCAGAAAAGGAAAAGGAGGACCAACCTGAGGAAAATGGAACAGAGGACACAATAGGGGAAATCCAGCTGAAAATAAGTAAAGAGGTGGTACAGGAATACCTTCTTAATCTAAATGAATTTAAATCTCCAGGACCAGATGAACTACATCCAAGAGTATTAAAAGAGCTGGCAAATATAATCTCAGAGCCATTGGCAATAATATTTGAGAACTCCTGGAGAACAGGAGAAGTCCCAGCAGACTGGAGGAGGGCAAACGTTGTTCCCATCTTCAAAAAGGGGAAAAAAGAGGATCCCAACAACTATCGTCCAGTTAGTCTGACATCAATACCAGGGAAGATTCTAGAACAGATCATTAAACAGAGAGTCTGTGAACATTTAGAAGGCAATGCCATAATCACAAAAAGTCAGCATGGGTTTCAGAGAAACAAGTCATGCCAGACTAATCTGATCTCTTTTTTTGATAAAGTTACCAGCTTGGTAGATGAAGGGAATGCTGTGGACATTGCATACCTTGATTTCAGTAAGGCCTTTGACAAGGTTCCCCATGACATTCTTGCAAACAAGCTTGTAGAATGTGGGCTAGACAAGTTAACTGTTCAATGGATTTGTAATTGGTTGACCGGCCGAACCCAAAGGGTGCTCAGCAGTGGCTCCTCTTCGTCTTGGAAAGATGTGACCAGTGGGGTGCCACAGGGTTCTGTCCTGGGCCCAGTGCTATTCAACATCTTTATCAATGACTTAGATGAGGGAATTAGGGGCATACTTATCAAATTTGCAGATGACACCAAATTGGGAGGAGTAGCTAATACCCTAGAGGACAGGATCAAAATTCAGAATGACCTGGATAGACTGGAGAGCTGGGCCAAAGCTAACAAAATGAAATTCAATACGGAGAAATGTAAAGTACTGCATTTAGGGCGGAAAAATGAAATGCATAAATATAGGATGGGAGAGACCTGGCTGAATGAGACTATGTGCGAAAGGGATCTAGGAGTCCTAGTAGACCACAAGTTGAACATGAGCCAACAGTGTGATGCGGCAGCTAAAAAGGCCAATGCGATTTTGGGCTGTATCAATAGAAGTATAGTGTCTAGATCAAGGGAAGTAATAGTGCCACTCTATTCTGCCTTGGTCAGACCTCACTTAGAATACTGTGTCCAGTTCTGGGCACCACAATTCAGAAAGGATATTGACAAATTGGAGCGTGTCCAGAGAAGGGCAACTAAAATGGTGAAAGGTCTGGAAACAATGCCTTATGAGGAGAGACTTAGGGAGCTGGGTATGTTTAGCCTGGAAAAAAGACGGTTTAGAGGCGATATGATAGCCCTGTTTAAGTATTTGAAGGGATGTCACGCTGAGGATGGAGCAGGCTTGTTTTCTGCTGCTCCAGAGACTGGAACACGGAGCAATGGGTGCAAGCTCCAGGAACAGAGATTCCACCTCAACATGAGGAGGAACTTTTTGACAGTAAGAGCTGTTCGGCAGTGGAACACACTCCCTCGGAGCGTGGTGGGGTCTCCTTCCTTGGAGGTCTTTAAACAGAGGCTGGATAGCCATCTGTCGGGGATGCTTTGATTGTGATTTCCTGCGTGGCAGGGGGTTGGACTGGATGGCCCTCGTGGTCTCTTCCAACTCTGCAATTCTATGATTCTATGATTCTATGATTCTATTTCCATCATTTAATAATAATAATAATAATAATAATAATAATAATAAAATTTTATTTCTATCCCGCCCCTCTGCAATGCAATCGGGGCGGCTTACAATATAAAAACTCCATACACAGTACCCTGGCCCACCCTCCTTAAAATAATATTAAATTATAAAAGATTAAAAACATACAATAATTAAAAATATATAAATTAGAAAAATAATTAAAACATACAATAGTTAAAAAAATCTGATTACAGCTCAGAAAGGACAGCCGAGTCTTGGGCTGGGATAGTTATTCAGGAAAGGCCTGCCAGAAAAGATCCATCTTGACAGCTTTTTAAAAGCTGTCTAAGGTGGTAATAAGACAGATCTCGTCCGGCAGGCCATTCCATAATCTGGGAGTGGCAGCAGAGAAGGCCCTCTGGGAGGTCACCGACAGCCTTGTTTTCATAGGCTGTAACAGATTCCTCCCAGAGGACCGAAGTGCACGGGGAGGGTCGTATGGAAGGAGGCGGTCCCGGAGATAAGTTGGACCCAAACCATGTAGGGCTTTAAAGGTTATAACCAACACCTTGTACTGTGCTCGGAAACTAATAGGCAGCCAGTGGAGAGCTTTTAGCACAGGTGTTATATGCTCTCTTCTGGAAACACCAGAAATCAACCTGGCTGCCATGTTCTGAACTAGTTGAAGTTTCCGAGTCAAACACAAGGGTAGCCCCATGTAGAGCGCATTACAGAAATCTAGACGGGAAGTTACCAGTGCATGTACCACAGTTTCGAGGTCCCTGGTTTCCAGGAAAGGGCGCAGCTGGCGTATCAGCCGAAGTTGATAACAGGCACTCCTGACTGTTGCATTTACCTGATTAGACATCTGGAGCGTCGGGTCCAGGAGCACCCACAGACTGTGAACACAGTCCTTGGAGGAGAGTGTAGTTCCATCCAGGACTGGAAGTTGTATTCCCAGACCTGGTTTCGGGCCTGTAACTGTTAGTACCTCCATTTTGTCTGGATTCAGTCTCAATTTGTTTTTCCTCATCCAGTCCATTACTGCTTTAAGACAATCACTGAGATGAGAGACGCCATCTGAAGTCGAAGCTGATGACCGAGACATGGAGAAGTATATCTGGATGTCATCAGCATACTGATGACAACGCACTCCATGCCTCCGAATGATCTCTCCCAGCGGCTTCATATAGATGTTAAATAGCATCAGGGACAGGATGGCACCCTGAGGAACACCACAGTTAAGCTCTATTCTGGTAGAGCAACTGTCCCCGAGCCTCACCCTCTGGGATCTGCCCGAGAGGAAGGAACGGAAGCACTGCAAAGCAGTGCCTCCAATTCCTAACCTAAATTTGAAATCTCACTGTATTTGCATGTGCGATTATAAACAATAAATCATACTTTCTCCTGTGGTTGAGAAGGAGCAACAATTGGGTCATAATTAAAAAAAAAAACACCAAGTAGAAGAACCTTGCAGGGATGTTGAGATGCTGATTCTTTTTATTCATTCCCCCCCTGCCCTAAAGAATGTGGCTGCTTTTAGGAAGCAACACTTCAGCGTCATGATGCCACAATAAAAAATTCATTCCCCCCAACTGTTAGTTACCGAATGTGAATATACACATGTAATGCACTGGCAAGCTGTCCGGTCGAGCCGACAGGTGTCAATGAACAATCAGTATGAGATGTTCCTCTTGAAGGATTTCACTCTGGATGTCAATTATCTGTGATGTCCTTATATCTCATTTCATGCTGTTTCTGTCTGCCTGCCCCCTCTTCTCTTTGTGTTTGGGAACCAAATGAGGCTTCTGCATTTTGAAAGGCAGCTAACTTTGCTGACGTCGGTCTTCCGCTGGCAGCATGAGCTCCTTAAGTGCTGATTCTCTTCAATTAAGCTGCCTTACATCACACTGTATTGATCCGGCGATTAATTGATGGCTGAAGGCTTGCCTGAAACCAGGACTCAGCTGCTTCTCTTCCCTTACTGATGATTATAATTTTTAATGCTGCCTTTCAGCACATCCTCAAAATATAGAAAGAGAGTTGGAGTCGGTGACCTGCTGGGAGGCATCCCACAGTGTGAACAGCATTTGGTGGCTTCACTTTGGAAAGGGAGTTGGGGAACTTCTCTACTTCTTAAACAACCACAGGTTGGTGGAGATCTGTAATGTGCTGCTGTGCGATATTGCAGTGCAAGAGTAATCAGGGTCTTCATTGCCAGTACAGTCAAACTTTTAAGCAGAAATGGGTGTCCTTGTATGATCAATTAACACCCTAAGAGTTGGCTTGATAGATCTCATCAAGGCCTTACTAATCTGATGCATTGTCCTAAAGGAGATGTTTGTAACTGGTAGGGTGCCAGATACACGACAGAAATTGTCGCGTTGCCTACCGTGACATAGTGATCACGAATCCGCCCCTCGCTGTTTATACGATTTATGTCTCTGATCTGGATATCCCATGTGGTCCCGTGACTGATATTTACACGTCCATAGTTCTGGTTTTGTTTAGGTTTTAAATTTTTTTTTTTGGCTGTCAATCAAAGATGCGATTACTCGTGTTTTCACAACCTCGGTGACGCACTTCCTTTAGAGTTCCGCGCCACGAGCGATGCTATTGGCTGGCTGGGGGGGGGGTGGAGAGAGGGGGGCAGAGGTTTGTTATTCCCCCTTGCTTCGTGAACATTTTAACCCTTTCAAAAGAGGCAGAAAGCATTTTGAAAGATCCTGAGAGATCTTTCGCTCAGTCGCAGGGCTTTCCTTTTGAAATCAAGCTGAGTGCTTTGAAAACAAGCAGAGTGCTTTCCTTTTGAAATCAAGAGCTTGGTTTTCCTCGTGCCTTTTTAAAATATTAACCCCTACAGCTGGCTGCAGAGATGGCTATAGGCAGGCGTTTTGAAAGACACAAACACAGAGAGATGGAATTAAAGGGTGCTAATTCGCTCAGAGGCTTGAATATTTTAATGTGCCAGGGAGGTGACCAAGCTACTATGATCTCTCTGTAACATGCAGTTGAGGAAAAGGTAAAGCTGAAGGGTTTGCAGTGTAGAAATCCATTTAAAAAGGTAATTGAGTACACGCGCACGCGCGCACACACACATCAACCTTCGTGCAGCTGGAAGGGATGCCTTTGTTTTCGGCTGGTGAGGCTGGATCTGTTGAACGGGTAACTGACCCCTCCTTTTCTGGTCCCTGAGCTTTAACCCCGCCCCCAGTCACCATTTCCGGTCATCCCAGTACTGAGACTTTTTGTCCCACGTTGTTTACATTTCCGATTTTCCGAATCCTCCAGTGACTTTTTTAAAAACTGGCACAACCTGCGGGACTGGAAGTCCCGCAGGTTGAGGGATAAAAGGTGGCCCACCTTCTGAAAATCATGTACCCGACCCGATGTATGTGTAAACTGCCAGGGATCGACACGAATTCTTCCCAGGACATTTTCATCGTGTAAACGGCCCCCAAATGTTATAAACCTCTGGACCCGAAGGAAGCATTTTTTCCAGAAGTGGTTTTGTAGTCTCCTCTTAAAAAAAAAAAAGTCAGCATCACTCCCTCTTGGTTGATCACACTGTGGATCCTCTTGAGCTGTTCTTCATAGAATCATAGAATCATAGAATTGCAGAGTTGGAAGAGACCACGAGGGCCATCCAGTCCAACCCCCCTGCCACGCAGGAAATCACAATCAAAGCATCCCCGACAGATGGCCATCTAGCCTCTGTTTAAAGACCTCCAAGGAAGGAGACCCCACCATGCTCCGAGGGAGTGTGTTCCACTGCTGAACAGCTCTTACTGTCAAAAAGTTCCTCCTCATGTTGAGGTGGAATCTCTGTTCCTGGAGCTTGCACCCATTGCTCCGTGTTCCAGTCTCTGGAGCAGCAGAAAACAAGCCTGCTCCATCCTCAGCGTGACATCCCTTCAAATACTTAAACAGGGCTATCATATCGCCTCTAAACCGTCTTTTTTCCAGGCTAAACATACCCAGCTCCCTAAGTCTCTCCTCATAAGGCATCGTTTCCAGACCTTTCACCATTTTAGTTGCCCTTCTCTGGACACGCTACAATTTGTCAATATCCTTTCTGAATTGTGGTGCCCAGAACTGGACACAGTATTCTAAGTGAGGTCTGACCAAGGCAGAATAGAGTGGCACTATTACTTCCCTTGATCTAGACACTATACTTCTATTGATACAGCCCAAAATCGCATTGGCCTTTTTAGCTGCCGCATCACACTGTTGGCTCATGTTCAACTTGTGGTCTACTAGGACTCCTAGATCCCTTTCGCACGTAGTCTCATTCAGCCAGGTCTCTCCCATCCTATATTTATGCATTTCATTTTTCCGCCCTAAATGCAGTACTTTACATTTCTCCGTATTGAATTTCATTTTGTTAGCTTTGGCCCAGCTCTCCAGTCTATCCAGGTCATTCTGAATTTTGATCCTGTCCTCTAGGGTATTAGCTACTCCTCCCAATTTGGTGTCATCTGCAAATTTGATAAGTATGCCCCTAATTCCCTCATCTAAGTCATTGATAAAGATGTTGAATAGCACTGGGCCCAGGACAGAACCCTGTGGCACCCCACTGGTCACATCTTTCCAAGACGAAGAGGAGCCACTGCTGAGCACCCTTTGGGTTCGGCCGGTCAACCAATTACAAATCCATTGAACAGTTAACTTGTCTAGCCCACATTCTACAAGCTTGTTTGCAAGAATGTCATGGGGAACCTTGTCAAAGGCCTTACTGAAATCAAGGTATGCAATGTCCACAGCATTCCCTTCATCTACCAAGCTGGTAACTTTATCAAAAAAAGAGATCAGATTAGTCTGGCATGACTTGTTTCTCTGAAACCCATGCTGACTTTTTGTGATTATGGCATTGCCTTCTAAATGTTCACAGACTCTCTGTTTAATGATCTGTTCTAGAATCTTCCCTGGTACTGATGTCAGACTAACTGGACGATAGTTGTTGGGATCCTCTTTTTTCCCCTTTTTGAAGATGGGAACAACGTTTGCCCTCCTCCAGTCTGCTGGGACTTCTCCTGTTCTCCAGGAGTTCTCAAATATTATTGCCAATGGCTCTGAGATTATATTTGCCAGCTCTTTTAATACTCTTGGATGTAGTTCATCTGGTCCTGGAGATTTAAATTCATTTAGATTAAGAAGGTATTCCTGTACTACCTCTGTACTTATTTTGAGCTGGATTTCCCCTATTGTGTCCTCTGTTCCATTCTCCTCAGGTTGGTCCTCCTTTTCCTTTTCTGAGAACACTGAGGCAAAGAAGGTGTTGAGTAATTCTGCCTTTTCTCTGTCCCCTGTTAGCATTTTGCCATCTTCTCCACGTAGCGGCCCTATCATTTCCTTCTTCCTCCTTTTGCTGCGGACATACCCAAAAACCCCCTTTTTATTGTTCTTAACCTCCCTAGCAAGCCTGAGCTCATTCTGCGCTTTAGCTTTTCTGACTTTACTCCTACACGTGTTCGCTATCTGTTTGAATTCTTCTTTGGTGATTTCCCCCCTTTTCCATTTCCGATACATGTTCCGTTTAAAACTTAGCTCCATTGAAAGTTCTTTAGTCATCCATCCTGGTTTCTTGAGACACCTCCCATTTTTCTTCCTCAATGGTACTGTTTGAAATTGCGCCTTCAGGATCTCCCTTTTGAGAAAGTCCCATCCGTCTTGAGGTCCCTTCTCTTTTAGTATTCTTGACCATGGGATCATCCCCAGTATTTCCCTGAGTTTATTGAAATCAGCTCTCCTAAAGTCAAGAACGCGTGTCTGACTATGCCTGGCTTCTCCTTTCCATTGTATAACAAACTCCAGGAGAACATGATCACTCTCACCTAAGGATCCCACCACTTGCACCCCATTAACCAGGTCGTCTCTGTTGGTTAGGATCAGATCTAAAATAGCTGACCCCCTTGTTGCCTCTTCCACCTTTTGGACCATGAAATTGTCTTCCAGGCATGTAAGGAATTTGCTAGACCTTGTAGTTTTGGCTGAGTTAGATTGCCAGCAAATATCAGGATAGTTGAAGTCACCCATCACTACTACATCTCTCCTTTCTGCATGTATGTTCATCTGTTCTAGAAAGGCAACATCCAATTCCTCCGTCTGATTTGGGGGTCTGTAGTAGAGTCCCACAATAACATCCCTGTCGTTTCCCTCCCCTTTAATTTTTATCCAGATGCTCTCCACCTGGCTTCCAGTATTGATGTCATGGATCACTTCACTGGTGTAAATATCCCTGACATATAATGCTATTCCTCCTCCTTTCCTGTTTGGCCTGTTTCTCCTATAAAGGTTATACCCCTCTATTCCTACATTCCAATCATGAGACTCGTCCCACCAGGTTTCAGTAACGCCTATTATATCATATTTGTTTTGTAGTGCAAGGAGTTCTAGTTCATCTTGCTTATTTCCCATGCTCTGTGCATTAGTGTAGAGACATCTGAGACCATGTGTTCCCTTTACTTGCTCCCTGTGCAAGTTTTTCTGCCTCCCACTGTTGGGTCCTTGCGCTGTTTGCCTTGTTCCCTCTATGACAGTTTGACTATTTTCTCCAGCCCTTTTGCCTTCCAGAATATTGTCTCCCTCCCCCATTTGACTCAGTTTAAAGCCCTCCTGATCAAATTCTTGAGACTGTTGGCAAAAATGTTTCTTCCAACTGTTGTAAGATGCACCCCATCTCTTGCCAGAAGTCCCCCCGCATGGAAGCGCGGTCCATGATCCAAGAATCCAATTTGTTCTCGGCGACACCATCTACGGAGCCAGTTGTTTACATCGGCTATTTTCCTCTCCCTTCTTGGACCATGCCCTTCAACTGGCAGAAGAGACGAGATGACCACCTGTGCGTTCATTTCTTTCAGCTTCCTCCCCAGGGCCTCATAATCTCTTCTGATCTTGGGAAAGCTGTGCCTTGCAGTATCATTGGTTCCCACATGGACCAAAAGGAAGGGGTAATGATCCGTAGGCTTGACGAGTCTTGTCAGCCTCTCGGTCACATCACAGATCTTTGCCCCAGGGAGACAACACACCTCCCGAGTCATCTTGTCAGGCCCACATACCACTGCTTCTGTACCCCTCAGCAAGGAGTCCCCCACCACCACCACACGCCTCCGCTGAGGCTTCGCAGCTGCTGTTCCTTGCGGTGATCCTCTCAAGGTCCCCTGCTCTACCCCTGAAGTCTGTCCATACTGTTCTTCCTCATTGTCCTTGATAAGGGAAAGGGCTTCGAATCGATTCTGTAGCTGCAAGCTGCTGGAAGAATCCCTGGATTTTCTTGTTCTGTGTGTGACATTCCTCCAGCTGTCTACTTCCTGTGTCCGTGAAGTGACCCTCTCCTCCACAGCCACTTCCTCTGTGCGGTCCCCATCCAAGACTGTTCGTTCTGTTCTGTCCAGGAAAATCTCTTGCTCACGAATCTGTTGAAGTGTAGCTACCCGTGTCTCCAGCTGCTGTACTTTCTCCTCCAAGAGGGCTACCAGCTTGCATTTGGTGCATGTGAAGTTCTCCACGTCTGTAGACAAGAATACAAACATCGCACAAGTGTTGCAAGTGACTGCTGCAGTCCCCTCAGTGTCCATGATGAGAGCTTTTAGGTAATCTAAGAACTCTTAGTTAACGCTGAGAATGCTAAGCTGTACTTTTAGGTCTGCTGTATTTTTGTTTGGTTACTGAAATTCGGCGCGCGCCTTAGGCTTTTGAGGGTAAAAGGGCAAGGTCAGATGTTCAAGCCCCTCAGCAACAAGCAGCCTCTCCCAACAGTTTTTTTTAAAAAATTCAATCTCCCCAGTCAGAATGGCTGTCCAGAAGTTGCTTCCTTCTTCTCCCTGGCAGGAAACTGGCAGGTAACTTGCTGTCCAGAAGCTGCTCTCCTTCTCTCTGGCAGGAAACTGGCCTGGAAAGCCTCTGCAAGGACTTATATAGAGCTAGGCTCCCAGCTCCACCCCCTAATGACTCACAGGTGTGACTCACAGGTGTGACTCACAGGAAGGCCTCTGGCTCTTGAGGGTAAAAGGGCAAGGTCAGAAGTTCAAGCCCCTCAGCAACAAGCAGCCTCTCCCAACAGTTTTTTTTAAAAAAAATCAATCTCCCCAGTCAGAATGGTATGTTGTATGTTCTTAACTTATAAATTGTTCAATCCTTTTAAAATGTTTATATTTAAAATGTAATTTTAAAATTGTACTGTTTTTAGCTTGCATTGTTTAAAAGAGGATGGGAGAAAGGTGGGATATAAATGAACAACAACAACAACAACAGCTACAACAGCAACACTATAATATAATATTGTTGTTTGCCCTCAAATAATTTCTGACCTTCTGACTTATAGCAACCCTGAGATGAACCTATCATGGGGTTTTCTTAGCAAGATTTGTTCGGAGGGGGTTTGCCATTGCCTTCTTCTGCAGTTCAGTGTTGCTTGCTCAAGGTCACCCAATGGCCGAGCAGAAATTTGAACCATGGTCTCCCAGAATCCTAGGGGTCGTTTACACAGCAAAAATAATCCTCAAAGAATTCACCAAGAAGCCTTATAGTTCCCACGTGTTCCGCATCTCCAGTGACCTTTTCAGAAGGAGGGGGTCTGAAAAACCCCTAAGTGGCGCATTTAATGACACCGCTGATTTTCCGACTTTTTAAAAAAAGTGCCGCATATTTGCGCATTAATGCATTTGTGAACTATCCGACACTTTGAAGTTCAGAAGATCCACCATCCACAGAAGTCGGCGGTTCGGTAACGTGACGCCACAGAAACCCGCCCACACATCCATCGTACCTTTCCGGTAAATATCTGCTTTGAAGCATCCTCTTAAAACATCTTTCGTTTTCCTAATGGAGGCAGTTCAGAGAACAAAGAAGGGTGTCAGGGGAATAGCTTGGAGCCATGGTGAGATTCTTGATTTACTGGATCTTCGGGGGGAAGAGAAAGTACAAGAGCAGTTACGTTTATGTCACCGGAATATTGATGTGTTTGAAAAAATTGCCACAGGAATCTAGCGTAGCTAACACCTCCATGGCTGCTACAATAAATAAATAAAAATAAATAAATGCTTATTTATTTTTATTTTATATTGTAAATAGGGAAAACCAACTGTCCACAAGGCAGGAACCTTAAAAAAAAAAAGGGTCGGGAGATTTTAACCGTCGCTTGGCTTGCTCGCTCCAGCCAGCTTGGGGAAGAGGGAGTCATACGGAGTTTAGGGGGGTAAAAAATCATGTGGGTGGTTTGTATGCATACGAATGACAGCCTATTCATATTTTTTTTACCTCCAAACAGATTTTTTTTATGATCATTTGCCCCCCCCCAAAGTTGAGTTACCACTATTGAAAGAACAAAGACCATAAATGATGACGAGAAGCCCAATCAGAACTCAATGAGGGGGGGAAACAGCTGACCAATGGGAGAACGAGTGGTGGGAATTCCTGAAGGAAGTACGTTGGAAAGGAATGGTATACTTTGTTGATTGACAGGTAAGATCATTAAAATATGCAGAATATCGATGTCGTGGGAACTAAAATAGTACGAGGTGAAGAACCTTATTTACTCTTATTTAAGTGCACATTATAATCACATCTGAACTACATCGCGGAACTAAATAGGATCCGAAATAATATTGTGGGAACTTTGCGACTCTAAATCGAAACTGCGCTAATGAGATAAATACCGCAACAAAAATAGCCGTGGAACCGGCCCCCTAGTCTAACACTCAAACCACTACATGACCCTGGCTCTCCTTCCCTAGCTAGATGTTCTTATTATTATTAATGGGCCAAGCCAATCGTGTCTACAGGCTCCCATCTCAGTGGAACTGGCAAATAAACTTTAGGGTTTAGTCTGAACTGAAAACTAATGAACCTAGCTGCAGTTGGGGATAGTAATCAGCACCTTGGATAGGTCATTTAAAGTTCAGACTAAAACCCAGAGTGGAATCACTGTTCCACTGACATGGAAGGCACCAGCCACCACCAAACCAAGCTATTTCCAACAGACTTCTTCAGGTAATTGCAAGTAGGATATGAATGAAGAAAATGGCCAGCCCTACAGTTTGTTCCTCAACACCTAGGACTTAGAGAATCTATGAATATGGAGGGTTTATTGTATAAGCTACCATGGTTAAACCATTGATATATCTTTCCTGTAAACATGTGTCCAAATTAGTAGTAGGCAACATGCAACATCCATACGACTCTTGCTTGCTGTTATGGTACTTGCCACCCTTTCCTTCCATGCCACAAAATCTGGGCAATGCAGTAGCTGTGGTGATAAAATCACTACTTTTGGCCAATGAAACAAGGTGCATCATAGCCATGGTCATCATCTATTCAGACCCCCCCTTGCACTGTGCTGCTTCATGGGGGGGGGCATGCTTGATGACTGCCCAGGAAGAGAGGCCACATTCATGAGTGTCATGGTGCTGAGCGTCATGACAGAGAGCCAGGGGGGAGGGGCAAAGCCAGAGGAGTTATAAGCTCATGCTGTCCCTGCCTCTTCTTCTTGCTGTGTTGTAATTGACCCACCCTCCTCCTGTGGACACAGTGTAAGCTTGCTCATTGCTTCATTGCCAGGTAGGAATTTTAGCCCCTTACCATGTGTCACGAACCCCCTTGCCAAGGACTTGGAGGAGGAAGCAGAGAATGCAGACGAGGCAGTGAGGGAAAGTGTGGTTCAGCCTGAAGAAGCAGAAAGGGAAGGCATGGCTCAGCCTGCTGAAGTTGCTCAGGCACCCTATGGGAGGGCAGCCAAAGCAGATAAGGGAAATATACCTTATCCTGAAGAACAAAAGTCTGCCAGCCAGGGATGGATGATCCAGATGACACACCACCTCCCTTCTCTGAACGCAGGAGGGAGAAACGCTGCATCCAAAGCTGTTTAAATACCAAACACTGACCTACTTCCTCGCTAATGAGCTCCACCTGACCCGGAAACTTTGGCTATAAATCTGGAAGCAGTTTTCCTTTGAGTTTTAGTGCGGACAACTGCTAATCTTAGCTGCTGCACACTTCCTGTGTTTCTGTTTGCCTTGACTTCTGACAGACTTCTGGATTGTTGCAGTCATCCTTTGCTGACTATGGGCTTGGACCTTGGACCTGACTCTACTGAACTCTGGACTGGCTATTGGTTTCCCTGGCATCCGCTATGGACACTTGGTAACTGAAATCTGGACTGGCTTTTGACTACTCTTGCATCTTGTATGGACTATTGGTGACTGACTTCTGGACTAGCTCTTGACTTCTCTTGCTTCTACTGTGGACAATTGGCAACAGGCTAGAACTGCACCCCTCCCTTGTTATTCCTTAGGCACTTGCTGCTGTGAGTTCAGGACACCATGGCTTTTTTTTGCCTACCCTACACTGCTGACTGGGAAACTGGAGATGTGGCTTAGGAAGGTGTATTAAATATGCAGTCACTTAGCAGGAAGTAGGGGGAGAAAGTAGATGTCTAGGGAACGCTTATGGCACCCACTTGGTGAAGGATAGTTCTCTGGGAGCTGCCCCTACATGTCATGAGAGCTGGGGGTGGGTGGGGAAGGAGAATTTCCTTGGCAGTGGCCGGAGGGCTTAGCTCTCACTTGAGGTCATGTGACTTGGGTGTTGGATCCTCAGGTTGGCCTTCCAGTAGATGGCCTGCTAGGGAGAAATCCAGCCTTTGGGATCTCCCTGGGGCTCAGGTGTTTCACCCAGGGGAAGCTGGGGAAGAAGTCTGGGAGAGACCATCTGCCTCAGCTGCTCCCACACTAGGTAGCTCCCTCCCCTTTTGCACATCTCAAGGGATAAAACTTAAATAGTTGATTGTTTTTAAAAAGTGGCCCATATTTTAACCCAGCTCTTGTGTGTAGTCTCATTATTTAATGGGTTGGTCATCAATAAGGTATTAGGTTCTCTCTTCATTAGTCACTTCACAGAGTAGAATCATTCCTTGAATGTTCTACATTTCTGGGTGCTGTAGCAACTTCCTTTCCCAGAATGATAAGATCCCGCTGAGAAGAGAAATGGACTGGATTCTGAGAGTTGGAATTTTGACTGCCAGTGGATTAAAATGAAATTCTGGACTTTACTTCTTTACTTCAGAGTTCAGTGTTTATTTTATACAGGCCCAAAGATTTTTATGTGCTGAGGAACCACTGTAGCATCTGTACATGAAAAAGCAATCTGTAAGATTATACATCTTCAGCTCCTATTTTGAATGGCACCAGCTGCCACTTGTAAGATCTGGAGATATGCTTATGTACATTTCTGGCAGGATGATTTTATATAGTTTGTAAGTAGAGAGGTTCCCCCCTTTGCTTTACATATATATATGTTTATTTGTTTATTCTATTAATTTTCATAGACTTCATTTTATGTACAAGGTAATATGCATATGTAATGTTTGTACTTGTTTAGTACATTATTAATGTATGTGTGTTGTGCCTTTTCTTTCTGTGAACAGCCCCTAAAGAAGGCAATATAGATGAAAAGCATCTGGCTAACCTTCTTTTATATACATTCTGGTACCTAGGAGATTTTCACACGGGCTATATATCCTGTGGCAGGAACAGAACAGGGTCGGGAAAGGTTTTCCCTTTTGGATGACGTTGACCCCGTTCTGTCTTGCATCTATCCTACTCCCTTGACTGTTCCAGAACAATGTAATCATGGTTTTTCATCGTGAATAGACCTTCCGTTCCATCGCTATCACGCAATCACAGGTGTGCGAACAGGAGCCCCGTTCCTGTTCCAAAATGATAGCCGTGGAGGGGAGGTCCGTTTCGAGCACTTCCTGGTATGATCTGGACAGCCAGGTAAGCGGTACCATTTATTTTACCCTCCCTGTTTTGATTTTGTGATTTAAAGTGTGTTTTTGTGCTTGGTGAACTGATTTTATGTTTGGGGGAGTTTTATTTTTTAAATTTACTATCCGGCCATTATCACTTGATGGCTGGTTATAAAAGCAGCCTTACGACAGCTGTATTTACGGCCTGCCAGCGAGGGGAGGGGGAGCCCATTCCTGCTGCGGAATTAAGGTAAGTGTGTGAAAGATTTATGTTATTCCATGGCAGGAACGGGAGAGGAGGTGGTGGGGCAGTAATGGGACATTTTGGCCCCATGTGAAAATCTCCATAGTCTCTTTACAATGTTGGCAAATGTGAGATATAGTACCAGACCTCTCAAGCAGAGTAATCAAATTGGCAAGACAGAAGCTGAACATCAACCAGTCCCACACCCGCTCACCCACCTACAGTGTCTAGCAGAGAAAAGAAACAAGCCATCTTTGTAAAAACATATAAAGCAGCTTTCCTTACAAATTACAGTGTTGCACAGTCCAACACAGAGTGTTTTCTTCAGAAAATAGAAAGAATAGGCATTACACGGTATTGGGAAGAAGGTATCTATCATCTGATGTAGAGAAGCTCTGCTAAACACATGCTCTTATGGAGGAAAGAGGGGGAAGAGAAATAATTATTCTTGGAGGTTCTGATGGTGCAGGAAGACACAGGATATGGAAACCCTAATAAGTAACCAAAATCTATTGATGGTGGCCACGAAAGCCTTCAGTTTCAGAAACCAAAATGTATACTGTTCCTATACTACAGAGTAACATGGAAACTAGCAATTAGTGAGCGTAGACATGTAAAAGTTGCTAACTCTAACATATGTCACAAATGATAGCCATGTAATTTGTTCTCAAGATGGATGTATATTCTTGGAAGACTTCAGAAAGGTGTTTTATGGTATAATCCAGTTTAAAAACAAAGTGCACAGCTTACAAAAGTGTGGTGATTTTACTGTTAACACTGTGTCACTGAAATTTGTGAAAGAAAAATTGCTGATTTTCTTCCATGTAAAGAAGTTTCAAAGGGGGTGGGGAGTGCAATTCCCTTTCAAGACAACATGCAACAAACTTCTGCTTTCCTGGTTTATTTGGCAAAAAGTGGTGGCTGATCAAAGAATGCAGTAGTTTAAATTTGGTGGCATAATCAGATTCGGTAGCAGTGGTAGAGTGGTGAGTGTAACACTTAAGGTGTTATGTTTCTTCCTAGTTTCCCCCCTCCTGTCTCAGAAAATGTCCATATCTGGGCTAAACTTTGGGTGAATGGACAATTGCAAAATATCATTTTCTTTGTGAAAATTAGAAAAAGGGACATTACAGTTAACTGAGCTCCAGAATGAAACCCTTCAAACAGGACATTTACCAGGTGGAAATGTGGGGGCAAAGAGTCACATTGCTATCAGGGAAGGGGCATATATGCTTGGAAAAGTTAGCTTGCAACTTGTGTTATAGAAGCATAGAACTGGAAAGGCCCTCATAGGCCATTGAATCCTACTCCCTGCTCAGTTCAGGAACTCCAGCTGGAGCATCCCCAACAGGTAAGCTGTTCAGCATTTTTTTCTGAAGACTTTCAAAGAAAGAGATCCCACTACCTCTCTTGGTTCCATTGCTGAACCGCTTTTAGTGTCGAGAAGTTCCTTCTACTGTTCAGTCTTACCACATTCCCCAAAATTTGTCTCTGGCTTTGGTTGCCCACCCTATGCTGACCTTGCCATATACAACTTTTCTCTGTGAGATCACCAACTGCCAAACGTTGAGCACTGATTAACACAACATGCCTGGATGAAGTTAGCTTAGAAGGCCACTGCTATACACTTCATGGTTCTATTTGTGTTCTCTTTGGGTGCATCTACACTGTAGAAATAATGCAGTTTGGCACCACTTTAAGTGCTGTAGCTCCATCCTGTGACATCCTGGGATTTGTAGCTTTACAAGGCCTTTAGTCTTCTCTGCTAAAGAGTGCTGGTGGCTCATAAAACTATAAATCCCAGAATTCTGAAGGATGGAGCCACAGCAGTTAAAGTGGTATCAAACTGCATTATTTCTACAGTGCAGATGTACCTTTTAACTCCTTCTTTTCCTCATGTTCCAGTGCATCCGTATGAAACGTGAATCTGCTGGTTTGCAAAGCAACCTTGGGGAGGTGGTGATTTGCGATTGAAATGCAGCAAGGGGAGGAATTTATTCCTTACCCAGCCTGTTGTTCCTTGTCTGAACTTTCCACTCACTTCCTACCCCTTTTTTATCTTCTGCCTTGCAATCTTGGTATATAGGAGGGAGAGAAGTAATTGGAACAGGGAGAGTTTTCCTGGAAGCAGGCATCAGGGAAGTTTTCCTCATCACTTCTGTATTGAAACGAACCCCTCCAAATGCTGTTTTTTATTGGCAAAGTGGCAATAAGTCTTGTACAATATGATACTGCGCTGTAACCTACAGTCTCCCACTCAGTTGCCAATTCTCTCATTTGGCAATTTTGTGTTCTTCCACATCCCTCCCTCCCTCCCTCTCCTCAGACATCTACATACACTTCTCTGGCACAAAAAAAGCAGGAGGTCTACACTCAAATTTAATTGTATATTCCATAATTAGAGACATTAATTCTCCAGGCATAATTAATCACAGTCTCCAGACAATGGTGCAAGGTGCTGACCTTATATGCTTAAAAGGCCCTCATCACTTCATGTTTAAATCTTTACAGCATGAAGTTCATGAGGGAGAAGGCTATAAATAACTCTGAGCCATGATAGCTGTATTGCGCTTCCAGGTTGGGAGGAAGCAAGCTTCTGAATACTAGTTGCTGTAGAAGGTTATCTGGGAGAGGGTTACTGTCTTCATATCCATCCTGTGGGCTTCTCAGAACCATCTGGTTGGCCACTGTGGGAAGCAAGATGAAAAATTGAAGATGAAAAGAGGGAAAAGACTGGGAAATACCAATTTCTACAAATGGAGATTCAGTGATTCTGGGACAAGAAAACAACTGTGGTTCCAGTACTGATTGGTGCTCTGGGAACAATTCCAAATAGAGTGAGAAAAAAAAATCTGGATGAAATGAATGTGCCACATTAACCAACGATACCTCACTGATTCCTAGGACTTTATCAGACCAGCCCCCTAAACCCTGTTCTTTGGCTGGCATAACTTTTCCATTTTTATGCCGGCAAAAGAACTCCCCAGGCCATGTCAGATGTAATAAAGTTCTACCTGTGTGTTTAAATTTTCCTCATGGCGTGTTCTGACATGTATGCAGTATGCAGGCCTCCACCCACAGCCCTTGCAAACAGGGTTACAACATATACAAGTGATGAGTTGTGTCTCAGGTGTAAATGGTTCCTAATTAGAAAGTCTACTAGAGCCGAGGTGTGGGCTATGCCTATTGCTGGCATTTTCTGTTTGTTATACTAGCTAAATGTTGTGCTGCAACTTTTGCTGATGATTGTGTTGTTTTGCTGTGCCAGTTTGCTGTGGCTTGGTTTTTTTTTAAAACTTTGCCAGCATTAAATCCTTCTTTGGTGATTTATGAGGCATCAAGAGGTTTGTTTTACTCCCACCCTTCTCCACATACACTTCAATGGGCCACACTTACCTTCCCTCCCATCCAAAGGCTTCCCTGGTAATGAAAGATGAAGTGAACAGAGCTTTGCTTACTTCCTGGTTCAAACTCCTGCGTAGTCTTCAGCCTTAAATACAAAAAATATGCAGATTTACTTTGAAGCAGGCACTCCTGTGCAAAATGGGATCTCCCCATTTTACATTCCAAGCCAGGGAATTGTGAAAATTATTTATTTTACAAAATAATTTACTAAAATAAACAGATTTCTTCATATTAAAAAAAAATCCTGTGTATTCTCATGAGAATACACAGCATGGGAAATTCAAAAATAAAAACAAAAAGAACACAGAAAAAGTTTTAAAAAGCACAGAAACACACTTTAAGTGTCCCAAGTAAACTGGGGAGGGTCATAAAAAGTGTGTCACCTACCTGGAGGTTGTGATCTCACCTGGAAGTGTTCTGGCTGGAACGACCATTGATGCTGTGAATGCATGAGTTAAATGGCACAAGGCTTCATATGCCGGCAATGGCAGCACTAAAGTGCCACAGGGAATCTATTGAAGGCTTGAGCTGTCAATAAAATAGGATGGGTTTTTGCCAGGACATAAACGTGAAAGGGCAATGTCATCTGATATGCGCGTCCTTTCATGTTTATGTGGTGTCATTATGACACCATATTTGATGTGTCTTGATAACATCCCTGGATTCTTGAACAGAATCACAGTCATTCATGGTCCCAGACTCCCGTAATTAATGCACAGGGCCCATTCACACTACAGAATTATAGCGTTATTATTCCTCTTTAGTAGTCATGGCTGCATCTTGTGGAATCCTGGGGTTTATAGTTTGGCGAGGCACTAGAGCTCTCTCTCTGGCTGAGAATTCTAAATGCTCCTCCCTAACTTGCAAACCCCAGGATTCCATAGGGCAGAACCATGGGAGTTAAAGTGAAATCACATCACTATAATTTTGTAATGTGAATGAGTCCCTGATAAACTGGGAGACCAATGATAATATTCCCTTGACTCCTCCTTTTAACCACTGGCCTGCAATTCATAATACCGATCCCGCCCCCCCGCAGAACCATTACCCACAGTTTCAGTTATCAGCAGGTGAAAATATAGGGACACATACCATAGAGTTGTGTTGGAAAAAACATACCATAGAGTTGTGCTGGAAAATGCCTAAAGAGGCATCCTCTCTAGGCACTTTGTAGGGCTTCCAATGCATCTCTATGGTATATTTGTACTGGAAGTCCTTTATTTTAATTGGGTTCACAATTAAATAGTTTTCACTTATAATAGTAAGTCTGGGAACACCCCCCCCCAGGATACAGGAGGCAGCCTGACATGTATTATTAATGAATGTCCCTTCCTATCTTATGAGTAGCTTTTCTCTTTTATGCAACCAACACTCTGAATGGAAAGTTGCTCTGGATTGTTTATTTTGTGAGTTGCATCTTGCAGCTGTTTTTTTTTTTTTAAAAAAACACTAAAGGCAGTAGGCATCATTTATTCTCTGAGCTGTTGGCTTCTCTGTAAATGATATGATCCATAATGTCATGAAAGGGATCAAGCATTTAACTAACTTTTGTCAGTGTTCATGAAAAAGATTGCTATTTACACTGAAGCTCATCTGAAATGTTAATGCAAATCATTAATTCCAGTCTACAGACTTCATTGAAACTTGGGTGAGAACGGGGAAAAAACAACAACCTTTAATGAGACTTTCTCTGGCATGGATTAAAACCCATACAGTTTAATCTTTGGCTGTGCTTTGATTGACCTAAATTATAATTGGATGATGGGTTATACTTGTCTGATTTTATCAAGGATAGTTGAAATAGTTCCCCATCCCACACATTCTGCCAGGTATTTAGCCTCAGCTTGTAATAATTTTGATAAAACTTGGAAAGTTTTAAAGACCTAAACCTAAATATTATTCTCAATTTATGGGCTCATCCAGAAGGGAAAAAAAAGGTTCTGGAAGTATCAAGAGTTTCCAGTCCTGTTTGTTCTGAGTTTATCTGCATATTCCTATACTTGTATCCAAAGTCTTTCTTGAAACATTCTGGGTTTTTCTCATGCCTCCCTCCCTTGTGTTCTTTCTCCTCCTTTTCAGGCGTCACATCTAGGACATTATCAGACACATCAAATACGACGTCATAATGATGCCACATAAATGCAAAAGGGTGTGCATGATGATGTCACCCTTTTGCATTTATGTCCTGGCCAAAACTCATCCTATTTTATTGACGGCTTAAGCCATCAATAGATTCCCCCATGGTGCTTTAGTGCCATGAAACCTTGCACCATTTAACTCACAGAAATACAGTGTCAATGGCTGGTCTGGCCAGAACACTTCTGGGTGAGTCGGTGACATCCAGGTAGGTGACACACTTTTTATGACTCTCCCCGAGTTACTTTTTAAGTGTGTTTGTGTGCTTTTAAAAACTTTTTTGGTGTTCTTTTTGTTTTTATTTTTGACCTTTCCACATCACATTTTTGAATGAGGAAATGAATGGATCTCTTTCATTGCTGGGGAAGCTTTAGATGGGAGGGAAGGTAGATATGGCATGGGGAGTTCTTTTGCTGGCATAAAAACAGAAAAATTATGCTGGCACAAGAGCAGAGTTTAGGGGTGGTGGTCTGATAAAGTCCCTAGACTCATGCAACATTTCAGAGATGGATTTTCACCAATTTCCATTGAGCCTGCTTTATAATATTCAGGACTTAATTATAGTCACAGTGGTAAAGTGCATTACCAATATTAGACTAGTTAAACATTGTGATCATTTTGTTTTGGTGTGAACATTTTTCTTTCCCTCACTTGATCTCTGTCAAATCTGTGTTCTGGAAACAATAGTTGTGTTTACTGGTGGCAGCCAACTTAGCTAGTTCTGGGATAATATAAACAGACAGCCAAGTAGAGATAGATTTCATTTTGGAAAATGCTGGGTTAAGTTAAATTGAATGAAAAGGCTTTGGTAATGCCAGGAGCTCCCAGGAAATACTTCAGGATGAAGAAAATATCATGTGGATCTCCAAAATAAAATCTGTTTGTACAGGAACAACATCAGTTTGTACAGGAACAGGGGGTGTTCTGAGACGTTCATAGTCTCTTTTCTTGTGTGGGTGTGCGTTCTAAGTCCAAGTCCACCATTACACTTTCTGAGATGTCATCCAAAATCTGTCAGCAGAAAAGAAATAGACTCAGGGTGGAACAAGTTCATACCAAACTGGGGGAATTTTTTGCTTTCCAGATGTTGTTAAGCTACAATTCCCATCATTTTTTTGGCCATGCTTGCTGAGGCTAATAGGGCTTGGCATTCAACAACATCTGGAAAGCCACTTGTTTCCCTGCATTGTACACCATGTATTGAGCATGAAGCAGGGCAGATTATCTCCATGATAGGTCTATAATTCTAGGATTGTTGTTGTTGCTGTTGCTGTAGCAGATTTTCAAACAGGAGCATTGATACTGAGATTGTCATTTAGGTTGTGGGTTGAAAATGGATTGTGTGATTAAGCACAATGTGAATTAGGCTGTGGCATTACTAAGGCTTGTGTCACCCCTCCCTCCAACGGTGTCACCTGGTATGGTTTGGCCTCTCCGCACCACACTAATGCCACTGAATTAGGTCATTTGCTAAAATTGGTTAACATTTGGTCATTGGAAATGACAGCATGGGACAAGCTGGAATGACTGAGAAGCTAATGTAGGTTCTGAAGTTGTTTCAGCACACTTCATTACTGAACATCCCAGAGCAGGTTTAAAACAAAGCAGCTATTTTAAACAGGTTTTTAAAGCAGCATTTCAAATAGCTGAACAACACTCCCCCTTCTCCATGTTCTAAGAGAATGTGTTTGACCAGCCAAGAAAAAGATGGTCTCTTAAATTTATGAAATTCTGTGTTTCAACAGTTTGGATAGCTCCAAATAAGCTACAGTAGCATGCTCTGAGACTTACAGGATCAACCTTCTAATCATAGGGCATGTTTTACAAGGGAGTTCTGCCATCACTGCCCTTTGGGGTCTGATAAAGTTCATGATCCCAACTTCTTTCCTCTTTGCTTGCTAGAGAGACATCAGCCAAGCAATAATATTTTCAATTAATTCTTCCTTTGCAAGACTGGATAGAGTGTGACAGGCAGGATGGCAAGTGCAGATAAGTTTGGATGGGAATCAGGAGAGGGCAGTAAAAGGCCACTCCACCATTTTATGTCACCATTTTATTGCTATTTTAAAATCAATAAACTGGTTTTCAAGCATTATAACCCCCTGTCTCTGCGCCTTCTGAAACTTTGCAGATTTCTTGCTCGGGCCCATCTCTATGAAGTGAGCACTTTTCAAACAAATTGTCTCCTCAAATCATGGGTAGACAAAAGGGAAGCAAACCTGCCTTCCAAAATGTTTTGATTCCTCTTACACATAAACAGCTGCACCCACCAAAACTGTAGGTTTGTCACTTAAGGCCTTTTAAGTCAATGGTCCACAAAGGATATCATGGCAAAAGCACATTCTGGATCTCTTCTAATTGGAAAGTCTGCTCTTAACTTAAAAATAAAAATAACTGCACCGTTTCATGAGAAATATGGCATCCCTGATTTCCCCAGAAACATCAGCTATGCAGGCAAATATCTTCCAGTGCCCACCCCCAAAAAAAGATTGGAGGTTCAGTTTTTTCATTTTAAACCCAATCTTTAAAAGTATGTATGTATGCACGCACGCACACACACACAAATAACTTTGCATATAATTGTCTTCCTGTCATCAGGCTTAATTTCCTCTTAAGGAAATAGAGAGTAGAATCCTCCTGGTGATTTCCAGTAATATAACTGGGGATTGCACAAACATATTCCTTTTTAATGATGCTGCATAAGGCATCCAGGATTGCCCTACAAAAGAGTTCAGCAGCAAACCAAACCCAAATGATTACTGGTTTTTCAGAAATGTGATCCAGGACAGTTATGTTGCACCTGTCACACCCATCAACCTTCCTCCCTGATCTATCATCTCTCTCTCTCTCTCTCTCTCTCTCTCTCAATATTTATCTCCTGTTGGAAATCACAGCATGCAAGGTGGTGTGTGAATAAAGTCAATTTATGCAGTTGAAAACAATTTAAAAAATTAACACAATAAAATAACTAAAAGCATACTAAATAATTTAACAGGTTTTAAAAAAACAGGTTGAAAAGGTTAAAACAGTTTAAACCAGGACCACAATCCTGCATCAGGAGATGTAACTACAATTGTCTCTCATCCAACCCCCTCAAACTGACCTCTGCTTAGGTGCAGCCCCACAAACCTGGGCATTTCCTGGTTGGTTGGTTGAATGAATATGTGTGTGTGAAGCAGCAGACAAGTATCCAGCTATTTTCTTATAGCTGGGGATTTCTGTAGTTGATGCAATTGCTCTGCATCCAGCTGTGGGAAAATACCTGGATGTTTGTCTGCCTCTACCACTGCTCAACCAGGAAATGGCTAGGGTTTTTTGTTGGGGGGGGGCAAAGCTAAGAAAAAGTGGGTTATGGGTGTGGGATTTTGGTCATTGTGCACTTGGTAGATAATTCTCACCTCCACAGAAACCTCCCCCCACCAAAGAGTTGTGATGGCACAAGTCCAACTTACCATCATAAGTCAGCAAGAGGATACTAGCTAATCTGTATGTACATTAAAGGCATATAGTGCATTTGGAAGACTTCACAAAAGAGTCTGGAGCAATAAACACCTGAGGCAAAGCACAAAAATCAGTGTGTATAGAGCCATTGTACTGTCTATCCTCCTTTATGGATCTGAAACATGGCTCACCTATCGCCACCACCTACGACTCCTCAAGCACTTTCATCAGCCTGTCTATGCACAATCCTAAATATACACTGGACTGACTATGTGACGAATGTTGCTGTCCTTGAACAAGCAGGGATCACCAGTATTGAGGCCATGATATTGAGAACATAGCTGCGCTGGGCAGGGCACGTTTCTAGGATGGAGGACCATCGCCTTCCAAAAATACTACTCTACAGTGAACTCGCCACGGGTCAGCGTAAGAGGGGCACTCCAAAACACTGATACAAAGACTCCCCGAAACAACATCTCAGGCTTGGGCAAATTGATCACCAACAGTGGTCCGCCCTGGCCTCACATCGGGAGGCATGGAGACGCACTATCCACAATGCTGCAGCCTTATTTGAGAACTCACACCGAACAAGTCTTGAAGAGAAACGACAACACAGAAAGAATCACAACCCAAAAACATCACCCAAGGAGACCTTCTGCTATGCTTTCTGCAACCGGACTTGTTTATCTCGGATTGGCCTTTTTAGTCATCAGCGCGCTAGCAGAAAGCGCGGGATGAGTCCTTCCTGAATCTTCGTTTGCGAAGAAAAGCCAGAGAGAGAGAGAGAGAGAGAGAGTTGACCCTCAAAGACTTTAATAAAAAGCTGTGTTTTAACCTGGTATTGGAATGAAGCCAACATCAGCGTCAGTTGGGTCTGAAAGGGGAGGGCATTCCATACTTGGGGTGCCACTGCTGACAAGTCCCTCTCTTGTAATCCCACAATGACCTTGAATCTGGTTGGTTAGTCCCAACTAGAGTAGAACCATTGAATCAACTATTAAACAATGAATAAACACATGGGCAAATCCCATTCATTCAGTGGTTAGTCAAAACTATAGTACATGTGCCAAGATATTGATCTAAATCTTCCAATTTCATGAAATGACAAAAAAAAAATACTTAAAAAGTGATATTAAGTTTTTGATTTCCAGTAATGGCCAATAGGCAGCACAAACCTTTAGGCTTCTGAATCTTGATTTGGCATCAGGATTTGAGTCGAACTGGGCTGATTTCAAATTGGTCCAAGCCAAAGTGGGGTCACTTTCTGAAGTACTAAATCAGAGTGTGAACTGAATCTTGTAATTATGGCACATCCTTAGATGAAAACATGAAAACACTATAATTAATAAGCACAATGGGTCCACACAGTTTTCTTTCAAAGAACAAGTTTGTTGCTAGTGGAGAAGGAAGGAGAGAGGGTCAAGAGTTTTAACTCCAGCTATTTTGCATCCAGGTCAGGCCAAGCTATCATTCTTATCTTCTTTGGAGTCAAGTATCTGCATGTTAATAAACTCTTTATCTGCAAGGCTTTTATGGGGACTGCGGCAGCTTATCGAAAACAAACTAGAAGCCAGTTTCCTGGCTGCATTTCTAGAAAACTAAAAGCCATTTAAAAGCTGTAGACTGAGATTGTGCATCAAAGATATGTAGTGTATCTCTACACTCATTGAGTTATGCCTGGGTTGTGATACACCAAATCGTTACAGAATTGTGACATTGCACAGCCAAATGCATTCTGTGCATTAATGCTGATGTGCAGAGTGCAACTGTGTAATCAAAATGCAATGTGCAAAGATGTGCGTTTCACAAGGTACAGTGCAATGACATCTCATGTGTATCTCTGTTTTCATAAGCTTCAACTGAATATGGACAGTACGCATTAGTTGTTGTAGTACACAACAACAACAACAACAACAATTGCATATACAAGATACCCTACGCATGCGTAAGGCACTAAAAGGATTCCAGCCTAAACATATCTGCTTTCAAATCACTTATTTCTAGTTAATGAGCTAATTCAAAGTGACTCCTATCCTCTCTCTCTCTCTCTCCTTGTCTTTTAAATTAATGGATTTATAATCTACCCTTCCAGAACTTCTAAAAGTGGCAGACAAAACAGAATATGTGTGGAGAGAAGAGTGAGCAATGTGACCAAAAGTCTGGAAATGAAATCTTATGAGGAACAATTCAGAGAGCAGGGTCTCTTTAGCTTGGAAAAGAGAAAACTGGGAGATGACATGATAGCCATCTTTAAATATTTGAAGGGATGTCACCAAGGAGATGGAGCCAGCTTGTTTTCTGCTGCTCCAGGAACTAGATGATGAAACAATGGATTCAAATTATGAGAAAAGAGATCCACTTAAATGTTAGGAAGAACATCTTGACTGTTAGAGCTATTCAACAACAGAATAGACTGCTTCAGAGGATCGTGGGCTCTCCGTCTTTGGAGGCCTTTAAACAGAAGTTGGAGGGGCATATTTCAGGAGTGCTGTAGCGATTCATTCCTCCATGGCAGAGGACTAGACTAGATAGCCTCAAGGTCCCTTTTAACTCTTAGATTCTAAATAAGTAAAACTCACATCAGTGTTAAAAATAAAAAAAATCTAGGAAAACATAAAGTCTATAAAATGATATTGGCCATAATCTTATTTCCTATGGTAGTGGCTGGACTTTCTTGTCCAAAGTAGAGGTCTGTATTCAATACCAGGTTGAAGAAGTACAATTGTACTTGCTGTGCCATTGCACATGGATGCACATGCCTTCATGATGATGTACATTTGGCTGTACATTTGATTGTGCTATGTTGCAGTTCACTAATGAGGCAGCTTGTCTGAATCTCTGGAGAGTGACAGTTTCCTTACAGTTAGACACACTCTTTAAAATCAAGTGAATCCATTTTGGCTTTCAGTCAAAAGTTTACCTGAACTATTCAAGGAACTGAACTTATTTGGGGTGGGTGGGTGGATGATGGGCTTCAACATCTTGGATAGCTCTATGACAATGAAGACTAAAACCTAGAATATATCTCCTTCTCCACTGATGTGGGAGCTACCAGCTGATGTGATGGCCAAAAATTCTGCATAAAGGAGTAATTTAAGATTGCAATTGTGCATTTCACTTTTGTTTGCACATTCAGGCATGTAGTGTTGCAATTCTCTGGTGCACAATCATAGAATCATATAGTTGGAAGAGACCACAAGGCCCATTCTGCCATGCAGGAACATGCAATCAAAGCATTCCTGACAGAGGGCCACCCAGCCTCTGCTTAAAAACTTCCAAAAGAGGAGACTCCACCACACTCCCAGGCAGTGCATTCCACTGCCAAACAACTCTTACTGTCAGATAATTCTTCCTAGTGTTTAGATGGAATCTCTTTTCCTGTAGTTTGAGTCCATTGTTCTGTGTCCTAGTCTCTGGAGCCACAGAAAACAAGCTTGCTCTATCCTCAGTATGACATCCCTTCAACTATTTAAACATGGCTATCATGTCCCCTCTTAACCTTCTCTTCCCCAGGCTAAACATACCCAGCTCCCTAAGTCGCTCCTCATAGGGCATAATGGCTTCCAGACCACCCACCATCCTAGTCACCCCTCCTCTGGACACGTTCCAGCTTGTCAATATCCTTCCTGAATTGTGGTGCCCAGAACTGGACACAGTATTCCAGGTGAGGTCTGACTAAAGCAGAATAGAGTGGCACCATGACTTCCCTTGGTCTAGACACCATACAGTTGTCCCTCCATATCCACAGATTTGGTATCCATGGATTTAAGTATTCACGGCTTGAAAATATTCTTAAAAAAAATAAACCAAAAAGCAAACCTTGATTTTGCCATCTTATATAAGGGACACCATTTTGTTATGCCGTTGCATATAATGTGGCTTGAGTATTCATGGATTTTGGTATCCACAGGGGGTCCTGGACCCAAACTCCAGCAAATATGAAGGGACAACTGTATTCTTATTGATGCAACCTAGAATTGCATTGGCTTTTTCAGCTGCTGCGTCACACTGCTGACTTATGTTCAGTTTGTGATCCACTGAAGACTCCTAGATACCTTTCACATCAAGCCAGGTGTCACCTATTCTATAGCTGTGCATTTCATTTTTACTGACCAAGTGTAGTATCCTACATTTCGCCCTGTTGAAATTCATTTTGTTAGTTTTGGCCCAGCTTTCTAATCTGTTAAAGTCATTTTGAATTCTGATCCTGTCCTCTGGGGTGTTAGCTACCCCTCCTAATTTGGTGTCATCTGTAAACTTGATAAGCATGGCCTCTATTACATCATCCAAGTCATTGATAAAGATATTGAATAGCACTGGGCCCAGGACAGAACCCTGTGGCACCCCACTGGTCACTTCTTTCCAGGATGAAGAGGAGCCATTGGTGACTACCTTTTGGATTCGGCCCATCAACCAATTACAAATCCACCTAACAGTTGCATCGTCTAGCCTGCATGTTACTAACTTTTTTGCAAGAATATCATGGAACTCCATGAGTGTAAAGTAAAACTTCATTTCCTTGATATCCTACCAATGATTGTTTATCAGCATCTGATCACAGAAGAGGAAAAATTATTTCCTCTTAGCTGGACAAAACAGGGCCAGAGTGCATAGACCTTGGTCTAATGCCAGTTCATTGACTAGTTCTCCTTGTGGACCCAGACCATATGACCCCCACTCCCCTCCTCCAAAAAAGACACATACACTCGATTGTGAATAACAAGTTGTATTGAGTACAAAATAAGGAAAATTGGTTAAGTACAGGTTAGTAGATAATATTGGCAATAAAAGGCCGCAACTTGCTGATGGCTGCAATGGTTGGCACTCATGCATGGGTCGTGATTCAATCATTGCCCAACCCAATGTTGGCCAATGGCCTCTGGATGGACACTTCTGACCATCACGGAGGAGAGAGCTGTTGGACAAACTGTCCCACCTGACACTCTCTCCTCCCCTGCAAACAAAGAGTTAATTACCACCAGAAAAGGAGGGATCTCCATGAACTTAAACTTGAACTTGACAGTGACCCCCTTTACCCGGATCAGGAACCATGCCATCCACCACAAAAGCATTCCCCATGGGACTGCCTTCCGCTAACTATGCCCCCCACCATCAACAGGCAGCCCTAGAGGGCCATCCAGGCCATAGGCTACAAAGCGATCTTCCTCTCCAGGCGTATGTATGCTGTGTAGGCCCCGGATCGCCATTGACCCAGCCTCATGATGGTCTCTGTCAACAATCTGCCCTCCGCTGCAGTCATTGCTGCTCTGTTCCTGAAAGAGTGACTGCTAAAGTCCTTGCCTGGCATCCCCAGCTTCTTCAGCGCTGCCTTAAGCACGCATATCAACTGATACCCCGTGAGCTGTGTTCCATCCTTGTGCCAGAACAAGGGCCCTTGCCCCTCACCGCATACCCTCAGGAACTCTCACAGGATTGCCACCAGACACGGGGAGGTACCCTCCACCCTCCGTAGGTGCAGCGTCGTGCCCTGCCTATGCTGATCACATTTCGAGTGCTGTATGTTCAATGACCCTTCTGTGATAGCCACATCCCATAGCTGCAGGGCCCTGCCTGACATGTCCTACTTGGAGGAGCACACCGCTTCCCCCACTCTCAGTGCTCCAAAGAAGGCGATGGTGTAAGCAGTGCCAAACAGCCTGAATGGCAAATAAATGGCAGTACTCCCACCAAGCATGCCAGCAGGCCATATGATACCGGGTGCCAGGTATCCACCACTACTGGCGTCATTCTCCTCCAGCTGTCTACGGTCTTCTTTACCATGAAGGTGTTGCACAGGTCACCACAGCCTGCCGCCTTGCTGAAAAAGGATATACCTGCCATATGCACTGCTATGGTCCTGGGAGCAAAACTGGGATGCCGCCCTCTTGTAGCTTGCTTGTGTCGATGGCGCCAAAAAATCTGCCATGCCTTGAATCACTGTCCACTCCCAAGGCTCCAAAGGTCATCCGGGAAAGGGGCTGCAGCTTCATCAGCATCCGGGGCCAGTGCACGGAACCTGTCCTCCTGAAAATGAGACAATGCGTCCGCTATCTCGTTATCCATGCCCGGGATGTGCTGATTGTAGAAACTGAAATTGGACTCCGAGCAGACCAACATGAACTTGTGTACTAGCCTCATGACCCTCTCAGACCTGGAGGAATGCCTGTTGATGATCCTAACCACAGCCTGATTGTCACACCAAAAGCACACCCTATTGTCTCTGAATTCCTCCTGCCAAGGACAACCACCACCACCAAGATTGGAAAAAATTCCAGGAATGTGAGATCGCTCACCACCCCTGTCCCACCCCAGTCCTTTGGCCAGGGCTGGGTGCACCAGTGGCCAATTGTAATACACCCCAAATCCCAGGCTGCCTGCTGCATCCGAATGCACCTGGAGACCCTCTTCTGACGTCAAGTGGCCTTGACGTCACCATGAGCCCATTGTACAGTTCCAGAAAAGCCAGCCAGACTCTCAGGTCCTCCTTCATCCCCTTCATCATGCAAATGTGGTGATGAGAAGATCTGACCCCCACAGTGAGACGTGCCACCCGTGCACAGAAAGCTCTCCCCAGAGACACCACCCGGCATGCAAAGTTCAGATGACCCAGCAGCAATTTCACTTCCTTCAGTGTGGCTTTTCCCCTCCCCAGAAGGCCTCTCAGCATTTCCTTCAATGCCGCCAACTTCTCCTCAAGCAGGTGAGACACGCCAAGCACAGAGGCCAACTGTATCACCCTGTTAGGTCCCATGGCTACCAAACAAGTCGGGTAGTCAGTGGTCTCCCTGGAAGAAGACCTGGATGCCTTCTTCCTGCATTCCACATTGTACAATACGGCAGCTGAGTCCCTGGCCTGTGACCTTACCTTCAGCACCTGACGGAGGTGATTGATCAGGTGCCTTGCCCGATTCGGAAAGACCTAAGCCACCCCCCCCATGAAGACCGTGTACCCCCCGAGCCAGTTGGTGAAGGTGCGTTCCACTGGGTCACCTTTTGACTTCTCCCCCTTCTTTTTGTCCCCCTTGTGCAGTCTGGCCTCTTCACTGGGGAGCAGTGCAAGTAAAAAAACATCTACATAATACCCTCATAAAATCTTGGAATGCACCTTCCGTTCCAAGTGAGTACCCGGGGGGGGGTCCTCTTTGGATTTGGCCTCAACCAAGTCTCCCCATGAAGAGGTCTTACCACCACTCCATCTTTCAGCACCCGCTTTTGCCTGGCTCTTGCGCAGCCTCAGCTCCCACCCCAGGAAGCCTGGTTTGAAAACACCTTTTCCCCAATACCTGAATGTGGGGTAGTCCTCATCCAAAGACCCACCTGAGGAAGAATCTGTACTGGATTTGGACCCTTAGGGCATGACCTCCTGCGCTTCTGTCTCAGGCTCCTTTCCCGCTGGGATCTGCTACGCCGCCTGGAGGATGAGTCTCTCAAGTCTGAACATCTGGAATCCCTGGAATCACTCCTGCCCTGTGACCGCGAATGCCTGGAGCGCCCACTACCACTCGTGGCATAGAGTGTACCACTTGATGGATGCCCTGGTGCTCGATGATGCACTGGGCTCTCCCCTCTCAGCAGCCACGGAGCCTACAGGAAGGACTGGCCCACTAGCCACCCACGAAGGTCCCCAACTGTCCATCTTCTGCATCATGAAAGACAAGGCCCCCATGACATCCTCTATGTTCAGGGCTGGAGCTATGAAGACCTCAGCTGGAGGCTTGGGTTCCCCCACCACCTCCTGGTGTCCACTCTGCCCCAGCCCATCCATCTGCAGGGTGTGCCCACCCCCCTCTTGCTAGGGGTTGTGTCAGGTTGTGGCTGTGGAGCAGGCACCTCATGGGGTGGGTCTGGATGCCGCCTCTTCTGTGCAGCCTTTCTTGGGGGCATGGTGACTGGCCTCAGCCTCATGTGTGTCACCTGCCGTGCTGTGACTGGTGTAATGGGAGGGGTATGGGTGTTACCCACCCTAGCCTTGCATGGGTGGCTAGAAATGCCTGGGCCCCCAGCTGGAGTATCCCCTCCCAGTCACCACCCACCTGCCGGGCCAACATTCGGATTGGGGGTTGCCCTGTCCCCAATGGGCCCCTCCCCCCAACTGCAGTGGAGGCCACTGTGCCAGCACCTTTTCCTCCCCAAAACTGGGGCTGAAGTGGGCAGCATGTGGTGGCCGGTCCCAGGGATCCGGGTGCCTCCCCCCTCACTACATGCAGCCCACTCCTTCCCCCCCAAGCCCACTGCATGCCCAGCAGGAACTTTATTTTTCACCAGCTGCCGACCTGTGGCCTGAATCCTGCTAGGGAAAAACAGGAAAGGGAGGGGAGGGAGAGGGGGAGGTCAAGCTACTCTCTTTCCCCAGACACAGCATCCCCCCTGTCCTCACCAGCCACCCATGTGTCCAAGCACTTCTCGACCGCTCTGCCACCTGCCACTCTGCCACGGACCGCCGTCCCGATCATGATGCCACCGCCCACATGGCCGGTCGTTGCCAGATGAAGCAGCCACCCGCCACGGACCGCCCTGAGCAGTGGCACTCGGCAGCAGCTGCTGTTTGTTGCCCGCTCTGCTGCCTGCAGCCCTGGACACCACCACAACGCTCCAGGGGAGGGAGGAGGCCAGAGCCACTGGAGGCCCAAGTTCCAACTCTCCAATGTCTCCACCAGCTGCCCCAGCCTCCCTCACTCCTCTAATGCGTCCCTCCTCTTTGGCTCTGCTGAGCCAACTGAGGGGTCCTGCGCCGGAGCTGGCTTAAATACCAGCTCCTTTGCAGGCCCCCTTGTCATCCAGCCACACTGTAAAGCACGGCCAAATGACCCAACTTCTTCTTAGCGGGAGCCAATCGGAGCAGGGCAGGGCCACACCGAAGACAGCCTGTAATGGCGGCCCCCATGATGTTGGCCATGTGGCCACTAGGGGCTGCAGGAGGAGGAACTCCGGGGGTGCCAGCTGGGCCGCAAACTGGCCCACTGACCAGCCGGTGAGCCTCCTTTGCAAAAGTCCTTGGGAGAAAACAGTTTGTAATGGAGCAGTGGGATGCTTAACCTTCTTCCTACTCACTGTTTCTTTTCTCAACCCCCGCCTTCCATCACGTTTCCTCCCGAAGTATGTCACGCTGTGAGAGAGCTTGGGGAAAGGGTAGAGGCTGGGCAGGGAAGGTGGGATGGTGGGAGCTGTAGTAAAATTTCCGAGCTCTGGTTTGCAAGAGGCATCTCGGTACATATTCTCTGCTTTTCCCAGTAGGACAGAGAGGGAAAAGATGGAGGCTGCTATTATTTAATTGCAATTGTCAGACATGAGAATAGAGGACATTTCTTGCTTTTGCAAAAGCGCAGCAAATAATAGTACTGAGGGAGATCATATGGGTGAGAGGACCAAGTAAAATGGTGGTGGATGGATAGCTACCAATCTCCCCAGTCCCACCTCACCACTTTTCCCATTTTCTTTCTCACTTGGACATCCCCCGCCACAAAAAAGGTTGATCTGTTTCATGCTCTACCTGTGTCAAATGTTAGCAAGCATGATTCCAACCTGTTTCTGCATCAATTTGTGAATTTTCTTTGATAAAAATCAGTACAGGTAGTAGTATTTATTTTTTGGGTTACATTGCAGTAGCATTCAAAACTCTTTCATTTGGACTGCAATCAGCAAATTTTATCTATAGAGCACCTATAAGTTTTTCCAGATATAACAGTGTTAGCATAACGTCCTACCCCTCCCTGCGAGATTCAATATCTGGACATATTTGACCCTTTTTGGAGTCATGTTGGCTATAAGGCTAGGCAATCTGGAGGGCAGTCAAAGGTCACAATGACCTGAGGCATGTCTAGAAATATAATGACGGGAAAGCCCGAGTAAGGATTATGTGGAAAGCCCCCATAGTTAAAGGGTTTGTGCTAACAACCCAGTCATTTCCCCCACCTCTTAGGGTAATAAGAGCACAGAGACTTCTTTATAAATTCCATGCTCTCTGCCTAAGAAAGGGACAGCACAGGACAGAGTTTGCCTGGTTCTTAGCAAAAGTTACTTTGCTGTTGCTAATGGGTCTGAAATTGTATTGCCTGTGTTTTATTGGCCTTTGTCCCTGGTCCCCACATGGCCAAGGCCAAATCCACACTACACAAATAACCCAGTTTCAAACTGGATTATTTGCTATGATTTCTTCCTATGGAATCCTAGGATTTGTAGTTTGGTGATGCACCAGTACTCTTTGGAAGAGCAGGCTAAAGACCTTGGTGCCAGTTACATGACAGAAATTGTCCCGTTGCCTACCGTGACAAAGTGATCATGAATCCGTCCCTCGCTGTTTATACGATTTATGTCTCTGATCTGGATATCCCGGGTGGTCCCGTGACTGATATTTACACGTCCATAGTTCCGGTTTGGTTTAGGTTTTAATTTTTTTTTTGGCTGTCAATCAAAGATGCGATTACTCGTGTTTTCACAACCTCGGTGACGCGCTTCCTTTAGAGTTCCGCACCACGAGCGATGCTATTGGCTGGCTGGTGGGGGGGAGAGAGAGGGGGGCAGAGGTTTGTTATTCCCCCTTTGCTTCTTGAACATTTTAACCCCTTCAGAAGAGGCAGAAAGCATTTTGAAAGATCCTGATAGATCTTTTGCTCAGACGCAGGGCTTTCCTTTTGAAATCAAGCAGAGTGCTTTTAAAGCCAGCTGAGTGCTTTCCTTTTGAAATCAAGCGCTTGGTTTTCCTGTTGCCTTTTTAAAATATTAACCCCTACAGCTGGCTGCAGAGATGGCTATAGGCAGGCGTTTTGAAAGACACAAATACAGAGAGGGTGAATTAAAGGGTGCTAATTCGCTCAGAGGCTTGAATATTTTAATGTGCCAGGGCCAGGGAGGTGACCAAGCTATTACCATCTCTCTGTAACATGCAGTTGAGGAAAAGGTAAAGCTGAAGGGTTTGCAGTGTAGAAATCCATTTAAAAAGGTAATTGAGTACACGCGCGCACGCGCACACACATCAACCTTCGTGCAGCTGGAAGGGATGCCTTTGTTTTCAGCTGGTGAGGCTGGATCTGTTGAACGGGTGACCGACCCCTCCTTTTCTGGTCCCTGAGCTCTAAGCCCGCCCCCAGTCACCATTTCTGGTTATCCCAGTACCGAGACTTTTTGTCCCACGCTGTTTACATTTCCGATTTTCCGAATCCTCCAGTGACTTTTTAAAAAACCGGCACAACCTGCAGGACTGGAAGTCCCGCAGGTTGAGGGATAAAAGGTGGCCCCCCTTCCGAAAATCACGTACCTGACCCGATGTACGTGTAAACTGCCAGGGATCGACACGAATTCTTCCCAGGACATTTTCATCGTGTAAACGGCCCCCTTGTAAAACTACAAATCCCAGGATTCAATAGAAAGGAGCCATAGCAAATAATCCAGTTTCAAACTGGATTATTTATGTAGTTTGGATTTGGCCCCAAAAGGGGAGTGGTCTCTGTCTGCATTGATATCCCTTTAGACATCTTAACTGACAACAGAAGTAATATCTGAGACAAAATATAAGCCCATGACTCTAACATCATTTTTCTTCTCCTGTATGAGTTTAACATCTTTGACTGATAAAGGAGCCAGTGAAGCTTCGAAAGCTTGCTTGATGTGCATTGTGCATTTCAGTTTGCCCAATAAACGTATCATTGTTTTGTGGATTTGGGATTTTTTTTTTTTGTATTCTGCTGAATGGCCAACATGGCTACCCCTGAATGTATTTCCCCTTACGTAATCATTTTGATATGCATTATTCCCAATGTGTGCAGATTTGCCTGCATTTTTTTTTAAATCAGAGAAATGCATGGCAAACTGTGGAGATGTGTGAAGCTTGAAGGTTAATGACTTTATGTCTTGGAAAATACAGATCAGGTTGATTTGCATTAATACAGACAAAAGAGATTTCCTTCCTACCTCTAGATAGGGTGCAAGCTGTATGTTCCAGTGTTATCCAGAACTCCACTGAAACATCTGGATGTACATCTTTTCTATTTTAAAAAAGGAGGAGTATAAGAAACAGCAAAGTTAATATACTATCAACTGAGTATATCCGGGTTCATTTTAGACAATGTAACAAAGCAACTGAGAAAGTTCAGAAGCCACCTTGAATTATTCTATTCTAACAGTGGGAGCCTCCAGCTGTGTTCCAGAGCAAACTGTCTGTCTTCTAAATACCCCATAAATTTTCTCTTTCACTTAACACATTACAAGAGATCATCTGTATGACTATATGAGCCATACTCTCTGTCTCTGTCTTCCCGCCACCCACAATATCTTTTATTCCGGGCCTTTGTCATCTATTTCAAAAGCTTTTCGCCCCTGTTACTGCCATAGGTATAACCTAATTTCGAACAATGCATCGAACAGGATGGTCTCACAGTATCCTGCTCTGTCATTTTTATCCATGCAAATTGAGTTCAGCTCCTTCAAGAACAGGTAACTGCTCCCTCACTTACATTTAAAAGGAAAATACAAACCTAATATAACCTAATATAAAAGAACAGGAGGAGGGGATTTTGTTTGTAACAATTGGCACTGTTTGTGACGTTTGCCTAGGGTGCTGTATACATACAGCTTCTGGCAAAATGCCATGGAGAATACAAAATTTATTTTGTTTCTGCAGAACAGACTATGGTAAAAGTAAATAAGTTAGAAGGAAGACTTAGGCTGTTTCATTGTCTGCCGATCACTACTATCCCTATTAAGTGGACCAGTGCTTAGGAGAGTTGTCTTCTGGACCCCGCTGAACTGCAGGTTTCATTGGGTGACCATGTCTCAGTTTCATACTTTCTTTCTGCCTGACCTACCTTACAGGGTTGTTGTGAGGATAAAATGAAGATGAGGATGAGGAGGGCCAGACACAGTGCCTTGAGCTCACTATTGGAAAGATAGCATAGGTGTGTAATTAACTAGCTAACTAATTAATTAAAAGATAAAGTGGATTCTATGCTTTTTGGTAGGGTCTTTCAGAAGAATAGTGGGTTTTAGTATGAACTTTAATGGAGATATGCAATGTGCTGAATCTATTTTTTTGGGGGTAGTGTTCAACACTTTAGATAACTTATTTAAAGTTTGGGCTAAAGCCCAGAACAGATTCATTTCCTCGCTGAGGCAGAACATTAACCACCACTGCCTATGAGATGCCTGAAGGCAGTGTTTTGGCACATTATTTCAAATCAATGTGTAACTATTTTCCTTCCTCGAACCTGTAGCTCTGGCCATACACCAGCCCTAGGCGTCACTATGGGACTTCAAATAGCCCACCATGCAATGGTCATTCTGTGGCTGGTGGAGTGCAGGCCAGTGGGGGATTGGAGAAGCATCTCACCATGAGGACATCTTCTGCTGAGAGTCCCTGGAGTCCTCTGGAGGACTCAGCTGATGATGTCCTTGGTCTTTCTATGGGAACATAGCCTGATGTTTTTCCAATTACCTCCCCTCCACCAGCAATGGAATGACTGTTTGGGGGAAGCTATCACATCTACACAATGAGTTGGGGAGGGGGATTTTAATGGAATCATAGAATCATAGAATCATAGAATTGTAGAGTTGGAAGAGCCCACGAGGGGCATCCAGTCCAACCCCCTGCGACACAGGAAATCTTGATCAAAGCATCCCTGACAGATGGCAATCCAGCCTCTGTTTAAAGACCTCCAAGGAAGGAGACCCCACCACGCTCCGAGTTGGAAGAGATCACAATGGCTATTTAGTTCAACCCCCTGCCCTGCATGAAAACACAATCAAATACTCCTGAGAGATGGCCATCCAGCCTCTGTTAAAAACCTCCAAAGAAGGAGACTTTACCACGCTCCCAGGCAGCGTATTCTACTGCCAAACAGCTCTTACTGTCAGGACGTTCATCCTAATGTTTAGTTGGAAGCTCTTTTCCTGTAGTTTGAGTCCATTGCACCATGGCCTAGTTTTTGAAGCAGCAGAAAACAAGCTTGCTCCATCCTCAGTAAGACATCCCTTCAAATATTTAAATATGGCTATCATGTGCCCTCTTAACCTTCTCTTCTTCAGTATAAACATACCCTGCTCCCTAAGCCACTCCTCATAGGGCATGGCTTCCATACCTTTCACCATTTCGGCCGCCCTCCTATGGACATGTTGCAGCTTGTCCATATCCTTCTGGAATTGTGTTGCCCAGAACTGGACACAGTATTCCAGGTGAGATCTGGCCAAAGCAGAATAGAGTGGCACTATTACTTCCCTCGTCCTGGAAACTATACAGTAGTATCCCCGTATCCACTGATTGACCAACCACGGATTCAATTATCTGCGGTTGGCGATGGCAGGGGGAAGGGAGAGGGGAGGAGGGATCTCACCTCCCCCGTCCCTTCCCCTGGGAGTGTTCCTGTCATCACTGCAGCAATCGTGGGGATGAAGGCAGGGGGAAGGAGAGATCTGGCCTCCTCTCCTTCCCCCTTCCCCCCTGTGATCGCTGTCACAGCGGGGCCATGGGAGAAGGGTGAAGGGGCAGAGAAGCAATTTGGCCTCCTCCCCTTCTCCTTTCGCCCCCACGATGGCTGCTGCGGCAGGGCCATGGGTGAAGGGGGAAAGGGGAGGAGAGGGAACTGGCCTCCTCCCCTTGCTCCTTTGCCCCTATGATTGCCGCCATGGTGGGGCCATGGGTGAAGGGGAAAGCGGATGGAGGAGTTAACTGCCCTCCTTGTCGCGAAGCCAACTCAATAGCTGATAAGGAGCCCAGCTCAGCAACAACCCAGTTGAAAAGCACAGTACCTGGTGTTGTCAGTAGCAGTCCTACAGGGTCAGAAGTACAGAGAGAGAGAGAGAGAGTGCAGAACGAAGAGGCAGTCCAAGGTCAAAAGGGTTCCGGCAGGTGGGTCAACGAAGGCAGTCCAAGGTCAAGATATCCAAAGTCTCAAAATAGCAAGGTTCCAGAAGAGTCACAGGTAGAGGCTTCCTCCAGGTAACACAGATTGCTTGAAACAAGGAACTCAGCCTCCCCCAGCTGCTTATGTTGGCCCAGCTTCCACTCCCAGCTGCGGGGTGATTGATGAGCTTCTGTCTCTTAATCTCTGGGAACGACGAACACGCCTTCTCTGCTCTCCTTTAGCTAAAGGTAGGTACCTGCTCTTCTACCTCTTGCTCTTGCTCTACTATGTCTCCCAGGCTTGGACCCTGAGCTGGGGGAGGGCTAGGCTGCTGAGCCCTGGGTTCTTCAGGGCTAGACTCAGACTCAGCCAGCTCTTCTGCTACTGGCTCAGCCTCCTCGCCTTCTGAGTCCTCAGAGTCCTGACTGACCATGACATCATTCCCCCCCCCTTATCCTCCCCTGCACCCGGAGGAGGACGAGGCTGGTCTGGGAAGCGGCGGTGAAACGCCTGAACCAGGCGGGGAGCATGTACATCGGAGGTATCTTCCCAGGAGCGGTCCTCTGGCCCATAGCCTACCCAGTTGACCAGATACTGAAGGCGGCCCCGACGGTGACGAGAATCCAAGATCTGGGCCACCTCAAATTCCTGTTCACCATCCACCAAAACCGGATTGGGCGGGGGTGCAGGACCAGCATCGGGACGAACCCCCAAAGCCGGAAGCAGTAGAGAACAATGGAAGACTGGGTGGATCCACTACGTCCACGGAAGCTGGAGCCGAAAAGCCACGGGATTCACCTGGGCCACGATCTTGTAGGGCCCTGCAAATCGAGCATCCAACTTCCGACATGGCCACTGGAGCGGGAGATGGCACATGGACAGCCAGACCGAATCCCCCACCTGCAAAGGAGGACCTTCCTGATGACGACGATCCGCGCCCCACTTATATGCCTCCTTGGCCACCTCAAGCTGTTCTTATAGCAGGGACTGAGCGGCCTGGAGTTCCTGGAGCCACTGGTCTGCCGCAGGGACTGCCGAGCCAGGGGCCACAGCTGGAAATCCCCATGGATGGTAGCAAAGAAGGGCGTCTGCTGGGTTGAGGCATGCACAGAGTTGTTGTAGGCGAACTCGGCCAATGGCAGCAGGTCGACCCAGTTCTCCTGGCGGTAACTGGCGTAACAGCGGAGGTAATGCTCCAGCGTTCCATTCGTGCGTTCTGACTGGCCATCGGACTCAGGATGGTGCGCTGAGGACAGGTGAGGCACGATGTCCAGGAGCCGCAGCAGACTAGTCCGGAACCGGGCTGTAAACTGGGCTCCTCGATCAGAGACTACTCCCTCAGGAAGGCCATGGAGCCGGAAGATGTGCTGTACAAACATCTGGGCCGTCTCCTTCACCGTGGGGAGGCCAGTGCAAGGTACGAAGTGAGCCATCTTGGAGAACAGGTCCACCACCACCCAAATGGTAGTACAGCCTGCAAAAGGGGGAAGGTCCGTGATAAAGTCCATCGAGATGAGTTTCCAGGGCCCCGAAGGCATGGGCAGAGGCAGCAGTAAGCCCGCAGGTCGCCCCGGATGATCCTTAGCACGGCGACACACAGGGCAAGTGTCCACATACTGGGCCACCTCCGCACGGACCCGAGGCCACCAAAACTCCCGGGTGAGGAGGTGCAGGGTCTTGCAAAATCCAAAGTGCCCCACCATTTTGGCATCATGGCACAACCGTAGGACCGTCTCCCGACATGGGCCTGCTGGTACATAAAGGCGGCCCCGGTGGTAGAGCAGGCCATCTTGGAACTCAAAAGGAGAGGCATCCCCCTCTGCCGAATGCTGGGTCACGAACGGGTCCTGGCTCTGGAGGTCACGAATCTGGTCCAGCAGGGTAGCCTCCCTCAGAGCAGCAGCAAAATTTTCTGGGCGCAGAATGGTGGACTGAAGCTCCCCCTCTGGTTCTGTGGCGTACTCTGGCTTCCGGGAGAGAGCGTCGGCCTGCCGATTCTGGGCCCGAGGAACATACTGGAGCTGGAAATTGAAGCGCCCAAAAAACAGGGACCACTGCTTCTGCCTCTGGGACAACTTCCAGGTCGTCTGGAGATGCTCCAAGTTCCTGTGGTCGGTGTGGACCCGGATGGGATGAGCTGCCCCCTCCAACAGATGCCGCCACGTATCAAAGGCGGCCTTAATTGCCAACAGCTCTTTCTCCCAAATGGTGTAGTTGCATTCAGGAGAAGATAGCTGACGGGAGTAAAAGGCGCAAGGCAACAGGCGACCCTCGGGCCCTGTGGGCTGAAGTAGCACAGCCCCAATCGCCACATCCGAGGCGTCTGCCTCCACCACAAACGGTGTCCGTGGATCAGGGTGCTGCAAGATTGGGGCCGATGTGAACTTCTCCTTTAGGACCTCAAACGACTTCTGGGCCGCAGGTGTCCACTGAAAGCGGGTCTTCCCCCGCAGTAGTTGGGAAAGAGGGCTCGCCAGGGCTGCATAATCCACGATGAATTTTCTGTAGAAGTTGGCGAACCCCAGGAACTGCTGGACACCCTTCCGGCAGTGAGGAGTTTGCCATGATAACGCCACCTCCACCTTGGAGTTGTCCATGGCCACCCCCTGAGCGGAGACTCGGTAGCCCAGGAAGTCCACCTCCCGGAGGTCAAAGGCACACTTTTCCAACTTGGCATAGAGGCGGTGTTCCTGAAGATGCTGAAGGACGGCCAGAACATGGGCGTCATGGGCAGCCTGGCTGGGAGAATAAATCAAAAAGTCATCCAGGTAGATGATCACAAAGCGATCTAGATAGTCCCGGAAGACATCGTTGACGAAGTGCTGGAAGACGGCTGGGGCATTACAGAGGCCAAATGGCATGACGGTGTACTCATAATGTCCATACCTTGTCTGGAAGGCCGTCTTCCACTTGTCCCCGGCCCTGATCCTCACCAAGTTGTAGGCCCCTCTGAGGTCCAACTTAGTGAAGACCTTGGCATAGTGGAGCCGCTCCAGCAGTTCTGGGATCAGTGGCAAGGGGTACCGGTTCCTGATGGTGATCCGGTTAAGGGCGCGGTAGTCATTGCAGAGACGTAACTCCCCACACTTTTTCCGCACAAACAACACAGGGGCACCTGCAGGAGACTTTGAAGGGCGGATAAACCCCCTCTTGAGGTTCTTTTCCAAGAAATCCCTCAGAGCCACCAGTTCAGGCTCTGAGAGGGAGTAGAGGTGTCCCGCTGGGATTGGGGCCCCGGGTATTAAGTCAATGGCACAGTCATACGGTCTGTGTGGCGGGAGCCGATCTGCCTCCTTCCTCTCAAAGACATCGGCAAAATCCCGGTATTTCTCAGGCAGCATCACTGAGCACTCCTTGGCGTCTGTTGCCATGGCCGCCGGGATCCGCTCTGGCCAACAGTGCTCCTGGCAAAACTCGGAGGCGAACAAAACCTCCCGCCGGGCCCACGAGATGTGTGGATCATGCTTGGAGAGCCAGGGCATCCCTAGGACCAAAGGGAAGTGAGGCACCTCAGCCAACAGGAACTGGATCTCCTCGACATGGCCCTGGATCTCCAAGTGAAGCAACGGGGTCTGGTGTGATGTACACAGAACACAAACTCACACTTCTGCAATAAAGTTCTTTATTGGAAAGGAATCATGTGTCAGGAACATTAGCAAAGCTGCAACTGAGATTTAGACTAACAGTGATAGAGATAAAAACACCCACCGTGAGAAAGCAAGGGGGAGCGAAAGCTCTGAACCATCTGCTTGACCTTGAGCTCCTGGTAGGACCTGGGCTCCCATGGCAACCAAAAGGCCTGGCTCCTTTCCCAGACATTCCAAGGCCCAGGATAGAACCAAACCCAAACTGATTAACTGTCAGGGTCTTCCATGAACTCCACTCTATAACCCAGAATTCATGGATGATCCTGACATACTGCCCCCCTGAAGACCACCCCCCCCTCAGCCAGGCTTATCGGGAAAGCGGGCATGAAACTTTCGCAACAAGCGTTTGGCATTGACATGGTCAAAAGCTACCCACTCCGCATTGCCCAAAGGCAGGTGTTTCCACTTCACCAAATACTGTAACCCTCCCTGATGAAGCCTAGAGTCCAAGATCTCAGAGATTTCAAAATGCTGGTCCTGATCCACCAGGATCGGCTGAGGCACAGGTTCAGGCGCCGGATGGTGTTTGTCTGAAGGGTTCGCGGGCTTGAGCAGGCTGGAATGAAACACAGGATGCACATGTCGGTACAACTTAGGTAAAGACAGTTCAAAAGCCACAGGATTTACCATTCTAACAATACGAAAAGGCCCAATGTATTTGGCTCCCAACTTTTTGGAGGGTTGGGGGCACTTAAGGAACTTAGTGGACAAATAAACCAGATCCCCCAACTCATATCTTGGAGAAGGGTCCCGCTTTTGATCAGCATAATGTTTGTAGCGTGCTTTGGCAAAGTCTAGGGCCGAAATTACATGAGGCCAAGCGTCTCTGACCTTTTGACTCCACTGAAAAACCGAAACAGGGTCGGAGTTGGGGGACCCCTTCAACAAAGGCAGGGGACCGAAATCATGTCCAGACACAACCTTAAACGGCGAGAGTCCAGTGCTCTGGTGGGTAGCATTATTGTAGGCCACTTCCGCAAAAGGCAGAAGATCAACCCAATCAGACTGTTGGAAATTCACATAACATCTCAGGTATTGTTCAAGTGTCTGATTCGTTCTTTCCGTTTGCCCGTCCGTCTGGGGATGATGGGAGCTGCTAAGACCAAGCTCCACCCCTAGAAGGTTTGTGAAAGCCTTCCAAAACTGCGAGGTAAACTGGGCCCCCCGATCAGACACAATCTTGGCAGGAATGCCGTGAATCCGATAAACATGCTGAATGAACAACTTGGCTAATTGGGAGGCTGTGGGGAGTTTCTTACAGGCCACAAAGTGCGCTTGTTTTGAGAACAAATCAATAACCACCCAAATAACCGTCTTTTTCCTACTCTCTGGTAACTCAACTATAAAATCCATGCTAATGACCTCCCAGGGCTTGGTTGGGGTGGGAAGAGGTTGGAGCAAACCTTTGGGCTTCCCTAACCCCCCTTTGGCCACTGCACAGGTGGTACACCCCTTCACATATTCTTCCACCTCCTTCCTCATTCGGGGCCACCAAAACTGTCTCTGGGCCAAATGCAAAGTTTTGAGATACCCAAAATGCCCCGCACTTTTGACATCATGGCACTGTTTGAGGATGCTCGCCCTCAAGACTTCAGGAACATACCGGCGATCCCCTTTCCAGGCCAAACCCTCCCTCACTGTCACCTCATTGGGGTGAGCTAGGAACCACTGATCCGTGGGCAGTTCCGAGGCCAACTGGGAATGCCACCCCCCCTCTTCCCTTTGAGAACCTTTAGGCGTGGCAGAACCATCCGCCGTAGGGGTCACTGCCCGGGGCCCAGTGTCTGGGGAAGGGGGTTCGGGGGTCAAGGGCTGGGGCTCAGGTCCAGGCACCAGGGGCGAGCCACAATCAATTCCCTTTGATCCAGGCTCCGCAGCAGGGCTAGCAGGGGATTCCTGTTGTTTGGCTTTGCTCCGCGTGAGGACTGCTAAACCCAACTGGGAAGGAGAAAACACGGTGTCAATGACCTCCTTGCGCTTACTCTCATGCTGCGGGAGCCTGGATAAAGCATCAGCCAGAAAATTCCTTTTCCCCGGGATAAATTTCAGGGTGAAATTAAATCGGTAAAAGAAACTGGCCCACCTGACCTGCTTGGGGCTCAAACGTCTAGGGGTAGCTTATGATCAGTCCAAACCTCGAACGGTTTGGGCGAGCCCTCCAGTAGGTGTCGCCAAGTCTCTAGAGCCAACTTGATTGCACCTGCCTCTTTCTCCCATACCGGCCAATTTCATTCAGTTTCATTGAACTTTCTGGACAAGTAGGCACATGGTCTCAAATCCCCTTCTTCCCCTTTTTGCAACAGAACACCACCCATCGCCACATCTGAGGCGTCCACTTGAACCACGAAAGGCTGGGAAGGGTCGGGGTGCTTGAGAATAAGCTCAGAAGTGAAAAGGGATTTCAATTCGTCAAAAACTTGTTGACACTGTGGTGACCACACAATCTTTTGGGGAGGCTTATCCCTTTTACTGAGCTTGGAACCCTTGCCCTTCCCATCTTTGGTCTTCAGCAGATCTGTCAGGGGGAGGGCTACCAACGCAAAGTCAGGGATGAAGGACCGATAAAAATTTGCAAATCCCAGGAAGCTCTGTAACTGTTTCCTGGTTCTAGGGGCTTCCCATGCCAAGACCCCCTTTACCTTCTCTGGGTCCATTTCAATCCCTTTGTTTGAGATGCGGTACCCTAAGTAATCCAAACGGCTTTGATGGAACTCACACTTGGACATTTTTGCATACAGGCGATTTTCCCCCAACCTGGCAAGTACCTTTTTCACAAGTTTCACATGGGACGTATAGTCCTCAGAATAAATCAACACATCATCTAGGTATACCAATACTCCTTTGTACAGGAAATCACGTAACACATCATTAATTAAGTTTTGAAAAATGCCAGGGGCCCCTTTTAGGCCGAAAGGCATGACGAGGAACTCGAAAGCCCCCAAGGGGCAGTTAAATGCAGTCTTCCATTCGTCCCCTTCCCGAATCCATACTCTGTAGTAGGCCTCCCGCAAGTCCAGCTTCGTGAAAATCTTCCCTTTGGAGAGATGGGCTAATATGTCCTTCATCAGGGGCAGGGGGTACTGACTGGAGACACTAATCGCGTTTAGCCCTCTGTAATCCTGAATCAAACGAAGCCCCCCATTGGCCTTGCGCCTAAACATCACCGGAGCCCCCACGGGCGAGGTTGAGGGCCTAATGAACCCTCGGGCTAAGTTTTTGTCTATGAACTCTCGGAGCGCTTCCATTTCAGCTGGGGTCATTGAATAAATGCGAGGCTTAGGTAGGCTTGACTCTGAGAGTATTTCGATGGCACAGTCAAAAGCCCGGTGGGGTGGCAAAATGTCGCACTCCCTCTCCTCAAACACATATTGCCATGCCTTGTATTCCACTGGCAGTCCTTTCAGCTCCCCTTTTACTAAGGCAGTCGTGTAGTTCCGTGCCTCACCCTCCAGGGGGACTCCATCCCCTGGGGATCCTCCCCCCACCCCATGCTCCTTGGTACACAGTGGGTCTGTAAAAGTCAGTGTCTCTTTTATCCAATCTATGGTGGGGTTGTGGTACTTTAGCCAGTTCAGACCCACGACTGCTGCGGGGACTAAGTCTGGAGCAATCACAAACTGCAGTTCCTCCTGGTGGGTTCCCATCCTCATGTTCATGGGGCCAGTTATGCGCCTGGCGGGGCCCACCTTCATCATCCCCCCATCCATCTGAGACAGCCACACGGGCTTGTCCAGCTTAACAGTATTAATATTCTGTTCACTGACTAAGGAGGGGTGGATGAGCACTTGGGTACAACCAGAGTCAATCATTAACATTACTTTTCGGGTGGGGCCCTCCCCTCCAACCCCCACTCGAGCTTTAATAAAGAACGGGCCCTTCACTCCACTCACCACAGCATCCGGACGTCCTTCAGGATTAGCCTGCCCTCGGGCGCTCAATAGGGCGGGCTGGGCCCGTTTCCCGCCGACTCAGCGTCGGAGGAGGAGGACCCACTATCCTCGGGGTCATCTGAAGATTCCCCTGCCGCATGGCCTGGCGCCAGAGCCCGGGCCGTCGCTTTGGGCTTGGGCTTGGAGGGAGTCTTGGCAGACCCGGTTCTCCCCTTGCTCCGCGAAGGCTTGGCGGTGACGGGCGGCTCCCGAGGGCTCCTCTCTGGGCACTCCGCTATGCGATGTCCACTCTTCCCACAATGCAGGCACAGGCCCTTTCTCATCCTTCGCTCTCGTTCTGACTCTCCGGCGGTGGCTCCGACCGAGCGCCCCGCCTTGGCCTTCTTCCCAGAGGACCCAGAGGGCTTCCCTTCCATCCCTAGCTGGCGGCGCAACATCTTGATGCTGCCTTTCACAGACTCCACTTCGCCAGCCAGACACACCCACCCTAGGAGGGTTTCGGGGTTTCCCTGGAACATGGCCCACTCTAGGATGTCAGGATTCAGCCCTTCCTGGAAAAACTGCACCTTGACCTCTTCTGACCACTCAGGCACTTGGCTGGCTAGGCGGCGGAATTCAGCCGCGTACTCTGCCACTGTCTTGGTACCTTGCTTCAGGCACCTAAGCTCCACCTGAGCCCGCTTCACTCTTAAGGGGTCTTTGAACTGGGCCCTGAGAGCCCTCAGGAACTCTTGGAAATTTCCCAGTTCAGGTGCTCCCATATCATACAGTCCCACCAACCACTCGGCCGCCTCTCCCTCCAATTGGTTGGACACATACTGCACTTTCTCAGCCTCAGACTGGAACTCCCCTTCCCACTGGGTCATGAAACTCACCACTTGAGTCATGAAGTAGGGTAGCTTTGCTGCATCTCCATCAAACTTTGCCTTCAGATGCCGTTGCTTCAACTGGTCCAGCCCTGGCAGGGGGAGCCGGTCCAGGAGCCGGCGGGTCAGGGACATCAGGAGGCTGAGTGGGGACTCCATCCCCAGGTGCCTGGGTGACCACTGGTTGGGCTGGGGGAGGCTGGACCCCCCTGGGGCTGGTGGAGCCGGAGGGGTTCTATGCAGGAGTTCTAGGAGTACCTCCCGTATCTCACCCATCTGCTGTTTCAGTTGAAGAACCTCGGCTCCAACTTCTGCCAGGGAGAACTTCGCTTCTGGCTCCCGAGGCCCCTCACCCTGGGGCCTGTCCCACCGGGATCTGCGTTCTTCTCGGCGGCCGGCCCCTGCCCATGGCCAGGCGGGGGGCCAAACCTCTCGCACTGGAGTGCCGAAGCTTGGCAGGCTGCCCCTCCCTGGAGCCAGCTCGACTCCCAGCTCCCAGGGCTCGGAGGAGAGCGTAAATCTTCCAGCCCTCCGGCGGTCTCGGCTCATGCCTCCAGCTGCGACAGCTGCAGCACCTCTGTCTGCCCCGGCCTCCTGCTTCGAGGCATCGGCTTCTTTGGTGCTGGCCACAATCAGATCTTGGTCCGTCTGCGTGCCAGTCTCCGCGTCCTCAGACATTGCGGGTAAAGGCTCCACAGTTTCAGGACAAGAAAATAAAAGTTGAGAGTGGAGTTGCAGCTTTCTGTGATGTACACAGAACACAAACTCACACTTCTGCAATAAAGTTCTTTATTGGAAAGGAATCATGTGTCAGGAACATTAGCAAAGCTGCAACTGAGATTTAGACTAACAGTGATAGAGATAAAAACACCCACCGTGAGAAAGCAAGGGGGAGCGAAAGCTCTGAACCATCTGCTTGACCTTGAGCTCCTGGTAGGACCTGGGCTCCCATGGCAACCAAAAGGCCTGGCTCCTTTCCCAGACATTCCAAGGCCCAGGATAGAACCAAACCCAAACTGACTAACTGTCAGGGTCTTCCATGAACTCCACTCTATAACCCAGAATTCATGGATGATCCTGACATCTGGTGAGTTACAGGACCGGACCACAGGAGCCTCCCATCGATAGTCTCTACGGGTCTAGGCTCAGCTAGGACCTCCAGTGGTATCTGATGACTGGTGGCAAATCCTAAGTCCATGAAATTGTTGGAGGCTCCCGAGTCTATCATGGCTCCTAGGGGGACAAGCTCCATGGAAGGCAGTCTAAGGTTAGCCGCCACCAACAACGGGTCTTTGCTGCAGGTCATGCTGGAGTTAACAGGTTCCGAGGACGTTCCCAGGTGGTGAACCTGCTCTACACCTGGGACTGCCCATTTCCCAGCCGGTGCTCGGTGTCCCTTGGCTGGGCACTTTCTGGCAAAATGCCCTGAGAGACCACAGTACAGGCAGAGCCCCTCTCTCCTCCTTCGTTCCTTCTCAGCCGCAGAGAGCCGCTGCCACGCCCCTCCCAGCTGCATTGGTTCTTCTGCAGGTGGGGCAGCCATAGGGGTAGTTGCCAGTGTCTGGGGTGCAATCACTGGGGAAGAGGGCGGGTTGGAACGCCTGGCCTGCCTGCGAGCTGAGAGGCGGCAGTCTATGCATGTTGCTCGGGTTATCAAGGCAGTTAAAGTGTCTGGAGGCTCTGAGCGGGCCAGCTCATCCAAAATGGGGTCTGCCAACCCCCAGCGGAACTGAGCCTGCAAGGCACTCTGGTTCCAGGTCAGGTCCTGGGCTATGAGACAGAAGGCTGTGGCATATTCAACCACAGAGCCTTTGCCTTGCTGGAGGGTCTTAATCTGGTGCTCAGCAGTTTCAGTTTTTACAGGATCACCCCAGGTAGCTCTCATTTCTTGCAGGAAATCCTGCAAGCTGTTAAGGACTGGACTATCCTCATTCAGATAGGGAGTAGCCTATTTACTTGCAGGACCAGCTAACAGACTGATAATGAAGGGCACTTTGTGAGTGTCCGTGGGGAAATCAGCCCCTCTGATTTTGAAGTGCAGCTTGCAGTTTGCTATAAAACTGTCCAATAATGCTCTCTCACCAGAAAACTTTTCAGGTAAAGCAATGATAGATTTCCCCCGTGGCTGGGGTGGGGGTTCGTTCTGTAGTGCAGCCAAGCCTTGAGTTAATTGTGCCAGCTGGGCTGCTAATTGCTGGTTTTGGGATAACAGTTCCTGAATCACAGCAGACTCGGCCATCTTATCAGCTTAATTAAGGGGTTTCAAGCAGTTCTGTCATGAAGCCAACTCAATAGCTGATAAGGAGCCCGGCTCGGCAACAACCCAGTTGAAAAGCACAGTACCTGGTGTTGTCAGTAGCAGTCCTACAGGGTCAGAAGTACAGAGAGAGAGAGAGTGCAGAACGAAGAGGCAATCCAAGGTCAAAAGGGTTCCGGCAGGTGGGTCAATGAAGGCAGTCCAAGGTCAAGATATCCAAAGTCTCAAAATAGCAAGGTTCCAGAAGAGTCACAGGCAGAGGCTTCCTCCAGGTAACACAGATTGCTTGAAACAAGGAACTCAGCCTCCCCCAGCTGCTTATGTTGGCCCAGCTCCCACTCCCAGCTGCGGGGTGATTGATGAACTTCTGTCTCTTAATCTCTGGGAATGACGAAGCCACGCCTTCTCTGCTCTCCTTTGGCTAAAGGTAGGTACCTGCTCTTCTACCTCTTGCTCTTGCTCTACTATGTCTCCCAGGCTTGGACCCTGAGCTGGGGGAGGGCTAGGCTGCTGAGCCCTGGGTTCTTCAGGGCTAGACTCAGACTCAGCCAGCTCTTCTGCTACTGGCTCAACCTCCTCGCCTTCTGAGTCCTCAGAGTCCTGACTGACCATGACACTCCTCCCCTTTCACCTTTGCCCCCACAATCACTGCCGTGGTCGGGCCATAGTGGGGACGAAGGGGGAAGGGGTGGAGGAGTGAACTCACCCCCTTTTCCCTGGGTGGCCCCGCGGGATGGCGTTCACTATTATCTGTGGAATTTGCCATCCGCGGGGGTGCCCAGAACCAATTCCCCATGGATGCAGGGGTGCTACTGTACTCCTATTGATGCAGCCTAGAATCACATTGGCTTTTTTAGTTGCCACACTTTGGTCACTGTGGTGGGAGAAAAGGAATATCAACCTCTTCAATGACCCAAGAAATACATCCACAAGTGTAAGGTGGAATTACGCTTGTGTATGTCAGTCCTCTCTCTCTCTCTCTGGCTTTTCTTCGCAAACGAAGATTCAGGAAGGACTCATCCCGCGCCTTCTGCAAGCGCGCTGATGACTAAAAAGGCCAATCCGAGATAAACAAGTCCGGTTGCAAAAAGTGCAGCAGAAGGTCTCCTTGGGTGATGTTTTTGGGTTGTGATTCTTTCTGCATTGTTGTTTCTCTTCAAGACTTGTTCGTCGTGAGTTCTCAAATAAGGCTGCAGCATTGTGGATAGTGCGTCTCCATGCCTCCCGATGTGAGGCCAGGGCAGACCACCGTTGGTGATCAATCTGGCCAAGCCTGAGATGTTGTTTCAGGGAGTCCTTGTATCGCTTTTTTGGAGCGCCCCTCCCACGCTGACCCGTGGCGAGTTCACCGTAGAGTAGTATTTTTGGGAGGCGATGGTCCTCCATCCTAGAAACGTGCCCTGCCCAGCGCAGCTGCGTTCTCAATATCATGGCCTCAATGCTGGTGATCCCTGCTTGTTCAAGGACAGCAACATTCGTCACATAGTCAGTCCAGTGTATATTTAGGATTGTGCGTAGACAGCGCTGATGAAAGCGCTCGAGGAGTCGTAGGTGGTGGCGATAGGTAACCCATGTTTCAGATCCATAGAGGAGGATAGACAGTACGATGGCTCTATACACACTGATTTTTGTGCTTTGCCTCAAGTATGTCAGTAACACTGCCTAAACACCCTAAAGCAGTGGTTCTCCAACTTTGATCATCCAGGTATTGGGTCTCAGTTTCCAGAGGCCCCAGCCAGTTTGGTCAGCCATCAAGAATTTTGGGAGCTGAAGTCCAAACACTTGGAGAACCAAAGTTTGGGGACCATTGTCTTAAAGGCACCAGATCCCTTCTGATCTTGGAAGCAGGATCAGCTCTGGTCACTACTTGCATGGAAGACTGCCAATGAATACCAGGTGCTGTATGCTATATTTCCAAGGAAGGAACTGGTAAAACCACCTCTGAGTAACCCTTACCTAAGAAAACCCTATTAAATTCATGGGGTCACCATAAGTCGACAGGTGACTTGAAGGCACAGCCACACATATCACTAACAGGATGCTGGCCTAGGTCTGGATCCAGATCCATGATGATGATGTTGGAATTTACGTCTAGTATTCTACAACAGCTATTTAACTAAGTAACCTCTCCTGGCTCAACCCACCCAAACCAGATGGAAACATCATTCACCCATGCTCCAATTGCTGGCAGAATGGACTTCCTTCTCCCCATGCAGCTGATTCCCAGTAAAGTAGGTGCTGGGGGGGGGAGTTATGATTATGGTAATAGCATCACAGTTGTGACTAATAAGAGCTTGTCTATATGGAGGAGAAAAATTGTAGATTGCTGAAGGGTTATGCCAATTTGCAGCAGCTTCAATTTGTCTTAATGGTCTATTTGCAAGACCGCAGGCATGCAAAGCAAACTGTGTTTGGTGTTCCCACGGGCATGCCTGTGAATCAAAATGGCGGGTGTGAGTGAATTGCTCACAATTTTATTTTCCCCAAGTTGCCCCTGCCGAACATTTTTTAAAAACAAAATACAAGGTGAGGAAGAGCAACCTTCCACTTTAGCAAACACACAAAAAGGAAAAAAAAGAGAAAAAGGAAAAAAAAAGGCTGTTTTCTTGCCGTAGCACATGATTGCTACAGGGATAATCCAAGATTGCAGTTTCTGGGTATTTTCCTTGTTAGCAAGCTCTGCCCCTTCTGCTCCACCAATCATCTGCTTGTATTGGGAAAGTGAATCAATTTGGTCACTTGTTCCAATACATTTGTGCTGTTTTTCAATAAATACAGAAAAAGCTGCAAAGGCTTTTCCCCATGGAGTATATAGTGTTTTGACCCCCCTTCAAAATATGGCAAACAGATGTGGGATCCCATTGGGACGGACCATATTCTCCTCACATTCTGTGAGGAGTATTTTCACCGTTTAGACAACCCCTTTGTAGTGAATGTGAATATGGAACTGTTACGGATGAGTAAATCTAGGTAACTTTCATATTCATGGTTGCTACTTAGTCATGATTGTGACACTACTGTCACAATGGTAAATTCCCCACAACCTACTTTACTAGGCATCAGCTGCATGGGAAGATGGAGGTGCATTCTTCTGTTGCTCAGAGGATGGGTGAATTACATTTCTGTCCGGTTGGTGTGTGTGTGTCGGGCCAGGAGAGCTTACTTAGTTTAGTATACTTAACTAAGTAGCTAATGTAGAATTCTGGTCTATAACAGTTAAACCACATAGGCACAATATGATGTGAAGTTCCAGGAAAATGGAAGGGGAGCCATGCCAAATTTATTTTTGCACAGCTCTCATTTCTTCCAACAATTTGCATGTGATGACATCTTCTGCTTTGAGCGTCCCATGTGCTTAACCTGTCTCTTGGAATTTCCCAGTTTTTAAAAACCAGTCTCAACTCTCTGTGAGAATCTTTCAATTTATTTATTTATTTTAAAGCTCTGCCATGTTCATGAACTGACCTCCACTGTTGAAAGAATTCCCCCCCCTCAAATCAAACACCAGGAACTTGGAGGGCCAGATGTTGCTTGGAGATAAATAGGTAAAGTGGGTCAGAGAGAATTTGACTGGGTGAAAAAAACTAACCTCTTGTAATTTCCATTTTTTTAAAAGTACCCATCTGCATGCTACAAGGATACATTCCAGCCTTGTAAACACAGGTTAAAAGGCACTCTGTTTAAAAATTAAAATACATTTTCCATGCAAATCTTTTTTTTTTTGGTTCATATTTTAATAATACCCTGAATAATTGAACAGTGAGTGGGGCCTACGTAATAATAATGAAAACCTTCTGTGACTTGTATTTCTCCTTTACCCTAGGAGATGCTCACTGTGCAAAAGAAAAAAAGAAAGAAAGAACAAAGAAGAAGAAGAAAAAGAGAAGTCTTTACATATGTATAAGGAATAGTCCTACTGGGACCCTGTAGTTTATAATTCAAATCTCACAGCTTATTGTCGCTGAGGGGAGCACAAAATCAATATTTGTAGTTCAAGACACACAGTAGCTTACAGGGTTGCTTAATGGATGATGATGATGATTGTGCCATCACTGTACATAGCACTTTACAAGTATAAGAACAAAACAGTTCCCTGTCCTCATAGAATCATAGAGTGGGAAGAGACCACAAGGGCCATCCAGTTCAACCCCCTGCCATGCAGGAAGACACAATCAAAGCAATTCCAACAGATGGCCATCCAGCCTCTGTTTAAAAACCTCCAAAGAAGGAGACTCCACCACACTCTGCGGCAGAGCATTCCACTTCCGAACAGCTCTTATTGTCAAGAAGTCCTTCCTAATGTTTAGGTGGAATCTCCCTGTACTTTGAGTCTATGGTTCCATGTCCTAGTCTCTGGAGCAGCAAAAAAGAAGCTTGCTCCATCCTTAATATGGCATCCCTTCAAATATTTAAACATGGCTACCATGTCACCTCTTAACCTTCTCTTCTCTAGGCTAAATACCCAGCTCTCTAAGCCACTTCTCATAGGACATGGTTTCCATACCTCCCACCATTTTGGTCGCCCTCCTCCGGACATGTTTCAGCTTGTCAATATCCTTCCTGAATTGTGGTCCGTAGAACTGGATACAGTTGACCAAAGCAGAATAGAGTGGCACTATTACTTCCCTTGATCTAGACACTATACTCCTATTGAGGCAGCCTAGAATCACATTGGCTTTTTTAGCTGCTGCCTCACAGTGCTGACTCATGTTCAGATTGTGGTCCACTAAGATTCCTAGATCCCTTTCCCATGTACTGTTTTCAAGCCAGGTGGCCCCTTGATGTTTGTGACTGCAACTCCCATCATTCCTGACCCTTCTGGTAGGGGCTGCTGGGAAATTTTCAAAAACATATATGTTTTAAACATATGTGGGATGCCAGGCTGGACATGGCTTATTTATATCACTTTTACATCTATGCTAGTCAGAGTAGTGGTGTTGGACCATGCGCTATTGGTTGCTGGTCCCTGGAAAGAGAAAAGCAATTGTAGCCAATGGGCAGATTTATGGCAATGTTTCCTGGCACATTGGGAAACAACATCTCTGCCAGGCCCCATATCAGATAACTTAAGGAGTACTGTTTTATATAACACAGTTATAGTGCTATGATTCCACTTTAACTGCCATGGCTCCATGATATGAAAGCCTGGGACTTGTCGTTTGGTGAGCTATGTAGAGTTCTCTGTCAGAGAGCTCAAGTCTCTCACCAAACTCCAAGCCTCAGGATTCCATAGGATGCAGCTGAAATAGAATCCTCATACTATATGTGTGTAGTGTGAAAGAGACCTTAGCCTATCATCCTGTTTCCCACAGTGGCAAATGAGATGCTCCAGGAGATGGGGAAAACCCACAAACATCCAATGAAAGCAAATATGGTGAAAGGTCTGGAAGCCATGCCCTATGAGGAGTGCCTTAAGGAGCTGGGTATGTTTAGCCTGGAGAAGTGAAGGTTAAGAGGTGACATGATGGCCATGTTTAAATATTTGAAGGGATGTCATACTGAGGATGGAGCAAGCTTGTTTTCTGCTGCTCCAGAGAATGGGACACAGAGCAATGGACTCAAACTACAGGAAAAGAGATTCCAACTTAAACTTTAGGAGGAACCTCCTGACAATAAAAGCTGCTTGGCAGTGGAATACACTGCCTCATAGTGTGGTGGAGTCTCCTTCTTTGGAGATTTTTATACAGAAGCTGGATGACCATCTATCAGGAGTGCTTTGATTATGCATTCCTGTAGGGCAGGGGGTTGGACTAGATGGCCATTATGGTTTCTTACAACTGTATGAAAATAGTCTTTCCTCATCATCACTCCTCAAAAACTGGTATTGGTTACAGTGGGTCTTGACTACTGCAAAGTGCTCTACTGGGGGCTTCCCTTGAAGAGTGCCCAGGAGCTTCAGTTGGTATAGCATGCGATATAACTCATCCACAGTCTTGAGATTATATTATCCTAATATTTGCACTTGCATTACTTTGTCAATTGCACTATTTGCCAGTTGCCCAGTTCAAGGTATTGCTTTTACCTTTTGAAGTCCTAAACAGCTTGGGACCTGGCTATCAATGGACCACCTGTTTTGTTATAAATCTGACAGATGTTAAGCTCAACAGGAGGGGCCCTCTTAAGCATATAAAAGAATATCACTCCATGGAGGAGTGCTTTCTCCTATATTGTTCCCAGATTGTGTAATATATATCCCTTGGAGTTATGCAAATTTCACTTTTGTAGCTTTTAGGAAGGGTGTAACCTACTGTAGTCTAGCATACATATTAGCTCCTTAAAAATCAACAGCAAGGTGGAGAAAAGGGAATGTTCAGAAACGTTTCTTTTTTAGGCCACAACTCCTGGAATGCCCCTGCCTACATGCCTTGGTTTTTTTTTTTTACTATAACTCCCAGAATCTTCCAGATGTTTTTTTTCTAAAAAAACTACAATTTTCAGAATGTCCTATGGAATTATAAGATCTCCCCCAAAGTGAGTTTCCCAAGCTCTACGAAAGGGGCCTGATCCATGTCATGACTCATATATCATAGAACAGAATCATAGAGTCAGAAGAGATCACAAGGGCCATCCAGTCCAACCCCCTGCCATGCAGGAATACACAATCAAATGATCTCATGCAAACATTTCATGATGTGTTCAGATGCAGCCACGGTAGCCCATTATGAACTGCACAGCAGCAGATTCAGAGCTCCCACTTGTACTTGTGTTGAGTTGGATTTCCAGATGAACATGTGCTATTCACAGGGTACTTGACTAACTGCAATGTAAAGTCAGCATTCCCAAGCTAATCAAACTTTGAAAAAAAAAAAAAAGAGGCAAGAAGCTGATTTAACAAGCTCAGACAGAATTGATGGAACACATGTCAGAGACAATTAATGCCATATTGCACTGGTGCAGGGCATACAAAAAGTCATAGGAGTGGTTGAGGGCAGCTGCTGAGCATCAAATTCCTCTACTCCCATGGCGCATGAGAGTCAAAAGATGAAAAACACACACTGAGATTTATTTTTTTAAGAAGCTAGGTATATCTTCATAGCATGGATGTTGAACACTGTTCTGGGAACTATGGAGATTATCACACAGGCAAAACATCCCAGGACAGGGACGACAGGAGATTGCTAAAAGGCTTACCTTCTAGACCGACATCATCCCTCTCCTGTGATGCTCCTGTTCTGCTCCTGTTCCCCTCCTGCTTCCTCTTATTGATGGGGAGAAGCTGTCAATAAGAAGCCTGTTCCATTACAGGAATGGAATGACGGGCAAGTGAAAAGTTGACCCATTCTGCTGGCGCGATGCCAGCATCATGTCACGTCACTGGGAGGTCCGTGCCAGAACACTTCTGGAACGATCAGGACATCCAGGTAAGTGTCACCCTTCCCCCACTCCCCGGGTTACTTGAGGTTTTTACATTGTGTTTTGGGGCTTCTTTTTTTATTGTGACGTTTGTGTTATTTTTTTATTATTAAATTTCTTGTGCGATCATTGTCTCGTGAGAATGAGTAGGATTTTTTTTTTTTACCAGTAAGTGAATAGGGCTTGGCGAGAGCCCCATTGCCTCCTGGGATGCTGGAGGGGAGGGGGAGCAGTTTTCACACCATGATTAGTTAAGTGTGTGATTTTTTTTTAAAACTGTTACAGGGACAGGAGTGGGGCGGGAGTGGGTTGGGTTGGGGGGAGGTACTGAGACAGGGACGGTTTACAAGGGCCTGTGTGATAATCTATACATCAGTGCTTACTCAGATTTCTGCATTGGTGTTATTAGCATTGATGTCCTGCTTACATTTCAAGGCCAATAGTAGACATTTTCATGCTGGGATGAGGAACCTCCAGTCCTTGGGCAGGATGTAGCCCATGGGGATTTCTCATTTGTCTGCAGTAAGTAAGGCCTAAGAGCTCTCTGGCTGAGAGTTCTAAATGCTCCTCTAAAAACTGCAAATCTAACGATTCCACAGGAGGCAGCCAGAGCATTTAAACTGGAATCATAGTGCTATAACAGTGTAGTGTGATGATCTCTATAGAAAAGTTTCTTTTTAAGATTTCAGCTCTCAGAATCTCTCAGTATAGCTAATGTAGTCTATTCTCTGGCTGTTCATTATGACTGTGGAATGAAATCTTCCTATTGAAAGGAAATCTATTTGTGAATACAAGATGCATAGAACAAAGGAACAGCTATAGTCTTCATGTGCTAACTATGTATTCCAAGAAGTATCTGAAAGACTATTACTGGAAACATGGATGCTAGACTAGTTCAATCTTACATATGATCCTAGAGATGCTCTTCCTGTGTTCTTCAGCTCTTAGGAAATTCACATTTGAATCAGCATAATTTTTAAATGTCAGCAAAACTTTGCATAAAACAGGGACTTTTCTGACACGGCACTGGGATTGTAACACTTACTCCTTCTTGAGGAAGGATCTACTCACTCCTTTTCTCTTAAACTTTAGATCCCTTTTATTCCTCTAAGATTTAAATGTTGGTTAATTGCTTGACCTTCCTTTATAAATACAAGTTCACCTCAGTTAATCAAATAGGTGTGTTCTTGGCATTGTTTCTTTAACCAAAAATTTGGTGCCAGAGGCAAAAACAATGCGGAAAGCATAGGAATAAGTTACTGCCCCATAAAAAAAATGAAGAGCAGTTCACTGTGTCTCAGCAAACTTTTTATCCAAAACTAACAATGTGCACATGTGAAATGAAAAAACAAAAAACAAAAAACAGGTCAAGTAATCCTTGCATAAGTAAACAAAAATATTTTGAACCTTCTAGAGACTACCTGAGAGCTTCTTCCAGAATTCATCAAGGGACGATCCCCCCTCCCTGCTATTCTGCCAGCCTGAACTTTACTTAGGATTTCTCTTTTTGGTTGTCACACATATAAATCTATGCTTTAAAAAAACAATTCTGGTGACTGGTGAAGCAGGCTTATCTGCCCTCCCATTTTCTTTCTGTTTTGGTGTTCACATGTGCTCTGTATGGGGATTCTAGAGGCACCTGCTATGTGCATTGTCTTTTTTGTAGGCAGAAACATACAGCTACAATTGTTACAGGAATTGCTAGTGTCTGTGGAAATCCACGCATGTAAAGATCTTACTTTGGGAAATTTAAATTAGCTTGGTTGGCAAGCAAGAGGTCGTGTAACTTGCAGGATCTTGTACCCTGTGTATACTGGTACTCACCGGGAGAGAACAAGCCAGAGAAACCAAATAACCTTGAAATCTTTATTGGAAATGAATTAACGCTGCATTCACACCACACCCATCCATCCAGTACACTCACAAGAACTATTGAAGAAAGGCAAGAGAAATCTGAAAAGTGAGTTAGCTTAAGGCATAGTGAGGAAATACTGTACCACTCCAAAGCACAAAACTCCTCATGAGTAGTGCAGCAGAGGGAATTACTCCTGAGTAGCTTGTGATGACAGGCAGCAGATGGTTAAAGAGAAGGGGAAGGGGGAAGTTAGAAGCGGGAGAAAAGAAGCCTTTTGTCTGACACAGAGAGAGATTGAGTGGGGAGAGAGAAGCCTTTGTCAGGCAGAGAGAGAAAGATTTGGAAGAGAGAGGAAAAAGCGGGAGGGAAAAGAGGAAAACAGACTGGTGGGGAGACAGAAAGAAACTGAGGTTTGTGTCAGGGTGCTGGGATGTACAACTTGGAAATTTATACTATAAAGAGCTAGTATGGTATGCTACAGCCTGCAAGGGCCAGTAACGAGAGGGCTAAATGCAGATGGCTAGCATATCTTGATTAAGCCTGGGAGACTAGTGTGGGAAGTGAGAAGGCCAAATTCTTATCTCTGTGAGAGAATGTGTGTGAGAACCACTGTGCCTGTATTATTGAATTGGATTGTGCTCTGAGACTGTGCACTTTCAGTCTGGGCTGTACAGTGACAGGACTGCACTGTACATTGTGCTGTGATATGTAGTCTATATGATAGGAGTCTCAGACTCATTGTAAATATCACTATAATATGCTTTAGTAAAGAGAAATTATTTAGAATAATTTAGGATTTTTCAGACAACCCTTACCGTGCGAGAAGACTCCAGAACAGTAACGACACTGTTATGCAGCTGGGGGTCCATTTCGGACAATGCTGTCCCTCTCTCGGCATCGACCGTGACTATTCCAGGTAAGATTGAAGGCAGCCGCTCCATTTTTTATTCACAGACAACTTCCACAGTCTCCTTCCCCTCAGATTAAGAACCTGATGGTAGAGCCTCCACCTCAAGTCCCACAACTTTTTGGGGATCCTTTTGTCCATGAAATACTCAATTTGGTTAGTTTGGTAATTTAGGTATTCTGATAAATCTAGTTTGGCCTGATGTTTTTGTAAACACGGGTTAACGTAAATCTCCTCCACTAACAAGACTCTGTAAAAAGGAGCTTTTTTTTGTCAGAGGCTTTGATAACAGAGGTATGCCTGTACTGTATAACTATAGCAGTAACTAACTGCTACGTTTTAAAGAAGTAAATTTCCAAGCTCTGAATATCCCTGCCTTTCTGAAACTCAGCAGCTAAAGAGAGAAGGAGAGAGATGGAAGGAGGAATGGAGAGTGTTATGATTGAAAAATGCCACCTTGTCTATGGACTCTGCAAGACAAAAAGGAGAGGTTGTTTGATGCATCATGGAAGACCTCATAAATTCACTGTGGCTCAAGCCAGCAGGAGAGTAATTGAGGAATTTGAGCTGTGTGAAAGAAAAAGCAAATCAATTGAATCAATATGAAATAAAAACATTGTTTTACCTAAGAGGAAGCAAAGAATATTACTGCAGGCTCTAATCTTATTTATTTATTTAGTCTTACCTCTCGTGCTATATCCACAGTGGTGGATAAAATACTGACGTCTACATACAGTAGATCTCTGACAGTTATTAAAAAGTTCCTTTGGTTAATCCCATGATACTGTGTTATAGAGAGAGCAGAAGCTTTGCAAATATCAGCAAGTCAGTTTTTTTTTTTTTTTTTTTTGCTTTTACTAAACCAATTTGATTTCTCCACTCCAGCTCTGTCATAGCATTTATGGACAGGTCTTTGAACAGTAAAAATTCTTATAATCCATAGTCCAGTTCTGGGTGTGTGTTCACATTTCACTCTCCTGAAGTGTGTTCACACTTCACAGTTACAGCACTTTGGTACCATTTCAACGGCCATGGCTCCATCCTACAGAATCCTGAGATTTCCAGGTTGGTGAGGTGCTTACAATTCTTTGTCAGAAAACTCTGCATTGTAGTTCAGGGGGAGAGGACTAGAGCTCTTTAACAGATAATTCTAAGTATCTCACCAACTATGAATCCCAGGATTCCATAAGATGAAGCCATAATGGTTAACGTGGTATCCAAGTGATACAAATGAGCATGTGGATGCATCTCTGGATGTGGCTCAAGCTTGCACAACCTGAAAACCCATCTTAGGGTACATCTACACTGTAGAAATAATGCAGTTTGATACCACTTTAACTGCCATGGCTCCATCCTTCAGCATCCTAGGTTTTTTAGTTTTGTGAGGCACCAGCAGTCTTTAGAGAGAAGGCTAAAAGCCTTGTAAAACTACAAATCCCAGAATGCCACAGGATGGAGCTACAGTACTTGAAAGTGGTGTCAAACTGCATTATTTCTACAGTGTAGATACACCCTTAGTGGGAGAAAAACCCCCACACACATCTTGCCATGGATAGTGGCCAAAGTCTAGACAGAGAGTTTGACAATATACCTCTGAAGTAGCTTATATAGCTGGAGGGCTGTCATGTGGAAGATGGACTGATCCTGTTATCTGCTGTTCCAGATGATGGGAGCTGAACCAATGGATTCAAATTACACGAAAGAAGGTTCCAATGAAGGATCACAACTATATTTTAGGAAGAATATCCAAGTGCTTAGTGGTGTTCAGCAGCTGAACAGAATACCTCAAAAGGTGGTGGACCCTCCGTCATTGGTGGTTTTAAGCAGAGGTTGAATGCATACATTTTGGGTATGCTTTGGCTATGGATTCCTGCACTGGCAGGGGGTTGGACTAGATGACCTTTGTGGGTAAATTCCAGCTGTATACTTCTATAAAATTATCTCCCACCCCTACAAAATAAAGAACCCATCTATATCACCTCAAATCAATTTTCTCCAAATGTGTTACCCATCTGGTTCTTGATGCAAATCAATCAATATGTTGTTGTTTCTTGCCATCAAGTCAATTTTGAGAAGAGCCAAGAGCCAAGGTCATCACGTGCTCTGCTCACGTCTTGCAAACTTGCTTGAGTCAATTGAACTGTAAGGGTGCTCTCCCACTTTTCCTACTGCCTTCCACTTTACCAAGTGTTATCATCTTTTCCAGTGAGTCACAGAAGATTATCAGACGGGGACAAAAAAGTGTCTCTGTCTCGCCATATTATCTCCCGCCCCCCACCCGTCCCTGTCCTGGCATGATAACCCCATTTTTCAGACTTACCTTATCCCATGACTACCTTCTTCCGTCAGCAGCTCGAACAGAGCCCCATTCACTTCCTGGTTTGAATTTCCCACCATTCTCGCGAGAGAACTAGCATGTGGGGAATTCAAAAATAAAAAAGCAAAATAAAGTAAAAAAAGTTACACCAAGCACAAAAACTCTGTTAAAAATACACATAAGCTGGGGAGGGAACAAAAAAGTGTGTCACTTACCTCTTTGTTCCGATCACACCCAGAAGTGTTTGGCATGGACTTCCCACTGACTCTGGCATCACGCCAGCATAATGGGGCACCTTTTCACTCACCCATCATTCTATTACAGAAACAGAATGACAGGTCAATTCATGGCTTGGCCTGTGAATTAAAAGCACTGCGGGCAGAACAGAAGGGGCACAGGAGCATGATGACTCCGTGATGACGTTGTCTGAAAGGGAAGCCTTTTTGCAATCTCCTGGCCTCCCTGTTGTGGGAGGTATGGATTGTCTGATATTCTCCATAGTGTCTCATGAGATGTCCAAAACAGGCAGCCTCAGTTTAGTCATCTTTGCTTCTAGGGAGAGTTCAGGCTTGATTTGCTCAAAGATCCATTTATTTGTCTTTCTGGTAGTCCATGGTATCTGTAATATGTTTTTGACTTTTTAAAAACTATCATTGCAAGGCACCTTGAAATACTTGGGGTAAAAAGTAGGATATTAATGAGACTAGAACAAAGCATGCACACATTGTTACAGGATCTGAGATCTGGACTTGGCCATCAAAGGTGTGGAACCATATTTAATCCCAGTGGAGCAAAAATCCCTGCCATCGTAGTTACCTGGGAGCGTCCAGAGCATGTCCTTTCCCAGAGGTTGACTGTATTGAGGGCTCCCTATTTCTTCAATGGCAAGCTTGGCACAGGCAATTTTCCTGGCAGCCTCTTCCAAAGGATCTTGAAGCTGAGTACTCCTGAGACCCATGTATTGGAAGATATAGACGTCTATGTATAGAACCAACCTCTGACAGGAGGCACATTCTAATCCTAGTGCTAGTGACATATAACACGATCTATTATCCCCTAAAATCAGATCCCATCACCCCCCACCTTGGTTCATTTATAATTATCAATAGTTTGATATCAATTTGGCCAACTTGGGCTTTTCAAGGGCTGACAAGAAACGCATTGCCCAGGGAAGAATGTACTTGTACTAGTCAGGAAGGAGCCTAGTAAATTTCTCAACATTCACACCTTTGGGCAGAAACAGAGGATGACACTTTAATGTAGGAAAAGGTTCTTCCTGCCTCATCCCTGTTAAGGAAAGGCCATACCTGTAGTTGCTTGTTCCCATTGTCAGGCTAAAAACTGTTCCTTCATCTGCATATCTACAACTTAAAAGGGAGCTTGTCTGTCAATCACCAGATCTAAAGATATACCTATCTACCAGTTCCTGGCTTATCTGGAATCCCTTTGTTCTAATTGTTGGGAACAATCTGAAGACAAATGTTGCTTTCATCTAGATTGCACCTTCAAAGGGATTTTTCTATAAACCCCTTGGAAAAATCAGTTTGTTGCATTCAGACTCCCTTGCTCTGTCCTCCATGCCAGTCTGATCTGCCTTCCCCCCTTCTCAAATCCCTTAATGCTTTTCCAACCCTTGACTGGTATCTTGCCCTGCTTCTGTAATTCTAACTCCCTGCTCTAGTTCTGCCTGCCCCTTTTTTGGTGCATCAGCTTGCTGTTACTCCCAAGGAGCCCTCCTCTTCAGGACCAGGTGCAGTATTGCCCTGAGGCTTAAATCCAATCCACTTCTATTTATTTCTCACCTTACTTCAATAGTCTTGTTGGTGTGCTGGAAGAATGTGTGGGTGTGTAAATGCATTTTAAACAGTTCAATAAAGTTTCTTCAGGTTGTTTTTGGTCTCATGCTGTGTCTTTCCTCACCCCCACTGTTATACATAGGTTAAAGATCTCATATGTTATGCAGCCACTTGTAGGCTAACGAGTTGCTATTATTCCCCATTGTAAGACTGATACATGTTTGGACCTTTTCCACACACACAAGGGTTTTGTGTATCAGACAAATGAAGCAGATGGCCAGGGTCACCTGTCACCATTAATTGCTTTTGCCATTCTTCTGCTTGCACAAGAAGGTTTTGGAGACCTCTTTGTGTAGGTACTGGTCTGTTGCATGAATGGCTTGGCAGCAATAGGATGTTGGCCAATGTTACCACCCTGGACAAAGCTGTTGAAATTGGGAAGGAGATTTTGGTGGTTTTAATGAGGTGAAATGGGGAATGGAGTTAAAGGGCAGCAGCATTAGTAGGGATGTAAAGAATATTTACATATTTCCCATTCTGCAGCAAGCAAGGTTTTAGACAGCTGTGTGGAAAACTATCAATGGCTGGAAAAATGTGCACTTATGTGACTTTTTGTGGGGCAAAAGATTCATTTGTACAAAAAGTCCCATAGCTTTTTTTGCAAAACATATTTTGCACAGAAAACAATCTCATTTTTTTCTGTGGAAAATGTGTGTTGTTGTGTGTGAAATACCCAATACTTTTGCACAAAACCCATCTCTTTGTTGTTGTTGCTCATTTTGCTGTGTGAAAAATTATAAAAAATGTGGAAAAGATTCTCAAAGTGGCATCTAGCCAGAAGAAAACTTTTGAAATCCCAGAAATTTACCTCTGGACTGGTGGTACGGTTTTGAATGCTTGCCCTTTGGCAGTAGCTATTTTGCCTTGGAACCTATGCTTGGAACACCATTATGTATCGCTTGAGTCGAGGGTTTTCCACATCTCCCTGATTGAGCCTATTTCAGCTGTAAGATCCTCAAGAGAGCCCCTTTTTTCTGTCCCATTAACTGCTCAGGCACATTTGGTGGGAACAAGGAGAGGGCCTTCTCAGTGGCTGCTCCCAAGCTTTGGAACTCCCTCCCTAGGGAGGCTAGGATGGCTCCCTCCTCACTCTTCTTCCACCAACAAGTAAAAACTTTCCTATTCCATTAGGCTTTTTGGAATTGATTGGGATGGGCTTTTAATGGTGGGCTGTGTTGTTGTTGTTGTTGTTTTTTTAAAAATGCCTTTTAATGAATTCTAAAAGGTTTTCACTTTATAGATTGTTTACTAACTTTTTCAATCACACACATACACACATGTTACTGATATTTAGGGCTCGTCTATATGAGCCCTAAAAAATGAGGTGCCCCTCAGTAAAGACAAGTTGCAGCAGCAGCGACTTATCATAATGGTTTTAACGCCCCCATAAACTTTGAATGCCCACTAGCCACATGGGGGGAGAGAGCCTTCCTCCCTTATCTGGTCCCCATGGTGGCAACGATGACAGTGGGGACTGGATAAGGGAGGAGGGCTCTCTCACCCTCCTCCCTTCCTGGTCCCCTTGGCAATGATGATGAAAATGGCATGGCTGGGGGGGGGAACCAGGTAAGGGAGGAGGGCTTTCTCACCCTCTTCTCCCTTCTCGGTTCTGACAGTGGTGACAGTGGCATTGGGGGGATGGGGTAAGGGAGAATTGGATGAGACAGCCCTCCTCCCTTACTTGGTCCCGGGTGTAAAAAAACATGGTGTCTGCAGGTGCTTCTCCCATCAGCCCTCCCCCTTAATGTTTGTCTGGCTGATCAGCTTATGGTGCCTCGTTGCCTCAATGCGAATGCAACCATCAAAATGATCGGACATTCGTATTGCATATGAATCTTTTAAAAAACTCCGGCAAAAGCTCTGAAGACTTCCCTTAGGAGCTTTATGGTGGATTTGCCTCCCCCGGCTTCTGAATGAGATGCATGGATGCAAAAGTCCATTTAGACAGATTACCTTCCTTGTGATTTCTCTGAGGATAATTTTCACTGTTTAGATAGGACCTTTGTATGTTTTCAATATGTATAGTTGTCCCCTCATATTTGCTGGGGTTTGGTTCCAGGACCCCCATGGATACCAAAATCCGTAAATACTTAAGTTCCATTATATGCAATGGCATAGCAAAATGGTGTCCCTTATATAAGATGGCAAAATCAAGGTTTGCTTTTTGGATTATTATTTTTTAAAAATATTTTCAAGCTGTGAATACTTAAATCCGTGGATACCAAATCCGTGGATATGGAGGGACAACTGTACTGGCTTTTAATAATTAGTAAGCTGCCTCGAGTCCCATTGTTAGGTAAAGGCAGGATGTAAATGTGTACAAATATAACATCATCTTCATCCTCATCATCTTCATTATTTATGGGAAAAGGTGTCTATTAGCCAGTAATTATGAGTAGAAGCAGTGGCCTTCTTTACCACACAGGTAATGGTAAATAAAGCTTCAGTAAGGGATGGGGCCTTAACTCCAACCCACACAGTGCTGAGTCAATGTTTTCCTCTGAGAACTTGCAGTTCAGCCATAGACATGTGTTGTTGTTGTTGTTGTTGTTGTTGTTGTGTGTCTTCAAGTCATTTCCAACGTACAACTCTAAGGCAAACCTATCACGGAGGTTTCTTGGCAAGATGTGTTCAGAGAGGGTTTGCCCTTGCCTTCCTCGGAGGCTAAAAGAGTGTGATTTGCCCAAGGTCACCCACTGGGTTTTCATCACAAAGCAGGGATTTGAGTCCTGGTTTCCAGAAATGCAGTCCAATGCTCAAACTACTTCACCACATACCCAGGCATGAAAAAAATAAATAACTTAAAAATATTATAAATGTGTATGTGATGAATCCCTCAATGTGTGTACAGGTTGTTCATCATGCCAGTTGCCTCAAGGAGACTAGTCAAATGTCTGTTACCCAAATTGCACGGGGTCCGTGGGGATCCCACTAGTGTCCAAATTTTAATATGGGGAATATTTAATTAGCTCAAGATGGCAGTGAGAGGCCAGGCAACTGTAGGATCTTTTGACCTATGGGTACTGGTAGTAATTGAGGAGACTCCAAGCCAGATGGTGAAATTGGTTTTATTGGAATTTAATCTCAACAGCATTCATGCTAACACTTAGGCTTCAAGCAATCACACATGGCTATCAAGGAAAGTAGGAAGTATTTGGGTAGAGGAATAGAGTGAGGAGATTGTGGGTTATACTATACTGATCTGAAGAGCAGAGATTCATGCAGAAGTGGGGTGCCTGGCTACACAGATTGATGGAGCATCAGGAGGAAGGGAATTTGTGTGCACGTTGGCTGTGTTTCAGGGTGATATTTATATTAGATCATTCTCTTAAAGGGATGGGATTTAGAGTGGAATACAATGTCTATGAGATATTCCCAGGATTGGGCAATGGATTCTCCAGATGTGTTAACGATTATTGATGGGTGAGACATTTGAGACTGAATGGGCACAGGCAACTTTCTATTGTGGATGAGGGGAAAGGAGGAAAGCCCTGTTTTGCAATCACTGAGTGCTTGGCTATCCTTGATGGGATTAGTGGATGACTCACCCCCACATGCCTCCAAGAAGGACTCTGGCCTGGGTATGACCTGTTTAAGGAATTTGGAAAGGCCCTTCCCTAGGTTGTGTGTGACTCCAGCCTTGGTATTTGGGGAGTCCCTGGTTTGCTTGCTAACCATGTGGTGGGCCATAGCCAGCCAAATTATTAAATATTGCCAATTATGTTGAAAGGTGGGAGTTGCCAAGGCAGGTAACACGTCAATAACTTTGTAGTGCTACAAAAACTTATCTCAGTTTCCTGCTGCACTCTCATGCCAGGAATACATCTGTGCCTGTGTGGTTATTCACTAGACTATATCAGCAGTTTAAACCACCCAGCTCATCACAGATGACAATGCACCATCTTCCAAAGCAGACCTATCTATTCTTCAGTCCTCTTCAATATCTTATAGTCATTATTACATACATGCAGTAGAAGTGAGAGAAGTAAATAAATACGGCTCTATGGCTTTAGGGCAAAAATAGTGATTTGCTGGCATATTTGTACGTCTTCGTATCTCAGAAAAATAACAACCTGAAAATATGAGCATCTCTGCAGTGATCATCACAGAGTATAGGCAATACATTTGGATCTATCTGAGGACACCCCTCAGCAGGAGCAGGTGGCTTCCATATCAGTGGGGCACTGTATCCATGCCAGGTTTTAGTTTTAAATTAAAAGGTGCTATCGAAGGGGCTGAACCTATTTAGAGTTCAGCACCTTGGACAGTTCCTTTAAAGTTTGGACTAAACTCCAGAATGGATTCACCATTCTGTTGACATGAAAGCCACAGCTACCACTGACAAGTCCACTACAAATAAAATTTGGATGGGTAATTTAAGACAGTTATGTGCAGGTAACACAAGGATTCTTTTTTCCTTCTCCTTCTCCTTCCTTTCCCTCTCTTTTTGGAGTGACATACTTCTCATGTTATTTGGCATGGACTCTTCAAAACAACACTCTGAGAGGGGTCCACAAAAGCAAATCATTCCACGATGTCTTGGCAGATAATGAACCAACCATCCCATTTGTTTCACAGAGGATTCTGTGGTGCCTACAAGCAACCACTGGGTGTTCCATCTGTCTCTCAGTACCCATGTGGGGTTGGTGAAGCCTCTTGCTGTGTGCATCATTCTGACAGAGCTGTTCTGAACAAAGCAAAACAAATTGTGAGGAGGAAAGTTTTACTTTTCCCACCAGAACATACCCTATAAAGTTGTTTTGAGAACTCAAAGAAATGATTTATTTAAAAACCATGGACCTGTGGCTAAAAATACATTAATCAATTATTCTATTTTTATCTATTTACAAACATTTGTAGATAGATTAGATAAAAAAAATTCAAAGAGGTGTGTGGTGTGCGCCTTCAGGTCATTTCCGACTTATGGCAACCTTAAGGTGGACTTATCATGGGGTTTTCTTGGCAAGATTTGTTCAGAGCGGGTTTGCCATTGCCTTCTCCTGAGGCTGAGAGAGCATGACTCTCCCAAGGTCACTCAGTGGGTTTTCATGGCAAAGAGGAGATTCAAACCCTGGCCTCTTAGAGTCCTAGTCTGGCACTCAAGCCACTTCATCATGCGGGTTCTTCAAAGTGGTGTATATCGATAAAATATATAAAATACATAAATATATAGTACATACATGAACATGCACCTTTCCTATGGTCCATGAAATAAAGATAGGACTAAAGTGTGAAGGCTTGCATGTTTTTAACAGCTATCTACACTGAAGAAAAGTTGGATCATGTTAAATTTCTGTAATAAGAGCATGCCACATAGTATGTGCCAAAACACCTAAAAACCCTGCTCCTAACAACTGCATATCAGACCTTGGGAATCAAGAGGACCTCTCCAGATGACTTCAAGGATTGACAGGATCTATAAGGAAGAAGGAGAAGGTAACCAGGTCCCAAAATGTATTTCAGTAAACCAGTTCTCGCAGATCAATCTGCACTGAGGAAATTATCAGATGGGTCCTTAGCCCATTTCTGTCCCGCTACCCCCACCCGCCCCACTCCCATTCCTGCCACGGAATAAAGAAAAAAGTTTCACATACCTACCTTGACTCCATGACAGGAATGGGCTCCCCCTCCTTTCGCTGCCTGATCATAAATGCAGCCGTTGTAAGGCTGCTTTTACGACCGGGAACTGAAATCCTGGCCATTCTCTTGAGAGAAAGGCTGGGCCGCAAATTTAAAAACAACCCCCACCCAGCTGTCAAAATTACAAACCAACCACAAACACACATTTTAAAAAATAAAAGCTACCCAGGGAGGGGGGAAAAGGGTTTTACTTACCTTGCCATCCCGATTGCACCTGGAAGTGTCAGGCATGGACCTCCCGGTGACATCGCATCCAGTCATCATCCCGGGAGCAGAATGGGGTTCCTGTTCACTCGCCCCTCATTCCGTTATGATAACAGAATGGTCTTCTTATTCACGGATTTTTCCATGAATAAGAGGAAGCAGGGGAGGAACGGGAGCATAACGGGAGCATCCTAGGACAGGGACATCATCGTCTAAAAGATAAGCCTTTTAGCGATCTCCTGTTGTCCCTGTCTTGGGATATTTTTAGTGTCTGATAATCTCCTGAGCCTACACATGTAGAAATACCATGATCAGGAAAAGGGATGGGAAAATCTGTGAATTTCACTTTTCCCTGGATTCACTTCCTTCTATTTTCAGTAGGACCAAATGACAAATTTTGTTAACATTCCTTAAAAATGAGCTGAAAGTCCTCTTCCTTTTGCACCAACCAGATTCAACTGGTATAACTATTTTCAGCATGGAGAGGATCATATTGCACCCTAATATCATATAGGTGTTAAAAGAGAAGCTTCTCATTAAAAAAGACTAATTCGTTACTAAGGTGGTTGAATGCATGTGGATCCAAACACTGGCTTTTAAGTGTTAAGAGCTCAACCCCATGGGCTGGGATAGATGAATCTGTCAGGAGATCATCAGACACCCTAAATATGACATGATAATGATGCCAGGAGATCGCAAAAGGGGTTTCTTTTCAGATGACACCATCCCTGAGTTGTCATGCTCCCGTGCTCCTTCCATTCCGCCATCGTTCTTTTTTTATTCATGGGCTAAGCTGTGAATAGATTGCCCATTCTATTTCTGTCACGGAACAATGGGTGAGTGAAAAGGTGCCCCGTTATGCTGGCATGATGCCAGCGTCAGTGGGAGGTTCATGCCAAACACTTCCGGGTCATGTTGCTGTCTCTGTTTCCAGAAACCAATGTCAGGAAATGACATGGATGTGACCATAAGATGGAGCTGTAAGCTTAGAAATGAAAGTAGTTAAGCTCCAGTGGCAGGTGTGTGTGTGAGTTAGCACTTGAGAGTATGCACATCTGAGATGCCTGATGTAACAGGCATTGTTTAACTGCCTATAAAAAGGAGATGGGAATTATCTCCAGTGTGGGTTTGTTGTGGATGGTGGTTGGCGAAGCAGTTTTTTGGTTTGAGAGAGATTTATGAGTATTAGAGACGGCTGTCCTATACTCTGTATATATATTGTAAATATACTTCAAACAAAGATTAAAGCCCTCAAGTTGAGTGAAGGCTGGCCTTGTTGCTTTCTTTATTTGGCAAGCCAGAGCTCCAGGCAGTGTGCTGGGGTGAAGGAATTTTTTCCTTCTCAGCCTGAAGTCTTTTGCAGACGTCTGTCCAGAAACCTTCTTCTTGGCATCCTGTTGGCATGGAACAACTCTGAAGGTGGTCGTGGTGGACACAGTGCCCCTTTCTACGCCCCAATAACCAAGGCTAGTTTCTGGAATTTATGCTCAGTTTTGTCAGACTTCAGACATAAATTCTAGCTTTGCCAAAATATTTTCCAAGGTTTAGTTGAGAAGGTTCTTGCATCTATTTCTTTCCACAACTGGCTAAAGCAGCATTAAAAAAAAAAAAGAGAGAGAGAAAAGGAATCAGTGACATTCAACCTAAATCCACGTGAAAGGACCATAAAGCACTTGGTTTACCTCCCAGGCTCGTCTTCATTGCAAATAACTCTCTGTGCCAGTGGAGGAAAAGTTGCTTAAAAATCTGAGTAGTTTGTGATTCATCTTGATGTAAAACCCATCAAATGTTCCCAGTGGTCCATAATTATGCCTCTGGGCCCATTTCATCAGCAGCTGGATACACGTGGAATGAAAAGGAAATGCATATACCCTATGTATTCATTATTTGGGTGTATTCTCTTAATTACACCAAGATAAACATTAACCACTTCTCATTTGGATTTTGCCTTAGACCGCAAATGGTAAAACTGTTTCTGCAGCCCTGTGGGGGATTTAACTATGGTGTGTGTGTGAAATTAGTACACTGTATCCCCATGTAAGAATTCTACCACTCCAATTCAAGCATTAATTTACGCCTTAAATTTCAAGCATTGCAGAGAATGAGATATTTGAAAATCATCCCACCTAGTGTTACTCTTAGAGGTGGGGGGGATGTTATGGTCCCAATCACAATGCCAGAGTCTCATTTAATATTTGGGGGAATTATTAGCTCAAACAGGAGGCCTGCGAGTGGAGAGTAACTTTAGGGATCTTTTCATCCATGTATATTCTACTAACTGTAGAGGAGGCTCTAGTTAAAGTAAAAAAAAGTATTTTTATTGAAATAGTACAGAAAGTAGATTAACATATGAGAACATACACTCTTATGAACCATAGAGGGCTATAGCAGAGTAAGGCAGAAAGGTTAGACAGAGAGAGATCTGGGAAGGTAGGGTGATAGCTACCAATCTTGGAGAAAGATGGTTCTGTGCAATGAAGATACTCAGGCAGCATTTGAGGGTGGCATAGTGAAGACGAGAATGAAGGGGATCCATCTGTGGCACACCTTGCTAGGGTTGGAGCTATGTTATTTATAACCTTGGAGGGTGTGCTGGTTAACAAAACTTGGATGGCTTTCCCACAGAATGGACAAAAGAGACCGAAACTTAGCTGATTGCTGTAGTTCTGAAGTGATCAATCATTGATTGGCTTGCAACAACCTCATAAGGTTGGACAGGAGGGGGTGTGAGGAGAGATTTCCATAGGGTATGGATTGAGGAATGGTCACTTGTTTGCATGATTGTATTATTGCTTGAAATGCCCAGGGCTGGGAGGAAGGATTAGCATATACCCCTTAATGACTGGGTTATTAGCATAAACCCATTAACTACGGGGGCGATTTCCACATAATCCTAACTTGGGCTATCTCACCATTATATTTCTGGACACACCTCAGGCCATCATGATCTTTGACTGCCCTCCAGTCTGCTTAGCCTTAAAGTCAACATGGACCCCCAAAGGGTCCAATATGTCCAGTTATGGAATCTCTGGGGAGGGGTAGGAAGGTATCTTGAACACCAGAACTCTTATATTTGCTGTGTTTCCATTTCCTTAGTAACTTTAACTGGCCTTTTCTTTGGATGCTTAAACTATTTTTCTAAATACTCAACTCAATTTTTAAGTTATTGCAGTGCTAGAAATCTGGGGAATGAAGGAAAATTTCTTTTGGACAGGTAGGATTCTTATTTTTTTGTGGAGGGGCAATGTCTTCAATAAATTCCAACAGACCTGGAATGACGGTTGATGAAAGTCAAGGAAGAAAGTGGAAAAGCAGGGTTTGCGCTGAATGTTAAGAAAACAAAAGAATGACTACAGATGATTTATGTAACTTTAAAGTCGATGATGAAGACATTGAAAAAAGTCAAAGACTTCCTATAACTTGGCTTAGTCATAAATAAAGATGGAGAGTGTAGTCAAGAAATCAGAAGACAGCTAAGACTTGGAAGAAGAGATCTAGAAGGACAGGATGGCAAGTGCCATCATAGCAAGTTGGGGCCCTGTGCAAATCACATATTGCCAACCGCTAGTTTGTGCATATGTTTACAAGAAAGATACACCAATAGCTTCCCATCATGGCACTACCTTTCTGTGGTTGTGGGATTGCTTTCTGTGGTTGTGAGATTGTGAGGCAAGAGCCTGCTGATGGTAGCACTAGACCAGTGGTTCTTAACCTGTGGTCTGGGGACCCCCAGGGTCTGCAATATTCTCACAGAGGGTCCACAAAGGCTTGAAGGTTGCTTAGCCCACCTCTTCCCTGCAGTGGAGTGGCCATATGGCAGAAGCCAAAACAAAGGCTGGTTGCCTTGGCCTGTGCATTACCATTCAATCCACTCCAGCCATAAATTTGCAGGAAGAAGCAGGAGACAAGTCTTCCCGCCCCCTCCAGTGCCTCTGAGTGAAAGTTAAATGGATGGTGTCATTGCGTTGTTGTTGTTGTTGTTGTTAGGTTTTTACATTTTGAGTTAAGTCTTCAGGACCATGGCAACAAAAGAAATTTAAAGGGGGTCCCTGGCACAGAAAAGGTTAAGAGTCACCGCACAAAAATAGAGATTTTCCATTCCTTGTTTCTGGTAGTCATTGCAGCCCCTGGTAGTTCCCAAGAGAGAAAATGGTACCCTGGACCAACTTCTATTGCTTAACCATTTGTATAGAGTACAGTTTGCCCTCCACATTTGCGGGTTTAACTTTTATGGGTTTGATTATTTGCAGATTATTTGCTGCTGCCTCCACTGTTGCTCTATGCCATTTTTAATAGGGACTCAAGCCTTGTGAGACGTGCAGCAAGGCTTGTATGTCCCTATTAAAAATAGCATAGGGCAGCAGTGGAGGTGGCAGCAAACCCCACCAGCTGCTCATTCTGCCTTGCGAAGGAACCCCGCCACCTTGAAGGCATTCATGGTGGGTTGAATCTGTGGATCATACTTTGTATGTGTGTTAAATATGGTTGTGGGGAGTAGAGATAGAAAGTTTTCCACTTTCACAGGGATCCTGCACCCCTAACCCCAGTAATGTGAAGGACCATCTGTATATCCTTGTATAGAGTATATCCAAATGGTTGTCCCAGGGGTATAGTGACTTGGAGGGGGAGCAAAATGAGGGCATTGCTGCCTCAAATGAGAATTCTTACCCTTTCCCATGACATTTTCCTTCAGCCTCCAGATTTCTAGTACTGCAGCAATTTAAAGTTTGAAAAGTTGAGTGTTTTAGGAATAGTTTAGGCATCCAAAGAAAAGGGCAGACAAAGTGAGCAAAGGAATGCTAACACAGCAAATATATGAGGATGGAATCATTTTCAATATCTCCTTCTATGGTATGCTAAAAATTTGGAGATGGAAGGAAATTTTTATTTGTGTGATAGCAGAGTTCTCATTTGGAGGGCCAAAACCTGCATTTTACCTCCCCTGTAGGTACAACCCTAGGCTGGCCCATATTCTCTTCCCTTTTTAAAACAATGGTGTGTTATTGCAAATAATTCAGGGATAGAGAGTAATGTAGAGGAAATTCCACATTTCTGGAGACAGAGCCATCCAAGACAATCCCTCATAATGCAGGAACAACTTGTCTTCCATCAACACTGAGCTTCCCACCAACCTGCTTCCCACTGAGCTGTTTGTTCAAAAACCCGCATTTCTGTATGCATAAGAAAAGATATTTTGCAAGAATGGTGGGGTGAAATGAATATATTAAATTTACAGACGCGAAAGGAAGCCTTTTTAAGTTTCTGGGGAGTTGGGTGGAGAAGAAAGGCAGGGCACTTGGCAGAAGGAGAAACTCAGCATCTTGAAAGGGACTTTGTGAAATGGCTCCTTTCAAGCCTTGTTTCAGTAGTTTGATGGACGGGTTGGACTGCTGGGGATTGTAAAACTGGAGAGCCTGCAGTCTCCTTCTCCTCTTGTTGGTCAAACAAGTTCCCTTCATCATCTGAGAGAAAAGCTACCTCACTCACATTAGTGAATAGATTAAGCCTATACAACTGCCAAACCTGCAAACTGAAAAAAGTCCTCTAAATGTGTATTGAGGCCTGTCAGATGCTCAGCAACTTCACAATTATTATTATTGTTTGCAATCATAGACAGGAAGTGAAACCTGAGAAGTTCAAAACTAAAGCCCCCTGGAAGGTAACCATGCATGGCTGGGAGACCATGTTTGACTTGCGGAGTCACGTCTTACATGGACCTGAATTAGATGAAAATAGAAAGGGGGAGTAAGCCATGTGCATATTTTGAAAGGGGACAACTGAGCATTGAAGGTACATCATAGCTCACAGGACACAAGTTGTAATACTCTTGAGGGAAAGAAACAGAGAGGAATAGAACATGGATAATTAGCAACAGTTTTCCAAGTCATAGAACATAGTCCAAACTCCTGTTGGTATAGGGACATTCTCACAGGAGGCTTGTATTGTGGGACTAGAGCAAGATAGTAGCATTATTGGGCTCCTACCCCTCTGCTACCTGATGTCTCTTCCCTCACCCCTTCACTGCTCAATCTCTATCCCTCACCCTCTACTGGACTTACCTGCTTGCCCAACATAGGGCAATGACAGGGAGGGATAGTGCAGATTGAATGTGCAGCACCATACTGGAATTGAAGTGGAGGTGCGATAAAGATTGCCTCAATACCAGTATGTTTCCATTTGCTTCAAAAAATGCAACTGAAACTTTGTAAAAACCTAGTGTGATAATGTCCAAAGAATTCAGATCTAAAGCATCCCTGAGAGATAGCCATCCAAACTCTCCTTAATGCCTAGATGGATAACCCACCACCCACTCAGGTAGTCAATTCGTCTGTCAAGCAACACTTATTACCAGGAAATTATTTGCAATATTTAGTCAGAATCCCTTTTCTTGTAATTTGGATCCATTAGTTCAGATTTTATACTGAAACAACAGAAAACAAGCTCACTCAAGTCTCTTACATGACAGCCCTCTAGATGTTTAAAAATGACGATCATATTACTTCTCTGTTTTCTCATCTCTAGGCTAAACATAACCAATTCCCTGAACCGTTCTTCACAGGGTTTGGTTTCTGGACCAGATCCAATTCCTCTCTTTAATAAATCACTTATTTCTCATAGATCATAGAATCACAGAGTTGGAAGAGATCTCAAGGGCCATTCAGTCCAACCCCCTGTTATGCAGGAATACACAATCAAATCATTCCCGACAGATGGCCATCTAGCCTCTGTTTAAAAACCTCCAAAGAAGGAGACCCCACCACACTCTGAGGCAGTGTATTCCACTTCTGAACAGCTCTTACTGTCAGGAAGTTCTTCCTAGGTTTAGGTGGAATCTCTTTTCCTGTAGTTTGAACCCATTGCTCCATGTCCTAGTGTCTGGAGCAGCAGAAAACAAGCCTGCTCCATCCTCAGTATGACATCCCTTCAAATATTTAAACATGGCTATCATGTCCCCTTTCAACCTTCTCTTCTCCAGACTAAACATGCCCTGCTCCCTAAGCCATTCCTCAGAGGGCATGGCTTCAAGACCACCTACCATCCTGGTCTCCCTCCTATGGACACATTCCAGCTTGTCAATATCCTTCCTGAATTGTGGTGCTGTATTGTGGACATAAAAGCTCAAGAACCTATAGCCTATGTGAGGAAGAGGATTGGCTATATACAGTTCACTGGCTGGAAGTTTATAATTTCTGCTCTAAATAAGGAATACTGGAGGAATTCAATCTTTGTGAATTTCCTTTATGGCCTAGACTTGTGTTAGAGAAGAACTTCATTATATACTACCAGAAGGGTCCCAGAAGAATTCCTAGCTCAGAAAAGGCCTCCAAATGTATTAGAAATGCATATTTTGTGGGGGGTAGAAATGCACATTTTGAGAGAAAACACATTTAGAAATACATATTTTGAGAGAAAAAGCACAAAGAAATATGGATTTAAATGTAGATTTTTAAAAAATATTAATGAGGAAGCATGAGGGAACACGCAGGAAAGTACCACAGACTGGAAACAGAGGAATGCACCCAACCCAGAGGTATAGCTATGGGGTGGGTGAGTAAAGAGAGCACTGACCTCCCCACATAATAATTCTGTTCTCCCATGCAATTCTCCTTCACTCCCCAAATATCTCACCTTGTAGAGAGTGAAACGTTGAAAATAATTTCACACCTTGAATTCTTGCATTTGCTATGTTCACATTCCCTTGTTCGCTTTGTCCGTCCCTTTTCTTGGATGCCTAAATGTTCAACTAAAGTTTTATATTATTGCTATGCTAGAAATTAGGGGACTGAAGGAAAATTTTATTCTCAGGGCAAAATTCTTTTTTGGGGAGGTGAATGCCCTCATTTTGCCCCCCTGAGCTATATCCCTGCCTACTGTAAAGCCAAGAGGTTGTTTCCCATTCTAAACTTGACAACTCCTGCAATCGCTTGGATGTCATTGATCAAATATCTTCCATTTGGAAGATTTCTCTACTCTCCATCTCCTTTTCACCAAAAAAGAGAACAAAACACAGTGGCAATCTACATCTGTAGTGAGGCATTTGTAATAATGAACCCTTATTGTCATTTGTACTGTTGCTGTCATGGACGAGAGATTTCCTAATCTGGAAAATGGGAGAGGAGTGCGATCGCCATTGACCTGACATTTGGACAACTGTCGCCTGGCCTTACTTTATGACCATAAATGGTCATTTGAATGTCACATTTTTCATGCCATTTTCTTTCCCTTTGAGACCATGTCCGTGACAGTCTGCCTTTTGTTTTACAGCACTTAATGTCTCACGAAAATTGTCAGACAGCATCATAAAATGGATGCAAATGGCTGCCGAGAACTATGTGGATGAGATGTGGGAGCTATATACTTTTTTGTCCTTTGGTTTTAGATTTAACTTTCTGATAGTATGAAATGCAGTGGTTGTTCTTTCTCTTGAAGGGACAGTTTGTCAAACCCTACTGGAGCATGCTTGTTTTCTGCTGCTCCAGAGACTAGGACACAGAGCAATGGACTCAAACTACAGGAAAAGAGAGTCTACTTAAGCATTAGGTAGAAAAACTTCCTGATGGGAAGAGCTGTGCAATAGTGGAACACGCTGCCTCAGAGTGTGGAGGATTCTCCTTCTTTGGAGGTTTTTAAACAGAGGCTGGATGGCCATCTGTTGGGTGTGCTTTGATTGTGTATTCCTTCATGGCAGGGGGTTGGACTAGATGGCCCTTGTGGTCTCTTCCATGATTCTATACTTGCTGGACATGGGAGATGTTAATGTCATAAGGGGATGGGCTGAGAGTTGATGCTGGGAACTTCCATGGTAAATTTGGAAGTTCTGTGGAAAAAGCAAGATATAAATAAAGGGAACAGCAGCAGCAACAGTTCTTAATATTCCAATAAGACCTAAAGGTTCAGACTGGTAAACAATTATAACACAATGGAACATAATAGAATATAATTGTGGTTGAAAAGAAAGAAAGATTGGATTATAGATGTGGCAATCCTAGGGGTGATAGCAGAATCCAAGACAAAGACCGCTGCCAAACTCCAGAAATAATGCAGTTTCACACTGCTTTAACTATCATGGCTCCATTCTGTGAAATCCTGGAATTTGTAGTTTGTTGTGGGACCAGTGCTCTGTGACAGAGAAGGCTAAATAGCTAAAAAACTACAAATCCCAGAATTCCATAGCATTGAGCCATGCAATTAAAGTGGTGTCAAATTGCATGATTTCTGCAGTGTGGCAGCAGCCAAAGAATGGGAAAGGATTATGAAATATTGAGACCCATGAATGGAGATTTGGGGCCTCTGGGAAAAGAAAACAACTGTGGTTTCAGTGGAGATTGGTGCTCTGGGAGCAATTCCAAATGGACTAATAAAACATCTGACTGAAATTGCATCACAATAGCACATTTGCCAAAAGCAATACTGCTCAGAACATGCCAAATTATCTGATGATACCTCACTGATTCCTAGATTCTGGGAGAGAGACTGAATCATTGATGGTCCAAAAATCACCTAGTAGACTGCGGGAATAATTCCAATGAAATCATGATAGAATTGCAATTGCAAAAAGTGACACCACTTGGAACACACCATGTTATTCATGATACCTCACTGATTCCTAGAATAAATCCAAATCAACGATGGTTCAAAACATCCCTCATTATCAACTGGTTAGTCTCAAAGGTGCTACAAGATCCCTTTGCATACTAATATTCCAGACCAACATGGCTATGTCTTTGAAATCTGGCAGACTGTGAAATAGAGATGATGATGATGATGATGATGATGATGATGATAGCAGCAGTGGCAGCTTTTAAGAGCATGATATGCTTTAGTCAGTCTGGTAAGTACTGATCCATAACTAGTGTTTTGATTTGTTTTAGGACCAACCATACTACAGTTATTAACAGTTTGATACCGCTTAACTGCCATGGCTCCATTTTAAAGAATCCTCAGATTTGTATTTTGGTAAGGTACTTCAAATTCTGTGCAAGATTACTGTAATCCACTCTGCTGAATAACCACACTGAAGTTTAAAGGATCTTGGCCTATTTTTGTGTGGAAGGATTGTGAGCTTAATTCAGGAACAGAAAACAAATTTGTGGTCAGAATCACATATGCAGAGATACCCTATTATTTAATTCTCAGAGTATTCTGCCACTCCCCTTGCTCCATTTGGTGGATCTCAAAGTGCTAGTAACCCCCCACCCCAAAGTAGATGCCAGAAGGCTCAAATCTCCATGCATTAAGAAACCTAGAGTGTCCTGCTATGACCTTAAGTACCAGTCTGGTACAATCAAACCTAGCTAGTCAGAGGCCAAATCCACACTACACAAATAATCCAGTTTGAAACTAGATTATTTGCCATGGCCCCTTCCTATGGAATCCTGGGATTTGTAGTTTGGTAAGGCACCAGCACACTTTGGCAGAGAAGTTTAAAAACTACAGAACTTGCAAAACTACAACTCCCATGATTCAATAGGAAGGCGCCATGGCAAATAATCCAGTTTCAAACTGGATTATTTGTGTAGTGTGGATTTGGTCAGAGTCAAAAGAGGGAACTGGCCCTTTCTGTCAGGGATGATGGGAGTTGTAGCTCTTCACCTCTGGCTCAAACTCACCACCTTGTTATGCAGCAGAGCCGACCAGCTTAGATCAGTGGTTAATGCTTTCCTCCAAAGCAGCAGAGTTTCAGAGAATAGGCTGAAGATCCTGACAAACTCTCCAAGCCTTCTCACTCTTCCCCAGGTGTCTCCAAAACGTCTCCAGGATTCACTCAGGCAACTCAGTAGTTTTATATAAAACCTACTTTATTCTTCTATATAAATATACTATATGGTCAACAAATCACAATCTCTACACACTACTCCACAATATCTCCAAACTACTCCACCTCTACTCAACCACAATACATTGGCAAACATTGCAATTTTATAGCCATTGTTTATCACCACCCACTAGCTAGTTTCCACCCAGTGGGTGTGTACTTCCATTCTGATTGGTCCACATAGTTCCACCCATGCTTAAGACCAACCCATGTATTTCAACATTTCACCTTGTACACTTAATGATTCTCAGGTGTTTCCAATCTGCATTCAGTACCTCTGTCCTTGGCTCTCAGGACTTCTAGATTACATTAGCAGTTTCACCTGTGTAGCTTCATAATTGCTCTTGCTTAGTCATTGTGACTTTCACATACATATTTTATTTCTTTCACTGTATGTCCCATGTTGCATTTTCCTTAACAATCCCCTCCGAAATAAAATATTGTATGTGTCTTACAATGTCATTCCAACCATTTGTGTCAGCCTTTCATGTTTTTCTACTGTCAATGCTTTTGTGAACAAATCTGCTATGTTGTGTTGTGTTTCTATATATCTCAATTCTATTTCACCCTTCTGAACCATGTCTCGCACATTTTGATATCTTACACCAACATATTTTGTTCTGTTCTTCAAACTTTCAGTTTCAGCCATTGCTATGCATGACTGTGAATCTTCCAGAATTTCCACTGGTATCTTGTAACTTTCATTTAAATCATTTAGCAATTGCTTAATCCACTGTACCTCATTTACTATCTCATTCAAAGCAGCGAATTCTGCTTCTGTTGTGCTTATCGCTACATTAGTTTGTTTTCTACTTCTCCAAACTATTGGACTTTCACTATATTTAATTATCATTCCTGTAACTGACTTCTTGTCTCCTAATTCTGATGCAAATGAACTGTCTACTTAACAATCTAGATCTGAACTACTGCTTCTTATAATCAATTTCCTATCTAAGGTTCCTTTCAAATATCTCAATAAATGTTTTACCGCTGTCCAGTCTTCAATTTTTGGGTCATTAACACTTCTAGACAATACATTTACAGCATAAGAAATGTCTGGTCTGGTGTGGCAAGATATGAATTGTAAAGATCCTATTATACTTCTGAAGAGAATCTTGTCCTCAAACGCTCTAGTTGTTTCCTCAGACACAAAACCAGTTGTCATTGGAGCTCTTACTATTTTTGCATTCTGTAATCCACACTTTTCAATCAGTCTTTCAATTTTATTTCTCTGACTTAATAAACAATGTCCTTCTTCTGTCCATTCAACGCAAATACCTAAATAAGACTTCAATACACCTAAGTCCTTCAAAACAAACTTCTCAGACAATTCTCTTTTTACTGACTCAATTTCCTGTTTTGACTTTGCTGCTACGCACAAATCATCTACATAAATCACTAATACTATGTCTCCTTTTGTATAAACACAAGCATCTGCAATGCTCCTCTTGTAACCTAGCTTAACTAGCTCATCATTGATGCACAGATTCCATGCTCTGGCACTTTGTTTTAAACCATACAACGCTTTCTTTAATTTATATACTCTCTGACTACCATTTTCTTCGAAACCTTGTGGCTGTTCCATAAAAATTTCTTCATCCAAAACCGCATTTAAGTAAGCTGTCTCAAAATCAAAATGTTCTACAACTAAATTCCTTTTTACTGCTACAGCTAGAACCATTCTCAGACTTTCTGGCTTTGCAGTTGGAGAATATGTCTTATCATAGTTCTCATACTGCTGTTGTGCAAAACCCTTAGCCACTAACCTAGCTTTATATTTGATACTTCCATCTGGCATTTCTTTCCTTTTGTATACCCATTTACAACCAATTACTTTCTTGTCTTTGGGTCTGTCAACAATTTCAAAAACATCTTTATTTACCAGGCAACCAAACTCATTATCCATTGCATCAAACCATCTTTCCTGTTCTTCACTAGAATAACTTTCCAATTCTTCAAAACTTTCAGGCTCTTCTACTGCTAAACAAGCTCTTGCCTTTGTCACAACAAACCTATCTGGAGGCTTTCTAACTCTATGACTACGCCTGGGAATAAAATCTGCTGTTCTGTCTCTTTCATCCTCACTTTCTCTACTAGGAGTTGTAGTTCTATGACTAAATCTCTTGTCTTCAGTCATTCGAGTAGTAGTAGGCCTAGATGCTATCTCATCATCGGAAGAACTACCACTGCTGCTAGGTGATGCTTCCTGCTTAACTGAAACCCCTCCGTTTCCTGAGGTTGGTTCAGTTTGTGCTTCTGGCTCATTTGAACTCCCTAATCTCAAAAACACTTCTTTATTGGCATGCAGTTTGTCCCAACCAGCATGTCTCTCGAAATTTGCAGACCTAGAATACTGCACTTGTTTTCCATCCAAATGAAACTTGTAGCTATTTCCAGAATACCCCAAAAACCTAAGCCTTTTGCTTTTGGGTTCTCCTTTCCTCCTGAAACAAGCAGGTGTGTAAACATGAGCAAATTGTCCAAAAACCCTTAAGTACTTGTAATTTGGCATTCTCCCATACAATACCCTGTAGGGAATGTCTTCAATTTCTGAATGATACAATCTGTTACTGATATGTATTGCAGTCAAAGTTGCTTCTGCCCAAAAACTATCTTTCACCCCTGCATCTGCCATCATACAAGCAGTAATTCTTTTTATATCTTGTATTTTCTTCTCTGCTAACCCATCCTCACTAGGACAAGCAGGGTTTGTAGTTTCATGCCTTATTCCCACCTTTTGAAACCAGTTAAACAATTGATTATTTAAAAATTCTCCTCCTCTATCAGTAATGATGGTGCCTATTCTGCTATCAAATTGTCTTTCCACCATTCTTACCCATGCTTTTAAACTTTGCCCAGCGTCAGATTTGTTTTTCATTATTCTCACAAATGCAAACCTTGTATACCTATCAACAATTACTAGGAAATACTTGCTTCCCCCTAAGGACAAGCAATTAGCTTGGGCAACATCTGCATGTACATACTGAAATGGTCTTTGAGCAATTCTTTTTTTTCTTAGCTACTGGAAAAGCTCTGACCTTTACCTGTTGACATACCGTACAATCTAAGTGGTTTTTGCATTCAGTAACTTTTAAATCTGGACACATACTGATTAAATTCTTTAAACATTTGAAGCTCGCATGGCCGAATTTTCTGTGAAGCTCGTGTATGCAGTCTTTGTGGATTGGAATATTTTCTATGTTATTAGCTTCTTCAACCCTGTAGCTATCAATATTGTCCTCCAAATAATAAAGTTTGTCCTTTTTCAAACCTATGCCACGCAATTCCCCATTCAGTTTTATCTTACACATGTTCTTTTCAAAGATGACTGTGTAGTCTTTTTCTGTTAATCTGCTTACTGATAACAAATTATTTTCTAACTCCTTTACATGTAAGACATCATTAAAATTTTCTTTTAGCCCTGGAATATACACAGTACCCATTTGATTTACAGTACTTAGCTCTTTCCCGTCAGCCAAAACTACAGCATTTACATTAGCTGATTTTCTATTACTTATTAAATTTATATCATTACACATTGAAGATGAGGCTCCTGAATCAACTAGCCATTTAGAATTTGCATTTTGTTTTTCCTTAATCATGGTTGCAAACCCCTTTTTATTACCACTGTCCCTCAAAAATGGAGGTCTGGACTGTTTTTGATACTGCCGCGGCTGCCATCTGCTCTCCGCTTGCTTGCGTCTCTCAGATGCAAAATGTTTACAATGTCTCTGCAGATGACCAATCTTCTTACAATAAAAGCACCTCCGTTGCTCCCTTGTAGAGGCTGCTTCCTCCTGCGTTCGCCAGTCAGGAGTTGTTTGTTGTTTTGGCACAGTCTTTAAGCTTGCTGAGTCAAACTGCTCAGACATTCTTCTCTGGTTCTCTTCCAGTATTCTAGCCACAATTAAGTCTCTATTAAGCTCAGCTTCTGGCAAGTTCTGCAAGCTGTTCGTTATGTTGTCCCACGAAGAGTCTAGCGATTCTACTAAAATGTAGCATTGCTGCTCTTTGCTAATTTGCACTCCCCTCAGTTCAGCTTGCACAAACAAATCTTGCATTATTTTTAAATGTTCTATCACACACTGCCCTTTAGCCATCTTTTGCCTGTATATTCTTTTAGACCATAGCATTTTTGCAAAAGCAGTTGAAGGAGTGTGTAATCTCTGCAAGGTATCCCACACATCCTTGGCAGACGTTTTATCTCTGACGTCATTAATTAAGTCTTCTTCAAGCATGAGATAAAGACAGGCTTTTGCTTTACTATCTCTCCCTTGAGTGGCTTCATCAGCATCAGCTGCCAGCCCTGTTTCAACTGTTGACCACAGACCTTCCTTTACTAGTAGAGATTGGGCATAAATCTTCCAGGTAGAGTAGTTGTTTCTATTTAATTTACTAAACTTTAGAATTTCCATCTTGATTTGTGCAGTGACACAATTTGACACAGTCTTTTCTGAGTATGCACAGCTGACCCGTCTGGGCTTAAGCAAAACACAAAATGATTTACTTCCGAGGCTTATCAGTGCAGCACAAACAGCTTGCTCTGATCTATCGTCCACAAAGCTTTCTCCCACTCTCTGGAACTTTCAGCTTCTGTGGATGCTGGGTGCTCTAGTAACTGGGCCCATAACCCTTGTCAGGGATGATGGGAGTTGTAGCTCTTCACCTCTGGCTCAAACTCACCACCTTGTTATGCAGCAGAGCCGACCAGCTTAGATCAGTGGTTAATGCTTTCCTCCAAAGCAGCAGAGTTTCAGAGAATAGGCTGAAGATCCTGACAAACTCTCCAAGCCTTCTCACTCTTCCCCAGGTGTCTCCAAAACGTCTCCAGGATTCACTCAGGCAACTCAGTAGTTTTATATAAAACCTACTTTATTCTTCTATATAAATATACTATATGGTCAACAAATCACAATCTCTACACACTACTCCACAATATCTCCAAACTACTCCACCTCTACTCAACCACAATACATTGGCAAACATTGCAATTTTATAGCCATTGTTTATCACCACCCACTAGCTAGTTTCCACCCAGTGGGTGTGTACTTCCATTCTGATTGGTCCACATAGTTCCACCCATGCTTAAGACCAACCCATGTATTTCAACATTTCACCTTGTACACTTAATGATTCTCAGGTGTTTCCAATCTGCATTCAGTACCTCTGTCCTTGGCTCTCAGGACTTCTAGATTACATTAGCAGTTTCACCTGTGTAGCTTCATAATTGCTCTTGCTTAGTCATTGTGACTTTCACATACAAATTTTATTTCTTTCACTGTATGTCCCATGTTGCATTTTCCTTAACATGCTGGTAAGGTGAGTCTTGTTTGTCATTTAAAGATGCGTCTTCAAGAGGGTTTGGTTTCTTTATTTTATTTTCATTTCATATTATTATTCTTTTTGCTGTAGCAACTACACTTTTTTGAAAAAAATAATAATTTTGACCAACCTTCAAATTCAGTTTCAATGATGGTTGTAGAGAGGACAAAGGTGGGAGCCAAGATGAATACATAAACATATGGATAGTAGGAGAAGTTCTTGGTCTGGTGTGCTGATATGAGCTTGGGACCAGAAAAGAAATGTAATAAAGTGGGCACGAAAACCTGCAAGTGGTTGCGATATCAACCGGAGTTATAATGTGTGTAGTGTGCCAGGAAACCACTGTCTTTGTTCAAACCACTGTCAATGGACTAGAGTTAGTGGATATATCCTAGTTCAGCTGTTTGTTTTTTCAATCACCTTTTGAAGTGCTTTTTGTTCAAGCACTGCCATTCAAAGGTCTGAGATGGAATGTTCAGGATGGTTGAAGTGTTCTACGACCATTATTTTTTTGCATATTCCCTATTCTAATGTACAATTTATGTCTCTCCTTCATAGGGTTGCCATTAAGTCGAAGCCAACTTGAGGGCAATTAACAACAACAACAACAACAACAATGCTCTGACATAAAGCTTGGCCTGTTTATCCTTAACATATCCATTTCCTAGTGGATGGATTTCTTGTCCCTCATTTCCTGTCATGTTTGTTTCTCCAATGAACCTGCAGTGGATACAACTACACATTCTTCACTGCATTACTTAAGTGTTTGTACATGGGTATCTATCACATTCTCTTAATGCTATCATCTATCATGGCAGGCATGTACAGATGTACAAAGCTAATAATTAAACAATGGGACAACACGATCAGTAAACAGGCACTGATCAAAAAAGCTCAGCAGAGTGTGGAGAAACCAAGGCAAGGCTAAGCTAGGAGGAGGGAAAATATCACAGAAAGAAAAGGAATGAAGGCTCCTTTTGGTTTCTGTGTAGCTGTGGCTAATGGAGCATTCATGAGTTCATACACTTGCATTTTGAATTAATTGCACTGGAATGAATGTAGCCCGCCCCTTCCCCAGGCCTGTCTGCACAATCCCTAACATGGATTAATTCCTCTGCATTTCTGAGTGACTGCAAAGTGTGAAGGGGACATGGAAAAGATGATGGGGAGTATGCAGGGGCTACAGCAGAGGAGAAAAAGGGAGAAGAGCAGAAAACAACACTAACCTGTTTCAAGATGAACTCATTTCCAAAGGGTAGCTGTATTTAACTCATGAACAGGTACAATTGAATCCATATACCCTCTCAGTAGCATTTTTGAAGCAGGGTTGAGCTGATTACTGCTGCCTTGTTGTGTGCCTTCAAATCATTTCTGCCTTATGGTGAGCCTAAGGTGAATCTAGCATAAGGTTTTCTTGGCAGAATTCATAGAATCATAGAATCATAGAATGTAAAGTTGGAAGAGATCACGAGGGCCATCCAGTCCAACCCCCTGCCATGCAGGAATACACAATCAAAACAGCCCTGACAGATGGCCATCTAGCCTCTGTTTAAAGACCTCCAAGGAAGGAGACCCCACCACGCTCTGAGGGAGTGTGCTCCACTGCCAAACAGCTCTTACTGTCAGAAAGTTCCTCCTAATGTTGAGGTGGAATCTATGTTCCTGGAGCTTGCATCCATTGTTCCATGTTCTAGTCTCTGGAGCAGCAAAAAACAAGCTTGCTCCATCCTCAATGTGACACCCCTTCAAATACTTAAACAGGGCTATCATATCGCCCCTTAACCATCTTTTTTCCAGGCTAAACATACCCAGCTCCCTAAGTCTTTCCTCATAAGGCATGGTTTCCAGAACTTTCACCATTTTAGTCGCTCTCCTCTGGACACGCTACAATTTGTCAATATCCTTTTTGATTTGTGGTGCCCAGAACTGGACATAGTATTCTAGGTGAGGCCTGACCAAGGCAGAATAGAGTGGCACTATTATTTCCCTTGATCTAGACACTATACTTCTATTGATGCAGCCCAAAAGCGCATTGGCCTTTTTAGCTGCTGCATCACACTGTTGACTCATGTTCAACTTGTGGTCTACTAGGACTCCTAGATCCCCTTCACATGTAGTCTCATTCAGCAAGGTCTCCGACATCCTATATCTATGCATTTCATTTTCCAGCCCTAAGTGCAGTACTTTACATTTCTCCGTATTGAATTTCATTTTGGCCCAGCTCTCCAGTCTATCCAGGTCATTTTGAATTTTGATCCTGTCCTCTAGGGTATTAGCTACTCCTCCTAATTTGGTGTCATCTGCAAATTTGATAAGTATGCCCTTAATTCCGTCATCCAAGTCATTGATAAAGATGTTGAATAGCACCTTCATTCATTGAAAGGTGGTTTGCCATTACCTTCCTCTGAGGATGAGAGAATGTGACTTGCCCAGGGTCACCCAACAAGTTGTTCAGGAGTACTGCTAGACCCTCTTGAAGTTGTATAGTCAGGCATCACTACAGTGCTAGGCTATGCAGGTGGCCTCACACCCAGAGAAATCACTCAGGGATGAAGCTTACAGAAAGCAAGCTTTACTTGTCAAAGAGCAGAACATAACATAACATAAACAATACAGATATGACACACACACACACACACACACACATCTGGATGGGATATATAGTCCTGTCAATAAAATCCATTTATTCAGGCTCACTGCCTGAAACATTTTGTTCTCACAGAGATACGAGCCTTTCCAGATTCATGTACCGGGACCTCCCTTGCATTTCTGGCCTCTACAATAACAACAGCTGCAGATAGGTCAACATGGTCTCTGTTGAAACACTTTCTTTGCCCTAGAAAATATCTATTCATCATTTTTACAAACAGAATACAGAAATATACCTTAACATAGGTTTCTACAAGCAAGTAGGATTCGAACCCTGGTCTTCCAGTGTCCACAGGAGCCCTGGTGGCACAGTGGTTAAATGCCAGTACTGTAAACCACAAAATTATGAGTTCACAAGATTGACTCAGCCTTCCATCCTTCCATAGGTCAGTAAAATGAGTACCCAGCTTGTTGGGGGCAATTAGCTATAAAACATTGTAAATCTCCTAGGGAGTGCTTTGACATGATAAGCGGTATATAAATATCAATGCTATTGCTACTGCTATTTCTAGTCCAACACTTAAATCCCTACACCATGCTGGCTCTCATTATTGCCTTAACTTAGGCATATTGATGAAAGATGATCTCATTAGAGCTGTGAGGAGAAAGGCTTCTTGAAATTTTCCACCCATTGCAAAGCAGAGAAATGGGAGAGGGCCATATTGCTGAATTTCTTCTGGCAGGAAGAAGGGGGCTTGCTGTTGACTGGCAGGCCATTTTGTGGTCCAGCCAGCCACCCCTCCACCCACTCCTCCTGTCCCCCCTGGCCATCTGCCTTGTACCTGGGGGGGGGAGGCTGCATGGCGAGCCCATGGGCATTGCCATCTTTCCTTTTCCTTCCCAGCCTCCTTTGGGCCTGGGAGAGAGGGGAGGGGATGCGAGCCAATCAGGGTGGGCCCTGATTGGCTTAAATTAGGCAGGAATCTGGGGCTAAAAAGGCTGGACTCCAGCCGAGCTGCCCAGATTGGAGGTGGTGATGGACACAGCCAGCTGGAGGCTCCATTGTGGCCTCAGGAAAAGGCTCCAGGGAGCCGAACGCCCACCCTCCCTCCCTGTAGGGCCAGAATTTCATGTTGCAATTTGCGGGGCGGATGTTATGGGTCATGATAAGGTATCAAGGTCCAGGGGTCTCCGTCAAGCACAAGTTCAAGGGAGACCCCACCTCAGCTTTGCTAACAGTATTTGTTTTTAGGGGAGGAGAGAGAGTTGAGCGGAAGGCCTGGCCATTGGCTCTTTCCTCCAGGGGAGTCGGGATTGACCACATGGGTGGGGCAATGAGGACATCACAACCTATACACCAACCATTTAGCTTGCAAGTTGCGGCCAAATTTTGCCAACAACAATATATTTACTCCTCTATATTACTAACCTGTACTTAACCATATTTTCTGAATATGTAACCAATACAATATCAAAGGAAATTGTGTGTGCATGTGTTATTCAGGAGAGGGGAGGGGACATCAGGTTTGGGTCCACAAAAAATTTCCAACAGGTTTTAGGAAATGGCAGCGGTGGAGGTGGGAAAACTCCCCATTACTAATGCCAATAGCCCACCTTCCCTTCCTCCCATCCTCCAAGGCTGTGGAGTTGTTTGGTTTTGCTGCTGCTGTAAGGTAAGCAACAGTGTTGGCTACTTGGTCTCCATTTTGTATCCCCCACAATGGCCCACTGCATTGTTCTAAGGATGATGTGTGAAGCAAACATGGCAGCTGCCATACAAAATATGGTGGGGAATATTCAGAGAAAATTATGCAAGTGACCTTTTTATAAAGAGGAAATTTCAAAATTTTGTCTCAGGAAAAATGTGTTCTGAGACACTTGAGCTCAGTTCTAATTCTTATAAATTACACACCCATTCTCCTCTTTATATGTTTACAGCCTTATGTATTCTTAGAATCTTATTCTATCTCTTTGAGAAATCCTTGAGAATGGGTAAAGTGCTATACTCTGGAAAAAAGCAAATGTTTTCTGTAAAAAGAAGAAACTGGGAAATTATAGCCAGTCAGTCTAACTTGAATACTAAGGAAGAGAAGATACTATAAAGAAGTTGGTTTGCACACATCTTGATAAACAATGCAATCAATATTGCACTCCATGAATTAATCAAGAATAAATACTCCTAGAGTAATTTTGTCTTTTAAAAAAATGGCTTGCCAGTAGTGGCGGTTGGTGACTCCCATTGTAAGTGGGAACAGTGAATCTTCTTTGGAGTCCAGTCCACACTTTAAAGGAACTACCCAAGGTGCTGAACCATTTCCTCAAATAAGTCAACACTTGGATAATGCCTTTAAAATTCAGATGAAAACCCGGAGTGGATTCACTGACACCGGAGTCACCAGCCACCATTTCTTAGTAGCTTAGTGAACTGTGGGAATGTGGTAGACATAATTTAATCTTAATTTCAGCAATATACCCAAGATATGTTAGCTAGTAAACAGGTGAAACATGGACATAACCTATTTTGATTCAGTAGAGCATTTGACAAAGTACCCAGGATATTTTGGTTATCAGACTGGCTAAATGTGTGCTATGCAATAATACCACAATGTGGATTTTCTAATGATTGGAAAAATATACTAAAAAGGACTAATCAATGGTTCTTCTTCGAAACTGGGGTGACGATTTGAGCAGGATGCCTCAAGGTACTTCAAGATTTCTATCAGTGTCTCAGATGATGGAGTAGAGGACATTCTTATCATTTTTGCAGATAAAAGTGAAAACCTTAAAGGAATAAAATTCAAAATGCATATGATAGGATAGAAAACTGAGCTGGATGAGACAAATGCAGCCTTCTACATTTATGCAAACTAAATAAATACAGAAGTATAGCATGAAAGATATCAGGCTTGCAGTAGAATATGAGAAAAAGATTGTAGACTCAGATACTGAATGTGAATCAGCAGTGTGTTGTAGCTAGAAAAAAGGATGAATGCAATTTTAAGCTGCATTTACAGAACAATCTGTTTCCAAGTCACCAGAAGTAAGAATTCCACCTTATTCTATGAATCAGACTTCATGGAGTGCTGCGTCCACTTCAGTACATGTAAAGGAGCATGGACATGTTGGAATCTACTTAAAGAAGAACAATTTTGGTTTTAGAGTGTCAAAAACAAGACAGGTGAGGAAAAGTTAAATGAACTAGGTGTGTTCCATGTGGAGAAGAACAGATTTTCGGGGGCTGGGGTGGAATATGGTAGCCCAAAGACAAAGATTTATTTTCTGGGGCTCCAGGGGGCTGCCTACATAGGCTTAAGTTCTTGGAAGATAGATTTCAGGTCAACATTAGAAAAAAACTTACAAGAAAGGAGATTCCAACTCAACATTAGAAAGAATGTCTTGATCATAAGACCTGTTCAGCCATGGACCAGATTAACTTGGAAGGGGGTGAACTGGAAGGGTTTGAACAGAGGTTAGATGGCCATTTCTCAGAGATGCTTAACTATGGATTCTTGCACTGGTACAGGGTTGGATTAGATTACCCTTGGGGTCCCTTCACCTGCATTTCTACAGTTCTATTATTCTGTGAAATATCTTGATGGTAAGAACTGTTCAATAATGGACACTGTTACTCAGACTAATGATGGGCATCTCTCACTAGAGATCTTCAAGCAGAGGTGGGATAGCCATCCACTGGTGATATTCTATGTCTTTTTACTTTCTTGCATTGTGCAATGGTTTGAAACAGATTTTAAAAGATTCCCCAACCTTCAGTGCTACATACAGAAGTCTATTTACCTTTATAGATCATCTTTCAAATGGTTAATAAAACCCACCCACCCACCTGTGTAATTTATCTGCAGAAAAAGAATCAATGATATTTTGAATATAGCAGGATTTGCTTTCATAGGAATTTCTGTTCCTGAGAGATGCAGGGTCTACTGTGGTGTAAAAAAATTCACCCACAAATTCTTGGCAAAGTGAACATAGACCAGCAGATGGCGATAGCACCCCAAGTACCCAAATCCTGCACAGAGATGCAGCCCAAAGAGGTGGCTTATTCTCTGTGTTGCTGATGCTGGTAAACTGGCTTTGTATGTCAGCAATCTGCCTTGGGCTTCATGAGCACTAACTGCAATGTAGACACAGAGAGGCAATTGATAATTTTCTTAAGAAAACAACTGTAGCTGGAAACCTGTAAGGTCTATGTGCACACTAACTCATTCCTTCTCGTTTTAGAACATGAGTCCCTAGGAAGCCTAAGTTGCCCACCACCAGCACAGCAGAGCTTGGAAACATTACATTTTTGGAAGATATCTTCACTGTCTCCTGCTCTGCTGGTTTTAAGAGCTAGGCTTCCCCAGGACCTGTAATGGCTTCTTCTAAAGCTCTGTGACATAGGTTGATATTGGCGATTGGAGAATGGTTTTGTTGTTGTTAACTGCCTTCAAGTTGACTTCGACTCACCACAACCCCATGAATGAGACAGCCTCCAAAACTCCTCTCTTCTTAACTGCTCTGCTCAGGTCCTGCAGGCTCAGGGCCATGGCCTCTTCAATTGAGTCTAACCATCTGGTATGCAGCCTTCCTTTCTTCTACTGCCATCCACCTCTCCTAGCATTATTATCTTTTCCAGTGAGTCATGCCTTCTCATGATGTGACCCAAGTATGACAACCTCAATTTAGTCATCTTGGCTTCCATACAGGGAGAGTTCAGGCTTGATCTGTTCTAGGACCCATTTGTTTGTCTTTCTGGTTGTCTGTGGTATCCTCAGCACTCTTCTCCAGCACCACATATCAAATGAGTTGATTTTCTTTCTATCAGATTTTCTCACTGTCAAACTCTCACGCTCATAGGTGATGGGAGAGGATTAGAGCAACAGAAAGACACTCCACCATGCATGCTTCTGATTGGTAGAGGTGTGGTGGGGAGCTAAAATCCTGGCATACAATCATAAAATCATAGAACTGGAAGAGACCACAAGGGCCATCCAGTCTAAGACTGAAAGCCTTTCTGAAGTATAGGAACATAAGAAGCTGGCTTATACTGAGTCAGTCCATCAGTCCATCTAGACCAGCTTTGTCAACTCTGCCTGGCAATGGCTCTCCAGGATTCTTTGCTAACCCTTCCTGGAGATTTCTAGGATTCCTTGGTGGTGTGTCACCAAGTACTAACCAGGATCAGCCTTGCTAAGCCTCCAAAATAAAACTAGATTGGCGGGTGTATAGATTGGGATTATTCGATGCCTTGGGCTCCGTATTGGGAGAAAGGTGAGATATGAATTAAATAAATAAATACATAAATAAATAAAATATTCCGGGTAGTATGGTTATCCAAGAACAGGATGGTATGGCATCTAAGCAGTCCACCAGCCTGTTGCATTATGGCATTCTGCCTATTCTGGAAATAGCGCAGAGATTTTGTTGTAGTTCCCATTTTGTAGTCCCCACTTTGGTGTCTGCAGTTTATATAATAACAGGGGCACTTTGGGCAATGTAAGTTGGAAGTGTGTGTGTGTGAGAGACAGAGCGAGCGAGCGAGTGAGAGAGAGAGTCTGAGTTTGTGTGGGATCTTGATCAGAACCACAGAGCAAATGGTCAGATCCCACACCCTCCCCTCACCCCACCCCGGGTTCCCAATTAATTGTACATAGACTCCACCAGATTCCCTTTGAACTGTAGCATAGAATATCTGCAAACAATAGAGTACTGGCAGTCATTCTAGCTTCAGAGTAAGACAGAGCATGTGCAGCATACTTTTGCCAGTGGTTGCTGCCATAGCACTTATTGGAACTGGGAAACCTTACAATGTTTGCAGCGCTATTCACCAAATGTATTTATTAAGTGTTCACCAAACCTTCCTCAGCATGCTTCAGTACAGCACACCAGTAATTTCCATCAAAATTTGAGAGGAATATCTGATATGCTTACTTGACAACTGGAGGAAAAAATTTATACGAGTCAACCAGTAACAATATTTAATTTGCTGGATCTGTGGCAATTTTATCAGGGTGGTATGAAATTTGGCAGACTTGTGGATGGCATCACATACATCATGGATGTCAACTTTCTGGTTTATTATATCAACAGGTGTCATATTTATAAGCAACATAATATTGAGGCTTATAAAGACAGAACCTCTTTTTTTTTTTACCTTAATAACAAACAATAGCAAAAGCCACCGAATCAGAAGAAATCTTCATGTTCAACCTGACCTTTTACCATTGGGTCATACAGAGGTAGCGGTTTGAGCATTGGACTACGACTCTGGAGACCAGGGTTCGATTTCCCGCTTGGGCATGTCACCCTACTGGCTGATCTTGGGCAAGTCACATTCTCTCAGTCTCAGAGGAAGGCAAAGGCAAACCCCCTCTGCACCAAGCTTGCCAAGAAAACCCCATAATAGGTTTGGCTTAGGGTCACCATAAGTTGGAAACAATTTGAAGGCCACATAATAGGAACACCAAGGCTTTAAACTACATAGCCTGTCCTATAACTTTATAGCCCAGTCTTAAACTTAAAAGGAACAAATAATACTTGGTGTCAAGTTGAGGAGAACACCAGGGACAATGGTCTCAACCACATAATGGGGTTGATGTTTCATGCAAGTCTATTCAATAGTCAAAAGAAAATGTGTCATAATGTGATCTTTTGTCCTAGCTTTCAGGATAGGAAGTGTGAGGGAAACAAATCTTGGGGAACTAATGGTCACCTGAAGGCCTTTTACTGCCTGAGGCAAAGGACAAAATGGTGGCCCACCATTCCACATGAAAAAGAAGAGGTGCTTGGAAAAGTTAATTTTAAGACTACAATGATCAGAATCCATACTCACCTTGTCTGGATGCCTCTGAGAGCCACATCTGGCCATGGTTATTTGGGATTCTGGGAACTGATGTCCAAAAAAAAAAAAAGAGTAAAATTTCTGAATAGAAGTTGAATTTTAACTTCCACATTGGTGAGAGGACAGCATCCTCCACTATACTTGAGACCCCAGTACTATAGTTTAACTTCTGCTGTTTTGATGCTGACAAAATAACTCCCCATACAACACTTACCTTGCATCCACATGAAAAGGCTTCCCTGGCAATGAGTGAGGAGTGAACAGAGCTCTGTTCACTTCCTCTATTGAAAGCCTGCATATTCTCGCAAGAATACATAGCATGGGAAATTAAAAATAAAAACAAAAATAAAGAGAGTAAAAGTTTTAAAAAGCACATAAACACACTAAAAAAGTCCCAAGAAAACTGGGGAGGGTCATAAAAAGTGTGTCACCTACCTGGATGTCGTGATCTCACTCGGGAGTGTTCTGGCCAGACTGGCCATTGCAGCTGCATTCACGTGAGAACAATGGGGTTTCATACACCGACAATCCTGGCACAAAAGCGCCATGGGGGATCAAATGACAGCTTGAGCTATCAATAAAATAGGATGGGTTTTGGCCAGTACATTAACACAAAAGGATGATGTCATCTGATATGCGTGCCCTTTTGCATTTATGGGGCATCATTATGATGCCATATTTGGTGTGTCTGATAATGTCCTCTGTTTAAAGGTAGAGCTGGCTCTGAGGGAAAAGCAGGAGGCAAAGAAACAAGAAACAGGGATAAAAGCCAGTCACGTGATAAAATAAAGTTGTCCCTCCGTAGCCATGGATTTGGTGTCCACGGATTTAAGTATTCATGGCTTGAAAATATTCTTTAAAAAAAAAAATAAACCAAAAAGCAAACCTTGATTTTGCTATCTTATATAAGGGACACCATTTTGCTATGCCATTGCATATAATGGGACTTGAGTATTCATGGATTTTGGTATCCACAGGAGGTCCTGGAACCAAACCTCAGCAAATATGAAGGGACAACTGTAGTTGCTGCCCAAGCAAATCCCCAAATTTGATCCAGAAGATTTTACAGCCCTACCAGGTAAGTAAAGACTGATGGGTCGCCTTGGTGGATGGAATCATCCTGGAAGGACATTAATGCCCTGGGAGCACTTCAGTCTACAGCCCTTAGTTGGTCACTGCATGGTGCTGACAGACACAAATGTGATCTAAGAAGAGCGCTTTAGGAATATACCAGGGTTTTTTCAAGTCTGGCATCTGCTTCCCACAGCAACCAATCAGTTGTCTTGGGGAGTACATATGGAAGATGAGAATGCAACAAACCTCTCCATCATTGCTCCTCACCAAGTGATATTCAGTGCAGAGCTTGGAAAAGTTACTGTTTGGACTACAGTTTTCAGAATCCACTACCCAGTATGCCATGTTGGTGCTACACCTCAGTTTTTGTGGGGTGGAGAAAGGAGAGATTTAGGCTGTTGTGATGAAATGTCTGCCAATATGAAACATTAATTGTGTTTCCAGAATCAGATCCACAGAGCAACCATACATGGCTGTTAAGGACATTAGGAGAGAATATTAAGTAGCTAAAATGAGCCCTGAATGCCCCAGAATGTTTTACCTTTGTTCTTTATGAAAATTAAAGAGTTTCGCTCAAGAATGATATATAATTACTTCTTTAACTAATGTGTTTCACAGGGTTATTGATGGCATGCTGTCACTCTTTTTTGGTGATATATGATTGAGGCTGAAGGAGTGGGGTAGGAAAAAGACCAACAGAGTTCCAAGCAATTTTGGGAATACATGGAAATGGAAAAAAAAATGCATTTATTTCTCTTTTGATCTAAGATCATTGCAAAAGCGCAGGATGGGTAACAATCTCAAACCAATACACTTGAACAAAATGGATAGACCACTCAAAAAATTGCAGCTACAGTAAAATCAATGTGTAGGAAAATATGATTTTATCTTATTTTTATTTTAAAAAAATCATTGTTTTAGCCACCCCACACAAACCACCATCTGTATTGCCCCATACAACAAACAATTGGATATAAATTCCTTCCTGTGAATACTTTAAACGTAAACATGAAAGAATAAAAGGAATTTGGTAGCAAACAATATTATCCACCTTTTGAACATTTGGTCATGTTTTTGTGTGACCAGGTTGCAAACTGAGCACAGGAAATAGGTTTATGCAGATTAGGAGCTGCAGTTGTATAGACATGGCCAGTCTTATTCTCAATAGCTGTAACAGTGATAGGGGGAGGTCTCTCCAGGTTGCTGAAGGTCCTCCAGCATGACTCTATGGTCAACTTCCATCGGACCTTGACCACAGAGTCATGCTGGAGGATCTCCAGATGACTAGAGAGGCATCCTCTCTAGGCATTTTCTAGGTCCTCCAGTGTGATTCTGTGGTATTCTATGGCACTTTGCTGTTATAAACTTATAAACAGTCACTTATAAACAGTAAATCCAGGAATGTGTCCCCAGTGGATATGGAGGGGGGTGGGGAACCTATATATAAGACGTTATTATGCAAATGGAAAGATGGCTATAAAGAAAGGCACTTCCTCAAGGGTCTCAATGACATTGGACTCTCAGTGGTCCTGGTCCTTAGTGCCTGATCATTTCAGGGGGGCTCAGCACCCCTCAGCCTAGCCTTGAGAGCAGCTTAAACTCCCTCTGTCCTATGACCTCAGGAGACTGTGGACATAGCTTTGCTGGAGGTTATTAATCAGAAGTTAGATCAGTGTTTCTTGACCAGGGTTCCCTGGAAACCTAGTGTTCTGCAAGAGGTCACTTCCATGAGAGATCGTGATTAAAAAAAAGAGCCACTTTTTAAAAGCTGTGGATATAATAACTTTTTATGCAGGGGTTCCCTGATGCCTAAAAATTATTTCAAGGCTGAGAAAGGCTGAGTTAGATGGCCACCTCTCAGGGGATTTTTGCCATCAGTTTTTACATTGGAAGGAGGTTGGATTAGAGAGTTATGGGTGACAAAGGGCCCTTGGAGATCCTTCCAACGCTATGGTTCCATGATTCTTCATCATTGTATTTACTGTAGTTGCTGTTATCAGTACTACTGCTTCTGTTTCTTGTTGTGGTGTGCTTCCAAGTCATTTCTAGCTTATGGGGACCATAAAGTGAACTTCTCCTGGCATTTTCTTGATATAATTTCTTCAGAGGTGATTTGCTATTTATTGCCTTTCTCTCAGATCACCCAGTGGGTTTCCAGGGCTGAGCAGAGATTTGAACTTGGTCTTCCAGAGTCCAAATCAAACCACTATACTAAATTTGCTGTCTGGCACTATTGCTGCTACTATTAGCAGTATATGAAGCTTTGTAGAACACTGTAGATGAACCTTTTTAGAGCATTTTGGTTTCACAAAGAGAAGGGATCAGACACTGGAATAGATGACCTCCAGGGATCCCATCCACCTTTTCGATATTGTGTTTCATGCTTCTGTAGCCCTGAAACAAATTGTTTGCAGCCCTCAGGACAATGAATCTACAGAAATCCTGTGCACTGCTGCAGTATTCATGACAGACAATGCTGCTACAATGTTTTACAAGTCATATCCGTCTTTTGTAGAGGTAATAGCTGTGGGACTCCGTTATTATCAAGGACACTCAAATAACCACACATACCAAGAAAATATCTGTCTGTCTGTCTGTCTATCTATCTATCTATCTATCTATCCATCCATCTCTCTAGTTATATATATGTATTTCCTGAGATGATAAGCTCAAAAATGCTACTGCTTCAATATTTCCTGCTCTTCCTGAAAGGATGTCTGAGAATTTATTCTTCTGGGGAAAGGGTTAATTAAGTGGATACTCTGACAAAGAAATTTGGAAGCAAATAAACAACTAAAGGGCTGCCCTCCCTCACATTTTATTGGGAACACTTTATTTTAAAAAGAGAAGGAATGTAAAGACAGACAAGGAAGGAATCCTAATCAGCAGTTCAGATCTGTCATACACAGATACATTTATATTGGACAAAGTGGACTGTGGTCCAGGCAAGATTTAACTCGTGTTACGTTTCTTCCATTTTAAAAATACCAAGGACTCTTTTGTTACTGGGTTTTGTTTTGGGTTTTTTTGTGGCTGAAATGGGCTTAGCACACCTGTCCCTCCAGAAATGCTAATTTATGGCATATAGGACAATCACAATATTTTTGTACATACACAAAATCATACAGTTGGAAGAGACCATAAGGGCCATCCAGTCCAACTCCCTGCCATGCAGGAACACACAATCAAAGCACGCCTGACAGAAGGCCATCCAGCCTGTGTTTAAAAACCACCAAAGAAGGAGACTCCATCACACCCTGGGGCAGTGCATTCCACTGTCGAACAGCTTTTACCATCAGGAAGTTCTTCCTAATGTTTAGGTGGAATCTCTTTTCCTGTAGTTTGAACCCATTGCTCCATGTTTGAGTCTATTGCTCTGTATCCTACTCTATGGAGCAACAGAAAAGAAGCTTGCTCCATCCTCAATATGACATCCCTTCAAATATTTAAACATGACTTTCTTCTCCTCTCTTAACCTTCTCTTCTGCAGGCTAAACATGCCCAACTCCCTAAGCTGCTCCTCATAGGGTATGGCTTCCAGACCTCCTACCATTTTGGTTGCTGTCCTCTGGACATACTTGTCAACATCCTTCTTGAATTGTGGTGCCCAGAACTGAACATTGTATTCCAGGCGAGGTTTGAAACTATTCAAGACACGATACCCCTATTAATGCAGACACGATACCCCTATTAATGCAGTCTAGAATCACATTGGTTTTTTTGGCTGCTGCATCACACTGTTGACTCATGTTCAGCTTGTGGTCCATTAAGACTCCTAGATCCCTTTCACATGCACTGCTATCAAGCCACGTGTCACCCATCTGTATTTCTTTATATTTCATTTTTTCTGCCTAAGTATAGTACGCAACGTTTCTCCCTGTTGAAATTCATTTTTTAGTTTTACCCAGCTTTCTAATCTGTTAAGGTCATTTTGAATTCTGTACCTGTCCTCTGGGTTATTAGCGACCCCTCCTATTTTGGTACCATCTGCAAATTTGATAAGCTATTCCCTCATCCAAGTCATTTCTCCATCAATGAAAAGGTGCAATCTAAGAACAAGTTGAATATAAACTGGCAACAGGACAGAGACAACATTGTGGATTTGTGTCTGATTAATGAACTGTACCCAGATGTTCTGCACCAATAGTTTCTCTTCATGCTGGAGCAAAGTGACAAGTGAGGTGCCTCAGTATTCTGTTCTGGGCCCAATTTTGTTCAACATCTTTATAAATTACTTGGATGGTGGAATAAAGGACATGCCCATTAAATCTGCAGATGAGACCAAACTCAGAGGCATAGGTAATCCCTCAAAAGATGGAATAAAGACTGTAGATGATGTTTACAGATTGGAGAACTGTGTGAAAACTAACAAAATGAATTTCAACAGAGATAAAAGTAAACTACTAGATCTGAGTATGAAAAATCAGATGTGCAAAGATGGGCAACAGTTTGCTTGAGAACAGTATGTAAGAAAAGAATCTCAGTGTCTTGGTAGACCATGAGCTTAACATGAGTCAACAGTGTGATGCAGCACACTGCAATTCTAAGCTGCATCAACAGAAATACATTGCCCAGAAAAAGCAAAATAAAAGTACCACTCTGCTCTGGTTTGATTGTGACCCAAATTGCATGGGATCTGCGAGGATCCCACTAGTACCCAAATCTTAATATGGGGAATATTAATTAGCTCAAAATGGCAGCAAGAGGCAGGGAAACGGCAGGATCTTTTGACCTATGTATACCAGTAATCGCTGAGGAGATTCCAAGCCAGAATGTAGAATTAATTGGTTTTTTATTGGAAATTAATCTTAACAGCATTCATGCTCACACTCAGGCTTCAAGCAATCACAGAAGAATATAGAAGAAACCAGGAAGTATTTGGATAGAGGAATAGAGTAAGGGGATTGTGGGCTATACTATGCCTATCCAAAGAGCAGAGATTCATGCAGCAGAGGCTCAGAGTTGTGTTCTGAGGGTCACACAGCAGACCGGCAGCAAGGAGGGATGAAGAGGAACTGTGGACCCTTTGGTGGTGTTTTAGGGTAATATTTATATTTGATAATTTCCCTTGAAGGGATGAGATTTAGAGTAAAATACAATATCTCTCAGTTTCCAAGGACTAGACAAATGGTTGTCCGGATGTGTTAAGCATTGATGGGTGATAAGATTTGGAACTGAAAAGGAGCAGGCAACATCTATTGTGAGGAGGGTGTAGGGAGGAAAAACCCATTTTGCAACCATTGAGAACTCTGCTATTTTTGCATGGATTAGTGCATGACTCACCTTCAGGTGTTCTTCGGGAAAAACTCTGACCTGGGTGTGACATGTTTGAAGAATTTCCAAAGGCTCCTCCCTAGGTTGTACATGACTCCTACCTTGGTACCTGGGGGTCCTTGGTTTACCTGCCAACCACATGGACTGCCACAGCAAGCCAAATTAGTAAATATTGCCAATTGTGCAATATTCCAAGATGGGGGCTGTCAGGGTAGGTAACATGATCAAATCTCACCTGGAATACTGCATCTAGTTCTGAGCATCATAGTTCAAGAAGGATATCAACAAGCTGGAACAACCATGTTGGGAAAAGATCTGGAAACGTGTGAGTGAGATGGCTGTATTTAGCTTGGAGGAGAGATGATTCAGAAGTGGTTGATATTGCCACTCCATCCATTATTCAGTGGCTGCGAACCAGGCTATGTTCAGTTTACAAAGGTTTAACTTAACCACACAGGGTGGCACAGGGTCACAGAAACTTTGCCAATTGGACTTTGTGTGAGTTAGAGAAGTCTAGACAAGTGATTGGATAGTTACCTTTAAAAATCTGAAGTGCTGTCAAGATGGAGGAAGCTTGACGTTTTCTGCTTCAGAGCACCTGAAGCAATGAATTCAAATGACAAGAAAAGCAACCCATGAGGAAGAATTTCATGGTGGCAAGAGTACTCTGAAAATGGAAGAGACTTGGAAGGTGGTGGAGTCTACTTTGCTGGAAGTTTTTGAACAGAGATTCGATGGCCTTTTCTCAGGGGTGCTTTGGCAGTGGATTCTTGCATAGTAGGGGGTTCAACTAGATGGCCCCTGTAGTCCCTTCCAAATCTGTGATTCTCTGATCAAAGAAGAGGAAGAGGAGAAGGAGGAGGGGACCAAGGCTGAAGCCAAAGCCACCACCATCGTGAAGATGTGCTGCCTGTTTCTTTTTAGCTGTGAGAAAAAAGAAGCAGGAAGTGACCTCAGAGAGGAAAATCAAATCTTGGTATAGCACTGTCCACATGAATCTGGAAAAGATATGCTTATAAAACACCAAGGGTTATGGATCTGCTGGCCATTTGTTACTTTAAGAGGTGGGGGGGGTGCTTTAGAGCCCCATCCATGATGCCAAAATCTCTGTAACTCCTTAACGACTATGTTTACTAAGGAGCTTTCTGCATAATCCTACCTTGGGCTTTTTTGCCATTATATTTCTAGACACATCCTAGGTCACTGTGACCTCCAACTGACCTTTGTTTTGCCTCAGCCAACTTGATCCCGAAAAGTGCCCAATATTTTGTCAGGGTATGCAGCCCCTCTGAGTATTCTGTTCAGAGGGAAAGAATAGCAGAAACAACAGAAGTGCGAGGAAATAGGCTCCCCTCTGCATACCTAGGTGTGTAGATGCATGGAGACATGGACACACATGAAAAAAAAAATCCTTTTCCAGTTTTATTTACAGTTCTAAAACACTACAGAAACAAAATACATCCTGGCTACTTCAGGCAGGCTACAAAGCTAAGAAATCATTTTCACTATCTGTGTCCTTCTCTCACAGACTGCAATGCAAAAGAAAAGTTTAGTTTTCCACACAGAGAACTGATTAGAGCTAAACCATAACATTGGCTGCGTTCACAGGCCAAGCTGTGAGAAAACAGAGTTAAGACAGAAGCCTTGAAAACTTCTCAGGCTTAATGAATGTTTACATTCTGTCTGACCTCTGACAAAGTCACTGCCAGGCCTGCTGAAAAACAGGCCAAGCAGACCAGAATTTGCCTAGCTTGAAAATTTATCTGCAAGGCCTATGGATACAATAGCACTGCAATATCCATTTACCTTGACATATTTCCAGTTATCACATACTGTGGGGAGGGGTAATAGGGCATACTAACACATTTTAGATTACTTTCTACAGCACTGATTCTCTCATTTCCAATGAACCCTAATAGTCATTCCTTGCATTGGCCTATGAGAGCAGCAAGTGCCCACTCTGGCAAATAAAATCCAAACAGACCATTGTATGCTGTGTATGAATTACTGCCCTTTGCAAATGCAGATGTTTCCGTGGCTTTGTGTGAAGCATCAACTTGCCAAACTCCTTGTTTTAATTCTCTCCCCCGCCAAAAAGCTGCAGGCCACAGATGGGCATATCAAAGAGGTGTTTTGCTTCCCCATTGAATGGATTAGGCAACCCCCTGCCGTCTTGGTTTCTGCAGGAGGGAAGTTCAAATGCGGTTAATGATGAATCCTGCCTCAGGCCATGTGGCCAATATCCTTCCTGCATCCTTTGGTGTGTCAGCTGCCAGGCTCAGGAAGCCACCACCAACTGGGCCACTTGCCTTTCTTTCCTTCCTTTGGCTCAGTGAGCCTTCAACATTTTTCTTTCTTTCACCTAGAAAATCTTATTAATAGAAAGTTCGAAACCACCCCCTCCATCCCTTTGCTCTCCTTCTATGACTGGGACATGAAAGTCTCCCTTTAACACTGAAGAACTTTGCAGTGTTCTGACAAGTCATTTTCAAATTTGATATAATCAGGTGAATGGAACGTCTGCTGACTACAAATGGCCCCTTTAATCCAATCTTCAGCCAGGCTTACAGCAATAGTGATTCAATTGTTTTTTCTCCCTCTCTCTTCCTTTTTTCACCTGTGAATTAATGATCAGGTATAACACAATGATGTCTCTCTCCCCTCAAACTCCCCCCCCCCATTCACAGATAAATGTTACTTGGCTTTGATTGAAAAGTGCACAGAAAGAGGCAAGCGATAACAGGAGAGACGACAGAGCCTGATGTATTAATAAACCTGGTTAAACTGTAAGCTGTTTCTGTCATTGATGATGTCAGTTGCAGAGTGATTGGGAGAGGCAAGGTTGGACGACTTGTGGCATGCAACAATCAAAGTTGATTGAAATGTTATTTTTGAGAGTTTCAATGTGCCAACCTCAGCAGATGAAAGTCTGAAACGGGAGACAGGACTGGGGAGGGTGGTGGCATCTGAATGAATATCATGGATCATAAATCACATTAGGGGTTATGATTGTCCATGAGTGAAAGGCAACTCATTGTGATAGACAGTGTGTGTATATGTGTAGGTATAAGGAGGCCCTGTATATTCCATAGAATAGAATCATGGAATCATAGAGCCGGAAGAGACCACAAGGGCCATCTAGTTCAACCCCCTGTCCTGCAGGAATACACAATCATAGCAATCCCAACAGATAGCCATTCAGCCTCTGCTTACAATCCTTCAAAGTAGGAGACTCCAACCCCCCCCCAAGCAGTGCATTCCCCTGCTGAACAGCTCTTACTGTCAGGAAGTTCCTCCTAATGTTTAGGTGAAATCTCTTTCCCTATAGTTTGACTCCATTGCTCTGTGTCCCAGTCTCTGGAGCAGCAGAAAACAAGCTTGCTCCATCCTCAGTATGACATCCTTTCGAATATTTAAACATGGCTATCACCTCTTAACCTTCTCTTCTCCAGACTAAACATACCCAGCTGCCCAAGCCACTCCTCATAGGGCATGGTTTCCAGATCTCTAACCATTTTGGTCACTCTCCTCTGGACACGTTCCAGCTTGTCAATATCTTTCTTGGATTGTGGTGCCCAGAATTGGACACAGCATTAAAGGTGAGGTCTGACTGAAGCAGAATAAAGTAGCACTATTACTTACCTTGATCTAGACACTATACTCCAATTGATGTGGCCTAGAATCACATTCGCTTTTCTGGCTGCCACATCACATTGCTGAATCATGTTTAACTTGTGGTCCACTAAGACTCCTAGATCCCTTTCGTGGGCAGTGCTATCAAGCCAGTTGTCACCAATCCTATATCTATGAATTTCATTTTTACTGCCCAGATGTAGTATCCTATACTTTTCCTGTTGAAATTAATTTTGAATTCTGATCCTGTCCTCTTGGTTATTAGCTATACCTCCTAATTTGGTGTCATATGCAAACTTGATAAGAATGCCTTCTACTCCCTCATCCAAGTCATTAACAAAGACGTTGAATAGCACAGGGCCCAGGACAGAACCCTGTGGCACCCCACCAGTCACTTCTCTCCAGCATGAAGAGGAGCCATTGGAGACTACTTTGGGTTTGGTTGGTCAACCAATTGCAAATCCACCTTATAGTTGCATTGTCTAGCCTGCTGTTGTGTTGCCAGAGGAGGAGAAAACTTTGGCCAGAAATCTGTTGTTTATACTATACTAGTGGTTGTACTACTGCCAGGATCAAATACTGGTGTGGAGAGAAGTCAGAAACAATCTGTAGGCTCCTAGCAGCCTGTTCCTCCCACCCCCTCCTTTCTTTCTTCACAGTTGCTGCACCCATAACCTTTCTTCTGCTGCTGCCAGTGTTGACACTAGTATAGTTACTCCAGTGTAGTGCACCAACACAATTCTGCCCTTTGATTTCCAGACAAGTAGCATTCAGCTCACTGGGAGACCTTTGTGCTCTGCCAGTGTTCAAGTACAATCTCGAACAGAGGCATCTGCTATCCTGAAGCCTCCTCTTAGCCTATCTACTTCTTAAAATATCGACCTCAAACCCTATTTTGATAGTTCTCAGGACAGAGGCAGGGCAAACAATAAAGCAATGAAGCAATTATTAAACAATAACTGAGATCCTACATCATGCTTATATAATGTAAATCTACATTCACAGTGCATAGTGTAAATCTACACTCACTCACAGTGGTCACACTACACCATCTTTCTGCTGAATGCCAACAATGTACAATTGATTCTGTATCTGCCAGGGTCTTCTTGCCCCATTGTGCAAAGAGGAATACACATTGGCTGTTTCCACAATCCCAGGGAACACATTAGTACATTGAAGGCATCTGTTAAATAATTATGTGACATCCAGCATGGTGTAATGATTTGAACATTGGACTACAACTCTGGAGACCAAGGTTCAAATCCCACACAATGATGGAAACCCACTGAGTAACCCTGGGCAAGTCACACTCAGCCTCAGATGAAGGCCAAGGCAAACCCCTCTGAATAAATCTTGCCAAGAAGACCCCATGATAGCGTTGTCTTAGAGTCGCCAAAAGTCAGAAGCAATTCAATCAATTCAATTCAATCAAGTAATTAATCTAAGTCCTTGATAAAGATGTTGAATAGCACTGGGCCCAGGACAGAACCCTGGGGCATCCTGCTAGTCACTTCTCTCCAGGATGAAGAGGAGCCATTGGTGACTACCCTTTGGGGTCGATCGGTCAACCAAGCAACTTGGATATTGCAGTGTGTTTCTGCACACAGAGATGCACTGCACCCCATCCTTCATTTGTTGGATATGACCATGCCGACCTATGTCAGGATTGCAGAGTAAGCTTTGTTCACATGGGAATACTGTCCACAAAGGCAACACATTCTGTCCTAAAGTTGAGAAAGTAAAGGACTGATGCAATGGCTTCAGCCCTCTGGTTCATAGTTGCTAAGGCCAACAGGTGAGATGCCATCACACACAATTGCCCCTGGGGGCAGGATTTATCTATTTGGCCACTGATAGTGAGGAATGCAACAGATAAATAGAGGTGTATACAGTAGTGAATAAATTGTACTCTTGATCATGTGCCAAACCATTGGCCATATATACTTACATAATTAAATTCCCTACAAGTCTCTCCTCAGAGCTAGGAATCAAGCTGATTCAGTCCAATGCCTTCCCTAACCTAGTGCTCTTCCCCAATATAGTGCCCTCTGGATTGGCAACCCCTACCATCTGCAGTCAGTATGGCCATTGGCTCTTGGGGATCACCAAGGAAGAGGTAAGCTGAATCAAAAAGGTTAGTACACAGCAAGGCAGGTTAGCATAAGGAAAGTTACTGTAAGTCAAGTTCAGTCAAGTAAATCAAAGACAGATTACAGTGAATCAAACAATGACATGTCAGGTCATGGTTAGTCACTGGCATAGATTCTGGTGAGCAAGAATTCAGGACTATGAATAATTCTGACTGCACTGAAACCAGAGCTGTAGAATGATGTCTTAGCAAGAAACTACAATAATTGAAATATTTAGAACTCACCATCAAGTGACTAGGGACTCATTTACACAGGCCAGGATAGGTTGGCTCCCCGCCGGTATATCCTGGCCACAGATCAGGCCCATTGTTTCCCGGTTACTGCCTCTAAATGGATCAGAGTCCAGGCAGGCCCATCACTGCTGCCATTTCCCTGGATCTTCCAGAGTGCAGGAAGCCAGTCTGAAAAATGTGACCAAGGCCCTCTGCATGTGGCCAGCTTTGGTCACTTGCTATGGGACTCCTTCATGCCATCTGGGATTGCCAGGGAGACTGGTAGTTCTAGTGAGGGCCAGCTTGCCAGGATGGGCTCTTGAGATCTCAGAAGGCCCTATCCATTCCTTACCAGCAGGAATGGATTAAAAGAGGGGTCCCCCCCAAGTTCTATCAGGCCTTACCCTGCCTTCCCCCTATCTCAGCTCCATATGTGTCCTGGGGTATGAGGATTGCCTGGGTGCATAATGGGGCATATCCCTGTGTCATCAGAATTGCAGGGTTCTAAGATAGGGGCATATCGGTATATTGCCTGTGTAGACAAGCCTTTTGTCTCCCCATCCCCTCCAGAACACCAGCCTGTAGCCCTTGGAAGAATCATGGAATAGGGCTTGGAAAAGTTACTTTTTTGGACTGCATCTCCCAGATGGCATGGCCATTGGAACTCTGGAAGCTCTATTTGCTTTCCCAAGCTCTGATATGGAGAGGTGATTGTTATCTGGCTTTACAGCCCTCTCCCTCGAATAATTTATATTTTGGCTTATTAGACACTTCACATGATTTCAACTAGACCAGGGCAACCCAAACATAGGGGTTAGTGGAGGCCACTTTCATGAGGGGTTCCCACTTCCCCTTCTTCTGGGAACCAGGAAAGTAGGTGTACTCACCTGGACCAATCCGCAGAAGTACAAGTGGGACCCTTCACAGCGAAGAACAAAAGGCTGGCAGTTACTGCTCAGTGGAGCAATCCCTGGAAGCATTATACAGATTATAGCATTATGATTTACTTGAGTTGCCATCCTATGGAATCTTGGGATTTGCAGTTTAGAGAAGGGGTGTTCAGAATTCTCACCCAGAAAACACTAGTGCCCCAACAGACTACAAACCCCAGGATTTCACAGGATGTTGCCATGGCAGTTTTGTTACCCAAAGAGCTCTTGGCAATTCCAAGAAAATATCAAGTTTCTAATATGTTGGAGAAATTAGCAGCAACTTTACCTTAGCAATGCAAAAGGGGGCAACAGAGATAGGGATCTTTATGCCAACTTTACCCTGACTAACTCTGAGGAGATGCACACAAGCACAAAATGAAAAAATAACAATGATATTTGTTAAATACATAAAAATAATAACACCAAGTATGCACACATTCATACAAGAAACACTCACACAAGACTACTAGGAATGGAAGGAGAGAGAGGTTGCCAGAGGGATAAACAGGGAGATTTCTGGGGTGATATGGCACCTGACTTGTAGTCAGGAGTCATCAAGCAGACCGGCAGCATGGATGGATCAATCTGGAGTGGCTAGCACAGAGTAATAGAATATTCCCAACAGCTGGTTCTGTGCGCAATGAGGCATGATTTTCAGCCAATATTTATACCAAAAATATGCCCTGAGGAGAGCAAATTTCCTGTGTTGAAACAATGGATTCCAGGAGTTTCCAAAGAATACACAATGAGTTCCAGGAAAACTCCTGGTCTTGACAATAGGTGTCCTGAAGGTACTAATGTGTTTCAACTGCTCTTAATGTCTTAGTGATTAGATTTACAAAGCATGAGCTGCCTTTTTGATGGCTTGGTGATCACGGAAGGGAAGCTAGATACCTTCAAACAAAGGATTACTCCATCCATCTATTGTCTGTCACTTGGGTGTTTGGTGGAGACAATGTCCTTTTGACCTCTTATGTTTCCTCATAGTTTTGGAATTTGTCAGTAGTCCTTCCTGAGAGATGCATGGCTTTCAGCACTTCTCTCTTGGGATCCATACAGTGAGTCCCTGACATTTCACAGCTGTTTCCCATGGAGGACCACATTAATAACCCAAATTATTAATAAGCCAATTTTTGGGGTTTCTGGGGGTGGAGGCTTATTAGGAGTGCTAACAGTTTAAGTGGAATTGAAGTACTATAACTATGCATTGTGAAAGGGCCCCAGGTCTATTTGGCTTGCTTAAAATAATTCTCCTCAGGAGAATTCCCCAATCCCAGGGAAATGATCATTTTTAGCATTGTCTTCACACCTCTCTTGGGCATTGCCTCAGGTATTGCTTGAGTCTTGCTTAGGGAATTCTTAAGTATTACTTAAGCATTGATCTAGCAGTGCTTTAAGTAATGACTTCCTTAGCATTGCTTTAAATAGTGCTTAACTATTTAACTATTTAAATAGTGCTTAACAGCTCAGAACTACAAACCAGCTGCTTCACAGAGCTTTATCATCTTCTGCAACTGTTTGAAGCTTTATGACCTCGGTCACAATTTGCATCTTTCTGTATCCTATTACGCACCAACATCCTACCTCCCTTCCCCCAACTCACCATCATTGCTTTGCAGCTCCAATGTATGTCCCTGTGGCTGTACTTCCAACTTCATCAGTGTATCCGAATAAGTGGCCTGATAGCCATGGAAGCTAATGCTAAAACAAACCAGTTTGTCTCAAATATGTGGCTTGATTCCTTCATCTCTGCCCTATTTTGTGTTGAAACTGGCCATTTTCAGAGATATACGTTGTGTTAAAGGCCTATGAGGCCTGATTTCTTTTCGCCAGTGGGCAAAGACTTTTCTTTTCAAGAAGGCTTTTAACATATAAGCAGAAGGACTTGTTTTATCTTGTATGTTTTAGATTTTATATGTTTTAATCTGATTTTATAATATTTTAATTGTATATATTGTATTTTTGATATGTTGTTTTATGGAAGCTGCCTCGGGTCCCATCTTGGGAGAAAGGAGGCATACAAATGAAATAAATAAATAAATAAATAAATAAATAAATAGTTTTTGCCTTTTCAGTTAGAAGAACTGTAGGTAGTATCTTATACTGGCTTCTCAAGACTCAGTGACCAACAGTTTCAGAGTTAAAAAGAGAAAATGTTATTATCACAGTAATCCAAAGAGCTAACCCTACAAGTTTGTTGCTCAGAATGAAACCTAACGAATGAGTAGTATACTAAAAGTATTCTACAATCTACAAAATCTGGCAGACTATACCGTCTTTGGCTATCCATCACCCCCTCTTTCAGTTCCCACTGTACCTGGGCTCAGTCCACTTTTCCCAGAGCTGAAAACAGATGCCTGTTTTATCAGACAGTTACAACACAAACTTGGAGCACATACTCCCTCTTCATCATTAGACTACACACTCGTTAACAAGTACAGAGGAATGCAAACACAATTAGCCACAAAGTGATACAACGGAACTGAACTTGGCAGGAAACGGTCACATCAGGGACCGATCCTGTCAGATAGCACCAGAATTAAAATCAGCATGACTTCCATGTTTTCCTCTCCCCCTTCCTCAACAGTAGGGATGGGGCATGTCTGTAAGTGAAATAACCCATGTCAGCCATAGCAACCCCAAGCTGAGGTCATACAATGAAACCTGAAAGGCAGGAGATTCAGGATGGAGAAAAGGAAGTACTTCCTTACATGGCATACAATTAGGTGATGGAATTTGCTACATGATGTGGTGATGGTAATGAACTTTGTTACTGTTGTTATTTGCTGTCAAATCCACAGGGTTTATCACATGAAGGAAGGGAAGCAGAAGTGAAGCCAGAGAGTAGCATGTCCCACTTCGCCTTATGTCAGTGCATTTCAGCTGTTCCCCCCCGTTCTGGTCCAGTGAGAGACGGTGGTAAAAAAGGTGGGTCTTTTTGATAATGGTTTTTTTTTTCAGTTAGCAAAAAGACTCACATTTACCACCACCTCCCATGGGACTAGAATGGGAGGACAGCTGAAACACACTGATGTCATGTGATAAGGTAAGGCAGGTGCACTGCCACTTCCTTCCCTGGTGCAATAAGACCCCATATTAACTGATGGTGACCCTTTGAATGAAAGAGCACCAAAAGCCCCATCATCTAATAGTCCTGTTCATGTCTTCCAAGCTCAGGTCCATGGCTGACTTGGTTGAATCAATCAGTCCATGGACTGAATCAATCTAGCATATATTTAGGTGGATTTCAAGTGGGATTAGCAAAGTGGAAGCTCTTCATTACCCCTAGTTTTGATGACCATATATTACCTCCAGGATCAGAGGCAGCATAACTCAGAATACCAGTTTCTGGGGAGGAGATGTCTATGAGCCTGCTTGTGGCCTTCATAGCCATGGTCTTGATTAATCATTGTAGGAAGCTGGATACTGGCCTACATTTTCAAGCCAGTCTCTGCTTACCAGGGGACTTTGATAAGTTCTTCAAGCTATGTGCAAAGTCATTGAGAAAGAGTTATCCAGACTGGCAATTGACTATAATGATATCTTTTGGCCTTTAAAATGAAGGAAGCAGAAGGAAAAGGAGCAAAGGAGAAGTGGACCAAGCAGAGAATGAATATGTGATGGGTTAAGAGTGGCAGAAGAACAGCTTGAAGAAAACAAATGGTGTGAAATGACATGTTGGCATTTATTCCTGTCTGCAGTCTGTCGGACATCTGCCTCTCCATCAATGTTTCAGTGGGGTCAGTTATGAGCTAGCATCATTTTTTTGTATACACCAAGGGCTTTCCATCTTGAAGAGATAAAGGTTCCTTTCCTTATGTTTCAGCCTCTTTCCTTAATTACACTTAATGGTGTTCTTTCTCAGCCCACTGAAACAGCTGTCACAGGAGCAGGAACCTTCTTCTCTCAAAGTTTAATGACACATCAATTAGCACCAAAGGTAGGACCAGCAATAGCTAGTTCCTAATGAGTATGAATTGGGCGTCATGACTTCTTTCCCCCTTTTATTTCTGTCATTTTCTAGAAAGTGGAATCAGTCTTGGGAAATGAAAGCAGGGGTGGGGAAAGAGTCCTGTTAAACTTGGAAGAAGTTACACTGTGAGTATCTGTTGACCTTGGAAATTGGAACTGATTTTACATATGAGCCAGCCATATATTTCCACAAATAACTGCTCCCAAGAATAGTTGCAAAGATTCATCCAGTGGGACAATTATATGGAACCCCGTGAGAAAGAAATTTTGGGTCCTTACATGAAATATCCTTTTTCTCTGTGGATACAAGACATCCTTTGTTGGGTTGCTCCTTCTATTTCTTCCAGTAAGCAAGATCATTCAGATCAGGCCAGAACTTGAAAGCATCAGAAGCAACAGCATTAGCCATAACATGTTACTTCTTGGGGTACAGATTGCCTCTCCCCCATATCTGTGGAATGAATATCCATGGTTTCAGTTATCCATGTCTGAAAAAGTAGGGACACATACCATAAAGTCATGCTGGAAATTGCCTAGAGGGATGTCCTCTCTAGGAATCGTTAGTTCCTCCAACACAACTCTGTTTGCACTTTATTTTAATAGGGTTCACTGTGGTTTCATCTTGTATAAATGCTAAGTCCAGGAGCATATCCCCCTGTGGATATGGGAGTGACCTGTATTGAGCAGAAATTATTTATATGTTTATATCCTTGCTTTTCTCCCAAGACTGGGATAGAAGGTAGCTTAAGATAAATTGTAAACAATAAGAACTCCCATTTTTGATAATTGTGGAAGCTGGAATTCTGTTCCAACCATGCAACAACTCAAATGCCCCTTTTAAGCAGCTCAGCCCCCCAATATAGTCATTTCCATGTAGTTGGAGTGTGGACATGCTGCTAGGAGGTCATCTGCAGGGGGCTCTTGAGGACCTCTGGAGGTCTCTGTGGATGCTTACCCAGCACTGCTTACAACATAGTTTGAAGGAGTAGTATCAGGAGTTGTAGCTGCTTGGTACATGTATGTCTCCCAATGCAAGATCTTGTCTAGTCAATTATCAATTTATAAACTGTGCTACATAGCCTTTGTACTGACTGGGAACATTGCACAACTAAATGCATAATGAACCATTCCACTAAATGTGCAACTCCATGCTCACCTGCATGTGCAATGGGACCAGAGTACAACTCTCCTTCTACTACCTTGGACTGAAGGCCAACCTTCTGCACCAGACAAATATTCAACTCCTTCCATAGGGGAAGTTACGCATGCATAAAACACTAACAGGATTCCAGCCTTAAAATCAAGAATCTCCATTGGAACTCAAGGCTTGTCTACATTGGTGGGAAACCCCAAATCCACCTTGTAGCCACTGTGGATGTTTTTGAGTTGCAGTGACACTGTCAATGCCACACTTATCGTGGCTTGTCCAATGGGAGATCGGAGTATCCCACCACACTGTAATTGTAGCCGAACTTGCGCTGGTATAAAATGGTGGTACTATGCTGATCATGTGTCCTATACATCTTATTATTTCCAGCCACATGGCTGGGAGTGCTCCATTTTTTTTACATGTTTGCTCATGCATGTGAATATACTCGTAAATTGTCCCAAAGTACTATATTGCTGATAAGTGGAGATATGCTTAAACAGATATGCGCACAATCAATTTTTTAAAAATAAAAGAGCACCTGCATGCTGGCAGAATGGAATCCCATCCACTGGAAGCCTCACCCTTGGCTTTGCATTGAAGCCAATCTGTGGCTGCCACATGGCCAATAAGCTAAGTTTCTCCCTGAAATGTGGAGCGAACAGTGAATCTTTTAGAACCAGTTTTTCCTGCAAATCCTCTTGATGAAGCTGTGAACCATCACAAGCATCATGTGTCAACTGCACAGCGAATAAGAGGTGAGTATGGGTTCGGAACTTTTTTTTTTGCCAGTGTAGACAAGCCCTCAGTTACTAAAGGCCTGCTTGGGTGAAAAAGGTCTTTGCTTTTCAACAGAAGAGCAACATCTCTTAGGAGAGATTTAGCTGTGGATATCTCCACAACAGGAGTCTGACTGGATGACTTTTGTGGTCCCTTCCAATGCTATGATTGTATAAGAAGAAGGAAGCTAGTCTAGTTTTGGGAAGGATTCCACAGTCTAAGAGCAGCCACTGAAAACACCCTCTCTCATGTCCCACATCCTTTTTTTTTTGAAAATAATATAATGACTTCTGATGTCACTATTTTATTCATGGAAATCAGTAAAGTTTATGCCATATTTTTGCTCTTTACAGAGGGACATAGGTTCCAATTCTGAGGGTCCTCCTCCATTTAAAAAAATAATAATTTTCACTCTGTTTTGAATCTCTGTCTGTCTATCTATGTAAAAGAAGCTTAAAAGTCATACCAAGCACTGAACAGTTGAAGGAAGTACAATGGCAATGAGTTACATGAAACCTGCCATGAGTAATGGGATCGAGTACTTTTAAACAGTAACTTTTAAATCTGAGAGTCAAGCAGAAGAGCCTTCCAAAAAGAGGAGCAACCCTGAGTCAGTTTTGCACAGAAATGCCTGTGTGGCAATGGACAAACCAGAAAAAGTGTATAGCAACTGAGTCAGCAAATGGTATCTTTGGTTCTTATAGAATCACAGGCTGAAATCCTGCATCAGGTGACACAGAACAAAAGTTGTACCCAGATAGAACTACAATATGTCTTCCTGCCTATAGGATTCATCTTCCTTCTGCAGTACTCCACAGCCAATCAGTAGTTGGTGGAGAACAGGGGGCGTTGGGGAAACATCTGGCTGTGTATCTATAACCAGCTGCACAGTTAATGTCATGATCCTCCAGGACCTCTGAAGGACCTTCTCGTAACTGTCTTTGTCATTTTGCATCTGGTTATAGGCACATAGCTAGATGCTTCTCCATCACCTGCCCATCAACCACAAAAGAGCCATGGACGGAAGGAGGGGCAGGAAGAAGGTGAGTCTTGCAGTGGTTTTTTTTTTTTTTTTGCTCATTGTGTGAGGGAGACGGTGAATTACTCCTTCTACAAAGATCAAAGAAGTTCAATATGAAGGCATTAATTTACAGTTACATCTGTGTATGCTTGGTGGGAACAAGGGAGAGGGCCTTCTCGGTGGCTGCTCCCAGACTTTGGAACTCCCTCCCCAGAGAGGCCAGGATGGCCCCATCCTTGCTCTTCTTCCAGCAGCAGGTTAAAACATTTTTGTGCTGCAGGTTTTAATAAACTGACAAGGGCTGGGCTCTTAAGGCAGTGCAGTACTGTTTTTAAGGCCGTGAAGGGTCTTTATACAGTTTTTAATGCATGTTAATATTTTTAACATTTAATGTTTTTAACATATGAATTGTTCAATTCTTTTAAAAAATTGGTATTTATACTGTAATCTTACTTTTGTAATGTTTTTAACATGTATTGTTTTAAAGATGTTCTTAACTCCCTTGAGTCCCATTGGTGGGAGAAAGGTGGGTTATAAATGAATAAAATAATAGCAACAATACCAACAACAACGATGCCAGCCATACAGTTGGAAGAGACTGCAGGCTCATTTAATTCAACCACCTGCAAGGGGCATTCAACCTCTGTTTAAAAACCTTCATTGCAGGAGTGTCCACTTTGCAAGGTAATCTCTTCTGCTGTTTTATAGCTCTTGTTAAATAATTCTTGCTTATGTTTAGCGTTCATCAGTTTTGCTTCTTTCTTCTTGAGGGTTGACATAGGTGATGAATTAGGAATCACATAGTGAATCAGATGATATTTACTGGCCATACGTAAATGGCATGATGCAGACAGACACAGCTTATCAGTCTTGGCTATGTGATGCTATCACTCAAAGCATCTAAAGGGGAGGGAAAGTGAAGTGTTTTTTTTTTTAAGCAAAGAAGGATTTTCCTGACTGTTGAAAATTCCTGAGAAGAAGAATGTTCATTTTGAAAGATGGAAATGGTGAATAATAATTAAAAACAAACACAACACCAACCCTAAATAGCTCTACTTTTTCTATGAGACATAGTTGCTTCTCAAACCAGCAAGTGTCCTTCTCTTTTGACAGGCTGGATCATGTACAGAGCAATTAGGATAAATGAATGAATATCTTAAAAACCTATAGATGTTGTTGCTGGTGATGCCATTCAAAGCCCTAAACAGCTTTCAACCTTGATGTTTGAAGGCGTGTCTTTCCCTATATCCATCTGCCCACGAACTGAGATCTGTGGCCACTATCTTGTTACCTGAATGTGTGGGAGTCCATGGGGAACCCACTCATGATGCAAAATTTACGCTATTATTTGGGGGAAGTGTTTTAGGTCAAATGAATGGCTGTGAGAGGTCGGGTAACTTGTGGAACCTTTGCACCTGTGGATAATGCTACTAACTGCAGAGACTGAGTTAAAGTAATATAAAATGTTTTTTATTGGACACATTCACACATGCATTCACACACACAAGAGGCATACAAGCTAACAAGGAGTGTTAAGGCAGAAAGGCTGGATAGAGGAATAGATTTGGGAAGTATGGGTGATAATTACTAGTCCTGAAGAGTAGAGTTTTGTTCAGTGGAGAAGACTCAGACCTGGACCTGAGGGTGGTTCAGCGATCTGACAGAGTGACCGTGTCCAACTGTAGCACACCTTGCTGTCATTTGGAGACTAATATTTATACCCTGTTTTGTATCCTGAAGGAATGATTTTAACTTAGAACAAAGCTTAGATGGGTGAAACAAAAGAAACCATGACTTTGCTAATTATCATTAATGACTGAGATATTAGAATTGATGGGTTTATGACACCTCTGTGTTATGGGATAGGAAAGGTGCGAGGAGAGGCTTTCTGGGGATAATGATTGTTCTGGTCACTTGTTTGTTAGCGATGGATGACTCCTTGCCAATGTATCTAACAGGGGATTAGCACATACCTTGGTGATGGCATTGTCTACTAGGGCTTCACTTAATCTATCTTGGGTTTGTCTCTTGGTAGTTTACATGACTCCTTTGTTCAGGTGCTGGTGACCTCCACCTGGCCCCACTTGTGGTCTGCCCTGGTCTACTAGGCCTGATGAAGTATCTAATTATTGCCAATTTATAAAACATTATAGGGAGAGGGCATAAGGCCAGGTAACAATCCCACACAGGAACATGGGAGAGGGCCTTCTCTGCTGTGGCACCCCATTTATGGAATGTCCTCCCTTTGGAGGTCCAGTTAGTGCCAACGTTGGTCTCTTTTAGGCACCAAGTTAAACCTGGCTTTTTATTAAAGCCTTTGGGGCTTAATCTTACTACTTTTTAATATATACATACACAGGGTTTGAACTGTTTTAACTTGGTGATTTATTTAACATGTTTTTATTGTAATTATAGCCTCTACATATGAGTGGGGGGAAGCTCTGAAACTCCCAGGTTTTGTTTCTGTACAAGCTGATTTTATTTTGGAAATCCACGTCATGGTTTCTTCAGTCCAAAGTATTTCTTAGGGACTCCTGGTATTATCAAGGACTTTTCATTCCTACTTCCCAGGTCAGTTTAATTTAAGCCAGTATTTTCTGAAATGAAATTTATCTCTACTTGGCTGACTGGAAATATGCAGGTAAAATGAAAACAAATATTTAATACATAAATAAAGATATAGATCAGCTGGTGAATATCTGATGGATTCCCCCCCCCTTTTTTTTTCTTTCTTTCAGTGCTCTCATTGGAAGCCAGATGTCAAACCTTCCTAAGTTTCAGCTTTATTTTAGAGACAACTATTTCAGCTTATTCTTCCCTTCCTTCAGTTTGCTGGTGCTGGAAACAGAGGTGATCTCTCTCGCTTGTCATTCAGGAAGCATTTTTAAATTGGTAGATGGCTGAGTTTTTATGAGTGTCCTGTTTGGATGGCATGGGATATCTGTCTTGCTAAGCACTTGCTATCAACCCAGTTAATCATGCATCACGTCGTTATCACTCATTAAGGCCAGTAATGGAAACCGAATCACCTCTCGCTGATTTCAAAATGAGACAACATCCAGAGCTTGGAATTTGTTCCGACCTTCACAAATAGGATGCATTTGTGTTGTGAAAGGATATGATCCACTGTGTTACTAAGGCACATTTGAACAATTTGTGACCTACTTAATTCAAAGGATGGTGGACTCTATCCCACCAGGTGCTTGCCTGTTTCTTTAGTCTGTCCGTGTGAGTCATTGACTTTTGATTTCAGCCATAATGTCTTCCTTAACAAGGTATACTATCTATGGTATAGGCAAGTTTGGAGGCAGAAGGAAACCAGAGAGACAGGGCAGACACACAAAAGAACTTGATGTCTAGTGATGGGGCTGGGCACAATCTTCTGACTCAGCAGCACAGCCTGGAACAATCTAAATGTAGGGAGAATTTGCTATTAAAACTGATTCAACAAGTCAAAATATACCAGCAACATTGCTAGCAACAATGCCCTAGAGGGCATTTTGTAACAAGTCTTTAAAAAACAATTTTTCTTTTTTCTTTTTTTTTAAACTTAGGGAGTCTCCAAATGTGGTCGAAACCCCCCCCCCACATCCCTTAGAGGTCAGTTTGGAGTATTTTGGAGCCAAAAAGATTTTTGATCCATGGCAGTCCTGGGGGGGGGGCACAAAATGGCCTTGGGGATCACATGTGGCCCATGGGCCACACTTTGCCCACCCCGGCCTAGAAAAATGAAGTGGGACTAAACATTCATATCAGATGCCTTCAGTGCTTTACCATCTGAGCTGGCTGTTATCTGTTTCCAGGTGCAATGTAGAGTGCTGGTTTTAATGCATAAAACCCCAAGCAGGACAAGATGGTCAGAGAGACCTTCTCCTTTATATACCTACCTTAGGGGCTGCCAGTGGTTTCCATGCCATTGGTGCAGTAAATCCACTTTTGGATTTTATTCCAGACTGTAAAGGAGGTATACAGGGTGTTGAATTGGTTTGGGGGATAAGGTTTAGCACCTTGCAAAACTTCATTACAACTTGGAGTATGTTGTTGTTGTTACTATTATTACAGTAGGCCCTCTGTATCTGCAGGCTCAGGCTCTGCAGATTCAACCAGCTGTAGATTCAAACTACACCACACAACACTTAAGTCCCTTATTTATAAAATGGTATAGGGCAGTAGCCAAAGCAGTAGCAAGTCCCAGCATCCAGACACACACTCTTTATGTTCCCCCACCTCTGGGGAGCCCACCTGCCATCCGCTTCCATCTTGTGAATGAATGGATTGGCCTTTTTAGTCATCAGCGCGCTTGCAGAAAGTGCAGGATGAGTCCTTCCTGAATCTACGTTTGCCAAGAAAAGCCAGAGAGAGAGAGATTCACTAAAACTCTGACACACAAGCCACTGCCCCAGACTACATGAGCCTTCATGAACCTTCTCTTCGGAAGCCCTGTACCATGTGTTGTCACCACATGAAGTGAGGCAGGTTGTCACTATGGGGATGGCTTTCTTGCTTGGTGGCACCCTATCTGTGAAATAGTTTCCCAGAGAGGTATGCCTGATGCATTTTGTTTTTGATACCAGGTAAAGACCTTTTGCATTCACCCATGTCTTTCAAATATTCCTTGGACTCTTTAATTTTTAATCAGAAGTAGAATCATAGAATCATAGAATTGCAGAGTTGGAAGAGACCACGAGGGCCATCCAGTCCAACCCCCTGCCATGCAGGAAATCACGATCAAAGCATCCCCGACAGATGGCCATCCAGCCTCTGTTTAAAGACCTCCAAGGAAGGAGACCCCACCACACTCCGAGGGAGTGCGTTCCACTGCCGAACAGCTCATACTGTCAAAAAGTTCCTCCTAATGTTGAGGCGGAATCTCTGTTCCTGGAGCTTGCATCCATTGCTCCGTGTTCCAATATCTGGAGCAGCAGAAAACTGTTTGTGCTAACTGTTTGTGCCACGGATGGGGAATGCATGGCTAGCAATGGCTACTGGCTTCCACATCAGGGGAGTGGTGAACATTAAAAGAGCTAACTAAGGTGCTGAACCTATTTGAGGTTAGGGTTCAGCACCTTTGAGAGCACCTTTAAATTTAAGAATAACACCCATAGTGGATTCACCACCCAACTGCCATGATAGCCACCAGCCACTAGAACATGTGGCCCATCAGATGCTGTTGGACTACAACCTTTCCCAAAGGTAAGAGATAGCAGCTCATAATGGTCCCATCGCTCCAAAGTTGAAATGCCTGTTTTGACTGGCCCAGAGTGGACAATGGTAGAAGAGCAGGTGGAGGCCATAACAAGAGGATCAGTATGCTGAAGTTTTTTTTTTTTTTCAGTCCATGACATTCACAAGTCCTTCCTTTCCAGATTGCTTCCTCCATTAGCTAACTGTGGCCATTGATGGAAGACATGTGCCTGATCCATCAATCCAGTGTTTTTCCAAAGTGCAGGTTCTCCTATGTCGGAAAATGTGATGGTCACCATTTGTTATTAAAACATGCCCAGTGGTCCCTCCCATTAGAGTGGGGAAGGCAAACTAAAAAATAAAAAATTACTGTGTTTTATGCCCACTGCTTTTCCTTGCCCTTGATAGCACAATGTACAAATGAACAGTGATTGTGGAATTCATTCCTGCAATGTTCATTTTTATTTATAATCCAAAAGCAATTAAATTCTCTTTTACACCACATTGTCCGGATGACAGATGCATGCTCAATGGTTGATGGCTGACATAAATCATCTCACGATCAAAGCGCCTGTTGACTTGAGAGCCCATACTTTGCAGCAGATGCCTCCCTAGACATGGTGACAGGGAAATTCTTCACGTTGGGTCTCATTTTCAGGCTAACCTCCTTGCTTTGCTCTGACTTTGGAAGCTGACAGCTTGGTTATTTTTATGACAGCTGGGATTTTTCAAACGGATATTTACAAAAAGGCACCAAGTGTGTCAGTTTATCACTTAAACCAAATAATGTCTTTTGATATCCAATAGGTCTATTAAAATGTACAGGAGTAACACACATATATGAGATACTGGGGAAGTGAGCATAATAGATCCATCATTTATAACAGTACAGCTTAAATACCCTAAAGGCATCTGATCCCATATGATCTTGGAAGATAAGTAGAGTCAGCCATGATTAGTACTTGGATAGGAGACTGTCAATGAATACCAGATGTTGTAGGCTATATTTCAGAGGAAGGAACTAGCAAAACCTCCTCTGAGTAATCCTTGCCCAAGAAAGCCCTATGAGATTCATGAGGTCACCATAAGGTGGCTTGAAGGCACATACACATCCATGCACCCCAGGAACATGGCCATATTATGAGGGATGTCCCCTATTTGAAGGTTGGAAAGGTTTTCCTTTTATGTAGACTGGACAAGGTATCAATAAGTACCTGTATTTTGAGGTTTTGGCCTCTCATAAAGACAGAAATGTGTGCATCATGTAATATATGCATGTGGACAATATGTTAATTTTACAGAGGATAAGTTGACAGAAATCAATAATTTTCATTTGGCATTTATGTAGAATGCAAACTTGCTAATAGCTATTTTCTGACTGTCAACCCTGTATGTCATGAATTTTTACTGTCCCTTATCCCTGTTTTGAAAACCTGGCAACATTAACCCCAGAAGAACCTCTATCCATGTGGTATCTCTCTCTCTCTCTCTCTCTCTCTCTCTTGTCTCCTGTCTTTCTGTTATTTATCTCTCTCTGGCTTTTCTTTGCAAACAAAGATTCAGGAAGGACTCATCCCGCACTTTCTGCAAGCACACTGATGACTAAAAAAGCCAATCTGAGATAAACAAGTCCGGCTGCAGAAAGCACAGCAGAGGGTCTCCTTGGGTGATGTTTCCGGGTTGTGATTCTTTCTGGGTTGTCGATTCTCTTCAAGACTTGTTCGGCGTGAGTGCTCAAATAAAACTGCAGCATTGTGGATAGTGCGTCTCCATGCCTCCTGATGTGAAGCCAGGGTGGACCATTGTTGATGATCAATTTGGCCCAGCTTGAGATGTTGTTTCAGGGAATCCTTGTATCGCTTTTTGGAGCACCCCTCTTACGCTGACCCGTGGCGAGTTCACCGTAGAGTACTATTTTGGGGAGGTGATGGTCCTCCATCCTAGAAACGTGCCCTGCCCAGTGCAGCTGTGTTCCCAATATCATGCCCTCAATGCTGGTGATCCCTGCTTGCTCAAGGACAGCAACATTCGTCACATAGTCAGTCCAATGTATATTTAGGATTGTACATACACAGCACTATTGAAAACGTTTGAGGAGTTGTAAGTGTTGGCAATAGGTGACCCATGTTTCAGACACGTAAAGGAGAAGAGACAGTACAATGGCTATTTACACACTGATTTTTGTGTTTCGCCTCAGGTGTTTGTCATTTCAGACTCTTTTGTAAAGTCTTCGAAATGCGCTATATGCCTTTGCTAATCTGTGATCAATCTCTTTGTCAATCTTGGCATCTGAGGAGATCATGCTCCCCAGGTAGGGGAACTGCTGAATGGACTTAAGTTCATGTTAAATTCCACGAACTCCTTGTGAATTGCTGGGAAAAATGGGAACTGCCATCAGATCTCTGAGATGTAGTCATCATCACCTTGTACAAGAAAAAAGGAGCAAAATCCGATTGCTCAAACTATGGGGGTATAACACTGCTCTCTCTTGCTGGAAAAATCCTTGCAAGGATACTCCTGAACAGATTAGTTCCTGCTATTGCAGAAGAACTTCTTCCTGAAGGCCAATGTGGCTTCAGAGCCAATAGGAGTACTACAGATATGGTATTTGCCCTTAGACAACTGCAAGAGAAATGTAGAGAGCAGAACAAGGGTCTCTATGTAACATTTGTCGACCTGACCAAAGCCTTCAACACTGTGAGTAGAAAAGGTCTGTGCAGATCCTGAAAAGACTAGGATGTCCCCCCAAATTCCTTAAAATGACTATCTTGCTATATGAGGGCCAGTGTGGTCAAGTCAGATATGGCGATGCTCTTTCAGAGCCCTTTCTAATAACTAATGGAGTGAAGCAAGGTTGTGTTCTTGCACCAACTTTATTTACAATCTTCTTCAGCATGATGCTCCAAAGGGCTATGGCAGAGCTCGAAGAGGACGACGGCATCTATATATGTTACCATATTGATGGTAGCTTGTTTAACTTAAGCTGTTTGAGGGCTCACACTAAGACTCTAAACTATCTAGTCCGTGAGCTGCTCTTCGCTGATGATGATGATGTCCTTGTTGCCCACACAGAAGCAGCTCTGCAGCACCTAACATCCTGCTTCGCAACAGGTGCAGAGCTGTTTGGGCTGGAAGTCAACCTGAAGAAAACGGAAGTTCTCTACCAGCCTGCACCACAGGACAAACACCACCATCCCCACATTGCTGTTATTTATACTTATAGAGATATAAATTCAGATATCACAAATAAACAATTCACAACTCATACTTAAATTTATTAGGTGTGACTGCAATTCCATACAATATCATCATTCAGTAAGCATCACTTTGGTTCCATGTGTGTGTGTATATACAGCCCGCATTGTAGATTTGCCCCCTGGCTTCCATGGAGTTGTACACCCCTACCCTAGAGGATGCTGCTAAGTTTAGATCAGGTTTGATAGATTTCTCTTTTCCTCTTTTACTATTACTTTGTTTTGGGCTAAATCTCCTTTTGTTATATCTCTTAATGTGGACTTAGTGGTGTAGTAGTAGCCAGAGTGCTGGGACTTTTTAATTGGAAGGGTCAATGACATTCCTTGCCACCCCATTCCAGCTTCTCAGTTCTAGCTGAGCTTAGCTCCAGTAATCACAATAGCTGGGCATAAAATGGATATTGTAGCAATCCTTCCTCTCATTCAAAGTATTTTGAGGTGGCTTGGGTTTTTTGAATGAACAATTAAGACTGATTCACTTTACAAAAGAACTGATCATGACAGAGACGAAAATGGCTAGAACCAGTATGTTTACATGAATCAACACAGCTGCTTCCATTTAGGCAACCTGTAAAGACCTTCCAGTTGAAAGCTGTCTGTAACTGATATCATAATTGGTTTCTGTGTTGAAATCAGCTTCACAAGATATTCTGTATGTTGGTTATTGTGGTGGTTAAATCTAATATCTGACCACACTGTTGTTTATCCAGCACTTGTTGAAGGCATAGTCATGAAAATGAATTTAAAATACAGTAGCACCCCCATATCTGCGGGGGATTGGTTCCGGAGCCCTCCTGGGGGGGGGGTGAGATCACTCCTCCATCCCCTTCCCCCCTCACTATGGCCCCACCACAGCAGTGATTGCTGGAACAAAGGAGGAATGGGAGGACCCACAAAGGAGGAAGGGGAGGACCCTTTGCACCCACAATCACCACCATGGTGGGGCCATGGCGGGGGGCGTAAGGGGGAAGGGGGAGTGATCTTACCTCCTCCCCTTCCCCCTTCACCCCATGATCATCATTGTGGTGACATGACCCCTCCCAGAGGAAGGGATGGGGGAGGTGAGATCTCTCCTCCACCTTCCTTCCCCCCGCCATCGCCAACCGCAGATCATTGAATCTGTGGTTGGTGAATCAGTGGATATGGGGATGCTACTGTACTTTATAAAAAGAAAATAAAGGGCAAGATATTTGTGCCAAATAGATTATGGCTGGAATCCCACAGGTGTCATACATCGTTGTTTATACCATCCTTTCTGTTGATGTCATACGCATGTGGCTATACATATTGGCAGTTGTGCAGTGATGCATTCACTTCATGGTTGTTTAAGCAGAGCTCCGCAAGTGTATCCACTTCACATGGAACTTGTAGGATTTAATTCTTGTTAGTCCCAGCTAGTGCATAGCCACTGAATTAATCCAATGTGCTGACTCACCCTCAATCGATTTTCCTTGTTTTTTTCCCCCCGAGCTGTGAGGCCGAGTTCTGGAAGAGTTTACTTCTGACATTTCACCTGCATCTGTGGCTGGCATCTTCAGAGAATGGTTGGGTAGGAGTGTGTGTGGAGTTTATATACTGTGAACCCCTGTTGGGGAGTATATGTAAATTTGTGTATTAGAGCCAGATTTTGTTTACTTTTACGGTTTCTTTTTTCCTGTTGAAGTTGACCAGGTATTGTGGATTTCAATAGCTTCTCTGTGCATTCTGACATGATAGTTGTTGGCCTGGTCCAGAATTTCGGTGTTTTTAAATAACGTTTTGTGTCCAAGTTGGTTTATAACATGTTTTGCTACTGTTGATTTTTCTGGCTAGCCCAGTCTGCAGTGTCTCTCATGTTCCTTGATTCGTGTTTGCACACTGTGTTGAGTGGTCCCTATGTAAACTTGTCCACAGCTGCATGGTATGCGGTAAACTCCTGCGGCTGTGAGAGGGTCTCTTTTGTCCTTCGCTGAGTGTAGCATTTCTTGGATTTTCTTGGTTGGTCTGTAGATTGTTTGGAGGTTGTGTTTCCTCATCAGTTTCCCTATTCTGTCTGTGACTCTTTTGATATATGGTAAAAATACCTTCCCTTTGGGTGGCTGTTTTTCTTCATTCCTGCAGTTTTTTCTGGGTCTGGCTACTCTTGTGATGTCTGATCTGGAGTAAACGTTAGCCTATAGGGCCCAGTTTAGGTGCCTCAGTTCGTCCTCCAGGTAGTGGGGTTCGCAGATTCTTTTTGTGCGGTCTACCAATGTTTTTATTGTGCTTCTTTTTTTTTTCCTGGGTGATGATTGGAGTTCTTGTGTAGGTATCTGTCCATGTGTGTGGGTTTTCTGTATACCTTGTGGCCTAACCGTTGGTTTGGTTTGTGGATGACTAGGACATCCAAGAATAGCAGTGTTCCTTCCTTTTCTTTTTCCACCGTGAATTGGATATTTGGGTGGATGCTGTTCAGATGGTTCAGGAATGAGACCAAATCTTCTTCTCTGTGGTAGCCATGGGCAGCCCTCTGAGCCCCATGATAGCAAACTTTTACATGGAACATTTTGAAAAGCAAGCCCTGGAAACAGCACCAAAAAATCCCACAACATGGTTCTGATATGTGGATGACAGTTTCAGCATTTGGAGCCACAGAGAAGAAGATTTGGTCTCATTCCTGAACCATCTGAACAGCATCCACACAAATATCCAATTCGCGATGGAAAAAGAAAAGGAAGGAACACTGCTATTCTTGGATGTCCTAGTCATCCGCAAACCAAACCAACAGTTAGGCCACAAGGTATACAGAAAACCCACACACACAGATTGATACCTGCCGGTTTTGAAAAACAATAGAATCAAAACTCAACACTTGCAAAGGAATTCCACCCAGGGACAGGGGATTTCCAGCAGATAATGGCCCATCAACCAACCATTAGCCAAACTGACACTAATCCTCCTTGCATATCTACACCCAGAAACTAATCATTCAAATACACAAACTTACATATACTCCCCAACAGGGGTTTACAGTATATAAACTCCACACACACGCCTACTTAACCATTCTCTGAAGATGCCAGCCACAGATGCAGGCGAAACATCAGAATTAAACTCTTCCAGAACATGGCTTCACAGCCTTGAAAAAAAACCAGGGAAAATCTATGGATGCTGGCCGTGAAAGCCTTTGACCCCACCCTCAATCAATTCAATGGGACTAACGGGACTAACAGGATTCCAGCCATTGTGCCTTTCCCATTGTGCAATGGGATACTAAGCAGGCACACTGACATACATATAATTGGTTGCACAATGTAAGTATTCAGCAGAAGAGTGGTATGGTACAAACAGCATGTAACTATGTAAGTGTAGATTTAGGGTCTTGACCTATCAATATGCATGTTGGCCCCATATCCACAGGACTGGTATCTGCAGTTTCATTCACCCCCACCCCCCAAGTCCTCTCTAGGCATTTTCTGTGTTCTCCAGTGTGATTCTACAGTTTGCTTCCACTGTTCATTGGGCCAGAAGTCATTCATTTCATAGAATTATAGAATCATAGAGTTGGAAGAAACAAAAGGGCCATCTAGTCCAACCCCCTGTCAATGCAGGAATACCCAATCAAAGCATTCCTGACAGATGGCCATCCAGCCTCTGCTTAAAAACATCCAAAGAAGGAGACTCTGCCACACTCTTAGGAGATTTTCACACGCCGAAAATATTGCCTCCAGAAACCGGGACAGAAATATTTCTGTCCCGGAAGCAGCGCCGCGGTTCGCACGCTCACCTCCCTCTTCCGTTTTTCCGTCGTCCTCGCTTTGGGTTTTTTCCTCTCTCTTCCGGAATATTTTATTAATGGCAAACTCCCGTTAGTAAAATATTCCAGAAGAGGGAGGGAAAAACCCAAAGCGAGGACGACGGAAAAACGGAAGAGGGAGGTGAGCGTGCAAACCGCGGCGCTGCTTCCGGGACAGAAATATTTCTGTCCCAGTTTCTGGAGGCAATATTTTCGGCGTGTGAAAATCTCCTTAGGCAATGCATTCCACTGCTGAACAGCTCTTACTGTCAAGAAGTTCTTCCTAATGTTTAGGTGGAATCTTTTTTTCCTGTACTTTGAGTCCATTGCTCTGTGTCCTAATTTCTGAAGTCGCAGAAAACAAGATTGCTCCATCTTCCGTATGACATTCCTTCAAATATTTAAACATGGCTGGTCAAGCTTGTACTGAGGGCCACTATTTCCCCCATCGGGGTTGGAGGACCTATTAAAATAGTCTGCCCTCGAAGGCTAATGGAACCCATTAGGTTCCAAGAAGCGCTAGAGGGTTTAATGGTTGGTGATGCTGGTGATACTGTCGAAGCCTGTGTTAATACCTGGAACAACGATCTTACCAGAAGTATAGACATTATTGCTCCCAAGCATCCTTTCTAACCCGCTTCTAACCATAACTCCTGTTATACTGAAGACTTCAGGAGAATGAAGCGGGCTGGACAATGATTAGAGCGCTGCTGGCAAAAAACTCATCTCATATCTGACAAGACACGTCATAGGAAATTTCTTAAATCCTATCAAGTGGCAATAGATGCAGCTAAGAAGTCCTTCTATTCTGCACGTATTGCTTCTGAAAAGTCCCATCCGGCAGAGTTGTTGAGGGTGGTAAGGGATTTAACACAAATGCCCTCCACCCAGAACCTCTTATTAGAGCCAACAAAAGCCTGCTGTGAAGCTTTAAATAATCACTTTGCAGACAAAATCTCTCGAATAAGAGCGGATTTGGATGCTGGCCTTGTGGCAGAAGTGATAGGAGAGGTATCTAGCGTCTCCGTGAATACCATTATACTGGATCAATTTGAGTCATTGAGTACTGAGGACATGGACAAGTTCCTTGGTAGTATGAAAAAGATGACCTGCTCTCTCGATCCCTGCCCGTCTTTCCTGGCAGTCCAAGGGGGAAATACGATCAAGGTGCTGTTGAAGTACATAATCAACACATCTTTCAGGGAAGGCTGACTTCTATCTTGTCTAAAAGCGGCACTGGTTAAACCACTCCTAAAAAAGCCCTCCCTTGACCTACTGGACAAAAACAATTATAGGCCAGTCTCGTTTTTACCATTCTTAAGCAAGGTGATTGAGAGAGTGGTTGCCATTCAACTCCAAGCAGTCTTGGAAGAAACTGATTTTCTAGATCCATTTCAAACTGGATTTAGGACAGGATACGGAGTCAAGACTGCCATGGTCGCCTTAGCTGATGATCTCCGTCTGAGCATTGACAGAGGAAGTGTGAACCTGCTGGTGCTCTTAGACTTCTCAGCAGCTTTCGATACCATTGACCACGGTATCCTTCTGGATTGCCTGGGAGAATTGGGAATTGGGGGTACTGCTTTAAAGTGCTTCCATTCCTGTTTCTCAGGCAGATTCCAGATGGTGATGCTGGGAGACAGTTTCTCTTGTAAAAGAGAGTTAAGATCTAGCATCCCCCAGTGTGCCATTCTGTCTCCTATGCTTTTCGACATTTAAATGTTACAGCCGCTGGGAGAGATCATCCAGAGAGATGGGGTGAGGTGTTATCAGTATGTTGATGACACCCAAGTATGTTTCTCTATGTCTCGGACTGCTGCTGTGACTAAGGATAGCATCTCTCCTCTGAATGACTGTCTTAAGGCGGTAATGAATTGGATGAGGGAAAATAGACTCAGGCTGAATCCAGATAAGACTGGGACCCCTAACCTGGGAATGGAAATATGTCCACCAGTCCTCGATGGGATCACACTTCTCCTGAAGGACTGTGTTCTCAGCTTGGGGGTGCTCCTTGACTCATCTCTCCAGTTGTCAGCTCAGATAGATATGATGGTTAGGAGTGCCTGTTATCAGCTTTGGCTGATATGTCAGCTGCGACCTTTTCTGGAGCAGGGTGACCTAGAAACAGTGGCACATGCGCTAGTAACCTCTCGGCTTGACTTCTGCAACACGCTCTACATGGGGCTACCCTCATGCCAAGTTCAGAAACTTCAGTTGGTACAAAATATGGCAGCCAGGTTATTTGTGGGTACATCTAAAGTTGACCACATAACACCTGTCTTAAAATCTCTTCATTGGCTGCCAATTAGTTTCCAGGCAAGGTACAAAGTGTTGGTTATAACGTTTAAAGCCCTACATGGCCTGGGCCCAGGCTACTTGTGGGAGCGCTTTCTTCCTTATAATCTACCCCACACACTTAGGTCCTCTGGGAAGAACCTGTTGCAACCAAAGAAGACCAGATTGGCTGCGGTGACCCAGAGGACCTTTTCATCTGCTGCTCCCAGGCTGTGGAATGACATGCCGGATGAGATCCGTCATATTACCTCCCTGGAAGCGTTTAAAAAGGCTGTTAAAACGGATCTATTCTGGAAGGCCTTTCCAGATTAGCCTTCCAGATCAAAAAACAAAAACATCTACCCACAATTTTATTCAATTTATATTAGCAAATTTTTATATATTCTGCTGTTTAATTTTTATTTTATTGTTCTTTGCTGTTTTTATGATTGGGGAGGGATAGGATATGGGATTGTTTTTTAACTTTGGGTTTTTATGTTATAATATTTTATTGTTATAATTATGTTGTGCTCCACCTTGATTCCCTAGGGAAAAGGCGGAATAATAACAATAACAACAACAATAATAATAATAATAATAATAATAAAACATACCCAGCTCCCTTAGCTGCTTCTCATAGGGAATGGCTTCCAGACCTCCCACCATTTTGGTTGCCCTCTTCTGGAAACTTTCCAGCTTGTCAACACCCTTCTTGAATTGTGGTGCCCAGAACTGGACACAGTATTCCAAGTGAGGTCTGAGCAAAGCAGAATCTCTCTCTCTCTGGCTTTTCTTCGCAAACGAAGATTCAGGAAGGACTCATCCCGCGCTTTCTGCAAGCGCGCTGATGACTAAAAAGGCCAATCCGAGATAAACAAGTCCGGTTGCAAAAAACACAGCAGAAGGTCTCCTTGGGTGATGTTTTTGGGTTGTGATTCTTTCTGCGTTGTTGTTTCTCTTCAAGACTTGTTCGTCGTGAGTTCTCAAATAAGGCTGCAGCATTGTGGATAGTGCGTCTCCATGCCTCCCGATGTGAGGCCAGGGCGGACCACCATTGGTGATCAATTTGGCCGAGCCTGAGATGTTGTTTCAGGGAGTCTTTGTATCGCTTTTTTGGAGCACCCCTCTTACGCTGACCCGTGGCGAGTTCACCGTAGAGCAGTATTTTTGGGAGGCGATGGTCCTCCATCCTAGAAACGTGCCCTGCCCAGTGCAGCTGTGTTCTCAATATCATGGCCTCAATGCTGGTGATCCCTGCTTGCTCAAGGACAGCAACATTCGTCACATAGTCAGTCCAGTGTATATTTAGGATTGTGCGCAGACAGCGCTGATGAAAGCACTTGAGGAGTCGTAGGTGGTGGCGATAAGTGACCCATGTTTCAGATCCATAAAGGAGGATAGACAGTACGATGGCTCTATACACACTGATTTTTGTGCTTTGCCTCAGGTGTTTATTGCTCCAGACTCTTTTGTGAAGTCTTCCAAATGCACTATATGCCTTTGCTAATCTGTGATCAATCTCTTTGTCAATCTTGGCATCTGAGGAGATGATGCTTCCCAGGTAGCTGAACTGCTGAACGGACTTGAGCACAGATTTGCCGACGGCAATGTGGGGATGGTGGTGTTCGTCCTGTGGTGCAGGCTGGTAAAGAACTTCTGTTTTCTTCAGGTTGACTTCTAGCCCAAACAGCTCTGCAGCTGTTGCAAAGCAGGATGTTAGGCGCTGCAGAGCTGCTTCTGTGTGGGCAACAAGGGCATCATCATCAGCGAAGAGCAGCTCACAGACTAGATAGTTTAGAGTCTTAGTGTGAGCCCTCAGACAGCTTAAGTTAAACAAGCTACCATCAGTACGGTAGCGTATATAGATGCCGTCGTCTTCTTCAAGCTCTGCCATAGCCCTTTGGAGCATTGTGCTAAAGAATATTGTAAATAAAGTTGGTGCAAGAATACAACCTTGCAAGCAGAATAGAGTGGCACTATTACTTCTCTTGATCTAGACACCATAGCCCTATTGATGCAGCCTAGAATTGCATTGGCTTTTTTAGCAGCCACATCACACTGGTGACTCTACTAAGACTCTCCTGCTGCCACTTACTGGTGTGGAGGGGAAGAGGAGAAGAAGGGTGGAATTGATTCAGAACGTGGCCTCAGCTGAGGTGAGGAAATGAGGGTGCCTTTTCCTTCCCCCAGGAGCCCAGAGCAGCGAGCTCTTCATGGTGTGAATCTCTCCCTCTGCCATACCAGTAAGTGATAGCAAGAGAGACCATTCCTGGGGCTTGTCAGCTGACAGGTAGTGGGATGTTTTTGTATGGAGCACAAGGGCAAGAGGTTAGCCTTGTGCATCCCACCCAAAAAGGGGCTTACACATGTGTAAGTCACGGACTGGATGCCAGACTGACTGTGTCTATGGGTGTTACTGAAGCTTGACAATTGAGAACATACTAAGAACATACACTAGCAACCATTTAAGAAAGTGTCATAAAAAACAGTAGGGACACACTAGGGAGAACAATTTAGTGGGGTCCATAAAACAGAGACTGTTCCTCTTAAACAGAATGACTTAGAGCATATGGGATCCTTTACTCCATGCTGAGTTCTGCTATAATACTTTCACATTTATCACACTGCTAGTTGTTTTAAACTAGACGGGCAGAATTCAGAATTCATTGGGGAACCCTTTCCTTTGGGATCCATCTGTTTGCCATGGAAATGTCATGTAGTTACCCCAAAATCCATATCCACTGAAGAGGATTGTGTGGTACACTCTAAAACAGATGTTAGATAGCGAACTGTTGGAAGATTCTTTGATGATTTGTAGTAACTCAGCTAGCATTTGTTAAAAATAGCAGCAGCAGCTACAACAACAATACCAACAATTTTTGTTCTAAATTAGGCTGTTATAACCTCTGGTCTGTAGTATCAACTGAAGTGTAGGAACGTGTAGGATTATCCCAGTATATGGCACACAAGATGCAGTAGACAGTTGGGTCCATTCCATTTTACCTAGGGTGTCATACATCTGTGTTTATACCATCCTTCCTCACACCTCTCTTATCCCACAATAAGGAGGCTGTCATAAACCCATCAACTCTAATATCTCAGCCTTTAGCGACAATTAATGAAGTTGCAGTTTCTTCTGTTTCACTGTGGGAAATCCATGTAAGCATTGTTTTACACTAAAATACACCTCCAGGATATGAAAATAGGTATAGAATCATAGAATCATAGAATCATAGAATCATAGAATTGCAGAGTTGGAAGAGACCACGAGGGCCATCCAGTCCAACCCCCTGCCACGCAGGAAATCACAATCAAAGCATCCCCGACAGATGGCCATCCAGCCTCTGTTTAAAGACCTCCAAGGAAGGAGACCCCACCACGCTCCGAGGGAGTGTGTTCCACTGCCGAACAGCTCTGACTGTCAAAAAGTTCCTCCTCATGTTGAGGTGGAATCTCTGTTCCTGGAGCTTGCACCCATTGCTCCGTGTTCCAGTCTCTGGAGCAGCAGAAAACAAGCCTGCTCCATCCTCAGCGTGACATCCCTTCAAATACTTAAACAGGGCTATCATATCGCCTCTAAACCGTCTTTTTTCCAGGCTAAACATACCCAGCTCCCTAAGTCTCTCCTCATAAGGCATTGTTTCCAGACCTTTCACCATTTTAGTTGCCCTTCTCTGGACACGCTCCAATTTGTCAATATCCTTTCTGAATTGTGGTGCCCAGAACTGGACACAGTATTCTAAGTGAGGTCTGACCAAGGCAGAATAGAGTGGCACTATTACTTCCCTTGATCTAGACACTATACTTCTATTGATACAGCCCAAAATTGCATTGGCCTTTTTAGCTGCCGCATCACACTGTTGGCTCATGTTCAACTTGTGGTCTACTAGGACTCCTAGATCCCTTTCGCACATAGTCTCATTCAGCCAGGTCTCTCCCATCCTATATTTATGCATTTCATTTTTCCGCCCTAAATGCAGTACTTTACATTTCTCCGTATTGAATTTCATTTTGTTAGCTTTGGCCCAGCTCTCCAGTCTATCCAGGTCATTCTGAATTTTGATCCTGTCCTCTAGGGTATTAGCTACTCCTCCCAATTTGGTGTCATCTGCAAATTTGATAAGTATGCCCCTAATTCCCTCATCTAAGTCATTGATAAAGATGTTGAATAGCACTGGGCCCAGGACAGAACCCTGTGGCACCCCACTGGTCACATCTTTCCAAGACGAAGAGGAGCCACTGCTGAGCACCCTTTGGGTTCGGCCGGTCAACCAATTACAAATCCATTGAACAGTTAACTTGTCTAGCCCACATTCTACAAGCTTGTTTGCAAGAATGTCATGGGGAACCTTGTCAAAGGCCTTACTGAAATCAAGGTATGCGATGTCCACAGCATTCCCTTCATCTACCAAGCTGGTAACTTTATCAAAAAAAGAGATCAGATTAGTCTGGCATGACTTGTTTCTCTGAAACCCATGCTGACTTTTTGTGATTATGGCATTGCCTTCTAAATGTTCACAGACTCTCTGTTTAATGATCTGTTCTAGAATCTTCCCTGGTATTGATGTCAGACTAACTGGACGATAGTTGTTGGGATCCTCTTTTTTCCCCTTTTTGAAGATGGGAACAACGTTTGCCCTCCTCCAGTCTGCTGGGACTTCTCCTGTCCTCCAGGAGTTCTCAAATATTATTGCCAATGGCTCTGAGATTATATTCGCCAGCTCTTTTAATACTCTTGGATGTAGTTCATCTGGTCCTGGAGATTTAAATTCATTTAGATTAAGAAGGTATTCCTGTACCACCTCTTTACTTATTTTCAGCTGGATTTCCCCTATTGTGTCCTCTGTTCCATTTTCCTCAGGTTGGTCCTCCTTTTCCTTTTCTGAAAACACTGAGGCAAAGAAGGTGTTGAGTAATTCTGCCTTTTCTCTGTCCCCTGTTAGCATTTTGCCATCTTCTCCACGTAGTGGCCCTATCATTTCCTGCTTCCTCCTTTTGCTGCGGACATACCCAAAAAAACCCTTTTTATTGTTCTTAACCTCCCTAGCAAGCCTGAGCTCATTCTGCACTTTAGCTTTTCTGACTTTACTCCTACACGTGTTCGCTATCTGTTTGAATTCTTCTTTGGTGATTTCCTCCCTTTTCCATTTCTTATACATGTTCCGTTTAAAACTTAGCTCCATTGAAAGTTCTTTAGTCATCCATCCTGGTTTCTTGAGACACCTCCCATTTTTCTTCCTCAATGGTACTGTTTGAAATTGTGCCTTCAGTATCTCCCTTTTGAGAAAGTCAAAACCGTCTTGAGGTCCCTTCTCTTTTAGTATTCTTGACCATGGGATCATCCCCAGTATTTCCCTGAGTTTATTGAAATCAGCTCTCCTAAAGTCAAGAATGCGTGTCTGACTATGCCTGGCTTCTCCTTTCCATTGTATAACAAACTCCAGGAGAACATGATCACTCTCACCTAAGGATCCCACCACTTGCACCCCATTAACAAGGTCGTCTCTGTTGGTTAGGATCAGATCTAAAATAGCTGACCCCCTTGTTGCCTCTTCCACCTTTTGGACCATGAAATTGTCTTCCAGGCATGTAAGGAATTTGCTAGACCTTGTAGTTTTGGCTGAGTTAGATTGCCAGCAAATATCAGGATAGTTGAAGTCACCCATCACTACTACATCTCTCCTTTCTGCATGTATGTTCATCTGTTCTAGAAAGGCAACATCCAATTCCTCCGTCTGATTTGGGGGTCTGTAGTAGAGTCCCACAATAACATCCCTGTTGTTTCCCTCCCCTTTAATTTTTATCCAGATGCTCTCCACCTGGCTTCCAGTATTGATGTCATGGATCACTTCACTGGTGTAAATATCCCTGACATATAATGCTATTCCTCCTCCTTTCCTGTTTGGCCTGTTTCTCCTATAAAGGTTATACCCCTCTATTCCTACATTCCAATCATGAGACTCGTCCCACCAGGTTTCAGTAACGCCTATTATATCATATTTGTTTTGTAGTGCAAGGAGTTCTAGTTCATCTTGCTTATTTCCCATGCTCTGTGCATTAGTGTAGAGACATCTGAGACCATGTGTTCCCTTTACTTGCTCCCTGTGCAAGTTTTTTTGCCTCCCACTGTTGGGTCCTTGCGCTGTTTGCCTTGTTCCCTCTATGACAGTTTGACTATTTTCTCCAGCCCTTTTGCCTTCCAGAATACTGTCTCCCTCCCCCATTTGACTCAGTTTAAAGCCCTCCTGATCAAATTCTTGAGAGTGTTGGCAAAAATGTTTCTTCCAACTGTTGTAAGATGCACCCCATCTCTTGCCAGAAGTCCCCCTGCATGGAAGCGCAGTCCATGATCCAAGAATCCAATTTGTTCTCGGCGACACCATCTACGGAGCCAGTTGTTTACGTCGGCTATTTTCCTCTCCCTTCTTGGACCATGCCCTTCAACTGGCAGAAGAGACGAGATGACCACCTGTGCGTTCATTTCTTTCAGCTTCCTCCCCAGGGCCTCATAATCTCTTCTGATCTTGGGAAAGCTGTGCCTTGCAGTATCATTGGTTCCCACATGGACCAAAAGGAAGGGGTAATGATCCGTAGGCTTGATGAGTCTTGTCAGCCTCTCGGTCACATCACAGATCTTTGCCCCAGGGAGACAACACACCTCCCGAGTCATCTTGTCAGGCCCACATACCACTGCTTCTGTACCCCTCAGCAAGGAGTCCCCCACCACCACCACACGCCTCCGCTGAGTCTTCGCAGCTGCTGTTCCTTGCGGTGGTCCTCTCAAGGTCCCCTGCTCTACCCCTGAAGTCTGTCCATGCTGTTCTTCCTCATTGTCCTTGATAAGGGAAAGGGCTTCAAATCGATTCTGTAGCTGCAAGCTGCTGGAAGAATCCCTGGATTTTCTTGTTCTGTGTGTGACATTCCTCCAGCTGTCTACTTCCTGTGTCCGTGAAGTGACCCTCTCCTCCACAGCCACTTCCTCTGTGCGGTCCCCATCCAAGAGTGTTCGTTCTGTTCTGTCCAGGAAAACCTCTTGCTCCCGAATCTGTTGAAGTGTAGCTACCCGTGTCTCCAGCTGCTGTACTTTCTCCTCCAAGAGGGCAACCAGCTTGCATTTGGTGCATGTGAAGTTCTCCACGTCTGTAGACAAGAATAGAAACATCGCACAAGTGTTGCAAGTGACTGCTGCAGTCCCCTCAGTGTCCATGATGAGAGCTTTTAGGTAATCTAAGAACTCTTAGTTAACGCTGATAATGCTAAGCTGTACTTTTAGGTCTGCTGTATTTTTGTTTGGTTACTGAAATTCGCGCGCCGTTAGGCGCGCGCCTCTGGCTCTTGAGGGTAAAAGGGGAAGTTCAGAAGTTCAAGCCCCTCAGCAACAAGCAGCCTCTCCCAACAGTTTTTTAAAAAAGTTTTAAAAGTTGCTTCCTTCTTCTCCCTGGCAGGAAACTGGCAGGAAACTTGCTGTCCAGAAGCTGCTCTCCTTCTCTCTGGCAGGAAACTGGCCTGGAAAGCCTCTGCAAGGACTTATATAGAGCTAGGCTCCCAGCTCCACCCCCTAATGACTCACAGGTGTGACTCACAGGTGTGACTCACAGGAAGGCCTCTGGCTCTTGAGGGTAAAAGGGGAAGGTATAAATATTAGCCCCAAATAATAGCCCAGGGTTCACAGTGCTACTGACACTGTCACTCTGCCGGATTGCTATGTCACCCTCAACTCCAAGCCAGAGTCTTCTTCACTACCTGAAACTCTGCTCTTCAGGACTTGTAAATGTTGCCCATTCTTCCCCGAATCTATTCCTCTATCCAACCTTTTTGCCTTAACTCTTTCTTAGCCTTGTGTGGTTCTTGGGAGAGTGAGTGCATATGTGAATGCTTCCAGTAAAAAACATTTTATTTTACTTTGGCTTGAATGTTTTCAGTAAAAACCATTTTATTTTACTTTGGCTTGGAGTCTCTGCAGTTAGCACTGGTATACACAGGTGCAAAGATCCTGCAAGTTATCTGACCTCTTGCAGCCATTCATTTCAGCTAATATAATTCCCCCAAATAATATTGTAATTTTAGTGTCATGAGTGGATCCCCCACGGATCCCACCAATTTGGGTAACAGGCCATGGGCCAGGGTTCCTGCCCCTACTAGTCCAGCATAGTTATGTTTCTGGTTCCCAGTCTTGAGACGTTATCAAATGAGGCAAATATGGTGTCATAATGATGCCTAACTATCGTAAAAGGGTGTGCATAACATACAATGTGTCCTTTCACAATCATGTACTGTCAAGAAGTATGTTAATGACAGCCGAAGCCGTCAATAGATCTCCCCTGGTGCTTTGTTGCTGGCATTGCTGGCATTTGAATCCTTGTGCCATTGTGCTCATGAGAATACGGCCTCAATGACACAAGACTTCTGAGTGAGATTGTGACAGCCAGGTAGGGGACGTACTTTTTATGATTCCCCCATTTACTTGTAATTTAAAAGTGTGTTTATGTGCTTGTGTCTATGTTTTATGTATTTGTCTTGCTTAACTTTTTGAATTTGCCACACTCACATCTTCTCATGAGAATTGGTGAGATCTCAACCCCGGAAGCAAACAGAGCTCCATTTGTGCTCTGTTTATGCCAGGAATTCCTCATTGCCACTGCTCAAGGTATGTCTGGTGGGGGGAATCTTTTGCCGACATAAAAATGCCACAAAATATGCCAGCAAAAGAACATTAATCGGGGGAGTGTCTGATAAAGTCCTTCCAGTTCTTCCACAGGGTCCTGCTTTTCCACCAATAGAGGGCCATCAATGAATTCTGCCCCAGAAGATTAGTGTTTCTGGAAGCAATAGTCAATGTCAAAAATTATGCTCAGACAAATAAATGAATTAATGAATAAATAAATAATAAATATACTGTCTGGATGAACAGGAGGGGAGATTTTTTTTAAAAAAGAGGACAGACTTCCCTTCTTATCTAATTAAATTTATATTAGAAGATCAAATAAAAATTGTATGTCCTGCATTGCAGAAGTAGTCTTCAGTAGATGATCTTAAATTATCTGCTCTTTGAATGAGTTCATTTTACTGAGGGCGTTTCATCAGGCCTTTAATTAAGATCCAGCTGTACATCTTTAAAAAGTGGGTAATTTGATGGCAACCTCATCTAACTGCACTGATCTAAGCTGACAGAAGTGAGAATCCAATCTAAAAGCTTTTCCATATCGAGGTTTGGGTCTCTTGAGTGTGATGGGGGAAAGATCAGGGGTCACGGAATCATTATTCGTTGTTTTTTTTCTTTTTCTGGTGGTTCATTTCAAAGAGATGTTATGCTTCCATGGCCAGTTAATGGTCTTCACAGTCCATTATAAAGTGGAAAAATTCTGCCTTTGTGTTTCTTTTGTTTATTTAAAATAAATTATAAGTCCTCTTTTCTTAAAAGTCCAAGGTGACTACTAAGTCAAACCTTGAGAATAACATAAAATAAGAATATTGCTAAAAGTGAAAATCACCACTAAAGCAGAAGACGAACAGAATTGAATTGTTCAGCAATGGAATGGACTGCCAAACATAGTGGTGGAATTCCTTGCACTGGAGGTTTTAAAACAGAGATTGGATACCAACCTGTCAGGGATGTTTTAGCAGTACATTTCCTTCACTGGCCCTGGTAACTTTTATGCTCCCTACCAACTCTATGATCTGTGAAAAACAGACATGTTTGTTTTTTTGCTTAGCACTTAATGCCTGTCAACCTAGCATGGCTCTTTGGTTTTACCCTCATGTATTGTCTTGTTTTTCAATTAAGTTTCTTGTTAAAACAGTTTAAAATTTTGGACTGTGTTCTGCCTTCAGGGCCACTTGGAGAAAAACAATAGAGATGTACCTATTTGGAACTGGCTGCAAATTTGCTACTGGTCTGAATTCAAGGAACTGGGGATAACTTTCAAACCCCTAAATGGCTTGGTACCTTGGTACCTGAAGGCATGCACCTTCCTGTATATGCCTGACTGAGGGTTGCGATCTGGTGGTGGGGTCTGTGATGTAATGCAACTATGGTGTAACAGTCGGCCCTCCACACTCATAGATTTTGCATCCATGGATTCAACCAACTACACCCCAAAAATAGTTGGAGGGATAAAATTGCGAAAGGCAAACTTAGCTGTTCGTCATTTTAGTTAAGGGATGCCATTTTACTACACCATTGTATATAATGGGACTTGAGCATCCACAGCTTTTGGTATCCATGGGGGAACCTAGAACCAAAGCCCAGCAGATACGGAGGGTCCACAGTATTATGAAAGCACATTATAAGGTCTTGGCTTCTGTCAGACAAGTTAATCTGAGAGAGAGAGAGACAGAGAGAGGTCTAAGGTCACCAGGTGAGTTTCATAGCACAGAAGGTACTTGAACCTCGAACTCTTCAGTCCCAGTCTAAAATTCTTACCATTATACCACACTGCCTCCCAAATCCCATGCCATCTTAGATGTTTGTAGTTCTATTTTTTTTTAACTGATCCTGTTATGGTCTCCCATTCTTGGTACTCCAAAAACGTATGCAATCTAAGCAACTGGCAGTGGACAGATAACAATTTTTTCCCTCATTGCTATTTTATTTTATTTTTATTTTATTTTCTCCAACATGAAAAGTACAAACAGGCAAGCATGAGTAGTGAAGCAAATCAATACGGAGCAGAAAATTCAGATCAACTTGCTGATTAAAAAAGAAACAAAAAACCTACCCCTCTCTATTACAGAGTATAGAATTGCTTTTCTGTACTTTTAGCATCCCTGCTTTCTGTTTAGTGTGATATAATATTCACACTTTGCTCTTTAATCCATCATTCATTTGTCTCTTGGGCGCAACCACTCTCGCAAAATCAAATCACTGTAATCCAGGAGTTATAGAGCCTCTTTTTCCTGTGTAACTGTGGCAGATGCTCTTGCTTTAATTTATCTACCCATTTTATTTGTACTTTTCATTTTACTGGGGTGAAGAAAATTTTCAAGTGGCTTATTCTGAAAACTTGGAGATTAATATGTTCCTGCATAGTCAAATACTTTTACCAATAAATACTGGAACAGAGATCTTTGCAAATGAGCATGTAAATTCTATTCAACATATTGATGTCTCTGTGTTATTGGCATAATTGGAAGCCTGATCAGAACAAAGCATGATCAATGACCATAGAATGGTGACTATTGAGGAAAAAGGTGGAAAACTGGATGGGAGGGGGTTATGGAATGGAATACATTTGAGGCAGGATATGTTTGTTTGGTTGGAACACTGAGCAGGACACTGAATACTGCTGCATGTAGTTGCAGGTACCATTTGTGTTTTATTTCTTTTTTGAGAGTTGCTCTTCAAAATATGTTCCTACAGTTTTTATTTTAGTGTAGAGCATTGTAGGCTGCAATACCCTTACACCTTGTTACCTATCCTGATAGCCCCCATCTTGGAATAGCAAATAATTGGCAAAATTTAATAATTTGGCTTATTATGGCCTTCCACGTGGTTAGGATGAGGATGGAGCAATCTTGTTTTCTGCTGCTCCACAAACTAGGGCACAGAGCAATGGTTTCAAACTAAAGGAAAAGAGATTCCATCTAAACATTAGGAAGAACTTCTTCATGGTAAGAGCTGTTCTGCAGTGGAATAGGCTGCCTCAGAGTGTGCTGGGGTCTCCATCTTTGGAGGTTTTTAAACAGAGACTGGATGGTCATCTGTTGGGAGTACTTTGATTGTATATTCCTGAAGTGCAGAGGGTTGGGTTATATGGCCCTTGTGGTCTCTTCCAGCTCTATGATTCGATGAGGTGATGATACCAACTGCAATATATCTCAGTGCTCATGCTTTGAAACTGGTATCACAAAATAAGCTAATGGGAGCCCTTCTTTAAATGGAGGATCTGACAAGATGGCCATGAAGTAGCTTCCAAGGTCTGTTGGTGCATTAAGTGTGAAACATTTATTTATTTAGAAAAATGCTTGTATCCCACCCCATCTATAGGATTTCAGGGAGATGTACAATAAAATCCGGAACCATCACCCAACCTGGAAACATCACCCAAGGAGACCTTCTGCTGTGCTTTCTGCAACCGGACTTGTTTATCTCAGATTGGCCTTTTTAGTCATCAGCATGCTTGCAGAAAGTGTGGGATGAGTCCCTCCTGAATCTTTGTTTGCGAAGAAAAGCCAGAGAGACACACAATAAAATCAATGAAAACATTTATATCCTGCCTTCTACCCAGAGATTTCTGGGTGATGTAAAAAAACCCCCTGATCCAACAAATTTAAAACAATGTGCATAATAAAAATGGTTTTAAAAGTGAAAAGACATATATATTAGGCCTAGGGAGTGCTTTGGCACTGATAGGCTTATAGAAATTCAATAAATAAATAAAATATTAAACAATTGAACAAGACAGATCCAAAGAGTTAAAATAGTTTAAAATGAATTTACCCAATTTATGGCAGTTTAAAAGAGCAAAATAATAATAATAATAAAAAATAAAAAAAAATTAACAGGCTAAATAGCATATCAAACAACTGAAGAGTTAAGGCATAACATGAGAGCTTAAAGCCATTTAAAACTGTTGAAGGCAATTTAAAACCATACACACAGGGAGATGTGGATGAAATCAATTAGGTCCCAAAGGCTTTAATAAAAAAGATATGGCTGATACCTTACATTGCATTCATGACTATACAGATGCAAATGAATGATCAAAGAGATTGATTCCCTCCCCTGGAACCCACCTTAAACCTAAAGGATCCACTCTGACCAATGGAAACCTGTGGTATGGATGCGTGGAGTGCTTCAGTATGATGCAGATAGCTCCAAGCCACAGTGCAATGAGCTCTATTGTACCATGGCTCAGAGGTAGGAGATATTACCCAAATTGTGTGGGGTCTGTGGGGATCCCACTAGTGTCTGAATTCTAATATGGGGAATTTTAATTAGCTCAATATGGCAGCAAAAGGCCAGGTAACAACAAACTCTTTTGACCAGTGTATACTGATACTCGCTGAGAAGACTCCAAGGGGATGAAATAAAAATGGTTTTTATTGAAAAATAAGCAGGATGACACATGTTTACACACACTACAGCTTCAAGCAGGCACACAAGGCTAACAAAGAAAGTAGAAAGTACTGGGATACAGGAATAGAGTTTGGAATGATGGGCTATACTATACCTATCAAAAGAGAAGAGTTTCATGTAGAAGCTGCAACCCAGACTGACGGAGTGATAGTAGCTGTGCACACTTTGGCTGTGTTTTGGGGTCATTTCTATTCAATTTTCCCACTGCAGGGGCAAATTTTAGTGTAATATAATGTCTGCCAAAGTCTCCCAAGGTTAAACAATGGATTCTCCAGATGTGTTAATGATCACTAATTGTTGGAATATCAAAACTAATGGGTCTCAGGCAGACTTCTATTGTTTTAGGGAAAGGTGCAAGGAAAAACCAGTTTTGCAAACAAAGAGTGTCCAGCTACCTTAATTGGATTATTGAGTGATTCATTTCCAAATATGCCCAGGAAGAATTAGCCCCATTATCCAGGGGTTTTCACTTAATTTTCACATCGTTGTGTCTTTGAGGAATTTTAGCAGGCTACTTCCTTAGGTTTTCTGAGCAAACCTTGATTCCCTGGTCTACAACCCAACCATGTGGCATGTCAATAATAAGCCAATATATGAAATTTAGCCAACTGATGAATTATTATAAGAGTGGACGGTGTCAGGGCAGGTAACAGGGAGGGCTGGCTGCATCCCCTTGAAGAGCCCCACTTGCCCATGATGTGGACCTTCGTCACTCATAGTGGTTCTTTCAAATTTAAGGTGAGACCTGGGTGGCATTTGCAATCATGGCCATAGTGCCACGATTGTGACTATGTAACATATCTGAATAAGGAGCAATTACAGATCTGTAACTCTAGGTTACGAATCTGTAACTGCCATGCAGAATGCCAGTCCACTTTTTATTTGGCATGAGCACTGATATCAATCAATCCTCAAAGGAGAACATACTCCACAATTGGGGTGCTACTGAAGAGAAGGCCATCTCCAATGCCTTCCCACAGTGTATTGCCACCACAGGTGGGACACAAAGGAGGGCCCTTTCTGCAGACCTTGATCCTTATCAGCCCAATACCATGTCAAATATCTAGTTTTGATCTGCTCTTTACACTGAGGAACAAGAACCTGGCTTGAGTCAAACTCACAGGCCAGATCTGGTGAGAAACAGGTGGGAACAAAGAGCACAACAGCTAGCTTTCCATGGGAAAATGTTTTTTTGTAGCTCTGTGTAAAATAGCCACTTAAAATGGGAAGCTGATGACAAATGGTTTGACAAAATGCAAAAATACCCACTAATGGGTACCATCAGATAGCATGAAAACCAGCCAAAACATTATCCTCAACACGTGATCCTAGTGTTTGGCAATACAGAGATCTCTGTAGACAAAAATACAGAGATTTCTTTAGACAAAAAATTAGAAGGTTTCATACATTTTAAATGGGCAGCACATCGTCTATTCTCATTCTGTTGCAACAATATCAGACTGATTCTTTATTGTGCCAGATGTGAAGTCATGCGGTAATCCAAAGGCCATAAGTGCCCCCCCCCCGAAAAAAAAAACTTGTTTTGCAAATATTAACATATAAAAATCCAAAATACTTACAATATTACAATAGCAATAAAACAGAGACAAATCATTCCTCATGCAGCTTACTATATTTTCTTGTCCAGTTTCCCATCTGAATTCGAGTGGTGATATATGCAAATGGCACCATTCTGTCAGCTATTCTTTTGCTCCTCCCATTTAATAGATACTGAGTCTTGTGGAAGATAGGTTGTTGGTGTTTCCATATGTGCAATTTTTTAAGAGGAGCCAACTCTCCCTCAAGGAATTATATAAAGACCATGGCAGAAGGCAGCAAGTCAGTCATCATCTGCCAAGTAAATACTAATACATTGCCTGCCATCTAGTTAATGACATATGTAGGTGCAAGTCCAACTCATGCCTTTTTTATTTTGCTTGCCTATGTCCTTTTTTGTGGCGGCAGGAGGGGGAGGGAAAATTGTGGACATTGGAATTCTTTACCTTGTTATAAGCTGGACATTATATTTTGTGTATATCTTGCAAAACTTAAGGCCCTGAAGCCTGTAAACTGGAAGATGAAAAGGAAATCAGCGTGACTGGGGTCTTCATAGGGTAAAAAGCTAAATGTCTGTGAGAATGTACTGGCCTACTATTTGGCTCTGGCTGTTTAACCACACTAACCATCAATAAGGACTAGGCATTTCCCATCAACTAGGCAGTTTCTGGCATGACTCTATGGTGTGTGTCTCTATTTTGTGTCCATTGGATAACTGACACTGCAAATATTGGTTTTGCGGATGTGAGGGCCCGACTATGGTTTTTATATTTTCTTATTCTTTTCCTCTGTGTGTATGTATATACACATATACTGTATTTTAGATTGTACACCTCAGGCAGGACCCGCTGTTTTTGGTTGTTGTACTTGTAAAGTGCCATGTATGATCGTGCTATATAAATAGGTGATGGTGATGGTGATGCTTTGGCAGTGGATTCAGGAGGTTGGACTAGATCACTCATTCTTAATCTGTGGTCAGGGGGCCCCCAGGGGTCCATGATGTCCTCACAGGGGGTCTGCAAAGGCTTGAACGCTGCTTGGATCACCTCCTCCCTATAGTGGAACAGCCACATGATGGGAGCCAAGGCAAAGGTTGTCTTGCTGCCTTGGCCTTCGCATTGCCATTCAATCCACTCCAACCACCAACTTGCAGGAAGAAGCAGGAGAAAAGTCCCCCCCTACCTCCCGTGCCTCTGGAGGAAGGTTTAATGCATGGTGCAATTGTGTTGTTGTTGTTTTAAACCTTGAGTTAAGTCTTGAGAGTACATGGCAACAAAATATATTTAAAGAGGGTTCCTGATAAATAAAAGGTTAAGAGCCACTGGACTAGATGATCCCTTCGAACTTTATGATTCTATGATCTCCAGATGCACATATCTCTGGCTTTTCCTTCGTAAACGAAGACTCAGGAAGGACTCATCCTGCGCTTTCTGCAAGCACGTTGATGACTAAAAAGGCCAATCCGAGATAAACAAGTCCAGTTGCAGAAAGCACAGAAGAAGATCTCCTTGGGTGATGGTTTTGGGTTGTGATTCTTTCTGTGTTGTCGTTTCTCTGCAAGACTTGTTCGGTGTGAGTTCTCAAATAAGGCTGCAGCACTATGGATAGTGCATCTCCATGCCTCCCGATGAGAGGCCAGGGCGGACCACTGTTGGTGATCAATTCAGCCGAGCCTGAGATATTGTTTCAGGGAGTCTTTGTATTGCTTTTTTGGAGCACCCCTCTTACACTGACCCTTGGCGGGTTGACTGTAGAGTAGTATTTTTGGGAGGCGACGGTCCTCCATCCGAGAAACATGCCCTGCCCAGTGCAGCTGTGTCTCAATATCATGGCCTCAATGCTGGTGATCCCTGCTTGCTCAAGGACAGCAACATTCGTCACATAGTCAGTCCAGTGTATATTTAGGATTGTGCATAAACAGCACTGATGAAAGCGTTCGAGGAGTCATAGATGGTGGCGATAGGTGACCCATGTTTCAGATCCATAAAGGAGAATAGACAGTACAATGGCTCTATACACACTAATTTTTGTGCTTTGCCTCAGGTGTTTATTGCTCCAGACTCTTTTGTAAACTCTTTCAAATGCGCTATAAGCCTTTGCTAATCTGTGATCGATCTCTTTGTCAATCTTGGCATCTGAGGAGATGATGCTTCCCAGGCAGGTGAACTGCTGAACGGACTTGAGCACAGATTTGCCGATGGCAATGTGGGGATGGTGGTGTTCGTCCTGTGGTGCAGACTGGTAAAGAACTTTCGTTTTCTTCAGGTTGACTTCCAGCCCAAACAGCTCTGCCATTGTTGCGAAGCAGGATGTTAAGTGCTGCAGAGCTGCTTCTGTGTGGGCAAGGGCATCATCATCAGCAAAGAGCAGCTCACGGACTAGATAGTTTAGTCTTAGTGGGAACCCTCAGACGGCTTAAGTTAAACAAGCTACCATCAATATGGTAACGTATATAGATGCCGTCGTCTTCTTCAAGCTCTGCCATAGCCCTTTGGAGCAATGCTGATGAAGATTGTAAATAAAGTTGGTGCAAGAACACAACCTTGCTTCACTCCATGAGTTATTAGAAAGGGCTCTGAAAGAACATTGTCATATCTGACTTGACCACGCTGGCCCTCGTGTAGCAAGATAATCATTTTAAGGAATTTGGGGGGACATCCTAGTCTTTCCAGGATCTGCCACAGACCTTTTCTTACTCACAGTGTCGAAGGGTTTGGTGACGTTGACAAATGTTACATAGAGACCCTTGTTCTGCTCCCTACGTCTTTTTTTTTTTAAATATGTTTTATTTGTGCTTCAAAAGGTAGACAGTCTTAAACTGCATTACATTTACGTTACATTGCATTTACATATATACACATTCATTCAATTTAATTTACACTTTACAATCATCACTTTACAACCGTCCTAGTCTTTCAATCATCCTAATCTTTCATTACCTCCTCTTTACCTCCATCTTAACTCTTCATTACCTTCTCTTAACTCTCTTAACTCTTCCCTTCTCCTACCTCTCCATCCATTCTCTTTTTCTTCTATCCCACCCATCCCATCCATACTTTCCCAAAACTTACTCTCACCATCTCACTTGCAATACCTTCTTTCTTTTCATCCATCCTTTTTACTTCCTTTAGTTCCATCCGATCAAGATATCCTTTTTGACTTTTTCCCCCTTTATCTCCCTTTTTCCTCCTATCTCTAGAAATTTAAATCTCATTATCTTCCTTTACCTATCTTTTAATCATTTGCTTAAAACTTTCTTTCACTTTATATCTTGCTTTCCTTCTAATATATTAGCTTCCCGTTTCAGTGTCGTTTTGAGTGTTATGTTATTTTTATTTTTACATCACTTAGGCCCATCCTTATGTTAATATATTTCTTGTATATATATATATTTTCCCCTGATTTACACGTTCTCTTTCATATTCCATCTTTTCTTCCAATATTCACGGACTGGAGACCATTCTTCTTCAAGCTTAGTCTTCTTTCCCTTATTTATAATATAAGTAAGTCTGTCATTTTCCATCATCTCCCAAAGTTTCAGCAGCCAATCTTCAACCGAAAGGTTGTCTTTTTTCTTCCAGTTGGCTCCTATTATTAATCTCGCTGCAGTTATTAAATATAGCATTATTCTCCAGTATTGCCGAGTAAAGTCCTTTTCTAAATTCAGTGTTATATTCAATAGATATAATTTAGGATCCATAACAAATTGAACATTGAAGATTTTTTGAATTATTTTATGGACTTTCATCCAGAATTTTTGTATTACTGGACACCCCCACCACATATGTTACATCGTCCCTATGTCTTTTTCACAGCGCCAACACTTGTTTTGTGTTTTATAAATTTTACTAAGTCTCGCAGGTGTTAAATACCATCTGTTTACTATCTTAAGATGGTTTTCTTTTAAGGCTAAGCATGCCGTAAATTTGTTAGTTTCTTTCCAAGCTTTCTCCCACTCTTCCAGGTTTATAGTTTCTTTAAGATCCTGCGCCCATTTAATCATTGCGTCTGATATAATTTCACTCTCCAAATTTCTTTCTAATAATAATTTGTAATATTGGGATATTTTGTGTTCTTTCTCTCCCCAAATCAGCTTATCAATCTCTGTTTTAGTTATTTCAAACCCATATTTACAGTTATCTTCTCGAAATCTCTCTTTAATTTGCAGGAATTTGAACCAGTTCATATATATGCCTTTTGCCTCTAATTCTTCTCTTGAATACATTGTAGTATCTTCTTCTTTTTTCCATTTCTCTTGATTAATCAAATCCTCATATCTTAGCCATTGATCCTCCTTCTCCCACCTTCCTAAAAAAGCCTCTTGTGGAGAGATCCATATAGGTAGCTTGGTATAAAATTGCTTTCTGATATTTTGCCAGATTCTTTGAAGGGATTTTCTTATTATATGATTTTCAAATTCTTTATTTATTTGTTGTTTGTCATATCCTAAATATGCATGCCATCCAAATCTAAGCAAGTGTCCTTCTAAGGTTAATATTCTGGAATTTTCCAATTTTATCCAATCTGATAACCAATTTATTCCAGACGCAATATAATTTTAAATTTGGTAGAGAGGCGCCTCATGCTTCCTTGTTTGCTATCAAAATTGATCCTTTTATCCTCGCTCTTCTTCCTTTCCATATAAATTTGCTAGGTCAGATGTCCACTGTTGCAATGTTTTTTCATTTGTCAAGATGGGTAAGTTTTGAAAAAGGAATAAACATTTCGGTAGAACATTCATCTTCCTTTGCTCCCTACGTCTTTCTTGCAGTTGTCTAAGGGCAAATACCATATCTGTAGTACTCCTAATGGTTTGGAAGCCACATTGGCTTTCAGGAAGATGTTCTTCTGCAATAGCAGGCACTAATCTGTTCAGGGGTATCCTTGCAAGGATTTTTCCAGCAATAGAGAGCAGTGTTATGCCTCGATAGTTTGAGCAGTCAGATTTTGCTCCTTCTTTCTTGTACAGGGTGATGATGACTGCATCTCGGAGATCTGATGGCAGTTCTCCTTTTTCCCAGCAATTCACAAGGAATTCGTGGAATTTATCATGGAGTGCATGGCCTCTGTGTTTCAAAACTTCAGGTGGGATTCCATCAATCCCAGCTGCCTTGCTGTTTTTCATCTTCTGTATGGCCTTAAGGGTCTCTTCCAAGGTAGGAGCTATGTCCAATTCATTTTTCATCGGTTTTTGTATCATATGTTGGATAGCTGAGCGTTGGACTACTCGGTTGGCACTAAAGAGACTTGAAAATGTTCAGCCCATCGGTTCAGGCTGGAGGCTTTATCAGTAATTAATATTTGACCATCTGTACTGTATAAGGAGCTTTGGACCTGATAAGTAGGTCCAAACACTGCTTTAAGAGCTTCATAAAATCCTCTATGATCACCCAGATCTGCACAGTGTTGTGTCTTTTCTGCTATATTGATCCACCACTTGTTCTGCATGTCTCGGAGTTTTTGTTGAAGTTTACTACATGTGAGGTGGAAAGCTGCTTTTCTTACATGGCAGGTTGGCTGGGCGAGGTATGCCTGGTGAGCAGCTCTCTTCTTTGCCAACAGCTCCTGGATCTCTTGGTTGTTTTCATCAAACTAGTCTTGATTTTTCTTGTGGGAGAACCCGAGGGATTCTTCTGCAGACTGGAGGATACTGTTTTTGATATGTTGCCAAAGCACTGTGGGAGAAGGATCTGTAGGATGGTCTTCAGGTTTCGTTTACAGATTTGCCTGGAAGTTGTCTCTCATGGTAGCTTGTTGAAGATTGTTGACTTGGAGTCTCCTCTTTAAGATGCCACCCCTCTTAGGTTTGAACTTAAGATGAAGATTTAGTTTACATCTGACGAGGTGATGATCTGTTTGGCATTCTGCACTGGGCATCACTCGGGTATGACGGACATCGCGAATGTTTCTCTGGCGGACAAGAACATAGTCAATGAAGTGCCAATGTTTGGATTGGGGATGCATCCAGGTTGTCTTCAAGCTATCTTTCTGCTGAAAGATTGTGTTTGTAATCGTCAGCTGTTGTTCTGCATAGAACTCTAGCAGGAGGCGTCCGTTATCATTGCAATTTCCAACACCATGCTTGCCTAAGACACCTTTCCAGGCTTCGGAGTTCTTTCCTACTCTGGCATTGAAGTCACCAAGGATAATAATTTTATCTTCTACAGGGACTTTTTGTATGAGTTGGCGTAGGTCTGTGTAGAATTTGTCTTTCTCTACAGGGTCGGCTTGCATAGTTGGGGCATATATACTAAAGAGAACAACATGCTGGAGGTGTAAGGAAATAATGTCCTGTTGGCAAGGTTTCAAGTTTGGAGGCAATGGAGTTTTTAATCATAAAGCCTACTCCTGAAAGATGTTTTTCTGTTTTCTGTTTCAACCTACTCCTGAAAGATGTTTTCCTCCATGAGGAAGGCAGCCTTAAAGAACATAGCCGGTGCCATGTTCTTTAAGGCTGCCTTCCTCAAGGAGGCGAACTTCACTAAGAGCAGCGATGTCAATATTAAGTCATGATAGTTCATGGGCTATTAGGGCAGAATGACACTCAGGCCATCCACTATCTGCAGAGTCTCACATGGTTCTGATGTTCCAGCATGCAAGCCTCAGTTTATTTTACTTTGGAGGCCGGTTTGTGCCTTTGTTTCTTTGCCTTGGTTTGACTGCATCAGAAGATGGCCTTTGGCTGCGGCTAGCCAACCAGGTAGTTGGGGATGAGCTTTCGTTAGGCCACCTTTTCTAGGCCCCTCTCCATATGGAGCAAGCAGTGCTCTCCTTAAAAAAGGCTGCTTGGTCGTTCAGGATGCTGCCGAACAAGACTGTCATCTCCCTGGTCAGCCTGAAGTGACCAATGTCCTGAACCGCCTGCATGCAGGGTTGGGTCTGCGGCTTCCAGTGCATTGTTACACCTGCCGTTTTGCCCCTCACCTATCACTACAGGGCTTTGTGGAACTGGATTTGTCCTTCGAGCCTGTGCATTTTTCTGGTGGAGCGCAGCATGCACAGAACTGGCCTCACCCTTTAAACCAAAGGTTCATCTGCTGTGGCCTTGCAAGCATGGACGGTAGCAGCGAGGTCCTCGGGTCGTAGGTTTGATTAGAGTTTCCTTCTCTTAGATGGTCAACCTTACAGGGTTGGACAAGTACCATCTGCCCGGGTTTGGGATTAGAGTTTTCCTTCTCCTAGGATGGTTGCCATAAGGCTAGAGAGCTCGTCCTGCCCTTTGACGCTCTTTGTCAGACCCTTCGGTTTTGACCTGTCTGGCATGGGAGACCCTACCGGTGGCTTTATGCCACCACCAGCATAGGTCAAAACATCATTAGGGTACGCAAGCCTCTCTCCCACGACAAGGGGGCATCAATGGAGAGGTAAGACCGCACATATAAGACATCCCCATTCCACCTTCTTCTCTGCTTCCCCGTTTTCATACCTACTGGGTCTCACCTGGGACAAACTTCTTGACTGCAAGCTCATTCTCAACAGGACATGGTAACTGGGCTTCATAGTGTGGCATGGGGTAATGCCTCACTATGCTTATACCTCAGAGGTATGAGAAACATACCTCAGATATGCTCATTGTTGAGTAGCTTTAGGAACTGGTGTTTTTGGCTTCAATAAAATACTTATTGAAAATACCTAGAAAAGTAGGTTGGGGGAAGTTATGATTATGGCAAAAGTGTTCCGTGAATAAGTAGTGATTGCGAATACAGAATAGTTACTTTGACTTATCCATAACTGTTTCATATACACAATTGCTACTTGGCCGTGATTGAGACACTCTTGCCATGATAGTACCCCCCCTATTTTAGTGGGCATCATAGAATCATAGAATTTGAAGAGACTGCAAGGGCCATCAAGTCCAACCCACTGCCATGCAGGAATAAACAATCAAAGCATGCCTGACAGATGGCCACCCAGCCTCTGTTTATAAACCTCCAAAGAAGGAGACACCACCACACTCCAAGGCAGTGGATTCCACTTCCGAACAGCTCTTACTGCCAGGAAGTTCTTCTTAATGTTTAGGTAGAATCTCTTTTCCAGGAGTTTGAGTCTATTACTCCATGTCCTAGGAGGGCTTTTTCGGTAATCGCCCCCAAATTGTGGAATGACCTGCCGAACGAGATCCGTCAGATGACAAGCCTGAGTAGCTTTAAAAAAGCACTAAAGACGGATCTCTTTCAGCAGGCCTTTCCTAATTAGATCCCGGCCTCAGGGGATCCTGGCCTCTTTTAGTCCACTGGCTATTTATTGTATTTATTGTTTTAAAATGTGATTTTAGATATCAGTTGCTTTTTAATTTATATTTGTTCAATATTTTTTTATGGGGGAGGGTGGGGGGTGTTTAGGGATTTTTATCTGTATTGTATTTTAATTTTTGTAAGCTGCCCCAATTGTTTTAACAGAGGGGCGGGGTATAAATTATTATTATTATTATTATTATTATTAGTTACTGGAGCAGCAGAAAACAAGATTGCTCCATCTTCAATATTACACTCTTTCAAATATTTAAACATGGCTATCATGTCACCTCTTAATCTTCTCCAGGCTAAACATACCCAGCTCCCTAAGCCTCTCCTCATAGGGCATGACTTCCAGACCTCTTACCATTTTGGTTGCCCTCCTCTGGACATGTTCCAGCTTGTCAATATCCTTCTTTCTTGAATTGTGGTGCCCAGAACTGGACACAGTATTCCAGTTGAGGTCTGACCAAAGCAGAATAGAGTGGCACTGTTACATCCCTTGATCTAGACTCTGCACTCCTATTGATGCAGCCCAGACTCACTTTGGCTTTTTTAGCTGCCACATCATACTGTTCACTCATATTCACCTTTTGTCAACTGCATGGGCAGTTCTGGTTTTCAGAGCATGGGTGAATGACATTTTCATCAGATTGGGGGGAGGGTGTGTGGCCAGGAGAGGTTACTTAGTTAAGTTTACTTAAATAAGTAGCTGATGCAGAATACTGGACTTCTTTTTTATTTCTACAGCAGAGAAATAGAAAAAAGAACCAACAGCTTGCTTGTTCTCATTATTTTTCATTTTTCTAAAAACACACGACTGCCCTGCAACTCATTAAATTAATAGGTCCTCAATTTCACCATGATGTGGAAGTAGCCAGAAGAGCATGGTTGCCTCCACCACTTTAGAAATAAATCGACTGCTTTGCAATATAGTGGTGCCTCTTTTGTGCATCTATAATTGGAGGGCCAATTTATTTCAAATCATTTCAAGTGCTGTAATTATAGTGCATCATTGTTGCCTGTTTAAGAGGCATCTTGAAATCTGGCGCAACAAATACCAGCAGGACTTCAAAATATTTTACCATTGAATGGCAAGGGAGAAAAAATTAGAAGTGGTAATTTTCAAAAACGCACATATCATTCAATATTTCTTGGTAGGCAATTTATTTCAAACTGGTGTGCAAGGAAGTGCTGGCTCAAATAAAATAAGGCTCATAAAAATGTCTATAAAAATGTCTTCTACACTGATGGTAACTCACTGTGCGAGAAATGACAATGTGAAGACTAATTCCCTCCCCCCAGTCAAACGCCTAATAATTGTAATATACAGGATTTGGACCTGCATTAGGGCTACATGAGGATTTGACAGTTGGAGGTTCTCAGTTTATAGGCTGCTTCCAGTCTGATCTCAAAGAGTCCTAGAAATTTAATCAAGAAGAGATAGTCTTTGGATTTTATCACACCAGCGTCTAAAAATGCTATCATTCCGCCATGAAGGAAAATGGAATTATAGTGGCATTAATACATTAATTGTTGCATGTTGCCATAACTGCGCAACAGGACTGCTAACAGAAGATTGCATGACCACTTACTAGAGTTTAAAGAATGGATTGAAGCTCACACTGTAGTAATATTAGTTTTCACATTGCGTAGTAATGATGGAGTATTAACACCTTGAGATGGCCCCCACATGTACCTTTTAAAATGCTTTTCTCTTACTTCCATGATTTTGCATGGGTAAGAGTTTGACTGTTCTCACAAGAAGACATGACTTTGATTAAACATACCTAAAACACACAAATTAACAAACAAATTAACAACTTCACAATTAAACATAGAAAAAAAAGTTCCAAGAAAAGAAACATTAAAAGAACATCCTCGAGGTCATCTCCATGTTCTCCAATGAAAGCTTAATTATGTGTTCTCGTTGGGAATGGGGAGGGGGGGAAGCGGAAGGATCTCCCACTAATGCTGTAATATTGGGACTACAGTGGGATGGAATTATTGCATGCTTGTCAAAACTGTAAAAATCTGCTATTGACAGCCATTCACAGGTTTTGTCCATGAATGAAACATTACATTCAATTACCGGCTGGAGCACGGACAGAGCACAGGAGGAGGATGACGTCATGTGATAACAGGAACCATTCATGCTACTATCCAATCGTATACACGCAATTTCAGCTTTGTGTGATAAAGTCCATAGAATCTAAGAATGGGAAGGGATGACAAAGGCCATCTAGTCCAACCACCACCATGTCAGAACACACCACCATGTCAGTCTAAAGCACTACTGAAAGATGCCCATCCAACCTCTGTTTAAAGACCTCCAAAGAGAGAGAGTCCACCACCCTCTCCCTGAGGGTCTCTATTCCACTGTAAAATAGTTCGTACAGTAAAGAAGTTCTTCCTAATGGAATCTCATTTCTTGTAATTTGAAAAGATGTTGAGATTTATTATGAGCAAAGAGATATCTGGATTTAAAAGCTGGATTTAAAAGGAGATTATGTTGAATGACAGAATGGACCACCTGAACCCATGAGGCTATTTTTGCTGACGTCCTCAGATCATCCTTTTTTTTCCTGGCCAAATAAAAATAAATACATAAAAAATAGGGCAAATTGCATCTCTTGTAACTCTCCAGGAGCAGCAATTCATCTTTAATTAAATGCAACACCCCCTTGCACTGTTTAACATTTTTAAAAACATAGCTGCACTGGCATCCTGTTGGTGACAAACACAGGTATCAATTCTGCTATGGAAGCCTCTGGACTTTTTTGCCCATTGTTTTAGGGATGTATGCAGTTGAAGCTTGTAGAAGCAGAATGACACATGCAGTTATGTCTTCCCTGGAGAAGGCCTCCTCAGATAAGGAAGAGGAGAGTTAATATAATGTGCCCAGAGGAAGGTGATCAAAATGGTGGGAGGTCTGGAAGCCATGCCATATGAGGAGTGGCTTAAGGAGCTATATATGTTTAACCTGGAGAATAGAAGGTTAAGAGGTGACATGATAGCCATGTATTTAAAGCAATGTCATACTGAGGAAGGAGCAAGCTTGTTTTCTGCTGCTCCATAGGCTAAGAGACAGAGCAATGGAAAACAGATTCCATCTAAACATTAGGAAGAACTTCCTGATAGTAAGAGCTGTTCAGCAGTAGAATGGATTGCCTGAGAGTGTGGTGGAGTCTCCTTCTTTGGAGGTTTTTAAACAGAGGCTGGATGGCCATCTGTCAGGAGTGCTTTGATTGGGTATTCCTGCATTGGCAGGGGGTTGGACTAGATGGCCCTTGTGGTCTCTTCCAACTCTATGATTCTATAACAGGATCTAGTTGAAGACAGAAGAAGATGGCAGTCCTGCCCTAGAAATGGGCAGGAGTAAAGCCCAAACTGTCCCATGTTGTACAAGGATCAGGACATAGAAAGAGTCACTTCATTCTATGGAGAATGGGAAACTGAAAGGCCAGTTGCAAAGGAACAGGAACCATCCTGCTCTTCCTTCACATGAAAACATTGAATTAATTAGACCAACTCTGCTGATTCAAGTTGTTGCTGTGTACCTTCAGCTCATTTCTGACTTATGGCAATCCTAAGTTTTCTTGGCAAGATTTATTCAGAGGGGGTTTGCCTTTGCCTTCCTCTGAGACTGAGGACTTTTTCGGACGTCTCAAATACAACGCAAGCAGCCTCGTCGCATTGTGAGGTTGCTGCGCTGCAGGGCGTCCCTTTTGGATGACGCTCTCCCCTGCTGGTACTGTTGCAGTACCGCGGGGAAAGTTGATCGTGATTAAAAACCGGCGAAATATAATGCTCAAATGTCCGCACGGTACCACAACAGTACCTGCAGGGGAGAGCATCATCCGAAAGCGACGCCCTGCAGTGCAGCAGCCTCGCAACGCGACGAGGCTGCTTGCGTTGTATTTGAGATGTCCAAAAAAGTCCTGAGAGAGTGTGATTTGCCAAGGTTTTACCCAGTGGGTTTCCATGGCTGAGCAGAGATTCAAACCCTGGTCTCCTGAAGACCTAGTCCAACACTCACAGCACTACACCACACTTTCTCTTTAAGTGCTCTCTGATTTATAGCTAGCTATGTATTAGAACAGCCAAGGCTATTCCTTAGCTACAAAAAACATCTCCAAAGATTTTCCTTGTTTTTTTTCTGGGCTGTGAGGCTGTGTTCTGGAATAGTTTCTTTCTGACGTTTCACCTGTATCTGTGGCTAGCATCTTCAGAGAATGGTTGGGTAGGAGTGTGTGTGGCCAAACTGGCCAACACAGACAAGGAGCTATTATCACTCCACCTCAACATCAGTCAAAAAATGAACACCCAAGACTGGGACAAAATTGACAACCTCACCTACAGAAAAATGGAAAAAGATATGGTGATTCACACTGAAAAGCAGAAACAAAAATTTGACAAATGCCACAAACCCCAACAGAAGCCCCAGCCGGACACATCACGGACTGTTATCAACCTAACAGAATGGCAACTGTCAAAAGAAGAAACATCCATCCTGTCCAAAGGAGCCAATTTTGCAGTTACCACTACCAGAATCCCAGTTGAAGACATCATCGCCCATGTTGAATCTGCCCCCTACCATCTCCCGGAGGAAGAGGCAGAAGAGATAAGAGGAGAAACAGCTAGGATCCTGAGGAAGGCAAAACCACCACCCAGCAATATAACCATAAAAGAAAGAAAAGCCATCAAGGATCTCAAGCAGACCCAGAAATCATTATTCTCCTAGCAGACATAGGCAATGCCACAGTAATAAGGGAAACAGAAAAATACAGACAAAAAATAAGGGAACTCTTGGACCCTGCAACATACAGAAAACTCAAGCAAGACCCAAACAAAATCACCAGAAAAACAAATGCTTTGATCAAGAACGCATCAATTCAGCCAATCATACACCAGAATTTATGCAGATCAGAAGCTCTCCCACCAAGACTGTATAGACTTCCCATGATCCACAAGGATTCCATTCCACTCCAACCCATGGTGAGTGCCACTGGGTCCCCCACGTATGACTTGGCCAAGTTTCTGGCCACACTATTACAAACCCACATAGGACAAACCCCTCACTACATCAAAGACTCAGCTCACTTCATAGAAAAAATCAACAATATCAAACTGAAACCTGGAGACAGACTGATCAGTTTTGATGTTGTCTCCTTGTTCACCAAAGTCCCCATAATAGACACCATGGCACTCATCCAACAAATATTTCCGGAGGACATCACAGCCTTGTTCAAACACTGCCTCACCACAAGCTACTTACAGTGGGATAATGAATTCTATAAACAGATAGATGGGGTAGCCATGGGCAGTCCCCTGAGCCCAGTGATAGCAGACTTTTACATGGAACATTTTGAAAAGCAAGCCCTGGAAACAGCACCAAAAAACCCCCTACAACATGGTTCCGATATGTGGATGACACTTTCACCATTTGGAACCATGGAGAAGAAGATTTGGTCTCATTCCTGAGCCACCTGAACAGCATCCACCCAAATATCCAATTCACAATGGAAAAAGAGAAGGAAGGAACACTGCCATTCTTGGATGTCCTAGTCATCCGCAAACCAAACCAATGGTTAGGTCACATGGTATACAGAAAACCCCCACACATGGACAGATACCTGCACAAGAACTCCAATCATCACCCAGAACAAAAAAGAAGCACAATAAAAACATTGGTAGACCGTGCAAAAAGGATCTGTGAATCCCACTACCTGGAGGATGAACTGAGGCACCTAAACTGTGCCCTACAGGCTAATGGTTACTCCAGATCAGACATCAGAAGAGTAGCCAGACCCAGAACAAACCACAGGAATGAAGAAGGAAAATGGCCACCGAAAGGGAAGGTATTTTTACCATACATCAAAGGAGTCACAGATAGAATAGGGAAACTGATGAGGAAACACAACCTCCAAACAATCTACAGACCAACCAAGAAAATCCATGAAATGCTACACTCAGCGAAGGACAAAAGAGACCCTCTCACAGCTGCAGGAGTTTACCACATACCATGCAGCTGTGGACAAGTTTACATAGGGACCGCAGTGTGCAAAGACGATTTAAGGAACATGAGAGACACTGCAGATTGGGCCAGCCAGAAAAATCAGCAGTACAGAACATGTGGTAAACCAACCTGGACACAAAATGTAATTTAAAAACACAGAAATTCTGGACCAGGCCTACAACTATCATGTCAGAATGCACAGAAAAGCTATTGAAATCCACAAACACCTGGGCAACTTCAACGAGAAAGAAGAAACCCTAAAAGTAAACAAAATCTGGCTCCCAGTTTTGAAAAACAATAGAATCCAAACTCCACACTTGCAAAGTAATTCCACCCAGGGACAGGGGGAATTCCAGCAGATAATGGCCCAGCAACCAACCATTAGCCAAGCAGACACTAATCAACCTTGCATTTCTATACCCAGAAACTAACCATTCAATTACACAAATCTGCATATCCTCCCCAACAGGGGTTCACAGCATATAAACTCCACAGACACTCCTACCCAACCATTCTCTGAAGATGCCAGCCACAGATGCAGGCGAAACATCAGAAAGAAACTATTCCAGAACACGGCCTCACAGCCTGGAAAAAACCCAAGGAAAATCTATGGATACCGGCCGTGAAAGCCTTCGATTTCACATTGAACATCTCCAAAACTCCCTTATCAAATGTTTCTCTGTGGACAGCATGTATCATGGATTACTCCCTTGGTGTCTCCTTGACCACCTTCTTGACCCTGCTCTTGACTGCTTTTCACATTTAGATACTAGACCACCTTCACCACATCCCTGCTTTTGCTGACACTCTGTGTATGGTCCCGGACTGGCTTGATTTCTCCAATAGTCCTGGGGACTATAGGTGCGCTCACCTGGGAATTCACCAGCCTTAAACAGGACACATATGATGCCATTGCACGTGTTGCGCATTGTGCCTTGATGAGCAATGCATGTTGGGTTGTTCCATGTCACAGTTCTCTAAGAGGGTAGCATTGTGCAACTGCCGCATAACTCTGTATGCATAAAGGCATGTGCTCTTCTTCAGTGCAGGATCTGTCAACTGTTTTTCAAAATCAGAGTTGAACATCTGACCATTCTAGGTTTGGTTTTCTCCACCCCAGTGGTGGTTTTTTTTTTTTTTTGGCCTTGAGGCTGTTCATGTAACCTACACATGGTCCTGGGGCAAAAATCCCCATCCTGGAAATGACAAAATTGCCCACTCCTGGGATAGACTGAAAAGTGTTGCAGTGCACTTGTACAACTGCACCTGAGTGGTATATGTCGTATTTTTAAATGGCCTTTCCTAAGGAGGAGAGGGTAGCAATCCCTGAATGTTACTAGAAAAGAAAAAAAAAAGTTAGTTTAACCCTCTTCCCATTGTACAACTTTACTCTATGGAAGAATCTTTTTTGTAGGAAAGAAAATTCAAAAAGTGACTTCCACTTGCTAATTGAACCAATATAGTCCAACACTGGACTGTACAGTCCCCCATTTCAGCTTGCCTAGGAGAGGAACTTCTCTCAGCCCCACCACTGTCACAGGCAAGGTTGGTGGGGATGTGAGAGAGGGCCTTCTTGGTGGCTGCCCCTAGACTCTGAACTCCCTTCCCAGGGAGGCCAGAGTGATCCCCTCCCTGCTGTCCTTTTGTTGGTAAGCAAACCCCTCTTTGTTCCAGCAGGCTTTTAAAAGAGTGGGTTAAGGGGTGCTGTATTGTTTTAATCTGAACTGTACTTTTAAAAAACTTTTTAAGTTTTTTAAATTGCCTCTTATTCTTTTAACTGGAGGTTTGAATTGTTTTAATACTGCCAATAGTTTAATTCTATTTTAATGTCCACTTTTTGTATGTTTTAGCAGTATTTTTTTTAAAAATGTAGGCCACCTGCCCCAATTTTGGGAGAAAGGTGGGATACAAATAAATATAACAACAACTGCAACTGCATTCAACTGTTCCTTATCCTACAACCTCATTCTGCATCATATGTATAACTTATTGACATCACAGAAATAAATAAGAAGGATGGGTAAGAAAGTTGAAGGCATATGAAGTTGGATATATGAAACTTGAAGAAGAGATTATTAAGCAGCAACATGACCACCATCCTGAAATAGGTGAAGGGCAGTCATGTGCAAGAAGTCCTTCTCTGTTACTCCAGAAAGCAGAACCTTGAAGACCAGTTTCAAATTACAGGAAAAGGATTTGGACTAAGCATTGTAAAAATGGCACAAACTTTCTCACAGTGGAATTGACTGCCTCAGCAGGAGGTGGGCTTTCCTTCATTGGAAGGTTTGAAACAGAGGCTGGTTTGGCACCTATTTGGGAAGATTTAGTAGCCCATTTTCAGTATGAGGTTGGAAAAGTTGACCTTGGAGGTCCCTTTCAGCTCTCTCATTCTATGAATGCTCCGTTGTGTCTAAGGTCCCTATGCATGGAAAGTCAATATGTCAGAAAAGGATTACCCTTAGGTCTCTTCCAGCCCTGTGATTTTATGAAGGCTTTGTTGTTGCGTGCCTTCAAGTCATTTTCAACTTATGGTGATCCTACACTGAACCTATCATGGGGTTTTCTTAGGAAGATTTATTCAGAGGAGGTTTGCCATTGCCTTCCTCTGAGGCTGAGAGAGTGTGACTTGCCCAAGGTGACCCAGTGTGTTACCATGACAGAGTGGGGATTTGAACCCTGGTCTTCAGAGTCATAGTCCAATGCTCAAACCACTACACCACACTGGCTTTCTTTATGAAGGCTGCTTGTGTCGACGATCCTCATGCATGGAAATGTGTCAGGGAAATGATTACTTCCAACATGCAAGGAATATTTCCAGAGCTTGGACATTTTACTTGTTTTGCGGACTATAGTTTTCATTATTCCCCTAACCAATGGCCATGGTGGATTATGGGAGTTCTGGTCAGTTACAGATTTGTTACTTTGAGTTACATATCTGTAACTGCTCCATATTCAGCCATCTTCCATATTCACAATTGTGGCACTGTCGTCATGATTGCAAATGCCCCCCCACCAACTTACTTTAACAACCAGCAGCCACATTGAGCAATGGAAGCCTATTTTTCTGGTAATTGGAGTGCAGCAGGATGATGTTTCAATCCCCTTCCACCTGTGATCTCTGGTGCAATGAGGAGTTGCAACTGGGTGGAGGGAGCTGGAAACATTATTCTGCTGGGCCCCAACTGCCAGCAGATCAGACCTCCACTACTAGATGCAGCTGCTAGCTATTAAAACAGGTTTGGGGAATTGGTTTGGGAGACAAGATGTACTGACACATTTGTAACTATGTCTGTGATATAGAATCTCAGTGAACATTTCCAAACTCTAACCACCTCCCATGGCTAGTCTTCATTCACAAAGCAAGAAGGGTGTTGTCCTAAAACAAAAAAACTGGATAACCAAAAAGGTCTAGGGGAAAAAATGAAAAAATCACTAAAAAAGTTTAATTGTCTAAAATAAACAATACATATAGTTCTCTAATGACCTATACAATGTTGATATATTTAATATTCACAGTGCATGAGAGAGCAAAAGTATATGCATTTCCAAGAATGTGTACTATAAAGGATGCATAATAACAATAAGCCCCTAAAGCTCTGCAATGACATATACAATGTTAATATATCCAAATAGAAAAGATACCAAATATCAATAAAACCAAATGCGTTTTGACAAAAAAGTCTTCCTCAGTGGAACATAAAGCTACAAATCAGAAAAATGTAAAAACAAACAACATAATTAGTACATACATTAATAAATGAAGACCTTATTGTAAAGTAAAGATCTAACAAATATACCTGTTGTAACAACTCAATAGATTGCCTTTTTGCATGGAGTCATCCAGTATAAGTAAGGATTATATCAGGCAATAAATTCCCGTATAAAGTATATATAAACATGTATATATGTTTAGTATTTAATAAAAATATTCAAAGTTATTAAAGATGTTACTACTTCATACTCACTATATCCTGGATGCTCCAATAGACTGCAACACTATTTTAGGAGTTTCAAGTGCAGGGCTTTATCTATCCCTCCTAATTTCCAATCTATCCCACCTGTTACAAAAAATTTCAAGTTACTTTGCTAGGGATACATATCCTGCAAAGCTCTACTAAACCTACAACCTCAATGCAACCACAGTCATATTAAATAATACAGAAGTTCATAAATTTAAAGCATAAGGGAGAAAAAAGTTATTATTTTTTATACTATCTCTGTCCAATTACAGCTCTCATTTAGTCCAATAGGCTTCTGGGTCTGTAAGGTGAAAAATCCAAAAAAGCTCTCTTCTTTTCAATTTTCTCTCCAGGTTCTCCCCAGTACCAGTCACTTTCTCAATTGTCCAAAACTCGATATCATTTTCTGTATGTTTGTATTGTAAGAAGTGCTGGACCATTGGTGCAGTAGTTCTTTGATTTCTTATACAGCTCTTGTGTCCGCAGATCCTTATTTTAATTTTTCTAGTAGTCATTCCAACATATAGAAGTTCACAGGGACATTGAATTACATATATAACACCCTTTATGTCACAAGTATATATTTCATTCAGGAAATAAATTTTATTATGAACAGGTTTAATAAATTCTGTGGTTTTAACACAATTTCTACAAATGCTACAATTATAGCATGGGCAATTCCCTTTAGTTTTTTTTTAACATCATACTTGACTGATTTTTCTGCACATTACATTTGCTATGTACCAGCATATCCTTTAAATTTTTTGATTGCTTATATACAAATAAAGATTTTTCTGAGCAACCAGGAATGTCCTGAATTAAGTTCCAGTATTTAAGTATAGGTTTCTGAATGAATCTTGTGTGGCTATTATCTCTCTCTCTCTGGCTTTTCTTCGCAAACGAAGATTCAGGAAGGACTCATCCCGCGCTTTCTGCAAGCGCGCTGATGACTAAAAAGGCCAATCCGAGATAAGCAAGTCCGGTTGCAAAAAGCACAGCAGAAGGTCTCCTTGGGTGATGTTTTTGGGTTGTGATTCTTTCTGCGTTGTCGTTTCTCTTCAAGACTTGTTGTCGTGAGTTCTCAAATAAGGCTGCAGCATTGTGGATAGTGCGTCTCCATGCCTCCCGATGTGAGGCCAGGGCGGACCACTGTTGGTGATCAATTTGGCCAAGCCTGAGATGTTGTTTCAGGGAGTCTTTGTATCGCTTTTTTGGAGCGCCCCTCTTACGCTGACCCGTGGCGAGTTCACCGTAGAGTAGTATTTTTGGGAGGCGATGGTCCTCCATCCTAGAAACGTGCCCTGCCCAGCGCAGCTGTGTTCTCAATATCATGGCCTCAATGCTGGTGATCCCTGCTTGCTCAAGGACAGCAACATTCGTCACATAGTCAGTCCAGTGTATATTTAGGATTGTGCGTAGACAGCGCTGATGAAAGCGCTCGAGGAGTCGTAGGTGGTGGCGATAGGTGACCCATGTTTCAGATCCATAAAGGAGGATAGACAGTACGATGGCTCTATACACACTGATTTTTGTGCTTTGCCTCAGGTGTTTATTGCTCCAGACTCTTTTGTGAAGTCTTCCAAATGCACTATATGCCTTTGCTAATCTGTGATCGATCTCTTTGTCAATCTTGGCATCTGAGGAGATGATGCTTCCCAGGTAGGTGAACTGCTGAACGGACTTGAGCACTGATTTGCCGACGGCAATGTGGGGATGGTGGTGTTCGTCCTGTGGTGCAGGCTGGTAAAGAACTTCTGTTTTCTTCAGGTTGACTTCTAGCCCAAACAGCTCTGCAGCTGTTGCAAAGCAGGATGTTAGGCGCTGCAGAGCTGCTTCTGTGTGGGCAACAAGGGCAGCATCATCGGCGAAGAGCAGCTCATGGACTAGATAGTTTAGAGTCTTAGTGTGAGCCCTCAGACGGCTTAAGTTAAACAAGCTACCATCAGTACGGTAGCGTATATAGACGCCGCCGTCTTCTTCAAGCTCTGCCATAGCCCTTTGGAGCATCGTGCTAAAGAAGATTGTAAATAAAGTTGGTGCAAGAACACAACCTTGCTTCACTCCATTAGTTATTAGAAAGGGCTCTGAAAGAGCATCCGCATATCTGACTTGACCACGCTGTCCCTCATGTAGCAAGATAATCATTTTAAGGAATTTGGGGGGACATCCTAGTCTTTCCAGGATCTGCGACAGACCTTTTCTACTTACAGTGTCAAAGGCTTTGGTCAGGTCGACAAATGTTACATAGAGACACTTGTTCTGCTCCCTACATTTTTCTTGCAGTTGCCTAAGGGCAAATACCATGTCTGTAGTACTCCTATTGGCTCTGAAGCCACATTGGCTTTCAGGGAGAAGTTCTTCTGCAATAGCAGGAACTAACCTGTTCAGGAGTATCCTTGCAAGGATTTTTCCAGCAATAGAGAGCAGTGTTATGCCTCGATAGTTTGAGCAATCGGATTTTGCTCCTTTTTTCTTGTACAGGGTGATGATGACTGCATCTCGGAGGTCTGATGGCAGTTCCCCTTTTTCCCAGCAATTCACAAGGAATTCGTGGAATTTTTCGTGGAGTGCATGACCTCCGTGTTTCCAAACTTCAGGTGGGATTCCATCAATCCCAGCTGCCTTGCCGTTTTTCATCTGCTGTATGGCCTTAAAGGTCTCTTCCAAAGTGGGAGCTATGTCCAATTCATTTTTCATTGGTTTTTGTATCATATCTTGGATAGCTGAGGCTTGGACTACTCGGTTGGCGCTAAAGAGACTTTGAAAATGTTCAGCCCAACGATTTAGGATGGAGGCTTTATCAGTAATTAATGTTTGACCATCTGTACTGTATAAGGGGCTTTGGACCTGATAAGTAGGTCCAAACACTGCTTTAAGAGCTTCATAAAATCCTCTATGATCACCCAGATCTGCACAGTGTTGTGTCTTTTCTGCTATACTGATCCACCACTTGTTCTGCATGTCTCGGAGTTTTTGTTGTAGTTTGCTACATGTGAGGCGGAAAGCTGCTTTTCTTACATGACAGGTTGGCTGGGCGAGGTATGCCTGGTGAGCAGCTCTCTTCCTTGCCAACAGCTCCTGGATCTCTTGGTTGTTTTCATCAAACCAGTCTTGATTTTTCTTGTGGGAGAAGCCAAGGGATTCTTCTGCAGACTGGAGGATACTGTTTTTGATATGTTGCCAAAGCACTGTAGGAGAAGGATCTGTAGGATGGTCTTCAAGTTTCGTTTGTAGATTTGCCTGGAAGTTGTCTCTCAAGGTAGCTTGTTGAAGATAGTTGACTTGGAGTCTCTTCTTTAAGATGCCACCCCTCTTAGGTTTGAACTTAAGATGAAGATTTAGTTTACATCTGACAAGGCGATGATCTGTTTGGCATTCTGCACTGGGCATCACTCGTGTATGACGGACATCACGAATGTCTCTCTGACGGACTAGAACGTAGTCAATGAGGTGCCAATGTTTGGATCGGGGATGCATCCAGGTTGTCTTCAAGCTATCTTTCTGCTGAAAGATTGTGTTTGTAATAGTCAGCTGTTGTTCTGCACAGAACTCTAGCAGGAGGCGTCCGTTATCATTGCAATTTCCAACACCATGCTTGCCTAAGACACCTTTCCAGGCTTCGGAGTTCTTTCCTACTCTGGCATTGAAGTCACCAAGGATAATAATTTTATCTTCTACAGGGACTTTTTGTATGAGTTGGCGTAGGTCTGTGTAGAATTTGTCTTTCTCTACAGGGTCAGCTTGCATAGTTGGGGCATATATACTAAAGAGAACAACATGTGGGAGGCGTAAGGAAATAATGCGATCAGAGTGTCCTGTTGGCAAGGTTTCGAGTTTGGAGGCAATGGAGTTTTTAATCATAAAGCCTACTCCTGACAGATGTTTTTCGGTTTTGGGTTTGCCAGACCAGTAAAGTGTGTAGCCGGCGCCATGTTCTTTAAGGCTGCCTTCCTCATGGAAGCGAACTTCACTAAGAGCAGCGATGTCAATATTAAGCCGTGATAGTTCAAGGGCTATTAGGGCAGAACGACGCTCAGGCCGTCCACTATCTTCAGAGTCTTGCATGGTTCTGATGTTCCAGCATGCAAGTGTCAGTTTATTTACACCTTTGGAGGCCGGTGTGTGCCTTTGTTTCTTTGCCTTGGTTTGACCGCATCAGAAGATTCCCGTTGGCCGCGGCTAGCCAACCAGGTAGTTGGGGATGAGCTTTCTTTAGGCCACCTTTTCTAGGCCCCTCTCCATATGGAGCAAGCAGTGCTCTCCTTAAAAAAGGCTGCTTGGTCGTTCAGAATGCTGCCGAACAAGACTGTCATCTCCCGGGTCAGGCTTGAGCGACCAATGTCCTGAACCGCCTGCATGCAGGGTTGGGGCTGCGGCTTCCAGTGCATCTTTACACCTGCCGGTTTCGTCCCTCGCCAGTCGCTACAGGGCTTTTTTGGAAATGGATTTGTCCTTCGAGCCTGTGCAATGGATTTTTCTGGTGGAGCGCAGCGTGCACAGAACTGGCCTCACCCTTTAAACCAGAGATTCATCTGCCGTGGCCTTGCAAGCATGGACGTGGCAGTGAGGTCCTCGGGCCGTAGGTTTGATTAGAGTTTCCTTCTCTTAGATGGTTGACCTTACAGGGTTGGACGAGCACCATCTGCCCGGGTTTGGGATTGGAGTTTTCCTTGTCCTAGGACAGTTGCCACAAGGCTGGAGAGCCCATCCTGCCCTTTGACGCTCTTTGTCAGACCCTTCGGTTTTGACCTGACTGGCATGGGAGACCCTACCAGTGGCTATTATGCCACCGCCAGCATAGCTCAAAACATCATTAGGGTACGCAAGCCTCTCTCCCACGACAAGGGGGTGTCAATGGAGAGGTGTGGCTATTATATGTTACAGGTATTAACATTCTAGATTGTTCTTGTTTCTTCTGTTTATTCTGAAACAGAGTTTTTCTATCCATTTCCCTTACTGTAAAGTACGCTTGTTTCAATCGCTTTTTGGGATATCCTCTTATTACAAATTGCTCTATTAAGATTTTGGCTTGGTTATCAAATTAAATTAAACCTGAGCAATTTCTTCTCAATCTTATAAATTGAGAATAAGGTAAGTTATTCCTAATATGTGAGGGATGGAAGCTGTCCTATCTCAAAAAAGAATTTGAATCAGTATCCTTTCTATAAAGGTCTGTTTCCAATGTGGTTCCTCTTTTCACTATCAATAAATCCAAAAAAATTAATCCTAGAATGATCAAAATTTAATTCAAATTGTATAGTATTGTGTACATGGTTAAAATATATATGGAAATCTAATAAATCATTCTCTGTACATTCCATATAATAAGGATGTCATCCAAATACCTTTTGTATTCTAATATGTTAGCTTTGAAAATATTATCTTGGTTCAATATGTGTTGGAGTTCAAAGCTGACCATATATAAGCTTGCTAATTCTGGTATAAATTTGCACCCCATTGCAGTACCAGAAATCTGGCAATAATAATTATCCTGAAATGAAAAATAATTCTGTTTCAAAGTAATCTCAGCTAATGTACACACACACAAAAAAATGCATTGGTGGGCATAAATACTCCTTTCTCTTATCAAGTGTAGCTTCCATAGCCTCATCATGGACTATATTAGTATAAAGAGATGTCATATCCAGAGTCACAAAGATACATTCATTATTGGGTAGTTTTATCTGTTTCACAACACTGTTAACCTAAATGCTCAGGGGTCTTAAGGACCCTCTAAATATCAATATTAATTTGGGGAATTAATATATTCAACTTGGCAATATGAGAGGGGGCAACAGAGCAGGACATTTTGACCTACCTATAACACTAATAAGGAGGAGATGTTAAGCCAGATAGTACACTTATTTATTTTATTGAGAAAGCAATAACACACACACACACACACACACACACAGAGGCTTCAAGCAATCACACAAGGCTACTGAACAAAGTAGAAAGTATTGGGATAAGGGAATAGAGTAAGGGAGTTGTGGCTGGGTGATACTGTGCCAATCTGAGAAGATCGTGGAGGAAACCAGCAGAGTGGGGGTCCGGAAGCTGGAACAATGACAGAGTCTGACGTGGAGTCCAGTATCAGGGAAACTGCACATTTGAGTGGGGTTTTTATATCCAATAATTTCCTTCAGGGTATGAGATTTAGAGTGAAAGACAATGCTTCTCAAAGGTTCTCAAGTAAGACAATGGACACTCCAGATATGCTAGTGGCACTTAATGTGTGGATACTTTGGAACTGAAGAGGAAGAAACTCTCTTTGTTTGGGAGAAGATTAAGGTGAGATAGCTCTTTACAAACTTGAGTATCTCAGCTGAGGCTGGTGGGATTAGCCAGATGTTCAGGCATGAAGTTGCCTTGCAAATTATCTCTTTTTGGAATTTGGGTTGGCTCCTCCTTAGTGCTTACCTGACTGAGTCTCAGCACTAGTCTTTGGGATTCCTGGTTCTTGAGATTCCCCAGTTTACTGGCCATACTGCATGGAAGGCCACATTTGGCCAAATTATTAAATGTTACCAATTAATATAGATATGGGGCAGGGGATGTCAGGGTAGGTAACATCACTGGCTGAGAGATGTAGTTGAAAATGTCTGGGATTAGAATTGGTAACAAGAATTGTTAACCTGCCAGGTTCTTCATAAGTTTCAGTGGAGGCGCCTAGGAACAGAACAGTGTCCTTGGAGTCTTGGCCATGACTACAGACCCTGGCTCAGCAATGAAACCCAGGGACCATAGCTCAGTATTAATGCATTGCACATGTTTTGCACATGGAAATTTACAGGTTCAACCCCAGAGCCCATCAGTGAAGACAGGAAAACTATGGTGGATGGCTACATCAAAGACTAATATTCTAGCCAGTTCCCTCCTAGATGGGACTGGTATAGGTACTGATGAATGACCATGGGGCCTAAAGCAACAAGGCAGGGTAGGTGAAACAAGTAGCCTCAATATTTCTGGATGAAGACCCCAGCTTAGAGAAACTGGTGAGCCATATCCTGAACTTCATGGACTGTATGTATCCTGCTCTCAATGCCAAATAAGAATTCAGAATGCTGAAGTCAGAAGCCATGGTAGCAGAAGGTATCCGGTGTTAAAACAGTCCAGGGTCAAGAAAGCTGTAAATCAGAAACAGAGTCTAGGGAATCATGGTAGCAGAGGTGTTAAACAATCCAAGAGTCATAAATCCAGGAACCACACTTACAACAGCTGAATCATCAAGAGGAGAACTGAAGTTACATTCAGAAGTTTGGTTGGGGGAAGTAACCTGCTTATAAAGGCAGCAAGCTCAGCCAACACCCTGATTCCGGACAGTATTTATGGAGTATGTTTCACAGCTGCATTCCCTCAGATGCCTTGAGCACAGCTTTTTGTTCTGTCTGTGGGAGATGGTCTGAGACACATGCCAGAGCCTCTACCTTTCTCAGGGACTGGAGGGGGAATCTCTTCAAACTCCTCCTAATGCTCTGAAGCTGACCCGACCTGCTGAACTGAAGGAGGACTTGGCTGGCTATTAGGTGTCTGCTTCAGCTCCCCTACTGGTACATCCGCTTTGTCTTCTGAGGAAGACAAACTCTCAAGGGGGTGGGCATGACAGTATGATAGTAACTCTCCACCCATGGTCTTGAAACCACTGAAACTTTTGTTTCTATCCCAAATGCAACATGTTGTGTCTTTCCTATACTCCCATTGAATCACAATATGCATAAAGCATGGCAAAAAAGCCCACCCACTTTTTTTTTACTTCTAGAGTTGCCAGAATGAAGACTTGAGATGGCTCCTGTACCTTTAATGGTTGTTTAGAAGAGGGAATTTCTACAGCTGTTGCTCGTACCTGGTTGAGTGACAAAGAAGATCTGCTGAAATTTCCTCTTCTTCATAACCATTAAAGGAGTCCTCTCCAGTGTTCAACCTGGAAATCCTAATGGCTCCATTATGCTTGAATCTTTGTGTCAAAATCTATTTTTTAAATCCCCTACACACCACAATTGGCATATATAAAGAATATGAGTAATATTTGTACAGAATGTCAGAGCAAATGTTTTGGAGCAATTAGAACACAGCAAGACTGAAATGAAAGTGGAGGTTATGAGAAAATAATGCCTTTTTAGAACTGCATCTTAATTGCTTAATTTGGATGTTTGGAACATACTTGGTCAATAAATGCCATTGAAGCATCAAAGGAAGGTGGCATTTGATCAAATGCCATCTGTGTAATATATGAAGGGCCTTGCCATTGTGAAGACAGTTTCCCTGCCAAAGACAGGAGTTTTGTCTGTTTTAGCACAGCTGGGCATTAATATTTTTATTTGCATGTTAGTGTATGATTAAGGGATCAAAGAATGTCTTAGTGTGGCATGAAAGGGAAAAGAGAGGAATCTTTGGGGACTTTCCTCTAAATAAAAACATTTCTCCCCCAACTTTTGGATAACCTCCACTTCTCAGGGGGTCATAAAACTCAAAACATGGCACAAAGAAGCAACAGAGATCAGAGAAATGCCTTTTCAAAGGTGGTTCAGATAAACAACTCTGCTCTAGGTACATACTAAGATGTACAGTGCCGGCAGAGCGAAAAGGTATTCCAGATGAAACACCACACTAGAGATTCAGAGACTTAGGGCTCATCTACATGGGACAGGATATGCTGGCTTCCTGCTGCCATATCTTGCCCATGGATCAACCCCCTTCCTCCCCTGTCACTGCAACAAAATAGGAGGAAGTCCAGATGTGCATGCTGTTCCATCCCTACAGCCGCCACCTATGTTCCTCTCTCCAGATACAGGCAGGACTCCAGCAGCATGCGAGCAACCCCCCTGCATGTAACCAGCTTTGGTCACATGCTGCAGGCCTGTTCCTGGATCCAGAAGGGTGAGGCAGCTGGCAGCAATGGACTGGCATGCTGGAATAGGCTTCTTTGGTCACACAGGGCTGGATCCCTTTATTTTGGCTGGAATGTATTTTACCAGGTATAGAGGGGTGCTCCAAAAAAGCGATACAAGGACTCCCTGAAACAACATCTCAGGCTCGGCCAAATTGATTACCACCAATGGTCCGCCCTGGCCTCACATGGGGAGGCATGGAGACGCACTATCCACAATGCTGCAGCCTTATTTGAGAACTCACGCCGAACAAGTCTTGAAGAGAAACGACAATGCAGAAAATCACAACCCAGAAACATCACCCAAGGAGACCTTCTGCTGTGTTTTCTGCAACCGGACTTATTTATCTCGGATTGGCCTTTTTAGTCATCAGCGCGCTTGCAGAAAGCGCGGGATGAGTCCTTCCTGAATCTTCATTTGCGAAGAAAAGAGAGAGAGAGAGAGAGAGAGATTTTAAAATGTTTTACCCTACCCCATCTTCCCCATCTTTGTCTCAGGGATTGTGAGTACGGCCTGGGGGCAAAACAGGGCAAAAAGTCCTGTGTCATCAGGACTACAGAGCTCCAAGATGGGGGCAAGATCAGGTAAATTGCCCATCTAGACAAGCCCTAAAAGATGAAATCTTTTTCTTTTCATTTCAGGTTCTAAGGAAATTATCACACTTTACTGTTACAGCACTATTATTCCACTTTAACTGCTATGGCTGCTTCTTGTGGAATCCTGAGATTTGCAGTTCAAGGAGGAGCAATTAGTATTCTCAGACAGAGAGCTCTTAAGCCTCACTAAACTACAAACCCCAGAGGTCCACAGGAGGTAGTCATAGCAGATAAAGTGGAATAATAGTGCTATAACTGTGTAGTGTGATATTCACAAGTCAAGCTTGTGAGCCTAGGACTGGGGAGAGTGCACAATTTGAAATACTGGTGTTGGGGAACCTGCCATCACAATGCTGTTTTCTGCTTGTTCTTCTGACAGCAATACATGGCTTGATTCCATGAGGGGTGGGGTAGACATGGAATGGAGCATCCTGAGTTGAGACTTTGGCTGAAATGCTGGGCTATTCACACTACACAATTAAAGCACTATTATTCCACTCAAACTGTCATGGTTCCATTCTATGGAATCCTGGGATTTGTAGTTTCAATGAGGCACTAAAGCTTTTTTGGTTGAGAATTCTAAGTATCCTTACCTAAACTGCAAATCCCAGGAGGTAGATATATAGTCATTCAGCATCTTTCCTTCAGAGTTGTGAGGTCACAGGGCTTTGTAGGAAGCTCTGTTGAGGATGGAAAAGCTGAAAAAAAAAGTAGGGGAAAAAAGTGAATTATCTGCAAAATCTTGAGGATGGATGCCAATGCTGTGACATGGCACAAAATAAGCTAACCCCACTGTTTTCTCAGCTCACTGGCACCTCAGAAGTATGAAAAGCTGGGTAAAAGCAATTTAATGCACTGTGACTTATTTAATCTGCTTTAATGTTAACATGATCATTTACTTTATGTGCCATTAAACTGGCAAACTGCCAAGTTCCTTGCCCCCTTCCTTAAATTGCAAAAGACCACAGTGGTTTCATAGCCACTTGATAATGGAGGATAATGGTGCCAATGGCAAAGGCCCACTGCCATGTGGTAGCTCCATGAATGTGTGCCATGCTTGGTACACATACACCTTTGAAACAGAAGCATCAATATGTCATGAGTAAGGAAATGAGAGACCATGTTTGGTTAGCAAAAGTGTGGTATTGATCTAAGATGTGGCAAACTTTAAATAGTAACTTCCATGAAAAAAACACCATTACATAAGAAATTACTATTTATAAATAGAAATGCCACAACACACTGCACATGGTCAGAAATAACAGCATGAACATGTGGGCTCAAATCTTGTTGGTTAGATCCAATTGGATTAGGTCTATTCAAACCATTGTTGAATGGTGAGTCAACACACAGGGAAATCCAGTTGATTCGACAGCCTGACTCAAGTCCAGGACTAACAATAAGAATTCGGCTCTGTGGTCTCAAAGCTACTGAGATTTGGGATGGCAGCTCTCATATCCCAAGAAAATGATGCCCAGAGATTGCAGATGGTACATTCAGCAGTCTGATGTTGATGGAGAAACCAGGAATTGGCAAGCAGAAAGAACTCAAACAATGAACCTGTTTCTAGAGCATAAAATGCACTGTATGTTGGCTCTTTTTTATGTTCTGCAAGGCATGCAGCAACAAATACAAAAAAGTAGGCCCAGTGAGAAACCAGCTATCAGCACTGTCTGAGGTGCTTATCCCCAATAGTAGCTAATTACAGCAGAGTGCGGAAGCATAGAACCCTTTAGCGGTATTTGACAATATGGCCCTGACCAACCTTGAAATGATGCACAGACACAGTTGGGTTCTTCCAATGTCCTTGGAGGCTCTTTATCTCTTGTTGCAAGATATATCACCAACATACAATGTCTGAAGTAATGCAAAATACTATTAATAGTCAACCCACCACTCTCAGCACAGCAACTACTCCGACCCAGAACAATCCACTCATTACAACCCACACCTGCTCTGGGTCTTAGCTCACACATATACTGTGGTGATTACTGGTGGTTGACACCTGGTGTTACACATCCTTCACAGCCATACAAAATATTTTCCCTAGTCTTAAAGGAACATTGTTCCCAACACTGTAAGCCACAGGAATGCCCACATAGGTAGCAGGCCCAAGGCATAGGCAATCAGAGGAAGAGATTTCAGAACCCTGGACAGCTGAATTGGAGCTGGTCACTTGTATGTGAATTAAGCATAAACTGCTCCACTTGTTTTTCAGCAAGCCAGGCAGATCTCATCCATTCTGTTTTCCACAGGTTCATCTTTCTATGTTTTCCCCAAGCTAGTGGATATGGGGTAGAAAATCATATGGGTTAATATTCTCTATGGTAGCCAACATGGTGTAGTGGTGAAATGTTGGATTATAACTCTGGAGACCAGAGTTCGAATCCCTGCTTGGGCATGAAAACCCACTGGGTTACTTTGGGAACTCACACACTCTCAGAAAACCCTGGGATAGGTTCACCATAAGTCGGAAAGAACTTGAAGGCACACATTAACAACAATAGTGTTCTCTATCAGTGACTTAGTTATATATACTTAATGAAGTAACTTTTCCTGGCCTGAGCCCACCTCACCAAACCTGATGGAAATGTTATTCACTCATGCCCTGATTTCTGGCAGAATGTTCCTTTTCCTCATGGAGCTGATGTCTGGTAAAGTAGGTTGGGAGATAACAAATATGACAATAGTGTCACAATCATGACTGAGTAGCAATCATTAGCAATCATGAATACAGAACAATTATCTAAATTTGATAATCTCTAACTGTTCCATATTCACGATCATTACTTAGTCATGATTGTGACATTACAGTAGCACCCCTGTATCCACTGATTTGCCATCCACTGATTCAGTTATCTGCAGTTGGAGATGGCAGGGTGGATGGAGGAGGGAGGGGAGGAGGAAAGCTCACTTGCCTTCTCCCTTCCCTGTGGGGGGCTCCGGTGGTGGCAGCAGAGGTGAGGGGGATGGGGAAGGGAGGGAGGAGGAGAGCTCACCTCTCTTCTCCCTTCCCCTGTGAGGGCTCCGGTGGCAGCAGCGGAGGTTGGCGGTGGATGGGGAAGGGAGGGAGGAGGAGAGCTTGCCTCCCTTCTCCCTTCCCCATGGGGGGCTCTGGCAGCATGGAGAAGGGAGGGAGGAGGATAGCTCACCTCCCTTCTCCCTTCCCTCATGAGGGCTCTGGTGGTGGCAGTGGAGGGGGGGATGGGGAAGGGAGGGAGGAGGAGAGCTTGCCTCCCTTCCACGTGGGGGGTTCTAGCAGTGTGGCGGATGTGGTGGGGGTGGATGGAGGAGGGAAGTCTGGTGTTCACTGTTATCCATGGATTTCAGTATCTGTGGGGAGCCCAGAACCAATTCCCTTGGATACGCAGGTGCTACTGTATTGCCAATGTTTGAGGTGCCCCATTGTGTAGTGGGAGCTCTGTTGATCAAGGGGACATCTTGTTCAGTTCCCCATCATGCATCATCACAGATCTCTAACATTGGTTGTGTATAATGTCAGTGATGTACTTCCAGTCATCATAAAGTCATGCATTACAGACTGTGATCCATTATCTCGGCCACTGTGTTTTACTGATGGCTATGCAAGACCTGAAAATGTGGGTGGGTGATTCTGGACAGATTGAAATAATTCCCGATTCTATACTTCTGTTGTTGAAAATTTTATGAAATTTGAAAGGAAGAAAGGGGGGAGGCAGGAAGGAAAGAAGGAAAAGAAAGAAAGAATGCACAGTTGCAAGTATGCCAGTGCAGGCAATCCCAGTTGAACACATTTTTACAAAATCAGACAAGCTCATCTTTACATCTGTGCAAATCTGTGATTCAAAAAGTTAATGGAGCTTGATAGTTTATATTGAAATCGATCAGATGTTTTTCCTCTTTCCCCGTGTTTGAGCTAACTTTGCCCATTTAGTCATTATTGTGTTGTTCAATACTTTGTTTAACCACTGATCTACAGGACATTGAGATGAATTTCAGTGGAATGTAATTTTGCAGGGCATAAGAGATTATTGATCTCATAGGAACATGGGAGGCTGCCTTGTCATGAGTCAGACTCGTGATCTATCTAGCCCACTATTATCAACTCTGACTGGCTCACCATGGGTTAAAGCAGGATTCTTTCCTGGTCCTATCTGGAGATCCGTGTAAGTCCCTGGTTATGTATCTAGCCCAGTACTTAGCAGGCCTGATCTTGCTTAGTTTCTGAAAGCAGATATAGTTGGTGTGACATTCCACCTAAACATGAGGAAGAACTTCCTGACAGTAAGAGCTGTTTGACAGTGGTATACGCTGCCATGGAGTGTGATGGATTCTCCTTCTGTAAAGGTTTTTACACAGAAACTGGATGGCCATCTGTTGGGAGTGCTTTGATTGTGTATTCCTATAGGGCAGGCGGCTGCACAGGATGGCCCTTGTTGTCTCTTCCAATTCCATGTTCTATGTGTACAGGTTGGTGTGATGATTTTGCACAATCCCAGGGTCAAATTATGTTATTTCACTATGCTTTTTTAAAATGAGTGCTCAAACTGGCCAGTGTGATGTAGTGGTTTGAGTGTTGGGCTATGACTCCAGAGACCAGGGGTTGTATCCCTGCCGAACTATGGAAACTTACAGGGTGACCGTGGGCAAGTCACACTCTCTCAGCCTATGAAGATGGCAAAGGCAATCCCTCTATGAACAAATCTTGCCAAGAAAATCCTGTGATAAGTTTGCCTTAGGGTTATCATAAGTTGGAAATTACTTGAAAATGGCCACTTCTACTTTAAACCAGGGGTGGGAAAAGTTTGATCAGTGGGCTGCATGCAGCTCCCAGGGTCACTTTTTGCATCCCTCAAGTCTCCCCAGGGTTTGTAAAAATCCATTTTTTAAAAACTGGAAGTAAATTAGAAGTGACTTCCTTTCACTTCCTGTTTTCACTTCCTATTTGTTTCACTTCCTATTTTGAAAAAAACAAACAAACCCCACCCTCTCCTGGCCCTAAAACACTAGTCCTAGGTGGGCCTAAAAGCTTGGTGAAAACGCCCCTCTCACAACCTCTAGTGTGGTGTGTGGTGGGGGATGTATCCCCAAGGTCTCTTAGGGGACTTATGCAGCCTCCTACCCTCCCACAGTTGCTCACCTAAGCTGCAATGTCCTACTATAGATAATATTCCTGCAGCAGGTCCTTCTGAAAATCATCCCCTCTCAGGCTGTTCTCTATTCCACACTCAAGGTGTTGTTTACTGCAGGCTGTAACATCAGAGGCAAAAAACAGCAAAGGAGTTGGAAATGGTCAATAGGAAACCAGTGTGAGCTCCCATATGTGAACAGGAGCACATTCCACATTGGGATCATATATATATATATATATTTGCTAAAGAACAAAATTACCGGTTGAAGTCTGCTGTTTGAAAAGAATGAATATGTAGCATAATATGTAGTTCAGCCTTCCAATGCAACTAGACTGAAATATACAGGCATTTGAACAAATGTCAGCGTAACTTTAAGACAACAAAACCCATGATGCAATACAGATTCGAATATAATATAAGACAAAGGTTTATGCAGTCTTCATTCAACAATTAAGTGAAGAAAGCAGACAGAAGAAAGCCCAACTCATTGGAAATGTAGTGCTGCTGAAGAGTATTATGGGTACCATGGACTGCCAAAAAGACAAATAAAAGGGTCCAAGAGCAAATCAAGCCTGTGTTACCTGCCCTGATAGCCGCACCCTTCCAATAATCCATCAATTGGTTATATTTCATAATTGGCTTATTTATTGGCATCCCACATGGTTGGTAGTAGGTTGGTCTACTACCAACCATGTGGGATGCCAATAAATAAGCTAATTATGAAATATAACCAATATTCCCAAATGCATTCCCAAATGCATTCCCAAATGCAAGGACTCAAGGTGTGCTCAGAAAACCTAAGGAAGAGGACATGCCAAATTCCTAAAAGACACACCCAGGTAGTAATTATGTGGATCTCCCTTAGTGTGGAAATGTACTAATTCTCATGGTCATACCTGGAAGTGAGTCATTCACTAATTCAATCAAGTGGCCAGATACTCGTTGCTTTGCAAAACCGGTTTTCCTCTCTACCTCTCCTTCAACAATAAAAGGTTGCATGACACCCATCAATCTTAATAATTCAGCCATTAAGGATCATTCACATCCAGAGAATCCATTGTCTAACTATGGGAAACTCTAGCAAACATTGTATTCCACTCATAACACCCCTTCAGGGGAAATATCGAGTATAAATATCACCCTAAAACATAGTTAAATTGTGCTCAGTTTCCCAGAGGCCGTCACTCTTTGGTTTGCTGTGTCACCCAGCATGCATAGCTGTACTTCTTCTCAACACGAATCTCTGCTCTTTGGGCAGGTATAGTACAGCCCATCGTCCTGAATTCTGTTCCTCTATACCAATGCTTCCTCCTATTCTTTGCTAGCCTTGTGTGATGATTGCTTGAAGCCTGAGTGTTGGTGTGAATGCTTCCAAGATTAGTACTGGTATACATGAGTTAGTACTGGTATACATAGGTCAAAAGGTCCTGTAGTTACCCAGCCTCTTGCTGCCACATTGAGCTAATTAAAATTCCCCATATTAATATCTGGACACGAGTAGTTTCTTCACGGACCTCATGCAACTCAGGTAACACCTGAACTCTTACTAGAAGCAAAAATAACTAAGTTGAGGCTGTTGTACCATGGACACATCATGAGACAATGTAATTAATTGGAAAATATGAAAATGCCTGGTAAGGTGGAAGGCAACAGGAGAATAGGAATGCTGCATTACAGATGGATGGATAGAGTCAACCAAGGAAGCCACTGCCCAGAATTGGAAAGACCTGGGCAAGGCTGCTAATAACAGGGTCTCTTGATAATTTCTCATTTGACAGATTCACCAAGGCTGCAAAATACTTTGCATCTTTTATTTGGTTTAGCTTTGTTGGCCTCTTAAGCAAAATTATATAGAGAGAATTTTCTGGAGTTTTTCATCGAAAGAGATGAACTAATAGCACAGACTAGATAGAACTACCTGACATTTAGGAGATTTTCAGACTATCTTAAAATATCACATTCCTGCCCCACTAGCACCCTCCCACCCCACTCCCATCCCTGTCACAGAATAAATTAAAAATGTTTGCATACCTACCTTCTTGTGGGCGAGAAACTGCTCCCCCCTCCCCTTGGCTTCCCTGCAGTAAATGCCAGTGTCCTAAAGCAGCATTTTCTACAGGGAAACCAAATCCTGCCTGTTCTTGTGAGATATTAAAAAAAATAAAACCAAACCAAATGTCAAACACCAAAACTAAGCACTCGAACACACTTTAAATTTAACATGTAACCCGGGAATGGTAAAACAAAGGGGGTTTGGAACGGACCTACCTGATTGCATGAGCATCACATGGCATCAGTTTGCACTCCTGTGATCACGTAACAGAAACACCAGAAGAGGTCCATTAATGAGCTTTCCCTGTGAATAAAAAAAGATGGAGGCAGCATGGGGGAAGCATGGGATGGGGACAATGTCGTCCAAAAGGGAAAACCTTTCCCGAGCTTGTTCTGTGACTGAAACGGGGTATTAAGCCAGTCTGATAATCTTCTTAGAAGATATTTTTCTTCTGGAGAAGTCTTCTGCTTGGAATTCCACTTGCTGGCTGTCAAGATCACCAGTTCCATTACAGCCAGCTGTTATGTAGCAGCCAAATCTTAGGAAACAATGAATGATAAAACAAAAGACCCAGCTATGATCAAAGAGGTTAAGACAAAAGCTGAAACAAGAACTGAGAACAAAAGAACAGCTGAACATGAATAAGGAATGGGGAGGATGAGGCAGTGACTGAAAGGATATGGACTGGGACATACGGAAAATCTAATCCAAATCATGCTTAAACAAACCCCATGATTCACAAGTTTTGTACCATGTGGTTTGCAACAGTTGTGTGGAGCGAATGGTTATTCAACTACTATTGTCTTTCCAAGAACTAGATTACATGTCAGGATTAACCATCATGAGCATCACTCAAGGAATAGCTTGGCATTTTTTTTCAAAAAATATTTGCATACTTGTATCCCTCTTTTTCATGTTACTACAAAATTCACAAAATAGCTTGCAAAAACCTCTCATAAAATAAAATGATATGATAACATTGTGAAAAGCAGAAAAGTAAAACAACATAAAGCAAGGTATCTCAAGGGTGAGGAGACTGCCAGGCCCACTTGGTGTTGGTGGACACCAGCTCCCATTGGCCTCAGAAAGCATAGCTCATAACGAGCGATAGGAGTTGGTAGTCCTTTGCATCACCTGCCCTGCTTTGTGTAAATATCTGACACATAACTATGATTGCCTATAGGAAGAAATCCACCCCCTGAAAGCTGTATCCAAGTTGAACAGTGGGGGTGGCATAGTGTCTAAATCAAGGGATGTAATAGTGCCACTCTATTCTGCTTTGGTCAGACATCACCTGGAATACTGTGTCCAGTTCTGGGCACCACAATTCAAGAAGGATATTGACAAGCTGGAACATGTCCAGGAGAGAGTGACCAGAATGGTGAAAGGTCTGGAAGTCATGCCCTATAAGGAGTGGCTTAGGGAGCTGGGTATGTTTAGCCTGGAGAAAAGATGGTTAAGAAGTGATATAATAGCCATGTTTAAATATTTGAAAATCTTGACAAAGGAGCAAGCCTGTTTTCTGCTGCTCTAGAGACTAGGACATGAAGCAATGGACTCAAACTACATGGAAAAAGATTCTACCTAAACATTACAAAGAACTTCCTGAAATAAGAGCTGTTCAGCAGTGGAATACACTGCCTCAGAGTGTACTGGAGTCTCCTTCTTTGGAGGTTTCAGACTGGATGGCCTTATCATTTCTTCCAACTCTGATTCTATGATTCAGTCCTTCTGGGACTGTGCCACCTAGTTTTTGAATCCATTGGAGATCTGGAGGGCTCCAGCATGCATTTTGGGCAATTGGAAGTAACATAATAGAATCATCGAATCTTAGAGTTGGAATGAACCACAACCATCTAGTCTAACTCCCTTTGTAGTTATTTGCTGTTGTTACTAAAATGGTGCTTACTTGTTAAGCAGGTAGAAAAAATAATATACAAGAAAATCCTTGTGAGTTTGCCATTAATTTTTTACCAGTACCTGCTCCTGTGCTTTTGATAGCACCTTGATCTGCAAGTGTTTGTATGTGCTAATATGTACTTCTCTAATACAAATTGGTTTCACCTCCTAATTCCTGCAGATAGAATGGGTGAGACAGACAGAAGAACAGGCTAACCTATCATTTGCTGGTTACTTGGCAATCACCCTAAATTCACCTTGTCATTGCTATTATATGATGTGATGACAGACCTTTTGTTTCATGCCAGGCCTATAAGATCATATTGATTTTTCTTTCTTCCCACATTCTTTATGTCAGAATGCTCTAGACAAGTACATGACATTTTCTTGAAATCTACAATCCAATGCAGTAAATTGATTTAGTCGCTCAGTTGTTATTTGTGTTGATATTTGCTGTCAAATCAACTTTGATTTGTGGTGACCCTATGAATGAGAGAACTCCAAGATTCCTGGTCCTCAATTGCTCTGCTCAGGTTTGGCAAACTCAGGGTCTTGACTTCTTTGTCTGAATCAATTCACCTGTGGTATATTCACCCTCTTTTCTGGCTACCTTACATTTTAGCAAATGTTATTGTCTCTTCCAATGAGTCATATCATCTCATGATATGCCCAAAATATGATAGCCTCAAAATATGACAGCCTCATCTTGGCTTCCAGTGAGCATTCAGGCCTTTGCAATAAAACACTTCAATAGTGATTATTGTCTGAGTGGTTTGAAGTTTAGACTGAACCTTTACACTAGGACCCATTCATTTGTCTTTTTAGAGATCCATTGTATCCCTACAACTCTTCCCAAGCACCACATCTCAAATGAGTTGATTTTGCTCTCTTCGTTCTTCACTGTCCAACTTTCACAACTGTACATAGAACCTCCTGCTATGCATGGATTGTCAGGATAATGGGACATACAGTAGTTAGATTTATTCTGTAAAGAGCTGTGATGTAGCAAACCATCTGCACAGATCTGCAGAGCTAGTGGCAGTTTGTAGAAAGCTAGCAAATGTATCAATATTGATGAGCTCTCAGCTCTGGTGCAGAGCTGACTTGGGGAGGTGCTAGGAACTCTGCAGATCTGGGTATTTAGTTGTCCTATAGAGTTGAACTGAGCAGTTCTGTTTTTGACTTTGCTGTGTGAAGATGTTTTCTTCTGGATGCTGTAATATACTGTAAATAGTCTTTGTTATGTTCAAGTAAAGACCAAGAAGATTTTAGACACAAGCCTGTGTCTCTGTGTATTTACTCTGCTACCATTTATGCTGCCTGGGACCTGTTTAGGTTCCCAGTGCGTAATACCACCTGACAAGAATATGCAAATGAAGCACTCCAGAAAAATTGATATCCAACCTCTGTTTAAAGATCCCCCAATGAAAAAGAGTCCACCACACTTTGAGGCAGTCTATTCCATTATCAAATAGCTTTTACTGTCAGGAAGTTCTTAATGTTTAGGTAGAATCTCTTATCTTGTAATTTGAACCCACTGGTTCATTTTCTAGTCTCTGGAGCAGCAGAAAAACTGACACCATCTTCTAGACAACATCCCAACAGATATTTAAAGATAGCTTTAAGACCTCTCAGACTTCTCTTCTCCAAGCTAAATATACCGAGCTCCACAAGGGCTCATCTACATGGGCCAGAATATGCTGGCTCTCCGCTGGCGTATTCTGGCTGTGAATCTGTTCGTGAATCTCTCCTATTCCACCCGTGTTACCTAAATGAAATGGGATGGAGTCAATACCAGCATGCCAGCCTGTTTCTTCAGTGGCTGCTGTCTGCATCGGTCTCTCCAGAGCCAGGAAGCCAGCCCACAGCATGTGATCAAGGCCCCCTGCATGTGACCAGCTTAGGTCACATGCCACTGGATTCCTTTCTGGCTTTGTAGAGAGAGACGCAGATGGCAGCTGCAGTGACAGGCAGGTGTGCTGGTATCATGCAGGGCCCAATCACGCATGGCCCAATCCATTTCTTCTGGATGAGGTGATTTTTCCTGTGTATTTTAATATAATGGTTCATCGGGCTTTACCCTGTCCCTCCCCATTTCCCCCCAATCTTTGCCCCAGACATCATGAGGACTGCCTGGGGGCAAAACAGGACAAAAGTCCTGTGGCATTAGGGATGCAGGGCTCTAAGCTGGAGTCAAGATAGGGTAAATACTCCATCTAGACAAGTCCTAAGTCATTCTTCAATAAGGCTTGGTTTCCAGATATAGGAGATTATCAGACAGGAATTCAAAATGTGTTCCTGTCCCACAATCTCCACTCCTACCCCTGTCCCACCACAATCACCCTCCCCACTGGACATACTTTCTCTCCCATCAACAGGGCAGCCCAGGAGTGAAATCCCGCCTGTTCTTGTGAGATGATGCGAGCATAGGAAATTCAAAGTTAAAAAGAAAAATAAAACTAAAAAAGTGACACCAAGGACAAAAACACACTTTAAAATTAACAAGTAACACAGGGAGGGTCATAAAAAGAAGTCCCGATCCTTACCTGGATGTCCCGATCTCACCCAGAAGTGTTCTGGCAGGGACCACCCATTGATGCTGGGATCTTGCCAGCAACACGGGGTAACTTCTCGTATATATGGAAACCCAGGACAGAAATGGAATGGGAGATCTATTGACAGCTTCTCCCTGTCAATAAAAAACAGCGCCCACGGAACGGGAGCAGAACGAGTGCATAACCATGAGGGATGTCGTCATCTGGTAAGGAAGCTTTTTTGTGATCTCCTGGCATTGTTGTAATGTCACTTTTGATGTGTCTGATAATCTCCTAAATATAACACTCCTATGGTGGTTTTTAAGGGGGTGGTTGTGGTGGTGGGATTTCTTGCTGTTTTGAGTTAAGGGATCTCTAGAAACAGAATCTGAAAGAATTTTAAATCTGTGTTTAGTGTTTTTATCAGCTAAAAAGGTTTTTTAATGCTGAAAACCGGGGACTTTTTTCCCCTATAGGATAGTTTTAAAATCCAACTGTTTCATGCAACTTGTCTTCTTTTGGAATCTTACTGAGGTATGGCCTTCAAGTTCCCTAAGGGGACACTTGCACGTGTCTGGTATCTTTTAGCCACATAGGGAGATGTGAATTGTTGTGACTCAAGGAATTTTGTTCCTTCTTGATAGAAAAAGCAGAATATTTTGTTTGATGACTTTCCCCAGCTCTTGCTGTCCTCATCCGTTGAATATTCTCTATATTTTTGGACAGTTTACTGTACTGTTTGCACTGACACTTCCTGGATGTATTTGTCTTTAATGTTGTGTATACATGAATCTAAATATTTTATGGTGCCAGAGGTTCACTATTCAGGTCTGAATAGTAAAGAAGGAGAAACCACCAGTATGAAAAATGTGATGTTGAGGAAATATTTATAGATATGATGAGGTAGAAAGGACAAAAACATCTAGTGTGACTCACTGTTCATCAGTCAAGCTTCTTATCCCTTGACCTTGTGTCATGAAAAGTCTCCCTGAAAGTTAGTCCAGCTGCTGCGGTTGTTGCAATATATGCTGGGAGTATAACAAAAAACTGATACTGGTAACAAAAAGTTTCCAACTTTTCTGGATGCCAGGCAGCTAGGTATGTCCATTGCCAGAACACTATTTAACCTCCTCCCTTGACCTTTCCATGACTAAAGACTAGAACACGAACCAATGGATTTAAATTACAAGAAAAGAGATTCCACCTAAACATTAGAAAGAACTTTTTTTTAAACTGCAAGAGTTGTTTGACAGTGGAATAGAATGCTTTGGAGGGTGGTAGACCCCCAAAGATGGAGAGTTTACCACCCTCTGAGGCATCTATTCCACTGTTAAACAGCTTTTACAGTAAAAACAACAGCAACAACAACAACAACACACACCTCCCTAATATTTAGGTACAATCTCTTTTTTGTGATTTGAATCCACTGGTTTGTTTTCTAGTCTCTAGAACAGCAGAAAACAAGCTTGCTCCTTCTACATGCCATCCCTTCCAATATTTAAAGATGGCTATCATGTCACTTCTGAGGCTTTTTTTCAAGCTAAACATACCCAGCTTCTTAATTTGTTCCTCATAAAGCTTGGTTTCCATAACTTTGATAATCTTGGATGCCCTTCTCTGGACATGTTCCAACTTGTCAATATTCATCTTGAACTGTTGCATCCAGAATGGGACACAGTATTCCAGGTGAAGCCTGATGAAAACAGAATAGAGCAATGGAGTAGAAACCAACACAGTAAGAGGCTTACCACACACCAAAGTAAAGTGGCAGGGCATCTGGAAGGTTCCATTTTCCATGCCTCCTTACCTCATGATATCATCGTTCTTCTATTCTGGTCCCATGGGAGACTGAGGTAAAACCACTTCTTTTTGTTAACAGATTTTTTTGGTTTTACCTCGGTCTCCCATATGACCGATATGATAGAACAACATTGTCATGCAGAAAGGCAGCATGAAAGACAGAGCCTTTTGGCTGCCCTGCCATGTTACTTCAGTATGCCGTAATCCTCTAAGTCATTCCTCATCCTCAACAATGATGTTCAAGTTTTGCAAATATGTCACTATTAAGGTTTGCACAGATGGCCTGAGATAGGTCTTCATATTTAGAATAATAGAATAATGCAGTTGGAAGAGACCACAAGGACCATCTAGTCAACCCCCTGCCTTGCAGGAATACCCAATCAAAGCATTCTTGACAGATGGCGATCCAGCCTCTGTTTAAAAACCTCCAAAGAAAGAGACTCCACCACACTCTGAGGCAGTGCATTACAGTTCCGAACAGCTCTTACTGTCAGGAAGTTCTTCCTAATGTTTAGGTAGAATCTCTTTTTCTGTAGTTTGAGTCCAATGCTCTGTGTCCTAGTCTTTGGAGCAGCAGAAAACAAGCTTGCTCCATCTTCAGTAGGACATCTCTTCAATTATGTAAACATGGCTACCATGTCCCCTCTTAACCTTTTCTTTGCCAGGCTAAACATGCCCAGCTTCCTAAGCCATTCCTCATAGGGCATGGATTCCAGACCTTTCACCATTTTGGTCGCCTTCCTCTGAATATGTTCCAGCTTCTCAATATCCTTCTTGAATTCTGGTGCCCAGAACTCAACACAGTATTCCAGGTGAGGTCTTACCAAAGTGGAATAAAGTGGTACTGTTACTTCACTTGATCTAGACACTATACTCCTATTGATGCAGCCTAGAATCACATTGGCTTTTCTGGCTGCCACATCACACTGCTAACTCACGTTCAGCTTGTGGTCCGCTAAGACTCCTAGATCCCTTTTGCATGTACTGTCACTTAGTATATTCTTAGTGCTTAGAAAGACCACTGTTCAAAACAAATAAATTATTTTTTTCTCCTCTTCTATCCCTGGAGGTCTAATTCTTTCCTTTTCTCTGTAATTGAGGGACATCCTTCTGTTTCTTCCTAGTTGCCCTTTACCCTTATAGAAAGGGTGGGTAAAATGTGCCCCTGAGACCACATGTGGCCTGAAGGCTGCTTTTGCAGTTCCTGAAACCCCTCCCTTGGCCCATCCTTTCCAACAAAAACAGTGAACTGCCTCTCCTGGATGCATCCAAGATTGGCAGGTCATATTTGAAGGCCTTTTCTTTTTACAGATCCATGAGTGGACTTTTGTCCTCTTACAACATTGGTCCTCCTGTTACCCGAAGTGCTTGGGGTCTTCTAATGTCCTAATATTAATTTGGGAAATTTAATTAACTCAACTTGGAATACAAGAGGCCGGGCAATGGCGAGATCTTTCAACCTATGTGTACTGGAGGAGACTCTAAGCCAAGAAGTACAATTAAGTGATCTTTATTGAAAATTAATATCAACAGCATTCACGTAAACACTCAGGCTTCATACACTCAGGCAAGGCTACCAAAAGCAGTTGGAAGTATTTGGATAGAGGAATAGAGCAAGGGGATGGTGGGTTATACTCTACTGATCCTTCAGAGTGGAGATCGTGAAGTACGCCAACAGTGAGGAGGTCCAGATGATAGACAGGCTACACAGTGTGACATGAAGTTGAAAGGAAGTGAAACTGTGTGCACTTTGGTGGTGTTTTAGGGTGATATTTATATGGAATAATTTCCCTGAAGGGATGGGATTTTTGAGTGGAATACAGTGTTTCTTGGAGGTTCCCAGGACTAGACAATGCGTGCTCTGGAGGAGTTAAAAATTGCTAATGGGTGCTGTATTTGGAATTGAATAGGAACAGGCAAGGTCTTTTGTTGGAAGGGGAAGAGGGAAGGAAGGAGCTATTTTAAAAGTATTAAGGACTCTGCTATCGTTGAGTGGATTAGTGAACGATTCACCTGTAGGTGCTAGGTTGTGACCTGAATTGGGGGAATTTCCAAAGGCCCTCCCTTGGTTGTATATGAATCCAGCCTTGGTTCTGGGGATTCCTGGTTTACCTGTTAACCACGTGGATGGCCACATTAAGCCAAATTATTAAATATAGCCAATTACTTGATGTTACAAGATGGAGGCTATCAGGGTAGGTAACACTCCTATCTCTTTTTTTGGACATTTTTGGCTGTTTGTGCAGTCCCTGGAGGGTTTTAAGGGCAGAAAATTTCCCCTGCACCTGTTGAAGTGGCCTATACACTTCTGGTTTCTGTTTCCACCATTTCCTGTTTCCTGCCAATGAGCAGTTCTTGTTTCCTTCAAACACCCTCCCTAGCTGTCATCTCCTGCAAATAAACAGAACTTGGCTCCTCTATCTCACTGCTTAAGTTCCCATCTTCACTCCAGCTCTTACTTCTGCAATGTTAGGATGTAGTCAATATTAGTGGTTTGAAGCAGTTCCATCCCAGAGGTATCCCTCATAAAAAGTCCAAATAAAAGTAAGGTTCTCTTTGTGATAACAAGACCATCAGCATCTGGATCAGGTGCTGAAGTTAGACTGTGACTGCATGTTCCAAAGAGCTATATTCTTGCCAAACAACCTGAGACTTATTAAAAAGGCCTTCCCTAGACCTTCCCACAGATGCCTCATACATTATATTCCCCTCTGCCCAGTTTGTGTGGAAGCAGATGTTTCTCTTCATTTTGTAATTTAACTGCAAAATAATTTAACAACTGTGATTCTAAATGGAATGGAAATTTTTCACTTCAGTTCAGGGGGTAGGGGAAGTGACATGAAAGACAAAAGACAAACTCCCTCAAGAAATATTGGAAATATTTACATCTGAAAATGTAAAGCATTAAAGGGGAGCACACATCTGCTTTTGAATAATCACAAATCCTCCATGCAGTGTTCAAAGAGACTGTCAAAATAATTAGCATACTAATAGCCACACTGGGTAAGAAATTGATTTTGTGGGTAAGTAATTGGCAGGTTGAGGGGGCTGAGGATTTCTGATCTGGCAGGGAAGTCTTTTTGGTGTACCCATTCTAGAGAACGACTGAGTTCTGCCAAGGGGCTTTCCACAATAAAGAATGAGGGTTAGGATCAAATGCATGGCTGACCATTTTTAACAGGGCCCCCCAAAAGGACTTGTTACCCAAATTGCATGGGATCTGTGAGAATCCCACTAGTGTCTGAATATTAATATGGGGAATATTTAATTAGTTCAAAAATGGCAGCAACAGGCTGGGTAATGGCAGGATCTTTTGATCTATATATACAAGTAGTCACTGAGGAGACTCTAAGCCAGAGTGTACAATTAAATGATATTTATTGTAAATTAATAGTAACAGCATTCATGCAAACACTCAGACTTCAAGCAATCATGCAAGGCTATCAAAGATAGTAGGAAGTATTTGGATAGTGAAATAAAGTGAAGGCATTGTGGGGATATACTATATTAATCCTGTAGATCTGAGGTCACAAAATAAACTGTCAGAGGGGAGGTCCAGAAGGTGACATGAACTGACATGGAATTGGAAAGCAGGAGACTCATGCACCTGATAGAGTAGTGTGGATTCAGGAAAAAGAGGATATGTGCACACTTGGGTGGTGTTTTAGGATGATATTTATATCTGATAATTAACCTGAAGGGATGGGGTTTAGAGTGGCATACAATGTTTCTAGAGTTTCCCAGGACTAAACAAAGGATCCTCTGGAAGAGTTAATTATCGTTAATGGGTGATGTATTTGGAATTGAATAGAAGCAGGCAAGGTATTAAACATTGTCAATTATGTGATATTCCAAGATGGGGGCTATCAGCGTAGGTAACACACTACTCCTGCTGAAAAATGTAGTAAAGTGAACAGACTGTTGTTCTTGTCCTTCTGGTCTTTGTATGTTCAATTAAAGTTCTCATCTGCACTGAACACACCTACAGTGCACTTGTATAAACCCTACATTTCAGAGGCTGGTGGCTCTGGGTGTCAGTGGAGCAGTGACTTTGCTTTAGGTTTTAGCCTTAACTTCGAAGGAGAGATACAAGGTGCTGAATCTATTTTGGAGATAATATTAGGATCATAGAATCATGGAATTGTAGAGTTGGAAGAGACCACGAGGGCCATCCAGTCCAAGCCCCTGCCATGCAGGAATACACAGAGCATCCCTGACAGATGGCCATCCAGCCTCTATTTAAAGACCTCCAAGGAAGGGACCCCACCACGCTCTGAGGGAGTGTGTTCTACTGCCAAACAGCTTTTACTGTAAGAAAGTTCCTCCTAATGTTGAGGTGGAATCTCTGTTCCTGGAGCTTGCATCCATTGCTCTGTGTTCTAGTCTCTAGAGCAGCAGAAAACAAGCCTGCTCCATCCTCAGCGTGACATCCCTTCAAATACTTAAACAGGGCTATCATATCACCCCTTAACCATCTTTTTTTCAAGCTAAACATACGCAGCTCCCTAAGTCTTTCCTCATAAGGCATGATTTCCAGACCTTTCACCATTTTAGTCACTCTCCTCTGGACACGCTCCAATTTGTCAACATCCTTTTTGAATTGTGGTGCCCAGAACTGGACACAGTATTCTAGGTGAGGCCTGACCAAGGCAGAATAGAATGGCACTATGACTTCCCTTGATCTAGACACTATACTTCTATTGATGCAGCCCAAAATCGCATTGGCCTCTTTAGCTGCCGCATCACACTGTTGACTCATGTTCAACCTGTGGTCTACTAGGACTCCTAGATTCCTTTTGCACATAGTCTCATCAGCCAGGTCTCGCCCATCCTATATCTATGCATTTTATTTTTCTGCCCTAAGTGCAGCACCTTACATTTCTCCATATTGAAGTTTATTTTGTTAGCTTTGGCCCAACTCTCCAGTCTATCCAGGTCATTTTGAATTTTGATCCTGTCCTCTAGGGTATTAGATACTCCTCCTAGTTTGGTGTCATCTGCAAATTTGATAAGTATGCCCCTAATTCCCTTATCCAAGTCATTGATAAAGATGTTGAATAGCACTGGACCCAGGACAGAACCCTGTGGCACACCACTGGTCACATCTTTCCAAGATGAAGAGAAGCCACTGCAGAGCACCCTTTGGGTTTGGCTGCTCAACCAATTACAAATCCATTGAAGAGTTAACTTGTCTAGCCCACATTTTACAAGCTTGTTTGCAAGAATGTCATGGGGAACCTTGTCAAAGGCCTTACTGAAATCAAGGTATGCGATATCCACAGCGTTCCCTTCATCTACCAAGCTGGTAATTTTATTAAAAACAGAGATCAGATTAGTCTGGTATGACTTGTTCCTCTGAAACCCATATTGACTTTTGTGATTATGGCATTACCTTCTAAATGTTCACAGTCTCTCTGTTTAATGATCTGCTCTAGAATCTTCCTTGGTATTCCCTGGTATCTTCAGCACCTAGGATAGCTCCTTTAAAACTCAAACCACTTTCCCCATTGCACTGACATTGAAGCCAGGGACTACTGCTCTTCGTTTGCAAAACTTTTGGAGGACTTTAAATGGCACTGTAGAGCCAATGTGTGGCCAGCTGTCAAGAAGATTGCACAAGTAGTTGGAAAAATATGACTCCTCCCACTAGCAGTCTGAAAATCCAGAACAATCCCAGTTGGGAGCCAGATGAAATGGAGGGAAGGGCAACTGTGGACGGGGCAAGGAGGATATCTCCCTTTGCAACAGCCGGCAGGGCACCCCACTGTTCCTATTGCATGGGCAGCTGCCAAAATGTGGCCAAATTTAGTGGATTTTGGGAGAAGTAGAGGCCAAGGAAAACCCAAAGAGCCCCCCTTTTCGGTGGAAGTTTGACTGCGTTTTTTTCCCCCCCACTTTTTCTTTTTTGGAAAAAAAGTTAGGTCTCTCCCCCCCCCCCCGCTACCCTTGCATTAATGCATGAATGCTGCTGAAAATGGAAGTCACACTTTTAGCTATTGTCCTCCACATGCACTGCCTGAATGTAAGGACAAGATGTTCCCCAGTCTCCTCCATTTTACATACAGGAGCCAGTGTTGCCAGGTTTTCAAAACATGAATAAAGGATAGGCAAAAGCCACAACATGCAGGGTGGACAATCAAGAAGTAGCTATTAAGAAATTTGTATTCCACATAAATGCCAAATGAAAGTATTGATTTCAGTTAACACTGAAGTGTATTTCTCTACAAAATGAACATATTGTTCACATTCATAAATTATATGCAAAGCGCAGTTCTGTCTTCATGAAGGGCTCACACACAAAAATACAGGGATTTTTTTTGGACATCGTGTTCAGTTTATATAAAAATAAAAGCTTTTCAATTCACAAATAGGGGACATCCCTCATAATAAGGAACACCCACCAGCACCATAAGGGACAAGCTTTCCATTGCTCAAACAAGGGACATCCTCTATAATAAGGGCCTCCTGGCAAGTCCAACAGGAGCTGAATGGACTGGCAGTTGAACCTCCAATGGTGGAAACTGAACAGAGTCCCCTACTGCCCCTGAGAAAAGTAGCTGATTTGCTTAGCTGGATGCAGGAGAAGCTTCAGGACATAGGTAGCTCTGTTCTCCAACCTCTCATGGCTACTCTGTTACCTAACCTGAAAGCTCCCATCTTGGAATATTGCATATTTGGCCAAATATTCAATAATCTGACTTGATGTGGCCTTCCACGTTGTTGGGAAGTAAACCAGGGACTCCCCAGGGAGGGGCCTCTTGAAATTCCTCAAACAGGTCATGCCCAGATCAGAGTTCTTCCTGAAAAAACACCTGGAGATGAGTCATTCACTAATCCACCCAAGAACAGCAAAGTCCTCAATGGTTGCAAAATGGCTTTTTTCTCTCTACTCTTCCTCATAATAGAGGTTGCCTGCTTCTGTTCAATTCCATATGTATCGCCCATTAATGATTGTTAGCACACTTGGAGAACTCTTTGTCTAGTACTGGAAAACTCTGAGAGACATTGCATTCCACTCTAAATCTCTGTCCTTTCAGGGAATTACCAAAGACAAATATCACCCTAAAACTCCACCAAAGTGTGCACAGCTTCTCTGCACCCATCCACTCTATCCATTTGCTGTGTGACCCTCAGAATGCAAGTCTGAGTATCCTCTGCTGCACAATCTCTGCTCCTCTGATAGATATAGTATAACCCACAACCCCCCACTCTATTTCTCTATTCAAATACTTCCTACTTTCTTCAATAGCTTTGTGTGATTGCTTGAAGTCTGAGTATTAATGCAAATGTTATTAAGACTAAATTCCAATAAAAATAACCTAATTGTACATTCTGGCTTGAGTCCATTTAGTGATTACTGGTATACATTGGTCAAAAGATCCCTGTAGTTACCCGACCTCTTGCAGACCATTTTTGATCTAATTAAATTCCCCAAATTAATATTTGGACACATATGGAAGTTCTACAGACACTAGTAGTCTGGGTAAGAAGTCCCACAAATTGCCACATTTCTAGGGCCTTGGAAGCCCTTTCTTATACTTCCAGGTCACTTCTTGGAATGGCTGACAGAGAATTGGAAACATGGCAAAATGTCCCCTCACACTACCTTTTCTCTCTGTGTGTGCACACACGTGGGTACTGGTGCCCCTAAAATTTTGTGATTTTTCTTTCAGGGATTGGGGGGTAGAGGGAGAAGCCCACCAAGTCCCTGGGGGCATGTAACCCCCAACCTCTTACAGTTACCCACTCCTGGTGTGATATATGGCTTTCAGTTTTGGTGACAGCTGCCCATTTAGCATAATGTTTTGCTCTGCTTTTTGCTTCATCTACCAGAGACTTTTGTGTTGTGGGCAGAATGAGCAATTATGTAATTCCAAGCCTTTCCAAACTATGCATGTTTTCTGGCCACAGGATGACAGCTATAACCCAGTCACTGTATAGGGATGAGTATGCCTACCATACCCTTCTGCCATGCTAGACACCTACAAAACAAATAAGTAAATGGCATTTTTGCTGCTTTGGAAATTGCTGATTTCCCCTTTAATTTCTTCTATGTCGCTGTGCCTACTAATTACATTTTAAATAAATAATGCAAAGATTTCAAAACTCATTTTCCACTTGCTTTCAATAGCATGGGCAGTCTTTTTAAAATCCAGATTGAAATGCAGCGCAAATGATCCCCCACCACCCCATCAGAATGTACTGTAATCTAGCTGCAAAGTTGCATTTCAATGCTGTGAGTGAGAACTCCAAGCCCATTACCATATATATTGCTGGCCTTATCTGTGGTTTGTCTCAATTGTTCAAGTAATCTTAATGATCTTTGCTACAATCAAAATTGTGTATGTGTGTGTAGGAATGTGGCAGACTCAAGAAACTTTCCAAAACTGCTTTGCTTCCCAAACTGCATTTGAATAAGGTTGAAATAGAAAGGCTTTGATGTCTTTTACACTATCACTCACTATGTATCTCAATCTCTCTCTCTCTGGATATATATTCTAATCCCCAATATGTATATGCATGTATAGGGATGTAATTCTTCACCATGGGGTCAGCTAGATGGGAGAACTAAGTCCCAAAAATATCACCTTACCCCCCTTTCACTCCAGTGTCCAATTGTGCCCACAATTTTGTTTGAAATCGGTTGAAGCAAAGAAGTAGTGATTTTGCAGTTCACACAGTTGGGGTGGGGGGATCAGTTTCTTCTTAATGTGAGGCTTAAAAAACCCACAAACACCCTGCAATGACACCCTCTGGCAGCCTCCATCATCCAAGCAGCCAGCCAGGGGAAAGAGGCATCCCGGGCACTCCGTCTTGGCCACTTCAGGGACGCGCCTCTTCTCCAAAGCGGGGAAGGTACATGTGGGGACCCCTGGCAATACTTTGAGAGAGCAAGTGAGAGAAAAAAAGAACTGCTCATCCTCTCTCTCTCTTTTTTTTTTGGGGGGTAGGAGTGGATGGGAAGGCGGTTGTCTGGAGAGGCCACAGCCTGGCAGTGTGAGTGGGTGTGCATGTGTGTTGAGGTAATGTGGTGCAAAGCCATCCTGGATGGACTCTGGGAGGCTCCTCTGAGATGCCTCTCTCTCCCTTGCCCTGTTTCTTGGGAAAGACACTGGGAGCTGGGGAGACGAGGGTGGCCTTTTTGGTTTCCATGCCGACGGGTGTCAGGCAAGGTGCCCCCTCCCCGCAGCCCCCATTGCTTCTCTTGGTGGCATTTCCCCTCCCTCCCTGTCCATCTTCCCTTCCCCATCTTGTGCTTCTGTCAGACAGGCAGTGGGTCTTTCGGGGGACCTGAGCAGGTGAAGCCCATCTGCTCCAGCCCATGCCAAGCATCGGGCCTCTTCAATTGTCTTCCTTCCCCAATGCCGAGCCCTTTCAAGAGACTCTTCTGATTCTGAGCATGCGACAGACTTGTCTCCCGAGAGTGGAGCAGTGGGGGTGGGTGCATGGCTGAAGGCACAATGGCCACACAATGATGCACCCGTGCTGCTTGAAAGAGTCCCAAAGCAGCTCACTCCCGGGGGGGGGGGGGAAGGCTGCCCAGAGACGCAACAAACCGGCCAAGAGAAGCAGCTTTAGCATAGCCCAGATGCCATCAAGACTCAGCCCAAGGCCAGCAGCAAAACAACAATGGTGGCTCTGGCATCACAAGCCCTGCCTTGCGAGCAGTTTTGTGAATTGGTTGTTCAGATGATCTATTGTGCGCATTTTCACACAGTTTTTCAAAAAGATCAGGAAAAACAGCAAAAGTAGTTATCACGGACTATGTGGTGCTTTTAGCCCCCCTCTTTCCAAATATCGTGCATCTGGGACATCATCTGTGAGGACCAATGGCATTCTGCTCAAATCCTTCCCAGATTATTTTCACCATGTCGTCAACCCCTACGTTTATCCTCAAAGGTTGCAATGAGTAATTCAGGTATTCCCTTCTCCCCTGCCCCTGCTGCAAAATAAAATAAAATAAAAATAATTGAAAACTGCAGTTTTTGAAGGCCAATCCTAATTTGGGACTTATTCTTTGTAAATTTCACACATGGGTATTTTTTTTGGGGGGGGGCACAAATATAGTATTTTATGTGCAGGAAACAACATTTTCTCTATGGAAAATACAATTTCAACACAGAAATATCAATTCCTCACAGAAAATGCCATTTCCTGTGCAGAAAATGCAGTTTCCTATGCAAATCAACCATGTGTGAATTTTATGCAGAATAAATCCCCAATTATAGCACATGCAAATTTTGCAAAGAATAAGTCCAGAACTGTGAAGATTTTCATCAGTCCAGGATTTCTCTCATTAGGGCTTCTCAACACCCGAAAAACATGTTTTTTAACCAAGTATTTAAAAATATTTTTGAATATTCTTTCTATCCCTAATGTGCAAGTATATATATGTTTACTAACGTGTGTATGTTAATAAATTTTATTATTATTACAATTGTATTATATGTTGATTTTAATTTGTATTGATTTAATAATGTTTTAAGGGAGGGGAAGAGATTTTGAGTTGTTTTATATTATGTATTATTTTACTGTTGTAAGCCGCCCCGATTGTTCGCAGAGGGGCGGGATATAAATATTATTATTATTATTATTATTATTATTATTATTATTATGTGTGTGCGTGTATGTGTGTGCATGTGTGTGTGTGTGCATAAATGTTAATGATGGACTGTTCTAAATTGCCACCTTGTCTACAAGCTCACTTTTATTTTAAGTGATGGAGGAAGGCTGAAGCCAGAACATTTTGCTTATTAATGGAACTATTAAATTCTGTTTTTTAGTCACTCTAATAAATATATGTCTGAGAACCAGCATCAACAGGTGTACATGTCTCACATAGCTATGTCTCCATAGCTATTTCTGTTCTATTTCATGTTGTAAGCTGCACCCCCCTCCCCACAACATGGCCATTTCCAGGTTGTTGGAGAGTGAAGGGATCAAGGGCAATGCATCCAGTTATTTTCTTTATCTGGATATGCTGCAAGGACTTCACCTGCAGGGACATCCCCAGTAGGGTGACCAACTTTCAGCCATGAATTTGAGGGAGATTTAGTCACAACAAATTTTGTGCATTATTAGTGGCATGGTGTCGCTTCAGCAAATGTTCATTGGTATGGGATTATATCTTTAATGGCCAGGCCGTATTGTTTAATTTTTTGATTGGCTTTGTATGTTTGTCTATGTATGCACTATCCAGAGAACTTAAATAGCAGCAACAAGAACAACAAAAACTATTCTAAAAAGAACCCAAGCACCACTACTTACTTTAAAGAAAACTGAAAGAACTGTTCCAGATATCCAATCAAAACAGGCACACAGACACACACTCTCCCTGGCACAAATAAAAAACCTACTTTTATATCTCTCTCTCTGGCTTTTCTTCGCAAACGAAAATTCAGGAAGGACTCATCCCACGCTTTCTGCAAGCGCGCTGATGACTAAAAAGGCCAATCCGAGATAAACAAGTCCGGTTGCAAAAAGCACAGCAGAAGGTCTCCTTGGGTGATGTTTTTGGGTTGTGATTCTTTCTGCGTTGTCGTTTCTCTTCAAGACTTGTTCGTCGTGAGTTCTCAAATAAGGCTGCAGCATTGTGGATACTGCGTCTCCATGCCTCCCGATGTGAGGCCAGGGTGGACCACTGTTGGTGATCAATTTGACCGAACCTGAGATGTTGTTTCAGGGAGTCTTTGTATCGCTTTTTTGGAGCGCCCCTCTTACGCTGACCCGTGGCGAGTTCACCGTTGAGTAGTATTTTTGGGAGGCGATGGTCCTCCATCCTAGAAACGTGCCCTGCCCAGCGCAGCTGTGTTCTCAATATCATGGCCTCAATGCTGGTGATCCCTGCTTGCTCAAGGACAGCAACATTCGTCACATAATCAGTCCAGCGTATATTTAGGATTGTGCGTAGACAGCGCTGATGAAAGCGCTCGAGGAGTCGTAGGTGGTGGCGATAGGTGACCCATGTTTCAGATCCATAAAGGAGGATAGACAGTACGATGGCTCTATACACACTATATACAGAGATGCAAAAGCACACACATACCCCATTTCCCCCTCTTACAGGGACATGCAAACATACACTTCTCCTACTCACAGGCACACAGATGCACCAACACACATGTACTTCTCTGTTACTCTCCCTCCCTCACACACACACTCCCCCCCCAATAAATGGAAATACACACCTCAAGCAGAGAGGAGTTTCCTGGCTTGCTTTTTGATGACCCCCACACACATACATCAGGCCTTCATGGGTTCCCTTGGTGCAATGACTTGCTGCACTTGACATCTGAATGTCAGACCTTCCTAAATATATGGGAGAAATAGAAGGTCAATAAGGGAGCTGGGAAGATTTTAAAAAAAAGCTTAAATAAGGGAGATCCCAGGAAATAAGGGAGAGTTGGTCAGTCTAATCCCCAGGCACCCCAGGAGGTCACTACTGGTGCCTGTCACATTGTGCCTAGATGAGAAAAATAGCTGGATCATGGAATCATAGAATCATAGAATTGTAGAGTTGGAAGAGACCACGAGGGCCATCCAGTCCAATCCCCTGCTACATAGGAATCAGGATCAAAGCATCCCTGACAGATGGCCATCCAGCCTCTGCTTAAAGACCTCCAAAGAAGGAGACCCCACCACGCTCTGAGGGAGTGTGTTCCACTGCTGAACAGCTCTTACTGTCAGAAAGTTCCTCCTAATGTTGAGGTAGAATCTCTGATCCTGGAGCTTGCATCCATTGCTCCGTATTCCAGTCTTTGGAGCAGCAGAAAACAAGCTTGCTCCATCCTAAACGTGACAACCCTTCCAATACTTAAACAGGACTATCATATCACCCCTTAACTGTCTTTTTTCCAGGCTAAACATACCCAGCTCCCTAAGTATTTCCTCATAAGGCATGGTTTCCAGACCTTTCACCTTTAGTCACCCTCCTCTGGACACACTCCAATTTGTCAATATTATTTTTGAATTGTAGTGCCCAGAACTGGACACAGTATTGTAGGTGAGACCTGACCAAGGCAGAATAGAGTATCACTATTACTTTCCTTGATCTAGACACGATACTTCTATTGATGCCGCCCAAGATCACATTGGCTTTTTCAGCTGCTGCATCACACTGTTGACTCATGCGGTATCCACAGCATTCCCTTCATCTACCAAGCTGGTAATTTTATCCAAAAAAAAAAAAAAGATCAGATTAGTCTGGCATGACTTGTTTCTCTGAAACCCATGTTGTCTTTTTGTGATTATGGCATTGCCTTCTAAATGATCACAGACTCACTGTTTAATTATCTGCTCTAGAATCTTCCCTGGTATTGATGTCAGACTAACTGGACAATAATTGTTGGGATCCTCTTTTTTCCCCCTTTTTGAAGATGGAGACAATGTTTGCCCTCCTTCAGTCTGCTGGGACTTCTCCTGTTCTCCAGGAGTTCTCAAAGATTATTGCCAATGGCTCTGAGATTACATTTGCCAGCTCTTTTAATACTTTGGATGTGTCACCACTAATCCCACCACTCTCCAATAATTTGGAAAGGACATGCTGTGATGTTGTAAGGCAGACTTACAACATTGTAACTTACTTGAAGGATGATAGCGATATTTATTAATATTGCATCCTTCTAGGAGCCAGAACAAACTTATGAGCAGGAGACCTGGCTGGGAAGGGTGAGATTTTACCTGGGAGCCATGCCCCCTTCTTCCACTCTGAAGCTATAACAACTGCTGCTTGCTGAGTGTCAAGACCTTGGCTGGTAAGGGGCTTCACACCACTCCCTCCCCCAGAAGACTTAAAAGTGCTGCCTTCTGCTTGGGACCTCCAGTTGGGAAGGCAGTGACTCTTTCAAACAGGGCTCCACACCACTCCCTCCCCCAGAAGCCTTAAGAACGGGAAGATTTTAAGACTAAAGGACAAGTATATGTGGCCTGGCATGATCTGGGAGCAAGAATTGTGGTGGTGCAGGGGAACGGAAGGTATGGCGGAAACAGAGTGAAAGTTTGTTACAAAGGAAGGCAGGATAGATGTCTGAAAGCTATCCCACCTTCAGTTCACTCTGTCCCTCCAAATGGATTGGAAAGCATACCAACTATGCCACAGAACCTTACCTTGCTCCTTTGCAATGCCAGGTCAGTAAAAAACAAGACCCACATTATCTATGATCTTATTTTGGAAGAGGACACCAACCTGGCTTGCTTCACTGAGACCTGGCTGGGAGAGGATAGCACCATAACTTGGGCGCAGGCCCTCCCAGCCGGGTACTCTGTCAGTGAGCAGGTAAGGGGAAGTGGGTGAGGGGGTGGAATGGCTCTGGTTCATAAAAATAATCTTACCTTGACCAGGATACCTGTCCAGAAAATGGTCCACTTCGAGTGTATGTATCTGAGCCTGAAGACCAAGGAGAGTCTAGGAATTCTGTAGGTATAACGTCCACCCCATTGTCTAACTGACTCCCTAACTGAGCTGACACAATTGGTCTCAGAGTTGTTGTTGGAGGTGCCCAGACTGTTAGTTCTGGGCGACTTCAACATCACACTTGAGATCAGCTTGTCAAATCTATCAGGTGCGGTTCGGGAGTTCATGGAGTCCATGACAAACATGGGCCTATCCCAATTGGTTGATGGGCCCACTCATTGTGTGGGTCATACCCTCAATGTGGTCTTTAGTACAGAACAGGAATATCCATGGGCGGAGGTGACTAAAACCACTGCATTGCCATGGACGGATCACTTCCTGATTAAGGCTAAACTCAGAGTCACTGTCCATCCTGTTGGGGGTGGAGGACCTATTAGAATGGTCTGCCCTCAAAGGTTAATGGAACCAATTGGATTCCAGAAAGCCTTAGAGGGTTTATTGCTTGGTAACACCAGTGATTCTGTCGAAGCCTCGGTCAATATTTCGAACACCGACCTTACCAAGGCTATCAACACGATCGCTCCCAAGCGTCCTCTCCAACCCACTTCTAATCACCATCCATGGTATTCTGAAGAACTTAGGAAGTTGAAGCGGGTTGGACAATGACTAGAGTGCATATGGCAAAAAACTCAGCTCTTGTCTGACAAGACTCGTCATAGGAAATTTCTTTGTTCCTATAGAGAGATAATACATGCAGCGAGGAAATCCTCTTCTGCACGTATTTCGTCTGCAGAGTCTCACCCAGCAGAGCTGTTTAGGGTGGTGAGAGAACTGACACAGGTTCCACCTGTGCAGAACTCATTACTAAACCCGGCAACGGCCTGCTGTGATGCATTTAACAACTTCTTTGCTGATAAAATCTCTCAAATAAGAGCCAATTTGGATGCTGGGGTTGGAGCAGATTCAACTGACGAGGTGTCCAGTAATTACGTTGATGAGGTTATACTGGATCAGTTTCAATCTGTAAGTATTGATGACATGGACAAGTTCCTTGATAGAGTGAGGAAGACTACCTGCCCTCTTGACCCTTGTCCTTCATGGCTGGCCGTCCAGGGGGGTGATGCCTTGAGGATGTTCCTCAGGGACATCATCAATGCATTCCTCAGGGAAGGTCATGTTCCATCTTGCTGGAAGTAAGTGGCAGTCAGACCACTCTTAAAAAGACCTTCCCTTGACCCTCTGGATATGAACTCCAGGCCAGTCTCCTTATTAGCTTTTTTGAGCAAAGTGATCGAGAGGGTGGTTGCTCTTCAATTCCAAGCTGTCTTGGAAGAAACTGATTATCTAGATCCATTTCAAACTGGCTTTAGGGCGGGATTTGGGTTGAGACGGCCATGGTTGCCTTAGCTGATGACCTTTGCCTGAACATCAACAGAGGTAATGTGACCCTGTTGGTGTTACTGCATCTCTCAGCAGCTTTTGATACAATAGATCATGACATCCTCTTGGATTGTCTGAGAAGGTTAGGAATTGGAGGCACTGCGCTGCAGTGGTTCCACTCCTTCCTCTTGGGTAGATTCCAGAGGGTGATGCTCGGAAACAGTTGCTCTGCAAGGAAAGAACTTAATTGTGGCATCCAACAAGGCACCATCCTGTCCTCGATGCTATTCATTATATTTATGAAGCCGCTGGGAGAGATTATCTGGAGGCATGGGGCGGGGTGTTATCAGTATGCTGATGACACCCAGATATATTTCTCCATGTCTCGGTTTTCGGCTCTGACTTCAGATGGTGTCTCTTCTCTCAATGATTGTCTTAAGGCAGCACTGGATTGGATGAGGAAAAACAAATTGAAGCTGAATCCAGACAACATGGAGGTTCTCGCGGTAGCAGCCCCGAACCCAGGTATTAGGATACAACCTCCAGTCCTGAATGGAGTTACACTCTCCGCCAGGGACTGTGTACACAGTTTGGGGGTACTCTTGGACTCATCGCTCCAGATGACAAATCAGGTAAATGCGACGGTCAGGAGTGCCTGCTATCAGCTTCGGCTGATCTGCCAGCTGCACCCTTTCCTGGAAGTTGGGAACCATGAGATCGTGGTACATGCTCTGGTAGCCTCCTGTCTTGATTTCTGTAATGCACCCTACATGGGGCTGCCCTCGTGCTTGGTCCGGAAACTTCAACTAGTAAAGAATATGGCAGCCAGACTGGTCTTGGGTATATCTAGAAGAGACCATATAACACTGATCTTAAGATCACTTCACTGGCTGCCCGTTAGTTTCCAGGCTCAGTACAAGGTGTTGGTTATCACCTTTGAAGCCCTAAATGGCTTGGGTCCAACCTATCTTCAGGACTGCCTCCTTGCATATAATCCTCCCCATGCACTCAGGTCCTCTGATAGGAATCTGCTGCAACCTTTAAAAACTAGGCTTTCCTCAACCTCCCAGAGGACCTTTTTGGCTATTGCTCCCAGATTAATGAATGGCCTACGGGACAAGATCCATCACATTACCACCTTAAAAAGCTTTTAAAAAGTTCTTAAGATGGATCTCTTCCAGCAGGCCTTTCCTGAATAGATACCTGGCCATCAGAAAAAAAAAAATCTTATTGGTCCGATCCCTATTCCAGTTATTTTATTGTGTCTGTCTGTGTGTTTTAGTATTTATTAAGTATTTTTAAATGTTTAATTATTTAATTGTATTTTAAGGGGTGGGATGGATGGAGGGTTTTATATATATATATTTTAAATGTTTTAAGCCGCCCCGATTGCATTTTGTAGAAATTATTATTACTAGTATTATTATTATAAGAAGTGCTGTTTGCATTTAATCCTCCCCGCAGATTCACCAAACAAGTACACAAATGTACAAGGTCTGTCTATTATATAATGAGACTGTGTTTCTACCTTTCAGACAAATCAGGGAGAACTGATTGTGAATGTTTGAGTGACCTTGGACATGTCTGAACCTGCATGACAAACAGCAACACTCTTGGCCATCCAGTTAATTTTCAGTCATCATATAAAGCAGGTGTGTTCATAGAATCATAGAGTTTGGAAGAGACCTCAAGGGCCATCCAGTCCAACTCCCTGCCATGCAGGAACACACAATCAAATCATTCCTGACAGATGGCCATCCAGCCTCTGTTTAAAAACCTCCAAAGAAGGAGACTCCACCACACTATGAGGCAGTGCATTCCACTTCAGAACAGCTGTTCCTCATGTTTAGGTGGAATCTCTTTTCCAGTAATTTGAACCCATTGCTCCATGTCCTAGTCTCTTGAGCAGCAGAAAACAAGCTTGCCCCATCCTCAGTATGACATCCCTTCAAATATTTAAACATGGCTATCATGTCCCCCTCTCAACCTTCGCTTCTCCAGACTAAACATGCTTAGCTCCCTAAGCCTCTCCTCATAGGACATGGTCTCCACTCCCACCATCCTGGTCACCCTCCTCTGGACACATTCCAGCTTCTCAGTATCCTTCCTGAATTGTGGTGCCCAGAACTGGACACAGAATTCCAGGTGAGGTCTGACCAAAGCAGAATACAGTGGCACCACCACCTCCCCTGATCTATACACCACACTTCCACGGGAAAATGCTTGATTTAAAAGTTGAGTAACATGACATTCTGCAGCAACTTCAGGCAGACCCACACTTTAAAAAAAATCATCACTTGTGATGAAACCTGGGTCTTCCAGTATGATCCTGAGACAAAATGACAGTCAATGCACTGGAAAATACCATCATCACCAAGAATGAAAAACGCATGTCAAAGCAAGTCCGCATTCAGAGCCATGCTCATTGTTGTTTGTCATCAAGGGCTTAATTTTGGCAGAATGGGTTCCAAAAGGCAGAACAGTAAACCAGCATTATCATAAGGAAGTTTTCACAAAGCTGAGAGAAAGAGTCAGGAGAAAAAAGGCCAGAACTAGGGAAAAATGGTTTCATTCTTAATCAAGACAATGTGCCTGCTCATACAGCACTTTCTGTGAAGCAGGTTTTGGCTGATAAACTGATTACTACACTTGGACATCCTCCATTTGTGCCAGATTTGGTGCCATGCAACTTTTTTTTCCCCCTGAAGTGAAATTGGTGCTTAAAGGAGCATGTTTTGAGTCAACTGATGCAGTAAAGAAGAAAATGGCAGGTGTGTTGAAACAGCTGACAGAAAGTGATCTGCTCCATGCCTTTGACCAGTGGAAAAGAAGACTGCATCAGTGTGTGAGTATGAATGGGGAGTATATTGAAGGGTATAAGCATTAGAATTGTAATACATATAAATAAAGATGGGTTATTATATTATTCTCAGTACTTAGTAGAGAGATGTTGTATAGATTTTCCTTGGTTTTTTTCTGGGTTGTGAGGCCGTGTTCTGGAAGAGATTATTTCTTACATTTCACCTGCATCTGTGGCTGGAATCTTCAGAGAATGGTTGTGTAGGAGTGTGTGTGGGGTTTATATACTGTGAACCCCTGTTGGCGAGGATATGTAAACTTGTGTATTTGAATGGCTAGCATTCAAATACACAATTAGGCATTCAAATACACAAATTTAGATATCCTCTCCAACAGGGGTTCACAGTATATTACCCCCCCCACACACACACACTCGTACCCAACCATTCTCTGAAGATGCCAGCCACAGATGCAGGCAAAATGTCAGAAAGAAACTCTTCCAGAACATGGCCTCAGTCCGGCAAACAACCCAAGGAAAATCTATGGATGCCGGCCGTAAAAGCCTTTGACTTCACATCAGACGTTGTATACATATGAACATAGACTTTCCTCCTGTTACTTACGATATTGTAAGTTAAACTTACAGTAACTGTTCCCTATTAACATTTACAATTGTGGTGCCATTGCCACAATTATACATGTCCCTGAAGCCCACCTTAAAAGCCAATCAGCTTTTCAAAGCAATGGAGTTCTGTGACACTGTTGAGCAGGGTACTGCAGTATGATGTGACCACTTGGGACTGCTAACTGGCTTTTAAAGTGAATTTTATGGGTCACAACAGGAGATGGAGCATAGCTATAATATTGTAGATATTCTCTGATGCAGGCTCTTAGCCAGAGAGGTTAAGAATGGGAAAATCTGTCAGTTTTGCTTCCTTCTGTGCCTGAATTTTTAAAACCTCAACAACTTTTTATCTTGAATACGAAATCATATGAATTTTGGTAAATTCTTTAAAAAGGAAGCCAAACAAAACTCTCCTTTTGCATTGGCCACATTCAATAGGTAGAGCTGTTACTAGCATGGAGAGGCCCATGTTGTATCTATTTGCCAAAAAGGATTAAAAATTAAGATCCTCTTAGAACAAAGAGGTGGCACCCCTAATTTGGCACTAATATGGTTGAATGGTTGGGGATTCAAACCCAGACTTTAAAGAGGTGAGCTCTCAAAAACTTGAGCCAGGATGGATGAATCTGTCAATTTCTCACACATTCACTTTCTTTTCATCCCAGAATTTTTCCTATCCTGATTATGAAGAAATTTGCCAAATTTTGTAAATTATTATCAAATATAATCAAATATCAAAATTTCTCCAATACTCCCCCCCCCGGTGTGTGTGTGTGTATGTATGTAGGTGTGTGTGTTTGTATAGATTATATTTATGTCTCTCTGGAATCTTCTTGGTTAGTCACAATTAGAGTAAATCCATTTAATCAACTGTTGAATTGAGTGTCAACAAACAGGTACATCCAAATAGTTCAATGCCTCTACTCTAGCTGGGACAAACAATAGAATTTAGATCCTATTTTCACTGTTTCTCCAACTCCTACCTTGAGTTGTGAAAATTTGTATTTTTTCCCCACATTGAAATTTGCACCTTCTTAACAGATTTATGTTAATTTGCACATTTATTTGCACAATGTGTCTCACTTACACAATTTTCACAATTGGCTAATCTGTGTTTCTGCATATTTTTAAATTATGCACATGATAGCCGTTTGTGTTTTGTAATATGTGCATTGTTTCTGGCACACATTATTCCTTGGGAATGTCCTGTGAGCCTTGCAGATGTGTTCATGAGGCCTGAATTTTTTTCACAACAATTTTGGAGGTGCAGAAATGCCACACCCATTGAAATTATTAAGTTCAGTGAAAGTACTCATCATCCCTAATACAGATAATGAGAAAAAGGAGAAAAGGTCAAAGTATTTGGGATAACTTCACAGATTTACCATAAATCAACTGTAGAAGTCTCAAAATTAATGTCCAGAATACAAGATCAGATGTACTGACTTGGAGTTATGCACTTGTAATGGATCCATACTCATGGTCCCTACATAGTCACAATTGTGGCACCATTGCCACAATCATAATTGCCTCCTTCAGCCTCTGTCATGCCCTGATTCCAGAACTTGGAAGTGGACTCTGACTCAGAGGCTGAAGCATTGGACATGCCAGGACTTGCTTAAACTGAGCAGGAGGATTTTCTAGAGTGACAGGCCTCAGATACATACAATAGTGCATGTTTATCAGTACCAGCTCTGGCAGAGGGTCCTGCCCATTCAGATACAGAGGACAACTTACCTGTACCTACCTTCACAGCACATAGAAAACAAAAGTGGGGCTTGAGGTGGTCTCAGCATATTTATAGGAAGCAGCAGTTAGTTAAGCAATAGCTGCATTAGCTGCTGATTTATAAATATGCAGCATGGCCCTCCAGGGGTTGTTGGAGATTATGTGACCTACCTGATTACCTGTTGTGTTCCTGATCACTGTGTTGGACCTGGACTGTGTTTGTTGACTCTGGACTCTGTTTGCCTGACCTGGATTCTGCGGTACTGACCTAGACTGTGTTTTCCAGACCTGAACTTTGTTTATTGGACTTGTGTTTTTGCTTGCTAGTAAAGTAAGTGACTGACTTCACACTGCCTTGATTCCTTTGCCTGTAATTAGTTTGACTGTACTGTGCCTTTGCTTATTGATTGTGTAGTAACAAGCCTTCAGCTGGTTGCCCAGACATAAAGGAGGTTGTCCCAGACATTGTTTGGACAACCTCCATCAGCCACATGGAGAGAAGGGGGTAAATTCTGCTGGAGATTGGGGTGCCGGTGGATGACATTTCCACCTTTTCCCCCACCATCCAGTGAGACTGTGATGATCAGAAGCAGGATGCCTATCACACTTCCTTGTCACAGCCTCATTGACTGGCAGGAGAGTGGTAGAAATGTCATCTGGACATATGCTGATCACCAGCAGAAAGGATTCCTTTCTCTCCACATGAGTGATGTCTGGTAAAGTAGGTTTGGGGGAATCAGGCCAAGAGACAGTATTTAACTATGCAACTAAGGTAGTTCCATAACTAAGTAACACATGTAGAATTCTGGCCTACATTTCAATTCCTTTATTGTTATGTGCCCTCAAGTTGCTTCTGGCTTATGGTGACCCTTAGGCGAACCTACCACAGGGGGTTCTTGCAAGATTTGTTCAGAGTGGGTTTGCTATTGCCTTCATCTGAGGCTGAGAAAGTGTGACTTGTCCAAGGTCACCCAATGGGCTTCCATGGCTGGGTGGGGATTTGAATCCTGGCCTCCCAGAGTGCTACTCCAACACTCAAAATGCTTCACCATGCTGCCTCATTGCTACACAGATTAAAAACACAAAGGCTAGCATTCTGTTGATTAATCCCAACTAAAGTCGATCCACTGAACCAACTGGTGAATAGTAAGTGAAAGGGAAGTGAGCAAATCCAAATATTTCAATGATTTGGTTCACGTCAGAGTGAACCATATGATTTGAACCAAATCCTTGGAAAAAGAACCAACCATTTTCTTCTCATAGGCATGTATAGAAAAGTTTAGTAAAAGGTTCTAAAAGTTGTGATAAGTACATCAATACCAGGGAAGATTCTAGAGTTGAAGCAATCAGTCCTTTGACCCAAACTACCTAGGGACTAGTTTTTCTTGAACTTTATCTTTACAGAGCATGGGAAATAAGCAAGATGAACTTGAACTCCTAGCACAACAAAGCAAATATTATATAATAGGCTTTACTGAAACCTGGTGGGATGAGTCTCATGATTGGAATGTAGGAATCGAGGGGTATAACCATTATAAGAGAAACAGGCCAAACAGGAAAGGAGGAGGAACAGCATTATATGTAAGGGATATTTACACCAGTGAACAGATCCATGACATCAATACTGGAAGCCAGGTGGAGAGCATCTGGATAAAAATTAAAGGGGAGGAAAACAACAGGGATGTTATTGTGGGACTCTACTACAGACCCCCCAAGTCAGACGCAGGAATTGGATGATGCCTTTCTAGAACAGATGACCACACATGCAGAAAGGAGAGATGTAGTAGTAATGGGTGACTTCAACTATCCTGTTATTTGCTGGAAATCTAACTCAACCAAAACTTCAAGGTCTAGCAAATTCCTTACCTGCCTGGAAGACAATTTCATTGTCCAAAAGTGGAAGAGGCAACAAGGGGGCAGCTATTTTAGATCTGCTCTTAACCAACAGGGATGACCTGGTTAATGGGGTGCAAGTGGTGGGATCCTTAGGTGAGAGTGATCATGTTCTCCTGGAGTTTGTTATACAATGGAAAGGAGAAGCCTGGCATAATCAGGCACACATTCTCGACTTTAGGAGAGCTGATTTCAATAAACTCAGGGAAATACTGGGGGTGATCCCATGGTCAGGAATACTAAAGAGAAGGGACTTCAAGATGGATAGGACTGTCTCAAAGGGAGATACTGAAGGGATAATTTCAAATGGTACCAATGAGGAAGAAAAATGGGAGGTGTCTCAAGAAACCAGGATGGATGACTAAAGAACTTTCAACGGAGCTAAGTTTTAAATGGAGGATATATAGGAAATGGAAAAAGGGGAAAATCACCAAAGAAGAATTCAAACAGATAGCGAACATGTGTAGGAGTAAAGTCAGAAAAGCTAAAGAGCAGAATGAGCTCAGGCCCACTAGAGAGGTTAAGAACAATAAAAAGGGTTTTTTGGGGTACGTCTGCAGCAAAGGGAAGAAGAAGGAAATGGTAGGGCCACTACGTGCAGAAGATGGCAAAATGCTAACAGGTGACAGAGAAAAGGCAGAATTACTCAACACCTTCTTTGCCCCAGTGTTTTCAGAAAAGGAAAAGGGTGATCCACCTGAGGATAAGGTAACAGAGGACACAATAGGGGAAATCCAGCACAGAATAGGTAACGAGGTAGTACAGAAATACCTTCTTAATCTAAATGAATTTAAATCTCCAGACCAGATGAACGGCATCCAAGGGTATTAAAAGAGCTGGCAAATGTAATCTTTGAGAACTCTTGGAGAACAGGAGAAGTCCCAGCAGACTGGAGGAGGGCAAACGTTGTCCCCAACTTCAAAAATGGAAAAAAAGAGGGTCCCAACAATTATTGTCCAGTTAGTCTGACATCAATACCAGGGAAGATTCTAGAGCAGATAATTAAACAGAGAGTCTGTGATCATTTAGAAGGCAATGCCATAATCACAAAAAGACAACATGGGTTTCAGAGAAACAAGTCATGCCAGACTAATCTGATCTCTTTTTTTTGATAAAATTACCAGCTTGGTAGATGAAGGGAACACTGTGGATATCACATACCTTGATTTCAGTAAGGCCTTTGACAAGGTTCCCCATGACATTCTTGCAAACAAGCTTGTAAAATGTGGGCTAGACAAGTTAACTGTTCAATGGATTTGCAATTGGTTGACTGGCTGGACCCAAAGGGTGCTCAGCAGTGGCTCCTCTTCATCTTGGAAAGATGTGACCAGTGGTGAGCCACAGGATTCTGTCCTGGGCCCAGTGCTATTCAACATCTTTATCAATGACTTGGATGAGGGAATTAGGGGCATATTATCAAATTTGCAGATGACACCAAATTAGGAGGAGTATCTAATACCCTAGAGGACAGGATCAAAATTCAGAATGACCTGGATAGACTGGAGAGCTGGGCCAAAGCTAACAAAATGAAATTCAACACGGAGAAATGTAAAGTACTGCACTTAGGACAGAAAAATGAAATGCATAGATATAGGATTGGTGAGACCTGGCTGAATGAGACTACATGCGAAAGGGATCTAGGAGTCCTAGTAGACCTCAAGTTGAAAATGAATCAACAGTGTGATGTGGCAGCTAAAAGGGCCAATGCGATTTTGGGCTGCATCAATAGAAGTATAGTGTCCAGATCAAGGGAAGTAATAATGCCACTCTATTCTGCCTTGGTCAGGCCTCATCTAGAATACTGTATCCAGTTCTGGTCACCACAATTCAAAAAGGATATTGACAAATTGGAGCATGTCCAGAGGAGGGTGACTAAAATGGTGAAAGGTCTGGAAACCATGCCTTATGAGGAAAGACTTAGGGAGCTGGGTATGTTTAGCCTGGAAAAAAGACAGTTAAGGGGTGATATGATAGCCCTCTTTAAGTATTTGAAGGGGTGTCACACTGAGGATGGAGCAAGCTTGTTTTCTGTTGCTCCAGACACTAGAACACAGAGCAATGGATGCAAGCTCCAGGAACAGAGATTCCACCTCAACATTAGGAGGAACTTTCTGACAGTAAGAGCTGTTCGGCAGTGGAACACACTCCCTCGGAGCGAGGTGGGGTCTCCTTCCTTTGATGGTCTTTAAACAGAGGCTGGATGGCCATCTGTCAGGGATGCTTTGATTGTGTATTCCTGCATGGCACAGGGTTGGACTGGATGGACCGTGTGGTCTCTTTCAGCTCTAGAATTCTATGATTCTATGATTCACTACAAACATTTCAAAAAGTAATTTTTAACCTGGATTATGATTCAATACAGTATAGCCATCTTTTCTGGCCTCTGCAATCTGAGAAAATACTGCAAAGAGAGAGGAGGCATGAGTCACAAGAAGACATAACTCACTAGAAAGACAAGGTAGAAGGCAGTAGGAAAGAGAGAAAGACCACATGCCACTGAAACTACTGAAGCCTACAAGACCTAAGCAGAGTGGTTGAGGATAGGGTGACTTGGATGTTTCTCGCTCATGGTGTTGCCATAAGTCAAAGTCAGCTTGATGGCAGTTAACCACAAATGCTTATCCTATGCCAAAATGACACCATCCATGCAAGAGAGGGGGTGTCAACAAGTTAGGGGACTATCAGTGTTTGCAGAGAGAGAGAGAGAGAGAAGAAAATAACACTAGTGCATAAGACATGGATACATATATACAGAAACTTCCTGTAGGGACTGTCCATGTTCAATAGGCAGAAAATGCTGGCCAGCTGTTGGATGGGAGGTGGTGGGGAGGAGATGGATGCAAAATCTGGGCAGAAAGGAGAAAGAGTGGAGTTTTCTGGAGGAGGACATGACTGACTGACTTAAAGGAGCAATCCACGTTGCAAAATTTTGTTGCCAGTCTCACTTGTACATACACTTGAACATGATTCTTTTTTGTACAGTGTTCTACTAATGTAAATATCCACACCTGCACATTGCTAAAACATCACACAACAATAACCTGGCTATGACAGCACATAAACACCTAGAATAGGGAACCAGACATATAGGCTGCCACAGGATTCAGATTGCAATAGACATCTGGGTGCAGGGTATCCAATATGAACCCCTCTTTCATATCATACAACTGCAGGGGGTGAATTAACAATGCTCATTCTCCTAGTGGCACAGTGGTTAAATGCTGGTACTGCAGCCGCAACATTGTAAGTTTGATCTTGCAGGACTCCAGGTTCACTCAGCCTTCCATCCTTCCATATGTCAGTAAAATAAGTAAAATGAGGGCTTGTTGGGGGCAGTTAGCCAACACATTGTTAATTGCTTAGAGAGTGATTAGCACTATAAAGTGATATAGAAATGTAAGTGCTATTGCTATTCCTATAAAGTTTGTGATGTAAGAGCCATTGTGGTAGAGTGCTTAGCCTGACAGCTTGGGAATCCAGGTTAAAATCTCTTCTCAGCTATGCAGGTTCCTGAGTGACCTAGAACCAATGCTGTTGTACATCACAGGGTTGTTGTGAAAACACACAGCAGTGAGAGAACTCCCTGAGATCTTTCTGAGAAAGACATGGTGAAAATACCAATGAAGATGGATTGAGGACACTAATCTCATATCTGTCGCTAGATGGGGGTCTTTATTTTATCTTGGTAAGTCCTCTGCCCCATGATTCATTTATACAGGAATTGCATTCCTATTATTTCTCTTTTATTGTGTTATAATTAAGGTGAACCTTAAAATAATATCAACAGTTTCACACTCTGCAAGTGGATTTTGAGATAAGAACCATTTATGCCTTCCATTTAAATTCCCCCTCGTCACGCTCTAAGCTTAATAGATGTGGAGATTGGTATCTTAATTAGATTGTAGGCTACCATAGAATTTCCATAAAAGAAAAACGAAAACAAAGTGTCGGAGATTTGTTATGTCTAGCGATACTGTCCGTGTTCTTAAGACTTGGGAATCTGGACTGAGAACAGGACCAGACATACTAGAAAGGCCAGAGAACAGGTAGACATTGTTTATGGAGTAAGGCTAGCCTGGAAAAGGAAGTCCTTTATACTAGAGGTTCTCAACCTATGGTCTTCTAGATGTTTTGGCTTCATCTCCCAGCAGTCGCAGCCAATATGGCCAATGTTCCAAGAATTCTGGGAGCTGAAGTCCAAAACATCTGGAGGGCCAAAGATTAAGGGCCTTTGCTTTTTTACTCCTTCCAATGGTCAGCCTGGTTTGTCGGAGCCCGGGCAGATCTGGAATTTTGTTCCCTGAGAGGCAACGGTAACAGGGCTCACATCACATTCTGGTCCAGTGTCCATGTGAAAAGCAACAGAGAAGGAATCTCATGTGATATAATTTAGATGTTGCTCTTCCTCAGTATGACAATATTGGCAATCATGGGAGAATTCTTAATATCCTTAATAACTCAGGGTCTCTTTTTATGATCTGAGACTTTCTCCACTCCAAGATGTAGTGGTGGCTGGGTGCTCTGTTGTCAGTGGGGCTGAAGCTAGTGGAGCTATCCAAGGTACTGGAACTATCCTGGGGCATTTGGATTATAACACTACACTGTTATCCAGTCTTCTAACAGTGTAGAAGGTTAGAAGACTGGATTAAATTACGGAAACACAAATTCACTGACATAGAGTTAGATGATATAAGACATGGCATACATGGGTATTTGTGGTACGGGAAGTCCTCAATTGATAGGGAATTTGAAAACCACACCATCAGGAAGCCTCTAATGAAAATATGGAAAATAATCAAACAAAAATTTTATATAAAAATGCCTTGGTAGAAGCAGGACAGCGAAGATGGACGAGTCAAGATCAATGGATTACATACAGAGATTTAATAATTTGGCAGGGGGAAATCCCTACTTTGAAGCCAAGGGAGGAATTGAGAAATCAAGGTAATGAAGTGCAGTGGTTCTCGTATCATCAAATTAGTGCCAAATTTAAAGAAGATAAACGAGAGTATAATTTTGATAAACAAGAAAGTGAGTTGGATAAAATTATTTGGGGCACTAATAGGAAAAAAATCTCCAAAATTTGTAAGTTACTATTAGATAGAGAGATGGAATCGGAGGTAGTTACAGATTCTATGATAAAATGGGCAAGGGATATTGGGGAACCAATACCCATGGAACAGTGGGAAAAAGCTTGGAGGAGAACAAACTCTTTTACAGCCAGCCAAGACTTGAAAGAAAACTTTTTAAAAATTGCCAGTAGATGGTACCTTACTCCTATAAGAATAAGCAATATCTATAAAACAGTAAATAAAAACTGTTGGAGATGTGATAAGGAGCCAGGTTCTCTCTACCATATGTGGTGGCAGTGTAAGCAGGTTAAGAAATTCTGGGTGAAAATTCACAGAGTAATTCAGAAGATATTGAAAACATCATACTTATTTGACCCAAATTGTATCTTCTAAATATAACTTCAGTGTTGGAGGAACAGGTAGAGAAACGTCACTGGAAAATTCTTCTATATTGTGTCACCGCAGCAAGATTAATAGTAGCAGCTAACTGGAAAAATAAAGAGGTTCCAGATACAGAAAGCTGGCTGTTTAAATTGAAGATGAAGAATAATGATAAACTAACTAGAATAGCTAATAAGGGTGATATTGTGAGAATTGACGCAGACTGGGCACCGATTACTGAATATTTGAATTTAAGATGGAATACACAAATAACCCTAACAACTTAAAGTGAAGGTTCATAGATCAAAGGAATTTTTTTAGGAGACTTCAATTTAAAATTTGGAGGAATAGAATATGGAGGGAATTGGATAAAAACTTTACGGTAGTAGAAACTGGTAAATACGGATTTAAGGGAAAGATTAAGGAAATGTTGAAAATGAAATCTGGTAGTTTGTTTTATAAGTACATAACATAAAATGATCAAAGTGTTGAGAACAAGGTTGGTTGGATTAGAAGGATAAGGTAGAGAGAGTTTGTATAACTGAACTGAGCAAATGCAGTAGTGGAAGTCAATGGAAAGAAAGTGAGAGTGTAAATGTGGATAGTAGATGATAAAGGATGTGAAGGTAAGGTAGACTGTTTGGGTTTGTATAATTGATTTATATTTGAGTTCGTTTGGGTTGTATAATTGATTTGTTTATATAATTGATTGTTTGGAAGAGGGTATATGGATATATTGGGAAAATGTATAATGACGTATGATGTATGTATGGGATGTATAAGATGAAGGTTTGTATGTAATTCTGAATAAAAAAACAACAACACTACACTGTTATAGCACTATTATTCCAATTACTATGGCTGCCTCCTGTGGAATCCTGGGATTTGCAGTTTAGGGAGGGGCATTTAGAACTCTCAGCCAAAGAGGTTTTAGGTCTCACTAAACTACAAACCCCAGGAGGCAACCATAGCAGTTAAAGTGGAATAATAGCACTATAACAGTGTAGTGTGATAAAGTCCCTAAAATTCAGCAATTTGGATAGCTCATTTGACATTCAGACTGAAAGCTAACTAGACTCTTTGCCCCATTCAAATGGGAGCTACCAGCTGCCACTGATCCAGACTAAAATGCTGGATGGATTCATTGTCTCACTGGTGTGGGATCTACTAGTCTCTCTGGTTGTTTTCATTCTCAAAAATGGGGACTTGAATGTTAGCTGTATATGCACAGGTGGCACTAGGCAAGGATCCTGGTTGTTGCAGCAGAGGAGTAAAAATTATTTTTGGTTTTATTTCAACATGGGCAGGAATCCTATTATATAAATTCTTTAAATATGTATGGTTATACTTTTCTGGCCCTTGTGCAATAGACACAGAATCATAGACTCATAGAATTGAGAGTTGGAAGAGACTACAAGGGCCATCCAGTCCAACCCCCTGCCACGCAGGAAATCACGATCAAAGCATCCCTGACAGATGGCCATCCAGCCTCTCTTTAAAGACCTCCAAGGAAGGAGACCCCACCACGCTCCGAGGGAGTGTGTTCCACTGCCGAACAGCTCTTACTGTCAAAACGTTCCTCCTAATGTTGAGGTGGAATCTCTGTTCCTGGAGCTTGCATCCATTGCTCCGTGTTCCAGTCTCTGGAGCAGCAGAAAACAAGCTTGCTCCATCCTCAATGTGACACCCCTTAATACTTAAACAGGGCTATCATATCGCCTCTTAACCGTCTTTTTTCCAGGCTAAACATACCCAGCTCCCTAAGTCTCTCCTCCTAAGGCATGCTTTCCAGACCTTTCACCATTTTAGTTGCCCTTCTCTGGACATGCTCCAATTTGTCAATATCCTTTTTGAATTGTGGTGCCCAGAACTGGACACAGTATTCTAGGTGAGGTGTGACCAAGGCAGAATAGAGCGGCACTATTACTTCCCTTGATCTGGACACTATACTTCTATTGATGCAGCCCAAAATTGCATTGGCCTTTTTAGCTGCCGTATCACACATGTTTAGTTCATAGTTCTACCAATGAAACAACTCCACAGGACCCTCAATCCTATTGTTAGTATGAACTAGAGTTGTTAATGTTGTGTGCCTTCAAGTCGTTTCTTACTTATGACCCTAAGATGTACCTATCTTGGGGTTTTCCTGGCAAGATTTGCTCAAAAAGGGTTTGTCCTTGCCTTCCTCTGGGGTTGAGAGTGTGTGATTTGCCCAGGGTCACCCAGTGATTTTCCTCGGCTGAGTGGGAATTCAAACCCTGGCCTTCAGGGTCACAGTTCACTGCTCAAACCACTACGCCACATTGGCTCTCTTGAAGTAGAGTAGGACCACTGAACCAGTCGGCTTTCTCTTGGTCCCACCACAATCCCAGGCATGGCTGGAGAGGAGAAAGAGCCAGCCTTCTTGGTAGCTGCTCCCAGGTTATAGAACTCCCATGTCTGGGAGGTCAGCTTAGCTGTTTCCCTGCTTTCCTCCAGCAGCTAAAGACTTTTTCATTAAAAGAAGCTTTTTGTTTTGGGTGTGTTGCAGCAGAAAAAGCTTTCATTTTATCATGCTTTGAAGTATTTTTAATGCAGTTTTAAACATGTATTTTTAACTTGTCTTTTTTTAAAAAAAATCAGTTATTTTGATTGTGTTTTAACCTTTGTATTTATAATTTTTTAAAAATTGTACTGTACTTTTAAAATGTTGTAGGCCATCTTGGATCCCCCGTTGGGAGAGAGGCAGGATATAAATTAAACAAATAATAAATTATGTATATGTTAATTCATCATGCAACAGTTGGTTCAATAAGTTTGCTCTAGTTGGGGTCAGCCAACAGGATTTCTACCTACACAGCAGTGCTTTCTTGGATGGCACATAACTACGGTATTTGGTAATCAGCTATCATTTGAATCTTTGTGATTGCAGAAATAGCCACTGTGCCTTCTTTGATGCTTAGTAGATCTGCACAACACAAACATGATGTATAATCCTGACTATCGTTAACTCCTGAGATTGCTTTCTGTTCTAAAGGAAGACATGTTTCTCATCTGAACATGCAGAGGTTGTTGATATGCCTAACCATACATCTCCCATTCTGGCCTTAGAAGAAGAGCAAAATCACTACTGCGTTAACATCTTTTTGGTTATCCAGCCAATATCATCTTCCTGCTCTGCAATGGTCCTTTCAAGGGCTCATTTCTTGAGCTGCTTGTAATGCAGGGCTTGATGGAAAGTTCACTCTGATTGCAAACATGATGCAAGGCTCCGGTGTAACAAACAGGCAGCAGAAAGCTGAAGGCAGTGATAAAAAGATTGTTTGGCTCCAGCTCATTGCCTCCAAATCATCCAGATACACTGCCTTATGAATAAATAAAAGAAGAAAATCTGTTCTCTGTCCCCTACAGTTTCATGGCAGGAAAATCCAGACGCTGATGACAGAAGGAACAAACGATCGAGGCTTTAGTGCTGACAGGATCAGGCCCTGGTGCTGGCAAAGTGGGAAGTACATGAAGTAGGAAAAGGGATAAATATTAAAAGTATGTTAAAAATGGTAAAAGAAAAAAAAAAGAGAAGAGAGTGTCCCCCTCCCGGAAAAATATGATCTCTCTAGGCATTTCCTAGGTCCTCCAGTATGACTTTGTGATAACTTCCGCTGGAAGTTATAGAGTTGCGCTGGAGATGCTTAGAGAGGTGTCTTCTCTTGGCATTTCCTAGGTCTTCCAGTGCAACTATATGGTAATGTCTTCTGGAAGCTACCATAGAGCTGTGCTTGAGGTGCCTAGAGAGGTGGCCTCTATAGGTGGCAATTCTATGGGGTTCATTATTACTCACAATTTCAAGTATTTGTGGTAAGTCTAGGAATGTATCTCCTGCAGATACGGTGGGCAACCTCTATTTCAGTTTATATTTGCCATGATTTGGGGGCAATTTTTACCCCAAAACTGCATTCAGACCACCTCATGTATCCTGGAACATGCATCTGTGACAAGAACCTCCCCAACACCCAGAACCTTCCAGAAGCTTCCTAGGTTCCTAGGAGATCTAAAATTCAATCATCCATTAGTCAGTTTCATTTTTATGCTACTTACAAAAAAAAAAGGGGGGAGGGGAAAGCTTCTTCATGAATGAGTAGGCTAAAATTGTGACATACAGATAAAGCTGAACAGAAATTCAGAAATGAAAATAACACACACAAAATCATCATGTTGTTCTCACAATGAGCTGCTGATCCCCTGACACAGCTGGTTCTGAACCAATGTGTTCTACAAATTATGTTTCACAGACTCTACAGAGACTCCAGCAAATTGCTGAGCAGATGAAGAGAACATATGGAAGGCAGAGCTAACGCAGAACGTAAGAATACAATCATTAAGCCAAGCAGTCAGGTTTGCCCTCATGCTTCATCTGTATTTCACTGAGTTTAAATGATGGTTAGCCTTTTTGGAACATTCTGAAACTTGCTGCATGGTGAATCATATCCAGGCACTATAGATTTTCCTTGGTTTTTTTCTGGGCTGTGAACCCATGTTCTGGAATAATTTCTTTCTGATGTTTCGCCTGCATCTGTGGCTGGCATCTTCAGAGAATGGTTGGGTAGGTGTGTGTGTGGAGTTTATATGCTGTGAACCCCTGTTGGGGAGTATATGAAAATTTGTGTAATTGAATAGTTAGTTTCTAGGTATAGAAATGCAAGACTCATTAGTGTCTGTTTGTCTAATGGTTGGTTGATAGGCCATTATCTGCTGGAACTCCCCCTGTCCCTGGGTGGAATTTCTTTGTAAGTGTTGAGTTTTGATTCTGTTGTTCTTCAAAACTGGGAGCCAGATTTTGTTTACTTTTAAGGTTTCTTCTTTCCTGTTGAAGTTGTCCAGGTGTTTGTGGATTTCAATAGCTTCCCTGTGCATTCTGACATGATAGTTGTTGGCTTGGTCCAGAATTTCTGTGTTTTTAAATAGCATTTTGTGTCCAGGTTGGTTTATAACATGTTCTGCTACTGCTGATTTTTCTGGCTGGTACAGTCTGCAGTGTCTCTCATGTTCCTTGATTCATGTTTGTACAGTGCAATTAGTGGTCCCTATGTAAACGTGTCCACAGCTGCATGGTATGCGGTAAACTCCTGCAGCTGTGAGAGGGTCTCTTTTGTCTTTCGCTGAGCGTAGCATTTCTTGGATTTTCTTGGCTGGTCTGTAGATTGTTTGGGGGCTGTGTTTCCTCGTCAGTTTCCCTATTCTGTCTGTGACTCCTTTGATGTATGGTAAAAATACCTTCCCATTGGGTGGCTGTTTTTCTTCTTCATTCTTGTGTTTTTTTCTGGGTCTGACTGCTCTTGTGATGTCTGATCTGGAGTAACCATTAGCCTGCAGGGCCCAGTTTACGTGCCTCCCCCACCACCCTAAACAGTTCCTCTGGACAGGACTCTGCAGACGCAATTCATGCAGAGGAGAAAGACTTCTGTGCTGCACGTATCGTCTCTTGATAAGAATCAAGAAAATTCCTATGATGAGTCTTGTCGGATAAGAGTTGAGTCTTCCACCAGGTGCGCTCTAGTCATTGTCCAGCCCGCTTCATCTTCCTAAGCTCCTCTGAATACCAGGGCTTACGGTTAGGAGCAGGCTGGAAAGGACGTTTGGGAGCTATTGTGTCGATAGCCTTGGTGAGATCGGTGTTCCAAATATTAACCAAAGCTTCGACAGAATCACCGGCATTACCAACCATCAAACCGTCCAAGGCTTTCTGGAATCCAATTGGTTCTATTTGCTTTCGAGGGCGGACCATTTTAATAGGTCTGTCACCCCCAGTGGGGCAGACAGTGGCTCTTAGCTCCATCTTGACCAGGAAATGATCCATCCATGACAATGTGGAGGTTTTGATGACCTCCGCCCATGGATATTCCTGTTCTGTGCTGAAGGCCGCATCGAGGGTATGACCTGCACAGTGAGTAGGCCCGGGAACCAATTGGGATAGGCCCATGTTTGTCATGGATTCCATGAACTCCTGAGCTATGCCAGTTAGATTTAGCAAGTTAGTCTTGAGTGGGATGTTGAAGTCGCCCAGAACTAAAAGTCTGGGTGACTCTAGCAACAACTCTGAGACCAGCTGTGTTAGCTCGGTTAGGGAGTCTGCTAGATAACGGGGTGGCTAGTATACTAACAAAATCCCTAAGCTATCCCTGGACCTCAGGCTTAGGTACATACACTCGATGTGGACTGTATTCCGGACAGGCTTCCTGGTCAAGGTTAGGTTGTTTCTATGAACCAGAGCCACTCCGCCCCCACACCCACTTTTCCTTACCTGCTCACTAACTGAGTACCCGGCTGGGAGTGCCTGCACCCAAGTCACAGCACTGGCCTCTCCCAGCCATGTCTCTTTAAAGCATGCCAGGTCAGCAGCCTCATCCGATAGAAGGTCATGGATAATATGCGTCTTGTTTTTAACCAACCTGGCATTGCAAAGGAGCAGAGTAAGGGTCTGTGTAATGGTTGGTGTGCTCTCCAATTTATTCTGGGAAACAGAGTGAACTGAAGGTGGAATAGGTATTAAACATCGATCTTGCCTTCTTTTGTAACCACTCTTCACTCTAGAATCCAAGATGACTAAACTGAGACTGTTATACTTTAGACATATCACATGAAGACATGACTAGGAAAGACAATAATGCTTGGTAAGGTAGAAGACAGTAGAAGAAGAAGATTGCATTCCAGATAGACTCAGTCAAGGAAGCCAGAGCCCTGAGTTTGCAAGACCTGAGTGGGTCTGTTGATGACAGAGTGACTTGGAGGTCTCTCATTCATAGAGTCACCATAAGTCAAAGCTGATTTGACAGCAGTTAACAACAAGGAGAAACATTTTCCCATTCAAGTGCTCCAAGTGACACTGCACAAAATCTGAACATATCATCAGCATCAAGCAAAAAGCTTAAACAAAGGCTGGAATTCTGTTGGGGTCACACACCTGTGTATGTTCTCTTACACATGTAGTTGAAGTTTTTTTGGTTATTGCACAACAGAGATATTCAACTCATGGTTGCATAAGCAGAGTTGCACAATTGTAGTCATTTCACATGGGCCTAAATCCTATTATTAGTCCCAATTATAGTATAGCTGTTGAATCAACTGGCTTTGCTTACATGTTGACTCATCATTCAACCATTGACAAGCTGGGACGTGTCCAGAGAAGGGCAGCTAAGATGATCAAAGGTCTGGAAATCAAGCTTTGTGAAGGATGACTTTGGGAGCTGGGTATGCTTAGCTTGGGGAAGAGAATGACTAAGAGGTGACATAATAGCTATCTTTAAACATCTGAAGGGATATGATGTAGAAGATGGAGTAAGCTGGTTTTCTGCTGCTCCAGAGAGTAGAACAAGAACCAATGGATTCAAATTACAAGAAAAGACATTACACCTAAGCATTCAGTAGAACTTCTTTAGCATAAGAACTGTTTGATAGTGGACTCCTCTTTGGAAGTCTCTAAACAGAGGCTGAATGGACATCTTTCAGGAGCGATGCAATTGCTTATTCCTGCAAGTCAGGGGGTTGAACTAGATGGTCCTTCCAACTCTAAGATCCTATGAATCTATGTGTGGGTCTATTCTCATTGGGACTAACCAGTAGGATCCCAATCATGAAGTTGCACATTCTTGGATGGTATGCAACTATTCATCAGGGTGCTCAGTGCCCCCATTTTATTCATTGTCATTGTGGGGAAAGCTACTGTAAATTCCTTATTGAACCATGGGACAATACTTATTGCATCATGGGACAAAGCTACTGTGAATTCCTTATTGCACCATGGGACATGATAGCCATGTTTAAATATGTGAAGAGATGTCATACTGAGGATGTAGCAAGCTTATTTTCTGCTGCTCCAGAAACTAGGACATGGAACAATGGATTCAAACTACAAGAAAAGAGATTCCACCTAAATTTTAGGAAGAACTTCCTGACAATAAGAGCTGTTTGGCACTGGAATGCGCTGCCTGGGATTGTGGTGGAATCTCCTACTTTGGAGGTTTTAAAACAGAGGCTGGATGGCCATCTGTTGAGAATGGTTTGACTGTGTATTCCTGCAGAGCAGAATGGGGTTGGACTAGATGGCCCTTGTGGTCTCTTCTGATCCTATGGTTCTAAGTAGGCACATCAACAGTTGCACAATCAGTTGCACAATGTTGGTATTCAGTCTAGTGTGGTTTAGTGCAACTACCGTTTAACTACATGAATGTAGATTTATACACAAAGTAAGATCTCAATGTAAAGCTTTAGATTTTTTGAAAATTATAAACCATAATTTCAAAATTTCATACAAGTTTGTGCATGCACACACTCACATTTCCCCCAAACACATAATTAAAATTCTCTTGATCTGAAATCTCTTGCTGCCACATTAGGAGATGGTGTTCCATCACAATAGAATTCAATCATTCTCTTTGTTTTCAATGTTCAGAAATGTGCTCTTGGTTATATGTTCAAACTGGCCCCATCCATCTACAACGAGGAGATATCACCAGACTCAGAAAAACCAAGGTTTTGCAGAAGTGCTAAAAAAAAGTTTAGACTGAATGAAATGAAATGAAAGGAGGTTTAATTAAAGGAAGAAAATTAAAGGATGGAAATTGAAGGTGGGAAATAACATCATTTGGTTAGACAAGCAAGTCTGCTGGCCACCTGAAACCTTTGCTCAGGGGCTACAAATTATTAGAATCACAGAAGTGAGCCAAAGAGTCAAGCAAAAAGTTTTCTGAAGAACTACAAGAGGATGAAGAAACTCAGAAAAAAGCCTAATACTTCCCTGATTTTCTGTGGAGACTTGGGCTGAGATTTTATGCACCAACATAGTTATGCTACATTAGCACTATGCAGTCTTTATAGTGAATATCACTATAATATAACATATGAGATAGCACTACCACTTCTAATTTGGTGTCATATGCAAATTTGATACGAATGCCCTCTCTTCCCTCATTCAAGTCATTGATAGAGATGTTGAATAGCACTGATCACAGGACAGAACCCTGTGGCACCCCAATAGTCACTTCTCTCCATGATGAAGGGGAGACATTGGTGAGCATCCTTTGGGTTCAGTTGGTCAACCAATATAAATCTACCTAACAGTTGCATTGTGTAGGCCACATTTCTCTAGCTTCTTTGCAAGAATATCATGAGGGACCTTGCCAAAGGCCATGCTGAAATCGAGACATGTTATATTCACAACATTCCCTTCTACCAAGCTTGTAACTCTATCAAAAAGAGGTAAGATTTCATCTGGTGTGACTTATTTTTGAGAAACTCATGCTGGCTTTTAGAGATCACAGTATCCTTTTCTAAGTGGTTGATGATCTGCCTGAGAATCTTTCCTGGTATTGATGTTAGGCTGCTCGGGTGGTAATTGCTTGGGTCCTCTTTTTTCCCCTTTTGAAGATGAGGACAACAGTTGCCCTCCTCCAGTCTTCTGGGACTTCTCCTGTTCTCCAGGATTTCTCAAAGATTATTGACAGTGGTTCTGCGATTACTTCTGCCACTTCTTTTAATACTTTTGGATGTAGTTCATTTGGCCCTCAAGATTTCAGTTCATTTAGAGGAACCAGATATTCTTGTACTACCTCTTTACTTATTCTGTGCTGCCTTTCCCCTATTGCATCATTTGCTCCATTTCCCCCAGGTTGAACTCTATTTTCCTTTTGGGAGAAGACCAAAGCAAATAAGGTGTTGAGTAATTCTGCCTTTTCTCTGTCCCCTCTGTACCAGAATGCTGAATAGAAGTGCTCTATGCTACAACAATTTGTGGCAGCCTGTGCTTCTTTTATTATATAAAACTACCTCTTAACTTTCTGTTATACTCTAAAGAAAGGGTAGACAAACAGATGCCCTCAAAGTGTTTAGGTCTACAACTCCCTTCAGCCCCAGCCAGCATACCCAATGGTCTAAATAAAATGCTGTAGTTCAACATCTCGGAAGGCAAAAGCTTCTCCATCACCTCTGAACTGAACAGAAGCCTTGGCCACACTATGGGCTCATCTACACGAAGAAAAAAAAATTGGCAAGAATGCTGGCAGAATACCTTTAGTTTAAATGAGCTCCTGCTGGGAATCACCATATCAAGAAGGAGAGGGGCTGAAAACTCCACATAGACTGTGATAACAGCTTTCGCTGTTTCTCATTATCTTTTTTTTAAAAGTGTGCAAAATGTGCATAATAGGTCATCTGTACAACCGATTCAAAAAGGTGACAGCAGAGCTGAAAGCTGATTGTTCAGACCTCGGAGGGGGTGGGCATGCAAGGGAGGTCTTGCAATGCTGGAGCTGCCATTGTTGTTGTTTTTGCAGGTATGATCAATCAGTCGGAAAAGCAGCAGAACAAAAGTAAGAATTTTCATTTAAGCGGAAAATAGCTCTTCCACATCTGTCATTTTAAGAAAAAAGTGGGGTGATGGCAAATGGAGGGAGATTTCCTGGACTCAACTCACTTGCAGCCAGCTCCCCCCCCCCGCCCATGGATGTAAACTGAGAAATATTCCCTTCTAAGCCTGCTAATGAGCCACGGGCACAAATGGGCACAGTAGCAAAAGGGAGGTAAGGCATCTAGCTGAGCCTTATGATTCAGACTACAAAACCTCTTTGGCTTCTCTTGTTTCCTGAACCGTACTCTTAGGTAACCTCATTTAACTCAATCAGCTTTACATATGCCAGAAGCATTTTGGACCTATGTCCATTGATTGTATGGACTGGCTCTTCAAGTAAAAACAACAACAATAACAAAAAAACCCCAAACAATAACAACACCCAGTTGCTTCTCACTGCAGTTGGTGTAAACCTGTGCTGCTCTGTTTTAAACTACAGGTGGAAGCTTGTGTCTGAGTGCTCCCTCATTGCTCAATTACAGCAGGTTGATGCCACTTTAACGGCTCCATACCTTGGAACCCTGGGATCTGCCATTTAGTGAGATACATAGAATTCTCTGCTATAGGACTCTAATGAACTCCCTACAGCTCCCTAGAGACCTTGATTTAATCCTCACTCCCTTTCTTCCCCCCTGGGAGCTGTAGTTCAGGGGAGATCATAAGAACTTTCCAATAAATAATTCTAAGCATTTCACCAAACTACAAACACCAGGATTCCATAAGATGAAGGCATGAAGGTTAAAGTGGCATTAAACTTCTAAAATTGTGTAGTGGGATGCATTGCCTATGCATTTTGGTGCAGCTAGACAGCCAATATGGAGGATCTTACATTCAGAAACAGTACAATCCAACCAAGGGTGTAGCAATGGGGCCTGCATGTGTTTGTGTAAAATGAGAATATTGCTCCCTCAAATAAGAATTCTTCCACCCAAAAGGAAAATTTTCCTCCAAACCCTAAATTTCTAGCATTAGAATAATGTAAAACTTCAGCTGAATTACAAGTACTGTATAGTTTAGACATCCAAACAAAAAGAGGTACACAAAGTTACTGAGGAAATACAAATGCAGGAAATAGAATACTTCTAACTGTGAATATTTTCAATGCTTCACTCTCTGCGATGGAACTGAAGGAAAATTTTGTTTGGGTGACAGGATTCTTATGGGGGGGGTAATGCTCTCATTCCTCCCTATAGCTTTCCCCTGAGACTAGATCTAGTTGCTTGTTCTCATTAGAGTAGACCCATTGAATCAATGAAGTCTACATAAATATTGACTTACCATTCAGCAGTTAATTTAGTTTGTCTACTCTAGGTAGGACTAGCTGTGGGATTTAGGCCAACCATATACTGCCATTGTGAGAAGTAGAGCTTGCTCTTTTGCAGACATAAATTTTTAAACAGTGGAAAGTAAAGGAAAGCAAACTTTTTTCTTTTTTTCAAAAATAGAGAATTCATACATTTTGTCTGGCAACGAAAGGGGATCATTAAGCCAGACGATCCCATTTGCAACTGGAGAGGAATGGGATTTAGTGAAGCAGGACACCTCATCTTTCATTGAAACCCAAAGAAGGTCATCTCCATATTTAAGCATTTAAGAAGACTTTCTATATTCAGTCTGTATGTCTATATTAATAAAGGTGAAGAGTAAAAGATGAGACCATCATGAGAGGCTGTCATATATATATATATATATATATATATATATAGGCAAATAATTTCAGACTAGAATCATTAAGAATAGAAAGGAGTTTGAAAAATGAAGACAGGAATCAAGAGATAGGAATCACATATTGATGAAGTCACACTAGAATGGTCAAAAGGTCACAAAGTAACTTTTCTGTGACAAAAAATGAGAGAGAAATGGGATACCATTTCACTTAGGGTTTTTATTAGATTTTCTGCATATGGATCTGTAAAGTTGGGAACCTACAACAGTGCCTTTTAGGCTGTTTAGTCCAAGCTCTTGCATGAGGCAGACTATCCAAAGCTAGAACTTCCTCAACAGATACATGTACAATCTCTTTTTTTCCAAGACATCCATGGAAGGTACAACCCCTTACTGGACTCCTTAAAGCATATATCAAATGTCAAATGGCTCTGAGCACAATAAAAGCAATACAAAAATATGGGCTGGAATCCTGTTTACATGTTTTGTTGTAGCTATTTTTATTTGCCATCAAATCAACTTCAGCTTATGGGTGTACCCTTTGAATAGGAGACTTCCAAGAGCCCCAGTCACCAGCTGTCCTACCCAACCATTCTCTGAAGATGCCAGCCACAGATGCAGGCGAAATGTCAGAAAGAAACTCTTCCAGAACATGGCCTCACAGCCTGGAAAAAAACTCAAGGAAAATCTATGTCCTATTAGGTTTTTGCAAACTCAGGGCAGCCTTGGCTTCTTTGTTTCAATCAAATCACCCATAGTTTGATTTCTGTCTTTTTCTACCACCTTCCACTTCACCAAGCATTGGTATCCTTTCCAATGAGTCCCGTTGTCTCATAATATGTCCAAAGTTCAACAATCTCAGCATGATCTAGTGTCTAGTGAGAGTGCTGGCTTGATTTCCTCTAGGACTCATTTATTTGGATCTACCTTGGATCCTGCATAGGGAGAAAGATGGGGAATAAATCCAATCCAATCAATCAGTCTTTGTAGCAGTCCATGGTATCCATAGAATTTTTCTACAGGCACCACATTTCTAATAAGTTCATTTGATGACCAACCTGGAAATAAGAAGCCAGATACAGAGATGGGTTTAAACAGGGCCAATTTATTTGACCTACAACTTTTAATGAATTGTACCTGGGAGAAAACATAGGAGGGGGGAGTAACTTGATGTGGGTCTGGCTGAGGCCAGGTATCAACCCACGACCACCTCCTCAGCCACCCATGGGCATCACACCTGACCTCAAGGGCAACCCAACATTATTGGGTTGCTCACCCTGGCTGGTCTTAATTGGAAGATAACCTGAGGCACTCCCTTCAGAGCCCCAGGACCCTATGAGAGAGAGCAAACTCCCCAGGATAGCCCCAAGAGCAGGCTACTTCATAAACCCCCAGGACCCAAAGAGGCCATTCCAGAGTCCAACCCTTCACCACAAGGGGGCACCAAGATGTACAGTGCTTGAACTTTAGCCCCACCCCATACCTGAAAATGACACAGGGTTCTGTCCTGGGCTCAGTGCTATTCAACATCTTTATCAATGACTTAGATGATGGAATTAGGGTGTTACCCAAAATGCTCCTTGGAAAATTCCAAGAAAATATCAAGTTTCTAATATGTTGGGGAAATTAGCAGCAACTCGACTTTAGCTATGCAAGAGGGGGTAACAACGGAATCTGCAAACCTATTATACCAGTAATAATCTGGATGGAAGACATACACATTTAAAATTAAGTATGTTTTTTTTATTAAGGAGTTCAAAAACAACACCAAACACACACACATTCACCCAGAAAAAGCATTCCCACAAGGCTATAGGAAAAGCAGTAGGAAAACTTGGATAGGGAGTTGCAAGAGGGTTCTGCTGAGGTAATACAACCTGTCCTGTAGTCAGTCTGGCAGAGTGGATGAAGAAAACTGGATTGGCTAACACAGAGTAAAAGAGTGTCCCCCCTATTACAACTGTGCGCTGGGTTGGCTAACACAGAGTGTCCCCCCTATTACTAACTGTGCGCAAATGAGGCATACTTTGGGGGTGATATTTATACCTCCAAATACACCTGAGGGGATTGGTTGCTTCATGGGTTGAAACAATGAATTCCATGAGCCTTCATGGAATGCACAATGAGTTTCCTCGTCTTGACAAAAGGTGAGAAAGATGCTAAATGCGTTTCTTAATGTCCAGTGATTGAATTTTAACAGCTTTTAGCAGCTTCTTTAAGGTTGGGAGCTGAGGAGAGGAAATTTCACAATCAGCAAATACAAAAGGGTTTCTCCATCGATTACCTTCCCATTTATGTGGAATGTGTCTTCTTTTGACCCTTCAGCCCCAGGCCTTCCTTTCCAGGGAAAAACAAAAATGACCTTTTCTGAGACCATCCTGTCTTTTACCCTTGTAAAATGCCACATTAATGAACCAAACTTGGCCTGTTTCTCAGGCCTGTAGCCAATGCTAACATTCCAGGAGTGGGGTGCTTTGGAAGTGGGGTGCAAGCTTATGCTTCCAAGAGGCATACTTATCAAATTTGCAGATGACACCAAATTAGGAGGAGTAGCTAATACCCTAAAGGACAGGATCAAAATTCAAAATGACCTGGATAGACTGGAGAGCTGGGCCAAAGCTAACAAAATGAAATTCAATACGGAGAAAGGTAAGGTACTGCACATAGGGCGGAAAAATGAAATGCATAGATACAGAATGGGGGAGACCTGGCTGAACGAGACTATGTGTGAAAGGGATCTAGGAGTCCTAATAGACCACAAGTTGAACATGAGTCAATAGTATGATGTGGCAGCTAAAAGGGCCAATGCGATTTTGTGCTGCATCAATAGACGTATAGTGTCTAGATCAAGGGAAGTAATAGTGCCACTCTATTCTGCCTTGGTCAGACCTCACCTAGAATACTGTGTCCAGTTCTGGGCACCACAATTCAAAAAGGATATTGACAAATTGGAGCATGTCCAGAGGAGGGTGACTAAAATGGTGAAAAGTCTGGAAACCATGCCTTATGAGGAAAGACTTAGGGAGCTGGGTATGTTTAGCCTGGAAAAAAGACAGTTAAGGGGTGATATGATAGCCCTGTTTAAATATTTTAAGGAGTGTCAGATTGAGGATGGAGCAAGCTTGTTTTCTGCTGTTCCAGAGACTAGAACATGGAGCAATGGATGCAAGCTCCAGGAACAGAGATTCCACCTCAACATTAGGAGGAACTTTCTGACAGTATGAGCTGTTTGGCAGTGGAACACACTCCCTCAGAGCATGGTGGGGTCTCCTTCCTTGGAGGTCTTTAAACAGAGGCTGGATGGCCATCTGTCAGCGATGCTTTGATTGTGATTTCCTGTGTGGCAGGGGGTTGGACTGGATGGCCCTTGTGGTCTCTTCCAACTCTACAGTTCTATTATTCTATGATGCGCTAATCCAATTATCCTAAATGAGTACATTTCCTCTGGCCTGTTAAAGCCTGTCAAACAGAACAGAGTTGGGAGTATCCAAACTAAATTTTATTTGCTGCAAAAAAATAGGTGCCTGGTGTTAGTACCTCAAAGCAGATCCAAAAAGGAAAAAGCACCAATGCATTTATCCATTTCTATATGGAGATTACAAGTCATTTAATCTATATACTGTTACACAAATTGTTGGGGATTTGTGGGGAACCCACTTGTGACACCAAATTTACATTTTTTGTTGGAATTATAATAGCTCAAATGAATGGCTGCAAGTGGCTGTTGGATAACTTGTGGGATCTTTGCACTTGTGTATAGCAGTACTAACTGCCAAGACTTCAAGTTAAAGTAAAATAAAATGTTTTTTATTGGAAAATAACATGGAAGCTTTCACACAAGCACTCAAGCTCACAAGAGGCATACAAGGCAGACAAGGAGTTTTAAGGCAGAAAGGTTGGCTAGAGGACGAGATCAGGATGTATGGGCGATAATTTCCAATCGTGAGGAGTAGCGCTTCATGCAATGGAGAAGACTCAGATTTGGAGCTGAAGGTGAAACAGCAATTTGACAGAGTGATAGTGTCCAACTGTAGCACACATAGTTATTGTCTGGGAACTAATATTTATACCCAGTTTCTTGTCCTGAAGAGGTGTTTGAGCTTAAAACGATACTTAGATGGCTTTCCCACCCTTAAACAAAGTAAACAGTGATTTCGTTAATTGTTGTTAAGGGCTGTGATATTTGTAGTGATGCACTTATGACAACCTCCATATTGTGTGATGGGAAAGGTGAGAGGAAAGGCTTTCTGGGGACAATGGGGGTTCTAGTCACTGTTTTTTTGTGATAGATTCATTACCAATGCATCCAAGAAAGGATTAGCACATATCTCAGTGATGGCTTTGGCTTCTCTTAATCCTATCTCAGGCATGTTTGTTGGTAGTTTCCCATGACACCTTCATTTGGGTCCTGGTGACCTCCACCTGACCTCACCTTTGGTCTGTTCTGGTCTACTGAAACCTGATGAAATGTCTCAATATTGTCAAATTATGAAATATTATAGGGAGGGGGTGTAAGTTGCAGTAACAAGATTACAGCTATGTCACTAATTAACAGAACACATTTCTAGAGTGTGTGTATGAAGCAGGTCATGCATTGGTATCCCATAATAACCAGCCATTTATTCATTAGCATAGCCAAAAAAGCATGTGCCTTTGGGCCCTGTGACATCAATAGGGCACATAAAGTTCAGAAACTCTGTGACCCTCAAGGATATGTAGGCAAATGGTTCATGTTGTTCCTTTCCTTATCCATCAGCCTCCTCGATGCCTGGCACTATCAGCCTCTGGAGCATTCCATTCTCTGCCTTCCTGTCAAAGTGACATAAACCATGGCCATTCAGTGTATTTGGTATCTACTTTCCAGTGGAGAGGAAAGGGGGAAGGCATGGGGCTCCTTTTCTAATTTCTGGGAAACCTTTTCTCTATCCTGGAGCACCAGTATCTCCCAGTATGGGACTTTTCAATTATACATACCACAAGTCCCATATGGTCCATGCCTGGTCAATGACAGGAAAAAGTCAACATCCCTATGCCTCCTTTGGTTCTTCATGCTTATTCGGAGGACCATAACCTTACTGTTTTCAATATAGGATTTACAGGAAGCAGTACGCAAGTGAAAGCATTGCATAAAAACATACATAGAAGATCCAAGAAACATAATCAAGAGGATCCCCACAAATAATTGTCTGAGCCACTCAAAGTTGGGTGACCAACTGACTAACCAGGATACATCCACACCCCCTCTCCTGTGCTCTGTGTCAGATGTGTCATTACCTCATGGATCTAGTTCACTTTGGTCTCAATCAAGTGTGAATTGTCACATAAGTTGAAACAGCACATGCCCTTAAGGTCTTTGCACCCTTGGTTATCCCATAACAGGCAGTCTATAGCTGCCCTCTCTTAACACGTTTATGTCCAGGCTGAGCACTGATATTGCCTGAGACGTAGCATTCAGGCCTTTTACCATAGTGCATGCCATCCGATTTATCTCAATGGCAGAATCAGTTGCTAAGGCAGGGACTCCAGTTTTTTTAACTGTTAAGTTTGAGTATAACTTGTTTGACTAAAGCAGGGGTGGGTAACTGCATAGGACCAGAGCAAATTTCCCCATCAGACCTCCCCATGGACCACACCCACCTACCTCACTCTTAGTGCCTCACCTCCAGAAATCCCAAAAATTGGCTTATTAATAATTCGGTTTATTAATGAGGTCATCCACTGGGAAGAGCAGTAAGGTTTCAGGGACTTGCTTATATGGATCCCAATAGACATGTGTTGTAAGCCATGTATCACCCAAAGGAAGGACTACTGACAAATTCCAAAATGTGAGGAAATATAAGGTCAAAAGGACATTGTCTTCACCACACACCCAAGTGACAGACGATGATTCCATTAAGCAGATGGAGTATTCCTTTGTCTGAAGGTATGGAGCTTCTCTTCCCCAATTGCCTAGCCATTAAAGAGGCAGCTCAAGCTTTGTACATCTAATCATTCAGACATTTAAGGCAGTTGCAACACATTAGCATCTTAAGACACCTATTGTCTAGACCAGGAGCTTTCCTGGAACTCAATGTACAATCTTTAGAGACTCCTAGAATCTATTGTTTCAACCCATGAAACTTCCTCACCACAGGACATATTTTTTTATAACTATTGGCCCAAAATCATGCCTCACTGTGCCCAGACCCTCTGTTTGGGGACATTCAGTCTCTCTGTGTTAGCCACTTCAGATTCATCCATCCACACTGCCAGTCTGCTTGACAACTTCAGACTAAAAGACAGGTGTTGTATCACCCCAGAAATCTCCTTATCGACCTCACTGGCAACCTTCCTTCTTCCATGCCTAGTGGTCTTGTGTGAATGCTTTGTTGCATGAATGTGTGCATGCTTGGTGTTATTATTTTAAGTCTTTAATAAATATTGTTAATTTTTTCATTTTGCATTTTTGCGCATCTGTTCAGGGTGTAAAGACCCCTTTCTCTGTTTCTCTGTTTCCCCCTTTAACATTGCTAAGGTCAAATTGCTGCTAACTTCCCCAACATATTAGAAACTCGACATTTTCTTGGAATTTCCAAGAGCTCTTTGGGTAACACCACAACAAACCCAAATACCCCAATTTTCTTTTTCAGTCCCTCTGAAAATGGTGTCAGGGAGTGACCTTGTGTCACTTTCTATCACCATTTTGAGAGGTACTGCAAAAGTAAATGACAATATTTGGGGATAGTGCAGGATTCTGGGGTGACTGTGGAGTCTCTGTGAGGATATTTCCATATGTTGTCATGTTTTTGGGATGCTTTCTGCATGTTGTGGGGTCAAAAATTTCCCAAAATTCACATTGATTTTTAAAAGGGGGCTTGGGCCTTTGGGGGACTTCACAAGCCACATAAAGTAGGGTCCAGTGGTCACATAGAGCCCACAAACTGCACTATGTTCACCCCTCAAACGTAACAGTTAAAAAAATTACAAAGTCCAGATTCAAATTACTAGCAAAAGAACAGACCAGCTCCAAATCCATTAAACAAAACAAAAATGTTGGTCAGAAGCACATTTCTAACTATTCATGTCAGAGTGAGCTAGCAGATTTAAATAAATCCTCACAGCTTTGTATTACTAGGGAAGAGGGAAAGGAGGAGGAGATGGAGAGCTGTTATTTTCTGTGAGTTTTACATTCTCCCATTATTTCTATTTTGGGACTACAAAGAACCTGATAACTTTCTTGGAGGGAAAGTTCATTCTTTCTCAGAATGGTTTTGCTAACTTTAAAGGGGTACCTGGAATGTAAAATAAGAGCACAGCCTTAAGAAAGTTGCAACTCAGAGTTTGTTACAACCATTCATTTTGGCGCTGTTTCATTGGCACCATCCACAATGTTCTCTGGCAACAGCAGTGGCTCATTGTTCATCCCCTTGAGGAGTTGGCACACCAGCTAAAAGGAAGCACATGTTGAATGGATTCATTGCATGGAGTTTCAGCAAAAGGGCAGGGTCTCTCTCTGACAGGTTTTGGATATTGAAGGTAAAAGCAGGATCAGGATTTTTTTTAAAAAAACAGCACTTCCCTTCTCCTTAGGATGAATGTTCAAGAGTTCAGTTCCTTTGTAATACTTAAATGAAATGTAAACCTGCAAGGCAGCCCAGCCCGTCCAAATAAGAATGCAGATGGGGATTACTCACCAAATTCAAAGCACCAAAAGTGATGGATCCTTTGGATTTGTCAAAAAATACCTCTGCTGTGTTGCCTGAACCAAAGAAGAATCCTATGAATTAATTCTCAACAAATTGTCATCATGCTAATGCACCTCATTCCTCATTTTTGGACAAGCTTGCCAAAATCAACACCTGTCCGTTGCATATAAAGACACCCCCAAAGCATTGGGGGAAGGGGAGATTTTTGGTATGATTATATTTGGGTACACCACCATTTATCTAAAAGTCCTGGAGAACATACAAAGCATCAGAATAAAGCTTAGATAAAGGAATTAGAGTTCTGATGCCCCTCAGTAGTAGCTAGTTGCAGTGGCAGCACTAGCGGGGTGCGGAGAGGCTGAACTACACCAGGTGCAATTGGGCAGGACGAGTGACTCCAGCCTTAGTGATGCCATAGGCTAGTTGTGATGATAATTACATTAAATAAACTGTTTTACTTTCCCATTGCTTAAAAGTATTGTTAATAGTTACTTCCTTAATTACTTAAAAAAAAATACTCCATTCCTATCCACCTCATCTGTATCACTGAACATCCCATATTTCAACCATGTAATATTTCACTATTTATGGGGGCCACATCCCCACAATTATAAAAGTAACTTGGGAAAAAAAAAACCCACTTGTGAAGCAAATGCCAGAGAAGAGCCAGCCAACCACAGCTCATGGAATAGTGTGTGTGTATGTGTGCATACGTGCATGCAAGAGGGAAAAGGATATAACCTAGAGGCTTGTCTGTAAGAGAGTTAAGGCCAATCAGAAATAGAAATAGGGCTAGTTGGGGAAAAAGTATGCAAAAGGATCTGGTAGTGCCTTTGAGATTAACTGAGAGAAAGTAACTGAGAACATGAGCTTTTTAGACTTAGGCTGTATCTGCACTGCAAAAATAATCCAGTTTAACACCACTTTAACTGCCATGGCTCAATACTATGGAATTCTGGGATTTGTAGTTTTGTGAGACAATTAGCCTTCTCTGTCAGAGAGCTCTGGTGCCACAACAAACTACAAATCCCAGGATTCCATAGCATTGAGTCATAGCAGTTAAAGCAGTATAAATTATTTCTGCAGTGCAGATGCAGCCTCAGTCTACTTCCCCCAAGCATCTGAGGAAGTATATTCATGTTACCCACAGAACAGATGGTTGCGAACCACTACTTTGGTAATGGGATATATGATAGCAAAAAAGAAAAATACCAATGTATTATAGACAATGGGTTGCAATATCATGTAAGTGCAGCTATAGCATATCCTGAATTCAGAGACAATGGTCAGGCTTTCTTGTTAGCAAGTCATTTGAATATTTTAATCCACACAAAATATAGAAAGCATTTACCCTAGCAAGATTTAATGTATTACTGTCAGCCTTGTTAGAGGGGAGATATAACAACGTCCCTTATGACGCACGCTTATGTTCTTATGGAGCTGGCTCAGTGGAGACAATAGGACATGTATTGTTACATTGTTCCTTCTATAGTGGCTTCTGACATACTGTTATTCATCCAGTTCTTCAAGGTACTCCTGGAAGAACTGATGAGTTCTACACATGCTATTGGCTGGCAGAACAGAGTCCATTGGTAAGAATTAAAGTGGCCAGCTTTTCTGCTGCATCACTAGCTTGTCGGTGAAAAATGACACCATAAAATTTTATACTGATCAACTTTTTAAATTTCTGTTTTTATAAGGAAATTTTGATTTGTAACTAATAATATCCACTTTTATATAACTTTGATATTAAGTTTATCTGTTTGGTTTTATTTGCTTTATCTGATCTGTTGGTTGTAATAAAGAGAATGACTGAAGTGGGCCATTAAAGCACAGGTATATCTCAGGGCAACATGAAGAATGCATTGATTTAGTTTCCCCCTCCTCTGACTTCATTCTGCTTCCTGCCAAAAGTGCATTTTTTAAATGCAAAGCCAGTCAAGTTCTCTTTCCAAACCTTCCCAGGAATATCTTTGGTCTGCAAAAAGTAAACAGTGTGTTTGATGTAGGCAAAAAAGCCCAAAGCACAAAAAACAAACAAGCCTTTCATCTAGTTCCATAAAAGGCACTTCCTTATAATTTCTTTTTCACACCCTCCTTTTCTTCGTCCCACAGGGACTGGTTTGCCATTTCCTTCATAAGTAGATCGCAACACTGACTTGAAAATGTCACTCTGAACAAGGAAACATCCCAGCTGTACATCCCAGCGATCCTCAATATTAGTTTTTGTGTAAACCTCTTGTGGGCCTTGGCCATCAATAAAAATAGGAAGAATCCATGAAGGAGAGAAGGAAGACTTGTTCTGTAAATACATGCCACTGCTGTTAACCATTTAACATGGTGGCTGGCACTTTGTATTTACCATGTTTATTTATCAGGTGCATCACAGCACTGATATACATTTTAGTAGTGTGATAGGTCACTACACCTGTCAAGAAGCGAACAGATGTAAAGGCAATTAATTTTAAATGACAGGCTCAAATAGGTTTGGCAGATGTATGTAGTTCCTTTGTAGCAAAAAGTATGAGCTTCACTTCATTTTAGGATGTAGTGTGATTAAACAAGAAGGGTTCTTGACAGGCTTTGGGTATTGCCCTTTTCCTGCCGGACCACAGCACAATCCTAGGCTGCTTTTCTCATAAATACCCTTGGGTTCAATGGGAAATTTCCTGGTTAGAAAGCTCTGAAGAAAGCCAAGCTTTATAAACCTCAAAGTTCAAGCAAGTTCTGAAATCAGCCTGAGAGGCTTTGTTTTCTGTCCAGTTGATAACAACTGCTAACATTGAAGGGACTGTCATGTATTTAGGCTAGAGCAAGAACGGCACTTGGGATGAGTCTTAGGAGAAGATCTGAACCAGGGAGATTGTTTCTGTGAATTCAGGCATTCATGTAACATAGGGACTTCAGTGCTGTGGTGAATCTGTTTTGGTGAATCTGCAAACTTGAAAGCAGGGCAGGCAACTGTTGGATGCTAGGGGGTCTCATTCGCCCCCAAGGAGACCCTAGAGGGTTGCAACTGCCCCATACATCCCTGCAAAAAATAATTTTTGACTCCATGGTCCCCCAAACCTCCTCTAGGATGTGTGCGTGGCATATTGGCCATGAAGGCCCAGGAAAGGCTTTTTTAAAAGACCGGTCTTGGCCCTAAAATGGCCCAAGGACCACAGATATGTCACAAAGTGCCCCCACACTCTATAGAAGGCATTTGCGATAAATTTCATTTTGACCATCCCAAGGAGCTCCTAGGGGACATACAACTGGCTCTAAGGGACCATATGCAACTCACAGGCGGCACTTTGCCCACCACTACTTTAAAGGATCTATTCAAGGTGTTGAACCTATTTTGGATATAAGTTTCAACACTTTGGATAGCTCCTGTAATGTCTGCAATAAAGCCCGCAGGGAAATCACCTTACCTGTGATGTGAATGCAACCAGCTTTTCTGTGGGGAGCATATATACAGAGATCAGGTTCCCCACATCTTTATCCAACATGTGGAAAGCAGCAGGTTTGAGTGCTGTGGCCGTGAAGAGGCAGGCTTAATGGGTATGTCCACACTCTTCCACTTGCACAATGATATTTGCTTGAGGGAGAAAATTGGAGTTTGGAGAAGTTACTTTGTGGAAGTAAAACTCCCAGAATCTCCCATCTATCATGGCCATTTATGCTGGGTGTTCAAACAAAGCAATATTTTAAAGGTTTCAATAGAACAAATCAGGTTTACATCACTCTTCCAATGTTTATTTATTTGGGACTCAAAGTGGCTTACAATATAAGTTGAAAGGTCTGGAAGCCATGCCCTATGAGAAGTGGCTTAGGGAGCTGGGTATGTTTAGCCTGGATAAGAGAAGGTAAAGAGGTGGCATGACAGCCACATTTAAATACTTGAAAGGAAGTCATATTGAAGATGGAGCAAACTTGTTTTCTGCTGCTCCGGAGATTAGGACATGGAGCAATGGACTCAAACTATGGGAAAAGAGAATCCACCTAAACATTAGGAAGACCTTCCTGATGGTAAGACCTGTTCGACAGCAGAACGCACTGCCTCAGAATGTGGTGAAGTCTCCACAGAGGCTGGATGTCAGGCATCCTTTTTATTGTGTGTTCCTGCATGGCAGGCAGTTGGACTGGATGGCCCTTGTAGTCTCTTCCAACTCTATGATTCTTTGATTCTATGAACCAAAATATCAAAAGCAACATGTGACACAAAAGTTTAAAAAGCATTACACCATGAACACAATTAAAATGTTACTTTCAAAACATTACAACAATTAAAAAGGCACAAAATACATATTACGTACTATGTCACACCCTTCTGTCTCAACCAGTTTAAATAGGAATATGTCAAAAGGTAAAAAGAGAGCAGAGAGAGGGCCAAACTATGTGCTCTTGGGGAGGAATTTCATAGCCTAGGAGCAGCCACCAAGAAAGGTCCCTCCTTTGTCCTCACCAGCTGAGCCTAGGAGGGGAGGATGTTCTCCCCAAAAGATTGTAAATCTTGGGCAAGCTTATGTAGGGAGAAGATATGAGCTTTCAGGTAGTCTGGATGAAGAAGCAATGAACCCAAGATCTTATTCCATTAATAGCTATAAAAAGAAGAAGTGATGTGAAGAAATTACTGTTACAGTGATGTTAAGAAGTAAAGAACAAACACGAAGGTCCAAGCAAAGACTGTCAGTATTGATTGGTCTCTTGTCTTTCAGAACTCTATGTACCAGCAGTACATAGTGTTGTACAGCAGGGAGTAAACCCCCAAAGTACTTCCAAACATATTAAAGAGGACAATTATTAAAATGGAGGCACCTGGAATCATTATAAAACCATTGACATGGAGGGAGGTTGCAGTGTTCCACACAGAGAGGAAATGGCTTCGGCAAAATGACTTCAATGAAATCAAAATGCCTTTGATGCATAATATTCTCAGTCAGTGTGCATGCAATATGTGTTAGATGCATGCAGTGCCTCTAAGGAGTTTCTTTACTTATGGAAGGAGAAAAGTCTTAACAAGTTGTAAGAGTAAAGTAGCCAGTAACTGACTGCTTGGCTGGACAGAAAGGGGAAGTGAAGACCATGGAGTGGGGTTATTACTTCTTGGAAGAAGGGGTTATGTTGGTCTGCATAAAGAGTCTTTGAAGAACTGGTTGGAAAAAGGCAGAGGGAAGGACTTGGTTCAAAGCACTGGGAGAAGGGACTCTGTGAACTTTGATGCTATTTTCCCCCAAGAGCAGAATGTACTTCAAAAGACCTAGATATGTACAAAATGATTTTTGCTAGGGTGGCATATCATGTATGTTGAAGCCATTTAAGCTTCACCCTATTATTCTGCAGTGAAAGCTGTACAAGCTAGGGTGAGATTTAGTCGTGACAAATTTTGCACAGTTTCAGCAGTGTGGTGTCACTCCAACAAATTTCATTGGTATAAGATTACATCTTTAATGGCCAGGCCATATTGTTTAACATTTTGATTGGCTTTGTATGTTTGCATATGTATGCAATATCTAGGGAACTTAAACATCAACAACAAGAACAACAAAAATTATTCTAAAAAGATTCCAAGCACCATTGCTAACTTTAAAGAAAACTGGAAGAACCGTTATAGATATCTTATCAAGACAGACACATAAAGACACATATTCACCTCCACATGAATAAAAAAACCTTTTATATATACAGAGATGCAAAAGCACCCACATACCCCATTCCCCCCTCTTACAGGGACATGCAAACATACACTTCCCTTTCTCACATGCACACAGAAGCAACAACACACACATACCTGATCTACAAATGATCTACAGACCAACCAAGAAAACCCAAAAAATGCTATGCTCAGCAAAGGACAAAAGAGACGCTCTCTCAGCTGCAGGAGTTTACCGCATACCATGTAGCTGCAGACAAGTCTACATAGGGAACACAAAATGCAGTGTGCAAACACAAATCAAGGAACAAGAGAGACACTGCAGACTGGGCCAGCCAGAATAATAATCAGTAGTAGCAGAACATGTTATAAACCAACCTGGGCAAAAAATGCTATTTGAAAACACTGAAATTCTGGATCAGGGTAGCAACTATCAGAACGCATAGGGAAGCTATTGAAATCCACACACACCTGGATAACTTCAACAGGAAAGAGGAAACCCTAAAAGTAACCAAAGTTTGGCTACCAGTTCTGAAAAACACCAAAATAAAAATACAGCACACGCAAATGAACTTCATCCAGGGACAAGAGGCTTCCTAGCCAAAAAATGGACCATTAGCTAAATAGACACTAATCCCCCTCACATATCCTCCCACCCTAAGAACTGAACATCCTACAGCTGAATACACAAATTTATATGCTAATCCTCTTCAACATGGACTCAGAGTATATGAACCCCACACACTCACACGCCACCATTCTCTGAAGATGCGAGCCACAGAGGCAGGCAAAACATGAGGAATAAACTCTTCTAGAACACGGCCTCACAGCCCAGAAAAAACAAAACAATAAAAAACATACACACATCTCTCTCTCTTCCTCTCGCTCCCTCCCTCACACACACACACCTCTCTGGCATAAATGCAAACACACACCTCAAGCTGACAGGAGCTTCCTAGCTTGCTTTTTGATGACCCGCCCCACATGCATCCATCCTTCACACGTTCTCTATGTGCACTGACTTGCTTACCCTTGACATCTGAATGTCAGACCTTTGTAGTGATGCTATCCTTGGCCTCAGCATGTGCGTGCGCACACAGCCTGAGGATTCGGCTGCCCTTCCATGATACAGCTCATGGGCTCTTCTGTCTGAGAACCACTTAAGCTGCCCTTTTGGGAGATGCAATCTTGGGGGTTCCTCTGTCTGAGAATTCCCCTAAATTGCACCCCCTACTGGTATGCCAGCATTACCCTCTGAATCCTTCATTTTAGGGCCCTTTGTTCTCATTCAACCTGAGATGTGATGTTGTTTATCTCAGAAATATATGGGAGAAATAGGAGGTCATTATGGGAGCTGCAAGGATCCAAAAAAATTAGCTTGAATAAGGGAGATCCTAGGAAATAAAAGAGAGTTGGTCAGTTTAGAAAACGTTGAGGGAAAGGTTTAGGAAAAACAACAAAAACATACATGCTGTATTCCCTCAGGACTATGTCATATCTGATGGTCACCTGTAGGGATGGGTGAGAATTTAGGGCAGTTCATTTTTTATAAGAATTCACTAGAATTTGCAAACTTCTTCACATTCAGAATAGAAAGATTTTTTTTTTAAAGGAATGTGGGAGAAAGCAACACTTGAAAATTTGTCCATCCTTGTGCTTAACTCTTAAAAGCCTGGAGTCTGAAAAGTCTGGAATCTGAATTCTTGTATATTCAGTCATGTTAGTGCTGAACTCTTAGGACAGCTAACTTTTTTAAAAAGAGGCTCCTCATCTTTAGCAGCGATATGGCAACCGGGTGCAACATGGTCTTTTCTCTAGGCTGAGAACAGTTGCATCTATTTAAATGGAGGCACATTTTGCTTTAGTTCATTTCTGAATACTCTGCTAAAATTATCCGATTTCTTCCCACTTGGGATGTAAAATATTTAAGGTTTTTAAAACCTGGACTACACAAGAATAGGGATCAACCTGATTTCCTCATTCCTAACACATCTGAATGTGAAAACTCTACTCACATTAGGAGAACATAGCTGCTTTCTGTGGCTCCTGGAATGAAGTGGGGCAGGGGGGCTTAAGCCCCTGAGACTAGGCAGGGGGGCTGAACCCTTCCCAAAAGACCTGGCAAAGTTGAATCTCCAAGATTTTTATGTAGTTGAGCCTCCTCAGACATTATCAATCAGGAGAGTACTAAATGATGAAGCACTAAGAAATATTGAGAGTTATAGTGAAAAATGAATCAGTATGCCTCTAAGACAGGGTGTGCATTGCCCATTTCCCTTTCGGCTTTCCTATTTGTATATATTTATAAAAGGAAGTTGCTAAGGTTCTGTCATACTTCTTGAAATTCCATGGTGTGCAACCCAAGATGGGGTTGTGTTGATGAAGGAGAAGGGCTATGCATCAGTCTTTACTCTCTGTGGTTTCCATTGTTCTGTGGTGCAAAGATGAAAGTTGGCTTGTCTAGCCCCTCTTTCCAAATGTTGGGATCACCTTCACACAGATTTAGCTGTATTCCATCTCCCCATTATCTCTAAAGACCTCCTTGGGTTGGATGGCCATCTGTCGGGGATGCTTTGATCATGATTTCCTGCGTGGCAGGGGGTTGGACTGGATGGCCCTCGTGGTCTCTTCCAACTCTACAATTCTATGATTCTATGATTGTTGCATCCTCTGCATGATTACAGCTTGCCCTGCCTGTATCCACAGAATCATATCTGCAGTTTCAGTTATCCATGGCTGAAAAAAAGGGACATATACCATAGCGTCCTGCTGGAAAATGCCTAGAGAGGTGTCCTCTCTAGGAATTGCAAATCTACGTTATGTTTGAATCAGAAGTCCTTTATTTTAATAGGGTTTGCTGTTATCTGTGGTTTCATTTATCAGTGGTAAGTCCAGGGGAGGAGCGACCTGTATTATTGTTGTTTACATCTTATCTTCTGTGGTGGAGTCTCCGCATACTCCATTGCAATCAGTGATCCTTTACTTTCCCAGCTCTCTCTCTTTCTGAAACTTCTAAGACTAGCCTTTTTGTAAAGTTTCTTCATGGATTGTACTACAACAATAATCCACAAAGGTGACATAAGCACTTACTAGAATAGGACTTACTTGCTAAACATGTAGAAAAATTAATATACAAGAAAACCTGTGTGATGTTTTCTTTCTTTTTTTACCAGCACCTGCTCCTGTGCTTTTGACAATGCCTTGATCTGCAAGCATTAGTATGTGCTAATGTGTACTTCTCTAGCACAAATAAATTTCAACAGCTATTTCCTGCAGGCAGGATGGGAGCAACAGACAGAAGAACAGGTTAAGCTATCGTTTGCTGGTAACTTGGCAAGCACCCCTACATTCATGCTGTAATTGTTACTCCTTTGTGGCATCACCAAGGTTGGTGTCACCTGGTGCAGTTTGCCCTCTCTGCACACCCTAGTGCTGTCACTGCTACTCCATTATGTGATGACAGACCTTTTGTTTCATGCCAGGCTTCTGAGATCATATTGATTTCTCTTTCTTCCCATATGCTTTATGTTGGAATTCCTTAGACAGATAACATCATAGAGTTGGACCCCTGTATCTGCAGGGGTTTGGTTCCCAGACTTACTGTGGATACCAGAAACCATGGATAACAGTGAACTCTATTAAAATAAAGGACTTCCACTAAAAACATACCATAGAGTTGCATTGGAGGACCTAGAAGATTCCTAGAGAGGCATAATCTCTAGGTATTTTCCAGTGCAACTACAATGAGTCACTTCTTCTCATGACATCTCCAAAGTACAACAGCCTCAGTTTAGTCATATTTGCTTCTTGTGAGAGTTCACAAGATTTGCTCTTGGATCCATTTATTTGTCTTTTAGCAGTCCATGGTAACTTGATAACTCTCCTCCACTTAGCCTCATTTCAAATGAGTTTATTTTCTTACTGTCAACTTTCTTCACTGTCTAGCTTTTACAGACAAAATAGAAATGGGACATACTATGGCCATTCATTGCTTCCTTATACAGGTCACCCCCCACTCCATATGTGCAGGATCTATACCTGTGGTTTCAGTTATACGTTGTCTGAAAAATATGGTCTCTCTAGGCATTTCCTAGGTCCTCCAGTGTGACTCTATGGTAACTTCCACTGGAAGTTACAGAGTCATGTTGGAGATGTCCACTCAATGAAAATCATTTTAGAGGTACAAGCATTTCTCTGATACACATCTTTCAGACACTTCCAGCAGTCTTCAGCTGTAGCTGTATTATGCACATACATTAGCTGACTTGGCTCTAGAGACAATATAACCATTGCCCTAGCCTTATTATCATCCTGTTGATTATTGGCATTCCAGAGCCAGGCAGGAGGGTTATTTACATAGTCTCACAAATTCTCCCTAATGAGGAAACTTTGCATCATTCCCAACCAAAGCTCAACAAGTTTGCTTTGCTGGCTATATCTGCAGGCACTTCTGGACACAGCAAGAGAAACAACAAACAAAAGGTGAAGGTCATCCAGTCTTCAGTGAAAGATAAACAGGGTCAGGCAGAAGTGAAACAAAAAGAAGCCAAGTGCTAGCTGACCAGCTGCCTTCTACAAAAACACACAGAGCCCAAAAAACTCAGCAAGACAGTTCATCAGAGGCCTGGCTCCATCCCAGCAACAACACACCACTCTGTACTAGGATGCACTGGCCTACACTGGGCTCATAACACACTGTCCACTCAGTATAGGCTCACTGAGAGGCACCTGGCACAGACTGTGGACAAACTATCCCAGGAGTAACAAAAAAAGTAGAACTGCACAGCAGAAAGAGCACAAAAAACAAAGGCTTCAGTTAGCAGCTCTAACCCACTTTCACATACAGAAAAACTTACAGACAGCAAGGTTCATCCAAACAAATCTGGAGGTCTTCAGTTTCAGTATAAACAAACACAACAGCAATCCACACACAACGGATCTTGTGCTTTGACTATATAGGAGTGTTTGATTGTCAGCCTTCTGCCTAGCCTCAGCTGTGAACAAACCCACTTCAGCTGTGCTAATCTGTGGTCCATTGCTCCAACATTTTTCCTTTTGCACTTAAAGCAATATTACCCTGACAGGAGACCCATGGGGTTTGCTGTTACCTGCATTTTCAAGTACAGTCAGTCCTCCATATCCATGGATTCTTTATCCATGTGTTCAACCAACCACAGCTGGAAAATATTTTTAAAAATAAATAAATCCAAAAAGCAAACTTTGCTGTTTGCCATTTTATATAAAGGACACAATTTAACTATGCCATTGTATATAATGGGACTTAAGCACCTACAGATTTTACTATCCACCGGGTGTCCTGGAACCAAACCCCAGCGGAAAATGAGAGCCCACTGTATTCGTGGTAAGTCTAGGAATGTTCCCCCCACACATGTGGGGGGCATGTATATAAATCTGGTGGATTAAACAGAGCACAAATAGTTTTCCAGGAGTAGGAAAGTTTATAAGACATGTTAGATAGATGCACCTTGGCCTTCTTGTAGTGAGATACCTAAACATTTGAAGAGATTTGGCTTGCTTTTCTGGTGATTATGGGAATTTGTCATTGTAATATTGCATGACACAGTTAACCGGCCATCCTTGCAAATTGGACTGATAGGCTGAATTTGTTGAGCAAGCCTGGAGCACATAAATTTATGCTGATAATGTACTAAACCTGTCGTGTTGGGCCTAATGAATTGATCAGAATGTAGATAAAATATAAAAGCAGCAGGCAGCCAGAATTTCAATGCATATTACCAGAACGGTTAAGGGCAAAATATCTGTTTTTTTTTTTAAAGCAGATATAAAATCCTATCAAAAGCATTCTAATTATAATCCCTTAAAAGGATAATCTCATTCATGTTTACTCAGAAGTAAGTCCCATGGAATTCAGTGGGACTTACATTCAGGCACTGTTTACCATTGCAATGACAAATAAATTGTGACTGCCTTCTCTATTGGAAGGGAAGTATTTTAATTATGGTATTTTGGATTAAGAAGAGCCATGCTAGATCAGATGTCCACCAATTATTCATCATAATCCAAAAATGCCCATCTTTTTTTTGCAGGAGCTAATGTGCTGAACCCTATTCCCACAACAGAGTTCATGTCTTGGACATCTCCTTTAAAGTTCAGACTAAAACCCAAAGTGGATCCCCTACCCCCTTTCATTGAAGCTACCATGTTGCCATGTATTGGTCAGCCAGCTGCCAGCTTGGATCCCACCAAGGTATGCATGAAGTTGAGATCCTATCCTCAATATACATCACTTTACACTACTTACATTAAATCTCATTTGCTTGCCAAAGCCAAGGTATCAATTTGATGAATAAATAAATACATGGTGTAGAAAAGTGGGATTCACTAGAGTGAGTGGGGGATTCAGCATGTGCTGGATGGGGTCACACTCCCCCTGAAATCTCAGGTTTGCTGCTTGGGGTCACACTCCCCCTGAAATCTCAGGTTTGCTGCTCCTGGATCCAGATCTGAGCCTGGATGCTCAGTTTCAGCTGTGGCCAGGAATGCATTTGCACAGTTAAAACTAGTGCATCAGCTATGCCCATTCCTAACCCTGGCCATTCCTTGGCAAATTCCTGTACCCATTCCTGTACCCATTCTTTGGCAAGTCATTCCTTGGCAAGCCATTCCTGTACCCATTCCTTGGCAAGTCAGATCTGGCTATGGTGACACATACCTTGATTACATCCTGTTTGGACTACCGTAAAGCACTCTATGGCTTTGGAAACTGTTCAGAAATTTCAGTGGGTCCAGAATGCTGTGGCCAGGCTATTGATTGGTGCTGGCTACCAAGATCATGTGTCACCCTGTTGAAACAGCTGCATTGGCTTCCGGTCCATTTCTGGGCAGAATTCAAACTGCTGGTTCTGATCTTTAAAGCCTTAAAAGGCTTGGGTCCAGATTATCTGAAAGACCATGCCTCCCTATACAAGCTGGCCCGAGTGTTACGGTCGGCAGGGGAGGGCTTTCTCTCAGTCCCACCACCTTCGCAGGCATGGTTGGTGAGGACTCAGGAGACAGCCTTCTCTGTCGCTGCTCCCAGATTGTGGAACTCCCTTCCATGGGAGGTCTGGTTGGCCCCCTCCCTGCTCTCTTTTCATTGGGAGCTGAAAATGTTTTTATTTAGGTAGGCATTTTGAAAAGTGAATTTTAATTGTTGTGCTGCTTTAATGTTGTATTTTTATGGATATTACTAACTGGACCCAGAGTACCATATGCCGTGAAAAAAACAAAAAACAAACCTCCCCCCAAAACACCTGGTATACCCAGTTGCTTGGGTCCTGTTACAGTGGCAGCAGCAGTGTCCCACCACCAGTTCACTGCCTGGGTCCCACTGCAGTGACTAGTAACTATAGCCAACACTGTGGCACATTGTTTAGTTGCTGTCAGTATGCAGATTGGCCATGAGTGGCAGGAGTGGATTGTGAGGTGGAGAGGGAATTTGCATGTGGGTGCTGATTTGCATGTGGGTGGTGATTGGCTGAGAGAGTGACAGGAGGGATCCTAAGCAGCCAATCAGCACACTGAAAGAGGCAACATACCTAAACCCATTGTACATACCCAGGAGGCAACATCTCTCTTTCTCCTCTGGCTTTTCTTTGCAAACAAAGATTCAGGAAGGACTCATCCCGCCCTTTCTGCAAGCGCTCTGATGACTAAAAAGGCCAATCCGAGATAACCAAGTCTGGTTGCAGAAAGCACAGCAGAAGTTCTCCTTGGGTGATGTTTCCAGGTTGTGATTCTTTCTGCGTTGTCATTTCTCTTCAAGACTTGTTCGGTGTGAGTTCTCAAATAAGGCTGCAGCATTGTGGATAGTGCGTCTCCATGCCTCCCGATGTAAGGCCAGGGTGGACCATTGTGTCAGGGAAAATAGTTTTTGAGATCAGGAGTTTGTCTCCCCCTCCCTGAATAATTTTTTTACCAGACATGTATGGCGCCAAATTTGGCTATCAAAGGTCCATAAATCTGTCTGGTTTGTTATTCTGTTCTTTAGGATTGTATATGAGAAATGGAACTTGAGATTACTTTCGTTTCTCCCAAGGACTAAGTGTTAGAGACTATATAACTGGGAGGGGTTACATTGTTTTGTTCTTGAGATAGAAGAGAGTTTCAAGTTTGTGTGTTCCTCTCTTGTTTAGAGAGAACCTAGAAAACATGGTTAAATGTTTTCTGTTATTGTTTCTTCTTTTTATTTAATTGTTATTAATAAAAGCCTAAAAGAATTTTGGCATGGACTTACTTTTGCACCAAAGGAGTATTTGTTTGCTCACAAAGCACACGTTTTCATTGCTTATCTCCTGTTCGGATGAACAGGGAGTGACTGCGCTCTGCACATTCCTGTGACAGGTTATGGGCCCAGGATTGCTGGCTCAAGAGTTTATGAGCCGTGAAGCTCTTATGCTGCAAATTGTTTAAGCCTGAGCTGAGAGGGGCTTTGAACAAGCGGCAAGTTGGGCAACTTGTCCCTTTGGTGTGAAGTCTTTTTCTTTTGAAGCTGTTGGAGCTTGTTTTTGTCTACGCCTGGCAAGAATTGACAACCCCAGCAAGGAGGGGACTGGAAGGTGAGAAAGCCTGCTGTGAGAACTGCTGAGACCGAACCATTTACAACGCCCTGCTGGTAAGCAACCCCTGTGTGAGGGAAGCAGATAATCAGTTGAGAGGGGCTAAAGAGTTTATGGACAATGGCTCAGAATGTGGCAGTTTTTCCCTTCCAAAAGTTAAATGATAAGAATTATCATTTGTGGGCTGTGAAGATGGAGGCTTATTTGCATCAACAATTGATACACGCTCCCATTTTGGCCCCCCCTGCCCAAGGCGCTTCTGTATTGCAACAGCAAGCTGAGAAACGTGCAAGGGCGTCTCTCATTTTGGCAATTGAGGACAGTCAGTTGATGTATGTGCGAGGCTGTGCCACGGCCAGGGACATTTGGCAAGCACTGCGGCAGGTTTATGTCCATGCTGGGACTGGTTCACAGCTTATGTTAACAAGGAAGCTGTATAGACTAAAGCTGCAGCCAGATGGCGATGTGGCCACTCACATTTCAACTATGCGCCAATATTTCCATCAGTTGCAGGAGATTAATGTCCATTTTACTGAACAAGAAAAATCTCATATCCTTCTATCAAGTTTACCAGAAAAATTCGATGCCCTAATATTCTCCTTCGAAAATATGGCAGCAGCAAATATGACCATTAATTTTATTACTGGTTGTTTGTTGGAAGAAGAGGCCAAGTGGTTGGAGAGAAAAAATTCTGCTCAAAAGGCTGTACAGGCGAAAGCCTGCAATTCTACAAATGATCCAGTAGATGGCTCTAAAGACCCCAGTAAGGGTGAGGTCCCAGCTTTTGCTGTGAAATCTAAGCTTTGCTGGAACTGTGGCAAAAATGGACATTTTGCAAAACAGTGCAAAGCAAAAAAAGGCAAAGAAAGCAAAAAAAAGCCTGCTTCATCTAGTATGACTGTTTCTGCAGTTGTTTTGCAAGCTGTGAAGGAGCAAAATAGAGATTTATCCCTGTGGTGTTTGGATAGCGGCTGCAATGCTTTTATTTCCAATAATAGAGAACTCTTTAAGGACTTTAAAGAAACTAGCCCCTCAAGCGTGAGTTTGGCTGATGGATCCAAGTCAAAATGTTTGGGTAAAGGTACATGTTTTGTACAATGTTTGAACATGGATGTAAAAAATGTTCAGTATGTTCCTGATTTGAAAATGTGTTTGCTCTCTGGTGTTAAATTGACACAGGAGGGCTATGAAGTACAATTTAAAGGGAACAAATGTTATATTTTAAAGGATGGTACTATCATGGCTGAAGGGGTTTTTCATGACCAACTGTATTATATGTATAATAGTGTACAGGAGCCTCAAACTAGTACTATAATGGCAAACTCTCCTTTGCATGAAAATTGTGTGCATCTGTTGCATAGGAGATTTGGTCATGCTAGCTTTAAGGTCCTCAGGCAGATGCCTGACATGGTGGATGGGTTGAGTTTGAGGGCTTGTCAGAAGTACCTGGATTGTAAAATTTGTAAAAAATCGAAATCCAGGGTCCATCCTTTTCCCAAGCATAGTGAGAGAAAGTCAAAAAGAATTCTTGAACTGGTTCATATGGACCTGTCTGGCCCCTATCCACCTTCCCTGGGAGGAGCCAAGTACATCCTGGTCTTGGTCGATGATTTCAGTCGTTATTGTTTCCTATTCTTACTCAAGAGTAAGGATGAGACATTTCAGACTTTCAAAAATTGGGTGGCTTATGTTGAGAGACATTTTCCCCAGAAGGTGTCATCTCTCCAGTCAGATAGGGGAGGGGAATTCATGTCAAATGAGTTCCAAAACTGGCTAAAACAGAAAGGAATTTTCCACAGACTCACAACCCCTTTTAGTCCTAGTGAGAATGGGGTTTCTGAGAGAAAAATTGGTGTTTTGCAAACAATTAAAGATAGCCTGATGTTTGATGCAAACATTGAGCAGAAGTACTGGGGAGAAGCTATGTTAACAGCTGCTTATTTAAGTAACCGTGTACCCAGTTCTGTGGTTTCAAATACACCCTTTTTCATGTTTTATGGCAAAAAGCCATCTGTGAGGCACATTAGGACCTTTGGGTCCTATGCATGGGTGAATATCCCTAAGGCAAACAGAAAGAAGGGGGAACCCAAGACTAGGAGGCTCAGATTTGTCGGGTACGACCAATCATCAAAGGGCTGGCGGTTCGCGTTTGGAGATGGGAGAGTTTTGATTTCCAGGAATGCTGAATTTGAGGAGCAGGCCAACTGGTCCCATGTCCATGCTAATTTAGATGTGGTTTTGCCTTCATTTGTTGGTGAAAATCAGCCTGAACAACAGCAGCAGCAGGCTGCTGAGTCAGGCACTGGTATTTCCCCAGACTTGAGAGGAGAGGGTTCCAAGCATGAATCCTTTGATGTGGAAAGTGATTCAAATGCAGATTCTGACAATGATCAGGCTCAGCCTGTTGTCCCCCGTCGCTCTAACAGAGAGACAAAGGGAGTGCCTCCTGTAAGATTCACAGCACAGAATGTAAAAGTTTGCCAGGTGACTTTTGAACCTGATAATTATACTGATGTTTTAAAGTTGCCAAAAGAAGAACAACAGAAGTGGCAAGAGGCAATGGAAAATGAAATGGAATCCATCAAAAGCCATGATGTTTTCCGTATTGTGGCATTGCCACAGGGAGAAAAGGCTGTGGGTTGCCGTTGGGTATATAAGAGAAAGCAATTGCAGGATGGGGGTGTTAAATACAAAGCACGTTTGGTTGCAAAAGGGTATTCACAGATACAGTATCAAAATTATGATCAGGTTTTTGCACCTACTGTTAAAGTACAAAGTGTAAAGATTGCTTTGTCTATTGCAAGTTTAAACCAACTCAAAGTCAATCACTTTGATGTAGAGACTGCATATTTAAATGCTCCATTGGATGAGTGCATCTATATGGAGCAAGCCCCTGGGTTTCACAGTGGGGGAGCAGACCAGGTTTATTACCTCAATAAAGTCTTGTATGGTCTCAAGCAAAGTGGCCGGTGTTGGTACCTTTGTTTGGATGAACAGCTGAAAAATGTTGGTTTTCAGAACAGCATTGCTGATCCATGTTTGTATACAAGGGGTGTTAATCAGAATTATGAAATCGTCGTCGCTTTTGTGGATGATTTCTGCTTGATTACACAAACTGATGTTCAGGTGCAAAGGTTTAAACAGGAATTGGGTTCAAAATTCAAATTGAAGGACCTTGGTCAAATTAAAAACTATTTGGGAGTAGATTTCCAAAGGTTCGAAAATGGTGATTTTAAAATGAGTCAAGTTCAAAAGATTGAAAGGGTTTTGGATCTTTGTAACATGTCTCAATGTAAACCTGCACGAACTCCTATGTGTTGTGATTTCATAAATGTCACAGATTCTAGGCCATTTGAACATCCTGAACTTTTTCATTCTGTAATTGGAAGTTTATTGTATATTGCAAGATGGTCATGCCCAGATATACAATATGCTGTAAATGTTTTGTCTAGAAAAGTGTCAAAACCAACTCAACATGATTGGCAAGGTTTGAAACGCATATTAAGATATTTGCGTGGAACTTTGAATTATGGCGTAAAGATAAGTTCACAAGGTTCTCATGAGTTGGAAGCATTTTGCGATGCCAGTTTTGCCAGGGAAATCCAAAATAGATAATTTTTTATGCTGGCACTGCCATACACTGGGGATCAAAAAAACAATCCACCATTGCTTTAAGCTCGGCAGAGGCAGAATTTGCCGCGTTGTCAAGCGTGGTAAATGAGCTGATTTATCTAAAACAAATTTTCAGTGATTTAGGTATGCCAATTTCAGGAGCTGTTAAAGTTTTTGAAGACTCCCAAGCATGTATAGCGATGGCAACAGCACAAGGTGTTAAAAGCAGAACAAAACATGTGGCTGTAAAATTTCAAAATGTAAGAGAAGCTGTTCAAAATGGTTTAATTGATTTGGTGTATTGCCCCAGTGAAGAAAATATAGCAGATTTGTTTACTAAAGCATTGGGTCATATTAAGCATGACCTTCTGTGTGACAAACTGGGTATAATATGTCAATGTCTGGATGAAAAATTAGAGGGGTGTCAGGGAAAATAGTTTTTGAGATCAGGAGTTTGTCTCCCCCTCCCTGAATAATTTTTTTACCAGACATGTATGGCGCCAAATTTGGCTATCAAAGGTTCATAAATCTGTCTGGTTTGTTATTCTGTTCTTTAGGATTGTATATGAGAAATGAAACTTGAGATTACTTTCGTTTCTCCCAAGGACTAAGTGTTAGAGACTATATAACTGGGAGGGGTTACATTGTTTTGTTCTTGAGATAGAAGAGAGTTTCAAGTTTGTGTGTACCTCTCTTGCTTAGAGAGAACCTAGAAAACATGGTTAAATGTTTTCTGTTATTGTTTCTTCTTTTTATTTAATTGTTATTAATAAAAGCCTAAAAGAATTTTGGCATGGACTTACTTTTGCACCAAAGGAGTATTTGTTTGCTCACAAAGCACACGTTTTCGTTGCTTATCTCCTGTTCGGATGAACAGGGAGTGACTGCGCTCTGCACATTCCTGTGACACATTGTTGGTGATCAATTTGGCCAAGCCTGAGATGTTGTTTCAGGGAGTCCTTGTATCGCTTTTTGGAACACCCCTCTTATGCTGACCTGTGGCGAGTTCACCATAGAGTACTATTTTTGTGAGGTGATGGTCCTCCATCCTAGAAATGTGCCCTGCCCAGCGCAGCTGTGTTCTCAATATCATGGCCTCAATGCTGTGATCCCTGCTTGCTCAAAGACAGTAACATTCGTCACATAGTCAGTTCAGTGTATATTTAGGATTGTGCATAGACAGCGCTGATGAAAGCGTTTGAGGAGTCGTAAGTGTTGGCGATAGGTGACCCATGTTTCAGACCCGTAAAGGAGAATAGACAGTACAATGGCTCTATACACACTGATTTTTATGCTTTGCCTCAGGTGTTTATTACTCCAGACTCTTTTGTGAAGTCTTCCAAATGCACTATATGCCTTTGCTAATCTGTGATCGATCTCTTTGTCAATCTTGGCATCTGAGGAGATGATGCTTCCCAGGTAGGTGAACTGCTGAACGGACTTGAGCACAGATTTGCCGACGGCAATGTGGGGATGGTGGTGTTCGTCCTGTGGTGTTGGCTGGTAAAGAACTTCTGTTTTCTTCAGGTTGACTTCCAGCCCAAACAGCTCTGCAGCTGTTGCAAAGCAGGACGTTAGGCACTGCAGAGCTGCTTCTGTGTGGGCAACAAAGGCAGCAGCATCAGCGAAGAGCAGCTCACGGACTAGATACCCAGGAGGCAACATACCTACATACCTAAGGCCATTGTGCATACCCAAGAGTTTTAGATAGATGGGTAGATAGACAGACATTTTTAATTCATGTTGTATTTTTAATGATATTTTAATAATGGTAATTATTTTAATTCTTTTTTAAACATTTGTATCTTGTAATGTTTTCGTTGTGTTTTTCAATTATTGTAAGCTGCCTTGAATCCCATCTTGGGAGAAAGGCAACATAGAAATCCAACAAGTAAATAAATAAATAGAGGCATTTTCTTGTCTGTTCCCAGCTCCTTGGCCTCAGGAGGGAAGGAGAGCCAGCTGCTGGTCTCAGTTAAAGCCTCTGCAGTGAGGCAGGGCAAGAAGGCCAATAAAAGACCACCAATGAGCTCTAAAGGAGAGCAGTGGGAAAGCAGAAGCTGCCAGACAGGGGAAGGGGTGCAGGGAGATGTAGGGCTGTGAACTAGGACTTGTGCAGCAGCTTGGCTGAGGCCTTTCTTGACTGCCTGAATTGGGAGGATACCCCAAAGTGCTGTAAGCCAAAAGAGGGTCAGAGGGAGTCAGGAGGTGAGCATCTCTACAAAAGGGAACACTAGACAAGTTGGCAAGATAAAGAGAGGACTTTGTTGTTGTGTGCCTTCTAGTCATTTGCGACTTATGGTGACCTAAGCAGAACCTACCATGGGGTTTTCTTGGCAAGATTTGTTCGGGGGGGGGTTGCCTTTGCCTTCCTCTGAGAGAGTGTGGCTTGCTTAAGGTCGCCTCAGTAGATATCCGTGGCTGAGCAGGGATTTGAACCCTGGTCTCCAGTTATAGTTTGATGCTCAAACAAGTATACCACACTGTCTCTACAAAGAGGATATGGAGCTGCATATGGCCCAAGGACCATACTTTCTTCACCCCAGCTTACAATAAGGGTGGATAAGTGTGCTAGACAATGCTACTATGAGGTGGATTTGGCTTAGAGAGAGAGGGCGAGTGGTGGCTAATGTGAAACTTCCTTGTGTTTTGGTGGTTATTGTTATTGTTAACTGCCCTCAAGTTGACTTCAACTCATGGCAACCCCATGAATGAAACTCCTCCAAGACACACTGTCCTCATCCGCTCTGCTCAGGTCCTGCAGGATCAGGGCTGTGGCCTCCTTAATTGAGTCTATCCATCTGGTATGCAGCCTTCCTCTCTTTCAAGCGCCCTTCACCTTTCCTATCATTATTATCTTTTCCAACGAGTCATTCCTTCACATGATGTGTCTGAAGTATGACAGTCTCGGTTTAGTCATCTTGGCTTCCAGAGAATATTCAGGCTTGATCTTCTCTATTGGTTTATTTGAGTTTGTGTTTGCTCTTTGGGAGTCTAACCCTCTCAGTCTATCCCTTCCTGGACTCCTCATCCTGCAACTACTTATCCGGATCCCACCAAGGTCTGGATCCTGAAGCCACTTACCTGTTTACCATTGAAGCTCATTTTTCAGCTACTTTCATTGGTGCATTGCCCATGTCCCTTGTCTGAGGACTCTCTAAACTTAGAATAAAGACTTTGGTCCCTATGTGAGTGGCTCTGGGGTTGATTGAGCTGGTGAATTTGATATAAACGATCCCATGGATGTTATGACCTCTGTGACACATGGATGTATCACCATTCAGCATAGTTTGCTCCTTAGACTACAGCTGAAAGAAAGGCAAGTCATTCTTTTAAAGATGAATTTGTTCCATTTATTCATTTCACTGTAATGATGCAGCATAATGTATTATTCACTTTTTTAAAAAAATAATAATTATTAGAAAAGTGAATGAAATCTAATTAAAACAGAGCCATAAAGGGGAATAGGTGAGTTACTTATCATGGATAGAAATCAGAAGCAGTGGGGGAAGAGAAATATATATTTGCTTGTGCTGGTGGTGCTTCTCCTGCCTTGACTGGCTTATGAGAATCAAAGATCAGGACTGAAAGGAAACAGTGATTTTGAACTCAAGCTCAAAGGAGTCTTCACATTCAAAATTCATCTTTCTACCTGTTGAAGCTGGCATAAAATTGGATTATTCAAGGTCAAGACATCTGAGCTTCTTTCTGATGTATGGTAAAAGGGCAAGAATGATAGGAAACTGTCCTCCTCTATGGGCTAATGAGGGTTCACATGAGGACCAATGTGTATTGATGAGTAGTCACATGCATTGATGCTTTCCATTCCATGTCTTTCTGTATTGGACTATAGGCACTGGTGGGCAGTAGTGATTTAATTCACCACCCATTTCACTCTCAAAGGAAGTAATGAGTCATTTTAGCAGTCTTCCTGCTGCCAGAAAGTCTTCAAAAACTGCACAGATTGCAAAGATGATTTATGCTTCAAGACTTATTCTGTGCAAAATTTCTACATGTGGTGTGTGTGTGTGTGTGCGTGCAGGAAATAGCATTTTCTGTGCAAGAAATAGCCATTCTTTTCTCTAGCGTCTCACCAAACTACCAACTCCAGGATCCCATAGGATGCAGCCATGGTAATTAAAGTGAAATCATATTACTATACAGTGGACCTTTGGTATCTGTGGGAGGTTGGTTCCAAGAGCCACTGAGGATACCAAAAACGCAGACAATGAAGTCCCTTTTAATGAAATGGTGTAGGGCAGCAGTGGAGACAGTGGTAAGCCCCGGCCAGCAAGCACACAAGCTGTGAAGTGAGCATTCTTAGGGCTCCTTCGTCTCCAGTAATATGTAAACACAGAAAGAGTCAGTAAAAATAATACTGTACTTGAGATCTACTGCAACCAGGATGAGAAGTGGTTCCAGGGCAGCAGAAGAGGCAGTGGCAAGGTCTGTTTGCTAGGCATTCTTAAGCCTTGCAAAATAGGTGGATGGCAGCCTTCCGAGAGGCAGAGGAGAGAAATACAAGTCCCTGTTAATACATTAACATGGCATAAGGTGGCAGTGGACGTGGTGGTAAGCAGGTGGCCCATGAGGTGTGCATTCTTCAGGCTCCCTCACCTCCAGAGATCATGCCAGCCACCCACTTTCGCCTTTGGAATGAACAAGCAGAAACACTGTTCCAAAGATGTTCCCAGGGGTGAGGGAGCATGAAGAATGTGCACCTTGAGGTATGCATGACACCCAGGGCTTACAACCACCACTGCACTTCTGCCCCCGAAACTTGAGGCTGTTGTGTGGAGTAGGGTTTGGGGCAGAGCACAAAGGCACAAAGGCAAGATAATTGTGCCCTAAATGTATAGGTTGCAAGATTTGTTGCTTTTGTTTTGCTTTTCAAAGAAAGCAAGGCAGGGGAGGCCCATCAAATGATGTTTGGTGTCGAGAAATAGATATGGAGAAGCTTTTGTCCCTTCTCATAATACAAGAAACTTGAAGCTCAATGGTGGGAGATTTTGGACAGAGAAAATAAAATAATTCTTTACATTGTGTAGTGTTAAACTGTGGGATTCATTATGACATGATTTATGTATGTATTTATTTAATTTATATCCCGCCTTTCTTCCAGCATGGATTCAAAGAAATGTACAACATCCAGAAAACCAAAACAAACAAACCAAAAAAAACCCAAACCACAATATAATTTTAAGAAACTTAATACAAAAGTTAAAACAGAATTAAACTAACTTTGATTTAAAAACACACAAGTTAAAAACAGCATTAAAAATACTTTAAAAATATAATATAAAAAAAACAGTACAACTTCTTCCGGGCAGGCTCATATAGGGAGATAGGGTTTTTCAAATAGTCTGGCTTTAATAGGGCTTTAAAGGACATAGCCAGCACTTCAAATTCTGCCCAGAAATGGATTGGCAGCCAGTGGAATTGTTTCAGCAAGGGGGTTATATGTTCCCTATAACCTGCCCCAGACAGCATGGCAAAATAGCAGTCCCCACTGGTCCTGAAAGCCAAAATAGCGCTTCTGGACTCAGCTGGAGGAAATCCACCCCCCACTTGCATGATGGACCAATCAGCTGTCAAGTTCCACCTGGCCCAGAATGTGCAGTGCTGCTAATCGATTGTCCAAATGATTGTCCATTTTTAAAAAAAGTTCACAGAAAACTGCAAAGTCTCTTAGGGAGCAGTTTATGGATTTTTTTTGCCTCCTCCTTCCAAATACAGTGAATGGCTCCTTGGGACAACAGGTATTCTCTGCAAATTCTATGACGGGTAATTTCGCAGTTTAGACAACCCCTGGTCTCTCAGTGTCCTAGTTCAACACTCAAAGTTTATATATTCTCTCATATTCTGTGGCACAAATTGCCAGGGAATATTCTCATCAACAACAATCATCAATATTCCCTTTCCATCAACTGAGGGCTACCTCCTGCCTATCCTAATTCCCTGAAGCCAATCAATCTGGAATTTAGGACTGTAACACACTGTGCTAAAGTCTTCATCAAAAGAGAGTCAGTCTCATGCAGTTGTTTTATGATGTAGTTCTTGACATAAGGAGCAACAAGGGAGAAAAGCTGGACAAAGGGGTAAAACTGTTTATAATCATACAATTCAGTTATTAAAATTAAATTCATTTTCCATTTTAAAAACTAAAATCCCCAAACTAAGAAGTCCTGGAGCATTCTTGAAGCAATGCTTGGGAGACACCATTTCTAACCCCTTTATCCATTGCTTCATTCCCATAGATCACTGATTGTCTGAGTGGCTGTTTGAGCCACTTTAATTTTTAATCAATAGTCTCTTTTCTATTTGTCTCCATTAAGAATGGGTTTATTGTATCCCAATCAGAAACATGAGTTTGTTAAAATAGACAATGAATTTTTTCTTTCTTTTTTTAAAAACAAACAAACAGAAGGAGATTGTTATTAATAAAGGCTTTGGGGCTCTATCAATCATGAGCAAATTAGTGTCTGAATTAATGGTGTGTGGCTGAAGCTAGAAAAATCACCCTGGTTTTATTACATAGTAAAATGTCTTTAATTGTTGGAGTAGGATGATTTTATTACATGCCATTACTTTTGGTAACAACTCCTGTCCATTCCTTGACCAGGAAATGCTCTCAGACATAACCAAATTTGAACATAAAGATGATAGGAATAACATTATTTCAAAGGCATTCTTGAGACAGCTAAATGGACACAAGCTGAAAAGGTTATAAAATTTTTATGGGTGGGAGGGTACCCTATACCTTCCCACCAATGTCCGCTGTCCACTGGTACGATTCTGTCCTCCTCTAGCTCTCAGCTTCCTCCCTTTAGAATTCAAAGATGTAGCCATGTTAGTCTGGAATATAAGTATTCAAAGGGATCTTGTAGCACTTTGGAGACTGAGGGCTTATCTACACAGGCTAAATACCCAAGCTTACCCCCATCTCAGAGCCCTGCAGTGCATATGATGTAGGGTGTTTGCCCCATTCTGCCCCCGTGCAGTCCTCACCTCCCCTGGGGCAGATATGGGGCTGAGATGGGGGCAAGCTGGGACAGGTTCTGATAAACAATTATAATATAATACCCAGTTTGATCTGGTACCATTGGCCAAAACCTAGATCGGGCCCCATGTGTCTATGGGAGCTTGTCCCGGCAGGCCAGCCCTCACTGCTGCTACTGGTTGCCTTTACCTTCTGGGTCTGGGCAGCAGTCCTGAAGCATGTGACCAAGGCTGGTCACATGAAGGAGGCTTGTCACATGGAGCAGCTGGCTTCCCCTGGACCAGGTAGAGTGAGGAAAATGGTGGTGGCAGCTTCAGCAACAGGCCAGAATTCTGTTTGGACTCCAGCCCTTTCCCCCCAGGTAATGGGGGAAGAACAGGCTACCTCCACAGCCAGGATATGCTGATGGGGAGCCCACATATTCTGGTTGGTGCAGATAAACCCCGAGGGAAAGAACTTGTAGCATAAGCTTTCTTAGACTTCATTCTGCTTCCTCAGACACGTGGAGTGAAGTGCCTAGGAATAGGCTTTTATGATCAGACTATGAATAGCCAAAGAAATGTAAAAATTGTGGGTATGGTGATGAGGTGAGAAGTTCAGTTTAGTTTTGCATTTCTATGGCTATTCATACAGTCTGCTCTTAAAGGTCTGTTCCTTGGCATGTCACTCCATGCATCAAAGCAAGCAGACTTCCTTGCTGGTGAGAAAATGGAATAGGGCCTTCTCAGTGGCTGCCCTAGTCTCTGGAACTTTCTTCCCAAAGGGGTTCCACTGGCATCCTCCTCACCCTCTTTTTGTACACAGGTGAAGGTTCCTCTGTTTCGACAGGCTGTTCAGCAATGATTGTTTAGGTGGGACTTGTACAATGTTCTTGATTTTGTATTTGTCATTTTTGTTGTGCTGTTGTATTTTTTATGGTTTATGCTTTTAATTGGTTTTACATTTCTTTTGATAATTTAATCACTTTTTAACTTTTGTATTTTGTGATATTGGATATTGACAAACTGGAAAGTGTCCAGAGGAAGGTCATCAAAATGGTGACAGGCCTGGAAGCCATGCCCAATGGGAAGTGGCTTAGGGAGCTGGGTATGTTTAGTCTGGGTAAGAGAAGATTAAGAGGTGACATGATAGCCATGTTTAAATATTTGAAGGGATATCATATTGAGGATGGTGCAAGCTTTTTTCCCCTGCTGCTCCAGAGATTAGAACATGGAGCAATTTATTTATCTATTAGATTTATATCCTATATCCTATCCAAGATGGGATTCAAGGTGGGTTATAATAGTTAAAAAAATATAACTATATGGACTCAAAACTACAGGAAAATATATTTCATTTAAACATTAAGAAGCACTTCCTGATGGTAAGAGCTGTTGGGCAGTGGAAGGCACTGCCTCAGAGTGTGGTGGAGTCTCCTTCTTTGGAGGTTTTTAAACAGAGGCTGGATGGCCATTTGCTGGGAATGCTTTGATTGTGTATTCCTGGAAGGCAGAGGGTTATACTAGATAGCCCTTGTGGTCTCTTCCCACTCTATGATTCTATGACCCTTATTCACTTCCAGTTGCATGTGGTAGGGCTGGTGTTGTCCCTGGATGATCTGGGGCCAGAAGTTATGGTTCCTGAGCCCCTGGAGCTTCCTGATGCCTGATACAGGGTGATACTTTGAAGCAAAGAAATAGGAGGGTACCAAATAACTCTCTCACACCCACACCCACACCCACACCCCACTTCTTCTCCACTCAATATCATCACAGCCAAGCTATGTTCTCTTAGCACCCATTAGGGCAGGGATAGGTATTATGTGGCTCCACAGATGTTAGTGGACTACAGTTCCTATGAGCCTAAATAATATAGACAATGGTGAGAGTTCATGGGAGTCATTGCCCAACCACATTTGGAGGGCCATACAGCGAGTGGCATATTTGAACCAGGTCCCACAGGGTTGAAACCGAAGGACATTTTGAACCTCAGGCTTCTCTGTTCCCTCTGAGCTCAGCTGGAATCCTCAGAGTAACTTTGGGGAGCAGGAGAAAGCTTTTTCCCTTCAGCAATGTATTGTTCTGAATGGAGTATTTTGGGATAGCTTGGTTCTGAATTGGTGATTAAGACACATTAGATTTATGAAAGACTTGCTCCTGGTGGTGGATTTTGGTAGACTGACTGGATGAAATGGAACAGCACAGCTGCCTGCGTTTTTGAACTCTCTTTAGAGGCACAGCTATGGGGAACGTCATGACAAGAGCCCATATTTCAAAATTTATCACCACAGTGCTGCATATGGCCCCCATCCCTGCACTGTGGAATATGTTTCATCTTTTTTTGTTCAAGGTGTCTTCATCTTATGTTGACCCTATGAACGAGACCCCCCCCCCCAAGAGTCTCAGGACTCAACAACCCTGCTCAGGTCTTGAAAACTCAGGGTTGTGGCTTCCTTGATTGACTCAATCCACCTATAACACCACACCTTTTTGTAGACAATGATCTGATCCAGCTCTGACCTTTACATGTATTTGCGTGTAAGGCCTGTCTGGCCCATCTGACGTTCTTTTTTTCTGACACACAAATCCATCTGTTGCTCCATTGCTTTTTAGTTCCTGCACTCCATTGCGTATTTATCTTCATCTGTTTGTCATGGAGGATTTTCCAGCAACACTGTGAAATTACACAAAGCTAATAACTCAAGGTTGTGAGCCAATCTTTTTTTTTTTGTTAGCGCTTAAAATTAAAGTGTCCCTAATAACACTCGATAGCCCATTTAATTTACAGTAGACTTCAATGAGTAATTATGGTATTTTAAAGCTATTCAGCTAATTAAAGTACACACATTAGGAATTGATGGCTGAAAACAAAGGTAGGGAGGCTTTGATTCTGGCACCAAATTTGAGCATGCGTTTTGCATTTCATCATTATAGAAAACAAATTATGATCCTTAAAGGCTACTGAGAGCTTCACAGGAAAGGGTTAGAGTAATCCCCCTCCAGGGATTGTTCATTTTCTGGTGGTAGATTGGGAGGGGAAGCAAACAGCTAATAAGAACAAAGAAAGCTGCATTATACTGATTCAGAATATTGATCCAGCTAGTCCTATATTGTTGACACTGATGGGCAGAAATGGCTTTCTAGGGTTTACCTGGAGATCCCTGGTGTTCCCTGCCTCAAGGAAATAATAAGCAAGCCTGACCCTGCTTCCAAAATCAGCCAAGGTTTGGTGTGGATTTGTTTTACATTATTTGGGACTTTACACAAGCTGTGGAGTCTGCATACCCTCAAACATTTCACTGATAAAAACCGGGGTACATGCGGCCAAGCAACATCAGAGTGTGGTCAAGATGGCAAAAGTTAATGAAGAAGAACGTGCAAGTTAAGACAGGCAGCAGCACTTGAAGGGTAAGATTCTAATCCCTCTTCTCTCCCCCCCCCCGCATTAACAGTGGTGTCACTAGGGCAGTGTGGGGGGCGTGGACTGCACTGGTTGACACCAACATGACTGTCTATAATTTTTTTGTGCAGTGTTTCAGCAGAAATGTATTATTTTTTAAATAAACATTTCCCTGGTACTATGTCCAGACAGGCTAGCCTTCCTTCTTGTTCCTCTTCCACAAATAGGTTTTCTGTGACCCTCAAAGGATCAATCTACAATATAGATATAGTGCAGTTTGACACCACTTTCACTGCCATGGCTCCATCCAACAGAATCCTAGAATTTGTAGTTTTGAGAGGCACTAGCACTCTTTGACAGAGAAATCTAAAGACCTTGTAAAACTACAAATCCAAGGATTCCATAGGATGGAGCTACAGCACTTAAAGTGGTGTCAAACAGCACTATTTCTACAGTGTAGATGCACCCAAAGTTGCATGCAGATTGCATAGATTGCTGGGATGACTAAGGGTTCTGTATGGTCTGGTACAGAAGGAGGTCCATGGGGGTGACACCATGGGGTTGTCCAGGTGAAAATACCCCTGTGATCAGTCCTTGCCTCAGGGTGCGCACTCACGCACAGCCCTCTGAGGAAACAGCTGCCCTTCTGTGATACAGCTTGTGGGTTCTTCTGCCTGAGAACCCCTAAGCTGTACTTTGAGATGCAATCTTGGGGATTCCTCTGCCTTGGAGTTCCCCTAAATTGCACCCCCTTTTGGTATGCTGCCACCACCCTTTGGATTCCAACCCTTTTTACACAGTCCAAAGGGAGACTGTTAGGTTCCTTTTTCTACTCCCTGCCACTTTCAGAAATATACCTCCCCCTCACTTCTTCCCCGAAGAGAGAGGACTGCCAAGCAAAACAAGGCACGTGACACATCAGCTGCAGAAAGATAGAAAAACGTGTTTATTCTAAGCAGAGTTCATAAAATGCAAATAATGTTCATAGAAGGGCTCTTCCTTCCAGGTATATTCTTAGAGTTACAGATATAGTAAGGCATTCAGCCAAGCAAGGAAAATAAACATAATTTCTAATGCAGTCTAGCTAACATTTCTTATCTACTCACACACTATGCAGTTCAGTCTGTTGGATTCAGAAGGAGGCTGGAGTCATGTGTCTGTTCAGACCAGTCTTGGTCCTTTGTTGTCATTTGACCTGAGATGCGATGTTTTTCATCCAAGGCCTCCTTTGTTCTTCTTTTGCCTCATTGCACCGAGGCAGTATATATTACCTTGCAGATCTCCACTCTTTAAGTCCTGATGGGTCATTTGTCCCTTGTGACATATGTCATCTCTGATGATGAGGTGAAACCTAAAGTTATCCCTTTGTTTACCTGATTGCTGAGTTGGCAGATAATGGGAACTGGAGTCCTCTCATTATCACAACCCCTCACAGAATTTGCTCAGAAAATGAGCTGTCTTAATGGGATCCTGCATTGTCTCATCATATTGTGAAGGAGGGGGCCCCCAAAGGGCAAAAACTATACGAGAAAAGCATTTGCGACTTTCCCCAACTTTAAAAAAAAAAAGGGATATGTGCATTTTTGCACATTAAAACAGGTGATTTGACATGAATGGCTTCCTTATGCAGGTGACAGTGCAAACCTGATTGGCCAGATGAGCACAGGGGGTGGGGCTGGCTTACAGGCTAAGCGCCTGCTGCTGCCATGTTAGATTTTTGCTTTAGCAAGTGGTCACTAAGGCAATAAAATGGAGGTTTGTGACATTTTTTTCTCTATTTTTTGGGGGGTAAAGGTAGAATATTGCTTGTGCACACCATAAAAATAGTTGTTGTTTTTTTTTTTAAGTTCAGCCACAGCAGATTTAAAAATGCAAGTAATCCACTAGTGGCTGGCTGCTGTCTCAGCTACAGGCATGTGAGGTTTATGGGGACTGAAAACCATTAAGACAGGTTGCAGCTGCTGTGACTTGCTATTACTGTGGAGCAGTCTGTTTTTTTGTCCTTCGTGTAGACTGCCCCATGAGTTGCTACACTGGGTGATGCCAACCCTAGTGATGCCGCTATTAGTTAAATGAATGCAAACTACTTTTGCACTTTGAACTCAGTTTGCAGCAACTGAAGTATGCTGAGGACAGAGTGGTGAAGTGGGAGGATGGGAGAGAAACTGGGATTTTTAAAAAGCAGCTGAAAAGGTGGGACTACAGAAGATTAATTGGGACTGTCCCTGCCAAACTGGAACAGTGGAGAATATGAGTCTGAAGTAGATTTGGATCAGGAACTGACTCAGTTCAGAGTTTTCTGAGCCAGAGTGTCATTACAGGTTAAGAGACATGTCTGTATTCTTGGGTCTGAAGAATCCAAATATTGGGACTGGGCCATGGACAACAGTCTGGAGTGTGAACTGAAAGTCAAGCCCGAAGAACACTCCAGATCAAAGAATGAGATAACAAGTAGGGCTGGAGTCATCCAAATGACACCTTGGCTGCTCTATCTTGAGTTAAGATGCTTTGTAGCAGGAGTAATATATTAATCCCTTTAATAAAAAACTTCTGAAAACTCATAAAGAAAAGTGGTTAAGCTCCTTCCTTAGGGTCACATGTTTCTGTATGCAGAGTTATGCTTTGATTGCATTACACACTGATTGCAATCGCTGTACTTGTTATGCATTAATTGTGCTTGTGTTGAATGGCAACATTGCACAACTGAACCAGCTGGACACACAACTAAATATGTATGCATATCCATGTGCGATGTAAAACATGATTCTACATGCAGTGTGCTCCCATGTGTAATGTGCAACTCCAATGCATGTGCAACTCCTCTTCTGCAGCTTTGAACTGGCTGCAGACATTCCACATTGGACAAAAATGTCCATCTGCTTAAGCAGAGGAACTTATACATGTGTGAGACACCAATAGGATTCTGGTGATTGTTTGAAGTGTCTTCTTCTCCCCAAACATTCCTCCTAATTCACAATGGTACCAGTAGAAAAATTGGACCAATCTCCAAATGAGAGAAACATAACCACACCTTTCCTCCTCTTCCCTGGGTATTTCCATCTTCCTGATCTTTCACATCTCTAGTTCCACCCCATATCACTAGATTAGATTCTTGCCCCCCTCCTTTTGACTAGTTCATACTTTCTAGAGAGCCAGTGTAGTACAGTGGTTTGAACATGAACCCTTGACTCTGGGAGATGGAGGTTCACATGCCTGCTGAGCTATGGAAACCCAGTGGGTGGTCTTGGGGAGTCATTCTCTCTCAGCCTAAGAGGAAGGCCATGGCAAAACTCCTCTGAATAAAGCTTGCCAAGGGAACCCTGTGACAGGTTAACATAGAATTGGAAACAACACAGAGACACACAACAACAAGAAGATACAGAACTTTCTAAGTATCATGAAGCTCTGTTCCATGACATCAGAAGGCTACACCAACCAATTACACGTCCCCCATCCCATACATCTCTGACTTTGGGATGCTCTGGATTCGGCAACTCTAGGAAATATTTTCCCTTTCACTATTTGCTGTAGTCTGATTATACTGCACAATAATTCTTCATTTTAAATTGGAAGCAAGGGGGTAGGTGGGCTTAGTCTTTAGAATAAATAAACATTACTTAATGGTCTCCAAGGTACAATCAGAGTCGCACAAAAGGCAGAGTAAACAATGCAAGACCCATTTGGAACACTTGATTATGAAACAAACTGAAAATGATTACAGACGTTTGCATTATGACGCATGGCTCTCCATATACAGTCAAATGGTTATATTTATTGTTGGCAATGGGAATGGCATGTTCTCTCCCACAGATGAAAAGAGGAGGTTGCTGTACTCATTTGTAACCTCCATATCCTCACATCATGATTTACTTGAGAGTGTTCCTGCCCTCCTCCTGGTAGACCAGGAGTAAAGAGCATGGGGGCCAAAGATGTGGCCTCCCCATGTTGTGGGATTCTTTTCATCAGCCCTGGTCAGCACAGCCAATCGTAAAGAATAATGAGAGTCATAGTCTGGAAACATATGGAGGGTTGCCCTCTCCCACCTTATTGTTAGACATTATGGAAGGATCTTTTCTGAGTGCTCTTTTGGTTTGCAAAATTGATTGATTGCATTTGTATGCTGCCTTTCTCTCAGAATGGGACACAAGGTGGCTTTGGGAGGGGGGCAAACATTGCTCAAAAATGGCAGGATTTTGTCATATGTTGGGAAGCCTGGGGATTTTGGGACGGCTTCAGAGACTACACTTAGGGGTCCTAAGTGTGTCGTGAGGCCTGCTTTACAAGGTGATGATGAATTGTAACAATGTGGATGCCATTCCTACTGACTGTGGAAGGTGGAGGAATCATAGAATCATAGAGATATAAGAGACCAAAAGGGCCATCCAGTCCAACCCCCTGCCATGCAGGAATACAAAATCAAAGCATGCCCAACAGATGGCAATCCAGCCTCTGTTTAAAAACCTCCAAAGGAGACTCCACCACACTCTAAGGCAGTGTGTTCCACTGTCAAACAGGTCTTACCATCAGGAATTTCTTCTTAATGTTTAGGTGGAATCTTTTCTCCTGTAGTTTGAATCCATTTTTCCGTGTCCTAGTCTCCAGAGCAGCAGAAAACAAGCTTGCTCCATTTTCAATATGACAACCTTTCAAATATATAAACAAGGCTATCATGTTACCTCTTAACCTCCAGGCTAAAGATACCCAGCTCCCTAAGGTGTTCCTCATAGGACATGGCTTCCAGCCCTTTCACTATTTTGGTCTCACTCCTCTGGAACATGATGGGATGTGGTTTTATACTATCTGGCTCCCCTCCTTACTTTCACAGCCTAGAGGAAAACGTTAATCCAGAGAATGATTTTGCTGCGGCCAATGACATTTTCTGAGGTGCTGTGGCATGATCCATTTGTGCCAAAGTGTGTGTGATGATGATACTCCTGCTGCCCCTGGTAGTTGGTGTGGTCTGTCACCAAGCAGATGGGTTCTGGTAGTTTACCCAAATTGTGGGGGGTCTGGGGGACCCTCTAATGTCCTAATATTAAATTGGGAATTTAACTAACTCAACTTGGCATGTGAAAGGCCAGGCAATTGGAGGATCTTTTAAGTTATGTATACAGGTAGTAACAGAGGAGGCTCTCAGACAAAACATACGATTAAATGATCTTTATTGGAAAGTATATCAACAGCATTCATGCAAACACTCAGGTTCCAGACACTTACCCAAGGCTATTGAAGATATTTCAAAGTGCTTGGATCAAGGAAGAGAGTAAGGGGATTGCAGGTTATCCTGTAGTGATCCTGCAGAGCTGAGATTTTGAAGTAAACCAGCAGAGAGGAGGTCTGGAAGGCAGAATGGTGACATGAACTGATGTGGAGTTGAAAGGTAGGGGCTTTGTGCACACCTGGTTGTACAGTCTGACATGGAGTCGAGAGGAAGATGAACTGTGAGCACTTGGGTGGTATTTTAGGGTAATATTTATATGAAATAATTCCCCTGAAGGGATGGGGTTTGAGTGGAATACAATGTTTCTTGGAGGTTCCCAGAGCTAGACAACAGGTGCTCCAGAAGAGTTAATGATCGTTGATGGGTGCTGCATTTGGAATTGAATAGGAACAGGCAAGGTTGGAGGGGAAGGTAAAATCCATCTTGCAAACATCAAGGACTCCGCTATTGTTGAGTGGATTAGTGAATGACTCATTTCTAGGTGTTAACTCTGACCTGAGTATTACTTGTTTGGGGAATTTCCAAAGGCCTCTCCCTACGTTGCCCCTGACTCCAGCCTAAGTATTAGGGAGTCGCTGGTTTGCCTGTTGACCATGTGGATGGCCACATTAAGCCAAATTATTAAATATTGCCAATTATTTGATATTCCAAGATGGGTGCTATCAGGGTAGATAACAGTAGGCCTTGCTAGATAGTTTTACTTTAGCCTGGCAGTTCAAAACTGGGAACAGACTTGCATCTGGGAACAAACTGAAGAAGTAAACTTTCCTGTTAGGAATTGGCTTGTACAATTCTCATAGCTATTAGTGTTGGGTCATGTGCATACAGTTCAGTTCTCTCTGTCTGGTTCTGACCTACAGAGCCATGGGGAATCCACCTCCTAGTTGCCTTCTCTGGAAGGAGGAGTGGTTTCAACCCAGAGGATCCATTATTCAGCCATGGAGATTAGGTGTGTTGGCCCTGAGATCTAGGTAGAATTTGATATTTTGGGGCCCAGTTCAACCACACACTGCAAAGAGATGCTAGAACTCACAAGTTAAGATGCTTTCCTCTGCTATAGAACACCTGCTGAATTGATTTGCCACCAAGGAAGCATATCATATTGAGGTGATGTGTGTTAGTTTCTTGGTACCAAATGATATCTTGGAGAGGCCTAGAATTACAGCCAGATCTGGCTCAGAACACCCCTCTGTGTCATGCCCTGCCTCTCAGAGGACAGTGATGAGGAGCCTGAAAACCCAGAGAGTGTGCCAGAGCTAGGACCAGGAGAAGAGAGTGCCCACCAGACACAAACCTCTTAGGAACAGAATGTGCAGCAGCCTGGATCCTTGGAGCAACAGAATGCAGATTTACCTACCTTCACTCAATGTTGACAGGAAGAACCCCTCAGGCAATCACAGCATTTATACAGGAAGCGCAAAGAAATTAGAGAGCACCTGTGAGACTTAGCTGGACTATAAACTACACAGCACCTCCTCTGGAAGGACATGGCTGACAACCAACCTTCTTGGTGAAACCTATGCTGGTGCTGTGCTTCATGACCATCTGCCTGCTACCTTGGATCCTGCCTTCGACATATGACCTTGCCTTCAGAATACCCCTCTAGACTGTTCACTTGGCTTGCTGTTCAACCATGTATGACCCGGATTGTATTGCACTTACTCTACGTTGCTGCTAAGATGAATAAGATGCTTTTTCTCCTTGGACTGTGAGCTCATTCACTGGAAATCTTCAGACTGCTTTGAGAAGAATAGGGCACTCTGACCTTTTTCCAGCCAAGAAAGTACCCAGAGTGAAATTTGGGCCTCCTCTTGAGCATGAGCATTAAAAAGAAAAAAAGAAAAAAAAGAAGTTCGTCTAATCCTTGAGAACAACACCAGTGGTACCTGTGCATAAAATTGTTTCTGCCACTCAAGATGGCTTCAAGTAGTAGTGTCATAGTGCTTCCATGCACAGCTATACAGAACATGTTGAACGCCCTCTGGTCTTCTTTGATTTATGTGAGTATCATGGCTTTTATCATGATGTCCTGGTAGGTGTAACCTGATGTCATGCTCACCTTCTTTGCCACAGTTGGGCTGAAGGGACTTTTCTATTGGTCCTTCTTCCTTCAGAGGTGTAACTAGAATATTGGGGCACCTCCAAACAGTTCATTATATGGAAGAGGGCTTGAAGCATGTGATACATAATTACAGTTTCCACCCAGTTGCTTCAGCCCAAAGCAGACATCAAGCAGCCTCCAGTCACCCTAGAAGATGGGGCATCATCTCATGGCATGGAGATTCTGAAGAAAAACAACAGAATTATCTCATCCCTTAGAATTTCTGTCATCCAAATATGACCAGAATCTTGGGAGTTGAAACAACAGGGAGCATCAACCATGGTACTTCGATAATAAAAATAGGCCTTGTTTACTGGCCCTGTGATGAATCTAAGTCACAATCAACAGTTGTGGCAACAACAACAACAAACAACCTACCAAAACCTCATGTTATGTATTTGCAGAAATATCAAGCTAGGCTGGAACGCTGCTTGTTCCTTAAGTATTGTGCTTATTTTCCTAATGACTCACAAGCTTCACACTGATTTTCAGATAGGTTTTAAATGATTCACTCCAGGTATTACATTGATGTCTCATACCTCTGTTGCTTCCTGATCAAAAATGGCTTCTTCTCCTACTAATAGTTCCCACTGCTGCTAGAAAACATGTCTGCTCCTAGACTAGCAGTCTGCTCTTGTTCCTAATCCTTTACACGCAGTTACATCATGCCCTCTCACCTTGACATGCTTGCAAATTTGTTGGCCCCATGGTGTGGCCAGAAATTGTGAGGGACCAGTTGGTTACCTGGTGTTGAGATATTGGAAGCACTCTGACTAAAACCAAGGGACTGAGGAATGAGGAAGCTTGAAAGCTTTTTTTAAGGTTGAAGGATGGGTGAATAATAACTGGAAGGAGAAAAATACATACAAGGAACCCATCAAATCAAGAAAGAAAGAAAGAAAGAAAGAAAGAAAGAAAGAAAGAAAGAAAGATGTCCTCACTTGGAGGGCCATACTTTGCCCTTCCACCAAAGAAGAATTTAAGGTCCAACAAATTCCTCACTAGCCTTGCAGACAATTTCATTATCCAGAAGGTGGAAGAGGCAACAAAGGGATCAGCTATTTTAGATCTGATCCTAACCAGTGGGGATGACCTGGTTAATGGTGTGGAAGTGGTGAGATTCCTAGCAGGGAGTGACCATGTTCTCCTGGAATTTGTTATACAGAGGAAAGGGGAAGCCAAGCTTAGGAGATTTTCAGACAGGCAAAAATCGCTCTTTGCCGCGCGAGCAGCCTCCCGAAACTGCTGTGCGGCAAGGGTCTTCTTCGGACGACGCTGTGCCTCTGGCGAAACCGTCCGTGTCACTTCCGTGAAGCTTGGGACGGCTCCGCGTCATATTTCAAGCACGGGCAGCCTCCGTGCTTGAAATATGACGCGGAGCCGTCCCAAGCTTCACGGAAGTGACACGGACGGTTTCGCCAGAGGCACAGCGTCGTCCGAAGAAGACCCTTGCCGCACAGCAGTTTCGGGAGGCTGCTCGCGCGGCAAAGAGCGATTTTTGCCTGTCTGAAAATCTCCTTAGTCAGACATGTATTCTAGACTTTAAGAAAGCTGATTTCAGAAAACTTGGGAATTACTGGGGGTGATCCCATGGTCAGGAATACTAAAAGAGAAGGGAGTTCATGAGGGATGGGAGTTTCTTAAAAGTGAGGTATTGAAGGTGCAACTTTCAAACAGTTCCAATGAGGAGGAAAAATTGCAGGTGCCTAAAGAAACCAGTATGGATATCTAAAAAACTTTCAACTGAACTAAGACTTAAAATGAACATCTACAAGAAATGGAAAAAGGGAGAAATCACCAAAGAAGAATTCAAACAAATAGCCAGCTCATGTAGGGGGGAAATCAGAAAAGCAAAAGCACAGATGGAGCTCAGGTTTACTAGAGAGGTTAAAAACAATAAAAAGGGCTGTTTTGGACATGTCCTAAGCAAAAGAAAGAACAAGGAAGTGGTAGGACAGCTGTGGGGAGAAGGTGGTGAAATGCTAACAGGGGACAGAGAAGAGGCAGAGCTACTCAACCTCTTCTTTGCCTCGGTATTCTCCCAAAAGGAGAACAGTGCTCAACCTGGAGAAATTGGAGCAGATGATGTAGTAGAGAAATGCAGCATAGAATTGGTAAAGAGGTAGTTCAGGAATACCCGGTCAGTATAAATGAATTCAAGCCTCCAGGTCCAGATGAACTACATCCAAGAGTACTAAAAGAGCTGGCAGAAGTAATATCAGAACCACTGTCAATAATCTTTGAGAAATCCTGGAGAATAGGAGAGGTCCCAGCAGACTGGTGGAGGGCTAATGTTGCCCACATCTTAAAAAAAAAGGGGGGGGGAAGACCCAAATAATTATCACCCAGTCAGCCTGACATCAATACCAGGAAAGATTCTAGAGCAGATCATTAAATAGATAGTCTGTAAGCACCTAGAAAGGAATACTGTGATCATCATACGTCAACATGGGTTTTTGATAAAACAAGTCATGCCAGACTAATCTTATCTCTTTTTTTATGGAGTTACATACTTGATAGATGAAGGGAATGCTTTGGATGTAGTATATCTTGATTTCAGTAAGACCTTTGACAAAGTCCCCATGATATTCTTACAAAAAAAGTTAGTAACATGTGGACTAGACAATGCAACTGTTAGGTGGATTTGTAATTGGTTGACTGACAGAACCCAAAGGGTACTCACCAATGGCTCCTCTTCATCCTGGAGGGAAGTGACTAGTGGGGTGCCACAGGGTTCTATCCTGGGCCCAGTGCTATTTAACATCTTTATCAATGACTTGGATGAGGGAACAGAGGGCATGCTTATCAAGTTTGAAGATGACACCAAATTAGGACGGGTAGTTAATACCCCAGAGGAAAGGATCAGAATCCAAAATTACCTTAACAGATTAGAAAGCTGGGCCAATATTAACAAAATGAATTTCAACAGGGAGAAATGTAGGCTGCTACACTTAGGCAGTAAAAATGAAAAGCAGAGATATAGGGTGGGTGACACCTGGCTTGATGGCAGTATATGAGAAAGGGATCTAGGACTCTTCAGTGGATCACAAACTGAACATGAGTCAGCAGTGCAACGTAGCAGCTAAAAAAGCCAATGCGATTCTAGGCTGCATTAATAGGAGTATAGTGTCTAGATCAAGGGAAGTAATAGTGCCACTGTATTCTGCTTTAGTCAGACCTCACCTGGAATATGGTGTCCTGTTCTGGGCACCACAATTCAGGAAGGATATTGAGAAGCTGGAACATGTCCAGAGGAGGGCAACCAAAATGGTGGGAGGTCTGGAAGCCATACCCTATGAGGAGCGGCTTAGGGAGCTGGGTATGTTTAGCCTGGGTAAGAGAAGGTTGAGAGGTGACATGATAGCCATGCTTAAGTATTTGAAGGGATGTCATATTGAGGATGGAGCAAGCTTGTTTTCTGCTGCTCCAGAGACTAGGACACAGAGCAATGGACTCAAACTACAGGAAAAGAAGAAGAACTTCCTGACAGTAAGAGCTGTTGGGCAGTGGAATGCACTGCCTCAGAGTGTTGTGGAGTCTCCTTCTTTGGAGGTTTTTAAAACAGAGGCTGGATGGCCACCTGTCGGGAATGATTTTATTGTGTATTCCTGAATGGCAGGGGGTTGGATTGGATGGCCCTTGTGGTCTCTTCCAGTTCTATGATTCTATGATAATGGACTGTTGCCTCCAATTTGCTTAATGTGGAGAAAGTCATATGCAGCCAGATTGATAGATCTTTGCTAGACCTTCCCCTCATACTGGAGGGGAGGAATAAAAATGCTCATGTAGACCCTATCCATCCAATGCCATGCCTTTGTCAGGATCAGTCTCAGATGTGACCTTTTCCTGCCAATTTCAGTTTTGCTATTTAACCTTGTAGGTAATTGTGTTTGCATTTCTCTGTGCTTGTTAATGAGTGTGTAGCCAAAGGGCTTTATCAGATGTGGTAAATACGGCATCATAATGACGCCTAATGAACACGAAAGGGCACCTATACGAGACGACATTGTGCTTTCGCAATCATGTATTGAAAATAAGGTGTTCTTTTTTATTGTCAGGCCAACCCATCAATAGATAGGCTGTGGCTTTTTTTTTTTTTGCCATGATTGAGAGTGTGTGAAACTGTGCCCTGTTTTGCTGGCGCAATTCCAGTGTCAATGGGCATTCCCTGCCAGAACACTTCCGGGTGGGAATGGGAAAACTAGCAATGGGACGCTCTTTTTATGAACCTCCCCATGTTGCAGGCAAGTTTTTAAGTATGTTTCAGTGCTTGTGTGTTTGTTTTGTTTTTTAATTTAGTTGTTTTTTTATTTGTAAGTGTGCTCACATCTTCTTGTGAGAACTGCCAAGATCTCTCTCACCTGTGAATGTGGAAGTACGGGGCTGCTTTTTCATGCAATCATGGCAACATTTGATATTTTGGGTTCTTTTGCTGGCACAAAAATGGTGTAAAATGTGATGCCAAAAGAATGTTTTTAGAAGCTTGTCTGATAAATTTTAACTGTAGAAGGGAGTATGTGGTCAGTGTCTGGAAGGATTTGATAAGCACTACAGCTGGATCTCAGCTCTGGGGAAAATGGTCAGAATGCTGGTACTGTGAGAAGAGAGAAAGGGGAAGATGGGTGACCAATGGTTGTGTAGGCCACCAGATTGGGCAGATTGGAATATGCTTTTGATGTACTGTTTGTCAATTACGTTTCATTCTAAGCAACGACCCTGTAGGGTTCACTTTCTGGATTACTGTGCCAATAAAGTTTTCTGCTTTGAGCCCTTAAACTGCTGGTCAGTGAGGAGATTTTCACACGGGGGAAATAACCCCTGCGGAGATTGGGAGAGAAACGGGGCTGTTCCGCTGCCAGCACTCCGTTTCGCACACCCCTTTCCTTATCCTGATTTCCTGTCATCCTCCCTCTGCCCTGCTTCCATTTTCTTTGTTAGTAAAAAATAGCAGAAAATTGTGGGAGGGAAGTTAGATTTCTTAAAGTAATGTCTCCAAGCTGTGCTTAAGGTCATTCGCTTCAGTTCTGCTCTCTGGAGCAGCAGAAAAATAAGTTTTTTGCTTTCTGCCACAAGAAGCTTTCTTTAAAGAGTTTTCTGAAGTCTTCTCTTCTACAGGATAAACACACCCTTCCATTTCAGTCTTTCCCAGTAGGATTATTTTCCCATATCCATAACCATCACCACTCTTTTCTCAACCAATTCTGATTATTTGTTTATTTATTTTGCCACCTTTTTCCTGGCATGGGTCCCAACATGTTAAAAATCTGATAATAAAAAAAGTTAAAAGTGCCCCCCCATATGCATTGAACCAATATCTGCAGTTTCAATTATCCATGGCTGAAAAAACAGGGACACATACCATAGAGTTGCACTGGGAAATGCCTAGAGAAGTGTCCTCTCTGGGAATTGCTAGCTCCTCCCATGCAACTCTATGTTATGTTTGTACCAGAAGTCCTTTATTGTGATAGGGTTTGCTATTATCCACTATTTTCCTTTTAACTGGTAAGTCCAGCAGCATATTCCCTCCTCCCGGACATGTGGGGCAACCTGTACAAATTAAATCATCATTATGTTAAAACACCATTACATTTTAGAAAGTAGAGATGGCCCCAGACTTCCTGGGTTGCCATTCGTGGTCTGTGGCAGGGAAGAGAAAGGGAAGCTCAGCGACATTTACTTTTTGTCACCTGTGTCCTTGCCACAGCGTCCTCTGCAATTTTCATGCACTCCCTATAGTGGTGGGAATAACTGTCCAATCAGATTTGGGTCTGTTATTCTGATGGCCAAATGTGACCAAATAGCGGGGAATTCTGGGTTGCTGGAAGGGGTATATAAGTAGCCCTTTGGCTGGCTGAGCTCCATTCACACTCTGATTTTCATGGAGTGAAGAACTGCAGAGGAGCAGAAGGAGATGCAGAGAGAATGAAAGAAGAAGATGAAGGCAGCAGCACCAAAATGAGCACCAGCAGTGAGGTGAAGTGGCCTGGATCACTGGCATGGGCTGAAGTGAGGAGCTTACTAAAGGATGGATACAAGTGTCCACTACAACCACTTTTCAGGGCTTCTTTAAAACAACAGCCCTTTTAAGGGCTTCCTCAGTGCAATCACTGGGCTTCTTGAGCCATTTTAAAAGCACAGTGATAAAGTAAAAAATGCAGCACATATATCCCATAAAAGGCTCCCTCCCAGCAATTAATCATTAAAAACCTGTTTGAATAATTTAAAAAAGTGTTTGTTGACCAGGAAAAAGAAAGCAGAGGGGGCCAGCTTATTCTCAACAACAGGACCAAATCCTTCCTCCTCCTTCATATCATTTCATTATGTATGCAAAGCTATGGAAACTTGCTATGTACTTTTCTTTGCTACAGTGAACTCCTCTATTTCTAGGAAGGATCTAGTCACAAAAATGTCCTGAATTTTGAGTGTATTTACTCTTGTCCCTAGATCCCCAATATTTGCCATGAAAATGGTGTGCTGAGCAAACGTGACTGGGGAGTGAATCTGTGACAGTCTGTTTGGATTTTGAATTATTCATTTGCGGAGGTCTGTTTGCAGTGTTAATAGGAATGGAGTGCCATACCAAAGAGACATTATTCCTCCTGGAGACCCTTCCCCTCTTTTCTCTCTCTTTTTTCTTTCCTTTTGATTGAAATGTGGCAGGAGAATTGGAGGGTTTATTAAATTCAGATGCATAATGTACTGGACTAAATCAACAAAGCTGTGGACAGACCTTGTATAGCATGATCTAGCATGGAGCCAAAAAAAAGGGGGGGGGGCGTTTCAATGCCTTTGGGGATGTTTAATCAACAGAAAAGATAGCACCATGGAAATTGGCCTTTGTTAAGCAACATTTTGCAGTAATCATAGCTGGAAGGCTCTCATCTGGTCCAGCTGCTTGGCATTGATCTAATCATGTGGCAGAATCATGTGATGTCATTTTCCTAGAACATACCATTCAGATGCTGTTGGGAGTAAAGGTCTTTCATGTTTGGATGCTTCTTAATTGCTGGAAGTGGTGTGGCACCTGGATTTATTAATAATGTCTGCATTATTATTTTTATTTTTATTACTATTATTATTTTAAAAAACTGTGGCGGGCATCCTATTGGTTAGTCACAACTAGATTAGACCCATTCAATCAATTGTTGAATGGTGAATCAACACATAGGTAAATCCCATTGATTCAATGGATCTACTATCACTAGAACTAACAACAGCACTTAGGCCAGGTTATATTTATTGATTGATCACAACATAAATGGCCATGATCCTACACTGAGAAACAAAGTCATAGTATGTAGCTGCTATAGTCTCCCATCCAACCCCCAACCCACATTTTCCAACTGCAGCACCACTGAAAGTATTCATTTCCTAGCCAGTGGAGAGAAGGGGGAGCAGCAGACAAGCATCCACCTATTTTCCTACACACATTGGGCATACAGTGACCCTGAAGATGATGCCATTGCTCTGCATCCAATATAGGAAAATAGCTGGATGCTGATTTGCTGTCCCTCCCAGTTCCTTACCAACCAGGAAATTGTCATTTTTTTGGAGGAGAGATTTTGTTCTTCCAACCTCCACAATGACCAAAAAGTGAGTTACAATGGCATAGGTCTGACTTCTTTGCATTTATCAGGCCCCACATGTCCAGCTAAAAGATCCTACATGGTGGGTAACAGGAATAACTTCTGCTCTGGAGAGCGTTTGCTAGTCATTGTAGACAGTGCTGGTTTAGATGGATCCATGACTTGATTTTGTGTAACAAAGTTTAATGTCATGTTTTCTCAGTTGGAATTTGAAGGAAGAGTAAGGACATGCATGATGTAAGCCATGCATGATGTAGAGGTGAGTTAACCTCTAGCCCTTTAGATGTTGAGGGACTCCAAGTTACACTAACACCAGCCAAGTTGGCTGGAGCTGACATGAACTGGAGTCCATGATGTTCTCTTTCCGTGATGTTGATGTTCCTCCTGGTATATAATAAGGTGTTGCTCCCATGATTCCCTAGCATTTGATCTTTGTAGGCAAATACAACACACAAATTATCAGAGGTACCATCTATTTAAAAAATGACTATGCTCAGAATACATATGGTACTCTTTCCCCCTCTCTAAATTCACTGTTACTTTTGATTTTGGTCCCAGAAGTCATAAAAATCTCCTGTCTTCTTTCTAATTAATGATCATACACTGCAGGAAGTACAGATGTCTTCACATATGGTTCATTACCCTTAAGACAAAAACTATGTAAGAGTTAAAAGGTTTATTTCACCAGGTTCTTTGTGGGGCCATGAAGGATGAAGCTATTAAAAATACTTTTTAACTACCTCTGAACTGAAACCACTTATTGCTTTCTTTTTTGCGGGGTGTGTGCATTTCTAGTGACTATTTTTATTTTTTCTGCAGTCACTCTCATTTGCCTTCATTTGCCCTAAGTGGGGCCACCATATAGACAAATCTGATTGGCTTCACAGGTTTATGACATCATTCTTTCCACTCATATGTGATATTTGATTGGGTGTGAATAGCCTAGCAAAGAGTAAGACACACAGGGAGGGGAAATAAGAAATTTGGAATTAGCATTATCAAGATAAATTTCCAGACAGATTTCCATCCCAATGTTGAAATGGTCAAATATTTTATACAGCACTGATTATAAGTACACAGCTAGGCAGTTCCGAGCTCAAATCTCACCTCAGCCATAAACTTGTGGGATGGCCAAAGGTAAGGCATTAAGGGTGAATGATTTTGTTCCATTTCTTTTATTCCCAATGTTCATACTGCCGTTATTATGTAGCCAAAACAGCTCCACCCACTCACCTACCCACAACAGGGCAGCACTGACAATCTTGGGAACCTACCCACCCCAAGTTTGCCCCCCACAAAATCTTTAGGGGAAAAATGTAACAAATGAATACTAATGATAGACTAGGGACATTTTCAGACACGTCTTACTGCGCTAGAAGATTTTGGAGACAGCTTCGGCGCTGCCGCGCAGCAGGAACTCCATTTCGGACAATACCGTCCCTCTGGCGAAATCATCCATGTCACTTCCATGTAGGATTGGAGGCGCCCACACCATATTTTATTCATGGACAACTTCAATGTGACACAGACAATTTTGCCAGAGGGACGGCGTCATCCGAAATGGAGTCCCTGCTGTGCGGCAGTGCCAAAGCTCTCCCGAAAGCTTCTAGAGCGGTAAGACATGTCTGAAAATGTCCTAGGATACTGGTTTGAAGGAGGAATGGAATGGAAAGTTATTGAGAGTATGGGAAAATAAAGGGTTTTTTTTGTTGGTTTTTTTTTTGCACAATTCCCTGCTTGCTGGGGTATTTTAGACTTGTTCTTTTTATTACCTGCAACTATATTTATAGTGTGATTTCCCCCCCAAATAGGCAGTCAGGGTGGCTTACAGATAAAAAAAAGATACCAATTATTCATCCTAGGGCTTTGTTTACAAACCCTGGACCATCTTGGTTTTCCTCTGGACACAATCTGTGGTGCCCATACCTGCACACATAAATCCAGCTGAGGTCTGTCCAAAGCAGAATACCATTCTAGCCTTCCTGGGAAGGGAGATCTAGAGCCTAGGAGCAGCTGCCAAGATGGCCACTCATGCCCATGAAGATAATGGAATAGCAGAGATGAAGTAAGATATATGAGGAGAGAAAAGAGGTATAAAACAGAAGGAACAATTGAGTTTAACGCTCACATACATGTAGACTGAGCCCAAAAGGCCAATAACTTTCTTCATATCCCAACCATCTGCAATGTTTTTTTCAAGTGAAGAATAGAACCTATGGGTAAAGCTGGGGGGTGGGCAGTGGCATATATGCATGAGAACATTCCTCCAAAATAAAATCTGGAGGGCAGCTTGCTAGCATTACCACTTATATCTTGCTAAAAAAGAGGAAATGAATCACTCGAGATGACGAAGCATCCCCAAAAAGAAAATGGTCACAGATTTGCATAAAAATGCAAATAGTCATTCATAGGTAGAAATCACAGCTTGGTAATGTTACTTTTTTGACTTCTTGGCTAGGGGATTTGGGGAATCTCTGGCTTTTCTTCACAAACGAAGATTCAGGAAAGACTCATTCCATGCTTTCTGCAAGCTTGTTGATGACTGAAAAGGCCAATCCGAGATAAACATTTCCGGTTGCAGAAAGCACAGCAGAAGATCTCCTTGGATGATGTTTCCGGGTTGTGATTCTTTCTGCATTGTCATTTCTCTTCAAGACTTGTTCGGTGTGAGTTCTCAAATAAAGCTGCAGCATTGTGGATAGTGCGTCTCCATGCCTCCCGATGTGAGGCCATGGCAGACCATTGTTGGTGATCAATTTGGCTAAATCTGAGATGTTGTTTCAGGGAATCCTTGTATCACTTTTTTGGAGTGCCCCTCTTATGCTGACCCATGGCGAGTTCACCGTAGATTACTATTTTTGGGAGGTGATGGTCCTCCATCCTAGAAACATGCCCTTCCCCACGCAGCTGTGTTCTCAATATCATGGCCTCAATGCTGGTGATCCCTGCTTGCTCAAGGACAGCAACATTAATCACATAGTGAGTCCAGTGCATATTTAGGATTGCGCGTGCAGTCTAAAAAAACTAATTTTCCTAAGCTCTGCTTAGAGATGCAAATCCAGAAAGACAGGCTATAATTTAAATAGAAATACAGTACTTCTCACCTGTACAGTGAAGCTGTGAACAGGTGAACTGTGTATGCTGGTACAGCCTACTGTCCAGATAGGGTCACCAGAAAGAAAACTGGAGAGGGCTGCCATACCTTTAATGGTTGTGTAGAAAAGGGAATTTCAGCAAGTGCTGCTTGTCACACAACCAGGTAAAACCAACACCTGCTGAAATACTCTTTCCTAACAGCCTTTAAAGGTACAAGAGTCTTTTCCAGTTTTCACTCAACCCTATCTCCAGGGGCCTGTCTATATGAGGGGGTGGGGAATGAGGACTGATGTGCACTAATGCAAATTTGAAGCATCTTTCATTTGACTTATTGGTTTTTTGGTGAACTGGTCAGACCTCACTTAGAATACTGTGTCCAGTTCTGGGCACCACAATTCAGAAACGATATTGACAAATTGGAGCGTGTCCAGAGAAGGGCAACTAAAATGGTGAAAGGTCTGGAAACGATGCCTTATGAGGAGAGATTTAGGGAGCTGGGTATGTTTAGCCTGGAAAAAAGACGGTTAAGAGGCGATATGATAGCCCTGTTTAAGTATTTGAAGGGATCTCACGCTGAGGATGGAGCAGGCTTGTTTTCTGCTGCTCCAGAGACTGGAACACGGAGCAATGGGTGCAAGCTCCAGGAACAGAGATTCCACCTCAACATGAGGAGGAACTTTTTGACAGTCAGAGCCGTTCGGCAGTGGAACACACTCCCTCGGAGCGTGGTGGGGTCTCCTTCCTTGGAGGTCTTTAAACAGAGGCTGGATGGCCATCTGTCGGGGATGCTTTGATCAAGATTTCCTGCATGGCAGGGGGGTTGGACTGGATGGCCCTCGTGGTCTCTTCCAACTCTGCAATTCTATGATTCTATGATTCTGGCAAAATTGCAGGCAAGGAAAACTATTCCCTTTTGCTGTCCCAACAGGCATGCGAGTGACTTAAGTTTTTATTGTTACCAGTTGCTGCCACTGAACAGTATTTTTTTAAAGCATATCTAAGGTGCAAAAGTGTGATATTACACCTAAATAATTTTTTAAAAGAAAAGAGAAAAGCTGTTTTGTTGCCTGAGTGCTCGCTCACTGAAGTGAAAATCCAAGATGGTGGTTCCGGGTGCTTGCCTTGTTAGCACTCTGCCCTTGCCCACATCCAAACATTCAGCTTCCACTTCTGCTTTTATCACAAATGTGAATCTGGTTGTCTAAAACAAGCAACAATGCACATTCTCTATGGAGCTTTTTTAAAAATATAGGAAAAGCTGTGAAGGCTTTCCTGGCGGAGTTTATGGTGGACTGATGATGGATTTGGGCCCCCTCCTTCTGAATATTGTGATCTGATGAAGAATGCCATTAGGACAGGTAGGATTCAAAGCGAATTGTATGAGGATTATTTTGACCATTAAGAGAACCCCCAGATGTAAACAGCAAATCCTCTGAACTCTCTTCTTATGCTTTTAAATCTCTAGACAGGATTGGGACAATATCACACTACATTGTTATAGCACTATTATTCCACTTTAAATGCTCGGGTTGCCTCCTATGGAATGCTGGGATGTGCAGTTTAGGGAGGGGCATTTAGAATTCTCTGCCAGAGAGCTCTTAGGCTTCATTAAACTACAAACCCCAGAATTCCATATGAGACAACCATAGCAGTTAAAGTGGAATAATAGCATTATCACAGTGTAGTGTGATTGAACTGGTCAGCCTTTTACAGAGAGGATAACTTGGAACAGTGAACTGTCCCCTGACAGCCCTTCAAACAGAAGGCAATCCTCTGTAAAGTAGGAAACATAGTCTAGCTGGAACATGCCTGTTCCATCTTTCTTTCCTCTCTGTGCTAGCTGTCTCCTTGCCTGTCCCATTTTCTCATGGATCATAGCCAGCATAATCCTGAAAAGCAGTTTGATGACATGATATCACTACATGTTCCAGAAGGCCAGTTTTGCAGCGCTGGTCTTCATTATAGAGCCAAGGCCTGGAGGACAGCTGGCTTCTTGTCCAGCTTTCCTGGCAGTGACAGGCAGTGACATTTACGTCTCGAGCTTTTCACCGTACTGACACTGGTTCACTGCCCATTGCTGGAGAATCCATAAAGAAGACACCATCTGCTGTCACAACTGCTGCACTGAATATTTGTTTACCTACAACAGAGACAGAAAGCGGAGTTCAGAGGTGCTAAGGAGTGGCTTCAAAGAAATATCTAGCACCTTCACTGACCATTATTGTTTGGGTTTAATGACAATGACCTCAATCTAATTGCTAATCCCAACTACAATAGACCCATTCAATCAACAGGGTGGTTGTCTAAATGGAGAAAATACTCCTCACAGAATGTGAGGAGAATACAATGTGTCTAAATGGGATCTCACATCATTTTGCTGTATTTGGAAGCCCCCCCCCCAAAAAAACGCCATATACTCAGCAGGAAAAGCCTTCATGACTTTTCCCAGAGTTAAAAAAAAACCCACAACAGCGTGTGGGGGAGATATGCATTCCTGCTCATTGTGACAAGTGACATGAATTGATTTGCTTTCCCATATGAGCAGAAGCTGAAAAATGATTGGCCAGATAAGTGCGGGGGCGGGTCTTGCTAATAAGGCAAGTGCCTGGAACCACAATGTTGGATTTTTGCCTTAGCAAGAGAGCACTAAGGCGATAAAATGGATTTTTGTTGTTGTCTTCTTAAGGAGAAATATCACTCTATTGCACCTTGGGTATAGTTTTTTTTTTTTTTTACAAAATACTGTTCGCTGGCAGCAAATTGGTAAGTAAAAACATGAGTAATTCACTCACGGCTGCCATCTTGATTCACATGTAACAACACTATGTGAGGAATTGTATACCCAATACTTCCAACAAAAAGTTTTTTATGTAAATATAATTGTGAAATATATCTATATCTATATCTATATCTATATCTATATCTATATCTAAATAGTACAAATTCTCAAATGTATGCATGTTCTTTGTATAGTATAATGACAATATCTACAAAACATGTACATACAATAAATACAATCACTTCCAATCCAAATTCTCTGAGTCCTTACAAATACCTCAACCGGAGACAATTCTTTTCTTTACTGGAATTCCACAGATGTAACATCACCATGCCAATTATTCCCATGAAAGACGTGTTCCAGAAGATATGATGTAAGCTTCAATGTTAGTTTTGGGTTCGGTATCTTGATTCACAGGCATGCCTGTTTGCGCAGCAAATGCGGATAACTTCGTATGCCTGCAACCTGCCCAAAAAGCCATTTAGGCGAAAAGCAGCTGCTGTGTGAATTGCCATTACTGCAGAGCAATCTGCTTGTTTTTGCCTCATATAGACAAGGCCAGGAACTTGCTAAATCAAAACTTATTCAAATACCATTGATTCAATTAGTCTATTCCAGTTGGGATAAACAACTGGATTCAAATCAGAGTGCTAGACTAAATAGGCCTTAAGTATGATCCTGCACTGATCTGCTTATGAGTATCCAAATTCTGCAGACTGGACAGTAGCAGCACACAGTAGTGGCCTGAGAATGTTCTACATTCAGCAGGTACTACCACTGACACCTGCCCTGGAGGCATCTTTCAAGTGGTACACCCTCCAATGATCCTGCATTGACAGAAGCAGTCCTGATTAATCATCTGTTGTCCCACCTTTTCAGCAGCTTATAACACGTCCCAGTTTCTCAGTCCTCCTTCTGCTTTCCCCCTTTGTCATCAGCTTACTTCAGTTGCTGAAAACTGAGTTCAAAGTACAAAAGTAGTTTTTACTTGGTTAACTCAGTGAAGGGTGGAAGAGGGGAGCGGAAGAGAGGACAGAATCTTTCCCCTCCCTGTACACTCAGGCAAAAGAAAACTGCTGTAGATTCTCCTAGCTTGTATGTTTTCCCTCATTAATAACTTTTGTCATCTAGACCACACATTGATGTTTGGCCACATGTATCCTAGATTTATCTGTGAAACATTGGAAGGTATGCGGTTGGACTATCTGGTTGTATCAGGCAGCACTCTCTGTATAGCACTGGGTCATTGAATCTAATAGCGACACTAGCCAATGTGATGCTAGGCTGCATCAACAGGAGTATAGTGTCTAGATTGAGGGAAGTACAGTTGTCCTTTCATATTCACTGGGGTTTGGTTCCAAGACCCCCAGTGGATACCAAAATCCATGAATACTCAAGTCCCATTATATGCAATGGCATAGCAAAATTGTGTCCCTTATATAAGATCACAAAATCAAGGTTTACTTTTTGGATTATTATTTCATAAATATTTTCAAGCTGTGAATACTTAAATCTGTGAATACCAAATCTGTGGATACAAAGGAACAACTGTAATAGTGCCACTCTATTCTGCTTTGGTCAGACCTCACCTGGAATACTGTGTCCACTTCTAGGCACCACAGTTCAAGAAGGATATTGAGAAGCTGAAACGTGTCCAGAGGAGGGAGACCAAAATGGTGGGTGGTCTGGAAGCCATGACCTATGAGGAGCAGCTTAGGGAGCTGTGTATGTTTAACCTATAGAAGAGAAGATTAAGAAGTGATGTGATAGCCATGTTTAAATATTTGAAGGGATGTCATATTGAGGATGGAGCAAGCTTGTTTTCTGCTGTTCCAGAGACTAGGACATGGAACAATGGACTCAAACTACAGGAAAAGAGATTCCACATAAACGTTAGGAGATACTTCCTGATGGTAAGAGCTGTTCAGCAGTGGAAAGCGCTTCCTCAGAGTGTAGTGGAGTCTCCTTCTTGGGCAGTGTGGATGGCCATCTGTCAGGAATGCTTTGATTGTGTATTCCTGCATGGCAGGGGATTGGACTAGATGGCCCTTGTGGTCTCTTCCAACTCTATGATTCTAGTAGTAATACTACATCAATAGATTGTGGGAAATTTACATGGCACCTAGACTATGGCTGCTTGTGAAGTAAACCTGCTGGGTCTGCTAATGCTCTCCCTCCCCAGAGAGGCCAGGATGGTCCCATCTTTGCTCTATTTCCAGTGGCAGGTTAAAAACATTTTTATGCCACCAGTTTTTTACAAACTGACAAGGGCTGGGGTCCTAAGGCTGTGTGGTGTGGTTTTTAAGATTGTGAAGGGTCTTTTATACATTTTTAATGCATTTTAATATTTTTATTGTTTAATGTGTTTTACCTATAAAGTGTTTAATTCTTTTTTAAATTTTATATTTATAATGCATTTTTTTACTTTTGTATTGTTTTAAACTTGTATTGTTTTAAAGATGTTTTTAGCCGCCTTGGGTCCCACTGGTAGGAGAAAGGCGGGATATAAATGGATGATGATGATGATGATATGGCTTGGGAGGGGGCATTTTACCCATGACCTCTTTAAACGTGGTGGAACCATTTCCTTGGTGCAATCCCCTGGGATTCTGTCACTGCATTTTCTATTCATTCTTCTGCATGCATTGTCCCAGACTAAGGTGAAATGATACATGTGTAGCTAAAACTTTAGCTGCACATGAATATGTATTTTATAGATGTCACCATTTTATAGAAAGATGCTTGTGGAAATACAGACAGTTTTAATAATGTATACGTCTAGCCTACATTCATATTCTATGTACTTTCCCTTCCCCACTTTTCTTCTCTTCTTCTTTCCCCCCCCCTTTCTTTGAAACCACATACATATATACTTACATACATACATCATACATCTCTCTCTCTCTCTCTCTCTCTCTCTCTCTGGCTTTTCTTTGCAAACAAAGATTCAGGAAGGACTCATCCCGCGCTTTTTGCAAGCGCGCTGATGACTAAAAAGGCCAATACGAGATAAACAAGTCCAGTTGCAGAAAGCACAGCAGAAGTTCTCCTTGGGTGATGTTTCCGGGTTGTGATTCTTTCTGTGTTGTAATTTCTCTTCAAGACTTGTTCGATGTGAGTTCTCAAATAAGGCTGCAGCATTGTGGATAGTGCGTCTCCATGCCTTCCGATGTGAGGCCAGGGCGGATCATTGTTGGTGATCAATTTGGCCGAGCCTGAGATGTTGTTTCAGGGAGTCCTTGTATCGCTTTTTTGGCGTGCCTCTCTTACGCTGACCCGTGGCGAGTTCAGTGTAGAGTACTATTTTGGGGAGGCGATGGTCCTCCATCCTAGAAACGTGCCCTGCCCAGCGCAGCTGTGTTCTCAATATCATGGCCTCAATGCTGGTGATCTGTGCTTGCTCAAGGACAGCAACATTCATCACATAGTCACTCCAATGTATATTTAGGATTATGCTTAAACAGCGCTGATGAAAGTGTTCGAGGAGTCATAAGTGGTGGCGATAGGTGCCCCATGTTTCTGACACATAAAGGACAGTACAATGGCTCTATACACACTGATTTTTATGTTTCACCTCAGGTGTTTATTACTCCAAACTCTTTTGTAAAGTCTTCCAAATGCACTATATGCCTTTGCTAATCTGTGATCGATCTCTTTGTCAATCCTGGCATCTGAGAAGATGATGCTTCCCAGGTAGGTGAACTGCTGAACGGACTTAAGCACAGAGTTGCCGATGGCAGTGTGGGGATGATGGTGTTTGTCCTGTGGGGCAGGCTGGTAAAGAACTTCCATTTTCTTCAGGTTGACTTCCAGCCCAAACAGCTCTGCAGCTGTTGCAAAGCAGGATGTTAGGTGCTGCAGAGCTGCTTCTGTGTGGGCAACAAGGGCAGCATCATCAACGAAGAGCAGCTCATGGACTAGATAGTTTAGAGTCTTGGTGCGAGCCCTCAGACGGCTTAAGTGAAACAAGCTACCATCAGTACGGTAACGTATATAGATGCCGTCGTCTTCTTCAAGCTCTGCCATAGCCCTTTGGAGCATCATGCTAAAGAAGATGGTAAATAAAGTTGGTGCAAGAACACAACCTTGCTTCACTCCATTAGTTATTAGAAAGGGCTCTGAAAGAGCATCGCCATATCTGACTTGACCACGCTGGCCCTCGTGTAGCAAGATAATCATTTTAAGGAATTTGGGGGGACATCCTAGTCTTTCCAGGATCTGCCACAGACCTTTTCTACTCATGGTGTCGAAGGCTTTGGTGAGGTCGACAAATGTTACATAGAGACCCTTGTTCTGCTCCCTACATTTTTCTTGCAGTTGTCTACGGGGAAATACCATATCTGTAGTACTCCTATTGGCTCTGAAGCTACATTGGCTTTCAGGAAGAAGTTCTTCTGCAATGGCAGGAACTAATCTGTTCAGGAGTATCCTTGCAAGGATTTTTCCAGCAATAGAGAGCAGTGTTATGCCTTGATAGTTTGAGCAATCGGATTTTGCTCCTTTTTTCTTGTACAGGGTGATGATGACTGTATCTTGGAGATCTGATGGCAGTTCTCCCTTTTCCCAGCAATTCAAAAGGAGTTCGTGGAATTTATCATGGAGTACATGACCTCCGTGTTTCCAAACTTCAGGTGGAATTCTATCAATCCCAGCTGCCTTGCCGTTTTTCATCTGCTGTATGGCCTTAAGGGTCTCTTCCAAAGTGGGAACTATGTCAAATTCATTTTTCATCAGTTTTTGTATCATATGTTGGATAGCTGAGCCTTGGACTAGTCGGTTGGCACTGAAGAGACTTTGAATGTGTTCAGCCCATCGACTCAGGATGGAGGTTTTATCAGTAATTAATGTTTGACCATCTGTACTGTATAAGGAGCTTTGGACCTGATAAGTAGGTCCAAACACTGTATTAAGAGCTTCATAAAATCCTCTAGAATCACCCAGATCTGCACAGCGTTGTGTCTTTTCTGCTATATTAATCCACCACTTGTTCTGTATGTCTTGGAGTTTTTGTTGAAGTTTACTACATGTGAGACGGAAAGCTGCTTTTCTTACATGGCAACTTGGCTGGGTGAGGTATCCCTGGTGAGCAGTTCTCTTCTTTGCCAACAGCTCTTGGATCTCTTGGTTGTTTTCATCAAACCAGTCTTGATTTTTCTCGTGGGAGAACCCGAAGGATTCTTCCGCAGACTGGAGGATACTGTTTTTGATATGCTGCCAAAGCACTGTAGGAGAAGAATCTGTAGGATGGTCTTCAAGTTTTGTTTGCAGGTTTGCCTGGAAGTTGTCTCTCATGGTAGCTTGTTGAAGAATGTTGACTTGGTCTCTCTTTTTTAAGATGCCACCCCTCTTGGGTTTGAACTTAAGTTGAAGGTTTAGTTTACATTTGATGAGGCGATGATCTGTCTGGCATTCTGCACTGGGCATCAGTCGAGTAATACATACATGCATATATTTTTTGGGGGGGGAATTGATACCTCTAGGAAGTTCTGTGTTGCTAAGACTTTAAGGCCCTAGTCCTTAAAATAATAATAATAATAATAATAATAATAAGGTTTATTTATATCCCGCCTCTGCCATGAGGATCGGGGTGGCAAACATCATTTAAAACATTTACAATTTACAATAATCTACAAACATTAAAATAACATCGTGATTCCTGCATGGCGGGGAACTGGACTGGATGGCCCTTGTGGTCTCTTCCAACTCTATGATTCTATGATTCTATGATCATTAAAGCTAGTATACAATGGTTTTACTTTTTACTTATAAAATTTTACTTATAAAATTTTACTTATAAAAACACTATTAAAATAACTTAAAATAAGAGACGACATAAGACAATTTTTTAAAAAAAACAGAATTGTAAACCGGAAAGTGACAGCTGGGCATCTAATCTAATCTGGAAAGCCCTGCCAGAAGAGATCCGTCTTAATAGCCCTCTTAAACATCCCCAGATTGTCAATGTGTCGGATCTCTGAGTCAAGTCTTCTGAGGATGAGAACTAGGCTGACAAACTATCTTGAAACCTACAGAAATGGCCCTTCTCTCAGTCCCACCACTTTGCCAGGCTTGTCTGGTAAGGTTCTGAGACAGCCTTCTTAACAACTGCTCCTAAACTCTGGAATTTCCTTCCCAGGGAATCTAAAATGCCCTACCCCCTTGCTGTCCTTCCATTGTCAGGCAAAGACTTTTTCATTCCTGCAGGCTTTGGAGACCTGAATGTTGTTTTTTTCTTAAAGGGGGCTTTTTTATATGGTGCTGTACTGCTTTAAATTGCATACCCTTCAAGCTCTCCTGATGTGGCAGGAAAAGTCCTGATTAATCTTCCGTCATCATTCTTTTTCAGCTGCTTTTAAAATGGCCTGTTTCCCCCACTCTTTCTCCAGCTTTCCCCTTTGTACTCAGTGGATACAAAATGAGTTCAAAGTGCAGAAGTCGTTTGCATTCTGTTAACTCAGCAGGGGGGAGAGGATAGGTGGAGGCGGAATCTTGTCCTTCCCAGGAGGCTCAGATAAATGCAAACTGCTCTAGCCTTTTCTAGCTTGTATTCTTCCTCAGTTAAAACCACACTCTGGGCCAGTCTAGACAGTGAAATAAATCCTCTTAGACTCCAGGGGGAATCCCATGTGTTCAAATGGGATCCCGCAGCAGTCTGTCATTTTCAGAGGGAGGGGGAGCAAAATTCGGGAAAACTACATGGGAAAAAGCCTTCCTGAAGTTTAAAAAAACCCTGACGGAAATGCACACCCCTGCCCATTGGGACAACCAATTGCATCAAATCACATTCCCGGATAAGAGTGCCACAGGAATATGTGACAACAGAGGTGGTTGAGCACACATGTGCAAAGAAGATTGACAGCTTAAAAAAAATAGTGCAAAACACACACCTTGTTGGGACAGTAAACACAGCACAGTAATTTACCCTTTGACTCTACCTTGATTCATGTTCCACTCTGTTTAGACAAGAACAAGAAATTGAGGGGGCATTGTGTGGTCTCCTTTCAGCCCTCTTCCTCCTTCTAATCACGGCAACAGCCCTGACTCCAGTCATTGATCTCATCCAGAAACTTTATAACCCTTATTTCATAGCTTCCAGCTCCCCCCCCCCCCACACACCGAACACACACACACAAATTCTGTCTGGGGGATGAGAGAAGGTAAATTTCATGGTGGGAAGGGTCCCAAAGGGGTTTAGCTTGGCACCCTTGTCCGGTAAGTGTGGTGTCACCATTTTTAAAGTTCAATGTATTTGAATGGCCGAAGGGACACCTCTGTTTCAGAAACCCTGGGATCTTTAAACATTCAAATAAAGAGATGGATGGTAGGAAGGAAAAGTTGAAGACCCTTCCTTCACGACCTCCTCCCCATTCAAATGTCTGCATATTCTCATCATCCTTGTTGACCTTCTCTGAACCTGCCCCGACTTGTCTATGTCTTTGTTAAAATAAGGCATCCAGAACTGAACACAGTACTCCAAATGGCCTGACCAGTGCAGAATATAGTGGGACTATTACTTCCCTCAACTTGGAAACTATGCTTCTATAGGTTTTCCATGGTTTTTTTCCAGGCTGTGAGGCCATATTCTGGAAGAGTTTCTTTCTGAAGTTTTGCCTGCATCTGTGGCTGGCATCTGTGGCCACCACCAGGCGGTGCACCAGGCAGTGGCCACAGATGCAGGCGAAACATCAGAAAGAAACTCTTCCAGAACACAGCCTCACAGCCCAGAAAAAAACAAACACACACGGAAAATCTATCAATGCTGGCTATGAAAGCCTTTGACTTCACAACTATGCTTCTATTAATGCAGGGTAAAATAGCATTGACCTTCTTTGCTGCAGCATCACACTGCTGGCTCACGTTCAACTTACGATCAGCAATAATCCTAAGGTTCTTTTCACATGTGGCACCTGGTGAATCATGTATCCCCCATCCTATACATGCACATTTGTTTTTTCTGGCCTAAATGTAGAATTTTAGGCCACAAAAAGAAAATGCACACTTGAGTTCAGTTGGACTTTCTCCCAGGGAAATGTACAATACTACATGTTCATTGCACACTCTGTACACATCTACTGAAAGGTAAGCCCCATTAAATTGCATGGGACTTACTCCCAGGTAATTGTGTATAGAATTGCAGTCCAAGTTAGTACCATTAAGCACAGAGAGGCTTACTTCTGAGCAGACCTGTACAGGGACATGTACAAATCCCTAAAGAGTGGGAAAACTTCAGTCTATGCCAATAGAAGACAATTTAATTGGAGAGACCTTTTAAAATTTTTACAGCTGTATAGGTTAGGTGCCTTTTCTTTTCTTTTTTGCAGTAGTCTGTCTGTCTGGTGGCATTTGATGTAAATCAAATTTATGACTGGATTAACCTGTATAAAACTATCAGAAGTTGCTTCTTCATCTCGCAGTTTCATTTCCTGCTGCTTCCCTTTTATGGTCTCTGGGGCCAATAAAGTTTTATAGGAGTTCTAGTTTTCCCAGCAAAGGCATCAACTTTCCCATTATTAGTAGAACAGACAACCATAGACAAAGGCCTATCTTTAGACAAAGAAAAGGGTTATGACCTGAACCATCTTATACCTATACATTCCTTCATGGCCATTTTGCTGTCTGAGGCCAAAGGCCAAAGGTAGCACAAGACCAAACTAGCAGTTACCTGGCTCTCTTATTTCCATGCTGGGACCTGAGATACATCCTCTGCCACACCCGAGGGCTAGCTGAGCTCAGGTGTGGGCAAATTGCTCCCCACTTTTGTGGCTTCTGAAGCCCCCCCCCAATCCTCCAAAGCAGTGAAACCCTCCCATTTTAAAAAAATCAGTTTGCCCCCAAACTGTTACCTACCCTGATAGCCCCAATCTTTGAATATCTAATAACTAGCTGGACTCGGTGTACCATATGCCCTTAACCCCTGCCCCCAATCCAGTAGACCTCATGACATCCCTGTAAGGTAGGATGGTGGATTTAAATTACTCCTCTTCCTTCTCAGCATTCCATGCTTTTCCCAGAATTGCTTAGGGTTACTGAGGTCGCCCTGCTGCTGCTGCCGCCACCACCACCAGTTGACTGCCTGGGTCCCAATCTGAGCCACAGATTGAGTGATAGGAGTGGATTGGAGGTGGAGATGGAATTTGCATGTGGGTAGTGATTGGTTGGATGTGTTTCCTGAGCAGCCAATCAGCACACTGGGAAAGGCAACATACCCAAGAGAATTTTATATATAGATAATGGGCTATATTTAATAATTTGGCTTAATGTGTCTGTCCACATAGTTAGTAGGTAAACCAGGACCAAGGCTGGATTCATGTATAACCAAGGGAGGGGCCTTTGGAAATTCCCCAAAACCAAATACTCGGGTCAGAACTTAAAGCCTTCGACTTCACCTGGAAGTGAGTCATTCACTAATCCATTCAATGAAAGCAGAGTCCTTAATGCTTGCAAACAGGTCCTTCCTTCCCTCATCCCCTTCTAACAAAAGACCTTTCCTGCTTCTGTTCAATTCCAAATACAGCACCCATTAACAACCCTTAACTCTTCTGCAGCACCAATTCTAGCCCTGGCAACTTCCAAGAAACATTGTATTCCTCTCAAAATCCTATCCCACCAGGGGAATTATTCCATATAAATATCACCCTAAAACACTACCCAAGTGCACACAAATTCCCTTCCTATCAACTTCATGTCAATCTGTGTAGCCAGGTGAATGAATCCCCTGCTTTCCGACTTCACATCAGTTTGTGTCACCAGTCTATTTTCTGGCCCTCTTCGCTGTCAGTTTGCTCTGCAGGATCACTATAGCATAACCTGCCATCTCCTTATTCTATTCCTCTATCCAAATACTTCCAACTATCTTCACTAGCCTTGCATGCGTGCCCGAAGCTTGAGTGTTTGTGTGAATGCTGTTGATATTAATTTCCAATAAAGATCACTTAATTGTACCTTTCCACTTAGCATCTCCTCCATTATTACCGGTATACATAGGGTAAAAGGCCTCATTGTTGTCTGGCCTCTAATATGTCAAGTTAAGTTAATTAAATTCCCCAAATTAATATTAGGACATTAGAGGGTCTGCAGAGACCCCCCCATGCAATGTGTGTAACAAAACCATGTAGAAAGCCCTCTAAATACATGAAAACACATGAAAACACTTCATCCCACCTCCACAACCATCCTAGAACCTAGAATTATCCCCCAATACCTGCAGCTTCCTCTTCAGTCCCTCTCAAAATGGTGACAGGAAGTGGTAGGTATTTGGGCTGGCTGTGTGTGTGTTTTGCCCAGAGGGGGAACTGGTCTCCGGCCCCCCTACAGTTGTCTATAGCTACATATTACACCAAGCTTTCTCTTCCAGCATCTGTCCACTATTGTCTCTCCCCCTCCTCCTGTTTGAAACATTTAGAAACAGATGTGGAACTCAACAATTGCACCTCTGTTCCCATGTCACCCATCCCACATTCTTTGTCCATGTGTTTCTCCATGTTACAGGCCATGTACGAACATTGGGTTAAATCACAGATGAGAACCACAAAGCCCTGCAGAAGGTATTGGATGGCAACTCCCAGCATTCCTCACTATTGGCTAAGCTGGCTAGGGCTGCTGGAGGGACAGCCAAAATCTTTTTTGCTAGCCCCAACTACAGTAAAGTCGTTCCTTTTCAAACTGGCTAAGTTGGTAGCCGCCATTGACACTCTTGGGGTAGTGCACACCACAATTTATCAACATGCTTTGCAAAGATGTACTGTCTCTTGGTTCAAGCTGCTTGCTGCTTATCCAGTTGTTGCAGGCTGGAATTTGGACGCAGGTGTCTGACAGGCATAACCATATGCAGTTGCATTAAAGATGATGTAGATTCTGGAGCTGAGCACTGGCTTACACTGAAACAGAGGGAGAGCTGTCAGTGTTCAAAAGATGCTGCCATTGTTCATTCTGAGACTCCAACAGCAAGAATATTTGGGAACAGATGGAAAGTCCGAAAGTGCTTGGTTTCCCCCCTCTGTTTCCAGATCAAGATCCATTGTACCGGAATGGATACTTTGCCAGCTGGTGGGCAAAGGGCACACATCTGACTTTTCTTTTTTTTCAGAGCATTGGAAGACTTTGGTTTTTTTGGTCTTTTGAAAACTGGGCACATCATAAAAGATGGCAATTGGAAAACACCAGCCCCATATTTTAATTAACAGACCAGCTGTCTGACAAGTTCCTCACAGGAAGTTTAGGAAGCTATCCAGAAATATGGGGTCAACTAGTGAAACTAGCCAAGACATGCATCATGTCATCCCACAAATGCAGTGAGTTGCTGAAAGATGGTATGAAGCAAACAGAGACAAAAAATGGCCCCAGGAAGCCCCCCCTCCCCGAAGCCACTTTGAGCCTCTGTTCTGATCTGAAGTTAAGCCACTGATGCAGAACAAGGATTCCTTGGACAACTACCAGCACCCCACTGACATCTGCCTTCTTATACCCGTATGGGAACAGGTGCTGCCATTTTAATTTCCCTGGGGTGGCTCTATGAAAGGGTTATGGCTATTTATAGGAGTCATAGGACTTTATCAGACACACTAAATACGGCATCATAATGACACCACATAAATGTGAAAGGGCACACAGATCAGACAATGTCACCCTTTTGCGTTTCTGTCTTGTCAAAATCACATACCTTTTTAATGACTGTTGAAGTCATCAATAGATCCCCTGTGGTGCTTTGGTGCCAGCATTGCCAGTGTGCAAAACCTAGGGCCATTTAAACCTCGCCACTGCAGCGAGAATGGCCAATCCGGCGCGAACACTTCCAGATGAGATCGGGACAGCCAGGTAGGTTTCACTCTTTTTAATGACCCTCGCTGAGTTACTTGGGACTTCTAAAGTGTTTTTAGGTGCTTTTAAAAACTTTTAATGTGTTAGTTTTGTTTTTATTTTTGAATTTCCCACACAATGAAGTCTCATGGGATTTCAAATGAGGAAGTGAATGGGTCTCCGTTCACTTCCTCTTTATTGCTGGGGCTGCCTTTGCTGGGAGAGAAACCTAAGTGCAGGGGGGTGCATTCTTTTGCCAGCAAAAAAATGTGTTTTTTTTTAATGCTGGCAAAATAATGTTTAAGAGGCTAGTCTGATAAAGTCTATAGTATCAAAGAATCATAGAGTTGGGTGGGACCACAAGGCTCATCTAGTCTAATTCCCTTTGTTGTTGTTTGCTGTAAAGTTGACTTTGGCCAAAGCCACAACACATAAATAATCCAGTTTGAAACTGGATTATTTGCTACGGCTCCTTCCTATGGAATCCTGGGACTTGCAGTTTGGTGAGGCAACAGCACTCTTTGGCAGGAAGGCTAAAGACCCTGTAAAACCACAAATCCCAGGATTCAGTAGGAAGGAGCCATGGCAAATAATCCAGCTTCAAACTGGAGTATTTGTATAGTGTGGATTTGACCTTTGACTCATGGTCAACCTATAAATGAGAGGCTTCCAAGAGTCCCAGTCCTCAGTTGCCCTCCTTGGGCTTTGTAAACTCAGGAGCATGGTTTCCTTGACTGAATCAATCCATCCTAATGCCTTCCATTTTACTGAATATTATCATCTTTTTCAATGAGTGATGTTTTATCATGATATGATCAAAATATGACAGCTTTAGTTTAGTCATCATTGTCAAGGGTGTGCACTGGTTCCTCTGAGCATGTTAAGAGGAACAGGAAGCATATAAATCTTGTAGCAGATGCAGCTGACATCAAGCTGATGAAGTGAGCACACAGGCACAGAGATTGTGCCTAAAGTACTTTCATTTACTTAAGCATATTAAAGAAATATTTACAATGAATCTGAGACTCCAAATACATTCACTGCATAGCTTAGCAGTCATGGCAGTACTGTCTAGTACTATCTAGGATGGAGAACTGTTACAGACAGAGTACAGTGAGGTCGGGAACATAGGGTTATACATGAACATGTTCATGGGCCATGTAGTTGCCCATATCCACACATGGTTTATCCAGTCTTTCCCAGGGTGATAGTGGCTGTATCCCTTCCTCTTGCTTTGCTTCTAACACAGACTAATGTAAACATGGGTTAGTTGTCAACACATGCTGCATTTAGCTAGCCCTCACTACTGGCCCCTGCTGGCAGCAGCTCTTTACAACACATGACAGCTCTTTACAATATAAAATTCTCAGTGAGTACACATCCCAGAATCTTGACAATCATGGCATGAGAGGAGTCAGGTCTGATTTGCACTGGGACCACTCTTTTGTTGTTTTAGCAGTCCATGGTCTCCATAGAACTCTCACCAAGCAGCACATTTAAAAATGAGTGGATTGTCCACCTGTCAGCTTTCTTCACTGTCTAGTTTTCTCAGCCATAGAACCACCAGCCATACAGGGACACATAATGAAAGCAGTCCAAAACGATTGACATTCAACCTCTGTTTAAAGATTTCCAATGAAGGAGAATGCACCACTCTTTGAAGCAATCTGTTCCATGGTCAGACAATTTGTACTGTCAGGAAATTCTTCCTAATGTTTAGGAAGACCCCCCCCCACACACACACATACTTTCTGTGTGTGCAAATTGAATTACAAATTTGGATTTGCAATTTTTTTGTAATTTGAATTTCAAGACATCAGTTTGTGTCCTAATCTCTGGAACAGGAGAAAACATGCTGGCTCCATCTTCTACATGACATACCTTCAGATATTTAAAGATGAATATCATGTCACCTCTCAGGACTTTATCAGGCCAGTCAAATATGGCATCACAAGGATGCCTAATGATATTGAAAGGTTGTGCATACCAGACAATGCCACCTTTTTGCAATCATGTACAGTTGCCCCTCCACATTTGCAAACTCAGTATTCACGATTTTGAATATTCGCGGTTTTGGGAGGCCCCCTCCGCCCTCCTAAAACCGCGACATGGGGCCTCCGGAGGCCCCGTGAAGGCCCGGGGAGGGAGGGGGGAGAGCCGGGGAGGCCTCCACGGGGCCTTCGGAGACCCTGGATGGGAAGGCCCTGTATGGGAGGGGGGAGGGCCGGGAAGGCCTTCACAGAGCCACCGGAGGCTCCGTGAAGGCGCTGGGGGGAGGGGGGAGGGCCGGGGAGGCCTTCGCGGAGCCTCCGGAGGCTCCGTGAAGGTGCTGGGGGGGAGGGGGAAGGCTGGGGAGGCATCCACGAGGTCTCGGGAGGGTCTCCTGAGGTCTCCAGACTGAGGAGTCCGGAGAAAGCGACTATGGGGCCTCCGGAGGCCCCATGGTCGCTTTGGCGGGGGAGGGGGAGGGCAATCATTATTCGTGGATTTTTCACATTCGCGGGGGTCTGAGGAACCTAACCCCCGCGAATGTGAAGGGATGACTGTATTGTCCAAAAGCCATACTTTATTGATGGCCCAAGCTGTCCCTTGATCTCCCGTGGCAATTTGAAGCCATGTGCCATTGTACTTATGTGAATGCAGTGTCAATGGGCAAACACTTCCGGGTGAGATCGTGGCAGCCAGGTAGAGGATGCTTTTTTATGACACCCCCCCCCCCCCGTACTTGGAACTTTTAGAGATTTGGTTCTTTTCTTAACATTTTGTGTGTTTATTTTGTTTTGTTTTTTGAAATTCCTGCACTAGCATCTTCTTGTGAGAATCTGGGAGATTTCAACCCCAGAAGTAAGCGCAGCTCCATTTGTGCTCTGTTACTGCCAGGGAAGCCTCATGGATGCTACTCAAGGTAAGTGTGGTGGTGGTATTCTTTTGCCGGCATAAAAACACCACAATTTATGTTGGCAAAAGAACTTTTCTGGTGGGGGGGTCTGATAAAGTCCTTAGGCTGTATCTGCCATAGCTGAATGCTATGGAATTCTGGGATTTGTAGTTTTGTGAGACATTTAGCCTTCTCTGTCAGAGAGCTCTGTGCCACAAAAACTACAAATCCCAGGATTCCATAGGCTGGAGCCATGATAGTTACAGCAAACTGCCTTATTTCTGTAGTCTAGCAGCAGTTTGCCCTCCTCCACATGGGTCCTCGTGCTTGGAACTGTTATGAGGTAAGCTGTAAGAGATGCCTTTGTGCAGGAAGGGGCTCACTAAAGGGTAGTTTGTCCAGGAACCTTTCAAATTTGGCATCCTTTTACATTAAACCATTATAGCACTGTAATTCCAATTTAAGCTCCCATGACAATCTCCTATGGAATCATGGGATTTGCAGTTTAAGGAGGGGTATGTAGAATTCTCATCCAGAAAGCTCTAGTGCCTCACCAAACTACGAACCCCAAGATTCCATCATAGAATGTTGCTGTGGCAGTTCAAGTGGAACCATACTGTGATAATTGTATAGTATAAAAGGGAACCCAGGATCAGCTCTGGCTTTTACCAAGATCTTGGTTGGCACATCTAGGTTACACATCAAGCTACTGTCTGCATAGCATAGGCCAAGCAGAATGGTCACAGTAATGCACTCACCCTATGATCTGCTGGGGGAAAACATAGAAAAGGAAGTTTGAGTCCTGGAGCTAGCTGACAAAGATGTGGAAAAATGTCCAACCTGCAAAAGCACCCTGCTTCTGTCCCCCTACCCCAGAACTCAGAGTACTAGGCAGATTCTACTGCATGCCCTTTGTGTTAACTTGTAGATTCCTTTCTACTAAATCTATTTGTAAATGGCACATATATTGCAGAATCTCATGAGGTTTGTGACAAAGCATGGAAATAATAGCAAAGATCATATTTCATACTTATGTGGTACAAATCTACACTTATGTAGTTACATGGTGGTTATGCTACATTACTCTTCTACTAAACACCAACATGGAGCAACTGATTGTGCAGCCACCAGGGTGCCTGCTTCTTGTCATGTTGTGCCATGGGCATTCCAAATTGGTTCTTTCTGAAACTCTTGTGAAGAAAATGGTACATTGAAGACATGGACAAATAGCTATGCACCATCCAAGAATGCACAACTGCATGGCTAGAAGCCTGTTGATTCATCTAGCGTAGACACATTCAATCAGCTGTTGAACAATGAACCAATACATTGGTAAATCCAATTAATTCAATGGCTTTTCTCTAGTCAGGACTAAGAATATGATTTAGAGCCATGTGAAATGGTTTACAGTTGTAGAAATCTGCTTATGCAACCATGAACTGAATACAATGACCAAAAAGTATAATTGCATGTGTAAGGGAATTTACAATCACATGTGTAAGGGAATTTATGCAGGTATATGACACCAACAGGATTCCATCCATCATGTTACAAGTAACATTACTTGTAAAGTGTCCTTTTCAGTGGTCATCGGGGGTAACAATGTTATTTTTAAATATACCAATGTACAAATCAGTGGATATGATGCATCTGAGTCTGATGTATTTTGGATATCTTATGAGATGATGTGACTCACTGAAAAAGAGAATTTGTGGTTGTTCACAGGAAATTTAGGTTTGTTAACTGCTGTCAAATTGACTTCAACCTATGGAAACCCTAAATCACCTTATCATCAACAGCCCTAATGAGATCTTGCAGATTCAGGGCTGTGGCTTCCTTGATTGAATGTATCAATCTGTAATATGGCCTATGTTTTTTTTTCTACTGGCTTCTACCTTCCCAAGCATTTTTGTCTTTTCAAGCAAGTCATGTCTTCTCATGATATGTCCCAAGTATGACATTCTCAGTTTATGGTAGTGCTTGGCAAAGTGGAAGGCAGTAGGAAAAAAGCAGAAGAGGAAGACTGCATTACAGGTGCATTGTCTCCATCAAGGAAACCATACCCTGAGCTTTCAAGACCTGATGACCAGAGACCTTGGAAGTCTCTCATTCATAGGGTCTCCATAGGTCAAAGTTGATTTGACAGCAAATAACATCAGCAGTAATAGGAATAGCATTGATATTTATATACTGCTTATCTGTGCTGAAGCACTCCCTAAGCGGTTTACAATATGTGTTTTTTTTTTTTTTTTTTAGCTAATTTCCCCCAAGAAGCTGGGTACTCATTACCAACCTACGGAAGGATGGAAGGCTGGGTCAGTGTTGGAGCCTTCTGGGATTGAACTCATAAACTTGTGGCTTGCAGTACTGGCATTTAACAACTGCACCATCAGCGATCCTTACAATAAAAATCAATCGGTAATACCATTACTCTTTAGAGTAACAGGGAATGATTACTCTTTACTCTGAAAATATTGCTTTGGGGGATCATGTGAAGAAATTTTGTTTTGTTTTTTTAAAAATCTATGTGTACAGTCGGACCCCTGCATTTGTAGGGATTCAGTTCCGTAGATACTGGAAACCACAGATAACAGTGAACACCATGGAAAATAATAGGACTTCAAGTTTAAAATACACAGAGTCACCTTGGAGGACCTAGAAAATGTCTAGAGATGATGCCTCTCTAGGCATTTTTTTAGGAAGACTCTATGGTATGTGTTCCTCTTTTTGTCTCCTGCAGATAGCTGAAACCGCAGATATTAGTTCTGTGGATACGGGGGTCCGACTGTATTTAAAATAATTAAAATGGAATTAAGAAGTAGGATACAAAAGTCCTATTTCAAGAATGAGTTATGAGTAACTTTAGCAAGCTTTTCTGAAAAGGAACCAAAATAATAGCTAACTTATTACAGATATGTCCCAAGGTCAAATGATTCCTTATCCATTCTTTCTTCCAATGTTAATGTAGCCCCACGCACAGTTCAAGAATCACAGGTTTCATTGTTGTAAATTGAAAAGCAGAAAAGTGGATGTCTAAAGTTTGGGGAAAGAGCTTTCTTTGCCAAGTTCTTCTTTATAAATGCCCCCATTTTCCCTGTGGTACAATGTACCTAACACGCTAGAGAGATGAAATACCAAATAGGCTATTTAAGAAAATATGATAAAATGCCAACGTACACATAATTAAACAGAAAAGAGGAAATTCTGTGCTGGGAAATGATCTGCAGAGATGAACAGGCATAGCCCCCTGTACTGAAAAATTGAAAGATAGCTTTTAATTACATAGTTCAGGGCAATAGAGATTAGATTGCTTCTCCCCCACTATTTAAAGATACTTGTCAAAACCAAATGCCTTTTTCAGAACCAGCCAAGCTTTTGCAGCTGGTGAAACAATGCTGCGAATTATCCTCTGGTATGAGTGGTTTGCTCAGGGTCTAAATGCCCTAAAAGCACCAGATCCTGTCTGATCTTGAAAGCTAAACAGGGTTAGCCCTTGTTAGTACTTGGATGGGAGACAGCCTAAGGACACCAGGTGTTGTACGCTATACTGTACAACTTCTGTATCCATTAGGGATATGTTTCTGGACTTGCTGTGGATGATGGAAACTGTAGAAAATAGCACACTCTATTAAAATGGGTCTTCTGGCCCAAGCATGCCATGGAGCCATGTTGGAGGACTTAGTAATTCCTAAAGAAAACACCTCTGGATGATCTTCTAGGTCCTCCAGCATGACTCTATGGTCAGTGTCCAGTGGAAGCATAATAGAATCACACTAGAAGATCTAGAAGATGCCTAGAGAGACCATATTTTTTCAGAGGTGGGTGAGTGAAACTGCAGATACAGGTCCCATGGATACAGGGGTGGTACTGTATTTCAGAGGAAGGAACTGGCATCTGTGTATTCCTTGCCTAAGAACCCTATGAAATTCATGTGGCCACTATAAGTTGAAAGGCAACTTGAAGGTGTGCACATGCACACACACACACACACACGAGTGCCCTAAGAGCCAGTGTGGGGTTGTGGCTGAATGTTGGACTAGGACTCCAAGAGACCAGGGTTTGAATTTCTGCTCAACAAAGGAAGCCCACTTGATGGCTTTGGGCAAGTCACATTCTCTCAGCCTGAAAGAAAGGCAACAGCAAACTTCATCTGAGCAAATGTTGCCAAGAAAACTCTGTGATAGGTTTGCTTTAGGTTGCCATAAGTTGGAAATGACTTGAAGCACATGATAACAACAAATGAATGGCTGAGGCTCACAATGCTTTATTCTGATGCTGCCACTACTTCACTAATGACTCTCTGAAGTATGGTGGCAGTGGTGACAAACAAGCTGATTTTCTCTGGAAAATTGTGTCCATGTCTCTGAATTTCAGAACTAGCAAAACTATATGGGAATTTGCTTTAAAATAAGGTGCACATTCCTTGTGCACCTTGTTTTTAAAGAAAAATGCAGTGTTTTAAAGCTCCTTTTGCTATGGAGTCCCTGAATTCATCAGCAGAGTCTCGCGGTGGTGCAAAACAGTTCAAAGATATGTGTGGTCCATGGGCTGCATGTTGCTCATCACTGATATACATCAGTTACCAGGTGGCAAGTGAAAGTATAAGCCCCTTTTCAACCACACAAAACTGTCAGGATCAGGTTCGTAGGTGGATACTTGTTTCAGAAAATCAAACATTAGTTTTGCCACCCATGACATGGTGGTCATGATCTATAAAGATTTATACAGCCTAGGTCCAGCGTATCTGAAAGACCATATCTCCGTATGCAAACCTGCTAAAGTTTAAGCTTCTTGGGAGATTTTTCTCTTAGTCACCATCACAGACCCACCTGGTAAGGAGAGAAGAGATAGCTTTGTTAGTGGTCGTTCCTACCCTGTAGATTTCTCTTCCCTGGGAGGCTAGATTGCCCTGCTCTCTGTTCCCCTTTTCACTGGTAGGCAAAGACCTTTTTGTTCAAACCGGCTGTGAATGAGTAACTGCTTTCAGGGAACATTTTTATTAGATGTGTGTGCTGTATTTCTTCCACTTTATTATGTTTTTATATTTTAAATTTTTAAAAATGGTTTTAATGTGATGATTTTAAATGGTGTTTTCATTTTTATTGTCAGTTTTCCCACTGATCTTGTCTTAGCTTTAGGAACTGCTTTGGATCCCACATCAGGCGAAAGGTAGCATACAAATGGAATACTGTACATACATACATACTGTTATCATGCCCTATACTCCTCCCTATAATATAATTGGCAATATTAAGATGCTTCAAGGGACGTAGTAGAATAGGGTAGGCCTAAAAGGTGAGGTCAAACTGAGATCACAAGGACCCAGGAAGGTGCCATGGAAAAATACTAGCAGACACATCCAAGGTAGGATTAAGTGAAGTTCCTAGTAAACAATGTCATTAGAGATATATATGCTAACCCCCTCTTGGGCACCCTCGGTGATGAGTCACACATCACAAACAAACAAGTGACCAAAATAACCCTTATTCCCAGGAAATATTCCTCATCATCCCTCCCTGTCCTACAATGTGAGGTTGTCATAAACCCATCAATTCCTATCTTTCAGATATAAGAGCAATCAGCAGAGTTGTGGTTTCCTTTGTTTAAATGGTGGTAAAGCCATCTAAACTTTGTTCTAAGCCCACATACCACTTCAGGACAAAAAAAGATCATATAAATATTAGTCCCCAAACAATACTAATACAGTATGCCACTGTGGATGAGACCCTGCCACTCTCTCTGTGAGTACATCCCTGGACTGAAGCTTCCAGTACCACCCTCAGACTTCTATCTGAGTACTTCACTCCTCTTCAGATTGGTAATTATTGCCCTATCTGGAAGACCTGTTGGTGCAGTGGTTAAATGCTAGTACTGCAGCCACAACATTGTAAGTTCAATCCTACAGGGCTCCATGGTTCACTCGGCCTTCCATCCTTCCGTAGGTCAGTAAAATGAGTATCCAGCTTGTTGGGGGAAATTAGCTAACACATTGTAAACTGCCTAGAGAGTGCTTTGGCACTGATAAGCAATAGAAGTGCTATTGCTATTGCTATCTCCTGAATCTATTTCTCTATCTAACCTTTCTACCTTAAACTTCATTAGCCTTGTGTGGTTCTTGTGAGCGTATGTTGCAACAATAAAAACCATTTCTTTCACTGTAACCTGGAGTTCTCTGCAGTTAGTACTGGTATACACAGGTGCAAAGTCCCAAAGTTACCCACATCTCACAGCCTTTCATTTGAGTTAATCATAATTTCCCCAAATATTTACATAGTTTTGAGATCACGGGTGGGCTCCCCATGGACCCCCACTTCTTCAGGTAACAAGACATACATGTGGGCTGGATTTAGATTTCCAGCATCAGCAAATTTAATTTCAGATTAACTGACATAGATTCCACTATATTAGATTTTCTTCTTCATTTGAACAGTGATGGTTGGTGGCTTCTGTTTCTATGGAGCAGTAAATCCTCTTTTGATTTCAGTCCAGTCTTTTAAGGAGCTATCCAGAATGGATTTGGCACCTTGGAGAGCACCTTATTGTTTCTGCTCAAAGCTGGAATGGATTCACCACCCTATTGACTTGGGAGTGACTTGCTGCTACTACATTGGCAGGAAACATAAGAAGGAATCAAAGAAGCCAGTGAGAAGGAAATAGGGTATCACTTTATATGTAGAGATATCTATTTCTACACTGAGTGCACAGGCAAGGGGATTACTACTGTTTTGGACAATGATGACTCCAGCCTTGCAGACATCCTACCCAAACAGCAACTTTGCATTAAGCCACTAACAATATGGCTTGGAATCAGTCAGGACATCATGGAATACATCTGCTCTGACTGTCCCATAGTAACCAACAAGAGGCAATTTCCTTCAGTCTGGACAATTTATCATCTTTGAAGATGGCATTGTGTTTCACTGTGATGTATAAACAAGACTCCCTCTTTAGCCAAGGAGAGGAGTCATTTAAAGAAAGGCACAGAAGTAGGGGCATTAGTGCAACAGCTCTCTTTCCAACTAACCAGATGTTAGCCATTTATCTTTGTATGGTCAATGGCTTCCCCCCCCCAGGGTTACAGCTGTTCCTTCTAAACCTGAGTATTAGGGACATTTGCCTTCTGCTTCCAGGTCTGTCTGTTCATTCTCTCCACCCCTTTAATTTAAAACATAACTTGAATTGAATTTTTTTAAATTCCTCTCTGTATTATATCACTAGTGTTTTGCAAAATATATTAGGGGAGGACCATGCCTGGGAAGCTTGCAGGCTAAAATCTGACATCATCATCACCATCAACACCATGATGTCTTGATTCAGTTGCATAACACTGCCATTGAATGCAAGGGTTGCATAATACCATTAAGACATAACTCTGTATGTGAAGATTTACGCTACACAATCCTAGTGTAGGATCTTCATTATACAATTATAGCAGCTGGGTACACCTTAAAGGTCATGCCTCCATTCTGTGGAAATCTGGAGTTCATGTAGTGAAGATCTTAGAAATCTCTATCATATTCTGTAGTTCTACTGGACTCCCCTAAACTACAACACTAGAGCACTTATAAGATGGATGTTCAGAGATGGTTCAACAAAATGGTCTCCTTTTCCAAGTGTACATGTAAGCAGTTTGTGTCCCTCCAGAAGTTTTTGGACTCCAGTTCCCATTACCCTCCACCTTTAGTTCTCCCAAGTTGCTACCCCTGTTATAGTGAGGAAAAGAAAAATCTCCGACATTGGTTGAAATTCTGGTAGCAGCACACCCATCTGTAACTTAGCTTACATATGCTGTTGTAATTTTGGGGGCACTGTACAATGGACATATTTAGTTCACAGGGGTGTAAGCAGAGTTCCATAAGTGTAACCATAGGCCTACGAGAATCCTATTGATAGTCCCAACTAGAGTGGTGCCATTGAATCGTTTAGATTACCTATGTGTTGACTTACCACTCAACCATTGATTCAATGGCTCTACTCTAATTGGGACTAATCACCATTTTTTGATGGTAAGTTAACTAGTCATCAGTGCCTTCAATCTACTACTGCATTTGTTAAAGGGAGCAATCTTAGCATGCAATTGTGTTTTAACTTTTTTATCAACAGAAAACAAAACAAAAAGCTAAATTCCCGATGATAAAAAAGTTAAAACACTATTAAACAAAATATGGTATATTTCATATGTTTTAACAAAGACCAAGCCTGCTTATTTCTCTGCTAGATCCTTTGTGTCCAAGATGGTGGTGTGGGACTGGTTGCTGCTGACTTTCTGCTTATGAATACTATTCGCTATAACTGTAACTTTCCCCAACATTATTCACTACACTAAGATACGTGTTACAAGTCAGGCCAATGTTATGTTGACTCACCATTCAACAACTGATTGAAAGTGTCTGCTCTAGCTGGGATTAACCAATAGGATTCCATCCATGCAGTTGCACATTCTTGGACTATCTCAGTGCCTTCAATGTAACCCTTTCTTCATTGGGATTTCAGAAACACCCATTCAGACAATAAGCAGATACATTGGCGGGTACACAATCAGTTGCACAGTGCCAGTACTCAGAAGAAGGGTAGTAGTATAACACAGCCATTGTATAACTTAGGGGTTGTCTGCACATTTAAAATACTCCTCATTCAATTCAAATAGACTGTGATCTAGCCACATATGATTTGCAGCTTATTCGGGGTATTCGGAAGGAGGGGGGCTAAAAACTCCACAAACTGTGCAGTAAAAGGATTCACCATTTCCCCCAAAGTTTCTGGGGAAAATGAGCATAGATGCACATTTTCACACATGTGGCTGTCCAAATTCCACATTGCTGCACATTTTGGCTCTATGGCCCTTTATTAGAGCACGTGGCCACTCCATTCAAATTGATGTGAATGGATGCGAATAGGTGAAAAACGGTGTAGACAAAATGGCATTGCTGTGAATGGGCAAAATGCACACCCACTCGCAGTATACCATCATGTCTAGACAAGCCCTATGTAACTGTAGATTTATACTCTGCAAGTATGATATAGGAGTTTGGCCATTTTCCCAGGGAAACAAAAGGTCAGCTAAGGTATTTTGGCTCATTTCTAGCAGCATAGAAATACACACAAGTACATCAATTTATAACTATAGATATGTGGAAGGGGATGATGTGTGAAACTATTGCATCATGTCTTTTGTTTGAGGCTTCTGCACCATCTCATCTTTTGAAGCAAGGAAGTGATGGATTTAGATGGATGAAAGATTCATCCTTCAGATGGCATAGAGATGGTTCTCCAAAGCAACCTTGTAGTTAAACTACAAGGTCTAGCAAATTCCTTACATGCCTGGAAGACAATTTCATGGTCCATAAGGTGGAAGAGGCAACAAGGGGGTCAGCTATTTTAGATCTGATCCTAACCAACAGAGACGACCTGGTTAATGCGGTGCAAGTGGTGGGATCCTTAGGTGAGAGTGATCATGTTCTCCTGGAGTTTGTTATACAATGGAAAGGAGAAGCCAGGCATAGTCAGACACGCATTCTTGACTTTAGGAGAGCTGATTTCAATAAACTCAGGGAAATACTGGGGATGATCCCATGGTCAGGAATACTAAAAGAGAAGAGACCTCAAGACGGATGGGACTTTCTCAAAAGGGAGATACTGAAGGCACAATTTCAAACAGTACCATTGAGGAAGAAAAATGGGAGGTGTCTCAAGAAACCAGGATGGATGACTAAAGAACTTTCAATGGAGCTAAGTTTTAAACGGAACATGTATAGGAAATGGAAAAGGGGGGAAATCACCAAAGAAGAATTCAAACAGATAGCGAACACGTGTAGGAGTAAAGTCAGAAAAGCTAAAGCGCAGAATGAGCTCAGGCTTGCTAGGGAGGTTAAGAACAATAAAAAGGGGTTTTTTGGGTATGTCCGCAGCAAAAGGAGGAAGAAGGAAATGATAGGGCCGCTACGTGGAGAAGATGGCAAAATGCTAACAGGGGACAGAGAAAAGGCAGAATTACTCAACACCTTCTTTGCCTCAGTGTTTTCAGAAAAGGAAAAGGAGGACCAACCTGAGGAGAATGGAACAGAGGACACAATAGGGGAAATCCAGCTCAAAATAAGTAAAGAGGTAGTACAGGAATACCTTCTTAATCTAAATGAATTTAAATCTCCAGGACCAGATGAACTACATCCAAGAGTATTAAAAGAACTGGCAAATATAATCTCAGAGCCATTGGCAATAATATTTGAGAACTCCTGGAGAACAGGAGAAGTCCCAGAAGACTGGAGGAGGGCAAACGTTGTTCCCATCTTCAAAAAGGGGAAAAAAGAGGATCCCAACAATTATCGTCCAGTTAGTCTGACATCAATACCAGGGAAGATTCTAGAACAGATCATTAAACAGAGAGTCTGTGAACATTTAGAAGGCAATGCCATAATCACAAAAAGTCAACATGGGTTTCAGAGAAACAAGTCATGCCAGACTAATCTGATCTCTTTTTTTGATAAAGTTACCAGCTTGGTAGATGAAGGGAATGCTGTGGACATCGCATACCTTGATTTCAGTAAGGCCTTTGACAAGGTTCCCCATGACATTCTTGCAAACAAGCTTGTAGAATGTGGGCTAGACAAGTTAACTGTTCAATGGATTTGTAATTGGTTGACTGGCCGAACCCAAAGGGTGCTCAGCAGTGGCTCCTCTTCGTCTTGGAAAGATGTGACCAGTGGGGTGCCACAGGGTTCTGTCCTGGGCCCAGTGCTATTCAACATCTTCATCAATGACTTAGATGAGGGAATTAGGGGCATACTTATCAAATTTGCAGATGACACCAAATTGGGAGGAGTAGCTAATACCCTAGAGGACAGGATCAAAATTCAGAATGACCTGGATAGACTGGAGAGCTGGGCCAAAGCTAACAAAATGAAATTCAATACGGAGAAATGTAAAGTACTGCATTTAGGGCGGAAAAATGAAATGCATAAATATAGGATGGGAGAGACCTGGCTGAATGAGACTACGTGCGAAAGGGATCTAGGAGTCCTAGTAGACCACAAGTTGAACATGAGCCAACAGTGTGATGCGGCAGCTAAAAAGGCCAATGCGATTTTGGGCTGTATCAATAGAAGTATAGTGTCTAGATCAAGGGAAGTAATAGTGCCACTCTATTCTGCCTTGGTCAGACCTCACTTAGAATACTGTGTCCAGTTCTGGGCACCACAATTCAGAAAGGATATTGACAAATTGGAGCGTGTCCAGAGAAGGGCAACTAAAATGGTGAAAGGTCTGGAAACGATGCCTTATGAGGAGAGACTTAGGGAGCTGGGTATGTTTAGCCTGGAAAAAAGACGGTTAAGAGGCGATATGATAGCCCTGTTTAAATATTTGAAGGGATGTCACATTGAGGATGGAGCAAGCTTGTTTTCTGTTGCTCCAGAGACTGGAACACGGAGCAATGGGTGCAAGCTCCAGGAACAGAGATTCCATCTCAACATTAGGAGGAACTTTTTGACAGTAAGAGCTGTTCGGCAGTGGAACACACTCCCCCGGAGCGTGGTGGGGTCTCCTTCCTTGGAGGTCTTTAAACAGAGGCTGGATGGCCATCTGTCGGGGATGCTTTGATCAAGATTTCCTGCGTGGCAGGGGGGTTGGACTGGATGGCCCTCGTGGTCTCTTCCAACTCTGCAATTCTATGATTCTATGATTCTATGATTCTATAATGGGGCTGCGGGTAGTTTTAGTGAGGAGTGGGGTTTACCTGTAAAGCGCAGTGAAGAGAATGGATGGTTTGATATAGTGCTAAGATGTAAAGGTGTTTACTAAAATGCATACAACCACTGGAGCTATTAGAAATGGGAATACCACCCTGGGCGATCTTCACTCTGCCAGAAGCGATGAGCGTTGCCGAAAGAATGTTCAATGGAGGGTGAAATTTAATTAGAACTGAATCTTGCCAAGGTCTTCTTCTTTCATTCGAAAGATAAGATGTGACAGTACCTTTGTCCACTCGGGGGGTGGGAATGTATTATGTGGCAGACATTGGTTTACATTAATCTACTTTTTGTTGGGAGCATATGCCATTGGTTAAAATTGCAAAGTCCTAGATTTAGGTGTGGATGTGTTAAAAAAAAATGCAAGCCTTATGGGAAAAGGAAGAAAGCAAGAACCAGTGTTGTGAACAATATTTGTTCTGAGAATGTATTCATGCATTTATCTATAAATGTATCTATAAATATTCTAAATCTAGTTATGTTTGCTACAGGCTGATTTTTTTTTAAAAGCCGCATGTTGTTGTTTTGTTGTTTGCTGGAATCCTAGATCAGCTTCCTAGTTATGTATGCTTATTAGTTCTGTTGGCTTCTTAGTTATGACTGTGTCACTAAGTAACATATCCTGCCCTGACACACACACACACACATCTTGCGAGCCAGCCACTGGATTGGTTGAAGGAGGTCCATTTAGCTTCTGATCGGGGCACAATGGGGGGAATTGGAAACATTCTTCCCCTTGTGCCCTGATCAGCTGAATGAACCTTCTTCACCCAATCCAGTGGCTGGCTCTTAGGGTTGACCTTGATGGCATTTACCTTGGTTTCTAGTAAGACTACATAGTGAGAGCTCGAAGAAGATGACGACATCTATATACGTTACCATACTGATAGTAGCTTGTTTAACTTAAGCTGTCTGAGGGCTCACACTAAGACTCTAAACTATCTAGTCCGTGAGCTGCTCTTCGCTGATGATGCCACCCTTGTTGCCCACACAGAAGCAGCTCTGCAGCGCCTAACATCCTGCTTTGCAACAGCTGCAGAGCTGTTTGGGCTGGAAGTCAACCTGAAGAAAATGGAAGTTCTCTTCCACCCTGAACCACAGGATGAACACCACCATCCCCACATTGCCATCAGCAACTCTGTGCTTAAGTCCGTTCAGCAGTTCACCTACCTAGGAAGCATCATCTCTCAGATGCCAAGATTGACAAAGAGATCGATCACAGATTAGCAAAGGCATATAGTGCATTTGGAAGACTTTACAAAAGAGTCTGGAGTAATAAACAGGTGAAACACAAAAATCAGTGTGTATAGAGGCATTGTACTGTCTATTCTCCTTTATGGGTCTGAAACATGGGTCACCTATCGCCACCACTTACGACTGCTCGAATGCTTCCATCAGCGCTATTTACACACAATCCTAAATATACACTGGACTGAATATGTGACAAATGTTGCTGTCCTTCAGCAAGCAGGGATCACCAGCATTGAGGCCATGATATTGAGAACACAGCTGCGCTGGGCAGGGCACGTTTCTAGGATGGAGAACCATCGCCTCCCCAAAATAGTACTCTACGGTGAACTCGCCACGGGTCAGCGTAAGAGGGGCGCTCCAAAAGAGCGATACAAGGACTCCCTGAAACAACACCTCAGGCTCGGTCAAATTGATCACCAACAATGGTCCGCCCTGGCCTCACATCAGGAGGCATGGAGACACACTATCCACAATGCTGCAGACTTATTTGAGAACTCATGCCAAACAAGTCTTGAAGAGAAACAACGCAGAAAAAAATCACAATCTGGAAACATCACCCAAGGAAACCCTCTGCTGTGCTTTCTGCAACCGGACTTGTCTATCTCAGATTGGCCTTTTTAGTCATCAGTGCGCTTGCAGAAAGCGCGGGATGAGTCCTTCCTGAATCTTCGTTTGCGAAGAGAAGCGAGAGAGAGAGAGAGAGAGAGAGAGAGAGAGAGAGAGAGAGAGTTATTTAATATAGACCAGTTACAGACCTGTAACGCTAGGTTATGAACCTGTAACAGCAAAACTGAATACCAACCAGTGAGGATACAAGTGAGAGCCTTAGCAATAGCAATAGCATTGATATTTCTATATTCCTTATCAGTGCAAAGCACTCCCTAAGTGGTTTACAATGTGTTAGCTAATTGCCCTCAACAAGCTGGGTATTCATTTTACTGAGCTATGGAAGGATGGAAGGCTGAGTCAACCTTGGAGCCCTCTGGGACCATACTCATAATGTTGTAGCTGCTGTACCATCGTTTAACCACTGTGCCACCAGGGCTTCTGTGTGGCTGCTCCCAATTTGAGGAACTCCCTTCCATAGGAGGCTAGGCTGGTCCCCTCTCTGTTTTTGTTTTACCAGCAGGCTAAATGTTCTTGTTTAAACAGGCCTTTGATGTATAATTGCAGCTTTTTTGAGGCGTGTTTTTCTGTTGCTTTTATCTGTTTTTTATAGGATGGTTGCCATAAGGCTAGAGAGCCCATCCTGCCATTTGACACTCTTTGTCAGACCCTTCAGTATTGACCTGTCTGGCAACCATCCTAGGAGAAGGAAAACGCTAATCCCAAACCCGGGCAGATGGTGCTCATCCAACCCTATAAGGTCAACCATCTAAGAGAAGGAAACTCAAATCAAACCTACAACCCGAGGACTCGCTGCTACCATCCATGCTTGCAAGGCCACAGCAGATGAACCTTTGGTTTAAAGGGTGAGGCCAGTTCTGTGCACACTGCGCTCCACCAGAAAAATCCATTGCACAGGCTCGAAGGACAAATCCAGTTCCAAAAAAGCCCTGTAGCAATAGGCAAGGGATGAAATGGCAGGTGTAAAGATGCACTGGAAGCCACATACCCAACCCTGCATTCAGACGGTTCAGGACTTTGGTCGCTCGAGGCTGACCAAGGAGATGACAGTCTTGTTCGGCAGCATCCTGAATGACTAAGCAGCCTTTTTAAAGGAGAGCACTGCTTGCTCCATATGGAAAGGGGCCTAGAAAAGGTGGCCTAACGAAAGCTCACCCCCATCTACCTGTTTGGCTAGCCGTGGCCAACAGGCATCTTCTGATGCAGTCAAACCAAGGCAAAGAAACAAAGGCACACACCGGCTTCCAAAGGTGTAAATAAACTGACGCTTTCATGCTGGAACATCAGAACCATGCGAGACTCTGCAGATAGTGGACAGCCTGAGCATTGTTCTGCTCTAATAGCCCATGAACTATCACGACATCGCTGCTCTTAGTGAAGTTCGTTTCCAGGAGGAAGGCAGCCTTAAAGAACACGGCGCTCACTACACATTTTACTGGTCTGGCAAACCCAAAACCGAAAAACATATTTCAGGAGTAGGCTTTATGATTGAAAACTCCATTGTCTCCAAACTTGAAACCTTGCCAACAGGACACTCAGATCGCATTATTTCCTTACGCCTCCCACATGTTGTTTTCTTTAGGATATATGTCCCAACTATGCAAGCCAACTCTGTAGAGAAAGACAAATTCTACACAAACCTACACCACCTCATACAAAAAGTCCATGTAGAGAAAAAAATTATTATCCTTGGTGACTTCAATGCCAGAGTAGGAAAGAACTCTGAAGCCTGGAAAGGTGTCTTAGGCAAGCATGGTGTTGGAAATTGAATTGATAACAGACGCCTCTTGCTAGATTTCTGTGCAGAACTACAGTTGACTATTACAAACACTATCTTTCAGCAGAAAGAGAGCTTGAAGACAACCTGGATGCATCCCTGATCCAAACATTGGCACCTCATCGACTATGTTCTAGTCTGCCAGATAAACATTTGCGATGTCCGTCATAGCCGAGTGATGCCCAGTGCAGAATGCTAGACAGATCATCGCCTCGTAAGATGTAAGCTAAATCTTAATCTTAAATTCAAACCTAAGAGGGGTGGCATCTTAAAGAGGAGACTCCAAGTTAACAATCTTCAACGAGCTACCATGAGAGACAACTTCCAGGCAAATATGCAAACAAACCTTGAAGACCATCCTACAGATCCTTCCCCTACAGTGCTTTGGCAGCATATCAAAAACGGTATCCTGCAGTCTGTGGAAGAATCCCTTGGGTTCTCCCACAAGAAAAATCAAGACTGGTTTGATGAAAACAACCAAGAGATCCAGGAGCTGTTGGCGAAGAAGAGAACTGCTCACCAGGCATACCTCACCCAGCCAACTTGCCATGTACGAAAAGCAGCTTTCCATCTCACATGTAGTAAACTTCAACAAAAACTCCAAAAACCTTCTGATGTGCTTTCGCAACTGGACTTGTTTTTCTCAGATTGGCCTTTTTAGTCATTAGCGCGCTTGCAGAAAGCGCGGGATGAGTCCTTCCTGAATCTTCGTTTATGAAGAAAAGCCAGAGATCTGTTTTTTCCTCTGCATGTTTTTAATTGGTTTTAATTCCTTTAAGTTGTGCTTTTAATTGTTCTGTTAACTGCCTTGGGTTGCACTTCGGGAGAAAGGCAGTGTAGAATTTGCAGAAATAAATAAAATAAAAACACTATTTTTTATGATCAAGTCGTTTCTCTTCAAGACTTGTTCGCTGTGAGTTCTCAAATAAATCTGCAGCATTGTGGATAGTGCGTCTCCATGCCTTCTGATGTGAGGCCAGGGCCGACCATTGTCGATGATCAATTTGACCGAGCCTGAGATGTTGTTTCAGGGAGTCCTTGTATTGTTCTTATATTAACAAGAACAATAACACTAAGACACTAAGACAACACACACACACATAACTACCAGTACTTCCCCCCCAACTCAACACACATAGAATCATACAATCATAGAATCGTACAGTTGGAAGAGACCACAAAGGCCATATTGTCCAACCCCCTGCCATGCAGGAATACACAATCAAAGCATTGCCGACAGATAATCATCCAGCCTCTGTTTAAAAACCTCCAAAGAAGGAGACTCTACCATACCCTAAGCCACTTGTAGTTCCACCGTGGAACAGCTGTTACCATCAGGAAGTTCTTCTTAATTTTTAGGTGGAATCTTTTCTCCTGTAGTTTGAATCCATTGCTCTGTGTCCTAGTCTCCGAAGCAGCAGAAAACAAGCTTGCTCCATTTTCAATATGACATCCTTTCAAATATATAAACATGGCTATCATGTCACCTCTTAAACTCCTCTTCTCCAGGCTAAAGATACCCAGTTCCCTAAGGTGTGCCAAATAGGGCATAGCTTCCAGCTCTTTCACTATTTGAAATATATTTGGAAATAGATTTGGATATGATACTACAAGGAGATAAAAAGAGAATGATTTCCAAAATGTATAAAACCCTACAGAAATTCAATTTAGAACGTGAAGTGGTCAAGCCTTACATGATAAAATGGGCCCAATGTATAGGCCATGAAATTCAGTTAGACCACTGGGAAAAAGCCTGGACTAAAAGTTTACAATTTACAAGAATGTATACTATAAAAGAAAACCTTTATAAAATGATTTCAGGTGGCATTCAACCCCTGAAAAATTAGTAAGAATCTATAAAAATTTGTCAGAACAGTATTGAAAATGTGGGAAATCAAAAGGCACCTATTACCACACTTGGTGGACATGCCAAGAAACAAAAAAATATTTGAAGAAAACTCATAGTGTAATTACAAAAACATTGAAAATAGACTTCCCATGTGAGCCAGAAATATATTTGTTAAATATGCTTCATAATATCGAGCCAGCTATTCAGAAAAGACATTCAAAAGTTTTACTTTACGCAACAACAGCTGTTATATATTGTTTTTTCATAACTAAGAGAATGAACAAGTAACATTTCAGAAAAAATAGGGGTACTAAATTAGATACGTTCAAGTGGTGAATGATAACTGTGGACTTAACAATACCTAACAGAAGGGGGGGAAAGGACGTTACAACTTGTTTTTATTAGTTTTATTTGTATTATTTGTTGTGTGTAGTTAGTTATTAGTTTTTTAGAATATATGTTATATGTTGTTTGTTTTAGGTCAATGTTATGTTATGTTGTTAAATGTATCAAGAAACATGAGGTCTGACCAAAGCAGAATAGAGTGGCACTCTTGCTTCCCTTGATCTAGACACTATACTCCTATTAATGAAGGCTAGAATCACATTGGCTTTTTTAGCTGCTGCTAAAATGACTTCCCACCCTCCAAATCTAAGAATTTAAAACCATATTTTGTTGTATTACTTTTAGAAAAAATATACCCAGCCACTGTTATTAACATTATTTATACCCCATCTTTTCCCCAAACTGGAACTCAAAGTGGCATACAAATTAAAATGAGTACAATATAGCTAAAAACATACAAAAGATCACCTTTTAAAAAAGTATACTGTTAAGAATATTAAAACATTTTAAAACATACAATAAAAAGAAAACTGCAATTTAAACAATACAGCACTCTCTTAAAAAACCTTTAAATGCTTTCAATTCTAAAAATCTGTCAGAATAATAATAAAAAAGGCTTTGCCTGCCAATGGAAGGCCAGGAAAGACAGTGCTATTTTTAGTCTTTCTGGGAAAGGAGTTTCAGAGCTTGGGGCAGCCACAAAGAAGGCCCTTCCTCACATCCCTGTCATCCATGCCTGTGAAGGTGGTGAAATTGAAGGCCTCTCCTAAAAACTTGGTTTCAGCCATGGACTTTGAACCTTGCTTCAGTTGCCGGAGGTTTGTGCGGGCCCGTCTCACTCTCAGGGGATCTTCAAATTGAGCCCGAAGTTCCCTAGTTCTGGGGCCCCAATGGAAGTTCCCTAGTTCTGGGGCCCCCATGTCATAAAGCCCCACCAGCCACTGTGCCGTCTCTCCCTCCAGCTGGTTTGACACATACTGCACCTTCTCGGCCTCCGTCTGGAACTCCTCATCCCACTGGGACATAAACCCCATCACCTGGGTCAGGAAGTAGGGCAGCTTCGCCGTATCTCCATTAAAAGTCGCCTTTAGGTCTTGGTGCTTCAGACCCCGGGGACTTTCCTGCAGCTCGACCGGTCCAGCGCCCCCAGGGTGTACTGGTCCAGGAGCCAGCAGGCTGCCCCCCCCGGCGGCATGGCAGGATCCCCAGCCCCGGGTACCGGGGCTGGTGCAGGTTGAATTTGGGGAGGCTGGGCCCACCTGGGGCAGCTGGTGGCTGAGGTAGTCTCTGGTTTGCACCACCTCCATTTGCTGCTTTAACTGCTGGACCTCAGCTCCTACTTCAGCAAGTGAAAACCTCACCCCAACTCTTGGTGCCCCTCGGCTAGGAGTCTGTCCCACCGACGGGACCTGCGTTCTTCCCAGCTTCGGTCGTCTGGCCAGGGCCAGCTGGCTCCCATGGCCAGTCCAGCTGCACGTACTGGGGTGTCAGAGAATGGCAGACTGCCCCTCCCCAGGGCTTGCCTGGCTCCCAGCTCCACCAGGTCGAAGGGATGTGTAAGCCTTCCAGTCCTCTGGCGGGCCCGGCTCCAGTCTTCCTCAGGCACTCCTGCAGCATCCCCCGACATGCCGGCCCCCTGTTCACCGCCTGCGGCCAGATCCTTCTCCGTCTGGGTTCCAGCCTCCGTGTCGTCCGACATTGAGGGTAGAACCCCTCAGAAGGTTAGATAGTAAAGAGCAGTCTCGGCTTACTGTGATGTACTGAGAACAGATGCTCACATTCACTCAATAGAAATTCTTTATTGGTAAGGAAACATGTGTCAGGAACACAGCCAACACAAATCTCCAGATAAACCCCCACAGCGTGAGAATGGTATGTAGGGGGGGAGGAACAGCTCGGCCTTCACCTGGAGAATTGACCTTGAGCCGCGGTGGAGAGCAGCGTTCCCAGGCCAACAAGGCGGGCTGACCCATCTCCAGAACTCCAGGGGCCTAGGCAAGGGAAACAGGCCAGAGGCAGCCTCATGTCAGGGTCCTCCATGAATTCCACTCTCAATCCCAGAATTCGGATGAGCCTGACATCCATGGACACAGAGGGCCAACTGTACCTTACATTTCTCCCTGTTGAAATTCATTTTTGTTAGCATTGGCCCTGCTCTCTAATCTGTTAAAGTCATTTTGAAGACATAGTCTTGGCATGTACCACACTGCTCACAGATGTACTCATGCAATGTGCACTGATGGGGTGTGCTTGGACTCAGCTTGTTGCACTTTCCCATAAGGTAATAAAAGTATTCCTTGAAATGACCAAGAGTATTAACAGTGGTTGTGCTGGGTAAGGAGTGAAAAAAATTACAGCCTGTATGTCTTCCGTTGCCACAAACATGATGGTCTGCCTGACACATCTCTAGTGAAGCAGCAAAAAGAAATCTGTTACTTCTGCCTCACTGCCTCACTACTTATGCCTGGGATCTCAGAGATAAACACAAACTTCCTTCAGTCCCCCACTTCATCAATAATTATTGGTGTCTACATCAAATGCGATAATAATAATAATATAATACAGAAAGTGCAAAAGCAGGGTTACAATTGAACATTAAAAAGGCAAAAATAATGACCACAAATAGTGTACTTTTTTTCAAAGTTAAACACAGACTTTAGCAGTACCTTTACAATAATGAATAATGACTAATTTAGCACACATCCAACTGAAACTGAAGCTGTATGATGCAAAAGCTAAATGCTACCACGAAAATCACGTTTACAAACATAGGCAGGGAAAGGAAAGAATAAGTAGTGCTGGTACCCTGACTTACACACCCTCCCACTAATATTTCATAATTTGGCAATATTGAGATGCTCCACAAGGTCCAGTAGATCAGGGAGGACCATAAGTGAGGTCAAATGGAGGTCACCAGGACCCAAGGCTTCATGGAATCATGGAATCATGGAAAAGTACTGGCATCCACAACCAAGATAGGATTATGCAGAGCCCCCTAGGAAACAAAGCCATCATCAAGGTATATACTAATCCTCTCTTGGACACATTGGCAGTGAGTCATCCATCACAAACAAACAGTGAGTGGAACCCCCATTATCCCCAGAAATGTTTCTCTTTGCACCTCTCATATAATACAATGAGGAGGTTGTCATAAATCCATCAACTCTAATGTCTCAGCTATTAACAACCTTTAACAAAGTTACAATTTCCTTTGTTTAATGGTGGGAAATCCATCTAGGCATTTTTTTTACACCCAAACAGCCCTTCTGGATATGATATTGGGTATAAATATTAACCCCAAATACAAGCCAAGTGTGCACAGTGCCATATGCTATCACTCTGCCAAATTTCTGTCACCCTCAGCTTCACATCAGAAGCTTCATCGCTACCTGAACCTCTGCTCTTCAGGACTAGTAATTATTGCCCAAACTTCCCTAAATTTATCCCTCTATTCAACCCTTCTGCCTTAACTTGTCATTAACCATGTGTGGTTCTTATGAGTGTGTGTTTGAATGTTTCCATGTTTATTTTCCAATAAAAAACATTTTTATTTCACTTTAACTTGGAATTTTGGATGTTAGTAGCAGTATACATAGGCGCAAAGGTCCTGAAAGTTACCTGAGCTCTCACAGCCATACCTTTGATTATTATTTCCCCCAAGCAATAACATAAATTTGGTGTCATGAGTGGGTCCCCCATGGGCCTCCAAAAATTTGGGTGACAGTCTAGAGGAACCAATAACAGCTCTGCAACAACCATTAGAAAGAGAATTATTTTTAAAGAAATGGAGAAGCAGCAAAGACAAATATCTGAACTAAGAATTCATAGACATAGGACGTGTATCCATGTGAGGCAGAAACTCTGAATGTTTTTTTTTTTGCCTGAATTCCCTTACATTCCCCCATATTCCTCCCCAAAGCCCTGTGTATTATTATACTCCACAGGGATGTATCTTCACTGTCCCTGTGGAGTTTCAGCCACTGCAGCTGCTACCATTGACACTTACTGTGACCAATTTTAAGGTTCCTGGCTGAAGGGAAAGGTTTACGAATGCACTTCAAAGAAGTGACAGGCAAGTGAGAGAGTGGATGGAGACAGCGCTGGTGAGCTGGAGAAGAGAGAACACCTCTGTCAGTGGTGGTGACAGTGGTGGTAGCTGTGGAAACAGATGAAACTGTGGGAAACCTGAATTCCACATAATGTGCATCTTTGTAATATATTCCAAAATGCTTTGAATCTGGGCTATGCCTCATGTGGCCGGATAGCCTTCAATTCAGGGAAAAGGCTATGCCACTTGTGGCCTGATTGTGGCAGACTGAGGGGCATTCACCTGGGGATTCAGGATACTTGATGGTGTAGACAGGCCCATAGCCACGTTAGTCTGGACTATCAGCATGCAAAGGGATCTTGTAGCACCTTTGAGACTACCCGCGAGAAAGAAGTTGTAGCATAAGCTTTTGTAGACTTGGTCCGTTTCCTCAGATGCATGCATAATAAGAGGCACATGTTAGATCATAACAGAGATTTGACCATCACTGCAGGATGAACAAAAATATCATTACAGGCCACCTCCCTGCCAATATTCATAGGGGATACGTTCCCAGGCTTACCGCAGATACGTGAAATGATGTATAATAGTTAACCACCATAGAATACCATAGAATTGCACTGGAGGACCTAGAAAATTCCTAGAGAAGATGCATCTCTAGGTATCTGGCATGACTCTATGGTCAACCTCTGGCAGAACTTGACCATGAAGTCATGCTGGAATACCTCCCGATGCCTAGAGAGACAACCTCCAGCATGACTCTATGGCCTCCAAATACCTAGAGAGACATTTTCGCCCCAGTCACAGGGAAGTGAAACTGTGGGTACCAATCCCGCATAAATGGGGTGGGGTGCAGGGTGGGAGGGGGTGACCTGTATGTCTGGAATCCTTTTGGTTATTAAATTAACTGTTGAATGGTGGGTCAGCATGTAGATAAATCCAACTGACTGAATGGCTCTACTCTAGTCGGGACTAAAAAAGGATTTAAGTCCATATTTTGACTTAAATCTCTTATTGCTAAGAAATAAGCCTTGGAGAAGCATTTTAACCATTTAGAAGGGGGGGGCATCCAAAAGCTAGGAAACTATAGTGCCATAGAGAAGAGGGAGGGGCCTTCTGGGAAGCTCCGAGGGCCACATTGGAACCTCACAAGGGCCAGATCAGAACCCAGCATGGCCAGATCCCCACCTCAACCTAGTTGTTCACTAACTTAAAGCTCAGTACTTACATCCCCAGGCAGCAGACTTCTGTAGGCATAGATACATCATTGGAAAAGCCGAAGACTACCCTTGTCCCCAGTTCACTGTAGATCTTAATTAATGGGCAGATTTATACAACAAGAATAGGCAGTCATTTAAAATATATATCTGGAATGTCTATTGTAACTCACTCTGAGCCCATAGAGAACCACTTTGAAAGTCCCCAATGACCCAGCTCATCCCACAAATGAAACTGAAGATATGAGTATCTTTGGGGCTCACAAATGAAAAGAAATACCTCATTTCTGAATAAGAATGTGTAAGGAGTCTGTGTTAAGTAAGTACCTAGAGGCGTAAGAGTTGGAATGGCCTAAATTGATTTGGCGGTAATAACACAGTCAGTGAAATAGCCGTCGGGTGGATTAACCCGTCATCCTTGGAAGTGAATGAAATAAAACAGCTCTGTGCAAGGCAATTTCCTTGCGAGAGAAGGACAGAGTCTTCTGTTTTGCAGGTAGTACATCTGGAAATCACATTTCACCAAAATAGAAAGCAGTCTGTCAATTCGATGATCTGTTTCAATGCCTGTTGGAAGTGCTCTTGATTCTGTTAACCTGCTCCCTCTTTCTATTCATGGTACTTTAAGCAGATGGCTCCCAGACATGTTTTTCTCCCCTATTATGTATTCTATTGAATTTCTGTCTTGCCACAAATACAGCTGTCGTTCACATACTGCTTGCAATAGATTGTATCCCCCCTCCAGACTTCACTGGTTTCTCTGGCCTACTTCACAAGACAACAAACACATTATATGATGCCACATGCACATTTAGACCACCCTCCCTAAATGTTCTCTGACGGCATATTTTGTGCTGTTTTTATGCCAGCAAAAGACACCCCATACCTTACTTATGTTAAGGAGGCAGTCCCAGCACTAATGGAGCAGGAACAGAGCTCCATTCCCTTACTGGTTCCATCTCAATGATTCTCGTGAGAAGATGCAAGCGAGGCAAATTAAAAAATAAAATAAAGGAAAGGAAATGCACAAGCACAGAAACACACCTAAAAAATTACAAGTAAACCAGGGAGGTTCATAAAAAGAGCATCTCCTACCTGGCTGTCCTGATCTCACCAGTAAGCGTTCTGTCATTGACGCTGTATTCACATGAGCACAATGGCGTGAGGTTTCAAATGCTAGCAGTGCCAGCAAAAAAGCGCCATGGCTGATCTATTGATGGCTTGGCCCATCAATAAAAATGTATGGCTTTTGGACAGGACATTATCACAAAAGGATGATGTCATTTGATATGCACACCCTTTTGTGTTAATTAGGCATCGTTATGGTGCCATATTTGTCTGATAAAGTCCTCAGTGTGGAATGATTCTTCTGCATGAATAGTTATATGTGTTATTTCTCCCTTCATGTCAATGCATTCACTAGAACAAGAGTGGGGAAAGTGTGGTCCATAGGCCATGTGTGGCTCCACATCTGTGGCCCTTGGAGCACCCTCATACCCTTGCAACTGTCCAGATTTGGCAGGTATAGTTCTGATTAATCCTCTGTCCTCCCACCTTTTCAGCTGTTTTAAAAATGTCCCAGTTTCTGTCTTTTTCTCCCACTTTTCTCCATTTGTCCTAAGCTTACTTCAGTTGCTGCAAACTGAGTTCAAAGTGCAAAAGTAGTTTCCACTCACTTAGCTTATTACTGGGAAAAGCAGAGGAGCAGGGCAGAAACTTGCCCTTCCCAGTGAAGCTCAGGCAAAAATCAAACTGCTGCAGCCTCTCCTAGTTTGTGTGTTCTTTCTCTTTAATAACTTCTGCCATCTTGACCACACTCTGATGTTACTTGGCCACATGTGTCCTGGTCTTCATCTGGGAATGTTGGAGGGTTCCTAACCTTGGCATGTCTTTCCTAACCTCCTCCCCCAGATACAGGCATGTCTCAAATACTTGTAAATGTGTGTGTTTGCCTTTTTCCCTTCAACTCCTGAAAAACTTTGATTTTTAGCCATAAAAATGAGAAAAACTTTTCGCCACCAATGAGCCAAAAACCCAGCCCATGGGAGTGTGTGAATGAAAATTGCCTCTGGCCCTCATGGATTGTCCCCACAGGAGAGTTTCTATTTCATGTACGGTACTACAGCCTGTTTCCACAATCCTTTAAGCAAGTCCACCCTCATGATTCTTCATTGAATGTGTAAAGTGTGGCTCCACTCCTTTAATCTAGTTTTTCAAGGTTCCAGTCTCTGAGACATGTCCTGACATTGCCACAAGTTGAAGTGAAGTGCTATCAATTATGGCAGGTGTCACCAGCTGGGGTGGGTGGGAGACCAACATTAGAGCCATTCGTCTTCCTTCTTATGCACTATTAGTGTTTGGTGTTTTTACACTGGATTGATTCAAAGGTGATAAGCATGCAGAACAGCTGGGGAGGAAACTGAGAGGTGAAAGATGACAGGGTAGGGCAACTGCAAAGAGTGAATCTGAAAGAAGTTTGTGCTTCCAATTTTCTGACCAAGACCTGCTGTGCACAGAATAGGACAGCAAAATCCTGATGCAATAGAATGCATGGGCCATTTTAGATTGCGGTTAGGATGGTGGTTGTGCTACATAAATTGCATGGGGATCTGCGATTATCCCAATAGTGTCTGAATATTAATAAGGGGAATATTAATTAGCTCAAAATGGTAGTGAGAGGCTGACTAACAGCAGGAACTTTTGACCTATGTATACCAGTAGTAACTGAGTAGTATGGCTATCTTAAATAGTTGATGTTCCTTCATTCAATTTTCACACACCCTTCCTCCAAGTCTAATCCTGCTTTATGTATGATATGTCCAGCATACAAGTTAAACAGATAGGGTGATAAAATGCAGCCTTGCCTGATCCCTTGCCAATTGGAAATCATTCTGTTTCTTTGTATTCTGTTCTAACTGTAGCCTCTTGTCCTATGTACACCTTAATAATTCAAGTCAATTTTATGGAAAGAATGCACAAATACAGAAGCATATCCAGCAGGACCGAACAGTAATTAACTGGTTGGCCCTGAAATGCACAATGAAATTATGCATGTGCATATGCATATGCATATAACCTAGGAACATCAACTCATTTGAAATGTTGTGCTGGAGAAGGGTTCTGCATCTTTCTTGGAGTTTCCCAGAACTAGGCAAAGGTGCTCTGGAAAAGCTAATGATCGTCAATGGGTGATGTATATCAAATTGAATACGAGCAGGCAAGGTCTATTGCTGGAGGGGAAGGGAAGAGGAAAAATCTGTTTTGCAAACATTGAGGTCTCTGCTTTATCAGTGCAGAAGATGAAATTTTCTGTGCACAAACCCCATATTCCTTATTTTGCATCCCAAACTGATGATTCTGACCTATCTAGGAATCTGGTGACCTAAATACTTAACAGAACATTTCTCCCTATGTATACCTGCCTGAGAACTGAGGTGCTCCACCCATGGGGGCAAGATGAAGTGGGAGGACATGAGAAAGGGCCTTCTCAGCTGTGGCACCCCAATTGTGCAATACCCTCCCCTTGGAGGACTGACTGATGCCAACATTATTTTCTTCCTGGCAGCAAACCAAAACATGTTTTTTTGTTAAAGCTTTGGGGAATAATTTATTTCAAAATATACATCTACCTGATTTTAAATGTTGTAGGTCAGTATTATACATCAGCTACTTAGTTAAGTATACCTAACTAAATATTTTCTCCCCAAAACCTGGTGGAAACATCTTTCACCCATGCTGTATTCTTCAGCAAAATAGAGCTCCTTCTCCACATGCAGCTGATGCCTGCTTAGGATGGTCCATGCCATCTTAGTCCCCATTTCTATGTATGGTTGTGAAAGCTGGATGGTGAAGAAAGCTGATAAGAGGAAAATCAACCCATTTCAGATGCAGTTCTGCAGAAGAGTTCTGAAGATTTGCTAAAAAGACAAATAAATAGATCATTGAACAAACCAAGCCTGAATTCTCTCTAGAAGCCAAGATGACTCAACTGAGACTGTTGTACATTGGCCATATCATGAGAAGACAGGACTCACTAGAAAAGACAATAATGCTTGGCTAGGTAGAAGGCAGTAGGAAAAGACGAAGATTGTATCCCAGATGGATAGACTCAATGAAGGAAGCTGTAGCCCTAAGTCTACAAGACCCGAACAGGGCTGTTGATTATAGGGTTGTTAGTATGTCCTACTGCCCCCTCTCCACGATATCTCATAATTGGAAATATTGGACATTTTTCGGGGTCAAGTTGGCTTGGTCAAACCCAAAAGATCAGTTGGAGGTCACAATGACCTGGCTGTGTCTTAGAAATATTATGGCAATAAAGCCCATATTAGGATTGTGTAGAAGCCCCTTAGTAACCTCAGTCATTAAGGAGGTGTGTGCTAATCCTTTCTTCTAGCCCTGGGAGCCTCAGCAATGATTCATTTAATCAAACAATTAAGTGACCATTCCCAAATCCATTCCTATGGAAATCTTTCCTATACCCCCTCTTTTCCAGCCTTGCAAGATTGTCATAAACCCATAAACCAAGTTCTGGGTTCCTTTGCCTATCCTGTGAGAAAGCCATCCAGGCTTTGTCCTAACTAGAGTACCCCTTCAGGATAGGAAATTGGGTATAAATATTAGTCCCCCAACAATAGAAAGGTGTGCCATGCTGGACAGACCTGGCCACTCTCTCAGTGTGCCCTGGATTGGAACCTTCTGTGCCACCCTCAGATGCCTGTCTCAGTATCTTTGCTGCACAAAACTCTAGTCTTCAAGACTGGTAACTATTGCCCTATATACCCAAATCTCTCCCTCTCTCTAACCCTTCTGCCTCACTCTACTTTAGCCTTGTATGGTTCTTAGGAATGTGTGTTGCATGCATGAGTCCACTTTGTGTTACTTCCAATAAAAATACTTTATTTCACTTTAAACTAGAGTGCTCTCTACAGTTAGTACTGGTATACACAAGTGAAAAGATCCCCAAAGTTACCTTCCTCTCATAGGCTTCCATTTGAGCTAATAATTCCCCCAGATAATAATAGAAATTCTTGGCATCATGGATGGGTCTCTAAAGCACCCCTCCACCTTTTAGGGTAAAAGGGTGACTATTTCTTTCATGGGGCTCCCATAAGTCAATGTTGCATAGAACAGCAGTTAACAACAGCAACAAAGAAAGTTGGACGAAATGTTCTGGTTGTGGCAATAGTGTCACAATCGTGACTAAGTAGTGATCATAAATATGTAATGATTACCTAGATTGATTATCTGGAGTGTCCATTGCAATCTGGAACAGTTGGAGGAGATGTGTTTGTGAATGAACATTTTATCATTTTTCTTCAGGATGCTTTATTTTAAATCTGTGTCTTTGCTCCCCTGTATGTATGTCCAATTGTTAAGCCACACTATGTATTAGTGTGTTAAATTTCCACTAAGCTAAATGTTCACTAAGTACTATCTATTTGTGTATTGTCCCATAATCCTCTGGGACTTGTTCATGAGTTGCGAGTGCTCATGATTCCTTGACTAAATCTTCAGAACTTCTGGAGATGGCTGGAGGTGCTTCCTGGCCTCATTATGGTAACTCTGTTTGATCAAAGGAAGGTCCTTGATTGGATAACATTTTGAATATTGCCTGGGAAGACTCGAGTCTTCCTGTATATAGGATGCAGCTATTAACAAGGGTTTAGCTTAATGCAAAGGAAGGGGATGTGTGGGCATTGTTGGACTACAGCTCTCATCAGCCCTAGCCAGCATAGCCAATAGCAGAGAAAGATGGGAAATGCAGTCTAACAATCTCTCCATCACTGACTGAAGTTATGGAAGTTTCAGGCTGGACATGAGTCAGCAGTGTGATGCAGCAGCTAAAAAAGCCAATGCGATTTTGGCTGCATTAATAGGAGTAAAGTGTCTAGATCAAGGGAAGTAATTGTGCCACTCTATTCTGCTTTGGTCAGACTTCACCTGGAATACTTTGTCCTGTTTTGGGCACCACAATTCAGGAAGGATATTGAGAAGCTGGAACGTGTCCAGAGGAGGGGAACCAGGATGGTGGGAGGTCTGGAAGCCATGCCCTATGAGTAGTGGCTTAGGGAGCTGGGCATGTTTAGTCTGGAGAAGAGTAGGTTGAGAGGTGACATGATAGCTATGTTTAAATATTTCAAGGGATGTCATACTGAGGATGGGCAAGCTTGTTTTCTGCTGCTCCAGAGACGAAGTCACAGAGCAATGGGTTCAAACTACAGGAAAAGAGATTCCACCTAAACTTTAGGAAGAACTTCCTGACCATAAGAGCTGTTCGGAAGTGGAATAGACTGCCTTGGAGCATGGTGGAGTCTCCTGCTGGATGGCCATCTGTCAGGCGTGCTTTTATTGTGTATTCCTGTATGGCAGGGGGTTGGACTGGGTGGCCCTTGTGGTCTCTTCCAACTCTATGATTCTGTGATTCTATGACATAGTGCTATTGCTGAGAATCCATTTGAACACGGATTTTGGATTTCTACATGGTTCTATAGAGAGCCTTTCCTAGTCAGGATTTCTCAGACATTGTTTTATTGTTCCCACAATCTCTGACCATCCTAGAGGTTGGTCAGTCTATAGGTTATTCTAGACCTTTTATTTAAAGATTTTTATAATGCTATTTTTAATAAAGCAGAAAACAACAACAGCAATGTCCCTGTGCTAAGTACCTGACAATATTGATTTTAATAGAGGACTTTATCAGACCAGGCAAATATGACATCATAAGGATGCCTAATAATCACAAAAGGGTGGGTGTACCAGACGTTATCCTTTTGCGATCATGCAAAGTTGAAAAACCATACTTATTTATTGATGGCCCAAGCCGTCAATAGATCAGCCATGGTGCTTTGTTACTGGCATTGTTGGCATTTGAATCCGCATGCCATTGTACTCACGTAAATGCAGTGTCAATGGGCAAACACTTCCGGATGAGACTGTGACAGCCAGGTAGGGGACCCTCTTTTAATGACACCCCCCCACCCGTGTATTTAGGACTTTTTGTGTGTTTTTGTGCGCTGCTGTACTTTTTCTGTGGGTTTTTTTTTTTTGGCTTGATTTTTAAAAATGCCCTGTGCTAGTGTATTTTCGTGAGATTCCATGAAATCTCAATCCTGGAAGTAAACAGAGCTCTGTTTATGCTCCGTTACTGCTGGGGAAGCCTCTTCAATGCCAGTAACCTAAGAAAATTAAAGTTGGGTGGTTTCACAAAGTCCAGAGAGAACAGAAGCAAGGAAGAAGAGGGGTGAGATGGAAAAGATAAGGGTAATGGAAGGGATTATGGGAACATATAATTGTAGAAATGTTTTATGATCTTGTAATCATTCCAGTCATCTCACTTCTACCTTGGAGAATATTGTAAGGTTTCCTATGGCACTTTAAGAAGATGGTGGGAGGAATCAAATTGTACAACTCTCCTTTTTCCTAGAGTTAACTATCCAACTTTTAACTTTGTAAAATCTGTTGCCAAGTTTTTTTTTCTTTTTTTAATGGTGAAATTTATTCAAGGGAAATAAACATTTATCATCAGTGCATTTGTGTTCCCCGATCAGCCTGTTTATGAATCGCTTCTACTAGGATTAGATGTTGATTAGATATAATGGCCACTAATGATCCTATCTACTAAATTAAAGCAGATGTTAGGGGATTTGTACTTAAAAATACTTCATGTGGCAAATCTCTGGAGGGATTTGTGATGGGAAGGCATTGCCATCTGTATTTCTGGTGGTAATAAATTAACCATGACCTGAAAAGGTTAGGGCAACATGGATGCTTTTTTTGAAATAAAAATGGGAGGTAGCTGAAAGTTCTCCCATGGATGGAGGAAAGGCAAAACAATTCCCTTTTCTTTGTGGGTTTATTTTGCCACTGCTAGTATAACAGCAGTCATGGCAAGATGGGCTTTCCCACAAAACATGGATAGACAATCATGGGAGGCTAGGGAGCCACATTAGCTGCAGCTTTTTAGAGTTATCAACCTTTGCATGGTTATGCTCAGTATTTGCTAGTTTGCATTATGGAGACTTCCTTTTTGCATGTTTTACCATACCTACTGTCTTCCAGCATCACTTCTCTAAACTGCAGCCATTTTTCCTTCTCTCTCTCCTCCATTAGACATTGTGTTTGATCATGGACAAGCTACATCTACTACATGTTTGACAAAGAAAACTAAACTTACTTATTTTCTCCGCTAGACACTGTGTGACGTGCAGGCATAGGATTGTTTAACTTCTGCCTCGCAAATTCGATTATTCTTTCATATTTCCCAACATATCTTATGAACTTTTGGGATTTGTGGTTTGGTGAGGCACCAGAGCTCTCTGGCAGAGAATCCTAAAGCTGTCACAAATCCCAGAATTCCATAGAATGTAGTGATGTCATTTAAAGTGGTATCAAGCTGCTATAATTGTACAGTGTGAAAGAGACTTAAGGATGTGAAGTCGAAGGCTTTCATGACCAGCATCCATAGGTTTTTCATGTTTTTTTTCTATGCTGTGAGGCCATGTTCTGGAAGAGTTTATTCCTGATGCTTCACCTGCATATGTGACTGGCATCTTCAGAGAATGGTTGGGTAGGGGTGTGTGGGGTTTATATCCTCTCTAAGAGGAACTCACAGTATATAAACCCCATACATCCCCCTACCCAACCATTCTCTGAAGATGCCAGCCACAGATGCAGGTCAAACGTCAGGAATAAACTCTTCCAGAATATGGCCTCACAGCCCCAAAAAAACCCACAGAAAACCTAGACCTAAGGATTTTTTCCCAACCCCCCCTCATGTGCTGTGAATTCTTTCTCTATTTTTTTTAAATAATCTCAAGTCTTTCCATCAAATTCTTGAAGAAATTTGTGAATTTTGGAAAATTCTTATCAATATTGAAAGGCATTCTCAGCCATCTCCATCTCCTGGAATAGCAACCAAATTCAATTCTGAGGTTCATTCCCATTGACTGACATTTCAACCTTGACATTGGTTTGTCTGTAGGATTTATAGCCATTTTTAAAAAACCATGAAATCTCTCAATGAAAGAAAGGCTTGAATCCTATTGTTAATTGTAACTAAAGTAGACCAATTGAATCAATGGGATCTACCTAATGTTTTGACTCACAATTCACTTATTGATTTAACGTGTTTATTTTAGTTGGGACTAACCAACAAGGTTAAGGCCTATGCTTAGGTAATAAAATAGAAACAAGGAAAACAGAAACAAGTAGATTAAAAATAAATCCTGCAGGTTAAAAAGAAAGTAAAGGTTCTCCAATTCTGTTACAACTGTGGGAGAACACAACTAACTTCTCTTGGCACCTTAGAACTGAGAAAGATGGCATCAGGTGGCCAGCTCAAGGGAGGAAGCAACATCATTTGGAGCAACATAGAAAAGGCGTCACTTGTCTCAGCTCTTCTTGGAAGACTTTAGCTGACCGACGCATTCTTGCAAGTTCTGCAGGAGAAGTGGTTGTCTATAAAAGCACATTTTGCAGAATATGATGGTCTATCCTAGGTCATTTGGACTGTCTGTCTTTCAATGTACCAATCAATCTCCAGTGTCACCTCTTGTTTTATTGTAATACTAGCATTCAGGATGATTGAAGTCAAATGTGTAGGGCATTGTGATATAAGACTTTGTAAACTCTGATATTTCCCTGTGGCATTCAATATCTACTGGGCAATTCAATATCAAGCCAAGCCACATCAGCCAAGCATGTTATACTTCAATATAAGCACTGTAAACTAATGCATAAAGGCAATTCATCAAGTGCGTCCTAGAACAAATAAAGCCTGAACTCTCCCTAGAAGCCAAGATGACTAAACTAAGGCTGTTGTACTTTTGCCATATCATGAAAAGACATGACTCACAACAAAAGACAGTAATGCTTGGTAAGGTAGAAGGCAGTAGGAAAGAGGAAGACCGTATTGCAGATGGATAGATTCAATCAAGGAAGCCATGGCCTCGAGTTTGCAAGATCTGAGCAAGGCTGCTGATGATAGGATGACATGGAGGTCTCTCATTCATGGAGTCACTCACTATAAGCTGAAGTCAACTTGATGGCAGTTAACAACAAAATGGGAATGTTATCAATTTTCACTTCTGAAAAACCATTTACCACTCAGCTATGCATTTACATTAGCAATCCAAAAAGGTCATTGAGTGCCATATTCAATGCATTATGGTTTTGTTTCCTGCATATATGGAAGATGAATGTTGCTGTCCTTGAGCAAGCAGGGATAACCACATTGAGGCCATTATATTGAGAACACAGCTGTGCTGGGCAGGGTACATTTCTAGGAAGCGATACAAGGGTTCCCTGAAACAACATCTCAGGCTTGGCCAAACTGATCACCAACAAATAGTCTGCCCTGGCTTCACATCGGGACACATGGAGACGCTCTATCCACAATGCTACAACTTTATTTGAGAACTCACACCAAACAAGTCTTGAAGAGAAATGACAACGCAGAAAGAATCACAACCCGGAAACATCATCCAAGGAGATCTTCTGCTGTTCTTTCTGCAACCGTACTTGTTTATCTCGGATTGGCCTTTTCACTCATCAGCGCGCTTGCAGAAAGTGCGGGATGAGTCCTTCCTGAATCTTCGTTTGCGAAGAAAAGCCAGAGAGATATATGAAAGATTTCAAGGTGTTCTTGTATTTCTACCCATCACAAGACACAGATGTATAAAACTGGGGTTTGTTGTTCTGAGAAGATCAGTAATCTCATGGAGACTTCCTTAAAAGACAAACTGTCCATCACTACCTGATCTCAGGAATGCTTATCTGGAATCTTGGCCTCAGGACCACCCAAGTTGACCCAACTTGCTTTATTGCCACCTATTTTCATACTGTACCAACAATCATAATTGACAGCCGGCTTCATTGGACTCCTCTGGACCAGTGTAGATGCCTTTGCAGAATCACCAAGACTGAAGATCTCCCACACTACATTTGATTTCATCCTTCATATTAGAAACAATGGCCACAATCCTGCATTAAGAGATGTAGCTTACAAGGTATAACTATGACAGTCTCCCATGCAAACCCATCTTTTCTCAACTTCAGACTTCCAAACCTGGCTATTTCCAAGAGAAGCATCAGACAAGCATCCATATATTTTTGTATAGCTGGATGCACAGTGACAGACATCTGCAGTGACCTCCAGAGTTCCTCTGAAGGTCCATGCAGATTATGGCATTGCTCAGCATCCAGCTTTGGGAAAATATCAGGGCAATTGTATGCTGCTCCATTGCTCCCCATTGACCAGGAATTGGCCAGGGTTGGGGCCTGAAGCTGAGAGAAGGTGGGCTTGAGTGGCTTGGATGGGGAAATCAAGCATGCTCAAAAGGGACTGCTAAAAACACAAATGAGTGGGTCTTAGGGAGAATCCGGACTGAACTCTCACTAGAAGTTGTATTTTAGCTATATCAGGAGATGACTCATTAGGAAAGGTAATAGTGCTTAGTAAAGTAGGAGGCAATGGGAAAAGAGAAAGACTGTACTATAGGTGGATTGAATCATAGAATCATAGAATCATAGAATTGTAGAGTTGGAAGAGACCACGAGGGCCATCCAGTCCAACCCCCTGCCACGCAGGAATACACAATCAAAGCATCCCCAACAGATGGCCATCCAGCCTCTGTTTAAAGACCTCCAAGGAAGGAGACCCCACCACGCTCCGAGGGAGTGTGTTCCACTGCCGAACAGCTCTTACTGTCAAAAAGTTCCTCCTCATGTTGAGGTGGAATCTCTGTTCCTGGAGCTTGCACCCATTGCTCCATGTTCCAGTCTCTGAAGCAGCAGAAAACAAGCTTGCTCCATCCTCAGCGTGACATCCCTTCAAATACTTAAACAGGGCTATCATATCGCCTCTTAACCGTCTTTTTTCCAGGCTAAACATACCCAGCTCCCTAAGTCTCTCCTCATAAGGCATCATTTCCAGACCTTTCACCATTTTAGTTGCCCTTCTCTGGACACGCTCCAATTTGTCCATATCCTTTCTGAATTGTGGTGCCCAGAACTGGACACAGTATTCTAAGTGAGGTCTGACCAAGGCAGAATAGAGTGGCACTATTACTTCCCTTGATCTAGACACTATACTTCTATTGATACAGCCCAAAATCGCATTGGCCTTTTTAGCTGCCGTATCACACTGTTGGCTCATGTTCAACTTGTGGTCTACTAGGACTCCTAGATCCCTTTCGCACGTAGTCTCATTCAGCCAAGTCTCTCCCATCCTATATTTATGCATTTCATTTTTCCGCCCTAAGTGCAGTACTTTACATTTCTCCGTATTGAATTTCATTTTGTTAGCTTTGGCCCAGCTCTCCAGTCTATCCAGGTCATTCTGAATTTTGATCCTGTCCTCTAGGGTATTAGCTACTCCTCCCAATTTGGTGTCATCTGCAAATTTAATAAGTATGCCCCTAATTCCCTCATCTAAGTCATTGATGAAGATGTTGAATAGCACTGGGCCCAGGACAGAACCCTGTGGCACCCCACTGGTCACATCTTTCCAAGACGAAGAGGAGCCACTGCTGAGCACCCTTTGGGTTCGGCCGGTCAACCAATTACAAATCCATTGAAGAGTTAACTTGTCTAGCCCACATTTTACAAGCTTGTTTGCAAGAATGTCATGGGGAACCTTGTCAAAGGCCTTACTGAAATCAAGGTATGCGATGTCCACAGCATTCCCTTCATCTACCAAGCTGGTAACTTTATCAAAAAAAGAGATCAGATTAGTCTGGCATGACTTGTTTCTCTGAAACCCATGTTGACTTTTTGTGATTATGGCATTGCCTTCTAAATGTTCACAGACTCTCTGTTTAATGATCTGCTCTAGAATCTTCCCTGGTATTGATGTCAGACTAACTGGACGATAATTGTTGGGATCCTCTTTTTTCCCCTTTTTGAAGATGGGAACAATGTTTGCCCTCCTCCAGTCTGCTGGGACTTCTCCTGTTCTCCAGGAGTTCTCAAAGATTATTGCCAATGGCTCTGAGATTATATTTGCCAGCTCTTTTAATACTCTTGGATGTAGTTCATCTGGTCCTGGAGATTTAAATTCATTTAGATTAAGAAGGTATTCCTGTACTACCTCTTTACTTATTTTGAGCTGGATTTCCCCTATTGTGTCCTCTGTTCCATTCTCCTCAGGTTGGTCCTCCTTTTCCTTTTCTGAAAACACTGAGGCAAAGAAGGTGTTGAGTAATTCTGCCTTTTCTCTGTCCCCTGTTAGCATTTTGCCATCTTCTCCACGTAGCGGCCCTATCATTTCCTTCTTCCTCCTTTTGCTGCGGACATACCCAAAAAACCCCTTTTTATTGTTCTTAACCTCCCTAGCAAGCCTGAGCTCATTCTGCGCTTTAGCTTTTCTGACTTTACTCCTACACGTGTTCGCTATCTGTTTGAATTCTTCTTTGGTGATTTCCCCCCCTTTCCATTTCCTATACATGTTCCGTTTAAAACTTAGCTCCATTGAAAGTTCTTTAGTCATCCATCCTGGTTTCTTGAGACACCTCCCATTTTTCTTCCTCAATGGTACTGTTTGAAATTGTGCCTTCAGTATCTCCCTTTTGAGAAAGTCCCATCCGTCTTGAGGTCTCTTCTCTTTTAGTATTCCTGACCATGGGATCACCCCCAGTATTTCCCTGAGTTTATTGAAATCAGCTCTCCTAAAGTCAAGAATGCATGTCTGACTATGCCTGGCTTCTCCTTTCCATTGTATAATAAACTCCAGGAGAACATGATCACTCTCACCTAAGGATCCCACCACTTGCACCCCATTAACCAGGTCATCTCTGTTGGTTAGGATCAGATCTAAAATAGCTGACCCCCTTGTTGCCTCTTCCACCTTTTGGACCATGAAATTGTGTTCCAGGCATGTAAGGAATTTGCTAGACCTTGTAGTTTTGGCTGAGTTAGATTGCCAGCAAATATCAGGATAGTTGAAGTCACCCATCACTACTACATCTCTCCTTTCTGCATGTGTGGTCATCTGTTCTAGAAAGGCAACATCCAATTCCTCCGTCTGATTTGGGGGTCTGTAGTAGAGTCCCACAATAACATCCCTGTTGTTTCCCTCCCCTTTAATTTTTATCCAGATGCTCTCCACCTGGCTTCCAGTATTGATGTCGTGGATCACTTCACTGGTGTAAATATCCCTGACATATAATGCTATTCCTCCTCCTTTCCTGTTTGGCCTGTTTCTCCTATAAAGGTTATACCCCTCTATTCCTACATTCCAATCATGAGACTCGTCCCACCAGGTTTCAGTAATGCCTATTATATCATATTTGTTTTGTAGTGCTAGGAGTTCAAGTTCATCTTGCTTATTTCCAATCTCTGTGCATTAGTGTAGAGACATCTGAGACCATGTGTTCCCTTTACTTGCTTCCTGTGCAAGTTTTTTTGCCTCCCACTGTTGGGTCCTTGCGTTGTTTGCCTTGTTCCCTCTATGACAGTTTGACTATTTTCTCCAGCCCTTTTGCCTTCCAGAATACTGTCTCCCTCCCCCATTTGACTCAGTTTAAAGCCCTCCTGATCAAATTCTTGAGACTGTTGGCAAAAATGTTTCTTCCAACTTTTGTAAGATGCACCCCATCTCTTGCCAGAAGTCCCCCCGCATGGAAGCGCAGTCCATGATCCAAGAATCCAATTTGTTCTTGGTGACACCATCTACGGAGCCAGTTGTTTACGTCGGCTATTTTCCTCTCCCTTCTTGGACCATGCCCTTCAACTGGCAGAAGAGACGAGATGACCACCTGTGCATCCATTTCTTTAAGCTTCCTCCCCAGGGCCTCATAATCTCTTCTGATCTTGGGAAAGCTGTGCCTTGCAGTATCATTGATTGATTCAATCAAGGAAGGCATAGCCCTGAGTTTTCAGACCAGAGCAGTGCAATTGATGCTCAGAGATCTTGGCAGTCTCTCATTCATGGGGACTCCATTAGCTTAAGTCAACTTGATTGCAAACAACAACAACAAAAATGAGCAGAAGAATACAGCTGCACTCATGTCTTGTTTTTTGGCCTTCCCTAAGCATCTGTTTGGTCACTGTGTGAACAGAATGCTGAACTAGATAGCTTTTTGATCTGGTCCAGCATGGCTCTTCTTATGTTTTTATCTAGCTAAAGAAATGAGGTAGAATTCTATGGGGTAGGGGCAGGGATGTATGTAGAGGAGTGAGTAGAACATTGCAGAAAGGGAGACAATGAAAATCCATCACATTTGCTGTGTCTGCATTCCCTTGGTCACTTTGACTGCCCATTTCTTTGGATGCCTAAACTCTATTTCTAAATACTCAGCTGATTTTGAAATTATTGCAATGCCATAAATTTGAGGCCTGAAGGAAAACTGCATGGGGTGGAATTCTTATTTGGGAAGAGTAGTACCCTCTCACCCCACCCCCTGCAAAAATATTATACCCCTGGTAAGGGAGAGGGAGAGAACATTGATGGAAAGCTGAAGAGGAAACAGACCTCTCTGCAGATTTGGTCTGAGACTTGGATGCTTTATAGGAGAGCTTCACATACATAAATCCCCCCATCTCTCTCTCTCTCTCTCTCTCTCTCTCTCTCTCTCTCTCTCTCTCTCTGTGTGTGTGTGTGTGTGTGTGTGTGTGTGAGAGAGAGAGAGAGTATTTAAATAAGCATCCATCCTCATTCAAAGGAAACCAAACTCACATACCAGAACTTCTCACCACTTGAAAAAGTAAGAAGCAACAGTACTTATTACTCCAGATTGTTCCAGAGGTGAGATTGGAATGAGATGACCAACTGTTTTAGCATTTTGGATAGCATCTTCTTTTTTTAATGGCTCAAAGTAACTCTTCCTCACTAGTACACCCTGTTATCACTGGAAGAGGAAGAAAGCATTAATGTCCAAACCATAATCAATAAGAGGTCTGTTTGACAAGAAGGCTCTGTTCCCCTAGAAACTCTATGATTTATACACCTTAAGCCTTGGTAAATATTTATATCATTGATTTTTATCCCCAGTGAGCATCTTATATATATGCTTATCAAGAGCTTTCATCAAAAGCTCCTTTTCCACAGTAGAGAGCTGGGTCTTGACCAAAATGCATAAAGGCTGCAGAATTATTGCTAATTAAATGCAGTAGGCAAAAACATTGCTGGGTAACACCCAACTTGGCATAAGTGGGCTGGGTATTTTTCAGTTCCATCTGATGCAAAATCTATCAGAAGAAGATAGATAAGACATTATGGTATTGTCATATGCAAGAAGGCATGCACAGCTGGGGGGAAATGCAAGGGGATGCTCAATTCCCATCTGCATTGCAGTAGTATGGGGTGGGCAAAATGCACCAGAGGGCCATATGCTGCTTCTGTGGCCCCCAATATTCCAAAATCCCAGCATACCTCTTTTTTTTTTTTTTTTTGGCAAAATGGGTGATTTGCCTTTTCTGGAAGTGTGCAAGAGTAGTTAGAGGAGGGGGGAAATGAAGGCATTGCTCCCCCACTACAAATTCTGACCCCCTCCCACAAAATTTTCCTCTGGTCTCTAAATTGTAGCCCTGCAGAGGGTGAGACATTGAAAACCATTCACACCTGGAACTCTTCTGTTTGCTATATTCACATTCCCTTGGTCGCTTTGCCTGCCCCTTTTCATTAGAGGCCTAAACTGTATTGCCAAATGCTCAACTTAAATTTGAAATTATTGTAATGCTAGACATTTGGGGAGTGAGGCAATGGGAAAAGAGAAAGACTGTACTCTAGGTGGATTGATTGATTGGAAAATTTTGCTTGGGGTTACAATTCTTATTTCAGAGGGGCAATGCTATCATTTTGCCATTGCTACACACTTGCTTCAAGAGTAGCAATTCATCTCAAATAGGCCACCTGGCACTCCTGCATTGTTTAACATTTAAAAAACAACCAAGATTTTCCCAAACTAGAAGTGACCTAGCCACCTCTGGCTTTCTTGTTGTTGTTGTTGCAAAATTGCATTTTTGACTATACATGCAGCACTTGGAGGATCCCCAGGGAAGACATTGGCCTCTGGGCCCACGACAGTCCCCCATCGTTGATGAAGAGGGTGAAAATGTGCCATTTCCATTCATACCTCATAAGCTGTTGACCTTGGAAAGTTATTTCTAAGAAGAATTAAAGTAATGACATGATAAGGCTTCTGTAAGTGAAAAGTGGGACCAGATACTGCTTCTAGGCTGGAATTCTGTATTGTGGTTTACACTGTGTCACTTGATGCTTATGTAGCTACATAGCAGAGGCAGTAAGGAACCTTGCTAGTGAATTGTGAAGATGTGTAATGGGATGCCAGCAAGAATGTCCTGATGAATCATAGATTCATAGAATTGTAGAGTTGGAAGAGACCACAAGGGCTATCCAGACCAACCCCTTGCCACACAGGAAATCGCAATCAAAGCATCCCTGACAGGTGGCCATCCAGCCTCTGTTTAAAGACCTCCAAGGAAGGAGACACCACCATGCTCCGAGGGAGTGCGTTCCACTGCCGAACAGCTCTTACTGTCAGAAAGTTCCTCCTAATGTTGAGGTGGAATCTATGTTTCTGGAGCTTGCATCCATTGCTCCATGTTCTAGTCTCTGGAGCAGCAGAAAACAAGCTTGCTCCATCCTCAATGTGACACCCCTTCAAATACTTAAACAGGGCTATCATATTGCCCCTTAACTGTCTTTTTTCCAGGCTAAACATACCCAGCTCCCTAAATCTTTCCTCATAAGGCATGGTTTCCAGACCTTTCACCATTTTAGTCGCTACCTCTGAACATGCTCCAATTTGTCAATATCCTTTTTGAATTATGGTGCCCAGAACTGGATACAGTATTCTAGGTGAGGCCTGACTAAGGCAGAATAGAGTGGCACTATTACTTCCCTTGATCTAGATACTATACTTCTATTGATGAGCATTAGGCCATATCAATGTGCATAGATACGAGTTCCCTAGCTGGTGTTGCAATGCACATCTGGTCCCTTTGTGAATTGTGTTCCATTGTGCATTAGTCACATTATACATTGGTCCTGATGTTCAACAGTAACTTTTCTGGCTTCCTTATATGGTAACATCACTGCAACCCATTCCTGAATAGAGATGTTGCAAAATTGCTCAATTCTACTTCCTGCAGACATAAGTCAACTTTTGAAGATATTAAGTTCCCAAGTGAATTCTGGCCTGAGTCTTTATATGGCTGCCTTCAAAGCATATAACATGGATTGGTTTAGGTGTCATAATGGAAGTTCAGGTCCCCACTGTTTTTACTGGATAGAGGTGCTGGCTAAAAGTTACTTGCGATGCTGATAACCTGAGAAAATATCAACTCCCATCATCTCATGGAAGGGCAGTAGTGGTACAACACATTTTCTTTGAAGATTTTCTTCAGTTTCTGTCATCCAGAGATAGAGGGGAGTAAGAAACCTGAGAAGACAGTGACAACCAGTGTGGATAATACTGAATTAGATAGACTGGGGACCTATTCACACTATACTTTTTAGTGCTATATTCCACTGTGACTTTAACTGCCATGACAACATCCTATGGGATCCTAGAGCTTGTTGCTTGGTGAGAAACTATTCTAAATTCTAAATATCCCTCCTTAAATTGCAAATCCTAGGCTTCCATAGGATGGTGGCATGACAGTTAAACTGGAATATAGTGTGAATGGGCCCCAGTTATCTAATTTGGTGTAAGGCAGCTTCTTGTGTTCCTGGTCAAGCTTTGGACTGAATTCTGAGCACCTCTAGGCAGGATAGTGTAAGCCATTTTGGGGAAGGGCTGTAGCTCAAAGGTAGAGCACATGGTTTGCAAATAGAAATTCTGTGGTTCAATTCCTGACATTTCCAGATAGTGCTGGGAAAAACTCTCTCAAGCTTTAGAGAAGTGCTGCCAACAAATGAGGGCACCACCGAGCTGGATGGAGCAATGGTCTTATTCCCTATAAGCTATCCCCCTGTGTTGCTCTTCTATCATTCCATCCCAGGGCATATCTACATGAGATAAATACCCTAGTTTACCCCTGTTCCAGAGTCCTGCAGTCCATATGATGCATGGCTTTTGCCCCATTCTGCACCCAGGCAGTCCTTACCACCCCCAAGGCAGATATGGGGCTAGAATGGGGGCAAGCTGGGGTAGGGCCCAATAAAGCATTAGAATATAATACTCAGTTTAATCCGGTACCAGTGCCAAAAACAGATCGGGCCTCAAATGTCCATTGGAGCCCATCAGGGCAGGCTGCCCCTTGCTGCCACTGCCAGCTCCCTGGCTCTCCCAGAAGCCAGGCAGGGGTCCCTCAGCATGTGACCAAGGCTGGTCACATGCAGGGAGCCTTCAGTCACATGTTGCAGGCCCTCTTCCTGGTTTCCGCCTCAGCAGAGAAAATGGCAGCAGCTGCAACAATGGGCTGGCATTCTGTTGGGACACCAACTCGTTTTGTGGAGGTAATGGGGGCAGAATGGGTCGGCTCCACAGCCAGGATATGCCCCCAGCCACAACGTGGAAGAACTCCTTTTCTGGACTATAACTGCCAGAATTCTGGGATTCTAGTTAAAAAACATTTTTTTTTCTCAAGCTCTGCCCTGACCCTGCCTTAGTTTCAGCATTTGTCCAAACTAATTTTTCAGATTGTTTAGTTTACTTTCTATAAAACAACTGAAGCAATGCAGAGGAAAAACAAGTGACTGTGTTTTTCCCCCTATGGAGATGCAGAGAAGCTTTTGATCAGTGCAGCAAAAAGTTCATTCTGATGCAGTCACTTTCAAACTCTTCTTCTGATTGTGTTCAGTGTATCCTCTTTGAGTCATTCTCCTCTTGAATGCCAGTTCTTTTTGCTTCATTTAAAGGCCTCCTGAGAACCACACTCCACTCTTGCCAATTTCATTTGAATGTCTTGTGATTGATTAGGCATCACAAGGATAATGAGAAACTCTATCATATTATTAAATTAGTGAGAGGGCCACCAGATGGTGGGAATATATATGGAAATCTTGGTTGTAATGATGGGTTATTACTGGATGGGTGACTGGCTTTCACTCACAACTTCTCTTTCAGACTGGCTTTCCTTTCCTTCTTCTTAAATTGTCCCCTGGTTCCTTCCTCTTTCAGTTGGTTGGCATCCACATTTATGTCCATTGCCTCTTGAAGACATTTATCTTCATTGCCTTCTTCCCTTCTTGTTGACATGCTTTTCATAGAGTTGCTGAATCAGAAAGGATCTCAGACTCCCCTAGTCCAACACACTGCTTTTATACAATTAGTATCCTCTGTTTTTAAAAAAGTAATTAAGAGTCCACTGCTTTCTGAGGGCTTGTCTAGATGAGAAGGTACAATGCTGATTGCTGTGCATTAGCAAAAATTTGCAAATTCACAGCAGCGTTCATTTGTCTCCACATTATTATTATTATTATTATTATTATTTTTTTGCAAAATCATTGCTATGCAAAGCTATCCATGTTTGATGTGCACAAAGAGCCATGCCTGTGATTCAAGATGGTGGCCAGGAGTGAATCACTCATGTTTTTATTCTCAGCAAGTTGCTGCTGCTGCACAGTTTTGTTTTGTTTTTACTGCAAACGTAAGGTGTGCAAGTGAGACCTTCCATTTTAAAAAAATTGTTTGGTCGCCTCAGCGCAGCAAAAAAAAGTGCACAATCATGACTGCAAAACTCCAAAATGGTACTTCTGGCCACTTTGTGGCTGGAAAGCCTTCCCCCCCCCCCACATAACCAACCAATCAATTTTCCACTTCTGCTATTATCCAGGAATGCACTGTGATGCGATTCTGTTGTCTTAATGAGCAGGAATGTGCATTTTCCCTACACTTTTTTTAAAAACTCAGGAGAACCCACAAAGGTTCCCCCTTCATAGTTTTTGGAGTTTTTGGCCCCCCCTCCTTCCAAATACAGTGAATCACTACAGGATCTCATTGGGACAAAAGGTATTCTCCTTGAATTCTATGTGTAGTTTTTTCACTCTCTAGCAAACCCCTGAGATAGCCAATTTCACTGCTGAACAGCCTATACCTCTTTCTTTCTAGTATGTCTTCCTAACATTTAGGTGTAATCTCATATCTTCAAACTGAAACCCATTTGTTCAGGTCACAGTCTCTGAAACAACAGAAGACAAATATGCTCCATAATCTTTATGAAACCCCTTTAGGTATTTGAGCTATGACATTGGGTGCATCCACACTACACAAATAATCCAGTTTGAAATTAGTTTATTTGCCATGGCTCCTTCCTATGGAATCCTGGGATTCTTAGTTTGGTGAGGCACCCAGCACACTTTGGCAGAGAAGGCTAAATACCTTGTAAAATTACAAATTCCAGGATTTCATAGGAAGAAGCCATGGCAAATAATCCAGTTCCAAACAGGGTTATTTGTGTAGTGTGGATTAGGCCACTGTCTCATAATTTTAAATTCCTCAGGTAACCCATTAACTGTGATGCCACTGATGTTGTCTCTGAGAGATCCTCTGCCGGTGTCACCCTCCACTACTGCCACTGCCAAGAAGCTATTTGGCACATTTAACCTGGCTCCTCACCAAAACTTGGTCTGACATGGGAGACTCTATCAGCAGCACTGCTGCCATCAGTATAGCCTCTTGGCTCACAGGAGCATGCAATCCCACCACCGCAGACAGATAGTGCCATTGGTGGGATTGATGGGAACCAAAATGAAGCAAGAAATAGTGCTAGAAAATGAAACTCCTAGGCTGACGGCACTCAGCAAGCTACTCAACTAGCTACTGGGATACAGCAGAGGACAAGTATAAATAGTGCTGTGGTTAATGATGCAACTAGACTCAACCCAAAAGAACATTCAGCTGTTGATGTGCTCAGAGGTGAAAGGAAACTACGAAGCTGCACAACATATATCATAGGAACACGGAATGTGAGAAGCATAATTCAGGGGAAGCTAGACATAGTAAAACAAGAAATGGAATGTATAAACATTGCAGCACTTGGGGTGAGTGAGCTAAAGTGGACAGGAATGGGACATTTTTAATCAGAAATTACACTGTGTTTTACTCAGGAAATAAAAACATAAGAAGAAAATCGGGTGGCATTTATACTGAAGAGATGTCGTGAAGCCAACTCAATAGCTGATAAGGAGCCCGGCTCGGCAACAACCCAGTTGAAAAGCACAGTACCTGGTGTTGTCAGTAGCAGTCATACAGGGTCAGAAGTACACACACAGAGAGAGTGCAGAACGAAGAGGCAGTCCACGGTCAAAAGGGTTCCGGCAGGTGGGTCAACGAAGGCAGTCCAAGGTCAAGATATCCAAAGTCTCAAAATAGCAAGGTTCCAGAAGAGTCACAGGCAGAGGCTTCCTCCAGATAACGCAGGCTGCCTGAAACAAGGAACCCAGCCTCCCCCAGCTGCTTATGTTGGCCCAGCTCCCACTCCCAGCTGCGGGGTGATTGATGAGCTTCTGTCTCTTAATCTCTGAGAACGACGAAGCCACGCCTTCTCTGCTCTCCTTTGGCTAAAGGTAGGTACCTGCCCTTCTACCTCTTGCTCTTGCTCTACTATGTCTCCCAGGCTTGGACCCTGTGCTGGGGGAGGGCTAGGCTGCTGAGCCCTGGGTTCTTCAGGGCTAGACTCAGACTCAGCCAGCTCTTCTGCTACTGGCTCAGCCTCCTCGCCTTCTGAGTCCTCAGAGTCCTGGCTGACCATGACAAGAGAGATGTCGTGATAGCAGTCAAAGGATGTAATACAAAGCATAACCAAATCATGTCAATAAAGACTTTATCAGATGCACTAAATATGCCATCACAAGGATGCCACATAAACGTGAAAGGTCATGCATCTCAGACAACGTTGCCCTTTCACATTTATGTCCTGGCCAAAACCCATCCTATTTTATTGACGACTGAAACCGTCAATAGATCTCTGTGGTGCTTTAGTGCCAGCATTGCCGGCATATGAAACCTTGCACCATTTAACTCACGTAAATGCAGTGTCAATGTCTGGTCTGGCCAGAACACTTCTGGGTGAGATCGCAACATCCAGGTAAGTGACGCAGTTTTTATGACCCTCTCCGTGTTACTTGGAAGTTTTTAAGTGTGTGTATGTGCTTTTAAAAACTTTTTGTGCGTTGTTTTTGTTTGTTTTTTAAATTTCCCATACGAGCATCTTCTCACGAGAATCTGCAGGATTTTGAATGAGGATGTGAACGGAGCTCCATTTACTTCCTCTTCATGGCCAGGGAAGCCTTTGCCAGGAGACAAAGGTATGTGTGATGGGAGGTGGTGTTTTTTTTTTTTTGTTTTTTTTTCCCCAGCATAAAAATGGCTTTAATTATGCCAGCATAAGAACGTTTTTAGATGCTCATCTGATAAAGTCCTAACATTTTAGGGAAAACCCATCAATATAACCTTAATCCAAGTTTATGCTCCAACTACAGAGGCAGAAGAAGATGAAATTGAAATATTCTGTTATAAAGTCCAGGAGGAAATTGATCACACACCAAAAGAGGACTTCTTGTTAATCATAAGTGGCTGGAATATAAAAGTAGGAAACAGAGCACAATGAAAGAATGTAAAAAAAATTGGCCTAGGACCAAGAAATGAAGCAGGAGAGCGACTGGCTGAATTTTGTGAAGCTAACAGTTTGTTCATGGCAAACACATTCTTCAAGCAACCAAAGGGGTTGTTGAACACATGGGCTTCACCAGATGACCAATATAAAAATCAAATAGATTACATAATTGGAAAAAGTAGATAGAGAAGCTCCATTCTCTCTGCAAAAAGAAAACCAGAAGCAGATTGTGGCACAGACCATGAACTACTAATATCAAAAAAGGGACATTTAAACCAAGAGTGAGGCTGCACTACAACCAGCAGGGGGACACCTTTATGTCCAAGTAGAACTAAAAAGATGATGGAAACAATACACTGAAGAACTATATAAAAGAGATGAAAGGGCGACAGATTCATTTGAAGATGAAGATGAACCTCCAGTTTTAGAAAGTGAGATGGAAGCTGCATTCAGAGCACTTGGGAGAAACAAATTGCCAGGAAAGGATGGCACACCAATAGAGCTGTTTCAATCCACACAGAGAGAATCTATTCTAGTTCTAACTAAAATCTGTCAACAAATATGGAAAACCAAAGAAGGGCCTACAGATGGGAAACTCTTAATAAACATTCCATTCCCCATGAAAAGAGACCAGGGATTACAGAAATCACTGGACAATTGTATTAATTTCCCATGCAAACAAAGTGATGCTCAAAATTCTACAACAAAGACTTTTATCATATATGGAGCAACAAATACCAGATATCCAAGCTGGGTTCAGAAGAGGAAGAGGCAAATATGAGATGAGGGAGTGGATTGTGTAATGCCTATCATTTTTGGTTTTTCAATGAAATGGCTGGATGTGTTGAGAAATGTGTTGGGGCGTGTAAGAACCTGATTGCATGTGCCCAGAACCGCTTTTCCTACCTTTGGCTGAATGAGTGGATGTTGGGAGGTGATCACAACTGCTGGTGGGAAGGTGTGGGAAGGCTGAATAAAGGGTAGACACTCTCCCATTGTTCATTAAGAGCACACTCACCAACATTTCAGATGAAAACTGGGGCATGTGTGGCCAAGCAGAATCAGAGTATAGGGAAGATGGCAAAAAAATTTAATGAGGAAAGAATGCACAAGCCAGGAGAGGCTGCAGCAGTTTGCTTGTGTCTGAGCAAGATTGGGGAGACTGGGAGACTCTCTGGCAAGATGGTATGATGTGGAAAGACTGTGAAGTGCAAGACTCTGCCCCCACCTCTCCTCTCTCCCCTCTGAATTAACGGGGTGCAAACTACTTTTGTAGTTTGAACTCAGTTTGCAGCAATTGAAGTAAGCCCAAGATGAAGGGGGGGGGAGTGGCAGGAGGAGAGAGAAACTGGGACATTCTAATAGCAGCTGGAAAAGTGAGTTGACAGAGTATTAGTCAGTATGGTCCCTGACAAACTGGGACAGTTGGAGGGTATGAAAAACAAACAAGCAACCAAACAACAGCAGCCTATGGAACTGCACTGCTGAAAATTAGTGTCAGCTCGGGTTTCCAGGTCAGGACTATCCAAAGTCCTGTGACTCCAGAACTAAATCATGAGACCCAGTGATGACCTCTTGTGATGTGATGATGATGGCTCTCATGATATCATAAGAATAAAGGGGTAGCCTCTGGTGATATCATTAAGCATGATGCATTAAGCATCCATCACACTTGCACAGAATATGCCATTCAATTTTTTAAAAATCCCACCAAGGCTATAATTTTGTTGGTTAAACTCAGCTAGTGTAGACCCATTGAATCAAGTGATGAATACGGGGTCAACACACAGGCAAATCCAATGTATACAATGGATGTACTCTAATTGGGACTAATAGCAGCCCTGAGTTTAAGTCACATACTTTTCAAGGTGAGTACCCAGCTTGTGGGGGCAATTAGCTAACACACATTGGAAACTGCTTAATGCAGTGAAGATGTGTAAATAGCTAGTGCTTAAAACAATTTGTAAGCCGCTCTGATAGCCTTGTGGCTGAAGAGTGGGGTATAACTAACTAACTAAAAAAAAAAAAAAGGCATGGCTCTTGCCCTGAGATTCTTCCACCTCATTCTCAGCACTGGAGAAGAGCTCTGTACAGAGTATCAGGGAACCCTAATGGCAGCACAAAAAATTGTACTGTAGTTTTGTCCTTTTCCTCCTTTCTGTAAAGTGGGGAGACTCTCTGGCAAGACATTTGATGTGGAAAGATGCTTCAGTGCCATAGAAAGCACCTGCAGCTGCTGCCCTATTTCAGTGGAAACTGCAGTGAGAAACTTGGCTAATACCACACAATTTGGGCAGCATTGTCTAATTGGTGGTGGTGGCAGTGTGGCCCTTGTTGGGTTTGAATAGGGCGCTACCCTTGGAACATTGATTATCCCAGAGTTAAACCCAGGATGTTATCAGACAAGGCAAATAAGGCATCATAAGGACACCTAATGATCACAAAAGGGTGCATGTACCAGATGAAGTTGCCCTTTTGTGATCATGTCCAGTTAAAAAAATGTACTTTTTTATTGATGCCTCAAGCCGTCAATTGATCCCTGTGGTGCTTTTGTGCTGGCATTGCTGGCATTTGAAACTTCACGCCATTGTACTCAGGTGAATGCCGCATCAATAGCTGGTCCAGCGAGAACACTTATGGGTGAGATAGTGACATCCAGGTAGGTGATGCACTTTCTATGACCTTCTCCAGTTTACTTGGAAATTTTTAAGTGAGTTTCTGGGCTTTTTGAAACTTTTTAGTGTTCTTTTTGTTTTTATTTTTGAATTTCCCGTGTTAGGTATTCTTGTGAGAATCCACAGGATTTCAAATGAGGAAGTGAACGGAGTTCCGTTCACTCCTCATTCATTGCCGGGAAGCCTTTTGCTGGGATTACAGGTTAAGTGTGGTATGGGGAGTTCTTTTGCTGGCAAAGTTATGCCAGCAAAAGAACAGGGTTGGGGGGGGGGTCCGATAAACTTCCCCAGTCTGCCCATTTCCCTTTTGACTATTCCCTGAACCACTGCAAGGGCTGGCAGTGATGGGAGTTTGGGGAGAGGGTATCTAAGTCATGAAGATAAATCATATGAGAGTTTGGCTCACTCTTAATCTTGTGTCTGTCCTGAATATTTTGGTTTCATGTTTTTTTTTCCTGAGTGCCTTTAAACAATACCTTCTAGAGTTCCAAGAAGAAAAAACCAATGTCCTGTGAGTAGTATGATTTATGTAGAAATAACATTTATCACACACTTCCCTGACAAAATAAGCTCTTTGATCAATACCGTGAATGTCATATCTGCATTGCTTAAACTTCACCAGATTGCTTTGTGTACAAGTAGTCTTTCTTCCTTTAATATAAATGTATTTTTAATGAGTTTTTGCTGGTTGTATTTCCCCCCTTGTGTTCACATTTTTCTTTTATTCATGGTTTACTTTTCTCCTGTGTAGTGTTCATTTTCTTTTGTTCTTAGTTTTTTTCTGTTTCTGTTTTTGTTTTTCAGTGGCCTAGAGAGATTAATCTATTGTTGATTTATTCATGGCTAAAGACCCGTTACTTCAGGGAGCTACACATCAGAAGGAACAAGTGACCTCAGATAAACGAGCAAAATTCTGTAGCAGTGTTTCCCTTTGAACATAAAAAAAAAATATCACTGGTGAGTTAATTTTCTTGGGGGGTAGATTCTGACTTGGTAGCCCATCGTCATGATCTTAAAGCATGATAACCAGCCAGTTTGGAGAAGAGTGTAGATTTCTTCTCACTGTTCCCTTGCCTCTGTGTCTTGTTTGGAACTGATTTTATAAGAGCCAGAATAATTATCTGCCATTCTTGGGACTTTATCAGATGGGTAAAAAAATGCATCAGAAAAAGGTGATGAGAAAACACATGGACAACATTATTAGATGATGCCATCCTTCAGCCATTCTGGGGGCGTAGCACAGGCGTGAATAAAGTGTCCCTTTTTATTGATGGCTTAGCCTATCAATAAAAAAAGGGATGCTTTATTCATGCCCGCACTACGCCCCCAGAATGGCTGAGGACATGGGTGTCTGATCATGTCATCCTTTCTGTTCTCATCCCGTTCTTCTGACACAATTTGGGACATGGTTTTGTGCTGTGCTTCCCTGCTTCTGATAAAGTCCTTGGACAGCTGATGAGGTTCGAGTGCATGGGCAACAGTCCACTCATGTCCTCAGACTGTCTTGATTTGGCAGGGGCAGTCCTGATGGCAGTGCTCTGTCATCCTACAGTTTCTGTGCTTTTAAAATGTCCAAGTTTCTCTCTCCACCTCCCACATTACCCTTTTGTACATGGCTTACTTCAATTGGTGCATATAGTTCCATATCCTCTTCCTGCCCTGGCATCTATGAAGCTGTTGGAGAGGCTGTTGCCACTTAATGAAGGGTGGGGAGGGGAGGGGATGGAGGGAAAACAGGGGGCAATTCAGACAATGAAGAAGCAGCTGGTCTTGGGTCAGAGAGGGAAGAAACAAGGCTGCACTCATAGATGGAATGTGGCCTTCTTTTCCTTCCTCTTGGAGTCCACAGTAGCCACATCTTCATAGTCTGAATTGCCTTCCCCCACTCCACCAATAAACATCATCATCATCATCATCATCATCATGGCCTCGCAGGCTTGCCAGCTGCCAAAAGGAGATGTTTTGGACAGAGCACAAAGAGCTAGATAATACAGTAGTTCCATGTGCCCATTCACAAAGAGACATCCATGCATTTATGTCACACTTACATGTGCATATGTCACTGACAGGATGTTGTTCATAGAGTTCTAGGAGAGCATTCTAGTAGTGTGAATGACTGATATTAAGCACAATTGCAGAAGACAGAAAGAATTTTGAAAGTATCTTCCCCTTCAATCCATATCATAAATTTTGGACTAAATCCATTTACTAGTCCCTGTCAGGATACTGGGACTTGCAGTAGCTTTATTCTGTAAAGAGCTGAGATGTAGCAAACAGAGCTGCAGTGCTCTGAGCTAGTGGCAGTTTGCAGGACCTGTCAAATATATCAATATCGATGAGCTCTCAGCTCTGGTGCAGGTGACTGGGGAAGGTGCTAGGAACTTGCAGAGCTGGGTATTTCATTTTGTCCTAAGAGTTGAACTGAGCAGTTCTGTGTTGGCTTTCAAAGAGTGAAGATGTTTTTCTCTGAATCCTATATATAACTGTAAATATATTCTTTATTATGCCCAAGTAAAGAGAAGCAGTTTATTTTAGACACAAAGCTATGTGTCTGTGCCTTTATTCTTATGCCTGCTGTCTGCTGCCTATTTTATGCTGCCTGGGACCTGTTTAGGTTCCCAGTTTGCGATACCACCTGATAGTCCCATCTAGAGAAACCCATTCAATCAATAGGAATTACATGATACTTGACTTAGGGCTTGTCTGCAGGAGCAATTTAAAGCCATCTTGCCACCATCTTGGAGCCCTGCAGTCCTGATGATGCAAGGCTTTTCGCCTGTTATGCGCCCGGGCAGTCCTCATGCTCCCTAGAGCAAATATGGGGCTAAGACAGGGTAGGGCCCACTAAAACATTTAAAAATAATACCTAGGAAAAACCGCTCCTGAGGCAAAACAAAACAAAACAAAACAAAACAAACACACACACACACACACACAAAAAACCCCAGGCCAGGCCCCGTGTGACCAAAGGAGGCCTGTTCTGGCATGCCAGCCTGGCAATGCACCTGCCATAGGTTTTCCATGTTTTCCCCCCCCCCCCCAGGCTGTGAGGTGCATTCTGGAAAAAACCCACGGAAAGCCCATGGAAAACCTATGGATGCTGGCTGTGAAAGCCTTCAACTTCACAATGCACCTGCCCTCTGCCATCACTCTTCCACAGCAGAAAGCAGGCCATAGCATGTGACCAAGGCTGGTCATATACAGGGGGTATTGGTCACACATTGCAGGCCAGCTTCCTGGCTTCAGACAGAGTGAGGGAGGAGGCGGCAGCAGCAGTGGCAGGCTGGCATGCTGTTCTGGACTTCTTCCTGTTTTGTGAAGGTAATGGGGGAGGAACAGGCAGGATACCCTGGCAGGGAGCGGGCATATCCTGGCCCATGTAGATGAGCCCTTAGTAGGTGCAGTTCATTCTGAGGGCCTTTGTAGTTGGTACTAACAAGTGAATTTAACTCTTTATTTTGTAATCTTAGATACCCAAATGTGTCATAGCTTGCCTGCTGTTCATTTGCCTGCTGTTCATCCAGAAGGCAAAGACCATTTTATTTAAACAGGCCTTCGGTCTTTAACTGGCTGTGGCAGAAGGGGCTTTTAATGCTGTGTGCTGTACCATGATCTTGTGCTTTATATGCATTTCAAACTCTTTTAAAGTGTTTTGATGCACTATCCACAATGCTGCAGCCTTATTTGAGAACTCACGCTGAACAAGTCTTGATGAGAAACGACAATGCAGAAAGAATCACAACCCAAAAACATCACCCAAGGAGACCTTCTGCTGTGCTTTTTGCAACCGGACTTGTTTATCTCGGATTGGCCTTTTTAGTCATCAGCGTGTTTGCAGAAAGCGCGGGATGAGTCCTTCCTGAATCTTCGTTTGCGAAGAAAAGCCAGAGAGAGGGTGTCTGCTGGGACATGGGGATTCCCAGCAGATGATGGCCCATCAACCAACCATCAGCCAAACAAACACTGAGCCTTGCATTTCTATAACCAGAAATTAACTATTCAATTACACAAATTTACATATACTCCCCCTACAAGGGTTCACAGCATATAAACCCCAACCATTCTCTGAAGATGCCAGCCACAGATGCAGGTGAAACGTCAGAAAGAAATTATTCCAGAACACGGCCTCAGAGCCCAGAAAAAACCAAGGAAAATCTATGGATGCCGGCCGTGAAAGCCTTTGACGTCACATTGTCTGCTTAATGTTTATAAAACTTTAATGCCATATATGGTTTTAAAGGTATATGGTTTTATTGTTATACTAGAAGCCATTCTGGGTCCCATATTGTGAGAATGCAGCAATGTAAATCTCTGGCTTTTCTTCGCAAATGAAGATTCAGGAAGGACTCATCCCGTGCTTTGTGCAAGCGCACTGATTACTAAAGAGCAATGTAAATAAAATAAAATAAAATAAAATAAAATAGTTATCCACCCAAAGCACATCCTTTGTCTTTCTTGAGCAAGGTGGGAGTTTGTGGCCTTAATATGAATTCTGAAATGGTACAGCTAAAATCATACCCTGGACCATGCCCTCCCAATCTGGCAAATCCAGCATGTCAGTGACAGATAGCGTTGCCAGGCTGCAGCGCAGAGTACAGTCATCCCTTCACATTCATGGGGGTTAGGTTCCCCAGACCCCCACGAATGTGAAAAATCCGCGAATAACAACTGCCCTCCCCCTCTCCCGCCAAAGCGACCACGGGCCACTGGAGGCCTTATATTTGCTTTCCCCCGCCTCCCCCCTCCCTCCCAAGGCCTTCATGGGGCCTCTGGAGCATCTCCGGAGGTCCCATGATTGCCTCCCTGGCCCTCCCCACTCCCTCCCCAGGCCTTCATGGGGCCTCTGGAGCATCTCCGGAGCTCCAGTGAAGGCCTCCCCAGCTCTCCCCAGCTCTCCCCACTCCCTCCCCAGGCCTTCATGGGGCCTCCGGAGCATCTCTGAGGGCCCTGTGAAGGCCTCCTCGGCCCTCCCCCCTCCCACCCAAGGCCTTCACGGGGCCTCCAAAGGCCCCCTGTTGCTGCTTTTGGGAGGGCGGGGGCCCTCCCCAAACCCGCGAATATTCCAAATCTCGAATGCTAAGTTCGCGAATGTGGAGGGGCAACTGTATATCAATCTACGATTGCAGATATATTAATAAAGCAGCAGATGAAGCAGCCAAGGATACTTATGCTCATTTCTTCCCTTGAGGCAAAAGAACCTACTAATCTCTTCTCTGATTTTATCAGTCCATTTAAATATAAACTCATTGACTGAAATCCTGTTGGTGTTCTACAACTATGAAAGATCTCTTACTCATGGTTTTTGTAGTTTTTTTGCGATTGTGCAATGGACATTTTGAGTCGATGGTTACGCCAACAGCGTTCCACAGGTTTAGCTGTTTCTTATGGGCCTATAACTGGCTCAGGCCCAGGTTATTTGTAGGATCATGTTCTCCAGTATGAACTTGTCCATGTTATGAGATCTTTAGGGGAGGCCCTTTTCTTTGTTCCTCTACCCTCACAGATACATTTTGGGGAACCATGAGAGAGGGCTTTCACAGCGGCTGCTTCCAGGCCCTGGAACTCCCTTCCTAGAGAGGCTAGACAGGCATTCTCTTTATTATCCACTAGCAGGTAAAAACTTTGTTTATGGTCACAGGTCTTTGATAATGGATTTCCCCCCTTTCTTTCTTTCTTTCTTTCTTTCTTTCTTTCTTTCTTTCTTTTCCTTCCTTCCTTCCTTCCTTCCTTCCTTCCTTCCTTCCTTCTTTTTTTTACAATATAATATGCTGGATTCTTGTATAATATGCTGGATTATTTGTTGTTGTTTTTAATGCCTTATATTTTTAGCTGATTTTAATTCTATGATAATTTAATTGCTTTTTGACTTTTGCATCCAGCAGGGTATAGTGCTTTGGGTGTTGGATTAGGACTCTGCAGACCAGGATTCAAATCCCTGCTCAGCCATGGAAACCCAATTGGGCAAGACCCTTGACCTTGAGCAAGTCACACTCTCTCAACTTCGGAGGAAGGTCATGGCAAACCACTTCTGAATGAATCTTGCCAAGAAAACCCCATGATAGTTTCGGTTTGCCTTAGGGTTGCTATAAATCAGAAATGACTTGCCGGCAGAAACTAACAACAAATCCTCTGAATTTCTAACTATGGCGTTTTAACAGTTGTAAACTACTTTGAGTCCCATACCAGGGAAAAGGCAGGAAATAAATAAATAAATAAATAAATGATCTTATTGTTAGTTCTGACTAGAGTAGAACTGTTGAGTCAATCACTTCATGTATGTGTTGACTTACATTAACCCCAAAAGCACAAGCCCACTGTCTTCTGTCTGTTTGGAGAATGAGCTCCAGAGGCTGGGTAAGCAGCAATATAGAGCTAGCACTCACAACAAAGATGATAACTCACCTCTTCTCAGCCCACCCATTTAGTTGGTGTTCTCAAGGAGAGCACATGGCCCAAGCCATACAAAGACACACACTCACAAATTGCATTATACAAGTGTAACCATTTCACACAGAGTGAAATCCTATTGTTAGTGCTGACTGAAGTAGAGACATAGAATCAGTTGGCTCTACCTACATGTTGATTCTCCTTTCCACTACTGATTCAATGGGCTGCTCCTATTGGAACTAACCAACAGGATTCAAGCCATGAAGTTGCATGTTCTTGGATGGCACATAACTATTTGCCAATGTCTTCAATGTATCACTTTTTCACTAGGATTTCAGAAACAGACCCTATGCACCCCCAATTGCACAATGGGACAATCAGGAGGCACATTGGCAGCTGCACAATGTCAGTATTCAGCAGGAGGACGGTGTAACTACGGAAGTGTAAATTTACACTATGCATGCATGATGTAGGATCTTGGCCATGCACTCCAGAATGCAATCTCACAGCCCCGTTCACACCTCCACTAAACCTGACCCCCACCAATAATCAGCAAAATCTTTAGCTGATGAATGATTCTTTAGCTATAAGCAAAGATGATGTGATTATAATGGGACTGCAAACCACACTAATTACAGCCACTGAAGCTGGCAGTGACAGGATTACTTCAAACTGTTCTAAAGTAGCTTCATCATGTTCCTATTGTGTTGTCTGTTCCTTTAATCACAGCATCCATTTTTTGGTTGATTGTATTGGTCAAATGCAGCTGATTGGGCATGTATTGGCAATGATAATTAATTTACTAAATGTATAACTCCCAAATAGCTGAAAGGATCAATGGGATGAAGTACCGGCATCCCAGTACACACTGACTCACAGTGTCAACCGCTTAGAGCAATTTAGCATATTCTGTTTACATGCCTATGTTTAGAGAATTAGATTGGAGGACAATTAGTGGAGTGATAAAACTGGAAAAGAAACAGGGGGAGGAGGGGAAAAGGGGAAATTTGCAGATGAGAGAAATTAAATCCAGAGAAGGATTTAAGATTTCAGCATTCATACTTTTTCCATTTCCTTGTCTTCTCTGCTTTCAAAACTACTAAATGTTTAAATTAATGTGATGGGACCAATGCCCCTCCTAATACCTATAGCAACAATCTGTGAGTTTATCTACATCATCATCATCATCATCATATTTGGCTGAGATTCTAGCAATAGCATTAGCAATAGCACTTATATTTCTGTACTGCTTATCAGTGCAAACCATTCCCTAAGCGGTTCACAATATGTTAGCTAATTGCCCTCAACAAGCTGGGTACTCATTTTATCGACCTACGGAAAGATGGAAGGCTGAGTCAACCTAGAGCCCTATAGGATCGAACTTACAACATTGTGGCTGCAGTACCGGCATATAACCACTGTGCCACCAGGACTCTTAGATTGGCTATTTAGTTAAGTATACTCCCCTAAGTAGTATCTCTAGACTTGCCCCCCCCATCCTTCCTTTGCAGCCAGTAGCCACTCAAGTGACAGAGGTCTGCTCTCCTGTCAGTCAAGATAGAGCAGACTGATGTTTCCACCCTCCTTCTGCCATCGATCTCTGGTGTGAGGAGGAATTGTGACAGGGACCCTGTGTCCGATTGTTGTACTGGAGATTGCTGGCCTTAGCGGGTGTGTGGAAATGTCAGTCTGTTGCACCCTGATCAATAGGAGAATGAAGCTCTGTCGCTTGCAGCAGCTGATAGATGTTAAGGTAGCATTAGGGGACTTTTACTATCATGCCAATAGTACTACAGTCCTGAATATGTAGTCTTCATGAATATGAATCAGTTACGGATCCATAACTCTAGGTTACAAATCCATACTGCAATACTGAATTCCAGCCATTATTTATCCCCTGCTGTTTTTCGCAAGGTGGCTTGCAAATTAAAATGACTACAATCCAATTAAAAACATACAAAAAGTCGACCATTGACACTATGAAGACAATTCAGAACATGCACTAAAGATGATGAAAAGCAGTTTGAAACAGTATATTTTAAATAATACAGCTTCCTCTTAAAATCCCTTTCCTTAGAAACCTTCAGTTCTAAAAACGTTTGCATGCCAATGGAAGGACAGCAAGGAGAGAGCCATTCTAACCTCGCATCACCTTCACATGCACTATATGGCTTTTAATAATAATAATAATAATAATAATAAACATTATTTTTGTACCCCACCTTTTGCCTATTAGGCAGTCAAGGCGGCTCACAACAATTGGATGTAAAACAAACAAATCCATGACAATAGTAATAACTTAAAACAATTTACCCCCCTTAAAATTACATATAAATTTAAAACATATAAAATTACATATATCTCTATAGCTGCCATGGTTTCATTGCATGGAATTCTAGGATTTGTAGTTTTGTGAGCTATTTGGAAATCTCTCCTATAGAGGTATAGTGTATCCTTTCTTCCTTCCTTGCTTTATCTTAAAATAATTTTATCCTGCCTGGTATTGTGGGATCCCCAAATGACACACAATTTAAACACTATATTAGAACTTTCTAGTCCACAGACATGTGGTCCCAACATCCCATCTTATGTCTCTTAAGTCTCCTCCCCATGTGGTCTCCAGACCACATTATTTTTCCCCAGACTATTTTTAACACCCATATCCTTCCAAAACACCAACTGGCACAAAAACCAGGGTGGCAGTTTGAGTCCTTTTGCCCTCCAGAGTCTCCTAACTCCCTCCAAAACATGGAAAACTGGCTGTTTTTCAAGTGAAACCTGAAATATTATGTCACTTTTAGTTGTACCAGAAGTGAGGCTGCAGCCTGCAGATTGTTGTTCTGTGTAGGCGGGGGCAGGGGGATATGACTCCTGCCTTCTTTACAGTTGCTCACCCCATTCTAGCAGAAAGTTCTAAGCATGTCATCCAAGGATTATTTGGGATGGAGGCATGACAGTGAAAGTGGAATGAAACTGTGAAGTGTAGACACACACAGGACTCATCCACATGGGCCAGGATACTCTGGCTTCCCGCTGATGTATCCTGCCCATGGATCAGGTCCATTCCTCTCCTGTTACCTCCACAAAATGGGAGGAAATCCAGACAGGCATGCTGTAGCATCCCTGCAGCCTCTGCCACTGTCTCCCCATCTCTCTCTGAAGCCAGGAAGCCAGCCTGCAACATATGACCAAGGGCCCCTCTATGTGATCAGCCTTGGTCAGATGCAGTGATCCTGCTTCTTGCTGCAGAAGAGTGATGGCAGAAGGCAGCTGTGGCAATGGGCCAGCATGCTGGAACAGGCTTCTGCAGTCATGTGGGGCCTGATCTGTTTTGGATGGAATGCATTTTTAACAGGTACTTTAAAAAAACATTTCATCAGGCCCTACCCTGTCTTCCCCCCCCCTTCATCCCGCATTGCCCTGGTGGTCATGAGGACTGCCATGGGGGAAGAAAATGGGGCAAAAGCTCTGCGTTGTCAGGACTGCAAGGCTCCAGGGCAGGGGAAGGATGGGGTAAATTGCCCATGTAGACAAGCCCTCAGAAACTCATCCTTCATTTTCTGCCATTAACACTTGATTCCATGAAATTGGTGAGTAGGTAGACCCTGTTCAGATGATCTGAACATGGCTAAAATAAATACATGAAGAGGGGGAGCATGGATGACCAAAGCAGTCCTGCCCCCCCCCACATCTTTTCTGTTGGCTTCCTGACAATTGTCATTCCTGAAGATAAAACTTTACTGAATTTAACATTGGTTTAATAGCTGTAAATATGTATTATATGAAGGTATCAATTATATTCCCCTTTTCAGACTATTTCACATAGAAGTAGGTAAGTTTGGTGGGTTCAGGGACCATATTTCAGCCTTTGGAACCCTCTGAAAATCTAGGGTGAGGGATATGATTTGCATCTTTTTGATCCTATTACATTCTATCTCACTCCCACAACTGTATAAATATGCTTTGTACCTAAGGCTTTAATGTCACTCTGTACTACATCTGAGGAAGTGGGTTTACATCCACAAAAGCTCATGCTAAAATAAAAACCATTTGGTCTTAAAGGTGCTGCCGCATTCCTTTTTTTCTCCCCCTCTTTTTTACACTGCAAGAGACTAAGGACTTTATCAGATGCGGCAAATACGGCTTCATAAGGATGGGTAATGATCATGAAAGGGTGCACATGCCACATGTCATCATTGTCCTTTTGTGATCATATCTAGTTAAAAAGCCATCTTATTTTATTGATGGGCCAAGCCATGAATAGAGCTCTCGTTCTGCTTTATTGCCAGCATTGCCAGTGTTTGAATCCTCGCACCATTGAACTCATGTGAATGCAGCGTCAATGGGCAAACACTTCTGGGTGAGATTGCAACAGTCAGGTAGGAAACACTTTTTATGAACGTCCCACCTCCTGTGTATTTGGGACTTTAAATGTGTGTTTTTGTGCTTTGCTGTACTTTGTGTGTGTGTTTGCTTTATTTGTTAAATTTCCTGCGCAGCGAGAATCTGCAAGATCTCAACCCCAGAAGTAAAAAGAGCTCTGTTTGTGCTCCATTACTACTGCGGAAGCCTCACGGATGCTGCTCAAGGTCAGTGTGGTCGGGGGATTCTTCTGTTGGCATAAAAACATTATATATAAAAACATAAAAAAGAACATTAATGGTCTGATTAATGGTGGTTTGATAAAGTCCTAACACTGCTGCTTCTTAATTACATATGTGTAATTAACATCTCCTGGCCTGACCCCCCAACCCATCTTAAAAGCCAGCAGATGCTGGTGAAGGAATTCTGTTTAGCTGCTGATTGGGACACTATGAAGATAAGATTTCCAGCCCCCTTCCAACAGTGAACAAAACTGCAGCACGGAATTGCAATGGTATCTTGCTTCTGATTGTCACAGCCTTTCTCAATGATGGGCAAGGGGGCCAGAAACATTATCCTCCTTGTGCCCCAATCTGCAGCTGAGTCTCAATGTGGCTGCTGGCTATTAAGGTGGGTTGGGGGGAGATTTATGTAATCTTACAGTAAGGGGCTTTTTCAACATTGAAAAAACATTTTTTGACTATTTTTGAATATTCTTTCCATCTCAAAACCAGCATGAGTTATTCTTCTGTAGCCAATGGCCAGAAGTATGTTGATAAGCTGTAGCATTGTAACTGTACTTGATGAAGCAACCATGAAAGAAGTCTCTCTCTCTGGCCTTTCTTCGCAAATGAAGATTCAGGAAGGATTCATCCTGCACTTTCTGCAAGCACGCTGATGACTGAAAAGGCCAATCCGAGATAAACAAGTCCGGTTGCAGAGAGCAGAGCAGAGGGTCTCCTTGGGTGATGTTTCCAGGTTCTTTCTGCATTGTCGTTTCTCTTCAAGACTTGTTTGGTGTGAGTTCTCAAATAAGGCTGCAGCATTGTGGATAGTGCGTCTCCATGCCTCCCAATGTGAGGCCAGGACAGACTATTTTTGGTGATCAATTTGGCCGAGCCTGAGATGTTGGTTCAGGGAGTCCTTGTATCACTTTTTTGGAGCACCCCTCTTACGCTGACCCGTGGCGAGTTCACCATAGAGTACTATTTTTACTGCACTCCGAATTAAAGCAGCAGTTCAGCAGGAAGGTTCCATGCATGACATCGCTGTTTTCTGTTCCAGTCCCATGGGAGACCAAGGTAAAACTGCACCTTTTTGCTATCTTGAAACCTGTTAGCAAAAAGACCTGGCTTTACCCTGTTCTCCCATGGGATTGGAATGAAAGAACACCAAAAGAATGACAAGGCAGCACAGAAAATGGAACCTTCCTGCTGCACTGCCGCTTTTCTTCAGAGTGCAGTAGACTGCGCAGTCCTACTGAATACAGAGCAGTTACATTTCCATAACTCTGGATCAGCCTTTCTCAACCTTTTTACCTTGGTGGAACCTTTAAAACAATTTTCAGGTCTCAGGGAACCCCTGCCTAAAAATTATTATATCTATAGCTAAAAAAAAAGTTTTGTTTTTTTCAGTCTCAGTATCTCACAGAACCCCTAGCAACCTCTTGTGAAATCCTAGGGTTCCAGGAACCCTGGTTGAGAAACCGTACTCTAGATTATGACTCTGTAACTGCAATACAGAATGCCAGCCAATATTTTTTGATATTAAACACAGCAGCAGGTGGTAACCTATTGAAAAGGTGAATTGCTTCTCTTGAAGGCCTGCTAGGGATGTCAATCAATCTCTTTTTTGCCAGGAAAAGGGTGGTCCAGGAGAACTGGGTGAGGGTCAGGGCCTGATCAACAACCTTGCAGGGCCACATGGGTTCCAAGGTTGCATTTGTACAAACACCCCAATTTAGGGCAATTTAATCCAGGGGGACAGAAATATTTTTGTGTTGGGAATGGGGGGGGGGGAACTGGATGCTTTCACAGAAGGTACCTGGACGAGTGAGAACAATTCTTGTTGAATTATTCTGAATGCAATGAGTCTGGAATCAATAGTCTTCCCAGCTAAATTCAAGCAGTAGTAGAAGAGATACAAGTTGAAAAGGGTCCCAAATGTCACCCTGAGAAGCAAATTAAGCCCCATGTGCGAGGTTCAATTCAAAAAGTGGAATTAATTTGCTCATTCTGTTTGCCAAGACTTTGTAGCCTTAAGAAAACATTTTAAGTTTTGGATAGCAACTTTTTTTTTTAGTCAATACAGCAGTTCATCAGCATGGATGAGGAGAAAACTCTCTCTTTCTGTATGTGTGTGTTTTAAAGTTTGTACAGCAGATTTGCTAGGCAAGGTATTTAATTTGTCAGTACACCTAATTAATGGGCAAAGCAGTTTCTGGACATCATGACAGTGCATTAATTTAACATGTCTCTGGCTTTGATGTATAATGCATATGCTTGAAGGCATTTGCACACACAATCTGCAGAGGTATTTGAGGCTAAAATGCTAGTGGGCTGTGTTTCTAAACCTCTGCAAAGAACATTTAATCCCTTTCCTTTCTTAAAATAAGCACAGGGAGTCCAAATATATATATGACGTGGGATGGACAAGTCAGTCTATTTCTGGTCCAGAATGCTTTTGCATGCATGCATTTGTTTCGAAGTCCCATTTCTATATTCAATCGGGCATTTGATTGATTTTAATCATATGACAGAATATTTTTTAAATGATGTGCTTTGTTTTTTACTCAGTATGTTTTTATTTATGTTCTAAATGTATTTAATTGTTTTAAATATGTGTTTTTAATAGAACTGATGCTTAATTGCTTTTTTAAAAAAATTGTATAACACATTTCTTAGCTAAACTTTTATTTTACCTTTTTATGCTACCTTGACAGGAGAAAGGCAGGGTATAAATTGACTGATTAAATGATTGAAAAAAAATCTATTTTTTTTTTAAAAAAACCACTAAACTTTGGCATTTAAATATATTTTTTGATGTGGTCCCTCCATACATGTTTTGAATTGTATTTTGCCCCAGAACTCACATTTCTTAAAGCATTTTGTCTCAAATATGCATGTTTAAATGTATATTGGCACTTTTACAGTGGGCCCCCAGTATCCACTGGGGGTTGGTTCCAGCCCCACCCTCATAGATACCAAAATCAGTGGGTGCTCAAGTCCCATTATATACAGAGGTGTAGTAAAACGACATCAGTTATATAACATGGTGAACAGCAAGGTTTGCTTTTTGGAATTCATTTTTTTCCAAATATTTTTGAGCTGTGGTTGGTTGAATCCATGGATGTAGAACTTATGGATATAGGGGATGACTGTATATTTCAGTTTAGCGTACTGAGTTCCTACATTCAGGGAAGTGTGAAATCTGATGGAGAGCTAAGTTTTGATGTATCCATTCATCTGAGAGGTTAATTCAGGTCTGCTCATGTCAGAATTGGCCAAGACCAGATTCCTCAAACAACCCTATTTGTGAGAAGTCAGCATGAGAACCAAGGTGTTGGAGCTTCCCCTAAGTATTACATGGGTGGGGGGAGTCCCACCTTTATTTATTCATTGTTTTAATTTATATTCCACCATTCTCCCAAGACTCGGGCTCAAGGAAACTCACCACATGCTCAAAAAGCAGGCATGGGAAAAACTCAGTAGCTGGAATCCTTTTGGTGATTTTTCCTTTCATCAATATCTAAGGACTTTATCAGACACACTCAATATAGCATCATAACTATGCCACATAAATGCAAAAGAGTGCACATATCAGAAGACGTCGCCCTTTCGCGTTTATGTCCTTGCCAAAATCCATCCTATTTTGTTGATGACTTAAGCCATCAATAGATCCCCCATGGTGCTTTAGTGCCGGCACTGCTGGTGTATGAAAACTCACACCATTTAACTCATGTGAATCCAGCGTCAATGGCCGGTCTGGCCAGAACACTTCTGGGTGAGATTGCGATATCCAGGAAAGTGGGACACTTTTTATGACCCTTCCTGGGTTACTTGGAAGTTAAGTGTGTGTATGTGCTTTTAAAAACTTTTTGTGTGTTGTTTTTGTTTCTTTTTTTGAATTTCCCACGTGAGCATCTTCTCACGAGAATCCTTAGGATTTTGAACAAGGAAGTGAATGGAGCTCTGTTCACTTCCTCTTCATTGTCAGGGAAGGCTTTGCTGGGAGACAAAGGTAAATGTGGTGGGAGGTGTACTTTTGCCAACATAAAAATGGCTTTAATTATGCCAGCAAAAGAATGTTTTTAGAGACTAGTCTGATAAGGTCCTAAGAGTCTTCCAGTGGTGTCTGAGGGCTCCATGTCAGTGAGATGATCAATCTGCTCCAGGGGTTAGTCTGAACATGTAGCAATTTGCAGCTATCCAAGATCTTATTTAGTGGACTTCAAAGTGTGGGCTAAAGCTCATAACAGATTCACCAGCAGCTGCTACTGGATGCAATCATCTCTAGAAGTGGAGCTGACATCTTGTTCTTCATCTCAGGCAACAAAATGTCTGGGGCCAGCCCTGTTATAGCATTTAATCTTAGAGACTGAGTTGACCAAAGCAGGCATGTTGGATTCCTTTATTCCAAAACAAGTCTGGACCTGTCAGGACTAGTGGTTCTCAATCTAAGCTGCCCAAATGGGCAATGATCAGGGATTCTTGGAGTTGAAGAAGAAAAAGCTAAGGCTGGTAACTCCTAGATGACATGACTGACATTCTGTGATACATTGGCCTTGCCAGTTTGAGGGCAATAATTCAACACAGTCTGCTTCACTGGGCTTGGTTTAGGTCTGTTGTATCAATTAGGGTTAAAAAAATACAGTTTGGAAATATTACTTTTTACACTACACCATGACCAGTTCCTATCCATTGCAGAGGGATTGGGGGAGTTGTATTACAAAATCAGGTCATAAATACTCTAAAGGCACCAGATCCTGTCTGATCTTAACAACAACAACAACAACAACAACATTTATTTGTATCCCACCCCTCTACAAAATGCAATTGGGGCAGCTTACAGCATTTAAAATATACAGACAAAATTGTCCATCCCACCAACCCCCTTAAAATACAATTAAATAATTAAACATTTTTAAAAAACGTAATAAATACTAGAAAACAATACAATAAAATAACTGGATAGGGATCAGACTAATAAGATTTTTTCTTTGATGGACAGGTATCTATTCAGCAAAGGCCTGCTTGAAGAGATCTATCTTAAGAGCTTTTAAAAAGCCATTCAGGATGGTAATGTGACAGATCTCATCTGGCAGGCCGTTCCATAATCTGGGAGCAATAGCTGAAAAGGTCCTCTGGGAGGTTGAGGAAAGCCTAGTTTTTAAAGGTTGCAGAAGATTCCTCCCAGAGGACCTGAGTGCATGGGGAGGATTATATAGAAGGAGGCGGTCCCAAAGATAGGTTGGACCCAAGCCATTTAGGGCTTTAAAAGTGATAACCAACACCTTGTACTGGGCCCGGAAACTAATGGGCAGCCAGTGAAGTGGTCTCAAGATCGGTGTTATATGGTCTCTTCTAGATGTACCGGAGACCAGTCTGGCTGCCATATTCTGTACTAGTTGAAGTTTCTGGACCAAGCACGAGTGTAGCCCCAGGTAGAGTGCATTACAGAAATCAAGACAGGAGGTTACCAGAGCATGTACCACGGTCTCAAGGTCCCTGACTTCCAGGAATGGGCACAGCTGGCGGATCAGCTGAAGCTGATAACAGATGCTCCTGACTGTCGCATTTCCCTGATTTGTCATCTGGAGCGATGAGTCCAGGAGTACCCCCAAACTGTGAACACAGTCCTTGGAGGAGAGTGTGACTCCATCCAGGACTGGAGGCTGTATCCTAGTGCCTGGGATCGGGGCTACTACTGTGAGAACCTCCGTTTTGTCTGGATTCAGCTTCAATTTGTTTTTTCCTTATCCAGTCCATTGCTGCCCTAAGAAATCATTGAGAGAAAAGACACCATCTGAAGTCAGAGCCGAAGACTGAGACATGGAGAAATATATCTGGGTGTCATCAGCATACTGATAACACCCCGTCCCATGCCTCTGGATGATCTATCCCAGTGGCTTCGTGTATATAGTGAATAGCATTGGGGACAGGATGGTGCCTTGTGGGATGTCACAATTAAGTTCTTTCCTTGGAGAGTAACTGTCCCTGAGCATCACCCTCTGGAATCTACTTGAGAGGAAGGAGCGGAACCACTGCAGTGCAGTGCCTCTGATTCCTAACCTTCTCAGGAGATCCAAGGGGATGTCATGATCTATTGTATCAAAAGCTGCTGAGAGATCCAGTAACACCAACAGGATCATATTACCTCTGTCGATGTTCAGGCGAAGGTCATCAGCTAAGGCAACCATGGCCGTCTCAACTCCAAATTCTGTTCTAAAGCCAGTTTCTTAGAAGCTAAGTAGGATCATCCCTGGTTAGTACTTGGATGGGAGTCTGCCAGCAAATACCAGGTGCTGTAGGCAATATTTCAGAGGAAGGAACTGGCAAAACCACCTCTGAGTATAACTTGCTCAGTAGAGAGGTGACTCAAAGGTGCATGCACACACATACACACACAACTAGCAGAAATGGGTCTCCAGGGTTTCGGGTAGGACTCTTTCTAGCCCTGCTTGGAGTTCCCTGATGCAGAATCATAGAGCTTGAAGGAATCACAAGGGCCATTCAGTCCAGCCCCCCTGCCATGCAGGAATACACATCCTCAAAGATGGCCATCAAACCCCTTTTTAAAGACCTCCGGAGGAGAGCCCATTATCCTCCAAGGAAGTCTAATCCACTGTCGAAAAGCTTACAGTCAATATGTTCTTCCTAATGTTTTGGTGGAGTCTTTTTTCTTGTAGTTTGAATCCATTGCTCCATGTCCTAGTCTCCGGAGCAGCAGAAAACAAAATTGCTCCATCTTCTATATGACATCTCTTCAAGTATTTAAAGATGGAGGCTGGAATGCATGATTACAGTTAGGAATGTGTAATCTAGAATTACATATTTGTGATTGGTTCATATTTACAATCCTTATATATTCAAAAGAGTAGAGAATACATATGGATTGAAAACGTCCTCCAATCTGGATTTACTGGGCCGCAGCCACTAGATACAATAGGGGTGTCCTCTCCTGTCAATTGGAACATGGCAGACTAATGCCATGTCCCAATATTTGAAGGATTGTGGACTTTATTAAACTGCCAACCCCACATGTTTTTTTTTTTTTTTTTTTGCTGGCATAGTTTGTGGTGTTTTTATGCCAGCAAAAGAATGCCCCATACCACCCTTACCTTTAATCCTGGCAAAAGGCTGCCTGGCAATGAATGAGAAGTGAAAGAAGCTTCATTCACTTCCTTGTCTGAAATCTTGCAGATTCTTGCAAGAATACTTAGCATGAGAAATTTTAAAAAACCACCAAAAGTAACACACAAAAAGTTACACTAAGCACGTAAATATACTTAAAAATTTCCAAGTAAACTGGGGGGTCATAGAAGTGTCACCTACCTGGATGTCATGATCTCACCTAGAAGTGTTCTGGCTGGTCCAGCTGTTCATGTTGTAATAACATGAAAAAAGGTGCGAAAAAATCACCACAGTTGATCAATTGTCAGCTTGGCCTGTCAATAAAATAGATTGGCTTATAGTCAGTACACAAACACAAAGGGCGATGTTGTTTGATTTGCATACCCTTTTGCGTTTATGTGGTGTCATTATGATGCCATATTTTGTGTGTCTGATAACATCCTATATCTCCCTGTATGAGCCCAGTAGGGATTTAAAGTTGTCTGGAGAAGCCCTTCTCTCTGTCCCACCATAGATAGATAGACAGATAGATGTACACTCCTCTCCCCCTCTAAAATGTTGACCCCATTTCCTCCTTTCCTCCTAGGAGGCTGCCAACCTTTCAGTTAAGAATTACTCAGAAGGGACCACACACCACATCCTCCCCCACGTACAGTACATAGAGAATTTAGGAAGTCAGACTTTCAAGGTCAAAAGCCATGTCTTCTGGACAAAGTTTAGTGCTGGTGTTTCTCATTTTAAAACTTCAGTGTGGTGATTTCAACCACCCTGAAAGGTAGAACATGAGAATTCCGAACCAAAGAGTAAAATAATGTATCTTCATAAATATAAAAGACCTGACCTTTCTTAATGGATTCTCATTTTTAAAAGCCTGGACATTGTTACGGATTACAGTACTCTCAGTGCACAAGTCATTAAATATTTGAAAAATACTTTGCTCTACATTCCACATAAGCATTTGATAACTCCTCTCCTCTTCTCCTTATTAGACTATCATGGCTTCAAGTCAGCTTTGCACATCATTCCCCCATTATTCATGGGAAATAACCTTGAAATTGATCAAAGCCCAATCAGTTATTAAAAAATGGAGCCAAAATTGCTTGATGGGAGAAGAGATATTATTTACATTCAAGCTACTTGAATTATACATGCATGCTATTGATTGGATTCAATTCCCCAGGGATTGTATGAAGAGTTAAACAGTGTTTGAGGGAACTTTCAATATATAAACCTGTAAATGTACTTAATATTCAGTATGGATGCCTACTGTTTATTTTACCAATTTTTAAATAAATAAATAAATAAATATCCCCCTTTCTCCAAGGCAGCTTGGGCAGTGTTCCGATTCTGTCTTATTCTAGGCCTGCTTTGAAATATGGAACATCATGTTTTGTGTTTTTGAATATATTATTTGTTTCCTGTCACACAGACTAGCTTGTGTTGGCTGAAGCAGGGTGGAAGATAGAAGACTAGAAGAAAAATGTCAAAGATGATTTATATGGTGCAATAAGTAGCAACAGCCATGCCCAAGGAAGACACCCCTTCTACTCTGGGAAAGTTAAAAACCAAAACGATACCTGGAATCTCAACTACAGAAAAACCACTGAATCAATTGTTGAATGGTTAGTCAACATGAAGGGAAACCCAATGGATTGAATGGCTCTAGGATTAGGTCATAGTTTTCTTTTTTTCAGCATTGCTGGACCATGCTGAATAGTCTGGGGAATATTTTATTAACTAGCGTTCTTCAAACATCACTCTAGTGTTCCATGGTCAATCAGAGCAGACTCTGCCTCAGACTGAAAATTGTGCTTGCCCAGTGTAAATCTATACTCAGATAGTTACACAGTGGTTGCACTATACCACCCTTCTTAATACATTATGCAACTGATTTGTATCAGCTGGTGTGACTGCTTTTTTGTCTCATTGTTCAATGGGGAACGCACAGTGGCTGTTTCTGAAATGTCCAGGTTACCTACAGGATCAGTTTTCCTTGTATAATCTGTCCCATACACTCAGGCCTTCTGGGGGACATTTACTTCAGTCATCCAGGACTAGGCTGGCAATTGTTAACCAGAGGACCTTCTCTTCAGCTGCCCCCAAACTGTGGAATGACCTGCAGAGATTATGGATTTATGGAGATTCAACAGCTGGATATGCTGTCTGAATTTAAAACAGCATTAAAAACCAAACTCTTCCAACAGGCCTATCCAGATGGTTTTAAAATTATGAGTTTTAAAATTAATTGATTGCTTCTAATATGTATGCTTTCTAAACTGAAGTGAATGCTCTTTTAACTGATTACAGTGGGCCTTTGGTATCTACTGTTTTTTATTTTTTTATTTTATTAGAGTATTTATACAGCTCTTCAGCCACAAAGGCTCTCAGAGCCGCTTACATATTGCTTAGCAATAGCACTTACACAGTTACACTGCTTTATAGCACTAGGCACACTCTAAGCAGTTTACAATGTGTTAGTGAATTGCCCCCACAAGCTGAGTACTCATGTTATTGACCTATGAAAGGCTATGGAAGGCTAAGTCAACCTTGGAGCCCTGCAGGATTGAACTCACAACATTGTGGTTGCAGTACTGGCAATTAACCACTGTGCCACCAGGGCTCCCTTGGTTTTAGGACTACTCATGGATACCAAAATCCATGGATACTCAAGAGTCATTATATATGATGACATAGTAAAATGATCTCCCTTATAGAAAACAGCAAACTCAAGATTTGCTTTTTGGATTTTTAAAAATATATTTTCAAGCCATGGATGGTTGAAGCAGTGGATGCAAATTCCATGGATAGGGAGTGCCAACTATATTTGTTTTTCATTGGTGCTCATATTTTTAACCACATTATGGGTCTAAGTTTTGCTGTATTTTAATCAGTGGTTCCCCACTTTGATTCTATTGAGGCAGGTAAGAAATAAATATAATTGTTATATTATTATTATTATTACATTCAAGACACGGACAAATAATTATGTACCACCCAAGAATGTACAACTGCATAGCACAACAAGTGGTATCCTGTTGGTTCATCCCCAACTAAAGCAGATCTACTGGACCAATTATTGAATGGTGAGCCAGCATGTATTTTCATCCAACAGATCCAGTGGCTCTGATGTAGTTGGTACTAACAATAGAATGTAGGTCCCTGTGAAATTGTTATGCCTGTGGAACTCCAAATATGCAGATATATACAGAACACATCAAATTAAACAACAGCTTCAAACCTTCCACCATACATGCAAGGGAACTTATATAGGTGTATGACATCCTCGGGATTCTCAGGGTATCTTGCCCACCATTGGTAGACCAAACGTTTTACTCACAATAAAGCAACTTGGAATATTCAGAAGCTAAGATGAATCAAAGGCCTAGAATCCCGGACCCTCAATCCCACCCCTACTTAAAATACAATTAAATAATTCAGGAATTAAAATATACTTTAAAACAAAATACAAAATTAAAAATAAACAACAGACAGTGGCTGTAGCGAGGTCGGGACAAGCTACATTTTCTTTTCTTTTTTAATGGCTGGGTATCTATTCAGGAAAGGCCTGCTGGAAGAGATCCGTCTTAAGAGCTTTAAAAAAAAAGTTATTTAGGTTGGTGATATGACGGATCTCATCCGGCAAGCCATTCCATAATCTGGGAGCAATAACCAAAAAGGCTCTCTGGGAGGTCGAAGAAAGCCTAGTTTTTAAAGGTTGTAACAAATTCCTCCCAGAGGACCTGAGTGCACAGGGAGGATTATATGGAAGGAGGCGGTCCTGAAGATAGGTTGGACCCAAGCCATTTAGGGCTTTAAAAGTGATAACCAACACCTTGTACTGGGCCCGGAAACTAATGGGAAGCCAGTGGAGTGATCTTAAGATCGGTGTTATATGGTCTCTTCTGGGTGTACCTGAGACCAGTCTGGCTGCCATATTCAGTACTAGTTGAAGTTTCCGGACCAAGCATGAGGGTAGCCCCATGTACAGTGCATTACAGAAATCAAGACGGGAGGTTGATCCAGTAGCACCAACAAGGTCTCAGTACCCCTGTCGATGCTTAGGTGAAGGTAATCAGCCAAGGCAACTGTGGCAGTCTCAGCTCCAAATCCTGCTCTAAAGCTAGTTTGAAATGGATCTGGATAATCAGTTTCTTCCAAGACAGCTTGGAGTTGGAGAGCAATTAATAAAAACCCATGGTATTTTGGACTGTGGTGCATGTTCAGAGAATTACTTACAACCCCCCTTTGGCTCTTTTGTACACTTTTCAAAATGAGCTCACCCATTTTTAATCACTTCTACAAAATTCTGATTGAATGTGCTAAAAGCCAGTCTCTGGACAAGTTGTGCAAGTCAGAATCGACTCTATCAAAAGTCCAAGGAATCTATTACTGAAAGACAAATGGTAGCAATTGCTGCCACCATTAATTCCACGGAGAGGTTTTGCCTATTTTACTGTGAAGGCTCGAAGAGAAGCATTTTAGACTTCACTTCCCTTTCATACCAAACTGCACAAATTCAAGATGAAAACTTCATTAGGCCAGAGATGTGCCCCATAATTGCCTGAAAATTGTCAACTAAACATCTGTTTGGGACAGTGCCCCGGGAATCTGTAGCTATCAGCTAAAGGGGAAAAAATTTAGAACATACAAGGGTACAGTGCACATCTCTCTTAGGCTTGAGGCTCAAATGATATTGCACGGAGCCCTGGTGGCGCAGTGGTTAAATGCCAGTACTGCAGCCACAACATTGTGAGTTCAATCCAAAGGACTCCAAGATTCTCTCAGCCTTCCATCCTTTTGTAGGTCAGTAAAATGAGTACCTGGCTTGTAGGGGCAATTAGCTAACACACATTGGAAACCACTTAGAGAGTGTCTAGAATGCTATAAAGTCATGTTGGTGTGTGAAGTGCTTTTGCTTAACAATTTGTAAGGTGCTCTGAGAGCATTTATTGTTGGGGCATAGAAAGACGCGCTGTGTCCACCACGACCACCTGCAGAGGTGATCCACGTCGACAGGATGCCAAGGAGAAGGTTTCTGGAGAGACTTCTGCAAAAGACTTCAGGCTGAGAAGGAAAAATTCCTTCACCCCAGCACACTGCCTTGAGCTCTGGCTTGCCAAATAAAGACAGCAACAAGGCCAGCCTTCACTCAACTTGAGGGCTTTAATCTTTATTCACAGTATATTTACAATATATATATACAGAGTATAGGACAGCCGTCTCTAATACTCATAAATCTCTCAAACCAACAAACTGCTTCGCCAACCACCATCCACAACAAACCCACACTGGAGATAATTCCCAACTCCTTTTTATAGGCAGTTAAACAATGCCTGTTACATCAGGCATCTCAGGCGTGCATACTCTCAAATGCTAACTCACACACACACACCTGCCACTGGAGCTTAACTACTTTCATTTCTAAGCTTACAGCTCCATCTTGTGGTCACATCCATGTCATTTCCTGACATTTATGGCTGAAGAGTGGGGTATAAATACCTAGATAAACAAACAAACAAACAAACAAACAAATAAAATATTCTGTATAAGACTTCACCATATTGTTCCATATCAGTTTTCAGTCTGAAAGTAATGCTTTAGGATAGGATGGGGAGTTCAAATTATTTTGGGAGGAGACTTTAACTATGATAATCTAAAACTCTTCTGGTGATCTTTAGATGCCCATCTGTCAAACTCATAACCTGGACTGATGACTCAAAGAGGAGGAACACATCATAAGTCAGTCCCTGGATGACCCAGTCGAAGAGGGGGAAAGGGCAGAGTGTCAGGAAGCTGCAATTCTTGATGAAGCTCTCACAAGTCAGAGGAGATGGAAGATTATATGCCCACACTCCTGTCTTTAGTTGAACAGTGATGAGAGAAGCACTGGGCTCAATGACAGTTAAATCTAAGATGCTAATTAATTAGGCCCCAGGTGTTGTTTAGATTGTTGGATATAAATCTCCGAATTGCTCCTCCATGTCTTTGTTGTTTGCAACTGCCTTATCTGAGTGACAGGGGGAACTCTGGCTCTTGTGTTTCTTTGGCCTTGGACTGGCTACACTTTGAGGACTTTGTGTATTCCTTGCTGGCTCTTACATTTGGATTGCCGACTTCTTAACGACTCTTGGACCGGCTGACCACCCTTGTGCTTCTCCCTGCATCTTGCTCAGATAATCCATAACTGACTTGAACTGAACTGACAATCCGACAGCTCTAACACACCCACCACCTGCTGCCTTGAGTACCCAGCTTGTGGGGGCAATTAGCTAACACACATTAGAAACTGTTTAATGCAGTGTAGATGTGTAAATAGCTATTCCTTAAAACAATTTGTAAGCCGCTCTGATAGCCTTGTGGCTGAAGAGCGGGGTATAAATAAATAAATAAAAAATGCCTTGGGTGCTTGCTAACCTGTTTTCAGGACACCATCCAACATATCAGTGTTATTTGAGGCCCTTTGGGATTTTCTGTTTTTGACAGTTTCTTAGGTTGCTATCTTTTTAAAAATAAAAACTGTCATTCAGTTTTGTAGTATGACTGTAGAATTTTCTAGACATTTCAGGAACATTGGAAGCTGCATAGATTTTCCTTGTTGTTGTTTTTTCCGAGCTATGAGGCCTTGTTTTGGAAGAGTTTACTTCTGACGTTTTGCCTGCATCTGTGGCTGGCATCTTCAGAGAATGGTTGGGTTAGGGGTGTGTGTGGAGTTTATATACTGTGAAGCCCTGTTGGGAAGTGTATGTAAATTTGTGTATTTGAATGTTTAGTTTCTGGGTGTATAAATTCAAGGAAGATTAGTGTCTGTTTGGCTAATGGTTGGTTGTTGGCCCATTATCTGCTGGAAATCCCCCTGTCCCTGGGTGAAATTCCTTTGTAAGTGTTGAGTTTTGATTCTATTGTTTTTCAAGACTGGAAGCCAGATTTTGCTTAGTTTTAGGGTTTCTTCTTTCCTGTTGAAGTTGTCCAGGTGTTTGTGGATTTCAATAGCTTCTCTGTGCATTCTGACATGACTATCAGCTGACTATCTGGGACATTTTTGAGAGCTTATCTGGGGTTAGATACCACCTATACATCACCTTATACAGGTTCTTTTAAATTACTGCATAAAATAAATTTTATATCTTTGGACCACATTCCTCCCGCCCATATATCTGTATGAACATTGCGCCCAAAATTTTGGCCCCACCTTATAATGTACTCTTTTACAGGTTCATCTTCCGTCTCTAGTTTCAAAAGACCTTTATGCACTTTCTTAAAATTACATGGTCATCATCTTTACACAACTCTAAATAGAACCCATTTTCTTTAACCTCTATGGCTACATTTCTCTTAACTTGATTAAGGAGATTTTCAGACAGGCAAAAATCTCCCCTTGCCGCGCGAGCAGCCTCCCGAAACTGCTGCGCGGCAAGGGTCTTTTTCGGACCGCGCTGTGCCTGTGGCGAAACCGTCCGTGTCACTTCCGTGAAGCTTGGGACGGCTCCGCGCCATATTTCAATCACGGAGGCTGCCCGTGCTTGAAATATGACGCGGAGCCGTCCCAAGCTTCACGGAAGTGACACGGACGGTTTCGCCACAGGCACAGCGCGGTCCGAAAAAGACCCTTGCCGCGCAGCAGTTTCGGGAGGCTGCTCGCGCGGCAAGGGGAGATTTTTGCCTGTCTGAAAATCTCCTAAATCTGTCCTTAAGTTGCATATAAGCAAGAATTATTTCTCTTGATTTAACCTTCCGGCTATCTTGTTCAAAATAGAAAAGATCATCATAAAGCAATCATCTCCAATTTTTAACCCATTCTTTCCTTTTAAAAAAGGCTTCCTGTGGTGAGGCAGCTAATATTATCTTTGAAAAACATCTCTGCTTATAATTATATCCAATTTTTAGGAGAGCCTCCTCCTTATTGTCTGCAAGCAGGTTAATACTTTAAAAAAAATTCAGCAGACCTTAGAAGACTGAATGCTCACAGGACTGGGCCTTGCAGATTTGTACTGTTTATCTGTTTGTATTTGTTCTTTTTAATAGTGATGGTTTCTATTATTGTTGTGTGCCTTCAAGTTGTTTCCAACTTGTGGCAAACCTGAGGCGAACTTTTAATGTTTTAAGTTTTAATGATTTTGCTATGTGATAAAATGCTGTTGAGAGAGAGGAAAAAATAAAAGAGAGAGAGAACAAGGAAAGGCAAGAGGAAATGTAAATAAATAAATGCATGCTTTATCAGGCAGTGGTAAAAAATAAAAGAGGGTGAAATGTTTTTGGTTTTTTTTTTTAATCCTAAAATACCTTGAATAATTCTGCATCAGCCAATGGTATGCATTTCTTTTCATCTTTTTCCAGCTTGCTAACTTGAAGTAGGTATTTTGAAGCAATTTTCAAATTTCCTTCTTGAAAAATCATTCTTCCAAGGCTTTAATTTTCTCAACACCATCTTCGTCATCAGAAGAAAACATTATTCTAAAAATATGCATTATAATACCACCAGAATGGAGCTGTATCACTCCCTTCTTAAGTTGGAATTTGCTTAATGAAAGCTGTAGAATCTGGAAATTGCTAACTGTTCATCAGCAAAATCAGAGTAAAACCCTTGGACTTTATCTGACAAGTCTCTCAAAATGTTCTTTTGGCACCATATTTTACAAATTGTTTTGCCGGCAAAAGAACCCAAAATATCAAACGTTGCCATGATCTTGTGAAAAGGCACCCTCGTACTTCTGCGTTTGTTGCTGAGCATGATCTTGGCAGTTGTCACAAAAAGATGTGAATGTGCTTCAATGTCTAAAAACAGCTAAATAATAAAAACAAAAACAAAAGTTACACACAAGCCCTGAAACACACTTAAAAACTTGCCTGCAACACAGGGAGATTCATAAAAAGAGTGTTCAATTTCTAGTTTTCCCATGCAAATCCAGAAATGTTTGCCCATTGATGCTGGAATCGTGCCAGCAGAATGGGACACGGTTTCACACACTCGTAATGATGCCAAACTATGCCACAGACAATCTATTGATGTTTTGGCCCAGCAATAAAAAGGACGATAGATTTTCTTTGTTTTTTTTTTCTGGGCTGTGAGGCTGTGTTCTGGAAGAGTTTCTTTATGACATTTCGCCTGCATCTGTGGCTGGCATCTTCAGAGAATGGTTAGGTAGGAGTGTGTATGGGGGGGTTATATACTGTGAACCCCTGTTGGGGAGGATATGTACATTTGTGTATTCAAATGGTTAGTTTCTGGGTGGAGATGTTCTGGGTGGAGATGTCAACAAGGGTTCACAGTATATAAACCCCACACACACTCCTACCCAACCATTCTCTGAGGATGCCAGCCACAGATGCAGGTGAAATGTCCGAAATACACTCTTCCAGAACACGGTCTCACAGCCTGAAAAAAAATACCAAGTAAAATCTGTGGATGCTGGCCTTCGACTTCACAATAAAAAGGACACTTTATTGTCAATGCATGATTGCAAAAGCACAACGTCATCTGATATTCACACCCTTTCACATTCATTAGGCATCATTATGATGCCGTATTTTCCTCATCTGATAAAGTCCCTTGACTGTCTCCCATCAATTCTGGGATCCTTATGGCTCCTCTTTTTAATAAAAATTTTAAAAAGGTCAAGGGCTACAAGCGAAGTTGTCTATGGAATTAGTTCTCAACGCTAGTGTGGCATAGGGAAAAAAAATCATGCCAGGCATAGATTAGGTAGATCTGTGTTCAAATCCCTACTCAGCTCCCATGTTTACTGGTTGATTTTGGTTGTGCGCTATCTCTTAACCTGGCCTATTGCACAGGGTTATTGTGAAGATTGGTGATGATGACCATGTAGGCTGTCCTGACTTCTTCTTTAGAAGAATGGCAGGATAGACTGGCATCCTGTTAGTGACATATGGAGGTCACTTCACACCTGAGATCCTTGCCAACTCTTTTCTTGCCAGCTGAACTTAGAAAGGTGGGAATGCCTAACAGGGTGTCTTTAATTGCATTGTTCATGTTAAGGAATGTTCTTGCCTAAGGAGCCTGCATGCCTGTCTTCTGGCTGAAATGTGGTGGTTCATAACTTTTCAGAACTATTTACCTGAGACTAGGGACATTATCACACAAGACTAATATTCTGGAATTACAGCTAAGATAGTAGCAGATGTGGCCCTTACTTTTCACATGATGTCGTCTCTGTCCTGTTGGTGTCTTGTTGTTCATCTGCTTCTGTAGCATATATTCTCACTAATGGGGAAACCTGTCAATAGCTCCCTATATTGCTGCTATGGCAGCATTCCCCTCTGTGCGATAAGATACTTCCATGACAGTAGCAATATGAAGGAAGTCATATGGCATGAGGGGGGCATGTGACTTCCTCTCTTCCTCTCTCCCCCTCTCCCTCGCTAGTCCAAGCCAGCAAAATTTGCTTCCCGCCCGTGCCTTTCTTCCCTGCTTTTTTGCTATGCTTGCCTAATTAAAGTTAAACAGTAAAATAAAAAATATTTTTATTGTTTCCCCGTAATTAGCCAACCACAAGGGAAAAAAACAGAGAAAGTCATACATGTGCTGAGTGGTGGGGTTACAGAACTGGTGCAATAGGACAGAAATTTCAAAACCAGCACAATTGCAGCATACTTGTAAAAGTGAAAAGGAGGTGAAATAGTTTCGGCTTCAAATACCGGTATGTTCTCGTTTGCTTCACTAACACGATTGCTGCGAGAAAGGAGGCTGGTGTAATAATGTCCTATATGAAGAACGTGTGAAATGTATCTCTCAATAAGTATGTATAAGATCACAGATGAGGATGATGGTGATGATTTGCTTTTTCAAGAAAGGATATGAGGAAAACTAAGCTGTGTAAGCAAAGTCATATTCTCACAGTGGTCTACAAGATATAAGCATAAGAAGCTGTCTTGGTCCATCTAGTACAGTGTGGCCAACTCTGAATAGCAGCCACTGTTTAAGCTTCTTTTCTAACCCTAGTAGGAGATCCCTAGTGTTTCTTGATAGTTTCTGATCCAAACTGGATTTGCTTTAGGACTTGATTTAGGAATGGAAAGAATATTTGAATACTGAGGATGGAGCAAGTTTGTTTTCTGCTATTCCAGAGACTAGGACACAGAGCAATGGACTCAAACTACAGAAAAAGAGATAATACCTAAATGTTAGGAAGAACTTCCTGACAGTAAGAGCTATTCGGCAGTGGCATACACTGCCCGGACTGTGGTGGAGGCTCCTTCTTTGGAGGTTTTTAAGCAGAGGATGAATGGCCATTTTCTGGGAATGCTTTGATTGCATATTCCTGCAGGCCAGAGGGTTGGACTAAATGACCCTTGTGGTCTCTTCCAACTCTATGATTCTATGAAAAGAGATTCCACCTAAACATTAGGAAGAACCTCTGTACTGCAAGAGCAGCTTGAGAGTAGAATAGACTTCCTCAGGGGGTAGTAGACTCTCCATCTTGGGGGGGGGTCATTAAATAGAGCTTGGATGGAAATAATAATAATAATAATAATAATAATAAATTTATAGTCCACCCAGTCACAAGGAATCTAGGTGGGTTACAACAATAAAAACACATGAGAACACAATGAATTCAAAATTAGTCCCTTCCCACCCACCCCACCCCAATACTAAAATTACAATTAAATACACATAGTTTATAAACAAGAATACAAAAGTTTAAAAAGGGAGAAATTGGTGGACAGAGCGACGTAGATCACCTTGTGCGGGGAGAGGAGTTAAGTTGGGAAGGCCTGCCGGAAGAAATCCGTCTTAAGAGCCTTTTTAAAGTCTGTAAGAGTAGAGATGTGATGGATCTCCTCCGGCAGGTCATTCCACAGTTTTGGAGCAGCAATGGAGAAGGCCCTCTGGCTCACCAATGTTCTCCTAGATTTTTTTGGCTGAAGTAGGTTCTTCCCCGAGGACGTTAATGTGCGGGACGGACAATATGGAAGAAGGCGATCCTTTAAGTATTCTGGTCCCAAGCCATGTAGGGCTTTAAAGGTAATAACCAACACCTTGTACCTTGCCCAAAAACTAATTGGCAACTAATATCTTTCCCAGGGTGCTTTAGTTGTGCATTCCTGCATGACAGGGAGTTGGACTTGATGACCCTTGTAGTCCTTTACAGCTCTAAGATTTTGTGATTCTAAAGCAACCTAAAATGGTTGCCGGCCAGTGTTTTACATATGAGGACTTCTTGTTTCTTTTAAAAACAGTTGAGATGCAGTTCTTTTAATTCTCTTTGCCAGCCTGCCAGCATTGAAAATATGCCAACAGATGGTTCTTCCTGAAACTGGGCAGCAGACGATGACTCTCAAGTAAGTAGTGTTGGGAGATTTCCTTGCGATGTTTGGGGACAGCCAAGACAGATGTCCCAGAATATCTTAATTACAGCATTTTCAAAGTTCTAATTAATGTAATGTTGTTTTTATGATTATATTAATGTTACATCCATTAGTGCCGCTGATCCTCCTTTATGGGTTATATTTGGAAATCAGCAAATAGTTTTTGGAATGCTCATGACATTTGGAAGAGAGAGACATGCATGGCTTAAGGATTCAAGCATTATTTCCCTGCCTTTCCTTATAGAAATCATATAGGGCTCAGACAGATGGGAGAATTAATTGTGGAAAATAGTGCATTAACTCACCATAGCAGCTGCATTCATTTGTCTCCATGATATATTTGCAAGATCACTGGTATGGGGAGCTATCCATGGTTTCAAATTCACATGAAGCCTGTCCACAAATAAAGATGGTGGCTGTGAGTGAATTACTCTCATTATTATTTTACAAAAGCTCCCACAGTTCCCCCTTTTTCCCCCTCCTTAAATCCGAGACATGGAAGAGTGAGTTTCATATGTGTGTGTGTGTGTGTGTGAGTGAGTGTATTCATTAACACTCAAAAACTGCACATAATCACTTCAGTGAAAATGAACAATGGTGGCTCCGGCCACTTTGTCACTGGCAAGCCTGCCCCTGCGCACATCTGACCAATCACATTTTGACTTCCGCCATGTGCCCCAATTTGAATTGGTTGTTCAAATGGGTTGGAATGCACATTTCCATGTAAATGTTTAAAAACTTCACGAGAAACAGCAAAGGCTATTATCATGGAGTACATGGAGTTTTGCCCCCACCTTGAATACAGTGAATTCCCACATATTTGGAGTTTTGAGAAGTATTTAGCCTTTTCTATCAGAGAACTCTGGTACCTCACCAAACTACAAATACCAGGATTCTATAGCATAGAACGATAGTGGATAACATGATGCCATAGGCAGGTTTTTGTGTTTATTGTGAATTGTTGTTTTTCTTTTTTTGTAAAGTGCTATATAAAGCGTATGACGCTATATAAATAAATGTAATAATAATAATAATAATAATAACTGCTCGATTTCTGCCATTTTGATAGGCCCAGATACTGGCCTAGATGAAGAAACAGTCTGGTGTAAGGCAGCTTTCTGTATCCCTGATTCACCCTTGAGCTCTCTTTTGGGTTTCCTTCTAAGTAGATATGCATAGGACTGTGCTTTTCACATTCGTCTTAACATTTTGTAAAACAGTGAGGATGCTTTGCCAGTAGTGGACAGGGACGATGAGAAAAGAAGAAATAAAAACTAGTACGGTTACCAACATCATCACTTTTGTTTGAACCACCTGCTCCCTGATCAGAGAAACAGACGATAAGCTGGGAGGATGTTTTACCTAGAACAGATGGTGTTATAAAAAGCTATACACATAGGAACGTTACTAAGCCCATGGCACAGCTAATGAGTAGCCTTGGCAGCAGTAGGATGGGTCCACTTGCCAAGTTATAGAATCATAGAGTTGGAAGAGACCACAAGGGCCATATAGTCCAACCCCCTGCCATGCAGGAATACACAATTAAAGCATTCCCAAAGAATGGCCATCCAGCCTCTGTTTAAAAACCTCCAAAGAATGAGGCTCCACCACACTCCAAGGCAGTGCATTCCACTGTCGATCAGCTCTTACCATCAGGAAGTTATTGTACGAGTAATGAGTCTAAAAAATAAAATTGTATTAAAAATTCCAGGATCTAATCCTTTTAAAAAGCAACAAGAATTATCTTCTTTAAAAAGAGTTAAAAAATAATCATTTACTTTCAAATCCATGCAGAGTGCAACTTAGGAATACAGACTAAGCTCAATTAACATTTTAAAAAAGTGTGTTCAGAGGTCTGAGATCACCCAGTTAAATTAGACTCATTACAAAAACAAAGGAGTCAGTTTAAAATGCAAATCAAAAGTTTACTGAAGGTATATCAATCTCAATCTACATACTAAAACAAACTTTAAAAAGAGGTTCCTAACTAACTAAGAGAATTTAGGGTAGAAAAACTCACCCAGCCTATAGCGGTAAGAGGCTGCATGGTGAACATCATGGCATGGTTTCAGGAAAGATGGCTAAACAAAGATAATATAGCTTAAGATGGCTACAGCCTCATGGAGACTCTAACTTAAAAGAGAACTTGCACAGAGCAATAAAATTTAAATTAGGTCATGTGTTGAATGACCCAGCACTCCAGTTGGCTGGAAGTGCCCAGTGAAATAACAGAAAGGAAATTTGGGAGAACAGAAGCATGCAGGGAAAAAACCTAGACTTATCTTAGGATGTGAACGAGGTACACAAGATTGCTTTTACATTACAATGATTATTTCCCCACATACTACAGTTATTTCGGAAAGTCAACTTTGTTCTTCCAGGAAGTCAACATCGGTGGGGGACGAGGTTCTATTTCTGTCCATGCAGAATAGACATGGGTGATGGGTACTGTTTTTTATAGCAACATGTGATATGAGAGAAGCAGTATAGAGTCATGCTTACTCACACTGGAGCTAGAAAACGGAGACGCAAGTTCACATCTCTGCTTGGTCACAGAATTTGCATCAGGACCAATGTGACCACGGGATACCACAGACTCTCAATAAATCTATCTTACAGGGTGGTTGTGGGGATTAATAGGAAGAGGGAACCATGTGAAGTGGGCAAGTACATTCATGGTTAACATACAAATAAAAGAACAGCAGCAATAAGATTAGCATTTTGTCTCTTGTTTCCACTGCTTATTCTCTCTTCCCTTCTAACACCCTCCCTTGATGCACTTTGTACCTGAAAGGCAGGGGCTGATTTGTTTCTTGCAAAACAACTGAATGATAGGATGACTACATATCCCCTCCCCCATATCTTGTCTCTTTCAAAGGTTACAGAATTGCTTTTTTTAAAAATGTAAGTTTGGAAACTGAATGAGATGATGGCCCAATCATGAACAAGAAGGCTTGCTTCAAATTTGGGTAAAACCTGGACATGCTGGGAGTATGGCAACCCTTACCCTCTGTAGTTGTTGCACAATGGGGAAAGAAGCCGGAGAGAAGAAACATCCTTTGATGCCTTCCCTAAGAATGCTGGATGAGAGTTAGGGCTGTTCTAGACTTGTTGCCTGAATTGCTAATGTTTATGGAATTTCCACGTGTCTCTGAATATTAATCTGGGGGATGTAATTAGCTCAAAAAATGGTATGTGAGAGGTTGGATAATGGCAGGATCTTTTAACATATTTATACTGGTAGTAAGTGAGGAGACTACAAGCCAGAATGTACAATCAAATGATTTTTACTGGAAAATAGTTTTAATAGCATTCACACTTACACTCAGGCATCAAGCAATCACACAGGCTATTGAAAAAAGTAGGAAGTATTTGGATAGAGGGATAGAGTAAGGGGATGGTAGGTGATACAATACCTATCAGAGGAGCAGAGATTCATGCAGCAGATTCTCAGAGATGCATTCTGAGGGTCTCATAGCAAACCATCAGCATGGATATAGGAGGAGGAACTGTGGACATTTTGGTGGTGTTTTAGGGTGATATTTATATGTGATAATTCCCCTGAAGGGATGGGAGTTAGAGTGGAATACAATGTCTCTCAGAGTTTCCCAAGACTAGACAAAAGGGTTCTCCTGAAACATTAACAATCAATAATGGGCAATGCTTTTAGAATTGAATAAGAGCAGGCAACTTCTATTGTGTTTGGGAGTGGGAAGGAAAAACTTGTTTTCCAGCCTTTGAGGACTCTGCTAGTTTTGTGGATTAGTGAATGACTCACCTCCATATGGTCTTAGGAAACACCTTGAGCTGTGTATGAGCTGTTTTGGGAATTTGGGCATCCTCTCCCCATGTTGCACATGCTCTCAACATCAGCGCCTAGCTTCTGGGAGTACCCAGTTTACTTGACAACCACATGGTAGTCCACAGTTAGCTGAATTATTAATTGACAGTTTTGAGTATTATAAAAAGCTGGGGGCTGTCAGGGTGGGTAACACACTGACCAGAATACTTTTCCTTCTGGCTGGAGTATTCTGGCCTTGGAGCTGGCCCAGACCTCTCACGTAACTGTGATGAAATCGGCAGAAGTCTGCATGCACATGCTGGCCAGTATTGGTGGGTGCCTCTACCACTGCCTTGTGTCACACTCTCTGCAGCCAGGAAGGATGCCCTCAGTAAGTGATTAAAGCTGATCACATGCAGGGGGTCTTGCTCATATGCTGGAGGTCTCCGTCCTAGCTGCAGAGTAACACCAGTGGTAGAGGCATCCGGTTATTCAGCCTGGTGCACAGGTATGGATCCTGCGGTCCTGCACCAGACTCATCTGGGTTTTCCAACATCACACAGGTTTTCCTGGGGGTTATTTTGAAATGTTTTAAAAGGCTTTCCCTCAGCTTCCTCTGGGTTTTCCTCAGACATCATCAGGACTGTCTGGAGGTGAATTGGGTCAAGAGCCCTGCCTCATTTGGACAGCAGGGCTCCAAGATGTGTGTGTGGGAGCTGGGATAAATTGCACTTCTAGACAAGCCCTTAAACTTGACCAGTCCAGTTAGAGCATACCAAGAGACCATCTGAAAGATCATCTTTCTATCACTGGCCAACAGTGGGATGCTCAAAAGCAGGTGGGTAGTGTCCTCCATTTCAATCCTGAAGGCCTGAGTTCTTCATCATTGTTTGTCTCCTTGGAAACAGAATGCAGAGGCATGGTGGCTTTGAGCAGGGAGGGACCGTTGAGTAACTGTGACCCGAGCAAGAACATGGCTAATAGCTATTCAGAGCAACTATGCTGCATCAATTTGTCTAATCCCCCTTTAAACCCATCTAATCCAATGGCCATATCATCACACCTGGTGGCATGGATTTCCATATGTTTATGATGCAAGGAGTGAATAAAGTACTAACTTTCGTCTGACCGAAATCAAATGTGACTATGAGTTTTATAGCTACAAACATAAGAAACCTTATGCTGCCTATACCCACTAGTTTCTAGTTTGTGTCTCTAAGGGGTTAGGCTTATTTATTTATTGAATTTATACTCTGCATTTCTGCCGGAATGTACTGGGGCTGGTGGAACATACAACATCCTTGAGAATTCACATCCAAGAAAGTTCTTTTTCATGCCTGATGGTTTAGATCCAATTTTTTTAAACTACATTTTATATTGCACTTTCCTTGAAAAAATGGTTTACAAGATGTGTATGTCTCCGAGCTGGCTTCAGTGTGGCAGCAGGTGGGGGGAGGTTTGGGTAACCTAATTGTTCCCACCAGGACAGGCTACTTCCTTTGTTTGCATTTACATTTTGCTGGCATGCAGTTCCTATTATTCTTTGAAGGTGCATTTGTGTGGATAGTTGTATATCATTATTAGTGCATCTCTTCCTATTTGTATATTCACATATTTGCATACATGACTAGAAGAAAAAAAAGGTGGAGTGGGCATGGCTGTGTGGCCGAAAATAATGTGAAGGATCAGAGATATGCCCCCCCCCGTACTACAGTGAGTTTGCTAGGGGAAAATGTGTGGCCGGTTATGCCAATCTCACCACCTGTGTGTGGTATTAATGCAGTCACTGTGGACCAGAAAAATGTGATGTGAAGCTGATTTATTTTCGTCAGTGTGGACAAGCCACTCTAGTGAACTTATACATGTGAAAAGTTTACTTGCTGCTTCTAAATAGACCAAAATAGACAAGAGAGTGAGGTTTCCTAATTTCTAATTAACTAAGAGAAATGTACACGCAGAAGAGCTTTATGGCACTGTGACTCACCACCATCTTGGACAGATGAGAAAAGGGGGAAGTGAGAGGAAGTCTTTATGTGACCACAGACACCTAGGAGTTCCATAATCTTATTTTTTTAAAATATTGTAATGATTTGATATATTTGCAGTGGGGTTTTTTTGTTTCAGTAGCAGATATATGTTTTTGATATAATCTTATGCTGTATCCACACCAGCCAGGATATGCTGGCTCCCCACTGGTATATCCTGGCTCCAGATCTGGCCTTTTCTGCCCCCATTATCTGGAGAAAACAGGCCAGCATCCAAATAGGAATGCTGGCCCATAACTGCAGTCTCTTCTGCTGCCATTTTCGTTGCTAATACGGATGCCAGGAAGGGGTGCCATAACGTGTGATTGAAAATCCTTTGCATGTGACCAGCCTTGGGAGACCCCTGCTTGGCTTCCAGGAGAGCCAGAGAACTGGCACCAGAAGTGAGGGTTGGCGTGCTGGGATGGACACGGAGGGCCCCTGTGGACACGCAGGGCCTGATCTGTTCCATCCCAGCAGTGCTGGATTAAACAGGGTATTTTCTTATTGAGGTTTATTGGCCCCTGCCCCAGCTTGTATCTGTTCCAGCCCCATATCTGCCCCAGGGGTGGTGAGGACTGCCCAGGGACAGATCAGAGCTAAAACACTGTGTTGAATGGACTGCAGGGCTCTGGAACAGGGACAAGCCAGGGCATTTAGCTGGTGTAGATAAACTCTTAGTATCAGCACTAGGCTTTTAAAACTATACAGAATAGGCGTTATAATCCCACTTTAACTGCCATGGCTGCCTTATATGGGACACTGGGGTTTGTAGTTTGGTGGGGCACTTGAGTTCTTTGGCTGAGGATTCTAAATTGCAAATCCCAGGTTTCTATAAGATGTTGCCATGCTGGTCACGTTTGTTGGTATGTTCTGTATTTGTTAAAATGGCAATGGCCATCGGTTTGATGAAAATTAAATTTGACTTGACTGGATATGTTCTGAGGAGTTCTGGGGATCACGTGGGCTAGTTGCCTAGTTACCTAGATCATCAGTGTCTATGCATGATCTTCTATAACTGAGCAAAGGGAAAACCTGAGAGTGTGAAACATGGCCAGCAACGTGCAGGAAGCCCTATACTGTCTATGTACTGCCATTGCTATAATAGCAAAAAGGAGGAAAGGGTGTTAAGAGAATGCTTGATTGAAGTGGTGCTTCTGGTGGAACCATTTGTTGTTGTTGGGCACTTTCTCACTGGTAGTCTTCAAATAGCTGTGGGACAACCACTTGTTGGAAATGTTCTTGTTCGGATGTTCCTGCACTGAGCAAAATGGTGGATGGGAGAGTCTACAAGAAATTTCTCCACGCAGGGTATGAATTGATAATTCTAAGCAGGACTGCACAGATATGCAACCAGGGACAGATATGATGAAGGAGCCCTCCCATGAATAGATGGACATATGGTATGCATATGTACTGGTACACAAGGAACCAAGGAAATGGCCCCTTTGCCATGTTGGGTCCCAGGCCAAATTTTCTGTTGCCTCTCCTCCAGAGAAAAATCTTGACTCTAAAGTAGTATTTCTTATTACTGACCTGCTCTCACTGCACCAGAATGTAGAGTGCTAAAAGTTTAGAAGCTGAAGGGACAAGAGGTTTCCAATAACAAAGAGTCCAAGGTCAGAAGCCATAAATTAGAACAGAGTTTGAGTCAGAGTAGAAAGGTAGCAGAGTCAAGAAACCAACCATCTGGGATTGTAAATCAAGTACTCACAGTAGATGCAGGCTGAGAGGTAAACCGAATTTGCTTCTAGCAATTTGAATTGGGAAAGGCCCCCAATTTATAAAACCAGCCAACTCAGCCACATCCATCTTGCAGACCGTACTTCAAGAGTAAATTTCCAAGCTGCATGCGCACAGCATCTCACTTTGCCTGGGTGAAAGGACTCGGTTTGTGCCAAATGCCAAAGCCTTCACCCCTCTTGGGGGTTTGGAGCTCTCTCTCCTACATCCTCCTCCTCTGGAGAACTCAGGTGGCTATCAAACTGAGCTGGAGGAAGACACAGTTGTGGTATGTCTGCTTCATCATCTGAAGACAAACTCTCGGCGGCGGGGTGGGGAGACAATTATTCTAGCATGGTGTAGTGGTATAAATGATGGACTAGAACACCAGAAGACCAAGGATCTAATCCCAACTCAGCCATTGAACCCCAGTGGATGACCTTGAGCAATTCACACTATCCCAGCCTCAGAGCAAGGCAATGGCAAATCTCCTCTGAATGAATCTTGGCAAGAAAACTATGATGGGGCCACCATAACTTGGAACCTGCTTAAAGGCACATTACAACAAGAATTTCTTTGCACTGTTTCCGTAAAAGTTATGGGAAGGTAATGAGTATAAAAATAAAATTGTATTAAAAATTCCAGGATCTAGTCCTTTTAAAAACAACAAGAATTATTTCCTTTAAAAAGAGTTAAAATCATTCATTCACTTTTGACTTCATGTTCATGCAAAGTGCGCTTAGGAATGCAGACTTGTAAGCTCAATTATCATTTAAAAGAAAAGTGTATTCAGAGGTCTGGGATCCCCCAGTTAAATTAGACTCATTACAAAACAAAGGAGTCAGTTTAAAATGCAAATCAAAGTTTACTGAAGGTATGACAATCTCAATCTACATACTAAAACAAACTTAAAAAGAGGTTCCTAACTAAGAGTATAAAGGGTATGAAAAACTCACTCAGCCTACAGCGTAGGACTGGCCTCCAATGCATCAAGGCATGGTTTCAGATGGCAAAGATAGCAAATATGGCTCAGGATGGCTAAGATGGCTCCAGCCTCATGGAGACTCAAACTTAAAAGAGAACTTACACAAAAGCAATAAAATTTAAATTAGGTCATGTGTTGAATGACCCAGCACTCCAGTTGGCTGGAACTGCCCAGTGAAATAAGAGAAAGGGAACTTGGGATAAACAAAGGCATGCAGGGAAAAACCCTAGACTTATCTTAGGATGTGAATGAGGTACACAAGATTGCTTTTACATTACAATGATTATTTCCCCACATAGTACATTCCCCTTCTCAATCGTAGGGTACTTTAGGAACAATCTTCATTTCTTCTCGTAGTCTAAGGAAACTGTCCTTAGGGAGAGGCTTAGTTAAAATATCAGCTATCATTTCTTCTGAGTTGCAGTACTCCAGTTGAACAAGTTGACTCTGGCACATTTCTCTCACCTTGTGGAAAGCAATGTCTATGTTCTTCTTCAGAGGCTTGTCACTCTGAGAAATCTTGATACAGCTTTGATTGTCTTGCATCAAAATGGTTGGCTTGTGTTCCTCTATCCCAAGATCCAGAAGCAAATTCTGCAGCCATTTGATTTCATCACAAGCTGTTTTCGCTGAGACACATTTGGCACCTGTGGAACTATCCGCCACTGTACTCTGCTTCCGACTTGTCCAACTTACTGCTCCACCACCATAGAAGATGATGTTTCCACTGGTTGATTTTCTCTCCACCAAATCACTGCCCCAATCGGCATCTGCATAGGCAATCAGTCATGGCTTGTCACATGCTGGCAGCATCAGTTTGAAGTCAGCAGTCGCTTTTAAATATCTTGCAATTTGCTTCACTGCAGTAAAATCTCAAAGAGTAGGAGAATTAACCATTCTACATAAGATGCCAACAGCATTTGCAATATCAGGTCTAGTGAAATTCGCTATGTACAGAAGTTTTCCAACTGCAGCTCTGTACTTTTCACTATCTCTCAAAGGTTCAGATGCCTCATTGCTCTTTAAGAAACCTACTTCCATTGGGGTTAGAACATCCTTTGCATCTCTTAAGCCAAGACAGTCCAAAAGATCTATAATCTTTTGCTTTTGATTAAGAAAGAAGCTTCCATCATGGTCTCTTTCAATTTGTACTCCAAGATAGTGTGAGATATCTCCCAAACTTTTAATGTCTATCTGGAGATTCAGGAGTATCTCTTGATTATCTGCTTTGTCTTGGCTACACAGAATCAAATCATCAACATAACTTGCAATGTAAGTCCATCTATTCTTTCTGAATCATTTGTAAACACATTGGTCAACAGTGCCTGGAGTAAATCCTTCTTTGATAAGGAGCAGATTTAGCTTTTCATGCCATTTCTTGGCAGCTTGTTTTAATCCATACAAGCTTTTCTCAAGTTTACACACTAGATGCTCCTTTCCAGGTACTACAAATCCCGAAGGCTGTTCCATGTACAGTTCCTCATCTAGATCTCCATAAAAAATGCTGTTTTCACATCTAGATGTTGTACATGCATTCTCTTGGAAGCTGCAACAGCCAATAAGGTTCTAATAGCTGTGTGTGTAACAACTGGGGAGAAAGTCTCATGAAAATCTTCTCCAAATTGCTGATTGTAACCTTTAGCTACAAGTCTGGCTTTATATCTTTCAATCTCCCCTTCTGCATTTTGCTTTGTTGTAAAGACCCATCTGCAGCCAATTGCCTTCTTGCCTTTTGGCAATTCTGTCAAAGTCCAAGTTTTATTTTTATATAAGGATTCCATTTCCTCTATTGCTGCTTTCACCCATTTCTCAGAATCAGACTTTGGCATTCCTTTGATCTTCTGCCAGTCAGAGGGTTCCAGAAGGCTTTCCCCTGTGGCTAGGTAGGAGAATCTCAAAGGAGGCACTCCCCTGTTACCCCTTGCAGATTGTCTCACCTGGACTTGAGTTCCTGGCTCTGCTCGTGGTGCGCCGTCCAGTCCTCCATCCTCTGGTAAGTCGTGGACTGAGGGAGCCCCTTCTGGATGTGAAGCACTTGTAGGAGGGTGAAAGAGCTGCACATGCTGTGGCTGCTGCTGAGAATCAGGGTCAGGGTCTTCTTCCACTGCAAACATATCTGAATAGAAATCTTTGTTTGGATTAGAATTAAGTTGAGGTCTTTCATCAACATAAACAGCACTTGTTATTCTCCTTGTGCGTCCATCAGGGTTTAGGATTTTGTAAGCACCTTTGGCATAGCCAATAAAAAATCCCTCTTCACTTCTACAGTCCAGTTTGTCTCTTTTCTGTTTGGGAATGTATGTATAAGCTTTTGATCCAAAAACCCTTAGATGGTTGAGTCTGGGTTTCACACCATGCCACAACTCAAATGGAGTAACATCTCTGGATCTGGTTGGAAGTCTATTATATAAGTATGTGGCTGTGATAATTGCCTCAGACCAATAAGCTTTAGACATGTTAGCCTGCACAAGCATTGCAACTGCCATTTCCTTTAAGGTTCGGTTCATTCTCTCCGATAAACCATTTTGTTGAGGACTATAAATCCCAGTAGTCTGGTGTCTGATGCCATGTTCTTTTAAGAACTCATCAAATTGAGCATTGACAAATTCAGTCCCATTATCCATCCTCAAATTTTGAATTTTATAATTGAATTTATTAGTGACATAATTAAGTACTCTTTGAACTTTTCAAAAGCTTGACTTTTCTCCCTTAGGAGGTAACAATGACAATATTTGCTGAAATCATCTGTGAGGGTGAGGAAATAGAGGTTTCCACCAACTGATTTCTGTCTAAATGGCCCACAGATGTCAGAGTGTATCAATTCAAGAGGTTTAGTAGATTGCCTTTCTGTGAGAGGCTTGTGTGAAGGTGCAGTAGCCTTGAATTTAATGTATTCCACACACCTTTCATTCACACAACAGTTCTTGCAATGAAAGTCTTTTGCTAGCTCTTGATTAGCCAATTTCTTTATGCATTCAACATTTCTATGAGCAAACCTTTTATGCCATAAATTTATGCAGTCTTTCTGTTTACACTGAGTGGCAACATTGGCATTTGAGTCACTGATCTCCATGTGATAAAGGCCATCATCCTTTAGAGTGCCTTTAAAAATCAACTGTTTGCCATGAAGACCATAACATGCATTCTTTTGAAAACTACTCTGTTGCCTCTAGATGTGCTCATTTTGACTGAATAGAGGGAGCTCTTGAGCTCGGGTGCATAGACAGCGTCCATAATTTTCAATATCTCTGTCCTAGCTCCCAATTTCATAGGAAGATACACAGTTCCAATTCCTTGTACTGTAACAGAATCTCCATTGGCAAGAAACACAGGAAATTTTACTTCTTCATTAAAATCTTGGAAATATTCCCTTTTATTGATAAATGTATTGCTAGCTCCGGAATCTACGATGAAACAATCTTTATATTCATTTCCAGAAGCTTGCATTACTTTTTCATAAGCTATTCCAATGTGAAATCTCTGTTTAGCATCAGCTGTCGTATCTCTATGGCCTTTTCCATTTTCTTGCCTCTGGCCAGTCATCCCTTGCTGTGAGAATGACTGTCTGTTTCCCTTTGAAGCCTTTAATTGCACCCCATTTGGCTCAGAAGAGGAGGGGGGCTTTGAGTGGGTAGCATTCCCTTTAAAATGTTTCTTTTCTTTTCCAGCCAAATTAACTTGCTGGTTAAAGTTAGAATTTCTGGACTCAACCTTGTCATTTTGCATCAAATTTTGCCTATGTTGAAATTCTCTTATTTGAATATAGGCTTCTGGTAGGGTTAAATCATTTTTTAATTGCAAAGTATTTATGATGGGATTGTAAAACTTTGGTAAGCTTGCTAAGAAAATCCCAACTTGCATAGCCTTTGGAATCTCTTCTCCAGGAAATTGCAATTCTGCTAATGTAGCTCTGAAATCATTTGTGTTCATTTAGACATTTTGGATTTGATAGTCTCAGGTTCACAAGTTTAATCATCAATGCAATTTTACTTCCCATGGATTGAACATCACATAAATCTTTCAAAGTGTCCCAAGCAGCTTTTGCTGTTCTCTTATCTTTGATTTCATAAATTAATCCTTGATCAACTGTTAAAATTTTGTAGGCTAATACTTTTTGATCAATCCTATCAAAATCATTCCTCTCTCTTCCCTGATGAGGTCTTGGATTGTGTAAAACATCAATAAGTCCCATGGCCTTGATGTATGTTTCAAAAGAAAATGACCATTGTTTATAATTTGGACACTTCAGCTTCTCCATGGCTAAAAAGGCAGGCAGGCTAGCCTCAGATGCAGCCATAATTGCTTTATTGCTTTACTGCCTTTGTCTTCAAGCCGAGAGAGAGACCAAAAACAGCAACTCTGAGGTGATCAGATAAAAGGAAAAAACAAAACTTTAGCAAAAACAAAAATTAAATTGAGCTTTGAAGTCTTTAAATCTGGGCACCAATAACCCTTTTTTGTGGGAAGGTAATGAGTCTAAAAATAAATTTGTATTTAAAAAATTCCAGGATCTAGTCCTTTTAAAAACAACAAGAATTATTTCCTTTAAAAAGAGTTAAAATCATTCATTCACTTTTGACTTCATGTTCATGCAAAGTGCGCTTAGGAATGCAGACTTGTAAGCTCAATTATCACTTAAAAGAAAAGTGTATTCGGAGGTCTGGGATCCCCCAGTTAAATTAGACTCATTACAAAACAAAGGAGTCAGTTTAAAATGCAAATCAAAGTTTACTGAAGGTATGACAATCTCAATCTACATACTAAAACAAACTTAAAAAGAGGTTCCTAACTAAGAGTATAAAGGGTATGAAAAACTCACTCAGCCTACAGCGTAGGACTGGCCTCCGATGCATCAAGGCATGGTTTCAGATGGCAAAGATAGCAAATATGGCTCAGGATGGCTAAGATGGCTCCAGCCTCATGGAGACTCAAACTTAAAAGAGAACTTACACAAAAGCAATAAAATTTAAATTAGGTCATGTGTTGAATGACCCAGCACTCCAGTTGGCTGGAACTGCCCAGTGAAATAAGAGAAAGGGAACTTGGGATAAACAAAGGCATGCAGGGAAAAACCCTAGACTTATCTTAGGATGTGAATGAGGTACACAAGATTGCTTTTACATTACAATGATTAAATCCCCACATACTACAGAAGTCAGTTAGAAACTGAGCCAATTATTGTCTGACTTCACTGAGATCATTCCAAATATGAACAGTCACAAATATATGGGGGGAAACGGAATGGGGGAAAATTGTTGGAGAATTTACTTTGTCCAAACCAATTTCAGACCTGTCCCAGCTATGACATCTTGACAGCTTCATCTCTGATTTGCTCTTCACATCTGCTGATTGCTGTGGCTGCCTTTAAAGTGCTTGCCACTCTGGGTAGTCCCTCTGACAAAATTAGTTTTGATAGGAAAATGCAGTTTGAATGGGGCCATCAATGAAGACTGTACCTTTAAAAAATCGCATGAGCTGTGGGACATGAGGGTAAGGAGGAGAGAGGACCTGCCAGGAGCAGAAGCCTTTCTTATAGGAGAGGAAATTACTGCCAAGGAGATCTGATGGTTAGATTTGATTTGTTTCATGCATTCCTCATTGGTTACTTTGTGGGGGAGGAAACATTAAAAAGCTGTGCTCCCCAGTGCAGGAGGTAATATTTAAAAATGTATGAGCATCGGTAGTCAAAGCCCTGTGGTTTTCTCCATTGCAAGACAATTGAAATGTAATGGAAATCCTATTGATTTTGAGTGGGGAAAACTGCAGGATGCCAATTGTCCAGACTCCAGTGTTGTTGCTGGAGGTGAAATTACACAAAGGGATGGAGCCAATCACACTCGCTCGCTTCCCTTCTGATGCTGTTGCCAGAATGCTGTCTGATGGCTGCTTTTCTCCTGGCTTCTGATTTAAATTGCTCTGAAATGAAATCATTTGGTGGGCTTCAACATTCTGAAGAGCTTGAGGTTGCCTGCTCCAAAGAGGGTGAATGCAAACAATGATTTTATCCAGCACTAACATATGATGGCATGATGGCAAGCTCACTGTAGACTTGGGATCTGTGTCATTATCCTGTGGAGGTGAACTTTATTGTTCTGTTGCTTCTTATCAGAAAACAGATGTACAAATGTCAAGTTTATTAGCCTGCCCTGTTCCTGAGATCCACAGGAGAGGCCCTCCTCTTACGACTTTATCAGATGGGGCTTAAATAGTAGAATTACAATGTGATAGTATCAAAAACAGGTTCCAGTTATTGCGTGACATCATTGTCTTCCCATGGTCCATGTGTGCTCCACCTGTTAATTAGGTGTAACTTTTAATTGATGGGCAAAGCCTTCAATATTGCTCTTTTCTCAGTATTGCTGAGCATGCAATAATCACATTCCACTGTAACTGCACAATTCCAGAGTAAATGGGTGTTCCTCCCATTTCCCAATGAGAACACATAATTAAACTTCCAGAGACAATATGAAGAGGACCTATAAGATGCTCTTTTAATCAACTGTTGCCTTTTCTTGGTACCTTTTGATGTTTGTTTAAGTGTTTATTTGTAAATTTCTTTGGTTATTTATGTGTTTTTAGTGTTTTAGAGTGAAGTCTCACATCATCTCCTGAGAACAGCTGAAATCTTGCCCATGCAAAATCATGAATGTAAGGGAAATTTTTCCTTAAAGGTGCATGTGCTGGCCAGCAGGAGGCATTAATACTCTGTCTTTAGAAGCAATGTGAAGACAGGTGTTATTATAGCGTGAGCTGAAGTCCCATTCTTAAACTGCTAGTGGTGGTCATGCAATAATTCTGTGGCGGTAGTATTGCGTGATTATGGTGATGTGTGATCATTACTGTAATTATACCACTATGTTTTGGCTTTCCTCAGTCACAGAATTACAACGTTTTTAGGTGCATGATTTTAGATTCTAGCCTGATAAAGTCCTTAGTCCTACCACCTTAACAGGCATGGCTGGTGGGAACACAAGGAAGGACCTACTCAGTTGCTTCCCCTATGCTTCGGGACTCCTTCCCCAGGGAGACCAGAATGCCCCTCTCCTTGCTGTCCTTCCATCAGTAGGTGAAGACTTTATTATTATTATTATTCTGACAAGCTTTTAGAAATGAAGGCTTTTAAGAAAGGACTGTAAATTCTGTACAATTCTCAATTGTACTGTGTAATGTTTAAAATCTTTTTTACAGAGTATGTATTTAAAATGGTTAATAGTTTAATTTGGTGTTAATGTTGATTTTTCTGAATGTTTTTGATTGTAATCTTTTTAGGTGTAAGCTGACTTGAGTGCCAGTTTTGGGGGAAAAGGGGGGATATAGAGGATGATGATGATGATGATGATGACAACTTAATAATATGAAAATTTTGGTTGAAAATTCACAAAATAATTCAAAATATTTATAAAACTCAACTGATTATGACCCCAAAATTATATCTACTCAACATAACATCTGAACTGGAAACAAAAGTCAAACAAAAATACTGGAGAACAATACTATATGCAGTAACAGCAGCGAGAGTATTGATAGCGGCAAAATGGAAGAGCAAAGAAACCCCAACTATAGACGACTGGATGAGGAAATTAAGAGAAATGCAAGAAAACGACAAATTAACATATATGTTAAACAAAACAAACAAGGCAAAACTGGAAGAGGAATGGTCTCCGATACGAGAATTCTGGGAGAATTGAAGGGAAAGAAAGATAAATTAAACTGAAACTACAAGGCCAACAAATCAGGTAGAGAAATTGATATACGAACAACATAATCAAGGAGGAAGATACTGAACATTTTAGTATGAGCTACAGCTAAGCAAAATGGAAAGATACGAAACTGGTCAAAAAGCAGGAACAGTAGGAGAAAATAAGATAGAAATAATGGGCCAGAAGATAGATAAAAAGTGAAAAGGATGAAGAAGACATGACGATAGGTAATGGGATAGAGAGGACAGAAGGAAGAGACAAACACATTTAAGAAATACCACGATCAGGTGATACTTTTAAGGAAGTTAGAAAAGAAGAAGGTAAGAGGGAGGGAGGGGGAAGGAGATAGGTAGAAATGACAATGGGAAGAAAAAAAAGTGGAAGATAAGACGAAATCAAAGACTGAATGAACATTGAATTAATTTGAATATATGTTAACTAAAAATAGAGCTATACATTTTATTAAGAGATATAATTTCTGTATATACATGTCGTATATGATATTGTCAATAAAATTATAATTTGAAAAATAAAATAAAATAAAATAAAATCAGTTAGGTCCCAAAAGCTTTAATTAAAATAACGTTTGTTTTTCCTTGCTATTGGCATGGCAGCAATGTTGGAGCCAAGCCGGCTTCTAAAGGGAGTATATTCTACAACTGGGGTACCACAGCAGTGAAGGCCCTCTCCTTAATGAAGTTGTTGCCATAACATTTTTTGTTGTCATTATTTATCATTGAGTTGACTTTGACTTATGGTGACCCTATGAGCGAGGCATCTTCAAAATCCCTGGCCATCAACAGCCATCAACAGGGCTGTGACCTCCTTGATTGAATTAACCCACCTCTTTTCCTACTGCTTTACACTTTACTAAGTATTATAGGGCTTGTCTAGACCTGCCAGAATATGCCAGGTTCCCACTAGTTTATACTGGTCCTGGATCAGGCCCATTCCCCCCCCCCCATTAGCTACACAAAATGGGATGGACTCCATACCAAAGCCAAATGGAGGATTCTACTTAAAGTTAGTGCAACCTACAAAACACTGTAACTTGAAACTGTATACAAGATATATTTGGAACATGAAATATAATATTTACCTCATAATCCACTATACAAATATGAAAACCAACAAAACAGTGTTACAATAAAGACTTTGTTAATAAAGGTCATTACAATTTTTGTGTTACTTCACAATTGTTTTAGCTATGTTATTGCAAAAGTACTATGTTATTACATAAGTAACAAAAGCTTCAGTACTGTGATGGATTGTACCCAGCAAACTCCAAACCAACTATGCTAAATCAAAATGTCTTATCTGTGAAGATTATCTTTGTTGGGACGTCTTGTTTGTGGAAGTTCCCAAACATGCTAAGCCAGGGTGTCTTATCTGTGAAGGCTTTGTTGTTGGGACTTCTTGTTTGTAAGAATTTCCTCTACGGTGCATCCAGACCTTTTTTTAAACTGTTTCAGCCACATACCTGCATGCTGGCCTGTATGTGCAGCCTCCGCTGTTGCCTCTGGTGTCTCCCTGAAGCTATGAAGGAGCCCCTCAGCATGTGATCAATGCTGATCACATGCAGGGAGCTTTGATCACATGCTGAGGGTGTCCTTTCTAGCTTCAGGGAGATACCAGTAGTGGCGACAGCAGCAGCACCAGACATGGGCCAACAGGCAGGTATGGACTCCTACATTCCTGTGGGGCCCAATCTGGGTTTTCCCACATGAAGCGGGTTTTCCCTGGGTATTTTAATAAAATGGCTTAATGAACTTTACCCTGTCTTCTCCACATTTCTGCCCCGGGCATCATCAGGGCTGCCCTGGGGTGAAATGGGGCAAAAACCCTGTGTGGTATGGCCTGCAGTACTCCAAGACAAGGGCAAGATGGGGTAAACATTTTCAATGAATCATGCTGCCAATTAATTTCCAGGCAAGGTATATGTGTTGGTTCTTACCTTTAAAGCCCTACATGGTTTGGGTTCAAGTGATCCAAGAGATTGCTTCCTCCTGTATAATGCCCCATACACTTAGGTCCTCTGGGGGACATTTATTCCAGTCAACCAGGACTAGGTTGGGAACTGTCACCCAAAGGAGTTTTCTTCAGTTGCCCCATGTCTGTGGAACGACCTGTCAGAAGAGATTCAACAGCTGAATATGCTGTCCAAATTTAAAACAGCATTAAAGACCAGTGTCTTCCAGCAGGTCTATCCAGATGATTTTTTAAAAAATTAGGAATTTTAAATTATGATTTTTAAACTATGGATTGTTTTGATATGTATTGATCTTATATGTTCTTTCCAACTTATGTGATGTGTTTTAACTGTTTATGTATGTTAACTGATGTTACGTGTTTTTAAGTGATGTTATGTGTTGTATCTTAATAAAATGGCTTAATGGGCTTTACCCTGTATTCTCATAGAATCATAGAATTGCAGAGTTGGAAGAGACCACGAGGGCCATCCAGTTCAACCCCCCTGCCACGCAGGAAATCACAATCAAAGCATCCCCGACAGATGGCCATCCAGCCTCTGTTTAAAGACCTCCAAGGAAGGAGACCCCACCACGCTCCGAGGGAGTGTGTTCCACTGCCGAACAGCTCTTACTGTCAAAAAGTTCCTCCTCATGTTGAGGTGGAATCTCTGTTCCTGGAGCTTGCACCCATTGCTCCGTGTTCCAGTCTCTGGAGCAGCAGAAAACAAGCCTGCTCCATCCTCAGCGTGACATCCCTTCAAATACTTAAACAGGGCTATCATATCGCCTCTAAACCGTCTTTTTTCCAGGCTAAACATACCCAGCTCCCTAAGTCTCTCCTCATAAGGCATTGTTTCCAGACCTTTCACCATTTTAGTTGCCCTTCTCTGGACACGCTTCAATTTGTCAATATCCTTTCTGAATTGTGGTGCCCAGAACTGGACACAGTATTCTAAGTGAGGTCTGACCAAGGCAGAATAGAGTGGCACTATTACTTCCCTTGATCTAGACACTATACTTCTATTGATACAGCCCAAAATCGCATTGGCCTTTTTAGCTGCCGCATCACACTGTTGGCTCATGTTCAACTTGTGGTCTACTAGGACTCCTAGATCCCTTTCGCACGTAGTCTCATTCAGCCAGGTCTCTCCCATCCTATATTTATGCATTTCATTTTTCCGCCCTAAATGCAGTACTTTACATTTCTCCGTATTGAATTTCATTTTGTTAGCTTTGGCCCAGCTCTCCAGTCTATCCAGGTCATTCTGAATTTTGATCCTGTCCTCTAGGGTATTAGCTACTCCTCCCAATTTGGTGTCATCTGCAAATTTGATAAGTATGCCCCTAATTCCCTCATCTAAGTCATTGATAAAGATGTTGAATAGCACTGGGCCCAGGACAGAACCCTGTGGCACCCCACTGGTCACATCTTTCCAAGACGAAGAGGAGCCACTGCTGAGCACCCTTTGGGTTCTCCCTGTCTTTGCCCTGGCCATCATTAATCTGTTGTTCTTGTCTCCTCAATCCATGGGGAGAGGTTGGTAAGAAATAACAACAATGTTGTCCCATGATGATAATTCTATGGAGATTATCAGACACATCAAATACAGCATTATAATGATGCCATGAGATCACCAAAGGGCTTCCTTATCAGATAACATTATGCCCCAGCATTATGCAAGCATTCTGCTGCCATTAAGAGGGAGTCCTTTTTTATTGTCGGGGAGAAGTCGAAAATTGATCTCCCGTAGTGTTTGTGTTCTGGATTTTCGTGTGTGCAAGAAGATGCCCTGTTCTACTGGCATGATTCCAGCATCAATGGGCGGTCCCACTTCCGGTGCGAACGGGGAAACTAGGTACCATACACTCCTTTTCTGAACCTCCCTGTCTTGCTTGCAAGTTTCTAAACATATATCTGTGCTTTTCTGAATGTTTTATTTTTTAATTTTGGTGTTTGGGGGCTTTTTAGCATACTTGCATCTTCTCACAAGGTATACCAAAATCTCATTCATGGAGAAACGCAGAAGTAAGCGGTACAAGCACTCATATTGCCAGATTCTTGGGGCAATCTCATATTGTTATCATGGCAACATGCAAAAATGTGTGTCATTGTGCCAGAACACAAATGTTGTCAAATATAGTGCCATAATCACATTTTTAGGTAGTCGTCTGATAATCTCCTATATCCCACCTTTTCCCCAATAATGGGGTCCAGATGATTTACCACTTATTAAAAACAGTACAGATTAAAAACTATACAAATGCCTCAATAAAAAGCATAAATATACAATTAAAACAATTAAATCTGAAATACATTTAAATTCATTTTTTTAAAAAAAAAAATCAACAGAACAGCAAACCCACCACAGTCAGTTCTAAAAGCCTGGTGGAATAAGAATACAGTTGTCCCTTCATATTTGCTGGGGTTTGGTTCCAGGACTCCCCGTGGATACCAAAATCCGTGAATACCCAAGTCCCATTATAAGCAAAATGGTGTCCTTTATATAAGATGGCAAAATCAAGGTTTGCTTTTTGGATTATTATTTTTAAGACTATTTTCAAGCAGTGAATACTTAAATCCATAGATACCAAATCCATAGATATGGAGGGACAACTGTATTTTACTTGCTGGTGGAAGGAGAGGAAGGAGGGAGCCCATCCTAACCACCTTAGGAAGCGAGCTTCAGAGTCTGAGAACAGCCTTCTCTCTTGTTCCCACCAAACAAACCTGAGAAGATAGTGGGACAGTCCTCTTCTGAAGATCTTAGAGCTCTAGCACACACACATATATAAAGATATTGGGTCAAACAGACTGGACTGTAATCATGATATGTCCAAAGTACAAAAATCTTACAAATTATCTTGGCTTCAAGTGAGAGTTCAAGCCTGGTTTGCTCCAGGACACATTCATTTATCTTTTTAGTGGTCCACAGTACTCACAGAACTTTTCTGCAGTACCATATTTCAAATGTAATGATTCTCCTTCTGTCAGACATCTTCACGCTCCTAACTTTCACAACCGTACATAGGATGATTCTGACTTAGCTATTTAATGCAATTTGATGCTTTGTGCCTTCAAGTTGTTTATGACTTATGGCAACCCTGAGGTGAGCCTATCACAGGGTTTTCTTCACATGATTGGTTCAGAGGGGATTTGCTTTTGCCTTCCTCTGAGGCTGAGAGAGTGTGACTTCTATGATTTCTATGGTCAAGTGGAGATTCAAATCCTGGTCTTCAGAGACCTAATCCAACACTGAAACCATTACACCACAGTGGCTCTCCCTTACACAAAACAGACGACATTTCTGGCAAATTTATTTTTGATCTCAGAGGTATGCGGTCATAAAATACTGAATCATAGAGTTGGAAGAGACCACAAAGGCCATCTAGTCCAACCCCCTGCTTTGCAGGAATACATAATACTCAATTAGTATTAAGAGATTTTTTAGACTGATTAACAAACAGAACTTAATGAATGAATTAACAAAACATTTTGGCTTCTGTCATCTTCAGTTGTTAAAAAGTGTGTTAATAGAAAGATAGAGAGGTGAGTGGGGGAGGGAAGAAGCCAAAAACTTTTTGTTAATTCATTTAAGGTCTGTTTGTTAATCAATCAAAAAAAATCTTATTATACGTCAATACCAGTTTGGCACAAAAACATTAACAAGGTGATTTACAAACCACAACAAATATCAAAATGTCAACCACAACATTGCGATGGACAGTACTGAACCATCTTGCTCCCTATATGCCTTCAGGTGTCAGTCTGCAGAGTTTATTCTTCTCTGTTTGGTGGCTTTCTTGGAGAATAACAGGTTAGGTTATGATTGAAAACAAATGATAGGTTAGAAGGGCAGCAGAGACTGCTGTGTGAAGTGGCCAAACATTGTGCTAAGTGGAAGGGGGTGTATATCTTGATTCTCTATCGATTACAAGATAAAGGCCTTCTTTGTGAAGACGTGATGCAAGGCTGTGATTGTGTTTGACCCCAATAAATGGAGTGTAACTCAGCACTCCTGCTGTGGTAGAGCCTGCTGGATAAAAGCTGAAGATACATGACTGTTGATGAATGTCACAGTGGAAATCTAGGGTGAGCCATAAGTCTGCAGGTATCCTGAACAATTTACTGACTGCCACAGATGTTGATTACATGTTGCTGTTGTTTTAATTTCGGTTGAGAAAAAAAAAAACTTATATAGTTCTCCATTTCATTTTTGATGAGGATGTAGAGACAACTTATAAACTCATATTTTCCCAGTGTTTTACCTTTATTGCAGAAATAACGGATTTGTTTTGAAGATGTGTGGTGTCCTTCAACAAGCAGTTCTTGCTTCCCAACTGTCATTTGTCTTTTCTGTCATCACTTTCTGTCCTCACTTTCCCTCCTGCCACTTAATCAGATTGCCTCTGGTGGCCAACATGGTTCTATCAATGTTACATGCAATGTGATGATGTCACAGCTGTTTGACAGAAAGGTCCTGGGAATTGCCACCACCAATCGGATTAAATGGCAGTAAGTATGAACAGGACCAAGGACAGTGAGGGCAGAGGAGAAGAACAAAATGGTGCTGTGGTGCTGTCTCTAGACAGTAGTCTAGAGAGTACCAAAGAGAGCTGAAGCCACACAAGTGTTCCTTATGGTGAGCATTCCTGTCAGTATCAGTCCCTGAAGGTGCCTATTCCTGTCATTTTTTGTGTGTAATTTTGTAAGCCTGCTATAATCTTGCTGTTAATTGTGTTTTCATTCTTGCACACTTGGCTAATGAGTGCTATGTAACAACTATGGGGAGAAGAGAGGTAAAAGACACTGTGAGATAAGCCACAGCTGTGGCTCAGGGCTTGGGATTGTTACCTACCCTGACAGCCTGCATCTTGGAATATCTGATAATTGGCTATATTTAATAATTTGGCTTAATGTGGCCTTCCATGTGGTTGCAGGTAAACCAGGACCCCCTGGTTTGCATGACTCCTGTTGATATTAATTTCCAATTAAGATAATTTAATTCTACTTTTTTGGCTTAGAGTCTTCTTCATTATTACCGGTGTACATTGGTTGAAAGATCCCACCATTGCCTGGCTTCTTGCATCCCAGATTGAGCCAATTAAAACCCCAAATTAATATTAGGACATTAGAGGGTCTCCACAGACCCCAAGCAACTTGGATAACAGGAAAAGTGGGCTGAAATGCTTTTATGGGAAAGGAAGTCAGGGGATTATGAATAGCCAATAGTTTTCTAGCCCACCAGATTTGTAGATTGCCAAATGCTTTCATTATACTGTTTGTCCTCTGAGTTTCCATTCTGAGCAACAGCTTTGTAGGTTATGGTTTCTGGATGACTGTGCCAATAAAGTTTTCTGTTTAACTGGGAAACCGATGGACTCTGCTTCTGAGAAATCAAGTACATGGCAATCCCCTTGGTAATTAATTTGGCTGGATCAAATATACTGATTACAAGGCAAATATAGACAGAATATAACTCCATTGTTGAAACAACTTCATTTGCTACCAGTCTGTTTATTAGTAAAGCCCTATGGGTCCAAGCTATCTGAAAGATCCTACATCCCTACATTAAATTGCCAGTGTATTCAAGAGAGGTCTCCCCCCACCCACCACCCATCACCCTCACAAGCTCATCTAATGAGGACACAAGACAGATACTTTTCGGTGGCTGTTCCTAGGCTATGGAACACACTCTCAAAGGAAGCTTGGTTGGCCCCTTCTCTGACCTTTTTTGCCAGCAGGCAAAGACCTGTATATTTAAACAAACCTTCAGCCTTTAACATGCTGAGGCAGAAGGATGTTCAGTGGTTGTGGTTTTTTAAATACGCAATATGTGTTGAATGTGTTTTTAATGGTTTAAAATTAGTGTTTTAATTGGATTGGTGGTTTAATGTTTGTCAATGTTTTTGTACTAAATATTGTTTTAGCTATTTTGTTTTAACTTATTGTTAACACTTTGGGTCCCAAATGTAGGATATTAAACAAAAACAAATAAACATTGAAATGATAAAATACTTGGCGCCATGCTAATGGCTGGGAGAGCCAGTGTCATGTAATGGTTTGAGTATTGGACTAGGATGCTGGAGAACATTGTTTGACTCCCCAATCAGCCATGGCAGCCCACTGGATGAACTTGAGCAAATCACACTCTTTCAGCCTCAGAGGAAGGCAAAGGCAAATCCTCTCTGAACAAATTCTGCCAAGAGACCCCTGTGATAGGTTTGCCTTAGGGTCACTATAACTTGGAAATGACTTGAAGGCACACACTAATAATAAATGCTATGGTCAGAAGGCATTTGAATAAACTCCATCTGCAATCAAGGCACAAAACTGTAATGATTATAGTTAGAAACCTGCAAAAATTAAATTTTTGTATATTGACTCCCAGAATTCCCCAGCCAGCCTAGCCAGCACTTTGTGACAAAGGTCTTCCTAGTTCCCGAAGTCCTTTAACTGGAGATTCCTGTGAGGTTTCCAGATATAAAAGAGGTCAGCTAAAAGCTCCTCCTTCATCTTCAATAGTTCTGTAAAAGAGCAAGTTATACCTGCTGAAATCTGCTTTTCTACACAGTTCTTAAAGGAAGCTACTTTTGATCTTGTCAGCCTTCTTCACTTAGGTCTGCCCTTCAGATAAGAAAACCAGTGATGGATTTTGAGCAGATTAAAAAAAAAAAAAAAAGCAGGAAAAAGGTTAAGTAGCCTTCCCCTGACCTAGCTTCAGTTCCTGATTTCAGTAACTCACAGGTGCTTTTCTGGAAAATAAGCAAACAGAATATTGCTGTCGGACCCCTGTATCCACAGAGATTTTGTTACCGGGTTTATCACGTATACTGGCAACTGCAAATAACAAAGAAACCTATTAAAATAAAGGACTTCTGGTACAAACATACCATAGAGTTGTATTGGAGGACCTAAGAGATGCCTAGAGAGGATGCCTCTGTAAGCATTTTCCAGCATGACTCTATGGTAAGTGTTGCTAATTTTTTTCAGCCATGGATAACTGGTTCCACAGATGTGGGGGTCAGACTGTATTTCCTCTTCACTTTGTAGGTTGAAATCCTCTTTGACATTAGCAGAACATAAAGTTCCAGAGGTGTAGCTACATATAGGTCCAGGAAGCTGATGGCTGCCGTGTGTGGAAAAGGCATGGAGAGAGCTTTCTTGGTATATCACATGAACCCCATGACCAGTCAATGGTTGTTAACATTGTGCCTGGCTGTCCAGAAAAAGTTGTTGTACAAGGCCTTACAGAATACATCTTCGTAACTTAAAAAAAAGAAAAAAAAGGTATGTACAGGAGCCCTGGTGGTGTTGTGGTCAAATGCCAATACTGCAGCCACAACATTGTGAGTTATATCCTATAGGGCTCCAAGACTCACTTAGCCTTCCATCCTTCTGAGGTTGGTAAAATGAGTACCCAGCTTGTTGGGGGTAATTAGCTAGCACATTGTAAATTGCTTAGGGAGGGCTTTGCACTGAAAACCAGTACAGAAATATAAATGCTATTGCTATTGCTAAATGCTAAGGATACAGTATTTGATGACCAACACATGAAATAATGAGGCCAGAAACAAAGCTTGGGTAAACATAGGGGCTACTTTATTTATTCTATCTCCTATTTAATCTTTTTTCCGTGGGATATGCAAACTAAGGGGAGACCCAAGGCAGGAAAAACTGAAGCCAATGGTCTCACCCAAACCTACCTCCCAGCTTTTCTGGGTGAGACACCTGAGCATCGGGGGGGTTCCCATCAACTGGGTTACCCCCCAGGCACAATCTGCTGGAAGGCAAAACCCCAGGATGAGACACCTCAAGTTCCATGACTTCTGGTGAGGGGTCAACCCTCGGGCCATCCTGAAGGATAGTCTACTCCCCACCCTCCAGTTGCATGATCTGCAAAGGTAATTTGAAAGAGCCACCCTTCCCCCAAAAGGAATACACTGAACTAATCCCCATCCCCCCACACCTGCCAGGTGACCACATATTTAGGACACCACCCTAAGGCCAATTTTCCAGGTCCCTTGTAACAGTGTGGGGTAGGTAGGCAAAATAACCCCTTGGAAAAGGGGAAAAATTCCTACCTGGCCAATAAGCAACCAATAGACTCACACTATGACAGAAGTGGAAGGGTGGCTTGAATTCAACCAAAAGAGGAGGAGGGAAGGGGCGGCCCTTGTTTAAATAGCTTCTGTTCTGCCCCAAACCTCCTACATCATGGTGTGACATGCCCTGTCATAATTAAAGGCCTCTCATCATGTGAAGCCATCAAAGCACCTCCCCTCACACAATGCTATGCTGTGCTGGGAAGGAGTTTTCAATACTGCTTGGGCCCAGGTTATTTGAAGGACTGTGCAGTTGCCCCTCCACATTCACAAATTTAGCATTCGTGGTTTTGAGTATTCGTGGTTTTGGGAGGGCCTCCCCTTGTCCTCCCAAAAGCAGTGAATGAGCTTTAAAAGCCCTGTCGCTGCTTCTGGGGGGAAGAGAAGCAGGCCAGGGGTGGGAGAGGTGGGGAGGGGGCCTTCCGAGACCCCCTCGCCACCTTAGGAGGCTGGGTGGGGGTGGGAGAGGCAGCGAGGGGGCCTTCCGAGACCCCCTCGCCACCTTAGGAGGCCGGGTGGGGGGCGGGAGAGGCAGTGAGGAGGCCTTCCGAGGCCCCCTCGCCACCTTAGGAGGCTGGGCGGGGGGAGAGAGAGGCAGCGAGGGGGCCTTCTGAGACCCTCTCGCCACCTTAGGAGGCCCGTCGGGGGGTGGGAGAGGCGGCGAGGGGGCCTTCCGAGGCCCCCTTGCCACCTTAGGAGGCCGGGCAAGGGTGGGAGAGGCCTTGGGAGGGAAGGGGGAGGCCTGGGAAGGCAACCACGGGCCCTCCGGAGGGCCTCCGGAGGGCCCGTAAAGGCCTTGGGAGGGGGGGAGGCCTGGGGAGGGGACCACAGGGCCTCTGGAGGCCCCCCGGTGGCCTGGGGAGGGAGGGGGGAGGGGGGAAAAGCAACTATGGGGCCTCTGGAGGCCCTGTGGTCGCTTTGGTGGGGGAGGGGGAGGGCAGTCATTATTCACGGAATTTTCACATTTGCGGGGGTTTGTGGAACCTAACCCCAGTGAATGTGAAGGGACGACTGTGTTTCCCTTTAGAAGCCCACTAGAGCTCTTAGGTCATCTGGAGAAGCCCTTCTCTCTATCCCACCACCATCTCAGGCTCATTTGGTGGGAAGAAGAGAGAGGACCTTCCTTGTGGCTGCTCCCAAACTGTGGAACTCCCTCCCCAGAGAGGCCAGCATGGCCCTGCCTCTCCTCTCTTTCTGAAAATGGGTAAAAACATTTCTGTGTCAGTAAGCATTTGCACTCTGATGTGGGCTAGACTTTTAAATGCTGTGCGATTTGTATTTTAAAGTGCTAAATATTTCAATATTTTAATCTTTGGGATTTTATCTGTGTAAATTGTTTGCTTTTAAACCTGATACTTATACTTTTAATAATTTGTATTGTTTTTAACTTGGAATGTTTTAAATTGACTGTTAGCTGCCTTGAGTCCCTATGTTGGAATAAAGGAAGGAAACAAAATAAATAAATAAATGAGCAAGCCTATGTCACAAAGAGGATTCTGATCATAGTTTCACCCAGGTGGTAAATCTATACTAGGCTTGGATAATGCAACTATATAGATCAAGAGATGGAGGGCTTATCCATCTATACTAGAGACTGTAGGTAGAGGCTTGGATAATGCGACTATATAGATTAAGAGATGGAGGGCTTATCCACATGAGCCAGGATATACTGGCTCCCCACCAGTGTATCCCAGCTGTGAGGCTGGCCTGTTCTTGACTCTGCTACCTCAACAAAATGGGTCAAGAACACCAGTCTCTTGCTGCAGCTGCTGCCATTTTCCTTGTTTTGCCATTTTCCTTGTTTCCTTGCCCTGCACCATGTGACAAGGCCCCCTGTATATGACCAGCCTTGGTCCCATGCTGTAGGCCTGCTGCCCAGACCTGGAAGAGTAAGAGTGACCGGCATCTAGCGCGACGGGCTCCTGCATGTTTGACAGGCTCCTGTGGACATGCGGGGCCTAATGCTTTTTTTGCTTGTGGGAATGGATTAAACTGGGTATTATCATACAACAATTTATTGGGCCCTACCTTGGCTTGCCCCTGCCTCAGCCCGATATCTGTCCCTGGGTTGATGAGGACTGCCTGGGTGGCAGAATGGGGTAAATGTCCTGCATCATATGGACTTCAGGGCTGAGAGATGGGGGCAAGATGGGGGTATTTAGCCCTTGTAGACAAGCCCTCGGACATGAACCATTGGATTCAAATTACAATGAAAAATGTTTCACCTAAACATTAGGCAGAACTTCCTGACAATAAGAACTGTTCAGTTGTGGAATAGACTGCCTTGGAGGGCGGTGGACTCTTCTTTATGTGAGGTCTTTAAACAGAGCATGGATGCTTACCTCTCTGGAGTGCTTTAGCTGTGGATTCCTGCACTAGCAATGGGATGGACTAGATGGCGCTTGCAGTACCGTTTAGCTCTATGATCCTATGTCAGGGAGAAAAGGGCTTACCACACTCTAAAGAAAAGTGGCAATGCAGCAGAAAGGTTCTGTCTTCCCTCCTGCCTTACTGCATGACATTGTCATTTTTTCGTTCTGGTCCCATGGGGGACCTAGGTAAAACCATGTCTTTTGGCTAACCAGAAAATCCCGTTAGCAAAAAGAACAGTTTTACCTTGGTCCCCAATGGGACTAGAATCCCTCCCTCACTGCTGTACCCAGAGCCTTTTCAAATTTCCACCATGGCCTGTGCTGGAATATAATTATACTGCTGTAGTATACTAGCAGGAGTCTAGTCTAGTGTTATTGTGTGCCTTGAAGTTGTTACCAACTTATGGTGACCCTAAGGCCCCTATCACAGGGTTTTCTTGGCAAGATTTGTTCGGAGGGGGATTGCCCTTACTTTCCTCTGAGGCTGAGAGTGTGTAACTTGCCCAAGGTCACCTAGTGGGCTTCCATGGCTGAGCGGGAATTCGAACCCTCGTTGTAGTCCAACGTTCAACCACTATACTATATTTGCTCTCCTATTTAGTGATTATTTTTTAAAACTGTTGCCATTATTGGTTTAATTCATATCCCGCCTTCAACCAGTGTAGGACCCAAGGTAGCTCACAATATAGTCTGTTTTTTTTTTAACAAAATAAATTAAAACAAGTATATTATTTATTTCAACATATTTTAAAAATAGTTTTTCTTTTTAAGGCACAGGGGAGATCGTCAGCTGTGTAGATTCCTGCCTGCAGTCTGGACTGAGGCAGCCCTTGGCATAGATTCACTAGTGAGCTGTCAGGGTGGACTAAGCCTGTGTGTGTGTTTGTGCATAAATGGAAGAGGTAGGATTAATTTCAGCAATTAGCATTCACATTGATTGTGCTTCAGCACAGGTTGACTTTGACAGCTAAATAATGTAGGTCATTGATTATACAGATTTTTTTTTCTTTTTTGGTTTTCCTTCCCTCCCTTGAATTTGTGGTTCACATATTTGTACTGAGGGGCATTTCCACTTCTTTCAAGTCTCTGTGGGGTGGATCTAGCACTGGGCTTCCATGGATAGAATGGCAGAATTTATGGATCAGAGACAAGTGATCTCCTATTCTCGCTGTGACCCCTATATATGGCCCAAAATTTCTCCTGGGGATCTAGGAACCTTCTGGAATTAGCTTTTGGGTAACTGTGAAGGCTGTAGGGAGAAGGAGGAGGGAAGGACATTCTGTCACATTGGTGCTGTGCAGTACCTGTAAGAATTAGCAACATTTGCATGCCTATAATCAGTAATTATTTCCCTGTTTCTTTTCCTGTCTGACTCTAACCTGCTTCCATTTTAATTCTTCCCACTCTCTCCTCCCTTAGACCATGAGTTTGACTATGCACAAGTGATTAGGAATTAAAGCTAGTTTGTATGTTTTACAAAGATGACAAAATATACTCCTTTTCAACTAGACACCATGGGTGGTTTGGAGGGTGGGACTGAATGTTGTTCAGCTTCTTTTGCCTTTAATTACTCAGCTTAAGAGGTCTACTCCAATCTCTCACATTTCCCAAAAGTGCCAGCTCCGCACTGGATTTATAAGCTGAAGGTCATATAATTAAAAATAACTGGTAGTCATTCTTTCTGGAAGTGGGATTGCTGCATGGGAATCAACTGCACTTTATGAGGATGTGGGAAAAGGTCCTCTCTGTTTTTGAGACCCAGATATGGAATGCCCTGCGCTTGGAGGCCTGTTTGGTGCTAAAGCTTACTTCTTTTCAGTCTTTTCTTTTTATTTTAAACAAACACTTGGGGTCTGACTGATTTTGTCCAAATCTGTGCATGTACATTGTTTCAAACCTTTTTTTTTCATTTCACAAATGCTAACTTAATTAATGCACTTAATACACTTTTAGAATGTTTAAATTATTTTCCACTGTTTTGAATTTTAAAATTCTTTTACATTGTTTATACTGACTTTATTGTAAACCTGGCAAAATCAATGGAACCTGTTGGGAGAAAAAAGATAAAGTAGATAATATTGTTAATGAAAAATAATGAAACAGTGTTAAAACAAAGAAACACAAATCAGCTATAAAAACTTAATAGATGTGCAACATTTAGCTGATTGTAGGATACAAAAAGAAGAATGCTTATTGTCATAGGGGTGACAAGATCCCCAGATTATATCTTGATTCAATGCTCCTTCAAAATGGACTTGGACACAAAGTAGAAAACATTTTATTCCTCGTGGAAGGTAATTGAAAACGCCCACTAGCCTCCTATAATAGCGGTTACCTGAGTTGTAATGTTCTGGATGATTCATATCAGGTAATGAGTGCTTTTCATTAAGAACGATATCCACTTTATCTTTTCCATGAGTTCCATTGATTTGGGGTTCTTTTGTGACTATTTCTTTTTTTTCTGTTTTGCATTTTGAGGAGGCTTGCTCCTTGGTACTTGTGACAAATTTATTATTATGTCATTTACTTTCATGGAGTAGAGGCTGCTTCACCCGATCAATGGTGGCCGATGGGGTGGGGTGGTGTCAGTGGGGTGGTGAATTATCCTTCATCATCTTTGTTTTAACTGTTGTAAGATGCCCGGAGTCCTGAAATGAGGGAAAAGACAGGAAAATAAATAAATAATACTATCCTGCTGTTTACCAAGTTCAGGACTCAAGGCATCTTACAACCGTTAAAACAAAGATACAGATAACCCCATGCCCCAGTATCCACAGGGATACATTCCCAGACTTACCGTGGATACATGAAACTGTGGTTAATAGCAAACCCTATTGAAATGAATTACTTCTGACCCAATGTCCAGTGGAGACATACCATAGAATTGTGCTGGAAGACCTAGGAAATGTCTAAAGAGGACATCCTTTTTGGATGTGGATACTGGTCCCGTGGATATAGGGCTTGACCTGCAGTTAAAGATCCACAGCATGCAGAAGTTAAAAAAATATTTACACTATCAGAACAAAAATCCCTCTTGGATTTAGTCTGAACTTTAAAGGAACTATCCAAATGGCTGAATCCCATCCCCCCAATATACATTTTTGAAATGTATACATTTTAGTCACATACATTTTTAAAATGTATATATTGAAGGGGGTTGATTTTAAAATTAGAGTTCACAAACGAAGTATCATAGTTTATTGAACTCAGGAGTTTATTTACATGACAAAGTTCTGGGGGGCAGACTCTAACTTGGAAGTCTAGGGTTCCACCCCAAACAAGCAATGAAACCAACTTTACATAGAATCCTTACAAAAACATGCAGTGGCAACAATTGAGTAATAAAAGGCTATGACATACATACAAACTCACCAATAAGGAACAAGCACTGTTTCCAAACGATATACTCCACATCTGTTCTTTGCATCTTATTTTGGTATTCTAGCTGTTATCACATCAGCAAAAGATGTCAAGGTGTTTGGGCACATGGCTCAGAACATTTTGAAGAAATCTACTGGGGTGGCCTTGAGCAATTCACACTCTCTCAGTCTGAGGGAGGCAATGGCAACCCCCCCCCACCAAACCAATCTTCAAGAAAAACCTTGTCATAAATTTAGGGTCACCATAAGTCAGAAAATGATTCGAAGGCACACCTGTTGCATCACTAAGGCTGGTGTCACCCCTTCCCACAGTAGTGTTGCCTGGTGTGGTTTGGCCTCTCAGCACCCTCCTAGTTCCACCACTGAGGCACAACTTTATATAAAAACAAAAACTTGACTTGACCTGACTAGGAACTTGCAACAGTTCTATGTGTAAGGAAACTGTTTTCTTCAACATGGCTCCATCTCACTTAGGCTTTATGGTTACCTTCTGGCTTTGCCCTTTGATGTAATTTTGTTCACATTTTTGTTCACATTAGGACTGAACCCTAGCTTTCCAAAGATTCAGCACATTGGATAGCTTCTTTGAAGTAAAACCTAGAATATATGGACACAAAGTATCTTTCCCATTTCTACATGTAATGAAATCCTTTTGTTAGAGAGTATGGGGCAGCTAATCTATATGTACTGTATATTCAACTGCAATTATATAAGTGTATAACAGGTGTGATGAGAAACTAGTGTAACCATCCAAGGGATATAAAACACTCTTTCTGATCCTACATTTGCAATTCCTTCAACATAATCTAAACAGTGACTTTTTCTCAACTCCTCACTGTCCAGAAAGCTAAGCAAACAGCTTGCAGATTTATAGTCTCATTACCTGCTGTAATAAACTCCGCCAAAAGTAATTTTCATAGCCCATGACTTCAAAATGAATGGGACTGTCTAGGCCAATAAAATATCACGCCATCCAGAAAGGGGCCAGAGTCGCTCTCAGTGTCATTCATTACTGCTGTAGAATTTCATTCCTCTACCAATTCCTCCTTTAGAAGGAGATTATTTCTAAGAGGGTCATCATGGTTTACTTCCTGTTCTTGCAAAAGTTCCCACCATTCCATATAACACTGGAATTCAGGCAGAATTTAAGTCACGTTGTCTGAACCCATGAAATATTTACAGGCAGGGTCAATGCAACTGGTACCTTGTTTGCTTTGACTTAGGGGTTTGTCTGGATCATACTTACCATCTGGGAATGGACCATGTTTTCTCTTTCTCCCCTTTCATCTGGCTTAGAGTCTATGTCATGTTTATGTTGTGTAAATCTACACTCACATAGTAATGCAGTGGTTGCACTGCACCATTGTTCTGGTGAATTCTGAAATTGTGCAACTGATTGTGTATCTGTCAGTGTGCCTGCTTATTGTCCCATTGGGCAATGGGGAAAAACATGGTGGCTGTTTCTGCAACCCCAGGGAATCAAGTAGTACAGTTGTCCCTCCACATTCACGGATTTGACATTCACGGATTTGAGTATTCACGGCTTGAAAAATATTCTTAAAAAAATAACAATCCTAATAGCAAACCTTGATTTTGCCATCTTATATAAGGGATACCATTTTGCTCTGCCATTGCATATAATGGGACTTGAGTATTCACGGATTTGGGTATTCACGGGGGGTCCTGGAACCAAACCCCAGCGAATGTGAAGGGACAACTGTACATCTCTCTCTCTCTCTCTCATTGTCTCTTGCTTTTCTTTGCAAATGAAGATTCAGGAAGGACTCATCCTGCACTTTCTGCAGTGACAAAAGTTATGCCCCATTTAAGAATGTGTAACTGCATAGCTGGGATCTTGTTGGTTCATCTAAACCAGTGGTTCCCAAACTTTGGCCCTGTAGATGTTTTAGACTTCAGCTCCCAGAAGCCCTACTCATCTTGACTAACAGTCAGGAATTTTGAGAACTGAAGTCCAGAACATCTGGAGGATCAAAGTTTAGGAACCATTGATCTAAAGTAAAGAGGACCTACCAAATCAATGGATGATTGGTGAGTCACCATGTAGGTAACGTCAACTGATTCAATGGCCCTAGTCTATTCAAGATAAACAATGAGATTTGGGCAAATGTGAAATGGTTGTGCTTGTGGAACCCCAGTTATTCAATCATGAATTGAACACATCCACTAAACAACAGTTACCAAAAAAAAGAAGAAAGAAAATAAAACTTGAAGATAAAGATTAACAAAAAGATGTCAGCTCCAGCCATTTCTTTGAAACCCTAGTCTCCTTGTATTTCCTTCAAAATAGCTGCCTCACCCTCTTCCATAGGAACATGCCAACTTTCAATAGACATCTGAACTCCATCAAACTTAATCCATTGTAGAGATGGACCTCACTCCTATTGTTGGCCCTAGCTAGAGTAGAGCCATCAATTAGTGTATATTTACCAATCTGTTGACTCAGTATTCAAACACTGAATGAACTGATCTACTCTCCAACAATTCTACTCTTCAACAGAACTCCAGCAATTATTGACCTAATTGTAATCCATGTCTGTACTAGCTCCATTGAGCTAGTAGAGAATTAGACATCTTAGTTTATTTCTTTATTTCTGTTCTTTATTTTCAACCCCTTTATTGTATCCATAATGCCAGTGCTTGTGAAATCAATGGAAGAGGTATAACACATAGCTGGAAACTCACAGATTCATTCATTCATTCTTATGTCTTGGGGTGATTAACTCTTAGAGATCTGGGCTTGACTTAAGGATGTAAATCCTTGCTTATTTTGTTTGTCTACAAAATAACGAATTATTCTCCCCCCCCCCACAAGATTCCCCACTGGAGAAGATTACAAGACTTTTTTGTGCAAATTGTTTTCTGTGAAGTTGAAGGCTTTCACAGCCGGCATTCATAGATTTTCCTTGGGTTTTTTCAGGCCATGTTCTGGAATAGTTTCTTTCTGATGTTTTGCCTGCATCTGTGGCTGACATCTTCAGAGAATGGTTGTGTAGGAGTGTGTGGAGTTTATATATATATTGTGAACCCCTATTGGGGAGTATATGTAAATTTGTGTAATTGAATGGTTAGTTTCTGGGTATAGAAATGCAAGGCTCATTAGTGTCTGTTGGGCTAATGGTTGGTTGATGGGCCATTATCTGCCGGGAATTCCCCTGTCCCTGGGGGAGATTCTTGTGTAGGACAGAAACCTGCACAAGAACTTCAATCATCACCCAGGACAAAAAAGAAGCACAATAAAAGCATTGGTAGACCATGCAAAAAGGATCTGCGACCCCCACTACTTGGAGGACGAAGTGAGGCACCTAAACAGGGCCCTACAGGCTAAAAGTTACTCCAGATCAGACATCACAAGAGCAGCCAGACCCAGAAAAAAACACAGGAATGAAGAAGAAAAACAGCCACCCAAAGGGAAGGTATTTTTACCATATATCAAAGGAGTCACAGACAGAATAGGGAAACTGATGAGGAAACATAACCTCCAAACAATCCACAGACCAACCAAGAAAATTCAAGAAATGCTATGCTCAGTGAAGGACAAAAGAGACCGTCTCACAGCTGCAGGAGTTTACCGCATCCCATGCAGCTGTGGACAAGTTTATATAGAGACCACTAAATGCAGTGTGCAAACACGAATCAAGGAACACGAGAGACACTGTAGACTGGGGCAGCCAGAAAAATCAGCAGTAGCAGAACATGTTATAAACCAACCTGGACACAAAACGTTATTTAAAAACACAGAAATTCTGGACCATGCCAACAACTATCATGTCAGAATGCACAGAGAAGCTATTGAAATCCACAAACACCTGGACAACTTCAACAGGAAAGAAGCCCTAACAGTAAATAAAACCTGGCTCCCAGTTTTGAAGAACAATAGAATCAAAACTCAACACTTACAAAGGAATTCCACCCAGGGACAAGGAAAGTCCCAGAAGATAATGGCCCATCAACCAACAATTAGCCGAACAGATGCTAACGAGCCTTGCATTTCTATACCCAGAAACTAATCATTCAATTACACAAATTTACATATACTCCCAACAGGGGTTCACAATATATAAACTCCACACACACTCCTACCCAACCATTCTCTAAAGATGCCAGCCACAGATGCAGGAGAAACATCAGAAAGAAACTATTCCAGAACACAGCCTCACAGCCTGGAAAAAACCCAGGGAAAATCAGCTTGTTTTCTTTTTCCTTTTGGGACTTCTTTTACAAAAATGGCAGAAATGTGCAAAAAGTTTATGGGGTTTTAAAACACTTCTTAGTGCATAAAGCCGAGATTTTTGCACAAAATAAAACGGCCAAGATCCTGCATCAAAAGCCACACTGCAAGCTCTGTTTGCACAATGGTCCCAAAGGCATACCTCCATCTCTGGTCCCCTCCCAAGAAGACAAAACACTGCACTGGTGCAATTCAAGTTTACATGATTATAAGTTGGTTTACAATTATGTAACTTCCCGAAACAGGATTCCAGCTTTTGTTTTGTTACCTGATAGTCGCCATCATTGAATATAAAATAATTGGCTATATTTTATAATTTGGCTAAGGTGGCCATCCACATGGGTACAGGTAAAAGAGGAACCCCCTAATATCAAGGTGAGATTCATGCAAGACCAAGGGAAGGGCCTTTGGAAATTTCCCAAAACAAATACTCAAGTAAGACTCAACACCAGTGAGTCAATCATTAATCCACTCAGCAATAGCAAAAGACCTTATTGTGAAACAGGATCTTCCTCTTCTACTCCCAACAAAAGATTTTGCCTGTTTCCAATTCAATTCCAAAAACATTGACCATTAACGATTGTTAACTCTTCAGGAGTACCCTTTGTTTTGGGCTGTTAACCTCTGAGAACCATTGTATTTCACTCAAGCTCCTATCCCTTCAAGGGAATTATTTCATATAACAACAACAACAACAAAAGCCTTTATTATAGTCAACAGACCATTAGGCAACACATTAAATACATATTAAAACAGATATAATACAATAAAACAATACAATAAAAATATTCATATTAAATGTACTTACTAGCATACTTACTAATCCAGTTTATAGTATAAAATATAATTTACTAAATGGGTTAGTAAGTATAGGGTAACATAATGTTAAAAACAAGTTTAAATATTTAATTGGACATTTCTTAAAAGTATAAATGATTTCTAGGGTCCCCATTTATTATCACAAGCCACTAACATATCTTAATTCACACCTAATATAAAATTTTGTTCACACTTATGAGATTTTCAGATGGGGGAAACCCCCCCATGGAGGTTGGGAGAGAAACGGGTCTGTTCTGCTGCCAGTGCTCCGTTTCACAAACCACCATCCTTCTTCCGACCTCCATTTGTTCTCCATCCATCCTGCTTTCATTTTCCTTCTGCTATTTTTTACTAACGGAAGTTTCTGTTAGTAAAAAAATAGCGAAAAATAGCAGAAGGAAAATGAAAGCAGGATGGAGGGAGACCAAATGGAGGTTGAGCGGAACGGCCCTGTGTCTCTCCTGAACTCTGTGGTCCCCCCCCCCGAAAATCTCCTTAGTAATTAGAAAAATATTTAAGAGCTATAAACAACATTATAAAATAGGCAGCATTTTATCTGTTAAACTGATCCATTCATTATATGTGTGTGTACATAAATGTTTTAAAGGTTTTAGCAGCAGAAAAGAAAAAAAAACTTTGCAATTACTTCTGTTATGCTTTTATCAGAATCACCTAGGAAGTATATCAAGTACCAATTCTGAGATCTTCCAGGAAACCTAGACAGGAGAGGTGTAATTAATCTCAATCTCTCATCGTTATCTCTCATCCTTCATATAAATATCACTCCCAAGCACCACCAAATTGTCTACAGCTCCTCTTCTTACATTCATGCTGCCAGTTTGCTGCTAGATCCTCAGAATGCAATTCTGAGCCTCTGCTGTAGGAATTTCTGCTCTACAAGACAGGTGTCATATCACTCATCATCCCATCACTCCATTCCCCTATCCAAACATTTCCTGCTATTTTAGTTAGCGTTGTGTGAGTGTCTGAAGCCTGAGTGTGTGCGTGTATGTTGTTACTGTTACCTTTTGGCTTAGAGTCCCCTCCTTAGTACTCGTATGCATAGGTTAAAAAGTCCCGCTGTTGTCCATCCTTTCACTGCCACAATTGAGCTAATTCAATATTCCCCATTTAAATATTTGGACATCAGAGGGTCTCCATGGACCCGACACAATTCGAGTAACAAGTCTCCAAATCCAGAATACATTTTTTGCAGGGGAAAAAAATGTGTTGACACATGGACATGTTTTGTGCAAAATGCTTCAGTGTGTGCAAACTCCCAACATTTCTTGTGACTGTTGCTGCTGACCAAACAAGGACACTAGTCTTTTTGCTCTTGCATACAGGCAAAAACAATATCAAAGTAGTTTATATGCTGTTGTTTTGGCAACATGTCTCAACACATTTAGACAATGAGAAAATTGCCTCTCCTGAATGCATTAAACAGTATTATTCAATTGCATAAATTTTCAATATTCAAATATTCAAGTAGGCATTTTATGCAAATGCATTAAAAGTCTGCAGTTTGGGTAAACACAGAGATTCCTGAACAGAAGAATCACATGTAGTTTTCCTGCATGCATTTTCTGGCAAAGAAACTCTCCCAAGCCAAAACCCCAATATTTTTGTGCAGGAATCAGTGTCTTTTCCCCAAAAACAAAATTTCTACCCTCAAACATTTTCCCCTGTATGTGAAACTCCTGGATACCTTGACCAAATTAATTTTTTTCTGAGCAAAGTCCCAAAGGACACATAGTGCAAACACATTGCATAGAAACCATTGTGTCCTTGCAGAGCAGGGAGAAAAATGCTAAAATTATCCATTCTTCATAGAATGAATTCTTACACTAACAAACAAATAGGTTAAGATTTGCATTCCTTTTCTGGAGGGGCTGAGGGCAACAACAGCCTTGTGGAGCTGTATGCAGGGGATGTAGCCATTCCCACTCTCATGGAAACATACTGTTACTTACCCTGATAGCCCCAATACTGGAACATAAAATAATTGGCAAAGTTTAATAATTTGGCTTAATGTGGCCTTCCACATGGTTAGAAGATAAACCAGAGATCTCTAAATGCCAAGGCTGGAGTCATGTATGACCAGGGGAGGGGCCTTTGCAAATCCCCCCAAAACCAAATACTCGGATTAGAACTTAATACCTGGAGGTGAGTCAGTCACTAATCCACTCAATGATAGCAGTGTCCTTGATGTTTGTAAAATCGGTCCTTCCTCCCCCTGTTCCCTTCCAACAAAAGACCTTGCCTGCTCCTATCTCAAAAACATCAACCATTAATAATTATTAGCTCGGTTAGATAGATACGGAATGGAGTAATAATTGGGATGTGACTTGAAATTAGGTAAAAGATACCTGTATCACATATATATTGTGTAGTAATGACACAATGATATATTGTGTGGCTAATTTAGTTTTACAATGGAATTTTTCGGATGGGGTTTTATAACGCAAGCAGCCTTGTCCCCGTTGCGAGGCTGCTGCGCTGCAGGGCATCCCTTTCGGATGATGCTCTTCCCTGCCGATACTGTTATGTAACCGCGGGGACGCTGCAATGTTATATTTGGTGGTTTTCTAATCACGATCAACTTTCGTGATTAGAAAACCGCCAAATATAACGCTGCAGCATCCCTGCGGTTACGCAACAGTATCAGCAGAGGATCAGCAGGGGAGAGTGTCATCCGAAAGGGATGCTCTGCAGTGCAGCAGCCTCGCAACGGGGACGAGGCTGCTCGTGTTATAAAACCCCATCCGAAAAAGTCCAATGTATATAAAGAAAGTTTAATGAAGAAGAGTGAAACAAGTTCACAACCAAGATGAAAAGGAAGTTAATTTTAATATTTTAATTTTTTTGTAAAACCTTTTAAAATTATTATTATTATTATTATTATTATTGGGCATCCTTTGTCTAGTACTGGGAACCACTAAGGAACATTGTATTTCACTTAAAATCACATCCCTTCAAGGGAATGTTTACATATAAATATTACTTTAAACACCACCAAAATGCCCAGTTTCCCTTCCTATGTCCATGCTGTTGGTTTGCTGTGTAACCCTCGGAACACATTTCTGAGAACCTTCTGCTGCACGAATCTCTGCTTGTCTGAGAGGTATCATATCACCCGAGAACCCCCTTACTCTATTCCTCTATCCAAATACTTCTTCGATAGTCTAATGTGATTGTCTAAAGCCTGGGTGTTTACCTGAATGCTATTGATATTAATTTGACTTAAGAGTCTCCTTCCTTACTACCGGTACACATAGGTTAAATGATTCCACCATTACCCGACCTCTTACTGCTGTATTTGAGCTAATTAATATTACCCATAATAATTTAAGACATCATTGGGATCCTTGCAGACCCCACTAATATGGGTAACAATAGAATCTTAGAACTGGGACCATAAGGGCCATCTAATCCAACCCCCTGCCATGAAGGAGGACTAAAGTGAAGCATTCCTGAAAGATGCCCTTCCAACCTCTGCTTAAAGGCTTCCAATAAGGGGGAATTTGAGGCCCTCCGAAGCTGTCCATACCATTGTTGAACAGCTCTTACAATAAAGTTATAACTAATGTTTAGGTCGAATCTCTTTTCTGATAATTTGAATCCATTGGTTCATGTTCTAGTCCCTGGAGCAGCAGAAAACAAGCTGTCTCCATCTTCTACATGACATACCTTTGGACATCACATCATCTCTTACTTCTCTCTTCTCCAAGCTTCCTAAGTCATTCCTATTAAGACTTGGTTCCAGATCTTTGATCACCTTGGTCATCCTTCTCTGGACACATTCCAGCCTCTCAATATCGTTCTTGAACTGTGGTGCCCAGAACTGCACACAGTATTCCAGATGTGGTCTGATCAAAATATTCCTGTTGATGCTGTCAGAATTGCATTGGCTTTTTGGGCTGCTACATCACTCTCTCTCTCTATCCTTTCTTTTAACCTGGGGAGATTATAGCTTGTTGAAACTGCTTGAAATATTTAAAAAGCTGCTACAGATACACAGCTTGGTTCACTGTTGCATGGTCCCATCCCACCCTGAAAATCCTAGCAGGTTGTGGGCTTCCAATTAGAGCTATTCAGAAATCACCCAGTGAGCTTCCAAGCCACACAGAAATACAGGAGAAGCTCCTTGTATTTTCAGAACACCAAGCAATTTTGAAAGCTACATGGCTGAGATGAAAATATTATCTCCGATCACCATGGGAACTTACTTAATGCTACAGAGAGCCAATTGAACATTGTTCCACAGCAGTTCCCTTCTTCTTCTTTTTTTATCCATGTCTGACTCTTCAAGGCTCCTGTTGAAAGGAATGAAATAGTTTTTTTCCCTTCCAGAGTATGCAACTAATAAACATTTAGGAAAGGATGAGACAAGCAAATGGTAAAAAATAAATTATCTTTCAGAGATGATGAAGCAACAGGGATAATGCTGGATAAAACTAATGCTGAACCAAATCGTCACCAGTCAAAGTTTTCAAGGGAAAAAGATGTGGAGAGGGTTATGGATTGTTCCTTTTAAAAGGAACCCAGTTTGATTTGTCATGGTTCTTTTTGCTTGCAGCTATTAACAGACATGTCACACAAATTTATTTATTTGCCAAATTTACATCTGCCTGAAAGGAAATGTATGCACCTCTCTCCTCCCCACAGGGTCCTCACAATAACCCTGTGATGTAGGTCAGGTTTGGATGAATGGCTGGCCCAAGCATACCCTGTGAGTTTCATGGCTTGATGGAGACTAGAATCAGGACCTGTGAAGTCCCAGTCCAACACTATAACCACTACACTGTGCTTTATCTGCATTTCTTCATAGCCTTGTGTCTCCTTTAGCAAGCTGTCTTGATATTTCAGCTACAATCAGCTGACATGTTAATATACAATTTCAGTTTACATTGGAGGCTGCAACACAGATTAATCCACTAGATTAATTCATTAGGGGCTGCAGATCTACACTCAATAACTTGGGATCAAGTCCCACTGAGCCTAGTGGGGCTTACTCAGTGGGACACTTATTACCCTATATGCTTGGGGGTCTTAAGGACCCTCAAAAAGTTGATATTTATTGGTGGGATTAATATACTCAGCTTGGCTATGCAAGAGGGGGCAACAGATAGCAGGATATTTGAACCTATGTTTACCAGTACTCAGGAGGAAATATTAAGCTAGATAATACAATTATTTGGTCTTCATTGAGGAAACAATAATAACAACATTCACACACACAATCAGGCTTCAAGCACTCACACAAGACTAGCAAATAAAGTAGGAAGGATTGGGATAGAGGAATAGAGTGAGGGAGTTGTTTTGGGGTGATACTGTACTGATCTGAGGAAATGAGGTCTCAGAAGAAACCAGCAAAGTGGGGGTCTCAGACCTGGAATAGTGACACAGTCTGATGTGGAGTCGAGAGGAAGATGAACTGTCCACACCTGAGTGGAATTTTGAAGTTTTTTTTAAATACCAAATAGTTCCCTTCAGGGGATGGAATTTAGAATGAAAGACAATGCTTCTTGGAGGTTCTCAAGGTAAGACAATGGACACTCCAGATATGCTAATGCTCTTAATGTACTGATACTTTGCAACTGAACAGAGAAAGCGACTCTCTTTGTTTGCAGGGAGGTAAGGTGAAACAGCTCTTTACAACACATTGAGTATCTTGACTGGATTAGCCAGGTGTTTCAGCAAGCAGTTGCCCTTCACATTACCTTTCTTTGGAATTTCAGGTGGCCCCTGCCTAGTGCATTAGTCTAAGCACTAGTCTGGAAATACTAGCTTTTGGATGTTCCCAATTACTGGGCACATCATGTGGATGGCCATAGCTGACCTAATTATTAAATATTGCCAGCTATTAAGGACAAGGGCAGGGAGTATCAGGGTAGGTAACACACTACTGTGGCTTCTAAGGGAAAGAAGAGCAGCCAGGCACAGTTGCTTCATGCCTTGGCCCCAGTGGCTGGTAAAAAACCCTTCTGTTCCCAACTGCTATTTCTCTGGCCTCTGAGGTAGAGAAGAGCAGCCAGCATTTGCTCTACTTAATCTTCTCCCTCACTGCCATTCCCATGTCCTGGGGAAAATGGAGGAGATGATACAGAAGGGGAACTACATCACAGAACTGGTAAAGAGATAGTTCAGGAATATCTGACCAGTATAAATGAGCAAGTGTCCAGCGCCGGAGGAGCTTCATCCAAGAGTATTAAAAGAACTGGCAGAAGTAATCTCAGAACCACTGTCAATAATCTTTGAGAATTCCTGGAGGAGGGCAAACATTGTCCCCATCTTTAAAAAGGGGGTGAAAGAAGAACCAAATACAGTTGCCCCTCCACATTTGCAGCTTTCACTCTCGTGGTTTTGATTATTCGTGGTTTGCTCAGCAAGCATCCTATTTAAATCAGCTTCTCTCCCTCACACTCAAGGGATAGGAGCCAATTTAAATGGAGTGGTTGCTGAGCAAGCCAGGCACTCAACTCCCCGCTCTCCTGGGACTTGGCTCCATTTGGGGTGGAGAGCCATGTCCCGGGAGAGCGGGGAGTTGGCGGGAAAGGCACTTTTTAGTCCCCTGCCCTTCCCAAAGCCATGATTGAGCTTTCCAACCCTTGTTGCAGCTTTGGAAAGGAGGGGTGGCTGAAAAGCCTCTCTGCCATGCTTCCTCCACCTCTCCCAACCTTCCTGAAGTGGCTATGGGGATGTTAATCCCTGGAGCCCTCTCAGGAAGGCCAGGGAGAGGCCGGCCAACCTCCTTCCCACCTGCCTGCTGCCCTCCTGCCCACCCGCCGCCCTCTCTGTCCTTCCTGAGGCGCTCCAGGATTTTAAAGCCCTGGAGCCACTTTGGGAAGGCCAGAGAGAGGCCGGCCCTCCACCCTCCTGCCCGCCGCCCTCTCCGGCCTTCCTAAGGTGGCTCTGGGGTTTCCAAGCCCTGGAGCCCGCTTGCGAAGGCTGGGGAGAGGCCGGCCAGCCACCCACTCACCTGCCCGCAGCCCTCTCCAGCCTTCCCGAGGTGGCTCTGGGGCTTCAAAGCCCCGGAGCCCCTTTGGGAGGGCCAGGAAGAGGCTGGTCTGCCACCCTCCCACTGCCCTCCCCATCCTTCCGAAGGTGGCTCCAGGGTTTCAAAGCCCTGGAGCCCCCTTGGGAAGGCCAGGGAGCGGTGGGCTTTCCTGGACACCACCCTCTCCAGCCTTCCCAAGGTAGCTCCGGGGCTTCAAAGCCCTGGAGCCACCTCAGGAAGGCCGAGGAGAGGCTGCCCCACTGCCCTCCCACCCTCCTGCCCGCTACCCTCCCCGGCCTTCCTGAGGCAGCTCTGGGGTTTCAAAGCTACAGAGCCCCTTTGGAAAGGCTGGGGAGGGGTCAGCCAGCCAGCCACCCTCCTGCCCGCCCCCACCCTCTCCGGCCTTCCTGAGGTGGTGCCGGGACTTCAAAGCCCCAGAGCCCCTTTGGGAAGGCCGGGGAGAGGCCGGCCAACCTCCTGACCACCGCCACCCTGACCTTCCTGAAGCGGGTATGGGGCTTGAGAGCCCATACTCGCTTTAGGAAGCATGGCAGGCAGCATGGGGTGGTGGTGACCAGGTGGGTGGAGGCCTTTGGAAGGGCAGGAGAATTTGCGGGTGGGTGGGGGAGGGCTTTTTTTATTCACGTTTTTTTCACATTTGCGGGGGTCTTGAGACCCTAACCCCTGCGAATGTGGAGGGACTACTGTAATTACCACCCAGTCAGCCTGATATCAATACTAGGACAGATTCTAGAGCAGATCATTAAATAGACAGTCTGTAACCACTTAGAAAGGAATCCCATGATCATAAAAAGTTAACATGGATTTCTGAAAAACAAGTCGTGCCAAACTAATATTTTTTGATAGAGTTACAAACTTGATAGATGAAGGGAATGCAGTGGATGTAGTTTATCTTGCTTTCAGTAAGACTTTTGAGAAGGTCCTCCATGATATTCTTGCAAAAAAGTTAGTAACCTGTGGGCTAGACAATGCAACTGTTAGGTGGATTTGTAATTGGTTGACTGACCAAACCCAAAGGGTAGTCAATAATGGCTGCACTTCATCCTGGAGAGAAGTGACCAGTGGGTTGCCACAGGGTTCTGTCCTGGACCCACTGCTATTCAACATCTTTATCCATTATTTTGGATGCGGTAATAGAGGGTATTATCAAGTTAGCAGATGACACCAATTAGGAGGGGTGACTAATACCCCAGAGGACAGGATCAGAATACAAAATGACCTTAACAGGTTAGAAAGCTGGGCCAAAACTAACCAAATGAATTTCAACAGGGAGAAATGTAGGATACTACACTTGGGCACTAAAAATGAAATGCACAGATATAGGATGGGTGACACCTGGCTTGATGGCAGTACATGCGAAAGGGTTCTAGGAGTCTTAGTGGACCACAAGTTGAACATGAGTCAACAGTGTGATGCAGCAGCAAAATCTACATTCACATAGTTACACTGTGGTTACATTACATGACCCTGATGAAAACTGATGTTGTTCAACTGATTGACCATATTCCAAATTACCTGAATAATGTCCCATTATACAATGAGGAATGCATAGGGGATGTTTCTGTAATCTCAAGTGGTACATTGAAGGCACTGACAAACTGTGACATGCCATCCAAGAATGCACAACTGCATTGATAGAATCCTGTTGGTTAGTCCCAGCTAGAGTGGACCCATTGAAACAATTGTTGAATGGAGAGTCAACACATAGGTAAATCTGTGATGTACTTGCATTCCCAGATGCAATGACCAGCAGTTTCAGAGTTAAACAGAAAACTTTATTGACATCGTAATCCAGAAAGCATAACGTACAAGGTTGTTGCTCAGAACTGAAACTTAGGGCTTGTTTAAAAGACGAAAATAACCCTAACGGGTTGCTAATGGAAGGTGATCTGTACAAACGGACATTTGCATAAATACATGTCATTCAGAAGGAGACAGCCAAATCCCCTGCAAACTCTGTGTGGGTAGCCTCCGGGGCTTCTTCTGGACTTTTAAAAAAGCTCCATATGGCATGTGAATGTGCGATCATTTGAACACTCGTATTTTCAATGGTGCAATCAGGGAGCGTAATCTGATTGGCTGGATGAGTATGGGGGGCAGGGCTAGCAAACAGGGAAAGCAACTGCTACTGTCAAGTTGGATTTTTGGCTAAGTCTGGTAAGTTAAAAAAATGGTAATCTTTTCGTAAATACAAAATATCGCATGTATGCACCAATTTTTTAAAAAATTGGCATCAGCAGATTTAAAAATATGAATAATTCACACGTAGATGCCATCTTGGCTAGGGGTCATGCAAAGTTTAGGGGGGGTATTTTGACCGTTAAGACAGGTTGTTATACTCCCCTTCCATAGTCACCACAGAACACTCATCAACAAGCACCATTAACAGCACGGTTACAAGAAAATACTGAAAATGGCAGAAACAGCTCATGCCAGGGGCCAATCCTGACAAAATCCAACTGTTTTGGTAGCTCTACTCTAGTTGGGGTAACAAGCTTTGGGCCCATGTGAAATGGTTACACTTATGGAGTTCTTCTTATGCAACCACAAACTGAATGTATCTATTTTACAAGGGCCAAGAAAGTAAAATGGCATGTATAATTGAACTTACACAGGTTGAAATACCAATAGAATTCTGGCCACCATTTAATCCAGAAGTGCAGAGGAGTTCTGGGAATCCTGTGTTGGAATGCCCGTTTAGCTCTTGGCTTCCATATTCCTAAAATGTGAAAGATCTTCTAGCCAAAAAAACAAAAAACAAAACAAAAACAAAACAAACAAACAAACAAACAAACAACAACAAAAGCACAAAAAAACCACCCTCATTTCTTTTCAGCTGAAAATACAGTGGGCCTTTGGTATCCATTGGCGTTTTGTTCCAGGAACACCCACCCTCTTGTGGATATCAAAATCCTTGGATGCTCAAGTCCCATTACATACAATGGCACAATAAAATGGTATCCCTTATATAAAATGGCGAACAGTAAGGTTTGCTTTTTGTAACTCCCCTCCCCCCCAAATATTTTCGAGCTGTGGTTGGTTGAATGCATGGATGTAGATCCCGTGGAGACAGAAGGCCGAATGTAGACTCAAGTGGGCACATTTTGGCCTGTAAGCACTTTCCCCTGCCCAATGGAACAGGAAGGAATAAATTTTTAAAAAAGAGAATCCTTCAGAACATGATGACCTGTTACTTCTACGAGTCACCACTGGAGACCTTTGCATAACCTACCAATGGTCCACAGGGACCCATAATGGGCCTTTGACCCTCAGAGCATTTCCAACCCTGCATCAGTTGTGTGATACTCAGAAGCACATTCCATGTTGTTTAATGGGACTTACTCCCAAGTAAGCACACAAAGAATTACAGCCTCTGTTCAGCTGATAGCATTCATTACCATAGGATTAGAAATTGGGAGACTCCAATACAGTTTCTCACATTATTAAAAAAGAAAGAAATTGGAAAGGAAAAGAAGCGTAAAAGTCAGAAACAGAAAACATGGTGGATACTCAAGCCTTGCATTTACATTTTGCATTCTAATTTTTATGAAAGGTTGCACTACTGAGTTGTATTTATTTTAACACTTCCATAAACTGTAAGCTGTTTTCTTTTCAACAGCAAATTAATGTTAGAATGTGCCAAATTCAACATTTTCTCACCTCCCTCCCCCTCTAAAAGCCTAAATTAAATAGCATCCATAATTGGAAATCTCGTAGACGATTTTTGTACTGAGAGAATGTAAATGTTAATATTAGCAAGCAGATTGACAGGGCAGTACATGCAGTCTTCTCCAACTGTTTTGGCACAAATCATCTTTCTTTTTCCTTAAACAGGAGATGCAATTTAAAGAGTGAGGGGAAAAAATCAGCTCTGTTTCAACAAAGCACGTTTCTAGTGATCCACCATATAACAAGTGTAGTCTGCGGCTGCTTTACTCTACAATGCAATGCCAAATCAACATGGGGGCTTCTTATTTGTAGTGAAGTGATTGTCTCTGTGTTTTTCAGAGCTTGGAAAAGGTGTTCTTTTGGACTCTAACTGTCAGGAGTAACAGACTGAACTCCTTAGAAAATGGCCAGACAACTGCCAAGTTTGTCATGCTAGCCGAGGCCAAGGGCAAGGAACAAGCCTTGAGGCCACAGCTGCACAAGAAGGTTACTGCAGGCATTGCATCAGGCTATAGTGTGAGGTGCACAACAGAGACTGGTGCGCAAAAACTGGTGTAATGCACCCATGTGGCTGAGGGAACAATGCCCTGTGAAACTGTATAAAAGAAGGCTCAGTCCAGAGCATTCTTTATCTTGAGAACACTGTTGTCTGGTGAAGCAGTTTGTATATATCTGTGCATATGGCAAGTGCCTTGAACTTGAAGATAGAGTGCCTCCTATCGTTTGGATGACATTCACTCTGTGTGTGAGTATTCTTGGGAACAAGTTGCTGCTGAGTCTGCTGAGATATTTTTTGGCTTCTGCCAGGGATTGAGTGTCTTATCATCCCCCAGAGAATTCTGGAATGCTGGCCAGAGAATTCTGGAAACTGTAGTCCAAAAAAGAGGATGCAAAACAACAACAAAAAGGTTTTTGGTTCATGAACAATTTCAACTGTTTGAATTTAAATAAATAATGTTTAAGGAATGTTTTAAAAAAATATTTATTTATACCCCGCTCTTCAGCCACAAGGCTATCAGATCAGCTTACAAATTGTTTAAATTGTTAGCAATTCACACATCTACACTGCATTAAGCAGTTTCCAATGTGTGTTAGCTAATTGCCCCCACAAGCCGGGTACTCATTTTACCAACCTATGAAAGGATGGAAGGCTGAGTGAACCTTGCAGCCCTCTGGAATCGGAATTAGTGTGTGTTTTTAAAGCTTTTGATTTATATGTTGTTTTAAACACTTTTTTGCCATTGTACATCACCTTGGGAGCCCTGTAGGACTGAGAGGCAATATAGACATGCCATAAATAAATAAATAAATAAATAAATAAATAAATAAATAATCAACACGTCTTATTTGGAAGGCAGGAAGCGAAACCCACCGTAAACTTTGCTAGGGAAGCCTTCGGGCCTTTTCCCTGAGTTTTTAAAAAGCGCCATAGGGGGTGAAAATGTCTGATCATTAAGACAGTCACATTTGCATTGCTGCAATGAGGCAGTGCAAGCTGATTGGCTTGACAAGCACAGGGGGTGGAGCTTGTAAACAGAGAAAGTGCCTGTTGCTGCCATGTTGGATTTTTGGCTAAGCCAGAGATCGGTAAGGCAATAAAACAGTAATCTTTCTCTCTCTTTTCTCTTTTTTTCTTTTGTAAAGTTGAAATATCACTTGTGCGCACCATAGCAAATGGTTTCTTTAAAAAAAAAATTAGGTGGCAGCAGATTTAAAATGGCAAGTAATTCCCTCATGGCTGTCATCTTGTCTAGGGATCATGCAAATTTTATGGGGGCTGTAAAACAATGAAGACAGTTCATAGCTGTTGCAAATTGCTGCTACTCTGGAGCAATCCATTACCCCCTCCCTGCTTGTATAGATGGGACCTAGGATTTCTCCACTGGGAGTTCCTTTCCAGAATTGTGTAGTGATTTGAGCATTGGACTGGAGACCAAGGTTTGAATCCATGCTTGGCCATATAAACCTTGGGCAAGTCACACACTCTCAGCCCCAGAGGAAATCAATGACAAACCCCCTCTGAACAAATCTTGCCAAGAAAACCCCATGGTAGGGTTGCCATAAGGGTTGCCTAGAGTTGCCATAAGTCAGAAATGACCTGAAAGCACACAACAAAATTCCTTTCAAAGCCCTTCTGAAGTTAATGATAGATATCCTGCTGATTGTCATTATTTTAATGTATGAATAAGCAACTGGTGATCCAGGGAGTCAATTTGATCCTCAGCTAGTATTGCAAACATGGATACAAGCCAGAGCTCTTGTATCTTTAAGCCCAGACAGATAGAGAAGCAGAATGAGGTACCAGGAAACTGGAATGGGATGTTTCAGTGCGGCCCCATCTTTGCCATGGTGATAGGTAGAGGCTTTGGTGAAACTCTATTCCTCAGTACTTATTCCAAGACACAAGCAAGATACAAGCTAGATAGAATCTTCTCCTGCTCCTTAAAATGAGCAAATGCTTTGAAATATATTTGCTAGAATCCTGTTGGTGACATATGCAGCCATACTTGCAAATCATGCCTCATAATGTCCCTTTTTGGTTGTTGCATAAGGAGGCATACGACACTATCCATAATGATCCTTGTTCTTAACTCCCCCCTTCTGACTGGGAGGTCACTTAGTAGCCAGAGGAGGGCAGTAATTGGCCAGGCAGCATCTAGACATGTCTCTCATGAAGAAGTTGGCTTCCCCCCAGACTTCCTTGGGATCTTTGGCTGACTCCTGGGAGGTCCAGGAGGAGGATGTCATCATTGTTCATCTATCTTCAGGAACACAACAAGATGCTGCTTGGCCACTCCTGTCCTCCCCATATAAACGGCTCTGTGTGTGTGTGTGTGTGTGTGTGTGTGTGTGTAGGGGGCTGCCTGTCCAGTGAGAAGTTTGGTAGAGATAGGGCAGGGAGTGCATGGATGCCTGGTGGAGCTTTATGTTCAGTTTCAGCTCACAGGAACCGTTACCTACCCTGACACCTGCAACACCATAGCTATATTAATAATTGGTGATATTTAATAATTAGGTCAAACTTGGTCTTCCATGTAGTGTGGCCATTAACATAAACTGGAGGACTAAGAAAAACCCAAAGACAAGTATTGCTTAGTCAAGAATGCACTTAAGAAGAGGCCATCTAAATTATAAAGGAAATGCTAATTCGCAAGGCAACACATACACATGGCCAATCCCATTTGCCCAGCTGGCAGACTCAAAACCTGTAAACTACTCTCAATAGTTTCCCCTCACCTAAATGAAGGAAGTTGCTTCCTCCCTTTCGTTCAAAAAGTATTCAACCATTAAAATGCTATTAACATAGCTGGAAAACCTTTGTTACTCTCAGAGCAATAGCTCAAAGCATTGTCTTCTACTAAAAATCCCATCCCCAGGAGGTAAATATTTACTATAAAAACCCTTTCAAAACTCAACAAAAACACTAACAGATCCCCTTCCTGGGGACACTCTGTCTGTCTGTGTAGCCAAGGGCTAACAGTTCATCATCCTACCTACTCCATGCCACACTCTGCAGCCACTCCAGATCAGGACCCCCACTCTGCTGGCTTCTTCTGCAACCTCATCTCTTCAGGAAAAGGTGTTGTATCACCCACTGGAAACTCCTTTCGTTATTCCTCTATCCATTACCCCCAATTTTATTCGTTAGTCTTGCATGAGTGCTTGATGCCTGAATGTGTGTGTGAATGTGGTTATTATTACTTTTCCACATAAAGATTATTGTTATATTATCTAGCTTATGTCTTCTCTCTAGTACTGGGATAGTTGGTCACAAGATCCTGCCATGACCCCCCTCTTGCATTGCCAAGTTGAGTACACTAATCCTGCAAATTAACGTTAATATTTAGAGGGTCCTCACAACCCCTGAGCATATAGGGTAACAGAACTCTTTCCAGAAATGAGTTGGGTTCCAGAAATGCTGGGTTCCATCCAGGATCTTGGCCTATGTTCATGAGCAACTCCGTATGAGCCAGCATAATAGCCAATAGATGGAAACAGTGGGAATATATAAGAAGAGAACTGTACATGAGTTCATAATAGGAGGGAATTGAAGAGATCTTTGTTATAGCATAGCTCATCAAGTGGGAAAATCCAACTTCACTGACTCTTCAGTCTTTTCTCAGTGAAGAATGCCATCTTTGTTAGCAAAAATTATTGGTGTCCAATAGCACTTCTGTTAATAGGTGATATGATAAAGCTGTGGTGGGGAGCCTGTGGCCCTCCACAATGTCAGATTCCAACAATCATCATCCCCAGCCAGGTAGTCCAATGGCCAGGGATGATGGGAACTGAAAAGCCACAACATCTGGAGGGCTACAGGTTCCCCACCACCTGGTATAAGGGAAAGGAGAATTTAAGTTAAAGTTTCTTCCATATTTTGCATATGAGGAAAGCCATCATCTATTAAATGAGAGGGGACTGTGATGTTCCTCACTGCACCACAGTGATGTGCCATTCCCTGTATGGCTTAAGTGAACTATGCTAGGCAGGTTTTGAAAATGGAGTGGGTGGGATTGTGAGAAATGCCATGAAAGCAAGAGTGGCTGATCCCCACATCCCTGTCTTAAATACTTTTTGCAAATGCTAACATTGCAAATAGACCAGGTGTTTCCTTTGAAACTATCCTTCAGGGTCTAATTCTATGCCCATCCCTGGTGTCCTATATCAGTGGAATTAGTGCTACTTTTCCTTTAAGAATTACCATTAGATGTAGCCCATTGAGATGGCTACTGGTGAACGTTTTACATAAAGACTGGCGGAAGTTTCCTGATGATTTCCCCAATTGCTTGCCTACCTAGGCTGGACAATCCACCCCTCAAATGGGAATGATGAATTCTCATGACACATGTTACATCTTCTATCCCTTCTTTAGAAAAAACATCTGTCCATTAGCATACTAATAGTGGCTCTGCTGGCACTTAATGGAACAAACAGACATCTTTATTATCCCATCTGGTTCTAAGGAACTATTGGAAAGACAAGTTAGCTGTGTAAAGGCACTAATATTCTCCTCCTTTTGAAAGGAATATGAAAAAGGTCTTAATAATGTTGAGTTACTGGATGGTTTTGTTAGATGAAACTTGTTAACATTCTCTGCATTAATTGGCATTACAGGTAATCCACTCTCTCCTCTTTCCATTTCTCTCTCTCTCCTCTTACTTTTTGTCCTAATTTTCCAGACCAAACCTATCCCAAGTACTTTATAAATTATGGCTGAGATTCTACATCACAGTCTCCACTTTGTAACTTTATGGATCTGTAGCTATATCAGAGAAATGCAATGAAACCATGTTAGTGAATTGTGAAAATGTGCCTCAGGAACTTCTGATGAGCATTGGGAATGGCTGGTGCACACTGGGCAATTCTGGTGAGCCTTAGGTGCTCCTGTTATGTACCAGCACTTCCTAACTAGTGTTCCGATGTGCATCAGGAAGTGCCCTGATATGAAATTTGTGCTGATTGTACATTAGGCCATGGTGCATCAGTCACTTGCAGCCTTTGCTGATAGTACATTGGGCCATGATGCCAAAACTTCCTGCCATTGTGCAACGGACACCCATATGTTGTCATGCCATTGAAGCATTAGATGAATATGGATGTTGCAAAACTACTTGATTCAATGTTGTGCTCATGTAAGGCCATTTACAAAGATGTAAGTCCTAAACAGAATGCTAGCCTACGTATCAATTTTGTTGACCACTATTATGGCTGCATTTGCAGATGGCCAAATCTAAGCATTGATTTCAGGTCACTGGAACTCTTTCCAGAAGCTAACAGTTGGAATACTTTCAGAGAACACAATGATAGCACTGTAATTCCACTTTAATTGACATGGCAATGTCCTATGGAATCCTGGGATCTGCAGTTTAGAAAGGGGCATTTAGAACTCTTAGCCAGAGAGTTCCAGTGTCTCCTCAAATGACAAATCCTAGGATTGTACAGGATGAATTTAAATCTCCAGGACCAGATGAACTACATCCAAGAGTATTAAAAGAGCTGTCAAATGTAATCTCAGAGCCATTGGCAATAATATTTGACAACTCCTGGAGAACAGGAGAAGTCCCAGCAGACTGGAGGAGGGCAAATGTTGTCCCCATCTTCAAAAAGGGGGAAGAAAGAGGATCCCAACAATGATCGTCCAGTTAGTCTGACATCAAAACCAGGGAAGATTCTAGAGCAGATCATTAAACAGAGAGTCTTTGAACATTTAGAAGGCAATGCCATAATCACAAAAAGTCAACATGGGTTTCAGAGAAACAAGTCATGCCAGACTAATCTGATCTCTTTTTTTGATAAAGTTACCAGCTTGGTAGATGAAGGGAACACTGTGGAGATCAAATACCTTGATTTCAGTAAGGCCTTTGACAAGGTTCCCCATGACATTCTTGCAAACAAGCTTGTAAAATGTGGGCTAGACAAGTTAACTGTTAAATGGATTTGTAATTGGTTGACCGGCTGGACCCAAAGGGTGCTCAGCAGTGGCTCCTCTTTGTCTTGGAAAGATGTGACCAGTGGGGTGCCACAGGGTTCTGTCCTGGGCCCAGTGCTATTCAACATCTTTATCAATGACTTGGATGAGGGAATTAGGGGCATACTTATCAAATTTGCAGATGACACCAAATTGGGAGGAGTAGCTAATATCCTAGAGGACAGGATCAAAATTCAGAAAGACCTGGAGAGACTGGAGAGCTGGGCCAAAGCTAACAAAATGAAATTCAATACGGAGAAATGTAAAGTACTGTATTTAGGGTGGAAAAATGAAATCCATAGGTATAGGATGGGGGAAAACCTGGCTGAACGAGACTATGTGCGAAAGAGATCTAGGAGTCCTAGTAGACCACAAGTTGAACATGAGTCAACAGTGTGATGCGGCCGCAAAAAAGCCCAATGCAATTTTGGGCTGTATCAATAGAAGTATAGTGTCTAGATCAAGGGAAGTAATAGTGCCACTCTATTCTGCCTTGGTCAGGCCTCGCCTAGAATACTGTGTCCAGTTCTGGGTACCACAATTCAAAAAGAATATTGACAAACTGGAGCGTGTCCAGAGGACGGCGACTAAAATGGTGAAAGGTCTGGAAACCATGCCTTATGAGGAGAGACTTAGGGAGCTGAGTATGTTTAGCCTGGAAAAAAGACGGTTAAGGGGCAATATGATAGCCCTGTTTAAGTATTTGAAGGTGTCACATTGAGGATGGAGCAAGCTTGTTTTCTGCTGCTCCACAGACTAGAACACGGAACAATGGATGCAAGCTCCAGGAACAGAGATTCCACCTCAACATTAGGAGGAGCTTTTTGACAGGAAGAGCTGTTCGACAGTGGAACACACTCCCTCAGAGCGTGGTGGGGTCTCCTCCCTTGGAGGTCTTTAAACAGAGGCTGGATGGCCATCTGTCGGGGATGCTTTGATTGTGTATTCCTGCATGGCAGGGGGTTGGACTGGATGGCCCTCGTCGTCTCTTCCAACTCTACAATTCTATGATTCTATGATGCCATGGAAGCTAAAGTACAATATGGAAAGGGATGACTAATCGTGGCCACTTCAGCATGGCCTTTTCAGCACTTCGGCTTCAGCCCGGCTGGTTGATCGCCAGCAGAGTGCAGCCTTTTCAGCACGGCCAATACAATGCAGCAGACAATTCACAGCTGCCCTTTCAGCATGGGGCCATTTCAGCACTGATCACTGCTCTGCTCTGTTTCCTTTCACACTGGTGGGGGTGATGGGAGATTCCTATTTGATGCTTTGGCCATTGGCCTGTGGAATCCCTCAGAGTTCTGTTTGTTTGTTTGTTTTAGGTATTTATACGCTGCTGTAAGCCACAAAGGCTCCCAGTGCGAACTATTGCTTACAAATTGTTTAAGCAATAGCAATGTACACATCTACACCACATTAAGTGGTTTCCAATTTGTGTTAGCTAATTGCCTACACAAGCTGGGTACTCATTTTACCAATCTATGAAAGGATGGAAGGCTGAATGAACCCTGGAGTCCTATGGGATCAAACTTGAAACATGGTGGCTTGCAGTACTGGCATTTAACCACTGCACCACCAGTGCTCCCATCTATGCTGTTTAACATCTACATGAAACTGCTGGTAGAGGTTGTTTGGAGTTTTGAGAACAGGTGTCACCAGTATGCTGATGATACTCAGCTCTATTACTCCTTTCCTCCTAATTCCAAAGAAACTGTCTTGAGCTAAACCAATGTTTGGCAGCTGTTATAGATTGGACAAGGGTGAACAAATTGAAGCATAATCCAGAGAAGACAGAGGTGCTCCTGGTCAGTCAAAAGACAGATCTGGGAATCTGGATTTCGCTTGTGTTACACTCTGTCTGAAAATGCAGGTTCACAGTTTGGGGATACTCCTAGATTCAGCCCTAAGCCTGGAAGGCCATGTTTCAGTAGTGACCAGGAGTACATTTTGCTGAACAAGTGGGGAAAAGTATAATTAACATTATGTGAGTCCAGTAAGGCAGGAATATTCCATTTTGTTGGTAACAATGGGAAAGCAGGGTATCTCTGGTCCACATGTGATGGAGGTGCCCAAAGATCCAACCACTTTTCACCAGGATTTTGCAGCATATGCTGATGGCACCTAACTTTATCTCTCCTTTCCATTTGATTTGATGGAAGCTGCCTTGGTGCTGAACCAATGTCTATGATCAGTAATGGACTGGATGAGGGCAAACAAATTGAAACCTAATGCAGACAAGACAGAGGTGCTCTTGGTCAGTTGAAAGGCTAATCAGGGAATAGGGACTCTTTCTGTGCTGGATGGGGTTACACTCCCCCTGAAATCTCAGGCTTGCAGCTTGGCTGTTCTCCTGGATTCAACTCTGAGCCTGGATGCCCAGGTCTCAGCAGTGGCCAGGAGTGCACTTGCACAACCAAAACAAGTGCACCAGCTGTGCCCATTCCTTGACATGTCAGATCTGGTCATGGTGACACATGCCTTGATTACACCCCCTTTGGACCACTGTAATACACTGTAGGTGGGGCTGCCTTTGGAAACTGTTCAGAAACTTAGTGGGTCCTGAATGGTGTGGCCAAAATGCTGACCAGAGCCAGTTATAGAGAGCATATAACTCCCTTGTTAAAACAGCTCCACTGGCTGCTGGTTCATTTCCAGGTACAATTCAAAGTGCTGATCATGACCTATAAAGGCCTATATGGCTTGGGTCCAGGCTATTTGAAAGACCGTATCTCCTGATACGAAACTTCCAGAACTTTAAGATCATAAAGGGAAGGCTTTCTCTTGGTCCTGCCACCATCACAGGCTCCCTTGGTGAGGACACGAGAGAGAATCTTCTCAGGGCTGTTCCTACTTTCTGGAACCCCCTTCCTCAGGAGGATAGGCTGCCCCCTTCCCTGCTTTCTTTTCACCAGCAGGCAAATATGTTTTTATTTCAGCAGGCATTTAATTTGCAGCTATGGGCCCAGAGGCTTTTATGGGGATGTGTTTTTATTCTTTTAACTTTTATATGTTTTTTTATATATTTTATATATATATTATGTTTTTATATATTTTAAATTGTAATGATTTTAATTGTTTTTAACCTTTTAACTGTTGTGTTTTTTAGTTTTTGTGAGCCACCTTGGGTCCAAATCTGAGAGAAAGGTGGCATAGAAATCAAATAAAAATAAATAAATACATACATAAATATAATTATGAATGTTTTTATGCTATTGTTACTTGTCCAGGGATTTTTGGTATTCTCTTCCACTCTCCACAATGACCCCCACCCCACCCCCACCCTGATTCAGGGTTGCACTGTGATAGCCATTCCGTTGCTGGTGGAGAGTGGTGAGGATTGGAGGAGCATGTGGCTATATCCTGATAGGGAGATAGAGGTTAATGACAGCATCTGTTAAGACCTTGGGAGGACCCCCCAGTAGCTCTGGGTAAAAGATATCCTTGGTCATGCTTCTTTGATCCTCTCTTCTCTCTACCAGCAATGAATAGGCTGGATGTATGAGGGAGCTATTGAAGTACAACAGCGAGTCTGGGGAAAGAAGATAGGGGAATTGTAGCAGAGCCTAGAACATGGAACTCTTATGCTTTGCTTGTCCATTTAGGATCTCAGTCAAAAAATGTATATGAATTAATTTATCCAGGACCTTTACAGTATAAGAATACCTTTCTTGGATCAGATCTGGCATCTGTGTAACCCAACATCCTGTTTCCCATAGTGGTCACCTAGAAACCCACCATAAGCAGGAGATAAACACATCAATTTTTTTTATCTTCTGCAAGTAGAAATCAGAGACATACTGTTTCTGAACCTATATGAACCATTTCGCTATTGTAATTCATATTATGACTGACAAATTTATCTCTTCCACTTGGAAAGCTTTGTTTCATAGACATTGAAATTGACAGCTCAGTTTAAAGTTTTGAATGGCACAAAGTGATTCTATTCTGTGCTATGGTTTCAGTCTAATTTTATTTATTGCTTTGTTGTTCATGTTTGGAGGTCTTTGAAAACTGTGTAGCTGTTTTACAGCTTTTTTTTTTTTTAACAAAAGGAAAGGCAGGATACCTGTCTCTTGAATAAATTAAACTAAATTAAAGATTTTAAAATGAATAGATTACAGATAAGATGCTGCCATCAATCTCATGCCATCTCATCTTCACAGGAACTTGATTGTGTGAGAAACTGAGGATGGGCTAAACTGAACTGTACTCTTGACTGGGGATATAAGTCATCACTAAGTTTGTTCTTGAGGAAAACAATGAGTATTTTAACAATTTTATTCCCATTGTGAGAAAGTCTTAAATTTAGACTGTTTCCATAGCCTATCACCAATTCATGGCTCATTTTGTGCAAAATTGGCATGTGATTGTTTAGCATAGAAAACAGTATTTTCTGCATAAGAAACAGCTTTTTGTCCCCTGCCATGGAAATAATATTTCTGCATAGAAAAATAATTTTCTGTGCTGGGAATGCTGTTTGCTGTGCAATTTTGCACACATTAGGTTTGCAAATGTGAAGATTCTTATCAGTCAAGGATTCTTTATATCAAGGTTTCCCAAACACTTGAAAAACGTGTTTTTTAACTGTTTTCCAAATGTGTTATTGTTGTTGTATGCCTTCAAATCATTTCTGACTTATGGTGACCTTAAGGAGAAACTATCATGGGGTTTTCCTGGCAAAATTTGTGTAGAGGTAGTTTGTCATTGCTTTCTTCTAAGACTGAGAGAAGGTTACTTGCCCAAGATCACCCAATCAGTTTCCATGGCTGAGCAGGTATTCAAACCTTGGTTGCCAGAGTCATAGTCTGATGCTCAAACCACTACATCACACTGGCTCTATTTTCCAAATACTTTTGAATATTCTTTCAATCCCTACTCTATACATACTTTTAGATATGACATACACTTGTGACTTTTTCACTCCTTGCCTACATTGCTTCAAGGGAAAGGAATATTAAAGGGAAAAATACACAGTCCTCAGTCCTATTGTTAATCTTGACCACAGTAGAGCCAAAGAATCAATGGAATTTAACTGTGCCAGATACCATTCTACTCTAGTTGAGACTTGTGCTGCATCTACTGTAGAAATAATAATATTATAATTAATTATTATCTTACATTTCTATAGTGCCATCAATGTACATGGCTCTTTACAAGAAAAAGAATAACAAACAGTTCCCTGCTCTCAAGCTTATAATATTATAATGCAGTTTGACATCACTTTAACTGCCATGGTTCCATCCTACAGAATCCTGGGATTTGTAGTTTTGTGAGGCAGCAACATTCTTTGGCAGAGAAAGCTACAGACCTTGAAAAACTGCAAATCCCAGGATTCCATAGGATGGCTCTACAGCATTTAAAGTGGTTTCAAATGATGTTATTTCTACAGTGTAGGTGCACCCTAAGAGGACTCAAGCCACAGTTTGTTTACATTATCATTTTATTTCTTCTGCATCCATATTAAGTGTAGTGGGATAGAACCTTATCTACTTTCCCCTGTCATCCTGGCTGCTCTATAAAGTCATCAAAGGCTGTAAAGTGATATGAATAAATATGAATAATATTCTTTTTTTTCTTTTGATATCAGACTTTTCATAAATAGGCTGTACCATTTGGATATGTGAAAACTTCACTGTAATAACATTTTAGCTACCGGTACCTGAAAACTCAGTTGTAATAACAGGCATAAAGATAGCCAAAAATATCAAAACAGAGACAAGGCAGACTACAATAATATTATTTCACTAACAATATTTAGTGTTTGGGGAACATGGTGGCAATGATTTTACAACAGTGTAATGGTACCCAAGTCTTTTTCAAGTACCATCCCATATCAACTATCTTACTAAGGAACCTTTTGTCATGGAATCTCTGTGTGTAAAAAGGATTGTGGGGCATGTCAAACAGTTGGAATTAGCAACCATTCCATGCCTAAACCCATTAATTCCTAGTTGTGGTGACTTCCTGTTTGCTTGTTGCTTTCTTCCTGCAGCACTTTAATCTGTAGCCATTTTTAATTCTTACTTCTCCATCCTCCATTAGACCATTTATTTTATTATGGACACATTTTGAAAGTAAAGCTACTGTAATGCATTTTACAAAGTAGACTAAAATGCTTCTTTTCTCTAAAAGATGTTGTGTGGGGTACTAGTTATTGTTTAGCTTCTACCTTGCCAAATTGATTACTCTGCTTGAGAGATCCAGCATTATCTCTCACATTTCCCAAGAAGAGAATATAATCAGTTTACTGGCCAAGCCTATGACAATTCCACATTGCTCTGTGCAAATTCTACACGTTTCCTAAAATGTAACTATAATTCTATAAAACTGTAATGTCTGCATTCTTATTAGGGTAGAACTGGAATGTATGAGCAAGGTATATTTCAAGAAAATTTGCCTGCCATTGCCAATCTTTTCATTCCAAAATTTCTGGCATATCACTAAGAACACGAAGGGCTTGTCTACACGGGCAATTTACTCTGTCTTGAAGCCCTGCAGTCCTGATGACACAGGGCTTTTACCTCATTCTGCCTCCAGGCAGTCCTCACCACCCACAGGGGAAAGATGGGACTAATCATAGAATCATAGAATTGTAGAGTTGGAAGAGACCATGAGGGCCATCCAGTCCAACCCCCTGCCATGCAGGAATACAAAATCAAAGCATCCCTGACAGATGGCCATCCAGCTTCTGTTTAAAGACCTCCAAGGAAGGAGACCCCACCACGCTCCGAGGGAGGGTGTTCCACTGCCGAACAGCTCTTACTGTCAAAAAGTTCCTTCTAATGTTGAGGTGGAATCTCTGTTCCTGGAGCTTGCATCCATTGCTCCATGTTCTAGTCTCTGGAGCAGCAGAAAACAAGCCTGCTCCATCCTCAAAGTGACACCCCTTCAAATACTTAAACAGGGCTATCGTATCGCCTCTTAACCGTCTTTTTTCGAGGCTAAACATACCCAGCTCCCTAAGTCTCTCCTCATAAGACATGGTTTCCAGACCTTTCACCATTTTAGTTGCCCTCCTCTGGACACGCTCCAATTTGTCAATATTCTTTTTGAATTGTGATGCCCAGAACTGGACACAGTATTCTAGGTGAGGCTTGACCAAGGCAGAATAGAGTGGCATTATTACTTCCCTTGATCTAGACACTATACTTCTATTGATGCAGCCCAAAATTGCATTGGGCTTTTTAGGTGCCGCATCACACTGTTGACTCATGTTCAACTTGTGGTCTACTAGGACCCTAGATCCCTTTCGCATGTAGTCTCGTTCAGCCAGGTCTCCCCCATCCTGTATCTATGCATTTTGTTTTTCTCCCATTTCACCTTGCATTATAATATATCTACCATTTTCATCTTTTTTCACCTTTTTAATGACAAAATTACATTTTCTTGCTATTAATATTGCCACTCCTCTAGCTTTTGAATTCCCATATGCTTTTTCATAAACTCTTACTCAATTCAATTTCAATTCATTTACTCCTTCCCTTTTTTGATGTGTCTCTTGCAAAAATATTATATCCGCTTGATCCTTCTTCAATAATGCTTCAATCCTTTTTCACCTAAGTGCAGTACCTTACGTTTCTCCATATTGAATTTCATTTTGTTAGCTTTTGGCCCAGCTCTCCAGTCTATCCAGGTCATTTTGAATTTTGATCCTGTCCTCTAGGGTATTAGCTACTCCTCCCAATTTGGTGTCATCTGCAAATTTGATAAGTATGCCCCTAATTCCCTCATCCAAGTCATTGATAAAGATGTTGAATAGCACTGGGCCCAGGACAGAACCTTGTGGCACCCCACTGGTCACATCTTTCCAAGATGAAGAGGAGCCACTGCTGAGCACCCTTTGGGTCCAGCCGGTCAACCAATTACAAATCCATTTAACAGTTAACTTGTCTAGCCCACATTTTACAAGCTTGTTTGCAAGAATGTCATGGGGAACCTTGTCAAAGGCCTTACTGAAATCAAGGTATTTGATCTCCACAGTGTTCCCTTCATCTACCAAGCTGGTAATTTTATCAAAAAAAAAAAAAAAAAAGAGAGAGAGAGAGAGAGAGAGAGAGAGATCAGATTAGTCTGGCATGACTTGTTTGTCTGAAACCCATGTTTACTTTTTGTGATTATGATATTGCCTTCTAAATGTTCACAGACTCTCTGTTTAATGATCTGCTCTAGAATCTTCCCTGGTATTGATGTCAGACTAACTGGAAGATAATTGTTGGGATCCTCTCCCACCCCCCTTTTATGAAGATGGGGACAATGTTTGCCCTCCTCCAGTCCTAGCCTCCTCCAGGGCTAAGACAGAATGAAGATGGGCAGGACCCATTACAGCATTGTAAAATAATACCTGCTTTAATCCATTGCTTCTGGGAAAAATGGATTGGGCCCCATGTGACTGCAGAAGTCCATTCTGGCATATCGACCCATCACTGTAGCTGCTCCCTGCCTTGCTCTTCTGCAGCAGGAAGTATCTCCATGGCATGTGAACAACGTTGATCATATGCAGGGGGCCTTGGTCACATGTTGCAGGCCAGCTTCCTGCCTTCAGAGAGAGTGAGAGTGATGGTGGCAGTGACTGCAGCAAGCGGCTGATGTGCCTTTCTGGACTCTGTTCTGTCCTGTCCAGGTAATGGTGGAGGAATGGACCTGATCCATGGCCAGGATATGTTGGTGGGGAGTGTATCCTGGCTCATGTAGATGATCCCTCAGTATGCATATTGGGCAAGAACAAGATTTTATCTATAGTAAGCCTATCATCTGTGCATGGGAGGTACAGCATCCTAGCAGGGACTACTACACTGAGGGGTAGTCCAGACAGTGACATAAATCCTCATGGAATCCTCATGAAATCCCATGTCTCCAAATGGGATCTTGCAGCATTCCATCCTTTTCAGAAGGAGGGGGAGCAAAAGTCACCGGCAAAAGCCTCCAGGACTTTTTCTGATTTTTTTGACAACTGTGGAGGAAATGCTCACTCAGGACAACCAAATCAGGACAACCAAATCACATTGGAGCACATTGCTGAACAGGTCAGACATGCACAGGTGGCAGAGCTCACCAAGATGGCAGATAACTGATCCACGATGTTGGATTGTAGCAGTAGTGATCATGTGCTCAGGTGATGAAACAGGCTTCTTTCCTTCTTTTTTATTATCTAAGCAGAAGATTGCTCTTCTACAACTTGGAATTAATTTTTTTTAAAAAAATACTATTTGGCAGGGGCAATTTGGGAAGTACAAAACTGAACGTAATTCACTCCTGGTCATCATCTTGATTCGTTGGCATGCCTCCGTGTGAACAGGAAACATGGAGAGCTTCACACACCAGCAATCTTGCTTAAAAGTCATTGAGAGACATGACAACTGCTGTGAATTAGCATTTCTGTGCACCAATTCACATTTTATTCCCTCATCTAGACTGTCCCTAAGGGAAGTTGCCCCCTCGAACTCAAATCTAGCTCTTTTGCCTCTAGTCTTTAGTGGTTCATAGGCTGCCTTTTAACTACTCCCAATCTTGTCATGGTAGCATCACTGTGGAGCATAGTGGAAAATTAAGTGTGCCACCAGGTACAGAATATTTGAAGATTGTCTCACCCTTGATGAGAAAGAGTTATCTGGACATGTTGAAACAGTTGTCAAAATGGCTAAGCGCTAAGAAATTTTTCATGCTTATCCAAGAGGGAAAAGACCAGGGTTTTCCTATCAATAGCAACAATAGCAAAACTTTCTTTCTCTCTCTCTCTCTCTGATAAAAACCTGTAGTATTTTGTGCAAAACAATATTTTTTTTATAGAAAGTTTAATGAAATTTTCAGGAAAAAAATCTCCAAATTCAAAAATTGTTGAACCATACACAAAAACTCTTGTAATTTCACTCATGAGGGAAAATCTTCTGAAAATTGTCATTTTAGCCTGTGAGAATGAAATTACCAATGCTTTGCATCCTATGCTCCTCCTGGCACCATTGCTACCAACTGATGCCAGAGCCTATTGGAAATAGGGGTTTGTTCAAGGGTTCCCTCAAGCCTGGAGGATCCTCATACTATCTTACTTCTTTGTGTATGGCTATTCCTTCATGATTTTAAGACTCATTTGAAGTCCAAAGTGTGGAGTAGCACCATTAGACTATGTGTAACAGCACAAGTATTTCTACCTACTTCTGCAGACTACAAACAAAACTACACACATACTTCAATCTTTTTTTGTCTAGTCTGCTAAGGGAGGAATGGAGACCTTATGCCATAGCTGAGCAACTTGTGGCTCTCCAAGATGTTGGGGAGTAATTCTTCACTAATTTAGTTCCCAAAGGAAGCAAGGAGTAATTTTTAGGAATTTCCTTCCTGCTGCAAGACAGTCTTCAAAAACAGTGCACTTTTCAAAGACTATTCACAGTTCAGAATTTACTCTCTGCAAAATTCACACATGGTATTTTTGCTCAGAAAACAGCATTTTCTGTGCAGAAAACAATATTTTTAGAAAATAATAGTATTTCCTGCACAGAAAATGTAGTTTCTTGTGCAGAGGATATATTGTGCACAAAATTTGCACATGGTATTTTGCGCAGAAAAACATCTTATTCTGTGCAGAAAATGATGTTTTCTATTTTTAAAAAGGCCCAAATTTTGTGTAGAATAAGTCCCAAACTTTGGCCAGTTCAGGTTTCTCCTCATCAGGGTTATCTGATGCTCAAGAAACATGTTGTCACAGACCGGCTTAGTTTCGTCTCATGAGAGGGGAGTGAGACTGACCAAAATGAGGGGTCTGCAGTCCTTTGGAGCAGGACCCTAACTCTGCTATCAAGTACATGTCTTTATTTGTGAGGCAGCTTCCACCAATGCATCCCCCAAATTTTAATTCCACAAATGAATCTTCTTTTTTGTATAGGCATAGGGTGGTCAACAAATAACTGCAAGCCACAACAATAATAACTTCGTAAAAAGTTTTCTAATCTAATTTAGAAAATAAAAAACCAACCAAAACTCCACTTTTCTTTTCTTAGAGTTCACCATCAGATTCCAGAAAGTATTGTATTTTTTAAGTCCCAAATGAACAATAGGAAAATAAAGAATAAATTGATTCCTGTAAACCTATCTAATCACAGTCTCACACTTCCTCCCTTGGTTTCAGCCAAGCAGGTTTGTTTTTTTAAAAAAGAGGCCTAACGACAAGCTTTTCTTCTCAACTGTCTCCTTCAGATCAAGACTCACTTGCTGGCTATTTTTCTGCTTCTGACTCCCTTCTTTGGTTCCTTCTTGTTTGCCTTCTTATCTCTCTGGACTCACTTACCCCAGCGAAAATAATCTGGGTGCTGTCCAGGTAGTCTGGCCATGGATTCTCCCTATTATTGGTGCACTCTGCAGTGACACTGGGCAGATGTCTACACATGTGTCCCCTCTGTGCTGCCTGGCAGTGCTGCCCACTGGTGTGAGTCACATCCTCTGAGGCCAGAAATGAGGCACCCAGCATTGATCACATGGCTGGACACCTTGCTGTGACCTCAGAGGATGCGACTTGTGCCAGTGGCTCTAGGCAACACTTAGGGGATGCATATATAGACATCTACCCAGTGCACTCAGTTTTCCTGTAAAATCTGAAGGAAAAGGTGACTTACTTTACTCCATTTTAGGGGTAGTTTAGTGCTAGTTTGTGCCCAAATTGGGGATTTGGCCCTGCATTGTCTGGACAGATCACCATGGAGTTGGGGCAAGGATGTTTTATTTGGCTGGTGAAAACAGGCCCTCTGCTCTCCCTTCTCTCTTCTTTGCTTCTCTTTCAATTTCAGTTCTACTTCTTGCTCTCTTTTCCACAGCTTCCACTCAGCTTCTACTTTTAGCTTTCTTCCAGCTCTTACATTCAACACCCCTGCTCCTAAGCCTGGCTCACTTACCTCCAAAATTTTGCTTTCACTTTCTATGGTCTGCAAACTCCTGAGATTTTACAAGAAATTAAACTTAGCTACAGAACATTAACCCCAAATATACCAATGCAAAACAACATAAAAACACCATTAAACTCATACATAAAACACTGTTCCTTCACATATTTTGAATATTTTAAAAATATTTTTTGAATATTTTAAAACATTCTTTCCATCCCCACCAAGATGTCACAGGATTACAACTCCTATTAGTCCTAGCCAGCATAGCCAATGAGGAGGGTTTATGGCAGCTGTGGAATAACTGTATTGTTATCCTGTGTTGCTCATCAGGTGAATTTTTGGATATCGGCTAGAATCCTGCTACTTAGCCTCAAGTGGAGTAGACTGACCCATTGAATCAATTGTTGAATGGTAAGTCAACACTTACCAGCATGGTATAGTGGTTTGAACATTGGGCTATGACTTGGAGACCAGGGTTTGAATTCCCCTCAGCTATGGAAACTCATTGGGTGACCTCGTGCAAGCCACACTTTCTCAGAGGAAGAAAAAGGCAAACTTCCTCTGAACAAATCTTGCAAATAAAACCCTGTGATAGGTTTGCCTCAGAGTTGCCACAAGTCAGAAATTACTTGAAGGCCTACGGCAACAACAATAGAAACCATAACTATTAAAAGCAACAAATAAACAAACACAGATAAACAGTATAATGTAATTCTGCAAGGCCCAGTTCTGTAAGTAACCCTTGTGATAGGTTCACCTTAAAGGTTGTCATTAGTCAGAAATTATTTGAAGGCATGCAGCAAGAAGGAGAAGAAGTCATCAACATACAGGTTATATCCCATTGATTCAATGACTGTACTCTAGATAGGACTAACAGTAGGATTTAGGGTTTAGTATTTTCTTGTGTGTTTTTAAAAGAAAGCTTTGAAACCACCCCTGGTTTTATATGTAAGGAGATGATGTAGCCTTTATTTCAAAAGATGCATTGCTCTTTCTAATGCATCTTTTAAAAAGACGTCCATCATTTTTCACTGGGGGAAAGATACCTTGACATGAATGGTGAACTTTGCAAAATTTTTATCATAGTTCATTTGAAGCTGAAAATGTAAAATTGCATGTCAGCAGCCCAAAACTTCCTTTATGGCCACTGCTGGGAAGAGACAAGTTCTCCAGCAAAGCTCTCTTCCAATTAAAGAAAGGACAGTTTGACATGAAATGAAACTAAGTGGGACACGTTTTAAAATAGACTACTATCTGAAATTAGGAAAGTAGAACATGCCATACCAAATTAGAATGGTGTTCCAGTTAGAACTGGGGCTACTTTTGGCACAATTCATCTTCTCTGCATCCTCTAAAAATGCTGTAGCAACACTGGAGAAAGAGCAGACTCACCAGGTGGTTGTGTGTGTGTGTGCACTTTCACGTTGCCAGTCAATGTACGGTTTTCTTAGCCAAGGATTACTTAGGGGTAGTTTTGTCAGTTTTTTTCCCTCTGAAATATAGCCTACAACATTTGATATTCATTAATGGTCTCCCATCCAACTGCTAACCAGGGATGACCCCTTTCCACTTCCAAGGTCAGAGGGGATCTGGTGCCTTGAGGGTATAATGGCTAACATTCTCTATTGCAATTAATGATTTGTAACCTACAGTAACAACCCTGTATTGACTAATCCTGCATAGTCATGATTGTGGCACTATTGCCTGCCCCCTTAACAGCCAGCAGCTCCACCAGGCATTGAGGTCTGTTCAGCTGCTGACTGGGATGCAAGGTGGATGATGTGTCTAACTTCTCCCACCAGCGAGTGATATTGTGACTATCAGGGCAGGAACCCTTTCACAATTCCTTCTCACATCACAGATGACTGATCAGAGGGGGATGGTAATGCCATCCTGCTGCACCCTGATCACCAGCAGAGTAGACCTCCATCTTTCAGAGTGGCCCAACCCCTCCCAGCTGAACAGCTAGCAGCCACATTGGGCCAAGGAGGTTTGTTTGGCTGATGACTGAGGCACAAGGAGTGTTACCTTAATTGCTGCGGGGTCTTGGGGACCCCCAAAATATGGACATTCACTTGGGGAATGAATGTACTTGCTGTGGCAATGCAAGGAGGGGGCAACGGCAGGATCTTATAGCCTCTGTATACCAGTACTAAGGAGGAGATATATAATTCAACAATAACCTTTATTAGGAAGAATAATGAACACATTCATGCACACATTCAGGCATCAAACATTCACGAGAGACTAATGAAATAAAGTGGGAGAGATTGAGATAGGGGATAGAGAAGGGAGTTCAGTGGGCAATATGACACCTCTTCCTGAAGAGATGATGTCACAGAGGAAACCAGCAGGGTGCGAGTTCCAATCTGGAATGGCTACACAGCCAGCCAGCATGTCCACAGGAAAGAGATATGTCTGCACTTGAGTGGGGTTTTCAGGGGGCTTATATAAGAAATATTTGCCTTCTGGAGATGTGATTTTGAGTGGAAGACACTACTTCAAGTTGTTGCTCAAAGAATGACAAAGACATTCCGGATATGTAGATAGTGTTTTGATGGGTTAATATTTTGGAATCAAAGAGAGGAAGCAACTTTCCTTTGTTTAGGATGAGGCAAGAGGATAGAGGGTTGTCAGCGAGTTTTGGTTGTGCAGCCTTAGAAAATAGGATTAGCTTGGGGCGTTGTCAAGCTGTTGCCTTCAGATTCACAATGCTTTGGAATTTTGGCTCAGTCCCTCCCTCAGTGCATACCTGACTTAATCAATGTGCCTTTGGGTTTTGATACACTATGTGGAAGACTGTGTGTTTAAACAAATTATTAAATATTGCTAAATATTATGAGGGGCCATCCAGAGAAAAGGGGAGAGGGGGTGTCATGGCTAGTAAGAGGAGGAGGATGTTTCTGACTCCCCTCCCACCAGTGAGCAAGGCTGCAACAAGGAATTATGGGCAGTGTGCAAGCAAACCAATATAAACCAATCAATAAATAAGTGTGCAAGAAAAGCAGCTTAGGACCATAAATAACAATGGCTGAGACCCTAGATTGCAGACTTTGCTATGAATGGATAACTAAGAATCGTATCCAGATCCAACTCCACCAAACCTACTTTAACAGCCAGCAGCCACCCTGGGAGGTGGAGGTCTACTCTGCTAGTGATCAGGGTGCAAGAGGACAACATTTCCAGCCCCCCTTCCACCAGTTATCTGTGACGTGACAAGTAATTCTGACAGGGCTCCTGCTTCTGATGAAGTCATTTATCACTTAAAACCAGACAATTTTAAACCAGTTTAAACAATTTAAGAGCAGTTCAACAACATGGGGACACGGACACACACACAATCTTCATCCCTTATAACACAGGACAACTGTAATTCAGAGAGAAACTAGTTCTGTTACTACAAGTGCTGGAGGGGTCCAGGAGGACCCTCCAACACACTAATATCAAGATGGGGAATTGATACACTCAACTTGGCAATGCAAGAGGTGGGTAATGGCAGGACCTTTTAGATCTATGTATACCGGTACTAAGGAGGAGATTCCAAGCAAAAAGGTACAATTAAATTATAATTATTGGAAAATAATATTAACAGCATTCACACAAACACTCAGGCTTCAGACACTCACACAAGGCTAATGAATAAAGTAGGAAGTATTTAGACAGAGGAATAGAATATGGGGATGATGGTGATATAACACATGTCCTGTAGAGCAGAGATTCCTGCAGCAGAGGCTCAGAGCTGTGTTCTGAGGGTCTGGCAGCATGGATGTCGGAGGAGAAGCTATAGACAATTTGGTGTTGTTTTTGGGTGACATTTATATGAAATAATTCCTCTGAAGGGATGAGGTTTTGAGTGGAATACAATGGTTCTTGGAGGTTCCCAGGCTAGAACAAAGGGAGCTACAGAAGAATTGATGCCCCATAACAATCAATACTTTGGAATTGAGTAGGAAACAGGTGATAGCTTTTCTTTGAGGAAGAGGAGAGGAAAATCCCATTTACACTGAGTGGAATAGTGATGACTCACCTCCAGGTGTTGAGTCTTACTTGAGACTGTCTGTTTACTAGCCCCTCCTTTGCTGTATACATGAATCCCACCCTGGTATTAGGGGATTCCTGTTATACCTGTAACCATGTGGATGGCCACCTAAGCCAAATTATTAAATATAGCCAATTAGTTGATATTCTAAGATGGGGGTTCTCAGGGTATGTAACTGTTCAGTAGTTAAAGGAGAAGATAAGCAGACCATAATCTTAGTTGTTAGTGAGAAGAAGAAAGAGTCTAATTCTTCCCATGCTGTCGAAGTGAAAATGCAAGGGATTACATTAGAAATGTTTGTATGCTGCAGCTTGTTTGATTGCTTCTGAGGGAACCTTGATAAGGTTAGAGTTACACCGAGTGTACACTGGCAGATCATGATTAATTCATCCATGACTGGAGTGTGTTGAAATAAATATTTCTCTCTTTGAGTGAGTGGCAACACGAATTTATTTCCAGATTATATGCAGAGATGATGGGGAACTATATCAATAAATCATGAGAGTATTTCCACCATTCCTTCCTCCCAGTTCTTTTTTTCCAGTGGCTGTCCTGACAGGAACATTTTCAGTGCATGGTTTCTGTCATTTAGAATTCAGATGACTTGCAGTTGAGTGTCAAGAATTGAGCTATGCTGTGAATTCAACTAATGGGGCACTAGGATTAAAACAACAAAGGGATGCAATTCTTTACTATCCTCCCCCCCTACCAGGAAGCAACAGGTAATTTTAGCCATTTTCTTCCAGCTGCAATAAACTCTTCAGAAATCACACTGTTGTTGAAGCCTGTTCACAATTTTGGACTTGTGCTGTGGAAAAAAATTGCATATAGATTGTTGGGGTTTTTTAAAACATAAAGCAGCATTTTCTGTGCATAAAACAGAAAAAAAATCAACCACCTGTGAACTGTGTGCATAAGTTTCTAATTACAGCATTTTCTGCAAAGGAAACAGCTACATTTTTTTTTTACAGAAAATAATATTTTTGCATAGAAACATTGTTTTCTGCACAGAAGATTCTGTGTTATTCAGAAAACAACCATATGCCAATTTTGTGAAAAATAAACCCCAAACTACAACTATTTTTGTCAGTCCACGATTCTTTGCATCAGGGTTTTTCAACATTGAAAAAACATTTTTGACTATTTTTGAATATTCTTTCCATCTCAAAACCAGCTAATCTTCTGTAGCCAATGGCCAGAAGCATGTTGATAAGCTGTAGCATTGTAAGTGTACTTGATGAAGCAACCATGAAAAAAGTCTCTCTCTCTGGATTTTCTTCACAAACGAAGATTCAGGAAGGATTCATCCTGCACTTTCCATCCTGCACTTTAAATCCTGCACTTTCCACAAGCATGCTGATGACTGAAAAGGCCAATCTGAGATAAACAAGTCCGGTTGCAGAAAGCAGAGCAGAGGGTCTCCTTGGGTGATGTTTCCAGGTTGTGATTCTTTCTGCGTTATCGTTTCTCTTCAAGACTTGTTCGGCGTGAGTTCTCAAATAAGGCTGCAGCATTGTGGATAGTGCATCTCCATGCCTCCCGATGTGAGGCCAGGATGGACTATTGTTGGTGATCAATTTGGCCGAGCCTGAGATGTTGTTTCAGGGAGTTCTTGTATCATTTTTTTGGAGCACCCCTCTTACACTGACTCGTGGCGAGTTCACCACAGAGTACTATTTTTGGGAGGTGATGGTCCTCCATCCTAGAAACATGCCCTGCTCAGCACAGCTGTGTTCTCAATATCATAGCCTCAATGCTCGTGATCCCTGCTTGGTACTGGAGAAATATGATGCTCAGAGCAAGGAGATTTGATAGAATCATAGATTCATAGAGTTGGAAGAGACCAAAAAGGGCATCTAGTCCACCTCCTGTCCTGCAGGAAATTTACACAATCAAGACACTCCTGACAGATGGACATCCAGCCTCTGTTTAAAAACCTCCAAAGAAGGAGACTCCATTAAACTCTGAAGGAGCATGTTCCACTGCCAAACAGATCTTACCATCAGGAAGTTCTTCCTAATGTTTAAGTAGAATCTCTTTTCCTGTAGTTTGCAGGCTATCTCTCACCATTGCAGAGTGATTCAGGAAAAATGTCCATATTTATTTTATACACTAAAAGAAGCACCACCACCACCACTCCAAAGAAGAGTGGTCTGTAGCTATTCCCATCATCCACTTGCTGTGGGCTCTCTTTTTAAAGACTGCCTGCTTGCCTGCCTGCTGAGAAGGACAATCCAGATACTTGCAGGAACAGGCTCAAGGCTTCCCAGATACTGAGCTAGCAGCTGGTGAACCAGCATTGTCATTTTCTGCTCCACTACCTGAAAGGGGAGGAGTGAGGACCAGTTACTCTGTTTGAGAGGTCTCCCCCCTCCCCAGTCATCCCATTGGTCTTTTTCTTTAAACTGCCCTGCTGGCGATTAGAGAGTAAATATGGAGTATTTAGAGCACATAGGAGGGGAGCGCATAGCTATCAACATGGGAGAGCCACAGAGTATTGGTTACTCTTAAACTGTCCCCCACCTCAGGTAGTATGGGTTACCATGGCAACAATCCTCCTGGAGTGAAAATGCTGGTTTTTATGCTAGGTCGATAATGGTGTGTGTGGGGGAACATCCTTGCTCCAGGACCTGATGTTGCATGAGTCTGCCAACCTAGCTTGTATTGCAGGCAGGGCCACTTTAAGGAATTTTGGGGCTCCCTACAATGCTTTACTTTGGACCCCCCATATGTTTATCTCAGGTCAATGTAACCTAACCTATTCACAGTATAGGATGTTCAGATTACAGTAGAACCCCCGTATCCATGGATTCATTATCCATGGGACACAAAACAGGACACCTACCATAGAGTCTTCCTAGAAAATGTGTCCTCCCAAGCCATTTTCTAGGCCCTCCAAGGCAACTCTATGGTATTTTAAACCAGAAGTCCCATTATTTTCAATGACGTTCACTATTATTCATGGTTTTCAGAATCTACACCCCCCCCGAACCTATCACCAGTGGATAAGAGGGGCCTACTGTATTACATAATTTGCCACCAATAATTTACTTTAAAAACTATATTATAGTCTCTCTCTCTCTCTCTCTCTCTCTCTCTCTGGCTTTTCTTCGCAAACAAAGATTCAGGAAGGACTCATCCCGCGCTTTCTGCAAGTAGAAAAGGTTTGTGGCAGATCCTGGAAAGACTAGGATGTCCCCCCCAAATTCCTTAAAATGATTATCTTGCTACACGAGGGGCAGCGTGGTCAAGTCAGATATATTATAGTATTTTTTTGTTTATTAGCAATTAACGTAACAGTGTAGATTTCCTCAAAGAAAAGAAAGAGTGGACTACAAGCTGAACATGAGTTAGCAGTGTGATGCAGCAGCAAAAAAATGCCAATGCGATTCTAGGCTGCATTAATAGGAGTAGTGTCTAGATCTAGGGAAGTAGTAGTATCACTCCATTCTGCTTTGGACAGACCTCACCTGGAATACTATTTCCAGTTCTGGGCACAACAATTCAAGAAAGATACTGAGAAGGATGGTGGGAGGTCTGGAAGCCATAATGCCCTATGAGGAACGGCTTAGGCAGCTGGGTATGCTTAGCCTGGAGAAGAGAAGGTTGAGAGGTGATGTGATAGCCAGGTTTAAATATTTGAAGGGATATCACACTGAGGAAGGAGCAAGCTTGTTTTCTGCTGCTCCAGAGATTAGGACACGGAGCCATGGGTTCAAACTACAGGAAAATAGATTCCACCTGAATATAAGTAGAACCTCCTGATAGTAAGAGCTGTTTGGAAGTGGAATACACTGCCTGGGAGTGTGGTGGAGTCGTCTCCTTTGGGTTTTTTTAAACATAGGTTGGATGGTCATCTGTCAGGAATGCTTGGATTATGTGTTCCTGCAGGGCAGAAGCCGATTGGATGGGATGGATGTTTGGGTCCCTTCCAGCCCTATGATTCTAGGCTGCAATTAGAGCCTGGGAAAGTTACACTTGGATTATACCTCCCAGAATCCCCCTGCCAGCACCCTTCTCAAGGTCTGGTTGCATTGTTCCTTTTCCAGCACTCTCTAGCCCAGTGGTTCTTAATTTGAGGTCTGCAATGTCCTCACATGGGGTCCACAAAGGCTTGAAGGCTGCTTGGCCCACCTCCTCCCTGTAGTGGAGTAGCCACGTGACAGGAACCAAGGCAAAGGCTGGCTGGCTTGGCCTGCACATTGCCATTCAATCCACTCCAGCCACAAACTTGCAGGAAGAAGCAAGAGTGCCTCTGAGGGAAAGTTTAATGGATGGTGTAATTATATTGTTGTTGTTGTTAGCTATTATTATTAGGGTTTTAAATCTTGAGTTAAGTCTTGGGGCAACAAAAGATATTTAAAGGGGGTCCCTGGTAAAGAAAAGGTTAAGAACCACTGCCCTAGGCCAATGCCTCTCACATAGCACTAATGGGATACTGGTGTGTTTGTGACAACAATAAAACCATTGTTCCCAGTAATATTACTCCAAATTTTAATTTATATTCTTTATATTCTTCTGTTAAGAGAGCTAGGGTGTTGTAGAAGTTTCAGCATTGCACTATGACTATGGAGACCAGGGTTTGAATCCTTACTCAGCCATGAATGCCCACTGGGTGACCTTGGGCAAGTCACACTCTCTCAGCCTCAAAGGAAGGCAAAGGCACACTCCCTTTGAACAAACCTTGCCTAGAAAACCCCATGGTAGGTTTGCCTTAGACAGAAATGACTTGAAGGCACATAGGCAAACACAAATGTAGGCTGAACTCAGTTGACAGCAAGGGGAGGAAGCTGAAGAAGACTAAGGGGGAAAGGGAGGGAGGGCAGAGACCCCAGGAAACCATGGTAAGAGCAGCTGGAAAGATGGGCTGGAGGGGATCTATGTGGAAGGAAGGAAAGGGAAGGAAGAAAGAAAGAAAGAAGCCCTTTCTGAGGGAAAGAGACAACTTTCAGATTCCCTGTCTTTCTCTCTCTCTCACACACACACACTTACCATTCTCCATGCCTGGCTGGTTTGCATTTTGCACCAGCAAACTCCCTCCTGCTTCTTTCATGGAGGGTGGCTGCTTCTTTCTCTTTCTCTTTCGGTTTTGTAACAAAGCCAGCAGGAGGTTTTGGAGGAGAAGGGTAGGAGGGGGCTACAAAGCAGCCGCTTCTCCCGGGTCAACAGGGGGCCCTGTTGACTTCTGCCCCCCCCCACCAATGCTGATTTGGCAGACTGGTTAAACCAGCCCTGATTACAGGCACATGACTGAATGAATCTGGGGGTAAGGGATAACCTCTCCTGGCTGTGTCCACTGGGGTTCTCCATGGAACAGCAGGTTACTCCTGGGGAGCAATGAAGTGGAGTTGCAATGGTCTATTGGAATGCCATCACCCTCACAAGACACCCAGTCTCACAGTCTGCTGTGGTTTAATGTGTGTACTTAAAGGTGGGTTGTTGGGACAGAATAGGGATTCTGTTGCTTAAAAGACCCCCTTCCTGAGCTGTCTGAGTTGGTCTCTGTGGTGGTGTTGGAGTCCCCTTGGCTAGTTATGCCGGGAGATTCCAACATTAATGTAGAGACTACTCTGTCAGGACTCAGGACTTCATGTTCTCCATGACAACCATGGGTCTGTCTGAAGTAGTATACCATCGTCCCTTCACATTCGCGGGGGTTAGGTTCCATGGACCCCCGCGAATGTGAAAAATCCATGAATGTTTATTGCCCCCTCCCCCGCAAAAGCGAACACGGGGCCTCCGGAGGCCCCATGGTCCCTTTTCCCCGCCTCCCCCCTCCCTCCCCAGGCCTTCATGGGGCCTCTGGAGCGTCTCCGGGGGCTCCGTGGATGCCTCTGCGGGCCTCCCCCCTCCCTCCCAAGGCCTTCGCGGGGCCTTGCAAGACCCCGCGGAGGCCTCTCCGGTCCTCCTCCCTCCCAAGGCCTTCGCAGGGCCTTGCAAGGCCCCACAGAGGCCTCCCTGGCTGTCCGCCCTCCCTCCCAAGGCCTTCGTGGGGCCTTGCAAGGCCCTGCGGAGGCCTCCCTGGCCCTCCCCCTCCCTCCCAAGGCCTTCGCGGGGCCTTGCAAGACCCTGCGGAGGCCTCTCCGGTCCTCCCCCCTCCCTCCCAAGGCCTTCACGGGGCCTTGCAAGGCCCCGGGGAGGCCTCCCTGGCCGTCTCCCCTACCTCCCAAGGCCTTCGCGGGCCCTTGCAAGGCCCCGCAGAGGCCTCCCTGGCCATCCTCCCTCCCACCCAAGGCCTTTGCGGGGGCTTGCAAGGCCCCATGGAGGCCTCCCCAGCCCTCTCCGCTCCCTCCCAGGGTTTTCACAGGGCCTCCGGAGGCCCCGTGTCGTGGTTTTTGGGGGCCCCGGGGGCCCTCCCAAAACCGCGAATAATCAAAACCGCGAATGTCAAGTTTGCGAATGTGGAGGGACAACTGTAGTAAGCCCTCCACATCCATGGATTCTGCATCCATGGATTCAACCACCCATGGCTTGAAAATATTCAAATAAATAAATAAATAGATTCCAAGAAGCAAACCTTGATTTTGCCATTTTATATAAGGGACACCAGTTTACTATGCTGTTGTATATAATGGAACATGAGCATCCATGGATTTTGGTATCCATGGGGGCTGGGGGGAAGGAACCAAACCTCAGAGGATACCAAGGGGCCACTGTATTTAAGTCGCTAGTGTAGAAGATTGGCAAACACCAGTAAACTGTGAGTATAATCAAAACCAATTTAATAACATTCAAAGTTTTAAAAAACGGACAGTACAGCACATTATGAAAAGTCCTTTCCCCGTAAACAGTCAGTTTGCAAAGGGTTGTCAAAAGAAACAAAAATGTCTTCATTTGTCACTGGAGGGACACCATTGAGGAGCCCTATCTAGCCTCTGTAAAAAGGCAGTTCCAGACTCTGGGAGCAGCCACCAAGAAGGTTATCTCCTGTGTTCACCAGAGATGTAATTGTGAGAGTGATGGGACAGAGAGAAGGGGCTCTCTTGAAGATCTCAAAATGAGGGCAAGTTCATATCCGTTGAATAATCCGTTGAATACTCTGGATCTGATCTGTATATTTTATGCTTTCTCCATAAAAAAGTATAGCTGCTAACACTGCATCAACAGAATTCCAGGCACAATGCACTGAGGGATCATTAGAAATGTGATTGGGGTGGGGGGAAGCCTTGGTTTCTCCATCAGGCTGACCACATTTGGAATTCTCATTGGGGCCAGGAAATATAAAGGTTGCATTGTGTAAATCAACACTCATGTATTCAAACAGTAATAGTGCCACTGTATTCTGCTTTGGTCAGATCTCACCTGGAATATTGTGCCCAGTTCTGGGCACCACAATTCAAGAAGGATGTTGACAAGATGGAACGTGTCCAGAGGAGGGTGACCAAAATGGTGGGTGGTCTGGAAGCCATGCCGTATGAGGAGTGGCTTAGGGAGCTGGGCATGTTTAGTCCGAAGAAGAGAAGGTTAAGAGGTGACATGATAGCCATGTTTAAATATTTGAAGGCATGCCATACTGAGGATGGAGCAAGCTTGTTTTCTGCTGCTCTAGAGACCAGGACGTGGAACAATGGACTCAAACTACAGGAAAAGAGATTGCACCTAAACATTAGGAAGAATTTCCTGACAGTAAGAGCTGTTTGGAAGCAGAATACACTGCCTCATAGTGTGGTGGAGTTTCCTTCTTTGGAGGTTTTTAAAAAGAGGCTGGATGGCTATCTGTCAGGAATGATTCGATTGTGTATTCCTGCATGGCAGGGGGTTGGACTAGATGGTCCTTCCAACTCTATAATTCTATGAAACAGTGGTTGCACACCACCACCCTTTTGCTGACTATTGACATTGTGAAAGCAGTTGTGTTTATGTGTCATGGCCCTGCTCATTATCCCAATGTGCAATTGGGGAATGCATTCTTACTCTTTCTACAATCCTAATGAATAAACTGGTGTAGTGAAAGCATTGATGAATAGTTATACACCATCCAAGACCATACAGCCTGGAATCCTATTTGTTAACCCCAGTTAGAGTAGGCCCATTGACTCAACTGCTGAATAGTAAGTTAACACATGGATAAATCTAATTGATTCAATGGCTGACCTTTAATCAGGGCTGACAATAGATTTAGGACCAAGTGAAATGGTTATATTTGTGAAACTCTGTTAATGCAGCTATGAACTGAAGATATCTGTTGCACAAGAGCTGAAAAAAAGACAACCATCTATGTAAGGGAAGTTACATGGGAATATGATACCAAGAGGTATTGGTAATATATATCATCAGAACAAGAGCTTTGCAAAAGTTAACTTTGCAGAGTAGAACTCCTAGAATCCAGTAGCCAGCATGGAGGGGTGGCATAGATGATCCTCTGCTTCCGTACTGAAGAAAGTGAGGTGAGTAATGCTTGAACATGGCCAGAGGAAATGACAAATCATTAATGGACAGTTGCCTGACCTTATGCTTGCAGTCTAAATGAGAGAGGACACAGAAGGAAAGGGGGATGGCAGTGGGGAAGGATTAAGTTCATAGGATACTGGCTGCTCTCTAAGAGGCCTGAATGATGGCAATTGGAGTATAGAGGAAGGGCACCTCACCAACCACTGGTACCAAGGCATGATGGAGTTGGGTCTGGCTCCTCTTCTCTCCCTCTGAGGCCAGAGCATCTAGAGCAGATATGGACAGGTGTGATGGTTATGGGGGCCAAGTTATTCTCCACTCTGCCTGCCACAGTTTTACCACACTTATTCCTTTTCCTCCCTCTTTAAATAGCAATCTCTAAAGCACAATAGTAAAAGAACAGTAATAGCAGGAAGTTCACTAAGAAGGCAGGGCTCTTTTGACAGCAGCCATTAAAAAGATTTAATAAAATTCCAGAGACTTCTTCCAAAACCAGTCTGGGAAGTTTTTTATACTCAGTCTGCACATTGGTGCTAACTTAGATTTTTTTAAAAAACAACAACAAACAAATAAATAAAACACCCACAGATGGAGGTTTTATTGATACCTATGGAAAGAACAAACCAAGATTACTGAAAATTCTAGATGCAAGTAGGCGTTCAATAAAGCAAGACTTCTTGCTGAGTTAAGAATGTGATAAAAAGCAAAGAAAAGCAGGAGAAATTAAGATGGCAAAATGGATGAGATGCACCTGTGGCCAATATGCCTGCCATACATGTATAAATTAAACTGAAAATCCCCCACCCAAATGGTATTTTAGAGGGAAGAGACTATTTTCCGGTAGATGAAGGATGCTGTTTTATTCTTAAAGCAGTAATGGGCTGGATGAGGAAAAACAGATTGAGATTAAATCCGGACAAAACGGAGGTGGTCATGGTAGCGGCCCCGAAACCAGGAGTTGGGTTGCAACCTCCAGTCCTGAACGGGGTCACGCTCTCTGTTAAGGACTGTGTTCACAGTCTGGGGGTGCTCTTTGATTCATCGCTTCAGATGATGAGTCAAGTGAATGCGACGGTCAGGAGCGCTTGTTATCAGCTTTGGCTGATACGCCAGCTGGATTCCCTTTCCTGGAAGTAAGGGACCTTGAGACTATGGTGCACGCGCTGGTAACCTCTCATCTAGATTTCTGCAATGCGCTCTACATGGAGCTACCCTCGTGCTTGGTCCAGTAACTTCAGTTGGTACAAAATATGGCAGCCAGAGTGGTCTCAGGAACATCTCGGAGAAACCATATAACTCCAGTATTGAAATCTCTCCACTGGCTGCCTATCAGTTTCTGGGCCCAGTATAAGGTGTTGGTTATTACCTTTAAAGCTCTAAATGGCTTGCGTCCAACTTATCTCCGGAACTGCCTCCTCTCATACAATCCTCCCCATGCACTCCAGTCCTCTGGGAGGAATTTGCTTCATCCACAAAAATCTAGGCTGTCTGCAACCTCCCAGATGGCCTTTGCCCCCAATTTATGGAATGGCCTGCCAAATGAGATCTGTCAGCTGACGAGCTTGAATAGCTTTTAAAAAGCAATAAAGACGGATCTCTTTCGGCAGGCCTTTCCTGATTAGATCCCGGCCTCAGGAGCTGCGTCTCCTGGCTTTTTTAAATCATGTATATATTTGTTTTTAATGTGTTTTTAGTTAGATGGTTTTAATTTTATAGTGTTTAATGTCTTTTTATGGGGGTGGGTGGGAGTGGGTGGTGTTTTTAGTCATTATTATAATGTTTTAATTGTTGGAAGCCGCCTCGATTGTTTTTAGCAGAGGGACGGGGTATAAATAAATATTATTATTATTATTATTATTATATTCTGGAGGCCATGCTAGTTTGCAACTAGCTGGAAATAAGCACAACTGGCCACATTATCTCAGTGTGTTTCTTTTACAGCTGGGCAAAAATGTTCCTGTTCTTTTGATGCTGATATTTCCATCTATGACACTCAGAAGGATGAACTGGCTCAGTATTTTCCAGAGGTATGCCTGATGGACAGGGCTACAATGGGCACCAATGTTCATTGGGCTCTCCAGACACCAGGTAGGAAGTTCTGGGGCACAATACACATCAGAAGTGTCAGGAAATGACATGGATGTGACCACAAGATGGAGCTGTAAGCTTAGTAATGAAAGTAGTTAAGCTCCAGTGACAGGTGTGTGTTTGAGTCAGCACTTGAGAGTATGCACATCTGAGATGCCTGATATAACAGGCATTGTTTAACTACCTATAAAAAAGGAGATGGGAATTATCTCCAGTGTGGGTTTGTTGTGGATGGTGGTTGGCAAAGCAGCTTGTTGGTTTAAGAGAGATTTATGAGTATTAGAGACGGCTGTCCTATACTCTGTACATATATTGTAAATTTACTGCAAACAGAAATTAAAGCCCTCAAGTTGAGTGAAGGCTGGCCTCGTTGCTGTCTTTATTTGGCAAGCCAGAGCTCAAGGCAGTGTGCTGGAGTGAAGGAATTTTTCCTTCTCAGCCTGAAGTCTTTTGCAGAAGTCTCTCCAGAAAACCTTCTCCTTGGCGTCCTGTTGACGTGGAACAACTCTGCAGGTGGTCGTGGTGGACACAGCACGTCTTTCTACGCCCCAACAAGAAGTGCACATCAGAAGTTCCCAATATGCATCAGAAGTGAGCAAACCAAATTGGAACACACTTGCCAGGGCCCTGACATGCATCTTCGCAATTCACTAAAAGGGTTTTGTTGTGCCTCTGTAACTCATAAAGTTACACAACATAGACTGATGCAGAATCTCAACCATGGTCTTTAGAAGTGAACTGGCTCAGGAAAATGGTGAATCACTGTTTTGGCCTGTATTTCACCCCTCTGATAATCACCCCTCTTTTGCCTGGCCAATTCTCATTGGTGAGCATACAGCTCAATCCTTGCCTCTAGTGTCCCAAGATGAGGCCAATCTTGTAACCCAATACCCTATCTGAAAATATATATTTATTATTTATTTATTAAAACATTTATATCCCACCCTATAACCTAGGATCTCAGCTTTAGAGCTATACTGAAGACAGTGGTATCATATTCTTGTGTTTTTTTACTCCCACACTGACCTCATCTTTTGTGGCTCATCCTGGTGCCAAGTCTTTTCCTTCACTTTCTTCATTGATAGCTTTGCTCCCAGAATCTGTAAATGCCATTGTAGAGAAATTTAATCACCACCCGTACAATGAATTCTATTTGCTTACCTATACTTTTTAGTGTTTACAAAGATGCTATCGACTGTCTGTAAGAGTAGTGTCAGTTAAGGAAAGGAAAGGTCAGCCTTCCTTTTCCTGCCAATATCTGGAGGCAGGCAAATAATACCAATAAATACAACATTCCATGATTTGCTTCAGAGAGGAACCTGGTGGTCCCAGGGCTGCCCCTGTAGGAACCCTCAGCAACCCAAACAAATCCCCACCTGCTGATTTTATGCAGATCTCTCTTTCTTCACTGCTTTTACCAAAAGTAAGAGTGTCTTATATCAGGATTTCTGGACCAGGATACAAAGAGATCATTAAGGGAGGCTGTGAGAGACTCGTCACTCCCTATTAGCAAAGGAAGTGGGTTGCTGGAATATATATTGGCGTGAAAAGGAATAAATGTTCTAAATTCCTGATCCATATTGACAGCTAGCCTCAGAATTGAAGAAGACTGAATACCCTAGACTTTGTCTTCCCAGGTCAATGAAATGGCCTCCCCCTGTTCCTGTGGCCAGCTGTCCAAACGACGTAGGGTTTTGGCCCTGTTTCTATCCTGAACTGTCCAGATAGGTCTGGGCAGTTCCAGTAAGAATCTAGGCCAAATACCCCTTAAAACAGAGCAGGTATGTGATTTTAAAAAACCCACTGTTTGCTGTAATTCTTCTGAAGAAAACAGTAAGTTCTGTTACTACAATGGGTGGAGGGAGGTGTCCACACATGTGGCCTGTGTGATGCCTGGCACAGTCATTTTGCAGCCAGGTCCCACATGTTGTATCTGCTGAAGTCACTGTGAGGCACCCAACCATGCAACAACAGCTGGGCACCTTGTTACCAGCCTCAGAAGATGTGACTGGCATGGGGAAGAGAAGCACCGGCATGGGCCACGGGTATGAGGACATGCCTCTATTCATATCTTACTTCCTGACAGTAAGAGCTGTTTGTGAGTAGAATGTACTGCCTCAGAGTGTGGTGGAGGTTCTTCTTTGGAAGTTTTAAATAGAGGCTAGATGGCCATCTGTTGGGAATGCTTTGATTGGGTACTCCTGCATGGCAGGGGGTTGGACTAGATGGCCCTCATGGTCTCTTCCAGCTCTAGGATTCTATGATTCTATCAGAAGGATAGATAATGGGGGAAATGCCATGGGACTGGGGCTGGAATACTCTGGCCCAAACATGGAGTGTTCTGGCCAGTTTAGATAAGTCAAGCCCTGGCTCTAGTGCTTTGGATAAACACTTCTTGGGGCAGGCCAATTTCTTCCTCTCAGCAGCAAAAATGTTCTCCTCTATTTAGGTTTTTTTTTTTTAATTCAAGTATTTATATCCCAGCTTGTCATCATAGAATGAGAGCTTTCATAGCATAGTGGCTTGAGCTTTTCTACTATGACTCTAGAGACAAGGGTTCAAAATTCCTGCACAGTCATGGAAACCCACTGGATGACCTTGGACAAGTCACACTCTCTCAGCCTCAGAGGAAAGCTAAGGCAACCCTCCTCTGAACAAATCTTTCAAAGGCCTTTTGTACCTTTTGGACCTCAGAAGCTTGACCTTCTGTCCTGGCTCTGCTTTTGCCATCATGGCTTCTCAGATCAACATCTATGCTCTCTCTAACTTGTCCTTATCTGAGATCCAGTGAGGTGGCTCCTGCTCCATCCATCCCCTAGGAAGAGGGTAGGTAGAGTACAAGCAACAAAAGGAAGTTGCCAAACTATCATTCATTCGGTAAGTAAAGGCATGCAAACGTTGCTGCTTCTAAAAACCATGGATACAAGAGGTTATTTCTTCTACATTCAGATATGTCTCTTGGGAAATGAATTGTCCATATGTAGCAATGAGTTTTAGGAAGGAAAAGAAACGGTTTACATCTCCCCATGAGAGAACATGACAATGTATTAGACAAAATCACCACAGTTTGAAACCAAACATTGACTAAATCAATTGAGGCAATGTTTCAAAACCTCATGAATCTGTCAAATAGAAAGAAAAGTCCTGAAAGAAAAGGCCTGATTCATTACATGAAATGTCATCCTGGTTCATTGTACTGCATGAATTATGAGTTCTTGAACTGTTTCTTTTCAAAGTCTATAGATTAACTGCTTCAGCTTCTTTTTACCTGCTGTCTTAAGAGACTTTTACATTTCAGGCTTCAGAAAGGAGAAGAGGAAAACCTCAGAGAACCATCCATTTTTAGGACAAAGACTGACTGAGAATTTTGTTGGGTCTACATTTTGGAACAAAGGCATCTAATCTGAAGTCTAGGGGCCAAAAGATCAACCCATCTTGAGGCAAACTTTTTAAGAATCTCCAAATTTCCTTTACAAGCATGGTTCAGGAAAGGCTCATGGGCAACTCTGGCCTGGTCTAAATGAGGGAATAAAATGTGAATTTGGGCACAAAACGTCAATTTGCAGCAGCTGCCATCTGTCTCAACAATTTTTTGACAAGATCGCCGGTGTGCGAAGCTCTACGTGTTTGCTGTTCACATGGAGGCATGCCAGTGAATCAAGATGGTGGCCACGAGTGAATTACTTGTGGTTTTGTACTCCTCAACTTGTTCCTGCCAAACAATATATTTTTTAAAAAAGCTAACTCCAAGGTGCAGAAAAGTGATCTTCTGCTTAAATAATTAAAAAAACCCAAATAATAAAAAAAAACAAAGGAAAGAAAGCCTGTTTCATTGCCTCAGCAGATGTTCGTTACAACGACAATCCAACATGGAGGTTCCACAATCTGTTGTCTTACCAAGCTCCTCCCCCCTGCGCATGTCTGACCAATCAGCTGCCCTCTTCAGCAATGCAATGCCATGCGATTCAGTTGTCCTAACAGGTGATGGTGTGCATTTCTGTGTGGATTTTTTTAAAAAACTCAGGAAAAGTCCCTGAGGCTTTCTCCAACTTTTGCTCCCCTGCCTCTGAAAAGGACGGAATGCTACGGGATCCCATTTGGACACATGGGATTCCCTGCAGATTTTAGGAGGGTTTTTTCACCATCTGTACTACTCCTCTGTGAGTAGGGCTCATGTCTTGCAATCCACAGCATCACTACTTAGAAAGGCAAGAAGACAGGAAACTGCCTCATACTCAGTCAGTCCATTGGTCCATTCCCAACTGGGGATGGAAGTGGCTTTCCAGTGATCCAGGAAGGTTCTTTTCTTTCCCAAACTGGAGACCTCTGGTATATCTCACTGTTCTTTCCTCCTACAACTAGGCCTGACTATGCTTTGCTGAAGAAATAGAACAAGATTGGATGTGTTCAGAATCAGCTTCCAGAAAATGAAAAGGAGTACCTAGAATCATAGAATCAAACAATTGAAAGAGACCACAAGGGCCATCTAGTCGAACCCCCTGCCCTGTAGGAAATTTACACAATCAAAGCATTTATGACAGATGGCCATCCAGCCTCTGTTTAAAAACCTCCAAAGAAGGAGATTCCACCACGCTCTGAGGGAGTGTGTTCCGCTGCCGAACAGCTCTGACTGTCAGAAAGTTCTTCCTAAGGTTTAGGTGGAAACTTTTTTCCTGTAGTTTGACTCCATTTCTCTGTGTCCTAGTCTCTGCAGAAGCAGAAAACAAGCTTGCTCCATCCTCCGTATGACATTCCTTCAAATATTTAAATGTGACTATCATGTCACCCATTAAGCTTCTCTTCTTCAGGCTAAACATACCCAGCTCCCTAAGCCGCTCCTCGTAGGGCATGGCTTCCAGAACTCCCACCATTTTCATCACCCTCCTCTGGACATGTTCCTGCTTGTCAATATCATTCTTGAATTGTGATCCAAGAACTGAACACAGCATTCCAGGTGAGGTTTGACCAAAGCAGAATAGAGTGGCACTATTACTTCCCTTGATCTAGACACTATACCACTATTGCTTTTTTAGCTGCAGCATCACACTATTGGCTCATGTTCAGCTTGTGGTTCACTAAGACTCCTAGATCCCTTTCAGATGTACCACCGTCAAGCCAGATGTCACCCATCCTATATCTGTGCATTTCATTTTTACTGCCCAAGTGTAGTATCCTACATTTCTTCCTATTGAAATTCATTTTGTTAGTTTTGGCTCAGCTTTCTACTCTGTTATGGTGATCTTGAATTCTGATCCTGCCCCCTGGAGGGTTAGCTACCCCTCCTGATTTGGAGTCATCTGCAAACTTGATAACAATGCCATCTATTCCATCATCCTAATCATTGATAAAGATGTTGAATACCACTGGGCCCAGGACAGAATCAACCAATTACAAATCCACCTAACAGTCACACTGACTAGCCCACATGTTGCTAACTTTTTTTGCAAGAATATCATGGGGGACCTTGTCAAAGCCTTACTGAAATCAAGATGAACTAGATCCACAGCATTCCCTTATCTACCAAGTCTGTAACTCTTTTTAAAAAAGAGAGATAAGATTAGTCTGGCATGACTTGTTCTTGAGAAACCCATCTTGACTTTTAGTGATCATAGCATTCTTTTCTAAGTGCTTACAGACTGTCTGTTTAATGATCTGCTACCATTCAGACTTGAAAGTGCTGTGCTAGTTTGCCTGATGGAGTATAAACAGCTTTATCTCATACCTGGAGTCCAGAACACCTTCCAAAATTTTAGAGAAGAAAACTGGGACATGTGTAGCTCAGCAACACAAGAGTATGGTCAATATGGCAAAAATTATTAATGACAAAGAACTTTCAAGCTAGAGAGGATGCAGCAATTTGCTTTTGCCTGAGCCTACTGATATGGGGATCCTCCTGTCCTCTCCTCTAGTTTAATTTATTGAATTCAAACTCTTCTTTGCCCTTTGAACTCAGTTTTCAGCAACTTAAGTAAGCTGAAGGGGATGGAGGAAAATGGGAGGATTTAAAAGAAATGGGGACATTTTAAAAGCAACTGGAAAAGTGTGAAAACAGGGCATTAATCGGGACTGCCCTTGCCAAATTTGGACAGTTGGAGGATATGAGTACTAGGACTGTCATCAGCTATTCACATAGGCTAAGTTTAAATTTTATTTTTCAATTCATGAAACTGAACATTAACTTTCACTCCTACCTTCAGATCACTCCAGGTGTTTTGACTTTAAGCCTCCCAGCATTTAATATGTACTGATTTCCAACATGAGCAATTGACCTTTAATTCCCCATGCAACTGAAAAATCCAAAATAATGCCTAGAGGCAGAATGCTGGAAACAGGGTCTTTCCCTCTCTCCCTGATTAACCTGGAATCTATTGTTCAACAAAGAAGGTGGAGCATAACCTTCATCAGCATACAAATGGCATGGATGCTGCATCACAATATCACAGCGTGATGAATTTGAAGAAGAAATGCTCTACACTTTTACATCCATCCAGTCCCAGTGAGGCAGTGGTGAAATTGAGGGCAGCCATATATTCAGAAGCTTAAAACACCCTTTAAACATTTTCCAGCTCCTTGGCTACATCTGCATTGCAGAAATAATCCAGTTTGACACCACTTTAACTGCCATAGCTCAATACTATGTAATCCTGAGATTTGTAATTTGTTGTGGCACCAGAGCTCTCTGACAGAGAAGACTAAATATCTAACAAAACTACAAATCCCAGAATTCCATAGCATTGAGCCATGGTAGTTAAAGTGGTGTCAAACTGGATTATATCTGCAGTGCAGATGCAGCCGTTCTTTGAAAAAATAGTCTGCTCATGCCAGAGATAGACCTGTACTGAGTAGGAAATTCCAAGACGTGTACACTTATTTATAATATCCCACCTTCAAAAGATTTTAATCCCTTAGGGAATACAATTTCATTGCTGTGGTTCCCTAGCTGTGCTGCTAGAGATGTAATTCTTCACTATGTGTCCTTTTGAAGGAAGCAATGAGTAATTATCACAATGTTCTTCCCTTCGTGAGAACGCCTTAGAAAATCACACGTATTTTTGAAGCCTATTCCCAATTTATGATGTATTCTGTGCAAAATTTGCACATGGCTGTTTTTCACAGAAACCAACCTTTTCTGTGCAGGAAACAGTATTTTCTGCACAGAAAATAATGTTTCTACACAGAGATAGTATTTCCTGCAAAGAGAATGCTGTTTCCTATACAGAAAATGTTTTCTATGCAAATCAAGCACATGCAAATTGTGTGTAGAATAAATCCTCAGTTAGGACTTTCTGTGCAGGAAACAGCATTTTCTGCATAGGAAATGATATTTTTGCTTATGTTATTTTCTGCACAGAAAATGCTATTTTCTTGGCAAAACAACCACATGTAGTACGTCCCGAATTGTAAACATTCTCATCAGACTGGGTCATTCTGTGTTTCTCAATGCTCAAAAACATTTTTTGTCCATTTTGAAAATAATATTGAACATTTTCGCATCCCTACCTGTCAATTTTATTTTATCTTCCAATTTTAAAAAATGAAGTGGAAGCTGCACTCAGAGCCCTTGGTAGAAACAAATCATTAGGAACAGATGGCATACCAATAGATTTGCTTCAGTCTATAGAGACAGAATCTATTCTAGTTATGACTAAAATCTGTCAACAAATATGGAAAACAAAACAATAGCCCACAGATTGGAAATGCTCAATATATATTCCAACCCCCAAGAAAGGAGGCACCAGGGATTGCAGTAACCACAGGACCATTACATCAATTTCCCATGCAAAGAAAGTGATGCTTACACTTCTACAATAAAGACTTTTACCATATAGAGAGCAAGAAATGTCACATGTCCAGGCTGGTACAGTAAAGGAAGATGTACTAGGGATCATATTGTAAACATATGTTGGATAATGGAGCACACTAAATAATTTCAAAAGAAAGTCAGTCTGAGCTTTATAGATGGCAACAATGCCTTTGATTGTGTATATCATCCAAAACTAAGGATCACTCTTAGAGAAATGGGTATACCACTAAATGTGATTGTCCTGATGCATAACTTCAGAACAAGAGGCTACCATCAGGACAGAATATGGAAAAATTGAATGTTTTCCAGTTGGTAAGAGGGTCAGGCAAGGCTGCATTTTACCACTGTTTAACTCATATGCTAAATTTATCATATGCAAAACTGGATTAAATTCTGAAGTGTGAAAATTTGAAGAAGGAACATCAGCAATATAAAATATGCAGTATGACACCATACTACCAGCAGAAAATAGCAAAGGCTTGGAATGATTACTGAAGAACGTCAAGGAAGAAAGTGCAAAGGCAGGTTTACAGTTTGAACATTAAGACAACTAAAATACTGACCACAGATGAGTTGCGCAACTTTAAAGTAGGTGATGAAGATATTGAAATAGTTCAATAGTCCTCAGTGATCATTTGACCTGGATGTACCTGAGGGACCACTGAGAAGGGGGCTTACCTGCTCGATGGTGGGCCTTGTTGCGGCCTGGCCAGTGCCCCCCCATGTGGCCTCTCCCGATCGGCCCCTGCGACCACATGGCTGGAGTGGGGGCTGCCACTGTTGGGGTCTTCTTCTTCCCGTCTTTCCCCGGTGGCCAGGAGAGGCAGGAAGGTCTGGCCAATTGGGGTGAGCTTCCCTCGCCCGGATTGGCTAGAAGTAGTGATAGAGGAGGGACTTCCGGCCACACAATTGGCTTGCTGGCTCCCAGCACGGGCTCCTCAGTGGTTCACAAAGGAGCCGAAGTCCCATCCACCCTCCCTCTCTTAGTATATATGCATATGTTATTTGTCACAATTTGCTAGGTGGTTGGCATGGGCCCTATCTGGGTAGGTGGAAAATAAGGTGTCTCCATCAAGTTCAAATTCAGGTTCAAGATCAAGTACACGGAGACCCCCCTTTTTGTTCCTATTAAAGTGATTAACATCTTGTTTGCAGGTGAGGGGAGAGAGTCGAGTGGGATGGCTCGGCCAGGATCTCTCCCCTCTAGGATGAGGTGGTAGCAACTGACATTATGACCATTGGCCAACACAAGGGTTGGGCAATGAAGGGATCCGGATCCATGCAATAGTGCCGACCATTTGCAGCCATCAGCAAGTTGCGGCTTTTTATTGCCAATTATCATCTTACTAACCTATACTTAATCCTTATGCTTCATCTTGTAATCAATATAATTGTTGAAGTAGCTTCCAGTGTCTGTGTCTTTATTATGGGAGGGAAGCGGGGAGAACGGCCTGGGTCTGCACTGAGAAAGCAAAACCCTTCCCTATTAGCTGAACTAAAACAAAGGACATTTCATTCCTCTCATGTCAGAATTTTCTCCTCCAGTGACTATTCCATCTTATAATGATACAAATTCATTCCACAGTGGCATAAAAGAACTGATTTCTAACTTGCTCATTCCCTCCTCTTCCTTTCTTGTCCCCTTCCCTCTTTGTGTCATCTCTCTCAGAGTCTATCTACAGTACACTACACAGTCACAGAAATTTGATACTACTTTACCATGGTATCTTCCTATGGAATCCTGTGATTTGTAATCTGATGAGGTACTTTGAATTCTCTAAAAGAAGGCCAGTCCAAGATCTGTGATCTAGGAACTCTAGGCTTCTCACCCAACCAAGGTTTCTTCTCCCCTGGCTCGGCTTCTCCCTTTCTCACTCGTTGCCCCATATTCTTGGAAGTCCCTCCCTGAACATATGTGGACTGCTCCTTCTCTCTATGTTTTTAAATCTTAGTTAAAAACTTTTCTGTTTTCCAAAGCTTTGGGAATTTTAGTTTGATGCTGTTTTATAATCTTGTATATTTTGATTACATGTATTGGTCAGTTTGTTTTAAATTATCTATCTATCTATCTATCTATCTATCTATCTATCATTCTATCATTCTATCTATCATTCTCTTGGGTATGTTGCCATTCCCAGTGTGCTGATGGACTGCTTAGGAAACTTACCAACCAATCAAAGCTCTCCATTGGGCAGCCAGTCATCACACTGGAGGTGGAAACATGTGGAAAGCTTCAAGTCCTTTCTAAACATGGCGGCAGTGGATGGGCGCTTCTGTGGTGGTGTGCATGATGTGTGTGTATAGTGTGGGTTGTGTGTGTGTGCACAATTGCATGGCGGTGGCGGAGGGGCTCTTGCATCCTGGCGCGTGGTGTGTGTGTGAGTCAAATGATCGTATTCTTTACATGTTTCGTAAGTGGCCAATGAACAGAGTGGGAACGGAAATATACTGAACTGTTTTGTATATACAGTTGCCCCTCCACATTCGCGACTTTCACATTTGCGGTTTTGATCATTCACGGAAAGCTGCCTGTGCTCCCCCCCCCGATCAACACCCCACTCCCTTCCCAAGGCAGAGAGGGGCTTCTCAAGAAGGTCCTCGCTGCCTTGGGAAGGTGGGGGTAAGACCCAGCTGGCACGCTTGCGCTACACCCCACTCCCTTCCCAAGGCAGAGAGGGGCTTCTCAGGAAGCTCCTCGATGCCTTGGGAAGGGGGGGTAAGACCCAGCTGGCGCACTCGCGCTACACCCCACTGCCTTCCCAAGGCAGCCAGGGGCTTCTCAAGAAGCTCCTCGCTGCCTTGGGAAGGGGGGGTGGGAACCAGCTGGCGTGCTCGCGCTACACCCCACTCCCTTCCCAAGGCAGCCAGGGGCTTCTCAGGAAGCTCTTTGCTGCCTTGGGAAGGGACTGGGGTGGAAAACTGCTTGCCGGCAGGCTCATTTCTTATTCGTGTTTTTTTCACATTCACGGGGGTTGTCTGCCCCTAACCCCCGCGAATGTGAAGGGATGACTGTATAGATAATGGTGTATGTTACACCAGGTATAGCTAGTGTATATATATATATATATATATATATATATTGCTGTTTTATATTTGATTACATATATTGATCAATTTGCTTTATTTTTATATTTTCTTGCTTTTGTACTATATTGTTTTGTTTTTGTTTTGTAGTTATCTGGATAATTTGTTTTGCAATTGTATATTATAGTTTTATGTTTATTGTTCCTTCTCTCTGTGTGTTTATGTATACATTTGTTTTAGATTGTACACCTTCAGCAGGACCAAATGTATTTTGTGTGTGTGTGTTTGTTCTACTGTAAAGTGCCATGTACATAGATGGTGCAATATAAATAAACCATTATGATTATGGTGATGATGATGATAATTCACTTTCCTGAACTATAGCTCTCCAGTAGGGGATTCATTCTAAGTACCTTATCAAACTGCAGATCCCACCATGCCATAGGATGGAGCCATGACAATTAAAGTGGTGTCAAGCTGCTATACCTGTGTAGCATAAATAAAGCATTACTGTGAAGTACAAAATTCCTTGAGAGTTTGGCAGAAAATAACTATTAAGGGGCAATGTTACTCCCATTTACCTAGGCATAAGTCCCATTGAATTATTTGCTTAAATATATGTACGATTTCATTGAAAATAAAGAACTAAAGAAATGCATTTCCACCTGTTCTCTGTAATTTACCCCTCATGGTTGCAACTAATTCTGATAACAGTCATGTGGTGACATTTTTGTTCCTTCTAACCCTAGGTTCAAACCCACCTCTTCCTTATAGTCTTTGCTTTAAGCACTTAAGCTTTATTCCCAACAGAAAGAATCCTCATATTTTTACTACAGTTTTATGCTTCTCTGCTTTCAATTAAATTTAGATTGCAAATTCATTGGGACAAAGAATTGTCTTTTGTGTGCCGATGGAATTATATGCATGTATAGTAAATGCATCCATTTAATGTGTACTTCTCTTTCTGTGGCTTGTTATCTGAGGCTGTGTATAGGTTTCTGTGGGTACTGTTTTTAAATTTGTTTGCCCTATAGATTGGAACATGTGGGATGGAATCCTATTAGAGTAAAAGATGTGTGTAAGTTCCCTTTTTCGGCCAATGCATGACATCAGTATTCAGTTCATGGCTGCATAAGCACATTTCCTCAAGTGTAACTGTCGCACCTGCAGTTGTTAATTCTTGGATGGTACATAATTATGTGTTGGTGGCTTTGATCTCCCACTTGATTCACTGGGATTCCACAGAAAGCTATTGTGCATTCCCATTGCACAACGGAACAATGAACAAGCACACTGACAGATACATACTTGGTTACCCGATGCTGGTATACAGCAGAAGGGTGGTATTGCAAAATCACCATGTAACCACATATTGGTAGATTAAACCTATGCAAGTATGACCATGACCATGGTTGGTTTCTCAATTTTCCTTAGTGTTGTAATGCTTGTGTTCCATCCCTAGATGTCACTGGAATGCTGGCTATTTTAGGCATATTCAGAGAATCAGCACATTGCCATAAGAAGCACCGTTATCAGCCAGACCTGAATGGGACTAAAGACAGACATGCAGTATGGAAAACTGGTCGCTCACATCATAGAATCGCAGAACCATAGAGCTGGAAGACACCACAAGGGCCATCTAGTCCAGCCCCCTGCCCTGTAGGAAATTTACACAATCAAAGCATTTATGACAGATGGCCATCCAGCCTCTGTTTAAAAACCTCCAAAGAAGGAGACCTACCACACTCTGAGGCAGTGCATTCCACTGCCAAACACCTCTTACTGTCAGGAAGTTCTTCCTAATGTTTAGGTGGAATCACTTTTCCTGTAGTTTGAACCACTGCTCCGTGTCCTAGTCTCTGGAGCAGCAGAAAAGAAGCTTGCTCCATCCTCAGTATGACATTCCTTCAAATAGTTAAATGTGGCTATCATGTCACTTCTTAACCTTCTCTTCTCCAGGCTAAACATACCCAGCTTCTTATGCCATCCCTCATAGGACATGGATTGCAGACCTCCTACCATTTTGGTTGTCGTCCACTGGACACGTGTCAGCTTGTCAATATGCTTCTTGAATTGTGGTGCCTAGAACTGGACACAGTATTGTAGGTGAGGTCTGCCCAAAGCAGAACAGAGTGGCACTATGACTTCCCTTGATCTAGACACTATCCTGTTACTACCACCAAATGTGGTAAAGTGACAGGCTTTGTTAAATCCCAGTGTTTTGACTCTGAAAGTGACCAAAATCCAAGGGGTCTGTGCCTGTCTATCCCACTCATCTGTCCCATAATGTGGAGGAGCCGCCAATCCCTTTAATTCCTAATCCTTTCTGCTTTCACAGATGTTGGCCACCTCCTACATTAGTGGCCCTTCTGAGGAGGAGGCTCAGAAATGTAGAAGGGGACCAACCGGAGCACACTTTTTTGAGGGCTTCCTCTAAAGGCCATGGAAGGTGCTGAAGTACTAGTGGGTGCCACTGCTATTTTCAGTGGAATGCATACACATTGTGCAATAAGTAGCTTCTCCTGAGGATCAAGTTGTTACACACTATTTTGCCAATAGAATTGCAGTCCCACTTTGGCAAGGACTTTGTGGATGAAGGACACAGCAACAGGACAGTGTTACTGAAAATTCTTGAATTTCTAGAAATCAGCAGGTGGCAGCACCATCTTGAATTTTACATCTTTGCCCCTGATGTATGAATCAGCACTACCAAAATAATAAATGTTAAATACTGAAATGGTTAAAAAATGAAAAGAAATAATATGTGCATATACTTATTTCCCCAGGAAGGTAACACTGAATCTGCAGTTTATTTTTTATACAAAAGATGGCAATTTCTTCCCTCTCCTTTCAAAATAGCAGGTGTTATTCCAATATGAAACTTGAATTCCCCACACAAATGACAGTGTGCTTTCTGAGTGGAGATGTTCTAACTCATTAATTTCAATCCATTCTTTAATTAAGTGCCTGGGCAAAGTTTTTCCTGAGGATGCAGGAAGGTCAATGTTTGTTTTCTTGTTTATTTTGTAAGATATATATGGATATACAGTATATAAATCCATCACTGCCCAGAGGAAGAGCAATCCATAGCAGTGAAGCTGAACTCCAAAATAAATAAATAAATAAATAAATAGCCAATCAAAATGGCAGGGTGGTGTGGAAAGGCAGAGACTGATTTTGCATGGAGGTCACCGGAAATTTATTTTTGGACAACTGGGTTCGATTTCCACACCCATGTGATCTTTAGCAAGTCACTTCTTGTTCCTTTTGTTTCATGATGCATCATGCTCACATCTGTAAAACTAGGGACCATGGGTATTCCTTCCTGTCTGGTCAGACCACATATGGAAAGCTATATCCAATTCTGTGTGCCGTTGTTGAAGAAGGATAATGACCAGCTGAAATATGTCCAGAAAAGGCCACCAAGATTATCCAAGGTCTGGAAACGAAGCTCTATATGGAGTGAATTAGGGAGTTGGGCATGTTTGGCTTGGAGAAGAGAAGACAGGGCTCATCTACATGAGCCATGGTATGCCAGCTCCCCGCATATCCTGGCCCGCTGGCATATTTTGTCCCCTGTTACTACCTCCAAACAAGAAGTTGATGGCATGTTAGCCCATTGCTCCAGCCACCATTGTCTCCTAACCCTCCCAGAAGCTAGGAACACAACATGTGAGCAAGGCCTCTGCATGTGACCAACTTTGGTCATATGCTGTAGGACTCCTTCCTGCTTTGGACAGAGTGAGGGAGGCAGACAGGCAGCAGCAGCAATGGGCCAGTGTGCCATTACAGGCTCCTAGGGTCTTGTGGGGCTTGGTTAGTTTCTTCCTGGTGCGAATTGATTAAAGCAGGTACAGACAGACCCCCATATCCATGGAGGATATGTTCAAGACCCCCTGTGGATACCTGAAACCATGGATAATAGGTAACCCTATTATTTTCAATGAGACAAACACCAGAGGTTGACCACAGAATCACATTGGAGGACCTAGAAATGCCTAGAGAGAACATCCCTCCTCTGGATGTGGGTAAGTGAAATTCATGGATGAGAAGGTGCTTTTACTGCACCTTTTGCAGATGCAATGGGTAGGTGCACAGAGGCAGAAGTATTTTCTTGTTACTTAAATTTCCAAATATTGTGTTCATTCTGAACGAGTCCAGAGGAGGGCGACCAGAATGGTGGGAAGTCTGGAAGCATTGCCCTATGAGGAGCAGCTTTAGGGGGCTGGACATGTTTAGTCTGTTGAAGAGAAGGTTAAGAGGTCACATATTAGCAATGTTTAAATATTTGAAGGACTGTCTTACTGAAGACAGTGCAAGCTTGTTTTCTGCTGCTTCAGAGACTGGGACATGGAGCAATGGATGCAAACTTCAGGAAAAGACATTCCACCTAAACATTAGGAAGAACTTCCTGACAGTAAGAACTCTTTGACAGTGGAATACACTACCTTGTAGTGTGGTGGAGTCTCCTTCTTTGGAGGTTTTTAAGTGGAGACTGGATGGCCATCTGTTGGGAATGATTTGATTGTGTATTCCTGCATGGCAGAGGGTTGGACTGGATGGCCCTTGTGGTCTCTTCCAACTCTATGATTCTATGAATCCATGGATATGGGGATTGATTTGGATTTTGATATAACAGTTTATTGGACCCTGTCCCATCTTCCCCCATCTTAGCACCATATTTGCCTGGGGGGGAGGGTCATGATGCCGGGAGGGGCAGAATGGATCAAAAGTCCTGAGTTGTCAGGACTGCAGGGTTCTAAGATGGGGACAAGATTGGGTATATTGCCCATGTAGACAAGCCCTGAAAGGCCTTCCCTCCATGTTCCAGCTGCCATTACTCTGGCCTCAGAAGGGGAGAGGACCATGGTGCCTTGCAGCTAGTAAGAGACTCTCCTCCATTCCAACTACTTACTTGCCTGGAAGACAATTTCATGGTCAAAAAGGTGGAGGAGGCAACAAGGGGGTCAGCTATTTTATATCTGATCCTAACCAACAGGGATGACCTGGTTAATGGGGTGCAAGTGGTGGGATCCTTAGGTGAGAGTGATCATGTTCTCCTGGAATTTGTTATACAATGGAAAGTAGAAGCCAGGCATAGTCAGACACACATTCTTGACTTTAGGAGAGCTGATTTCAATAAACTCAGGGAAATACTGGGGGTGATCCCATGGTCAGGAATACTAAAAGAGAAGAGACCTCAAGACGGATGGGACTTTCTCAAAAGGGAGATACTGAAGGCACAATTTCAAACAGTATCATTGTGGAAGAAAAATGGGAGGTGTCTCAAGAAACCAGGATGGATGACTAAAGAACTTTCAACGGAGCTAAGTTTTAAATGTAACATGTATAGCAAATGGAAAAAGGGGGAAATCACCAAAGAAGAATTCAAACAGATAGCAAACACGTGTAGGAGCAAAGTCAGAAAAGCTAAAGCGCAGAATGAGCTCAGGCTTGCTAGGGAGGTTAAGAACAATAAAAAGGGTTTTTTTGGTATGTCCGCAGCAAAAGGAGGAAGAAGGAAATGATAGGGCCACTACGTGGAGAAGATGGCAAAATGCTAACAGGGGACAGAGAAAAGGCAGAATTACTCAACACCTTCTTTGCCTCAGTGTTTTCAGAAAAGGAAAAGGAGGACCAACCTGAGGATAATGGAACAGAGGACACAATAGGGGAAATCCAGCTCAAAATAAGTAAAGAGGTAGTACAGGAATACCTTCTTAATCTAAATGAATTTAAATCTCCAGGACCAGATTAACTACATCCAAGAGTATTAAAAGAGCTGGCAAATGTGATCTCAGAGCCATTGGCAATAATCTTTAAGAATTCCTGGAGAACAGGAGAAGTCGCAGCATACTGGAAGAGGGCAAACGTTGTCCCCATCTTCAAAAAGGGGAAAAAAGAGGATCCCAACAATTATCGTCCAGTTAGTCTGACATCAATACCAGGGAAGATTCTAGAGCAGATCATTAAACAGAAAGTCTGTGAACATTTAGAAGGCAATGCCATAATCACAAAAAGTCAACATGGGTTTCAAAGAAACAAGTCATGCCAGACTAATCTGATCTCTTTTTTTGATAAAGTTACCAGCTTGGTAGATGAAGGGAACGCTGTGGATATTGCATACCTTGATTTCAGTAAGGCCTTTGACAAGGTTCCCCATGACATTCTTGCAAACAAGCTTGTAAAATGTGGGCTAGACAAGTTAACTGTTCAATGGATTTGCAATTGGTTGACCGGCCAAACCCAAAGGGTGCTCAGCAGTGGCTCATCTTCGACTTGGAAAGATGTGACCAGTGGGGTGCCACAGGGTTCTGTCCTGGGCCCAGTGCTATTCAACATCTTTATCAATGACTTGGATGAGGGAATTAGGGGCATGCTTATCAAATTTGCAGATGACACCAAATTAGGAGGAGTAGCTAATACCCTAGAGGACAGGATCAAAATTCAGAATGACCTGGATAGACTGGAGAGCTGGGCCAAAGCTAACAAAATGAAATTCAATACGGAGAAATGTAAAGTACAGGTACTGCACTTAGGGTGAACAAATGAAATGCATAGATATAGATGGGAGAGACCTGGCTGAACGAGACTACATGTGAAAGGGATCTAGGAGTCCTACTAGACCACAAATTGAACATGAGTCAACAGTGTGATGCGGCAGCTAAAAAGGCCAATGAGATTTTATGCTGCATCAATAGAAGTATAGTGTCCAGATCAAGGGAAGTAATAGTGCCGCTCTATTCTGCCTTGGTCAGACCTCACCTAGAATACTTTGTCCAGTTCTGGGCACCACAATTCAAAAAGGATATTGACAAATTGGAGCATGTCCAGAGAAGGGCAACTAAAATGGTGAAAGGTCTGGAAACCATGCCTTATGAGGAGAGACTTAGGGAGCTGGGTATGTTTAGCCTGGAAAAAAGACGGTTAAGAGGCGATATGATAGCCCTGTTTAAGTATTTGAAGGGATGTCACGCTGAGGATGGAGCAGGCTTGTTTTCTGCTGCACCAGAGACTGGAACACGGAGCAATGGATGCAAGCTCCAGGAACAGAGATTCCACCTCAACATGAGGAGGAACTTTTTGACAGTAAGAGCTGTTCGGCAGTGGAACACGCTCCCTCGGAGCGTGGTGGGGTCTCCTTCCTTGGAGGTCTTTAAAAAGAGGCTGGATTACCATCTGTCGGGGATGCTTTGATCAAGATTTCCTGCGTGGCAGGGGGTTGGACTGGATGGCCCTCGTGGTCTCTTCCAACTCTACAATTCTATGATTCTATGATTCTACTATTGCTTTCCTCCCTAAGGAAGAAAAAAGCAGCCAGCATTTGTTGGACTTTGATCCCCTCCGCTGCTGCCATTCCTTTTTTCTTATGTCATGTCTTATTTAGATTGAAAGCCTAAGGGAAGAGAACTGTCAATTAATGCTTTCTAAGCCACTCTGGGAAACTTTTTGACTGAGGGTCAGAGTATAAATAATGTAAATAGAGAAATAGGAGAAGGAAGAGGGGGAGGGGAGGGGTGGTAGTTCCTGCTGTGGAGAGTGGGCCACCCAGTTATCTTGAGGGGTAGGAACAGTTCTAACATTAGCTTGACTGAGGTGGCCACCTCATGCAAAAGTTTGTGAGTGTCATGAAACGGCAGCACATTTTTAAATTATTTTATTGATTATTATTGATAATGGAGGGGCAAAAAGAACATTGCAGACACTGAGTACTATATACCTTGAGTTGAAGGCCAAATCCACACTGCACAAATAATCCAGTTCGAAACTGGATTATTTGCTATGGCCCCTTCCTATAGAATCCTGGGATTTTACAAGGTCTTTAGCCTTCTCTGCCAAAGAGTGCTGGTGCCTCTCCAAACTACAAATCCCAGGATTCCATAGGGAGGAGCCATGGCAAATAATCCAGTTTCAGACTGGATTATTTGTGGAAGAGTGCACACAATTTACAACTTTACCCCAGGCAGCTGAAGTCTTGTATGTGTGCTAGTGTCAGGGGAATAGCTATCTCTTTTTCACTTAAGATAAGACCAGGGGCCTTTTTGCACTACAAAATTATAGCCCTATGGATTCTGATTTAAGTGCCATGGAAGCATCCTATGGAATCCTGGGATTTGCAGTACAGAGAGGGGCATTTAGAATCCTAGGGTAGAGAGCTTTAGTGTCTCACCAAACTACAAACCCTAGGATTCCATAGGAAGCAGTCAAGGCAGTTAAAATGGAATCATAGTGCTATAAGTGAGTATTAGGCAAAAGCCCCAATGCAGGTCCTAATGATGAATGGCAAGAAGCTACTTTCTGTGATTGGTTGTCTAATATTGGCTGGCTGTGCTGTTTGGTTTCAAACAACATAACTCGTTCAAACACTGATGATTTTATTGGAGTGGAAGACTTTTCATCATGTCAGTGCTAACCGTCAAACGTTCTGGTACACTGGTGATATTACCCGTTGAAGTGATAAGGTGTCCCTGCTGAAGATACAAGCAAGATGAAGCCAAAACTCCAAATTTCCCAGGGGCCTTGTACTTTAATGAGAACACGCTAGCCATCCGTTGAAAGGGCTACCTTTGGATTTCCGCAAAACTGTGTACAGCCAAGTGGGCTGTTGTTTTCATGCCTTATTGCTAGAAGAAAAATGCTTTTCTCAAATCAATTGCTTCTATGTATAAACTTCCACCACCCCTTTGGCACCATATTTCCCCCTAAAATAATATGCTTTCAGACAGAACTCGATGTGATTCAGGAGACACAAATCCTAGGGAAAAACAGAGGGTTTAGAGTTTGTTTGCTTGCTTGCATACGGCAATCAGTCTTTGGGAAATTTGACAGCAGAAGCAGGGAGTTGAGAAGGCACTTAATCCTTTCCAAATAGGCAAATAGACTGTGGAAATTTGTTCTGCCAATCTGTTTTTCTCATCCAAAGGGAAAATATAAACAGATTCAGTGTCTTTTTCCTATAGGTGGAAAAGAGGGTGGCGGCGGTGGTGGTAGTGATAATGATGACTATGGTAAGCGGGATTCTTCAGGTTTTTACAACTGGCTTAGCCACAGACCTCCCATTTTCTACCATCCATACCCACCCCTCTCAATGCCAGAAGTTTCAGATGTTTAATAGCTAGATCCTGTTGGTTAGTCCCAGCTGGAGTAGACACATTGACTCAATTGTTGAATGATAGTAAATCCAGTTGATTCCATGATTCTATTCTAGTTGGGACTAACAATAGTATATAGGCCTCTAAAATAAGATTTAGGCCTTGATACTTGAAGGAGTACCTTTCCCTATATCTACCCATTCAAGGACACAGATCTGCAATAGAGGACCTCATCTGTTTCCCTTCAGAGCACATGGGAGAGGTCCTTAGAATCATAGAGTCTTAGAGCTGAAAGGGGCCACAAGGACTATCTAGTCCAATTCCCTACTACATGGAGAAATACACAGCTGAAGCACTCCTGAAAGATGCCCATCCGACCTCTGTTCAAAGACCTCCAAAGATGGAGAGTCCACACCCTCTGAGGCCTTGTTTACACCAGCCAAATAAAATGTCCTCCCCCCATTCCCATGGTGATCAGTCCAGATGACGCAGGACCAAATATCCAATTGTGGTGTGAACTGTTTTCATGATGTCCAGCTAGTTCAGCACTGAATCCACACTAAATAACCCTTAAAATGGCATAAGGAAACTCACCACTTGCTCTGGGTTTTACAGGAAAACCTGGTGCACTCTGCAGTGACACTGGCATATGTCTTCATATGTGTTTCCACTGTGTTGTTTAGTCCCGCTGCTGCCGCCACCGCTAGTCACACCTCGTTCCCAGCCTCAGAGGACATGACTTGCACCAGAGGTGGTGGTGCTGGCCAACACAGTGGGAACACGCGTGAACACATCTGTCTGGTGTCACCACAGAGTGCACCAGTAGCGTGGGGAATCTGGGGCAGCTCCAGAGCCAGAATATTCCAGGATGCACCCAGACTAGCTTGACCAGTGTAGATGAGCCCTGAGACATCTGATATTAAATTGCTGAACACCTTCCAAGGGAGCTTGTTCTTACAGTAAAAAAAGTGCTTCCCAAAGTTTAGGTGGAATCTCTTTTCGTTCAATACAAATCCATTAGTTCATGTTCTAGTCTCTGAAGCAGCATCAAACAAGCCCACCATCTTCTACATGACACCCCTTCAGATATTTAAAGATGTCTATCACATCACCTTTCAGTCTTCTCCAAGCTAAATTTACCCACCTCCCTAAGTTGTTCCTCACAAGGCTTGGTTTGCAGACCTTTGATCATCTTGGTCACCCTTCTCTGGACATCCAACTTCTCAATATACTTCTTGTACTGTGTAAGCAGAACTGGACACAGTATTCCAGGTGAGATCTAAACAAATCAGAACAGAGTGGCATTAATACCTCTCTCAATTGGAACACTATACTCCTCTTGATGCAGCCCAGAATGGCATTGGCTTTTTTGGCAGCTGCATCTTTCTCAGCTATTGTCTTCCCCTTGGAGATCTGATTTGCATGCATGTTGGTTTCTTTCTGGCACCAAAATCAAGGCATGGCTTGTTATTAAAGCCTTTGGGCCTTAATTTACTTTATATTACTCTCTCTGGCTTTTCTTTGCAAATGAAGATTCAGGAAGGACTCATCCTGCGCTTTCTGCAAGCGAACTGATGACTAAAAAGGCCGATCCAAGATATAGGTTGCAGAAAGCACAGCAGAAGGTCTCCTTGGGGGATGTTTCTGGGTTATGATTCTTTCTGTGTTGTTGTTTCTCTTCAAGACTTGTTCAACGGGAGTTCTCAAATATGGCTGCAGCATTGTGGATAGTGCGTCTCCATGCCTCCTGATGTTATACATACATGATTTTAAGAGTTGTAACTTTTAGAGCTGTTTTACCTTGTTGACATGTATAATATGTTTTCATTCTGTTTAAGCTATTTTATTGTTTTAAGCTAGAATTGTTTCTAAATGTTTATTGTTTTTATCTGAAAGCATCCTCCTCCAATGCCTCCTCCTCCTCCTCCTCCTCCTCCACAGCCACCACCTCTGTTTCTTTACACTTAGGACTTTATCAGACCACCCTCCTTTTCTGTTCTTTTGCTGGCATAATTTGTGACATTTTTATGCCAGCAAAAGCACCCCCTTTACCACACTTACCTTCCATCCTGTCCAAAGGCACTTCCTGGAATGAAATCTTGTTGATTCTCATGAGAAGACACAAGTGTGGTAAATTCAAAAACAAAAGCAAAAATAACACACAAAAATAGGTTTTCCATGGGTTTTTGCCGTGTTCTGGAATAATTGATTTCTGATGTTTCGCCTGCATCTGTGGCTGGCAGAGAATCTGTGGCTTCAGAGAATGGTTAGGTAGGGGTGGGTGGGTTATGTACTGTGAGCTCCTGTTGGAGAGGATATGTAAATTTGTGTATTTGAATTGCTAGTTTCTAGGTGGAGATATGCAAGGAGGATTAGTGATGTTTGGCTAATGGTCCATTAGTGTCTGTTTGGCTAATGGTCCATTGTCTGTTGATAATCCCCCTGTCCCTAGGTGAATTTCATTTGTATCTGTTGAATTTTGATTTTGGTGTTTTTCAGGACTGGTAGCCACACTTTGTTTACTTTAAGGGTTTCTTCTTTCCTGTTGAAGTTGTCCAGGTGTTTGTGGACAATCAAGGAACATGAGAGACGCTGCAGACTGGGCCAGCCAGAAAAATCAGCAGTAGCAGAACACATGATAAACCAACCTGGATACAAAATGTTATTTAAAAACACTGAAATCCTGAACCAGGCCAACAACTATCATGTCAGAATGCACAGGGAAGCTATTGAAGCCCACAAATACCTGGACAACTTGAACAGGAAAGAAGAAACCCTTAAAGTAAACAAAGTGTGGCTTCCTCTGGCTTTTCTTCGCAAACGAAGATTCAGGAAGGACACATCCTGCGCTTTCTGCAAGCGCGCTGATGACTAAAAAGGCCAATCCGAGATAAACAAGTCCGGTTGCAAAAAGCACAGCAGAAGGTCTCCTTGGGTGATGTTTTTGGGTTGTGATTCTTTCTGCATTGTCGTTTCTCTTCAAGACTTGTTCGGCGTGAGTTCTCAAATAAGGCTGCAGCATTGTGGATAGTGCGTCTCCATGCCTCCCGATGTGAGGCCAGGGCGGACCATTGTTGGTGATCAATTTGGCCGAGCCTGAGCTGTTGTTTCAGGGAGTCTTTGTATCGCTTTTTTGGAGCGCCCCTCTTACACTGACCCATGGCGAGTTCACCGTACAGTAGTAATTTTGGGAGGCGATGGTCCTCCATCCTAGAAACATGCCCTGCCCAGCGCAGCTGCGTTCTCAATATCATGGCCTCAATACCGGTGATCCCTGATTGCTCAAGGACAGCAACATTCGTCATATAGTCAGTCCAGTGTATATTTAGGATTGTGCATAGACAGCGCTGATGAAAGCGCTCGAGGAGTCGTAGGTGGTGGAGATAGGTGACCCATGTTTCAGATCCATAAAGGAGGATAGACAGTACAATGGTGCTATACACACTGATTTTTGTGCTTTGCCTCAGGTGTTTATTGCTCCAGACTCTTTTGTGAAGTCTTCCAAATGCGCTATATACCTTTGCTAATCTGTGATCGATCTCTTTGTCAATCTTGGCATCTGAGGAGATGATGCTTCCCAGGTAGGTGAACTGCTGAACGGACTTGAGCACAGATTTGCCGACGGCAACGTGGGGATGGAGGTGTTCGTCCTGTGGTGCAGGCTGGTAAAGAACTTCTGTTTTCTTCAGGTTGACTTCTAGCCCAAACAGCTCTGCAGCTGTTGCAAAGCAGGATGTTAGGCGCTGCAGAGCTGCTTCTGTGTGGGCCACAAGGGCAGCATCATCGGCGAAGAGCAGCTCACGGACTAGATAGTTTAGAGTCTTAGTGTGAGCCCTCAGGCGGCTTAAAACAAAGTGTGGCTACCAGTCCTGAAAAACACCAAACACATGCAAATGAGCTTCACGCAGGGACAGGGGGATTTCTAGCAGACAATGGACCATTAGCCAAACAGACACTAATCCTCCTTGCATATCTCCCCCCAGAAACTAGTCATTCAAATACTATATATCCTCTTCAATAGGGACTTACAGTATATAACCCCCCTACCCCTATGCCACCATTCTCTGAAGATGCCAGCCACAGATGCAGGTGAAACATCAGGAATGAACTTTCCAGAACATGGCTTCACAGTGTGGAGAAAACCCATGGAAAACCTAGAGAAACAAGCAGATCTTTACATCTGTAGAGGTTGTCCATACCTCCAGTACCAGAATTCCAGTGCATGAATACACAACCACGTACCTTTCAGATATTTCGACTATAACACTGTTTCCTACTTTGCCTATGTCTTCTTCCAAGAGTGCAACAGTACTGAGCTGGGTGAAAACCGAATAGAATAGGCAGGGAAGGGTTTGAGCCAGCATAGATAGAGACATCATACAGGAAAACTTTGGGCTCATCTACACCAGTTAGGATGCCCCTGTTGAGATTGCCCACTCTGCCATTGTTATCTGAAGAAAATGGAGTCCAGGCAGGAATGCTGGCCCATTGCTGCAGCCACCACTGCCATTTTCCTTGCCAGCTGCACCATTTGACAAGCCCCCTGCATGCGATCAGCCTTAGTCACATGCTACAGGCCTGCTGCCTGGACTACACAGAGCAAAGGTGATTGGAAGCAAAAGTGAAGGCCTGCCTGCCAGGATGGGCTCCTGCAGACACGGGGCCCAATCTGTCCTGTCCCAGAAGGAACACTTTAAACTAGGTATTTTTTTAAAAAAAAACCATGGCAAAAGCCCCTATCTCAACTTTCCCCAATCCCAGTCCCCCCCTTCTGCCCGAGGGGTGGTGAGGACTGCATCATTTGGACTGAAGGGGTCTGGAATGGGGGCAAACCAGGATATTTGGCTGGTGCAGTTCTAGGACTCCAGCATCAAATCTTTCAATCTCTCCTCCTCTTCTCCTACTCCTCTTGCTGTAGTTGGAGCATAAACTTGGATTATGGTTGCATTGAAAGGTTTTCTCTGAAGTCTGATTGATATTATTCAGTCAGGTTTTGCATTATGACCTTTGACTGCTTTTTGTTACAGCTCTCCACATTATTAATGCCACTCAATTTCTTCTTAGATTTTCATTTCTTGAGTAAAACACTGTGTAATTATCTGACTCAAAATGTCCCATTCCTATCCACTTTAGCTTGTCCACCCCAAGTATTGTAATGTTTATACATTCCATTTCTTGTTTTACTATGTCTAGCTTCCCCTGATTCATGCTTCTCACATTCCATGTTCTTATAATATACATTGTGCAGCTTCTGACTTCCCTTTAATCTCTGAGCACATCAACAGTTGGAGCATCCTTTTGGCTTGAGTCCAGTTGGGTCATTACCCACAGCCAGGGTCGGTTTAACCTGTCTGCCAAATCAGCATTGGCAGGGGCCCCCGAAGTCAAGAGAGGGCCCGTGTTGGTCTCCTTAATCTGATGAAGGAACAGCCAGGAGACAGCCGGGAGGAGCCCCCTCTTATCCTCCTCCTCCAAAAACCTCCTGTTGGCTTTTTTTTAAAAACAAACAAAACAGCCTCTCCAAAACGAAAGAGAAAGAGAAAGAGAAAGAGAAAGAAACAGCAGCCCTCCGTGGCAGAACCTGGAGGGAGAGGCACATCGGAGAGGGTGAGTGTGTGTGTGAGAGAGAGACAGGGAATTTGAGGCTTGTCTCCCTCAGAAAGGGCTTCTTTCTTTCTTTCTTGCCCATGTGCCTTCAAGTCATATGGGGGCCCCAAAGTAAAGCATTGCAGGGGGCCCCAAAATTCCTTAAACCGGCCGTGCCCACAGCACTACATGTAGCTTTCCTCTGCTGTACTCCAGTAGCTTGTTCGGTGCCATCCAACCTGAGAGTCTCATTTTTGGGCACTATCTTTTGTTTCATCTGGATTATCTCATCATAGTGCTTTTGTGGTCAAAGATATTAAAAATGAGCTTTACCATGTCTCCTTCTGCACACTAAAACAAGTGATAGGTCTAGTGCCATTGCGATTGTCGCAGAGAGATCCTCTGCCAAGTGTCACCTCCAACTACTGCTGCCCAGTAGCTGTTTGGCACATTTAGGACTTTATCAAACCAGGTACATATGTCATCATAATGATTCCTAATGATCACAAAAGGGTGCACATACCAGATGACATCATCATTTCACGATCATATATTGTCCAAAACGCCGTCCTTTTTATTGATGGGCCAAGCTGTCAAGTGATCTCCCCTTGCACTTTTTTGCCGGCATTGCCAGCATTTGAAACATCATGCCATTGTGCTCAGTAAATACAGTGTCGATTGGCAGAACACTTCTGGGTGAGATCGTGATAGCCAGGTAGGGGAAACTCTTTTTGTGATCCCCTCCTCCCGTTCACTTGAGACTTTTAAAGTATGTTTTTGTGCTTTGGTGTATGTTTTATGTGTTTATTTTGCTTAATTTTAAAAATTTCCTGTGCTTGCATCTTCTCACGAGAATCGGTGAGACCTCAACCATGTAAGTAAATGGAGCTCTGTTCATTTTGTTTATGCCGGGGATTCCTCATTGCCACTGCTCAAGGTAGGTCTGGGGGGAGGTTCTTTTGTTGGCATAAAAATGCCACAAAATATGCAGGCAAATGAACATTAATGGGGGGTTTGATACAATCCTTAGTTTGGCTCCTAAGGAAAAGCTTGCGTGACATGCCGTCAGTGTAGCCTCTTGCCTAACATGAGCGTGCAATCCCACCACCATAGAAAGGTGTCATTATTGGGTGATACAGAATCTATTTTTCCCCATGATGGATTTTCATTTTAACATGCTTCCTCCATGGTGACGACAGAGACTTATTTATATGTGTGCATTTGGTGAGACATTACATTGTCCTTGTGGGGGGGAAAAGGAAATAAAATAAAACAAAATCAGACATAGGAGACTCCATGACCATTGTGAAGACTGTGTGTGTGTGTGTGTATACCCTGTGTGTTATAAGTTTCCTACAACAGTTACAAATAAGAAGGCTATGATGTGCCGCCAATAGATATAGTCCAAATCCAGGAAATCTTACAGAAGAGAAACCTGCATTTTCTGCAATAAAGTAAGCCCTTTTGTTTAAACCATTATCTTCTTCGCCTTTATCCACACACTACTTTTCCCATTCCTAGTCTGTGCTTCCGTGCCAAGTTACCTAGTGTTTAATCAACAGCCTAATGTGGTAACTCATTTGCAACAATGATTCCCCACCTTTCAGACTGTCTGGAGCCAACCTCCATCAAACAGTTGCTGTTGTACTTAACACCTTAATGGTCTTCCTGACCAAACAATGTGTTGGTGGAGGTGGAAATAGATCCTGAGAGATAGGAATAATTATGGGACAGACACACAGAAGTGCTTCTGGGGCCAGATTTGGTTACTTCCAATAAGCAAAATTAAAGCAAACGTCATCTCTTCTATGGTTACATAGTGAGTTTCTTTAGGAGGTTTTAGGGCAAATAGTTTTTAGAGGACACAAATGGCCTTGAGGTGCACTCTTGAAAGTCAAAAGGTTCAGGCACTGGGCTCAAACTTCTGCAAGCTGCAATTGTGCAACAAAGCATGACACAAAAATATGGTATAGTTATTTATTTGTGCCATTTCTATGCCACCTTTCTCCCAAAGTGGGACCCTTTGTTATTATATGAATTATACCATTGTGGCATATGGACTCCCTTCCTTACTTCAAGCTAAGGGTTTGATTCTTCCATGAAAATCAAGTTCAAGTTTATTGTGTTTCAACAAACTGTCATTATACACTATTACAGAAAACAAAACAAAAAGGAAAGGAGACAAAACAATTTAAATTTCTACTAATTAGTTATATACTTGCAAAGCTGGAAAAAAGATCACCTCCTGTTCTAGGTGAAACTATCAATAAGACTGAATGGGAAAGTTATTTTAGGAGGGTATTTAATGAGCATAACCTCCCTACAACTTCCTCTGATGATTATATTGGATGTATTCAGGTACACTACTGGGGAAATATTTCAGTACACAGGGCCAAGTCACTACCCCTAAGATTAAAAAAGGTAAAGCTCTTGTTGAACATGGTCTTCCGCCAGATCTTTTCATTGCATTTTCTGATTGGTGGCCCCCAATTTTTGCATCATTGTTTTCTTTAATTCACAACACTGGAAAATTCACCTCCAAGTTGGTCATCAGCTATTGTGGTCCCAGTCTATAAAAAGGGGCCTAGATCAAGCAAATTATAGGCCAAATAGCCTTTTAGATGTTCCAGGGAAAATTTATGCCAGATCTCTTATTGATAAACTAGAGGACTGGGTAGAAGATTATTTTCGGCTTGCTCCAGAACAGGCTGGTTTTCGTCTGGATAAGTCAACTCTAGATAATTGTTTTGCACTGAAATATATTATTGATATATATTTGGCTGGAATCATAAAGCATGTTTATGTGGGTTTCATTTGACTTGAAAGCCACTTTTGACTCTGTTCTGTGGGAATGACTTTGGACCAAATTACAATCTACAGGCATTGATATGCAGCTTCTAAAATGAATAAGGGCTTTATACTCTGATATATCCTTCCAAGTCAGAATCGATGGAGGGCATTTATCTGACTCTGTACCAGTTACAAAGGGAGTAAGACAAGGGTGTTTACTTGCTCCCCTTCTCTTCATTTATAAATTATGTAGTTGAGTTCTTGAAAGGTGAGCACTATTTTCCAGTGAAAATTGGAAATCAGAAATATTCAATCCTCCTATATGTAGATGATGCTATCCTGATTTCTTATACTCAATTGGGGCTGCATAGATTCTTTAAATTGTTTAGTTTATATTGTAAGAATGAATTTCTATCTATCAATTCCCGAAAAACAAAAGTTATGATTCTTGGTAAAATCTGCAGTTGTATACTTGATGGGAATAAGTTGGAGCAAGTATTTTCCTTTAAGTACCTTGGTGTGGTATTTCAATGGACAGGTAACTGGTCTTCACAGGTTCAGTCAAGCACCTTGTTAGCTGTTACAACTTTAAATTCACTATTACAGTTCTATCACACAAAAGAGGGTAATCTGCTCCAGCCCACTTTAGAATGTTATAAGATCAGGGTCTTGCCAAAGTTGCTCCATAAAAATCAAGAAAGTACAGGTCTTGGCTCTGGGATCATGGCAGAATTTGGGATTGATTGTCTGTAACTCAGTATCACCTTAACCTGGTCTTTTTGTTATAATAAAAGGAGGACATTGTAGGATACTTCATTTGTCACCACTGCATTGGAGGTCTTCTGGGGTCACCTACAACTCTGAAGTTGTTGCCTTGGAGTGGGTAGGGCTGTGGAGGTGATAAAATTAAGTCTTTAGATGCAAGCTTCTAAACCATTAGACTATTTTTCAAAGCTTGCCATATGTGAAGATCTGGGAGAAGACGGTGAAAAAACAACAACAGAACAGACATTTCTAGGATCGTGCTGCCTAGGATTTGTCTAGATGAGAAGATATAATGTGGATTGCTGTGTATTAATGCAAATTCACAGCAGCTTTCATTTGTCTCCACTTGTTTGTTTGTTTTGGAAAATTGCTAATGTGCGAAGCTATCCATGTTTGAAGTTCACACAGAGCCTCACCTACAAATTAAGATGGTGATCATGAGCGAATTACTTGCATTATTCTCCACAAGTTGCTGCTGCACAGTATTTTTTGTTTTAGAACTGTAAATCTAAGGTGCGCAAGAACAACCTTCCATTTAAAGAAGCTGTTTGGTCACCTCAGTGCAGTGAAGATGTGCACAATTGATACCGTGAAATGCCAATATGGTGCTTCCAGACACTTCATAGTTGGTATACTTGCCCCACATACATGTCCGACCACTCTGGCTTCCACTTTCGCTTTTATCTGGGAATGCACAGCAATGCGATATGGTTTTCCTAACAAACGGGAATCCACATTTCCCACACATTTAAAAAAAACCGGGAGGATCCGCAAAGGCTTTCCCCATATATTTTTTGCCCCCCTTCCAAATATGGTGAGTCACTAGAGGTTCTCCTTGGGACAAAAGGTATTCTCCTTGAATTCTATGAGGACTTACTTGTCACAAAGAGCAGAAATATGCACCCTCTCATTGTTTATTTTTTTAAAGACAGGAAAAGCCACAAAGGCTTTTTTTGCAAGGTTTTGGCTGGTTTTGGCTCCCTTCCTGCACAATATGGCAAAATCACACTTCATAGTGTGATTTCATAGAATCATAGAATCATAGAATTGTAGAGTTGGAAGAGACCATGAGGGCCATCCAGTCCAACCCCCTGCCATGCAGGAAATCACAATCAAAGCATCCCCGACAGATGGGCATCCAGCCTCTGTTTAAAGACCTCCAAGGAAGGAGACCCCATCACGCTCCAAGGGAGTGTGTTCCACTGCTGAACAGCTCTTACTGTCAAAAAGTTCCTCCTAACGTTGAGGTGGAACCTCTGTTCCTGGAGCTTGCATCCACTGCTCCAAGTTCCAGTCTCTGGAGCAGCAGAAAACAAGTCTGCTCCATCCTCAACGTGACACCCCTTCAAATACGTAAACAGGGCTATCATATTGCCTCTTAACCATCTTTTTTCCAGGCTAAACATACCCAGCTCCCTAAGTCTCTCCTCATAAGGCATGGTTTCCAGACCTTTCACTACTTTAGACAAGTAGGATTCTCCTCACAGTCTGTGAGGAGTTTTTTCACCATTTGGACAATGCCTAGGACTGCTACCACACTGTAGAAATAATCCAATTTGATACCACTTTAACTATCATGGCTCCATCTTATGGTATCCTTGGATGTGTCATTTGTTGTAGCACCAGAGCTCACTGACAGAGAACGCTAAATATCTCATAAAGCTACAAAGCCCAGAATTCCATAGCACTGAGCTGTGGCAGTTAAAGCAGTGACAAATTGCTTTATTTCTGCAGTGTGGCAACAGACTAGGTCTTCAAGTCCCGTAGATAAAGGAGGATAACATCAAATGACAAATGGCCATGTTAGCACACTCTTGTGCTTGGATGTCACCTTCTCAGGGGTGGACATTGCAGAAGGAGGTATTGAATACCTGCTTTCACAATATCCATAAAAGAATGTATCCACATGTAACTTGCAATCACCAACAGGTCAAGGGTGCTAGAATGTAGATAACTTGTTCCCTGCTCTGGATTATGACATTTGCATATCCCTGCTTCAGGTTATATCCTCTTATGACTGCCAACTTGCTTCCCGGCTGCCAGTTTTAATAATACCAATATTCACTATCGAAACAGTAAAAACAAAAGAACACAAAGCAGAGGGATGTTCAATTAATTTGAATGACAATTATGGTAAAGAGCTCAGCTATCCAGTTCTCCCCCCATTGCCCCCACATCTCAAGCTTCTGAAGATTTAAACAGCAATAAACAATTTTATGTGCAATTCATCCAAGCATATCTTTATTTGCAATAAAAAGTGAAAACAGCCTGGGAAAAGAAAAATGGGGAAATAAGGCATAAAAATTCAGTTCAAAAGACCTTGAAAAGGCACTGGAAATAAATAAATAAAACAGTATCAAAAATAGTAATAAAAAACAACTAATGATGATGTTTATCAAAACATTTTTATACATACAATGACCATCTGAAACCAATAAATAGCCCGGAATAATTCATGGATTAGCACTAGATGAAATACATTTTTCTTGGTAAAGGTCTTCTTCCAGACATTTCAAATGGCAGATTCTTCTCTCCTCCCAGCTATTGATTTCAATGCCATGTACATCTTATTAAAGAGACACGGGGTCGTCTCTAAAGTATGGCCATTAATTTATTTCTCTTTGAGTGTATCAGCAACACTTGTGGGAGAAAAACAAACTTTGAAAGCCATGTGGGCCCATTTTAATATACATTATTTAGGTAAATGTTAGCTTTGGATATAGTCTGTGGTAAGGCCATAGGAAATCAGAGGCTGGAATACTTTTGCTGGTTAGGGATGGAAAGAACATTTGAACATTTTCAAAAAAATGGTCAAAAGCCATGGTCAAAATTCTAGAGCAGCTACTGAGTTAAGTAAACAGGTAATCCCCTCTATTTGTGGGGGATATATTCCCAGGCTTACTATTTATAAGTGAAACTGCAGATAATAGTGAACCACCATAGAATACCATAGATTTGTGCTGCAGGACCTAGAAAATGCCTAGAGAGGATGCTATTCTAGGCATCTGGAGGCCCTTCAGTGTGATTCTATGGTCAGCTTCCAGTGGAGGACCTCCAGATGCATAGAGAGACCACAGTTAAATGAAACTGGGGTTACCAATACTGCACATATGACAGGAGGGCTGTACTCAGCTAAGTAACATCTCCTGGCCTGACTCTACCCCCCAGTTGTGACCTACCAGGCACCAGCTGCTGCAAGAAATGGGAGTCTGTTTTCCTGTCAATCAGGGTGCAGCAGAGTGATGGGACTGGGGAACTTTTCTTCCCTACACAATTGACTAGTGTAGGAGCCCTGGTGGTTGCAGAGGTTAATGCTGGTACTGCTCCCACAACATTGAGAGTTTTGATCCCACAGGGCTCCAAGGTTGACTCAACCTTCCATCCTTCTATAGGTCAGTCAAATGAGTACCTGGCTTGTCAGGGGCAATAAGCTAACACATTGTAAACAGCTTAGGGAGTGCTTTGGCACTGATAAGCAGTATAGAAATAGAAGTGCTATTGCTAATATGTAGAGGTTGTGAATATGAATTGGTTACAAATGTATAACTCTAGTATTACACATTTGTAACTCTGTTTGTGAATTCCAGCCCATGTTTTTCAAATGTCAAGAAACTCTTATGAACAAAATCCTGGACTGATGAGAATCTTTGCACTTTGGGACTTATTCTGCTCAAAATTCACAGAATTGTCACCTACCAGCAATGGAGGTTCACAGTTTCAGGCAGAATTCTTTCCTAGGCTCACTTGGAGTTCCTGGCATTTCTTGCTGGTCTTCCATCTAAGTACCAACCATGCCCAAGCCTGCTTAGCTTCCAAAAGCAGCTGAGATCAGGGGTCCTTTCATGCGTGTGTGTATATGTGCCTTCAATCATACTAGGAAATTATTGCACTCTGATTCCACTTTATGGCACTATGATTCCTGTTAAATGCTATGGAAATATCTGGCAGAAAATTCTCAGTAGCTTTCTTTTAACTGCAAACACCATAAAACCATAGGGTGGGACCATGGATTTTATCAGACACAGCAAATACGGCATCATAAGAACACCAAATGAATGTGGAAGAGCACACATATCAGATGATGTCATCCTTTTGCAATTTTGTACTGTCAAAAAGGCATTCTATTTTATTGACAGGCCAAGCTGTCAATAGATCTGCTGTTGTGTTTTTGTGCCGGTATTACTGACATTTGAAACCTTGTGCCATTGTGCTCATGTGAATACAGCATCAATGGGCAGAATACTCCTGGGTGAGATTGTAAAAACCGGGTAGGGAACGCTCTTTTTATGAACCTCCCTGGTTCACTTTTAAGTTTTAAAGTATGTTTCTGTGCTTTTGTGTGTTTTCTGTCTTGGTTTTTTTTTGGTATTTTTTAAATTTACCACACTCACGTCTTCTCATGAGAATTGCTGAGATCTCAGACCAGGAAGTAAATGGAGTTCATGCTCCATTTATGCTGGGACTGCTTTTTCATCCTGCTCAAGGTAGGTCTGATAAAGGAGGTTCTTTTGCCAGCAGAAAAACGCCACAAAATATGCTGGCAAAAGACCATTTATGGAGGGTGGCCTGATAAAGTCCCATGAGAGTTAAAGTGGAATCTTGTTGCTATAACTGTGTAATGTGAATGTGCTGCAAGTGTGCTGAAGCTGTATGGCGGCATACTGCCTTGTCCTTTTGCATGTTGCAAAAACCAGGGCCAGTGTGATTTTGAACTTTTTGGTACCGTTCAGCTGTTTTTCTTCAGAATAACCTCTATTTGTCTTTCAGTTTTTTCTTTCCTTCCCCAGCATATTTGCACGGAGACAAATGCACAAGGTTTTTAACAAACAGCTCACACAGTGACTTTGACTATTAATACTCTGCTCTTCATCTTAATTCATTATTGTGACCAGTTGGGACAAGGAAAGAATGTGTATGAAAGAGCATGCCTAACAGCAAGGGAGGGGGAGGAACTCAAGTTAAACACAACAAATCCCATTATGTTTTTACACTGTTGTGTGTACATTCTCATGTGTTACTAATTCGGGTTGTGAGATTTCAGGGCCTGGTCTCCAGGTGGGAGGCAAGGGTGCAAATTCTCCAGTTTTTGTGGGATAAGCTGCAGCAAGAGGAATGGGTTATGTGCAGATCTCCAGATCAGCCAGTAGAGTAGCAGATGCCTCCTGCAAGACTTCAGGATGTTTATAAATGTATTTAGTTAGCTTCTTCCTTCCTTCCTTCCTTCCTTCCCAACTTGGCACAGGGGAAGAAGGAGGGGGTGAGTTCTAGGAAGATGGGTTTTTTTAGTTGTTGGCAAATGGGATGGAAGTTTTTGTTGCCTCATTCAGAGAAGAGAGGGTCCAGGAACCCTTGTCTACCACTTGTTAAAATAAAAATGAATAGAAAAGGGGGCAAAGGAGTCTCTCCAGCAAGGGGTAGAATGGTCACCTCTAACTTTTTCATGAATCTCTGGGCTCACCTTTGCCCTGCCCACAACCTGCAGAGCCTCAGACTTCTACTCCGACACCAGCTGCCCTTTGAGGGCAGCATGCTGGATTCCCATTGGGGGCAGCCAATAAAAGCCCAGTTTGTTCCATTCTATTCCCCCTCTCCCAATGGCTTTGGCTCCTCACACCAGCTGGAGGATTTTTTTAAAGCAGGTGGCAGCCTGTCTGGTGCAGCATTTGTAAAGAAAGTCTTTCTCACCACAGGAAGCAGAGCCAGGGATGGTCAGAGGACACCAAGGGGACCCCTAAGGAGAAAAAAGAGGGCCTGGAACCCCAGGACAGCCTCCCACCTCCTTCCCACCCCTTTCCAGATTTTGTTTTTGAAGGCTGCACGTTCCTCAGGGAAGAAGATGTCCACTCAGTATAGGCTCATTGAGAGACACCAGGCACTGCCTGGGGACAAACTAACCCAGGAGCAGCCAAACCAGCAGAACTGCACAGCAGAAACGGCACAAAAACAAAGGCTTCTGCTAGCAGCTGTTTCACAGCTCTGACCCATGTACACACACAAAAAGACTTACAGGCAGCAAGATTCATCCAAAAATATCTGGAGGTCTTTATCTTCAGTCTCAGTATGAACAAACACCATAAACCTCATTAACAAATTCAACAGCAGCACTCCTTTTTCTCCACAACACCAACCCACACACAATGCATTGTGTGCTTTGGCTATATAGGAGTGTTTGCTAGTCATCCTTCTGCCTAGCCACAGCTGTGAACAAACCCAGTTCAGCTGAGCTAGCTTGTGGCCCGTTGCTCCAACATTTTTCCTTTTGCACTTAAAGCAATATTACCCTGACAGAAGGAGGGGGGAAGGGCTCATGTTTTTGGGTGCAGAAGGGGTGAAGAGTGGAGGAAGGGGAAAAATCTACCCTTCAATATAGGACAGGAGGAAAAAGAAGAAAGAAGAGGGTGGGGGTCACATAGAAAGCAACATTATTTTTCCCCATGCATGCATATTAAGCCAGCAAGTGGACCTGGCTGAGTATTTAGTTACTGCAGCTCAACAGGCAAAGATGTGGCTGTAGACCAAGGAGGTAGTGCTGAAAAACACCCTCAAGATGCCAGTTTACACGATCGTTAATTCCCATGATAAATTTTGTGCATTTTCGCGAACTTAATCAAAAAGTGCGGAAAACTAGCGAAAGCTGATACTGTGCAACTTATAGTTTTTTTGCACCCCTTCCTTCTGAAAAGGGCGCTGTTGCTTCAAAATGCATGGGAACTATCAGGCTTCTTGTCGCATTCTTTGAGGATTTATTTTGCCGTGTAAACGACCCCTAGGACATGGAGCAATGGACTCAAACTACAGGAAAAGAGATTCCACCTAAACATTAGGAGCAACTTCCTGATGGTAAGAGTTGTTTGATAGTGGAATCCACTACCTCGGAGTATGGTGGAATCTCCTTCTTTGGGGTTTTTAAAGAGAGGCTGGATGGCCATCTGTCGGGAGTACTTTCATTGGTTCTTCCTGCATGACAGGGGGTTGGACTAGAATCTAGATGACCCTTGAGGTCTCTTCCATTTCTATGATTCTATGATTATCCAAAATCACATGTTCCTTACACATGGCTTACTACCTCTTCTCTGATTGGCCAATTTCCCAACAATGGGAGCAGGATTGAAAGACAGTAAGCCTCTAAATTACATTGGCAGTAATCAAAGATGTGGTCCTGCAGCTCACTCAGGCACAAATAATGGTAGACATCATATCCACATCTCTTCAGGTCAGGATGACTTTCTTGTTTTTTGAGACATACCTTCATAGCTCATTTGCATGTTTGTTGTCATCTAACAAACCAGGTGCTTCTCTTTCTCTCTTCTGGAGACAAGCTCCTTTATGTATGCAACATTTTTTCTGGCTCATGCAACTGCTTCTTTGCCAACATTTCACACTTCATAAAACAGCTGACAGTGTAGCCTTTTAAAATACTCTTCTAATAAATCCAGCCTATTATTAACTTTAATAAACCAAATAAGCTCTTAGTTTGTGAGGGTTTTTTTTGGGGGGGGAGGGTATTCTAATGGAGGAGGTTAATGAAATTGATTGGTTTCAAAACTTGATCCATTTTTTAAAAAGGTTTCTTTGCTTCTCTCCTCAGCAAAGGCATTCTAGTACTGATTGTTCAGGCTGCAATCTTTTGAAGTATGCCAGTTTTTGGGATTTTTCTTTTCATTTTCCTGAGATTTTACCTCAGGTCTTGTTGTCTTTCGACCATCTTCTCTGATCAATGCTACAGCATCAAGCAATTTGGCTGTCCTATTTGCACTTATCCTGGGAGTAAGCTCCAGGGAGACTTACTTATAAATAAACTGAAACAGGATTATTATGGTCAATTCCTAAGCATGTTTAGCTGGTGCAGAATGTGGCCGGTTATTAGTTGGGGTTAGGTGGTCTCTATTGCACCACCAGATCTTTTGCTCATGTCCAATTGATTCATGACCACCCCATCAAAAAGACTGATGACTTTATCAGACTAGCATCTAAAAATGCCGTACTTTCACTATTGAGGAAAGCGGAAACATAGTGGCATGATTACAGTAATGATCACACGTTGCCATAATTGCATGATGCTACCACCACGGAATCATCACACAACCACAACTAGCAGTTTAAGAATGGGATTTTACTTCTTTGATTTTGTACGAGTGAGATTTTGGCTGTTTTCGCAGGAAGACACAACTTTGTTTAAACACACCAAAAACACTATAAATAATGAAAAAATTAACAAACACTTAAGCAAATCTAAAAACATACCAAGAAAAGGGGACAGGTCTTTAAAATAGCATCCTACGCGTCCTGTGTTCTTGTTGGGAAAGGGGAGGGGAAAGGGCCACCTATTCATGTCGTAATTGTGTAATTAGAGTGGGATGTGATTTCACACAATCATCAATACTGCAAAAAGAGCAACACTGAGGGCTATTCATGGATTTTCCCATCAATAAAAAGCGATGAGCCATTACTGAGTGGAGCACACATTGACCATGGGAGGACAATGATGTTTAAATATGGGGCCCATTTGTGGTACTGTCACACTGTGATTCTGAAATTACATCCCATCTGATAAAGTCCTGAGACGCCAACTAAAGGGAATTAAAATACAATTAAAGTGAATCAAATACACTTTGTTATAACACTGAAATATAAAAGGAAGCTGTAATAGAAAAAATAATACAATGAAATCAAACACAAACTGGGAGAGGAAGCTGTTATGTGGGCTTTGAGAAGGCTACTTCTATTCTCAGAGACCAGAAGGTAGAGTCTCAAGGCAGAGGTTCTGGGAAAAGAATAGAGCCTGAATAGAGATTGGCATGGAGTCAGAAGGAGAAACTTGCCTCAGGATGACAGTGAGTGTAGCACAGCAAGCAATTCCTTTGAACCAGCACTACTCAAAGTTCTGTATCTTGGCTGGACGTGAATGAAAATGGAGAGTGTAGTGAAGAAATCAGAAGACTAAGACTTGGAAGGGCAAGCTATGAAGGAGCTAGATAAGATCTTCAAGTGGAAAGATGTATCACAAAATATCAAAGTCCTAATAATTTGTGCCATAGTATTGCCAATTTCTATGTACAGTTGTAAAAGCTGGACAGTGAAAAAAGCTACCCAGAAGAAAATCAAATTGTTTGAAATGTGGGGAGAGTTCTATGGATACCGTGGACTCTTAAAAAAGACACATGAATGAATCCTAGAGCAAATCAAGCCTGAACTCTCACTAGAAGCCAAGATAAGCAGTTTGTGGCTGTCATACTTTGGATGTGACATGAAAATGCTTGGTAAAGATGAAAATGCTTGGTAAAGTGGGAGGCAGTAGGGAAAGAGGAAGACCATAATACAGGTGGGTTGATTAAGTCAAGGAAATTTTGGCCCTGGATTTGGGCCCCACTCTGGGAAAAAAGCGGCATATAAATGAAATAAAAGAAATGGAGAGCAGGGCTTGTTGGAAATTGTGTAAAAATACACTGTTTAAAATATCAGGGTATTTTGTCCCTGTTTAAACATCCACACTGCACTTCACACATTAGTGGACAATGCAGCCAACTTTAGCAGAGTATAGCAAGCTTAATGCACACGCAGCATCTAGCGTCAGAATGTTAGCATGCATGTAAAAACACTGCTTAGCTTATAACCAAACACCCTTTGTCTTTTCCCAAGTTGTTTAACTACCAAAGTAACCACTCAAGACTCAAAGTTAGTTTAAAAAGTACAAAAGTTTCTTTACTCACAGTTTAGAGAGCTGATTCTTGGCAGGTAACAAAAAACACCATCAAAACAGACTAAAACTGGTTAAAAATACTTAAAAACTATATTGTTAGAAGACTATATTCAGGACGCCCCTTTCGGGGTCCTCTCAGTTATGATAGCCCTGTTTAAGTATTTGAGGGAATGTCACGCTGAGGATGGAGCAGGCTTGTTTTCTGCTGCTCCAGAGACTGGAACACGGAGCAATGGGTGCAAGCTCCAGGAACAGAGATTCCACCTCAACATGAGGAGGAACTTTTTGACAGTAAGAGCTGTTCAGCAGTGGAACACGCTCCCTCGGAGCGTGGTGGGGTCTCCTCACCACGCTCCGAGGTCTTTAAACAGAGGCTGGATTGCCATCTGTCGGGGATGCTTTGATCAAGATTTCCTGCGTGGCAGGGGGGTTGGACTGGATGGCCCTCGTGGTCTCTTCCAACTCTGCAATTCTATGATTCTATGATTCTATGATTCTATGATTGTTAGATAACATGGCGTCTGGAACAAAGAAGAACCCTCAGACACTCCCCCTTCATCCCAGATTGCCCAATAGTAAAACTTTAGGAAGTTACATCAGCTCATCTCATATGCCTTCTCAGTTAACCCTTCAATGGCAAAACCATTTCCACTTATTGGACTGCAAACTATATTTTCCAACATCCCCTCTCAGTCCAATAAGTGAGATATATGTCCAAACTTTGCACGTAGTCTCTGGAACGCATTTCTTGGCAGTGGCTTCGTCAGGATATCTGCTGTCATCTCATCTGTTGGACAATATCTCATTTTAATCACACCTGCAGTTACCAGCTTTCTAACTTCATGAAATTCAGTCTTTATATGCTTGTTTCGTGTGGTTACTTTCTGCCCACTCTCAGATATCTTAATACAACTCTGGTTATCCTCAAATACAGTCACAGGCTTTTGTCCTGAAATGCAAAAGTCAACAAACAAATCATCAAGTAATTTTAACATATTACATGCATGTGCTGCAGAAACATATTCTGCCTCTGTGGAGGAATAAGCTACCACATTCTGTTTCACACTATCCCAGCAGATTAGTCCACCACCATACATAAACAGGCAACCACTTGTGGATATTGAGTCCCTTCTGAATCTGGCCCAATCTGCATCTGTAAAACAAACAAGATCTGGATTAGCATTAGCTGGTAACCTTAACTGCACATTTATGGATCCTCTCAAATATCTCAAAATTCTCTTCACTCCATCCCAAAATTTCTGTGTTGGCACATCTACTTTCTCTTCAAGAACTCTAACAGCATAGGCAATATCAGGCCTGGTGCCTCTGGTTAAACATTTCAGTTCCTCAATAACTCTCTTATACATATTATTGTTTGGCAAAAGTTCACTGTACTCATTACTCTTGTGAAATTCTGTTATCATTGGTGTGGCAACATGATGTGCATCTTGCAATCCTAGAAGTTCTAACAAATCAGCAATTCTCTTTCTCACTCAGTAGAAAAGATCCATCTTCATCTCTTTCAATTTCGATGTCCATAAATCCTGTTACATCTCCATGTTCCTCCAGCTCAGCAATCTTCTTCAAACCATTCACCACCTGTTTGTAGTCAGCATCTCTCTGAGTAGCAATAAGCACATCACCATCATTAATTAGCACATATGCAAACAGTTCATCTTGGACTTTGCTATACAGCCTTTTATCTGTTTCTCCTTGTTGAAAACCCAACTTCTCCAGTGTTGCATGCAAGTTCTCACTTTTCATAGTAACATTTCTGACATCCATCTGCTTCGACGCAGCCAGACTTAGAAACAGTCTCATAGAAATCAATTCCATATGCTTTGTTGCCTCATCTGTAGGCATTTGCTCACCATCTCCTCTTTCTGTTGACTTCTCATGCGACACCACCCCTGCAAGGTAGGTAAATCTCTCAGGAGGCACACCTCTGTTCAGTCTGAAACCATACCTGGGATGTTCCTGATTCCGATCCTGGTGACTTCCTTCTTGTTCAGCATCTGCTTCGCCACCGTCCAGATCGATCAGTTCAGCTCCCACACGATTCTCTGAAACACAACGCTGCACAGCATATTCACTCTCTGCCTCTGAAATCACAGACATGTTATCATCTTGTTCATAAAAATCATCATCCTCTTCTTGAAAATCAAGCACAGTTCCTGTTAAATCAACTTTTCTGCTTTCATCAAAATAACCACATGTCTGCTATATACTTTACCAGTCCTTAAGTTCATCACTTTGTAATTTCTTGTTCCACTTTCGTATCCAATCAGCATCATTTCTTGAGTTTCTGGATCCAGTTTTCCTCTGAGTTCCCTTGGAACATATGCATATGCAATACATCCAAATGTTCTAATGTGTTTAACTGATGGGGGTCTCCCATGCCAAATCTCAAAAGGCGTTTTCTCTGCTCCTTTTCTGGGTATGCGATTCTGTAAGTAATTAGCTGTAGCAATAGCATTTCCCCACATACTATTTGGTAGTCCAGCATTGGCCAAAAGACATCTTGTCATCTCAATTAGTGCATGAAATTTTCTTTCAGCAACAGAGTTCATTTGTAAAGTGTAAGAAACAGTCTTAATATGTTGTATTCCATTCTCTCTCAAAAATTGTTGTATATCATGTGATAGGTACTCACCACCTTGATCACTCTTCAAAGCTTTGGGATTCCTTCCAAATATATTTCTCACCATGGCAACATACGCACGCAGTGCATCACACATCTCGCTCTTTTGTTTGAGCAGGTATATCACGCTGTATCCTGAAAAATTATCTGTGAAAATTAATATGTATTTATTTCCTTCAAGTGAGGGCACTCTCATTGGTCCCATTATATCAGAATGAATGAGGTCCAGGACTCTGTTGGACCTTTTCTCAGTTCTCTCTGGAAATGAAGTCCTTGTTGCCTTTTGTTCAACACACACTATGCATCTCTGTACATTGTTACTATTCTGTTGCCTTTTTACCTTTATTCCTGTTGCCAAACCTTTCTCTTGAAGTTCCATTATTGCATCACAGTCACGATGTCCAAGGTGCTTGTGCCATAAATCCATGCTCACATGATCAGTATAAGTTCTCTGCGCCACATTTGCTTGCTTATCTGGAGAAGTAAAAAACTTAAAAAGACCATCATTATCCTTATATGCTTTTAAGTATACTTTTCCATTTCTGTCATTAACTACAGTGCACACATCTCTTTGAAACAGTACAGAAAAAATTGTCTCTGTTAAAGCTGAGACACTGAGGAGATTTGTTTTTAATCCTTTAACATAATCTACATTCTCCAATATTTGTGATTCACATCCATCATATGCTGCAAGATTCAACTCACAAGTCCCAACTGCCTGTATGGGCATCTTAGATCCATCAGCAATTTGCAACTCTCCATTATTGTTATAATTTAACTCTATAAAATTGCTTGCAGAATTTGAGCTATGAAAAGTCGACCCACTGTCTATCAGCCATTCGTTGTTTCCATTATTACTCTTATTTTGTTTATCATTATTGTCCACAGCATGAAAAATTTTCCTTAAAGCAAACATGGTCACTTTTCCTTTGTCTCTGTTTGAATTCCTTTGTACACACTGCCCCCTCTCGACAGATACTGGTTCTGCAAATTCACTTTGAGCAAGCATGGTCTTTTGCTGCTGCCCCCTCTGGCCAAAATCTCCACTTGCTTTGCACATTCTGGCAATGTGGCCAACCATATTACACTTAAAGCAGCGAATCTCCCTATTCTTGTCTCTGGGAGGCACATTCCTTTGTTGTTTGTTAGCAATGTAACTTGACACACTCACTTTTTCTTTATCAACATATCTCTCTGATGGCTGACTGTGATCTAAGCATTCAAGCCTAAAATGTGCCAATACTTCATTCAATGTTAATCCAGCTGTGTTATCAATCAAGCTTTGAAATGCATGAAAGCTACTTCCCAAAGTCCCAGTAAAATAGGCAATTTTCTGCCCTTCATTTGCAATCAAATTCATGGCACTCATCCTTTCTAGTATTCCTAGAAATCTTCTGATATGTGACTCACAGTCTCTTTTAGAATTAACTCTTAAGTTCATCATGTCTCTAATAGCCAGATTCTGCACCTTAGGTGAATCAACTTGATATATCTCTTTTAATTTGTCCAGCATAGATTTAGCTGAGTCACAAGAAACAATGTAGATCAGTTGTTCAGATCTTAAACTTTGCATTAAAATCTCTCTAGCTCCCGCATCCTGAGTACACCAAATTCGTCTCTGTTTCTCATTTTGTGGCTCTAGTTTTCATATTGCATCTATAAATTTATTTGCTTCAATTCATGTTTCCACAAACTTTAACCACAACTGGTATGTATCTCGCTCCAAATCCACCACTCTTGTAAATCTCAGTGCCTCTCCTGCAGCCATTCTTCTTTCACACCCTTCAGCCAGACAAGGCCTGTGTCTCTCTGTTATGCAAATGAAGGCCAAATGGTCCTCCTCAACTACTTTTATGACTCAGGAGCCATAAACAAAAAACTCTGCCAGCTCTCTCAAACTCTCTTTGTTCCCTCAGGGAAAAACAACAAGACTGCCTTTTGTTTAAAACAGCTTCACTTGGGAAAGGGTGAAAAACCACGCTCCTCTTTACTTTTAAAATAACAAACCCGGAAAAATTTTGGTTATCTAAGCAAAACACAAAAGCCAAAACTCTTCAAAAATTCAAAAGCAAAAATATACAGCTTAAACATTCATAACTGGAGTCCATAACCTGTTGGGAATTGTGTAAAAATACACTGTTTAAAATATCAGGGTATTTTGTCCCTGTTTAAACATCCACACTGCACTTCACACATTAGTGGACAATGCAGCCAACTTTAGCAGAGTATAGCAAGCTTAATGCACACGCAGCATCTAGCGTCAGAATGTTAGCATGCATGTAAAAACACTGCTTAGCTTATAACCAAACACCCTTTGTCTTTTCCCAAGTTGTTTAACTACCAAAGTAACCACTCAAGACTCAAAGTTAGTTTAAAAAGTACAAAAGTTTCTTTACTCACAGTTTAGAGAGCTGATTCTTGGCAGGTAACAAAAAACACCATCAAAACAGACTAAAACTGGTTAAAAATACTTAAAAACTATATTGTTAGAAGACTATATTCAGGATGCCCCTTTTGGGGTCCTCTCAGTTCAAAGGTCCATGAGGATTGTTAGATAACATGACGTCTGGAACAAAGAAGAACCCTCAGACACTCCCCCTTCATCCCAGATTGCCCAATAGTAAAACTTTAGGAAGTTACATCAGCTCAGCTCATATGCCTTCTCAGTTAACCCTTCAATGGCAAAACCATTTCCACTTATTGGACTGCAAACTATATTTTCCAACAGGGCTGGAGCTCTTGTAAGTCTCTGATATACAGGGTCATCATAAGTCAAAGTTCACTTAATAGCAAATAAAAAGAACAACAACAAACTCAAAGTGGAGGTTAGTGGATCAGCACCAGTTTGCAAACCATTGACTGCTGGTCAGTGGCAAGTATGCAGGAAAGAAAAAAATAATTGTAACCAATGGTCATAAATATGGTGTCAGTCCCAGTCACAATGAGAGAGAGAGGGGAAAAAACAACAACTTTTGATCTACCATGTCTAACAGCTTAACAAGCATTACCTTAAACCAAACTCAGACATAGGTACATACACAGGACATGTTTATCTCATTCACACCTAGGAAACAACATCTAAGAGAGAGTGAAAACAGAAGAAAATCAGTGTACTTGGTTTTGATGGACTGGTTATCTCACTCAATGTTCTAGCTGCCTGATATGCCCCCCCCCGCCCCAGCTTCTTTAATGTCTATATCTTGGTAACTTCTCAGATTTGGCCAGAGTGTTCTGGTTCCTCTGATAATAAAGTATAAGTCATGTGTTTCTCCATCTTCAATTTCTTCTACTTTCTAATCAGATTACTTCCAATCTCTCTCCTACTTTGTGGTCTCCACTGGCCATTTATCCCTTCCCCATGCACACACTATCTCCATTCCTTCATTCTGGTGGTTCAGTGGTTAAATGCTGGTACTGCAGCCCCAACATTGTGAGTGCAGTCTGGCAGGGCTCCAGTTGACTCAGCCTTCAATCCTTCCATAGGTCAGTAAAACAAGTACCCATCTTGTTGGGGGCAACTAGCTAACACATTATAAACTGCTTAGGGAGAGCTTAGCACTATAAAGCGGTATAGAAATGTAAGTGCTATTGCTATTCAACAGAGCCACATCAGATTTTCAAAGGTGGAATTAGCTCAACTCTCTGATGATTCAGGTGGTTTTGTTGCATGTCTTTACATTGTTTCCAGCTTATGATAACCTTAAGGCAAATCCATCATGGGATCTTCTTGGCAAGATTTGTTCAGAGATTTCTCGTTTGAGGATGAGAGAATGTGGCTTGTCCAAAGTCATCCAATGGGTTTCCATGGCTAAGTGGAGATTTGAATCCTGCTCTCTTAGAGTCCTAGTCCAGCACTCAAATTATTATACCATGGTGCCTGGCCAGGGTGAGTATCATGGCTTACTAGGTACAAATCCCAGGATCTTCCTAACTACTGTGCACTGTTCCAACCATTGTATCACAGTGTCTCAAAAATCTTGAATGTTTTTTTTAAACCCTTAGAGATATAGGCTGCTGACTGCAGAAATAATGCAGTTTGACACCACAATAATTATCATGGCTCCATCCTATGGGATCCTTGGATTGGTAGTTTGTTGTGGTACCAGAGCTCTCTGACAGAGAAGGCTAAATATCTTACAAAATGACAAATCCCAGAATTCCATAGACTTGAGCCATGGCCATTAAAGTGGTGTCAGACTGCATTATTTTTGTAGTGTGTCAGCAGCCATATTTTTAGTACTTGTAGCAATATTATTAGTGTAGTAACCATCCCCATCAATAGGACCACCCTCCCTGATCAATGAGAAGAAAGCAAATTGAACCCAATAGGGCTTACTCCAAGATAAGGAAGGAGAGGACTGCAGTGTTACTTATCCTTTTCTGTACTTTTCCCAGCTCAAATGGAGTTAGGGTTATATTTTAGGGATAATATGTCATACACACTTGAATGTGTTCAATGGATTTTTTAAATGTGTTCCTTCTATATGACTATAGCTCTAGATATGCTTCAGCTGAGCTTCTAAATCTATAAAATGTGATGACTAATCTATATGGAAGGGAAAATGGGATCCCTGAAATAGGTTTGGGTTTTTTATTTGCAACCATTTCTTATTCTGGAATAATACTAGCAGAATGAGTTGAAATTTCAGTGTGCGACCGTCTACAAATGCATTGACATTCATACAACTAAAATCTACGTGGCATTGAATCTCCACTCCTGTGCTGTTAATAAATAAATGACAAATATCCCCCCAAATCCTCAAAGCCATTACCTTTCGGCAGCTCACCATTTTTGTCCAACTGCATTTTGAAGAGGTCATAAAATAAGTTATTTTCAGGGAGCTGTGCTGGGGAGAAGCTATTTCAGTCACCTTTGTGCTTTGTTTTGGTTGTATTCTGTTTAAGAGTCTGTTCTATCCAGAAAGTCAAAAGTTCAGAAGAAGGTCAGAAGTTCAGCTGAAAAAAGAAAAGAAAATTAACTTTACAAGACCAACAACCCTAAAGACTTAAGGGAATGAGAGAAACAAATTTGGTAGTTTAATTCCGTTTTAATGTTGACCCATTGTATGTTTTAATACTTCTTGTACATCATAGGCTTACAATGTGTGAATTTACAATGATGGACTTACAGCACAAACACAATACACAGCCATATTAGTGAATTGTGATAAGATTCACAATCGGAATAAGAACTGTGATAAGAATTGTGCATAGCACAAGATACCCCATTTGTCATGTCTTGCAAAAGGGTGTAAATTTTTCCTTATTTGCTTATTTCATTCTGGCATGCAATAATTAAAATTGCAAAAGGTTCCTCATCACTGGCTGATATCACAAGAGATTTTGGATGCATTTTAAAATGATATCTCTCCCCCCCCCCCATTTTAAGGTTGTTTTTTTTTTTAATAATTTTTATTCATAGAAAACATAAAATACATAAAATATTTAAACAATACAACATTTAAAACAGGACACATTAGTACACTGTCTAACACAAACAAGCAACAATTTACTTCCTTTGACTCTTCCTTATCTTCCTTTCCTTCATGTGTGGTTTCTTCATACTCCTTCTCTTCCCTTTTCTTGTTTATACTTATTTAGTCTCTGTTTTTCTTTTTCTTTTTCTTTTTGACTGTCTCTATTATCGTTGTTTTATGCATATAGATGCATTTCCCCCCCCCATGTTCATTCCATAGAGGTATCAAGATTTCCCAATCTTCGCAGCTTTTCCATGATTTGTTATCATCTAGCATCATTGTTAGAACATCCATCTCATACATTTCGTACAATTTATATACCCATTCTCCTATTTGTGGAGTTTTTGTATTTTTCCAATTTTTTGCATATATTACTCTAGCAGCAGTCACCATGTAGAGAATGATTTTCCAGTATTTTTTTAAATCATATTCATCTGGTAATAAATTTAACAAATAAACCTCAGGTTTACATGGGAACTCCACCTTTAAGTATTTACAGATGTTACTGTGGATCCTTTTCCAAAATTTTCTAGCACTTTTACAGCTCCACCATACATGAAAGTACGTGCCGACTGCAATATCACATTTCCAGCATTTATTTGATGACTTCTTGGTGATTTTTGCTATTTTAGCCGGAGTTAGGTACCACCTAAAAATAGATTTGTAATAATTCTCTTTCAAATTGTAGCTTCTTGTAAATAGAATATTTTTTGTCCATGCTGTTTCCCACTCTTTTAACTGTATTTGATTATTGCAGTCACGTGCCCATGCTATCATGTAGGGTTTTATGACCTCCTGTACCAGCTCCACTTTCAAAATTAAATTATAGATCTTTGATAGGAGCTTCCCTTTTCTCTCCCATAGTATTTTATCGAGTTCATTCATCTCATCTGCTATTCCCTCCAGTCTTATATCTATCTTAAACTTTTCTGTTATTTGTCTGAATAAGAACCAGTGACATCGAATATTCTCTCTAATTAACTCTTCCTCCGATTTCATTATATGATTTCCTCTTTCCTTCTTCAGAATCTCCTTGTAACTTAACCATCTATCCTTAATTAGGTTTTCTCTTTTATAAAACGCTTCGTGTGTTGACACCCACAGTGGTATCTTCCGGTATAACTTGGGTTTATATTTCATCCATATTTTTAATAAGGCTCGTCTTACAAAGTGATGTGTGAATTCTTTATGTACCTTAGCCTTATTGTACCATATGTACGCGTGCCACCCGAAGCGTAGATTGAAGCCTTCGAGCTGTAGCATTCTCTTTTTTTCTAACATTATCCAATCTCTAATCCATGACATACAGCTTGCTTCATAATAGCATTTAAAGTTTGGGAGGTTTAATCCTCCTCTTTCCTTAGAGTCATACAGCACTTTCCTATTGATTCGGGGTTTTTTGTCTGCCCATATAAATCTAAATATATCTTTGTTAATCATGTTGAAGAATTTCTCATTATACAGTATCGGGATATTCTGAAATAAGTACAACAGTTTGGGAAGCACTGTCATCTTCACTGAAGCTATTCTGCCTATCCAAGATAAGTTCAGCTTATTCCATCTTTTTTAGTTCTTCTTTTATCTTCTTCCAGCTGCTGATGTAGTTATTCTCATAAAGGTCAATATTTTTATTAGTGATGGTTATACCCAAGTATTTCGTTTTCCTCTCAATTTTAAATCCCGTGGTTTCTCCTAATTTTGCTTCCTCCTCTTTGTTTATATTTTTTGTAAGTATCACCGTTTTATCCCTGTTTATTTTTAGTCCTGCTAATTCACCATACTCTTCAATGGTTTCTACCAATGTCTTGATACTTTCCCCTGGATTATCCAAGAAAAAGACCAAGTCATCGGCAAAGGCTTTATACTTATATTGGAAATCCTGAATTTTGATCCCTTTTAATTGTTGGTTTAGCATAATTTTCCTATTTAAGACCTCAAGGACTATAATAAATAATAAGGGGGACAATGGGCATCCTTGACGTGTGCCTCTCCTTATTGGACATATCTTTGAATTCTCCCCATTAATCACTATATTTGCCTCTTGGTCTTTGTAGATCTTCCTAATCCAATCCAAAAAATTATTACCGATCCCTATTTTTCCTAACAACATATTCATAAAGTTCCAATTGACATTGTCAAACGCTTTTTCTGCGTCAATAAATATCATCGCTAGCTTTCGCTCATTATGTTTTTCATAATATTCTATCACGTTTAACAATGTTCTCAAGTTGTCTTTTACATTTCTTCCCGGAAGGAATCCGCTTTGATCTTCATTTATCCAAGTCACCAGTACTTTTTTCAATCTTGCGGCTAAAATGTTGGTAAAGATCTTATAGTCAATATTTAGTAATGAGATCGGTCTGTAGCTTGATGTTTGTGTTGGGTCTCTCCCTTCCTTTTGTATAAGAATAATATTTGCTTTTTTCCATGTTTCTGGTATATCTGATTGTATAATTTCATTGAATAACTTATATAAAGGATTTATTAGCTCTTCTACAAATGTCTTATAATATAGCACCGAGAAGCCATCTGGTCCTGGCGCCTTTCCGCTTTTCAATTCCTTTATAGCTATTCTGATCTCATCAACTGTTATTGGTTCATTTAATCCTTGTCTTTGAGTATCCGTTAATTGAGGTATATTTTCCTCCTCTAGATATTGTTCCATTTTGTTCTGTATTTCACTGGTATGTGTGTGTTCTTTGAAGACCTCCCGGAAATAATTGTGAAAAATTTTCACAATATCTGATTGTTTGACCACCCTTTCGTTATTTATCCTAATTTCTGTTATTAGTTTTCTCTCTGTTTCTTTTCTTATTTTCCACGCTAACCATTTTCCAGGTTTATTTGAGTGTTCAAAATGTCTTTGTTTTGCAAATTTCAGTTTTTGACTCAGTTCCAGATTTAATTCAATATCTAATTGTTTTCTCAATATTTTTAGTTCTTTTTCTATTCTCACATCTCCTGGCATTATTTTGCCTTCCCTTTCCTTTTCTTTTATTTTCTCTAGAATCTTATTTCGTTTGTTGTTTCTTTCTTTTTTGTATTCTATTTCTTGTTTTAGCAATTCTCCCCGTACTACCGCCTTCCCAGCGTCCCATACAACATTCATTGGGACCCCTTTGTCTATATTTTCTATGAAATATTGTTTTATTATCTTTTTTGTTTGTTCTATCATTTTGTCTTTCTTTAATAATATATCATTTAGCTTCCATTGGAAGGTTGTTTTACTCCTTCCCATTTCCATTACAACCGGGGTATGGTCAGATATTACTCTTTGCAGTATTTTGGCCTTCTTTACCTCTTTCAATAATGTTTTCGATACCATAAACATATCTATTCTAGACCAGCTTTGATGCCGATCTGAATAGAAAGTGTAATCCCTTTCTGTGGTATGTAAGTGACGCCATATATCCGTTAGGCCCAATTGTTCTACTAATTCTTTTGCTGTTTTCGGTAGATTGCCTTGTTTCACTTTTTTAACTTTCCTGGTTGTTCTATCTAGTTCTGAGTCCCATACTGCATTCCAGTCTCCTGCTATAATATAATTGGGATAGTCATATTCTAGTACAACATTTAATAATTTCTGAAAGAAAAATTTCTTATTCTCTTGTGGAGCATAGATTCCTATTACCAATACATTTTTACCAGGCATTTTGACTTCCACCCCGATATAATATCCATTTTTATCGCTAAACAGTTCTTTGGCTTCATATTTCTTGTTTATATATATTGCCACTCCTCTCTTTTTTTTCGTATATTTTGTTATAAACAATTCCCCTAGTTTTGAATTTTTTATTAGTCTTCTATCTTGTTCTTTAATATGTGTTTCCTGTAGTATAGTAATATCTGATTTTTGTTTCTCTAAGAACTGAAATATTCTCCTTCTCTTTCCTGGGCTGTTTAGCCCCTTCACATTCCACGTTAAGATTTTATCTTTCATCTTTTGCTTTATTTAATTTTTTCGCTTATCTAATTTTATCCTTAAAAATCCTCCTCTTTTCCTTCTCCCTCTTCTATCTCTTCCTCTTCCTCTTCCTCCTCCTCTTCTTCTTTTTCCAATTCGCTGTCTCCTACATTAGATTCGTTAGATTCACTTCTTAACGTTTCCTTTCCTATTTCACGGTTTACTTTCTCTTCTTCCCCATTTACCTTTGACTTGTATCCACTTTTCCCCTCTTTATCTGATGGGTATTCTTTTCCCTTTTTCTGACTTGCTTTTAATTTTCCCTCAATCACTTCACTTTTATCCTTAGTTTTGTCTTCTTTTTTTCTTTGGTCTTCTATATTCCCTTGTATCACAGTTAATCTTTTTGTTCTCTCTTGAGATGCACTTTCCTCATTTGATTTTTTAATCTTATCTAGGAATTCTTTTGCTTTTATTGTTGTGTTTATTGTATAGTTTTTGTATTTGTATGTACATGATACCCCTTCAATTTTGTTCCATCTATATGGTATATTTTCAGCTTTCAAAGCCTGTGTCAAAAATCTATATTCCTGCCTCTTTTTTAATATTTGTAAAGGGATATCTTTATATATTTTAATCTCTTGGTCTTCTATTATCAGTCCTTTTTTATAGCTCTCTTGAATGATCACATCTTTCACTCTTTCCCTTGTGAAGTAAACCACAATGTCCCGTGGTAGCTTCTTCTTTTTTGCTATCCATGACTCAATTCTATAAATTTTATCAATCTCAATATCCAGTTGATCTTGGGTCCATCCTATATACTCTGCTAGTGCAGGTATCAATCTAGTCTCTAAGTCCTCGTTTCTTTGTTCACTCAATCCCCTCAATTTTATACATTTTGATCTGATTCTTATTTCCTGTATTGTCCTTTGGGTGTTTTCATATCCTAATTTTGTTTCTAGTTCTTTTGTTTTTGTCTCTAAAATTTTTGTTTTAACTTGCATATCTTGCAGCTCATTGCTTATCTTTATAATATCTTTTGATACCATTTCTAACCGGTTCCCAAATTTATCTAATTGTTTCTGTAAATCACTCCTAATTTCCTCCTTCAAATCTTTCATTTCTGATTTTATTCCATTGCTTAGTTTTTTAAATTCATTTAAGAGTAATTGATTTGTATCTATCATTTTTGAAGCCATTTCTAGTGATGGTCTTCTAGTAGATTGTGTTTGACTTTGTCCTTGAGCTACTGTCTTTCTAGTAATAGGCATGCCTTCCTTTTTTTCCTATTGTCTTCCCCCCCCCTTTTTGCCTTCTCTTCACTTTTGTTATTAGTTAGTACCAAATTCCCACCCCTGCAACAATTTCACTATGTAGTTTACAATGTATACAGCGTTAGCTCTATCTAAATCATATAATTAATCAGTTAATGCAAGCTTAATAACATTTCCTTATAGTGATCTTAATAATAATCTTATATAGTAATACGCAGAGTTTCTAGTTATACCAAAAGAGGAGAAAGCAAAAACACCAAGAGCTTAGCAACATATGCTGAGTATACATACCAATTATATCAATTTATATCTAATTTCTTTATAAGACTGTCTAAGAATATATTACAATTATCACAATCTATGTTTTAGCCAAACATATATTTGTTTTCTCTACATACATAACCCACATAACATACTAACTGCATCAAACTCGCCTTATTATTTTATAATGTATCAGCCTTTAATTTCCCCTTTTAACATGCATATCTTCCCTTTACAAGGATAAAAGGAGAAAGAATAAGAGGTGTGTCCAGAAAATAAATTTATCGTAACTATTATCAGGCTTCCCTTCCCTTCGTTGTAGCTACACCGCTCATACCTTAACTTTTCTTCTCATTCCGATCTTATCCTTTTATCTGTTTACTATCCACTTTCAATATCCTTGTAAGTCTTGAGATTTGATTCAAGTATCTATATATTCCCCTCTAATTGTTCCTAGTTATTCCTCCACTCGTTTGTGTAGTAGTCTCTGAGAGGCTTAGTAGCTTAGTGACTTGTAACTATGTATCTCTCAATTTCCGCTTCCTTCCATTGCCGTTCGTCTCTATCTCCCTCTTCTTACTTTCTTCTCTTTTTTTCCTTTTATACTTCCTTTTTCCTTTGCTTTATATTGGTTGTAATGATTCAATATTACCGTTAGTATTATATTTTGCCAGATGAAGTCAATATCGCCAACCCACATCTTAAGGGTCTCTCTTTTCCTTTTTTTTTCCCTTTCTCTTCTTTCTCCCCTGTTCGCGTGTCTATTCTATTCCCACTGAGTCTCTTCCTCAGGATCTGCTTTCACTGTTAAAAACAGCTCTTAACTCGGGAATTTCTCCACACGTGAGTTGAGGAAGTTATTTATTTTATCTTCGAAAAAAATATTTTTAAAAAGAGTGGTGGCGACAGCGTGGCTGCGGAGCAGCTGCTCTTTGTTTGGGAGGGAGCGGCTACCGCCCTTCTCAGCCCTTTCGCGTTCTGTTTGTTGCCCCCATTTCGGGTTCGCTGGGGCTGGAATTCGGGGCTACGTAGTCTCCTCCGAACGTCTTTGCCTCAGACGATGTCTGCCCCCCAAAAGATCTCTTTTATGGGGGTTCTTTTCCCAAACAGAGCAGGAGGGTTTCGCGAGCTCCGTGACAACCCTCCTCTTCAGTCGCCCTTACCACCGGAAGCCATTTTAAGGTTGTTTTGCAAAAATTTTGCTAGCCAATGTTTTTTATGAAGAAAACACTGGCTGGCAACCTTTTCACTATTTATGATGTTGTAAGCTAGATTCATGACCTTGTGAATTTTGGTATTCACATTGACAATTGTGGCATCATTGCCGCAATAACAAATGCCCCCTAAAGCCCACCTTAAGAGCCAAACCTGCACCAAGTGAAGGAATTCTGCAGCATTAGTGAGCAGATCATGGAAGATGGTGTGTCCAGTTCCCCTGCCACAACAGCAAGCATGATGTGACCTGGGGCTTATGTTCATGGACAATTTAGCCCAGCTTGCCCCATTCCAGAGCCCTGTAGTCCAAAGGACACAGGGCGTTTACCCCAATCTGCCCCCAGGCACTCCAAATGAGCCCTGGGGCAGATATGGGGCTGAAACAGGGGCAAGCAGGGATAGGGACCAATAAAGCATTTTGAAAAAAATCCTGGTTTACCTTGGAAAAAATGGCTTGGGCCCCATATGTCCATAGGAGCTCATCCAACATGCCATTCCTTGCTGCTGTGGCTTCAGCATATGACTGAATTATTTTATAAAATAAAATAACTCCTTTTTTGTGTAAAAATGTTGCTTTTTTTTGCACATACCTCATATGCCTTCAGCATATGACTGAGGCTGGTCACATGTAGGGGGGCTACAGTTACATATTGTATGACCCTCACCTGGCTTCCACATTATTGAAGAAAATGGCAGTTGTGTAGCTTCAGCGATGGGCCAGTGTCCTTAGATTTTCCTTGGTTTTTTTCCGGGCTGTGAGACTGTGTTCTGGAATAGTTTCTTTCTGATGTTTCACTTGCATCTGTGGCTGGCATCCTCAGAGAATGGTTGGGTAGGAGTGTATGTGGACTTATATATGCTGTGACCCCATGTTGGGGTGGTATGTGTAAATTTGTATAATTGAAAGGTTAGTTTCTGGGTATAGAAATGCAATGCTCGTTAGTGTCCTGTTTGGACTCCAAAGGCAGGATACACTGGTAGGGATCTGGCGTATCCTGGTTAGTGTAGATTATCCCTGGGACTTGTAACAGGACCCCACAGGATGGGATTTAGTGGAGCAGATGAGAAGATGGATTTTAGCTACATCATTGGCCATTGTTTTCATATACAATCCTTTTTTCTTTTTTAACTTTTGTAATTTGTAAGATTTTAGTTGAATTTTTTAGCCAATGTAACCCACCCTGAATCCCATCTTGGGAGAAAGATGGGATATAAATCCAACAAATAAAATAAAATAAAATAACTCCTTTTTTGTGTAAAAATGTTGCTTTTTTTTGCACATACCTCAATGAAAAAAGACACCTCCCCCCCCCAAAAAAAGGTACTGGCCCATTTGGCCTCCCCGAAAAACAAACATTTTGGTGGATATTTGAGGAATGCTTTCTCACCATGGCTGAGGAAGTTTGCAAACTTTCTTGACATACTGAATCTTGAGTAGGGCATAGTCTTTGTTTAGGTCTGCCATTTCCCAATGCTGCCCCAGTTTGTTTTTCTTTGGAGGAAGAGTCTTTTATCTGTACCTAGGGCAATCCCTCCACTGCCTTCACTGCCTCAGAGAGATTCACAAATTAAACACTGATTTTAATTAATTGATTAATTATATATCACCTTTCTCCCAGAAGGGATCCAAGGTGGCTCGCAAACTGCCACAAAAAAATGCAGTTTAAAACCATTAAAAACATCCCAATATAAAATCTAGAATTGCATAAAACATATAGACGTTAAAAGATTGAAAATAAACAAAATAGAAATGCAAACACACCCCAATAAAAGCCTCCATAAACCCAACTGCTTATTAAAAGCCTGCTTGCATAAAAACATCTTTGTCTGCTAGCGAAAGGAAATTGGAGGGGGGGGGGGAAGCAGCCTAGCCTAGCCTAGCCTAGCCTCCCACAGAAGGCAGTTCCAAAGGATGGGAGCAGCCACTGAGAAGGTTGTCTCTCATATCCTCACCACACAAGCCTGTGATGGTGGCGGGACAAAGAGGAAGCCTTCCCCTGATAATCTTAAAATTCTGGCAGGTTCGTATTGGGAGATACGGTCTTTCAGATAGCCTGCACCCAAGCCGTATTGGTACCTGGTGGCTTCCATGCCGATGGCAGAAACGTATATACTGCAGAACTTAGGGCCTGTCTAACGGTGAAGGTAATATGAATGGCATATGAATGGGAGGCAATACGTTCATACAGACATTCACACAAATATGTGTCATTAGGAAGGGGGGCACCAAAGTCTACCCCAAAGTCCTGTGGTTTCATCCGGATTTTTAAAAAAGTTCTGTACGACATGCGAATGTGCAATTGTTTGGATGATCACATATGCACAGATATGAACAGCTGGTGCAATATGAGTGGCTGGACGAGTATGGGGGAGGGGCTAGTAAAGAGGGAAAGTGTCTGTTGCCGCCACGTTGGATTTTCTTCTAAGTGAGGGTCTGGTAAGTCGGTCAAACGGCGATCTTATATTTTCTTTTTTTAAAATATGAACTATCACATTTGCACATCACTGGGAACTTGTTTTTTTAAAAAAAGATCATAGAATCATAGAATTGAAGAGTTGGAAGAGACCACAAGGGCCATCCAGTCCAACCCCCTGCCACACAGGAAATCACAGGAAATCAAAGCATCCCTGGCAGATGGCCATCAAGCCTCTGTTTAAAGACCTCCAAGGAAGGAAATCCTGCTACGCTACAAGGATTGTGTTCCACTGCTGAACAGAAAGTCTTACTGTCCGAAAGTTCCTCCTAATGTTGAGTTGGAATCTCTCTTCCTGGAGCTTGCATCCATTGTTCCGTGTTCTAGTCTCTGGAGCGGTCATGCAGAGTTTAGGGGGACTCTTTTGACCATGAAGACATGTCACATCGTTGCAAAAGCCTCTTTTTTAGACATGTTCGTATTTTCCCCCTTGTATAGATGGGACCTTAGTCTGAACTTAAAAGAGCTTTCTAAAAACCCTATCTTCAAAATACGTCCAGTGTCCTGGACAGTTTATATAAACTTCATACTAAATTGCAGAGTAGCTCCATTGCCTAGTGTAGTGCTTCTCAACCTGTGGGTCCCCAGATGTTGTTGGACTACAGTTCCCAGGAGCCCTCTGAGGTCTCACATTTACAGCCAGGTACTCCTCCCAGTCATTAGTGAGGCTGTGAGTTCAATCCTATAGCCTTACTCATGACTGGGAGGACCACCTGGTGGCCAAGGTGAGACCTCAGAGGGCTCCTGGGAACTGTAGACCAACAACATACGGGGACCCACAGGTTGAGAACCACTGGCCTAGTGACATGTGAGTCACTGGTCACCACTGCTAGTAGAGAAGAGGAAGGAAAGCATCCAGTGAGCTCTACCCCAAAAACCTGGGTCATAGAACTAGAGAATAAAGAATCCCACAGAGCTGGCCAGAACAGCTGCAAGAGGAGATACAAGGCTCAGACTGCTGAGACCTCTGCTGTCATCAGGCTGCTGGAAAGAGAAAATACACATCTGCATGACATAGCCACAGGCTCTCAGCGGACTCCAAATTGGGCTGTAGTTTTGGCTTCACTTTCCAGAAGTGTTCTCATTCCCTGGCAGTGAGTAATAGAGTGGGTAGGGTGTCTCACATAGGAACAGATCATTCTCCTCAGCTCTCTGTGGAGGGACCATCCAATTCAGCCAGAAGGTCAATGGCCAGCAATTTTGCCCCTGTTTTCAAAAAGCCAAATCAAAGGGCATTCTTCTGTTTTTGCTCTTAAGAATAGATAGCTCTTTCATAAGGTAGTGTCTTGTTCCAGGCGGGGCAGGTTCCCAGGGTGGATCTGAGAAGGTCAAAGGCAGAAAGTTGGCATATCCAGGTGAGATTAACCTAACAACACAAGGTCTAGGCCAGTGTTACTCAGACTTTGGTCCTCCAAGTGTTTTCAGATTTCAGCCCCCAGAAACTGCAGCCAGCTTGGCCAATGGTGGGGCATTCTGGGAAATGAAGTCCAAAACATCTGGGGGACCCAAGATGGAGAACCATTGATCTAGGCTATGGATGAAATGATTTTCAATAGTTCATTCCCAGGTTTCCCAACAGTTGGGAACCTCTCTCAGGAGGAATAACAGAACAGGAGGAATTTTAAACACCTTTCTTCTGGTATTCCACATTCCAAAGTGTTGCACAGGGAATTATTCTGTGGAGAAAGGCACGGGTTTTGCAATCCCCTCTTCCCAATCTTCTTTGCAGAAAATGGATTTGCATACAGAAAATGTTGTTTTCTGCAGAACAACCTGTTTTCTGCACAAAAAATAAGTGTTTTGCACAAGAAAACGCAAGTTTTCCTCCTCTACAGAATAAGTCCTACACAACATTTCAGGATGTTCAAATACAGAAATGACTGTTATGTTGGGAAGTGTGACCTAGCATCCAATGGGGGTATGGCAGTTAGAGAGTTAGATTGCACCTAAGGAATGTTTATGAGCAATATCCTGTTTGTTGGAAGAGCCTTTTACAACCTATCTTCTGGCAGACAGCAAATGCTTTGATCTTTTTGTTAGGATGGAGAGATCAGTCACCATTTTCTTTTTTCTTGAACTGCTCATGGGGACAGACACGTTTTTGCTTTAAGAATGTAGCACCAAGTCTTAAGGATGTAGCACCAAGTCTAGCATGTAGAAGTACGTATTTTTACTTCCCTGCTTATGTATTTTCAAGTAAACGAGCTTGTGTAACTTCTTGCATAAGATACTTTAAGTAAACTGATTTTTATATACTTTTAATGAAATCCAAGTGCTTGTTTCCTTGTTTTGCTAGACTGTGAAAAGGGGTCCAGGTTGGCTGGCTTGATTGTGATCTATATAGAATACTGTTCTGCTACATGCATGTTTATTTTTACTCTGCTACTGGAATACCAATATTTTTTCCCAACTTGTTACCCAATTTGTGTGGGTCCATGAAGGATACACTTGTGTCTGGATACTAATATGTAACATTTTAATTAGCTCAACATAGCAGCAAGAGGCCAGGTAACTGTGGGACCATTTGACTCATGTAGACCAGTACTATGTGATGAGACTAACAGCCAGGAAATAAAATGTTTTTTATTGAAAAATAATCTCAGGAACACGCACACGCTCAGAATTCAAGCAGTTACACAAGGCTAGCAATGAAGAGTAGGAAGTATTGGGATAGAGGAATAGAGTTTAGGATGATGGGCTATCCTATACCTATCCGATGAGTAGAGATTTGTGTAGCCTAAGGTACTCAGAATGCTGTTCTGCTGGTTGCGCAGCAAACTGGCAGAGTGACGAGGTGGGAGAAACTGCTAACACTTTGGTGATGTCTTGGGGTGATATTTATACTCAATATTCCCTTTCAAGGGGTGTTATGAGTGGAATATAATGTTTGCCGAAGTTTCCCATAGTTAGACAATGGAAGCTCCAGATGTGTTATGTCAGTTAGACAAGTTTCCCATAGTTGGACAATGGAAGCTCCAGACTGCTAATGGCTGAGACATGGGTCTCAGGCAACCTTCTATTGTTTTAAGAAAGATGTGAGGGAAAACCAGTTTTGCAGAGCAAAGGGTGTCCGGCCACTTGATTGAATTAGTGAATGACTCACTTCCAGGTACGTCCAGAAGAATTAACACCTTTATAACCTAATTATCAGTCGAAGGGGAGTCCTCCTAATTACTACCTGGTCGTGGTTTTTTTTAGGAATTTGGGATGACCTCTTCCTTAGGTTTTCTGAGCACACCTCAAGCCCTTGCTTTTGTGGAAGCCCTGGTCTACTACCAACCACATGGAATGCCAATAAATAAGCCATATTATGAAATACAGGTATAGCCAATTGGTTAATTACTGAAAGGGTTGGGGTATCAGGGCAGGTAATGACTACTGCAGAGACATATTCCTTTTCTCTCACAGTAGGAAGGATACTACTTCAGTTATTCATCCTTCCATGCCAATATGAAATGCTTGAAAATTTAGATTCCTAGTCTAGGCTGGCAGAATGCAACTAGAGAACAGGCATTCCTGGCAAGGATAATCTAATGCCAGAGTCGTAGTTTGACAAGGCACTCAGAAGTCTCTGCAGGCAAGCACTAGAGAACTCCAGCAGAAAATTCTAAGAACTGCTTCAAACTACAAATCTGAGGATCGCCCACACTACATATCCCAGGATGCAATGAGATGGTACCGTGGCTGTTAAAGTGGCATAAAAATGGATATTACTGTGTGGTGCAGATACCATTGCAATCTTTCAACCTTGATGGCTGTCATAACCGGCAGAAGCTTGAAACATACCTTTTGGCATTCACTATAAGTGCATTTGGTAAGATGTGGATTAAAAATAAAAACAGAGTACTGGGTGCTTCTTTTTCTCCTTCTCTTTTGTTCACCACTTCATGGGGAAAGACAATTTCAGATCTTTTTCTCCTCAGCAAGAATGGCTTCTTTGGCCCAGCAGTGGTGGAATTATATTGAATTTATCCTGTGACATTCAAACTGCATGTCTGCTAGAACTCAAGCACTTGTAATTTAAGGGGAAGCCATTTATTCTCCAGTGAGTCCTCTGTCAGACCATTTGTGAAAGCTTTCAGAGACATCATTTAAACAGGGCATCCATCACATGAAGCTGGACTCCTTAGCAGAGTGAAGATTTTCACACTGCTGCGCCTGGGATGTAAACAAAGATAATGCATTTGATTTTTGTATCGATTACTCAGAGGGAGGCTAAAAGCATCACAGGAGACAAAGGGGACTTTCCAAATCCAAACAGCCTGCCAGACTTGGTTTACTTCTATTTCTATCAGGCATGGTCTCTCTCCCCCTTTCCTTCCCTCTTCACTTCCAGAACTTTCTGACAGATTCTAAATCTCTCTCCCTCACTTTCCCCTTATACTCTCACTGTAGTGATTAATGGCTGGTCAGTGTAGGGAGGTTGCCCAATATTGCTGGACTGAGTTAAACAAAGAAGAAAGATTCTTTGTGTGTGTGTGTGGGGGGGGGGGGCGTTGATATGTCCTGAAATAACATAGTTCTTGCTGACAGTAGAAGGCCTTAAAAAAAGAAAAGACATTTTATTAGGTTTTCAAACCACCACCAACAGAGCTCTTACTACTATTGGACATTTGTTTCCCCTACATTACTGAGAATGTATACAGTTATCCCTCCACATTCACGGATTTGGCATTCATGGTTTTAAGTATTCACGGTGTGAAAATATTCTTAAAAACTAATAATCCAAAAAACAAACCTTGATTTTGCCATCTCATATAAGGGACACCATTTTGTTATGCCATTGCATATAATGGGACTTGAGTATTCATGGATTTGGGTACTCATGGGGGTTCCCGGAACCAAACCCCAGCAAATGTGAAGGGACAAGTGTATTTAAAAAAATAGCTAGGATCTAGTTTGTCTCATGTGTATATGTATGTTCCTTTACACATGCTCTTGTACTATTTTGGAAATTGTGCAATTGATTGTATTCAGTTCACAGCAGCAAAAGCCAAGACCTGCAAGCATAACTATTTTGCATGCATACCCAAAGGTAGCTCTGTTGGTGCAGCAGAAAAGTCTAGCAAATGGTCCCTTCCCTACAAATGAACCCTTCTCTCCCATTAAGTGAGGGATGTGAATTCTAGAGGAGAAGTTGAGGGGAAGGATGTAATCCACAGAAAAACTGTCAGTACTTTAATAGCTAAGAACAAACAAAGCTTCATATGTCTATACACCAATTCACAGAGTTTGAAAAACAAATGAGGTGAGCTTGAAGTCCTAGAGAAGGAAGATAAATTTGACTTTATAGGCATAATGGAGACTTGGTAGGATGACTGCAGGATTAAAATATTAAAATAGAAGGGTATAACCTATTCAAAAAGAATAGATGTGACAGAGAAGCAGGGGAATAGCATTATACGTACACAACTATAGTTTTTGTACAGAAATCCATAAGAGTGATCAGAGTGGACCAGGTAAGAACATCTGGGTTAAAAAAAAAGGAGGAAAAAAAATTAAAGGGAATATTGTGATAGGAGTTTACTATAGGCCACCAAACCCAGAAGAGATCGTGGATGACACTTTTCAGAAACAAATGTCAGAAATCTCAAAGATGCAAGAATTAGTAGTTATGGGGAATTTCAATTACCCTGATATCTGCTGGGAGACTAAATCTGCTAAGCATAGGCTCTCCAACAAATATTTGATTTGCCTTGCAGATAATTTCCTGTTAAACAGGTAGTGGAAGGAACATGGGGATCAGCAATCATGGACTTCCGCTACCTTTTTAATAGGAAATTATCTACAAGAGTACAGATGTGTACCCCAAGCTTGCAGGAAAAGTGCAAAAGTATAAAAGAAAGCTAAAGCTTAGGATGAGCTGAGACTGACTAGGCAAACAAGGAGGAACAAAAGTCATCCCCCCCCCCCGATACATTCTAGGCAAGAGAATGGCCAAAGAAACAGTGGGACTGATTGTCAGGAAGGATAGTGAACTACTAATAGGTCACAATGAAAAGGTGGAACTACTGGATACCTATTTTGCTTCATCCCACCCCCACCCCAAAAGAGAACTGTGTGCTTCCCTGCAGTAAAACAGGCCTTGGCAAGGGATCTGGATTGCAAATAAAGATTGATAGGGAGTTAGTCAGGAATCACCTAGCTAACCTAAACAAGTTCAAGTCAGCAGGGCCAGATGAATTGTATCCCAAAGTAATGAAGGAACTTGCTGTTGTACTTTCTGAACCAATTGCCATCATTTTTGAAAAATCTTGTGGAACAGGTGGGGTGACAGAGAAGTGGAGATGGGAACTTTGTCCCTCTCTTCCAAAAAGGTATCATGGACCCCTCTGCTGAGGACTCAGAGGAGGAGGAGCAGTAAATAGAGAATGCAGATGAGGCAGATGGGGAAAGCCTGGCTCAGTCTGAAGCAGAAAGAGACAGCCTGGCTCAGCCTGAGGATGCTGCCCTGGCTCCCCCGAGAGAGCAGCCAAAGCAGATAAAGAACACATACCTCACTCTGAAGAACAAATAGTCAGTCAGCCAGTGATGGATGATCTAGGCACCATGCTGCCTCTTTCTCTAAACACAGGAGGGAAAAGCATCACTCCCAATGCCACTATTTAAATACCAAATGCTGAGCTGCTTCCTCGTTAATTAGCTCCACCTGGCCCTGAAAACCTAGCTTTAAATCTAGCAGCAAATTCCTTTGAATCTCAGTGCTGACAACTGCTTGTCTTAAGCTGTTGTATTCCTCTTGTGTTCCTGTTTTGCCTTGGCTTTGGATGGACTTCTGGAGTGCTGTACTAACCCTTTGCTGACCACAGACTTGGACCTCAGACCTGATTCTACTGAACTCTGGACTGGCTATTGGCTTCCCTGGCATCTGATATGGATACCTGGTAACTGAACTCTGGACTGGCTTTTGACTACTCTAGCATTTGTATGGAGTATTGATGACTGGCTGCTGGACTGGCTCTTGACTTCCCCTGCTCCTGTTGTGGAAAATTGGCAACAGATTTGAACTGTTCCCCTTACTCTGCTGTTCCTGCACCCCTCCCCTGTTGCTCCTCAGCCATTTGCCACTGTGATTTCAGGACAATGGCAAAAAAAAGAAGATTCAGGAAACCACAAACCAGTCAGCCGAACCTCAATACCAGGAAAAATATTAGAATGTATTATACCTGAGTCTGTCTGCAAGTATCTTGATGACAATGCAGTGATCAGTAGAAGCCAGTTTGGGTTTGTCAAGAACAAATCCTGCCAAACTAATCTTATATCTTTTTTCCAGTCAGTTTAGTAGATGGTGGAAATGCTGTAGATGTCATTTATCTGGATTTCAGCAAAACATCTGATAAGATCCCCCGTGATATTTTGATTGGCAAACTGACTAAATATGGTGTGGATGGAAACACCATCAGATGGATCCATACTAGGTTGAGAAACCATGCTCAAAGAGTTGTTATCAGTAGCTGTGCTTCAAATTGGAAGGAGGTGTCAAGTGGAGTGCTGCAGGGTTTAGTCCTGGAGCTGATGCTCTTCAATATTTCTCTCAATGATTTAAATGATAGGATGGAGGGAATCCTAATCAGATTTATAGATTATACAAAACTGGGGAGGCTAGCTAACACATTGGAAAATAGGAACAGAATTCAAAAAGAACTTAGTAAACTAGAAAATTGGGCTGAAATTAATAAAATGAAATTCAATAGAGATGAATGCAAAATTCTACATGTAGGCCACAAAACCCAAATGCACACTTATAGGATGGGGATAGCATGGTTCAGCAGTACTACATATAGCAATAGCATTTATATTTCTATATCGCTTATCAGTGCAAAGCACTCCCTAAGCAGTTTACAATGTGTTAGCTTATTGCCCCCAACAAGCTGGGTACTTATTTTACCAACCTACGGAAGGATGGAAGGCTGAGTCAAACTTGGAACTTTGTAGTATTGAACCCACAGCATGGTGGCTGCAGTACTGGCATTTAACCACTGCATCACCAGGGCTCATAATCCTATATGAAAGAACCTTGGGATTATTGTTGATCCTAAACTGAACATGAGCCAGCAGTGTGATGCTGCAGCAAAAAAGGCAAATGCTATGTCAGCCTGCTTTAATAGAAACCTAGTTTCCAAGTTGAGGGAAGCAATAACCGCATTATATTCTGAGATCAGGCCTCATCTGGAGTAGTGCATTCAGTTCTGGGCACCTCATTTTAAGGATACAGAGAAGTTGGAACAGGTTCAGAGAAGGGCAACAAAGACGATAAGAGGTATGGAGGACAAAGCATATGGGGAAAGGTTGAAGGAACTGGATATGTTCATACTGGTGAAGAGAAGACTGAGGGGTGACAAGATTGGTCTCTTTAAATACCTCAAGGGCTATCACAGAGAGAAGTAGGCAGGGCTGTTCCCTGCTGCCCCAGAGGGTAGGACCAGGTCTAATGGTTTGAAGTTACAGGAGAGTAGATTTCAATAAGACTTTAGAAGGAACTTCTTGACAGCAAAAGTGGTTTGGCCAATTGCCTCTAGAAGTGGTGGGGTCTCTTTCTCTGGACTGTCCAAAGTGCTTCATAACCAAAGGGAATAAATTGGAGTGCAAGAGCTGTGGTGGTCTTTCAGATACCTTCCTGGAGCTTTTGATTATGTGACAAATTTATTTTGCAGCCCACACTAGCCATTCCACTCTGACACATCATTTGAGAATGACTGGCCTACTCCTCCAAGAAAGATGAGCCGAACCACTTCATTAACTGCAAGAGAAAAGGTATGGTGTATGTAACAGTCTGAATATCATTTGATCTGTACAAGAGAAGATGAGATGAGATAGCAGGGGATCTATAATCACAATTTTTACAGGGTATATAAATAGTGCTGTAGACACTTTTCTAGTCAGATCAGAGTAGCAAAGCTGTGGAGAGAATTTTAACCCTGGTGGGCTATAGCATTTCTTTTTTCTGAACCAAATGCACCCTTCCCCCGCCCCAACAGCTGCTAGTTCAGACATTGTGGTGTTTTGTTATATACAGACAAACAACAGGCCAAGCAGGATAAATAGGATTACTAAAAGGAAAATAAGCAAAAACCTTTAATCCACCTTCATCCAGAGCTGCAGCCATAAATTCATCCAGAGCTACACCTACCAGCCAGCCAGCCAGAAGAAGACTCTGGAGGACTGTTTCCCAGAATAAATTGGAGAGTGCACCAGCCATTCCACAGACCCTTACTCTGCTCCTTTGCAATGCCAGGTCGGTTAAAAACAAGACGCATATTATCCATGACCTCTTATTGGATGAGGCTGCCGACCTGGCATGCTTTACGGAGACCTGGCTGGGAGAGGCCAGTGCTGCGACTTGGGCGCAGGCACTCCCGGCCGGGTACTCAGTTAGTGAGCAGGTAAGGAAAAGTGGGCGGGGGGGAAGAGTGGCTCTAGTTCATAAAAACAATCTAACCTTGACCAGGAAGCCTGTCCAGAATACAGTCCACATTGAGTGTATGTACCTAAGCCTGAGGGCCAGGGATAGCTTAGGGATTCTGTTAGTATACCGGCCACCCCGTTGTCTAACAGACTCCCTAATACAGCTGGTCTCAGAGTTGCTGCTGGAGTCGCCCAGACTTTTAGTTCTTGGCGACTTCAACATCCCACTCGAGACCAGCTTGCTAAATCTAACTGGCGCAGCTCAGGAGTTCATGGAATCCATGACAAACATAGGCCTATCCCAATTGGTTTTTGGGCCTACTCACTGTGCAGGTCATACCCTCGATGCGGCCTTTAGTACGGAACAGGAATATCCGTGGGCGGAGGTTATTAAAACCTCTGTATTGTCATGGATGGATCATTTCCTGGCCAAGATGGAGCTAAGAGCCACTATCTGCCCCACAGGGGGTGGTGGACCTATTAGAATGGTCTGCCCTCGAAGGCTAATGGAACCAAATCGATTCCAGAAAGCCTTGGAGGGTTTCATGGTTGGTAACATCGGTGATTCTGTTGAAGCCTTGGTTAATATTTGGAACACCGACCTCACCAAGGCTATTGACACAATCGTTCCCAAACGTCCTTTCCAGCCTGCTCCTAACCGTAAGCCCTGGTATTCAGAGGAGCTTAGGAAGATGAAGGGGGCTGGACAACGGCTCGAGCACACCTGGTGGAAGACTTGACTCTTATCCGACAAGACTCGTCATAGGAATTTCCTTGATTCTTATCAAGAGGCGATACGTGCAGCACAGAAGTCTTTCTCTTCTGCATGTATTGCATCTGCAGAGTCCCGTCCAGCAGAACTGTTTAGGGTGGTAGGGGAGCTGACCCAGATTCCACCTGCGCAGAACCCCTTACTCAACCTGACAACAGCCTGCTGTGATGCGTTTAACATCCACTTTGCCGATAAAATCTCTTGGATAAGAGCCGACTTAGATGCCAGTGTTATGACAGAATCTATAGATGAGGTGTCCAGAAAATCTGTTGATGAAATTTTATTGGATCAGCTTCAATCTGTGAGTACCGATGACGTGGACAAGCTCCTTGGTAGAGTGAGAAAGACAACCTGTCCCCTTGATCCTTGTCCATCATGGCTGGCCATCCAAGGGGGTGACGCATCGAGAGTACTCGATTGTTTTAACAGAGGGGCGGGGTATAAATAAATTTTATTATTATTATTACTCCTAAGGGATATTATCAATGCGTCCTTCAGGGAGGGGTCCGTTCCACCCTGTCTGAAGGAAGCGGTGGTTAAGCCGCTCCTGAAAAAGCCTTCCCTGGTCCCCTTGGACAGGAACAACTATAGGCCAATCTCCTTCCTGCCTTTTCTAAGCAAGTTGATTGAGAGTGTGGTCGCTTCCCAACTCCAAGCTGTCTTGGATGAAACCGATTATCAAGATCCATCTCAAACTGGCTTTAGGATGGGATATGGAGTGGAGACTACCATGGTTGCTCTGGCTGACGACCTTTGCTTGGGTATCGACAGGGGTAGTGTGACCCTGTTGGTGCTCTTGGACCTCTCAGCAGCCTTCGATACAATAGATCATTCCATCCTCTTAGAATTGGAGGCACTGCCTTGCAGTGGTTCTGTTCCTTCCTCTCGGGCAGATCCCAGAGGGTGAGACTCGGGGACAGTTGCTCTACCAGAATAGAGCTTAACTGTTGCATTCCTCAGGGTGCCATCCTGTCCCCGATGCTATTTAACATCTATATGAAGCCGCTGGGAGAGATCATTTGGAGGCATGGAGTGCGGTGTCATCAGTATGCTGATGACACCCAGATTTACTTCTCCATGTCTCGGTCATCAGCTTTGACTTCAGATGGCATCTCTCCTCTCAATGATTGTCTTAAAGCAGTAATGGACTGGATGAAAACAAATTGAAACTGAATCCAGACAAAACGGAGGTACTAACAGTTAGAGGCCCGAAACCAGGTCTGGGAATACAACTTCGAATCCTGGATGGAACTACACTCTCCTCCAAGGACTGTGTTCGCAGTCTGGGGGTGCTCCTGGACCTGTCGCTCCAGATGTCTAATCAGGTAAATGCGACAGTCAGGAGTGCCTGTTATCAACTTCGGCTGATACGCCAGCTACGCCCTTTCCTGGAAACCAGGGACCTCGAAACTGTGGTACATGCACTGGTAACCTCCCGTTTGGATTTCTGTAATGCGCTCTACATGGGGCTACCCCTGTGCTTGACTTGGAAACTTCAACTAGTTCAGAATATGTCAGCCAGGTTGATTTCTGGTGTTTCCAGAAGAGAGCATATAACAACTGTGCTAAAAACTCTCCACTGGCTGCCTATTAGTTTCCGGGCACAGTACAAGGTGTTGGTTATGACCTTTAAAGCCCAACATGGCTTGGGTCCAACTTATCTCCAGGACCGCCTCTTTCCGTACGACCCTCCCCGCGCACTTCGGTCCTCTGGGAGGAATCTGTTACAGCCTATGAAAACAAGGCTGTCGGTGACCTCTCAGAAGGCCTTCTCTGCTGCTGCTCCCAGATTATGGAATGGCCTGCTGGAAAAGATCCGTCTTATTACCACCTTAGACAGCTTTAAAAAAGCTGTCAAGATGGCTCTTTTCTGGCAGGCCTTTCCTGAATAACTATCCTGGCCCAAGACTCGGATGTCCTTTCTGAGCTGCAATTGGATTTTTTATAATTATTGTATGTTTTAATTTTTTTCTAAATTATATATTTTTAATTCTTTATAATTTAATATTATTTTAAGGGGTGGGTGGGCTAGGATACTGTGACTATGGAGTTTTTATATTGTAAGCCGCCCCGATTGCATTGCAGAGGGGTGGAATACAAATAAAATTTTATTATTATTATTATAAATTAATCTGTTTCCTACAGTGGCAAACCAGCAGTGTCAGTGGGTGACATCCATATCAGTGTTTCTAGGTTTTAGCCTCCGATTTGAAAAGAGCAATCCAAGATGCTCCATTCCCAAAGTAGGTCCAGGAACTTGGAGAGTTTCTTTAAAGTTCACATTAAACTCTGGAGCAGATTAACTGGTCCACTGGCATGGGCATCACCAGCTGCTACTGCCAACCAGCAAAATCCCCTGCCAGAACAGAACTTGGAAAAATGACTGTTTTGGACTAAAGTTTTGGACTATAACTCCCAGAATCCCCAATCTGACCATGCTGGATGGGGAACTCTGGGAGTTGTCATTTTCCAGACTGTGAACCAGAACATGATGGCAGCATCCCTCCCTGGTGTTTCTAGTAAGTCTCTTTCTGGTCCATATAATCTTTCCCTGTGTTCCATTGTGAGTCAATTCTGCAGCTAATTCCAGGGATCTCCAGTTAGGAATAGGGTAAAACCCTACCCAAAAGCCTGGATAGCTGCCACTCAGAGTTGATCACATAGGACTTGATGGTCCAATGATCTGACTCGGCGTAAGGCAACTTCCTCTAGTCATAAAAAGTGTCTATTAGGGGAGAAATTCACACAAAAAATAATGGAGATTAATAATGTTACCCCTGTGCTTTACTGAGGATACCTTAAAATTGGTGCCAAAGAATGGTTGGCTTTAATCTTCTTATGAAAATACACTTAGCAGAGTTTCTGTTTAAAATACATGCACAAGAAAAATGTATTAATTCCAAACACACAGGTTTTAAATAGCCATCCACCCAATTCGCCCCCCCCCCAACTTCCCACACTCTCTAGCTTAAAAGAATCAAAGTACTCAAATGTAGTTTAAATAGGATAAAAATACTTTACTCATGAACATCATGTGCATTTCAGGCAAAACAGCAATAATTTGAAAGCGTAGACTAAAATAGCAAAATACATCTAGAAAGCTACATCTGTAAAACTAAAATATGCAGGAGCTCAGTCCTTGAGCTCCTACCCCTATGATGTCTTTATGGCTTCCTTTTCCCTCATGGTATCTTTCCAGACAAAGGGAGCTAAGACATGCCTCCTTCTCTGGAAAGGCACTCACATTACAAACAGGATGTGATATCATCTACTCTATTTACATTTTACCATTTAACCCTTTCAACTGTTAAACAACTCAGCATATTGGATTGTAACTATCTATCCCAATAAAAAACACACTGTAAGGAGTTTATCACGTCCTTTTGTCAGCAAAACTTTGCCATTTTTATGCCAGCAAAAGAACTCCCCATGCCACACTTACCTGTAATCCCAGCAAAAGGCTTCCCAACAATGAATGAGGAGTGAACGAAGCTCCATTCATTTCCTCATTTGAAATCCCATGGATTCTCGTGAGAATACTTAGTATGGTAAATTCAAAAATAAGGGAAAAAACACTAAAAAAAGTTTCAAAAAGCACAGAGACATACTTTAAATCTTCCACATAAACTGGGTAGGGTAATAAAAACTTTGTTGCCTACCTGGATGGTGCGATCTAACCCAGAGGTTTTCTGGTTGGACCGGCCATTGATGCTGCATTCACATGAGTTAAATGGCACGAGGTTTCATGTGGCAGCAATGCTGGCACTAAAGTGCCACGGGTATCTATTGACAGCTTCAGCCATCAATAAAGTAGGATGGGTTTTGGCCAGGATATAAACATGAAAGGGCAACATTGTCTGGTATGCCTGCCCTTTCAAGATCATTGGTCATCCTTATGATGCCTTATTTGCCTTGTCTGATAGCGTCCTAGGGCATGGGTGAGCCAAGTGCAGCCTGCAGGGGACACATGCCACCCCAGGTCCATTTTTTGTGATCCCCAATCCCACAAATGCACTCTTGGGCATTTTCACCATGTTTGGAGGCCCCCTGGGTCTTCTAGGAGTCAAAAACATTTTTTGCAGTTTTCCAAGTATATATTTGCACTGAAATGCTCTGAAATGTCCACTAGGGTGCATTTCCATCTCATTTTGTGGTCTCCTTGGTCCAATTTAGGCCCAGGAGAGGCCTTTTTTGAAACCCAAAACATGGTGAAAATGCCCCCATGCCCCTTAGAGGTGTTTGGGGACAAAACAATAGATAGATAGATAGATAGATAGATAGATAGATAGATAGAGGTGGGAGCAATGCAGCCCTCCAAGGTCTCTTAGGAGTGTTAATGTGTCCTCCTAGACTTTGGAAGTTGGCCAACCCTGCTCTAGGGGAAAATGGATATCCATATACCTTTGTGTTTGGGGGTAGGAAGGAAATAAAGCCTATCATCCTGATACAGATGGGATGAGAACGCTGGTGGGATTCTAGGAAACACACCAAAAATGAAACTGATAGATTTTCTCATCCCTCACTGTTGCTCCCCAGTAGATGGTGTTTAGACACTCTCCTGCCTCTAAAATTGGAAGTGGCATAGAGCCGTGTGATCAGGAGCCAATTTGGCAGACCTTAACAGACTTTGAGTATGATTTTGAGTCAGAAACCTCACCGACAAAAGATTTCCCCCCTTGTTACCTCTTCAATGAGCTTTGACAACATTTAAGACAAGCATCTTTTGACAAACTTCAATGACATTTCAGGTCTGAAAAATAATTGCTCTCTGTTTCCCTCCTTTGTTTCTTCTGAGGTGACTTCAGGGGGTGGGGAATCCAGAGCTGTTAATCATCACCACTGTCTTAAACCAACTGTATCCCCACTATCCACCGTTATAGCTTAATGCTTGTCTCCTGCGAGGCATTAGATAGGATCTTTCACTAGCTATTTCAACTTGGACTGATGGCTTAGTGATATTGCCTAAACCTTACCAGCAGGATATTCATTCCAAAACTACAGGGTTGCAGATTACAGTAGAAGGCCTATTACATGTGAAATGTGGAAATTTCAATTAAAATTAAAATTGGTTCAGAAATAAAAATACATTAACTTGTCAGATGGTGTCATCCCATCTGAGAGGCAGGTCCCATGAAGATTCTATATTGTGCTTTGCTTAGGCTTCCTACATTCTAAATTTCCCAAAGGTTTTGCAGTGGAGAGATTGCTACAATGCTATATCTATGGGACTGCTTCTGGAGGTTGTTTGGGAACTTGCAGTAACCTCAGAATATAGCTATGACTCTCTTTACTGGAATAGATTTCTTGTTATTTTGTGTCACGTCAACTTCAATTTGTTGTTGTTTTGTGTCTTCTAGTTATTTCCAACTTATGACAACACTGTCATGGGGGTTTGTTTTTTTCCCCTTTTTTGGGTAATATTTCTTCAGAAAAGGTTGAGGATGAGAGAGTATGACTTGCCTAAGGTTATCCAGTGCGTTGCCATGGCTGAGCAGAGATTTGAATCCTTGTCTCCCAGAGTTGTAGGCCAACACCCTCACCACTATACCTTACTGGGTCTCCTAACTTCAACTTATGGCAACCCTATGAATGAGAGACCTCTGACACACATTGGAAACCATTTAATGCAGTGTAGATGTGTAAAGTACTATAGCTTAACAATTTGTAAGCTGCTCTGAGAGCCTTTGTGGCTGAAGAATAATAATAAAAGAGGAACCCCCCTGTTCAGGTTTTGCCAATTCAGGTCTATGACTTCCCTTATTGAGTCTCTCAACATGTAATGCAATCTCCCTCTTTTCCTACTGCCTTCCTCTGTATCAAGTATTATCATCTTCTATGAATCTTGTTGTCTCATGTTATATTGTTTACCTACCCTGATAGCCCCCATATTGGAATACCAAATAATTGACTATATTTAATAATTTGGCTCAATGTGGCCATCCATGTGATTGCAGGTAAATGAGGAACCCCCAAATATTAAAGCATGATTCATGTACAACAAAGGGAGGGGCTTTTGAAAATTCCCCAAAACTAAAGACAGTTAACACCTGGAGGTGAGTCATTCACTAATCCACTCAATGACAGCAGACACTTTAATGCTTGTAAAATGGGTTCTTCCTCTCTTGCTACCCTCCAACAAAAGACCTTGCCTGTTCTATTCAATTCCAAATGCAGCACTCATTAGCGATCATTAACTCATCATGTTTCATGGGAAACTCCAAGAAACATTGTATTCAACTCAAACTCCCATCCCTTGAGGTGACTTATTTCATTTAGTTATCACCCTAAAACATCACCAAAGTGTGCACAGACTCTCTTCCTTCTCACTCCACATCAATCTGCGTTACTATTCTATCATCTAGACTCCCACACTGTTGGTGTACTTTGTGATCTCTGCTCTGCAGGATTGGTCCAGTATAACCCACCATTCCCTTACTCTATTCCTCTATTCAAATACTTCCATCTGTCTTCAATACCCTTGTGTGAGTGTCTGAAGCTTGAGTGTTTCCATGAATGCTGTTGATGTTAATTTCCAATAAAGAGCCTTTGATTGTACATTTTGGCATAGAATCTCCTCCATTATTAGTGGTATACATAGGTTAAAAGGTCCTGCCATTGCCCAGACTCTCACATGTCAAGTTGAGCTCATTAAAATTCCTCAGTTTAATATTAGGACATCAGAGAGTCCCCATGGACCCCAAGCAATTCAGGTAACAATGTCCGGACTCAATTTTGTCATCTCTTGTCCAAAGTAGATGTCAATCAGATACAGGACAATCAAACATCATGGCACTCACATTTCTTTTACAGTGAACCATAGGTTCTCATGATATACCTGGCCAACCATTTTTAATTTTTAGGGCACAATGCAAAGTGGTTCTTCTGACATGTAAAGCCTTAAATATCTTTGCATTGGCATTTTGCCCAGTTGTTTAGAGATAGGCTATGCTAGCGCTACACAACTCCCATGCAGAAAAGCAACATTGTAGAACCCATGCAAAATGACTGGGTGCATAACTGCTATGCACAATGTGTAACTACAGTGCACAATGTGAAAATGCAATGCAATGCACAATTAGTGCATACTGTACAAAATGCAATTACAATGTGCCATGCGCAATGAACAGCTGCAGTGCTCAACAATGTTGCATATGCAATTCTGCTTCCTTCTCTGTCGACACAATATCTGTGTTGTGCCATGGTGCATGCATATGTCACTCACAGGATGCCAGCCCAAAATGTCTAGCTGGTTTTATAGGGGAACTTACACATGTATAACACACCAACAGGATTCCACTCATGATCTGTTCAGCTCCTCTGTGGACCTACGTCCATCAACTTTTTCTGGGGCCTCCTACACCAATGAATTTTGAGCTCTAGGGGACATCTAAAGGGTGAAAATACTCCTCACAGAATGCAAGGTGAATCCTACTTGTCTTAATGGGATTGTGTATGGTTTCATGGCTTTTCCCAGAGTTTTTAAAAAACAGTGAGGGGAATGCACATTCCTGCTTATTGGAACAAGTGATTTGCTTTGAATCACTTTCCCATAAGGGAGGAAGTGCAAAGCTGATTGGTTGAATGAGCACAGGGGCAGGGCTTGCTAACAGGGCAAACACCCGGTGTTGCCATGTTGATTTTTCACCTTAGTGAGCAAATGCTAAGGCAAGAAAATGGGGTGTTGTTTCTTTACCTTTTTTGTTGCAAATGCAAAATATCACTCCAGCACACACTGCAAATATTATTATTATTTTTTTAAAAAAAGTTCAGTGGTGGCAGAAATGTGAGTAATTCACTCATGGTCACCACTGGCATGCAAATCTTTGGGGCAAAACAACAACAACAACATTTGGACAAGTCGCAGTGGCTGCCAAATGCCATTACTGCAGGGTATTCCTTTTTGGGGGCTAGACAAGTCCCTAGATTATTTTTTTAAAAGAAACTTCATTGTTTAACTAGGCTTTTGATTTAAAGAAACTGGACTATTTCTTTGTTATCATTTTTATATCTGCTACTGCTTTAATTTTTTTTCTTTCGGCAAAGCACAAAGTCTTAATATCCCATTGCTTTTAAATCTCTCGTGATCCACATCAAAAACTGTTTGATGTTGCCAGAATATGGGATTTAAAGTTTTAAGTAATAATTTCAATAAGTAAACAACTTCAAAGCTTAAACAAACCACCCTCCCACAAATAACGATCATTCTCTTTAACTTTTCAATATATTTCATGTTTATCTCATAACATGTCAACTTCCAATGCCATTGCATGTTGTCTATGTAATCTTGTAAAAATATTATATACCGTGGCATATTGACTGTCAAAACCAATATTTTTATAACTGTTCCATGCCACCTGTCAAACATGCAATATGCATATCCATTATCTAGTACTCTCAAATGCTAAATAAGATTATAGATAAAGTCCATGACAGCATGTCAATTTTCTGTAGTCTGCATTTCTTCTTCCATATTTGTATTATTTTAAAAAAATGGCCTATCAGTGCTGCAAATGACTAAAAAAAATTAAACTGTTGTTTAATATTGAAATTGGTATTTTGAGATCTGCCTTTACTAATAAAGCCAAGAAAGTTTATAGTCACTTTCAAAATGGAGGAAGCAATCTTTGCTGTAGCTTCACTCTTTTCACAGATATTGTATACTCTTCTTTCATGCTGTCTGGCAACTCTCAATTCACCTTGACCAGGGGAGATTTTGTTGGTGGTGGGGATACTGAACCTTATTTGTTCAACATTTTATAAGTTAAAACCCATTCTCATAAAATGCTTTTTACAAGTGTATTCTAGGAAGCATCAAGGTAAAGAAGAGCATGCTAAGTTAAGCCCTTCATTTAGAATTGGTCTGGTTTGTACTAATAAAAAGAAGCTCAAGTGATGAGCTTTCAGTGTTCATACCTATATTTTTTCCACTTCCCTTGTTGGATTACATTGTCTTGCTGACTTAACCCCTCATTTCCCAAGGGTATCCATTTAGGATAAAAATGAGACAAAGATGCTGTGAAGGAACATGATTTTTTAGACTAAAATGGTTTGAATCAGAGTTGGAAGAACTACCTTAGTCATGGAGCTATGTAGCATCTCCCAGAACACCCTCCATCCCGTGTTTCCAGACATTCTCCACCATGAGCGGCGAGGATCTATTCTCCTCTTCATTGGGACACATCAGACTGATGTTTCCAATCTCCTCCCATGAACAATTTCTGGTGTGAGGAGGAATTGCAATAGGAATCCTGCTTCTGATGGTCACACCGGAGGTAGCTCACAAGAGGGGATCTGGAAAGGGCAATCTCCGGTGTCCTTGTTACCTACCTGAACACCTCTCCCCCTTATCTTTAATAATTGGCAATATTTGATAATTTGGTCAAATGGTGGTCCTCCAAGAGTGTAGCAAATAAACTGAGAACTCTCAAAAACCAGGAATCCCAAGGACTAGTGCTGAGACTAAGTCATGTATACACTAGGGAGGGGCTATTCCGAATTCCAAAGAAAGATAATCTGCAAAGCAGCTTCTTGCCTGAACATCTGGCTAATCCTATCAACCATAGCTGAAATACTCAAGTTTGTAAAGAGCTATCTTACCTCTACCTCCCCGCAAACAAATCTGGAGTGTCTATTGTCTTATCTTGAGAACCTCCAAGAAGCATTGTCTTTTACTCTAAATCCCATCCCCTGAAGGGAATTATTGGATATAAAAACCCCTTCAACACCCCACTCAAGTGCACACAGTTCATCTACCTCTTCATGCAACATCAGACTGTGTAGCTGTTCCTGCTTCTCGACCCCCACTCTGCTGGTTTTCTCTGTGATCTCTTCTGATTGGTACAGTATTACCCAAAAACAATGCCTTACTCTGTTCCTCTATACAAATGCTTCCTACTTTATTCACTAGCCTTGAGTGAATGCTTGAAGCCTAAGTGTACGTGTGAATGGCGTTTCATTATTTCCTGGATAAAGATCAATTAAGTAAACTATCTAGCTTAATGTCTCCTCCTGAGTACCGGTATACATAAGTTAAAGGGTCCTGATGAAGAATATTCAAGACCAAGAGGAAGAACTGATAAAAAGGAAAACACGTTTTCAAATTGAGAAAAAAATAAAATATCTAGGTATATGGTTGACCAAAAGGAACATTTTTGAAAATAACTGTGGTTCTATATGGAGGGAAATAAAAAAAAGATTTAGTTAAGTGGTCTAGACTACATTTGTCTTCTCTAGGTAAGATTGCATCTGTGAAAATGATGATCTTACTTAAATTCATGTTCCTCTTCCAGAATTTGCTGATTATAATAAACAAGAAATGTTTTAATATTTGGAGGAAAGAACTACTTAGTTATGGTATATATGGGTGGGTAATAAAGCAAAAATTAAGTATAAATTGTTAACGGATAGAATAGAAAGAGGAGGGTGCGCTTTGCCAGATTTATTAAAATATTATCAGGCTAGTGTGCTTACATGGTTAGAACCATGGATACGCTTAGATGATAAAAAAAACTATTAGATTTAGAAGGGCATGATATATTTTATGGCTGGCATGCGTATTTAATATATAATAAAAAGAATAATAAAACTTTTACCCACCATTATGTCAGAAGAGCACTCCTTAAATTTTGGGAGGATTTGAGAAAAAAGTTCTACCAAAAAATCCCGATATGGGTTTCATCTCAAGAAGCTTTTTTTGGGGAATATCGAAACTAGTAAATCAGGATTGGCATAGTTACCAACAGATTCTCATAAATGCAACACGAGCACAAATAGCAATTAAGTCTTGAGATGAGTTGAAAGAGGAAGGCTACAATGTAAGTTGGTTTCTATAGAAACAAATATATGAAAGATATAAAATGGATTTAAAAACTGGAAGGCTTTTAGGGAGAGTATAATGAAATCGATAAGATAATTTTTGGTAAAAGTGAATATCAAGTTGCTAAATATTATAAGATTCTGTTGGATAGAGAATTGGAAGATGAGACAGTAAAAGAAACCATGATTCGATGGGCGAAAGATTAGGACAGGTGATAGAAACTGAAAGATGGGAAAAGTCTTGGGAAATTACACAAAAATTCACACTAGCTATTAAAATGAAAGAAAATTATTGCAAATTGGTATCTAACACCTGTCAAGTTGGATAAAATGTACAGGACCGGTAAGAGTGAATGCTGGAAATGTGGAAAATCTGAGGGTACCTTTTATCATTTATGGTGGAGATGCCAACTTGCAGGAATATACTGGAAGAGAGTGCATATAAAGAAAAGTGATATTTTGGGAATTAATTATGGTCTAAAGCTGGAAATATATTTGTTGAATATGGTCGACAGAATAGGAAGAGGGGTGGAAAGTGGAACTAAAAAGATCTTGCTACGGTATATATGGTTACCACCACAAGAATACTATATGCAAAATATTGGAAAGAGGAAAGGATCCCAACCATAGAAGAATGGTGGGAAATCTTTATGAAGCTTTAGAATCAGACAGACTTACAGCTAGACTAAGTCGGTAGATAAGATAGAAGAAGACTGGGAATTGGTTTTAAGAATATTGAAAGTTAAAGGATAAACCTCCTATTGGTATAAAATTTAGTTTGTCACACCAAAATAGGAAAAGTTGTTTATTGAGATCAACAGGGTAATTACGACCAAAAATAACATTAAATGTTTGATAAGGAAACAAGGAAAAGAGTTAAATTTATGGTATTAATGAAGATAAAATAAGCTAATCAGGAAGTAATGCATTTAAAGGAATGTAAGGAGAAACAAAAACAAAAACAAAAGAATTTATATTAAAAAGCAATGTCCTTTATTTGTAGGTTTTATTGTTATAAAACATAGTTACATGATGAAATGTTATTCTTTTTTGCGTTTATGCAAATAAGTGTATGTATGTATGTAACTTTAAAAAATAAAATAAAATAAAGGGTCCTGCTTTGTTCCCCTCCTCTCGTATTGCCAATACAATTGCTGAGTATATTCATCCCCCAAATTAATATCAATACTTTGAGGGTCCGAATGGAACACGAGTATTTAGGGTAATATCCTGATCAAACTACAGGAAAAGAGATTCCACCTAAATATTAGGAAGAACTTCCTCATGGTCAGAGCTGTTCAGCATGGAATACACTGCCTTGGAGTATGGTGAAATCTCCTTCTTTGGAGGTTTTTAAACAGAAGCTAGATGGTCATCGGTCTGGAGTGCTTTTATTGTGTATTCCTGCAGGGCAGGGGGTTGGACTGGATGGCCCTCATGGTCTCTTCTAACCCTATGGTTCTATGATTCTATGATTCTAAGAAAACAGACCTCTGCTGATCACAGTGGCTGCTTCCTAGTAAGTCAGGACTGGGGGATTTTTACAATCCTTGTGCATTCCTGATATTATTGAATGGGGATAGTGAATGTGAATCAGTTATGACTACGTAACTGTAGGTTACATAGGTTATGAATTCCAGGCAGTATGTCTAACCAAAGAGGAAAAAAAATCTGGTTGAAAATTTAGTTGTCTAAGTTGTCTAAGAAAATTTAGTTGTATTGAATGGGGGGGGGGAGACAAGACAAAAAGCCCCAAACAATTTTCTCAGCTTTGTTTAGAACATTTTTTTTGTGAGCCACTGCTTTTTAGAACATGTGAGAGTTGTAGTTCAACCAAAGAAAGCTTTCCAAGCTCTGCTTTAAACAGAAGGAAATCTACAGTAGCCACTCCACAGCTACCTGAAATCACTAGGGCCCCAGAACACATGGTAATATCCATCCATCCATTCAATTTATACACTTTCTTTCTTCTACCATGGGACCCAAGGCAGCTTACATTAATTTAAAATAAAAGTTTAGCTAAAATGTATCATCAAAGCTAAAACAAACAAACAAAAAAACAATTAAAAAGCAGTTCAATTAAGAGCACATAGTTAAATATAGCTTAAAATTCATTGGAAACATAAGTAGATACATACATGTAAACAAAAAACCCACCAACAACCCTAGTACACCACTTTCAAATGCTGTTCTGTCATGTGATATAACTCAAAGGCCTATCATAGCGCATTAACTCACCAATGCTGCAGCGTTCATTTGTCTCCATGAGACATTTGCAAGATTGCATGGGAAGATGCGGAAGAGCTACCTTCTGCTTAATTTTTTCCCTCTGCTGCTCAAAAATAGCGTATGATTGTTTCCATGAAAAACAACAATGCTCTGGCCACTTCATTGCTGGCAAGTCCACACCCTCACGCATCCAACCAATCACATTTTGACTTCCAGGATGTGCCCCAATTCAAACTGGTTGTTCAAATGGGCTGGAATGCACATTTCCCCATATATATATCTATCTATATATAGATAGATATATTTAAAAACTGTCAGAAACAGTGAAGGTGAGTTTTTGGCCCCCTTCTTTCGAATATGGCGAATCCCTGTGGGAGCTCATCTGGACAAAAGATATTTTCCTCACATTCCAAGAGGATTTTTTTTCACCATCTAGATAACATCTTAGTTTGATGGTTGAAAGAGAGCAGAAAAGGGGCTAACTGGACCTTCCATGGAAGGGAGTTCCACAGCCTGGGAGCAGTAACTGAGAAGGTTCTTTCCTTTGTCCACAAAAAACTGGCCTGTGATGGTGATGGAACAAAGAGAAAGTCCTCCCTCAAAGATCTTAAAAACTCAGGCTGACTCATATATAGAGATATGGAGATAGTCCAGACCCAAGCTGTGTGGGACTTTAAAGGTCATAACCAGCACTTTAAATTCTACCTGGAAATGGACCAGTAGTCAGGGAAGCTGTTTCAACAAGGGAGTTTCTATTATCTATCCATCTATGTATCTGTGAGACCTAGCATGGTGTAGTGGTTTGAGCATTCAGCTACAACTCTGGACACCAAGGTTCAAGTCTCTGCTCAGCCACAGAAACCCACTGGGTGGGAAAGTCATACTGTCTCAGCCTCAGAGGAAGTAGAGGCCAAACCCCTCTGAACAAATCTTGCCAAGAAAACCCTGTGATGGGTTGACATAAGTCAGATACAATATGAAGGCACAAAACAGCAAACTATCTATCTATCTATCTATCTATCTATCTAATTTTCGAAGTGATGGTCTTGCCCTGAGATTCTTCCCTTTGGACCTGAAGATTGGCCAAGCCCTAATTTTTGGTAACCTTACCCAAAATGTCCCCACAGTGGCCAGCCACATGCAGGACGTGAGCAGATTATCCTCCTGCTTGTGTTCATAACCATCTGGTATTCAAATACATCCTGCCTCTGGTACTAGAATACCAGATAGTGAATATGATGACTAATAGCCTTTGATAGCCATATCAGTGGATTCAGTTTCAGGCCATACAAGTGGATTCAATTTTCAGGCTCCTGGTGTAATTCAGTGAAGGAGAAAGATTAAAACAGCTCTTTGTAACTAGAATACAACTTCTGAATAAAGAAGGGCACTGAGAGCCAGTCATTATCATGCAGCTACCTTCTGCCTTGTATTCTCTGCAAGGAAGAGAAAGATAAACACAGAAAACAGAAGGCACTGTCCCAAAGGTGTTCTGAATAGATACTGAATGCCAAGAAGCCAAAAAGCACTAGCCAAAATGTTTGCTAACCAACCATGAAATAACGAGACCAGACACAGAAAGCTGGGTTAGAATCATAGAATGAAGGAATCATAGAATCATAGAATTGTAGAGTTGGAAGAGACCACGAAGGCCATCCAGTCCAACCCCCTGCCACGCAGGAAATCTTGATTAAAGCATCCCAAAAGATGGCAATCCAGCCTCTGTTTAAAGACCTCCAAGAAAGGAGACCCCACCACACTCCAAGGGAGTGTGTTCCACTGCTGAACAGCTCTTACTGTCAAAAAGTTCCTCTTAATGTTGAGGTGGAATCTCTGTTCCTGGAGCTTGCACCCATTGCTCTGTGTTCCAGTCTCTGGAGCAGCAGAAAACAAGCCCGCTCCATCCTCAGCATGACACCCCTTCAAATACTTAAACAGGGCTATCATATTGCCTCTTAACCATCTTTTTTCCAGGCTAAACATACCCAGCTCCCTAAGTCTCTCCGCATAAGGCATCGTTTCCAGACCTTTCACCATTTTAGTTGCCCTTCTCTGGACATGCTCCAATTTGTCAATATCCTTTTTGAATTGTGGTGCCCAGAACTGGACACAGTATTCTAGGTGAGGTCTGACCAAGGCAGAATAGAGCAGCACTATTACTTGCCTTGATCTGGACACTATACTTCTATTGATGCAGCCCAAATCCCACATTGGCCTTTTTAGCTGCCGTTTATCACACCGTTGACTCATGTTCAACTTGTGGTCTACTAGGACTCCTAGATCCCTTTCACATGTAGTCTTGTTCAGCCAGGTCTCTCCCATCCTATATCTATGCATTTCATTTTTCCACCCTAAGTGCAGTACTTTACATTTCTCCGTATTGAATTTCATTTTGTTAGCTTTGGCCCAGCTCTCCAGTCTATCCAGGTCATTCTGAATTTTGATCCTGTCCTCTAGGGTATTAGCTACTCCTCCTAATTTGGTGTCATCTGCAAATTTGAAAAATTGTATGCCCCTACTTCCCTCATCCTAGTCATTGATAAAGATGTTGAATAGCACTGGGCCCAGGACAGAACCCTGTGGCACCCCACTGGTCACATCTTTCCAAGACGAAGAGGAGCCACTGCTGAGCACCCTTTGGGTTTGGCCGGTCAACCAATTACAAATCTATTGAACAGTTAACTTGTCTAGCCCACATTTTACAAGCTTGTTTGCAAGAATGTCATGGGGAACCTTGTCAAAGGCCTTAAATCAAGGTATGTGATGTCCACAGCGTTCCCTTCATCTACCAAGCTGGTAACTTTATCAAAGAAAGAGATCAGATTAGTCTGGCATGACTTGTTTCTCTGAAACCCATGTTGATTTTTTGTGATTATGGCATTCTCTTCTAAATGTTCACAGACTCTTTGTTTAATGATCTGCTCTAGAATCTTCCCTGGTATTGATGTCAGACTAACTGGACGATAACTGTTGGGGATCCTCTTTTTTCCCCTTTTTAAAAATGGGGACAACGTTTGCCCTCCTCCAGTCTGCTGGGACTTCTCCTGTTCTCAAAGATTATTGCCAATGGCTCTGAGATCACATTTGCCAGCTCTTTTAATACTCATGGATGTAGTTCATCTGGTCCTGGAGACTTAAATTCATTTAGATTAAGAAGGTATTCCTGTACTACCTCTTTGCTTATTCTGAGCTGGATTTCCCCTATTGTGTCCTCTATTCCATTATCCTCAGGTTGGTCCTCCTTTTCCTTTTCTGAAAACACTGAGGCAAAGAAGGTGTTGAGTAATTCTGCCTTCTCTCTGTCCCCTGTTAGCATTTTGCCATCTCCGCGTAGTGGCCCTATCATTTCCTTCTTCCTCCTTTTGCTGCGGACATACCCCAAAAAACCCTTTTTATTCTTCTTAACCTCCCTAGCAAGACTGAGCTCATTCTGCACTTTAGCTTTTCTGACTTTACTTCTACACGTGTTCGCTATCTGTTTGAATTCTTCTTTGGTGATTTCCCCCTTTTTCCATTTCCTATACATGTTCCGTTTAAAACTTAGCTCCATTGAAAGTTCTTTAGTCATCCATCCTGGTTTCTTGAGACCCCTCCCATTTTTCTTCCTCAATGGTACTGTTTGAAATTGTGCCTTCAGTATCTCCCTTTTGAGAAAGTCCCGTCCATCTTGAGGTCTCTTCTCTTTTAGTATTCCTGACCATGGGATCACCCCCAGCATTTCCCTGAGTTTATTGAAATCAGCTCTCCTAAAGTCAAGAATGCGTGTTTGACAATGCCTGGCTTCTTTCCATTGTATAAGAAACTCCAGGAGAACATGATCACTCTCACCTAAGGATCCCACCACTTGCACCCCATTAACCAGGGCATCTCTGTTGGTTAGGATCAGATCTAAAATAGCTGACCCCCCTTGTTGCCTCTTCCACCTTTTGGACCATGAAACTGTCTTCCAGGCAAGTAAGGAATTTGCTAGACCTTGAAGTTTTCGTTGAGTTAGATTGCCAGCAAATATCAGGATAGTTGAAGTCACCCATCACGACTACATCTCTCCTTTCTGCATGTGTGTTCATCTGTTCTAGAAAGGCAACATCCAATTCCTCTGTCTAACTTGGGGGTCTGTAGTAGAGTCCCACAATAACATCCCTGTTGTTTCCCTCCCCTTTCAATTTTATCCAGATGCTCTCCACCTGGCTTCCAGTATTGATGTCATGGATCTCTTCACTGGTATAAATATCCCTGACATATAATGCTATTCCTCCTCCTTTCCTGTTTGGCCTGTTTCTCCTATAAAGGTTATACCCCTCTATTCCTACATTCCAATCATGTGACTCATCCCACCAGGTTTCAGTAATGCCTATTATATCATATTTGTTTTGTAGTGCTAGGCGTTCAAGTTCATCTTGCTTATTTCCCATGCTGTGAGCATTAGTGTAGAGACATCTAAGATTATGTGTTCCCTTTACTTGCTGCCTGTGCAAGTTTTTTTGCCTCCCACTGTTGGGTCCTTGTGCTGTTTGCCTTGTTCCCTCTATGACAGTTTGACTATTTTCTCCAGCCCTTTTGCCTTCCAGAATACTCTCTCCCTCCCCCATTTGACTCAGTTTAAAGCCCTCCTGATCAAATTCTTGAGACTGTTGGCAAAAATGTTTCTTCCAACTTTTGTAAGATGCACCCCATCTCTTCCAGAAGTCCCCCCGTGTGGAAGCGCAGTCCAGGATCCAAGAATCCAATTTGTTCTTGGCGACACCATCTACGGAGCCAGTTGTTTACGTCGGCTATTTTCCTCTCCCTTCTTGGACCATGCCCTTCAACTGGCAGAAGAGACGAGATGACCACCTGTGCATCCATTTCTTTCAGCTTCCTCCCCAGGGCCTCATAATCTCTTCTGATCTTGGGAAAGCTGTGCCTTGCAGTATCATTGGTTCCCACATGGACGAAAAGGAAGGGGTAATGATCCGTAGGCTTGACGAGTCTTGTCATCCTCTCCGTCACATCACGGATCTTTGCCCCAGGGTGTCAAATAAAGTTGATAAATAAAGTTACAGGGTTGAATAGGACAACTTTATTTAACCTAAATCCTATTATTTAACCCCTTGACTACCTCTTCAGTCTTGCCCTGGGCAAAACACCTGCATCCTGGGGGCAATCCAGTAACTGGGTTGCTCCCCATCCAGCCATTGACTGGAAGGAACCTAAAGACCCCTGCCTCCAAGTTGCAAGCTTTATTGTAAATAAAGTGAAGACCAAACCCCTAGGCCAGCCCCAAGGGTAGTCTCCTCCCCCACCCTCAAAAGTGCCCTCATCCCTTCTTCCAACCCCCCTCCAGGTACAACACATTACCCTCCTCAGATAAATGCATGTTGTGTGGTCTGTAGAGCTCAGGGTGCTGAAATGCTATATTGGAATGTGGTAAGAAGTGGCCCAGCAACTTATTTAGGGCCTTACAGATTCACCTGTCTGACAAGCAGAGATTCATGCAGAAAAGAAAGTAAGGTCTGAAACTGAGGAGACACAGAAAACCCGTAGAGTAACAGAGTATGAAGAACTGTGCACACTTTTGGCTATGATTTGGGGGTAGTATTTATATCCAATTTCATACTCTTAAGGTGTGTTTTGAATGTGGAATAATGCTTAGATGACTTTCACATAGTTAAACAATGGAGACTCCAGCTTTACTGATTGACACTAATGGTTGAGTCATTGAAGTTAATGGGTTTGTGGCTGCCTCTGTATTGTGAAGAACAAAAGGTGTGAGGGCAAGACATTTATTTGGTGGATAATGGGGATTCTGATCACTGTTTGTTTTGGAATATGAGTCCAGGGAAGATTAGCACATTCCACTGTAATGACTCTGACTAATCCCATCCTTGGTATGTCTGTTGGGGAATATCCATGACAACTTCTTTAGGTCTTTGGGTGACCTAATTGCAGTTGGCCCTGGTCTACCTTAGACCCTGTGAATTGTCCAATATTGCCAAATTATGAATTATTGGAGGGAGGGGCTGTAAGACTGGGTAACACTGATAGCTTTTTTGGGGTGGGAGTGGCATTGTCAGAAGTAGCTATGTTGATGGTGCTCTATTGTTTTAGCTACATTTGCCAATGTAGGATCTTAGCCAGCATGTTTCTCACCTATATGATAGCCTAAATCAAGCAATGAGGTGGATAATCAGAATTTTTTAGTTGTAAAGGAACACAGAGGTGATTTAGTCTAACCCCCTTACATGTAGGAATATGTAAGTAAAGCACTCATGAAATATGTCCATCCAACCTCTGTTTAAAGACCTCCAAAGATTGTGAGTACACCATCCTCCGAAGCAGTACATTCTTCAGCCAAAGAACTCTTGAAGTAAAGATGTTTTTCCCAGTATTTAGGTGGAATTTCTTTTCTTGCAATTTTAATACATTGCTTCATGTTCAATTTGCTGAAGCAGCAAAGAATGCTCATCTTCTACATGACATCACTTCAGATATTTAAAGATAGGTATTATGTCACCTCTCAGTCTTCTCTTCTCCAAGCTAAACATACCCACTTTCCTCAGTCATTCATCGTGCAACTTGCTTTCCAGACCTTTGATCATCTTGGTTGCCCTTCTCTGGACATGGTGCAGCTTGATGATATTCTTCTTGAATTGTGGTTTCCCAGAACTGGACAAAATAGGTGAGGTTGGATGAAAACAGAATAGAGTGGCACTACTACTTCCCTCGAGTGGAGCACTATACTCCTGTTGATTCCAGAATTGCATTTGTGTTTTCTGACCCATATTTACTAAGACTCCTAGATCTTTTTCATGTGTACTGCTTTCAAGCCAGGTGTCACCCATCCTATATTTGTGCATTTCATCTCTCCTGCCTAGATGTAGTACTTCACATTTCTCCCTGTTGAAATTCATTTTGTGGGAGTCATGACTCCCGCAAAAATCAGCAAAATTTATAAGATCAAAGAAAATAACTGTTGGAGATGTGAAAAAGAGGTGGGGTCTCTTTACCACATGTGGTGGTCTTGCCCGAAGATAAAAAGATTTTGGACAAAAATTCATAAGAGAATGCAAGAACTACTTGGAACCCAATACGAGATGAGCCCCAAACTGTACCTGCTAAATATATTAACACCAATTGAAAAAACAATCACAAAACAACACTGGAGAATAATATTATATTTGGTAACCGCAGCGAGATTAGTCATTGCTAGAAGATGGAGAAGTAAGGAAATCCCACAAGTAACAGACTGGTTGCTAAAAATTAGAGAAATGTGGGAAAGTGATAAACTAACCGGCTTCCTAAGGAAGAAAATTTATGATAAAATTATAGAGGAATGGAAACCTGTACAAGAATTCTGGAAAAAGACATGGAATTTAGACGAAAAACTTTGGTAAACAAGAAATAAAACTTAAGGAGGGATGGGGAGAGAAGCTTCTACTAGATATAAGGGAGATAGTAGGAGAATTAATAGTATAGAAGGAACGATATCGTAGAATGGAAGCAAAATACATCTTTGATTAATAATAAAGCGGAAAACAATATATTTAAAGCTACCTATACTTGTACTGATATTTACATTGGAATTGATATGTATGTTATAATGGGTAGTTTATGGAAGTAATAACTGAAATAGGAGAAGAATCAGACTTTAGAGAAAATTGAGGTAACGTGGAGAAATATTCAAATAATAAATGATTAACCCAGAGACGAACCAAAAGAGGAAGTTTAGGCGTGAATTAAGAGAGAGAGAAATGTAAGTGATTAGAAGGTATGAGAAAGTGTTTGGAAGAGGTAAGAATGAGAAGAAGGAGTGAAGCAGAGAGAGGCAGTAAGAGAGTGTAAAAGGGAAAGAAAGAGGGAGGAGTGGAAGTAAAAGACAGAAAGGAATTAACGGAGGTGTAGAAAAGACAATGTGAGGGAAATCTTCAAGATTGATATTTTCAAATATCTGTCTCTTGTCATCAAATGTATCAGCGATGTGTGTTATGAAGTTAAAATGTATGTTAGTTTGTATATTTATTAGAAGGTGAAGATCTGTACAATAATGAACAAATAATGAACAAATAAATAATTAAATAAAAAAAAAAGAAATTCATTTTGTTAGTTTTGGCCCAGCTCTCCAATCTGTCAAGATTTTTGAGTTCTGGTCCTACCCTCTAGGGCATTCACTATCCTCCCTAATTTGGTGTGATCTGTAATTTTGATAAGCATGCCTTATATTCCATCATCTAAGTCATTTATAAAGATGTTAATGATTGACGCAGAAATGACGAGACCACACACAGAAGTTTGGGTTGAAATATGGGCCACTTTATTGATAGATTTCCTATTTATTGTAGTTTCTTGAGGTATGCCGAATGTGCTAAAGGGGGGGAGATCCCTCATGGGGGGCACGCACATGGGCAGTTGGTCACAACCGACCTAACCCCCAGCGTCCCTGGGCGACTCACCTGAGCCCCAAGGGGGATCCTGATGTAAGGGGTTCCCCTTGGGCGCCAACTGCTGGAGGGCCCCGCGTCGGGAAGGAAATCCCTAAGCCATATGGCTTCTGTGGAGGATCTCCCACCCGAGGCTGACCCCAAGGATATCCTACATCCCTGTACCCTATCCATTAGGGACGCCGGTACAGTTCAGTGGAAGATATCCTACCACTCAATTTGAGGTTGCCATAGGTGAACGCCAAGTTATAATCTCCCCGCTCCCAGCAAGTGACCACCTATTTAAAGAACCGCACCTGGAGCCAATTGTCAAAGTCCCAAGCGACAGTATGGGGTAGGCAAAACACCCCTCGGAAAAGAGCAGGTAAAAATTCCTACCCGGCCCAGAATGCGACCAGAAATGTCATACTGTGGCAGAGGCAGGGTGGGTGGGTTTCGAAAATCTGGAAAAGAGGAGGAGACCAGGGGAGGCAGTGGTTGAAATAGCCCCTGCTTTGGTGCCTCCCCTGACTCCTCCTGGCCGGGGCGTGTCCACGCCCAGGCCAGCCCATAGGTTCGCCTCTCTGCCCATCATTAAAACACCTCCCCCGGATCCACCATTCTTCAGGATCCGTGGGGGTGTCTGTTAATGATTGACGCAGAAATGACGAGACCACACACAGAAGTTTGGGTTGAAATATGGGCCACTTTATTGATAGATTTCCTATTTATTGTAGTTTCTTGAGGTATGCCGAATGTGCTAAAGGGGGGGGGAGATCCCTCATGGGGGGCACGCACATGGGCAGTTGGTCACAACCGACCTAACCCCCAGCGTCCCTGGGTGACTCACCTGAGCCCCAAGGGGGATCCCGATGTAAGGGGTTCCCCTTGGGCGCCAACTGCTGGAGGGCCCCGCGTCGGGAAGGAAATCCCTAAGCCATATGGCTTCTGTGGAGGATCTCCCACCCGAGGCTGACCCCAAGGATATCCTACATCCCTGTACCCTATCCATTAGGGACGCCGGTACAGTTCAGTGGAAGATATCCTACCACTCAATTTGAGGTTGCCATAGGTGAACGCCAAGTTATAATCTCCCCGCTCCCAGCCATAGATAGGGGCAAGTGTCAACTTAGCCCCTATCCCCCCAAGAGGAGGCTAACACAGCCCTCACCCCCTGCTGCATACCCTCAAGAAAGAGCTGGATCCCCAAATCCGACAAGTGTACCCCATCAACCCGATAAAGTTCGGGGCGTTTGTATGAAATGCCCGGGTACTGTATAAAATGGCCAAGGCCTTCAGCCAGAGCCCTGTGAACAGCCTTGTTCACTTTCTTCCGAGCAATATCCAACAGCTTGGGTGGCCCGTCGCCTGGGTAAGAAAGTCGCGGAACGATGTCAGACCACACCAAAGATGTTTGAGGCCAAGCAGCCTTAATCCGTCGCAAGTCAGCCAAAGCCTGTAATGCCAATGCTCTGCCCTTCAACAGGCCTAAATCATTGCCGCCGAGGTGGATAACCAGGACATGTGGAGGAGGTCCATGACGCTCCTGCAACAGGAAAGAGATTAAACCATTCCACCTCAAGCCCCATTTGCCGAGCCATTCGATAGAGGCAATGTCTCCCAGACCCAGCTGCGGACCCCACGGGCTCCTCTTGGCATATCTCGCTGCCCAATACACAAAGCTGTGGCCACAAATCAGTACCCGGTATCTCATATCTGGAAAGAAAGCAGAGACAATCGGCAAAGACAATCGAAAAGCACAGACAATCAATTGCATAGCGGACGAACGTAGCCCTTGTAGGCAGCAGACTTCCAGCGACCCAAGCGTTTGATAGCCTCAGGTTGCATCCCCATAGCAGCGGCGGTCGAAGCCGCCCCGATCCGAAAGGAGTGCGAACAAAAACGCACACCTCCCAGGCCCAGACGCGATAAGGCTTTGGTGGTAAGGGACCAAAATTGATACTTAGTCAATGGGGACCCGTCCGCGTGACAGAAAAGGGGGCCGGGCACGGAAGGGCGCAACTTCAAATACTCCCTAAGGGCCACAACTGGACAAAGAGTTGGATCGTAGCACTCACGTAGGGTAATACTACTACCCTTGCCCAACTGGTCAGTTTTGGATCGCCTAATCGTTAGAGTGACGTGTTTAGGGCCCACGGCAATGTCACCCAGGCCCAGTGCAAGTCCAGCCAAGTCCTTCTTGGACGCCACCACCAGCTCGCTGATCCGTAACGCCCCGAAGAAGGCCGTCAAGGAGGCAGCATGCAGCAAGGCGGCCTCAAATGGGGTAGAACACAAGCTGGGCCATATCTGGAAAAGGCCTTTAAGGATGGCCGGTGAGAGTGGCTGCCTATCATTGTTTGCCCTGCCCCGCTGCCTGGCCCAACCCTCCAGCGCCTTCCGGATCCTAAAGTCGGAGGTGTTGTCCTGTAGGCCCTGTGCCTTACTCCAGAAGGCCAAGGCGGCCAGCCTGGACCGAATAGATTGGGGGGCAAGGCCTTTCTTTTTAAGGGATACACAGAAGTGTAACAGGTGAGGGACCGGAATAGGCCAGGAATTAGGGAGATGCACGGAGTCTCTAAACTCGAAAAATTCCTGTATAGACCGCTTGTACACCCTCCTGGTGCTTGGAGCGATGGAGAGGCTAATGGCCTTAACTATCTCACCAGTCCAAGCTCCCACAAATCCTCCGGCATCGGGTCCGGCATCTCGGCGGCGCCCGGAGCTAATCGCCTGAAGCGGTCCATCTGTCAACGGGAGAGAGCATCGGCAATGCCGTTGTCCACTCCCGCTACATGAGATGCAGTAAACAGAATGTTATACTGGAGGCATTGCAGGGTGAACGCCCTGACCAAATTCATCACCCTTTTGGACTTGGAAGTGAGGGAATTCACCACCTGAACAGTGGCCATGTTGTCGCACCAGAAGCGCACTGTGGAGTTTGCAAATTCCCGCGGCCACAATTTGACGGCCACTAAGATCGGGAAGAATTCCAGGAAGGTGAGGTCGGCTGTAATGTCCGAACCAACCCATGAGCTGGGCCAACGCTCAGCGCACCACCTCCCCGAAAAGTAGACACCAAATCCCAGAGATCCGGAGGCATCTGAAGACACCTTAAGGGCATCGCCCAAACGTAATTCGTCCCGCCAGAAGGAAATCCCATTAAACTGTTCAAGGAAGTTATACCATACATCCAGGTCCAGCTTAACCTCACGGGTGATCCAGATTCTGTGATGTGGTAAAACAACACCTCTGGTAGCATCACATAGGCGCCGGAGAAAGGCCCTGCCCGGGGCAATAACCTTGCATGCAAAATTAAGGTGACCTATAAGTTCCTGGAATACTTTAAGGGTGGCCTTGTTGCGTTGAAGGAAGGAAATGACCCTGAGCAGGAGATCATCTATCTTATCCGAGGGCAGGCGGCAAAACTGGTTCACTGTGTCAATTTCGATACCCAGAAAAGCCAATCGTTGACTCGGGCCCTCCGTCTTTCCTTGAGCGAGAGGAACCCCAAAGACCGCCATAAGGTCTTGGAATTGATTCATAAGGTAGCGACAGACCCCCGTGCCGAACCGCCCCACAAAGAGGAAGTCGTCGAGGTAGTGTACCACCCCATGATGCCCAGTGTGATGCTTAATTGCCCATTCCAAAAAGGTACTGAACTTCTCAAAGGCGGCACAGGAGACAGAACAGCCTATAGGCATAGCACGATCCATGTAATAGAGGCCATCAAATGAGAAGCCCAGGAGCTCAAAATCGTCCGGATGAACCGGCAACAGGCGGAAAGCAGATTTAATATCACATTTGGCAAGTTCAGCACCGAGGCCGTGTCGCTTAACAACCCTGACCGCTGCGTCAAAGGAGGTGTAGTGAACCGTGCACAATTCTTGTGGAATGGAATCATTTATGGAATGCCCCCTCGGATAAGACAGATGATGGATTAGTCGAAATTCGCCCGGTGTCTTCTTTGGGACAATGCCCAAAGGAGAGACCCTTAAGCGCGGTGAGGGTGGGTGTTCGAAGGGGCCCAGGACACGACCCTCAGCGACTTCCTTCTGTATTTTCTGTCTAACAACATGTTCTAAGCCGTGAACAGATTTAAGGTTGGGTGCCAAGTAAGGCTTGCGAATACCCTGATAAGGAATTCGAAAGCCCTCGTGGAACCCATCGCGGAAGTACTGGGCTGCCGACCTGTCCGGATACACATACAGCCAGGCAGCCAGAACCTCTAGCCTAATTGGGCTGGGCCCCTTTTCCCTGATGTGTGAGGTTGTTGGTGGGGTTGTTGGGGCCCTTCCTACCTCCTGGTTGGTCTCTACCGAACTGTCCCCTCCCTTTAGGGCAATTGCGGAACGAGTGGGAGCCCCCGCAGATGGAACATTCGTGGCGAAAGGCACACGGGCAGCGGGAGCACGTGCCTCTGTAACCAAACTCCCAGCATAACAACCGGCGATTGGGCGTCACCAACTGATTAGGCTGAGAAGTCTGGCGGGAAGAACTGCCGGGACGAGCATTTTGCAGCAGGTGGCCGCTCTGTGCTCGATCGCCCAATATGGGCCGGCTGGGGGACATGATTTGTAACCACAGGTGCGAGTTGATAATGTCCCACCGCAAGGTAGGGGAAGAGGCAGCCATCTGCCGGAAGGCTTCGTCGTATTGAAGCCAAGCCGGGCCTGCGAAATCAACATAAGCCCTGTAGATAATATCTAGGTATCGAAAAAGGGCATAGGATTTGTGTGGCTGGCTGTGAGAGACCACTCCAGCGTAAATGAGGAAACCAGCTAACCAGTTAGCCCAATTCCTGTCGACCCGCCTCTTCCTAATTTTTTCCTTTTCCCTGTCATCCAATTCGTCCTTCTCCTTTTTCTCCAGCTCTCGGAAAAGTAGGGAAAAGATATCCACATACTCCCCCTTCAGGATTTTTTCTTTGGTAGCAGGGGCTAAATGCTCGCCCAAAGCAGGGGCCTGCTCCAAGCCTACAGGGATGTGGGGAAGGCCCATGGTAGCCTGGCCACCCGGTGGAGGCGAAGCCAGAGAGTTACCAGTGTAGGGGGACCCCAATGGCATAGGTGGGTACCAACCATACATAGTGCCAGGCGGGCTTCCAGGGAAAGCAGCAAACGCCTGAGCACCAGGTTCGGTGTGGGGTTCTGGCTGGCTCCAAGGCCACGCCTGAGAGGTGTAACCGTTATTAGTGTCGTGATTAGACTCACTCTGAGGAAGCGACGCCAGCTGAGTGCTAGGACCTTCACCTGGAGACTCATCCTCATCCTGAGTGTCACGAGGCGCCGCGTCCCCTTGATCTTCCAAAGCCTGTATGCGAGCAAGAAGTTGGTTAGCTACTTCACTAGAAAGGCCCCCTTCATTATCCCTGGCAGGACGTTTCGGAGGCCTAGGGAGACGAACATCCTCCAAGGCCTGCAAGCGATCCAAGATTTGTTGTAACACGTTCTCAATCCTGTCCCGAGGTACAGGATACGCAGGCTCAACTGGGTCAACTGGGGCAGGCACTACTGGTTCGATCGGTTCCCGAGGGTGGGCTGGTTCCGCTGGCACCTTGCCTTTACCACATTTCCTGGCTTTAGGGGCCATGACGCTGTAGCAAATGACAAGCACAGAAACTATTAGTGGAGGCCCCAAATTCAAGGCCTAAAATTCAAAGGCAATTGTAATAGCAAAATAATGACCTAAAGATTGGAACAGCAGAATAAGGCAAATAATGGCCTAGAAATTGTAACAACAATTGTAGTAGCACAGCAGGGTAAAGGCAAAGAAAGGAACAAGATATATAAGAGCAGTGATAATGGACTAGAAATTAATCAGGAAAACGTAAGCAATAAAGCAATGGAAAATTGATTCAAATTAACTTAAGACGATTTAATGAATGGAATAACAAATGAAAGAACTGTGCCAACACAACGTAATCAATCGAAAATTGAATTAAAATTGAAATAAATCGATTTCGTTAAAAAACCCAAATCCGTAAAACGATTCCTAAATCAATTAATCAATGCAAAATCTGAAGTAAAATAGAATTAAAACTATTTAATTAGAAACCCAAAATTGAATTAATTGAATAAATTTAAATAAATCAATTAATCAATGTAAAATATGAAGTAAAAGTGAATTAAAACTATTTAATTAGAAACCCAAAATTGAATTAATTGAATAAAAATTGACTTAAAACTATTTAATTGAATTAAAACTATTTAATTGAATTAAAACTATTTAATTAGAAACACAGCAAACAGCAGGGGGCGCCCACGTGGAATAAGGTGGAATAACGTGGAATAAATAAATCAATTAATCAATGTAAAATACAAAGTAAAATTGAATTAAAACTATTTAATTAGAAACCTAAAATTGAATTAATTGAATAAAAATTGAATTAAAACTATTCAATTGAATTAAAACTATTTAATTGGATTAAAACTATTTAATTAGAACACAGCAAACAGCAGGGGGCGCCCGTAGGCGCTGGCGGGCTGAAGGCCGCAGGCGCAGGCGGGGGGAGAGCGGACCGGAGAAGGGGCGCCGAGGAAGGGTATGCACGGGCGGGCAGAGAACGGGCTGGAGGAAGGGTATGCACGGGCGGGGAGAGCGCGGTCTGGAGCACGGGCGGGCAGAGAACGGGCCGGAGGAAGGGTATGCACGGGCGGGGAGAGCGCAGGCTGGAGCACGGGCGGGCAGAGAACGGGCCGGAGAAGGTAGGCGCAGGCGGGGAGAGCGTAGGCTGGAGAGGGCTGGAGAGGGAGCGCGCAGGCCGGAGAAGGCAGAGAACGGGCCGGAGAAGGTAGGCACAGGCGGGGAGAGCGTAGGCTGGAGAGGGCTGGAGAGGGAGCGCGCAGGCCGGAGAAGGTAGGGAGAGCACGGGCCGGAGAAGAGAGCACGTGGCGCGAGGCCGGATAAGGTAGAGCACGGGCCGGCGAAGGAGGAACGAGGAAGCACGGGCGGGGAGAGCGCAGGCCGGAGCACGAGCGGGCAGAGAACGGGCCGGAGAAGAGAGCACGTGGCGCGAGGCAGGATAAGGGAGAGCACGGGCCGGCGAAGGAGGAACGAGGAAGCACGGGCGGGGAGAGCGCAGGCCGGAGCACGGGCGGGCAGAGAACGGGCCGGAGAAGGTAGGCGCAGGCGGGGAGAGCGTAGGCGCGGGCGGGAGCGAAGGCACGGGCGGGCGGGCTGGAGAGGGAGCGCGCAGGCCGGAGAAGGTAGGGAAAGCACGGGCCGGAGAAGAGAGCACGTGGCGCGAGGCCGGATAAGGGAGAGCACGGGCCGGCGAAGGAGAACCGGGGGCAACTAAACCGGGGGCAAACAAAAAAGGGGAAAGGGACGGAGCGAGAGAGGGAGGGAAAATCAAAATTAAAAGGGGGAATTAATTCAAATCCAAATCAAATTCAAAGCAGATAAACCCCCAGAAATTAAAAGGCTTAATCAACTCGTTTAAGGAAGTAAATTGCCTAAGGATTGAAATAAGCAAAGAACAGCCAAGGTTAGGAAAGCCAAAAGGAGAGAGGAGCCCAAACAAAGGAACAAAGAAACTTATCCTAGTCCAGCGCAGCCGCTCTTCCTTTCGAAAATCTGGAAAAGAGGAGGAGACCAGGGGAGGCAGTGGTTGAAATAGCCCCTGCTTTGGTGCCTCCCCTGACTCCTCCTGGCCGGGGCGTGTCCACGCCCAGGCCAGCCCATAGGTTCGCCTCTCTGCCCATCATTAAAACACCTCCCCCGGATCCACCATTCTTCAGGATCCGTGGGGGTGTCTGTTAACACTGGGACCAAGACAAAACCTTGATACATCCCACTAGTCACTTCTTAGTATGAAGAACAACCATTGGTGAGCACTCTCTGAGTTCAGTCTGTAACCCAATTACAGATCCACCTAACTATAATACAGTCCCCAGTTAACCAGCTTGTCTGCAAGAATATCATGGGGGACCTTGTCAGAAGCCTTACTGAAATCAAGATGTAGTACATCCACAGCATCCTGCTGTTGTCTCTCTGGCTTTTCTTCGCAAATGAAGATTCAGGAAGGACTCATCCCGCGCTTTCTGCAAGCGCGCTGATGACTAAAAAGGCCAATCCGAGATAAACAAGTCCAGTTGCAAAAAGCACAGCAGAAGGTCTCCTTGGGTGATGTTTTTGGGTTTTGATTCTTTCTGCGTTGTCGTTTCTCTTCAAGACTTGTTCGTCGTGAGTTCTCAAATAAGGCTGCAGCATTGTGGATAGTGCATCTCCATGCCTCCCGATGTGAGGCCAGGGCGGACCACTGTTGGTGATCAATTTGGCCGAGCCTGAGATGTTGTTTCAGGGAGTCTTTGTATCACTTTTTTGGAGCGCCCCTCTTACGCTGACTCGTGGTGAGTTCACCGTAGAGTAGTATTTTTGGGAGGTGATGGTCCTCCATCCTAGAAATGTGCCCTGCCCAGCGCAGCTGCATTCTCAATATCATGGCCTCAATGCTGGTGATCCCTGCTTGCTGTACCAAACTTGTAACTCTAGCAAAAAAAGAGTTAAGATTTGTTTTTAAGATACCCATGCTGGCTCTTAGCATTCAACTTTAACTGGGGTTTATAGTCTGGTGAAGCACTAGGACTCTTTCGCTAAGAATTCTAAATTCCAGACTTCTATAGGATGAAACCAGGGCAGTTAAAGTGGAATAACAGCAAAATAGTTGTCTAATGTGAATGGACCCAAGGAGAACCATCAATGTCTGGCATCCTGTTGGTGTCTTATACATGTGCAAGTTCCCCTACGGAAGCAGATGGGTGTTTCTGTAAGATGCATAATTTGATGAAGGTTGGAGAAGCATGTGATGCCTTTGCATGTTGCACATGCAAATGTGCATTGCACATTGCTATTGTACATTTCACATTTGTTTGCACATTTAGTTGGGCTGTCATCTAATTGTGGTGTAATGCTCAATCAGCATGTAACAGTGAGCATAAAGCTGCACTCTGTCTCCTTAAGACAGCAGACCAGCCATGATTTTAAAAGATTTTTTTACCTGTTGTGAAATCAGAAGGTAAAACAAAAGGTTCCTAGGGCGATGGAATATGAAATGGGCTTACAGCTTTGATGTATGATTAGCTATCCTTTATGCTCTCCCTCATTTCTCTGAATGTGATCCTATCCTGGCTTTATTTGACACCCTCACTTTCCCCAGAAAGGAATGAGCAAGTTATATGCTCCTTTTTTTGGGGGGGGACGACGACATTTAATACAGATGGTAAATTAGTTTCCTTTTCAGAGTGAGCATTTAATTAAATTAAAGTACTTCAACATTGAAATATTAAAAAGAGGCAGCAGCAGAAGAAAAACAAGTTGAATTTTATTACTTCTATAATGGAAAAAAAAAGGAGAGCAGAAGTTCTTTGCAGTACATATGATTATCTCTGAAGTCCCTGCTAGCTTTTGTGACTTGCCTTAATGGGTAGAGCTGTCTTGTGCTGTCAATCAAGATCTGCCAGCATGATATTTATAATGTCTATGCTATTATTCACAAGATCTCTTTCAAAGTTAAGGAGCCTGTGATGTGCAGAGTTATATAATGAACATGCTGCTCTAACAGGACATAGTTTTGTATTCTAACGAAGGATGGAATGCAGTATGGGTGAAGCTGGCTTGGCTAGAAATCAGAGATGCAGTCATAATGTGAATGTGAGCAACTTGTACATTACTTGACCAGCCTGAAAGGCCTGGCTATACGAAAGAGGACATTGTTCGGTTGCACTTTCTACCACATTTGAGTGTTTCAAAGCAACCTGAAGAAACATGCAAATTTTGGTGAAATCTTTAAAAGGAGAACCATGTTCTCTGCCATTTCCACCATCTCAGTTCCAGGCACTGTCTGGAACGTTGTTGGTGTCATGCACCTGTGCTAGTTGTTTTGTACATATGCTTGTCCTCCTTTGCCCATTGTGAAATAGATGTAATATGAGAGGGCTTCTACTTATCCCACCTCTCACCAAATGTGAGGACCTCCTCCTGTCCCACCCCTATGGCATCAAATGTGGGGACCATTTAGATGCTCTCGTTGTTCCTGTGTGAGACTTTATTCAGCTAATCCCACTGGATGCCATCACCCTTGAAAAACTGCTGCCACCACAGAAGTGTGTGTGTGAATTCAAGCATTCCAATAAACATTGTGTGGCATTCCCAGATGCTGTAATGTTCTGGCTAACTCCACTACAGCCAACACAAGCTCTCAGCAGACTCAGAATAACTTTATTTAGCAAGCAGAGTTGATCACAGTACACAATTGTTGTCAGGATTAAATTTCTGATTACACAGTACAGTCAGATCCCTGTATCCATGGGAGTTCGGTTCCCAGACTTACCACAGATACCGGAAACAGAGGATAACAGTGAGCACCTTTGGAAATAGTGGGACTTCCAGTTACAAATACCATAGAATTGCCTTGGGGGATCTAGAAAATGTCTAGAGAGGGCATCTCTCTGGGCATTTTCTAGGAAGACTCCTTGGTAGGTGTGCTGTTTTGTGTCCCATGTATAACTGAAACCGCAGATATTGGTTCCGTAGATATGGGGTCTGACTGTATATTAAAAGCCCACACAGTTCAACTATTACAAAACCTTGCATCCCATTTGTCAGCAACTCAGAACGCTCCATCTTCCCAGACTTATCCCTCCTTCTTCCCCGTACCAAGTTTCCCATGACAATCTTGGCCACACATCTTCTCATTATCCCAGGGCTACACAATCTTACTTCCCAACACCCTCCCAGCTGTATAGCAATTCACATCATCCTACATTACCAAACTTGTCAAATAAGCATTACAAGACCATGGCTGAACCGTGATCCTGACAGAGGCACAAGTGAACAATACAAAAATAAATTATTAAACAGAAGCTCAGCATCAAGTTAAAGATTACTTATTTAGTACATTTAAATCCTGACTGACCCTAATGAACTAATCACATTCGTATTCTTAACTCCCATTTCTCTTTCCTAATCCTAACTGATCTGACTTTAAGTAATCTCTGCCTCTGCCTTATACAGCTAACTGTCCAAGTGTGATATACACCAGCCTTTTAAACATCCCATTGAAACATTCAGCCAATAACCAGTCACTCCAAACATTCTATGTTCTCACCACTTCTAACAGATCCCTTGGCATATTACATTTACTATACATTAACTACAAAACCCACTTTACCTTAATTTATCTAATAAACACAACATTTTAAAACCAAAGTCCATAACATTCATGGTTGCATAAGTGGAGCATCACAAGTGCAATCATTTCACACAAACCTAAATCATATTGTTAATCCAATGAGAGGAGAACCAATGAATCAGTTGGACTCACTATTCAATGCCATTCCTGTCGACTCACCATTTGACAAATGACTCCATGTGTCTGTTCTATTTCGGACTAACCAACAGTGTCCCAGCTATGCAGTGTTTCATTCTTGGATAAGGCTTAATTATTTGTCAGAGCTACCAAAGGGATTGCAAAAACAGCCACTGTGTCTTCCCTGTTTCACAATGGGACAATACGCAGGCACGCTGGCACATACACCATTGTCGATATTCAACAGAAGGGTAGTGTAGTACAAATACCAAGTGACCATATTAATTTAGATTGCTTGTGGCCCTGAAGACCATAGCCTGTAAGCCGAAGGATAAGGATGCACAGGAGGAATAAAGGAGAACAAGATTCCACTGATTGTCTTAGATAGCTGGGAGATAGGAATTGATGGGTTTATGACAACCTCACATTGCAGGACAGGAGGGTGGTCCAAGGGATGTTTCCCTTGGATTTGAGTTGTGAGGGTCACTTTAGGATGTGTGACTCACCACTGAGGTGCCCAAGAAGGGACTAGCACACACCTCCTTAATGGTTTTATTTACTAGGAGCTTTTGCATAATCCTAGGTTGGGCTGGTTTGCTAAAAACATTTCTAAGGAATCTTCCCAGGTCCTTATGACCTTCATTTGATGTCTTTTTGGATCACCCTGGTCTACCAGAACCCTACCAAGTGTCCATATTTCCAATTATGATATATTACAGGGAGGGGATAGTAAAACATCAGTGATCAACCTGTGTTTGGATTGTAGCTGTTAATACTACAGGTGTTGAATTCAGCATGCTTGGACATACTATGCCCAAAATAGAAAGGGGGGGGGAGAGAAAATCCCTACACATAGAAAATTAGCATGTCAAGGAAACTTTTTGAGGAACATGCTAGTTTTCTGTATGAAGTGGATTTTAGCAGGGAAGATCATTCCATGATATGAGCGCCACCTGTAGCATGGTAGAGCCTAGACTTGGGTTTACTACATCAGTGAGTAGTTGGTCCCAGGGCTTTCGTGCTTTTTGTGGTATTAAAAAAAAAAATCTTTATTTAGCAATGCAAATCTCATGCCATAAAGCAAACCAAAATAATAGTTAGATAACTTTGCTTTGGCTCAAAGGAAGTGTCTGTTTGAAAGCCTCAAACAGAGCAAACAAAAGGAAGAAGTATTGGTTGATGTAATATTTATAGCCCAAATCGCTAATGCCATGATGATCAAAGGAAATATATTTGCCAGTAGGATGCTGGGCCCAGACGTTGTTTGTGGATGAAAGCAGGTAACAGTGAAATATATGAATCCAGAATACAATTTTCATACATTAGAAACTCTGCTTTGCTCTAATTCTGCTCAGAACAAAAGTATTCATCTGAAGGCCCCAAAGAAGGATTTCATAAGGAATCCATTTTTCTCTGAAAAGAATAGATAAGGTGTTGTGTTCTTGCCTTCAATAACAATCCTAGATTAACAAAACAACACAAAATGAGTATGAGCTTTTGAAATATTTTAATCGTAACAGATATATTTACATTTGAGAGGGGAAGGGGAGCTTGTTTTGAAAGATGTATTGATTTTCTGTGACAGATGAAACAACAAACAGAGGACATTCATGAAGTGTGTTACAGTTTTCAAAATACATTGTAGCCTTTCTTTTCAACAATTTCACACAATATTGCAGCATGGAAAGGTTGCTTCTCAGGGTTGCTTTAGTGATGGCTTCCTACTGTGGCTGGGGTTGGACTAGATGGCCATAGGAATCCTTCCCATACTATGGCCAAGATCCTGCATCATGCTTGCATATTGTAAATCTATGCTTACATAGTTACACAGTGGTTATGCACCTTTCTGCTTAATGCCTTAATGGTAAAACTTATATATCTGCCAATGTCCCTATTTATTGTCCATTTTGTAATGGGGAACACACAGTCACTGAAATCCTGTTACCCAAAGAGGTGGGAGGTGCTTTAGAGCCCCACTTGTGATGCCAAATATATTAATATTTGGGGGAATTATTATTATCTCAAATGGAATGCTGCAAAAGACAAGTAACTTCAGGACCTTTTCACCTATAGTATGTGTACCAGTACTAGCTGCAGAGAACTCCAGATTAAAGTGAAATAAAAATGATTGTATTGGAAATAACACAAAAAGCATTCACACACACAACATACACTGAGAAGAACCACACAAGGCTATTGAAGAGTTAAGGCAGAAAGGTTGGATAGAGGAACAGATTTGGGAAATAGGGTGATAGTTACTAGTCTTGAAGAGTAGCAAAGTACTCAGACCGAAGCCTGAGGGTGGCACTCGAAGTTCTGATCCAGGAGTTCACCAACAGAGAGAGTGGCTGGGTCTTGTACACAATGGCACAAAATGCTATTTTGGGGGGGAGGGGGTAATATTTATATCATATTTTGTATCCTAAAGAGGGTACTTCAGCTAGAACAAAGCTTAGCTAGGTCTCCCGCCATGTAAACAAATGAAACTAAAACTTGGCTGATAGCTCTTAATGGCTGGGAGATAGAAATTGATTGGTTTATGTCAACCTTGCTTTATAGGACAGAAAAGGGCTCCAATGGATATTTCCTGGGAATTTGGGTTCTGTAGGTCACTTGATTGTTTAGGTTGTGTGACTCACTGCTGAGAGGCCCAAGAAGGAATAAGCACATAGCTCCCTAATAGCTTTGTTTACTAAGGGCTTCCACTAGCTTGGGTGTGCTTGCTAAAACATTTCTCCATCTGACCTCACTTTGGATCACCCTGGTCTGTTTGCCCCCTTCAAACTGTCCAATACTTCCAATTATGAGATATTATAGAGAGGGGTTAGTAGGGCATGCTAAGAACCCTATATGACTCAGAGTAGCATAGTAGTTCCACATGCAGACCTATGCTAGACTGAGCCATATGCCACCCTGTCAAACTTGCTTTACAGCCTCTGACCACCCCACCAAGCCACTCTGTGTCTTGTAGGGAGTGGGCAGAATCAAAGAGGCATCAGACTATGTCCCTGCAGCTAGATCAGAATGATTACATCAGCTCTCATATTCACTGGGATCCTGAAGAGGTCTCAGCACTATTATAATCATTTTATGTCTGGCCATGAGGACGCAACCAGATGCTTTTCTAATCTTATCCATTCTCTATGAGGCATGGTGCCTTCAGAATATGTACAATAAGCTGTATGTGTGTGGGGGTGGGTGGGCTTAGGGACTGCTGAAGAAAGAAGGGAACGAAATATATCATATAATCTTCACAGTGTCAGGTTGTTCTTCTGGATGAAGACCAAGTCAACACAAAGCATTTTGCTGTGTTAGCCCATGCAAAAGTTGTTAGTTTCCCTTTCAGGCAGACCTGATAACAGCATTTCAAACCAAGAAATAACCTGTATATATCATTTTATATTAAATTTAAATATACATGTACCTTTATGTATATATTTATGTATACATTCTATACATGCTAGGGTTTTCAGTACCGTGCTGTTTTGCTATTGTGGCCATGCTGGCTGTGGAACTGGGGGAGTTACAGTCCAAAAGTTACATTTGCAAGCTTTCTTGGTGAATCTTAGGTTTCATAGGCCTGAAGAAAAAGATGAGAGAAAGTCATGAGAAAATCTGAAAACACAAGACAAAAGTCCTGAGGTGAATAGCTTTCCTCCTTATTTCTGGATTTCTGTCCTAAAAATTTACTCCTCCAACAGGTGAAACTAAGCAGAAAGCTTTTTTTAAAGGAATGGACCAGAACTTGAGAGCAGGCAATCACAGGGGACTTATCTAGATGGGTTATTTACCCTAGCCTCCCCCCAGCTGGGAGCCCTGCAGTCCAAATGATGCAGGGCTCTTTCCCCATTTCACCTCCAGGCAGTCTAGATGATGCCCAGGGCAAAGCTGGGGTAAAGCTGGGGTAACGTCCATTAAAGCATTTTAATTAAACACCCAGGAAAACCCACTTCATGTGGGAAAACCCAGATTGGGCTTGGACACTGCTGCTGGAATCACTCTGAATCCAAGGAGTCCCCCCAGTATGTGATCAATGTCATGGTAGTGCACTGGAACTTCTGAGTATATCAAGAGGACAAGGCAGCAAAAGTTGTAGCAGAGTTGCAATCATCGGGTGAAGAAATGAGCACACAGACACAGACATATGTCTAAACTATTCCTCTTTACTAAAGCATGTTGGAGAAATATTTACAATGAGTCTGAGACTCCTAGTATACAGACTATATAACACAGCACAATGTATAATCTAGATATGCTCACCAGCTGCATTTAGCCTGCTCATTGCTGGCCTCTGCAGGCTGTAGCATATTATTCCATGCCAGCTCTTTATAGTATAAATTTCCAGTGATTGTATATCCCATCACCTTGATCACATGTTGAGGGCCTCCTTCATGGCTTCAGAGGGAGTGACATGTGGCAGCAGTGACAGTGTCTGCTAGTATGGCCCAGTGTGTCTGTGCGGACATCCTCCCATTTTGTCATGGTAACTGGGGCCTGGAGGCGGGGAGGACACAGGCCCAGATCTGGGGTCAGAATACACCGGTCATATGCTGGCATATTCTAGCAGGTCTAGAAAGCCCTGGGATGGACATTGCAGTTCGTAATATTAGATATAGACAGTTAAACAATCAAAAGATTGTGCACATTGTAGATCTGGATTGAAGGAGGATATCTATGCTGAGTCTTGCGGACAGTTTTCTCCCTCTTGTTTGGTTAGAAAGGCAAAGCAAGAAGAACCTATTTGCCCAGTTGTTTGCCCTCCAGGAAATAAATCAAACATCTATGCTTGGAAAATGATGTGAAAGCCAAGTTTCCAAATTCTGTTTTCCTCTGACACATGAAAACAAATGTGTTTTGACCTAGTGATCAACAAATTTTATGGCCCCTTCTTATGCATAGAACTCCATCTGTTTCACAAATGCAACATGAGCCCAAGAAAGTGATTGTTAATCTTAGAGTGCAATGTTAGAACTCAGCTTGCAGTTTTTCATTCCCTGCATGTTGTTATTTTATGATTATGATTTTTCTTACTCCCCTGTTGGAAAATGCCACTCAGTCCTCTCCTGCTCCCTAGCAGATGACTTGACTAGAAAATGAGACAATGGCAAAATAGCCAGAATCTGTGGGTGACCATAGGGTTAGATGGGTAAAATACCCCATCCTGCCCCCATTTCAGAGCCCTGCATTTTTGATGACACAGGCAGGACATTTGCCCCATTCTGTCCCCAGGCAATTCTTACCACTCCTGAGGCAGATACGGGGCTCAGTGAGGTGTAGTGTTTGACTGTTGGAATACTACTCCAGGAGATAAGGGTTTGAATCTCTACTCAGGCAAAGAAACCCACTGGATGACCTTGAACAACTCACACTCTCTCAGACTTAGAGAAAAGCAACAGCAAACCTCCTTGGAATAAATCTCGCCAAACAAGCACAGGGAACTGTTTTGTTGTACTAGTGCCCTGTAAATTGATGGCACTATAGAAATAAAAGATGATGATGATGATGATAGTAATAATAGAAGAATCACCATAAAGTGTAGCTAACTTGAAGGTACATGACAACAACAACAATAATATCAGGGGTAGAATCATAGAGCTGGAAGAGACCACAAAGGCCATCTAGTCCAACCCCCTGCCATGCAGGAATACCTAATGAAAGCACTCCCAACAGATGGCCATCCAGCCTCTGTTTAAAAACCTCCAAAGAAGGAGACACCACCACACTCTGATCCAGCACATTCCACCGCCGAGCAGCTCTTAGTGTCAGGAATTTCTTCCTAATGTTTAGGTGGAATCTCTTATCCTGTAGTTTGAATCCACTGCTCCATGTCCTAGTCTCTGGAACAGCAGAAAACAAGCTTGTTCCATCCTCAGTATGACATCCCTTCAAATATTTAAACATGGCTATCATGTCACCTCTTAACGTTCTCTTCTCCAGGCTAAACTTACCCAGCTCCCTAAATCGCTCCTATAGGGTATGGCTTCCAGACCTCCTACCATTTTGGTTGCCTTCCTCTGGGTAGAAGATCTCTCTCTCTCTCTCTCTCTCTCTCTCTCTCTCTCTCTGGCTTTACTTCGCAAATGAAGATTCAGGAAGGACACATCCCGCGCTTTCTGCAAGCGCGCTGATGACTAAAAAGGCCAATCCAAGATAAACAAGTCCAGTTGCAAAAAGCACAGCAGAAGGTCTCCTTGGGTGATGTTTTTGGGTTGTGATCCTTTCTGTGTTGTCGTTTCTCTTCAAGACTTGTTCGGTGTTAGTTCTCAAATAAGGCTGCAGCATTGTGGATAGTGCGTCTCCATGCCTCCTGATGTGAGGCCAGGGCGGACCACTGTTGGTGATCAATTTGGCCGAGCCTGAGATGTTGTTTCAGGAAGTCTTTGTATCACTTTTTTGGAGCGCCCCTCATATGCTGACCCATGGCGAGTTCACTGTAGAGTAGTATTTTTGGGAGGCGATGGTCCTCCATCCTAGAAACGTGCCCTGCCCAGCGCAGCTGCGTTCTCAATATCAGGGCCTCAATACTGGTGATCCCTGCTTGCTCAAGGACAGCAACATTCATCACATAGTCAGTCCAGTGTATATTTAGGATTTTGCATAGACAGCGCTGATGAAAGCGCTCGAGGAGTCGTAGGTGGTGGTGATAGGTGACCCATGTTTCAGATCCATAAAGGAGGATAGACAGTACAATGGCTGTATACACACTGATTTTTGTGCTTTGCCTCAGGTGTTTATTGCTCCAGACTCTTTTGTGGAGTCTTCCAAATGCACTATATGCCTTTGCTAATCTGTGATTGATCTCTTTCTCAATCTTGGCATCTGAGGAGATGATGCTTCCCAGGTAGGTGAACTGCTAAACGGACCTGAGCACAGATTTGCCAACGGCAATGTGGGGATGGTGGTGTTCGTCCTGTGGTGCAGGCTGGTAAAGAACTTCTGTTTTCTTCAGGTTGACTTCCAGCCCAAACAGCTCTGCAGCTGTTGCAAAGCATGATGCTAGGTGCTGCAGAGCTGCTTCTGTGTGGGCAACAAGGGCAGCATCATTGGCGAAGAGCAGCTCACGGACTAGATAGTTTAGAGTCTTAGTGTGAGCCCTCAGACGGCTTAAGTTAAACAAGCTACCATCAGTATGGTAACGTATATAGATGCCGTTGTCTTCTTCAAGCTCTGCCATAGCCCTTTGGAGCATCATGCTAAAGAAGATTGTAAATAACGTTGGTGCAAGAACACAACCTTGCTTCACTCCATTAGTTATTAGAAAGGGCTCTGAAAGAGCATCGCCATATCTGACTTGACCATGCTGGCCCTCGTGTAGCAAGATAATCATTTTAAGGAATTTGGGGGGACATCCTAGTCTTTCCAGGATCTGCCACAGACCTTTTCTACTTACAGTGTTGAAGGCTTTGGTGAGGTCGACAAATGTTACATAGAGACCCTTGTTCTGCTCCCTACATTTTTCTTGCAGTTGTCTAAGGGCAAATACCATGGGTAGAAGATAAAGGTAGTGAAATGAGGGGATTGCCCTGTTCAAATCTCAAATTTTCTGACATGAACATGGCAGCTGGACCTGTTCTTTCACCTGATCAGCTGAATATCTAAGGAGCAACTATCTTGATCATGTTTGCGAAACTGGCATATTAAGAGAGAACCTATATGTACTGGTTCTGTGTTTCAACACTAAAGCACAGCAACAGAAACTAACAAGTGGAAATAAAATAATCAGGTTAATGGGCTTAAATAAAGCATGCTGTGATCAAATAGGGGAAAGCACGTATCATAATATCATGTATTTATTCACTTATTTGTTACTCAAATTCACTCATTATTCACCTTGTTTCTCCTATACCTCCATAGTAAAGCATAAATGAAATTAACTTGGTGGATGATACCATTACAGCTAAGTTGATAATTGTATTCATATACCTAAATATGGCATCTTTGGGGGTTATTCCTGAATTCAAAATATTGTCTTACTGGATGAATAGTTTGGCTTAGTTTATAAAGTCGGGTGTTGTGTTTTTTTTCTCCTTGGCTAGTTTATTTTGAGAACTGTATCTCACTTTTTTTGTGTGAAACAATCTAAATGGATTACAATAAAACACAGGAAGAAAATACAGCTCCAAATGCAGTGAAATAAGACAACATTAAAATGTTTTGTCTCTCTAGATAATGATCAAAGAAACACCACCACTTTAAAAATGCCATCTAGGGATGTTGTAGGATGTTGTGTAGCAGTGTAAATGAGCCAACATTATCTGTTCTTCTGGGACTAATACACTGATTGAAATGTTTTTCCCTGTATTACCTACCTTGGCATATCACACAGATGGCAAATATTCAATAATCTGATATGATGTGGCCTTTCATGTGGTTGGCAAGTAAACCAGGGACCCCCAGAGGCCAAGGCTGGAGATATGCTTAACAACCTGTGCAGTCTAGGGAGAGGCTGTCCAAATTCCTATATCTAGGTCAAGGTATTTTCTGAGACCATCTGAAGTCATTCACTAATCCACTCAAAAATAGCAGAGTCCTCAATGGTTGCAAAATGGGTTTTTCCTCCCTACCCCTCCTCACAATAGAGGTTGCCTACTCCTGTTCAATTCCAAATGTATCGCCCACTAACAATCTTTAACACATCTGTAGAACCCTTTGTCTAGCCCTAGGAAACTCTGAGAAACATTGTATTCCTCTCCAAATCTCATGCCTTTGGGGGAAACACCACCAAAATGTTCTCAGCACATCTTCCTCCTGCCACTTTGTCTGTTTTCTGTAGGACTCTCAGAACTCTGTCCGGGTAACTTCTGCTGTATGAATCTCTGCTCCAGGATCGGTATAGTATAATCCGCAGTTCCCTCACTCTATTGTTCTATCCAAATACCTCCTACTTTCTTCAATAGTCTTGTGTGATTGCATGAAGACTGAGTATTACTGTGAATGCTCTTAAGACTAAATTCAAATAAAGATCATTTATTTGTATGTTTCGGTTTGAATGCATTCAGTGATTACCAGTATACACAGGTCAAAAGACCCCTGCAGTCACCTGACCTTTTGCATGCCAATTTGAGCTAATTAAATTCTACAAATTAGTATTTGGACATGTGTGGAAATTCCACTAACGCTAGTAATTTGGGTAACACCTGTGGACTGTACATTTTTAAAAGGAATTTTGCAATGTATTCATTGCCTGAAAAATATATTAAAATACATTGGGGGGGTTCACATACAAAAATGGATATTTCAGGAGAAAGACAAAAATGTGTATTGAGGAATGCATATAACAAGCCTGTTTTATGGGAGTACAATTCAAATGCAAAGGTTTTATCCTTTTTTAAAAAATAGACTTCAGAAACCAGGATGTGGTCAAATAATAACTAAACATATGTACAACTGCGACAGAACAGGAACAGACTAATCAGCCCATCTCTGCTTCCATCTCCACCAGGTCTTGCCTTCATAACATTCATTTTCTATTAGGTTCTGTACATTCTCATTTTGCTCTTTGAGTTTTAAAAATAGAATCTTTTGCAGGAACTAATGGTTTCTCAGCATATAGGAGGCTTAAAAGCCACTCTCATCATAAAGCAGACACCAAGCATTCATCTTTGCTTCTCAGATGCACCATCAGCCTCCATTAATTTAAAGATAAAATGTGTTTAGAGGCCTTCAAAAATAGCAGTGGTTTTCTCTAGTAGAAGGCTGCACTGTGATCAAGTATCTCCTTTGAGCTACAGCATCTTTCCTGGCATTCTGTTTGATTGATCCTTAGCGATTGCTTTATTGTTTCATTAATTAAAATATTTATATCTCACATTATATTGTGGGAAGAACAGAAAAGAAAAGAACTCAATGGTTTAAAACAAATTTAAAAGCAATGAAAGCAACTTAGAGAGACTTAAAAAATATTGAACCGTAACAGGTTAAACACATTTTAAAAGATTAAAACAGTTAACAGCAGCTACATGTATAATTTGGAAAAAAATATATACTTGATCCCACAGATTTTAATAAAAAACAGGTAGTTACTTGGCTGTGAAAAGAACTAAGGGCTTCTCTCCACCAGTCAGAATACTCTACATTCCAACCAGCATATTCTAGACCTTGAACTGGTCCATTTCCCCCTACCATTACTGAGACAAAACAGACTGAAGTCTGCATGCACACAACAGCCGCCACTGGTCAAATGCAAGGGACCTTAATCATGTGCTGGAAGCCTTTTTCCTGGCTGCAGAAAGACTCCAGTGGCAGGGGTGTCCCACTCTACAGGCTGGCGTGCAGGCACACACTCTGTATTTCTGTGTCAGACCCATCCAGGTTTTCCCGCATAACATGGGCTTTCCCTGGTATTTTTAAAAAAGATGTTTAAAATGGGTTTCCCCTGGTTTCCTCCTGGCTTTGCTTTGGGCTTCATCTGGACTGCCCGGAGGTGAAACAGGATAAGAGCCCTGCATGGTTTGGACTGCAGGGCTCCAAAATGGGGGGAAGCCAAAGTAATTGCCCATCTAGATAGTTTGGCACCAAGTGCACTTCCAGTGGCAGATCATTCCACAGATGGGGTGCCACAGCAGAGAAGGCTCTCTCTCATATTTTTCCACAATGTATTGCCCACACTGATGGGACACAAAGGGGGACTCAGTCCTCAGACAGGCATATTTAGGGAGAGGCACACCTTCAGATACTGTGATATCTTGCTGTTCACTGGTGGGACATAAAGGGGGACTCAGTGCTCAGACAGGCATATTTAGGGAGAGGCACACATTCAGATACTGAGATCTCTTGCTGTTCAGAGCTTTGAATGTCATCTCTAGCCCTTTGAATCCAGCTCAGAGGCATTCTGGTAACCAGTTTAAGGGTTTCTCTCTACCTGCCGTACAATAATCTTGTTCGCTGATACTGGGCTGCTGGTTCATTTGGTGCAGGGGTGGGTAAAGTTTTGCCCATTTACCACATGCTACCCCTGGACCCTAGTATCTTGTCCTACCCAGAGGAGACCTCCTCAGATGAAGAAGGAGAAGAGGAGAGCCTGGATGATGGGCCTCAATTGGAGCTGAAGTAGACTTGTTGTTCTGTCACTCTCCTGAACTCACAGTGGCAAGTGCCTGAAGAGCAACAGCAGAGGGGTGTAGGTCTAGTCTGTTGCCAGTTGTCTAAAATAGAAGCAAGATAAGTCAAGACACAGTCCAGAAGTCAGTCACCAATATTCCAAACAAGATACAAGAGTAGTCAAAAGCCAGTCCAGAGTGCAGTTACCAAGTGTCCATACCAGATGCCAGGGAAACCAATAGCCAGCCCAAAGTTCAGTAGAGCCAGGTCCAAGGTCCAAGTCTGGGGTCAGTAAGGGGTGACTGCAACAGTCCAGAAGTCCATCTGAAGTCAAAACAAGCAGGAACACAGGAGGAGTGCAACAGCTAAGATTAGCAGTTGTCAGCCTTGAAGCTCTAAGGAAAACTGCTGCCAGAGTTATAGCCAGAGTTTCCAGGCCAGGTGGAGCTCATTAGTGAGGAAGCAGGTCAGTATTTGGTATTTAAACAATGCTGGGCATGATATTTCTCTCTCTGGAGTTCAGAGAAGGGAGGTGGGTTGTAATCTATCACTGGTTGGCAGATTGTTCGTTCTTCACAGTGAGGTATGTTTTCCCTGTCTGCTCGCGGCCCTCTTGGAGGGTGCCTGGGCAGTTTCTGCAGGCTGAGCCATACTTTCCCTTGCTGCCTCCTCTGCATTCTTTGCTTCCTCCTCCGAGTCCTCGGCATGGGGGTTCATGACAGTTATGGCACTGGTGGAGGCAGAGCTTGGTAGAGCCCAGATAGCATCTGCAAATCAGGAGGTGGAGGCAGACGTACTTAACCCTCTCAAGAGATGTAAATTAAAGCACAGGGAGCAAAGGTCAGGCAGTGCCTTGCTTTACTTTAAATATATGACAACTGGGTTGATTAACTGCTGACTATAAATTAGCTTGACCCAGGCCATTTAATTGCTTCAGAACACCAACTGATGGAAGGTCCTCCTTCTAGCCCAACTGGCGGTGCTGTGGCCTCTGAGGGAAAGAAGAAGAGGTAGAAAAAGTTCCATCTTGTGTAGGCCCAGCATCTGAGGAAAGGCCCTGCTTCCCTCCCAACAGCCACCTGTATGGACTTAGACAGAGAGAAGAGGCAGGTACAGCTCTGTCATGCCTAGGCTCAGCAGCTGATGAAAGCCCCTCCCTCCATCCCAACTCCCACTGCCCTGGCCTCAGAGGGAGGGAATAGCAGCCAGTATCTGTTTGTCTTAATCCCCTCTATTACTGCCCTTCCCTTTTCCTTGTCTGTCTTGTCTTTTTAAATTGTAAGCTTGAGGGCAGGGAATTGTCAAATTAGCAATTGCAAACTGCTCATGTAATGAGCCATGTACACTGATGGCATTATCTAAATAAGTGATGATGATAATAATTAAAATAATAACAGTTCCCAAACTTTCATGCCACCATGTCTGACTTGTTTGGCTTCCTGGCTCTCTGACCTTTTGTCAGTGTTTTGGGACTAATCTTTCCACCAACTCCCCTCTTGGCTTTGGTCTGCTTTTTCCCAATAAACCTTTCTGGGCCAAGCTTCTGTTTGGCAACCCATGTAAGCCTTGAGATTGGCCTGGCTTTCTTATACCAGTTCTTCTGGGCTATAGGTGTGTTTATCTCAGCATTTGCTAGCTTTGAACAGGACATCTACTTTTGTGGTCCCTGATGCCACCATGTTGAAAGTCTTCCCAGGGCTTATCTACATGGGCCAAATACCCCAGCTTGCCGGTCCAGATGATGCAGGACATTTACCCTGATCTCTCCTCAGGCAGTCCTCACCACCCCTGGGGAAGATATGGGGCTGGAACAGGGGAAAGCCAGGACAGGGCCTGACAAACCATTATATGAAAATACCCAGTTTAACCCAGTACCTCCAGATCAGGCCTTGCATGTCCATGGGATCCTGTCCCTTTATGCACCCCTTGCTGCTGCCACCAGCTCCCAGAAAGCCAGGCAGGGGTCCTTCAGTATGTGACCAAGGCTGATCATGTGCAAGTGGACTTCAGTCACATATTGTGGTCCCCATTCCTGGCTTCTGCATTAGCAGGGAAAATGGCAGTGGCGGTAGCGGTGGCAGTGACTGGCATTCTGTTTTGATGCCAGCCCATTTTCTCCTGGTAACGGGGAAGGAGTGGGTCAAATCCAAAGCCACGATATGCTGGCGGGAAGCTAGTGTATCCTGGCTAGTGTAGATAAGCCCCAAATGTGTTAAAACACAAAAATACATCCACCCCAGCCACATATGCACCCCATTTTGAGACGGACTGCAAATGAGTTGCTGGTTGGTGAGTTGCAGGAGGGGGGGTTGGGGGAATTGGCCCTTAGCTCCCACACTGTTGCCCACCCTTCATTTGGTCATTGGCCCATTTATCAATCAAGTGCCAGCATTGCACAATCAACAATGTTATGCTCTTTTCCCTCAAAGCACCCATCGCTCAGAGTCTCACTTTTAAAGAGAGGTGTTGCCCACACCAGAGAAGCAATCAAAGGTTTTTCTCACTGTTAAGAAAGGTGATGTGGTGTGACAGCCACTGTTCACAAGTTTGTGGATCTGATTGTTTGCCTTTGTTGATGAGGACTGCTCTTCTAGGAGCCACCTTTGGAAGAAAATAATGTTTATTCTGTCTGGCTAGGCAGGGCAACTAATTCAGCTGGATGTATACATAGCCAGGTTAGAAGTGATCAGGAAAAGCTGGCTTTGGAAGTTGATATCCTCATGTGATCCATGAGACCCACAATTAGATATCATAACATTTTTTTTAAAAAAAGTCATGTACAAAAGTAGAGGAATCAAAATCTGATTGGAGCAGTAGACGTTCATTTCTTCTGTACCATTTTTCCTAGTGTGACTTGCTCTTTTGTTCTTGGCAGAGAAGTATTTAACATGTGACTCATGTCACTTTGCAGACAGTTGGTTTAAGAAGGACTTACAGGGACCAACAGTTTATGAAGTTAACCAATATGAGCCTGCCTGAGCATGAAGGTCCTCGTGGGAGGAATATCTCTCTGTCCCATCACAAGCACATTGGGTGAGGGAGGACTTGATAGCTACTCCCACACTGTGGAATTGCCTGCCATCAGAAATACGGTCTGCATTCTCTGGGTGCATCTATGCTGTAGAAATAATGCAGTTTGAAATCCCTTTAAGTGCTGTTGCTTCATCCTGTGGAATCTTGGGATTTGTAGTTTTATAAGGTTTTTAGCCTTCTTTGCCTAAGAGTGCTGGTGCCTCTCAAAAAATGACAAATTTCAGGATTCTGTACAGCAGTCATTCAGCATCAATCTAACCACCTTATTCTGTACAACTGGAGTGGACAACATTGTGGAAATCCAGGGCCAATTTACCCCACAAGACACCACAGGCCGCCCACCCTTCACAGTGAGGCCAAATGTATTTGTTTTCATCTGCAATCCTTCTGTACCCTCGATCTGTATGAGGTCTGTCTATTAAATAATGAGACTGTGTTTCTACCTTTCAGATAAATCAGGGAGAACTGATTGTGAATGCTTGAGTGGTGACCTTGAACATGTCTGAACCTGCATGACAAACAGCAACACTCTTGGCCATTCCATTAATTGTCAGTCATTGTTTAAAGCAGCTGTGTTGTCTGTTGTGTGCCGGAAAAATGCTAAGTTTAAAGATGAGCAACATGACATTCTGCAGCAACTTGAGGTGGACCCAAACCTTTTGCAAAAAATCATCACTTGTGATGAAACCTGGATCTTCCAGTATGATCCTGAGACAAAACAATAGTCAATGCACTGGAAAACACCATCATCATCAAGAGTGAAAAAAGCATGTCAAAGCAAGTCCACATTCAAAGCCATGCTCATTGGTTTTGTTTTGTTTTGTTTTTTACATCAAGGGTGCAATTTGGGCAGAATGGGTTCCAGAAGGTAGAACAGTGAACCAGCATTATTATAAGGACGTTTTGACAAAACTGAGAGAAAGAGTCAGAAAAAGAAAAAGCCAGAACTGTGGGAAAATTGTTTCATTTTTCATCAAGACAATGCTCACACAGCACTTTCTGTGAAGCAGTTTTTGGCTGATAAACACATTACTACACTTGAACATCCTCCATATTCACCAGATTTGGCACCATGCGACTTTTTTCTTTTCCCTAAAGTGAAATCAGTATTAAAGGAATATGTTCTGAATCAATTGATGCAGTACGAAGAAAACGGCAGATGTGTTGAAACAGCTGAAAGAAACTGATCTGCTCCATGCCGTCAACCGGTGGGAAACAAGACTGTTTCAGTGTGTGAGTGTGAACAGGGAGTATATTGAAGGGGACAAGCATTAGAATTGTAATGCATTCAAATAAAGATGGGTTATTGTATCAGTCTCATTATTTAATAGATAGACCTTGTACTGAATTAGCAGGGACAGTCTCAATTAACACTCTGCCATTCCAGTGCCTCAGTTGCTTTAAAAATATCCCGGTTAGTCTTTTCTCTTCCTTCTTTGTCCACAGCTTATTTCTATTGCTGCTAATTGAGTTCAACATGAAAATGTAGTTTGCACTCAGTTAACTGAACAGGGGCAGAACTTTGCTCTTCCCAGTAGGCTCTGGCCAAAGCAAAGTGCTGCAACCTCTTCTAGGCCATGTGTTCTTCCTCCTTAGTAACTTTTGTCATCTTGGCCACATCCGATGTTGCTGGGCCACATGCCCTGTTTTCTTCATCTGTTAAATGTTGGAGGGTATGCAACATTTTGAGAGGGACTGCAGAGGAAAACAGAGGTATTGGGGGAAGTATAGGGTTCTAGGATTCTTTTGGGGTTGGAGTGGGGGCACTTTGTATGTGGTTTTGCAAGTTTGCCAGGGGGGGGGGCTTTCTGGATGGTTTGGGGTCAAAAATTGCCTGAAAATTGCATCAAACCTCTTTTATAAATGGGATTTGGGACTTTGGTAAACTGGTGGGGAACGTCAGCTACAGGTTGCACATTGTACACCCCAACTGCACAATATGTACACCAGCTTTCAGAGTTTTTTTTAAAAAGACTTCCATTACAAAGGAGAAAGAAATACTGTTGTTTTAATATTATTATTTTCTTGCTGGAAAGGAACTAAAGAGCTTTTTCTCTGCTTTCTCTTGTCATTTCTAAGCATCATGCACACATCTTAATTAATGAAAGGAACTATTTGTTTCATTGTATCTTTTTTTTAAAAAAAAAAATCAGACCTCACAACACTAGTTTGTTTGCCTTTGGGATTCTCCTTGAAGTGCTTTTTCAAATGCAAAGAGTACCACACTCAACCCCTGGGAGAACAGGGATCCCCTGCAGGTTTCAAGTGATCTATAGGGGTAAAAATAGTGATTACCCAACCCCATAGGGATTCAGTAACCAGTCCCCTGCCAAATAAGGCATCCTCAGGTCAAGAGCCCCACTGGGCGCAATTGAAAACAGAGATATTCCTATAATCTTAAGGCCTCACCTTGTTTTACTTACACTACAGTTCAATACTTATTTACCTGAGACTTAGCTCTAGTGAAGCCAATGGGACTTGAAGTATACATGTATGGGGTTGTGCTCTTGGTTTATCTCCAGTGTATCCTAATGTATGTATACACTTACACTTACAAGATATTTGTGTTTGGGTGGCTGCCATGCTGACTGACTAAGGCAACTCTACTGATAATTTCTTCTCTGTATATAATAGAGGTGAGTGAACTTGGCAATGTCAGTTTCTTTCTATATCTTATTTTCATAGATTTCAGTTCATTCTGTTCAATCTGTCAATTTTTGTTTAAGAAAGCATGCATGGATATGTATGGATTTTATGCACTTATCTGCCAACATGCATATTTGTGTATTTTGCTTTGCCTAATACATGCATTTATGTAAGCACTTTTGGCTAATATATGCCTTTATTGCTAGCAGTTTTGCCTTACACACACACACACACACACACACACACACAACTTTGCACTAATATGCATATTATCACACATGTAGGCTGGAATCCTGTTGGTGACATACATTTGTATAAGTTCCCTTACACACAAGGTTATACCTTTTTGGTTGTTGTGCAATGCATATATTCAGTTCATGGTTGCATAAATGGAGTTCAACAAGTGGATCTAAATCCTATTGTTGGTCTCAGCTAGAGTAGAACTATTAAATCAACTGGATTTACCTGCATGTTGACTTACCAATCAACAATTATTATCATTACTATGTATTTCATTTCTCTGCCACCTTTCTCTCAGAGTGGGACCCAAGGTGGCTGAATGGGTCAATTTTAGTTGGGACTATCCAACAGGATTCCAGCCACACACATTGTTGGATGGTGCATGACTATTGATCAGTGCCTTCAGTGTGCCACTTAATTGGCTGGGATTGCAGAAACAGCTCCTGTACATTCCCCATTGCACAAGAAATAGGAGTTTTGAGGTGATACAACCTCATAAGAAAAAAAAGTACACTGCCAGATATACAATCATTTGTACAATGTCAGTATTCTGCAGAAAGGTAGCATAGCTTAACAACCATGTAGCTCCATGAATGTAGATTTATACTATGCAAACAGGATGCAGGAGTTCAGCGTCTTAGAGCCCCTAGTGTGCCCCTCCCTTAGGATATTTGTCAAGATATTGGGACATACAGTAGATTTATTCTGTAAAAAGATGATGATTTATTCTGTAAAAAGAGCTGACTGGGGGAGGTGCTAGGAACTCTGCAGAGCTGGCTATTTAGTTTGTCATGTAGAGTTGAATTGAACAGTTCTGTTTTAGACCTCGATGTTTGAAGATGTCTTCTCCTGAATGCTGCATATATCTATAAATGTTCTTCCTTATGCCCAGGTAAAGAGAAGCTTACTTTAGGCACAAGCCTGTGTCTGTGCCTTTATTCTTATGCCTGAAGGAACAAATTTTCTGCTACCATTTTTGTTGCCTCGACCTTTTGAAGAGCACCCAGTGTATGCTAACACCTGACTATATTGGCATTTAATATGGCCTTCCATGTGGACAGACAGTAAACAGGGAGCCTCCTGGAGTACATGTGCTGAAATAGCAAGTCATGTCAAGCGCAACAGAGGGGCTAGTAATGGAAAATTCCAAACCCTGAGGTGATTCAAAGGTCAAAGTCAGACCCAAGGAAATGTTCTCTGGGCACATCTGGGATCGGACTTTAAGCCCACATCCATAGCTGGAGTGATCTTTTGTTTTCAAAAAACACCTTGCTATATCCCAGACCTAGCCATCAAGGAGGCAGCTCATGCTTTACAAATTTAATCAAACCACACATTAAGGGCACTTAACATGTGCAGAGATTTTTTTCCCCATGAAACTCTCCTGGAACCCATCATCTTGCTACTTGTCATGATGGCCTGCCAAGCCATCATGGAGAGTTCATCTACAAAATCTACAGGTCACAGCAACTGGAAAATTCCACTCTTTGCTTTCCATAGCAACAGGTATTGAGAGGGTGGGACCCTCATTTCCTAAACATGATATCACATCACCTGACTGGTGAGCCAATCAGATTTGGCAATGCAGAAGCAATCACAGATGGCCACAAAGACTTTTAAGTTTCTGAATTCCTTTGTTCTCGGCGACATGCTGGAGAGCACATGGAGAGAGAACCACATGGCTTAGCACAAGCTTGGGACCCATCCTTGGGCCTCATGCAGTAGCCATCTGGCTTGGGCCAGATGGAGAGACACATACCTTTGTAGAGAGATGTTAGACTGTGATAATTTTTTAAATTTATTTGTTATTTATTTATTTATACCCCGCTCTTGAGCCACAAGGCTATCAGAGCGGCTTACAAATTGTTTTAAGCAATAGCTATTTACACATCTACACTGCATTAAGCAGTTTCCAATGTGTGTTAGCTAATTGCCCCCCACAAGCTGGGTACTCAATTTACTGACCTACGAAAGGATGGAAGGCTGAGTGAACCTTGGAGCCGGCTGGAATCGAACTTGCGACGTGGTGGCTTGCAGTACTGGCATTTAACCACTGCGCCACCAGGGCTCCTACTATAATGGATAATGGAGGTTGGGGGGAGCCAACCTCCCTCATAGGCCTGATAACATCCAAAGAGCCCCAGGGATATCTAAACCCTCAGGAGGAGACTTCCATTTTAATAAGAACTCTGAATTCCCTCTACAGAGACTGAACTAGGCATGCTATAAGAGCCTGGCCTAATTACCGCAACTGGGATATGGACTTTGCATGGACATCAGAATTGTAAGTTACCATTATCTTAGCTTAGGGAATAAGTCTAGCAAGTTGCGTTAGCTTTTATGATTTAGTTTTAGTACTCTGACTGAATGTGTATCTTCTGTAATCCTAAACTGATATTCTGGAGGCGTGTTTTCTCCTCCATGCTAGCCTTAAGTATTTGGAACTTAAAATAAAGCTTTTTTCTGTTTTCCTAACCTCCATGGTCATGTGCCTTTCTCGGTCAGCTATCTGAATTTCTCTGGGATAGAGGAAAATGTGTTACTGATCATTTAGCCAGGGCCGGTTTAAGGAATTTGGGGGGGCCCTGCAATGGTTTTTTGGGGGGGCCCCTATGTTTATCCCAGTGTCTGAGAAAGCTATATACCAGACCCCTTCCCCATGAGCCACTCTGCATTTTTTAAAAAGATAAATTGCTGCTAAATTATTTTCAAGAGGTAAGAAGTACTTCAGAGGAGGACAAAAATTAAGTAACCACAACATGAGAGTGTTTTGCCACTGTAATAATTACATCTCCATGTGTTTCTGATTATCTGAACATATATTAAATGAGAAATATAATCAAAATGCACTAACTGAGTCTGATGCAATGAAAAGGTGCTGACATGGTAAGAGAAACTGAAACATTTACAGCCTTTACCTAAAGACTGATGTGTGTGAGTTCTGTGTTCATTTTTCAACTTTGCAAAACAGTTTAGAACATGTCTACTTTGTGCTACAATGCTATATAGTGCAGCTGATTTTGCTTTAGGTTTATGTGCAAGTAACAATACATAAGGTAGCTCATGAAGCAAACTAGCCACTGGCTAATTAAGCAGAGGAACATACCACTTATGGAGGAATTATATCACCACTACTTCTCAATGAATTTAGTGTCCTGAATAAATACCCACAACTCATTTTTATTTTTGGAGTACATGGGGTTGCCGTAAGTCAAAAGGCAACTTGAAAGCACATGTGCACACACACACAAATCCCAGTGAGTTTTATCTCCCATCCCTCATTCTCTGTGTCTCAGAGAAAGTGCGCTCTCTCTCTCTCCCTCTCTCTTTTCCTCCTCCCAGCTCATGCAGGGACCATCTCCGAACTACAGCATCAGTATTAGCCAGGCACCTTCTCAGTGCTCCCCCAACTTAGTCAGTACCAAGCCTCTTTCTGCAAGCAACACTGCAGGGAGAGAACTCCAACAGCCATTCAGTCTCTGACTCCAGCAACAAGTTAAATAACCACCCCACCATGCATGGCAGCCCCCCCAGATACCCCCATCCTCACAGCAATGCAGGGGCCGTCTCCAAATTCCAACTTAGTCAGTAGGAAAAGCAACTCCCTCTCCAACAGCAGTCTCCATCTCAGTGCTACTGCCAGGCCCTGCCTGAGGAGGGAGTGGGGGGTCTTGCAAAGCAGCGTCTCCTCCTGGCTGTTTCCTTGGTCAGACAAGGAGATAGGAGACAGCAGGAGATTAGCCCCCCCCCTTTGGCCCATTGACCCTGCCCCCCCCCCGCCAATGTGGATTTGGCAGACTGGTTAAACCGGCCCTGCATTTAGCACAACCTGTTTGGCTTCTCGCTGCACTGGACAATAAAGGATTAAACTCAGCGAGTGGTGGCAGTTTCAAAGAGAAAATCCCTCAGGTTTGGGATTGGCAAAGGGGCAGCCCTGGGGCTTCAGGCAGAGAAACTCCAGGGTCATCCATGACACCACTCAACATCACATCCCCTCAAGGCACATTTTAGGGTATAATTAGAAGCCCAAAACCACATCTCATTGCACACAGTCCATCTTCTTTTTGACTCCATGCCAAACTGTGTAGCCATTCCTGCTTTATTCATTCATGCTGCCAGTCTGCTTTGAGACTTTGAACTACAGGATAGGTTGTATCACCTCAAAACACCCTTTTTCTATTCCCCTATCAAAATCCTTCCTATTTCACTCTTGCTAGCCTTTGTGTGAATGCTTTTTGTATGAATGCACGCATGATTGGTGTTATTTTTCAACCTTTAATAAAGATCACTGTTAACTTTTCATCTTTTGTGTGTGTCTGTTCGGAGTTAGTAGGGGTAAACATAGGTGTAAAGGTCCCCTTGTTGCCCCCTATCACATTGCTAAGTCAAGTTGCTCCTAATTTCCCCGAATAATTAATAACTTGATCTTGCATGGGATTTCTACATCACTAGCAATTTGGGTAACAAGCTTCTGACAAACAGGTGTTCATAAGTAACATCTATCTATCTGTCCATCCTTTCTTCCTTCCCTCACTCCTTCATATTGTAGACAATCAAAAATAAATCAAGACAAGTCCAGTCTTTTGCTATTTGCTACATAAAGCCACATTGATTCCATTCCCCTGACCATGTGAACAAACAATGCTTTGATTGGGTGGTGCAAATCTTAACCCTCTGGTCAGAATCTACCAAGTGTTCCAGAAGTGTCCATCAATTCATAAATATTTATATATTCATAGGTGTCTTGGTTGTCACATTAGGTGTTTTATGATTTTGTTTACCTCCGTTCCCTGATATATTTATAGCTTCGTTGGTTCCAGTGACTCTAGCTGAGCCAGAGAAAGATCTGATAAAATGGGGTACTTTTGCTGCACAGAATAGCCTCTCGACAACACAACCTGATTCTGATATTAATCACTCAGACAGTTACATCTGCCTACTTAGTAATGATGGAACATTTAATTTCCAAAACTTCCAGTCCTTTGTATAGATGTGTGTGTATTCCTTGAGGAAAAGAGCCAACTCTCCTGCTATTGATTTTATTTTAATTCTCCGCCCACCTTAAAGCAGTTTAAGCTAATTCCTATTCCTTGGTGTTTGAGTTCAATAAACATGAATTAAATTATTTACACAGGAGATGGAGGAGTTGGCAATCATAGCATGGAAAAAGCAGGCATCTTCTTTATCTATCATTTATACAGCACTTTAGCTTCATGGAAATGAAACTATCTCCATTAGTGATAGGTGGTGATTCCCATATCCATTGGGCTGTGAATCCACTTTAGGTTTTGGTGTGGACTTTAAAGGAGCTATCCAAGGTGTTGAACTAGATCTCCAAAACAGGTTCATCACTTTATATAGACCCTATAAAGTTCAGACAACACCCCAAGTGGATTTACTGTCCCACTGACATCATAGTCACCAGCTTTTACTGGCTGGAGGGACTGCTGTGAGAAGGCTGGGGGTAGGGAGGTCTCCCTGAAGTAGTTATCCAAGATCCTGGGCAGGTTATGAGGAAAGGGTCCAGTGACTTGGATTCAGGCAAAAACTCAAGCAGGTTCACAGGTTCACTGTCCCAATGATATAGAAGCCACCAGTGGCCATTGATCTCCATGGAAGCAACTTATAGAAAGGAACCAGCAGGTTCTACCCGTGAAAGGCAACTTTCTTTGGTAACCTCCCAAAGAGAAAAGAAGTTGACTACCTTGGCTGGTCATTGCTGTGATAACCTTCTGGGATTTGACTCGTAAGCTTCTAAGTTCTAGGTCAATGGTTTATTGTTTATTTATCTATTATTTAATTTATATCCTACTTTTCTTCTTGCACAGGACCCCAGCATCATTAGAATTTATCTTCCAAAAGTTTCAGCCAGCATTAATAATGGTAGGGGAATCCTGCAACTTTAGTCCATTGATGCCTAGGTGGCTCTCTACTTGGCTTCACTCTCTTGTTCCTTTCTGAACCTTCTTTCCCTGATCAGATCTTAAGGGTCTGATTTTTTTTCTTGCTCCATTTTCCTTCAGCTGCCATTCATTAACACTCTCCAGCCTCACTGTTGGGCAACTGATATCCTACTCTTATGAAGTGCCATCTAGATGCTATAATCTGGGGCTGATCACCTGAGCAAAGACTATGACTGGAGTATAATGCCCCAATCCCCAACACAGACAGCCTATCTAGAATGATGGCATAGTTGATGGCACTCCAAAGAGGTCCAGGAAACTTAGGACTTTATTAGACATGGGGAAACATGGCAAAAAAATGCACCCGAAACCATGTCATAAAGATGGGATGAGAACAGAAAGGGTGACATTATCAGATGCCTGCATCCTCTGCCATTCTGGGGGAATAGCACAGGTGTGAATAAAGCATCACCTTTTTTATTGATGGGATAAGCCATCAATAAAAAGGGACACTTTATTAAATGCAAAATAAGATCTAACATGGAGAAATTGGATAATAAGTTGGACAATCTATCAGCAGAAATGACGAATTTGAAATCTAAAGTCACTGATATTGAAACTAGAGGGGACAGTTTTGAAAAACAACTAGAAGAAGCAAAAGATGAACAAAAAAGGAAAAAATATGATGCTATCACAGGAATTGAGAGATATATAGAGATGTCTTAAGCTGAGAGGTGTGGTGGAAAGCTTGAGAGAAGACTTATGGGAAAAATAATACCAAGCATGGCAAAATTTATTGAAATGAAGGAGGGAGAGATCGAATTGGCAATTGACAAGCTATTCCGAATCAACTCACAAATAGCAAGAGAGAAGAAAGCACCAAGAGATATCATTGTTTGTTTTAACCAGTTGGAGATAAGAGATCAAGTAATACAAACAAGCTATGAGAGAAACTTAAGGATAGAAGGAAATGACATTAAAATATTCAAAGATATACCAGCAGAAATTTTGAAGAAGAGACAAGACTATCGACCGTTGACACAAAAATTGAAAAAGTTAGAGATTGCATATAGATGGGAAAGAATCGAAGGACTAATGTTTATGTATTACCAAAGAAGACAAAAAATAAATACATTAGAAAAAGCAGAACAATTTTTGAAAACATTGGAAGCAGAAGAGAAAAAAAGAGCAGAAGCAAGAAGCAAAAAGAAAAGAGGAGAGGAAGAAAAGATTTTGCAAAGAAACAAAGAAAGGAACAAATCCCCAGAGGGAAGACAGAAGGATAAACAAGATTGAGAACAACAGGAAAGAAAACAAGAGGAGAATAAAGAGGAAGAAGAAAGAGAAACAGATGAGGAAAGGGAAGAAGAAGAAGTAGAAGAGAGGGGAGAACTATGGTGTGAGGATGAAGATATAGATAACGAAGAAGTGGATGCTCTAGAAGAGGAAGAATTGTAAAACTTGGAATTAAAGAAATATAAAAACAAAATGGCAATCACAATAAGGTCTTAGAACGTGAAAGGGCTAAATGAACCTAAAAAGAGAAATCAGGTCTTTCACATATTAGAAAGAAGTAACTTGGATATTATATGTCTATACAAGAAACCAAAATAAGAGAAAAGGACAATAAACTTTTACGCAGAAACAAACTGGGGCAAGGATTCTTTTCAAATGCAACAAAGAGGAAAAAAAGGAGTAGCAATATATGTTAAACATAAATATGAAGTGACAGAAATCTTAAATGACAGAGAAGGACATTATATTGGATTGGAAATAAATTTGATAAATATGAAATTAATTGTGATCAGTATATATGCCCCATTAGAAAAGAAAGAATTTTTTTATAAAGAACTGTATCAAAAAATTGAGGAAATGAACAAACAAAACATAGTACTAATTGGAGACTTTAATGGTGTGATTGACACAAAAAGAGATAGACCTTCAATAACAAGTAATATGTCAAGAGGTGAATTACCCAGAGTAGGTAAAAGCATCTTAAAAGATCTAAGTTTGATTGATGTGTGGACAGCGATAAATGAAAAGGAAAAAGGATTTACTTTCTTCTCAGAGTCACATAAAATGATGTCAAGAATTGACATGTGCTGGGTATCTAGGGGAATGTTAACCAAGGTAAAAGAAATGGAAATAGTGGAATGAATTATATCAAATCATAATCCAATAGAAATTAAATTAGTAAACCCAATGAGAGAATACAGATGGAAATTAAATGAAGGATTACTAAAAGATGAACAATTTATAGACAAAATAAGGAAGGAAATACAAGAATTCTTTAAACACAATAACACGGAAGAAGTTAATAAAAAGATGACTTGGGATGCCTTTAAGACAACTATTAGAGGTCTTTAAGAGGGGCGGAGCTCAAAAAGATTAGACAAAAGAAAGATGAAATCTTGATAAAAGATCTAAAAGAAAGAGAAGAGAAATTAAGAGCTAACCCCAGGAATACAAAATTACAAATGGAAATAAAATTAATACAAGAAACATTGAAAGCAGACTTAACAGAAAAAATCAGAAATAATTTAAGAACAAAACAAAAATATTTTGAAAAAGCTAACAAGGCAGGCCGTTGGCTGGCATACTGCTTGAGAAAGGACACTGAGAAGAAAGTGATTTCGGAAATATAAGATCGGAGGAATAAGTTATAAGGTACAGAAGGAAATTAAAGCAGCATTTGTGAATTACTATAAAACACTATATGGAACAACGGAGGAAATAGAGTTAGAGGAATTGGAAGAAATTAACTACATTAAAAATTGGAATAAGGCAATTTCGGAGGATATGAAGAAGAAACTAGACCAACCATTTGAAAGAGAGGAAATCTATCAGGCAATAAAACAATTAAAATCTGGTAAATCACCTGAGCAAGATGGATTTACTCCAGAATTCTATAAAATCTTTCAGGAGGAGTTAATCACTCAATTGCAGCAATTACTGAATAAAATACCATCAGAAGGCATACCTGAATCATGGAAGATAGCAAACATCATGCTCATTCCCAAGGAGGGCAAGGAAAGATCAAACATTGCAAATTATCAACCAATTTCTTTATTGAATGTGGACTACAAAATTTACACAACAGTTATAACAAAAAGATTAAACATGGTTATTAAAGAATTAATACATGAAGATCAATGTGGATTTATTAAGGGAAGACACTTATCAAGCAACATTAGGATGATGATCAATGCATTAGAATATTATGAAAAAGTCAATAATAACAAAGCAGCATTTATATTTCTTGATGCGGAAAAAGCATTTGATAAGGTGAAATGGCCATTTGTTATTGCAATGCTAAAAAATCTGAACTTTGGAGAGAAATTTATAAAAAGCATACAAGCGATATATTGGACTCAGAAAGCTTATTTTACAATAAATAATGAAAATACTGAACTATTTGATATCCTTAAAAGAACTCAGCAGGGATGCCCACTGTCACCGCTGCTCTTTATTTTAACTTTGGAGTGTTTAAATAATCAAATTAGAAATAATAATTATTTACCAGGACTCAAGATAAAAAACCAAGAATACAAAATTAGAGCATTTGCGGATGATATTGCTATGATTTTAGAAGACCCAGTGGAAAATATTGAGAAACTGTTTGAGTTAATTAAAAATTATGGAGAACTGGCTGGATTGAAAATTAATAGAGACAAAATGGTGATAATAACAAAAAACTTAATGAGGAAGGAAGAGGATCTATTAAAGGAAAAGTCACAATGCAAAATTGAAAAAAGTAAAATACCTTGGGTTATGGATAAACAAAAAAACCCTATTAATCTATATGAAAGCAACTATAAGAGACTGTGGTCGGAGATAAAGGCAGATTTAAAATTATGGAGCAGATTAGATTTATCTCTATTTGGCAGAATAAACACTATTAAAATGAACATTCTTCCGAACTGTCTTTTTATATTTCAAAACTTACCAATACTACACAACGAAAAAATATTGCAAAAATGGACATTTGAATTAAATAAATTCATATGGGCTGGCAGAAAAGCAAGAATCAAATGGTCGACACTAATAAAGAACCAGAAAGAAGGAGGCACTTCATTACCTAATCTGAAAACATATTATATGGCTTGTGGTTTTATCTGGCTCTTGGATTGGATAAAGTTAGAAAACACTAGGATACTAACGATAGAAAGCCACTCTATCAGATTTGGCTGGCACACCTATTTAGGTTACGAGAAACAATGGGTGAATAGAGAATTTGAGAATCACATTATCAGGAAAGCCCTGATAAGGATTTGGCAAAAAATTAAGAATCAGTTTTACTACAAATTACCCACTTGGATCTCTCCACAGGAAGCATTTTTTGGAAGATGGGAAACTACGGAAAGTTGGATAAGGTACAGAGGCTTAATAAATCAAGAGAACACTAAAAAAGAGGGAACAATAAGTATGTACTCTAGAGAAGAATTAGAAAAAAAAGGAATCTACATGAATTGGTTTAAGTTCCTGCAAATTAAAAATAAATTTCAAGAAGATAAAATGAAGTATGAATTTAAGGACATTGAATCTGACCTGGATAAGATAATTTGGAAAGAGAAGGACAAATTAATATCAAAATGTTATAAGCTTTTTATGGAGAGAGAAACTGAAACAGAGAGAGTCACGGATGTGATGATGAGATGGGCACAGGTCATCAGGGAACCAATAACTCTAGATGAATAGGAGAAAGCATGGAAAGAAACACATAAATTCACAGTGTGTTTAGCCCTTAAGGAGAATTACTTTAAGATAATGAATAGATGGTATCTATCACCATCCAGACTCAGTAAAATCTACAAAATAAAAGATAACAGATGTTGGCATTGTGAAAAGGACGTGGGTACCCTATATCAGATGTGGTGGGGTTGCCCTGTGATACAGAGATTCTGGTGTAAGATTCATAAGATTATACAAGGAGTGTTTAAGATGAAGTTTGCGATGGACCCAAAATTGTACCTATTAAACATAACATCAAATTTAGAACCAAACTTTGCAAAACAGTATTGGAGAATATTGTTATATTTAATAACAGCAGCAAGATTAATCATTGCAGCTAATTGGAAGAGAAAATATCTGCCCCCAGTAGATGAATGGGTATTAAAATCGAAAGAAATGTTGGAAAATGACAAACTGACACATATTATTAATAAAAAAAGATTATAAAGTTAGAAGAAGAGTGGCAACCAATCTGCGAATATTGGAAAAAAGGTGGAATATTAAAACAAACATATAAAAAGTAAGGAAGTTACTCTATAGTATAAGACAAAGAAAGCTAAAGCAACAAATCAGAATGGAGGTTTAGAGGAAAATATTACATTTAAGGACAAAAAATGAGTTGAAAGCAAGGAAATAGTAAAGGAAGAAGGTGTAGGGCATGAAAAAAATGGAAAAGGGGGATGATGTGGTAAAAGGATGAGACGCTGAACTCAAAGGGAGGGAAACAAAAGGAAGTCAGAGGTTGTGTGAATGGGAAGGATAAAGGAAGAAGGAAGATCAGGAGAAAGAGAGAGTAAAGATAGTAAGGGTGGAATATGTGAGATACACGAGAGGAAGTTGGAAGAAGAATAAAATGAAGAAAGAGAGAAAGAGGGAAGTATGATGGGAGAGTGGAAAATATGTATGTAGGTAAGAATGGACAGGTGTATGTGAATATATGTATTTGGGAATGTAATTGATATGTATTTGTATATGTATTTGTATGATTATAACAGATTTTTTTAAAAAAAGTGACACTTTACTCATGCCCTCACTATGCCCCAGAATGGCTGAATGATGACGTCGTATGATAATCTCACCTGTTTTTGTTCCCATCCCATCCTTATGACATGGTTTTTGCTATGTCTGATAAAGTCCCCAGCAAGTTCTGCTGATGCCTATAACACCAATGATGTATGTGGCTTGGGATGTGCAGTGGAGGAGATTCAAAAGAGGTGAAAGCTGTAGCAAGCTATACACATGTAACACTTTGCATATAACTTGCAAATAAAAAACAGATTACTGTAGAAGATTTCTAATGCAGTAGTTCCCTAAGATGAAATAACTCAAATGCTTCCCTCCCAAAAGGGAAAACAGAGATGTGAATAATTTTGAAAGACAAATGGGACCATGTTTTATGATGGAGTACTTCTATTTACTAGTCACTGGTCCCATCAGCCTGGGTTTCCTCCCAATTCCATTTCCAGCCACTTTTCCTCCCAAATTCCATGCCTACTGCTCAGGCTGCATATACTCTCCCACCCCACTGTGTTAGGTTTCCCCAGCCCCAAAAGATCTTTTTCCTTTATCTTCGGCATATCTTGCTCAACCTATGTTCATTATGTGCATGGATGAAGTCATTTTGATTATTTAAAAATTGGCACCCACCTTCAAGTATTGATAGTAGAGGGAATGATTCCTTGTGTCTGGTGGTGGCTGGTACTCCCTGGTCACCTGGAGTAGCAAATCCACTCCAAGTTTTAGTCAGGGCTTAGAATGAGCCACTCAATGTGCTGAACCTATTTGAAGGCTAGAGCTCAGTACCCTGAATAGCTCCTTTAAAGTGCAGAGTAAAACCTGGAATGGATTCACTGTTCACTGTGAGGGCTTGTCTAGATGAGAAGATATAATGCAGATTGATGCACATTTTTGCAAATTTGCAGCAGTGCTAATTTGTCTCCATGGTCTTTTAGCAAAATCTATTGTATGAAAAACTATCCACATTTGAAGTACATATTTAGCCATGCCTGCAAATCAAGATGGTAGCTGAGAGTACAGCATGTTATTCTCCACACGTGTTGTCAACACTACACAGTATATATATTTCATTACTTGTAAATCAAAGGTTCACAAGTGTGACCTTCTTATAAAGAGATCTTTGGTCACTTTAGCACAGCAAAAAAGTGCACACTCAACAACATGAAACATGAATATGGCACTTCCAGCCACTTCCTTACAAGCCTTCCCCCCTCCCACATATCTGACCAATCCGCTGTCCACTTCCACCCTTGCTGAGAATGTGCAGCATTCTGAATTGGATGTCCAGATGAGCAATAATGTGCATATCCATGCACTATTTTAAAAACTTCATGAAAATCTGTGAAGGCTTCCCCCCCCCCCTGTATATGGAGTTTTTGACTCCCTCCTTCTGAATACGGCAAATCTAGTTGAGATCTTGTTGGGACATAAGGTATTCTCTGCAAATTCTATGAGGAGTATTTTCACAGTGTTGAGCAGTGGTTCTTAACCTGTGGTCTGCCCCCCCCCCGGGTGCTACAGTGTCCTCACAGGGGGTCAATGAAGGCTAGAAGGCTGCTCAGCCCACCTCCTGTCTGCAGATAGTTATTAAATAGTTGTTATTTAATTGCTGACAAGTCAGCTTTGATTTATAGTGACACTATGAATGAGAGACCTCTAAGATACCCTGTTAGTAATAGCCCCACTAAGGTCTTGCAAATTCCAAATTCAGGCTGTGGCTTCCTTGACTTGAAGCTGCTGCCACACTGCAAAAATAATTCAGATTGACACTGCTTTAACTGCCATAGCTCAATGCTATAGAATTCTGAGATTTGTAATTTTGTGAGATATTTAGCCTTCTCTGTCAGAGAGCTCTGGTGCCACAACAAACTACAAATCGCAGGATTCCATAGCATGGAGTCATGGCAGGTAAAGCAGTGTCAAACTGCTTTATTTCTGCAGTGTAGCAGCAGCCTTCATCTATCCACCTGTAATGCCATCTTCCTCTATTCCTATAGCCTTCAACTTTAGCAAGTAGTATGATTTTTACAATGATTTATATGTTTGTGGTTTCTTTGTATGGTTGTGGATAATGGACACAAAACAGTGAAGAAAGCTGACAGGAAAAAAATCCATCCATTTGGAATGTGGTGTTGGAGAAGACTTCTATAGATACCATGGGCTGTTAAAAAGACAAATGGGGAAGAAAAACAAAAAAACAAAAACGTGGGGCCAAGAGCAAATGAAGTCTAAACTCTCCCTAGGAGCAAAAATGATTAAACTTAGGTTGTTGTACTTTAGACATATGATGAGATGATATGACTCACTGGAAAAGATGATAATGCTGGGAAAAGTGGAAGGCAGTAGGGAAATAGGGAGACCAGCCTACAGGTAGATTGATTCAGTTAAGAAAGCCACAACTTTGAGTTTGCAGATCTCAAGCAGGGCAGTTGATGCTCAGGATTCTTGGGGGTCTCCCATTCATAAGGTTACCATAAGTTGAAATTGACTTTGTGGCAAACAACAACAAGTTGTCTCATGATATATCCAAATACGGTAGCCTTATTTAGTCATTTTGGCTTCTAGGGAGAGTTCAGGCTTGATTTGATCTTGGACCCAGGTGTTTTGTTCTGCTTTGCTTTGTTGTCTTTTTGGCAGTCCACATTATCCATAGAACGCTCTTCTCTTGCTGTCAGCTTTCTTCACTGTCCAGCTTTCACAATCATATGTAGATATCTGAATATTATAACGTGGATGATCTGGACTTTGGTGTTTAATGATATATCTTTACACTTGAGGATCTTATCTAGTTCCTCCATAGCTGCCCTTCCAAGTCCTAATATTCTACTGATTTCTTGACAACATTCTGATTTATGACTGAGCCCACAAATGGAAAATCTTATCTATTTCAATATCATCATTGTTCACTTTAAAGCTATGTAAATCATCCATGGTGATTATTGTTGTTTTCTTAATGGTCATCTGTAGCCCTGAATTTTCACTTTCTTCCTTGACTTTCTTCAATATTTTTATAGTGAAATTCAAAGACATAGTCTGGATCAGTCTGCAAAGGGATCATAGAATTGTAGAGCTGGAAGAGACTACAAGGGCCATCCAGTCCAACCCCCTGCCACACATCCCTGACAGATGGCCATCCAGCCTCTGCTTAAAGACCTCCAAGGAAGGGGACCCCACCATGCTCCGAGAGTGTGTGTTCCACTGCTGAACAGCTCTTACTGCCAGAAAGTTCCACCTAATGTTAAAGTGGAATCTCTGTTCCTGGAGCTTGCATCCATTGTTCTGTGTTCTAGTCTCTGGAGCAGCAGAAAACAAGCTTGCTCCATCCTCAATGTGAAACCCCTTCAAATACTTAAACAGGGCTATCATAACATCCCTTAACTGTCTTTTTTCCAGGCTAAACATAACCAACTCTCTAAGTCTTTCCTCATAAGGCATGGTGTCCAGACCTTTCACCGTTTTAGTCTAGAATGCGTGTCTGACTATGCCTGGCTTCTCCTTTCCATTGTATAACAAACTCCAGGAGAACATGATCACTCTCACCTAAGGATCCCACCACTTGCACCCCATTAACCAGGTCATCTCTGTTGGTTAGGATCAGATCTAAAATAGCTGACCCCCTTGTTGCCTCTTCCACCTTTTGGACAATGAAATTGTCTTCCAGGCAAGTAAGGAATTTGCTAGACCTTGAAGTTTTGGTTGAGTTACATTTCCAGCAAATATCAGGATAGTTGAAGTCACCCATCACTACTACATCTCTCCTTTCTGCGTGTGTGTTCATCTGTTCTAGAAAGGCATCATCCAATTCTTCCACCTGACTTGGGTGTCTGTAGTAGAGTCCCACAATAACATCCCTGTTGTTTTCTTCCCCTTTAATTTTTATCCAGATGCTCTCCACTTGGTTCCCAGTATTGATGTCATGGATCTCTTCACTGGTGTAAGTTTCCCTGACATATAATGCTATTCCTCCTTCTTTCCTGTTTGGCCTGTTTCTCCTATAAAGGTTATACCCCTCTATTCCTACATTCCAATCATGAGACTCATTGCACCAGGTTTCAGTAATGCCTATTACATCATATTTGCTTTGTTGTGCTAGGAGTTCTTGCTTATTTCCCATGCTCTGTGCATTAGTGTAGAGACATCTAAGACCATGTGTTCCCTTTACTTGCTGCCTGTGCAAGGTTTTTTTTGCCTCCCACTGTTGGGTCCTTGCGCTGTTTGCCTTGTTCCCTCTATGACAGTTTGATTATTTTCTCCGGCCTCTTTGCCTTCAAGAATACTGTCTCCCTCCCCCATATGACTCAGTTTAAAGCCCTCCTGATCAAGTTCTTGAGACTGTTGGCAAAAACGTTTCTGCCAACTGGCATGAGATACACCCCATCCCTTGCCAGAAGTCCTCCCCCCCCTCATGGAACTGCAGCCCATGATCCAAGAATCCAGATCGTTCTTGGTGACACCATCTACAGAGTCATTTGTTTACATCAGCTATTTTCCTCTCTCTTCCTGGACCATGCCCTTCAACTGGCAGAAGAGACAAGATGACAACCTGTGCATCCATTTCTTTCAGCTTCCTCCCTAGAGCCTCATAATCTCTTCTGATATTCGGAAAGCTGTGCCTTGCAGTATCATTGGTTCCCACATGGACCAAAAGGAAGGGGTAATGATCCGTAGGCTTGACCAGTCTTGTCAGCCTCTCCATCACATCAGGGAGACAACACACCTCCCGAGACATCATGTCAGGCCCACAAATCACTGCTTCTGTTCCCCTCAGCAAGGAGTCTCCCACCACAACCACATGCCTCCGCCGAGGCTTAGCAGCTGCTGTTCCTTACGGTGGTACTCTCAGGGTCCTCTTCCCCGCCCCTGAAGTCTGTCCATACTGTTCTTCCTCATTGTCCTTGATAAGGGAGAGAGCTTCAAATCAATTCTGTAGCTGCCAGCTGCTAGAACAATCCATGTTTTTTTCTACTTCTGTGTGTTACTTTCCTCCAGCTGTCTACCTCCTGTGTATGTGAAGTGACCCTCTCCTCCCCAGCAACTTCCTCTATGTGGTCCCCTTCCAAGACTGTTTGTTCTGTTCTGTCCAGGAAATCCTCTTGCTCATGAATATGGAGGAATGTAGCTACCCGGGTCTCCAGCTGCTGGACTTTATTCTCCAAGAGGGCTACCAACTTGCACTTGGTGCATGTGAAGTTTCCCACATCTGTATACAAGAAGACAAACATCCCACAAGTGTTGCAGGTGACTGCAGCAGTTCCCTCAGTTTCCATGCTGAGAAGTCTTAAGTAATCAGTGAAACAGGACTGTGGGCTTCCTCCTTGAAAAATCCTCCGGTATTCACCAATATCTGCCAGTGAGCTCAATCTACTGGTAAAATAACTTTATAGAGATCTCCTGGCTGCAAGCTTGTTCTGAAGGCAAGTTACTGCTTTACTTCCTCTAAGCAAGAAACCCTCAAAAGTATATTTTTTTTAAAAAAATAAAAATTTGTAAAGGAGAACCTTTCAAAACAAAGTTCATTGCTCCCCTGCTGCTTATGCTGTACTTTTGCTGCCCAGAAGGTGCTCTCCTTCTTCTCCCTGGCAGGAAACTGGCCTGGAAAGCCTCTGCAAGGAGTTATATAGAGCTAGGCTCCCAGCTCCACCCCCTAGTGACTCACAGATGTGACTCACAGAAGCTTCACCCCCTCAGCAACAGCACACGCTCTCAAGAGTTTAAAAAAATTCAAACTCACCCACTCAAAATGGATTTTACAGCACCTTTGAGACTGAGAGGAAGAAGTCGGAAGCATAAGAGCCTGCAGTGTCTGATGAAGTATGCTTAAGTCTACAAAAGCTTATGTTACCAACACCTTTGTCTCAGGCCTTGTCTAGATGGTCTGTTTACCCCATCTTGGAGCACTGCAGTCCAAGGTGATGCATGGCATTTGTCCTGTATTGCCTCCGGGCAGTCCACATGATCCCCAGGGCAAAGCTGGGGCCAAGACAGGGTAAAGCCCATTACACCACTTTTGAAAAATACCTGGGAAAAACTGCTTCAGCTGGCAAAAAATGGATCGGGCCCCACATGACCACAGGAGCCCACACCACCACAATTGCCCATCGCTACAGCTGCCCTTTGCTATCGCTCTTCTTAAGCCAGGAAGGAGTCCCATAGCATGTGACCAAGCCTGGTAACATTCAGTGAGATTTGCTCACATGCTGCGGGCTGGCTTTCTGACTTCAGAGAGTGGGGTGTAGATGGTGGTGGCTGCCATAATGGGTCAGCATGGCAGCCCTGACTCCATCCCATTTCATGTCTGTAATGGGGAGGAACGGGCCAGATCCATGGGCAGTGTTAGTGCCCCTGACAAGCGCCATCCTCAGGAACCCCCCCAAATTGACTTATTAATAATTTGGCATATTATTATAGCCATCGATGTGGGAGGATGGTAAAACCCAGGGACTCACTGTAAGGATCCCAAAGGCAAGTAGGTCAAAGAAAACCTAAGGACATTGCCTGCACACACCTTGGCGACAGACAATTGATCCCATCATCAGTGGTTGGAATATTCCTATGTCTGGAGGTATCACTCTTCACTTAGTCCCCAGACCCAGCCATCAAGGAGGCAGCTCATGCTTTGTAAATTTAATCACCAGAACATTTAGGAGAGTTGCAACACATTAAAATCTTCAGAAGCCCATTGTTCAATCTCTGGGGATTCCTGGAATCCATTGTTTCAACACAGGAAATCCCCTCACCTGAGGGCCTGTTTTTGCATATAATTACTTGCCCAAACCCCCAACTCAGTGTGCACAGAGTCCATTCCTGAGGACCCCACATCCATCCATGTCAGCCAAGCTCACAGATATTTTTCTTGGGGATGCTCCATTTCTCTGTGTAGCCATTCCTGCTTCATTCACCCACACTGACATACAAATTTGGACTACAGTACAGGTGTCATATCACTCCAGAAAAGCTCCCCATCTATTCCTCTGTCAACTACTCTTCTTCCGTTCCTAGTAGTCTTGTGTGAATGCTTTGCTGTATGAATGTGTACATGATTGGTGTTATTATTTTTAAATCCTCAATAAAAATTATTGTTATCTTTACATCTTGTATTTGTGTGTATGTCAGTTCAGAGTTAGTAGGGGTAAAAAAAGATGTAAAGATCCCCTTGTTTCCCCTTATTGCATTGCTGAAGTCGAGTTGCTGCTAATTTCCCAAAAATTAATAGAAACTCGATATTGTATGGGATTTCCACAAGCGATTTGGGTGACAGCGGAATATACTGGTAGGGAGCCAGTGTATTCTGGCCCATGTAGATGAGCTCTCATTTAGTCTCAAAGTTGCTGCAAGATCCCTTTTCATAGGGAAATATAAACCCCATGAATGTCTTTTATTTTCCTCTCTCAAGCCCACTCAGCACTAAGAATACCATTGTGAGCAATAGACAGAACCTGCCCTTTTTGGATACAATTTCGACTGCCACTCAACTCATATCCTGCTTATTTGACTATTGCAGACATTTCTGATGGGCGCAAGCTGTCAATATCTAAATGTCATCTCCCCCTCCCCTGCCCACTCCTCATTGAGACAAACCTAAAGAAGATCAGAGAAAACTCTAAGAAGAGGAAGTATACAGTGACCTTTCTGCCTAGAGAACTGAAAGGGATGTCTCAAAATCTCCACAAAGACAATTCAATGGGAAAGAAACAATAGACTGAGCCTGAAGGCCAGCAAAAGCAGATGAAAGCAGCATACTGGGCACATTAGACTTATTGCCATACATGCCATTATTTCCTTGGTTCTCATTTCAGAAGTCTGTTCTATGTATGTCCAGAGCCATGTCATTCTCAGGAGGGGGAGAAGGAATGAAGCTAATAAAAGAGGAGAGAAACCAAACTTCATGAGGAACAGTTGAGACAGTTGGGTATGTTTAGCCTGGGGAAGAGGAGACTGGGTGGTGATACAATAGCCATCTTCAAATATCTGAAGTGCTGTCATGTGGAAGATGGAGTGAGCTTTTCTGCTGATCCAGAAGTTAGGACCCAAACAGGTGGGTCTGAATTACAAAGAAAGATATTCCTACTAATTGTTGGGAAACAGTAAGAGATGTTCAGCAAGTGGGAACAGATTGCCTTAGAAGATAGTAGTGGGGTCTCATTCACTGGAAATGTTCAAACAGAGATTGTTTAATAATCTATCTGGGGTGCTTTTGCTATGGATTTCTTGGCCATCTTTATCCCATAGAAAAAGTGCTCAACTGCTGCAAGATTTTTTTATGAGGTGCATTTGGGGACTTCAGGGACAATTTTTGTTTGTGCCAAAATGATTGGATTCAGTTCAGTTGCTCACCCCGACAATAGTAGATCAGTGGAATCAATAGGATTTATATTAGTGCTGACATGCCATTCAGCAACTGAAGCAATGGGTTTGCTCAAATTGGGACTAGCAACCAGATTTAAGCTATTTGTATGTGTGCATACTTATACAGGCAAGGGGAATTTATGGAATAATATACAATGAATCATGGAAAATGCACAAAAATGCACATAATTTTTCTTAGTGACCAAAATGGTGGGAGGTCTGGAATCCATGCCCCATGATGAGTGGTTTAGGGAGCTGGGTATGTTTAGCCTGAAGAAGAGATGGTTAAGAGGTGACATGATAGCCATGTTTAAATATTTGAAGAGATATCATACTGAGGATGGGGCAAGCTTGTTTTCTCCAGCTCCAGAGACTAGTACACAGAGCAAAAGGGCTCAAACTATAGGAAATGAAATTCCACCTAAACATTAGGAAGAGCTTCCTGACAGTAATAGCTCTTCAGCAGTGGAATGCACTGCCTCGGAGTGTGGTGGCGTCTCCTTCTTTGGAGGTTTTTAAACAGAGACTGGATGGTCATCTGTCGGGAATGCTTTGATTCCTGCATGGCAGAGGTTGGACTAGATGGCCCTTGTGGTTTCTTCCAACTCTATGATTCTACGATTCAGTGGAAACCTTTTAAAATTATTTGTTATTGCATGCAAGAACCAAATAAGACAAGACTGATATTCCTACTCCTGAGCAGGTTTAGAAGGCACATGTGAGGGTGAATGAAGGAGGAGGAAGAAATCATTCCCTCCAAGCTCTGTAGCAGGAAGCAGTTTTGTCCTCAGTGGAATGATCTTGTTGCACCTATCAGTCCTTCCCTATACCAATCTCCCATAGCCATCTTTCTTTTCAGTGAAAGCTTTAGAGAAGCCCTCTCAGACTGGAATCCTCCAGCGATGGAATCCTCCTTGTGACTTGCATTGGTGTAACTAAACAGTTGGACTTTCTTAGAGGAGGCATTGCAATGGCATGCTATTTGGGGCTGCTTGATCCTTGTGATGGCATCATGCAAGCCTTGGAGTGTTACCAAGGAGGTTTGCTAAGGGCAATCCTTTGAGGTGGCTAGAGGGAGCTGAAGTGACTGTTGCCCAATGGGAGAGTGAAATAGTGGTACCTTCCATTGCATGTTGATGGGAACTAGTACTATGGTATAACTAACTTGTGCAATTTAATAAGCTATGGAACCAGTGAATAGGATCACATCCAGGGTCCTTCTTTGTCTCTTGCCTTTCTCCCTTTCACTTTCCACAATTCTGTTCAGAGATGCTTATAGTTAACAGCTTTGTCATTAGACCCAATGAGGTGGCTGCCTCAATCACTAGTTTAGAGTCAGAATAATAGAATCATAGAATCTTAGAGTTGAAAGGGACCACAAGGGCCTTCCAGTCCAACTCCCTGCCATGCAGGAATGCATAACTAAAACACTCATGAAAGCTTTCCATCCAAACTTCGTGTAAAAATCTCCAAAGATGGAGAGTCCAACACCCTTCGAGGCAGTCCATCCTACTGTCAACCAGCTCTCACAGTAAAAAAAAAAAAAAGTTTATCTCTTTTCTTGTAATTTGAATCCTTTGGTCTGTGTTTAAGCCTCATCCAGACCTTTACACAGGATGCCCATTTGTACTTTACAAAAATATTTGGAAAACATAAGGGGTTGCATCTAAACATTGCTGTGTGCAAGACAGCCAGCAGAAGCATTATTCCAGCTCATTGAGGATATCACACAGATCCAAATCCATGGAAGGCTTAAATTATGTTTGCCATGATAGGTCAGTAGAACCTCCATGTAAAAGAGCAGTGTAGCTAGAAATGGAGAAATCAACCTGTCTTCATCCATATCAGTATCATATGTATTTAGTTATAATTATATTGTGTCACATGTCCACTTTAGTCTGTAATAAGAGTAGACAACTGTGGAAAGTCAGTGGGCAGCATTAGTCTCCCCCCCAGGAGACCTTGGTGGGGTGCACCCCCCTCCAACTAAACCCACAAAATTTTGTGAACCCTGAATGCCCTCAAAGACTTCCTAGGGGGCATTATCACCATGCTTTGGAGCTCTCGGCCTTTTTAAGCTCAGGGAGGCCTTTCAGTTTAACAGGAAGTAACTGGACGTCACTTTGTCCTCACTTCCTGTTTTAGAAAAAAGTCGTTCCTGTATCTAATATGGTTTGGGGAGGGTAAAACATGGTGAAAATGTTTCCATGTTCTGTAGAGGGCATTTGGGACAATTTATGACCCTGGAAGTCACCGGAGATCACAAATGTAGTTTTGTCCACCCCAATCTACAATTTTTTTGTGGGGGGGGGACCAAATAAACATGCATATATCTTGTCCATGTCTCCCGAAGTATAACTCTGGATTAGAGCATAGAAAAGTTTTTTTTTTCTTGGACTGCAGCTCCCAGACCTAAAACCCATTTTTATTTCCAACTAGACTCCTTGAATCAATTGATGAATTGTAGGTCAACACAGGTGTGATGAGCGTCTGATGGAGTATTGATGAGTGAATGGGAAGAGAGCATGAGGGAGCCAATCCCAGTGCAGGGAGCTGTGATGGGAGGAGTTTTCCTAGAACATTAAAAGGTGTGTATGACAGTTGAGAGAGAGTTTAAGTGGGAGAGTTTGATGAGAGATGAGCAGTTGGCAGTTTTGAGTACAATTGAGTGAGGATTGTGAGAAGCATAGTCTGTGCTTGGGAAAGTGTTGATGCTGAATGAAATATAGAGTGAGTGGAAATTGAGAATATAAGGGGAGTGATTGAGTCTGAGATATCGTGGTTTAAAAGAAATAGTCATCACAGTGTGATATTAAGAGAAAGTTGACCGTTGACTAAGGGCCAGTCTAGACGAGGGAATAAAATGTGAATTGTGGCACAAAAATGTCAATTCGCAGCAGATGTCATCTATCTCAACAATTTTTTGCAAAGATCGCTGGTGTGTGAAACTCTCCATGTTTGCTGTTCACATGGAGGCATGCAGCGGATCAAGATGGTGGCTGTGAGTGAATTACTTATGGTTTTGTAATGGTTTTGTACTAGCCAACTTGCCTCGGCCAAACAATTAAAAAAAAAAACAACTAACTCCAAGGTGTGGAAGAGCAATTTTCTGCTTAAATAATAATAATAAAAACCAAGGAAAGAAAACCTGTTTCATTGCCTCAGTGCATGATCGCTACGGCAACAATCCAACATGGCAGTTCCATGATCTGCCATTTTACCATGCTCTGCCCCCTGCACACATCTGACCAATCAGCTGTCCTCTTCAGCAACATGATTCAGTTGTCCTAACAAATGAGGGTGTGCATTTCTGTTGGTTTAAAAAAAAAAAACTGGGAAAAGTCCCGGAGGCTTTTGCCACAGACTTTCCCCAGCTTTTGCTCTACCTCTGAAAAGGATGGAATGCTGAGGGATCCCATTTGGACACATGGGATTCCCCGTGGATTCTAAGAGGTTTCCCCCCCCCCCACTATCTGGACTACCCCAAAAGTTGAAGGGACAATCTTGAAATATTTCTGAGTCACCATTCTGCTAATAAATGAATGTTATGTTTTGTTCATAAACACCAGACTCCTTTTATTTCCCTCACTGAAAGTTATTGGGCACACTCACCAGTTGTACCCAAACAATCTCAGAAAATATCCATAAAAAGTCAGACCCTAATCCAAGGAAGGGATAAAGGGGGGAAATTGAATGTATGGTGGTAGAGTAAGTGGGGAAGTGGCCATGCTGAACACTGAAGTAAAGTGTGGCTGGTGGCTGGTTGGAGTCTCTCTTTCCACAACAGCTGGCCTTCTCTAGTCAAGATTAGCAGCTGCTCTCCCTGGCCATACTGCTAGAAATTCCCCAGACAGCATCAGCAAAAAAGCTAAAGAGATGGGATGCTGGAGTTACACATAAGCTGAATATTTGACAGCAAGTCTCTAGTCAGTCTAAGAAAACAGGCAGGTGTTCTTTTTATTTGAATGTGAGGTGGGTTTACTGGTAACTCTTCTCCTTTACTTTTTTCATATCTTCTGCTGTCAGATGATTGAGAGAAGAGGACTCAACCCTTTATTTGAGCTCACTGCAGGATTCAGTCTGGCTGAGTCTATAAAGAGACTTTCCACCCTGCCTGTGTGTCTCCCAGGTGTCAGGAAGGAGGCCTTTCTGTTCCAAACCCACTTAAAAATAAAAGATTTTTTTCCCTGACACCTGTAGACCTTTTCAAGACAACATTTTTCTCTAGTGCTAGGGGGTATGTTTGAGTTTCATCAAGAATGATGGTGACTGTGACCCATTCTCAGGTGGGGAAAGAAGCATAGTTCCTTTCCTGTCAAGATGCCTATTAGTGCTCCAAAATGGCCTTGTTAAATCTTACAACAGATGCTGTTTTTTCACTCATAATGATGTTGATGGTGTCGGAGTGGCTGCTAGGGATTCTGATTCCGTTGTATTCCCTGACGTTCCTCTGAAAAAGTTTCCATTTAATGAGATGTTCTTTGGGTTTACGCACCAGGCTGGAAGGATGAAAAGATCAAGGATATTAATAACGCCACACAGCTTTTTGAGAGCAACCGACCGGCAACCCACATCTTTGTGATAGAAAAGTAGGTTCTGCCACAGTCTGCGATGTGTAAAGGCAAACAATTGCTGGTTCCCAAATAGAACCTTCCCAATTAAATCTATGTACTGATGGAGACCTTGGTATGCTTGTGGGGCTGGACAAAAGATGTGGGATAGGGAAGAAATTTGCCGGGTCTGGATTTTTGTATGAACTTTCCCATTTCAAACCTATCAAAACTGAAACAAATTTGAATGATAAATTCAGCAAGACCAAAATATAATATATTTACTGAATAAAGGAGGTTGTTTGGAGAGGAAGCCATGGCAACCCACATGAGAAGACATGTTGGTCAGTGGTCAGTGGTGACCAACTAAGCTTGCAAACAAACAAAAAACAAAACAAACAAACAAACCCACCAACCAAACAAAAAATAACCTTCTGTAGCTAGCACATATATTCAGTCTGTGAGAATTTTGCTGTAGCCAAATTGAGTTTTTTTCTCTCTCTCTCATGAATACGCCCATGCTATCTGGCCTTTGGGTTGATAACAGTGCCCAGAGTGATAACTGGTGCCCTCTAGCAATGGTGTCACTATGATTGGCATCACCTCTCTTTAGCGGTGTAACCTGGTGTGGTCTGCACCCCCTAGTGATGCCACTCCCCCCAGATGTGATAGGACCTTGACCTAGCAAGATGTCCCCCATTTTTTACTCTTCAGTCAACCCACTTCTAGCACATGTGTATACCTGTTCTAGAAAGTGATGACTTACAGGGAAGCTGTTACCAAATGGATAACACAGCCCCTGCTCACCAGAAGAGAGAAAAGAATGAGAGAGGATGAAAACAAATACATTCAGGTGCCAATTTTTTAAAATGTCAAATTTTGTTTGCTTTGCACCTTAATATGAATCAGCCTAATTTTCAAATGAGTATGTGAACTGGAGTGTAATTGTCTTTCAGTTTTTACACTTCTCCACATTTTGAAATATAGTTCTCTGTGCACAATGTGCATACAAAAGGGAACATGTTGGGCTAAAATTACAAACAATATGCATATATTTTGCAAAACCTGGATGAAAAATGTATGCATTTGACCTTTGGTCAAAATCTGCATCCAAAATGCATGTACTGGAGGAAATCTGCACACAAAATAAACATAGTGAGGCAGATAGCATACAAAAATGTGTTTGCTGTTGTTAACTGTCACTAAGTCACCTTTGGCTAATGGCGACCCTATGAATGAGTGACCTCAATGTCACCCAGTTACCAACAGCCTTGTGTAGGGCTGTGGTTTCCTTGATTGAGTCTATCCATCTTTAATGTGGTCTTTGTCTATTCTTACTGCCTTCTAATTTGACAATCATTATTGTCTTCTCTAGTGACTCATGTCTTTTCACAATATGTCCAAAGTATGACACTCTCGGCTTAGTCATCTTGGCTTCTAGGGAGAGTTCAGGCTTGATTTGGTCTAGGATCTTGTGGTAATGGGGGATTGCATCTCCCATTATCCTGCCATTCAGTGACCAGGCAGCTGCAATCTCAACAATCAGTTAAACAAAGGGTTAAAAACTTTAGGCTTAATTAGAACTCTGGAGAAAAGGTAATACCTCCAGACCAGCGTCAGCAATGACATCAGATCATCCGAGGCAGGACGGACCACCAATGGGAATTGCCAGAGGGTAAACTCAAATAAGGACTATAAATTCTTTGTTCTGAGCACATGGTAGTCAGACCAGGTGGAGAGACTCAAGAGATGCTCTGAGACAAAGACACCATGTCTCAGAGCTTGAGGAATTGAACAATGGAGGCGGTGGTTAAACCAGGCCTGAGATGGCCAGCCAGCTTAACACCTTCTTGGAATTCTAAAACTGAATCCTGCATACTGGATTTCATAGTTGTAAGTAGTTAAGAATGTCTTAGTTAGAATTGTGTCAGGGATTCTCTTTGTTTTCCTTGGCTGGATGTAGTTCTATACTTTTGCTATCTCTGTAACCTTAAGTTGCACCTGAAAGGAAGGACCCTTCATGAAAGATTTACCTCTTTAAGCTTGCTTGAATACAATAAGATCTTTTCTATTTCTAACAGCTGACTTTCTTGTGTCCTTAAGCTCTGGGTCATAGCTACTGGGTCTTCTCTTGAGGATGGAGAAGGAATCCTACAGCTTCACTGATGTCTGGGAGGACCACCTGGCTGTCAAAATAAGACCTCAGAGGGCTCCTGGGAACTGTAGTCCAACAACATCTGGGGATCCACAGGTTGAGAACCACTGCTCTAGAGGAAGCCAATCTCTGGGTGTTCCAGTTCAGGGCTCCCAGAACTTCGTGACATGGTGGCATGGACTCATGGTATCAGCAGAAGTCTCTTCCAGCACCACGTTTCAAGTGAGTTGAACAAAAATGTAGAGAAAATAGCTGGTGTCCTGTTAGTGGCATGGCATAAGGAAGGTTAAGTTCATGTTATAGCTATGTGTGTCTTTTTTTGGCTGTTGTTGTTGGTGTAACAAAGTTTGGAATTCCTTTACATATTTGGCATCAACCAAAGTCTCCCTCAGACTCACCATTAGCTGCTGCAACCCCCCACCCCCTTTCATGGCTGAAGTGTAGGGGAATCAGAAAAGCACCTGGCTGCATCTCTATAGCAGGCACAGAACACCATCCATTGAGACCTCCAGTGGACCCCAATAGATTTTGGTGGTAGATGTAATCATTCTGTATCTGGCTTTGGGGACATAGCCAGTCACTGCTGTGATTCTGCCCCTCAATAGAATGGGAACTTCACCAGCCAAACAGTGAGTCTGGTGTGTGTGTGTCGAGTGGATAGTGTGGTTTCCCCATGTGGAAGTACTTACAGTATGCTCTGCAATACATGATCTCGGCCAATGTATATTAATGCAAATGTTATAGAAAATGAAAGCGTCTGATCTGCCCATCTCTAATAATAGTGATATTAGAATCATAGAGTTGGAAGAGATCATGAGGGCCATCCAGTCCAACCCCACTGCCATGCAGGAATAAACAAACAAAGCACTCCCAACAGATGGCCATCCAGCCTCTGTTATAATCCCCTAAAGAAGGGGACCCCTACATTCCACGGCAGCATATTCTAATGTTGAGCAGCTCTTGCTGTCAGAAAGTTCTTCCTAATGTTTAGGTGGAATATCTTTTCCTTTACTTTGAATCCATTGCTCTGTATCCTAATCTCTGGAGCAGCTGAAAAGAAGCTTGTTCCCTCTTCAATATGACATTCTTTCAAGTATTTAAAAATGGGTGGAAATCCACTTCCTTTTCTGGAGAAAAACACCAGAATCTGGTTGGCGAATTACAATGGTGACCTAACAAGAGGACTGAGGTCCATGTGAAATGGTTACACTTATGGAATTCCACTTTGATGCAGCCATGAATGGAATGCGTCCATTGCACAATGCTCAAAAAAGTACATCATGTATGAAGGAACTTAGATTTCTATCTATCTCTATTACATGATCTCAGGACAGTGCATAGGCAAAATCAATTTAAGCAGTATAAAACAATGCAAAACTTAAAACAATAAAAATGAACTAAAACATATTAAGCAATTTAACAACTTAAAACAACTCAAAATTTTACAGTGTTTCAAACTTTGCACATGTACACTTTGGGGAGGGCAATCAATTGGGTCCCAAAGGCTTTGATTAAAATTCATGATTTTACTTGGTGCCAGTATGAAATCCATTATGCCAATCAGACATCCAGGGGAGGACATTTTACAAACTGGGCTCCACAGTATGTGGCATCTGGCAAAGTAAAACAGTCTAAAGATATCTGCATTAGAGGTATATCACAGTCAAGCTGCAGTCCCTGGGCTTCAACAGGTGGCACAAAGGAAGCCAAGTTTTTAAACTTGGTACTAAATGAAATCAGCATCATTGCCAAATGGGCTTCCAGAGGGATAGCATTCCACAACTGGGTAGCCATAGCTGAAAAGGTCATTATTGGTATCTCCACATTGGTCCCATGGGTGGGTCAAAGAGCCTGGGAGCAGCCACTGAGGAACTTACTCAAGATTTATAAGATGCCATTTGGAAGTTATGTGTGAGCCTGACACTACCCTGATCCTGGAACATTAACCCTGTTCAGGCATTGCTCATCATGCCTTCTTAGGGCTGGAAGCCATGAGTTATGAGGAGTGGCTTAGGGAGCTGGATATGTTTAGCTTGGGGAAGAGAAGGTGAAGAGGAGACATGATAGCCATGTTTAAATATTTGAAGGGATGTCATACTGAGGATGGAGCAAGCTTGTTTTCTGCTGCTCCAGAGACTAGGCCATGGAGCAATGGATTCAAACTAAAGGCTTTTAAAGAGAATCTGGATGGCCATCTGTCATGAGTGCTTTGATTGTGTGTTCCTGCATGGCAGGGGGCTCGGCTAGATGCCCCTTGTGGTCTCTTCCAACTCTATGATTTTATGATCCAATGGTTAAACCTAGCTCCACTTGCTCTGTTATAATTTCTATCACATGGAAATCAGTGTAACTGAAGAGAAGTGATAAAACTCCTTGACTTTCGCTGACTGTTGTTGCTTTTACATCCATTAATTCCATTATTTTTAGGGGTGCACTTTCTTTTATCTGGACAAAGGCTCTTCCAGAAGTTTGTGTTTTTTAAATTAAAAAAAAGCCAGGAGCTAGTAGGCTGAGGTGGTTACTGTGGGTTGAAGGGCAAATTTTCTCCTTTTTTTTTTATAATAGTATAGTGCAAAAGTCCCTTACGACTCCTCGAATGCTTTAATCAGCGCTGTATACATACAATCCTAAATATACACTGGACTGACTATGTGACAGATGTTGTTGTCCTTGAGCAAGCAGGGATCACCAGCATTGAGGCCATGAAATTGAGAACACAGCTGCGCTGGGCAGGGCACATTTCTAGGATGGAGGACCATCACCTCCCAAAAATAGTACTCTACAGTGAACTTGCCATGGGTCAGCGTAAGAGGGGCACTCCAAAAAAGTGATACAAGGATTCCCTGAAACAACATCTCAGGCTCAGCCAAAGTGATCACCAACAATGGTCTGCCCTGGCCTCACATCGGAGCGCATGGAGATGCACTATCCACAATGCTGCAGCCTTATTTGAGAGCTCACGCCGAACAAGTCTTGAAGAGAAATGACAACGCAGAAAGAATCACAACCTGGAAACATCACCCAAGGAGACCCTCTGCTCTGCTTTCTGCAACTGGACTTGTTTATCTTGGATTGGTCTTTTCGGTCATCAGCATGCTTGCAGAAAACGCAGGATGAGTCCTTCCTGAATCTTCATTTGTGAAGAAAAACCAGAGGAGGATAGAGCAAAAGTGCCTTTTCATTGATGCAGTATAACTCTAAAACCATAAAAAAGAAAAAGGTGCAAATAATACTCCCCCAATATGCCTTGGAATGGAAAAGAATCTCACTTGAGGATAGGAATAAAATGTTGCAGCTGATGCTGGCAATTGTCAGGAAATAGTTCACGACAACAGAAATGTCCTTCGGAGATGATAGATAGATAGACAGACAGACAGATAGATAGATATTTCTTTAAAATGCCACATTTTAGCACTGTATTAAGGTAGCCAACCCATTCCCTCCCACCCAAGTGTCTCCTCTTCTTTAATACATATATGACAAGCAGGTGCAACATGGTTCTCCCCCTGTTGGCAATGCATGTATCTTTTGAGTTTGGTCAGTGCAAATAGGGAAGAAGTTCATTTCCACTTGTTTTGGCAAGCATCATGTTGGGGACTTATGTCTTGGTAAGTGGACTTGCATCTGTGGGAATTAGAATTGGGCAATTCCATAAAGTGTTTATCTGGTAAAAAGCTGCTGTTATGTTACTACACAGGGGAGCCAGCCAAGTGATCGGTGCACATCGGGACCATCGGGACACTGGCTAGCAATTGCCAATGTGCATTGGGGTAGAACTCAAATACATAGCCATGTTAGTATGGAATATCAATTAGCAAGGAGGTCTTGTAGCAGTGAGAGAAAGAAGATATAGCGTAAGCTTTCGTAGACTTGGTCTACTTTCTCAGATGCATGGAGTGCATTATGCTTATGCTACAACATCTTTCTCTCAGTCTCAAAGGTGCTATAAGATCCCTTTGCTTAATGTGCATTGGAAGGCTCTTACTAGTGTCCCATTACGCATCTTCACAATTCACTAACAGGGTTTCTAAGCACCTCTGCTACACAGTTAAGTATACATAAAGGGGTTGTCTGTACAATGAAAATACTCCTCATCGAATTCAAGGAGAATATGATTTGTCTTAATGAGATCCCACATCAGTCTGCCGTATTTGGAAGGAGGGGGGCAAAAAGTTTGCAGGAAAACCTTTGCAAGTTTCCCCATATTTTTTTAAAAAGCTCCACAGGAAATGTGCATTCCTGCTCATTGGTACAACCAATTTGCTTTGCTGTGCATTCCTGATAAGAGTGGAAGTGGAAAGCCAGGCATGTGCAGGGGTGGAGCTTGCTAACAAGACAAGCACCCAAAACTGCAATGTTGAATTCTTGCCATACGATCGTGCACTGAGGTGACAAAACAGCCTTTTTCTTCTTTTTATTTAAGCAGAATATTGTGCTCCTGCACTGCAGATATGTTTTTTTTTAAATACTGTTTGGTGGTGACAATTTGCGAATAAAAACATGAATCATTGAATTGCACCTGCCATCTTGATTTGCAGGCATGCCCATCTGAATAACAAATGCGGATAGCTTTGCATGCTTGCGATCTTGCAAAAAAAATCATTAAGACAAATGAAAACTGCTGTGATGGCATTAGTGCGCATCAACTCACATTTTATTGCCTCACATAAGCAAGCCCAAAGTTATGTAACGTACACTGAGATAGAGGATTTTGGCCCTTATATTTGACATGGAAGGAACTAAGGTTCAAAACATTCCACGTGGAAGAGAGAGTGAAGAGACAGGTTTTCCCAGCCCAAGTAAAGACCTTGGGTGCTGGGGTCGGTGCAGTCATCCATCCACATGCTATCTTTGCCAGGATTTTTCCCCCTCAAAGTTGTTTTTGGAATGGATTCTAACTCAGTAGCTTTGATCAGCTGGCAACTGTCACAGATGCAAATTGGCACTTTTCTCCATATTAGTCCTTCTCACTATTCAGAGCTGATAGGAGAAACACACATTTTTCAAAGAACCTTGTTCATGAAAGAGACTTGGAAGACGTAGCTGTCATATACAAATCTTGTAAAAATATGAGGGGAATTTAATGCCATTCTAATATCTTCGAGGGTAAATTATTAATGTTCCCTGGTAAAGAAGAAGGTGCGTCTACTAGGTTAAACACACAACCTTTCTCAGATGACATTCAGGTACCCTTCCTTTGAAAGTTAAAGCAAAAGTAAAGTCAATAGTATCTTTGGAAAGTCAAGCATGGAATAATAACAAACACAGCTGCTGAATGAGGGATTCACCTTGCTAAACATCATATAGACTGGTGTGAGGTGGTTTTCAGTTCCTAGCTTTAAAACAGGGGTGAGCAAAGGAAGGTCCTCCAAATTGGACTGCAACTCTCATCATTCTTAGGGCTGATGGGAACTGCAAAGAACTTTTTCCAGCATTTTCTGGGTTACAGTTATGAGGTGGCTGACCAGTGTGCGTTTGCTACACCCTATTCCATCATGCCCCATGCTCCCCATACTTCCTAATCTAAAAAAAGCACTATGGGAGAAGTTCTTATCATACCTTTCCCTGGCCTTTAACTGACGTTCAGGCAGGCTGAGAAGCTGCAGACTGTTAGGGTTGCCCAAGTGAAAACTGGAGAGGGCTCCTGTACCTTAAATGGTTATATAGGAGAGGACATTTCAGCATAATAATAATAATAATAATAATAATAATAATATTTTATTTCTATCCCTCCCCTCTGCAACGCAATCGGGGCGGCTTACAATATAAAAACTCCATAGTCCCAGTACCCTAGCCCACCCCCCCTTAAAACAATATTAAACTATAAAAGATTAAAAACATACAGTAAATTAAAAATATTTACTTGCCACACAATTAGGTAACAAGCAACATTTGCTGAAATTCCCCTTTCTACACATCCATTAAAGGTACAGGAGCCCTCTCCAGTTTTCACTTGGGCAACCTTAACTGATGGTACAATGAGAGAAATGAAACATCTACCCATCCCTTCTCTACCTTGCAATGAAAAGAAAGCAAAAGAACCCAACACATGTCAGAGGGTCCTAGAAAGAGGCCTCTCTACCATGTTAAGTTTTGCTTTAGATTGCTAGCTGCTCTGTAGCCATGTTAGAAGGATGCTTAGAAATGGGAGGGGTGCAGGTGCAGAGACTGGTAGTGTGGGAAACAAGATTACTGGAGCTGCCTGGTACTGTGTGGGAAAGAATACTGCTGGATGCTGGGAGGGGGGAACGGGTAACTGCAAACAGTTTAAAAAAATGAAACTTGGGAGAATTTGTTAGACCATTAGCCAAACAGACCATTAGCCAAACAGGCACTAATTCTCCTTGCATATCCTCGCACCCTAGAAACTAGCCATTCAATTACACAAATCTGCTTTCTGCAACCGGACTTGTTTATCTTGGATTGGCCTTTTTAGTCATCAGCGCACTTGCAGAAGGCACGGGATGAGTCCTTCCTAAATCTTCATTTGCGAAGAAAAGCCAGAGAGAGAGAGAGAGAGAGAGAGAGAGAGAGAGAGAGAGAGATCCTCTCTAACCAGGGACTTGCAGTATATAAACCCCACACACCATTCCACCACCATTCTCTGAAAATGCCAGCCACAGATGCAGGTGAAACATCAGGAATAAATTCTTCCAGAACACCTCACAGCCCGGAAAAAAACATGAAAAACCTATGAATGCCAGCCGTGAAAGCTTTTGACTTCACAATTTGTTAGAGCTTGCGATGATCTGCTACTGTGCTGATCCTATACTTCAATAAAGCTTTCTTGGATTCACCTAGAGGCCTTTTATTTGAGTAGGGAAAGACAGGGGCTTCATGACACATGAGAAATTCACCAAATTGTCCTTCTCCATTCAACAAATTTGTGCAGGCTATTTATTTATTTAATTTATACCCCACCTTTCTCCCAAGAGGGGACAGAAGATGGATTACAAGACAAATAAACAAGATATAGCTAAAAGCTGGATGATATGAAATGTTGTTGTTGTTTAAATTAAATTAGCTATCATGTTAAACATGATAAAATCATTTAAAAGATAAAATAAAGATAAAAATGAAACACCCAGCACCTTGAAAAGCTATTTTGCATGGTGCATTAATCACCAAATGCCTGTTTAAATATAGAGGTCTTTACCTGGTGGTAACAGGAAAGCAGATAAGGGGCCAGCCTAATTGGCTGTATTTAAAAATTTGGCAAAGATAGCCATCCACGTGATTACAGGTATACTATGGACTGCCTAATACTAGGGTGGGGTGTGTCCAGAAAAGGATGACCCAAACGGTGGGAGGTCTGGAAGCCATGCCCTATGAGGAGTGACTTAGGGAGCTGGACATGTTTAGTCTGGATAAGAGAAGATTGAGAGGGGACATGATAGCCATGTTTAAATATCTGCAGGAATGTCATACTGAGGATGGAGCAAGCTTGTTTTCTGCTGCTCCAGAGACTAGGAAACAGAGCAGTGGACTCAGACTACAGGAAAAGAGATTCCACCTAAACATTAGGAAGATCTTCCTGGCAGTAAGAGATGTTTGAAAGTGGAATGCACTGCCTGGGAGTGTGGTGGGATCTCCTTCCTTTGGTGGTTTTAAAACAGAGGCTGGATGGCCATTTGTCGGAAGTGCTTTGATTAGGTATGCCTGCATGGCAAAGGGTTGGACTAGATGGCTCTAGTGGTGTCTTCCAACTCTATGATTCTATGTACACACCAAAGGTGGGGCAAGTGGAAATTTCAAAAAACAAACACTCTCAACTAAGACTCAACACCTGGAGGTGAATCATCACTAATCCACTCAGTGATAGCAAGAGAACCTTATTGCTTGTAAATGGGATTTTCCTCTCCTCTTTCCTCCAACAATAGACCTGGCCTAATTCCTATTCCGTTCCAAAATATTGATTGTTAGCAACCATTAACACTTCTGGAGCTCCCTTTTTTTAGCCTGGGAACCACCAAGAACAATTGTATTACATTCACAACTCCTATCCCTGTAAGGCAATTATTTCATATAAATGTGAAGTCGAAGGCTTTCACGGCTGGCATCCATAGACTTTCCTTAGTTTTTTTCCAGGCTGTGGGGCTGTGTTCTGGAGTTTCTTTCTGACGTTTTGCCTGCATCTGTGGCTGGCATCTTCAGAGAATGGTTGGGTAGGTGTGTGTGTGGAGTTTATATGCTGTGAACCCCTGTTGGGGAGTATATGAAAATTTGTGTAATTGTATAGTTAGTTTCTAGGTATAGAAATGCAAGGCTCATTAGTGTCTGTTTGTCTAATGGTTGGTTGATAGGCCATCATCTGCTGGAACTCCCCCTGTCCCTGGGTGGAATTTCTTTGTAAGTGTTGAGTTTTGATTCTGTTGTTCTTCAAAACTGGGAGCCAGATTTTGTTTACTTTTAAGGTTTCTTCTTTCCTGTTGAAGTTGTCCAGGTGTTTGTGGATTTCAATAGCTTCTCTGTGCATTCTGACATGATAGTTGTTGGCCTGGTCCAAAATTTCTGTGTTTTAAATAACATTTTGTGTCCAGGTTGGTTTATAACATGTTCTGCTACTTCTGATTTTTCTGGCTGGCCCAGTCTGCAGTGTGTCTCATGTTCCTTGATTTGTGTTTGCACACTGCCTTTAGTGGTCCCTATGTAAACTTGTCCACAGCTGCATGGTATATGGTAAACTCCTGCAGCTCTGAGAGGGTCTCTTTTGTCTTTCGCTGAGCATAGCATTTCTTGGATTTTCTTGGTTGGTCAGTAGATTGTTTGAAGGTTCTGTTTCCTCATCAGTTTCCCTCTTCTGTCTGTGACTCCTTTGATGTATCGTAAAAATATCTTCCCTTTGGGTGGCTGTAGGAGCTTTTTGACAGTGAAATAGACTTCCTCAGAGGGTGGTGGACTCTCCTTCTTTGGATGTCTTTAAACAGATTTTGAATGGGTATCTTCAGAAATGCTCAAGTTATATATTCCTGCATGGCAGGGGATTGGACTAGATGGCCCTTGTTTTCCCTGCCAACGCTAAGATTCTATGATTTTATAGTTCTTTCATAGGTAGAAACAATGATTAGGTTCATTTCATAAATACATATGCAAATCCTCATGCAGCTAGAATCATGCTAAAATTTGCCAGTCTGTTGCATGCAGCTCTAGTCCTATGCCATCCCCTGAACAAATCCCATCAGGATCTGTTTGTGGTTGTTCTGTACCTTCAACTCAAATCCAACTTACAGCAAGCATCTCATAGGATTTCCTTGGCAAGATTTCTTCAGAGGAGGTTTGCCATTGCCTTCCTCTGAGTCTGAGAGAGTGTCACCTGCCAAAGGTCATCCAGTGGGTTTCCCTGGCTGAGCAGAGATTTAATCCTTGGTCTTGTGTAGTCCTAGACCACCATTCAAACCACTATAGCAGGCTGGCACCAGGATCTGCTTATATCTTATAACTTTTTAAATCTTGACATTGTAATATAAGCACACTTTCTCCCATGCTGCACAGGATGGATGTTGTGAAGAGAGGGCAGATCTATCAATATAAAGAGCAACAACTACAATTGCTAATAATAATAGCTGGAATCCTGTTCATACACTACACCAGTGCAACTATGTGGATTTGTATTATTGTAACACTCTATGTGGGGCTGCTTTGAGGGATGCTCAGAAATACCATCCGGTCCAAAGAGTTTACAGGGAGCACACAATTCCTCTATTACAACTGTTGAACAGGTTGCTGATCTGTTCCCAGGCACAGTTCTAAGTGTTGGTTATAAAGCCCAATATGGCTTGGGTCAAGAATATTTGAAGGGCCGTATCTTCCAAAATGAGCCTATCTCAGCTCTAAGATCTTCAGGGGGTGGCTTCTATGACCCACTACCCCCCCACACCTGGTCAGCACATTTGGTGGGAAAGGAGAGGGCCTTCTTGGTGACTGCTCCTACACTTTGGAATCCCCATTCAAGAGGCAAGGATGGATATCTCCTTGTTCTCCTTCCACTGGTGTCATGGTGGACAGCCCAGTCCATCACGGTGAGTTCATGTACAAAATCTACAGGTCACAGCATTGGAAAATTCCACTCCCTGGTTTCCATAGCAACAGGTATGGTAGAAGGTGGGAACCTCATTTCCTAAACGTGACATCATCTGACTGAAGAGCCAATCCAAACCTGGAAAGGCAGAACCAATCAAACCTGACCAAATGAATTTTAAGTTTCTGAATCCCTTTGTTGTATGTCACATGGCTTGGGCCATATGGTGAGAGCCACATGCTGAAACCAGACAAGATAACAGAGGTCGGGGGAAGCGACCTCCATCATGGGCCTGATAACATCAAAGGGCCCTAAATAATATCTGAAGTCTAAGGAGAGCCTTCCATTTAAAATTACTCGGGATTCCATCTCCAGAGACTGAGCTAGGCTGGCTATGAGAGCCTGGCCTAACCCATCCCAAGTGGGACATGGACTGATTGCATGGACATCAGAAATGTGACTTTTTATTTTTCTTAGCTTAGGGACTGTCTAGCTATCATGCGCTAGTTTTTTTTTATTTATTTGCATACTATAGCTGAATGTATTTCTTGTAAATCTAAGTTGGGAACCTGGAGAGACTAGATGTCCCTCCATGCTAAGGCTTAAGGGCTTGAACTAAAAAATAAAGCCTTTTCTGTTCTTCCTAATCTCCATGGTCACGTGCCTGCTTGGGCTCACTATCTGAATTGCTCTGGGATAGAGGAAAGGGCATTGGTGATATTTTAACACAACCTGTCCAGTTTCTCACTGTGCTGGACAAGAAAAGGGTTAAAACTCTGCGAGTGGTGGCAGATTTCGAAAAGAAAAATCCCTCAGGTTTAGGATTTACAAAGGGGCAACCATGGGGCTTCAGGCAGAGAGGCTCCAAGGTCCCGTGACACGGTGGCAGCAGTTTTTTGGAACCACATGGAGGAGGATGACAGAATAAAATGAATGTTTCTGACTTGGTTGGAACATTTGTGGCTTTCTTGGTTCAGACGGCTGGCAAGCAAAAACTTTCCTATTCCAGCAGGTTTGAGGAATGCATTATTTTTTATAAAGAGCACTGTACTCTGTTTATGTTTTTTCAAACTAATATTTGTATGGTTTTAATTTTATAGAGGGAATGATTTTATTTCAATTTTAACTTGTAGTATATTCTAGTTATATATGGTTTTACTTGTATCCCTTTTTATTCTGTAAATCACCTTAAGCCCAATTCTTGGGGGAACAGTGGGGTGTAAATTGATTGATGGATTGGATTGATTGATGGAGCTATGATGGTGTAGACAATTGAAGTAGGAAGGGAAAGGTACATGGAAAGTGCACCTACAGTGTAGAAATAATGCAGTTTGACACCTCTTTAAGTGCTGAATCATCACCATCATCTTTATTTATATCCTGCTTTTTCCCCAAGGCTGGGACCCAAAGCGGCTCTCAGTTTTAAAAACACGCCATTAAAACATACAAAAAGTGCACATTAAAAGAGAATTAAACCAATAACATCATTAAAACAACATAAAAAAAATTATTTTATTTTTTAGTTTAGTTACCAGGATTAATTATAGAATATAATCATAAATCATATATATATATATATATATATATATATATATGATTATATTCTATAATTAATTGTATATATATAATTGTATATATATAATACAATCAAATCTTCTCATTGTTAAAAGTAACATTTTCTATTCTCCTCAAAGAAACACATATAAGAGACACATACAGAATACCATTTCAATATATGCTTGAATTATAACAGGAAAAAAACCACCTAATAAATTTCTGTTTCTCCACTAGATGTTTCTCCTACGTCCATCCTGTTTAGTCTGGATGGGGCCAATCTGGCCTACTTGGGGAGGGAATTACAGTGTTTAGGGGCAGCCACTGAAAAAGCCCTCTCTCATGTCCACACCAACAATACATAAAACGGTGATGGGATGGAGAGAAGGGCCTCTCCCAATGATCTCAGGGCCTGGGTCAGTTCACAGATAGGAGATACAGTCTGCCAGATAGCCTGGACCTGAGCCATAATAGGGCTTTATAGGTCATAACCAGCACTTTGAATTGTGCCTGGAAACAGACTGGCAGCCATCCTATGGAATCCTGGGATTTGTACTTTTACAAGGTCTTTAGCCTTCTCTGCCAAAGAGTTCTGATGTCTAACAAAACCACAAATCCCAGGAGGATTATGTAGGATGGAGCCATGGCAATTAAAGTGGTGTCAAACTGCATTATTTCTACAGTGTAGATGAACCCAATGAGAGTAAGGGCACTGGCGGGATAAGCTGCTTAGAGCTGCCAGATTTTGGCTGAGATCCTACACTGAAGTTTAGCTCTGTCACCTTCCACATGACATCAGTCAAGCCCTGGGAGGGACTGCTACATAATGGTAAGGACAGCAGGGAAGTGATTAAGATCATGAAAGTAGCAGCTGGACTCAGCTCAGCTGTTGGGGGGGGGGAATCAAGTGTGAGAAAATCAAGACAAAAAACTCTCAACCATTTCACACAGCTATTAGGCTAAGTATTAATCCTGAAGCCCCGGCAATGATTTCTCTAAAACTTGCCCAGCCTCCACAAAAGCAGCCCCAAATGGCCTGATATTATCAGGGAAATGTACAGAGCCATGAAACTGTGCGGCCCTTTTCAGTACACCTGTAGCATAAAGCCATCCAATACCTGATTAGATCTGAAGAGATATGACCCTCTTTTGCTCAGAAATCTATTCCCTTAGAATGTTTCACAGAAAATGTGATGCCAAGAGCTGTTCACTTTTCACTGTTTATCACTGAAGCTATCAGCCAAAGTAGCCGGAGCTATGGTCTTGTCCCATTTCATAAGTAAACCAAGATCCACTCAATTCTCAGATGTAGGTGATCCAAAGATAATATTGGAGAAAAGATGTCCAAGGTTTATCTAAGCAGTTCAACCTCTCCCTTTTCCTTTTGGTCATCTGTTAATGCAGGAAAACGCTCCTATGTAAATAGTTGGAAAATCAAGCAAATGGAGTGAAGAATGTCATTCTAAAACATGAGAAGGGTAACTGCAATCAGTGAGTGATATCCTTGTTAATTTTAAGTCCTATTGCATAGTCTTGTAACCAGTGGGGATGCAATTTTTCACCAATTCTCCTCTCAATGGAAGCAATGAGTAATTTTAGCAATTTCCCTTCTGCTGCAAGAAAGCCTTAAAAAAGGGATGCCATACTGAGGATGGAGCAAGCTTGTTTTCTGGTGCCCCAGAGACTAGGGGGGCAGTTACATGGCAGAATAAGGTGTGTGAAATTCTGGCTTATCACCCTTTTGCACCAGTGGCCCATAAACTATATGGTTTTACTTGTATCCCTTTTTATTCTGTAAGTCACCTTAAGCGATCTATGTAGCAGTCCCTCCCAGGGCTTGACTGATGCCATGGGGAAGGACATGGAGGGGTGGTGACAGAGTTAAACTTCAGTGTAGGATCTCAGCCAAAATCTGGCAGCTTTAAGCAGCTTATCCCTTTCACAATCTAAAAGTGAAATTGGTTGATGTGGTAAGTTTTCACCTTTGCCGTTCACACAGCCGGAGTTGGGGGTGTGGCCTCCAGCAGTATAGGCTGCTGCAGCTGTCAAATGGCCCTCTGCAGGCCTCCAGTGGGCCTTGGGCTCTGGGAAGGGAAACGGCTCCTCCATCCCTCCCCATTTTGGATCTTGAACCCAGTGCCAGAGCTTCCAGAGGGCTGAGAACAGCACCATCTCCCACCGGCTGAGTGGGTCACTGGGTGCCTTTCATTCCTGCCCACCAGAAGCCAAACGGTGCTAGTTCTGGGCTGCTACTGCTGCTGCTGGGTTCTGGGTCCTGCCCTTGCCTGGGTTGCTGCTTTGGGCAAGAAGTGGCCCAGAACTGGAAAGGAAAAAGACTTCGTTTCCCAAATGGAGGCTAGCAGCTGCAGTGGAGCCATGTGCACCATCCTTCACTCTCTTCAAAGCATGCCCCCACAGGATGAGGCAAGGTGGACAGCTTCTAGTGAAGTAGTATCTCTCTCTCTCTCTCTCTCTCTCTCTCACACACACACACACACACACCACACACACCCAAGTGGGGGCTTGTGGCCCGGCGGGAGCCACACATACCGTCTCTCACAGGCTGTGAGCTCCTCTCTCCATGGAATAAAACAGCGAATGAACCAGCCACACTCACACACACAGAGACACCACCCAAGTGGGGGCTAGCCCCATTCCTGATTGTCTTCCCTGGGCTATTGCCCCAAAGCCTTCCTCTGAAGCAGACAGGAAGGGCTCAGAGCAGATTTTTTGAAGTGGGCTGCAATCAGAAGAAGGGGCAAATGGCGGGCTCGGTAGAATTCTCCCCCAACTCCTCTGTCTATTCGGAGGAGGCACCGTGGTCATTCCAACCAATCAGGACTCAGCTCTGCTCAGGCTGCTTCAGGAAGGTCGCTGGAAGTTCACACAGACATTTGCGAAATGTAAGTTCACACTATCGATTGTGCACATTTTCACAAACTTTATCAAAAAAGTCTGGAAAAGTAGCGAAAGCTGACACTGCGCAATTTATGGGGTTTTTTTTGCCCCCTCTTTCTGTATATGCCGGCCTTGACCCGAAAGGTGTGGGAATTATTAGGACTCTTTGCAAATTCTCAGAGGATTTTTTTGCTGTGTAAACAGCCCCTAGGACATGGAAGAGGAAAAGAGATTACACCTAAACATCAGGAAGAACTTCCTGATAGTAAAGGCTGTTTGACAGTGGAATGTGCTGCCTTGGAGTGTGGTGGAGTCTCGTTCTTTGGAGGTTTTTAAAGAGAGGCTGGATGGCCATCTGTCCAGCATGCTTTGATTGTGTGTTCCTGCATGGCAGGGGGTTGGATTGGATGGCCCTTGTGGCCTTTTCCAACTCTAGGATTCTATGAACCATGTAGTTTTCAAAGGCCATTTGCAATTCCGAACTTCCTCTGCACAAAATTTGCATGAGGTTGTTTTGTGAAGAAAACAGCAATTTCTTCACAGGAAATAGCATTTTCTTGCAGAAAAAGCTGTTTCCTGCATAGAAAACTCTGTTTTCTGTGCAAAATATCCACGCATGAATTTTGTGAAGAACCAGTCCTCCTGGTTTGGCATTTGGGAAAAATTTGATCAAAGGGGGCTTGCCATGGCCTTCCTTTGAGGCTGAGAGAATGTGGCTTGCTCATGGTCACCCCAGTGAATTTCTGTGACTAAGAGGAGATTCAAACCCTGGTCTCCCAGAGTTGTAGTCTAACACGTAAATGGGTACACCATGCTGTCTCTCTATATTTGTCTATATTGTCTATATTTACTGTTTTTCTGCTAATGGTCATGCATTTAACGGCTTTTAATGCTATTGATAATTTAATTAGGTGTTTTTTTAACTTTTGCATGATGTGAACTATATCTGTTTGTAGATTTTCCTTGGTTTTTTTCCAGGCTGTGAGGTCATGTTCTGGAAGAGTTCATTTCTGACGTTTCACCTGCATCTGTGGCTGGCATCTTCAGAGAATGGTTGGGTAGGAATGTGTGTGGCGTTTATATACTGTGAGCCCCTGTTGGAGAGGATATGTCCATCCATTCAAAGAAAGCCATTCAAATACACAAATTTACATATCCTCTCCAACAGGGGTTCACAGTATATAAACGCCACACACATTCCTACCCAACCATTCTCTGAAGATGCCAGCCACAGATGCAGGCGAAATGTCAGAAATAAACTCTTCCAAAACATGGCCTCATAGCCCAGAAAAAAACCCAAGGAAAATCTATGGATGCCGGCCATGAAAGCCTTTGACTTCATATATCTGTCTGAATTTTTTTTTAAGCAATCTTGAATCCCAGTTGAGGAAAAAGTTACACTATAAATAAACATAATAGATAATAATTCACTGCCCCTATATGCATAAATGTTTCTGTGTCAGGAACAAAACTATTATACCAACTCATGGTTAGATTTCAGTCTGTTAGATTTCAGTCTGTTTAGTCTATTTAGTGTAAGCATTTAAATATATCCCTTTAACAAAATTCTGTCTAATAAAAAGAACCCCAAACAAGCAGGAAAATACCATCATGCATACATTTGCCAATCTTTCTTGCAGGTATTTCTCTCCATGTGAGGGAGCTACACCTTCTACCATGTAAGAAGACCCCCCCCCCTGCAAAGGTTTTCCAATCCTGTCCCTGTGCCTCTGGAGATTATTGGACGGATCCAAAAATATAAGAGCAGCATGTGAGGACAACATTAGTGTCATGCAAATAGGTCCCGGTTTCAGATGATGTCATCATTGTTGCATGCTCCTTCTATGCTACATCCATGAGTAAGGCATCACTTTTCATTGATGTGACCTCCCTGTATATGAAAAGTGATGCCTGACTCACGGCTGCAGCATGGAAGAAGCACATGAAGATGATGAGGATGTCTGAAACTGGGACCCGTTTGTGGGATAATAACATCCTCATGTGCTGCTCTTGTGTTTTTGGACATGTCTGATAATCTCCCCAATCTCCACTCCATGAGTTATTGAACAGCTGTGTTTCTGAAAGGGGCTGTCTGGCATATGTGACTTAGAACTAGGGATATGAAGAATATTTATTTAAATATTTATAGCCTGCCTTTTAGCTGGAGACCTCAGCGTAGTGTACAATAAAACCAACATAACCAATGTAAATAGTATAAATGTTAAATAGTATAAACAGTTAAAATAATTTTAAAAGGCTAAAAAGCAAAGGCTGGAATTCATCATGGGATTTACAGCTTCGCATGTGGAATGACATGTGTGAAGAATAGAGCTGAGCAGTTTTCCAATGTCTGTATTCATCTAGGGGCTGCCATGACATTATGACACATGAGCATCCATTGTGCAATGGTAGACAATGGAGTAATTGATAGGCCATGGACTTGATGTACAATGGGCACCATTAATAGGGGTATATCGAGGGAAGTAATAGTACTCCTTTCTTCTGCTTTGGTCAAACTTGAATTGGAATACTATATCCAGTTCTGGGCACCACAGTTCAAGAAGGATATTGACAAGTTGGAACATGTCCAGAGGAGGGTGACCAAAATGGTGGGAGGTCTGGAAGCCATGCCCTATGAGGAGTGGCTTAAGCAGCTGGGTATGTTTAGCCTGGAAAAGAGAAGGTCAAGAGGTGTTATGGTAGCCATGTTTAAATATAAGAAAGGATGTCATTTTGTGGATGGAGCAAGCTTGTTTTCTGTTGCTCCAGAGACTAGGACATGGAACAATGGTCTCAAATTACAGGAAAAGAGATTCCACAATGGAATACATTGTGGTGGAATCTTCTTTAGAGATTTTTAAAGAGACTCTGGATGGCCATCTGTCGGAAGTGCTTTGATTGTATATTCCTTTATGGCAGGAGATTGGATGGATGGCCCAAGTGATCTCTTCCAACTCTATTATTCTATGATGAGGGCACTCATCATGCACATCTGAGCACCAGCTACGATGTTCTGAGTGCTGTAGGAGTACCCAATGTGCACCAGGAAAATCCAATGCACATTGGAACACACTTGCTAGTGCCCATATGCACATCTTCACCATTCATTAATAGTGTTTCAGTGCATTTCTGCAATATCTATCTATCTATTCATTTAATTTATATGCCGCCTTTCTCCCAAAAAGAGACCAAGGCCAGATTTGTGAAGTTACAAAATATTAGAATCTGGTGATATTAAAGAATTAACATATTGAAAGATAGATCAAAAGGGTTAAAATAGTTTAAAATAAAATTGTGCATGGGACTTAAAAAAAAATTAAAACCACATGGATAAGAGGGCTTTTATAAAACCAATCAGGCCCCTATGCTTTCATGAAAAATCATGTTTTCACTTTAAACAGAAGCAATGTGGGCACCAATCTGGCCTCCAAGGGGAGGGTGTTCCATAACTGGGGTGCCACAATAGAGAAAGCCCTCTCCCATGTCCTCACACAACATATCACTCTGACTGATGAGACATAGAGGAAGACCCCTCCAGCAGACCTCAAAACTTTGTGAATATTTTCATCCTCAACATGAAAGAAACAGAGATGGCGGATGGCTCCAATATCAGTGAAGTAGTGAATCTACTCTCAGTTTTAGTCTGAATTTTAAAGGAAGTATCCAAAATTATGAACTCTATCCCCAAATAAGTTCACATGTTGGGTAGTTCCTCTAAAATTTGGACTAGAACCTAGAATGGTTTCATCACCCCACTGACACCAGAGCTGTAAGGGGGCACAGGAAGGGATATATGGAGAAACTCAGTTGAAAATAATAATAATAATGGCGGCCACCACAATACTTTACACCCCTATGGAGGGAGTGAAAATGTCTACCCATCCTTTAGATCTTCAGCAACAACAATAACAGGGGGCCTTGATCATGTGCTGTGGGCCTCCTTCCTGGCTTCAAAGAGAGTGATGCGGACAGAGAGAGTGATGCCGGCAGCAGCAGAGATGTCTGTTGGTACAGGTCAGCGTGTCTGTGTGGACTTCTTCCCATTTCATTTAGATCATTCTGCATTCAGAGTCCTGGCTTGGAAACAGAAAAGAGAGAAGAAATAAAACCGGCTTGTGAAGAAGTGTTCATACTCAAAATGTATCAGCTTAATAAAAACAAGTTTTTTTCCACATAAGTATGGCTTAACAAATATTTCTTCAATTTGAGAACACCAGAATATATCTCTTATCTTCCAACAGACAATTCAAACCCAACTTCCTATTGCAAGCTGCTGGCATTTTGCAACCCATATCATGGCGTGGTTCAGTCCATTCGTACCACCTCAGGATTCTGCTATCTCATTCTGTCATATGTGGCTACTTTATGCTATACACCCTCCAACTTTTCACACATGAAAACCTGGACACATGTGGCCAAGCAACAGCAGAGTGTGGTCAAGATGACAGAAGTTATTAAGGAGGAAGAACACACAAGATGGGAGAGGCTGCAGTAGCCTGCTTTTGTCTGAGCCTACTGGGAACAACAAAATCCCACCCCGTCTTCATCTCCCTTACAGATTTAATTTAGTGCAATCTCCTTTTCCACTTTGAACTTAGCATGCGGCAACTGAAGTAAGCTGAGGACAAAGGGGGAGGAAGAGAGAGAAACTGGGACATTTTAAAAGCAGCTGGAAAAACAGATGGCAGAGGAATAATCAGGACTGTCCCTGACAAATCAGGGCACTTGGAGGTTATGCTGTTAGGCTCCAGACTGATAACCTGAGTTCCCAGTTCAGAACAAAAGCCTCCAGCATTATGAATGCTGGAACTGGTCTTCAGTTGGTTATTCTTTTAAAAATGGGTTGACCATTTTTAAAAATACATTGAATTAGATGATCTGGAAGGTGAACTTCATTTCAAGTCTTCATTCAATATAGAACCTGGAGGGGGGGAGCACAAAAATGGAATCAAATATTAAAGGGATCATTAAAAGCTACCTTCCTATCATCTTTAATAATATTCTTCTAATCCCACAGTCTGTTAAATTAAAAGATCCATCATCCTTTGTACTAGAAGGGGGGAGAACCCCAGTCATCTGTGTAGTCCATTCTGGGGAAGAAAGATATGTTAATGCTGTCATGCCAAGCTGTCAGGATTGGGCTGTAGGCAGTATCGTGACCCAGAATCAAGAGGTAAATCAGAATTAGGAGGAGTAGCTAATACCCTAGAGGACAGGATCAAAATTCAAAATGACCTGGATAGACTAGAGAGCTGGGCCAAAGCTAACAAAATGAAATTCAATACGGAGAAATGTAAAGTACTGCACTTAGGGCGGAAAAACGAAATGGATAGATACAGGATGGGAGAGACCTGGCTGAACGAGACTACGTGCGAAAGGGATCTAGGAGTCCTAGTAGATCACAAGCTGAAGATGAGTCAACAGTGTGATGCAGCAGCTAAAAAGGCCAATGTGATTTTGGGCTGCATCAATAGAAGTATAGTGTCTAGATCAAGGGAAGTCATAGTGCCACTCTATTCTGCCTTGGTCAGGCCTCACCTAGAATACGGTGTCCAGTTCTAGGCACTACAATTCAGAACGATAGTGGCAAATTGTAGCATGTTCAGAGGAGGGCAACTAAAATGGTGAAAGGTGTGGAAACCATGCCTTATGAGGAAAGACTTAGAGAGCTGGGTATATTTCGCCTGGAAAAAAGATGGTTAAGGGGCAATATGATAGCCCTGTTTAAGTATTTGAAGGGGTGTCACATTGAGGATGGAGCAAGATTGTTTTCTGCTGCTCCAGAGACTAGAACACGGAGCAATGGATGCAAGCTCCAGAACAGAGATTCCACCTCAACATTAGGAGGAACGTTCTGACAGTAAGAGCTGTTTGGCAGTGGAACACACTCCCTCGGAGCGTGGTGGGGTCTCCTTCCTTGGAGGTCTTTAAACAGAGGCTGGATGGCCATCTGTCAGGGATGCTTTGATCGTGATTTCCTGCGTAGCAGGGGGTTGGACTGGATGGCCCTCGTGGTCTCTTCCAACTCTACAATTCTATGATTCTATGATTCTATGAATCCATCAATAACTAGAAAGAAGCACCAATGGAACAGAGGTCAAGAAGACCATGCAGTTCAAACAAAGCGCTAGTACCTGAGGAAGGCCTTTATACTCCTCCCTCCACAGAGGCCAGCCACACCAGATGGAGTCAGTCTAACCCTGGAAGATTGCTGGGGGGGGGGGCGGGCTGAGAAGCCATCCACTACAATGGAATGATTTCCCACATGAGCAGCTTAAAGTGGTTCTTGCCAGTTCAAGAAGCTTTGGCATTCTCCCCAACATGTCATAGCACATTATCACATGAGGATGAAATCCTGCAATTACAATGGGATAGTTGCACGAATGGGAACCCATTATCGCATGATGTTGTTGTCATCCCATGCTCTGTCCATGCTCCACCCATTAATTAGGCGTCACTTTTCATTGATGGGCAAAAGTGTCAATAGCCCTCAATATCACTCTTTTCACAGTATTGACAAGCATACGATAATCATGTCCCACTGTAATCGTGCAATTACAGTGTGAATGGCTGGTCCTCTTTTCCCCCTCCCCTTTCCCAACAAGAACACATAATTAAAAGTCTGGGGGAAGAACATGAAGAGGACCTACAAGACGCTCTTTTAATCAACTGTCGCCTTTTCTTGCTACCTTTTAATGTTTGTTTAAGTGTTTATGTGTGATGATCTTTGCTTATTTACAGTCACATTCACAGGAGTTACGGGTGCAGGACCCCATGGGAAAAAAAACAAATAAAAATTTATGCTAATGGAGGCAGTAGGGGTCTCCTTTCTAGCTGTGCTTTCACTTTCGGGGCTGTCTTTCCCATGGACCTTCCAACACAAATCCAGGTTTTTAACCCTTTCCCACCACTACTATTCTTCTGGACTTTCTCCCCTCCCAATAGAAAACAATGCTTTAAACACTTTCTTTCCCACCTCACTACTTTTCTTCTGGGTTTTCTCTCCTTCCAACACAAATCCAGGTTTTAAACTCTCCCACCGCACTACTATTTCTCTGGACTTTCCCTGTTTCCGATAGAAAGCAATGCTTTAAGCACTTTGTTTCCCAACCCATTACTTTTCTTCTGGACTTCTTTTCCTTCCAACAGAGAGCCAGGTTTTAAGCACTTTCTTTCCGACCCCACTGAAGTTGTATCTATCTCATCCATGCAAAATCGTGGAAGTAAGAGTAAGAGAAAAATTATCATAAATGTGCATGGGTTAATACTCTGTCATTAGAAGGCAATGCAATGACAAGTGTTACTATAGCATGAGCTTTGATCCCATTCTTAACTCACTAGTGGTGCGATAATTCCGTAGTGTTAGTTTCATGCCATTACAGCAACATGTAATAATTATTGTAATCATGCCACTATGTTTCTGCTTTCCTCAATTGCAGATTTACAGCATTTTTAGCCACTAGTCTGATAATGTCCACAGATGAAAACCGGGACATGTATGCCCCACAACATCAGAGTGTGGCCAAGATGGAAAATCTATTAATGAGGAAGAACTCACAAGCTTCTAGAGGCTGCAGGAGTCTGCTTTTGCCTGAGCCCACATAAAAAGACAAGAGTCTCCTCCTCTTCTCTCCCCACTCCCTCTCTCCTGAGTTAGTTCAGTACAAGCCCTTTTTACTCAGTTTTCAGTATCTGAAGTAAGCTTCTGACAAAGTGGGAAAGTTGGAGGAGGAGAGAGAAATCAGGACATTTTAAAAGCAGCTGAGAAAGTGGAATGACAGAGGATTAATAAGGACTGGAGTACATGCTGTAGGTATGTGTTTCATGGCATGGTACAGCAGACAGTCCTTCCCGTATCAGTCTGAATGTAAAGTGTATATTCTTTAAGAATGCTTAGACAAGGATCCTTAGACAATTCTTAAGACTTGTGCAGGTCTCCACTTGCTGTGAGACTCCAATTTTTAGATGTAGTAACCATAGCATGCATATATCCAGTAGCAGCTACTGTACTTTGCATGTCTCTTTAAGAGTTTAGACTTCACCTATTTAAATGTCATTTCATGTTTGTGAAGTCGAAGGCTTTCACTGCCGGCATCCATAGATTTTCCTTGGGTTTTCCCCCAGGCTGTGAGGCCATGTTCTGGAAGCGTTTATTTCTGACATTCCACCTGCATCTGTGGCTGGTATCTTCAAAGAAACCTCTAAAGATGCCAGCCACAGATGCAGGCGAAACATCAGAAATAAACTCTTCCAGAACGGAAAGAACTGTCTGCTGTCCCATACCGTGATGAACATACTTACAGCAGGTGGGCAGGTTGTTGCTTACCTTCTCTCTTATTCCACAATAGCAGTTCTTATCAGCCCTTGCCAGAATAACCAATGGTGAGGATTCATGCTGGGAGTTACAGTTCAACAACATCTGGAGAGCCACAGAATTATTACTGCTGACATAGAACATAGCTGACTACTATGCATTTCCCCAAGGTGATCCTACCACACCTTGTACCTACTTTCCCCAAATCAACAGGCTAAGTATCTACTTGACAAGAGAATAAAAATCTCACTTGAAAGAATGCAAGAAACCACCCTTTCTACTTAATGTTTTGCTTCAACTTCCCCAGGATGAAAAGTGATAATTGCTAATCTCTGTGCGTATATCACAAATCTAAGCACCAGGATCCAGTCTAATTGGAGGAACATCTCCACACCACTGACAAATGTGAAATAAATGATGGTGGGTTTTAATATGTCTTCATCTTCTCCTGGTGATCCATGGGAGACCCATGCTGTTATCATGGAAGTCTGGGAACCTAATTTTAGAGGCATATGACATAAACTATGTAGAATTTACTTATTTTCTTCATATTGGTCCTTTGCTTGGTTTCTTTCTCATTTCTTTCTCTGTCAATGTAATACATTTTTTCCAATTGAACTATGGGATTCAGTTACACACCTAGAATCATCGTTGGAAGGCACCATGAAGACCATCCAGTCCAACCCTGTGCCATGCAGGAATACACAAAGTACTCCTGACAGATGGCCCTCCAGCCTCCATTTAAAATCTTCCACCACACTCAGAGTCAGCATATCACTGTCGAGCAGCTCTCACCATCAGGAAATTCTTCCAAACATTTAGATGGGATCTCTTTTCCTGTAGTTTGAATCCATTGCTCCATGTCCTGGTCTCTGGAGCAGCAGAAAGCAAGCTTGCTTCATCCTCAGTATCCAAAGACATAGCCATGTTAGTCTGGAATATCAGTAAGCAGCGGGCTCTTGTAGCACCTTTGAGACTAACTGAGAGAGATTTTTTTTTTTTTTTTTTTAGCATAAGCTTTCATAGACTTAGTCTACTTCCTCAGATGCTGGAGTTTCTAGCAGTATCACACTGTTGGCTCGTGTTCAGCTTGTGGTCCACTAAGACTCCTAAATCCCTTTCATACATACTATTTTCAAGGTGTCATCCATCCTGAATCTGTGCATTTCATTTTTACTGCCCAATTGTAGTAGCCTACATTTCTCCCTGTTGAAATTTATTTTGTTAGTTTTGGCCCAGCTTTCTAATCTCTTAAGGCCATTCTGAATTCTGATCCTGTCCGCTGGAGTATTAGTTATCCCTCCTAATTTGATTTAATGTACAGATTTGACAAGCATGCCCTCTATTCCACCATCCACATCATTGATAAAGATGTTAAATAGCACTGGGCCCAAGACAAACCCTGTGGCACTCCACTAGTCACTTCTCCCCAGGATGAAGAGGAGAACAGCCTTTGGGTTTGGTCAGTTAAACAATTACAAATCAACCTAACAGTTGCATTGTCTAGCTCACATTTTGATAACTTGTTCGCAAGTATAGTTGTCCCTTCATATTTGCTGGCGTTTGGTTCCAGGACCCCCTGTGGATACCAAAATCCGTGAATACTCAAGTCCTATTCTATGCAATAGCAAAATGGTTTCCTTTATATAAGATAGCAAAATAAAAATTTGCTTTTTGGATTATTTTTTAAAGAATATTTTCAAGCTGTGAATACTTAAATCCATGGATATGGAGAGACAACTATATATCATGGGGGACCTTTTCAAAGGTCTTATTGAAATCAGGATGTATTGATTTAATAATGTTTTAAGGGGGGGGAGGGATTTTGAGTTGTTTTATATTATATATTATTTTACTGTTGTAAGCCGCCCCGATTGTTTGCAGAGGGGCGAGATATAAATAATAATAATAATAATAATAATAATAATAAAGATATGCTCCATCCACACCATTCCCTTCATCTACCAAGCTTGTAAATATGTTTTTTAAAAAGGGGAAGAGGTCAAGTTAGTCTACTATGACTTATTTTTGAGAAAACCATGTTGACTTTTTAGTGCTCATGGCATTCTTTTCTGAGTGCTTACAGACTGTCTGTTTAACAGTCTATGGTAGAATCTTTCCTTGTATTGATGCCAGCCTAACTGGGAGGCAATTGTTTGGGTCCTCTTTCCCCACCTCATTTTTGAAGATGGGGACAACATTTGCCCTCCTCCAGTCTGCTGTGACTTCTCCTGTTCTCCAATAATTCTCAAAGGTTATTGCCAGTGGTTCTGAGATTATTTCTGCCAATGAATAAATCTTAAATTGTCTAGCTTGCTCCAAACCATGGTTTAAGTCTTGTAGAGTAGAACCACTGAATCAACTGGATTTACCTATGTGATTCACTAATGAGCTATTGGTTCAGTGGGTCTGCTGTACCTAGGACTAAGTGACAGGATTCTAGCCTATACGTTTTGATGCAAACAAGATAAAGGGAAATGGATTGAAGCATCCTTTGATGAAGTCTAGGAGCTTAGTTGACAAGGCTCATTCTCCCAAGTTACCATTCTTAAAAGATTTACTGGGCTGCTTTCAACCCTGAAGCCAGGGGACACAGATTTTCAAGAAGGAGCCCACCTTAAAAAGTTAGGGGTCTGAAATGTCTCAGTGGTGTAAAATCCAATTAAACTCCCCCAACCATCTGGGGGCTGCATTTTATTACTCCCACCATGCTGCTAGTTTTACCCTGCCCTGCTGAATGTTGGTGGTACAAAAGCCAAAACAAAACAACAACAACACCCCGATAATGTCCTTCCAAAACAAGGTGCAAGGTGTGTGCACCTTATTTTAGAACACAATTGAGCTTCTGAGAGGCTTCCAGGTGTGTGATTCTGCTTTAAAACAAGGTACACACTTTCCCATACAGCTTGATTTCAAATAGGCTTACCACACACTGAAGTAAAGCAGCAGGGCAGCCAGAAGGTTACAGTTTCTGTGCTGCCTTACCACATGACATCATCATTCTTCTGGTGTTCTGCTGTTCTGGTCCCATGGGAGACTGAGGTAAAACTGCATCTTTTTGATAACAGATTTTTCCATGGGACTGGAATGGAAGAATGACAACAATATGGAAGACGGCACCTTCCAGCTGCCCTGCCTCTTTACTTCAGCATATGGTAAGCCTAAAAGAAAACAATGGCTTTGGGGCTGTTGCTGTGATACCAAAATCAGTGAACAATATTGGTGGTCAGTGCAGAGAGGAGTGGTGGCTTCAAAAAAGGGCTGGGGGCCACAAGGGACCATGGGCCATGTGTCGCCCACTCTCATTGTACATCATTCTGCATCCAGGGTTGTTGTTATTGTTGTATGCTTTCAAGTAATTTCCAACATATGGTGACCCTAAGGCAAACCTATCATGGGGTTTTCTTGGCAAGATTTGTTTAGAGTGGGTTTGCCTTTGCCTTCCTCTGAGGCTGAGAGAGTGTGACTTGCCTGAGGTCACCCAGAGGGTTTCCATGGCCAAGCGGGGATTTGAACCCTGTTCTCCAGAATAATCATTCAACACTCAAACCACTACACCATACCAGCTCTCTCATCCAGGGTTACTACCTGTAACACTTAACTGAAGCCTGTAAATTCAGAGATAGTGAATCTGTGAGCATCCACTACTGAAGACAAACAACTGGGAGAATTGTGTACGCAGTGCCACTCCTGGTCCTTCCCTTCCTGTTGAAAAACATAGTTACCCTTCCACTGCAGGTAAGAAAACCCATTTCTCTTGAGATTTGTTTTTTTTGTTTTTGTTTTTGTTTTTGTTTTAACTGAGTCAGGACATGTCTGGCTTCCAAGTAAATTCCATCACAGATGTTAAGGAAACCTCCTCAATGAGATTAAGACTCCATTTCCTCCCTGCCAGTGTTCCAATCACAGCCAGACTGACTGTAAATACTGTGGGTATCCATGCCAGAAAGGAAAGCCTTGATGAATAAGAAATGCAACCAGAGGCAAAGGAGGCAAGAGAACCCCATTTAAAAAAACACCAAAACTTTTTCTTCACTGACAGGGCTGTAACAATAAAGAAGGTGGAATTTTGCTAGCTCATTCTTCTTAGACTCTCTCACATAGCTCCCTCCTTACTGACTGATGGAGTCCTTGGTGATCTACCTCAGCAAGGTCAATAGGGTGTAATTAGCAGCGGGATTAAAACGATGCTCTGCTCCGTGAGCCCACTCCTCCTTGTGCTGGCTTCTTCTGAATGCATCTCACATCTCCTGGCTCCCGGCTGGCTGATGAGTGTGCGCTGCTCCTGCCGACACGCACATACTTCTGTGCTTTTCCTGAGAGTGAAGCATTAGGAACTGCAGCTTAAAAAAATAAAATAACAGCATGCCAGCTTCCCCAGCTGGGGAACCTGCAGCAGCCACTGTCTGAGTCTGTTGAGAGGAAGACAGCTCAGGAGGCAAGTTTCAGAAGGACTTGGTTGCACTTTGCAGTGGCCACTGTGCTGAGCACCTTTCCAGCAGTACTTTTGTTCAAGGCACACTGAGACTGTGCATCGCTGTAGAATACTGGCAGTCTCTGAAAGTGGAAGAGTTTACAGCTCAAGGTACGTGCACGATTCATTTTGTCTTCCTCCTTGTCAAATGTCTGTGGCTGCTTATTTCTCACTTGTGGTGGGATGCTGCTGCAATGCCCACCTCTCCTTCTCAGCCTGCTGAGTGGCAGGTGAATGGGGAGAGGCATGGATTTAGCAAGTCACAGCAACAGAAATGAATGGCCAGGTAAGACAGAGATTATGTTCTGGAAAGACTGGGCTGAGCTTAAAGATGTGCCGCATAACACAAACATTTGGTTTGCTGGTTAGCTTGGGTGGGTGGTGGTGGTGTCGTCACACTGATAACAATGTTGAAACAGCATGCTCCAAAAGCAAAAGATTTCCACACTGATATCTTGCACTTAGCCATATATATACCACTATGTGGACTTTATTTTAAACCCTTGTCCATGCATGCCAATGGGGGTTGCAGCTTTCAGGGAGGTTTCAAAGTCCTTGGAAGACTTTTCAATTAACTTTGAGCTCCTTAAGCACTTGCAAAACACTTTACCATTTCTAAGAGAGGTGGGAGAGGAGGAGCTGGATTCAGTCTCTTTAGGACTGCTCCTTTCTAGGCATCATAAATCAAGCTGGGAAAAAATCAGGCAAAGCAGAAACCTTTGGAAGAACAGGTTTCTCAAAAAGTTAGGAAAGGCTTTGCACCCACAAGGCAACCTTGAAGGCTATGGTTGATAGAAGACTAAACTTAGCATTGCAGGGCTCAGAGTGGTAAAAGTTCCTCATCGCTATTTTGCTGTGGCTCTTTCCAAAACCAAATCTGCTTTGGGGGAAGACTGAACACTGCTTAGGGGTGCCAGAGTAAAAACTGGAGTGGCCATGGCTCATATATCTTTAACGATTATGAGATAACGGTTATCTTTAATGGTTATCTTTAACGGCAGAGGAGGGGATTTCAGCATGTTTTACTTGTCATGGAACAAGGAACACCTGCTGAAATTCCGTCTTCATCAGAACTGTTACAGGAGCCTTGCAAGTTTTCACACTGGCAACCCTAAGCTCACATAAGTAAGGTGTGGAATAACACTGGAAACATGTTTTTAGTAATTATTCATTTACGTTGCTATACTCTGCCCTTTTAAATAAGCTTCCAAAAGTTATGAGTGCACAAGGCAAATAATTTCCCACTGGAAACTGGAAAAGTTTCCAGTTCAGAGGCTGGAGAAGTTACTATTCTGGACAGCACCTCCCAAAATCCTCCAGCTAGTATGGCAAGCCTCCAAGTCCAGGGAATGACCAAGATCTCCAACTTCTAGCAGCCTGCTACATTTTTAAACTGGGTTCAGAGGGTGGGGGTATTGGTTTCTATATTGGTTACAGAAGAGGTATTATGTGCTTCAACCCAATCTGCTCACTCTCCTGTGTGTAAGTCCTTGTCACCTGGGATAATCAGGCTCATGCTGGAAAAAAAGGGCTGTTGCAGTCCCACAGAAATCGAGTAAGCTACAGAGATGTGAACACCCCAGAAGTATCCCCCTTGCCACCTGACCTTGTACATGCTTTTCAGATGTAGATCGCACTGAATCCAATAAGACATTACCAGTTTATATGATCAGCACCACCAGAGGTCAAGGGGCCATTTTTTTTCCTAGACTGTACCTCCTCAGGTTGCAGGTGATGATGGAGTTGGGGCAGAAACTTATACAAATTCCTTGCACAGAGCAAAGAATTTATCATAGGAAGGATAATGGGGACACATTACTTCCTAACTGCAGCCTGAATGGTGGGTAGACAAAGTTATACTCCAAATTGACCAATCATCAGCTTCATGGTAACATGATTCTGCTGATAATATAAAGTGATCTTAGAGCTGCACACATGAATGCAACTCTACAACTAATGGAAACAATTCAATGCATGTAGGAGTTCTCTTAAGGCTTTCATTTTGATGGGCTGAGGTTGTTGAATTTTGTAAAGTAAGTGTGTGTGTGTGTGTGTGTGTGTGTGTGTAGAAGGAGGGTAGTACATATAATTTTTTGATCTCTTTCTTTGATTAACAGTGTGTAAAGCATACTTGTTGAAAATCAGTGCAGACTTGAGGTTCTTTTGCATGAAAATCCTACTACCTAGTCAAAATCATCTGGATTAGTCAATCAAAGGCAGCTTCGGCAGTGTGTTTTGAGTGGATTAGAACAACTGCCTCATCTTTCCAGTCATCGCTTCTGCTGAAATAGTGCCGTCTGTTCTCGTGAACCTGCTTTATGTTGATTGAATTCCGTCTGCAGTTAAGCCATAGTTCGGCTGAAGTTTTGCTTGCATTTCCCCCAAAGTTATTCATGAAGACTGCAGCCTTTCTTAAGCTTACTGTTATATTGTGCTGTTCCAACTACATGAATGCACTACATTTGGAAGGCAGAGAAGTGCTGCAGTCTGGGGGTATTGCTGTCATGTTTAGGAGAACCAATTCTTTTCAGAGTGTGGCAACTGCATACCCTCCAACTGTCCCCATTTGGCAGGCACAGTCCCCCTTAATTCTTTGCCACCCCACTTTTTCAGTCGGTTTTAAATGTCACAGTTTCCCTCTTTTTCTCTCACTTTCATACTTTGTCTTCAGCTTACTTCAGTTACAGAAAACTTAGTTAGAGGTATAAAAATAGTTTGCACTCCATTAATTCAGCAGGGGGAAGAGGACTGAAGAGGGAGGTATCTTGCCCTTCCCAGTAGGCTCAGGCAAAAGTAAACTCCTGTGGCTTCTAGAAACTTGTGTGTCCTTCCTCATTAATAGCTTTTGCCATCTTGGTCACACTCTGATATTGCTTGGCCACTCATGTCCCAGCTTTCATCCATGAAATGTTGAAGGGAATGTACCTAATGAAAAGGTGAATAGTCTCTCCTGAATGCTTCCAGGAGAGGCTCTTCACTCTCTTTTTTTGCCAGGAAAAATATGGTCCAGTAAACTGCTGCAGTTACTCCTAGCTCGTCCCAGTTTTCATCTGTGAAATATTGGAGGATAGGCAACAGCTGCATCTGTTGTCCCCTTTTTTAGATATCAGACAGATATTTCTCCAGGGCTCCTTTCACTCTACCCAATTATAGCAGTATAATTCCACAGGAACAGTCATGGTAACATCCTATGGAATCCTGGCATGTACAGTTTGTTGTAGTTGTTGTATTCCTTCAAGTCGTTTCTGACTTATGGTGACCCTTACAGTGATGCTATCATGGGGTATTCTTGGTTAGATTTGTTCAGAGAACGTTTGTCTTTGCCTTCCTCTGAAGCTGAGAGAGTGTGACTTGCCAAAGGTCACCCAGTGGGTTTCCATAGCTGAGTGGAGATTTGAACTCTGGTTTCCAGAAATGTAGTCCAGCACTCAAACCACGATGCCACATTGGCCCTCTTCTGCTGTTTAGGGAAGGGTATTTAGAATTATCAGCCAGAGAGCTCTAGTGCTTCACCAAACTACAAAGCTGAGGATTTCATAGGACACAGGCAATTCTTAAAGTGGAATTATAGTATTAGAGCTGTGTACTGTGAAAGGGCCCCGGAGTTCTTCCTTCATGTTGGTGTTGATCTCTTCATCGGTTTTTCATTGTTGACATGATTATTTATTTGCCATTTATTTCATACTGTTGCTAGCTACTTTGGTTGCTTAATACAGGAGAGTTGGATATAAATTTAAGAAAATATATTTAAGAAAATAGAAAACATCATGTGAAAAGCCATATATTTTATGTGCATTCTGTTTCTGAAGAACACAAATGTTGCCTCCTTCTGCCCCTCACCATAATAGATTGATACTTTCATGAAATATCTGTGATAACTCTATGGCCTCTTTCTTCAATAGTCAATTCCAGCATAGGTCTCATCGGTGTATCTGTGAAGTTAGGCATCCTGTCATAGTCGGAATGTCATCTGCCATTTTGTTGACCTGACTCACATCACTTGTGGATAGGTGTGTAGTAATGCCGATTAGCAGCAGCTTTGTCTCCACATTTTTTTTTCAAGATCACAGATATGCAAAGCTATCCACATTTGATGTTCAAATGGGCATGCCTGCAAATCAAAATTGTGGGCACAAGTGAATTACTCACCAGTTTTTATTCTCTCCAGTTATTCTTACCAGCTGAACAGTATTTTTTTTTGCAAAAAAAGCAAATCCAAGGTGCGGAAGTACGACCTTCTGCTTAAATAAACAGGGGGGGCTGTTTTGTTGTCTCAGTACATGATCGCTACAGCAGAAATCCAACATGGTGGTTCTGGGCTCTGCCTTTCCGGCAAGCTCCACCCCCCAATGCATGTCTGACCAATCAGATTTCCACTTCCACTGTCATTGGTAAAGTGCAATAAAGCAAATTGGTTGTCCCAACAAGCAGGAATGCATATTTCCATCACAGTATTATTTAAAAAGTCATGAAGGCTTTTTCTGTGGAATATGTGGAGTTTTTGACCCATCTCCTTCTGAATATGGCAAATTGATGTGGGATCCCATTGGGACAAAAGGTATTCTCCTTGAATTCTATGAGGAATATTTTCACTGTTTAGACTGGTTTAGGGAGCCCTTGCTAGGGTTCTCCACACTTTGATTGGGTTTTTCATTGTTTTTGATGTCTTTCTTTTGTGTTTATTTTATGCTTTAATTCTCCCATTGTGCTACTGTCCTGGGGGAGAAAGGTGAAATATGAATCCAAAGTAAAATAATCTGGAAATATGGTCACTGCACTCTTCATACCTAACTGTACATCAGAGGTGGGAATCATGTGGATCAACAATTGCTGGTGGATCAAAAATCTCTGATTCTTTACCATTGACTATGCTTGCTGGGGCTACTGGGATGTGCAGTCCAACAGTATGTGGGGGGGCCCACATAATTCCCCCCCAGCTCTAGATCATTTCTATACAGTGCATTCATCCCAGTAGAGATCCCCTGAAAAATCCTACTGATAACTTCCATGCAAGAAGTGCCAATCCATACCTGCTCTTTGCTTTGTGTTATTCAATCTTACTTATTCATAAGGAGACTTGTCCACTTGTTGTGTGACTGTAACAATTGCTCAAGACCCTTTTGGGCCAATTATGTTGATGAGCTTCATCAAAAGTGTGGAAATCCAAGAATATAATGTCTTGTCAGTTCATACCCTGCAGTGTTTTTTTAAAAAAAACATGCTGGAAGGATTGCAAGACAGGACTTTCCTCTGAGGAAACCAAGCTGATTCTTCCTTGGGAAGTCTTGTTCTTCTATATGCACAATAATTTTAACTTTAGATATACTTTCCACCTATTTAGCTGTAACAAGCGCCAGCTTGAAAGGCATACCATATCAGCAGTTGTATACCTCCTGCTCCATGAACCTATAAGAACAAAAAATGCAGGGGGGGGGATATAGCAAGACATGTGCACCATTTTATAATGAGCCTTCCATTTATAGCCTGCTTAAGATTTCTCCAAAATAACCTAGGATTCAAAACACTCAGTGCTGGTACTTGGATGCCCATCATTTAATGAATGATTGCTATTTAAAAAAGACATTGTTTTCTTTTTTAAAGAAAGCAACATGATACATATTAATAGCAAAGAATTAGCCTCCAGATGGCAAATCTTTTTATAGCAACATGGGATGAAAGTTTAGAGTTCTCCTGATTGCTGTTCTTCAGTTTCCTTTTTCTTTGCACCCAGCTTCCCAACCTGATAGCATTGTAACAATGTAGGGAGTGGAAGATAGATAGCCTCTACTTTTAGCAAAGGGGTTTCTTTTTCATGTTCCTATCATCCTTGCCAGTCTAACCAGTGAGCTAATACAACAAAGGAAAATTGAAAGTGCCTTCTTTCCCCCTTGATCTTGAGCATCAATTGAAGATTATGCAGACATGTCTAGCTGCTTAACTGGGTAAAGTAGTCTGGATTATTTTGTTGCCTACCCTGATAGCCCCCCATCTTGGAATATCAAATAATTGGCTATATTTAAAAATTTGGCTTTATGTGGCCATCCATATGGTTACCATCCCAGGTAAGCCAGGGACCCCCTAATACTGAGGCTGGATTCATGTATAACCAAGGGAGGGGCCTTTTGAAATTCCCCAAACAAATACTCAGGTCAGAGATCTATATCTGGAGGTGAGTCATTCACTAATCCAGTCAACAATGGCAGAGTCCTTGATGCTTGCTAAATGGGTCCTTCCTCCCCTCTCCCCTCCAACAAAAGACCTTGCCTGATCCTATTCAATTCCAAATATAGCACCCATCAACAATCATTAACTCTTACAGAGCACTCATTGTCTAGTCCTGGGAAATATGGAAAAATGTCTCCAAGAAATGTTGTATTCCACTAAAAATCCCTTCCCTTCAGGGGAATTATGACATATAAATATCACCCTAAAACACCATCCTAGTTTGCACAAATCCCCTGCTTTCCAACTCCACATCAGTTTGTGTCACCAATCTATCATCCAGACCTCCTCATTGCCAGTGTACTCCACGATATCAGCTCTGCAGGATTGGTACATAACCCACATCCCCCTTACTCTATTCCTCTATCCAAATACTTCCTACTATAGATTTTCCTTGGGGTTTTTTCCAGGCTGTGAGGCCGTGTTCTGGAATAGTTTCTTTCTGACTTATTTGTAATTGTAAATAATTGACTTATTTATTTATCAATTATTTGCCCCCAAAAGAGGATCCCAGGGGTTCACAGCATATAAGCTCCACATGCACTCCTACCCAGCCATTCTCTGAAGATGCCAGCCACAGATGCAGGCGAAACGTCAGAAAGAAACCATTCCAGAACACGGCGTCACAGCCTGGAAAAAACCCAAGGAAAATCTATGGATGCTGGCCGTGAAAGCCTTTGACTTCACTTCCTACTATCTTCAATATCCTTGTGTGATTGCCTGAAGCCTGAGTGTTTGCATGGGTGCTGCTGATATTAATTTCCAATACAAATCATTTAATTGTACATTTTGGCTTGGAGTCTCCTCTGTTAATACTGGTATACATAGGTTAAAAGATTCTGCTGTTGTCCATCCTCTTTCATGCCAAGTTGAGTTAATTAAATTCTCCAAATTAATATTTGGACATTAGAGGGTCCTCACGGATACCCACACAATTTGGGTAACAATTTCTTCTCGATGTGATGCTATGTGAGGGATTTGGGGAGCCATCATCCAAAAATCAGCCAGCTTTAAATACTAGTTTGAGTGATGGACTAGGACTCTGAGAGGCTAGGATTTGAATCTCTGCTTGGCCATGGAATCTCCCTGTGTGACCTTGGGTAAGTCACATTCTCTCAGCCAATGGCCAACTTGCTCTAAATAAATCTTGCAAAGAAAGTTCCTTGATAGGTTTAGCATAAGTCAGGGTCATCTTGAAGAAACAGCACCACAACAAGTACAGAAAGCAACTTTCCCAAGGTTTGAAAGAAATATAAAAATTTCACTCTCTAAATAGCCTGTTCTTAATGATCACACAGAAAAATATCAGGGGTGGATAAAGGGGAGGGTACCCATGTTAGACCATTATAGCAAACAAACAAACAAACAAACAAACAAACAACCCAGAAACTTGTGGCAGTTGAAAGACAAGCATTATTTCCCTCTCAACCCAGTATTGCCTCACCCTCATGCACTGATCCACTCACACAAAGGTGTTATCTGTCAGCTGAGTATGCAACTGATGAATTGGGCTGCTGTCATAGAATCATAGAATCCAACTCTATGATTCCATGGACTTTAGCAGACAATCAGCTAAAAACACTGTAATTGAGGAAAGCGGAAACATAGTCACATTATTACACTTATTATCGCACATCACTGTAATAGTGTGATAGAACCATCATGGAATTATCGCATGAACATCACTAATACTTTAAGAATAGGCTGTTACTTCTGTGATTTAGCATGGGTGAGATTTCGGCAGTTCTCATGAAAAGAAGCAGGCATGCTAAAAAAAAAAAAACTCCAAAAAACCATGAATGTACAAAATAAATGAACACAGAAACACTTAAACAAACCTAAAACATGCAAACAAAATGGGGCCTTCATAAAAAGAGTGTCCTATGGATAGATTTCATGTTCTCACCTGGAGGTTGTCTCACTGGGAATGGGGGGAAGAGGACCATCCATTCATGCTGTAATCTCGTGACTCCAGTGGGACGTGGTTTCACACGCTCTTCAAATATATTGTGAAAAAGTGGTATTGAAAGCTATTGATGGCTTGTCCCATCAATGAAAAGTGTTGCCTTATTTATGGCTGGAGCACAGATTGACCACACAAGGATGACAGTGTTGGGTGGTAGCAGGAACCGTTTGAGCTACCATGATGTCGTAATCATGCGATTTTTGATGCTTCTGATAAAGTCCATTGATTTTATAATTCTAAGACAGCAGTCTACTTCATCAGTTGCATACTTCAGCTGACAGATTATAATACCTTTGTGTGAGCAGATGAGTGGGTGAGGGTGAGGCAATAGTGTTGCTGTCCTTGAGCAAGCAGGGATCACCAGCATTGAGGCCATGATATTGAGAACACAGCTGCGCTGGGCAGGGCACGTTTCTAGGATGGAGGACCATCACCTCCCAAAAATAGTACTCTACGGTGAACTCGCCACAGGTCAGCATAAGAGGGGTGCTCCAAAAATGTGATACAAGGACTCCCTGAAACAACATCTCAGGCTCGGCCAAATTGATCACCAACAAAGGTCTGCCATGGCCTCACATTGGGAGGCTTGGAGACGCACTATCCACAATGCTGCAGCCTTATTTGAGAACTCACGCAGAACAAGTCTTGAAGAGAAATGACAATGCAGAAAGAATCACAACCTGGAACATCACCCAAGGAGACCTTCTGCTGTGCTTTCTGCAACCAGACTTGTTTATCTTAGATTGGCCTTTTTAGTCATCAGCATGCTTGCAGAAGGTCCTTTCTGAATCTTTGAGTCCTTTCTGAATCTTTGTTTGCGAAGAAAAGCCAGAGAGAGACTTCAGCTGACAGATTATAATACCTTTGTGTGAACAGATGAGTGGGTGAGGGTGAGGCAATAGTGTGTTGAGAGATAATAAAATTTTGCAAAATGTAAAAACACTGATCATTATCTCAGCAGTAGCCATTAAAAATATTTGGAAGAGGTCCCAAAATTCCTGCTGTGGATGAGTTGATCAGCAGAAGTAGATCACATCTCAGGAGGAACTCCTAGGAAATTCTTGAGGGTAAGAGATAATAATCATTAGGGTCAGAGGGAACAGAAATGCAAATGGAACAGAGAAGGTTACTTAAACAGCACTCATGAACAAATATTAGTGGAGTGGTGATACACGTATCCTTGCATTGATTAGCTGAGATCAATGAAGTTAGGCTGTTGACCACAAAAGCTTATGATAAATAAAACGTGTTTGTCTTTAATGTATCATGGGAGTCTTGTTGAGAAATGGCAAATGTACAGTACTTGCAAGATGCAATAATCACCATATCATGAGGTAAGGGACAGCCAGTTCAATAGGGGAAACATTCTATTTTTATCCATATAGACTCAGGGGAGGATGCTGATGTGGGAGAAGGAGAATCCATTCATTCAATTATATCCATACATACTGAACATATGTCAAATTCAACCCATTCTCATAGGAAAGGACACATCAGTTTATTGTAGTCCATGGCAATTTTGCATGTTCCACAAGAAAAAAGGCATATTTTATAAGTTAAAATTCTAAAGTAAGCATACAACATGATAATTTGTGGAGTTTAATTCACCATGAAAATTAAATTACTTTGTGATTCTGGTTTTGTCCTTTGTAATGGTCTTACTCCTACCATGCTTTACTCTTTATTCCTTCCTTACCTAAGATGTATTATGTCTGTGGACTCTCACAAATAGCCTAGCTCCATCTTTATTTTAACTACAGCTAATTTTATTAAGCATTAGGAAATTTGCCTGATGATATGCAGGTTAATATTGATAATGTTGCTGACAATTTGAATGAAATGGAAGCTTGAGTAATGATGCCTTACAGTTTATTTCACACCAAGTTTCATGTTAAAAGCACCAAAACAAAAGGCACTTGCCCCCCTCCAAAAAGTTCTGTATGTTAACCTAAGTTTAAATATCAAGTTCAGTCAAAATGGGTTCATAAATGTGCCTTCTACAGCAAAAAATAATAATAATAATAAAAAAAAAATAAAAAAAAATACAGACATCTCAAATGTTTGTCCAGGAGATATTTGTAGTATCAGGTCCAAAACTTTACTGTGCTCTTCATTGCAATCCCATTCAACAGACAACATTCCAGGGTTGAATTCCAATTATGTTCTTATGGAGTAGAATGCTCCATTAATATTCTTAAATTCAGCACATACTTCTAGCTAGAGACCAACTCTTTCTAGAGTGGCCTGTTTCTTTAATATCTGCTTCTTAAGAGGTCCTTGGAACCAAGGCACTATGGGAGGTCTGTCTTGTGAAATCTCCTGTTAAAAACGCAAAAGGGAGTTCTCAAATTGCCGTTTCTATAGTATATCTTTTCTGAGGACCCCTAAGAACTAAGCAATGCTAAAAGCAAGATATAAAGAGCTGTCATTGGGTTGGATATATAAACCTGGTATTTTCTTCCTTCTCTGGATGGTTGGTGTCATCTGCCATCACTCTTCTGATTGTGCAGGAGGTCTTGGATATCTCCCTGCACGAGCAGCAAAAGTGTTGAACTACTTGCAGAAAAGTCCATTCCACACATAGTTTGATGCTTCTGGGGTCAAGCGTGTGGATTTGACTAGCGTAAGAATCTGTCCAAACACTGTCCAGGAAACCAGCCAAAGGCTGATTACTACACAGCTGGTAGCAGAGTCACAGCGCAGTCAGGCTAATTACAAACAAAGGAATCAAGGCAGCGTGAAGTCAGACACTTACTTTACTAGTAAGCAAATACAAGTTCATAAGCAAAATCCAAATAACAAGACATGGGTCTGGCAAACAGATTTCAGAGTAACCCAGCAGAATTCAAGTCAGGCAAACAGAGTTCAGAGTAACAAACACAGTCCAGGTCAAACACAGTGAGCAGGAACACAAAAGGTCACCAGATAGATCAGATAATCTCCAACAACACTTGAAGATCAGCACTGTGTATTTATAGCTCAGCAACTAACTCATAATTGCTATAAATACACTGAGACCACCTCAAGCCCTCCTTTTGTTGTCTCTGTGTTGAGAAGGTGGGTATAGGTAAGTTGTCCTCTGTATCTGAAGAGGCAGGACCCTCTGCCAGAGTTGGCACTGCACTATTGTCTGTCTCTGAGGCCTGCGGCTCTGGAACATCCTCCTGCTCTGCTTCAGCATGTCCTGGCATGTCCACTGCTTCAGTCTCTGAATCAGATTCAATTTCTGAGTTCTGGAAGCAGAGCATAACAGAATCAGAAAAACATGTCACATTATAAATTATACAGCTGAACTGAATGAAGCTCTGAATGAACTCTATCACCCTCTCTGGTAGCTCATCAGAATGTCCTCCACAAATCTCTTTGTTCTGAGTGAGTTAGGGATGTTGTTGGTATAACGAATTTCAAAAATCTAATATTTTGCCAGGCTGAAACAGAACAGTTATTTGGATGTAACTCCAACTGGAACATTTTCAAATTCCAATAAAACTGTAGGTGTTCAGAACAATTCAACAGACGTTTCTAAGCAGGTTCATTTCTGGAGCCATAGATGGAACTGGCAGATGGTACCTCAACAAAGATGCAGTTGCATTGGCAGATCTCCTAAGTAAAATGGCTGAGCAGAATTTTTGGAAACTAATTATTTATGTGAAGTGAAGCTATAAAAATGGGAGGAAAATATGGACTTGGTACTGTGTGTTTTTTGAAAAATGAGAAAGGACTATTGCCATAGAAGGTGACTGTTGTCAAGAGCCTACGTCATGCTTGCACAAGCATAAATCTACACCTGAATGCCAACACTGTGAGATCAACTGCATAATAAATATTATTAGTACTATTAATTCATATTAGTATTAATAACCACAAATATTATTCATTTATTAAAACATGAATATCTCACCCATTCATAAGATCTCAAGGTGGCATACATGTATGGACTGAAACCAATTTAAGCAATTTAAATAATGTAACCACACTAAAATATATATTAAACAATTTAACAAGTTAAAACAGGTTTTGCATACTTTCACTTAGTCCAAAGTCCTACGTCATTCTTGTGTATTGTAAATTGCTGAATACAGTTTTGGTATTCAACCAAAGGGTGGCATAGCACTATGCCTCCCTTTTGTTGAATACCAAAACCGAGCAACCAAGTGTGTCTTTGCAAATATTCTTGCATATTGCCTTATTATGCAATGGGGGGGATGTACAATAGCTGTTTCTGCCACCCTTTTTTCAAAAGTGGTACACTGAAGGCACTGATGAAGAATTGTGTACCATCCAAGAATATGCAACTGCACGCACAACAACAACAACAATAATAATAGAATCATAGAGCCATAGAGTTGGAAGAGACCACAAGGGCCATCCAGTCCAAACCCCTGCCATATTTCTATAATAAATAAATAAATAAATAAATAAATAAATAAATTTCTTACCCACCTCTCCCCATGGATCTCCATGTTTACACTTGGAGAACTCCAGTTACACAATTATGAGCTGAATAAAGATGTTACACAATGCTTGCAAAGGCACAACCACATGCCCGCAGGAACTTTGTTGTTGCTGTCATTGTGTGCCTTCAATTCATTTATGACTTAGGATGATCCTAAGGAGAACCTGTCATGGGGTTTTCTTGGTGAGATTTCTGAAACTGAGAGAGTGTGACTTGCCCAAAGTCACCCAGTGGGTTTCCATGGCTGAGTGAGGATTTGAACCCTGGTCTCCCAGAGTCCTAGTCCATTGCTCAAACCACTATACCACACTGACTCTCATGGGAACCCATGTATGCATAAGAATTCCAGCTAGGATTTGGATTCTAGACATGACATGACCTGATCCACCCATTCTAGATGCTGGATACTTTTGGCAGAGTTGCAAATCTGCACATATTTCTTTGTTACATGCAAGAATAAATAATTTGAAAAGTTTTCTCGTATCTGGGTAAGATTCTGGGATTATTTTCAGCACTGTTTCTGATGCTTATTCTCATTTTGGGACTTTTTCCCAATAAAAAAATAATTTACCTAAAATAACTTTTGTTACTTCGTGCCAACAGGAATAGGAATGTTCCTCCTAAGGCACTACCTTTTGTACAAAAAGCACTGGTTCTTTGAGCAAAGGGGGGTGTTTTTCATGCAAAGGACTTTTTTTCTCAAAAAGGGACCACAATAGATCATATTTTTTTATTCTGACAGGCTTTTAGAATGGAAGGTTTCTATGCAATGAGCTTTTAAGAGGGTGCTGAATTGTTTTAAACTATACTGTTTTAAATTGTTTTAACTGATTTTTATTGTTATTAAGTAACATTATAAAATGTTTCACTATTGCTATTAGTATAATTGTAGTTTAATGCTGATTGTTTTGTAGGTTTTTGTTATATTTTTAGTTATTTTTGTAACCAGATATAAGAGTTAATATATAGCTATACATGCTTTACGCATGTTTTCATTATTTTAATTTGTGAGCTGTCTTGAGACTGAATTTGTTTGGTAAACTCGCCACGGGTCAGCGTAAGAGGGGCGCTCCAAAAAAGCGATACAAAGACTCCCTGAAACAACATCTCAGGCTCAGCCAAATTGATCACCAACAGTGGTCCGCCCTGGCCTCACATCGGGAGGCATGGAGATGCACAATCCACAATGCTGCAGCCTTGTTTGAGAACTCACGCCGAACAAGTCTTGAAAAGAAACAACAACGCAGAAAGAATCACAACCCAAAAACATCACTCAAGGAGACCTTCTGCTGTGCTTTCTGCAGCCGGACTTGTTTACCTCATATTGGCCTTTTTAGTCATCAGCGCGCTTGCAGAAAGCGCGGGATGAGTCCTTCCTGAATCTTCGTTTGGGAAGAAAAGCCAGAGAGAGAGTTTAATGCTGATTGTTTTGTAGGTTTTTGTTATATTTTTAGTTATTTTTGTAACCAGATATAAGAGTTAATATATAGCTATACATGCTTTACACATGTTTTCATTATTTTAATTTGTGAGCTGTCTTGAGACTGAATTTGTTTGGTAAAGTTAGTATATAAATAAAGTTGTTAATGAGAATGAGGATGAGGAGGAATTATCTAGTGAATAAACATTTTTCAGTGTATGAATGTCCTTTAAATCTGCAGGTGACTTTGATAGTTCATCCTCATTCCAGGATGCCTGATACTGGCAATATTTGAATATAGGATTTGCTTCAACTACAGAGAAAGCATAGCAGGACAGAGAATCTCACAAACACCTAGAGTGAGATGATGATGATGATGATCATTATCGTCATCTTATATCCCACCTTTCTCCCAATATAGGGACTCAAGGCAGCTAACAATGAGTTTAAAAGAATACAAATTAAAACAATACAGAAACATTAAACAATTCATAGAGTTAAAAACATTAAAAACATAAAGAAATTAAAATACGATAAAACTATATATGGACCTTAAAGTCCAAATCACACAGCATTTACAAGCCCAACCCCCATCAGACTGCAATTGCCTGATAGCACAAGAATGTTTTTACCTGTTGGTGAAAGGAGAGCAAAGACGGGGCCATCCTGGCCTCTCTAGGGAGGGAGTTCCAAAGTCTGGGAGCAGACACTGAGAAGGCCCTCTCCCTTGTTCCCAACAAAAGGCACCTGAAAAGGTGGTGGGACAGAGAGAAGGGCTTCTCCAGATGATCTTAAAGCTCTACTGGGCTCATACAGGACAATGCAGTCCTTCAAATAACCTGGACCCATGCCATATAGGGCTTTATAGGTCAAAACCAGCACTTTAAATTGTTCCTGGAAATGGACCAGCAGCCAGTGGAGCTGTTGCAACAAGGGAGTTGTGTGCTCTCTGTAGCCAGCCCCAGTTAACAACCTGGCTATAGCTCTTGGGGTCAACTGAAGTTTCTGAGCACTTTTCAAAGGTAGCCACACACTAGAGCACATTACAGTAATCCAAATGGGATGTAACCAAGGCAAGTACCTTGGAACATGGGACAGAGCCTTCTTGGTATCTGCTCCCAGGCTCTGAATTCCTTTCCTAGAAAAGTTAGGCTGGCACCATCCATGATGTCCTTCCATAGGCAGGTGAAGAATTTTTCATTTTGTTTTGTCTGGATTTTGAGGGCTGGCTGCTCAGAGGGAAAGGGCCTTCTATGTGTGTGTGTGTGTGTGTGTGTGTGTGTTTTAAAAAATATATTTATTATGAAAACTAAAAAGATATGCACTGTGTGGTTTATATTTGTTATTCTTTTTTATGGCCTGTTTTTAACTCTTATTTTTGTTTTTTGATAGTTTAATTATATTAACTTCTGTACAATGTAAACTTTTAGCTGTATATGTTTGAACACCTGTAAGGAACTATAAGTCCCCAATTGAGGAAAAGGGAGGATATCATCATCATCATCATCATCATGTGTTGCCATCCATTTTTGCAAGCACACAAGGTCATTTCTCCTTTGCTCCAAAATGGCTAATCACACTCTCATAGAGATCACAAAATTTTGCTGTGCTTTTGCCCCTGAACTGTTTTGAGTATGGAGTTGTGTGTGTGTGTTTGAAAATTAAAGTGGCCACCACTTCCAGTTTTGAAAAAAAGGCCCCTGGAACCCTAAATCTGTTTGTGCATGAAGGGACAGGACAAAAATGCGGTGAGATGTGATGGTCACTCCCTGTTTGTAAGAAGAGGCTACACTCCTGGAGATTTCTGCAGCATTTACTTTTGGCCCTGAATTTTTTCAGTAGTGGAAGCTCTTTGTGTCCAGAACATCCTAGGAGTCACACTTGAGAGTCTCAGTGGTCTGCACATGGTGTGTGGACCACACCATTCCCAACCCCAATGTACAGCTACCTCTTGTGAAGACCATCAGGTCTACCTTGGCTAGTATTTCTCTGAACAGTGAAGAGTGATGAGGTATTCCCATTAGTAGAGTATTTCTCATTCCCGCCTGATGACTCTTAAAAATTCAGCTCTGTCTTAGGACAAAAGATGGGATCAAAGGCTGAGCAATGCTGTCACTGAAGTTTACAATTGCCTGGTGGGCTCACCATGTCCAGATGTATAACACACTGAGGACATGGCAAATCACAGCAGCTACATTTTTTCTTAATGGTGATCCACCCCCAAAAAACTTTGCATGCCCACTGGTCAAGATGGTGGCTGTGAGTGATCCACTCGTGTTTTTAATTTGCTGCCACCATTTTTAAAAACTATTTCCCATTGTGCACTTAAGTAATATTATGCCTGTTGAAAAAAGGGAGAAAAGAACACCCAATTTTCTTGCCTGAGGCAAGAATTCAACATGGTGGCACCAGGCACTTTCCCTGTTAACAAGCCCCCCGCCCTTCATCCAACCAATCAGCTTTGTGCTTCTCCTTCTGTGGGAAAGTGATTCATATTGAATCACTTGTCTTAACAAGGGGGAATGTGCATTCCCCACACAGTATTTAAAAAACTTCATGGAAAAACATGGAAGTCTCCTAGCATGCAGTATATGGCAATTTTGCTCCCCTCTTTCTGAATATGGAGAATCACTATGGGTTGCCATTAAGACAACATGTGTCCTCCTCGAATTCTATGAGGATTATTTTCACCATTTAGACAACCTCTGAGTCTCATTGCAAAGTTCAGAATGAACGAGGGAAATGTGAGTCAGCCCATGGGTAGACAGTATTCAATTTGGCCAGGTCAGTTGATCACGGCAAATGGAAAAGAATATTCAGTGAGGGGGGAACCCTTCTAACTGCACAGTGAAATGAGTCCCACACTGAAAGTGTTTCTCTGCATTTATTCCCACTCTATTTTTGTCCAAGTCCTGAACTCTGAGCGCAGCTCAAACTGAGTGATACCAAAGCTCCTCTGTATACATACACCAAGGTTGTTATCTGGAAGAGATCTATCAGGAACAGCTAAGCTCTTCCCATCCAGAGATACTGAGGAAAATGTTTGAATATCATGCCCATTCCAAAATAAAAAGGCACAACAGGAAAGAAAGATGAAGTAGCATTTTTGGAGCAGAAAGCATGGCAGTGCAAGTCAGAAGGAAGAAGAAAAGTCCTTAGAGCAGTGGTTCCCAAACTTTGGTCCTCCAAGTGTTTTGGACTTCAGTTCCCAGAAGCCACAGGTGGCTTGGTCAAGATTCTGGGAGCTGAAGTCCAAAACATCTGGAGGAGCAAACTTTCAGAATCACTGCCTTAGAGGAAGAAGAGTTTAGTCGTATGAGCTTTTCAGAGGTCTTTTTAGCTGGACCAGGAACAGTAATTGTAAAAGGAGGGGACTGCTCTAAAAGAACGGTGCTCCACAGCTATCTAGGTGTGAGGAGCTGAAGAAAACAGGGAGCAGAGAAAGAGCATCACAAGTAAAAGCAACCCCTGTGAAACAACTAGGATCTAAAGCTATCTGTGAATACGTTCTGGGTCAGTTCAATCAGAATGTGTTGACTGACATTCTTAATATAGATCCTTACAGAAGATGCTCTTGAACCAGAAAGGTGCTTTCAGTGCCTGAGAGCTGAAGAAAGCTTGTTAGAGAAGAATCCTCAGAAGCCCCACATCCAACAGTTATCTACCTTGATAGCCCCCATCTTGGAATATCACATAATTGGCAATTTTTTAATAATTTGTCTTAATGTGGCCATCCACGTCGTTAGCAGGTATACCAGAGACCCCAGATACCAAGGCTGGAGTCTTGTATAACCAAGGGAGGGGCCTCTGGAAATTCCTCAAAGAAATAATCAGGTCAAAGTTACTTGAGGTGAGTCATCCACTGACCCACTCAATGATAACAGAGTCCTTGATGCTTGCAAAATGGGTTCTTCCTCTCCTCTTTCCCTCCAACAATAGTGTTTGCCTGCTTCTATTCAATTCTAAATACATCACCAACTAACAATTGTTAACTCTTTTGGAGCACCCTTTGTCCATTCCTGGGAGACTCTGAAAAATATTGTATTCCACTCAAACCCCCATCCCTTCAGTGGAATTACCAGATATAAATATCACCTGAAAACACCACCAAAAGGCCCTCAGTTCATCTTTCTCCCTCCATGCTGCTAGTTTGCTGTGTGATCCTCAGAACGCAATTCTGAGCCTCTGGCACATGAATCCCCTGCTTTCCAACTCCACAATAGTTTGTGTCACCATTTTGTCATCCGGACCTCTTCGCTGTTGGTTTACTTCTTGATCTCAGCTCTACAGGATTGATACATTATAACCCTCAACCCCCTTACTCTATTCCCCTATCCAAATACTTCCAACTTTCTTCATAAGCCTTGTATGAGTGCTTGAAGCCTGAGTGTTTGCATGGATGCTGTTTATATTAATTTCCCATAAAGATAATTTAATTGTACTTTCTGGCTTGGAGTCTCTTCCATTACTACTGGTATACATAGGTCAAAAGATCCTGCTGTTACCTGGCCTCTTGCTGCCATTTTGAGCTAATTAAATATTCCCCATATTAATTTCAGACCCCATGCAATTTGGGTAACACAACAGTTCCTAGGTGCCATTGTAAAAAGTCCATGTTAATTTACGTTGGGGATGGGCAAAGCGAGGCCCTCCATCAGACTCTCTTCACTGTCAACTCCTGCCAAAACTATTGCCCTCCATGTGTTCAACTGCATCCTCTGATCCCCTTAAGAATCTCTTGACAAGACTGTGCTTTCCAAACCACTAGTCAGATCATGGAGTGGCTAATATAGAACATACTCTTCAGGCTCTGCCAGCCTTACTCCTTTGATGCTGGCGGTCCTCATTTATATGTAGCCAAGAAGCCTGTTTGAACTGATTCCTTGGAGGAAAAGGAGAAAGATGACCGACTTCTTTGAAGTCCTCTGATTAAACTGGAGAAACGTAGGAAGGACATACATTTTTTCCCCTTCCTTGATCCTCATTCCAGTTTCCATTTGATTTTGGCAGGCTGTACCTTGGGCAGTTGTTACTTTTTGGCAATTTATTCAAGAACAGCCTGCCATCTAGCCAAATAATATATGTATTAGGTTTGTCTTTCAGGCACATACAGTTTCCCCCCATGAATATATCCTTCCTGCAGTGTTTCAGTAGCCCCAGGTAATGGTCATCACTTCTGGTAAAATAAAAGAATGTGTCTCAATTTCTCTCTCTCTCTTTCTCTCTCTCTCTCTGTGGGAAAAAAAAAAAACATCACTCTGGTGAAATCATCACTGACATGTTCATATAACCCAGAGCGGTGTCCTCTGATTAAAGATCAAAGAATGACTTGGGTTCTTCTCATGCCAACAACTAGAAGTATTGCCCAGGCTTGACTTGGGACATGATGCATACACAACATGGGTGCCACTACTAAGAAATGCTTTCTTTCAATGATAAAGTTTGACAGTTCTTCACAGTGTTCAAAGCAGTTGACAAAGTACATCCAAAGGAGGCTGACCAAGAATGTGGTGAGGGCAGAAATTGTGTCCTGTGAGGAGTAAGGTAGGTTTGGCCTGAATAAGACAAGGTCAAGGGTAGTCTTGACATTTCTGGAACTGGCATGCAGAGGGTGAAGAAAATCTGTTCCCTGGACTAGGATTAATGGTCTAAATTGTGATAAGGCATACTTTGGCAAAGCATTAGGAGAAACCTCCTAAAGCCACAAGCTGTACAACAGTGGAACAGCTTCAAGTGCCTTGAGGGATAAAAGACTCTCCTTTACTGGAAGTATTTAAGCAGAGTCTGGACAGCCATCTGTCAGGGATGAGGAAGATGGAGATTTTTGCAGTAAATAGGGGGTTGGATTATATTTATTTGTTAAAATACTTCTGTCCTGCCCTATATCACAAAATCTCAGGATAGCATATAAATAAAATAAATGTAAAACAGTTTAAATCAATAAGAGATAATTTGATAATTGAAACAGTCTAAGACATATTAAATAATATGTGTTTTGTTTTTTTAAAAAATATAATTATATAGATCCAGGCATGATCTTTACATGCTCACAGACAAACACATAGGATATTATCAGGCGAGCATTTAAAAACATTTTTGCGCACTATATTTTAAGGTGTAAGTATCCTGCCATAATCACACCTCTTTTCATATGTTGCTGTAATCATGAGAAAAATCCGCAGATGAATTATTGCAACGTGACCAGTACCGCTGTTTACTTCTGTGTTTTTGCGTGTGCAAGACTTCGGCAGTTCTCATAAGAAGATGTGAGCACACTTAAAAGTCTAAAAATATCTATATTAACAAACAAAACAAACACACAAGCACTGAAACACACTTAAAAACTTGTCAGCAAAATGGGGAGGTTGATAAAAAGAGCATCCCGTACCTAGTTTTCACATTCTCACCCAAAAGTGTTCTGGCAGGGACTGCCCATTTATGCTGGAACCATGAAAGCAGAATGGGACACAGTTTCACACACAGGCAATACAATGAAAAACATGCTATTGGATAACAATGATGGCTTGGCCCATTAACAAAATGTAGACAAAAATAACAACCAGTGCAATTTTATAAACTCTGGAATCCTATGGTTCCTGTAGGCTGATCCTATCTGAAGTTTATTTGTTCTTCATTGCACTAGTTGCAACCTCTAATCCATCTTCAAGAGCAGCCCTAAGGAAAGCACATTGCAATAGTCTAATCAGAATGTTACTAGCAGATGAACTACTGTGACCTGGCTGCCTGTGTCCTGGAAAGGTCATAGCTGGCAGGCCAGCTCAAATGTCTCAGGCGCTCTAAACCACAGAGTCTATGTTGGCATCTGGTGACAGACCCAAATCTTCCAAACTATGGACCTACTGTAGGCTTTCTGTGGGTTTTTTCTGGGCTGTGAGGCCATGTTCTGGAAGAGTTTACTCCTGACGTTTCACCTGCATCTGTGGCTGGCACCTTCAGAGAATGGCTGGGTAGGGATGTGTGGGATTTATATACTGTGAGTCCCTGTTGGAGAAGATATGTAAATTTGTGTATTTGAATGGCCAATTCCTGGGGGGAGATATGCAAGGAAGATTGGTGTCTGTTTGGCTAATGGCCCATTGTCTGCCAGAAATCCCCCTATCCCTGGGTGAAGTTCATTTGCATGTGTTAAGTTTTGATTTTGGTGTTTTCCAGGACTCGTAGTCAAACGTTGTTTACCATGTTTAGTGGCAGTGTGCAAACACAAATCAAGGAATATGAGAGACACTGCAGACTGGGCCAGCCAGAAAAATCAGCAGTAGCGGAACATGTTATAAACCAACCAGTACACAAAATAATAATAATAATAATAATAATAATAATTATTATTATTTATTTCCCACCCCTCTATGAAACACAATCGGGGCAGCTTACAACAATTAAAATATACATCCAAACTCTCAATCCCCCCCTTAAAATACAATTAAATAACTTAGGAATTAAAATGTACTTAAAAATACAAAAAAATTAAATAAAAATAAAGAATAAAAATGAGTAATGGGCAGTGGAAGTGGCGAGATCAGGACAAGCTAGATTTCCCTTTTTGATGGCTGGGTATCTATTCAGGAAAGGCCTGCTGGAAGAGATCTATTATAAGAGCTTTTTAAAAGCTATTTAGGGTGGTAATATGACAGATCTCATCCGGCAAGCTGTTCCATAATCTGGGAGCGATAGCTAAAAAGGCCCTCCGGGAGGTCAAAGACACCCTGGTTTTTAAAGGTTGTAGAGAGCCATCGTACTGTCTATCCTCCTTTATGGATCTGAAACATGGGTCACCTATCGCCACCACCTACGACTCCTTGAGCGCTTTCATCAGTGCTGTCTACTCACAATCCTAAATATACACTGGACTGACTATGTGACGAATGTTGCTGTCCTTGAGCAAACAGGGATCACCAGCATTGAGGCCATGATATTGAGAACACAGCTGCGCTGGGCAGGGCACATTTCTAGGATGGAGGACCATCGCCTCCCAAAAATACTGCTCTACGGTGAACTCGCCACGGGTCAGCGTAAGAGGGGCGTTCCAAAAAAGCGATACAAAGACTCCCTGAAACAACATCTCAGGCTTGGCCAAATTGATCACCAACAGTGGTCCGCCCTGGCCTCACATTGGGAGGCATGGAGACGCACTATCCACAATGCTGCAGCCTTATTTGAGAACTCACGACGAACAAGTCTTGAAGAGAAACGACAACGCAGAAAGAATCACAACCCAAAAACATCACCCAAGGAGACCTTCTGCTGTGCTTTTTGCAACCGGACTTGTTTATCTCGGATTGGCCTTTTTAGTCATCAGCACGCTTGCAGAAAGTGCGGGATGAGTCCTTCCTTTGCGAAGAAAAGCCAGAGAAATAAATAAAATGTTATTTAAATAAAATGTTATTTAAACACACCAAAATTCTGGACCAAGCCAACAACTATCATGTCAGAATGCAGAGAGAAGCTCTGGAAATCCACAAACACCTGGAAAATTTCAACAGGAAAGAAGAAACCCTAAAAGTAAACAAAGTGTGGCTACCTGTCCTGAAAAGCACCAAAATAAAAACATAATGCATGCAAATGAACTTCACCCAGGGACAGGGGTATTTCCTGCAGACAATGGACCATGAGCCAAACAGACACTAATCCTCCTTGCATATCTCCCCCCAGGAACTAGCCATTCAAATACACAAATTTACATATCCTCCCCAGCAGGGACTCACAGTATATAAACCCCCCACACACTCCTACCCAACCATTCTCTGAAGATGCCAGCTACAGATGCAGGTGAAACGTCAGGAATAAACTCTTCCAGAACACGGCCCCACAGCCCCCTCCCTCCAAACAGCAACAACATGGAAAATCTATGGATGCCAGCTGTGAAAACCTTCAACTTCACTATGGACCTACTCTTTCATGGGAGGAAAGCAATCATAAGAAGGTTGCTCACCCAGATTCTAGAACCAGGAAACACCAATCCACAGTACCTCCATTTTATCAGCATTCAGTTTCTATTTGCTGACTATTTCAAAGTTCTCGTCAGCTGCTTTAAAGCTACGTAAATCTTATGTGATCACTATTTTTTCCTTTGGATAGGCTATTTATACTTTGTCTAGGATATTCTAACAAGTCTGTCCTGAATCAAGGAATGGATCTGCCACAGATTTTGCACTCTAGTAGAGCTAAAAAGGGATCAGTTTTCCATGACCCACAAGAAATTCAGAATAAGGGAGGGCATGGAAGCTACAGGGGCAAGCCACATTTGACTTATTCCACCGCCACCCCAGATCTCTGCAGGCCACAGTCCTGGTTTTATTTAAAGTGCTGTCACAAGTGCTCTCACAAATCAGTTGCTATACTGCAGCCTGAAATTTCTTAGGGTTGAAAAAATAGAAGCACAAGCATTTTTTGTATGCAATAGAATCATAGAATGATAAATTTGGACGGGGTCCTGTGGGCCATCAAGTCCTATCCGCTGCTCAATGCAAGATCTCCAGTTAGAGCATCCCCAGCAAGTAGCTGTCTAGCCTCTTTTTGAAGACATCCAGAGAACGAGATCCCATCACCTCTCCAGGCATTTGGTTCCATTGCCAAACTGTTCTCACTGTTAAAAAATTCCCTCTAATGTTTGATTGAATATTCCCCCCCTCATAACTTAAAACCATTAGACCTAGTTCTACCCTCCAAGGCAGCAGAGAACAAGGCTGCATCTTCTTCTTTGTGGCAGCCCCTGAGGTGTTTAAACATGCCACCCTTCAATCTTCTCTTCACCAAACTGAAGATGCATAGCTCCTTTAACATCTCATATGTTTTGTTCTCCACACCTCTTATCATCCCCTTGCCCCTCTGTGAACTCGCTCCAGATTGTCTATATCCTTCTTAAAATGAGAACTGAATGCACTACTCCAGATGAGGCCTAATGCAAGCATGGGAAATTAAAAAATAAAAACAAAAATACATCAAAAAAGTTACAAAAAGCACATACACACACTTTAAAACTTCCAAGTAAACTAGAAGAGTTTTAGAAAAGTGTGTCACTTACCTAGATGTCCCAATCTCACCCAGAAGTGTTCTGGCAGGGACTGCCCAGTGATGCTGGGATCTCACCAGCGAAACAGGGCACCTTCTTGCACACAGGAAAATCTGTGATAGAAATGGAATGGGGGATCTATTGACGGCTTCTCCCATCAATAAAAAGCAGTGCCGGCATAACAGCAGCAGAATGGATGCATAATGATGGGGGACGACATCATCTGGTAAGGGATCCCTTTTGCAATCTCATGGCATTCCTGTAATGCAACTTTTGATGTGTCTGATAATCTCCTAGGGCTATTGAAAACAGGGTGACTTGGAGCTCTCTCACTCACAACATTATGGTAAATCAAAGTTGATATGACAGCACACATTGTGGTATTGCACAGCATTGCTGTATTTATTTTATATGCGTATATTTCTTTTAAAAATAATAAATAACTTGCCTTTTCCCTAAAGCTGGGACTCAAGGGAACTTGCTAAACACAAAGAAATACAAACAACTACATATGTAGATTATAACTGAAAAGAATTCTGTTTAACATGACATTAAACTCTCTGAAGAGTTTAAACCATAAGTTGAGCTTGACTTGGTGGTAATTACAATCAACAAAGTATGAAGGCCACAGAAAATTTGTTACTCGAAGTCAAAAATCCTAACATAGTTTTCTACAGGCCCACCAAATCAACATTAGCTTAGCTCCCAAAATACTCTAAAGGAAACATGAGTTTAGAGAAGGGGGCTCGCCGTTGGGCAGCGGGCTGTTTTGCGACCCAGCTGGCCACCTTAAATCGGAGCCCTCTGAGGGCAGCCTCCTCGCCCCCCCCCCCACAGAGGGGTGGGTGGACGACTGCATGGCTGGTCACCTTGGAGGCCACCATCACAGGCCTGTCTCCTTCCCAGCACGCACTGCTGCTGGGGGAGGTGGGAAGGTGGTGGCCAATCAGGGTGGCCCAGCCCTGCCCTGATTGGCTGGCTGGACTAGGAAGGGGAGGGCCATCTGGCTGGGCTGCAGCATGGCCGGATGATGCAGGCAGGCTGCGATGGAGCTGATTTAAGGCAGCCCCGTCGCTGCCTCCGCGCAGTTGGGCTCAGGAGAGCCGAAGACCCGCCCACCCTCCCTCTAATCTAACAACAATTCTGTCGCAATTGCAGGCGGATGTCATGGGTTGTGATAAGGGAGTAAGTAGGGGGTCTCCGATCAGTGCAAGTTCTAGTTCAAGTTCATGTTCATGTTCTAGGAGACCCCATCCCCTTGCTTATAACATCCACTTGTTTGCAGGGGAGGAGAGAGAGTCAGGCGGGTTGGCCTGGCCATCACCTCTCTCCTCCAAAGGTGTCGGGATTGACCGACACGTGGCCATTGAACCGCATGGGTGGAGAAATGAGAGATCACGACCCATGCATGGCTGCCAACCATTTAGCTTGCAAATTGCGGCCAATTTTATTGCCAACAACAATGTATTACTATTCTACTATGTATTTACTAACCTGTGCTTAACCCATGTTTTTCCAAAGATGTAGAAAATATATCTGTTAGAAGCCACCATAGTGAGTACTTGTCTCGTTATTTGAGGGTGGAAGGGGCGGTACGGTCTGGGACCGCAAAATGAAAATGATAAATTACCATATACAATATTCACACTGCAATGTCTTGATCGGAAGAACAACAACAGATCAGCACTCACTAAATCTCTATTGAACTTTCCAGGATATCTCCCTTCCTTTTTAACATCAGTAGCAGAAAGAATGGGGCAAGTTTCTGAAATCACAGAAGAACGAGAAGGAGATGGAGGGGGGAAGTAATTTGACCATGTTCTCACCCAGAGATGATAAGGATCTTCTGTGATGTAACGTTTGCTTTGTGCCACCGAAATGGACAGAGTCCAATAAAGACAGCAAGATGCATCACAAAATGCCCACCAAAAATAAGAAACTCCAGAGAAATAAACTTTTTATGAAAGCGTTTTTAAAAAAAAGAAAAAAAAAAGTCGGGGGAGGCAACTTTCCACCATCCTTTCAGGCTTCTTTTCTCTTCTTCTGTCAGAATAATGGGAAGGCATGATTTCAATGGAGAACTTTTAAAGTCTTTTTAGAAAACTGCAAAGCCAGGTTTTGAAAAATTATAGTATTTCAGTAAGTGTCCCCCTGCTGTTGTGGTTTGAACATTGTCTGTAGCAACCAATTAAATTGTCCACTGGTGGGTATGTGGCATACATGTATTTAAGAGACCTACAGGAAAGGTTTGTACCTCCAAATGCTATGAGATTTTCAATAGCTAAAGCATATGATTAAATCATTTTGGCAAGACACTTAAATAATCTGAATTAGTATAGTAGATTCCTGTGTGCTCACAGTGAACAGATTTTCTAAAATAAATAAATCTTCAAGACAGCATACACCAGATCAGAATAATATGTATGCATGCTAAACTGGTGTAATATAGTAGTTTGAAACCACATTTTTTCCATGGATCTATTCTATAGCATCCTGGGATTTGTCATTTGATTAAATGCTTAGAATTCTCCACTAGAGAGCTCTAGTGAACTCTCCTGAACTACAATGGAGAATTCTAAGTTGCCAGAAAACTACAAATCACAGGATTCTGATTGATTCAGCTATGGTGATACTGGGCCGCTATAGTTCTACAGTGCAGATATCTTTGTAGATAAAACCTAAACCCTGCAAAAGTCAGTTGTCCTTATTCCCCTGGCTGATGGAAGGATTCCAATCATGCTTCCCTTCATCTCTACAGTTATCATCCCACTTTCTAGTTGGAACTGGGATTTCTTGCTGGCTGGGAGTGGGCGTTGGGCATGCATTCCTGGTAGTGGATGCTCCTCTGGAAGATGGGTCCAATTCTACTCTTGCAGTTATGATCTTCTTTTTCCTCTGGGAGACCAGAAGACACAGACCAACAACAAGTCTGTTCTCTTGAAAAAGGGTGTGGCAACAGCACTGATTGGCAAGTGCTGGGCATCTGGCAACCATTTTCTAGTGATGGCCACACCAACCCCTCAAAATGAAACCAGAAATGACTTTTCATTGGGTTTTTTAAAATTCAGGTTTGGTTATTTTAGGAGAATTGTACAGAAATATCATTTTCTGCACAGAAAAGGCAAATTTCTGAGCAGCAAATGATGTTCCTGTGCAAAACATTTTGCACAGAGTAAAGACTTTATCAGATGCACTAAATATGGCATCATAATGATGCCACATAAACACTAAAGGGTGGGCGTACCACAGAACATTGCCCTTTCACATTTATGTCCCTGCTAAAACCAGTACTTTTTAATTGATGGCTGAAGTCATCAATTGATCCCCATGGTGCTTTAGTGCCGGCATTGCCAGTATGTGAAAACTCATGCCATTGTACTCATGTCAATGCAGCAAGAATGGCTGGTCCAGCATGAACACTTCCAAGTGAGATCGCTCCCCAGGTTACATGGGACTTTTAAAGTGTGTTCTTGTGCTTATGCTTTGTGTTATTTTTTCTTTGTTCTTAAAAAAAAAAATCCTGTGCAAGTGTCTTCTCATGAGAATCTGTGGGATTTTGAATGAGGAAGTGAAAGGAGCTCTGTGCACTTCCTCTTTCATTGTTGGGAAGTCTTTGCCAGGAAAACAAGGTAAGTGTGGTGGGGAGGTGTTCTTTTGCTGGCATAAAAATGGATTTTTTATGCCAGCAAAAGAATGTTTTAAGGGGCTCATCTGATAAAGTCCTAAGTCATCAATTACAGTAATTTCTGTGAAGGAAACAAATCTTTCTGTGCAGAAAATGATGGAAAGTGCTGTTTTCTACACAAAACAACCACAACTGAATTTTGTGCAGAATAAGCCCTGAATTGTGAATAGGCTTCAAAAGCTGCATGATTTTCAAAGGCTTTCTTGCACCAGGAAGAAAAATGCTAAGAAAAAGGGGGAAGAATTGCAACCCTACCCTGTTTCAGCATAAAATGATATAAAAGAATCCTTTAGCATCTTTGAGACAAAGAAAAAGAAATTTCTAGCATAAAGTTTCATGGACTCCAATCCACTTCACCATATGTAGTGGACTGGAGTCCATGAGATCTTATGTTAGAAATGTCTTTTTCTCAATTAGTCCCAATGGTGCTACAGGATTCCTTTATATTTTTTTAAGGCCAAGCTTATAAGAGGTAAACTCTCAAAAATGTGGCCCAGGATAAACAAATTTGTCAATTTTAGTTTCTCCCACACTTGAATTTCTTAATATCAATTTCTTGCTATGCCAAATACAAAGAAATTGGCAGTTAGAGACAAACTGAGATCAGATTCTCATATAGAAATGATGAGATAGTGATGGGATAGTGAGAACAGACTTTTCTGACCATGAAATAATGAGACCACACACAAGACCTGGGTTGAAATATGGCCCACTTAATTTAAACTAGCACCTATTTAAGTTTTATCCCCTAAGATATGCAAAGGGGTGGAGAAACCTAGTGTGAGAGCAGTTGGGACAGGTAGTCTATCCCAGTCCTCCTTCACGGTTTCCTCTGGGTGAAGCACCTGTGCCCCAGGGAGAACCCAAAAGCTGGGTTACGCCCCAGCCGGCCAGGTATTGCAAGGCCAAACCAAGAGTCCAATCCCACATCACATGACCTCTAGGGAGGGCTAAACCCTCAGGCCAGCCCCAAGGACAGACTTCTTCCCACCCTTTGGGTCTCATGATATGTGGAGGAGCTCCTTCTCAAAATGGGTGCCAAAAGTGTTCACTGAACTCCTACTTTCTCCCCCTGCTATGTGCCAAGTGACTGCCTATTTAAGACACCAGCTTAGGCCAAATCTCCAGTTCCCCAGTCAACAGTGTAGGGTAGGGGGAAAACACATGGAAAAAGTGGGAGGGGGATCCTACCCACCACTGAAGCATCCAGCAAGCTTACACTGTGTCAGAGGCAGAAGGTGGGTTGAGTGAAATTCGGCCAGAGGAAGAGGCAGTGGGTGGCACGAACACCTCTGGCTCCATCCCTCCACTCTCTTTGTCATGATGCACAGTGCCATGACACACATTACGCTGTCCTCTTTTCATGGGAAGCCATCAAACACACTTCCCCCAAATACTGTGCAGGTAGGGGAATCCTAAATATACACTGGACTGACTATGTGACGAATGTTGCTGTCCTTGAGCAAGCAGGGATCACCAGTATTGAGGCCATGATATTGAGAATGCAGCTGCGCTGGGCAGGGCACGTTTCTAGGATGGAGGACCATCACCTCCCCAAAATAGTATTCTACGGTGAACTCGCCACGGGTCAGTGTAAGAGGGATGCTCCAAAAAAGTGATACAAGGACTCCCTGAAACAACATCTCAGGCTTGGCCAAATTGATCACCAACAGTGGTCCGCCCTGGCCTCACATCGGGAGGCATGGAGACGCACTATCCACAATGCTGCAGCCTTATTTGAGAACTCACGCCGAACAAGTCTTGAAGAGAAATGACAATGCAGAAAGAATCACTACCCAGAAACATCACCCAAGGAGACCTTCTGCTGTGCTTTCTGCAACTGGACTTGTCTATCTAAGATTGGCCTTTTTAGTCATCAGCGCGCTTGCAGAAAGCGTGGGATGAGTCCTTCTTGAATCTTCATTTGCGAAGAAAAGCCAGAGAGAGAGGGGGAGGGGGAATCCAAATTCCTGAGCCTTTTTAGTGAGCCATCAAAAGCTACTGTGCTGTAAAACTTTGCAAGCCTGCTTTTTATTCATAAGAAGTACTTACTGAAGTTTGAAGTATCCCCGATGCTCTTATGTGTAAAATGGTAGTAAACATAAATGTATGCTAGAAGTACAGTTGACAAATGAAGGAGGAAGGGAACACACTGGCCTAAATTCAATTTACAGTCCAAAATAAAATAGACCCATTGAATCAACGAGGTTTGCATATGTGTAAATTACTTGAATGACTCTAGTTTGGGACTTTAGACCTACTTTGGCAGCCAGGTCCTTCACTTGCATGCAATTCTTTGCCACGTGTCACAGTCAGCTTGATAGATATGCTTGATAGATGCATCCATTCATAGTGAAGGGGGGACATGATATGAAAATCCTTAATAAGGATCAATCTCCTGCAACTTTTGGGTATACCATAGTGGCCGCTAATGGCTCTCATGTCAGTGGGGTGTTGAATCCATTCCTGGTTTTAAGCCAGCTTTTAAAGGAGTTGTCCAAAGTACTGAACCCAATCCCTGATATATGGTCAGCACCTTTGATTGCTTCTTTAAAGTTATCAAAAACAGAGAGGATTCATTGCCCAACTGGCAGGGAGTCACCTGCCACTGAGTAGAGAGTTGTGGAACAAGAAGAACACTCTCATTGCCATACAGTCCATCACTTCCTTTTACATGCTGCAGGTAATTGTACTTCATGAAGGGTGGATTGACGAAAATGATAACAATTATGCCTGTGATTACCCAGTTTGGTCGCTAAAGTAGAGAAATGTAGAGAACAAGTGTTAGAGATCATGTGCAAACACACATACCAAAAGCAAGGTGGAGAGGGGGAAGACAAGACATGTCACTGTTGAATGATGAGTTTCAGAAAAAGAAAGGTGGAATGATACTTAAATCTCAGTGAAACAAAGAGAATGACAAAGTGGGTAACTCATTATCATGTTGGTCTCTTTGAATATTCAGACTGGAACAAAAGCAGGGAAAGAACAACCTGTTACCTGACAATTCTTTGTAGGCTGCACAATAGGAAATGAAAGTAACTTTAGCTCCACTCCTCCCTTCTGAAACAAAGGGAAACTAGAAATGGATCATCAATAATGATATATGAACACACACACACCCAAATAAATGTTGCCTGGGATCTAAATGGCAACAGGACTTCTGTTTTTCCAACTGGTCTTCAGCATAGAGTATGTTTCACCAACCTGATCCCTCCAAATGTGTTGCGGAGCACCCCCACCCTCTCAGCACACCTAGAGTGCATGCATATGTCCAAATAGGTGATCTCCCTCTAGGGAAACACAGATAGCAAAACCACCATGGCAGCCTAAAGAATTAGTGCTGAATTTCAAAAGAGAGCAAATGTATAATTAAAAATGGAAAGGAGGCATTTGGAAAGAAGCAGAAGAAAGCAGAGCAACACTAACTGGAAACATATTGGAAACAAGGCTAAAATTCATTTACCCAGAAGCCCACAAACGAACTGAAATATGCCACCTTATGAATCACAGTAGCTGATCAGCACCCAGAAAACATCAGCTGGAATCCTGTTGCATTTTTTTGATCCATGCATTTGCCCTCCTACCTGGAAGGAAAATACTGGACCAGAGAACAGTGTAAACAAGCTCACAACTTTATTAATATCAGGAATCTGCAACAACGTGGGATATGCATGCACTGGAGCTCTGTAAAGGGGAGCAGAAGATCTCCAGGTGTTGCTGGCTATTACAATCAAAATGGATTACACTGGGGGTAAAGAATGGCCCCACATCTTCCCTCAAGCTGGGCAGCAATGAGCATGACTGTGGGCGAGACTCTGATGCCTCTGGGAGATCCATAAAGGAGCATGTTACAGATGTGACAAAATTAAGGAACACTGCTGAAGAGCAAATATGCCAAACAGTCAATTGAAGAGTATAGTATGAGAAAGAAGGTGGGGAAAAACAGTGTCTCAGATCAATCAGAGCACAATACAAAATCCTACTCAGCTCCTGAAATCAACTGGAAGTAACCCATGCCACATTTGAGAGGGTGGATGCGGCCACCAACAGGAGAAAGAAGCTGGAGCCTGGCATTGGCATCTTAAATAGGTGGGCACGACACTAGCAGCTCATCATAAATATGTGCCAGCTCCCAATGAGGTGTGGATGGCAACACTGCCTCTGATTGAAGGCTGAGTGGTGTGTGGGAAAGTTGCCCTATGGAAGGAGTCGTTCCTTTTTTGTCTGATGCAAAATGTCTACATCCTCTTCAAGTTTGCAGGAGAGGAATTCATAGAACTAGCTATACCCGGTGTAACATACACTATTATGTATACATATAAAATGACAGGTGTGTGCCCCCAGCCAAACTCGCAGCCCCCCTGCAGCCAGGTGCTCCCCTGCCACCAGGGCCATCAAATTCACCCCTGCCAGGTGTGTGCCCCCCACCGCCAAACTTGTCTCCCACCAGGGGTGCCCCCGACAAACTTTCCCCCCACCAGGGGTGCACCCCCACTGCCAAACTCACACCTCTGCCACCAGACACATGCCCCCACTGTGAAACCCCCATCACCAGGCATGCACCCCTGCCAAACTTGTGCCCCCCACCACGAGGCACACACCCCATGCCACCGCTGCACACTCCCACCATGAAACACACACATACACCCATGCTGACGCCCCCCTGCACTTAGGCACATGCCATGGTACACACATGCCACATTCCCCCCATGCTACTCACACCCCCTCTGCGACCTCCATGTTTAGAAAGGACTTAAACTTCCACTTGGTCCCATCCCCAGTGTGCTGACTGGCTGCCCAACAGAGCTTTGATTGGTTGGTCAGTTTCCTAAGCAGGCAACCAGCACACTGGAAACAGCAACATACCCAAAAGTGGATCTAGTCCAACCCCCTACCACACAATTATGAGTTGTATTGTCCTTGTCAATTGCATTATGCATGCCACATCATTTCAAATGCATACTGGGTATTATGCATCATACACACTTACTGAATTTCAATCGAACTGAATGTCTTGGAATCCCAAATGAATTTTCTTTCTAGGAAACATCTTCAGGGGTAGCCATTTTGGCCATGCAGGAAAACAAAATCCAAAATGCACAAAAAGTGATGCCTTTGTTGGCCAACCAATTGCAAAACACATGATGCAAGCTTTTGAGACTCTACTAGCTTCTTCATCAGGCAAAAGATGTTAAAAAATAAAGATGATGTTGGAGTCACAGGCCTACCTACTGTTTCAGTTGTTACTTGTGTTGTCAACTTGAAGATACAGAGTAACAATAACAGAATTAGACACTACAATTCTCTGATATTCCTTTTTTTTTTTTAGAATTTGCCCAGTACTGTAATTACGCTTCCCCCTTTTCTGTTTTTATTTTCTGAGCACACCAAAATAGCCATATTACTACCAAGAACCCTACACTACCCAGCCTGATATAATCAGAGCTGCTCAGTGGTATAACTAATTACAAACACACACACACACACACACACGCTTTGTTCATCTCTGAAATGAAAAAAGCAATAGTAGCCCTAAGGTGGAGGTTTTCTGAACAAATGATATAGAAAACATAGGTCAAGGATAAAGTTGAAGGATTCTACCTATATATGAGTCAGCCTTTGGGGAGAGGGAAGGAAAAATCAGTATACCTGCAGAAATATTCAGTTCTCAGTGCATAATGTCTTCAAGGCTTGGAACAAGGCAATTATTTTCATAGTCTTACAGCATTATTCCAGAATCTGATGCAGAGAATAGGCATACAAATTAGAAATGTTCTTTTATATCCACAAATTTAACCCTATTGAGCAAGGAATTGGAGGGAATTGCAAGGAAAGCGAGGAATCCCTGTGCTTTGAAAGTGGATGTGGAGGCAGGTCGACATCTGTATCCCACAATTAGAAGTGGCAGCCAGTTTTGGATGCAGATGGGGATGCCTCTCTTTGGTAGCTGTCATGTTTGAGTCTGTTGAGACAGAGTTACCTCTCGTTCAGAAGAGGATGCTGGCTGCAGTGTCAGTAGACCCTTTCAGAACCTTGGATAGCTCTTTCAACATTCAGTCCTTGCTGAGGTTGGAACCATCTTCTTCTTCTTCTTCCTCTTCTTAGTCTTTGCCTTGTGATACTGTACCAGGTCCTAAGGAGTGCTTTATCATCTGGCATTATGATTTTTGTTTGTGCACAAAATCACCTACCTCAATGAGAGGTGCAATTCAAAACAGTGTTTGTGCTTTTCTTCTGTATACCACAGCAATGGATAAGCTGTTTTTTCTGTAAGTAAAAAAAAACTGTCTTTGAAGATATGTGATTTCATCAATTTGGCTATCTTTCCCCCCACCCCCTGCCCCAATGGTGATTACAGAAATTCCATGATGGCCATTCTTTGAGTAATAAATCTCTCCATCCTTTGGCTGTTCCTTGGCTGCCAGACACACAGTTCACCTCTGGGGCCATACATAAATCCTTAGCAGCCTACACTGCCTCCCAGAACTCTCAATTGGCATAGCCTTTAATAACCAAGGTTCACCTCCATGCCATGAAAAAGTAGCAAAGTAGGACTTTGGGAGGTAAGTAGAAACACACTGGGGCAAATAGCCATAGTGTCCCTCACTTCCAATGTGTACTTTTTGGTGGGTTATCATGAGAGGAACACTGTCAATTGCACAGATGACACTGTCAACACTTTTAGGTCTATATGTACGTTGGGAGGGACAATTGTAGCCCTCCAGATGTTGTTGAACTACAACTCCCATGATCCCTTATCATGCTGGCTAGGAGTGATGGGACTTGCATTCTTATCAATAGCTTGAGGTACTAAAATTGTCCACCACTGAAGTAGATAATGAAAACAGCTCATATGGAACCCTCTTAAAAGAATCTATCCATGGTACTGAGATTACAATATGACCTATGTGTGAACGTAACATTTGACCCCATTCTTCCCAGTTAAGTTTTCTGGGATCAAGAAATAGTATGACATTTTTGCATTATAGTTGCCAGAATGGTTCAAGCCTGTATGCTTAGCTCATAATCAGGGACTGTCAACTGTTTGATCAGCAACTGCAGAGAATTAAGGACCCCTGCTTGTTTTTACGAATAGTCATCAAGTTTTCTGTCCCTTCTCCAAACTTGCTTATTTTAGGGTCATTGTACTGCCCAGTGATTAGTAAATCATTCTCTGCTCTGAGACATTCCTGTCAAACCACATGGTGCATCTTTTGCTGGATTATATCACATCAACCTGCCATAGTCCATGACCTCTCTATATTGAAAAAAAAAAAACCTTCAGAAAAAGACATTGGCTATAGCACTTCTCTCTAATCTTTTGTTTTCCTGTTAGTAGAATCATTGTAACTTGGGAGAACATTAGGACATACATAAGTCCTTAACTGTTGTCAACTGGTACAACCTGCTGGGCTGCATTTAATGTCCATGGGTGTTGTAGGATGGAAAGAATATTCATAAATATTTGATTCCCAGATGAAAAGGGGTTTTCTGAATATTGGGCAAATGTAAAAAAGAGAATCCTGTGCAAATAATTCTGTGAAATTCTGTGCAAAAAAGAGAGTATGTGTGTGTGGGGGTTACACAGAAAACTGTATTTTCTGCATAGAAATGTTATTTTCTACTCAAAAAGCAATCTTTCTGTGCAGAAAACTTGATTTTCAGTGCATTCTGAATAGAAAATGCTATTTTGTTGCAAACCCTTCCTCAAAAAAAGAAAAAAAAAGAAAAAAGAAAAAGAAAAAGAAAGTGGATTTTTTGGAGGATAAATCAAGGACTGTCAATAATCCTTTAATTGGAGACAAAATTGTTCAAGTGTTCATTCTTGCCCATGAGAGATAAATTTGCAAAGATGTCCATCCCTAGGGGTGGGCAAATAGTGGCCCACGGCCACATGAAGCTCCTGGACACCCCATCCATTCACAGAAGCCTCCCCCAGTCCTCTTTTTTTAAAAAAAAGAAATGGCACAATTTTCCTGAAATTTTGTCCCAAAACCAAAGAGAAAGTCCCACCCCAATGTGTGAAAATGTGCAAAAATGCCCCACCATTCCCACATAAGGATGCCAGAAATCTGTACTTCCCCAAAGTACTTTCATTTGATGTTGTAGTCCTTCATAAAAAGGCAACAGGAAATGACTCTGAAATGGAGAAAATTGTGCTTGCTGTGAGGGAGGGGGTGTTAGCTTGTGGTAGACTCAGGGGAAGGAATTGGCCCTGCCTCCCTTAAAGTTCTGCATCCCTGATACAGATGAATATTATTTCTCAGTGTGGTGTTGTAATTTGAGTGTTGGACTAGGATCTTAGGATCCCAGGGTTCGGATCTCTACTCAGCCATTGAAACCAACTGTGTGTCATTGGCCAAATCACCTTCTCTCAGCCTCAGAGGGAGGCAAAGGCAAACCCTCTCTGAACAAATCTTGCCAAGAAAACCTCACAATAGAGTCACCTTAGGGTGATCATATGACAGAAGTGACTTGAAGGCACACAACTGCAACAACTCCTTAGTCTTATATGCAACTTGAAAACCATCTTCAGACATTTTCTGAGCCCTCCAGAAACATTTTGGGGTGGGTTTCATGTGGGGCTGCTGTGGGATAGGAGGCATTTTTTCTCTCTCTGTTCCACAGGATCTTGCCATTCCATCTTGCCATTCCACCAATACAATGCCAGTGTTGGCTACTGGCCACTGTGTCCTACACAAGGTGATATGTGTGACCATGTAGCTCCTCTCTTGATTTTACCCATTAACCCACCTTCCTTCCTGTGTTATGCAAAAGGCATACAGCTGGTATTTGTTTTTTATTTCACTGGGAGACTTTTGCAATACCCTCTCCTCACCTCTTTCCTTTCTGTACTTGGAATTGTAAAGAATCTAGAAGACAATCACAACAGTTGGCTAGACTAAATTGAAAAGACATCTAAAATGGTTTGCATTGGTTCTCTAGCATGAACAATCAGCATGTTTACCCTACCGGAACATTAAAAAAAATCCAAGCCTTATGATTTGAACTCCCATTCTGCCATATCAGATTTTCTCTGCACTTCCTTTGTGCTGAAGTCTGCTTTATGTGGGTGGAAGAAGAACCTGAAACAGATGGCAATTACAAATACAGGATTATAGCGGAATTTCCCTTGCACAGCTGCTGAATGGAAGCAGTGGTGGAGAGAAGGAGCCAAAACTGATTGCTCTCTTATTCAGTTTGGATAATCTGAGGACAGATCCATACTACACAAATAATCCAGTTTGAAACTAGATTATTTGACATGGCTCTTTCTTATTGACTCCTGGGATTTGTAGTTTCACAATGTTTTTAGCCTTTTCTGCCAAAGAGGGCTGGTGCTGCACCAAACTACAAATCCCAGGATTCCATAGGAAGGAGCCATGGCAAACAATCCATTTCAAACTGGATTATTTGTGTAGTGTGGATTTGGCCTGAGATCTCCTCCTACCAACATTTTACATCTAACAGGGGTATAAGACCTAAGTTTAGGGTGTGGGCGAAATGTGAACTCTGTCTAGCCCTACTTCAAAAGTCTGGTCACATTACAGAGCTTGTAAATATTACTTGGGGGAGGTACAAACCCAGTGTCAGGCCATTGTCTTGCTGTGCCTGTCTGACCTGCTTGGGCATAAGCTTGTAGTGAGTGATGATGGGACATGCTATACAGCTGGTGGGTGCTGGGAAGAAATGAGGCCGTGTATCATTTACCACCTGGGATAATGATCAGATGTGCAGGGAGGAAATAGCAGTTGCAAGTAGCCGGGGTCATTGTTGTGGGAAACTTGGCACAGGGGGAGAAGAGGGGTAAGTTTGGGAAGGCAGAATGTTTTGAGTTGCTGACCAATGGGATGAAAGCTTTCGTAACAGTTGAACTCTGTGAGGTTGAGGTATACTGTGAAACTAGGAAAACCTTCAGGCTTGACAACAATTGTATACTGTAATCAACTCTGCTTGATAAATAAAGCTCTTCTGAATCTGCTGATGGCTTGTGTTGGCTGAAGTGGAGTTAGGCAGGAAATTACACCCAGCATGTTGGTTGGGAAGTTCTGAGATGTGTTCTCCAAAAAGTAACTGTTTCAAGCTCTGATCACTTTTCAGTAGGTATGGACAAACCTATCACACAGTTTTACCAAGGAATTTGGAAAGTTACCTCTCTAAAACTATCCATATCTGTTATTTATTTTAGTGCCTGACAGAGCACTGAATACTAAAGTTAGGATGGTCCAAGCCATCATATTTCCCATTTCTATGCATGGTTGTAAAAGTTGGACGATGAGGAAAGTTGATAGGAAGAAAATCAACTCATTTGTGATGTGGTACTGGAGAAGAATTCTGGAAATACTGTGGACTGCTAAAAAGACAAATAAATGGGTCCTAGAGTAAATCTAGGTCTGAACCCTCCCTAGAAGCCAAGATAACTAAGCTGAGACTGTTGTACTTTGGATATCATGACAAGACATGACTCATTAGAAAAGATGATAGTGCTTGGAAAGGTTGCAGGCAGTAGGAAGAGAGGGAGGCCGCATTCCAGACAGATAGACTCAATCAGGGAAGCCACGGCCCTGAGTTTGCAAGACCTGAGCAGAGCAGTTGAGGATAGGGTGGCTTGGAGGCCTCTCATTCATAGGATCACCATAAGGTGACTTGAAGGCAGCTAACAACAACACGAGATCTAAGATCTTTAAGGGAGGCTCTTCTTGTTCTACTACCTTCTCAGGTTTGTTTGTTGGCAACACGGGAGTGGGCCTTCTTGGTGGCTGCTCTCAGACTCTGGAACTCCTTCCTTAGGGAAGCTACAGTGGCTTCCTCCTTGCTCTCCTTCTGCCACTAAGTGAAAACATTCTTATTCCATCAGGCTTTTAGAAATGGACTGTGATGAACTTTTAATGGTGTGCTGTTTTGCTGAATTTGTGTTTTTTTAAGGAATGTTAAATGGTTTTAACTCTACACATTGTTTAATCATTTTTAAATTCTATCTTTATAGCTTTTACTGAAGTTTTTGTATATTTGTAATCTCTACTGTTTTTAATAGCTGTATACCACTCTGAGTCCTATTCTCTGGAAAAAGATGTCATATAAATGAATAAAATTGCAATACCTGGGATGAGTGAGCTAAAGTGGACCGGAATGGGACATTTTCAGTCAGGTAATTTTACACAGTGTTTTACTCAGGAAATAAAATCGAAGAAGAAATGGGGGCATTAATAGTAAGGAGAGATATAGCAAAAACGTCAAAAGATACGACATGAAGTCTGACTGAATAATATCAATAAGACTTTAGAGAAAACCTATCAATTTAAGCAGAATCTAAGTTTATGCTCCAGCTACAGAGGCAGAAGAAGAAGAAATTGAAAGATTCTATGCTGGAGTCCAGGAGAAAATTGACCACACACACCACAACAGAACTTCTTGTTAATCATAGGTGATTGGAATGGAAAAGTGGGAAACAGCAGAATCAAAGATTGTAGGAAAATTTGGCCTAGGATCAAGAAATGAAGCAGGAGGTTTTTTTTTTTTTTAAATTGTGAGGCCAACAGTTTTTTCATTGCTAACACATTCTTCAAACAACCAAAGATACAACTGTATACATGGACATCACCTGATGTCCAATATAGAAATCAAATAACTAACCAGACACAGGAGATGGAGAAGCTCCATTCTCTCTGCAAAAAGAAGACCAGGAACAGAAGACATAATATGCCTAATATGAAAAATTAGAGTAAAGCTAAAGAATAAACCAAAATGCAATCTGGAGGATATCCCTATAGAATTTAAAGATAATGTAAAAAACAAAAATAGATTTGCACTACTAAGTCCAAGCCCTTCTAATTAATACAAAAAGTACACTGAGTTCCTTCCTTATTTAGCCATAGATACAACAATTTTGAAAGGAGAATAAAGCTTTCTGTTTACCCTGGAGTCATTTCATAATACATACAGTACTATGATTCCACTTTAACACCTATAGTTTCACCTTATGGAATGCTGGGGTTTGCAGTTTAGGGAGGGGTATTTAGAATTATCAGCAAGAGAGCTCTAGTGCCCCACCAAACTCCATGTCTCAGGATTCCATATGACATTGTTGTGACAATTAAAGTGGCATCATAGTGCTCTAATGATGGAGTATGAAAAGACTCCTGGGAGATTTTCTTTTTGGTGCCTAGCAGCCCAGGCAAATTTTACAATCTTCATAGAAGTGATGTAATTCAACCCTACTGTCATTGCTTTTCCCCTGTCCTAAGCCCTTGGACAAAGAAGAGGGGACTCACTAACAGGAGCTCCCTGTTCCTATCCATGTACTCCCCACTGCCTTCTTATCCGCGTTCCCCATTGGGAGGCAGAGATATGAGTAACTCAAAGTAAAATCACTTTCCCCTTCCCTCCCCCTGAAGAAGAAAGGAATCTGTGTGTGTGCTGAGTAGCCAAAAGCACTCCAAAGTTTAACAGAGTTTAAGAATGTTTTATTCTAAGTAAGAAGAACTTCATCAGGTTTCTGGGTATCATATGGTGGAGCACCTTTCTCCAGGTATAGCTTAGAATGTTGTAAAGTTACGGAAACAGATTGACCCACTTCCTCTCAGCAGTCTCTGACTCACTTCCTCTACACAGAAGCCCCACCTCCCTGAGACCTGGCGCTCAGATAGAGGATCTGGGGCTATTGCCACTCAGATCTCACAACCAATAAGGTCATAACTACACAATGGAACACTAATGAGCCTCCCCAAGCAAGCCTCCTCCCAACTCAGACAAACAAATGCTAATGAACACTCAAGCACATGTCTCTCAGCAGCTCAGTAAACCCTATTAAAATAAAGGATTTCTGGTAAAAACATGCCATAGAGTCGCATTGGAGGACCTAGAAGATGTGTAGAGAGGGCACCTCTCTAGTCATTTTCCAACACAACTCTGTGGTACATGTCTCTATTTTGTTTCCCATGGATAACTGAAATTGTGGATGATGGTTCCACGGATATGGGTGTCTGACTGTACTCTTGTATGTTTGCTGAGAAATCCCACTGAATTTGGTGGGCCAGCCGCTTCACTCTCCCACCAAAAGGAGTGCAACTTCTACATGCTTACCTTTTTTGCCGGGTTATCTTTCTAACTTTCCCAATTGACAAACATTTCATTTCTACTAGACATTTTTACAGGTACCAGGTTCTCCAAATGCCAAACGGCAAATGTCAAATATTAAACAGCAGTCAGTCATCCCATTTCCAAAGGGAGCCTGAAGACTGACAATCACAGCAGCAAGAAGCAGATGGGCCCAGTTGAATCTCTTCACCATCCGTTGCATGATATATCCAGATGTTGAATCCGACAGAGTAAAGTTCAATGCAACTGATTCTCTAAGGCAAAGAAATGCAAGGCTAGCACCAGGGTAGCAATAAAATAAACCTTAACAAATAAAGATGAAATATCTGGATGTCTTTAAAAGCTTCCAAAGGGCAAATAGGAGTAATTTTTAATATCTTCTTGCCCTCGAAGGAAAGTTTAGATTTTTTTCTTTAAATGGGTGGGGGCCCTCCCTGGAAATAGAGTTCAGTCTGAAAGCTTCAGTAAAGCATCAAGAATCAAAGGTTTCCTCACATTCATTAGAGATGCTGCCAACTGCCTTATACCAGGTCAGGTTGCTTGTAGGAATGTAGAAACTGGAGGTGTATATCCTGAACTGATTTGTCCTCATGTGGTAAGCAGGGAAATCAGATATTGGCACAAGCTGATGCAAGATGGTGACACTTGTTAGTTGGTCTCCGAGAAAACGTGTATTTTTTTCAAGTGATTTTTGTGCATTTCTATAAAATGGGCAGTAAAGTGAAATGGAATAACTAGCTTAAATCCTTTTGATTAGTCCTAACTAGAATCAGTTGTTCAATGGTGAGTCAACATGTAGTCATGTGAGTCAAAATTGACTTACAACTAAGTCAATTTTAAGTGATTCTGATTCTAGTCAGAATTAACAATTGGGGTTGCTAGGGAATGACTGTCCTATGCCCTGAGATTTTGGGGGGGCAAATCCTGAGACCTAGGGATGACCCCTTTTGATGCCTTTTACAAAGGTTATGTTACAAGTTAGGGTGTAAACCATTGTAAATTTCATTATCAGAGGCAAGAATGAATCACTTCGGTTAGGAAGAATTTTACCATTTTTCTCCTCACTGTGAGAAAGTTACTGTGATGCAGGGGCATTTCAAATCCCACCGCTGCCACCAAATAAATAATCTGTGGAGACTGCAGTTCCACAGTTATCACCTTTATGTCAAACTTCCCCCTTATCCCTTCCTTGGACTGATAACACCCAGCTCCATAACGCTGAATAATCTCACCCAGCAGCTTCATATAGATGTTAAATAACATCGGGGACAAGATAGCTCCCTGTGGAAATCCCCAAGTGAGCTCTCTTTTGCTCAAACAACTGTCCCTGAGCAGTACCCTCTGGGACCTGCCCGAGAAGAAGGACCAGAACCACTGCAATGCAGTGCCCCCAATACCTAACCCCTTCAGGCAGTCCAAGAGGATGCCATGATCTATTGTGTCAAAAGCTGCTAAGAGGTCTAAGAGCACCAACAGGGTCACACTACCCCTGTCAATGCTCAGACGCAGATCATCGGTCAAGGCAACCATGGCACTCTCAACCCCAAAACCTGTCCTGAAGCCAGTTTGAAATGGGTCTAGATCATCGGTTTCATCCAAGACAGCATGGAGTTGAAGAGCAACTGCCCTCTCGATCACCTTGCTCAAAATTTGAGACTCTGGTGCCCATGCTGGTAACCTCTTGTCTAGATTTTTGCAATGCGCTCTACATGGGGCTACCCTCATGCTTGGTCCGGAGTTCTGTCAGATAAGAGTTGAGTTTTCCACCACATGCACTCTAGTTGTTGTCCAAATAAATACTAGTAAGGGAAATAATTCACGAGGAGTCTGGATTGGATAAGCAAAACATAAAGATTGATTTATTGTGTAAATAGTGTAACAGAAAATGCTTTGGATTTTGTCTTCAACTTGGTTACTTTCAAACTGGTTGCTAGTCCCACTCTGTGGTGACCATATAATTTCAGAAACTGCCAGACTCAATAACAAGTGGTTTAGGTTTTTTCCTTCCTCTTCCTCTATATTCCACAAAGCCTCTATTCCTCTTAGCACTTATTTTCACTGCACATACATTTCCTCAGCTCCACTCACAGCCGTACACACATTCCAGTCCTCCCCCCTTCACATCATATCTTCAACTCTCTCTTTCAGCTGTACTTTTCCTCCTTTCAACTGTCATACCCCTCCTTTCACTCTAGGATACCCCTCCCATACCAGTGTAATTGGCTCCTTCATGAGCTCTTCCCATTCATTCATCAACATTCCATCAGACGCTCATCACACGCTCTGCACAGTCATTGAAAACTGTTTGCATTTCAGAACTTATTATGTGCAAGTGTGTGTTTCTGTATGGAATCAGGAATCAGATAACCCATCCCTTATCTCATATGCACCAGCTCCCTGGACTGTTTACTGAGCAGCAACCATGGGGTGACATCTGAGGAAACTGTGTGACCATGTAGCCACTGTATAGTTTACCTGTCCCCTGGAAATAAGGCAGGTCCATATGTCCCCAAGTTGGACCTGACCCTGGTTGTGCACACTTCTGAGATCCAATGGGTGGGGAGATGGACACACAGGCTCTGTTCCACCCAACTGGATCTAGTCCCATGGTACACTACTAAGTCATGTCAAGTAAAGGATTAGCTTATTTCCCATATGTGGCCAGTACCATATTTGTGCCCATTGTCTACAATTATTTCTTTTCCCCCTGGAAATTCTCCATGGACTGACAACCAACAGTTTAAAGGCCAGCACTGGTTCAGTAATCACCACTTGGAGCAGCACTGTTCTACATTACATTCCTTAAAATATTTAAAGATGACTATTATATCACCTCTTAACATCTTCTTCTCCAGGATAAAAACATGCCAGTACCCTAAACTGTTCCTCAAAGGTTTTGTTTTCCAGAGATTTTTATCAACTTTGTTACTGATACCCAAATTGTGTGGGGTCAGTGAGGATACCATTAGTGTCTGAAATTAATATGGGGAATATTTAATTAGCTCAAAAATGGCAGAGAGAGGCCGGGTAATGGCAGGACCTTTAGGACCATCTATACCAGTAATAACAGAGGAGACTGTAAGCCAAACCATACAATTAAATGATCTTTATTGGAAATTAACAGTAACAGCATTCACACACACACTTAGGCTTCAGGCAAACACACAAGGCTATCAAAGATAGTTGGAAGTATTTGGATAGAGGAACAGAGTAAGGGGAAGACAGGTTATACTATACTGATCCTGTAGAGCTGAGATCACAAAGTAAACAGACAGAGAGGATGTCCGGAAGGCAGAATGATGACACAGATTGATATGGAGTCAGAAGGAAGGGGGTCTATGCACTTGGTAACACAGACTGGCATAGATTCAGGAAGAAGGTCTGTGCACACTTGGATGGTGTTTTAGGGTGATAGTTATATGTGATAATTCCCCTGAAGGGATGGGGTTTTGAGTGGAATACAATGTCTATCAGAGTTTTCCAGGACTGAACAAAGGGTCTTTCAGAAGGGTTAACGATCGTTAGTGGGTGATGTATTTAGAACTGAATAGGAGCAGGCAAGTTCTGCTGATGGAGGGAAAGAGGAGAGGAAGAACCCATTTTACAAGCATCAAGGGCTCTGCTGTCTTTGAGGGGATTAGTGAATGACTTACCTCCATGTGTTGACTCAGACCTGAGTACTATCTGTTTTGGGGAATTTCCAAAGAACCCTCCCTTGGTTATACATGACTCCAACCTTGGTATCTGGGGGTATCTGGTTTACTTAACCACGTGGAAGGCCAAATTAAGCCAAATTATTAAATATTGCCAATTATTTTATATTCCAAGATGGGGACTATCAGGGTAGGTAAGAATACCTTCTCTGGGCAGAGTCCTGTGAAAAACGCTTGGTAAATTATCAAAAGCCATCTATTGTATGTTATCTATAATATTTGGATATGTAAATCTTGACTTACTTTGTTCTTACATAGAGGAATGAAGAATTTCAAAAGTTGTCTCCCCACTGAATGGCGTTTTTGTGGTTTTTCTGATTTTTTGCCTTTCAGAAGTTTAATTTTACAAGAAAAAAGTTAGCCAGATCACAATCATAATGTGACTTACTATATGGTAAGTTATGCTATTCCCATAATAATTAAGCTATTAACAGTGAGCCAACAGGTCAGGTTCTATTTATAGGGTTTTCCATAATCTCTTGGCAGTGTAATGGCCAAATCTTAGGTCCCTCTCAGCTTTTTCAAGCAAAGCAGATCAAGAGGTGCTTCTTCCTAAGCTTAGAAAAGGTTTTTTTCTCTCTCTACATAGAAATATAGAGTTGGCAGAGACCTCAATGACCATTTGTTGGTCTCTTCTTTCTTATTATTTGCATCCACTGGTTTGGGTCCTCCTCTCTGAAGCCACAGGACATAGGCTCACTCTTTCTACATCACAGCCATTTAGTTATTTAAAGATGGATATATAATCTCTAAGGACTTGACTACATGTTGGGCAAAAAAGCCTAAGGGAGTTTTGCCCGCATGCCCCCATGTTCCCTCTGAAGCCCTGCACGTTGTTGTACTCCACAGGGACATGTTTTCACTGTACCTGTGGAGTTTTGGCCACCACCACAGCTGCCGCTGCTGACATCCAATTTTAAAGCTCCAGAGCCCATTCCCAGTGGAAGGGAGAGGTTTCATCCCTTCCCCTGGCTCAGCAGCACTGCCTTCACCTGTTCTCCTGCTCACATGGCACTTCTTGAAGTGCTTCCATCACACTTTCTTCAAGCGCCTATTCCTGTGATGGGTAAGTGGGAGAACAGGCAGGCAGCACTGCCAAGCTGGAGAAGGGAGAAAACCTCTCTCTTCCATGGGAACTGGGTTTAATATTGGACGTGGTGGCAGTGGTGGTGGTGGTGGCAGTGGTAGTGACAGCTGAGGCAGCAGGCAAAATTCTGGAGAACACATACCCTGAATCCCACATACTGTGCATTCAGGTAGATAACCTGCAATGCTACGAATCAGGACAATAACACTCCCAATAGCCCCAGATTTGGTGGAATGGCCATGCCATGTGTGGTCTAATCCCAGCAGATTTGGGGACATTTGCATGGGGATCTGGAGTATTTGGTAGTGTAGATGAGCCCTAGTCTTCCCTTTTCTAGGCTAAACATACCCACATTCCGCAACAATACCCCATAGGGCTTGGTTTCCAGAACTTTTACTAACATGGTCCCTTCTTTGGACATGTTCTATCTTGCCAATGTCCTTCTTAAACTGTGGTATTCCAGGTAAAGTCTGACCAGAGTAGAATAGTGTGATGGTATTACTTCCTTTGACCTGGACACTATAACTCTGTTGATGAAGCCCAGAATTGTATTCGCTTTGGGTTTTTTGCCAGTGGATCACACTGTTGACTCATGTTTGGCTTTTGGTCTACTAAGATCCTTAGATTCTTATAAACCCCAGAATCCTTCGGCAACCTCCCTCATCCCTACAGGTTCACCTCTCAAAGCTGGATGGATGGAAGACATTTCCTCAAATACCTTGAAGGTAAAGAAACATTTTGAAAACCCAATTGTTGTGTCTTTGAGGAGGAACACTGGGTGGTTGTTTTGATTGAGGGGCTGCTTCTTGGAGATGAACTGTGCCATAAAATCAATTCCATTTTAATTACAATGGTCCCTGAAGACCTCATCCCTCAAGACATCCTACCTAACAACCAGCCTCCCAGAGGTGAAAGTACAGATTTTGTGTAACTGCTGTGTTTAAATGAAAGATTCACAAAATGGACCTAATTGGGAGAGACAGAAATTAAAATAATTTAGGAGTCTGTTTAATTTGAGGCAAATAGCCTTGAATGGAACAATTATCTCATTATATTTGTTTAACATTGCAAGGGTTTTGCTGCTTCTACTTAGAAGGCGCTCCCCAGCAAGAGCCAGGGGATAAATGCTTCCCGCTTCCACTAGAGAAAATCCATTATTATCCACTTGACCTGAAATGTGGCAATTAAGGATACACTGCTGAAATGCTGGTGAGATTAAAATGAAACCGTTCCATCAGCAGGAAACATAATCAACATGCATATCATAAAGTGCACATGGATTTGGCACTTGGCATTCTACACTAATCTGATGGCGCAAAGAATTTAGGAACTCATTCCCTTAAGTAGGATTGCCTATTGAAAACAGGAGAGGGCTCCTGTCCCTTTAATAGTTGAATAGTAGAGAGAATTTCAGCAGGTGTTGCTTGTTACCTAGTTGCATAACAAGAAGCATCTACTCAAATTCCTTCTTCTGTACTACTCTCTGGGTTTTCTTCACAAATGAAGATTCAGGAAGGACTCATCTCACGCTTTCTGCAAGCGTGCTGATGACTAAAAAGACCAATCCGAGATAAACAAGTCTGGTTGCAGAAAGCACAGCAGAAGGTCTCCTTGGGTGAAGTTTCCGGGTTGTGATTCTTTCTGCATTGTCATTTCTCTTCAAGACTTGAAGACTACTACTAAACTAATAAAGGGACAGACACCTTCTTAGATTTTCAGTCTGGAAACCCGCACTAATGGGTGAGAAAAGACCTGCCAGTGGACCACACACTGCCACTGAGGGACCATTTTGCAGCCCTACAATGCTACATAGAATACCCCCCTAACCCCAAACTCCATTTTTATAAAGAAATGACTGAAAAATTTACTGAAAAACAGTCAAAAACCACCCAAATCTCCACAAAAATATAGGTCTCCTTTGCCTTTACTACCCTACACAACCCCCCTTCTGAAACACTGAAACTCTTCATTAAATACCCGGAACTGAAATGGATGTTGTGTTGCACTGGAAGTGGCATCAGCCCATGGGAATGGGAGCATCCATCCATCAATTTATGTAATATGCCTCCTTTCTTCTGGATGGGACCCAAAGTGGCTATACATGAGTTAAAACAAGGTTTTGTTGTTGTAGTTGTGTGCCTTCAAGTCATTTCTGACTTACAGAAACCCTAAGGTGAACCTATCATAGGTTTTTCTTGGCACAATTTGTTTGGAGGGGGTTTGCCTTTGCCTTCCTCTGAGGCTGATAGAGTGTGACTTGCCCAAGGTCACCCAGTGGTGGCCTTAGGGGGGACCTGTGGGTTTGGAAATGAATGTGACTCACAGGCTGCATATTGCCTATTTCAAGGTGAGACTGCATAACTCTAGGGGCACTTGGGATGCAGGGAATCAGATATGCATTGCACTCCTTCATATGGCCCTGCTAAACTGGGGCCACACAGGCCATTTGTGCAAGGAAGGAGGACAGATTTTGCTATTCACTGCAGTACTGGCCCCAGGCAAACACTTTCCTTTCTTCTATATGAGTCAATGGTTGTCATTCATTCCTGTGGGGAATGAGAGAGACTGGAAAGGATACTTATTTGCCTACCACCATTAAACCTTCAGCCATTATGGCCAGTGGTCATAAAAAAAGAGAGCAACTTTCCCAACCTCTGGTCCAGTGGGAGATGATGGCTTCTATATCAGTGGGGTGGTGAATCTGTTCTGGATTTTACTCTGAATTTTAAAGGAATTAACCCTAGCCCTGAACTCTAGCTCTAAAATACATTCAGTACATCTCTCTCATGTTCCTAATTTTGGTCCGCCGTTCTTTATGTTTATACCTGCACATATAAGTTTGTGTTCATTCCATAGTGGGTTTGTGTGTGTGTGTGTTCATTGAATGTTTTTGTGACCATGTTTTTTGTTCATTCATGGTTTTGCAATTAAAACAATTTATTCTTTATGTGGGTTTTTTGGTGGGATTTTTCTCCAGTCATGTGCTTTTATAGAGTTTTGTCTGTTTTCCTTTCAGCATTTTTCATACCAGGTTACACTTTATATGGGTGAATAATTCTACTCTGCTTCTTGCTTTGGTTTATGGCTCTACTAAGCAATCCCTTGCTGATAAAGTTGCCCTTTCATTACTTATAAAACAAACCACCCTGGAGTCCTGTGAGCTTAACCTGCAACTCTGGCATCTGGCTTTTTCTCTTCATTATCTATTGTTGTTACTTTTAGTGAGGCTGCTTCTCAATCAAGTGGTGCCCCCCTCCATCCTTTTGCCTCTTGCAACAGCTGCAAGTGCAATCATAAATCAAACTATTTAAAAAAAACCCTGAAGATATTATCATGCTTGCAATGAAATTCTAACTCAGTTAAAAACGGGACATTTTCTTTCTTTCTTTCTTTCTTTCTTTCTTTCTTTCTTTCTTTCTTTCTTTCTTTCTTTTTGCAAATGAGGGAATTGTAAGAATTTTTTTTTTGTGGGATTATAAAATGTAATTTGCCATTCTGGTACAGAACTATCAAAGAAAAGTATCTTAGGACAGGGTCCTTCAGCTATGGGGGAAGAAACAGAGAAGGAACTTATTACACCTTCTCATGTGTTAAGCTATTATGAAAAGGAAAGGCAGCAGGGTGAGTTTGTTGTTCCCAACACAAACTACATACTCTCCTACATTTCCCAGATGAAAACCTGGAACCATGTGGCCAAGCAACATCTCAATATGGTCAAGATGGCAACTGTTATTAACGAAGAAGAATATATTAGCTAGGAGAGGATGTAGCAGTTTGCTTTTACCTGAGCCTACTGGGAAGGGCAAGATTTTGCTCCCTCCTCTCACCACTGCTGAGTTAATTGAGTGTAAACTACTTTGGGATTTTGAAATCACTTTGCAGTAATTGAGGTAAGCTGAGGACAAGGAGGGAAAGTGAGAAAAAGAGAGAAAATCAGGATATTTTAAAAGCAGCTGAAAAGAGGGTTAATCCAGATTGTCCCTGCCAAATTAGGACAATCAAATTAGGACAAAACACTCGGAGGATACACAACTATGCACCCCGAACCACTTCAATCACCTGTACATCCATGTCTACCAAACTGAGTGGAACATCTCAGAAGAGTGAGACATTCTACCACCTGAGGTGAAGAACCATATGGTGTCCATTCCTAATCTATTTACAAACTCCCAGTTGACTTTTTTTTTTCAACATTGATCATGGAACAACATGGCCACCACACTTAAAAGTGACAGACCAGTTTAGGGAAGGTGGGAGAGACCATTTGACCAATAGTTTTTTTTTCCTGTCAACATATTGCTGCCATCTCCAAGCATCTGTCTCCTGAGGTGACTGCCTCATTTTGCGTAATGGTATAGCCGGCTCTGCCTCTGCATACAGTCAGCCTTTCTATCTACTTCAGATGTCCATATAGAATCAAGTGAGTGTGGGGCTAAGAGGACTTGTGCCATTAGGGGCTGGGGGGCAATGGAGTAGTCCAACTATGCCTATGCCATAGTGCTCTACTGTTTTGTGATATACCTTCAAGGCAATTGGGACATATGGCAACCCCATCATAGGGTTCTGTTGGCAAGATTTATTCAGAAGAGACTCTAAAGCCAAGAGAATGTGATTTGCCCAAAGTTGCCTATTGGGTTTCCATGGCTGAGCAGGGATTTGAAAACGGGTTTCCTGGAGTCCTAGTCAGCGTAAGAGGGGCGCTCCAAAAAAGCGATACAAAGATTCCCTGAAACAGCATCTCAGGCTCGGCAAAATTGATCACCAACAATGGTCCACCCTGGCCTCACATCGGGAGGCATGGAGACACACTATCCACAATGCTGCAGCCTTATTTGAGAACTCATGCCGAACAAGTCTTGAAGAGAAACAACAACGCAGAAAGAATCACAACCCAAAAACATCACCCAAGGAGACCTTCTGCTGTGCTTTCTGCAACTGGACTTGTTTATCTCGGATTGGCCTTTTTAGTCATCAGCACGCTTGCAGAAAGCACGGGATGAGTCCTTCCTGAATCTTCATTTGCGAAGAAAAGCCAGAGAGAGTGAGTCCAACACATGGACCACTACACCACACTGGATATCCCTAGAACTAATAATTAAGGAATAGGACTAATTTTTTTTGTTCCTCCCCACCCCTAGGTATATGAAAATATCTATACAGAAGTGGAGAATACCTCATTTGACTCATGATGAACTTACTTCTTCACAACAGTACCAGGATTACACATGGTAAACCAAACTTAATCCTTCTTCATAGAAAAATCTTTGGAAAATATCTCTGTTTTTATTCCAAGCCTTATTTTGAAACAGATCCTGTCATGCTGGACGAAGTCTTTCAGGAGTATCAGTGTCTCATCCCACCCCTAACCTCCCAGTTTAGCCCCCAGAACATTTATTTGATTACTTGGCTGTCTGGCTGCCTGTTGGAATAGGGATGTGAGGACGGACTCTTTGTTCTTTCTTTTTCTGGTACATTGGGATGGGAGCACTGGGCAATGCAGTTTCTGCCCTCCTCCAGGAGTGCCTATAGATGTTGGTGGAAAGTAGGGAGGTATAATCAAAATGGTATTAGGATCCCAGATGGAGATGTCCTTTATATAGTTCAGAGCCACCTAGTTCGGTGCTATCAGTTTAGTTTAGAAGAGGATATCCCCAGTTTTTTTTTAAATGTAGATTCTTTGAGACTAAATGTGATAAGGAACAAAGATAAACCAGAGATTGGAATAATCCTTATAAATAGAGATGGAAAGAAATGCTAGTCTTGAGGAAGGTAGTGTTTTTGCAGCTCCTGAGACTTGTTATAAGAAAAGGTGCACTTCACCTTGCACATCTGCAAGACACATGCTGCATATGAGAGAAATAAAAGGCACACAAAACTATGCAGACATTTTCAAATCTGAGTGGCTAAAATGGAGCCAGCATGGCATAGTGGTTTGAGTGTTGGACTATGGAGGCCAGGGTTGAAATTCCCACTCAGGGTTGAAACTCCCCCACCACCAGTGTGGTGGTGGTGGGGGACTCCTTGCTGAGGGGTACAGAAGCAGTGGTATGTGGGCCTGACAAGGTGACTCGGGAGGTGTGTTGTCTCCCTGGGGCAAAGATCTGTGATGTGACCGAGAGGCTGACAAGACTCGTCAAGCCTACAGATCATTACCCCTTCCTTTTGGTCCATGTGGGAACCAATGATACTGCAAGGCACAGCTTTCCCAAGATCAGAAGAGATTATGAGGCCCTGGGGAGGAAGCTGAAAGAAATGAACGCACAGGTGGTCATCTCATCTCTTCTGCCAGTTGAAGGGCATGGTCCAAGAAGGGAGAGGAAAATAGCCGACGTAAACAACTGGCTCCGTAGATGGTGTCGCCGGGAACAAATTGGATTCTTGGATCATGGACTGCGCTTCCATGCGGGGGGACTTCTGGCAAGAGATGGGGTGCATCTTACAACAGTTGGAAGAAACATTTTTGCCAACAGTCTCAAGAATTTGATCAGGAGGGCTTTAAACTGAGTCAAATGGGGGAGGGAGACAGTATTCTGGAAGGCAAAAGGGCTGGAGGAAATAGTCAAACTGTCATAGAGGGAACAAGGCGAACAGCGCAAGGACCCAACAGTGGGAGGCAAAAAAACTTGCACAGGGAGCAAGTAAAGGGAACACATGGTCTCAGATGTCTCTACACTAATGCACAGAGCATGGGAAATAAGCAAGATGAACTAGAACTCCTTGCACTACAAAACAAATATGATATAATAGGCGTTACTGAAACCTGGTGGGACGAGTCTCATGATTGGAATGTAGGAATAGAGGGGTATAACCTTTATTGGAGAAACAGGCCAAACAGGAAAGGAGGAGGAATAGCATTATATGTCAGGGATATTTACACCAGTGAAGTGATCCATGACATCAATACTGGAAGCCAGGTGGAGAGCATCTGGATAAAAATTAAAGGGGAGGGAAACAACAGGGATGTTGTTGTGGGACTCTACTACAGACCCCCAAATCAGACGGAGGAATTGGATGTTGCCTTTCTAGAACAGATGAACATACATGCAGAAAGGAGAGATGTAGTAGTGATGGGTGACTTCAACTATCCTGATATTTGCTGGCAATCTAACTCAGCCAAAACTACAAGGTCTAGCAAATTCCTTACATGCCTGGAAGACAATTTCATGGTCCAAAAGGTGGAAGAGGCAACAAGGGGGTCAGCTATTTTAGATCTGATCCTAACCAACAGAGACGATCTGGTTAATGGGGTGCAAGTGGTAGGATCCTTAGGTGAGAGTGATCATGTTCTCCTGGAGTTTGTTATACAATGGAAAGGAGAAGCCAGGCATAGTCAGACACGCATTCTTGACTTTAGGAGAGCTGATTTCAATAAACTCAGGGAAATACTGGGGATGATCCCATGGTCAAGAATACTAAAAGAGAAGGGACCTCAAGACGGATGGGACTTTCTCAAAAGGGAGATAGTGAAGGCACAATTTCAAACAGTACCATTGAGGAAGAAAAATGGGAGGTGTCTCAAGAAACCAGGATGGATGACTAAAGAACTTTCAATGGAGCTAAGTTTTAAACGGAACATGTATAGGAAATGGAAAGGGGGGGGAAATCACCAAAGAAGAATTCAAACAGATAGCGAACACGTGTAGGAGTAAAGTCAGAAAAGCTAAAGCGCAGAATGAGCTCAGGCTTGCTAGGGAGGTTAAGAACAATAAAAAGGGTTTTTTTGGGTATGTCCGCAGCAAAAGGAGGAAGAAGGAAATGATAGGGCCGCTACGTGGAGAAGATGGCAAAATGCTAACAGGGGACAGAGAAAAGGCAGAATTACTCAACACCTTCTTTGCCTCAGTGTTTTCAGAAAAGGAAAAGGAGGACCAACCTGAGGAGAATGGAACAGAGGACACAATAGGGGAAATCCAGCTCAAAATAAGTAAAGAGGTAGTACAGGAATACCTTCTTAATCTAAATGAATTTAAATCTCCAGGACCAGATGAACTACATCCAAGAGTATTAAAAGAGCTGGCAAATATAATCTCAGAGCCATTGGCAATAATATTTGAGAACTCCTGGAGAACAGGAGAAGTCCCAGCAGACTGGAGGAGGGCAAACGTTGTTCCCATCTTCAAAAAGGGGAAAAAAGAGGATCCCAACAACTATCGTCCAGTTAGTCTGACATCAATACCAGGGAAGATTCTAGAATAGATCATTAAACAGAGAGTCTGTGAACATTTAGAAGGCAATGCCATAATCACAAAAAGTCAGCATGGGTTTCAGAGAAACAAGTCATGCCAGACTAATCTGATCTCTTTTTTTGATAAAGTTACCAGCTTGGTAGATGAAGGGAATGCTGTGGACATTGCATACCTTGATTTCAGTAAGGCCTTTGACAAGGTTCCCCATGACATTCTTGCAAACAAGCTTGTAGAATGTGGGCTAGACAAGTTAACTGTTCAATGGATTTGTAATTGGTTGACCGGCCGAACCCAAAGGGTGCTCAGCAGTGGCTCCTCTTCGTCTTGGAAAGATGTGACCAGTGGGGTGCCACAGGGTTCTGTCCTGGGCCCAGTGCTATTCAACATCTTTATCAATGACTTAGATGAGGGAATTAGGGGCATACTTATCAAATTTGCAGATGACACCAAATTGGGAGGAGTAGCTAATACCCTAGAGGACAGGATCAAAATTCAGAATGACCTGGATAGACTGGAGAGCTGGGCCAAAGCTAACAAAATGAAATTCAATACGGAGAAATGTAAAGTACTGCATTTAGGGCGGAAAAATGAAATGCATAAATATAGGATGGGAGAGACCTGGCTGAATGAGACTACGTGCGAAAGGGATCTAGGAGTCCTAGTAGACCACAAGTTGAACATGAGCCAACAGTGCGATGCGGCAGCTAAAAAGGCCAATGCAATTTTGGGCTGTATCAATAGAAGTATAGTGTCTAGATCAAGGGAAGTAATAGTGCCACTCTATTCTGCCTTGGTCAGACCTCACTTAGAATACTGTGTCCAGTTCTGGGCACCACAATTCAGAAAGGATATTGACAAATTGGAGCGTGTCCAGAGAAGGGCAACTAAAATGGTGAAAGGTCTGGAAACAATGCCTTATGAGGAGAGACTTAGGGAGCTGGGTATGTTTAGCCTGGAAAAAAGACGGTTTAGAGGCGATATGATAGCCCTGTTTAAGTATTTGAAGGGATGTCACGCTGAGGATGGAGCAGGCTTGTTTTCTGCTGCTCCAGAGACTGGAACACGGAGCAATGGGTGCAAGCTCCAGGAACAGAGATTCCACCTCAACATTAGGAGGAACTTTTTGACAGTAAGAGCTGTTCGGCAGTGGAACGCACTCCCTCGGAGCGTGGTGGGGTCTCCTTCCTTGGAGGTCTTTAAACAGAGGCTGGATGGCCATCTGTCGGGGATGCTTTGATTGTGATTTCCTGCGTGGCAGGGGGGTTGGACTGGATGGCCCTCGTGGTCTCTTCCAACTCTGCAATTCTATGATTCTATGATTCTATGATTCTATGAAACCCACTGGGTGACCTTGGGCAAGTCACATGCTCTCAGTCTCAGAAAGGCCTATGAAAACCTTAAGGTCTCCATAAGTCAGAAATAAGGCACCCAATAACAAAATGTACCTAAATTAGAAAGTATGTACAAAGCTGAAGAAAAATTGAATAGATAAGTTACATAGAGATTGCCTATACGAGGCAAAAAAAAAAAAAAAGTGGATTGCTCCTCAGTAAAAGCAACTCACAGCAGCTGCAATTTGTTTTAATATTTTGGGGGGTTTTTTTGGTGTGGTGGGTTAGGTAGATTGTAGGCATATGAAGCTATCCATATTTGCTGTGCAAATGGGCATGCGTGTGAATCAAGATGGTAGCCATGAGTGAATTAGTTGTGTTTTTATTCTCTATGTGGCCACTGCTGAACAGTACATTTTTTTAAAAAAGCATATCTGAGGTGCGAACATGCAATATTTCACCTTAACAGAAAAGCAAAAAACCCGCAAACCCCTGTTTTATCACATTAGTGCTCTCTTGCTAAGGTGAAAAAAAACCATGGTGGTTCCAGGCACTTGCCTTGTTAGCAAGCTCTCCCCCCCCCCCCGTGCTTCTTCTCCTTTGGGAAAGTGACTCAATTTTCATCACTTGTTCCAATGAGCAGGAATGCACATTCCCCTCACTGTTTTTTAAAAACTCCAGGAAAAGCCACAAAAGGTTTTCCTGTGGAGTATATGGCATATTTAGCCCTACTCCTTCTGAATATGGAACTAATATGCACTATGTTATTAAGACAGTTCGTATTCTCCTCACATTCTGCAAGGAGTATTTTCACCATTTAGACAACTCCATAGATAAATAGTACATAATAGCATTGTTTAGCACCTATATGAATGACTTACATGATGGAATGAAAGGCATGCTTATCACATTTGCAAATGCCACCAAACTAGAGGGAGTAGCTAATACACCAGAGGAAGGAAAAGATTTCAAAATGACCTTGACAGATTGGAAAGCTGGGTCAAAACTAACAAAATGGATGTCAACAAAGATAAATGTAATTTACTACACCTAGTCAGGAAAAACGAAATGCAGAAATACAGGATAGCTTGCAAACAGTATATGTGAAAAGGATATAGGGGTCTTCGTAGACCGTAAGTTAAACATGAGGCAACACCATGATGCAGCAGCTAAAAAAAGCCAATACAACGTTGGCCTGCATCGACAAGAGCATAGTGTCCAGATCAAGGGAAGTAGTAATGCCACTTTATTCTGCTTTCATCAGACCTCACCTGGTTTCATCAGAACTCACCTGCAATACCGTGTCCACTCTGGGGCACTATAGTTCAAGAAGGATATTGACAAGCTGGAATGTGTCCAAAGAGCAACCAAGATGACCAAAGATCTGGAAACCAAGGCTTCTGAATAACAACTTAGAGAGCTGGGTATGTTTAGTTTGGAGGAGGAGATGGGTGACATGATAGCTATCTTTAACTATCTGAAAGAATGTCAAGTAGAAGAAGGCACATGCTCCTCTTCCATTGCCCCAGCAACTAGGAAATAAACCAATCGATTCAAATTACAAGAAAATAATTTCTACCTAAACATTAGGAAGAACTTCTTGACTGTAAGAGCTGTTCAGTAGTGGGAACAGAATGTCACAAAGGATGGTGGACTCTCCCTCTTTGGATGTCTTTAAACAGAGGTTGGATGGAAATGTTTCTGGAGCACTTTATAGTTGTGTATTCATGGCAGGGGCTTGGACTAGATGGTCCTTGTGCTCCCTTCTAACGCTATGAGTCTATGATTCTCTTTATGAAATGTGCAAATTAGGAAAAAATATGGTAAAATGTGCAACTTTCATAGCAGGAAGAAAACATATCTTCCTACGAGATATGAAATGAGGACTGCATGAAAATCCAGGTAGGATTTAGAGAAACTCAAAGGAATTGAGACAGATACTTTGTCACATGCCTACTTTTCAAAAGAATGAACATGGCATGCCAAAATCATCCGTACCTGAGTACAGGTCACCCCCCGGTATCCATGGGGGGGGGTGCATTCCTGGACTTACCATTCATAAGTGAAACTGTGCATATTAGAAAATCCTATTAAAATAAAGGACTTCCAGTAGAAACATCATAGAGCTATGTTGGCAGATCTAGCGATTCCTAGAGAGGATGCCCCTCTAGGCATTTTCCAGAGTGATTCTATGGTATGTGTCCCTGTTTTCTTAGGCATTGGTTCTGCTGATACTTGGGATGACCTGTAGTTGTAGGATTTCAGAGGGAGCAGCCACGCTAATCTATTGCAGCAAAATCCCAAAGTATCTTTGTGACACCTCAAAGACTAAAGCATTTTATTTGGTGTAAAATTTCATGGACTCCAGCAGACTTCAGGAATGTGATAAAGTATACTACAGTCTGTTAAAGCTTATGATAAATAAAATGTGTTAGGGTGCATCCACAGTTTACTTTGATACCACTTTAAGATATGGTTCCATCCTACAGAGTCTGGAGATTAGTAATTCAGTGATTTTCATAGAATTCTCCGCTAGCTCTGAAGCTCCAGTTCAGGGAAGTGCACTAGAGAATTCTATGTTCCTCAACAAACTACATATCCCAAAATTTCATAGGTTGGCACCATGACAGTTAAGGTGGCATCAACTTGCTATAATTGTAGAGTGTACCTGTACTTCTAGTTTTTAAGGTACCACAAGGCTGCCAGGTGTAGGATGATGTTCTGTGTTCTTAAGGATGGTTTCAGCATGTTATTCATTCTTCTTAAAATTAACTTTCCAAACTCAAATGGAGGTCTTCAAAATTCCCTACAGGGGAACTACAGCCCCTTCCCTAATGCAAAGTTTGCAAGTTCTCCCATTGAAAAAGTGCCTGAGGAAAAACAGCAGCAATATTACCTTCACATATTGCTAGTTCAAGCTTTTACTCTGAACGTCTTCTGAAGGTCAGATGAGCTATGTTCAAAATGCCCAGTTAATGGCACTGCAGCAACTGAAGAACAAGCAAAGGAGTCTGTTATGTTGTAAAGAAATCTGACCCAAATCATTGCAGGTTAAAAGTCTGTGAATAAAAACTGATTGCCAAGGAGGGTTGGACAGCCAAACTCTAACATGCTGAATCAAATCCTCATTGAATGGTATGACTTCATACTGCCAAATGAAAGAAGTTCAATGATTTCTGCTTCTTCTTTTGAAAGACAGCTGTACCACCCAATCTGGATATGACAGGAACATCACTATCACTCTCTATTGTCTTTTTCATTTCTCCTCAAACCATCAAAAATTATGCATATACATTCAACATATCATTTCTGCTTTATGGTCACAGTGAGTCATGGTTTGGGTTTGTGGCTTCCTCTTGCCGTTGTTGTCTGCATTCAACTTATTTCCAACTGATGGCAATCGTAAGGCAAACCTATCACAGGGTTTTCTTGGCAAGATTTGTTTGGTGGGGGGTTGCCTTTACCTTCCTTTGAGGCTGAGAGAGTGTGCCTTGCCCAACTCACCCAGTGGATTTCCATGGCCTAGCAGGGATTTCAACCCTGGTCTCCAGAGTTGTAGTCCTACATCAAACCACTATACCAGGCTGGCTCTCTTCTTGGCTTAGGCTGCTCCCAAATCCCACAGTTAAATGCCCAGAATAACTCTTAGTTTAAATGTAGCTCTCTATAATTAAAAATAACTAAGTAACTTCTCCTGGCACGACCCCACCCCCACCCCAAACTTGATGGAAATATCATTCACCCATGCTCTCTCTCTCTCTGGCTTTTCTTCACAAACGAAGATTCAGGAAGGACTCGTCCCGCGCTTTCTGCAAGTGCGCTGATGACTAAAAAGGCCAATCTGAGATAGACAAGTCCGGTTGCAGAAAGCACAGCAGAAGGTCTCCTTGGGTGATGTTTCTGGGTTGTGATTCTTCCTGCGTTGTCGTTTCTCTTCAAGACTTGTTCGGTGTGAGGTCCCAAATAAGGCTGCAGCATTGTGGGTAGTGTGTCTCCATGCCTCCCGCTGTGAGGCCAAGGCGGACCATTGTTGGTGATCAATTTGGCCGAGCCTGAGATGTTGTTTCAGGGAGTCCTTGTATCACTTTTTTGGAGAGCCCCTCTTATGCTGACCTGTGGCAAGTTCACTGTAGAGTACTTTTTGTTAGTAAATGCTTTGATATTCTCTTTAAAGCAGTTCTTCCTTGTCTTTATTTTGTTTGAGTGGCTTTAATGACAGTGATTTAGGAGATTTTCACACGGGGCCAAAATGCCCCGTTACTGCCCCGCCACCTCCTCTCCCATTCCTGTCATGGAATAACATAAATCTTTCACACACTTACCTTAATTCCATGGCAGGAGCGGGCTCCCCCTCCCCTCACTGGCCAGCTGTAAATGCAGCTGTCGTAAGGCTGCTTTTACGGAGATTTTCAGACTACACTGTTATAGTGTTATTATTCCACTTTAATGGCTCTGGCTGCCTCCTCTGGAATTCTGGAGTTTGTAGTTTAGTGAGGCCTAAGAGCTCTGGCTGAGAGTTATAAATGCCCCTCCCTAAACTGCAAATCCCAGGATTCAACAGGAGGCAGCCATAGCAAATAAAGTGGAATAATAACACTATAACAGTGTTGTCTGAAAATCTAGCTAAACTGGCTGTCTGAAACGTTATCACGTTGTTACGTGATAACGGCCAGGCGGTAAATTTAAAAAATAAACCTCCCCAAACATAAAATCAGTTCACCAAGCACAAAAAACACACTTTAAATCACACAATCCAAACAGAGAGGGTAAAATAAAGAATGCCACCTACCTGGATGTCCAGATCGTGCCAGGAAGTGCTCGGAACAGACGTCCCCTCAGCAGCTGTCATTTCGGAACAGGAACGGGGCTCCTGTTCGCACACCCGTGATTGCGTGATAGCGACGGAACAGGAGGTCTATTCATGATGAAAAATTGTGATTACATTGTTCCAGAACAGTCACGGGAGCAGGATGGATGCAGGACAGAATGAGGTCAACGTCATCTGAAAGGGAAAACCTTCCCTGACCCTGTTCTGTTCCTGCTATGGGATATATAGCCTGTGTGAAAATCTCCTTAGAGTACTAATAATGCTAATTGATTCTGCTCTGCTTTGTGTCTCTGCCTAACTCTGCTTAGTAAACTCAGTAAACTTTTCTCAAGAAGATATGCCCAAAGGGCTTGCTCCCTGGGATGTTTAATAAATTATTAATTTTTATGCTCATACACCCCTACATATTCAAAACACTGCACCTACTGGTGTACAGTTGAGATGATATCCTTGTCTGTAAAGGCCCACTCTCCCAGAAGTAATGTGCAAACCATGTCTAGTAATCCATCAAATTTATGTGAATATTTTGGTTAACGGGCTTGCTGAAAGCACATCACTTTGCCTTTTATTCAGACATTTATATAGAACAATGTAATATAGACATGGGGCAAAATGACACACACCATGACACAATATACAACCATAACTCCCTGAAGTCCTAACAGGCTATTTATTCATTGATCTATGTGAGAAAGAGTTCCTAAATACTCAACACTATGACAGATCTTAGCAACACCAAGTGGATTTCACAGAGTCCTTTTGACAAATAATCCATGTTACTGCAGATTTGCATGAGATAGTACAAGCATTTCAACATTTAAGCAGTCTAGTAGGTCAACTGCTATAAAAAACCGAACTGTGTAAGATTTATTTTACATTCTGCATGTCCTGCCTGGTTTTGGAATGGGTGTCCAGGGTGCTTTGCCTCTTCTACACGGTAGTTTAAAAACAACAACAACAAAACAACATAGTAATGTTTACAATTAATTACAATAAAGGCATCCCCCCCCATGGAGAGTTTGAAGGGTTTTTGGCGTGGATTAGCTTAGAAAAAGAGATAATAGAATAAAGGAGGAAGGTGGAAGTTTTATAAAATTATGAACAGGGCAGGTGAAAGTGAAGAAACAGTATCTATTCTCCTTTTCCCCAGAAACTAGAACTCAAGATAGCTGTGTGGTTGTAGAAACTGAGGACTTTTATCAGACAAGCCTCTAAAATATGGCACCATATTTGACACTGTTTTTGTGCCAGCAAAAGAACACAAAATATCAAACGTTGCCATGATAGCAGCCTCATACTTCCACATTTGCTGCCAAGTGTGAGCTCAGCAGTTCTCACAAGAAGACACTAACGCACTTAAAAATCTAAAAATAGCTAAACTAAAAAACAAAACGAACACACAAGCACTGATGCACACTGACAAACTTGCCCGCAACATGAGGAGGTTCATACAAAGAGCGTCCCATGGCAAGTTTTTGTGTTCCCATCCAGAAGTGTTCTGGCGAGGATCGCCCATTGACGCTGAAATCACACCAGCAGAATGGGGCATGGTTTCACATGCTTGCAATCACTGGGGGGGGGGGGGGAACGCCACCCCCAATCTATTGATGGCTTGGCCCGACAATAAAAAAAATAACACCTTATTTTCAACACATAATCATGAAAGCATGACATCATCTGGTATTGGCCCCCTTTTGTGTTTATTAGGTGTTGTTATGATGCCATATTTGCCACATCTGATAAAGTCCTGAACCAACATAGCACTCTCGGGCAGCAGTTTCAGAGGTGTTACAATGGAGCTGGAGTCCGCATCTGCAAGAAGGAAGAGCGATCACCTGTGGAATCCATAGTGGGTGGAAAAGAGACACTTCTCCAAATGCTCAATATATTAGATAGATCTATTGAGCACTTGGAGATGGGTTTCCCCACCCCACTGTGGTTTCCATTATGTGCGCTCCAGTTTTGTTTCTTCTTATCATCTGTGGAAGCCATCCAAATTAAAATTGCTTTCTTAATGATCTTATATGGGGAAGGGCCTCTCCTTAAAGAAAGGGTGAAGGAGATATGGTCTACAGGCTACATGCAATCCCCTGGCTATTTCTATGGCCCTCACAGACCTGCATCACTGAATTTCAGTGGGGCACCAGCAAACCAGTGGCAGCAACAAGAAGAAGGTTCTCCAAGGGGCCCTTAGATGTGTAGAATCATAGAATTGCAGAGTTGGAAGAGACCACGAGGGCCATCCAGTCCAACCCCCTGCCATGCAGGAAATCACAATCAAAGCATCCCTGACAGATGGCCATCCAGCCTCTGTAGTTCTTCTCTAAAGCTTGGGTGGGCATAATATACCTGTGGGCTGCATGTGTCCAATACATCCCGTCATTGTGGCTCCTGACTTCCCACAGAAGCCCTCCAAAGCCCCCTAACCCCCCCCCAATTTTTTACAAAAACAATATTGGGGTGATTTGGGGGCAATTTTTCCTCTAAACCAAACAGAAAGCCACCTAAACACATGATAACACACAAAACTGACCTGCACAGGTACCCTATAACCTTCTGCTATCATGCAAATGGTGACAGTGTTAGTTATTGCTGACATTTTGAGAGGGACTGCGGAGGAAAATGGAGCTACTTGGGCTTGCTATGGGGTAGGTAGCCTGTGGGGAAAATTGGCCCCTAGACCCCACACAGTTGCCCATCCCTGCTCTTAAGCAAGCTATGTAGTTGCCTCACATTGACCTGAATCCTATAATTAGTTCCAGCGAGAGTAGGTCTACTGAATCAACATGTTGACTCACCATTTAGAAACTGATTCAACAGATCTACTTTAGTTAGGACTAATTAATAGGATTCAGGCCATTGTTTTACTGAGGGCAACACTTCCAGCAAACAGAAGTGTTTTCCACCCTCATTACTGCCAATTACTCCATGCAGTAGGATCAGGGGGTGAGTGAAATTGTCTCCGAGACCTGCTGAAATTGCCTACTCCTGGTTTGGCTGATAATGGATAATACTCCCCTTGTTTCAAAATTTGTTAAGCCAGGAATCTCCTGTTGTGTTATTAAGGATGGGAGGGCTCCTCATTTTCCAGAGCAATACCCTGCATGCCTGTCCAAAGTCCTCAGGCACCACTGATTCAGGTTGGCAATTGGCATTGTTTCAGGACCACCATCAACCTATGGTAGAAGAAAGGAGGGATATAAATAGATGGAATGTTTATCAAAACCCTGATATGAAATGTGGTCTTGGCTACTCATTTATATTTGTGGAGGTAGTGGTTTAATTATATAAAAAATCACAGAGTGCAGGTATATTGAGAGCTATTCACAATGGACTTTATCACACCAGACTGTTGTCTCACAGCTATCTCATTGTTGAAACAAACAGGAACATCTCTCTCTCTCTCTCTGGCTTTTCTTTGCAAACAAAGATTCATGAAGGACTCATCCCGTGCTTCCTGAAAACAGGAACATACCGGTTTGAAAATTATCACACTTCTCTGCATTCATGTTATTATGCTACTTTGGAGAACCATGGTGCTTTGCTCAATCTTATGCATCACCTCGCTAACCCTGCCTTCTTCTCCTTGTATGCCCTACCCAGCGCATGTGTGCCTTTCAATCTCCTTTTCTACTCACAGCAGCACCCCTCACTCCATTTTGCAGCTTGCCAAATTTGGCTTATCTTACATTAAGGGCACTCCAAGGGCTAACAGGAAATAAAAGGCACTCCATGACAGGGGAGGAGTCAAGCTGAGATACCCCTAGGAGAGGCCCCCAAAATTACCCATAAATTCACACCTGGATACAAACATCTGCAATGGAATCACTAAGGCTTCGGTTACATGACTCTGCTGCTCCAGAGATTGGAACATGGAGCAATGGATGCAAGCTCCAGGAACAGAGATTCCACCTCAACATTAGGAGGAACTTTTTGACAGTAAGAGCTGTTCGGCAGTGGAACACACTCCTTCGGAGCGTGGTGGGGTCTCCTTCCTTGGAGGTCTTTAAACAGAGGCTGGATTGCCATCTGTCGGGGATGCTTTGATCAAGATTTTCTGCGTGGCAGGGGGTTGGACTGGATGGCCTTTGTGGTCTCTTCCAACTCTACAATTCTATGATTCTATGACAGTTTTTATTGCAGTAATTTGCGATGTATCGCTGTTTTGCAGCTGTACTGCATCGTTCACAGGATATATTGCTTAATTGGTCTATCGGTTTAGTTTTCAGCTGTTTTCCACTTTGATATTCACACACAGACTGAGGTGGGGGGCGTGGCCTCCCAAGCACATCCTCTGATTACCACAGGAATGCCTGAGATGAACATTCACACACACACAAGAGAGACTGGAAAAGGCTAGCTTAATGCTTCAGATCGCAGCAGCTAAGAATAAGATAGCAAGGAGGGAGGTAGAGAAGGAAAGCTACACACACAAGGCTAGCACTCACAGTCTTTTTCCTGGCTAAGCATAAGATAGCGAGAAGGGAAGGGACTCAATCTCAGGAGGGCAGACAAAGATCATTCACACACAGAGAGACTGAAAGGCTAGGTTGGAATTCTTCAGATCACAGCAGCTAAGAGCAAGATAGCAAGGAGGGAGAGAGAGAAGAAAACACACACACACACACACAAGGTTAGCACTCACAGTCTTTTCCGTGGCTGGCAACAACTGATCTTTCCTCCATCCCCTCCATGTCCAAACCCCTCCCTGGTGAGTTCAACCAATCATGGCAAAGCTCTGCTGTGAATGTATCGGAAAGATTGCTGGTAATTCACACAGCACTTAGTGTAATGATTGTTCAGACTATCGAAAATGCACTACTTTTTAAAAAAATCGGGAAAAGTCCCGAAATCCTTTCTTGCGTTACTAATGGGTTTTTGTGCCCCCCTCCTTCTGAAAGAGGTGACTTTGTTGCGCAATGCATGTAAAAAATTAGGAATCTTGGCGAATTCTTCATGGGTTTTTTCCCACCGTGTAACCAAGCCCCAAGTCTCCCAAGGAGACACGTATCTTACAGGCATCAAGCATACAGAGGAAACTTCATTGCTATGTAGATTAAGCTGACACCCTTGTATCCAACAGACCAAAGAGGACTACCTGTCAATCAGTAAGATATCAGATTGTCCACAATCTCCCATATCTTGGCTGTCCAGAATCCCTTTGTAAAAAACTTGACAATAATCTGAAATCAAATGTTTCTTTGATCCAGAGTGCAACTTCAAAGGAATTTTCCTTATGAAAACTTTGGGAAAACCTAAATTCTTTGGTTCAGTCCCACTTTCAAACTGAATCCATGATGCTCTGTTCCTTACCTCCCCCTCACTTCATCATTCTGAATTATCTGCTAACTCTCCCAGACTTTGAGACAGGTTCCAGCCAGTTTCAGGCATCTCTCCCCCACTCCATTAACTCTAACCTTCTTTTCCCAAAGCCTCTTCCACACTACCTTTGTTGCTGTTACTCAAGAGTAACACTATATCTCTATGAAGGCAAACTGCAAGAGCAGGTGTAGTATACCCCCAAAGGTCAACTATTCCCTTCTAACTATTTCTTGCCTTACCCTGATAGTCTTGTTTTGCTTGATAAAACAGATGTGTGTGATGTGTGGATGTTTCGGTTCAGTTCAATAAAGTTCCCTCCATTGTTTTGTACACCCAACTGTCATGTATTTCCTCCTATGCTACACCTGTATGCTTAGGGTCAAGATCCTGCAAAGTTATGCAACCTCTTTCTAAGCCATTTGAGATGCTTCCAATTCACCATTGAAGCTAAGGTCTTGTATGGGTTTTCCACAGGCACCAGTGATTCGCATAACAGAGGAGAACAAAGTTGAAGTCAATGGGCTGATAAGAGAGTTAAGATCTGGCTGTCACATGATGGCAATCTGGGAAAGGGAGTAAAGGGGTGTTGCTGCTGGCAGGACAGGAGGTGGAAAGGAAGAAGGGGTGAGGAGATAGAACTATTTAAGCAGCAGCTACAAACTCTGTGGACTGACTGTAAAAGCAACCTCAGCCTGCGTGGGAATAGCAAGGGGAAAGGGGGAAGGAGGAGAAGAGGGGGGAATCACACCCACTCATGCCACATGACTGCTGGAATATCAGAATTGCACTGGAAGGGACTTATCGCACTACCTATTATAGTGGAAAAGCAGCAATATTGGGAGCCATTGATGGTTTTTTCCTGTCAAGGAAAATGATTGCAGCAGAAACAGGACAGACACAACATCTTGTGATGTGTACCAGCCAAAAATGCTATTATCCAGATTTAAATTTGATTCACCATCCTTGTGTTATAATGCCATTGACAGCAAAATGGAATCAACACCTACAAGATCCTTATGCCTCATAATTATCTCCAGTTACATAATGATCATAGTATTATCTGTAATAATACAAGTGTGTATGCCTGTATGTTGCCCTGTGTGTCTCTACCTAGTTCAAAAACAATGAAACTGAGACACTTGAAAGTTAGTGCACCTAGTAAGGGAACCCTGAGTGTGTGCATGTTAAACTTATTTTTTTTAAATCTGTAACCTGTAGTATTATATTGTATCTCTAGGTGACACTGAATCAATAGGTCACAGTGGGTAACTACACAGGAGTCAGAGAAGAATTTTATATCAGCCCCCCTTCATGGGCAGCAGCCCCACCCATGGTTGCCAAAATACCTTGTTTATCTCCATTGCTTTCAAAATGGAAGCCAGAAGTGACCTTGTGTCACTTCCTGTCACCATTTTGAAAGAGAAACAGAGGGGGGGGAAAGTATTTGATAGGGGATGGGAGTTTCCAAAGGGGTTGGGTAGGGGTTACTTACTTCTGAATAGACATGGCTAGGATTGTGCTGTTCATTGACTTTTGAAAAAGAATGTACCAGTAACTATGCACCAAAAGGGGGAAGACTTCTGCAAGTATTCAGAGACAATTGGTCCTGTGGTACATTTTTGTAAACCAAAGCTAGCTCCTTTCTCAGAAGAATTGTCCTCTGGAGAGGCATTATTTAATTCTGCCACTGCTATTATCATATAATATCTCAGCTAATAACACTTTGAAGTTTTTTTCTAAACATTTGGAGTACTTATCCTAAGCGAACTCAGTAAACATGACTGACTCAGTAGTTTTCTCTTATTAGACCTTAATGTGAATTATTAGAAGATTACTTAACCTTACTATATGTTTATTACTGTGGGAAGCTCAACCTTTTGTATGATGATTTCAAACCTGAGTTGTAATTGTTGTTGAATTGTCTGGAGCTGTTGTTTTGTGTTAGCTACCTTTTTCTGTAATTGTTTTAAGTCACTTTGAACATGGAAAAACAGCATACAAGTAAACATGGTGATGATGAGCAGAGGTTCCAATTCAAAATTAAACACACCCTACTAGTTCTTTATGCTGGATATATGCCACTGATGGAGACCAACCCTGGTGTAGCAGTCTGAGTGTTGGACTCTAGGAGACTAGGGTTTGAATCTATGCTCAGCTGTGGAAACCTACTGGGTAACCTTGGGCAGGCCAACCTCTCTCAGACTAAGAGGAAGACAATGAGAAACCTCCTCTATATAAATCTTTCCAAGAAACCCTTCTGAAGGCACATAATAACAACAGCAATGACACTGATGAATGTGGACTCCCTTTTTTTTTTTTTTATTTATACCCCGGTCTTCAGCCACAAGGCTATCAGAGCGGCTTACAAATTGTTTTAAGCAATAGCTATTTACACATCTACACTGCATTAAACAGTTTCCAATGTGTGTTAGCTAGTTGCCCCCCACAAGCTGGGTACTCAATTTACCGACCTACGAAAGGATGGAAGGCTGAGTGAACCTTGGAGCCGGCTGGAATCGAACTTGGACGTGGTGGCTTGCAGTACTGGCATTTAACCACTGCGCCACCAGGGCTCCCTTAATTCAGCTTGATCAACCATCAGGAACATACAAAAGGGACCTTCTGGATCAAACCAAGGGCCTTTCTCCTCAAACCCTCATTTTCCCACAGAGGCCAAGCAAATGCTTCTGGAAAGCTTACAAGGAAGGCATAATAGACAAGATCCTACCATTTGCTTATTTAGTGTAAATCTGCAGACATACAGTAATTACACAGTGATTGTGTTACACCACTGACATTGCACAACCAGATTTGCATCTGCCAATGTGCCTGCTTCTTGCCCCAGTATGCAATTGTTTCTGCAATTCCAATAAAGGAAGTGGTACTGTTACCAGCCTTGACACCCCCTTCCCCCCATGCATATAATAATTGTCAATATTTAATAATTTAGACAACTGTGGCCTTCCAAGAGTGTGGCAAGTAAACCAGGAACTCCCACACACCAGGAATTCCAAGGACTAGCGCTGAGACAAAGTCACGTATGCACTAAGGAGGGGTGATTACAAACTCCAAAGAAAGGTAAGCTACAGGACAACTTCTTACCTGAACATCTGGCTAATCCAAACAAACTTAGCTGAAATACTCAAGGTTTCTAAAGAGCTGTTTTACTTTTACTCTCCCCACAAAAAAAGCAGGTTGCTTCCTCCATTCAGTTTCTAAGTATTAAAACATTATGAGTCATTAACGTTTCCAGAGTGTCTATTGTCTTAACTTGAGAACCTTCAAGAAGCGTTGTTTTTCACTCTAAATCAAATCCCCTGAAGGGAAATATTAGGTATAAAATCCCCTTCAAAACAACTCCAAATTGTATACAGCTCCTCCTCCTACATCCATGCTACCATTTTGCTGATAGACCCTCAGAGCATAACTGTGAGACTCCATTGCTGCAGGAATCTCTGCTCTACAGGGCAGGTATGAGATCACCCCAAAACACCTCTCACTCTATCTTTCTATCCAAATACTTCCTACAGATTTTGTGGGCCTTGTGTGAGTGCTTGAAATGTCAGGGTGCTGGGATATGCAATCTGGAAATTTATACTATAAAGATCAAGTATGATTGTTACAGTAACAAGAAGGCTAACTGCATCTGGCTAGAATATCTTGATTACGCCTTGGAAGCTGGGGTGGGAAGGAAAGAGGCCAAAATCCTTATCTCTGTGAGAGAACCACTGTCTCTGTATTGCTGAATTGGATTATGCTCTGAGACGCTATAGTTCTGTCTGGGTTGTACAGTGACAGGACTGCACTGTACATTGTGCTGTGATATGTAGTCTGTACGATAAGAGTCTCAGATTCATTGTAAATATCACTATATTATGCTCTAGTAAAGGAAAGTAGTTTAGACACAAGCCTGTGTCTGTGTGCTCATTTCTTCACCTGATGAATGCAACTCTGCTTACAACAACTTTTGCTGCCTGTTCCTCTTGATATGCTCAGAGGTACCAGTGTGCTACGGTGTCATGAAATTAGAATGCGTGTGTGAACATTGTTAATATTATTCTCCAATAAAGATAAATGTAATTGCACTTTTAGCATGCTAGTCTCCTCCTGTATACACAGGTCTCAAGATCCTGCTCATTGGCAACTTTCTGCATTGCCTAGTCGAGTATATTAATTTCTCAAATTAATACCAACAGTTTAGAGAGTCCCAAGTGTTTTTGATAACAGTACATTGAAGGCACTGATGAATAGTTATACAGTATCCAAGAATGAAACTTCATGGCTGGAATCCTGTTGATTAGTCCCAAATAGTGTAGACCCATTGAATCCATTGTTGAATAATAAGTCAACTCTCAGGTGAATCCAGTTGATTCAATGGCTCTACTGTAGCTGGAACTAAGAATAGGCCTTAGGCCCATGTGAAATGTTTACCTTTAAGGAAGTCTGCTTCTGTAACCATGAACTCAATACATCCATTGCAAAATGACCAAAAAAGGGCCACTGCTTGTGTCAAGGAATTACACAGGTGTATGACAGCAACACTCTTTATCAGACCCTTCGCCACCACTTACTTTGTCAGACCTATTGCCACCACTTACGACTCCTCGAACGCTTTCATCAGTGCTGTATATGCACAATCCTAAATATACACCAGACTGAGAATGTTCCGGACTTCCGGTCGAGCGCGGGGAGGAGTCGGGCGTGTGGTGCACGAGCTCCGAGCTCTGCAACGGCACCAGCTACGATCGACCGTGGTGTTTGTATTTCTTCTGCCCAACAGAAGACCCTCTTTCTGGGAAGAGAGAGGGGAGGCAGCCCGGAGGAGCTAGTAACCTGAGCGACGACAGAGAGGGGGAGTGAAATCTCCCAACCTGTCGTGGCCGAAAACTAGCAAGGGCATTCCCGACACCACGGGAGAAGCCACAGCGGCAATTACCCAACCCGCCTGACCTAAATAAAAACGAACGGGAGGAGAAACAAAGTCCCAAACGGAGAAGGCAACAATATAACAAGGAAACACCAGCAGCCGTGAGGTGGAGAGTAAGTGGAAGCGGCGGTTTGGGGTCTTAAGAGGGAGACGGCTAGGAGGGGGACGAAAGGGAGAAACAAGCGAACGGAAAGAGCTGCAGTAGAAGAGGAGAAAGCAGAAGAAAGGGAAGCGGAAAGAAAGGCTGTTTGAAGCACAGACGGTTTCTCTGAAGTGCAGAGGAATGCACTGAAGAATCTTAAGTTGGATTTAGGGATCCTTGAGAACAGAGAGTTACATTTACGCCCCACTTAATTTCCCCTCGGGATTTTGGCGTGTCCCCATTAACTGTTGACTATTCGATTTAACTTTTCAAGAGGAGTGCAAATAGAGGGTCTTTTTTTTTCGTGTTTTGCTCTTTTCGCATTGGCTGTGAAAGGGGAAAAAATAACAACAACTTTGGAGCGGGACAGAGTGAGCAGCTGGGTCTGGCAAGGGAGTTAATTGTTCTACGACCACAGTGCTAAGAGGCCACAGCTGAGAGGAATCTCGTGAGTGGAGTCGGGCAGAGGCATCTACATTGTGGGGAAAACACGGGGAACAACGGAAGAAGAGAGAGGAAGAGAGAGGAACAAGGAACAAGATCAGCGGATGATATTATTAATTTAGTTAAAAATTCTTTGTATTAGCAACTCACGAACTGAGATATAGCTGTTTGTAAACTAATATCATATTTTGTGTTGTATTGAATACTGAATTTATTGACCAGTCTTTATATACTATATATCAAAAGAAACCATATAGGTTATACTAAACATAAGACTAAATTGCAAACTAGGACTGTAAGGGGAAAAAAGGGGAAGAGAACTGACTCCCTGGATTTATATGGATCCGCAAGTACTTAAGTGCAAGGTCCAAGACATTAGACATACATAGATGTACAGGGGCATGATCCTAGAGAAATTTGATTGGTTTGGTGCTGAAACCATGTACTAGATGTCCATTCTATAAAGGGGAAGCACTAAACTGAATGATCTCTGTGTTATTGGGACGGTAGTGTTGACACACCATCTGTGGGACAATTTGGGGATTAACAAATTGGGAATTAAAAGAATCCAATTAGAATTAGCATAAAACAAATTACACTTTAAGGGAATTGTATAAGAAAACTAAATTACACTGTAAGGAAATTGCATAAGAAAACTGAATTATATAGAAATATTGACTAAGATAAGGGAAAATGGCCTATAGCACAAGGAAGACAACTCAACAACCACAAACAATAACAACAACAGTTAGAAGAGGCTCAGTGGATGCCCCGAAAGTTCCAGAGATGCAAAATTTAATTCTAGAAGAATTGAGAATGGAGTTAAAGAATTTTAAACAAGAAATAAGGAGCGAATTGAAAGACATTAGGAAAGAAATCAGGCAAGATTATAAGAGAGAATCAGAAATATTGGGTAAAAAGATGGATAAAATAAATAAAGAACTTGAAGATATAAGGGCAGAGATAAAAAACTTGAAAACGAAATCTGAGATGTCAGAGGAAATAACAAAAGAAATCAAACAACAGCAAGAGAAAGAGGAAATGATGTTATTAAACCATGAACTTAGGTATAGAGACAAATGTCTAAAATTAAGGGGACTCTCTGAGAGGATAAATGAAAATCTGTATACAAGGGTATTACCAGCCTTAGCAAATTTCGCAGAGTTACCCGATGATTATATAGAAGAGGAGACAGAAAAGATCTTTAGAATTAATTCGAAAGTTGCAAAAGAAAAAAGACTTCCTAGGGATATAATTATTTCCTTTAATAAAGGGAGAATAAGAGAAAAAATCCTTCAACAAAGCTACAACGAGACTCTGAAAATAGAAGATGAGGAAATCAAAATATTTAAAGATATTCCACCAATGATATTGAAAAAGAGGCAGGAATATAAAACAATTACACAGTTACTGAACAGAAACAAAATCAATTATAAGTGGGAAAGGATAGAAGGGGTCTCCTTTACATATAAACAGAAAAGATATAAAATAGATTCGTTAGAGAAGGCAAATGATTTCTGTAAGAGATTTGAAAAGAGAAAACACCAGGAACAAAAAGTGACAAAGAAAGATCAGATGGATCAAAATGAAAAGGAAGACGAGAACCAAAAGCAAAAAATAACAGGTGAAAGGAAAGTTAAAGTAAAAAGGGGAAGGGGTAAAGAGGAATATAAAGAGGTAGACGATGATAAGGCGGAAGAAAGACAAATATCAGAAGTAGAAGAATCCGAGGTTGAGGAAGAACTGGTAGCAGAGACAGGGGAAGAAGAGATAGAGGGAACAAATTTAGATACGGAAGATGACATTTGAAATAATATCCTGGAATGTTAAAGGGCTAAATTCGGAATTTAAGAGGAGACAAGTCTTTTATTATCTTGAGAAAATAGGGAAGGATATCGTGTGCATACAAGAAACAAAAATTAAAGAAGGAGATTCAAGGTTCCTACAGAACAAGAAGCTAGGACAATTATTTTACTCAGGGAATGAGAAAAAGAAAAAAAGAGGCGTGGCTATATACATAAGCCCCAAATATGAAGCAAAGGAATTATTTAAAGATAAGGAGGGGCAAATCATTGGTGTAGAAGTAAAAACTCAAAGTTTCAAAACAGTAATTGTGGGAATATATGCCCCGAATGTAGAGCAAAAGAAATTCTATAAGAAACTACATAAAAAGCTGGGAGAGTACGAAGAGGAGAACCTGATCATATTAGGAGACTTTAACGGCGTGTTAAATCCGGCTGAAGATAGATCTGCGAAGCTGAAATCGGAATCTCAGGGTAAATTACCAAAAAGCTTCTTTGAAATGATGGAAACATACTCTTTACAGGACACATGGACAATGAAGCATGGTAAACAAAAGGGCTATACATTTCAATCGGACATGTTCAAGACCCTATCTAGAATTGATTTGTGCCTGGTATCTAAGCTTTTGGTACCAAAAATTCATGACATGGAAATCTTAGCCAGAATAACATCAGACCATTTCCCACTAAAAGTCACAGTGAAAGTAAGAGAAAAAGTATTTAACTGGAGATTGAATGAAAGTATACTAAAAGATGAAACTTTTTTAAGACAACTGAAAAAAGAAGCCAAACAATACTTTATTGAAAATGATACAAATGATTGTCAGATGAAAACAATTTGGGACGCGGGGAAGGCGGTCATCAGAGGTATACTGATCAAAAGAGGCTCAGAGTTGAGAAAACAAAGATCTGAAAGATTCAAATTTCTGACCTCAGAATTAAGAAAGAGAGAAGAAGAATTAAGAACCAACCCAGGAAACAAAGACATAGACAGACAAATAAAATTAATCCAAAAACAACTAGATTGGGAAATGACAACGATAATAGAAAAGAAGCTGACGAGAGCAAGACAGATAAATTTTGAGTTCTCCAATAAATCTGGGAAATGGTTGGCGAGGAAATTGAGAAAAGAAAAAGAGAAAAATCTGATCACAGAAATAAGGCACAGAGGAAAAATAACTACCAACCAGGATGAAATAAAACAAATATTTACAGAATATTACGCGGATTTGTATGATGAAAAAGAGAAGGATAGTGAACACCAAGGAAAAATAGGAAAATATTTAGACGAACAAGACATTCTAAAGATAAGTGATGAACATAAAAAATCCCTGAATGCCTCTATTTCAATGCTAGAAGTATCTGAATCAATAAGAGGGTTGAAACTAAATAAAGCCCCTGGACCAGACGGCTACTCGGCATTGTTCTATAAAAAACTAGAAGAGGAATTATGTCTACCTTTATACCGTACCTTTAATGAAATAAGGGAAAATGGAATACCAAACTCATGGTTAAATGCAAATATCACATTGATTCCTAAAGAGGGGAAAGATTTGAAGGACGTTTCAAATTACCGGCCTATTTCTCTGCTGAATCTGGACTACAAAATATACACTCAAATCTTAGCACAAAGACTGAAAAAAGTCTTGCAAGAAACTATACATGAGGACCAAAACGGGTTTCTTCCAGATAGGCAGATGAATCAAAATATAAGACTAATCTTGGATTTAATGGAGTACTATGAAGCTCATGGAGAAAAGAAATTAGGTCTAATGTTCATTGATGCTGAAAAGGCATTCGACAACATAAGTTGGGATTTTATGCTAGGAGTAATGGAAAGAATGGGAATGGGAGAAAGCTTTGGCGGAGGAATAAAACAAATCTATAGAAAACAAACAGCAAACCTCATAATAAATGGAGAAAAAGCTGAAACAATAACAATCAGAAAAGGAACTAGACAAGGCTGTCCTATTTCCCCTCTATTGTTCATAATGACTCTGGAAGTGCTGAACAACAACATCCGTACCAACCAGAAGATACCAGGAGTAAAAATAAACGGATACAATTACAAATTACGAGCCTTCGCAGACGACATGGCCGTCATTATGGAAAATCCGGCAAAACAGATAGAGGAACTTATGCAAACCATGAAAACTTTTGGAGAGTACTCGGGATTCAAAATAAATAGAAATAAAACTATAATTCTGACAAAAAATATGGATAAGGTGGAAGAGGAGGATTTACAAAAGAAATCAGAATGCGAGGTAGGAAGAAAAGTAAGATACCTGGGAATCTGGTTGACAAGAAGGAACGGAGATTTATATGATAATAACTACAAGAAATGTTGGTTAAGGATAAAACAAGATTTAGAAAGATGGAGGAAATTAAACCTATCCCTATTAGGTAAAATAGCCGCCGTTCAGATGGTAATTCTTCCCCAAATAATGTTTCTTTTCCAAAATTTACCCATTATAACTAATGACAAAATTTTCGACGAATGGGAAAGAGATATAAAGAACTTCATTTGGAACAAAAAGAAAGCGAGAATAAAATGGGAACACTTGATAGATAAGAAAATAAGAGGGGGATGTGACTTACCTGACATTAGAACATATTACGAAGCAGCGGCCTTAACATGGATAAGAGACTGGATAAAACTAAGCAATGAAAGGATATTGAATGTAGAAGGCCACAACAAAAGATACGGTTGGCATGCGTACCTAATCTATGGAAAAGATAAAATCAACAAAGAATTTAATAATCATTGTATAAGAAGAGGTCTGTTAAGAGTTTGGAAGAAAGTTAAACAAAGATTTTATTTTAAAATCCCAATTTGGACATCTGCACAGGAAGCCTTCCAGGCCAGATGGTTGAATAAGGAAACCTATTTAAGATATTCAGATCTAGTAGAAACAAGAAAGGAGGTACCAACACTAAGTTTAAAAGGAAACCTTCAAGAGAAGCATGGCCTAAATTGGTTTCAGCATTACCAAATAAAGGAAAGATTTAGAGAAGACCTAAAAAGAGAAGGAATTGAGCCAGAATTAAATGAGCTAGATAAATTGATGTGGATGGAAAGAAAAAAGAGCCAGATATCCAAATTATATAAATTATTATTGTTTAGGAAACTGGAACAAGAAACAATAAAAAACTACATGACGAGATGGTCATTGGACATAGGATATAATTTGGAATTGGAAGATTGGGAACGAGCTAGAAAAAGATCCATGAAATTTACGGCAGCCCAAAGTTTGAAAGAAAATTATATAAAAATCTCTTACAGGTGGTACTTTACACCACTGAGATTAAATAAAATGGGATGTAATGAAAATGGTACCTGCTGGAAATGTGGTAAATGTCAGGGAAATCTGATACATATGTGGTGGAAATGTAGTAAAATAAGGAAATTCTGGTGTAGAGTACATGAAGAAATTAAGCAAATCTTACAGATTGAAATAGAAATCCTGCCAGAGATGTATTTATTAAATATGATAAAAGGGTTGAAAAGGGAGGAGGAAAACCAGCATTGGAGAATAATTCTGTATATGATAACGGCGGCCAGAATTGTGATAGCAAAGAAATGGAAGCAAAAAGAGGTTCCAACCATAAATGAATGGAAAGACAAACTATTAGACATGATGACAATGGACAAATTAACAAGTAGAATAAGAAATAAAACGCATTGTAAGACAAGGGAAGACTGGGGAAAATTAATAAAGTACTGGGAAACAACAAAAGATGTATACAAGGGGTTTAAAGACCTGGGAAATGATTAAACATAGCTACAATGGTCATTAAATGAGAGTTAACGTAAAAGGACCTAACAGTCAAACAGAAATGCATACAAAGGAATATATGGGGAGTTTGTGCATTGCAAAATCATAAAATTGCTATTAGATAAGTATAAGCTTACACAGGTACACATAGGTATGCATTAGTATGTAGCATGGATGTATCAGGGTATTAGCTAAATAAATGCAATTACGTGGAAGGAACAACAGTATATGTAGGTATTAGTTATACAAATGTAATCACAGTGAAAGAACAACAGCATATGCATGTATTAATTACATAAATGTATTTACAACGAAAGAACAACAGTACAATGTAGAGTTGGTTGAGACAAGTAATGGGGATCAAGGAAACTGACGAGTGTAAGGGGAAAATGTGATTCTTGAAACGATAAAGGAAGTCGATAGTCTTTTACGGTACAAAGTAATATTAACTTGTATAGTATCAAGAAGGCATAGTAAGTTATAGATCGAAAGATATATGTATGATATAGGACTTATTACAGGATGTTACTCGATGTTCTATACTGTATAATGTATATGAGAAGTTGTGTATGATGGTGTTGTATTGGTATGAACATCAGGACATGAAATCTGATGGACTATTAAGAAATTAATAAATAATAATAATAATAATAAAAAATAAATATACACCAGACTGACTATGTGATGAATGTTGCTGTCCTTGAGAAAGCAGGGATCACCAGCATGGAGGCCATGATATCGAGAACACAGCTGCGCTGGGCAGGGCACATTTCTAGGATGGAGGACCATCGCCTCCTAAAAATAGTACTCTATGGTGAACTCTCCACGGTTCAGCATAAGAGGGGTGCTCCAAAAAAGTGATATAAGGACTCCCTGAAACAATATCTCAGGCTCAGCAAAATTGATCACCAACAATGGTCCGCCCTGGCCTCACATTGGGAGGCTTGGAGACGCACTATCCACAATGTTGCAGCCTTATTTGAGAACTCACGCCGAACAAGTCTTGAAGAGAAATGACAACGCAGAAAGAATCACAACCTGGAAACATCACCCAAGGAGACCTAATCACAACCCGTAAACATCACCCAAAGAGACCTTCTGCTGTGCTTTCTGCAACTGGACTTGTTTATCTCATATTGGCGTTTTTAGTCATCAGCGCGCTTGCAGAAAGGGTGGGATGAGTTGTTCCTGAATCTTCGTTTGTGAAGAAAAGCCAGAGAGATAACAGCAACAGGATTCTAGTTGTTGAACTTTGAACTGAACTGCATGGTTGCACTTGTATTGTTCATCCGTGCTGATTTTCATATTTGAAACATACATTTTCTAAATCTATTTTGAAAGAATTTCTATGGATGGCATCCTTTTTTGTTCTGCATTTGATACCAGACGAGCTCCTGAATATGATCTGACTTCTAGTCTCAAGCTGATACCCATGAGAGAGGTGCCTGGTGCTAATGTCAGTTGTGCCTGTTGATTTTGACCCTGGGCACACTTTCATTCCACCCTTGTCTTATACCTATGGCCTGCATTCTCTTACTAAATTAAGCAATTTGAAATGGAGTCATTAGTCCCCCCCCCTCTCTCACTGTTATCATTAAACAATCAGAGAAAGCCAGAACAAGAAATTTGTGAGGCTTGTCCAAATAACTCAAGTCTCAGTTTTTTTAATGGCAGTCCAATTTGGACAGAATTAAAAGAGGGAGATGGGCAGCTCCTTTCAAATGTATCCACACTTTGCTCCTCTGTGAATTTTAAAGCTGTGAGAGCCTCTGGCATGCAAGGATTGTTTTAGAGACTTATTTGAAGACTTGACTTGGAAGAGGGGTGTGTAAGTCAAGACAAAGATGACAAGATGAATAAGAAGAACAAAGTGGAGAAAACTAAAGTCTCGCTTACTGATAATTTACAACTGAGGTGGGCAAAGTGTACCCTGCAAGACCCATGTGGCCCTCAGGGGCATTTTTATGGACCTCTAATTTTTGTGGCCCTTAATTCTTTGCCCTCAAATGCCCTCTAGGGGACATTTTGGACCCACCCTGGTTGCCTCTTGGCTGGAGGGGGAGAATGTGCACCAATGTTGAATGGTAGCTTTCATGCATGCTGGGGTCATTGCATGAAGGAGGTATTGGATACTTTATCCACAGCAACCTTGGAAGGACATACACAGCTGTAACACTTGTATATGAGGTTGTCTAAACAGTGAAAATACAACCTGACACAATAGGATTCCACACCTAATCACTGTATTGTGAAAGAGGGCCCCCCAAAACACCATATATGCTACAAGAAAAGCTTTCGCAGCTTTTCTCATACTTTTTGAAAAACAGCGAGGGGAATGATACAAAATGCAGGATTCCATAGGAAGGAGCCATGGCAAATAAAACATGTGAATAGTCTTCAAAACTGTGCAATTTTCAAAGAGTTTCTTACACCAAGAAGAAAATGGCTAAAATTACTTGCTCCTTCTTCAAGAATGAAAATAGAGAAGAATTCTATTCCTGAGATAAGAAGCCAAATATCACTTTAAACCAGCCCTACGAAAAGTGTACACCCTCAAACACACCTATGGATAATTCTCAAGGGGATTTTTTGTCTCAGCCTCAAGGCTTCTGCTTCACTAGAGAATCACCTTAGTTTTCAGAATAGGTTCCATGATAATATGAAGATCTAAAGATGAGAAGGCAATCTCAGAAGCCCAAGAGGATGAGTGAAAGCTCTTGTGCATGGCAGATGGTACATCTGCAGCTCTTTCAATCCTGGCCAAAATTTCCTGTTTGGCCTCCCAAGGAATCAAAAATTTGGACCCTACTGAATATCTCGAGGGATCCATGCCAGGAATATCTCTCAGTAATGGGATGCTTTCAGTTTGTTTCGGCTCGTCTGAGTGGTTCAGTATCAACTGCTTCCCCAACTGTGTAATGTTTATGATATGCCTACTATAAAATACCTTTGCATGAAATACAACTTTACTCAAAGTCCCTTGTTCACCATTAACTCAAACCAGATGGCTCTTTGCTTACAGGAAAACAGTAAACACTTCATAGGTCAGTGAGTTTAATTTGAAGGGAATATCTTGAGAACAGCATTGCAAAGAGGACAATGTAAGAATGTAAGAGGTGCCACACTATATCTGACCAAAGTTTCATCTGGTCTAGGATCTTGTTTCCAAGAATGAGTTCATTTTAACCCTCATGCAACAGAATGAAACAACAACCACAACCTTGCAGGGTGTGTGTATTCTGGGGTATTTTCTGATTCCCCTGAAAATTCCAATGTACTGAGGACCTGGGTCTGATTTGGGGTTTGGATTTCATAGAATCGTACAATCACAGAATTATAGAGTTGGAAGAGACCACAAGGGCCATCTAGTCCAACCCCCTGCCATGCAGGAATACACAATGAAAGCACCCCCGACAAATAGCCATCCAGCCTCTGCTTCAAAACCTCCAAAGAAGGAGACTCCCTCACACTCAGAGGCAGTGCATTCGGCTGTCAAACAGCACTTACTGTCAGGAAGTTCTTCCTAATGTTTAAATGGAATCTCTTTTCCTGTAGCTTGAGTCCAATGCTCTGTGTCCTAGTCTCTAGAGCAGCAGAAAACAAGCTTGCTCCACCCTCAATATGACATCCCTTTAAACATGGCTATCATGTCACCTCTCAACCTTCTCTTCTCCAGACTAAACATACCCAGCTCCCTAAGCCGCTCCTCATAGACATGGCTTCCAGATCTTTGGTCTCCCACTGGACACATCCCAACTTCTCAATATCCTTCCTGAATTGTGGTGCCCAGAACTGGACACAGTATCCCAGCTGAGGTCTGACCAAAACAGAATAGAGTGGCTCTATTATTTCCCTTGATCTAGACACTATACTCCTATTGATGCAGCCTAGAAGCACAATGGCTTTTTAAGCTGTCATACCGCACTGCTAACTCATGTTCAATAACATGGTAAAATGTTATTGTGTGGCTTTGAGTTGTTTCTGACTTCTGTCAACCAAAAGGAAAACCTATTTGGGGGTTTTCGTGTTCAGAGTGTCTGTCATCACCTTCTTCTGAGACTAAGAGTGTGTGACTCGCCCAAGATCACCCACTGGAATTCCATGGCCGAGCAGGGACTCAAACCTTGGTCTCCTGGAGTGCTAGTCCAACACTTAAAACCAGCATATTATGCTGGTTCTCTAAGATTTAATATACACTTCTTGTATTTCTTGACCCCATTGTAACTTTAAAGCACCACCCATGGAGGAAAAACCAGTTCTTCCAAAATGAGTCCATCCGACTGATGACAGAATGTGTCAATTTGCTTATATGGTTGTCAGTTTTTTTGGGGGGGGGGAGAGGATAGGGGTACTGTACCTTTAAAAGCTGTAGAAGAGGAAATTTCAGCAGGTGTTGTTTGTCATGCAAGCTCTACCAGCTGAAATTCCTTCTGCTACATTACATTTAAACCAGGGGTGAGCCAGGGACCAATTTTTCTTCCTTCAATCTCCTCCATGGGCCAATCATCCCCCATCCACAGCAGTGCTCCCAAATACAGTACCTCTGTTTTCATCAGAGTTCTCCTCAAACTGTAGACTGGTAGTGACATTGTGCTGTGTCACGTGGAGACTATTGCCTTTCAGGTCTTAAATGTGAAAACACGTCTCCAGTTGTTGCAACCTGTGGAAATGCAAAACAAGGCCCTGAGCCAGAGCGGTCATGGCCAATCTCATTCTACTACTTGTTAAAGCAATTGCCTAGTCAGGTATCCTGGAGATAGGCCAGATAGGATAATTGCATTATGCCTGCCTCTCCCACCCCCTGCAGTTTCAATTAGGTATGCTATTCTGCACTTGACACATTAACTTGACATGTTTGGCAAGTTAGATGCTTGTCAATCATATGAAGATATGATTTCTCTGCAAGGACACAATCCAGCAAAGCTTTTTTTAAAAAAGTAATCTTGAATGTACTGGGCAAAGTAAGCCTGGTCTTAGTTGTCTACCACTGAGGTCAATGGGACCTGAAAGGACTTGATTTTCATTGGATCTGTGCCTTTGGATTGTCAAGGTTTTACATTTTTACTGTGTCCCACTGGAATTCTGGCTCATTGTCCCACCCCAGACTAAGGGATAGGCCCAGCACCTAGGATAGCTCCAGACCAAATCCTAAAGTATATTCATCACCCAAATGATATGGCATCTACCAGCCATGGCTCTTTTTACTCTTGAAGTCTGAGTCTATCTTGAGACTGGTAGCTCAAATTAGGAATGTGAGAAGAACCCTGCGGAAAAATTGTACCAGTCTTAGGGAGAATATTTATTTCTTTCAAAGTTTGCCTGTTACCTGAATTGCTGGGGGCCCATGGGACCCACAAGTGACCCAGAAAATATGATATTAAATTGGGGAATTTTAATTAATTCAAAGGTATGGCTGCGAGAGACCGGGCAACTTTATGAGATCATGAGCACCTATGTATACCAGCACTCACTGATGAGACTCCAAGCCAAAATGAAATAATAATGTTTTTTATTGGAAAATAAGCATGGAAGCATTCACACGTGCACTGAAGCTCACAAGACAACCACACAAAGCTAACGAAAAAAATCAGGAGGAAAAACTTGGGGTAGCGGAATAGATTCAGGAAAGTGGGCTATAATTACTTGTCCAAGGAGCAAAGATTCGTGCAGCAAAGAAACTCAGACTTGAAGCTGAGGGTGTGACAGCAGTCCAGCAGAGTGACAGTATGAGAAGAACTGTGCACACATGGCTATTAATAGAGGGTAACATTCTTACCAAATACCATATCCTTAAGGGATGTTTTGACTGAGAAACAATGCCTAGGTGAGTTTCCAAGAGTTAATGGAAGCTCCGGCTATTTATGGTCGCCTCCGTATTTTAGATAGGTAAAGGTGTGAGGGAAAGACATTTTGTGCATAATGAGGATTCTGGTTGCTGTTTGTTTTGGAATATGACTCACTGTCACGTGTGTCAGGGAAGATTAGCACATTCTACCCTAACAATTGTGATTAAAAGGGGGGCTTCACTTAATCCATTTCTGGGCGTATTGCTGGGAAATTTCCAAGACAACTTCTTTGGGTGACCTTCACTTAACCAAGTTTGGTTGGCCCTGGTCTACCTTGGACCTCATAAACTGTCCAATATTGCCAAATTATGAATTATTGGAGGGAGGAGGTGGAAGGCCAGGTAACATGCCTTAAACAGTAGCTTTTGCATGGCGAATTCTGACATCTTATGGATGTATCAGCTGACTTCTCAAAGAAATGCTCTAAGAATTATCAGAGTGTGGTGGTGTCTCCTTCTTTGGAGGTTTTTAAACAGAGGCTGGGTGGCCATCTGTCAGGCATGGTTTGATTGCGTATTCCTGAATGGCAGGAGGTTGGATTGGATGGCTGTTGTGGTCTCTTCCAATTCTATGATTCTATGAAAATATCTGCTGTTTTCTTCAAAATGTGTCAGATGGTTTGTTTAAGAAGGTTAAAAATGCATTCAACACTGTATGTTTTGAGTTTAAAAATGTGTACAACAATGCATTCTTCAATAAAATGCATGTGGTTTTGGTGGTTGTTTTGTGTCTTGAGGTCCACTCCAGCTTATGGTGAGCCTATCCTAGGGTTTTCCATTGCCTTCCTCTAAAGCTGAGAGAATGTGACTTGCCCCAGCCAGTGGGTTTTCATGGTTGATCTGTGTTTCATCCCTGGTCCCCTGGAGTCCTAATTCAACACTCAACCACTACCATACACTGGCTGTCTTATAAAATGGATACAGAAATGGAAATTTTGCAGAAATGTACCTCTATGTCAGGTTCATCCCTGAATTCTGGGCATTAGAGTAGACTCCATGGAAGAACCTGACATGAGGTTTGCAAAAGGCTTTGGCCTGTTTTCCTTTTCTGGGCCTCTCAGGCTTTGGGTGGGTGCCAGCCTGCCCTTTTGGGCCTGGGAATGCTGTTCTCCAAAGCAGTTCAAGGTCACAGCCCCTGGAACTGGCTGGCCGCTTTGGATCCTCCCTACATGCCATTCTCACACTGTAAGGACATTTTCAGATGATCCTTGCCGCGCAAGGATCGCCCGGGAGAGGTTCATTGCAGCAGCGTGGCAGAGGGTCAATTTCGGATGATGCCGTCCCTGCTACGAGATCGTCCATCCCTCTTGCGCTTAGGTTGTCCGTGAATAAAATCTTGCTGAATATAGCGCGGCAGGCTCCAAGCCTAAGCGCAAGAGGGACGGACGATCTCGCAGCAGGGACGTCGTCGTCCGAAATCGACCCTCTGCTGCGCTGCTGCGACTAACCTCTCCCGGGCTATCCTTGTGCAGCAAGGATCATCTGAAAATGTCCTAAGGGTTTATCTGGGAATTGTGTTGGGTTGTCTCCAGTTTCAGCTTTGCCTGTGTTCATGATACATGTATCCTTGCTGAATAAAGAATTCTTATTGAGTAAATGTGAACATCTCTAAATATATGAATTTTCATACTTGAAAAGATACAAATCATAAATCAATGGAGAAATAGGCCTAAATCTAACTATTGGTCCCAGCTGGAGAAGACCCACTGAAATAATTGCTCATGATAAGTCAACATTGATCAAAATCACATTTCTTTAGTGTTCATACTCTAGATGGGATTAGAAATTGAATTTAGGGCATGGGATAGGATGTGGTTATGCCTAGACACTCTGATGTATGACCACATGTGAAACTAACATTGACCAGAAATAGGATGATCTACACACTCCTAGTTTATGTGGGTGCCCTCCAGTTTTCTATCAACATATATTTTCTTATTATTTATATTGAGGAAGAGAAAGATGTAATGGAATGGAAAACTTTGTGGAAAGATAACATAAACATCTGCTAGAAATGTTATCTTTCCAGGCCAAGCACCTAAACCAGCATTATACCACCTCCTGTCAAGTAAACAACCCAGTCTTTGTTTCTTGCTATCAGATAACACTTAACATGTCAGGGAGGAACTAAGTACGGTATGTTTGATGTAACCTTCATTGTATCAACTTCTTTTTCTGAAGAAAAGTCACTGAAACTAAGGCACTTTATTCTACAGACACATAAGCATTTTCCTAAGTTAGCCTGAGCAAAGTCATCAGTATCAAGTCCAAGCCATGCCAGCCTTCATCTTCAACTTTGCATGCAAAAAGATCCACACTCAGTCCCTGGCATTTCCCATTACAAAGATCAGGTAGATGCTACTCAAATTTCTTGGGGGCCGTGGGGACCCTCTGTTGTCCTAATATTAAATTGGGGAATTTAACTAACTCAACTTGGCATGCGAGAGGTTGGGCAACAGCAGGACCTTTTAACCTATGTATACCAGTAATAGTGGTGGAGATTCTAACCCAAAAGATACAATTAAATGATGTTTCTTGGAAATTAATATCAACAACATTCACGCAATCACTCAGACTTCAGACATGCACACAAGGCCATAAAAACAGTAGGAAGTCTTGGGATAGAGGAATAGAGTAAGGGGGTGGCAGGTTATACTGTACTGATCCTACAGAGTGGAGATTGTGAAGTACACTAACAACGAGGGAGTCCGGAAGACGGGATGGCTAAACAATCTGACATGGAGTCAATAGGAAGTGGAATTGTGCACACTTTGATGGTGTTTTAGGGAGATAGTTATATGAAATAATTCCCTTGAAGAGATGAAGTTTGGAGTACAATGTTTCTTGGAGGTTCCCATGACTAAAGAAAGGGTGCTATGGAAGAGTTAACAATTGCTAATGGGTGCTACACTTTGGATTTGAATAGGAAAAGGCAAGGTCTTTTTTTGGAGGGGTGGGGGAAGGAAGGATCCATTTTAGAAGCATGAAGAACTCTGTTAACATTGAGTGGATTAGTAAATGACTCACCACTGGGTATTAAGTCTCTGACCTGAGTAGTTGGTTCTTTGGGAAATTTCCAAAGGCCCCTCCCTTGGTCTTACATGAAGTCTGCCTTGGTATTTGGGGGTTCCTAGTTTACCTGTAACTGCATGGATGGCCACACTTAGCTGAATTATTAAATATAGCCAATCATTTGATATTCCAAGATGGGGCTATCAGGGTAGGTAAAAGTGATAGGAAAGACCTTTGCCTGAGACAATTGCCAGTAAGAGTAAACAATATCAGCTGGATGGACTAATGGTGTGACTTGGAATAAGTCAACTTCCTAATGTACTAATTATCGGGACTTGGAAATATTTTTTGGATTATAGCTCTTACAACCCCTCAGCAATGATGGGCAGTTTCTGGAAGATTCTGGTAGTTATTTTCCAAAACAATTTTTCCAAGTTCTACTGAACTTATCTGTGTGTGTTTGCCTCAAAAATCTTTTATAAACAGAAAGGTATGAATACTTTTATAATAATTAATGATACAATCTTTCTCTTTACCAACACCGCCACAACCATGAATGAAGCCTTGCTAATTTCAATGCAAAATCCATTTTTGCATAAAGACTGAAAGCATGTGAAAGTGTTTCACTCAGCTGTGAGAGGTTTTTTGCAGTGTGATAAATGATGAGGTAGACTTGAGGGTGAAATTAGAAAAAGGTAATGAGCAAATCTCTTGAAGAAACAGCTTCCATTTGCACCTAAAAATGAGAGCTCTGCATCAAATGTGATAGAGACCGCCTCAGTTCTAACTCTCTTTGCCAGACCTTAAGCAATTTGTTTCTGCTCACTGAATCCTGAACTAATCATTGTGGGTTTTGTGGAGTTTATCTGTTTAAATGCACTCTAAATTGTCCATTTAGAGAAGAAGGCACTGAAGTCAGTGAAAAGATGGGAAATAAATCACAGAAGAGATTCTCAACGTTATCGAGAGAAGAATCCAATGGACTAGATATACTGGTCATATTAACGTTCCATCTCTGCTAATGCTCATTCCTTTTCTGCTCCTACACCCACATGGTTTTATTACTGAAAGTCACTTCAGCAGATCTGACATGGATAAGTGTTTGTCTCCACATAAATTCCCTTCTAAATGAGCCTAAGTTCAGCTATTCTTCTTTAAAGAATGTATACACAACATTCTTCTCTGAGAATGTATACACCACAGATTAGAGTAACCATATGTCCTCCTTTTTCTGGACATGCCCACTTTTTCAGAAGTAAACTTTGAGCCTGGCTAGATGGTGAAAAAACTCCTCATGGAATTCATGGGGAATTCCATTTGTCCTAATGAGATCCTGAATGGAATAATAGTATTCAGAAGGAGGGGAACCAAATACCACAAAAACTATGCAAGAAAAGACTTCAGCTCTTTTGTGTAGTTTTTTAAAAACTGTGGGGGAAATGTACACTCCTGTATGTAGGGCAACTGAATCACATCACTGCACATTCCTGAAGCAGATAGCTGATTGTTTGCACATGTGCGGAGAGTGGAGCTTGCTAACAAGGTAGCGCATGGAACAACCATGTTGTGGTTTTTTGTTTTTGTTTTTGTTTGCTGTAGTGATCATGCACTGAGGCAACAAAATGAATCATAGAATCATAGAATTGAAGAGACCACAAGGGCCATCCAGCCCAACCTCCTGCCATGTAGGAAATCACGATCAAATCACCCCTGACAGATGGCCATCCAGCCTCTGTTTAAAGACCTCCAAGGAAGGAGACCCCACCATGCTCCGAGGGAGTGTGCTCCACTGCCGAACAGCTCTTACTGTCAGAAAGTTCCTCCTCATGTTGAGGTGGAATCTCTGTTCCTGGAGCTTGCATCCATTGTTCCGTGTTCTAGTATCTGGAGCAGCAGAAAACAAGCTTGCTCCATCCTCAATGTGACACCCCTTCAAATACTTAAACAGGGCTATCATATCGCCCCTTAACCATCTTTTTTCCAGGCTAAACATACCCAGCTCCCTAAGTCTTTCCTCATAAGGCATGGTTTCCAGACCTTTCACCATTTTAGTTGCCCTCCTCTGGACACGCTCCAATTTGTCAATATCCTTTTTGAATTGTGGTGCCCAGAACTGGACACAGTATTCTAGGTGAGGTCTGACCAAGGCAGAATAGAGTGGCACTATTACTTCCCTTGATCTAGACACTTATACTTCTATTGATAAGAAAATGCCCTTTCTTTTTTTCTTTATTTTAGTGGAAGATTGCTCTTCTACACCTTGAGTTTTTTTTAAAAAAAATACTGTTTTTGGCAGTGGCAACTTGGGAGGAATAAAACCAAGAGCAGTTTATTTATTTGTTTATTTTAATCATTTATACCCTGCTCTTCAGCCACAAAGGCTCTCAGAGAGGCTTACAAATTGTTACGCAATAGCACTTACACATCTACACCACTTTTATAGCACACTAGGCACTCTCTAAGTGGTTTCCAATGTGTGTTGGTTAATTACCCCCACAAGATGGGTAAAATCCGGGAAAGCAGGTTAAAATGCCAGCAGGGTAAACAAGGTCTAGGAAAGCTGCCAAGCCCCAGTGATAGCCCAGTTAATTAGGGAGAGCCAGATAAGGTTTGGAACAAGCAAGGTTCTGTTTGTTGTAGAAGCAGCAATACAGGCAAGAAGGCAAACAGAGAAGAATCCAGAATACAGTCCAAAGGTGAAGGCTTACAGAAGGCAGTGTAGTCAAGAAGTAGGTTCGTGGGTCAGCAGGATCAGGCAACAGTGTAGTCAGAAACAGTCCGAGGTCAAGGCATGAGTCAAGGCAGCAAAGATTAAGGCAACAAAGTCATCAGGAAGCTTTCTCCAGGAAGATCAGTTGATCTCTGACAAAGCCTCCATTGCCTCTCCCAGCATATATAAAGCAACTAAGGCTTTGCCAGGAGTTTCTTAATGAGCAGGTTTTTCCTCATAAAGTCTCAGAGACTTCCTTTGAGCTTCTTTTTGAGCTTGCTGCTAGGTATATGACAGTGGAGGTAAGCCCCTCTCTTTTTCTTCATTCTTATCTGAGTGGGGAGTACTCTCTGCTGGGACTGATGCCAACCCATTTTGACCAGGCTCTTCCTCTGCTCGAGCCTCTAGGTTGGCAGGGTTCCCTGCTGGCACAGGTGTAGATAAACCTGTGCCAGGGTCCCTAGGGCTGTTCACTGCCATGTCCTTCTTCTCCTCTATAGCCTCATCAGGCTCACAGGGCATGACAGATACTCATTTTACTTACCTACAAAGGGATAGAATGCCGAGTCAACCTTGAAGCCCTTGGGATCAAACTCACAACATTGTGGCTGCAGTACCGGCACTGAACCACTGCACCACCAGGGCTCCATTCACTTGTGCCTGCCATCTTGATTTGCTGTTATGCCCATTTGAACAGCAAACATGGATAGCTTCGCACGCCAGTGAGCTTGAAAAAAGTTGTGGAGACAAATGAAAGCTGATATGAATTGTTGTTACTGCACACCATTCCACATTTTATTCCCTTGTATAGATGGGTCCTTTCTGGTGAGGTGGATTTTTTAGATGTCTGTGGGTTTTCAAAATATCCACTGCTGCTTTGCCTCATGCCTGAAGACAGCACTTCCTCTTTGCTGTCTTGCTGGGTTGTTGAGAGCTTTTCTAGGAGAAGGAATGGAAGCCAGCCCAGCAGAGTGCTCAGAGAGAAATAGAGCCCCCCCCATAAGTGTTCTTTTGCCAGCATAAATTGTGGCATTTTTATGCCAGCAAAAGACCCCCTCCCACCAGACTTACCTTTAGCAGTGTAAAAGAGGTATCCCTGGCAGTAACGAAGCACAAACAGAGCTCCATTTACTTCTGGGGTTGAGATCTCACCAATTCTCACAAGAAGACGCTAGCACAGGCAATTTAAAAATTAAAGCAAAAAACACCAACACAAATAATTAAAGCAAAACACAAAAACACACTTTAAAGGTCCCATGTACATGGGGGGGGGGTCATAAAAAGAGCATCCCCCACTTGACTGTTGCGATCTCAACTGGAAGTGTTTGCCCATTGATGTGCTATTCACGTGAGCACAATGGTGCGAGGGTTCAAACGCTGGCAATGCTGGCAAAAAAGCACCACAGGAGATCGATTGATGCTTGGCCCATCAATAAAATAGCACGGTTTTAGACTTTACATGATCACAAAAGGACAACATCATTTGGTATGCATGCCTTTTGCGATCATTAGAGAGAGAGAGTCAGGAAGTCTCAGGGCTTGATGGGAGGACAGAAGACAGACCCAAAAGGGGAAGGTGATCTAGCCAAGCAAGGCAGAAGAAGGGCCTGCTAGCTGTATGGGGGTGATTGGGTGAAGTAGCTGTTGGAAGAGGTGGGGAAGGGGGGAAAGGGAAGACAAATTCTAAATACAATTAAAATTAGTGATATTAGCAATGATTGTTGCTTATATAGTAGAGGTATTTAAAGTGAGAGTTGTCATCGTGATTGGAGGTTTGAAGTGGTCTCTGGTCTGGCTTTTCTTTGCAAACGAAGATTCAGGAAGGACTCATCCTGTGCTTTCTGCAAGTGCACTGATGACTAAAAAGGCCAATCTGAGATAAACAAGTCCGGTTGCAGAAAGCACAGCACAAGGTCTCCTTAGGTGATGTTTCTGGATTGTGATTCTTTCTGCGTTGTCGTTTCTCTTCAAGACTTGTTCTCAAATAAGGCTGCAGCATTGTGGATAGTGCGTCTCCATCCCTCCAGATGTGAGGCCAGGGCGGACCATTGTTGGTGATCAATTTGGCCAAGCCTGAGATGTTGTTTCAGGGAGTCCTTGTATCACTTTTTTGGAGTGTCCCTCTTACACTGACCTGTGGCGAGTTCACCATAGAGTACTATTTTGGGGAGGCGATGGTCCTCTATCCTAGAAACGTGCCCTGCCCAGTGCAGCTGTGTTCTCAATATCATGTCCTCGATGCTGGTGATCCCTGCTTGTTCAAGGACAGCAATATTCGTCACATAGTCAGTCCAGTGTATATTTAGGATTGTGCGTACACAGCGCTGATGAAAGTGTTTGAGAAGTTGTAAGTGGTGGCAATAGGTGACCCATTTCAGTCAGTAAATGTATCCATGGAGCAGTGGGTTCAAACTACAGGAAAAGAGATTCCACCTAAACATTAGGAAGAACTTCCTGACAGTAAGAGCTGTTCGGAAATGGAATACACTGCCTTGTAGTGTGGTGGAGGATCCCCTCACCATCAGAAACTGGGTGGCAACAAGAGTTGATGGTTTTCAGAATTGCAGATAGTTGCATTTTGAACAAAGGTCCCTTCACTCCTGGGAAACTGATCACACATTTGGCTCCCTCCTTACAATAGGCAACCCCCCCCCCACAACTCTTCATTATGCAGGAAGGTGGATTCTCTTTGCATCCCAGCATTTATGCTGGCTTGATTCCACCACTCTGGCAAAGTTTGTGCAAACTAATCTTATGCTAATTAGGATAATGATTTCAGTGAGACAGGATCCTAATCCTTTAAAGGCTTCTCCATATTAACTGAGCTTAGAGGTATCTTGTTATTATTTGTCATTACAATGAAAAGGATTTTCTTTTCTTTTTCTTTCTTTTTTCCCTTGAAAACCTTTCCCTGGATGATTCTTTCCCTGTTGAGGCATCTCATTTCACAAAAATGGTATCCAGTTTCTGTTAAGCAACACTGGCAATGAAGGTACTTAAAAATATATTATTAAATATTGGGAGGAAACACCAATCAAATCTTCTGTCTCCAAGTTAAGGGGCACGTTTCAGTGACAAAGGCATGCAAATGTTCTTGGAGTTAGACCGGAAGTGTTGATAGAGAATTCAAAAAACAACAAAAACAAAACAGACTACAGCTGGAAGGATAAGGAGAGACTCATTTTTTAAAGTAGATTATAGACTGCACCATCTTGAAGGCTTAAAGTGGTTTAAATGTATTAAAAATTATGGCAGGAATCTTCTAGCTGGGTCTACATTATGTAACTTTAAACACAGGGCCCATCTGGATGGATTGGAAAAAACAGAAAGCCCCTGGTTTGTTCCTGTCCTTGTTGAATTTTTTTCCTGGAGATCAATATGATGTTTTCCCAATTCTGAACTATTCCCAGGGAACTCTCAGCCCTTACAATGACTTTTTATCCCCACTCTCCAGGTCAGTTTAAATTAAACCTGTTATTTCCCAAAATTAAATGTATCTCTCCTTGGCACTGTGTTTCGGTTGTCCCAGAGCTAGCTAAGATGGCTGCAGCCAAGAAACATAGCAACTGTTCCCAGGACACCAGAATCAACAGAGTGAATAAAAGAGGAATGCTACTCAATTAAAAAAAAAATGACTGCGATGCTTAACTAGTGCAATATGGCTAAAGCACTTTTACACCTTGACTGTCACTCCTGAACAATATCTGAGGGACTAGTAACAATGGATGTACTTACCCATGTCTGAAAAAAATATGGTCTCTCTAGGCATCTTCTAGGTTCTCCAGCATGACTCTATGGTATGCTTCTGCCAAGAGCTGACCATAGATTCGTGCTGGTGGAACTAAAAGATGCCTAGAAAGATGTTCTCTCTAGGCATCTTCTAGGTCATAGAATCATAGAATTGTAGAGTTGGAAGAGACCATGAGGGCCATTCAGTCCAACCCCCTGTCATGCAGGAAATCATGATCAAAGCATCCCCGACAGATGGCCATCCAGCCTCTGTTTAAAGACCTCCAAGGAAGGAGACCCCACCACTCTCTGAGGGAGGTCCACCAGCATGACCATGGAGATTATCAGATGCAGGGAAATGCATCAAAAAAACTGCATCCCCAAGAAGAACGGGAGGAGAACAGAAAGGACAATGTTATCAGACACCTGCACCCTCATCTGTTCCCAGGGTGAAGCCCTGCTGTGGACAAGGCAGCCCTTGTTCAATAACAGGGACAAGCTGCCAATAAAAAGGGACACCATACTCACACCCACACTATGCTCCCGGGACACTGAAGAACGTTGTCATCTGATAATATCCCCTGTTCCTGTTTTCATTGCCATCTTCTGATGTGGTTTTTGCCATGGCGGATAATCTCCCTAATGGTATGATTGGGCCAGAAGTCATTCATTTTAATAGTGTTTGCTATTATCCACAGTATCCATGCTAAGCCCAGGAAACATATCTCCCCTGGATACAGCGTTTCTCCTGTAATTATAAGGGTCTCAGTGGATATTGGTGAAAGGCAATTTCTGAAACGTTATGGAGTCTAGATGATACATGTGATCAAAGGGAGTGGGAGGGTGAAGAACCCAAGGGAAAGGAGAGTGAGGGAAACCCAGGATATTTCAAGAAAGAGTTTGGATGCAAAACCATGAATGTACAGGTTTCTTGTCTGGATAAGCCTGTACTTACCTACATAGCAGAGGCACCAAGAAACCCTCTTAGTGAATTGTGAAGGTGTATAACAGAACACCGGCACACCCTAGGTGCTGTCCCAATGCACAATGGGAACAATGCACAATTAAATCAATGTGCATTGTTCACTTGGCTGGCTCCCCTGGTAATGTAACAGCAGCCCTTTACTGGATATGTATTTTATGGAACTTGCCAATTATAATTCCTGCAGACCTAAGTCCCCAACAGGATTCCAGCCGTTATTTGTTATGTTTATTATACAGTTCTCCCCTCCCCCCCCCATGTCCATGGGGATACATTCCTGGAATGACTGCTTATAAATGAAACCATGGATAATAGTGAACCCTATTAAAATAAAGGACTTCCGGTACAAACGTAACATAGAGTTGCACTGGAGGAAATAGCAATTCCTAGAAAGGATACCACTCTAGGTATTTTCCAGCACTACTCTATGGTATGTGTCCCTTTTTTGTGTCCCACAGATAACTGAAACTGTGGATATTGGTTCCGTATATATGAGGGTGACTTGCACTTATATCTAATTTACCATTTAGAAAAGCTCATAGATATACACAGGGTGTTGCATGGTCTATCATACACATAGTGACAGATGGAAACCTAAATATGGCCAACTGAAATGTTGCTTTTTTAAAAAAATCCTAGTGGATGGGATCCTAGTGGAGGGGGTCCTGTTATAGTGGCAGCAGGAGGGAGAAAGTCAGTGAGGACTCTGGATATTAAAGAATTAAGTCCTTGGGGAATTGGATGTTCAAAGAAGGCAAATTTTTCTGCCTTCCCTCATCACTACTGTAAAACCCTGGAGAAAGTGAAATCCCTAGCATAATGCACCAACAGATTTCTGGTCAAAATGTGCTGTGGGGACACACAATGATATAGAATGATTGAATCTAAGGTCCACACTAGGCCCAGCCTCCTGTTAGCAATTTATGTACCCCTAAGTTCAATTTCGGCACATAAGTCCCTTTTGGGATGGGGCACAGAGGGCTATTCTTCTGCCCTTGTTCTCTGTCCAAAAGCTTCCTACTATCCAGTTGTTACATACCCTGATATCCCCCATCTTGGAAGATCAGATAATTGGCTATATTTTATAATTTTGCTCAGTGTGGCCATCCATGTTGTTACAGATAAACCAGGATCCCCTTAATACTAAAACAGGATTCATGCAAGACCTAGGGAGATGCCTTTAGAAATTCACCAAAACAGATACTCAAATAAGAAACTCAACATCTGGAAGTGAGTCATTCACTAATCCATTCAACGACAGCATGAAACCTTATTGCTTGTAAAACGGGGCCTTCCTTTCTTGCTTCCCTCCAACAAAAGACCTTGCCTGTTTCCTATTCAATTCCAAAATCATCTACCATTAACGATCATTAACTTCTCTGGAGTACCCTTTGTTCTGGCCTGGGAACCTCCGAGAACCATAGTATTCCACTCAAAACGCCCATCCCTTCAGGGGAATTATTTCATATAAATATCACCCAAAACATCTCCAAATTGTGCACAGATCCATTTTCTTTTGACTCCACATCACATTGTGTAGCCAGGCTATTGTCTAGACCTCATTGCTACCAGTTTACTTCATGATCTCCACTCTGCAGGATCGGCACAGTATAATCCACAACCCCCTTATTCTATTCCTCTACCCGAATACTTCCTACTTTATTCATTAGCCTTGTGTGAGTGCCTGCAACATAGTGTGTTCATGAATGCTGTTACTGTTAATTTCCAATACAGATCATTTAATTGTACCTTTTGGCTTAGAGTCTCCTCCTTAGTATTGGGATACATAGGCTAAAAGGTCCCGCTTTTGCCCATCCTCTCACTGCCATAATTGAGCTAATTAAATATTCCCCCATTTTAATATTCAGACATTAGAGGGTTCCCACGGACCCCACCCAAACCAGGTAACACAGCAGATTCCAGGAGGGGCAGCTGCGTCTCCTTCTTACCAAAAGGAAGGGGAGGGAGTGCAGAGGCAACTCAGTCTGTGAAAATCTGGCTCCTCCAGCTCTTGATGGAAGGACAGGTTGTGTATACTCCACTTGAGATCACACCCACATTTCTCTCACCAGACTGAGCTGAGACTACCTGCTTCAGATGTGCTTTTTCTTTCAGAAAGGTGCACTTTCTTTTGAGTTTCCGTTCCTTTAAAAGCTCTCTTTGAAAAGGGGATCCTATCCATGGATTAAAAATTATCCATTCTAGTATGTCATAGAATCATAGAATTGCGGAGTTGGAAGAGACCACGAGGGCCATCCAGTCCAACCCCCTGCCACGCAGGAAATCACGATCAAAGCATCCGCAACAGATGGCCATCCAGCCTCTGTTTAAAGACCTCCAAGGAAGGAGACCCCACCATGCTCTGAGGGAGTGTGTTCCACTGCTGAACAGCTCTTACTGTCAAAAAGTTCCTCCTCATGTTGAGGTGGAATCTCTGTTCCTGGAGCTTGCATCCATTGCTCCATGTTCCAGTCTCTGGAGCAGCAGAAAACAAGCCTGCTCCATCCTCAATGTGACACCCCTTCAAATACTTAAACAGGGCTATTATATCGCCTCTTAACCGTCTTTTTTCCAGGCTAAACATACCCAGCTCCCTAACTCTTTCCTCATAAGGCATCGTTTCCAGACCTTTCACCATTTTAGTCACCCTTCTTCGGACATGCTCCAATTTGTCCATATCCTTTTTGAATTGTGGTGCCCAGAACTGGACACAGTATTCTAGGTGAGGTCTGACCAAGGCAGAATAGAGCAGCACTATTACTTCCCTTGATCTGGACACTATACTTCTATTGATGCAGGCCAAAATCGCATTGGCCTTTTTAGCTGCTGCATTACACTGTTGACTCATGTTCAACTTGTGGTCTACTAGGACTCCGAGATCCCTTTCGCATGTAGTTTCATTCAGCCAGGTCTCTCCCATCCTATATCTATGCATTGCATTTTTTCGCCCGAAGTGCAGTACCTTACATTTCTCCGTATTGAATTTCATTTTGTTAGCTTTGGCCCAGCTCTCTAGTCTGTCCAGGTCATTTTGAATTTTGATCCTGTCCTCTAGTGTATTAGCTGTTCCTCCTAATTTGGTGTCATCTGCAAATCTGATAAGTATGCCCCTAATTCCCTCACTTTAATAATGTTGTCCTTCACTTTAATAATGTTGTAGCATTAGTTATTGTTAGACCACTTCCTATCCAATTATATAACATTTTCAAAGAGGTAGACAGGTCATGATGTTAGAATGCCATCGTATTTCCCATTTCTATTATAACAATAACAACAACCAGGGCCACTTTAAGGAATTTTGGGGGCTCCTGCAATGCTTTATTTTGGGGGCCCAATATGTTTATCTCATGTCAATGTAACCTAAACTATTCACTGTACAGGATGGTCAGATTACAGTAGGACCCCAGTATCCATGGATTCATTGTCCATGGGACACAAAGGAGCACACACCATAGAGTCTTTATAGAAAAGATGTCCTCCCTAGCCATTTTCTAGGCCCTCCAAGGGAACTCTATGGTATTTTAAACCAGAAGTCCCATTATTTTCAATGGCGTTCACTATTATTCATGGTTTTCAGAATCCACGCCCCCCCTGAACCTATCACCAGTGGATAAGAGGGGCCTACTATATTACATAATTTGCCACCAATAATTTAGTTTAAAAACTATATTATAGGCACTAACATGATATTTTTTTGTTTATTAGCAATTAACATAATGGTGTAGATTTCCTCAAAGAAAAGAAAGAGTGGACTACAAGCTGAACATGAGTTAGCAGTGTGATGCAGCAGCAAAAAATGCCAATGTGATTCTAGGCTGCATTAATAGGAGTAGTGTCTAGATCAAGGGAAGTAATAGTATCACTCCATTCTGCTTTGGTCAGACCTCACCTGGAATACTGTTTCCAGTTCTGGGCACAACAATTCAAGAAAGATACTGAGAAGGATGTTGGGAGGTCTGAAAGCCATAATGCCCTATGAGGAACAGCTTAGGCAGCTGGGTATGCTTAGCCTGAAGAAGAGAAGGTTGAGAGGGGGCATGATAGCCAGGTTTAAATATTTGAAGGGATGTCATACTGAGGAAGGAGCAAACTTGTTTTCTGCTGCTCCAGAGACTAGGACACAGAGCAATGGACTCAAGCTACAGGAAAAGAGATTCTACCTAAACATTAGGAAGAACTTCTTGATAGTAAGAGCTGTTCAACAGTGGAATCCCCTGCTGCCTGGGAGTGTGGTGGACTCTCCTTCTCTGTTTTTTTTTAAACATAGGTTGGATGGCCATCTGTCAGGATTGCTTGGATTGTGTGTTCCTGCAGGGTAGAAGCCGATTGGATGGGATGGCTGTTGGGGTCTCTTCCAGCCCTATGATTCTATGATTCTAAGCTGCATTCAGAGCCTGGGAAAGCTACTCTTGGATTACACCTCCCAGAATCCCTTTGTCAGCATGCTTCTCAAGGTCTGGTTGCAGTGTTCCTTTTCCAGCATTCCCACAGTGGTTCTTAACTTGGGGTCCGCAATATCCTCACAGGGTTCCACAAAGGCTTGAAGGCTGCTTGGCCCACTTCCTCCCTGTAGTGGAGTAGTCATGTGACAGGAACCAAGGCAAAGGCTGGGTGGCTTGGCCTGCACATTGCCATTCAATCCACTCCAGGCACAAACTTGCAGGAAGAAGCAAGACTGGCTCTGAGGGAAAGTGTAATTGTATTGTTGTTGTTGTTAGCTATTATTATTAGGGTTTTCAATCTTGAGTTAAGTCTTGGGGCAACAAAAGATATTTAAAGGAGGTCCCTGGTAAAGAAAAGGTTAGGAACCACTGCTCTAGGCCAGTGCTTCTCACATAACACTAATGGGATACTGGTGTGCTTAGTGACAACAATAAAACCATTGTTCCCAGTAATATTACTCCATATTTTAATTTATATTCTTTATATTCTTCTGTTAAAAGAGCTAGAGTGTTGTAGAAGTTTCAGCATTGCACTATGACTATGAGACCAGGATTTGAATCCTTACTCAGCCATGAATGCCCACTGGGTGACCTTAGGCAAGTCACACACTCTCAGCCTCAAACGAAGGCAAAGGCACACCCCCTTTGAACAATCGTTGCCTAGAGAACCCCATGGTAGGTTTGCCTTAGACAGAAATTACTTGAAGGTACATAGGCAAACACACACAAACTTCTTTTGCAGGCTGAATTCAGTTGGCAGTAAGGGGAGGAAGCTGAAGAAGACCAAGGGGGAAAGGGAGGGGAGAGGAACCAAGACAGGTTAAAATCAGCTGGAAAGATGGGTTGGAGGGGATCTATGTGGAAAAAAGAAAGAAAGAAAGAAAGAAAGAAAGAAGCCCTTTCTGAGGAAGACAACCCTCAAATTCCCCCCCTCTCTCAAACATACACACTCACCCTCTCCGAGGTGCCTGGCTAGTTTGCATTTTGCAGCAGCAAACTCCCTCCAGCTTCTGCCAGGAGGGCTGCTGCTTCTTTCTACTACTTCTTCCTCTTTCTCTTTCGGACACAGTGGTTTTCTTGTTTTTTAAAAAAAAGCTAGCAAGAGGTTTTGGAGGAGGAGGGTCGGAGGGGGCTGCAAAGTAGCAGCTCCTTCCTGCTGTCTCCTGGCTGTCTCCTTTGTCAGATTAAGGAGGCCAGCATGGGGGCCCTCTCTTGACTTTGGCCCCCCCCCCACCAATGCTGATTTGGCAGACAGGTTAAACCGGCCCTGACAACAACATTTATTTATACTGCCCTTTTCACCAAAGGGTGGAAATCAAACATATATAATTAAAACAAGACAATAAAACACAATATTATAAAGTACAAAAATACTGAAAGAATATACTAATACTAGTTGGACCTGGTGTACCATACACCATTAAAAAACTCCCCCCAAAATGCCCAGTAGACCTCATGACAACCCTGTAAGTTAGGCAAGTGGATTTTTAAATCCCTCTTCCTTCTTCTTGGCATTCCACACTTTTCCCAGAATTGCTGAGGGTGACTCGCTCTGTTGCTGTGCTGCTGCTGCAGCCAGTTGACTGCCTGGGTTCCATCACAGGTGGCCTATCTTTGCCACCACTCCCATTTTAATGCCTAGGTCCCAATCTGGGCCACACTTTGAGCGGAAGGAATCTGGGCCACAGAATGAGTGTCAGGAGTGGATTGCGAGGTGGAGAGGGAATTTGCATGTGGGTGGTGATTGGTTGGGTGTGTTTCCTGAGCAGCCAATCAGCAAACTGGGAAAGACAACATACCCAAGAGAATTATGTATATAGATACTAAAAACAAAATCCTCATCAGCTACTACCCATTTTGTCCAACTTAGGCACATTCAGCAGCTTAATCTGTGAATCAAGGAAGAAGGTCTTCAGCCCCATACAAAAGTGAGTAAGATCCTCCTCCAGTCAGAGGTGCAAAAGTGGAGCCAGATCATGAAAGGCTTGCAGCCTTGACAGAGCTGTGCGCATTGGTGGAACTTCCAATAATCCTTTGTCTAAAGATCTTAAATTCCTAGATGGTACATACCATGCTAACTGAGCTGCCATATACTGTGGTTAAAGCACAGGATTTTAAATACCAAGATGAAAAGCTTATAGTGAGCTCTATCCTAGACTGGTAACCCAGTGGAGGGATCTACAAAAGGAGGAGATGTGAATATTTAGGGAATATTTAAGGAGATTTAAAACAACCTGGATAGCACTGTTCTGGATTAAGACCAAAGTAGTAAGAGAGCAGGAAGGCAAATCAGCAAGTAGGCTATTACAATAGTTCAGGCATGAAAGAGCCAATGCCTGAACAAATAAATTGGCAGTCTTGACAGTCAACAATCTATGGATCCTACAGATGTTCAAAAGATGGATGTTACATCTCTTTGCAGTTGCCCTGATAAAAGGGGCAAAGGGACAAATGATCATCCAGCAGGACTCCAAGGATCCTGGCAACTGGGACAGGGGCCAATGTATAACCCTGTAAGCACAATGGAGGACATGAAAGTGGGGCTACTGGGTGATCAGGTTGAAACACCAGGATCTCTTTTTATCCATGTTCAGCTTAAGACAGTGAGCATGGTTGTGAAAACTGGAACTGAAGTAAAACAATGTCCAAAATCCACAAAAAAAGTGATACCTTTAATGGCCCAACCAAAAATGCAGAAAATATATCATGCAAGCTTTGGAAGTGTAGAAAGCTGATAGGAAGAAAATCAACTCATTTGAAATGTGGTGCTGGAGAAGAGTTCTACCAATACCATGGACTACTACAAAGAAAAATCATTGGGTCCTAGAACAAACCAAGTCTGTACTCTCCCTAGAAGTGAAGATGACTAAACTGAGACTGTTGTACTTTGCTGTATCATAAAAAGACATGACTCACTAAAAAAAGACAATAATGCTGGTAAGGTAGAAAGCAGTAGGAAAAGAAGAGACCACATTCCAGATGGATAGACTCAATTATATTTATTTGTGCAATTTCTATGCCACCTTTCGCCCAAAGTGGGACCCAAGGTGGCTCACAGAACAATTAAAATTAAACAACTAAAACGTACGAAGTAAACAAAAGATAAAAACAATGTAAAAACATAAAAACAACAGAAAAACACACCCTGATACAAGCCACAATTATATGGCAAAGGCCTGCATAAACAAGAATGTTTTTGCCTGGTGACGAAATGACAACAGGGAGTGGGCCAGCCTAGCCTCATGTGGAAGGGAGTTCCAAAGGGTGGGAGCAACCACAGAGAAGGTTCTCTCTCTTGTGTCCTCACCATGTGAGCCTGTGATGGTGGTGGGACTGAGAGAAAGCCTTCCCTTGCAGAACTTAAAACACTTGCAGGTCCATAGAGGGAGATCCGATCTTTCAGACAGTCTGGACCTGAGCCGTGAAGGGCTTTACAGGTCAAGATCAGCACTTTGAATTGTGCCCAAAACCAAACTGGTAGCCAGTGGAGCTGTTTTAACACAGGAAATATATGCTGCCTGTAACTGGCCCTGGTCAGCATTCTGGCTGCAACATTGTGGACACACTGAAGTTCAGTTTCCAAGGGCAACCCCATGTAGAGTGTGTTACAGTAGTCCAAACGGGATGTAATCAAGGCATGTGTCACCATAGCCAGATTGGACATCTCAGAGAACAGGCACCGCTGGCACACTAGTTTTAGTTGTGCAAATGCACTCCTGGCCACTGGTGAAACCTGGGCATCCAGGCACAGTGCTGAGTCCAGGAGAACACCCAAGCTGTGAGCCTGAGATTTCAGGGGGAGTGTAACCCCAATTCATTAGCATAGGCAGAGTCCCTATTCCCTGATCTACCTTTTGATTGACCATGAGCATCTCTGTCTTCATTCTTGAGAGAATGCAGCAGCCTTCTAGATTATTTTTTTTTGAAAGTTTAAAAAAGTACACATAATCATGAACACAGATATAAGAGAAAAAAAACAAAAGAAAAGAAAAGCGGGGGTGGAAAGAAAGGAAAGAAAAAAAAAGTACAAGTACTGAAACAAACATAACAATCAACGTTTAACACCATCCCCTTCCCTCTATTCTAACCCCTAATAACTAAAAAGACTTCCTGCTTATCTTCCAACTGTTTTCTTTAACTAATAATACTAATTTTTCCTCTATTATCTACTACTTTACTTATCTAACCTAACCACCATAACAATATTCCACATTCCTTTTGTTAATATAACACCAATCCTAAGAAGATCTTAAATCCCAACTATCAAAGCACTACGTTAGTATCCCCTCTTGTTTGTTTAGCATATTCAATAAATGGTTCCCATATTTTATTTTATTTATTTAATCTGGATTTATAACATTGGGTTTATATCCCACCTTTCTCCCAAGATGAGATTCACAAATTTTTCACAAATACATCTCTTGTTTTTCTTCTCACCAAATTTGTTAATTTATCTAATTGGACTAGCTCCATTACATTTTATATCAATTCCATACAAGTTGAAATTTGGTTGGTTTTCCACTTTCTCACCAAAATTACCATATTCTTGCTGCTGTAACTAAATAACTTATCAGATTTCTGAATGCAGCAGCCTTCTCACCACATGCTCAGCGTTCCTGGACTTTTGTCTCCATTTTCACTTCTCTTATTCTTAGCATGTCAAGTACACAGACAGTATATTTTCCAAGGTCATAAAAGCATCATGCAACATCCCATGTGAATCCCATTGCTTGAACCTTAAAACCAGATGTGAACATATAATAAATGGATGGGATTTTTCTCCTTTCCTACCAGGAAGTTATTGCTGCTATAAATTTCAAGTTTCTCAATTTACAGCAGGCCATCTTCTCTTTGATATTTTTATTGTTGCCACTAAAAGTTGCTTCACGGATTCCCATCACTGGAGGGGAGGACATAAATCATCCCATTTTCCTCCAGGTTTTGCCTCTGCTGAAAGCTGCTTCACAATCATGAAGGGCATGGTTAAGCTTACTGACTAGAAAGAACAGGGCTTCTGCAATGATGGGATGGTATTCCTTTTGGACTTTCAGCTGTACTCTCCTCATACCATTCTCTGCAGCTAGCACAATGTGGTCTGAATGTTATAGGTTTATCTGTTGGCCAATTCACACATGCACATTGACTGTATTATCAAATTGATGTCTTTCATGTGAGACGATCACACATCAGGTGTGGGCAACTGAACAGGGAGCTGGGGACAACTGTTGCCCACCCTGCCCCCATACCATTGTATTTCCAATGTCTATGTATGGTTGTAAAAGCTGGACAGCGAAGAAAGCTGATAGGAAGAAAATCAAATCATTTGAAATGTGGCACTGAAGAAGACTTCTATGCATACTGTGGATTGCTAAAAAGACAAATAAATGGGTCTTAGAGCAAATCAAGCCTGAACTCTCCCTAGAAGCCAAGATGATATGTAGTACAAAGGCCTGACTGAGACTATCGTACTTTGGACATATCATGAGAAGGCATTACTCCCTAGAAAAGACAATAATTCTTGGTTAGGTAGAAGGCATGAAGGAAAAGAGGAAGACTGCATTACAGATGGATAGACACTTAGATTATCACACTATACTGTTATAGCACTTTTATTCCACTTTAACTGCTATGGCTACCTCCTGTGGAATCCTGGGATTTGCAGTTTAGGGAGGGGCATTTAGAACTCTCAGCCAGAGAGCTCTTAGGCCTCACTAAACTACACACCACAGAATGCAGCCATAGCAGTTAAAGTGGAATAATAGCACTATAGCAGTGTAGTGTGATTTAAGTCCTTCAATCAAGGAAGCCATGGCCCTGAACCTGCAACAGCTGAGCAGGGCTGTAGATGACCAAGTGACTTGGAGGTCTCACATTCATATAGTTGCCTTAAGTTGAAGTGCACTTGACTGCAGTTAACAACAACTCCACAGGCCGCACAGGCCTGTATGAGCCCAAAATAATCTCTTTTGTCAACCACATCTTGGTCAAAATAGTTACTGGGTGTGATTTCCCTCCCTTCGGGTTGCCACTTGGGCTGATCTGTGGCTGAAAAACAGGCATGGGGGAGAATTCTGGGTGACAGGTGGGAGAATGTTTTCACCTATAAGAAGGATATTGACATCCTGAAACATGTCCAGGGAAGGGTGACCAAGATGATCAAGAGTCTGGAAACCAAGCCTCCTGAGGAATGGCTGAAGGAGCTGGACTTGTTTAGCTTGGAGAAGAGAAAACGGAGAGGTTGTATGATTCTATTTGCAGGTATTTGGGTACAGTTTGGGGCAAAAGTCACCTCAAAATTGTCTCCCCCCTCCCCACCAGGAGGCAGCAGCTCCTCCTAGAGCTTGACTACTTCCAAGGCAGGGGGAGGAAACAGAACTACATAGGATGAGCATTATACTCTGCCTGTTTGATCTTGGCTATTGCCTTTGGCCTAACAGAACCACCTGATCGTGTCCCTGTTTGATATTGATGTCACAAAACCAAAGGAGCCAGCATGGCATAGTGATCTGAGTATTGGATATCAACACTGAAGACAAGGGTTCAAATCCCTGTTCAGCCTTAAAAACCTACTGGGTGACCTTGGGCAAGCTACACACACACACACAGCCTCAGCACACTCCGCAAACTCCTTAGGGTTGTCATCAGGGCACGAATAGCTGTATTCTACCTGTCAAACTTGGCATATGATTGAGAATTTTATTCTGTTTATTTTTGGTAAGAACTTAACTTTATTTATTTTTTACAAATATCCTCATAAATGGTTTGCAATGGACTTCAAGACTTTTTAAAAAGTTGTGTGGTTGGGAAAAAGTGAAATGGTCCAAGCATCCATCTCTGGATTGGTGAATATTTTTTATCTTATTCCACAGATCTTTCCAAGCAATGCCAAAATGAAGGCGGCTTTTTTTGGTGGCGGTTAATACTTTTATGGACAAAACATGCCCCCATTATTTGGGTTTCACCCTGTTGCACACATCCAGTTACACTGATTAGTGCATGATGAAGAATCAAATTATTTCCATATTCCAGTTTCCCAGATGCAATGGTGGTGTATAGAACATGTGGCCTTGGAATCTGAGATAGAATTTAATGGACCTTTGGGAAAATAATTTTTACTCTATGGATTTATGTGCCTATGTAATATAATAAAGATCGACCCCCGTATCCATGGGGAATACGTTCCATCCCCCCTATTTATACGTTAAACCATGGATTATTTTCAGTGAGATGAACTCCAGAGGTTGACCATAGAATTGCATTGGAGGACCTAGAAATGCGTAGACAGAACATATTTTTTTCAGATGTGAATCAGTGAAACTGTGGATACCAAATCTTTTACTGGTCAACCTGAACCTTCTTCTGGCTACCCTGTTCACCTGTCTTGAATTATTCCCTCTTCCCCTCCTCTTCTTATTCTTCAGATTATCCTGATTCTAATAGGTGCTAAGACTGGGGATCTCTCTCCTCTTGGTACAAATGGGAAGGCTTTTCTCAGCCTCCTTTTCAAATGTGAAATCAGACATAGATTATGCTTGGGTAGTGTACATTGGCACTTACAAATTACACCATGGTTGTGCGACACCTTTCTTCAAAATACTTCCATTGCACAACTGATTTTGCGTCCACCAATGTGCATGTTCATTGCATCATTGTTCAATGGGGAATGCACACCAGCTATTTCTGAAGTCCCAGTAAGTCAAGTGGCACACCCAAGGCATTCAACAACAGTTATGCATCATCCAGGAATGTGCACCTGTATGGCTAGAATCACGTTGGTTAATCCCAACTAGATAAGATTCATTGGACTAATTGTTGAAAGGTGAGTTAGCACATAGATTATTCCATGCAATTCAATGGTTGTACCCAAGTTGGAACTAACAATAAGATTTAAGTCCAAGGGGAATGATTACGCTTTTGGAACTTCATGAGTGGAACCACAAACATAGTATGTCAACTGTACAATGGACAAAAAAGTACAACCACATATGTAAGAGTACTTAAACAGATCTAGAACACCAACAGGATTCCAGCCATAGAGTTGGAAAAGATTTTGTAGGTAATCCAAACCCTCCCCCATTCAATATGGCACATAAGGGCAGCATATCTGAGAGATGTCCATCCAGCCGCTACTTAAACACATTGATTATATATTCCTGCAGGGCAGGAGGTTGGACTAGATAGTCCTTGTGGTCTCTTCCAGCTCTATGATTCTATGAAACTAGCTGTACCTGGCATAACACACACCCTTATCTTATCCTTCTCCTCCAACACACTTCATGGGGTGGGGAGAGACCAAGTTCTGCCACTTCCTGAGGAAAGGAAGCCTAGTCGGGCTTTCCTCCTGAGTAAACTCACCCAGGATTGCAGCACAGGCCCACAAGGCATCTATGAGAGACCCAGTGTGGCAGTGTGTGCTGGGTTTGGTTGAACAGACTGAAGGAGGCGGGGAGGGAAAGACACCCTTTACTCATGAGTAAACCCCTGTGGACCTGCTCAGTGGCATGCTTGGGGCCTGCAGCTAGTGGAAGTGTTCCACACATTTCCACTTCCAGTGTGGTGACTGGCCAGCCAACGGAGAGCTTTGATTGGTTGGGAAGTTTCCTAAGTGTCCAATCAGCACACTGAGAATGGCAACATACCCAAGAGAATTAGATAGATAGATAGATAGATAGATAGATGGATAGATAGATAGATAGATAGATATACCTCAAGCAAAGGAAACCCCAGTACTTCCCAGGGCAGTCTGTTCCATTGCTAAATTTATGTAAGCTTTAAGCATTGACCTTCTAGTGCAACAAGCCACACAGCAAGTTACTTTTTCAAAACTGAAACAGCAGCAGTGGGTTCATTTCCATATGCTATTAGGAAGAAGGAGAACAAATTACTCTGAAAAAGTTACTTTCCAAGCTCTGAGTGGGGGCTAGCTGCAGGGATGACAATGTTGTTAGTCCAAAATCTGCTCTTTTGGTGCTTCTCTCTTGGCTGAATTTATGTCCAGCATTTTGGAAATATTTCTGGTCCTTTGATAGCTAATTAGTATTTTATGATCTTCCAACATCTGATGGAGCAAAAGTGTTACATTTGTATAACATTAAGGGGACAAGTGGATAACAGCATGACAGCAAGCACTGCAAATGAAGAAGCCAGTTCCGTGGGACCTGACAATATCATTCACTACTGGTAAAAAGTGAAATATAAAATTTAGAACAGGCATTTCTTTCTTTTTTAGATATTATGGAATGGAACCTCTCACATTTAGATAATCACCAAGGCAATGGAGGCTAATAGCTCCAAGGCGAGTAGGATAGTAAGTCTGGTCTATGTTTTAATTTAAAAATTAAAGGACTTCTCCAAGGCGTTGAACTTATATAATAATAATAATAATAATTATTATTATTATTATTATTATTATTTATACCCCGCCCCTCTGTTAAAACAATCGGGGCGGCTTACAAAATTTAAAATACAATACAAATAAAATCCCTAAACACCCCAACTCCCACCCTCCCCCATAAAAAACATTAAACAAATATAAATTAAAACAACTAATCTAAAATCACTTTTAAAACTATAAATACAATAAATATAATAAATGGCCAGCAGCCTAGAAGAGGCCACGATCCCCTGAGGCCGGGATCTAATTAGGAAAGGCCTGCCGAAAGAGATCCGTCTTTAGTGCTTTTTTAAAGCCACTCAGGCTTGTTATCTGACGGATTTCATTCGGCAGGTCATTCCACAATTTGGGGGCGATTACCAGGGTTCAGGACCTCAGATGCCTCCATTAAATGTTGGGCTAAACATATCCACTGCCCCCTGACACTATCTCCCACTACATCCACATGTCCGATGTTGTTGTGTAGGGCTCATGCTATTCCCCATACGCTAAAAGGCTCAGAGTTTCAAAATTCAGAACACATTCTCTTGGTTTCAGACCCTGTTTCTGCATTCATAGGAGGGGAATGAGGCCTGCCAATGGAAGTGTAGCTGAAAAATAATCTCCAGGATTACACAGAAATTTAGTGCACAAAACACATAAGGAGAAAAATAAAGATCCTATTAATGAGGTGCAGATGGAAGGAATGTAAGGACAGCTGTTGCATGTTTTAAAACAAAATTAATAAAAGGAAGAGGAAAAATGCTTGTGAATCAGGTTTGCTCTCTTTGCAGCCTGTTCTTAAGGTGCATGTGGAGGAAACCCCTGTAAACTGATTAGGCTAAGCTAGGCCTGTTCTGAGCTACACAAAGGCATTCTAGGAAAAGAGAAGCAAATAGATGGTTTTCTTTGGAAAATATGGCTGCTAGCCTGCACTGTCTTTAGAAGAAGTAGTAACCAGCATTTCCAGAAGCAAAGGAAGCTTTTCTGCATTCTAGGTGAAATGAATGCTTCTGGGGATGCTTGGAAAGGGATGGCATTTGCTCAGGGAATATTGGGACTTGTAGTTCTGCCCTCACTTTTTTTTTATCAAAGGAGACTGAACTGTAGATTTCATGCTCCCTGCACATAGGTTCCTGGTAAACAAACTGAGGAAAACAGGAAGAAGCTGAGCTACTGTCCCTGATAATGGTGAGACCCTTCTAAATGTTGTTGTTGCATGCCTTCAAAGAGTTTCCAGCCCTATGGCAACCCTAAGCCCCTATCATGGGGTTTTCTTGGCAGGATTTATTCAGAGGAAGTTCGTCATTGCCTTCTTCTGAGGCTGAGAGAGTGTGACTTGTCCAAGTGGTTTAAGCAAGGATTTGAAGAGTACTGGTCCAACACTCTGAGGACCTAAATACTCTATAAAGGCACCAGATCCCATCTGATCTTGGAAGCTAAGCTAAGTCAGCTCTGGTCAGTACTTGGATGGAGGACCACCAACACATATCAGGTGCTATAGGCTATATTTACAAAGGAAGGAACTGGCAAAACCACCTCTGAGGATTTCTTGCCTAAGAAAACTCTATGAAATTAATGGGGTCACCATAAGTTGGCAGGCGACTTGAAGGCACATACACATATACTGTGTAAATAGCCAAGATTGACAAAGAGATCGATCACAGATTAGCAAAGGCATATAGTGCATTTGGAAGACTTCACAAAAGAGTCTGGAGCAATAAACACCGGAGGCAAAGCACAAAAATCAGTGTGTATAGAGCCATCGTACTGTCTATCCTCCTTTATGGATCTGAAACATGGGTCACCTATCGCCACCACCTATGACTCCTCGAGCGCTTTCATCAGCGCTGTCTACTCACAATCCTAAATATACACTGGACTGACTATGTGACGAATGTTGCTGTCCTTGAGCAAGCAGGGATCACCAGCATTGAGGCCATGATATTGAGAACGCAGCTGCGCTGGGCAGGGCACGTTTCTAGGATGGAGGACAATCACCTCCCAAAAATACTACTCTACGGTGAACTCGCCATGGGTCAGCGTAAGAGGGGCGCTCCAAAAAAGCGATACAAAGACTCCCTGAAACAACATCTCAGGCTCGGCCAAATTGATCACCAACAGTGGTCCGCCCTGGCCTCACATCGGGAGGCATGGAGACGCACTATTCACAATGCTGCAGCCTTATTTGAGAACTCATGACGAACAAGTCTTGAAGAAAAACGACAACGCAGAAAGAATCACAACCCAAAAGCATCACCCAAGGAGACCTTCTGCTGTGCTTTTTGCAACCGGACTTGTTTATCTCTGATTGGCCTTTTTAGTCATCAGCGCACTTGCAGAAAGCGCAGGATGAGTCCTTCCTGAATCTTCGTTTGCGAAGAAAAGCCAGAGATCTTAAAGATACCTGATCCTGGCTGATCTTGGAAGCTAAGCAGGGTCAGCCTTGGTTACTACTTGGATGGGAGACTGTCAACAAATGTCAGTTGCTGTAGACTATATTTAGAGGAAGGAACTGTCAAAACTACCTCTGAGTATTCCTTGCCTAGGAAAACCCTATGAAATTCATGGTCCACAAGCCACACACAGTCCACACTCATACTAGCCGCTCCAGATACTGTTGGAAAATTTCACCTCCTCCAAGTGAAATAACCCCCACTCATAGGGGTTTGAGTATTGGACTATGTAATGGGGAGAGCAGGGCATGAATTCAACCATGGAAACCCACTGGCTGACCTTGGACAAGTCCCACTCTCTCAGTTTCAGAGGAAGACAGTGGCACCCCACACACACAAAGAAATTTTGCCAACAAAACCCATGATAGGTTTGCCATAGATGTTGTCATAAGCCAGAAATGTCTTGAAAGCATACAACATCAACAGTAACCACAATTGGACTTTCTTTGTCCAGAAACAGGGATGAGACTTTGAAGGGATGACTTGTGCTCACATCTAACTGCATATCCTCCATGAAGCATTCTACTGCCTTTCCTCTTTCCTAAGGCTGCCCTGCTATGCCAACAATAGAACAATTCAGGTTCCCCCTCCCTTTCAGATCCCAGATTAAATCTCGCCTTGAATGAAAACTTTATTGAGAGTCAATTTCATCACCCGTGCCCAGTTACAGCTGAAATTCAATAAGTCCTGCTCTGTCAATATCTTCCTATCTGTCTTCTTTCACTCCAGTTGATTGCACGTCCTCCCTCAGGGATGGCTAGGCCTGGCATTCCTTTGTATATCTTGCGGATGGTTTTCAGTCCATCTGAAGTCCATCAGGATTTTAAAACTTGCTTTGAAAGATGTTTCTGAGGGACTGGCAATATTGAAGAGTGGGCATGAATCTGGGGTGTAGCACAGGGTTGTGGGGGTGGGTAAAACGAAGGCATTATCCCCAAAATAAGAATTTGGCCTTCCCATGAATTTTTTGTTTGGTACCCAAATTTCTAACATTGCACAGAGTGAGATGTTGCAAATCATTTGCACTTAGAACTCTCATATTTGCTGTGTTCACATTCCCTGGTTCCCTGCTTCACTTTGCCTGCCCATTTTCTTTATATGCCTCCGGCTGAGATTCTGCATCATCTTTGTAACTATGATTATCTAGTTCTGTCATCATAGTTACCACTGACAATGGGTATTACTATACAGGTGGGAAACTCCACACCTACATCTTAGCTGCAGTGGATTTCTTTGATCTGCAGCAGCCCTTTAAACAACACATGCACCCGGCTTCTCCAAATTCAGTTTGGAGTATCCTGCCACACGCTACTCGCCATAGCAGTAAATGGGCAGTCACATCCTGATTACATGCCCTATATGCCATGTTCTTTCTGGCCACATGGCAGGAACTGCTCCAGATTTTTTTCTGTTTGGGCGTGCATGAGAATAAATTGAATATACATGGTCCCAGAGTACTGTAAAACTAGATTAGCATAGATATACCTATCTAAAATGCACACAATCAAAGAATTTTTAAAAAAGCATGCTAGAGCAGAGTTCCATCCACCAGATGTCCTGCCCCAGTTTTTGCTCTGAAGCCAGTCCTCCGCCACCACATGGCCAATAATCTGAGGTTTCCCCTCAAATCTGGAGCAAACTATGACTCTTCCAGTTCCGGGTTTCTTGCAGAAACCCCAGTGAAGATGTGAATCACTGAAAATGTTGTGTGTCAACTGGGCCATGAATATAGGGTAAGTACAGGTTTTATTGCCAATGTAGTCAAGCCCAATGTCTCCCCCAAAGTACCTTTGCTGCCTGGTAGGGTTCTGACCAAAGTGTTTCTGAGGTGCTGGAGATGGAAGTGCTGGGAAATGAAATCTGCAGCACTCTCCTAGTTTTGGGGTGTCTGGACAAACCTTGCAGAGTTCTGCAACCACTGCTTGTCCCAAAGCACTCCCTTACTGGGAATATGCTACAGACATAATTTCTCGGTATTTCAATCTGCAGTATCTCAGAAACACTTCAATCAGGACACTTTGCAAGTAGATTTTGTGGGACATGTTTGGTTATTCATGACCTTAAATATCAATCCTCAGCAGTTAGAATATCATAAGTCCAGTTTATGATATTGTAACTGCTGGACAGAAGGCCGGTGTCTATAAATGCCAAACAAATGTTTTAAGTTCCTGCTAAGCTAGGGAAAAAATCATTGTAAAATCCTGGGATTTGCAGTTTAAGGAAAGGCATTTAGCATTCTCAGACAGAGAGCTCTTAGGCCTCACTAAACTACAAACCCCATAATTTCACAGGAGGCAGCCATAGCAGTTAAAGTGGAATAATAGTGCTATAACAGTATAGTGTGATAAGGCTCTTGGAAGAAGGATAACAATGTGGTGAATAAGAATCTTTTCCAGTTGGCCACATTTTGTGACCATCCCACATCCATCACCAACCTTCTCTTTGAAAGGAAGCAACCCAACCCATCACAGGTCTTGCTTCTTTGACTATGTGGTCTTTATACAGTGTCTGTTTCAAAGCTCACAATCAACGCCTGAAAAAAGCCTAAAGGTCTGTAAAGGTTGTATGCACAAACAACACTTCTCTTTTGTACAATGATTATGTGAAGTGAAATTTAAAGAGTAAAGCTTTCCATTTTTGTTGTCATTTTATCCAGTTACAAGATGGACAAAGTTTCCAATGTCATGTTAATCACTTCATTACCCAGTCCTGTGGACGTTTACTCAGATATACATACATTCCAATGAGTTCAAGGGAACATTTTTAGAAGAAAATGGGCTAAATATTAGAGCTATCTTGGAATTTTTTTAAAATTTATTTTGGGTGGTTAGGAATTTTTTATTGGAATAAGACCATTCTACTGAAAAATACACCCAACCGCAAGAGGCCATAACAATAACACAAATAGAGCTGTCTTGGAGGTATGGAAAAAAAATCTTGCTATTGTCTTGATTCTGGGCAAAACAGACTACCTCAATATAGACCTTTATCAGATGAGCCTCTAAAAATTATTCTTTACCACCATATTTTAAACCTTTGGTGTGCCGGAAAAATAAAACTTTTTATCAAACGTTGCCTTAATAATGTGAAAAAGCAGCCCCGTACTTCCATGTTGCCGGGTGCATGTGATCTCGGTGGTTCTCACGAGAAGATGCAAGCACAGTTAAAAGTTGAAAAACAGCTAAACTAAAAAAACAACATGAACACACAAGCACTGAAAGTCACTTAAAAACTTACCTGCAAAACAGGGAGTTTCCCAAAAAGAGCATCTTGTACGTAGTGTTCGAGTTCTCTCCTGGAAGTGTTCTGGTGGTGACTGCCCATTGATGCTGGAATTGCAAAGAACAAGCACGGTTTCACACGCTCACAATTATATGAAAAAAAAATGCCATGGCCGATCAATTGATGGCTTGGCCCATCAATAAAAAAAAGAACACCTTATTGACAATACAAAATTGCAAAAGCATGGCATCGTGTGAAACGGGTGCCGTTTCATGTTCATTGGGCATCATGATGATGCAATATTTGCCACACCAGATAAAGTCCATAGTGTTGACAGCTGTCCAACTCAAAGCACTGTATGACTTGGGTCCTCACTATTTGAAAGACCATATCACCCTGTATGAGCCTGCCCAAGTTTTGAGATCTTCAGGAAAAGGCTTTCTCTCGGTCCCACCACCATCACAGGCATGTTTGGTGAGGATCCAGGAGAGAGCCTTCTCAGTGGCTGCTCCCAGCTTGTGGAATTCCCTCCCATGGGAGGTTCAACTGCCCTCCTCACTCCTTTCCTTTTGCTGGCAGGCTAAGACTTTCTTATTTAGGTAGGCCTTGGATTGAATATCTATATAACAGGCATGGCCCCCACATCTTGAAGTGGGCCTCCAAGCCAGGGTCTTTGGTGTGGCCCCTACTTACTGCTAAGGCTAAGGGCAGCAAGATCCTCTACAGGTTTAGGATAAAAATTAAACTCAGTCAGTTTAAATTATGCCACCAAAGTACTATTTATATATTTGTTGAAAACTAAATGGATTTACATAATAAAAATTTACAATAATATCATGCCAGTCACCCCTCCAAATCCCAGGTGCCCGGGCCCCAGGTTAGAGCCCTGTCAGTCATCCCCACCCCCGTGGGGGGCATGATAACAGGAAAGGTTTGTAGTGGGTTGTGATTTTTTAATTTTTTTTATTATGATCTGGATTTTAATGTAGTTTTAATCTCTTGCTTTTAATTGAACTGCTATTTAATCCTTTTTAAACATTTATATAAAGAATGTTTTAACTGTCACTTGTTTTTTAAATGCTGTAGGCTGCCTTGGATCCTGCATAGGGAGAAAGGCAGAATATAAATCACATCAAACTATTCAATCAATAAATGTGTGCATGAGAGTGTGACTCCATGACTTTTTTTGTATAGTATGACCGCTGTATTCACAGGGGATCCATTCCAAGACCCCCCACAAACAGCTGAAACTGTGGATAATAATGGACCCTATATTTTGGCTATATCTGGGCCAGAAGCATACCATAAAATAGCACTGGGGGACCTAGAGAGGCTCAGAAACATTTCCATTTGTAGGCCTCTCTAGGTCCTCCAGTGCTATTCTATAGTATGCTTGGGCTGGAAGCATACAATAGGATCATACTGGAGGACCTAGAGAGGACCAACAACACTAATGGGGGAGCAAGATATTTTTTGAATGTGGGTAAGTGAAACTGTGGATATCAAGTCCACAGATAAGGGGGTCATACTGTAGTATTTTTTTGCAATTTATGTGGAATGCATCTGAGCAAAACAAGTGTCTTTCCCCCTAAGCACACACTTAAAGCACAGCAGGGGAAGGTTATTTATGATCTCAAAGACACACACCAACCAAGTCATGTTGCTATTTTCACTAGTCCATGCAAACTACAGGAAAAGAGATTCCACCTAAACATTAGGAAGAACTTCCTGACAGTAAGAGCTATTTGGCAGTGGAATACACTTCCTGAAAGTGTGGTGGAGTCTCCTTCTTTGGAGGTTTTTAAGCAGAGGCTAGATGGCCATCTGTCGGGAATGATTTGATTGTGTATTCCTGCATGGCAGGGGGGTGGACTGGGTGGCCCTTCAGGTCTCCTCCTACTCTATGATTCTATGACACAAACTATAATTAGATTCCCCAGTGTTGTTGCTGTTTTTAAGGAAAAACCATGTTTTAACAGCACTGAAATGAAGCGCACATTAGTGCCAACCAGGCCTCTAAGGGGAGGGCATTCCATAGTCAGGGTGGCACAACCAAGAAGGCACCCTGATTTAGTTTTTGAAGAAAGTAGGATCCCTTCCCACCTTTGCACTTAAACAACCCCCACCTGTTTCTTTTTTCCCCCAAAATCATTTTTATTAACTCTTTTGCCATATAAAATTAAACATATAGACATCACAGACAGATTTAGCCTCCTTATACCAGCAATTCAAAACACCTTGAAACAAAACAACAACAAACAAAACTTAAACTTAAACACTTAAAAAATATAACATCTCTGGCTTTTCTTCACAAATGAAGATTCAGGAAGAACTCATCCTGTGCTTTCTGCAAGTGCGCTGATGACTAAAAAGGCCAATCCAAGATAAATTAAGTCCGGTTGCAGAAAGTGCAACAGAAGGTCTCCTTGGGGGATGTTTCCGGGTTGTGAGTCTTTCTGCGTTGTCATTTCTCTTCAAGACTTGTTCGGCGTGAGTTCTCAAATAAGGCTGCAGCATTGTGGATAGTGTGTCTCCATCCCTCCCAATGTGAGACCAGAGCGGCCCATTGTTGGTGATCAATTTGGTCAAGCCTGAGATGTTGTTTCAAGGAGTCCTTGTATCACTTTTCTGGAGCGCCCCTCTTATGCTGACCTGTGGCGAGTTCACTGAACAGTACTATTTTTGGGAGGCGACGGTCCTCTATCCTAGAAATGTGCCCTGCCCAGCGCAGCTGTGTTCTCAATAACATGGCCTCAATGCTGGTGATCCATGCTTGCCCAAGGACAGCAACATTCATCACATAGTCAGTCCAGTGTATATTTACGATTGTGCGTATACAGCGCTGATGAAAGTGTTTGAGGAATCATAAATGGTGGCGATAGGTGACCCATGTTTCAGATCCATAAAGGAGAATAGACAGTACAATGGCTCTATACACACTGATTTTTGTGCTTCACCTCAGGTATTTATTACTCCAGACTCTTTTGTAAAGTCTTCCAAATGTGCTATATACCTTTGGTAATCTGTGATCAATCTCTTTGTCAGTCTTGGCATCTGAGGAGATGATGCTTCCCAGGTAGGTGAACTGCTGAATGGACTTAAGCACAGATTTGCCGATGGCAATTGGATTTTTCCTTCGAGCGTGTGCAATGGATTTTTCTGGTGGAGCGCAGCTTGCACAGAACTGGCCTCACCCTTGAAACCAAAGGTTCATCTGCTGTGGCCTTGCAAGCATGGATGGTAGCAGCAAGGTCCTCGTGTCGTAAGTTTGATTAGAGTTTCCTTCTCTTAGGTGGTTGACCTTACAGGGTTGGACGAGCACCATCTGCCTGGGTTTGGGATTAGAGTTTTCCTTCTCCTAGGATGGTTGCCATAAGACTAAAGAGCCCATCCTGCCCTTTGACGCTCTTTGTCAGACCCTTTGGTTTTGGCCTCTCTGGCATGGGAGACCCTACCGGTGGCTATTCTGCCACCGCCAGCATAACTCAAAACTTCATTAGGGTATGCAAGCCTCTCTCCCACGACAAGGGGGCATCAGTGGAGAGGTAAATAATATAATATACAATTAGACAAAAACCCCACCCTCCCTTTAAAACAAAAAGACATCCCACATGTTCCTAAATTGTTTCTACATTGAAATGATCTAAGTTTCCACCTCTTCTTTATCTATCATTTCACGTAGTCCATCTATTTGTCAACCTATTAATAATTCACCTTCCTTAAAACCCCACCTGCTTCTTGCAGCAGTGACATTCTCTCTACGATGATTCTATGATTCTATGACATAGCCTCTTTTGTGTGGGTTTCCAGGAGAGGAAGAGGAAATGTGCTGTGAATTTAGGAGTCTATTATATAAAGAACTTTGCTACAATGCCCAGTAGTAAAGCAGGCCTAGTGCTTGCAGGATCAAAACTCAGGACTTTATTATTAGCAGGTACAACAGTGTAGTTTCCCACATGATTCAGGCTTCCCTATTTCTAGTCCCCTCCCTGCTTTCCTTTTGCCAGCAGGCAAAAACATTTTTATACAAGGAGGCTTTTAATACATAGGACATTTTCAGATGATCCTTGCCACGCAAGGATCGTCCGGGACAGTTTCGTCGCAGCAGCGTGGCAGGGGGTCGTTTTCAGACACCGCCGTTGCTGCTGCGAGATCGTCGTTCCCTCTCGCGCGAAGGCTTGGAGCCTGCCGCGCTATATTCACCAAGATTTTATTCATGGAGGTTGTCTGTAGATAAAATCTTGGCGAATATAGCGCGGCAGGCTGCAAGCCTTCGCGCAAGAGGGAACAACGGTCTCGCAGCAGCGACGGCGTCGTCCAATAATGACCCCCTGCCGCACTGCTGTGACAAAACTGTCCCGTACGATCCTTGTGGGGCAAGGATCCTCTGAAAATGTCCATAGACAGGGTTTTGGAGGTTTTATTGGGGTGTGGTTTATGTTTTTTATATACACATATTTTTTTAACTCTGCTTATTTTAATCTGTTAACTTTATGTTTTTTTATTGTGAGTTTTTAAAAATGATTTTAAATTGTATTTTATGTAATTTTGTGAGTCTCCTTGGATCCCTTCTGGGAGAAAGGTGGCATATAAATTAAGTAAGTAAGTAAATATATAAATGTCCTTTATTTTCCTAGAGGGTCAAAGGCTTTCCTGAAATTACTGTGAGGATTCTTGGATCTCCCTCCTGCCATCTTTATACTGTTAGGGGGGAAAAAACCCTCTAGCTGTGAAGTCGAAGGCTTTCATGGCCGACATCCATAAAAAACCAAGGAAAATCTCTAGCTGTTTTGCAAATCAGGTGGACCATTTAGCAGTTTCTCATTCTTGTCAACAAGGATGAGAAAAGCAAGGATTTGGATCCCTTCGCCAACAGCTTTGACCTACTTCTTGAAATCATAAAGAAGGGGACATATGTTCATCTCTCTTCTTCAAGGATTCAATCTGCAATAGCTCAGGGGTGCATTTATCCCATGCCTTGATGTGGCTGCCATCCTCAGTGAGCATAGATTTGGGAGCATGCTCTTAGTCTCAACACCTGGGGCTCAGCTAGACGGGAACATTAATTGCGAAAAATAGCACATTACCTCACTATCGTTGCAGTGTTCGTTTGTCCCCACAAATCATTTGCAAGATCACTGGTGTGGAAAGCTATCCAGGTTTGCAGTTCACACAGAGTATGCCTGCGAGAAAAGATGGTGACCATGAGTGAATTACCTGCCTAATTATCTCCCCAAAAGCTCCCTCCATCCCCCCTTCTTTTTGCCATTAAATGACAGATGTGGAAGAGTTATCTTCTGCTTACAGACTTTTTTTTTGCTCTGCCACTTGAAAATCATGCACTCGATTATGTTCCCCCAAACAACAATGGCAGCTCTGGTGCTTTGTTGAGAGCAAGCCCGCCCCTGCGCACATCCCACCAATCATGCTTTGACTTCCTGGATGTGCCCCAATTTGAATTGGTTGTCCAGATTGCCTGTTATGTGCATTTTTTGTGTACTTTTAAAATAAGATTGTGAGAAACAGCAAAAGCTGTTATCGCAAATTGCTTGGAGTTTTCTGCCCCCCTCCTTCCCAATATGGTGAATCCTGGCATCTGGACAAAAGATATTCTGCCTGCATTCTTTGAGGATTTTTTTGTTGCTGTCTCAACAACCCCTTGTTCTCTCATACATTCCTTCCTTGTGATGGCAAAAGAGCTGAATAGAGTGCTTGGATAGGTTTTAATCATTACAATTGAACAGGAGGTCAATAAATCTTCTCTTCTTCTTTTTCCTCTTGACCACGATTTGGTTCAGCCCTTAAGGAACCTGTTCTGTCTGACATGCTTTATGAGTTGCAGTGGAGATGCAATAGGAAATGATTTTTTCCCCTATAGTCCACACTATGAATTAAGGCTGAAAAGGAACAATAGGACAATGAATTTTTTAAAGGAAAGAGCCTGAAGGATGATTGATGTCTGCTCCCTTGGGAGTAATTTTCTTGCTTTATGAGATTTGCGAAAAGAATCAGACAGCTTTGAAACAAACACCTTCCCCCACCTACTTACATCTTTAATTTTTTTCTTTCTTTCTTATGGCTAGAGTTACAATGGAAAGGAGGGAAGGAGTGTGAGAAAATAGATGCAGCCAGTTTTCTCTGATAGTTCACAGATGAAGAAAGGAAAAAGGAAAACATTTGCATTGCCTCAGTTCTCATGCCAAAGATTTTTGCCAAGGCTTTGAAAAGTTTCTGGAATCTTGTTCCCAGAATCTTCTAACCAGAAGGCCACTGGCTATGCTGGCTGGTGAACTGGGGGAAAATTGTAGTAAAAATAGTAAATTTTCTGAATTCTGATTGTTGTCCACCCCCCTACTCCCATACACCACTGAGTACATCTTTAAATGCTTTGGCATCCTACCCAAATGAAAATGCCCAACACAAGAGTTGGTGAAATAAAGCCACAATTTTATTAACTCTGGGAATATGCAATATAGCAGCCAATGGCACATGTGAGCACAAATGTGTATGTGGGAACCCAATTAAGCTGGATTCTAACCAGAGACTTTCAGGCTTGAAACCCAGGGTATAGGGAATAAGAAGGGGTTCCCCCAGGCTGGCACTCATTCCTGAGAAGTTCATCTTGGGAGGAGAATCCACCTCACATCTCTCTTCAAGACGGTCAGTAGTGACAGGGAAATGGGTGAATTCTTTCACCTTGCAATGCAAGTGAAAGCCAGAGTTCCAACTGAAAATGACTGCACCTCACCAAGTTGTGAAATATAAGCAACACTCAACCAATCAGCCAAACAGTAAACTGTAGCCAACAGGCTCCAACATTATATAGCATGAAGTAGGCAAATAAATAAATAAATAAATAAATAAATAAATAAATAAATAAAAATAAATAAAAAATAAAGGTAAAAAAAAAATCTCACCAGCCAAATATGGAATGGCAAAATATTCCTACTCAGCCCCATAAAGGTGACTGGAAATTCCCATGCTACATAGAGTGGGCAGATGGGGAACAGAAATGGCTAAGAGGCCTTAGACAAAGCAGTACCATCTTAAATAACCTAGCACAGTCCTGCCCAATGCCAGTGCCATTTTGTACCCTGTTGTGGCATTTGGCCAATGGCATGGGGTGGCCAAAACCACTCCTGTCATAAGATGGGGCAGTGCACTTCCTGATGTGCTCTTTACTTTATGCACTGACTCTGTTGTTATTGTTAACTCCGACTTATGGCAACCCTATGAATGAAAGCCCACCAAGATCCCTGGTCATCAGCTGGTCTGCTCAGGTCCTGCAAATTCAGGGCCATGGCTTCCTTGATTGAATCAATCCACCTGTAATGCAGTCTTTCCATTTTCCCACTGCTTTCCACTTTACCATTATTGTCTTTCCACTGAGGTGTATCATCCCACAATATATTGAAAGCATAACAGCCTCAGTTCAGTCATCTTGGTTTCTAGGAAGACTTCAAGCTTGATTTACTCTAAGACCCATTCATTTGTCTTTTTAGTGGTCCTACATAGAAATCTTCTCCAGCACCACATTTCAGTTGAGTCGATTTTCTTCTTGATAGTATTCTTCACTGCCCAGCTTTTACAACCATACATAGAAACCATACCTAGAAATCCACTCTGCAGCCTAATCTAAGAACATGAGAACTCATGAGTTGGACTTGTGAGCCATTTAAACCATCATCCTGATTTCCAGACTGGCCAATCAGAGACTTCCAGGAAGCAGAGGTACTTCATTGCAGCAGTTTCCAGTCCGCATCACATGTTCACATGTTCACTCTTCAGTCAATTCCATCCTTTTTCCACATGACACTGCAACTGGAAAAAAAATAGCATGAAAGTGCACTCTTAAATTGTTGTGTGCCTTGAAGTCACTTCTGACTTATGGCAACCCTAAGGTGAACCTTATCACAGGACTTTCTGAGGCTGAGAGTGTGTAACTTGTCCAAAGTCACCCTGTGGGTTTTCATGGACAAGCGAGGATTCAAACCCTGGTCCCTAGAGTCATAGTCCAATACTCAAACCATAACACCATGTTGGCTTCTGCACACCTAAATGCATATTCAAATATGTCCTTTTTTCTTCCCCCCATTCCGATGCCTATTTCTAATTATGTTATCTTACTTGCAAGAATTTCTGGATTATGAAAGTACCTGTGCCCTACCATTAGGCAGAGAGAGAGATTGCAGCCTAAGGCAGCAGATGTCAGGAGGTGGCAACTGGGAGTTAGAGGAGAGAGCAGTGTGCTAGGTGATCTGCTATGAAGTCCTCAAGCTAGCCTGCTGCCTTCATGCATACCTATCACTAAGGCTGAACCAGTCCAGGTGACTTTATGGTAGGATTTGGTGGGTGCTGCTGAGATTTTGGTGTTGAGAGTCATTGTGATATCTCTCTGGCTTTTCTTTGCAAACGAAGATTCAGGAAGGACTCATCCCACACTTTCTGCAAGCGCGCTGATGACTGAAAAGGCCAATCTGAGATAAACAAATCCAGACTAGGACTCCAGGAGTCTAGGATTTGAATCCCCACTCAGCCCAAGAGGAAGGCAATAGTAAACTTCCTTCGAATAAATCTTTCCAAGAAAACCATTGTGATAGGGTTGCCATAAGCATCAGTTGACTTGAAGGCACTTAAGAAAGCAACAGAAAATCTTATTAGTACCCTCTTGAATCCCAATGTTAATCTGATTCCCATGAACATACTGGAAATCTTTTCTGAAAAGCAAGGACTCCTGGAGAATGTACATCTTAATTACTCCAAGAAATTTGGAGGACACTTCAAAGACAGGCTAGAAGTGAATCTCTTTAGAAACTTGCAGGAAGGTTGCCATAAAAATCTGTAGAAACTGAGATACTTCCAGGTTCCCTGTCCAAATCTTTTGGCAGGTTCTTCTTTCTTCATTTTGCATTCCCTTCCCACTGCCCCAGGCTTCCTTCTACCACCTGAGTGTCATTAACATAATGTTACCATGGTTGTTATTAAGGGGAATACCAGATTCCAGTGAGAAGCAGCCAAGCCTTAAAAGAACCACAGTCACTTGGAGATGCTTGCTGATGCAGTGCTGTCATTGTTCTTCATTAATTACCCATATGCTCCTAAAGGTTTCAATGTGGCTGTCAGTCCCGTGATAATTATAGGCTTCTGCTGCAAGAGCTCATTTCTCATTGCTGGGATCATGCCATGTTTATAGGGCTTGATGAGTTGTTTGTTCGGGATTGATGCGCTGCAGTCTTTGCTGCAAACTTTTGCATTTGAATTGCAAATGGCTTGACAAAATGTATATTTAAAGCAGACATGGGTTTTTCAGGTAACAGACGGTAGCCTTGGCAACCAATTTTGCGGAGGAAGAATGTAAGCTGCTTGAAATAGTCACAGGGAGGATTAACTAGTTTTTTGGTGGCATTAAGCTAGGTGAAAACTGGCATAGTCCAGGGGAAAGCAGTATTGGCCTAACACATGGCCAGCAAGCTTAGTGGACACTACTGAAGCACCTACAGGACTTGCTCTGAAAGTTTGGATAACAAAGTCTTCTCCTTTTCTCTCTGATGAGCAATGACAGCTGGACCATGGTAGGGTGCACCCTTGCAGCCAATCAGTGGCTCTTTGGGAAGAGGATGGAGTTATGTCCTGTTAAGATCCAGTTGCCCCAGAACAGCTGTGGGCAAAACATTGCAAAAGGAGGTATGATGTAACTCTTTGTGTAATGCCCATAAAAATACCAGGGGTTATGCCAACAGATTCTGCCCTTGATTTCTAGTCCCATCTCAGCTGGGATCTCATGAAGGTGCCAGTCTTCAGTTATTTCATTCTCACCTGCAAAACCAAAGAATCTTAAAGAGTTTTCTCCTTGAGCAGGAGAGATTATGACAAGTATTATGAATTTTGAAGGCCCTTTCAATTTCAGGACTTTCTTTGAATTTTTTGGCAAGGGGAACGCAGGCAAAAAAAAAACCCCACACACCATTGTTTCTCATGTCATCAAGGCAGTCCCATCATCCTGCAAAGGTGGTTGGACTCCCATCATTCTGAAAGAACTACATTTTCATTATCTGTAAACAGTGATGTCTGATCAGCATGACCAGGTAAACTAAGGGTTAAGACCAAGGAGGGAGGTGGTGGAGATCATCTCCTGAGATAGCATCATCATGACATCACATCACTAGACACTGGACTGGCCAATGAGAAATTGGGAATGGCAATTTGAAAATGTTTATACTTTGTCTTGGCCATGAGGCAAAGGAGAGACAAAGAAGGCACTCTGAGGGGATGAATGTATCTCAGAGAACAATGCTTTGAGTGAGCACATGGCTGGGGCCTGTCTTAGGATAAGCATGTGGTCCAACCAAACCTGAGTACCAGATTTCACCTTCATAGACTTCTGTAATGTAAGTAGTTTTTCTTTTGTGTAACAGTTTATTTAGCTTGTGTCATGGTTACTTTTTATTTTTTTCCTTGACTGAATGTATGAATGCTTTGTATCTCTGTAACCTTAAGCTTTAACCTGGAGAAAAAGGTGTTTTCTTCATGAAGTGATTTACCTTTTGAACTTAAACTTACTTGAATAAACACAAGCTTTTCTATTTTTCCTACTAAGCCATGCCTACATGCACATTCCTTCAGTCCTGGCTATCCTGGTTCTTCTCTGGGGATAGAGAAGGGGGGTTGGTAACATTTTAACAGAGCGAGTAGTTCTACTGGTTAACCATAGAACTTTATTCAGTCTCCTGGCAGGCTGATAAAAGACTGTGGCTGGGTGGTGGCAGCGTACCTGAGGAGAGATATAGTTCTAAGGGATTTCCAGGCTAGAGGAACTCTTAGAGTGTGTCTCAGATCAGGGTAGGAGTTCTCAGCAGGAGCACTCCTGAACTGGTTCAAACCTTTTTTTGTTTTGTTTTGGTAAGCAAAAATTTTACCACAAATTTCCAAAAGGCATCAAAACAAAAACAAAAACCTCCCAGCAGTTGCCTATTTTTTTTTGATAGGACATCTGTGAATATTTCTGACTATTCTTTGCATTCTTCACAATTTGTCAGTATTTTTTACATTCCTGATACCTGGCCATGTGACCCCAATTACACATAATAAAGGTTTGGTAGTGACTCGCATCAAAAATATAGCCTATACTTATGGCTGATGAATCCTTTATTAAGGGGATTACTGGTTAATAGTCCAGAATAGCCAACTGATTTTTCATCAAAGGGAACTAATAATCAGAAGCTGAATTCCTGACAGTTTAACTATGGAAATTACTTCCAAAAATTCATCATTTCTCAGTATCTTACTTGGCTTTCAAAGGAGGTTAGAAGAATTCATGGGCTACCATAGGATTGTCAGATTGAAAACTAGAGAGGGCTCCTGCAGTTTTAATAGCTGTGTAGATGAGGGAATTTCTGCAGGTCATAGAACCAGGTAACAAACAACACCTGTTGAAGTCCTTCTTCTACACAGCCATTAAAGGTACAGGAGGACTATCCAGATTTCACACTCACAATCCAAGCTACCAATATCTAGTAGTCAAAAGAGCTATGTGCTACCCCCACCCCCGTATCTGAGGAAAAATTCCTCTGAGTACCAGTTGGAAAAATATAATAGGAAAGTTCTTAAGACCTGATTTTGAGATTCCCATCTAGTTGGGAATCTAGTTGGCCTCTATGGGTGTTACATCATCCAACATATAATTAAACTACAGAGTGGCATCTGGCGCACCCAGTGTCACCAGAATGTTGAATCGAGTCAAGACTTTACTGCCAACTTTAAAGGAGATATTGTTATTGTTTACTGCATCAAGTCAAATTTGACTTATGGCCACTCTGTGAATGAGAGCCCTATCATCAACAGCCCTGCTGAGGTCTTGCAGACTCAGGGCCATGGCTTCCTTGATTGAGTCTATCCATCTGGAATGCAATCTTCCTCTTTTCCTAGTGCATTCTACCTTACCAAGCATTATTGTCCTTTCTAGTATTGTCCTTTCTCGTTATATGGCCAAAGTATGATAACCTCAGTTTAGTCATCTTGGCTTCTAGGGAGAGTTCAGTCTATACAATGTGCTTAATCTGTTTCTAGGGCTAGAGCTCAGTGCCTTTGATTGCACACACTAAAAACTCAAGCAGATTCCCCACTGATATCAGAGTCACCAGCTTCCATTGTATCACGGAGTTTGCTTCCACAAAGTACTAACAATGGCCAACAGCTGAGATGGCTTTAAAACAAAATTAGGCAAATCCAGGTAGGATAAGCCTGGAGGAGGCAAAGGAGGAGGCCATGGCTTCCTTGACTGAATCAATCCACCTGTAATGCAGACTTCCTCTTTTCCCACTGCTTTCCACTTTAGCATTATTGTCTGTCCAGTGAGAAGTGTTGTCTCACAATATGTCCAAAATACAACAGCCTCAGTTCAGTCATCATGGCTTCTAGGGAGAGTTCAGGCTTGATTTGCTCTAAAACCCATTCATTTGGGTTTTTTTTAGCAGTCTGTAAAAATTTTCTCCAGCACCACGTTTCAGCTGAGTTGATTTTCTTCCTGAGAATCTTCTTCACTGCCAGCCCCACTGTCCATTACAGTGTGATGTAATGGTTTGTGTGTTGGACTTAGACTCCAAGAAACCAGGGTTCAAATGCTGATCTGCCCATAGAAACACAGTGGGTAACCCTGGGCAAGTTGTACCCTCTCAGTCTCAGAAGAGAAGATGGAGAAGGCTGTGTGACACCTGGCTTGATGGCACTACATGCAAAAGGGATCTAGGAGCCTTAGTGGACCATAAGTTGAACATGAGTCTGCAGTGTGATGTGGCAGCTAAAAAAGCCAATGCAATTCTAGGCTGTATTGATAGGAGTATAGTGTCTAGATTAAGGGAAGTAATAGTGCCACTCTATTATGCTTTGGTTTAACATCACCTGTAATACTGCATCCAGTTGTGGGCACAACCCTTCAAGAAGGATATTGACAAGCTAGAATGCATCCAGAGGAGGGCGACTAATATGGTGGAAGGTCTGGAAACCATGCCCTATGAGTATTGGCTTAAGGAGTTGGGTATGTTTAGCCTGGAGAAGAGAAGGTTGAGAGGTGACATGATAGCCATGTTTAAATACTTAAAGGGATGTCATATTGAGGATGGAAGAAGCTTGTTTTCTGCAGCTCCAGAGACTAGGACGTGGAGCAATGGACTCAAACTACAGGAAAAGAGATTCCACCTAAACATTAGGAAGAACTTCCTGACAGCAAGAGCTGTTCAAGAGCGGAATGCACTGCCTCATTATGTGGTGGGGTCTTCTCCTTTGGAGATTTTTAAACAGAGGCTGGATGGCCATCTGTCGGGGGGGGGCATCCTTCTAGAATTGTGGTGCCCACAACTGTTAGCAGCGTTCCAGGTGATGTGTCCTCACCAGTTGGGCTTGTGATGGCATGGCTAAAACTCAGAAGCTGCAGCTAGTGCATAATGTAGCAGTTCGACTGCTGACTGGACTACCATATAGACGGCATATCATGAATTCAAAGTGCTTGTGGTGACATTTAAAGCCCTAAACAGCTTATAACCTCTGTTGATCTTCCAATGAGTTAAGTCCATTTTGATTAACAGCTCAGTCCTAAACATCTGTTTAGAAATAGGTTTCTTGGGATTCATGAGCTCTCCTGTCCTCTCTGTGTTCATTGCAATGTTTCAAAGGGACCACATGCAGAAGGCTTTCTGGTTGAGGGCTTTCTCTACCTGAATGCAACTCTAGCTTTATTTCTTTGGAATGACTACACTGGATTCATGGTGACCTACATTTTCTCACAGCTAGTCTGCTTTATTTTGAAACAGGAAACTCCTTTCTCTCTGCTTCCACGTTCTTTTTTAAAGCTGGGAGAGCTGAAGTCTTAGCATGGCCCATCTCCTTCCTTCAGATAGGATTAACCTTTTCTTCTAATTAGTTTTCCAGCCTGAGCATTTTTTTCAGAGATCTGGGGAGATGTCGACTCCTAGTTCCCAATTAACTTTAATGGAATGGGGGAACTTTATAACTCCCGTAAGTGGCTTCAGAAGTCTCAAACGTAGGATGCAGTAATGACTTTTTCAAAGATCCATATGGCATTTGCCCATGGGATTCACCTAGGAAAGCTTGCTTTTGGTTTCATCCAGAACTTGCTTGCCAATCTCCTCTTCAGGACACTACTGATGCAACCATATCTTGTATCTCAGGAGAAATATCCGTCAGGGTATCAAGCTGTCAGATCAGAAGAAAGTCAGGATAATCATCTACAAATATTTGAATGGTTGTCATAAGATGATCCCTAGAGGATTGGTCTTGAAACAGCAGGTTCAGTTTGCAGGCAATTGATGACGAGATATTGGGAAGAAAATTTGGATGGTCAAAGCTATTCATTAATGGAAGGTAGTGGACTCCTTCAATGGATGGTGGGTGGTGGACCATCCATAGCATGCTGTAGCAGCAGATTTCATGAACTGGCTGGTGTATAGACTAGATTGGACCACAGTTCGAGAACAATATTAACAAGCTGGAATGTGTCCAGAGAAATGTAACCAAGATGATCAAAAGCCTGGAAAACAAGTCTTACGAAGAACGACTTAGGGGGCTTGGTATGTTTAGTTTGGAGAAGAGAATACTGAGAGGTGACATGATAGCTATCTTTAAATATTTGAAGAGATGTGATGAGAAGATGAAGCCAGCTTGTTTTTTGCTGCTGCTCCTGCTCCAGAAGATGGAATGCAAACCAGTGGATTCAAATTACAAGAAAAGAGATTCCTCCTAAATATTAGGAAGAACTTTTTTATTGTTAGAGGTGATTGACAGTGGAACAGACTGCCTTGGAGGGTGGTGGACTCTTCATCTTTGAAGGTCTTTAAACAGATTCAATGGGCATCTTTCAGGAGTGCTTCTGTTGTGCCTTCCTGTATGACAGAGGATTGGACTAATGGCCCTTGTGGTGCCTCCCGACTCTTAAGATTCTATGGTTCCTTTGAGGTTCTTTCCCACTTTGTAATTCCATAAGTTGAGACAGAAGCAATGACCTTGTTCTGAAGAGATAACTTCTATGTACTGCTCAGAGTAGTGAATATGCCCAGGTTGTTATTTTAAGAGGATAATGCTACACATAGCAGAGAATGTGAAGGAACGCCATTTTGAGTGCTTACACAGTAACACATACTATGTGTTAGTACATAGCACATCTAGGAAAATGCATCTGCTTATTTGAATTTAACTCTGTACTCTTTGCTTAATCATTCCTTGCAAATAGTGCACGTTAATTAATCTTCCTGGTACTCTCATCTATATGCACAAGGCCCTAACGTTTCATTTAAATTCATTTGTTTTAACATTTATTGAATTTTTGAGATTGTTTAAAAACATTATTTTTACAGACATACCTATAATATACCCCAAACTTAACACAAACCATTAGTGCTAACAGATAGTGCTAATAGATATCTATCAAGTCGATTATCCCAATAACCCAAATATTAATATTTCATCCATTATAGCCCTTCCCTCCCTCTCACTCCTTCCCCACAAAGGAACAAGTTGTAATTTATTCAAAATCCCTTTCCTTTGATGTGGAGAATTGTATTAATTGTATCTTTTATAATTTTGTACCCCTCCTCTTATTTAATTATTTCTATTAGTCTATTGCATTTCCTTAGCCACTCTGCTCCTTTCAATTGTCCCATATACCCCATTCTTCTTTCTAATATAAAATCAAACATTATATATTTTGAAACATAATATTGCCATCTATCCAAATTCCATTTTTGTTCTTCTTCCCATCCAAAAGCTACAGTAGGACCCCTTTATCCACTGGGGATTGGTTCGGGGCAGGGGGGGGGCATGGATACCGAAAACCATGGATAATAGTGAATGCCTTTGAAAATAATCAGCTTTCAGTTTAAAATACCATAGAGTTGCCTTGGAGAACCTAGAAAATGGCTAGAGAGGACACATTTTGTAGGAAGAGTCTATGGTAGGTGTACTGGTTTGTGTCCTGGGGTTAATTGAATCAGTGGATATGGGGGTCCTACTGTATAGTTGAATGAACTGCCCTCGGTGTTTGTTTTAGCAAATACTCATCATCTCTACCCAATCCCAGACTTTTTACATTTAGAGTCCTACAATTTTCTTTATTTAATTCCAATGTTTTCCCTATTGTACATTTTTTTCTTTAGTTATTTCTTGCCAAAAATTCTGCATTTAAATAAATTTCATTTAAATTCAAGAAGGACATTGACAAGCTGGTACATGTCCAGAGGAGAGCAACCAAAATGGTGGGAGTTCTGGAAGCCCTATGAGGAGCAGATTATGGAGCTGGTTATGCTTAGCCTGGAGAAGAGAAGGTTAAGAGGGGACATGATAGCCATGTTTAAATGTTTGATGGGATGTCATACTATGGATGGAGCAGGCTTGTTTTTTGCTGCTCCAGAGACTAGGGATTTTATCAGACCACCCCCTTCTCTTCCTCAGGCTAAACATACCCAGCTCCATAAACCGCTCCTCCTTGAATTGTTGGTACTACAGCAACAGTAAGGGATTCTATGTTTTGGACTTCCTCCTTCCCCCACCTTCATGGCCATCTCTACATACTCCCATCTTTTACAGACTGAAATGGACAACTTTTTTGGGGAAAGAGGTGAATATTTGTACCCATTTCTCCAATCGTACAGATTGCTTCCATACATCTCCCCACTGACTAATGACTGTGCCATCCTTTTGCCACAGCTTGAAAAATTCCTTTTTCTTATCATAGCTCCCACAATCCCTAACCCATTATGGCCACAATAGTCTAAAAAGAGAGAGGAATGGTGGGCATTCTGTATTGCAGTTCCAGATTCTTAACCTAGAGTTACAAATCAGTAACTGAGCCATATGCACTACCACTGTGTAGTCATGTGTGTGGCAATACAGTATTGTCACAATTATAAATGTCATCCCAAACCTATTTTACTAGGCAGTGGCTCCACCAAGAAAAAGAGGTTGGTTCTGCTGGCAACCAGGGTGTGTCAGGATGTTGTTTCCACCCCAATCCCACCAATGAGAGAATCTGCAACAGTCACAAAAGCAGGACCCCATCACAATTCCTTGTCACAGCCTCATTCGCTGGCAGGAGGGGGATGGATATGTCATCTTGCTGCACCTCAATCACCAGCAGAGCAGATATCCATCTTTTGGTGCGGCTGCTTCCTGATAAAGTGGATTAGAGGAGGCAAAGGTTGGGCCAGGAGATGTTGGTGAGTTTCAGTAGGCAGCATAGAATATGGGCTTACATTTTCTAAGCTTTTGCAGACTTTGGAAATGTGTGCCTTTTATGCACAATTTTTCAAATGTATATATTTTAGCAGATCTGTCTGCAACCATTTGGATATTAGCAAAGTGTATGCAGTCCACATTACATTTGGCTGGCATAGACAGGAAAAAGTCCAACCCAAGCACTGCTAGAGCAGCTTCCTTTCTTGCACATCTCTAGGTGCAGTTAAGTTTTTGAACCAAATTATTTCTTATCAAGTAATTCCTGCCTTGTTTGTCTTCCAGATAGACTACCCATGTTTTTCCTTCTTCCCTTACTTTTTTTTTTTCTTGAAAATGTGTCTCTAGGGGAAGTTCTACTGCCAAGAAAAAAGCAATTCATAGTGTTTTCCAATAAAAGCAAACCAGATTACACTGGAATATATGTCAGTAAAATGTAAAGTGCTGTTGACAAGAGCTCTGTATCGCTTTATAGAATTCCTCCTGCTAACAGTCTCATGAGATAACGGGAGGCAACTATGCCCTGAGCCAGCAGTTTTTGAAATGTGCCCCATGAGGCCCCCGGTATCCTGTAGCACCCCCTAGGAATATTTTTTTTTTCTTTTCTTTCTTGCTAAAACTCTCCTCCATTAGCTCTAGGAGACATGTGGAGTGGCTTAGGAAGCTGGATATATTTAGCCTGGAGAAGAGAAGGTTAAGAGGTGACATGATAGCCATGTTTAAATACTTAAAGGGATGTCATATTGAGGATGGAACAAGCTTGTTTTCTGCAGCTCCAGAGACTAGGACATGGAGCAATGGACTCAAACTACAGGAAAAGAGATTCCACCTAAACATTAGGAAGAACTTTCTGATGATAAGAGCTGTTTGGCAGTAGAATATGCTGCCTTGGAGTGTGGGGGAGTCTCCTCCTTTGGAGGGTTTTAAACAGAGGCTGGATGGCCATCTGTCGGGAGTGCTTTGATTGTGCATTCCTGCATGGCAGAGGGTTGGACTAGATGGCCTTTGTGTTCTCTTCCAACTCTATGATTCTATGAGGGAGCAATTCAGACATGTGTGTGTGGTTTTTCTGCACCCTTGGGCCCAAAACAGTCCTTTGTTGTTGCTGCTGTGTGCTTTCAAGTCATTTCTGATTTATGGCAGCACCATAGTGAAACAAACTATCATCGGAATTTCTTGACAAGATTTATTCAGAGGATATTTCCATTGCTTTCCTCTGCAGCTGAGAGTGTGTGACTTGCCCAAGGTTACCCAGTGGGTTTCCATGGCCAAGCGGCGATTCAAACCTTGGTCTTCAGAGTCATAGTCCAACTTTCAAACTATTATACCAGGCTGACTCTTAACCAAAACAGCCTAGGGAGGCCTAAAAATGTTGAGAAATTGTCCTCATGCCCCCTTTTGTATTTTTTTAATAAAAAACTTTAAAAATCAGGATGCATGACAGGAGGGATTATGGCTTTCCAAGGTCCCATTGAAATCCAATCCCCCTAAAATGTTTTCCTATTGACCACCCCTGCTAGGATAGCCAGACTTACAGCTGGAGTGGGCTTTCAACAACTGGAGCGATGGGAAGAGGGAATTTCAGCAGGTATTATTTGTTTGCTGGTTATATGACAGGCAACCCATGCTGAAAAAGACAGGAGCCATCTCCATTTTTCAACCTGGGAAACCTGCCTTCTACCCTAAGGCCAGATTCTGTTGCTATCACTGAAATGGGTGAGGAACCATGTAACCACAGTTTATTTTTGTAATCTGTTTCGGAAAGTGTAGGAGTAATGAGTCTAAAAAATAAAATTGTATTAAAAAAATCCAGGATCTAGTCCTTTTAAAAAACAACAAGAATTATCTCCTTTAAAAAAGAGTTAAAAATCATTTACTTTTAAATTCATACAGAGTGCAATTTAGGAATGCAGACTAAAGCTCAATTAACATTTAAAAGGTGTGTTCAGAGGTCTGAGATTACTCAGTTAAATTAGACTCATTACAAAACAAAGGAGTCAGTTTAAAATGCAAATCAAAAGTTTACTGAAGGTATATCAATCTCAATCTACATACTAAAACAAACTTTAAAAAGAGGTTCCTAACTGACTAAGAGTATTTAGGATAGGAAAACTCACCCAGCCTACAGGCTGCATGGTAAACATCATGGCATGGTTGCAGGAAAGATGGCTTAGCTTAAGATGTCTAAGGATGGAGTAAGATTGCTAAAGATGGCTAAAGCCTCATGGAGACTCAAACTTAAAAGAGAACTTACACAGAGCAATAAAATTTAAATTAGGTCAAGTGTTGAATGACCCAGCACTCCAGTTGGCTGGAAGTGCCCAGTGAAATAAGAGAAAGGGAATTTTGGGAGAACAAAAGCATGCAGGGAAAAACCCTAGATTTATCTAAGGATGTGAATGAGGTACACAAGATTGCTTTTACATTACAATGATTATTTCCCCACATACTACAGAAACAAATGTGGGTTCAAAGATGAGATACTTATGGATGAATTAAAATAATTTTAGATAGTCAGGCTTGGGTCCAGACCATTTTAAAAAACCATATCCCTCTGAATAGGCTGGCCGAAATGCTAAGATCTTTGGGAGAGAGCTTTCTCTTTGTCCCACCATCATCACAGGCATGGTTGGTGAGGACATGAGAGAGCCTTCTCAGTGGCTGCTCCCAAACTGTGGCACTCCATCCCACAGGTGGTCTGGCTAGCTCCCCTCCTTGTTCTCTTTTCACTGTAGATTGAGACCTTTCGATTTAGGCAGGCCTTTGACTGATTTTAATCATATGGCAGAACAGTATTCAAAGTGGTGTGTTCTGCTTTTATTTTGGATGTTTTGATGGTGTTTTGAATGTATTCTAAACTGTTTTTAACAATATGCTTTTAACAGAACTTATGTTTAATTGTTTTTTGTGACAGTGCAGTTTCAGCAAAACCTTTAAGTTTTGTAAGCTGCCTTGGGTCCTTTGCCAAGATGTAGTATAAGTGGAATAAATAAATAAATAATATAACAATGAAAGATTTATCTTCTCCTTGTTGTACACATTGGGTTGGCTCCAGGGTACCCACTCATGGAAAATCTTCTTTTTTTCACTTTCATTGCCTTTTCTTTCAGACTCCCACCAACATCGGCTGCTGCTACACTGCAGAAATAATGCAATTTTACACCACTTCAACGATCATGGCTAGATCCTATGGACTCCTGGGATTTGTAGATTATTGTGGCACCAGAGCTCTCTGACCGAGAAGGTTAAATATCTCACAAAACTACAAATCCCAAAATTCCATAGCATTGAGCCATGGCAGACAAATTGCATTATTTCTGCAGTGTGGCAGAAGCTATCCTCATCCCATTTGAGTAAGCCAGTTGCATAGCAGTCCAAAAATAGAGTTGCATGTGTAAGGAAGTTTACACAGGTGTGTATCACCAACAGAATTTCAGCCCTAAAGTCTCTAAATGAACATATCATTAGTCCATGATATAATGAACTATATAATGGACTTATAATGATATAAGTGCAATATCGAAATTGCACTTATATCATTAGTCCATGCCAGGTTTTTATGTTGCAAGCAGAAATATTCCAAATACAATTTAAAAGCATAGTATGCAGCCAAAACAGGAATGGAAGGCAATGGGAAGTGGGCTGCAAATCAGGTGGAAAGATCTGTGTTGGTGGTAGATTTCGATGTTAAAGCTTGAGACAAGGAGAGAGAAAAAATCCTTATGTGCTGTTAGTTGTGACATATGTTCTGAAACAGCTGCTCTAAAACCAGGATATTGGAGGTGGCATAATTATAGTGAGGGTAATAGCAACAACTTGGTTACAAGGAATGAGTCACTGCTAAATTGAGATGTGAAACATGTCAGTGCATCTGTTAAACACAGAAGCTGTACATGCCAAACACAAGTCAGTGGTGCATAAGGTGCCCAAGGCTCTCAGTGTTTCCACATAAATAAAGACACCTTGAAAACACTGTCAGCTCTGTTCAAAGAACTGCATAGAAGCAACACCTTTTAAGGCACTAAAAACATAAAATGAGAAGCCATACGGAAATATGAGGGAGTTATTTAGATGAGTGCTAAATGTTTTAGGAATGATCAGTTCTATGAGTGGTGGCTGTTAGCTCCATTGTCAGTTGATGAGTCCACTCAGGGTTTCAGTCTGAACTTTGAAGTTGTTATCCAAGCTGCTGAACAGTCCCCAAAATAGGTTCACGATCTTGGTTGGTTCCATTAAAGTGTAGAACAAAACCCTGAACAAGTTCAAGTTTGTGCTGAAAACAGTATTTCTGTGCATAAAATAATGTTTTTGAACAGAAATTATATTGTCTGATACCAATACCAAGTCCTAAACTGTGAGTAGCCTTTCTTGCAGCAAGGAGAAAAATGGGGAAAATTTACTTATCCTTGCCTGTGAGAATGAAATTTACAAAGATTTACATCCCTAGTAGACAAGCTTACTTGAGTAAAAGTAGCCCTTCAAATGTTCTGTTAGGTGGATTTGTAATTGGTTGATGGGCTGAATCCAAAGGGTAGTCGCCAATGGCTCCTCTTCCCCCTTGAGAAAAGTGACCAGTGGAGTGCCATAGGCTTCTGCCTTGGGCCCAGTGCTATTCAACATCTTTATCAATGAGTGAATTAACTTGGTTGAGGGAATAGAGGGCATTCTTATCAGGTTTGCAGATGGCACCAAATTAGCTAATACCCCAGAGTACAGAATCAGAATTCAAAATTACCTAAACAGATTAGAAAGCTGGGCCAAAACTAACAAAAAAAATTACAACAGGAAGAAATGTAGGATACTACACTTGGACAGTAAAAATGAAAAGTGCAGATATAGGATGAGTGACACCTGGCTTGATGGCAATACATGCGAAAGGGATCTAGGAGTCCTAGTGGACCACAAACTGAACACGACTCAGCAGTGTAACACGGCAGCTAAAAAAGCCAATGTGATTCTAGGCTGCATCAATAGGAGTATAGTGTCTAGATCAAGGGATGTCCAATTCTGGGCACCACAATTCCAGAAGGATATGGACAAGCTGGAATGTATCCAGAGGAGGGAGACCAAAATGGTGGGAGGTCTGGAATCCATGTCCTATGAGGAGCAGCTTAGGGAGCTGGGTATGTTTAGCTTGGTGAAGAGAAGGTTAAGAGGGGACATGATAGCCATGTTTAAATATTTGAAGCAGTGTCATATTGAGGACAGAGCAAGCTTGTTTTCTGCTTCTCCAGAGACAGGGACACTGAACAATGGAAAACTACAGGAAAAGCAGCCACTGAGAAGGCTCTCTCTCGTGTCCTCACCAAGTGAGCCTGGGATGATGGCGGGATGGAGAGAAAGCCTTCCCCTGAGGCTCTTAACATTCTGGCAAGTTTGTATTTGGAGATACATTCTTTCAAATAGTTTGGACCCAAGCTGTATAGGGCTTTATAGGTCATGACCAGCACTTTGAATTGGGCTTGGAAACGAACCAGTCGTCAGTGAAGCTGTTTTATCACAGGGGTTATATGAGCCCTATAGCTAGCCCCGGTCAGCATTCTGGCCGTAGCATTCTGGACCTGCTGAAGTTTCTGAACAGTTTCCAAGGGCAGCCCCATGTAGAGTGCATTACAGTAGTCTAAATGGGAGGTGCTCAAGGCACATGTCACTGTGGCCAGATCTGATGTATCAAGGAATGTATGCAGCTGGCACACTAGTTTTAATTGTGCAAATACAGTCCTGGTCACTGCTGAGACCTTATGCTAGGGCTTGTGCCATCTACTCCTCTCTTGTGCCCTCAACTCTCTGGTTTGTTCCAAGATAGACAAGTAGCATTAGCTCTCCCATTTCCCAAATCCCTTTCTCTTGTTGCACAAGTTCAGAATACATGCTGGCATGAGCTGAAAGTGGATGAAAATAGATGACTAGGCTATATAGTTAGCTGAGACACATATACTCCAATTGTCCTGATTTGGCAGGGACACTCCTGCTTAATCTTCTGTCTCTGTTGTCTGTCTCAGCTCCTTTAAAAATGTCCCAGTTTCTTTCTCTTCCTCCTACTTTCCTCCTTTATCCTCAACTTACTTCAATTCTAAGTGCAAAAGTAGTTTGCACTCAGTTAACTCAGCAGGAGTGAAAGGAGTTGAGGGTGTAGAGTTTTGTTCTTCCCAACAGACACAAGTAAAAGCAAACTGCTACGGTCTCTATTAGCTTGTGTGTTCTTCCTCATTATTAACTTTTGCCATCTTGACAACACTCTGATATTGCTCCAGCCATGCATGAATCAGTTTTCATCTGTGAAATGTTGGAGTGTATGCACACAGAAAAATCAAAGTGCTTCCTCCACAAGCATTGCTCACCCTGAAATTTGTCTGTCCACTTGGAGATCCAAAGAATTACAGTAATTCCATAGGACTCCAGCTGGTGCCCTGAGAGAGACCTGGCAACTCCAGCAATGGTATGGGTCCCTGGGAATGACCAGGCATGGACCTCCTTCCTTTTCTGGGCAATTGAGCTTCCCTTCTCCCTACTATATATGTACCTCCGGTTTCTAGCTTCAGCCCCTGTAAGTGGCCTCAAAGGCCTTGAATAAAATCAATTCTCCTCATTGATATTGAATTAAGGCTCCCCATGTCCCTAGCATGGCCATGATATGTCAGCTGCAAACAACAGAGGCATTTTCTTTCAGATTTATTAACAAGAAATCACACAACTATCCATCCCATTTCTTCTACATTTTCAGTTTTGGAAACAAACAAGGAAAATAAATATGCTCTCTGGAATAGAATATTCAATTTCAGGGGAATATAGAAATGGCTGCCACCACTCTCCTATGTAATAAAATTAAGGAATAAATTATTCTCCAGTCTTGTATTACTCCTATTTTTCTGTGCCTACATGGTTATTCAGTCTAACAAGCAACAGGAAATCGGTAAACAAAATCTTTATGGTAGATGGAGAAATGTCCCAAAAGAGATGCTGTGTAAGAAATAGATTGTTTTCTATTGACATCTGGGGTATCATGCTCCCCTCATTAGCCTTCCTTGTCAATTTCATGTTTGCATAATGAAACTTTACGCTAGCTTTTGGCCCAACATGATGATTTAATGAGTGGTTCTTACACCTATAGTCAAATTAGGGCAGTTGCAAAGGTTCCCATGGCATATCACAACAACACTAATACGCCTTGAATATTTTTGTGTGCTAAATATTTTGAAAATGCAATGAACAAATCAAGGTTTTCTTTCCCAGCGAAGCCTAGCTCTGCATATTGATGGCTCCAGTGAACTGAATAATAACTTCAGCTGAAATCTGAATGGATAAGAACCAGCAGGGATTCTGGGAAGGAATCTGGATATATTTGATAGCAAGCCAGCTTGGAGAAAGGCAATAGGACTTTTGAGCATGAGCCAGGTTAATAGAATCATAGAATTGTAGAGTTGGAAGACACCACAAGGGCCATCCAGTCCAACCTCCTGCCATGCAGGAAATCATGATCAAAGCATCCCTGACAGATGGCCATCCAACCTCTGTTTAAAGACCTCCAAGGAAGGAGACCCTACCACGCTCCAAGGGAGTGTGTTCAACTGCTGAACAGCTCTTATTGTCAGAAAGTTCCTCCTAATGTTGGGGTGGAATCTCTGTTCCTGGAGTTTGCATCCATTGTTCTGTGTTGTAGTCTCTGGAGCAGCAGAAAAAAGATTGCTCCATCCTCAATGTGATACCCCTTCAAATATTATTATTATTACTCAAACAGGGCTATCATATTGCCCCCTAACCATCTCTTTTCCAGGCTAAACATACCCACTCCCTAAGTCTTTCCTCATAAGGCATGGTTTCCAGATCTTTCACCATTTTAGTTGCCCTCCTCTGGACATGCTCCAATTCGTCAATATCCTTTTTTTTTTTTTTAAATTTTTTTATTCCGGTTACATATATTAACCTTATCAGAGACACTGTAATGCGTATATTTTCTTATAGTACATGCAACCTCCATTGTTACATTCCTTTTTTTATAATATCCTTTTTTATATATATATATAAATGTTTATAAAACTGCCTAAGCCTTTGGTCCCATATCTGCTTACCTGGGACTCTGGAGTCATTATGGTCAATGAAACTTACTTCTAAGCAAACATAGGAGATTATCCCATGAGGCTTTAGTCTGGAATTACACAAAGGTATTAGCGAATTTGACCTGTACTTATTGCACGAGGTTCTCACTATCCTGTTGCTGATTTTCCTTCTAGACATTTCTGTAGCACACCTCTTCAATAATGGGGAAAACCTTTCAATGGCTCTCAATACCACAGCCATGCCAGTATTCCCCTTCATGCAATAAGTTCCTTCCATGATAACAACAACAATAATAATAACAACTTTATTTTCGTACCCCACCTTTTGCCTATTAGGCAATCAAGGTGGTTCACAACATTTGGATATAAAACAAATCCATAGCGACAATAATAACTTAAAACAGTTTACCCCCCTTAAAATTACATATAATAATACATATTTAAAAATAATTGGCTAATTCACCATTAATATAAAATACTAACCTAAGACTTTAAACTATGACATCAAACATAATAACATGAAAACATAAGCATAAAACAAAAAACATAAAAAGAGGGAGAAGCATCCATTAAAATGGTCTATTTTATTCAAGGAAGGCCTGCCATTTTATGGCTTTTTTGAAATTCTCCAAGCTGGTTGCTTGATGGATCTCTTCTGGCAAGGCATTCCATAGTCTGGGAGCAGCAACAGAAAAAGATCTCTGGGAGGTTGTTGTTAATCTAGATCTCATTGGTTGCAATAAACCCCTCCCAGAAGATCTAATGATACGGGGTGGATTATATGGGAGGAGGCGATCCCTTAGGTGGGTTGGACCTAGGCCATGTAGGGCTTTATAGGTCATTACCAACACCTTATACTGTGCTCAGAAACTGATAGGCAGCCAGTGAAGGGATTTCAAGATTGGAGTAATATACTCCCTTCTCGATTTCCCGGTGACTAACCTGGCCACCATATTTTGCACTAGTTGTAGTTTCCGAACTAGGTATAAGGGTAGCCCCATGTAGAGAGCATTGCAGAAATTAATTTGTGAGGTTACCAGTGCATGCACTACATTTTCTAGGTCCTTTGTTTCGAGGTAAGGGCACAGTTGGCATATCTGCCGAAGCTGATAACAGGCGCTCCTGACTGTCGCACTCACCTGAACAGTCATGTGAAGCGACAAGTATGGGAGCTCCCCTAAACTGCGAACACAGTTCTTAGTGGAGAGCATGACCCCACCCAGGACTTGCGGTTGCAATCCAATACCAGGTTTAGGGGGCCCTACTGTAAGCACCTCCATTTTCTCTGGATTCAGTTTGAGTTGATTTTTCCTCATCCAGTCCATTACCACTACAAGACAGTGACTGAGGGGAGAAATGCCATCTGTCGTCATGGCCGATGACCGAGGCATGGAGAAATATATTTGGGTATCATCAGCATACTGATAACACCCCACCCCATGTCTCTGGATGATTTCTCCTAGCGGTTTCATATAGATATTAAAGAGCATCGGGGACAGGATGGTGCCCTGAGGGATGCCACAATTAAGCTCTATTTTTGATGAGCAACTGTCCCTGAGCATTACCCTCTGGAATCTACCTGAGAGGAAGGAATGGAATCACTGAAGTACAGTGCCTCCAATCTCCAACTCTCCCAGGCATTCCAAGAGGATGCTGTGATCTATCATATCGAAAGCCGCTGAGAGATCTAAAAGCACCAACTGGGTCATTTTTCTCCTGTCGATGTTTTGGCGAAGGTCATCTACCAGAGCAACCATGGCAGTCTCCACCCCAAGTCCCAGTCTGAAGCCGGTTTGAAATGGATCTAGAAAATCCATTTCATCAAAGATCCTTTGAAGCTGAGAAGCAATGGCCCACACGATCACCTTGCTCAAAAATGGCAGATGGGAAACCGGTCTATAGTTTTTCACATACAGTATCGGTATGACAGAAGCCACGTGGCACGAGGAGGCATGATCCTCCTCCTATCCCCCTCTTTCCTCCCCATCACTATTACTAAGCTAACCAACATTGTTTTTTCTCCATGTCTGTCTTTTTTTCATTTTGCTATGATTGCACAATTATGGGGATACAATAAAATAAAAAAAGTTCATTGTTTCCCTATAAACGTGCAATTGCATGAGGAAAAAATTAAAAAGAAAGGGACACATGCACTGAAGGCAGAGTTACAGAGCTGGTGCGGAAGGACAGATGATTGGCAAAGCACTATAATCATAGCATACTTATGTGATTGAGGAAACAGAGCAATAATGATCTAGGATGGAGGACCATTGCTTCCCCAAAATAGTACTCTACAGTGAACTCGCCACGGGGCAGTGTAAGAGGGGTGCTCCAAAAAAATGATACAAGAACTCCCTAAAACAACATCTCAGGCTTGGCCAAATTGATCACCAGCAATGGTCTGCCCTGGCCTCACATCGGGAGGCATGGAGACGCACTATCCACAATGCTGCAGCCTTATTTGAGAACTCATGCCGAACAAGTCTTGAAGAGAAACGACAACGCAGAAAGAATCACAACCCGGAAACATCACCCAAGGAGACTTTCTGCTGTGCTTTCTGCAACCAGACTTGTTCATCTCAGATTGGCCTTTTTAGTCATCAGTGCGCTTGCAGAAAGCGCAGGATGAGTCCTTCCTGAATCTTCATTTGTGAAGAAAAGCCAGAGAGAGAGATGTTCCCATTTGTTTCACTAACACTATTGTTGCAAGAAAGAGGCTGGTGTGATAAACTTGTTAAAGAACTTTTATGTCAGCTGGCTCTGCATAAGAAGGAAGCTCAAGTCACCACTGACAAGCTTTCAGTTTACATCCAATTCTTCTTTTACCTCTTCCACTTGATTTTCTGACATTAAACATTTTTAATGAAATGCCTAGCTTCCTTATAAATTAATGGCAATCTATACAAACAAGGGGCTCAAAAGATGTGTTTCCTAGCTTGCAATGTTTGATTGTTTTGTGGGTCAGTTTATCCTGTCCTGAAATACTTACTCAGAGAACAGAACATCTCAGAAACATCGAGTGGGGAGGAAAACCAAAGGTCATCCAGTCCACCCCTGCCAATGTTTTGTGCGATATGTGTGTAGATGCGTGATTTTTACACTGGTGTGAACATCAGTTATGTGGTTCAGTGCCCATCAGTTATGTGGTTAAGTGCGTGCTCAGAAGCTGATTAGTTCTTAATCTCAGTTGTTGTAATTTTCAGAGAACCAGCTGAGATAGTGTATTTCAGTATGAGAAGAAGGAAGGAATTTTATGGCACTTTTAATATTTTACTACTTAGAAAGTGGAAAGACTAACTGAAAATATTAAAAAATGGTTGTGTTGGGAAACAGTGACAAGAAGAATCATAGATGGGTGAGAATCTTCACAGTTTAGGACAACTAAGCTGTGGGTCCTTAATTATCAAGTGGGGTTCTACATGCAGTACAATATTTGGGGTCTTGGTGGTCACAGCTTGGCAATGTCACATACTGTCTGTTCAACTGACGCCTATATGCACGATTCCTGTGTTTCCGTTACTCCTCTACCTCTAGATTGAGCTAGAAACCTCCCTGAAGCTGATTGGTAAGATCCTCATGACAGCCAGTGTGGTGTAGTGGTTTGAGCATTGGACTACGACTCTAGAGACCAGGGTACGAATCCTGGCTCAACCATGGAAACCCAGTGGGTTACCATGGGCAAGTCACCCTCTCTCATCCTCAGGGGAAGGCAAAAGCAACCCCCCTCTAAACAAATCTTGCCAAGAAAACCCCATGAGAAGTTTATCTTAGGGTGACCATAAGTCAGAAACAACTTGAAGGCACAGAACAAGAAAAAGATCCTTGTACCAGATGCTGCCTTATATCAAGACAGTCTATTAGCCCATCTTTGTTTCCTTTTCCCATTCTAGAGGTCCCAATGGTTTTGGACTGGGGGGTGTCTATATGGAGTTTTGAAGAAAGTGCTATGGATACAATCACAAAATGGCTGCCCACTAGGGAAGGACATTTCTCATTCCCATTTTCCAAAAAGGGCAGCTACTGGCCAGTCCCTAAGAACAGTTCTGGGCCCAAGTGAAAGATAATGATGGTGGCATGTGGTTTCAAGCCAGGGGCTTTGCTTTACAGGCATCCAAGCTACAAAACAGTTAAAGACTGGGAGGGCAAGGGGAACTTGATGGGCACCATGGGATGTCCACAAAGTGCCATGTTAAAGGCCACTGGTCTACAGTGACAGTCTGAGCAGGTTTCAGCCTCAATATTAAAGAGCTTTACATTTTTATCTGCAGACATCATAAATTGAAACTGGGACCTTTGGCATGCAAAGCATGGCCAAAATCCTGTTGGGGAGTTACATATGTGTAAACACCATAGTTACAGCGCTGTGTAGTGAATCCTTCCTGATCTCCCCAATCCCCACTTCCCATGCAGCATCCTCTGGGAATGATGGATGTCTGCTGCCCTGTCAATCAGAAAGTTGCTGACTGATGTCCCCATCCCTTCTTCCATGAGTGATCGCAGGTGTGACAGGCAGAAGCAGGGCCCCTGTAACAATTCTCTGATGTACTGGGGACCTCTTGTGCAAGGGGGGGGACCATCAGCCAGCTGCTTTACGAATGATAGCAGAACAGACCCCTATCTACCACAGTGGTTGCTGACTGGTAAGTGGAAACTGGGGGACTCATGGCCCCTCGGTCTAAATACCCTAAAGACACCAGATCCCATCTGATCTTGGAAGTTAAGCAGGGTCAGCTATTGTTACTACTTAGATGGGAGACCACCAATGACTACCAAGTGCAGTAGGCTATATATCAGAGGAAGGAACTGGCAAACCACCTCTGAGGCGTCATTGCCTAAAAAGGTCTGTGAAATTCATGGGGTTGTCATAAGTCGGCAGGCAGCTTGAAGGCACATAGACACATAACAGTTCCTATGTATCCACTAAATCAGGGGCTACATAGGGATTGCAAACACAAAAACAATCATGAGTTTGTAACTCTAGGTTATTCATTTGTAACTGCCTAACAGCATTCTGGTCCATATCTTTTACTACCGTTCCCCTTAAAGCAGAGGTGAGTAAACTGGCATGCAAGATTTATGTGGCCTGTAAACCCACTGGCAGTCCCCCAAACCTGCTGAAACCCTGCAAAACTTTAGGTGATTTTCCAGGTGAGAATCACAGGATCATAGAGTTGGGAGGGATCACAAGAGCCATCTAATTCAACCTCCTGCCATGCAGGGGTACACAACTAAAGAACTCTGCAAAGATAACCATCCAACCTTTGTTTATAAACCTCCAAATAAGGGGAGTCCACCACCCTCCAAGGCAGCCCTATTCCATTCGTGAGCACCAACAGTGGTCCGCCCTGGCCTCACATCGGGAGGCATGGAGACGCAATATCCACAATGCTGCAGCCTTATTTGAGAACTCACGACGAACAAGTCTTGAAGAGAAACGACAACGCAGAAAGAATCACAACCCAAAAACATCACCCAAGGAGACCTTCTGCTGCGCTTTTTGCAACCGGACTTGTTTATCTCGGATTGGCCTTTTTAGTCATCAGCGCGCTTGCAGAAGGCGCGGGATGAGTCCTTCCTGAATCTTCGTTTGCGAAGAAAAGCCAGAGAGAGAGAAGCCAGAGAGTCCAAGATGGTGTCCAGAAGTGATATTACATCACTTTCAATGTGCCAATAAGTGCTGATACAGCCCATGGGGGGGGGCATTGAATCACAGGATGGAAATAGGCCCTCATCATTCACAGTCCCCCACTCTTGCCTGAAAGGAAGGAAATCTCATATTTTCTAGCCCCCAACCCATTAGTCTAGAACTCATGGCATTTGCATGACAAACACAATAATTCAACCAACTGAGCTATGCTACTTATTTGTGTATGTCATTGGTTCTTAACCTGTGGTCTGGGGACCCCCAGGGGTCCATGATGTCCTCACAGGGTGTCCATGAAGGCTTGAAGGCTGCTTGGTCCACCTCCTGCCTGCAATAGAGTGGCCACGTGACAGGAGCCAAGGCAAAGGCTGGCTGGCGGGCTTGACCTGTGCGTTGCTCATCAATCCACTCCAGCCACAAACTTGTAGGGAGAAGCAAGTCTTCTCTCTCCTCCAGTGCCTCTGGCAGAAGGTTTAATGGATAGTGTATTATTATTATTATTATTATTATTATTATTATTATTATTACCACTATTTTAAATCTTGAGTTAAGTCTTGGGGGTCCACAGCCACAAAATATATTTAAAGGGGGTCCCTGGAAAAGAAAAGGTTAAGAACCACTGGTGTATGTGATTGGCAGTCAGGGTGGGTGGCTTCAGATTTCCATTTAGGAAATGCACTGTCCTCACCCTGCAAACACAGCCATTCCAATTCTGAAGAGGCCTTATTTGTAGAATACAGTTGGCCCACCACATTCACTAGGGTTGGGGCACAGGACCTCCACAAATGTGGAAAAAAGCACAAATATCCCTAGCCCTCCTCAAAACAATATTTAACACAAACAAAAATATAATCCATGGATTCAACCCACCACAGATGCCTTTGCAAGGCAGAAGCAGTGGCTGGTGGGGCTTGCCACTGCCTCCGCTGCTGCCCTATGACATTTTTATTAGGGACAAGCCTCTAAGACTGAAAGAGATTCACAGTCTCTTTCAGTCTTGCTGAAGGCCCCCTATGTGCATGTACACACACACCAAGAACTCCAAAATTAATCTAAAACTCGCTGCCATCACCCATTGACTTTAACCCTTTCCCTGTAACCCAATGGGAAGTTACAGGGTTCAGTCTGTGCTTCCCACTCTGGCTCTGCAGAGCTTCATCTCCCCCACCCCTGTGGAAGGAAAGCTGAGCAAGGCACGTGAAAAAGAAGTGTGCAGAAGGGAGAGATTTAAAGGAAGTTTATTCTAAGCAGATTACAAAGCATAGTAGAGATACTTTTCCATGGAAAGCACCTTCCTTCCAGGCATACTTCCTAGATAGTTACAAATTACAGATAGGTCTAGTCATTCCAGCCAAGTTTGCAAAATAACATAAGCCCTAACATGACTAAACTAGACAGTTCCCTAGGCTACTTACAAAAGTTCAGTCCAGAAGCACTGGATGTTCATGGGGTGGGAGTCTGGGCCTTTTGGCTTAGCCTCTACCAAGCATCCCCCATATCTGATACAAAAGTCCCCATGGCTCAGGCCTCTCCTTCTTTGTTCTTCTCTCTGCCTCATGGCCCTGAGGCAATATTTATCACCTCTTCTCAGAAGCATCTTGAAGTTTGCTTCTGCTGGACATCTTCATTAGGCAGCTATCCCTCATGATCTATGACTCCTTCATGATGCTGACCCCCTAAAAACTATAACTTTACTCTCAACACCTACTTAACTCTTTCTGTACTTGGTTGGCTGTGCTGCCCAGATAATGGGAGAGCTCATTATCACACGGGGCTTGCAGTCCCTATTAAAAATGTCATAGGGCAGCAGCAGAGGCAGCAGCAAATAAGGTGCAAATAATCAAGTCTGCAAAAGTTAAGCCTGCAGATGTGGATGGCTGCTGTATATCAGTTGCAAAAATGAGCACGTGAAAACCATGATGAGTAAATTTAGAACCTGCAGGTGTGTGTGTGTGTGCGCGGGGGGTTAGAAATCATTTTTGGATGACTGAGTGATGACATCTGCAATTTGTGACCCAATTACAATCTGAGCTGAGGGGTGTTTGCCTATTACAAAATTGGCCCAACAGTTGGCCTACAGCAGTGAAGCAGTCTTTACCAAAAAAATAAAAAATAAAAAAAAATAAAAAATAAAAAAATGAAAATGGAATGCCTCAGTGGAATTGCTGATAAAGTATAAAATTTCAATTATGCACCTTAATTAGTTAACACACCTTTATACAGGGAACAGCTTGAAAAAAAATTGACTTAACCTCATTCCTGTTCATGTAGGATTTCAAACTTTGAAGATTATTAGACAGGAACAAAAAGATTGTTCCTGCCCTACAATCTCCACCCGCGCCTCTGTCCCGTCCCTGTCACGCCACATTCACCCTCCTAACTGCACTTAGCTCCTCTCCCATCGTTTCGGTAGCCCAGGAGTGAATGGAGCTCTAACAGAGCTCCCTTCACGTCCTGGATTGAAATCCCGCAGATTCTCATGAGAAGACGTGAGCATGGGAAATTCAAAGATAAACATAAAAAGAACATGAAAAAAAATTACAGAAAGCACAAAAACACACTTTAAAAGGTAGAAATAACCTGGGAACGGTCATAAAAAGTGTGTCACTTACCTGGATGTCCCAATCTCACCTGGAAGTGTTCTGCCAGGGACATCCCATTGATGCTGGGATCTCGCCAGCATAATGGGCCACCTTTTCACTCACAGGAACATCTATGACAGAAATGGAACGGGGGAATCTATTGATGGCTTATCCCATCAATAAAAAGCAGTGCCGTTGGAACGGCACCAGAACAGGTGTATAACGAGGGGGGAACGACATCGACTGAAAAGGGAGCCCTTTTGCGATCTCCTGGAATTTGTGGAACACCACTTTTAGCTCATCTGATAATCTCCTAAGAAAGCCAACAGATAAATTTCCAAAGAAGAGGTGAAAGTTTTCAAGCTTCATTGGATGTGAGAGGCCATCATAATGGACATATATAGGGCATCTTTTTTCCCCCTCTGGTTTGCAAATCACACTCCAATGGGCATGCAGATATCGCACATGCTTATTAGCTGCTATCCTATTGGTGGTATATATGTTCCCCTACATGTGTGGTTGTAATTTTTCGGATGTTTTTGTCATGGATATATTGAGTTCATGATTCTGTAAGCAGAGTTCCATGAGATTAACCTTTTCTCATAAGCATAAAATCAGTTGTTAGTCCCAGCTAGAGTAGTATCATTGAATCAATAGGATTTGCCTACATGCTGCTTCACCATTTGACAATTGATTGACTGCGTTGGGAATAGCTGAGAGGATTCCAGCAGTTCTGTATTTTTAGATGGGGCATTATTATCTTTCAGTGGCTTCAGGTCACCACTTTCTTCACTGCAATTTCAGAAAGACCCACTGTGTTTTTCCCATTGCATGATGGGACTATTAGCAGGCACATGGGCAGATACACAATCAGTTGCACATTGTCACTATTCAGCAGAGGTCTTGTGTAGCACAACCACCATCTAACCCCACAAGTGTAGAAATATATCATGTAGGTATGAGAAGAGTGCCCACTCTGAGACAGGGATGTCCCATCCTCTGGTGCCTGTAGTTTGACTGTTGTGATAGGCTCTGTATAGAGATACCCCAGTGTCTTGTTTGAAAACTCTAGCTAGTACACAATGCAACAGTAAGTGTGATAAATGGTGCACCAAACCACATACATATTACACCTATGTTAATAGACTTACAGTATTAGCTGACTATTGACTGCCTGTTAGCTATAAAGACAAGGTCAAAAATTCTATTTGCCCAGGCATTTTGAGTTGGCGGATACAAGTCATCTGCTTCCTATATTTGCCACCTTGGCCACTGTATTTTAATATTTGATGTTTTATTGTTTCAATTTTATAGTATTGACTGTAATTATATTTCTGTATATCATCTGGAAGCCATGTCCCATGAGAAGTGGCTTAGGGAGTTGGGTATGTTTAGCCTGGAGAAGAGAAGGTTAAGAGGTGACATGGTAGCCATGTTTAAATATTTGAAGGGATGCCATATTGAGGATGGAGCATGCTTGTTTTCTGCTGTTCCAGAGACTAGATGACACAGAGCAATGGACTTAAACTACAGAAAAAAAGATTCCACCTAAACATTAGAAGTACTTCCTAATGGTAAGAGATGTTCAATGGTGGAATACACTGCCTTGTAGTGTGGTAGAGTCTCCTTCTTTGGGGTTTTTTAAACAAAGGCTGGATGGCCATCTGTTGGGAATGCTTTGATTGTGTATTCCTGCAAGGCAGAGGGTTGGACTGGATGGCCCTTGTAGTCTCTTTCTACTCTAGGATTCTGATTGTGTTGTCTATAAATGAAAGGTAATCTAAGACTGTTCCAAGTTAAAAAGAATCCTCCAAGAAAAAGACTTCATCATTTTTTTGGGTGTCTCAACAGCCATTCTAAAATTCCCTTCAATCCTCTTCCTGTGTCTGTCTCATTAATTCCCAGCTGCTTCAATTCATTTCAGATGAAGACCTCTAGCACAGATGACAGATGTATGTCCTGCTGTTTATCTGCCAATCCATCTTTACATTGCACAGATTCTAGCATTCCCATTAAAGAAGACTGTGTTCAATCTGCCTAGACCATGCAGAAGCCTAAGGCATCTTCAAATTGTGTTAGTTTATGAAGATGTCAGACTTGCCGAAGTGCTCACAGGGCAGGATAAATGGCTTTGGATTAATAAATAAGACCATAAAATAAGTGCTGAGAAGTAACGGAGGAAGTATGATGAGCCTCATCCATTACACAACATTATATATAAAAACTTCAGCACTAGTTAGCTCAAGGTACACTATCATATTGTACCTGGAACAAAGAAAGAGAAGAGGAGAGCCAGGGTACTGGACCCCAGTTGGAGCTAAAAGGAGCTAGCAGTCCTGCATGTCACCATCAGACACTGACCCTGGCCAATCCTATGCAGCAGCTGCAGATCAAGAGACAGTGGCGGCAGAGATACTTCACCCTGACTTTTTCGGACGTTTAAAATACAACGCGAGCAGCCTCGCCACGTTGCGAGGCTGCAGCGCTGCAGGGCATCCCTTTGGGATGATGCCCGTCCCTGACGGTACTGTTGCGGTACTGCAGGGACATTTGAGTGTTATATTTAGCCGATTTTTACTCACGATCAACTTTCGTGAGTAAAAATCGGCTAAATATAACACTCAAATGTCCCTGCGGTACCGCAACAGTACCAGCAGGGACGGGCGTCATCTGAAAGGGACGCCCTGCAGCGCTGCAGCCTCGCAATGTGGCAAGGCTGCTTGCGTTGTATTTTAAACGTCCGAAAAAGTCCTATTATGTAACAACACAAAGTAAAGCACAGAGAGCAAAAGGCCAGGCAGTGCTCTGTTCTGCTTTAAGTACTGGATGATGACCTAATGAGGGCAGTTGGACTGATATAACTGTTGGGTATAAATTAGATCAGACTAGGCCATTGTTTTGCTGCAGAACAACAGCTCCCAATCCTCCAAGCAATCTTGTCTAACATTTCTGGCTTCCTGTCTCTCTGAACCTCTGTTTATACTGTACTAATCTTTCTAGCAATTCCCCTGTTGGCTTTGGACTCTGCTCAGGACTGCTTTCTCCCTTTGAACCTTGGACTGCCTGGACCATGTGTCTGTTTGCCACCCCATGTAAGCCTTCTGACTGGCCTGGCTCTTCCTTTTCACTTCTTGTGGACTATAAGTGTGCTCACCTGGGCATTTACCAGCTCTAAACAGGATATGGACAAAGTTATCCCTCCAAATGCTGGGGGATTACAAAACTATCAGACTTGGCAGGCACTGACAAATAAGTATTCGTACTTCAAGAATGTGCAACTGTTTATGAAATGGTTATACTTGTGGAATTCCACTTATACAACCATGATCTGAATATGTCTGTTGCACGATGGGAAACAAAACAAAAACCCACAACCCCATGTGTACAGGATTTGGCACCTTGTATAACTGTGGAATATTTTTTATAGTTCCAGGTAGAATAAACCCACTGAATTAATGGAAATAGTATTCACTTGCCCAGTTCCCATTGATAAGTCTATCATAGGCGAGATCAAAAATTGGCTCTGGGCCTACGTTTGATAACTAAGTAGTTGCAATAGTTGGTGTACAACATAGCAGCTAATCTTTTAACTGGTGCAGAATACCAAGGTCACATTACATTGATATTGATAGACAAGAAATGGTTGCCAATTGCTTTCTAGACTCAAGGTATTGTATTTAAACTTTACAGCTGCAAGTAGCTTCAGACCTGGGTGTCCAAGGCACCATCTGCCTTGTTTAAGCTGCCCTAAATATTAAGATCTTCAGGAGAGGCCCTCTTTGAAATACCAAGGCTACCTAAAGAAGTATCCCTCTTGCAAGGTGTTGGTTATCACCTTTAAAGCCCTAAATGGCTTGGGCCCAAGCTATCTCAGGGACCGCCTTCTCCCTTATAATCCTCCCCGCGCTCTCCGGTCCTCTGGGAGGAATTTGTTGCAGCCACAAAGACCTAGGCTGGCGACCACCTCCCAGAGGGCTTTCTCGGCTGTCGCCCCCAAATTGTGGAACGGCCTGCCGGATGAGATCCGCCTATTGACATCATTAGACAGCTTTAAAAAGGCTGTCAAGATGGTCCTCTTCAGGCAGGCTTTTCCGGAATAGCTAACCCCGGCCTCAGGAACCCCTTCTGGAGGTTGCTTCTGGACCTCCAAACTGATGCTGCTTGCTCGAAAGGGTTTTTAATAAATTGTATTATATATTGATTTTAATTTGTATTAATTTAATAATGTTTTAAGGGGGGGAAGGGATTTTAAGCTGTTTTATACTGTGTACTATTTTATTGTTGTAAGCCGCCCCGATTGCTCGCAGAGGGGCGGGATATAAATAAATTTTATTATTATTATTCTTATTAAATCTCCACCAGCTACTAGTCTGTTTCTCAGCACAATTCAAAGTGCTGGTTGTGACCTACAAAGGTTTACATAGTTCAGGTCTGGGTTATTTGAAGGACCATATCTTTCATCTGAATCTGCTTATGTTTTGAGATTTTCTGGGGAGGCACTTGCCTCTGTCCCCACAACTTTGCATGGACATCTTGTGGGAACATGGAAGAGCACCTTCTCAGTGGCTATTCCAAGGCTCTGGAACTCTCTTCCCAGAGAGGTTAGACTGGTACTGTCTTTATTACCTTTCCACACCCAGGTGAAGACCTTTTTATTTGGCAAGCTTTGGAGAACTGATTTTTAGGGTAATTGGGCCTTGTATATTGTTCTTCGTTGTTTTTAATTGTTTTTGTTTTAACTGGTTTTATTGATTGGTAATTCAATTAGTTTTTAATTTTTGTATGTTGTGAATTTTTAACCTCAGTGGGCCCTTGGTATCTACTGGGGTTTTGTTCCAGGACCCCCCCATGGATATCAAAATCCATGGATGCTCAAGTCCCATTATATACAATGGTGTAGTCAAGTGGTTTCCTTATATAAAATGGCAAAATCAGCTTTGGTTTTTAGATGATGATGATGATTTGGAATATTTTCAAGCCGTGGATGGTTGAGTCTGTGGATGCAGAATCTGTGGATACAGAGGGGCAACTGTATGTTTAATTGTTGTAAGCCACCTTGATTCAACCAGGGAAATGGCAAGAGGATGTTGAGGATGATAGTAATACCATCACCAGTACATGCTGGCTTAATAGGTTTTTCATGTTGTTCCCTTTGGAGCAGGCGTGGTGAATGGATTCCATGCCAGTGGGGTGATGAATCTAATTCTAGTTTTACTCTAAGCCCTAAAGGAGCTATTTTGGAGTAGAGTTCAATGCCTTGAGTAGCACCTTTCAAATTTGGACTGAAACCCAAAGCAAGGTCACCACCACTCTGACATCAGAGCCACACACCTCCTCTGTCCCAGAGTTGTGATCACTTCCTAGTCTTGTTGTTTTCAAGAAAGATGTGAAGATACATCTCTTCAAACTTTTTTAAAAACTATTTTGAAATTTACTATTTATTAAATTTAATGGTTTTGGCCAGAATACTGTATGACCTTTTACATAATGTTACTTTGTGTAGCCGAGGGGCTAAGAAATTACTGAATTGCAAAGATGCATATTGAGATATTAGCAAGAGTACCTGATGCACACTAGTCCCTGATACTCATTGGGCCTGATGCAATGCACAGTGAGATGATGTGCATTGGTCTCTTTATGCATCAGTCCCATTGTGCATGGACACCAATGAGAATCAGACACCAATGCACATCAGGCACTTTGCCAGCTCTAGTATGTAGTAATATAAAAGCAGCCCTCTATTGGATATGGACATTGAGCAACAGCACAATTCTAACTCCCACAGACGTTAAGTCCACTTACATGGACGCAAAGCCCCAGCAGGATTCTGGCCTTGGTTCTTAATTTGTTTGTAGTAGTAGTAAGTATAATTTTGAAAACTTGTGTTTGGTTATGTTCAACACCCTGAGAACTAGAAGTGTAAGGGTAGGAAAATATAGTGGAAAATAAAGAAAAATAGTTTTGTTTGGTAAGGGACCATAGGACTCTGATAAGAGGATGATGGTCTTTTCCAGTCCCTGGAATTTTTTGTTAAAAGGATTTGGTAGCAAGTTTGTTTCTGTGTATGATTAGGCAGCAAGTGAACTTTCAGCCAACCACTACCTGGTAGAGTAGGCAATTCTGGCCTACACAGACAAACAGCCTACATTTTAAAGAGGGAGGGAGGGAAGGTGGATTTTGCTATTTTTCCAGATGTAGTAATTGTCAGGAGTCGGAGACTGAACTCCTTAGAAAATGGCCAGACAACTGCCAAGTTTGTCATGCTAGCTGAGGCTAAGCCCAAGGAACAAGTCTTGAGGCCACAGCTGCACAAGAAGGTTACTGCAGGGCAGTGCATCAGGCTATAGTGTGGGGTGTACAATGGAGTCTGGTGTGCAAAAACTGATGTAAGGCACTCATGTGGTTGAGGGAGCCAATGCCCTGTGAAACTGTATAAAAGAAGGCCCCATCCAGAGCACATTCTCTCTTGAGAAACATTGATGTCTGGCGTAGCAGTTTGTCCGTCTGCTGTATACTTCTGTACATATTGCAACTGCCTTGAGCTTGAAGATAAAGTACCCCCTATTGTTTGGACAACAATCACTCTGTGAGTATTCTTGGGAATGGGTTGCTGCTGAGTCTGCTGAGATATTTTTGGTTTCTGCAGGGGATTGAGTGTCCTATCATCCCCCAACAGTAATAACTATGAGATTTGGAGTATTCCACTTTGTCTGAAGGAACTCTCCAAGTTGCTGAACCTATTATGGAGATAGGATTCAGAATCTTGGATAGCACCCTTTAAGCTCCACAGGCTGAAACCTATGGTAGATTTCCTACCCCGCCATCATGAAAGCCACCAGTCACTAGAGCGCTGAAGGCTACTTCAGTGAAGATACAGGAAAAGTTAAAGCAAAATATTTAAGAGCCTATAACTATTAAGATTACTGTATATGAAGAAGCGGTGGGCCTTTTATTAGTCATCAACCTGTCCTACTCAAAATTACAGAAATGAATGAATTGTTTAATGTAACAAAATGAGACAAATGATATCTGCAAAGGGATATAAAAAATACATTCCCAGCCATCAAAGCAAATGCACTGAGAGTAATTTATGTTTTCAGCCTTAAGTCGGTGAATGACAACACAGAGTTAAAGTAAATTCCTTTATGCCCAGTCACTAAATCCTCTAATATACATGTCATTAAAGTAAAGTATTGAAGGAAATATGCGACTCTATCAGAAATTGGGGTCAATTAGGGACTCATTATGAAGGAGCAGTGAAATTGATTTGTAAGTGTGGCTCTTTAGGCCAGACGCCTTTCCATAGAGCTAATAATAAAATCTGAATTCTGACAAGAAAAGTCATTAAGGACCCTCACAGGCAAGAGTTATTCATTACTTTAAAACTTATTATCTAGAATTTATTCCCTTCTGCTAGCGAGATTTGTCATGTCCAAGAGATTAATGATTTTGCATAGAAAGGAGTCGAGCTGTTATCTGTACTAATGTTTCCCCTTTTCTGTTGGATTGATATACCATGCTGTCATGTGCTGGCTTGTTCCAGAAAGAAGTTACCAAGAAGTTCCCAGGTAGCTGACCTGGGAAACACTTTAGCCAGGAACATTTGAGAGCCACTGTGTTTCATTGTCAACTGTCCTGGGTAGGGATGTAGGGGGGAAATCTTGCCATTGTATTGATTTTTATTGGGATAGGGTGTCTTGGGGTACTAGCAAAATTCGCCACAGAATCCCCTGATGCTGGATCTTCCTCTGCCTTGGAGGAATAGCATCTTTGCAATGCTCTTTTATCTCAATAGAATAAGTGAACAGACAGAAAAATCTGGTGCTCTTGAAATTTATGTACAGAATCAGAGAGATGAACTGGACTATAAGACATATAATGTTATACCGCTCCTGAAAGATGATTATCCAAGACTGTTTAGAAACCTCCCAAACAACCCATACTATAAGGATGTTATTTCTAATGTTTATGTAGAATCTCTTTTTCTTGTAATTGGAATCCAGTGATGCTTATCCGGTGAGAGTGGATACTTTTCAATTTGTGCAGCCTGAGGATGAGGACAGGATTCTTGGAGAGTTGAGACCCACCATGTATGTGTTTCTCTTTGCTCTTTCTGCTTTATATCTTTTTAAGCAAAGAGAGAGACTGGCTGAGTAGCTAGAGGGAGCCATCAGGGCCCTCACTAAAACAAGGTAGAGTTCCAGCAAGCCCAAGGGAAGCAGTTATAAGACCCTTACTAAAACAGCCATCACTGTATCAAATTGCATTGGACAAGTCCAGAGACTAGGACATAGAGCAATGCACTCAAACTACAGGGAAAGAGATTTCACCTAAACATTAGGAAGAACTTCTTGACTGTAAGAGTTGGTCAACCGTGGAAAACACTGACTTAGAATGTGGTGGAGTCTTCTTCTTTGGACATTTTTAAACAGAGGCTGGATGGCCATCTGTTGGGAGTGCTTTGATTTGTTATTCCTGCATGGCAGAATTGGGTTGGATTAGATGGCCCTCGTGGTCTCTTCCAATTCTAGGATTCTATGACTCCCTTCCAAGTTTGTTCAGTAGGACAACATTGCCATTCAGGCCCAGGTTTCCATACTACAATTATTGTGTAACTCCTCATGTGGTGATCTATGCTACATAATCTTGATTATTTTTATTTTATTTAGTTATTTATACCCCGCTCTTCAGCCACAAGGCTATCAGAGCGGCTTACAAATTGTTTTAAGCAATAGCTATTTACACATCTACACTGCATTAAACAGTTTCCAATGTGTGTTAGCTAATTGCCCCCACAAGCTGGGTACTCAATTTACCGACCTGCGAAAGGATGGATGGCTGAGTGAACCTTGGAGCCCGCTGGAATCAAACTTGCTGTGAGATCCTGTCCATTATAGAGAAAAATACACTTTGGAAAGCACACATCCGCGCACTCACACAAACACACACACAATTTATTTGTTTCAAGTTTCTATGTGATAGTTCTAAAGTTTTCTCTTTGGCCTGAGGACAGAGCATAGTGGAAAAGGAGTAATGTTCTCCCCTTGAAATGGCTGTGTGATTGAACAATGCGGAAGTAGGACTCTATGCTTTCCTGCTAGAATTGCCTTCTGCCATTTGGATGTGAATGCACCATTTAAGAGGATGGAGGGGGCAATAGTGCTGATGAAGACAATAAAAGTCAGTGAGGCTTATTGCTTCTTGACACTTGGGGCATTTGGGGATTATTCTTCAGTGAGCAGACCAACAGCAATGTGGAATTGTATGACGACCCCCCCCCAATGAACCCTCAGAAAGCAGTCAGCAAAAATGCATTATCCTGATGTCCCGCCTGCTCTGGCTAAGATGATCATTCCTTGAAAAATGGGTTAGAGGGTAGGAATGCGAGCAACTATTTTCTCATAACCTTTTTGGCCATGATTTGGATTATTAATGGGGAGGTCAGAGGTGTGTTTGCATTTGCATAGATTCCAGAACCTGCTGCCTCTGCTTGCTCACTATCATAAAAGCAGGAGCTGTGCATGGGTATGCTGTGGCATTTTGCTTCTTAGCTGTAATTTTTCTGCAAATACTCAGTAAGCATGTGTGTATGAATGGATAAAAGGAAAGGAGGAGAAAGAGTCTTGTAGCATGTTGGAAAACAACTGATTTATTTGAGCATGAGTTTTCATGGATTTCAGTTCACTTCTTTAGATTCATTGTTGGAGTGCAATATTCAAGCACAGTATTCAGCCATAATATCAAGTATTTAAGGACAATTTGACAGCTGGCACCTTCAAAGAACTGTGTAAGACAGGGGTGGGTAAAATGCAGTATGGAGGTTTCATGTAGCCACGAGGAGTGTTTTTGTGGCCCAAATGCCCTCTAGGGAATGGGGGGCACCATTTGGGGGGGGGGAGGCAGCCTTTTCAGGCCCCAGACTAGTCTTTTTTTTAAAAACCAGGAAGTGTTGGGGTCAATTTAACAATTCCAATTGTTTTTTTAAAAAAAGACCTCTTCTGGGCCTAAAATGGCATGTGGGGAAAACATGGTGAAAACATCCCCACACTCCCAGAGAATGTTTGGGGTACTTGGGGCCAAACTTTTTTTGGGGACGGGATGGGTGGTTTTGGTTCTCCAAGGTTTTCTTGGGGGTTAATGTAGACCCCCTGCCCAATCATAGTTTTTCACCCCCATGTAGGGTAATATAGGTCTGCCAAGTAGCCCATCTGTTAGTCTTCTGCTTGCTTCCCCAAAAGTTAGTTCAGTTGAAGCAGAAGACTTTTCTGAGGAAGATTCTTTTGTTACATTTGCAACTGTGATCAAGAGCAATTCATGAATATATGTAGTGTGCAAAGAAAACATTACCTATATTCATACTACTGCTAATGGGTTGGAATTTGTGGATATATCCCAATTCAGCTGGTTCTGTTTCCATTCTCTTTTATTTATTTATTTTTTTGTTCCAGCACACTTACCTGAAGGTCAGCAACTGAGGGTTCACTGACTGGCATCTCTTCAAATGTTTATGACCTCTGTCACCATTTTGTCTTTCTACATCCTGTTTTGCTCTGATCCTATCCCCACAACTATGAAATTATGCTTAAGCACCTGTGACTGGAATATTGGTCTCCATCAATGCATCCAAACAAGTTGGTTGAAATCTATGAAAGTTCATTCTAAAATAAATTGATTAATCTTAAAGGTGCTACAGGACTCCTTTTCCTCCCCTATTCTTCCCCTTCTTTGTGTATGGGAACAAAAGTTTGTTTCATACTAAATAGTTATACCACTTTGATCCCACTTTAACTGTCATGGCTCCATCCTATGGAATCCTGGGATTTGTAGTCTCATAAGGTATTTTGTATCACCTACCAGAGAACTCTGGTGCTTCACCAAAATACAAACCCCAGGATTCTATAGAATATAGTTGTGGCAGTTAAAATGGCATCCCAGTGTTCTCCTGGTCAATCCCCATATCCGTGGGACCAATATCTGTGGTTTCAGTTATTCATGAGACACAAAACAGAGACACATACCATAGAATTATCCTGAAAAATGCCTAGAGAGGCATCTTCTCTTGGCATCTCCTAGGTCCTCCAATGGAATTCTATGGTATGCTTGTACAGGAAGTTCTTTATTTTAATATGGTTTCCTATTGTCCATGGTTTCACCTGCACATGGTAAATCTAGGAACGTATCCCCAACAGATACAGGGGGCGACCTGTAATTATGAGACTAGACTAATACAGCTATTTCTTTGAAACTGCATGTGCTTATGTATTGTGTTTGCATCCTACTTTGCCTCCAATGAATTCTAGGCAGGGGGCCCCTCTCTTGCCCTTGATCCTCTATGGTAGTTCTGAGTGTGGCAGATGGAGCTAGAAACAAACAGGCAGGACACAGGTAATTGGATTAAACTAGGGCCAGATTTAGGAAACATACAGGGATGTGGGATCTGCAAGAATGACTGGAGATAAGTCCACCAAGCAATTAGACTGTTAATTATCTAAAGAAGCCTACTATGTCATGCTGTCACCTCCTCTTCAAGCCACTTTTTTTTCAGATGAGTTGGGAGGGCATATTGGTTCATTGTCTTCAAGAAACAGAAATTCCCAACAATGTGCAGGTGAGATGGGTTAGCCCTGAAGGCATTCAGTCTCATAACCCTGAGTGGCAAACCTCAGGAGTCGTTCAGTCATGGTGCCTCCACGTTTCATTCCTACCTGACTGATCCCCTGTACATCCTTGCCAATATCTTCCACCATATCTCCTCCAGTAGACAGTGAAGATCAGGGAAAAACGAAAAGACAAGCAGGGCAGCATGTGGGAACATGTGAAAGTGTGGGAGGAGGAAGCTGAACAGCTTAATTTTATCCCTCCTGTTAGGTTTATTGATCTTGTCTGGCTGTTCATGAAAGGACCATCTTCTGGCTGGATGCTTTGCTTTGATGGATGTGTTGGTTACACATATGACCTAGAGGACTTTTGACCATTCACTCAGCATGCCTCCTACACAACTACTGAACCACCTGAGCTGCTGGATCCAGCACAGTAGTATAATTTAGGATTTTGTTCCTTAGCCAAATGAGAGAAACATGCCATGCCTGGGCAGTGCTCCAAGTTCTGCTGAAAAGTCACTCACACCCCATTTCCCAATCACTAAGCACAACAGTTTGAGTGTGGTACAAGGATAAGAAGAGGGGGTTGTATAGAATCATAGAGTATAGCAAGATTCTTAGCTCTCACACTTCATATTCAGAAGGCGTGGAAGATATCTGTATATGGATGGATGTGTCACACTTTGAGATCATTCACTGACAAAGGATCTCTAGGTTCTTAATGTTTTTAAAGCATTTTTTATAAAAAAATTACAAATCACAAAAAGTAAAAAAAAAGAGAGAGAGGGGGGGGTGGGATCATGGTGGAGTCCGGTACCCCTTATAAGTTCCCTTAAACATGCTGTTGTACTTGGGGGCTGTCATGCAACAGACATAAGCTGATATCCTGTTAGTGATATATGCAAATGTGAACTTCAATGCACACCCACATACATCTTTTTTTCCCCATTGTTGTACAAGCTGGTATTCTCTTCTACCCTTTGCAACTGATGAGCCCCTGGGGACTCATCCTTTCACTGCAAAATCCCACCCCCAGCCATTGAATCACTGGTAAAGAGTGGGAGAGGGACTGGGGTGTGTGTCCCTGTAGCCAGATGCAGACTGATTATATAATCTGTTAAGAATTCTGGGTGACCCCTGTAGATGTCTGCAGATTTATTTATATAATTATTTGACTATTTATACCCCACTCTTCAGCCACAAAGGCTCTCAGAGTAGCTTACAAAAATTGTTTTAGCAACAGCACTTATAAATCTACACCACTTTATAGTGCTAGGCACTCTCTAAGCGGTTTACAGTGTGTGAAGTCGAAGGCTTTCATGGCCAGCATCCATAGATTTTCCTTTGTTTTGTTTTTTTTCGGGCTGTGAGGCCGTGTTCTTGAATAGTTTCTTTCTGATGTTTCGCCTGGATCTGTGGCTGGCATCCTCAGAGAATTTGTGGAGTTTATATGCTGTGAACCCCTGTTGGAGAGTATGTGTAAATTTGTGTAATTGAATGGTTAGTTTCTGGGTATAGAAATGCAAGGAGGATAATTGTCTGTTTGGCTAATGGTTGATGGCCCATTATCTGCTGGAAATCCTCCTATCCCTGGGTGGAATTCCTTTGTAACAATAGAATAAAAACTCAACACTTCCAAAGAAAATCTGTGGTTTACAATGTATTAGCTAATTGCCTCCACAAGCTGGGTACTCATTTTACCAACCTATGAAAGGATGGGAGGCTGAGTCAACCTTGGAGCCCTGCAGCATCTAACTCACAATGTTGTGGCTGGAGTACTGACATTTAACCATGGTCGGTGGGCTGTGTTCGCCTGACAGCCAGTGTGGTGTAGTGGTTTGAGTGTTGGACGCTGGAGAACAGGGTTTGAATCACTGCTTAGCCACAGAAAACCACTAGGTGAGTCCTAGACAAGTCACACACTCTCAGCCTCAGAGGGAGGCAATGGCAAACCTCCTCTGAACAAATCCTTCCAAGAAACCTGCATGATAGGTTCACCATAAGTTGGAAACAACTTGAAGACACACAACAACAACCACTATGGAGGCATAGCTGAACGCTTCTCTGATACTCCTCTCTGTCTCCACCAGCTACCAAATGGCTATGAGGAGCTGCAGCTACTAAACAGAGGAACAGTTAGAGGAGAGGTGTAACATCCTTTTGTTGAAGATATTTTACACTACACTCTGCAATACAGAATGTTAACCGTATTCAATTCTTGGTTGCATAACCAGAGTTTGTTCATTAGTTAGTTAGTTAAATCTATACCCCACCTTTTTGCTGGGACAGGACCCAAGGCAGAAGTTTGAAGCAAGATTAAATTAAAATCTTATTTGATAAAAGTTTTATTAAAAAATTAAATAACAATATTATAAAACCTGGTTAAAACAGTTGAAAACAGATTTAAAATGTAATTACTAGTAAAAGGTTTTAAAAAGTAAGATTAAATAAAATAAAATGCACCCTCTCACATGCACTACTGTTATGTAATTTAAAACTCAAATTCAGATTTCTGTAAGGGTAACAATTTTACATAAGTTGATCATTTTTGGATGGTGTATAACTATTTGTGAGTGCCTGCAACATGCCACGTGATTCACTGGGATTGTAGAAACAGCCACTCTGCAGTCCCCATAGCATAACAGGACAATAAGCAGGCATGGGCAGGTAGTTGCACCATGTTGGTATTCAGCAATCAGTTGTACAATGTCAGTATTCAGCAGAAGGGTGACATAGAACAACCACTGCATAACTACATGGGTATACATTTACAGTACACAAGCACAATGCAGGATGTGGCTGCATCAGTGTGTGGCTACATGCACATGCCATCATTGATTAATGTTGATTAATCAATTAATCATTGATTCATATCCATGTTTTTTTTCCTATCCAAAGGGGGAGAGGTCCAGAACTGAACCTTTGCAGATACGGAGGCCCCATTGTATTTGATGCAACTTCCTACAATGTCACCTTGTTAGCAATGTGTCTGTTCTTGGTGAGCGGAAATCATATTGGTTAAATTGGCTGAAAAACAGTGCTAGGAAGTAGCTGATCCAAGTTCTTTCATTGTCAGGAAGAACAATGTTACCCATATTTCTGTGGGTTTTTCTCAAGGACAATTGTAGGAGGAGGAGGAGGAAGATGAAGACCACCATAGCCCCTGGGAACTTTGAAGTATAAGAAGTATAAGAAGGGTGCAGTTTAAAGTGGAAAACTAGGGAGAAAAAGACTTTTCAGACTTTCCTGTCTCTTGTGCCAGTTTTCACAGAGAAGGGTTCTACCCATCTCAGATGTTTTCCCCAATTACTGAGGAAAGTATGGCTTCCCCAATAGGAAGTGACTAGATTTCCTGTTCATTTTGTGGAAGTGCCAGTTACCTGCGAGGGCTCTCTATGGATCGGAGTACTTCTCTGGGCTTCATGTCCATTTCTACGATTACAAGATGTCTATCACTCCAAATCCTGTGATACCAGGGATGCTCTGCTTGGCTTCTAGCATTCATCATATTGACTGCTTACTCACCTCATTATGTCAAACGCGCTCTGAATATTGAATGCTAAAAATGAAGTTGCAGAGTATAAGTGGAACTGAAAGTGGAAACTCAATAGTCAAGCATTGGAAAACAGTATCTACTAATTGAGTGTAATAGCCTGTAACACAAGCAAAGGCTTGGATACAGACCAGTCAAAATTGGACCCATTGGATCAATGGAGCTTTAATATTCACCAGGATGCAAGAACTTAAGAAAGAGTATGCTGGTTCTTACATGTGGAGGGCCCTCATTCATGGATGCATAGAATACAGGAAGTTGTTGTGAATCTGGGCTTCTCAGTATCCTTTCTTTCGCCTCAAGGCCATGATAAAGTCAAAATTTTATTGCTGCAAAGACTTAAGGATAAGGAGATGCAGTCTCAAATAACAGAGATTAAAGTCCTATCAAACCAATCCCTTTTGTATTTCTTTTACCACACTGTACTTATCTTTGCCAGGATACATGGTGGACACAATGGATACTAAATTGAGGACAGCCTTTACACAGGCAAGATTAAACATCCTTCCATTAGCAGTCCAAATGGGACAATATAGGAGTCTACCTACCAAAGATAGAATATGTGGATGTAACTGCTTCAGTTGAACATGATGCAGTTAACCGATGTTTTGCTTGAATGCTCCATGTATAATGACTTTAGAAATACTTATATTTTTCCTCTGTGAAAATCGTCTAAGGGCTTCTCATCACATGCCAAGGTTTGTTTCCTGTTATCTGATGCTAAAAAATTTGTATCCTTTAGAACCTCTAACCCTCTTAGTTAAGGCTATGCAAATATGCTCTATACAGACTAAGATGGGTTTGGGAAAAGGTCCCACCCATGAACAATAACTACTTCTATTATAAGTTGTTCTTACTTGTTTTTTATATTTGTGTAAACTGGCTGCTTGCTTGAAACACAATAAACTGACTTAGATTTTCCTTGATTTTTTTTCTGGGCTGTGAGGCTGTGTTCTGGAAGAGTTTACTTCTGATGTTTCGCCTGCATCTGTGGCTGGCATCTTCAGAGAATGGTGGCGTAGGAGTGTGTGTGAAGGTTCTATCCTGTGAACCCCTGTTGGGGAGTATATGTAAATTTGTGTATTTGAATGGTTAGTTTCTGGGTATAGAAATGCAAGGAATTCCTTTATAAGTGTTGAGTTTTTATTCTATTGATACAAAGGAATTCCACCAGGGACAGGAGGATTTCCAGCAGATAATGGGCCATCAACCAACCCTTAGCCAAACAGACTGACTGACTGACTATGCTGGATCAGAAGAAAGGCTTATCTAGACTCCAGTCACCTGTTTTCTGGTAGTCCACCAGCTGCCAATGGCAAGCTCAAAAGCAGGAAATATGAATAACAACATCTCCCACAAGTCATGTTCCCCACCAACTGGTACTGAAGTTATAGTCATCAATAGTCCACACATTAAAGTAAAGCCACACAGTAATTCTGTTGGTGTTTTACACATATTTAAGTTCCCTAACTCATACAGTTGTACCTTTTTGGGCTGTTGTATAATGTTTGCATTCAATTCACAGTGGAGTTCTTCAGGTTTAGCCATTGCACATGCAGTTGTGCAACTATTTCTCAGCACTATCTGTATCACTTAATTCAACTAGGGCCAAATCCACACTACACAAATAATCCAGTTTGAAACTGGATTATTTGCCATGGCTCCTTCCTATGGAATCCTGGGATTTGTAGGTTGGTGAAGCACCAGCACTCTTTGGCAGAGAAGGCTAAGGACCTTATAAAACTACAACTCCCAGGATTCCATAAGAAGGAGCCATGGCAAACAATCCAGTTTCACACTGGATTCAATCCAGTGTGGAATTGGCCTAGGGATGTGAAGACAGCCATTGTGCATTCCTCCATTGCACCATGGGACAATAAGCAGCCACATTCACAGATACAGAATTGGTTGCACAGTGTGGGTATTCAGCACACACATGGTGTAGCATAACCACTACAGAAGCACAATGTAGGATCCTGGCCTGTGTTGCCCTCTTTATATAACTGATAAAGTAGGGCTAGTTGCATTTAAGGTACTCCAGATGCTCCAGCTGGTTGGCCTCACTGAAACTAACATAGCCAGCCTTTGTAAATTAGTAATAAATAGGTAGAGCCTGGGAAACTAAATCCCCTGCCCCCATACCCTCCAACTGTCCTGATTTGTTCCACTTAAGCCTGTGCTGTCCCACTGTTTCAAAGGCTTTTGAAATGCCCCAATTTCTCTCTCCTCCTCCATCTTTCCTCCTTTCCCTCCTGACTTCATTTGGTGCAAACTGAGTTCAAAGTGCAAAAGCAGTTGGCACTCAATTAATCCAGCAGGAGGGAGAGGAGATGAAGGGGCAGAATCTTGTCCTTCCCAGAAGGCTCAGGTAAAGCAAATTGCTACAGTCCCTCCCTAACTTGTCTGTTCATCCTCATTTTTAACTTTTGCCATATGGACCACACTGTATTGTTCCTTGGCCACCCTTGTCCCAGTTTTCATCTGTGAACTGTTAGAGATATGTTTTTAGTCTACAGTGTGTAGGTGCTGTGAGTATAAATTTACACTATGCAAGCACAATGTAGCATCTCAGCCTAATGTGAATTCTCACTGTATTTGTATGTGCTCAAATGTTTGTGAGAAATGGTAATCTATCCTTTTTTCAGGTATTATTAAACTAGGTACAATAACAACATGAAAAGGGGGTTGTAGCTGTAAGAACAGAAGAAGAGCCTTGCTGGATCAGAACAAAGGCCCATCTAGTACAGCATTCTGGTCACACAGAATAACTAATTAGTTTCATATGGAAACTCCATCAGCAGTGATTTTCAGAAATGGAAAGCCTTCACCATCCATTTGGAGTTTCCATATGTATTGATCCCGAATTTCAGCCCAGTCTCTAAATACCTTTGTGGCATTCTGGGGGGCCCAGACTTTGGAGAAAAGCCCTACAGAATGTAAGGATAGACTTTTGACTAGACCCTTCTCAGCATTCCTGCAGGGCAGGGGTTTGGACTAGATGGCCCTTGTGGTCTCTTCCAAGTCTATGATTCTATCCTCCACGGGCCTTCTCATGACTTCCCAACAGGGGGATGATATCCCCCTGGAGGGTCCCAAGAGCTGTACTGGACCCGCAAAAGGGCTGCGTATGGCATGTTGGCTGCATGATGCTCATTCTAGTTAATAGTGATATGGATCTATACACATACAATCACATTACTATGTTGGCCTATGTTGTCTTTTCTTGATGCATGTCCTTTTGGGGTGATGCGTAAGTGGCTGTCCTTTCAGCTATGTAGATAAACATAGGTAAAGTAATTCTTATACAATGGTCATGCAGCTCAGAGTATTTTTTTTTTTTTAGGAAAGACTTTTTTTAAAAAGAAAGACTTATTATACCGTACATTTTAATTTTAGTTAATAGTTTAAAGTAATTTTAGCTCTTTTAGGAGAGGTTGCTGTTTGTCAAATGTGAATGACATTCTGAGTTAATTTTACAGTCTGCTTTCTATATACGTATTTTACTTTTATGTACAAAACTATGATGGCCTATGGCTGTGAATAATAAAGTTTGAATGACATAGAATGGGCAGGGGGGACAGAAACTCACAGGAGGAACTTTTAAAAATATTCTTACTCCAAGGTTGCTGACACACTGCCGTTTGACACTGCTTTAACTATAATGGCTGCATCCTATGGAATCCTGGGATTTGTAGTGGCACTAGAGCTCTCTGACAGGGAAGATGAAATATCTCACAGAACTACAAATCCCAGGATTCCAGAGCATTGAGCCATGGCAGTTAAAGTGGTGTCAAGCTGCATTATTTATTTCTGCTGTGTGTCAGCAGCCTGAGATGTTATTTCAGGGAGTCCTTCTATCGCTTTTTTGAAGCACCCCTCTTACACTGACCCGTGGTGAGTTCACCGTAGAGTACTATTTTTGGGAGGCAATAGTCCTCTATCCTAGAAATGTGCCCTGCCCAGCGCAGCTGTGTTCTCAATATCATGGCCTCAATGCTGGTCATCCCTGCTTGCTCAAGAACAGCAACATTTGTCACATAGTCAGTCCAGTGTATATTTAGGATTGTGCGTAGACAGCGCTGATGAAAGTGTTGGAGGAGTTGTAAGTGGTGGTGATAGGTGACCCATGTTTCAGACCCGTAAAGGAGAATAGACAGTAGAATGGATCACGCATGAAGAAAGTGTGGGATGAGTCCTTCCTGAATCTTAGTTTGTGAAGAAAAGCCAGAGAGTGTCAGCAGCCCAAGCAAAAGCAGAGCTTCACCTCTTATCGCGTCTCACCCACCCCATTCCATTCTTGCAATCCTTTCCTTTCTCTTCTCTCTTCCTTCCCTTTACTCAGCACATATGCTTGCTTCACTTTAATGCTTGATTTATGAAGAGCATCTTCCCCACATAAAGGTTTATCATCTGACTCCTATTAGCTGTGACCTGACTGTTCTCTACTCTGGCCAGGTTTAGCCTTTGCGGTTGACTGAAACCCCTGAAGGTGCTTTTCTCCTTGTGATTCAGCACCACTTGTCTAGAAGCATAAAATGTCATGATATCCCTTGGGGTTAAGGAGGTCACCAAGGTCTATTGCTCTGACTGATGCAATTAGAGATTTTGCTTCCAGGTGCGATGTACAATCACTACCGTTTGGGCACAAGAGCAGAAGGGCCACCAGGGAGACTTCTGTCACTATAACAACCTGGAGAGCTTGAATAATTCAGCTGTTCTTAAAAACACTTGTTTATTTATGGAATACCTTAATTACAGCAGAGGCAAAAAGACATCCAAATCACTGAAACAGTTTCCTTTGGAGATATTTGCTCTTATTGCTTATCAATTATTGAAGCCTGGCTGTTGGTTTGTTTGGGTTTGTTTTTTTAAAGAAAGAGGAAATCATCTTGGATAGGAAGGGTTTATTTAAGAGCACCAAAAGAATGTGCAAGTTGAATGTAAAACTCTACCTATAGTGAAATACAATTACATATTTGCTTATGGTGGGCAGATCTGTCTGTTCTCAGGCCATCTCAGTTTTTGCATATGTTGATTCTTAAGGCTGCTTTGTCCCACTCATCTGTGATTTAAAAAAAAAAAATCGCAGGGGAAAAAAAAAACATGGACTGTATTCTGTACCAAGTCAGCCTAAATACCCTAAAGGCACCAGATCCTGACTAATCTCAGAAGTTAAGCAGGGTCGGCCCTGGTTAAAGCTTGGATAGGAGACCATCAATGAGCACCATGGACCGTAGGCCATATTTCAAAGGAAGGCACTGTTAAAATCACCTCTGAGTATTCCTTGCTTAAGAAAAACCTGTGAAATTCATGGGGGTCACCATAAATCAACAAGTGACTTGAAGGCGCACACACACACACACACACACACACATTCTGTATCAGCTATTTAGTTAAATATAATTAAATACACTTAGAAAAATAACCTCTCCTAGTCTGATGCCCCTCCACCCAAACCTGAGGGAAACATCATTCACTCATAGTTGCTAGCAGAATGAAACTCCTTCATCTCATGCAGCTGATGCCCAGTAAAATAGGTATGGGGGAGCTGCAACAATCTGTAATGGTTCCATATTCATGATTGCTACTTAATCATCATTATGACACTGTTGCCATGATTATAACTCCTCACCTTCCCTAACCTACTTTACTGGGTATTAATTGTACCTGGCGAAGAAGGTCCCTTCTTCTGGCAATACGTAAGTGGTGAATGGCGTTTCCATCAGATTTTTTAGGTAGGGAATGGTTGGGCCATGTTAAGCATACTTAGGGCTTGCCTACACTAGTGATAAAATTTGAATCCCCCCCACCAAAAAAATTTAGCCCGATAATGCCACATGATGTGTAGCATTATCCCCAAATCAATACGAGTGTAGTATCTAGATCAAGGGAAGTAATAGTGCCACACTATTCTGCTTTGTACAAGACTCTAAGCTATCTAGTCCATGAGCTGCTCTTCGCTGATGCTGTTGCCCTTGTTGCCCACACAGAAGCAGCTCTGCAGTGCCTAACATCCTGCTTCACAACAGCTGCAGAGCTGTTTGGGCTGGAAGTCAACCTGAAGAAAACGGAAGTTCTTTACCAGCCTGCACCACAGGATGAACACCACCATGTGCTTAAGTCCATTCAGCAGTTCACCTACCTGGGAAGCATCATCTCCTCAGATGCCAAGATTGACAGAGGTTGATCACAAATTAGCAAAGTCATATAGCGCATTTGGAAGACTTTACAAAAGAGTCTGGAGTAATAAACACCTGAGGTGAAGCACAAAAATCAAGGTGTATCGAGCCATTGTACTGTCTATTCTCCTTTATGGGTCTGAAACATGGGTCACCTATCACCACCACTTAAGACTCCTCAAACGCTTTCATCAGCGCTGTCTATGCACAATCCTAAATATACACTAGACTGACTATGTGACAAATGTTGCTGTCCTTGAGCAAGCAGGGATCACCAGGATTGAGGCCATGATATTGAGAACACAGCTGCGCTGGGCAGGGCATGTTTCTAGAATGGAGAACCATCGCCTCCCAAAAATAGTACTCTATGGTGAACTCACCAGGGGGCAGCGCAAGAGGGCTGCTCCAAAAAAGCAATATAAGGACTCCCTGAAACAACATCTCAGGCTGGGCCAAATCAATCACCAACAAAGATCCGCCCTGGCTTCACATCAGGAGGCATGGAGACACACTATCCACAATGCTGCAGCCTTATTTGAGAACTCATGCCGAACAAGTCTTGAAGACAAACAAAAACGCAGAAAGAATCACAACCCGGACACATTACCCAAGGAGACCTTCTGCTGTGCTTTCTGCAACCAGACTTATTTATCTCTGATTGGCCTTTTTAGTCATCAGCACACCTGCAGAAAGCATGGATGAGTCCTTCCAGAATCTTCGTTTGCGAAGAAAAGCCAGAGAGAGAGAGATTCTGTTTTGGTTAGACCTCACCTGGAATACTGTGTCCAGTTCTGGGTACTGCAATTCAAGAAGGATGTTGAGAAACTAGAATATGTCCAGAGGGGCGTGACCAAAATGGTGGGAGGTCTGGAAGCTGTGCCCTATGAGGAGCAGCTTAGGGGTCTGGGTATGTGTATCCTGGAGAAGAGAGGGTTAAGAGGTGACCTGATAGCCATGTTTATATATTGGAAGGGATGTCATACTGAGGATGGAGCAAGCTTGTTTTTTGCTGTTCCAGAGACTAGGACACAGAGCAATGGACTCAACCTACAGGAAAAGAGATTCCACCTAAACATTAGGAAGACCTTCCTGACAGTAAGAGCTGTTCGGCAGTGGAATGCACCATCTGAGTGTGGTGGAGTCTCCTTTGGAAGTTTTGAAACAGAGGCTTGATGGCCATCTGTCAGGAATTATTTGATTGTGTATTCCTACATGGCAGGCAGTTGGACTAGATGGCCCTTGTGATATCTTCCAACTCCATGATTCTCTGAATCTCATGCCACATGATGTATGGCCCAATGCACACCAGACTTGGGGTATATCACTCAAAACCCAGTTTGCTGGAAACTCTGGAGAAAACTGTAATATGGACAAAGGATCCACACTGGATTCAGGGAGTGGGAAGGCAGGACAAGTGCTTCCTGACAGGCACCACCATTCATAGAATCGTAGAATCATAGAATCATAGAGTTGGAAGAGACCAGAAGGGCCATCCAGTCCAACCCCCTGCCATGCAGGAAATCACGATCAAAGCATCCCTGATCCCACCCCCCTATTCCACACCACCACTGTGTCTCTGTCTTTTCAGCACACAGTCACTCATTCACTATGCACCAGGAAGGCAGAGCCAGTGGTGGCAAAATGGGAAAAAAGTGGTGGTACCTGTTGTCCTGTGCTGGGTGGAGTCACTCACTCTGATCCTCAGAACAATCGCCTGTACTCTGGGGGTCTGCCCTCCTGGCATATGGCTGCTCACGCTGACATTAGAGGGAGTGAAAGCGCCAGGCAGAGTCACTTGCTCTGACCGTCAGAATGATCAGCTGTATGCTGGGGGTCTGCCTTCCTGGCATACGGCTTGGCTGCTCAGAATGATTGGCTGTATGCCAGGGTTCTGTCTTGTTTAAAGAGAACGCATGGAGCTCTTTGGGAAGAGGTGCCTGGCTAGGGAGCAGTGATGGACCTACAGCATGGGGTTGAAATCCAGTGGGGAGGTTTGGAGTTTTTTGCCAGGTAGGTGTGTTGCCAAAATCCGAACCAGAATAAACATCCAATAAATAAATTAATAAATAAACCTGGAAGTCGCTTCCTGTTGACTTCCTACTTTTTTAGGCCTGTTCTGGGGCTAAAATGGAAATGGAAATGGGAAACCAGGACTTGTGTGGCCCACCAACATCCAAGTGTGGTTGAGATGGCAAAGTTATTAATGAGGAAGAACACACAAGCTGGGAGACGCTGTTTGCTTTTGCCTAAGCTCACTGGGAAGGATAACACTGCACCCCTCCCCTCCTCTCCTCCCTGCTGAGTTAATTGAGTAAAAACAGGTGATGTAAGCTGAGAAAAAAAGAGGCAATGTGGGAAGAGAAGAGAAAAGATTGGGACATTTAAAAGCCGCTGAAAAAGTGGGATGACAGAGGATTTATTGGAACTGTTCCTGCCAAAGTGGGACAGCTGGGGGATATGCCAGCCTCCACAACAGCTGTACACAAGAATGGTATGCTTGTACGTATCACTAATAGGATACTGACCAATGAATGTTTCTGAGCAGCAAAGTGGAAAATAGCATTAATAATGACAGAAGGTTTTTCACAACCATCATCCTTACTGCTTTTAAAAAGACAACACTCTGGAAAAGGTACCTAGAGGGCTTCCTTTATTGTCCTTGCAGATGCAAATCCAAGAAGGATTTCATTAGAGAGTGTTCAGATTACTTGTGCACACAGCATTTACATAAAATCTCATCTGCGATGTCATGTACAGATCGGCAGCTGTGATTTTGCATAGCATTGTGCTGCGTTTCTTCAAAATTGCTTTCCTGCGCTTTGTGCAGGGACTTGGGAAAAGAATGCATCATCGAGGAGGAGAAAGCTGTTAGCTAAGCTTTTTATTTTTCAAGAAATCTTTTTTTAGGGAACTGGAATCTCATAACTCAACAAGCCAACACTTACATACCTGAAGTGTTAGTGATCATTTATCAGATGCACTAGGAAACTCATCTCAAACCCTGGCCCTATTTCAGAGTTTGAAGTAGGGCCCCATTGTCCATATGTGCAAGCTATTCTACTAGTGATAGTATAGAAATTAAACAGTGCAATAGATAAATCATTAAAATCTTCATGCGTTGCATTTTCAACCCATTTTCAGGCTTGTAGCTTGGATGAGACTAACAGCTTAATCACATGCAGTTGTATTCAAAATACTCAAGTAACACAGAGAATGCTGATGATAACAGAAACACTGGAAGATACAGGAAGAAGAGGAGAGTGAGCTATGCTTTGTTTCTTCCAGTACTGAGTAGGGTTGCCAGATCTCAGGCACTTGCCCCAAAACTCCAGTTTTCAAGGGTCATTTCCAGGCAGGAAGCAAGAATGCAAACTTGCCAGTTTTTCCAGGTTCACTTCTGAGCAAAAGGAAAGAGCTGGGTTCAAATCTTCAGCTCAGCAAGGAGAACAGCAGGTTGCTACAATTTGCAAGGCTTAATTGATTTGTTCCTGCAACTTGCAAAGACTCTCAAGGGGGTCTATGTATTTAAATTATGCTAATTCTCCTTCTCTTCCAGTTGTGGTGGTGCCAGGGCTGACCCTCCACTCTGCTCTGCACCCACGTTCTGGTTAGAAACTTATTTCTTAACCAATCTTCCTAAGTAAGTGAGAAGGGATAATCCCATCATTTTACCTTGATCTGAGAACAGCCATGTGACATTGGCTGGCCTCGCAGTTCCTATCCCTGACTGCCTATCACTCTCATCTTGCCCGATGTCCCCATGTAATACAGCTGGGGGGGGGCTTCTGCCTGCGAACCCATAAGTTCCCCTCATATGATACAGCCTTTGCCTCAATGTGCACACGTGCACAGCTCTGAGACTCTGCTGACCTTTTTAGATGCAATCTGGGGATTCCTCTGCCTGTGAATTCCCCTAAATTGTGTCCCCTTTCAGTCTCGCCGCTGCCACCACCCTTTGAATCTACCCCCTTTAGCACACAATCCAAAGGGAAACTGTGAGGGTCCCTCTCTCTACTCCCTGCTACTTGCAGAAATATACCTCCCTCTCCCTTCTTTTCCAAAGAGAGAGAAACGACCAAGCAATCAAAGCACGTGTACACATCAGCAGAGAAAGATAGAAAAACTTGTTCATTCTAAGCAGAGTTCATAATATGCAAATAATGTTCATGGAAGGGCTCTTCCTTCCAGGCATATTCTTAGAGTTACATATATAGTAAAGCATTCAGGTAAGTAAGGAAAATAAACATAATCCCTAACACAATCTAGCTAATACATTCCTGAGCTACTCGCTCACTGAGATGAAGTCCCATCTGTTGGATTCTGAGGAAGCTGGAGCCACATGTGCGCTCAGACCAGTCTCAATGGCCTTCCTCTATTTCATGGTCCTTTGTTCTTTGTTCATGTCTGCCTGAGATGTGATGTGCCCATTTCAGGACTCCATTTGTTCTCTCCCTCTCTGAGAGGAGGTAGTCCCCATCCCAGGGCCTCTTCATTTTTCTCCCTGCCTAGTGGCACCGAGGTAGTATATATTACCTTGCAGACCACCACTCTGTAAGTCCGATTGGTCATTCTGTCTCTGCTGACCTGTGGCATCAAAGATGATGCTGGCCCCAAAGGTGCCACCCCTCTCCAGACCCCTAGTTAACCCTTTGTTTACCTGATGCTGTGCTGGAAGATAATGGGAGAGGGAATCCCATTATCACACCCTGCTTTCCAATCTCTTTTTGGATTTGTGTCCTGGGCCTCTTGGTGACCTTTGTGTAGACAAATGTGTTAAACAGTAGTTTCTGTAATGGTAAGCATGACCACACCTTGTTCCAGGGTGAATAAAGCCAGTCAGAGTTACAACTGAACAAGCAAGTTAATGTTATTTATCATATCCAGTAGAATCGTAAAAGCTTTAACAAGTCCCAGTGCTTGGTTTCAATTATATAATAATATTCCACCTGTGTCAGACCTTGCCCTTCAGTTACTTCACACACCCAGGGGTATCTAAATGGGGAAAATACTGCTCATAGAATTTGTGGCTTTCCCTGTATTTTTTTTTTTAAAGCTCCATGCGGAATGCACATTCCCTCTTGTTGGGACAAACAATTCACTTTAATAAGCTGATTGGTTGGATGTGTACAGGGGACAAAGCTTGCTAACAAGGCAAGTGCCCAGAACCACCATGTTAGATTTTCGCCGTAGTGATCATGTACTGAGGTGACAAACTGCCTTTCCCCCTTTTTTTTCTTATTTAGAAATGCCTGATGCCCATTGGAACACTTTTGCTGGTGACTGGATACCATAGAATCATAGAGTTGGAAGAGACCACAATGGCCATCTAGTCCACCCCCCTGCCTTGCAAGAATATAAAATCAAAGCATTCCCAACAGATGGCCATCCAGCCTCAGTTTAAAATCCTCCAAAGAAGGAGACTTCACTACATTCTGAGGCAGCGTGTTCCACTGCTGAACAGCTCTTACTGTCAGGAAGTTCTTCCTAATATTTAGGTGGAATCTCTTTTCCTGTAGATTGACTCCATTGTTCTGTGTCCTAGTCTCTGGAGCAGCAGAAAACAAACTTGAGCCATCCTCAGTATGGCATCCCTTTAAATATTTAAACTTGGCTATCATTTCCCCTCTATATCCCCAACTAGATCCCAGCCATATGGTTGGGTATTCTTGAATGGTGCATAGCTTTTGGTCAGTGTCTTCAGTGTTCCACTTCATCCACTGGGATTGCAGAAACATCCGCTATGCCTTTCCTATTTCATGATGCAAAACTGATGCAGGCACATTTTCAGAAATATGGTCAGTTGTACGACATCAGCATTTGGCAAAAGGTGGGGTAGTGCAACCACCATGTAACTACATGAGTGTGTTTACAATGCACAAAGATGATGCAGCCATGAAAAGGCTTCTTCCATTCAAAAGACCTTACAGATCTCACTTTTCACACCTCCATGTTTTCATTATGCTATTATTTATTATATGCTTTGTAATCAAGGTGATATACAAAACCACTCTCAATGTACAAATACACCTGAGAGTAGATCTGTAGTGATATGAAAAAGAGCATGCAAATATTTTGAACAGGATGTATACCTGACCATATAATATTTATGTTACCAACAACAATCCTAAATTACATCTAAGTCATATTTCTAGTTCCCCTGGGTAAAAGATAGATGTGCGATCAACCATCCACATATCCTTTGCCAGCCAAAATACTGGAAGTTTCACAACAGCCTGTTTTAACTATGTTGGACACAGCGTCTCTCAATTTGTTCTGTCTAACTGTCCTCACAGCTGTGATTGCGGTTGGGTTGATGGGAAATGGCTTCATCACCATTGCAAATTGCCATGACTGGATCAGAAGGAAAACACTGTCATCATCTGATATGATAGCACTGGCCCTGAGTCTGTCTCGATTTCTTTTTCTTGGGATAACTTTGAACAACCATTTTTTATTCTTCCCTGACACTGGCAATCCAAAACACATGCCAAGCATCATTCTTTTCTTCTGGGTTTTTACCAGTTCTGCCAGCCTGTGGATAGCTACTGTGCTTGTAGTCTTTTATTGTATGAAAATTGTCAACTTTACCCAGCCGTTCCTGGTGAAAATGAAGCTGAGGATTTCTAGAATGGTTGTCCAGATACTCCTAGGATCACTGATGGTTTCCTTGCTTTCTTCTGTCCCTATGTTCTGGTATGAACATTGTAACCATTTTTGCAATGGAACAAAGATTCCTCTGGGCAGCAGCAATAGGACATGCCATGCATGGAATCCCCAAACAATGCTTGTTGCTCTTCTGCATACTGTGGGGACATTTCTGTCTACTATTTTATATTTAACTTCTTCTGTTTTCTTGATTCGCTCCCTTGTACATCATGTTAAGAGGCTACAGTGGCACACTGAAGGTTTTCCAGATCAGAGGATTGGTGTTCACCTCAGAGCTGTTAAAGTCCTGGTTTCCTTTCTTATCCTCTATGGTGCAAACTTGGTAGCTGAGATCTCAGTCGCCTTCTTTCTCAGCACCTGGACTAAGGTTATATCCACAATTGTCATTGCTGGCTATCATTCGGGACATGCCATTATTTTAATTGTCACGGATTCCAAACTAAAGCAGTCATTGAACAAGGTAAACTATGGTGCCATGAGGCAATGTCTGAGCAAAACTCTACCATTTTCCCATCCCAAAGCCTCCAAAGGACCTTGCTCTCCATGAGGATATGAGAACAATCTTATGTTGTTGCTAGTCTTGCCAAAATGCTTATTGATTCCCTCAAAATGCCTTGGATGTCACTCTAGAGAAGAAAAGTCCAGATTTACCTCATGGTTTCATCTTAGGCAAGACTAGGTAGTAAATTTGGGCTTTGTTGAATTTGGGGAAATGATTTTGTCAGTTTTGTTTTCTCCCTCACTCAGTTTTTTTTTTTAAAAAAAACTTTTCATTCTATTTATGAAGAAATATGTGAATTTTTGTAAGCTCTCACTCAACTCCTTCGTGGAAGGAACCTAGCAAAAAGATAGTGTAGCTTCTCCTTTTTGGTCTTATTATTGAAGGGTCTATAAGCATGCTCACAGTCTTATGTGGAACTACTCTAATATCTTTATCTGTTATATTTGTTTCACTTGAGATTACTTGCCCTTTCTCCTGAGCACAGATCTCTGAATTTGCCTCAAAATGTCACTTTAAGGGTGTATGTGTAAATAATAATAATAATAATAATAATAAAATTTATTTATACCCCGCCCCTCTGCTAAAAACAATCGGGGCGGCTTCCAACAATTAAAACATTATAATAATGACTAAAAACACCACCCACCCCCACCCCCCCACATAAAAAGACATTAAACACAATAAGGTTAAAACCTTCTAGCTAAAAAAATACATTAAAAACAAATATATACATAAAAAGCCAGGAGACTGAGTTCCTGAGGCCGGGATCTAATCAGGAAAGGCCTGCCGAAAGAGATCCGTCTTTAGTGCTTTTTTAAAGCTACTCAAGCTCGTCAGCTGACGGATCTCATTCGGCAGGCCATTCCACAATTTGGGGGCGATTACTGAAAAGGCCCTCTGGGAGGTTGCAGACAGCCTAGATTTTTGTGGCTGAAGCAGATTCCTCCCAGAGGACCGGAGTATGCAGGGAGGATTGTATGGGAGGAGGCGGTTCCGGAGATAAGTTGGACCCAAGCCATTTAGGGCTTTAAAGGTAATAACCAACACCTTATACTGGGCCCGGAAACTGATAGGCAGCCAGTGGAGAGATTTTAGTATTGGAGTTATATGATCTCTCCGAGATGTTCCTGAGACCACTCTGGCTGCCATATTTTGTACCAACTGAAGTTTCCGGACCAAGCACGAGGGTAGCCCCATGTAGAGCGCATTGCAGAAATCTAGACGAGAGGTTACCAGCGCGTGCACCACAGTCTCAAGGTCCCTTACTTCCAGGAAAGGGCACAGCTGGCGTATCAGCCGAAGCTGATAACAAGCGCTCCTGACCGTCGCATTCACTTGACTCGTCATCTGAAGCGATGAATCAAGGAGCACCCCCAGACTGCGAACACAGTCCTTAACGGGGAGTGTGACCCCATCCAGGACTGGAGGTTGCAACTCAACTCCTGGTTTCGGGGCCGCTACCTTGAGCACCTCCGTTTTGTCTGGATTTAATCTCAATCTGTTTTTCCTCATCCAGCCCATTACAGCTTTAAGACAGTCATTAAGAGGAGAGATGCCATTAGGATTCGAGGCCGATGATCGGGACAAGGAGAAATAGATCTGGGTGTCATCAGCGTACTGATAACACCCAGCCCCATAACCCCGAATAATCTCACCCAGCGGCTTCATATAGATGTTAAACAGCATCGGGGACAGGATGGCGCCCTGTGGAACACCACAAGTAAGCTCCTTTCTGCTAGAGCAGCTGTCCCCAAGCCGCACCCTCTGGGACCTGCCCAAGAGGAAGGACCGGAACCACTGGAGCGCAGTGCCTCCAATTCCTAACCCTCTCAGGCGATCCAGGAGAATGCCATGATCTATCGTATCGAAAGCCGCTGAGAGGTCCAGAAGCACCAACAGGGACACATTACCCCTGTCGATGCTTAGATGCAGATCATCGGTCAAGGCAACCATGGCAGTCTCAACTCCAAATCCCGTCCTGAAGCCAGTTTGAAATGGGTCTAGATAATCAGTTTCATCCAAGACCACTTGGAGTTGAAGAGCCACTGCCCTCTCGATCACTTTGCTCAAGAATGGTAACATAGAAACCGGCCTATAGTTATTCATGTCCAGGGGGTCTAGGGAAGGTTTTTTCAGGAGCGGCCTAACCGCCGCTTCCTTTAAACAAGATGGAACACACCCTTCCCTGAGGGATGCATTGATGATGTCCTTAAGGAACACCATCAAGGCAGTCCCCCCCTGGATGGCCAGCCATGAAGGGCAAGGATCAAGAGGGCAGGTCGTCTTCCTCACTCTACCAAGTAGCTTGTCCACGTCCTCGGTACTCACAGATTGAAATTGATTCAGTAAACTTACATCAACGGAGTTGCTGGACACCTCGTCAATTGTTTCTGTCAAAATGCTGGCATCTAAGTCGGCTCTTATCCGAGAGATTTTATCTGCAAAGTAGTTGTTAAATGCATCACAGCAGGCCGTTGTTGGGTTAAGCAATGGGTTCTGTGCAGGTATAACCTGCGTCATCTCCCTTACCACCCTAAACAGCTCTGCTGGACGGGACTCTGCAGACGCAATACGTGCAGAGGAGAAGGATCTCTGCGCTGCACGTATTGCCTCTCGATAGGACCGAAGAAAATTCCTATGTCGAGTCCTGTCGGATAAGAGTCGAGTTTTCCGCCAGTTGCGCTCTAGTCGTTGTCCAACCCGCTTCATTTTCCTAAGCTCTGAAGTATACCATGGCTTACGGTTAGAGGCGGGTTGGAAAGGACGCTTGGGAGCGATCGTGTCAATAGCCTTGGTAAGATCGGTGTTCCAGGTATTAACCAAAGCTTCGACAGGATCACTGGCGTTACCAACCATTAAACCCTCCAAGGCTTTCTGGAATCCTATTGGTTCCATTAGCCTTTGGGGGCGGACCATTCTAATGGGTCCACCACCCCTGGTGGGGCGGGAAGAGACTCTTAGTTCAGTCTTGACCAGGAAATGATCCGTCCATGACAATGCGGCGGTTTTAATAACCGTCGCCCACGGATATTCCTGTTCCGTACTAAAGACCGCGTCGAGAGTATGACCCGCACAATGTGTGGGCCCAATGACCAATTGGGATAGGCCCATGTTTGTCATGGTTTCCATGAACTCCCGAGCTGCACCAGTCAGATTTGTCAAGCTGGTCTCGAGTGGGATGTTAAAGTCGCCCAGAACTAAAAGTCTGGGCGACTCCAACAGCAACTCTGAGACCAGCTGTGTCAGCTCGGTTAGGGAGTCTGCTAGACAACGGGGTGGTCGGTATACTAGCAGAATCCCCAAACTATCCCTGGTCCTTAGGCTAAGGTACATACACTCAAAGTGGACTGTGTTTCGGACAGGTATCCTGGTCAAGGTCAGATTGTTCTTATAAACCAGAGCCACTCCGCCCCCCCGCCCACTTCCCCTCACCTGCTCACTGACAGAATACCCGGCTGGGAGGGCCTGCGCCCATGTGACAGCGCTATCCTCTCCCAGCCAGGTTTCTGTGAAGCAAGCCAGGTCGGCATCCTCATCCAAGAGTAGATCGTAAATAATTTGAGTTTTATTCTTAACCGACCTGGCATTGCAGAGGAGCAAAGTAAGGTTCTGTGGAATGGTTGGTACACTCTCCAATCCATTCCGGGAAACAGGGTGAACTGAAGGTGGGATAGCTGACAAACAGCGATCCCGCCTTCTTTTGTAACATCTGTTCACTCTGTTCCGACCATACCTCCCTTTCCCCAGCACAACTCCAATTTTCGCCCCCACTCCATTCCCGGCCTCAGCTGACTCCAGTTGCTGGCTTCGAGTCCTTCTGGCTTGCTGGCTGGTGTTCCTGAGGGGGTGGGAGTGGCTTAAGACGCCAGCCACTCCTGGCCACGCCCCCTCCCGCTGCTGCCTCGCTGCCAAGAAGTCCTCAGGGCCCCACTACAGCCTCCTGGCCCGGTGGAATGGGGTAAAAGGCTGCTGCAGGCTGGAGAACCTCTGGCTTGCTGGCTGGTGTTCCTGAGGGGGTGGGAGTGGCTTAAGACGCCAGCCACTCCTGGCCACGCCCCCTCCCGCTGCTGCCTCGCTGCCAAGAAGTCCTCAGGGCCCCACTACAGCCTCCTGGCCCAGTGGAATGGGGTTAAAGGCTGCTGCAGGCTGGAGAACCTCTGGCTTGCTGGCTGGTATTCCTGAGGGGGTGGGAGTGGCTTAAGACGCCAGCCACTCCTGGCCACGCCCCCTCCCGCTGCTGCCTCGCTGCCAAGAAGTCCTCAGGGCCCCACTACAGCCTCCTGGCCCGGTGGAATGGGGTAAAAGGCTGCTGCAGGCTGGAGAACCTCTGGCTTGCTGGCTGGTGTTCCTGAGGGGGTGGGAGTGGCTTAAGACGCCAGCCACTCCTGGCCACGCCCCCTCCCGCTGCTGCCTCGCTGCCAAGAAGTCCTCAGGGCCCCACTACAGCCTCCTGGCCCGGTGGAATGGGGTAAAAGGCTGCTGCAGGCTGGAGAACCTCTGGCTTGCTGGCTGGTGTTCCTGAGGGGGTGGGAGTGGCTTAAGACACCAGCCACTCCTGGCCACGCCCCCTCCCGCTGCTGCCTCGCTGCCAAGAAGTCCTCAGGGCCCCACTACAGCCTCCTGGCCCGGTGGAATGGGGTAAAAGGCTGCTGCAGGCTGGAGAACCTCTGGCTTGCTGGCTGGTGTTCCTGAGGGGGTGGGAGTGGCTTAAGACGCCAGCCACTCCTGGCCACGCCCCCTCCCGCTGCTGCCTCGCTGCCAAGAAGTCCTCAGGGCCCCACTACAGCCTCCTGGCCCGGTGGAAAGGGGTAAAAGGCTGCTGCAGGCTGGAGAACCTCTGGCTTGCTGGCTAAATGGTTGCAACCTGCCCCTTCCCACTGAAATAGTCTTAAAACTGAAATTAAAACCATTGAATCTATAACACCTGTCTCTGTACCTACCTGATTCTTTAAAGCATATGTGTGAATATCAGTTGCAGAAAAGGAAGGAAGGAAGTGGGGGCAGGAGAAAAAAAGGAATGAGGCAGACAAAGTGGAATAGGTTCCATGGGTGGCAGTAAGGTTTGCTGAATTGGGATGTATGGGAAAACTGAATTGCCTGGGTATGAGTAACCTTGAGAAGAGAAGACTGATCATAGTATGAGGGGGTGGAGTAGAAGGGGGTGAAACAATAGCACATTTCAAATATCTGAAGGGATCTCATACAGAAGAGGGGAATGTTTGCCCTCTGTGGTCCCAGTGGGCAGGGCAAATCTATGAGGCTTAAGGTACAGGAGGAGTGGAGATTTAGGTTGAATAGTATGAGAAAGCTTTTGGTGGGGAGAGCAGGTCTAGAGAGGAACCAGTTGAATATCTTTTCTCCTTTGCTGAATGTCTCCAGCAGAAGCTGGACAGTCATATGTTGGGAATATTCTAACAATAGATTTCATGCAGTGAAGATGTACTATTCAGCTCTTTGATTTTATCAGACAAACATTTGCAAAGTATCTGTATTGTCCTGACTGGAAGATTCTAACCACTTTTCCACATTTTGTCCTGGTGAGAAGTATCTTATCAATTCTCAGCTACTTTCAGGAGGAGGAATGTATGTTTTTACTTATCACTTAGCAGGATGAGGACTATGGCCAACAGGACAATTGTTTAGACATGCACCATGAGAGATAACACAACAAAAGAATCTCGTGGCAGCTTAAAGACTGACAGGTTTTATCTGGCCTAAGCTTTCACAGACTGCAGCCAACATTTGGTAGCATAGAAATAGGGTGCTAAAAGACTTAGGGGTAGAAATATGGTTCAGAGCAATTTAAAATATTGTAATAGGTTACTTTTCATTTTTGCTCCATTCATCTTTGTGACGACCTGTGCATAGTATCAGAGAATCATAGAATTGTAGAGTTGGAAGAGACCACAAGGGCCATCCAGTCCAACCCCCTGCCATGCAGGAAATCACGATCAAGCATCCCTGACAGATGGCCATCCAGCCTCTGTTTAAAGACCTCCAAGGAAGGAGACCCCACCACGCTCCGAGGGAGTGTGTTCCACTGCCGAACAGCTCTAACTGTCAGAAAGTTCCTCCTAATGTTGAGGTGGAATCTCTGTTCCTGGAGCTTGCATCCATTGCTCCATGGCACTGGTGAGTGAATCCACTCCAGATTTTAGTCTGAACTTTACTATTGTGTATTGTGTATGCTTTATGTTTCATTGATGCGGACTTCTGAAACATTTGGTTCTTAAGTGGCATATGAATAGAAGGAAGAAAGGAAAGAAGGATCCATGGTGCTGGACCCCATAACTAAAATAAGTTCAGAACAATGGATAGATCCTTTACAGTTTAAATTAAAAGTGACTGAACATCCCATTGACATTAGACCCATCAATCTCTACTAAGCGGAGGGGCTATCATGGAAAGAAATGGACAGGGAAGCCCACTTCATCCAACCTTGTTGGAGGAAGCACCTCTATCTGCATCTCTGCATTAACCAATTTATGAATTATTTTGTCCAAATCACAGTCTGCAAGACTATTTGTGAAAACATATGTACCTGTATATCTTTATGTTTCTGATCATTCATAGCCAATCACAAACATCAGATTATTATTGGCTGGAATTCAGCATGGGCCTCCGGTCCTCTGGGAGGAATTTGCTTCAGCCACAAAAATCTAGGCTGTCTGCAACCTCCCAGAGGGCCTTTTCGGTAATCGCCCCCAAGTTGTGGAATGACCTGCCGAATGAGATCCGTCAGATAACAAGCCTGAGTGGCTTTAAAAAAGCACTAAAGACGGATCTCTTTCGGCAGGCCTTTCCTAATTAGATCCCGGCCTCAGGGGATCCTGGCCTCTTCTAGGCTGCTGGCCATTTATTATATTTATTGTATTTATAGTTTTAAAAGTGATTTTAGATTAGTTGTTTTAATTTATATTTGTTTAATGTTTTTTTATGGGGGAGGGTGGGAGTGGGGGTGTTTAGGGATTTTATTTGTATTGTATTTTAAATTTTGTAAGCCGCCCCGATTGTTTTAACAGAGGGGCGGGGTATAAATAAATTTTATTATTATTATTATTATTAAATGGAAGGAAAGAGAATGGAGTAGGTTTGCAGTGTCCGTATTTGCCTAGGGGCTGCCACAACATTACAACGTAGGAGGCATCTTTTGTGCAATGGTAGCCAGTGGAGTGACTGATGGGCCATGGCTCTTATGTGCAATGGACACCAAAGCACGTTGGAGCACTCCCGATACACATACATCAGCTAGGAAGTGCTGGAGCATAAAAGGAGTGCCCAGTGCTCATCACAAGTGCCCAATGAGCATGAGAAGTGCCCAGTGCCTGATGCTCATTAGGAGCACCTGGGGTGCATTGGAAACACTTGCTGGTGCCCAGAAGTGTGTCTTTGCCATTCACTAACAGGGTTTCATCACATTTCTGCAGCGTAGCTATGGATTTGTAAAGTTATGAAACATAAATGGGGATAAAGTGTCTCAGCGATTATTATTTTTTTCCCTTTTCCTTCTTGAGTTATATGCATATATGTTACTGACAAGAAATTGCATTTTTGAAAAATTAACAGAAACATGCTCTATTCCAAAGGAAAATACTACTACTAAAATGTGGCACCTAGGAATTACATAAATTGTTTGGTGCCATGAACTCAGGAAAGAGTGGAAATGCTGAGCAACTAGTAAACAGTTAATGACCATCGCTGGGATGTTGAGCTCCTGCTGGTGCCTAGGAGTGTTCTATTGGCTTTGGAGGCTCAGAAAGTAGTCACAGTCACAGGTTTAATTATTACGGGTAGGGTGAGCAATCAAAATGTACATTAGTTGCAGTGAGTGAAAGAAAAGGCCTGTTGATTTCCAACCAAGGTTCATAAAGAGAGCTGGGAACAGAATTAAGAATAAACGGAGAGCTCTGTTGAGTCACTGCCATGGGTATACTTAGTCAAGTGTTCTGTTTGCTACCAATGGCAACACAGAAGCAGTGAACTCAGATTTATAGGGCATAGGTGGGTGACAGGCAGGGAGTTTAAAGCCCTCAATGCTTTTTGGAAGCAATGGATGGGAAAAGTAAAGCTGAGATCCTACACAGTTGCATGTAATTCCAGAATTCCACATGTAGAACTCTGTGATGGCTCCCTTGTCACCAGTCTGGGTACTCACTGTGTTAATACCAGTCATTCTGTGACTGCTGGAGAAAAGTGGAGATGAATAAAGAGGTTGTTTAGACAATGGGGGAAAAAAATCTTCAAAGAATGCTGGCAGAATACCTTTTGTCCAGAGTAGCTCCTGCCAGGATTTGCTATATTGGGAAGGAGGGGGGCTGAAAACTCCAAGTACCATAATTTGCGATAACAGCTTTTGATGTTTCATGCGATCTTTTTTTCAAAATACATACAAATGTGCATAACAGGCCATCTGAACAACCAATTTGAATTGGGGCATATCCAGGAAGTCAAAAGGTGATTGGTTGGATGTTCATGGGGGCCGGCTTGCCAGTGATGAAGCGGTTAGAGCCACCATTGTTGTTTTTGGGGACACAATTGAACGCACAATTGAGCAAAAAAAGCAAAAAAAAAAGTTTCTAAGCAGAAGATTGCTCTTCTGTATCTGTCATTTAATGGCAAAAAAGTGGGGGGAAATGGAGTGAGCTTTTTGGGAGATAATAAGGCAGGTAATTCACTCGCACCTACCATCTTTTCTCATGGGCATGTTCCGTATGAACTGCAAACTCAGATGGCTTTCCATGCCAGTGATCTTGCAAATGATTTGTGGGGACAAATGAACACTGCTGCGATAGTGAGGTAATGCACTATTTTCTGCAATTAATTCTCCTATCTAGTTGAGCCCAGAGGCAGACTGAGGACATCTGTCACCAAAAAACACTGGGGTACTCCACAGCACTCAGCAGATTTTGTCCTTGGCTGGCCAGATGTTTCTCTGACCCCCTCCTGTCTCCACCACTAGGGAGGGGGAAATATTTGAAAATAGTTTTTTTAAAAAATGGTTGGAAAACATGCCTTCTGAGAATCAAGAAGCCCTGATGAGAAGAATCCTGGACTGATGAGGATCTTCACAGTTCAGGACTTTGTGAAAAATCCATACACAATTGTTGCCCAGAAATCTGCATGTTTTCTGTGCAGAAAACATCTCTCTCTCTCTCTCTCTCTCTCTCTCTCTCTGGCACAGAAAATAATATTTCTGGATAGAAAGGCTTTTCTGCACAGAAAAAGCTGTTCCTTGTGCAGGAAATGCTACAAATGGAAATACTCCATGCAAAATTTTCATATGGATTTGCATAGAAAACAACATTTTCTGCATAGGAAACAGTCTTTTCTGTGCAGAAAAGCTGTTTGGTGTTAAGAAAAAAAGCTGTTTATTGCTTAGAAAATGCTGTTTTCTGCACAAAACAACCAGGTGTTGATATTGTGCAGAATAAATCCCAAACTGCAAATAGACTTTGAAAACTACATGGTTTTTGAAGACATTTTCATAGTAGGGAGAAAAGTACTAAAATTCCGCATGACACAATTACTCATAACTTTCCAAGAAGAAAAATGGTGATGAATTACATCTCTGTCTACCAGCAATGAAATGGCTGTTGGGGGCAGCTGTTGCAGCAATATGGTGAGTCCTGGGGCAGTTTTGCTTATTGTGGAGGAAGGGAGGTTATACCAACCTCAGCAATTACCAAATAAATAAATAAATAAATGCTTGCTCATGTCACTAATAAAATGCCAACCAAAATGTATACCTGTTTGCTATCTGAAGAGTAAATGTGGTACAGAAGAGATGCAATGAAGCTGATTGTACATTTGTTACAGAAAGAGCAATGGTTCTATTTATTTGTACTGTAGTACAAACAACTAAGGCAGCTGGCTAAACATTTGAATCGCTGGATGTTGGCCCTAGATTGCTTGGTGCATGGGAGGAGGGAAAGTAGCAAGAGAGAAAATTGAATTTGCCTCCACTTTTGCATTTCAAAAGGCTGCAATTTGGGGGTGAGAACCTCAAATTTAGCCAATCAACTCTCTTGGGTTGATGACTGCCATCTTCCCTTCCCCTATGTTCTGAAAGACATTTGGGGAAAATGATAGATGCTACAAGTGAGCATTTTGGAACTAGGAGTATATCAGTGGGACTGCCAGGACACACTGGTAGTTTGATAACTGCCCTCTCAAAATCATCCTACATCCACATCCTAAAAACAGAGCCCAAATCTCACATGGTTGTACTCTGCCAACTACCTGTTTCAAATATTTTATAGCATAAGGGGCAAAGGAGACAGGTTCTTGCTTGGAGCCTACACTGAAAAGTAGGGATGAGCAACTTGTCAGCCTCTGAATGTCACTAGACTATAAGTCCCATCACCTCCACTCAACATAGCCAGCAGCAAGGAATGATGGAAGCTGCAATCCAAGAGTGGCCTGAATGCTATGGTTAGTCCCAACTAGAAGAGACCCATTAAATCTGTGGACTTGTACAATGTGTCAACTCACCAATGCACCAATTGATTAAAAAGGTCTGCCGTAGTTGGGAGAACCAATAGGTTTTCAGCCAATGTATCAATGTCTGGAGGACCACAAATTGTCCTCTGATTATCTAAAGTAAGGAGAACATATGTCACAGAAAAAAATCAACAACATAGTAACAAGAGCCTGAGCCAATGCTCAGTACGATTGAATTAATTCAAGTCAAGGTGCTAGTGTTGACAAAGTTCTACATGACTTGTGGCCAAGCTATCTGAAAGACTGCCTCTTCCCATATGAGCTTGTCAGAAATCTGAGATCTTCAGAGGAGGCTCTGGGCTTTTTTACATTGGCAGGAAACCCAACGCCTACCTCATAACTGTGTATTTATTTGATTCACAGCAGCCCCATAAATGCCACGTTCACCGGTCTCCTCCAGTTGTAGATCAGAGTATCCCGCCATACGCTAATCACTGTCGCACTCACATCAGAACAAATGGGCAGTCCTATGCTGATCATGTGCCCCATATGTTGTACAATTTCCAGCCATACAGCCAGGGCTGCTCAAGGTTTTTTTCCCCTGTTCGGTCATGCATGCAAATAAGTGAATATATATGGTCCCAAAATACTGTATTACTACCGGTAGATAAGCATAGATACAATTAGATATGCACACAATCGTGAAATAAAATAAAATTTTAAAAAGTGCAAGAATGGAGTCCTGTCCACTGGAAGTCCCACCCCAGCTTTGCTCTGAAGCCAATCCTCGGCTACCACATGGCCCAAAATCCAGGTTCCCCCCCTAAAATCTGGAGCAAACTGCATATCTTACAGATCCATCATAGAAAATGTGTGTCAACTGCGCCATGAATACCAGGTGAGTATGGGTTTTATTCCCTGTGTAGACAAGCCCCCTGCTGTGTGTCCTAACACCTCATGAAGTTAGGCTGGTGGGTACATATAGCAGGGTGTGATGAATTCGTTAACACACACACACTGAAGCAATATCTATACAAAGAAGTAGTTTATTGATCAGGCTATGCAGTATGGATCAGGGCAAAGTCAGTTCTGAAAACACTAAGCAGCACACAAAGATAAAACCCCTCTCCCCTGAGGTTCAATTTCCATACCACCAATCCTCAGCTACATTCCCCTCCTGGGAACCAATCCCCGGCTGATTTTCCAGACCAACTTCTTGTCCTTAGTGTGTTCCCTTCTTCTCTCAGACCAATTGTTAACCTTAGTGTGCCACCCTTCTCCTCCCAGATCTCAACCTTAGTATGTCTCCCCTCTCCAGACTTTGACCTTAGTGTGCCTCCCCTCTCCTCCCAGACCAACTCCAGCATTCCATTAACTCATGTCAAGGCCTGACAGGGAGATGATCATGCCCACTATCCAATCCAGGCCATGACACAGGGCTTTCTCTGTAGTAGTGCCTGGACTGTGTAACTCCCTACCCAAGGAAGTTAGGCTGGCCTCATACCTTTTAAGCTTCTGCCAGGCATCCAAAACAGTGCTGTTCCACATGGCATTCATCAATGCTGGAAACTGCTGTTTTAAGAGTTTCAAAACTGGATTTTAGGATTGTTTTTAAACGGCTTTTAAGGAGTTGTTTTTTAAGTATTTTAATGTGTTTTAAGAATTTTTTTCCATTGAATTGTTTTAATTGGTTTTTATTTGTTCATCACCTCAGGAGCCCTTGTGGGCTGGGAGATGATATAGAAAGTCTATAACTAACTAACTAACTAACTAACTAATTGCAAATATTCTGTGTTCATGGGAGAGACTGGGATAAAAGCCAAAATGAAACCATACCTAAAATTTGAATATCCTAAAACAACACCACGATAAAACATACAGAATTGATTTCAAGTGACTTCCTACTATAGAAGCATGAGAAGCTTGTGAGGACCACACATATTTTCTTTCAGGATACTGTAAGAATGGAAAGATGTTGGAATAATTGTTCCTGTTCTTCTTGCCCAGTATCCTGTTTATGACAGATCTACCATCTGCCATAGAAAGAAGGGAACCAGAGACCAGTTCATAGGATTACCTGAAAGTCCTGATTTTTTGTGGATGCTACTGGGATAAAGGAACTCAGAAATACAGGCAACAGTGAACATGGAGGTGGCAGATTCTATTCACACCACCTTTCAGGTTGTTATTGTGACCTACACTGCTGTAGGGATATTAGCCAATGTATTTATTTTGGTCATTGGCTACATAGACTGGGCAACAAGGAAAAAGTTGCCCACTTGTGACATGATCCTAATTTGTCTTAGTTCATCTCGGCTTCTTCTCCAAGGAACCATGCTGTTCTCAGCACTTTTCCCAGAGATACACCATTGGAATGTATTCAAAATCCAATCAGTCCTTCTGGCGTTGTCCAGCACAGCTTGCCTTTGGTTTGCTGCTTGTCTCAGCACCTTCTACTATGTGAAGATTGCCACTTTCACCCAGCAGTACTTCCTGCTAATAAAGCTGAGAATTGCTGGGATGGTTCCACAACTTCTTCTGGGGTCAGGGTTGGTCTCTTTGATCTCTTCTCTCCCTTTCATCTGGACGGATTACAGTGTTCACCTCTGCAGCTCAACCAGAAGTCTTCTGATAAACACCACCATTGAAAGCCCCGTCAGAAACATCTCCTACTTCAAGGTTTTCATTCTGTACCTGACTTGGGCAATCATTCCTCTTCTGTTCTTCACAGCATCATCCACCCTGCTAATTACATCTCTGTGGAGACACACCAAACGATTGAGATGCAGCATGACTGGCTTTGAGGATCCGAGCACACAGGCTCACATCACTGCCATTAAATCTCTGCTCTCATTCGTAATACTTTACCTCTGCAGCTTTGTAGCCGAGATTCTGCTGGGAATCCCTTCCTGCCGAGCTAGGAGCAGATGGAAATATAATATCGGTTCACTCGTGGTTGCTGTATGCCCCTCCATCCATTCTGTTCTTTTGATTCTCTTGAATGTTAGATTGAAACTGGCACTCAAAAGCATTCTGCTTTTCATGAAATGCTATGGGAGAAAAAGCCTGTTCCTCAGAGGTTGTCAAGAAAGAGGGAAAAGGTTCTGTAGTTAGGCACCAGAATTGAAAGGATCTGGGAGAAGTACAACCCCAGACCAAATTTCCAATCTTAACTATGCTGACAAAGAAACAAATTTATAGCCCCCCAATTCAGAGTTTCAGCAGCTACATCTGTTTTGGGATGCTTTGGGCATAAGGTTTTGACTAAAGCACAATGTAAGTGGTTGCATGCAGGAATCTGAAACATGGTGTCATTGCTTTGTTAATATTAAATCTATTGTCTCTGTTTTAAGTATTTGAAGGGGTGTCACATTGAGGATAGAGCAAGCTTGTTTTCTGCTGCTCCAGAGACTAGAACACGGAGCAATGAATGCAAGCTCCAGGAACAGAGATTCCACCTCAACATTAGGAGGAACTTTCTGACAGTAAGAGCTGTTTGCCAGTGGAACACATTCCCTCAGAGCGTGGTGGGGTCTCCTTCCTTGGAGGTCTTTAAACAGAGGCTGGATGGACGTCTGTCAGGGATGCTTAGATCGTGATTTCCTGCATGGCAGCAGGTTGGACTGGATGGCCCCTGTGGTCTCTTCCAATTCTACAATTCTGTGATTCTGTGATTCTCATCTAGCTAGCACTGCTATACTGCATATGTAAAAGGGCAAGGAAATGCTCCCAAATAATTTTTAACCTAAACCAGCTCTTTACCAATGGTTTTGGAGGATTTTAGCTTGACTTTTCTTTTAATTTTAAGATTAAATAAAACAATCTTTTGATTCTGCCTTACAAAGAGTTAGACCATACATCAGGAAGAATTTCCTTTAGTTTTTCATTGCTTCCATTGAAAGCCATCAAAATCTGAATTCTAGCAGTAGGCTTGGTCAAAGTCTAGAGAATGCCTAGTGTGCTATAAGTGATGTAGATGAGTACGTAAGCTCCTCTGAGAGCCTTTGTGGCTGAAGAGCGAGGTATACACACACACACACACACACACATACATATATATATATATATATATATATAATTTAATTTATGTATATAACAGCTGGGACCAGAAATAACAGTTAGTGGGATAGATTTCCTTCATTCATGCCCCACCTAGAGAAATTCTCCATGGAGGAACAGAGCCTGATGGCTGGCCCTATTTATTTATTAATTTAAGTATTTATACCCCACTCTTTAACCACAAAAGCTCTCAGAGTGGCTTACAAATTGTTAAGCAATAGCACTTCTCACATCAACACCACATTAAGTGGTTTCCAATGTGTGTTAGCTGATTGCACCCACAAGCCCGGTACTCATTTTACCGACCTTTGAAAGGATGGAAGACTGAGTGAACCTTGGAGCCCTTGAGATTGAAATTGCAACATTGTGGTTGCAGTACTGGCATTTAACTACTGTGCCACCAGGGCTCCATATCTGGAATAGTCTGCAGTAGAGGAGGAAGTAGAGCCCCCAGTTGGCAGCCCCTCTCTGGAGAAACTGGAAGCTGAGACAGAGTCTGAGCTCTTTGGAAAAGATCCACTCCCTCAGATGAAGGGGGTTCAGAGGCTTATTCAAGCTACCCCTGTGGCAGGGGAAGCTAAGGCATCTGAAGGGACAGGACACCAGGGCTCAGCCAAGATGGATGACAATTCCTTGGAGGAGATCTTACTAATGACTTCAATCATGTGTGAGATCTCCCACTTGAAGCTGTTTCTTCAGAAACATGTCTCACCATATGAACCTGCCTGGACCCTGAGATCCATAGGAGAGGCCCTCCTCTCAGTCCCACCACCTTCACAGGTGGAGTGAATGGGAACATGAGAGTACTGCTTTTAACTGTATTGTTTCACATTTTAATTTTTTTAAGTGTATGTTTTTAACATGGTTAATAGTTATTATTATCATCAGCATCACCATCATTTATTTTTATAGTACCATCAATGTACATGGTGCTTTACTAGTAAAAGTAGTTGGGATGGAGTGAGGGTCTTTCATCTGCTTCTGGGCCCAGGCACGATGGAGCTGTGCCTGCCTCTTCTTCTCTCCCTCCGGGGTCAGGGCAGTGGCAGTTGGGATGGAAGGGGGGTGTTTCATCTGCTTGTGGGCCTGGGCATAATGGAGCCTCTTTTTCTCTCCCTTCGGGGCCAGGGAAGTGGCAGTTGGAAAGGAAGTGTAACATTCGCACCCTTGAGAAGGCCAGCTTTGCTTCAGAGAAACAGGAAAAGTGACCAGCCGTTTCTTGGTTCAAGGCTAAAGCCAATTTTATTGTGATAGTGATTTCAGAAAAGGACTGCTATAGCAGGGTGCCGAGAGGTTTGGAACAGAGAAATGGGGCTAGGGAAGGCCCATTTATCTTTGTAAGACAGTGTGGACACACCCACTTGTAACTTTTTCCAGCAATAATGGATCATTTACATCCTATCACACCATGTCACCCCATACCTAGTGAGGTGGTAACAGTTGCAGATAGGCAAATGGGAGGGGCTAGGTCTCCTGTGTACGTGACCTTCCTGTAATCTGTAATGGAGGGCTCACAGAAAGAGGGCCTTTCATCTACTTCTGGACCTAGCCATGAATGAACTAGTTTAATTCAGTTTTAATGTTGACTTTTTGTATGCTTTTCATTTCAATCTCCAGCTATGCTGGCGGTGGCATAATAGCCACTGGTAGGGTCTCCCATGCCAGATGGGTCAAAACTGAAGGGTCTGACAAAGAGCACCAAAGGGCAGGATGGGCTCTCTAGCCTTATGGCAACCATCCTAGGAGAAGGAAAACTCTAATCCCAAACCCGGGCAGATGGTGCTCATCCAACACTGTAAGGTCAACCATCTTAGAGAAGGAAACGCTAATCAAACGTACGATCCGAGGACCTCGCGGCTACATCCATGCTTGCAAGGCCACAGCAGATGAACCTTTGGTTTAAAGGGTGAGGCCAGTTCTGTGCAAGCTGCGCTCCACCAGAAAAATCCATTGCACAGGCTCGAAGGACAAATCCAGTTCCAAAAAAGCCCTGTAGAGATAGGCGAGGGATGAAACAGCAGGTATAAAGATGCACTGGAAGCTGCAGACCCAACCCTGCATATGCAGGCAGTTCATTTCAATCTCCTTAGGAGGTTATCGGACAGGAATGAAAAAAGTGTTCCTGTCCCACAATCTCCTCTCCTATCCCTGTCCCATCCCTGTTCCAGCAGAACTAGAAAACTTTTCAGACCTACCTTTGTAGCACTCACAGGACAGCCCAGGAGTGAGTGGAGCTCTAACAGAGCTCCATTCACTTGCTGGAGTGAAATCCCACTCGTTCTCGCAAGAAGATGCGAGCATGGGAAATCCAAACTTTAAAAGCAAAATAAACAAAAAGTGACGCCAAGCACAAAAACACACTTTAAAACTTCCAAGTATTTGGATGCTTTGATCAAGATTTCCTGTGTGGCAGGGGGGTTGGACTGGATGGCCCTCGTGGTCTTTTCCAACTCTGCAATTCTATGATTCTATAAGTAAACTAGGGAACTTTTTAAAAAGTGTGTCACTTACCTTGATGTCCCAATCTCACTAGGAAGTGTTCTGCCAGGGACCTCCCATTGATGCTGGGATCTCGCCAGTGAAACGGGGCTCCTTTACAGATGCTGTCAAATCTGTGACAGGAATTGAATGGGGGATGTATTGACAGCTTCTCCAATCAATAAAAAACAGCACCCATGGAATGGCAGCAGAATGGGAGCATTATGAAGGGGGAACGATGTTGTCTGAAAAGGAAGCCCTTTACCGTTCTCCTGGTGTCGTGATAACCCCGTTTTTAGAGCATCTGATAAGCTCCTTAATATGTAAGTTGCCTTGAGTCCCAGGGCTGTGGACAAAGGGCAGGTTATTAGTAAAGTTAATAATAATGATAATGAATGGTCATGCATCCAAAAATGAGTATGAAAAGCATTCTCATGAAGACAGTACAGCAGATGATTTACAGAACAGAATGCACCTACAGAACAGAATGCTTCAAAATATGTGTCTGTTACAGATTTGTCCATCCCTAATAACTAAGGTGCTATCACAGAGACAAGGAGAAAAATCTTTGTTTCTTCCATAACCTCTTACCATCCAATATTCTTCCTATTAACCACAGGTCTATGTACTTCTACAGAGGGGGACAATGATGGCGACTAATGTTCTCCAAATTTCCCAGCCAGTATGAATGCTAGCCAAGCTGGCTGGGGGATTCTGCAAAAAAAATCCATTCTTCCATACTCTTTGTTTTCCAAGATGCTGAAGTGGACAAGATTGGATTCGCCTAACTCATTTCCTCATTATATACAGTACTGCTTTTAGGAAGAGCTTTTATATAGTCCTTCTTAACATGCTAAATTCCTATGTGTGAGTCTTTACTGATTTTGTTAAAAAAATATGGAAAAGCATTCAATCATATAATTTCCCATCTGTCAAAAATAAGTCACAAATTTACCACCTCAACTACAGTACACATTAAGAAGCATGAGAGGGTCAAAGCTGTGCTTTTCTTCTTGCTTCTGATATTTTTCCCTCTTTGATCTGAATAACAGAGGATGTTCCAATTTGCCTAAAGCAGGATATAGACTGCCATGAAATGTCTTTCTGATTTGCATCCTCAAAAACCATAAGCTAAAATGGTCTCCAATATTGTTCTGAGATTACTTCCTGTTCATAGGTAAATACTGCAAACACACACACACTATATTTAGATACCCAAATTATACATAAACCTGATTATAGGCTACGTAGAAACCTAGAAACTTGCACAAAAAGAACCTGTTATTCTCAGTATGTCTGTCAGTCAGTCATCCTTTAGTGCAGTCCATAGACCCCAAGTTTACACATACAAACAATAAGAACAATCACAATAGAGCCATGAGTGACAAAAACATAACATTCCTAAATTACATTCTGGTCATTTGTTTGTACAGAAAGGATTTTAATTTTAGCAGCTTCTGAGATAAATTTGAGTACAGCTAGAGTAACCTTTGGGTATCTGTCTTCCATTAAAAAATTTACATAGAAAATTTCTGATCTTTCCTTCATCATGCTAACCAAGGGATAGGTTATATCTTGATGAACTTGGGTATAGAATTTCCTCCCTGAGCTTAAGGTTTCCCAACTCTTATTTGTCTATCTTAGGTGACATGAATACTGGGATTGGCTCAAATAATATTGTGCTTGAAGAGACATGCCCTATTCTCAGTATGAATTGTTATAAGATTCTGTCTAGGGAAGAGGGTCATATTTGGATCTGCCACAGAATGATTTTAAAGGTTTCAGATTGCTGCATTGAAAATACACTGACATGCCTATTTGTAATGTGGGAACTGAGTTGGGTCAGGTCTGCTTTTCCCCTGCCAGTTCCTATTGACTTTAGGTGTTCCCACCTGGGTGCTTGGCAGATTTAAACAGGCTTAAACCATCTTAAACATGACATATATGTAGTTACATGTTAGTTGCACTTGCATCAACCTTCTACCGACACCATGTAATTTGATTGTGTATCTGCAAGCCTACCTGCTTCTCATCCTATAGTACAATGAGGAAAACACAGTGGCTGTTTGGAATTAGAGTCTCTCAGGGTGCTAGCCCTTTTTGGGAAACTCCATGAAAGCCAAAACTGTTATGAATTAGCTTTGCTTTTAGCAGAGTAGCAGATAAAGCATGTCCCAATTTGATGATGCTTCCCTGAGAACTGAAACTGACTCAAAAACAAGCAAGGCAGGAAGTTTCAGTTTACAAATTTTGGAGATTATCAGGCATTCAATTAAAAACATTATTTTGCCAGTATATATATATAAAAAAATTCTATGCCAGCAAAAGGACACTCCCCCTGCACTTACCTTCCTTTCCCAGCAAAGGCAGCCCCAGTAATAAAGAGGAAGTGAACGGAGCCCCGTTCACGTCCTTGCTCAAAATCCCGTGAGACTTTGTTGTGTAAGAAATTTAAAAATAAAAACAAAAGATATAAAAAGTTATGCCAAGCACCTAAACATACTTTAAAGGTCCCAAGTAACCCGAGGGGGGGGGGTCATAAAAAGAGCAAAACTTACCTGGATGTCCTGATCTCAACCAGAAGTGTTTGCACCAGACTGGCCATTCTTGCTGCAGTGACAGGATTTAAATGGCCCAAGTTTTCATATGCCAGCAATGCTGGCACAAAAATGGAATGTGTGCTCTATTGACAGCTTCAACCATCAATAAAAATAAATGAGACCATAATGCCAGAGACCATAATGAAAAGTGGCACCTTTTTCATCCCTCCAGCACAAAGGGAGAACAGAGCAAGCACACCAGGAGGACAATGTGTACAATATTGGGACCCTTTGGTGGTACAGTAACGTCATTCTCACGAGTTCCTTGGGGGCTTTTTTAAAGCATCTGATAATCTCCTATGTCCATTACAAAACAGCCCAAAAATACAATTGTAAGGAAACTTACATAGCGGTATGACAGCACTTCAGATTGCAACTATTTATCAGATCTATGAGTGCATAAGAATAATTGATTCATTGATCCTGATCATTATCATAGAAAGTGGGGGTAACTGGAAGGAAGATTTCCATTTGAACAAAGAGGGAGTGGGTTTGCTGAGCAAGAGTTCTTTTGTGATTACAGTATGCAACCAAAACATTTGAAATGTGGTGCTGGAGAAGAATTCTACAGATACCATGGACTGCTAAAAAGGCCAATGAATCATGGACTGCTAAGAAGGCCAATGAAAAAGGCCAAGAGCAAATCAAGCCTAAATCTTCACTAGAAACCAAAATCACTAAACTGAGGCTATCATACTTTGAACATACCATGAGATGATGGACATGCTTGGTAAAGTGGAAAGCACTAGGGAAAGAGAAAGACTGTATTACAGGCAGATTGATTAAAGCAAGGAAGCCATGGCCCTGAGTTTGTAAGACTTCAGCAGGGCAGTTGATAACTGGGGCTTTGGAGGTCTCTCATTCATAGGGTCACTCTAAGTCAAAGTCGATATGATGGCAAATAACAAGAAAAAGGTTGTTCATTCAGGACTAACCTAGCCCCTGAGATTCCAGAGCCAAAACCTGAGATATAGGAAGGACCATTTTTAATGTCATTGTGGTGGACTATGGTGATGTTAAGAGGGTGATGTTGCAAGGGGCAGCCCTGATAAAACAGGATACCAAAGAGTTTCACAGTGTATGCCATTCAAATAAAAATAAAATTATAAATATAAATATAATCATGTACTGAAATTCATAACCCTAGCCTTGAGGAGTGGAGGACAGAATCTAGGCCTTGAGATATGAGAATCCTCAATGTGTGTGTGTGTGTTTCCAATGCTCCTGAACAGGAGGGGGAACCTAAAAAAGTGATAGAGTTGTCACTACATCAATGTTGGCTCTCTTTTAAGACCTGCAAGGCGTGCAGCAACAAATACAAAAAGCTAAGCCCACTGAGAAGCCACCTACCAGCACTGTCTGAGGTGCTTGTCCTTGACAGTACCTATTACAGCAGAGTGCAGAATCACAGAACCCTTTAGCAGTATTTGGCAATATGGCACTGAACAACCTTGAAATGATACACAGACACAATTGACTTCTTTCAAAGTCCTTGGAGTCTCTTTATCTCTTGTTGCAAGATATATCACCAACATACAATCTCTGAAGTAATGCAAAATACTCACAATAGTCAACCCGCTACTCTCAGCAAGCTTACACAACTACTCCAACCCACCACAGTCCACTCACTACAACCCACATCTGTTCTGGGTCTTAGCTCACTCATATTCTGTGGTGATTACTCAGGGTTGACACCTGGTGTTACACACCCTTCACAGCCATACAAAATATTTTACCTTGTCTTAAAGGAACATTGTTCCCAACAGTCAAAACAATCAGACTTTTCCTACCAGAAGACAAAGTGAAGTGGCTTCCTCAGGTAGCAGGTGCTGAAGAACAAAGAATAGTATATTCTACAACAGTTCTGATTTGGCAGGGACAATCCCTGCCAAATTCTCTGTAGTCCCACTTTTTCAGCTGCTTTTCAAGAGTCCCAGTTGCATTCTCTTCCCACTTTGCCCCATTGTCCTCAGCTTACTTTGGTTGCTGCGATCTGAGTTCAAAGCAGTTCACACTCAATTCAGTCGGGTGAAGGGAAAGAAGAAGAGAAGATGAAGTCCTTGCCCTTCCAAGTAAGCTCAGGTAAAAGCAAATGGCTTCAGCCTCTTCTAGCTTCTGCATTCTTCTTCATAAATAACTTTTGCCATCTTGAGCACACTTTGATGTTTCTTGGCCACACATGTCTCAGTTTTCATCTGTGAAACATTGAAGTGACAATGATGGGAGGTCAGAAGCTAGGCCTGTGGTCTCTAATGTACCCACTATTCTCAGGTGCAATGGAAGGTGCTGCTGTATCATGATCTTTGAAGTTCATCCTGGAGAGAAGTGATCAGCGGGGTACCACAGGGTTCTGTCTTGGGCCCAGTGCTATTCCACATCTTTATCAATGACTTGGATGAGGTAATAGAGGCCATACTTATCAAGTTTCCAGATGACAACAAATTAGGAGGGGGAGCTAATACCCCAGAGGGCAGGATTAAAATTCAAAATGACCTGAATGGATTAGAAAGCTGGACCAAAACCAACAACATGAATTTCAACAGGGAGAAATGTAGGATACTACACTTGGGCAGTAAAAATGAAATGCACAGATATAGGATGGGTGATACCTGGCTTGATGGTAGTACATGCGGAAGGGATCTAGGAGTCGTAGTGGTCCACAAGCTGAACATGAGTCAGCAGTGTGATGCTGCAGCTAGAAAAGCCAATGTGATTCTACGCTGCATCAATAGGGGTCTAGTGTCTGGATCAAGGGAAGTAATAGTGTCACTCTACTCTGCTTTAAATCAGACCTCATTTAGAATACTGTGTCCAGTTGTGGGTACCACAACTAAAGAAGGATATTGAGAAGATGGAACATGTCCAGTGGAGGGTGACCAAAATGGTGGGAGGTCTGGAATCCATGTCCTATGAAGAGCAGTTTAGGGAGCTGGTTATGTTTAGCCTGGGGAAGAGAAGGTTAAGAGGTGATATGATAGCCATGTTTAAATATTTGAAAGGATGTCATACTGAGGATGGATCAAACTGCTCCAGAGATTAGGACGTGTAGCAATGGATTCAAACTACAGGAAAAGAGATTCCACCTAAACATTAGGAGGAACTTCCTGGCAGTAAGTGCTGTTCTCAGGTGGAATGCACTGCCTTGGAGTGTGACGGAGTCTCCTTCTTAGGAGGTTTTTAAACAGAGGCTGGATGGCCATCTGTCAGGAATGCTTTTATTGTGTATTCCTGCAAGGCAGGGGGTTGGACTGGATGGCCCTTGAGGTCTCTTCGAACTCTATCATTCTCTAATTCTCTGATCCTAAGGTTGAGCTGGCAGTCCAGCCAATTTCTGTCTGAGTGCAGATGGAGGAGGTGCAATCTTGCCCTTTTCTTCCAGCAGCAAAATGTCTTAGCTGAGCCCTGAATATCATACTCTTGACAATTTAACAGTTACTGCATAAAATTGTACCCAGAATACCTTTGCATTCTCATATAGATATATTTTTGGTACGAACTCATTCATTATTTCCTGATGATGTCACATTAAGCTATCCACTGCAGGGACTCAAGGAGATGCTAATCAAATCAAGTTAGTTAGAGACAATGAAAGAGTGATTGTGGCCTTGGAGGGATGTTCAAGTGGTCATTAGTTAAGGTGCTGCTGGAGGGGCTGTTTGACAACATATCATACAAGACATCATGAATTTCTCGTTAGAATAGGACAGCATGGTCGCTGGAGGCTGCAGAGAGCCAGATATATCTGATCAAATGAGGTCAGCATAATGGAATATTCCTGTCACTGTAAAGATACATCAGTAATAAAATCAGGGCAAATACTTTTCCTAGCCAGACAGATACTTTTCTTAGAGCAGCGGCCACTAGGATGCTAGTCTGTTGCCAAGATAGACATGGTGTCAAAAGATTTCTGGCATTTCCCATGCTTTTTAAAATGCAAATAGCAGCCGCTAAATATTAGGGGTTGCAGCAAACTTTAAGCCTTTCTTCTGCTGTGTGGTTCTGACATAAATCACTGCTATTTGGTAGATTTTCCTTGGGTTTTTCCCCCCTGGGGTTTGTGGATTGAGAGGAAATTTCCAGCAGGCACTGGTCCCGCTAATTTTCAGTCCATCAGTCACCCACACCAGGTTTGCTATTTGGATTTGTTTGAAGGTACGCTTTCAATGTGAAGCGTCATTTGACATTATGTCCAGCTGGTCCTGCTGTTTTGCTTTCCAAAATTTGGGAGAGAATCCAGCCCTGTTCCTGCACAGCTGGGGGATGGCACTCCTTTGCTCCCCCCCCTCCTGAGAAGGAAAAAGGGAGAGAAAAACAAGTCAGTGGATATTATCACATGAGCCCCATTCTTGCTGCAATCACATTAGTAAAAGTAAACAGATGTATATTTTATTTATTTATTTATTTAGGTATTTATACCCCGCTCTTCAGCCACAAAGGCTCTCAGAGCAGCTTACAAAGTGTTTAGCAATAGCAATTTACACATCTACACAGCATTAAGCATTTTTCAGAGTGTGTTAGCTAATTGCCCCCATAAGCCAGGTACTCATTTTACTGATCTACAAAAGGATGGAAGGCTGATTGAACCTTGGAGCTCTTGGGGATCGATCTTGTAACTTTGTGGCAGCAGTACTGGCATTTAACCACTGTGCCACCAGGGCTCCATACTGGTTTGGGAGCCCTCAATGTCGCATGTCTCTTCAATAGCATGACTGGGGCTGTTTCAAGTCATCGACAGTCCTTCGGGTCTCTTCTGGACTCCCCTTTAACCCTGCCCCTCTGCCCTATTGCCCTACCCAACATGCCTTTCATTTTTTTATTATTTTTATATTTAGTTGTAATGAAATTTAGCAATTGTGGCAATGCCATTTAGTGAAACAAAAAAAAAAGAGAGAGAGAGAGAGGAAAGGAATGCAAAGGAAGTGGGGGAAAAAGAAAAAAAAAACAACCTGTTTAGGGATAGTAAGGTGGGGGAGAGAAGGAGACTGAGACCATGTGACAGCCAAAATGTCAGGACTTCAGCTAGAGAAATTTATCACAACTGAGGACTCATGGTACAATAGCACAATTAGGAGCTTATTGACGGGTGTTCCCAGTTGATGGCAAGGGATACATGAACCACACTTTGGAGGCACAGCAGCAATGATCTGGAGGCGACATCATGTGATAAGTATTGCCAAAGGTGCTATTATCTAGATTTAATTCTGATTCAAAAGGCTCATGTGATAAAGTCCAGTGTCTCAGCATGCTTCATCAGTCACTGATAAGATGAGCTAGAGCCTATGAGCTTTATAAGATTGCTCCACCTCAACTCTCCCTTGTCATCCTTTCCTCTACCCACCCAACTACTGTTCAGGCAGTGCAGGCAATTGCTGGTCAAATTTTAAGGATGGATAGGGGTTTTCTCCTCCCTTTCTAAGAGGTCTTTTTTTTTTTTTTAACCTACTCAGCACTGTTTCTGTGTGGACTAACGAGGTTTATAAATCAATTGCCAGATGTATGATATGATAAAATCACTGGTAATTAAAACAATACAGTAAAAGCAGAAGAAAAATAACAGCAGAAGAGAGAAACTCTTTGATAAAACACAGCCATATAAAAATCCCACCAAAATAGACAGGAATAATCGTCGTCGTCGTCATCATTGTCATCTCCAAGGTTTGCTTTAAAAGTCAGCAAAAAGGGGTGAGGTGTTTCTATCTAGAATGAAAATTTTACATACCTGGGGCCACCCTAGTGAAAGCCCTGTTTAATCTTCTTCACCCATTTCTTCTTGTCAGTCACATGATACATTACATGCTATGTATGAGAAAATGTGCATTTTCACTTTCCTTCCACATTCAAATGTTCTCAACTTCATGTTCTTCCTGTCCCAAGTTTATGAATTGTGAATTTTGATAAATTCTTTATAAACAAATTGAAGCAATCTGTTCACCCATCTGGACTGGCTAAAACAAATCAGCATAGATTTTCCATCTTTACGCCCTTGGACATTCCAGGAAGGAGCCAGTGTGGTGTAGTGGCTTGAGCATTGGACTACAACTGTGGAGAAAAGGGTTTGAATTTCTTCTCAGCTGTAAAAACCTACTGGGTGACCTTGGGCAAGTCACAGACTCACAGCCAAAGAAAACCCTGTGATAGGTTCACCTTAGGGCCACCATAAGTCAGAAATGAGTTGAAGGCACACAGCAACAGCAACAACAACAACAAACTGGAGAGCTGGGCCAAAGCTAACAAAATGAAATTGAATATGGAGAAATGTAAAGTACTGCATTTAGGGCGGAAAAATGAAATTCATAAATATAGGATGGGAGAGACCTGGCTGAATGAGACCATGTGTGAAAGGGATCTAGGAGTCCTAGTAGACCACAAGTTGAACATGAGCCAACAGTGCGATGCGGCAGCTAAAAAGGCCAATGCGTTTTTGGGCTGTATCAATAGAAGTATAGTGTCTAGATCAAGGGAAGTAATAGTGCCACTCTATTCTGCCTTGGTCAGACCTCATTTAGAATACTGTGTCCAGTTCTGGGCACCACAATTCAAAAAGGATATTGACAAATTGGAGCGTGTCCAGAGAAGGGCAACAAAAATGGTGAAAGGTCTGGAAATGATGCCTTATGAGGAGAGACTTAGGGAGCTGGGTATGTTTAGCCTGGAAAAAAGACAGTTAAGAGGCGATATGATAGCCCTGTTTAAGTATTTGAAGGGATGTCACGCTGAGGATGGAGCAGGCTTGTTTTCTGCTGCTCCAGAGACTGGAACATGGAGCAATGGATGCAAGCTCCAGGAACAGAGATTTCACCTCAGCATTAGGAGGAACTTTTTGACAGTAAGAGCTGTTCGGCAGTGGAACACACTCCCTCGGAGCGTGGTGGGATCTCCTTCCTTGGAGGTCTTTAAACAGAGGCTGGATGGCCATCTGTCGGGGATGCTTTGATTGTGATTTCCTGCATGGCAGGGGGTTGGACTGGATGGCCCTCGTGGTCTCTTCCAACTCTGCAATTCTATGATTCTATGATTCTATGAAACAACAACATTGCAGGACCTCCATGGATAATTAAAAAAAAACTTAAAGTGGCTGGATGTCCACTTCTGCTTCACAAAAAAAAGAAAGAAAAAAAATTCTAATGTTAAAAGACCAGGGAAACCTTGCAAATTGTTTAAACTATCTAATTGTTGCACTTGGAAGCTTTCATGAGCAGCAATTCACCGTATTCTTTTGGCCAGAAAAAGGTCCATATGGGGACCCTTGGCCCATAAAACACATCTTTGGGGGCCACTGGGCCACACTTCACCCAGTTGTGTGTTAAAGATAAATACAAATGATGTGGAAAGGGTTCTGAGAGCGTCCTGAAGGCAGGACTGGAAAAGAATTGCATTGGATTCAAAAGTCTCAGCAAAGGGAGCCTTTTGTGGCTCTAGGGAAGCACTGTGAGAAGAAACACACCTTTCTGTGAGAATTCACACATTTGTGAGCTTCCAGGACATTTTGAAGAAAGAAAGAAAGAAAGAAAGAAAGAAAGAAAGAAAGAAAGAAAGAAAGAAAGAAAGAATATTTATAAAACGTGAGTGGCTAAAATGTGTGCTATCATTGAATGCCATTATATAGTAGCATTGCGCTCCACTTAAAACTTCATTTGAGCATTTAGGCATCCAAAGAAAAGTGGCAGGCAAAGTGACCCAGGGAATGAGGGCCCAGCAAATAGAAGACTTCTAGGAGTGGAACGATTCTCAGTGTCTCACTCTTTACAATGCTAGAAATTTGGAGACCAGAAGAAAATTTATTTTGAGGTTGGATAGAATTCTTACCTGGGGGCAATATTCTCATTTCACATACACCCATAGCTACAGCCCTGGATGAGATGGCCCTCAGCTCCATTATTTTTGTTACATCTGAGTCAGGAAACATAGCACATATGTAGAATGGGTGTTTCAGTTCATTGCTTGTCTGAATTAGGGATAATAAACTGGAACTGAACCGTAGAAAAACCCAGAGATTTTGTGGGTAAGTGGTTCCTCCCTCAGGATTTGGGAATTACGTGTCACAAATGCAATTTCACTCTTCCTCTAAAGGAACAGGTATGCAATTTGGGGATGCTCATTGACAATGAAATGTCCATTCTGTTCCTCATCCAGCAGCAGCTCCTAGGAAAATTAACAGCAGGACAGAAAGGTGTAAACTCCCTCTGGTGTTTGCCTCTGGTATTCAAGAAAATATTTCATTGGGGAGATCATATAATCATAGAGTTGGAAGAGACCACATGGGCCATCTAGTCCAACCCTCTGGCCTGAAGAAATACACAGTCAAAGCACTTCTGACAGTGCTTTGTTTAAAAACCTCCAAAGAAGGAGACTCCAGCAAGCTCTGAGGCAGCATATTCCATCAGGAACTTCTTCCTAACTAGCTATATACGCAGTGTAGCATACACCATTCCCCCTGCCACTCTCCCAAGCCCCCTACATGAGCACACACAAACACACGGGGGCATGCACCACTCCCTCCCCCCGCCGCCTCCCCCCACGGCCCTCCTCGAACCCCCTCCCCTGCACGCACACACGCTTCTCCCTCCCTCTCCCCGCTGCCTCCTTCCCCCCGTGGCCCTCTCCAACCCCCCCACGTGCATGCACACACACATACCACTTCTTCTCCATCCCCACTGTCTCCCTCCCCACCATGCCTTCCCCCAAAGCCCCCTCCCCCCCATTTGCACACATACACATGCCCGTGCTGCTCCCTCCCTCCCCCCTGCTGTCTCCCTCACCCTGCGGCCCTCTCCAACTCCCTTGCATGTGCATGAGCCCACATAGGTGTGCCTGTGCTGCTCCCTCCCCCTGTCATCTCCAAACCTCCACCTGCATGCATGCACACATGTGCTGCTTCCTCCCCCCTGCAGCCCTCCCTGAGCCCCCTCCCACAGGCACATGCGTGTGCCTGCACCACTCCCTCCCTCCTTCCCCACCCCCTCTGCCCTCCCTGAACCCCCACGCACACACACATGCTGCTCCCTTCCCCTGCATCCCTCTCCAACCTTCCCCACGTGCACGTGCACACCACTCCGTCCACCCACCGCCGCCTCCCTTCCCTCCCACATGGCACCTCATCCCCCACGGTGTCCCTCAGCTGCCCCCACCATTGTCCCAAAGCCCCCCCCGTTTACACACACCATCCCCCCACACCCCTTCAACTTACTGGGGTCATGCTTACACTGGAGGTAAAACTCCACATGGTCCCGCCTCCAGTGTGCTGATTGGTTGCCCATCAGTTTCCTAAGCAGCCAATCAACACACTGGAAATGCCAACATACCCAAGAGAATTATATAGAGAGATATTTAGGTGGAATCTTTCCCCCCATAGTTTGAAGGGGGGGCAAAACCCTCAAATACTCTAAAGGAAAATTCTTTGTGGCTTTCCCCAGAGTTTTTAAAAAACAGCAGTGGGGGAATATACATTCCTGCTCATTGGGACAAGCGATTTGATTAGATTAGCTTTCCCATATGAGCAGAAGCTGAAACCTGATTGGCCAGACAAGTGTGGGGTGGGGCTTGCTAACAAGGCAAGTGCCCTGAACCACCATGTTGATTTTTCACCTTAGCGAGCAAGCACTAATGTAATAAAATGGGAATCTCATTTCCTGTAGTTTGAGTCCCTTGCTCCGTGTGCTATTCTCTGGAGCAGCAGAAAACAAGCTTGCTCCATCCTCAGTATGACATCCCTTCAACTGTTTAAACTGTCCCACTTAACCTTCTCTTCCCCAGGCTAAACATACTCAGCTCCCTAAGACGCTCCTAATAGGGCATGGCTTCCAGACCTTTTATCATTTTGGTTGCCCTCTTCTGGACATGTTCCAGCCTGTCAATATCCTTCTTGAATTGCAATGCCAAGAACTGGACACTGCATTCCAGGTGAGGTCTGACCAAAGGAGAATTGAATGGTACTATTACTTCCCCTGGCCTAGATACCTAGATACCACATTGCAAGTTGTTCACAGATTCAACACTGTTGAACTTGGTCTCAGTGAATTCCAAGAAAGGCTAATTCACTAAATGAAGTAATTGTCCTCCTGCAGGTGAATTTGGCATGCTTATTTATCATCACCAGTGGTTGTTAGGAGTTATATCACTCCACTTTTGATTGCATCCTGTAATCCTTCAATTAGAGTGGCATTTATATATCCATTGCATAGCATTGCACAAAATACCTCTAGCCATTCCTATTATGTCTTAGGTTTCTGGGTTTACTACGGACATTTTCAGATGGGACCAAACACCACATTCCTGCCCCACCACCTCCATTCCCATTCCTGCTGCAGAATAGAAGAAAAACGTTAACACACTTACGTTCATTCTGTGGCAGGAACGTCCTCCCCCTCCCCTTGCTGACCAGTCATAAATGCAGCCATCGTAAGGCTGCATTTATGACTGGCAAATGAAATCCTGCCCATTCTCATGAGAGAACGGGTGCATGGCAAATTTAAAAGTAAAAAACAAAACAAAACAAAACGTCAAAACTGAAAACAAAGCACAAAAACACAGGAAAAAAAAAAGTAGCCCAGGGAGGGGTGAAAAAGGATGCCGCTTACCTGGATGTCCCAATCATGCCCGGAAGTGCTGGGAACAGACCTCCCCCTCTGTGACTGTCATCTTGCAACATGAACGGGGCTCCTTTTCCCACACCCCTGATTCCGTGACAGACACAGAATGGGTGGTCTGTTCAGGATGTTTCATCATGAATAGAATATTTCGGGAACAGCACGGGCAGGACGGGGGCAGGACAGAACCGGCCGACATTGTCTGAAAGGAAGACCCTTTCTCAACCCTGTTCCATGCCTGCCACGGGATATTGAGCCCATCTGAAAATCTCCTAACATAAAGAGAGAAACAGACAGACACATCAGAGATAGCAGTGGAGGCTGTCAGTTCCAGAGTTGCTGGTGTGATGTACCAGACACACGTTCGCATTAACTCAATAAGATTTCTTTATTAAGCAAGGAAATGCAGATTAGGAACATAGCAAAGCCAGAACTGAAGCCAATCCAGTACAGACACCAGATAAACCCTTACAGTGTGAGAATGGCATGTAGGGAGGGCTGTAGGAGTAGCAGCTACCTCCAGGTGCTCTGGCCTTGAAGCTGCCTAAAGAACAGCATTCCTAGACCCACAAGGCAGGCAGGCTGCTGTCCAGAGACAGAGAGGCCCAGGCAGGGGAATCACCCAGGGGAACAAAACTCATGGAAGGCCTAAAACCAAGCTCATGTCAGGGTCTTCCATGGACTCTACTCTAATACCCAGAATCCATGGATGAGCATGACAGCTGGAATGGTAAATCAACTTGGAGTTAAAGGAGATTTTCAGATGGGGCTTATACTGTGGGGCAGGCACAGAACAGGGTACTGAGGGATGGAATTCTGAGGTACTGCTGAGCAGGGTGCCAAAGGATGATGCAACTAGTCATCTCCCACCATAAATTGACAGTGTGGCAATGAGGTGCAACAGACCCCACAAGGGTCCCTGCTTCTGCACTGTACACTACCAGTCACTGACTTGTGGGGGTGCATGTGCCATCCTTCAGCACCCTGCTCACCCGTGCATTGGAACTCCATTCCTTGATGCAGCTGGCTAGGTTTCGAGATGGATTTGGGACACACTTACAATCATGGCTGTTACCCAAATTGTGTGGGGTCCATGGGGTCCCACTCATGACACTCAAATTAAGATATTAAGTTGGGGAATTTTAATTAGCTCAAAGGTATGGCTCTGAGAGGCTGGTAACTTATGGGATGCTTGCATCTGTATATACCAGTACTCCTGATGAGACTCCAAGCCAAAATGAAATAAAATGGTTTTGATTGGAAAATAATCATGGAAGCATTCACACATGCATTCAGGCTCACAAGATAACTACACAAGGCTAACAAACAAAAGAGGAAATACTTGGATAGTGGAGATATACTTGGGGAAATGGACTAAAATTACCTTCCGGAGAGAAGATATTTGTGGAGTGAAGAAAGACTCAGACTTGAAACTGAGGGTGATATGGCAGTCAGGCAGGGTGACAGTGTCCAACTGTAGCAGTACACTTTGGCTATGATTCGGGATAGTATTTATACCCAGTACCATACCCTTAAGGGGTGTTTTGAGTGAGAAACAATGCTTGGGTGAGTTTCCCATGGTTAAACAATGAAAACTTTGGCTATGCTGATTGCTGATTAATGGTCAGAATATTAAAGTTAATGGGCTTATGGCCACCTATGTATTGTGAATATGAGAAGGTCTGAAGGAAAGGCATTTCATGGATAACGGGGATTCCAGTCACTGTTTGTTTTGACTCACTGGCATGTGTGTCCTGGGAAGATTAGCACATTCCACCCTAACAACTGTCCAAGAGTGATTGGGTGGGTTTGCTTAATCACATCCTGGCCATGTTTGAGTCTGGGGAATTTGCAAGACATCTTTGTAGGCCCTAGCAACCTCCACTAGTCTCTATGTTTGAGTTGCTCTGGTCTACTTGAAACCATGCGAAGTATCTAAAAAGCTGGATTATGAATTATTAGAGGGAGGGGGTATAAGGCCAGGTAACATGGCAATGGTACCACTATCAGGACTGATTGGGAGAAAGATCATAGCCAACATTTTTTGCTACCTTTCAGAAGATAAGGCTTCTCAAGGTGGCATATAAGGATTATTCTTTTAAAAAGCAATTTAAATGTAAACCACATTCACAAAAACAAACACAGCAGCAGAGAACGCTAAAAGCATCTTGAAAATGGAAGCAGCCATATAAAGTCAATTCAGGCCAGCCATCCACCTAAAACAAATTTAACAAATAAAAGCTAAAAGCAGCAATTATTTCCATTATTTTTTGTATTCAGTGTACCTCCTCACTCAGGCTATCACCTCATACAGTTGTTGGCACACCAGACTTTACGGTACAATAAATCTTTTAGTCTAAATTTAGCTGTTATACCCAACTAGAGTTATGAAACTTACATCATTGGTGACTTATGGAATACTGATTGATTCAATGGGATTAAGAATTGCAATTAGGCCTTATGGTGTCACTAAATTCTGTGCCACCCCCTCCGGATCTGGCATGCACTTTGTAAACAGGCCCTATCCTATTAGTAACAAAATGATGACCAGTGTTGGGGAGGAGAGAGGGCCAGTGATGGATGATATCAATGTCAGTGGTGTGCTGAATCCACTTTGTGTTTTAGACTGAACTTTAAAGATGCTATCTGAGGTGCTAAATCTATTTTGGGGAGAGGGATCAGCACCTTGAATATTTCCTTTACAACTCATAGTGAATTCACCCCACTGACACAGCAGCAACAAGCTGGTAATGGTAGCGGCAGCATCTCAGCTGTTGGGGCTTTTTCAGACTACACAGTGAATACATTATGATTCCACTTTAATTGCCATGGCAACATCCTATGGAACATTGAGATTTACAATTTAGGGAGGATCATTTAGAATTCAGATTGCTGAAGTGCCTCAGCAAAGCACAAACTTCAGGATTGCCCAGGGTGTTTCCATGACAATTAAAGTGGAATATAGTGTTACAATTGTGTAATGTCAATAGGGCCCTGGTCTCCCTGTTGCAGGAAGCTTCCTTTCTGTTCTCATCTGTTGGAAGACAGAACTATGTATCTCATACAATCTGTAATGCCCCCCCCCAAATAACTTGTTGCCTCTGTTATCTCATGGCCAGTGCTGAAATAAATGCAACTGCTAGTCCAGCCAGTGTAAATGGAATTGCCAGGGGACACAATCTTGTTCTTTGCCTCACACATCAAAATGTCTTGGGCTGTCCCTGACTGTCAATGAGAAATTATCAATTTACAAGCAAGCAGTTATTTATATCTAGTTAGTTTTATTTTATTGGGGGGGGAATAACAAGGTCATTTTTCAGTAATGGGTAAGAGTGAAGTCTCCTTTATTGGTGTAACAGGTTACAATGAGTGTGGCTTTGGTCCTAGAGGAGCACCTTTCAGATTCATAGAACACCCATTACTCAATGAATACAACTCAAATAGGCATAGAGAGGACTAACCTTCCATTTCGCATATACAGCCTCCATTTAACAGATGGAAACCAGACTGTGTGTGGCCAGCCATCAACAGAGTTTGGTCAAAATGGCAAAGTTTATTAATGTGAAGAACACATAAGTCAGGAGAGGCTGTATCAGTTTGCTTTTGCCTAAACCTACTGGGAAGGGCGGGATTCAATCCCTCCTCTCATCTCCGCTCTGATGTGTTAGTTGAGTGCAAACTACTCTTTCACTTCTGATCTCAATTTGCAGCAATTGAAGTAAGCCAAGGACAAAGGGAGGAAGTGGGAAGAGGTGAGAGAAACTGGGGCATTTTAAAAGCAGCTGAAAAAGTGGGATGACAGAGTATTAATTGAGATTGCTTCTGCCAAATAATAGAATCATAAAATCCTAAAGTTGGAAGCGACCACAAGGGCCATCTAGTCCAACCCCCCGCCATGCAGGAACATACAATCAAAGCATTCCTGACAGATGGTCATCCAGCCTCACTTTAAAAATCTCCAAAGAAGGAGACTCCACCACACTCTGAGACAGTGTGTTCCACTGTGGAACAAAATCAAGGCAGTTGGAGGCTAAGTGCATAGTCACAAGGCCTCATCATGCTATATGCAAAGAACAGAGCAGGGTGGTGGAGCAGGCAGCTACCAAAATGTAAACTGATAAGAATACTGGCATTCCTGTGACAAACTGGGAGGGAGAAACTGGTTTCCTCTCCCATAGCTTCTAGAAGGTAGTGTAAAAGCCTGCATATGTGCAGTCAGGGTTCCTTTGTTCAGACTTGTACTATATAAACCTTCTACTTTCTAAGACCTCTAGGATTTGGGGAAGTAGGGATGGAAAGAATATTTGTTGTTATTCATTCCCAGGTCATAAAAATGTGATTCCTGAAAGTTGAGAGATCACAGAATAATAGACCAGTAAGAATCTTGTACAATTCCTCTCTGTATCTAAATGTCCTGAAGTGTTGGAGAGGAATTATTCTGTGTAGAAAAGTATGTAGTTGTTTGGCAGGAGAAGGATTATTTTTGTTTGTGTGTTTCCTGCACAAAAAATGAAAATGGGGGGCAGGTGTGTGTGCAAAAAAACCCCATGTGTTTTTCTATGCAGAATAATTCCTCTATAACACATCAAGATGTTCAGCTACAGGGAGAATACTGAGGAGAAATGTTAATTTCTTCTGGCAGCAGAGAGAAATCTACTGTAATTATTCATTCCTGTATACAATGATGAAATAGTTAGGATTTGCATCCCTAATGGGAAGTGAGCAAGTATGCTTGGGGACCCGAGACTTCTAGGGCATTTCCATTGTTTCTTTTGAGGAAATCCACTGATGATGGCATGGAGAAGTGGAATTTTATTGCTGTAAAAATTGTCTGCATCCATAAAATACTAATAGATCTACTTTTGGACCAATGGCTTCGTCTCATCACAATCATGCTCAAATCTGTTTTGGAGTGGTGGTCATCTTCTGGACTCAGTCCATGATATGAAAACAGTTTCCAGTTACTTTCAAATGTTAATTTTAAAGGGAATATTGTACAGGACAAGGGACAAGGTGAGTTAGAATCATAGAATCATAGAATTGCAAGGGTACAAAAAACACACATAAGTCTGAATTGCTCCCTCATAGAATCATAGAGTTGGAAGAGACCACGAGGGCCATCCAGTCCAACCCCCTGCCATGCAGGAAATCACAATCAAAGCATCCCCAACTGATGGCCATCCAGCCTCTGTTTAAAGACCTCTAAGGAAGGAGACCCCACCACGCTCCAAGGGAGTGTGTTCCACTGCCAAACAGCTCTTACTGTCAAAAAGTTCCTCCTAATGTTGAGGTGGAATCTCTGTTCCTGGAGCTTGCATCCATTGCTCCTTGTTCAGTCTCTGGAGCAGCAGAAAACAAGCCTGCTCCATCCTCAGCGTGACATCCCTTCAAATACTTAAACAGGGCTATCATATCACCCCTTAACCGTCTTTTTTCCAGGCTAAACATACCCAGCTCCCTAATCTCTCCTCATAAGGCATCGTTTCCAGACCTTTCACCATTTTAGTCGCCCTTCTTTGGACATGCTCCAATTTGTCCATATCCTTTTTGAATTGTGGTGCCCAGAACTGGACACAGTATTCTAGGTGAGGTCTGACCAAGGCAGAATTAGAGCGGCACTATTACTTCCCTTGATCTATACTTCTATTGAGCTGACACTAGATGAGCTAAATCCAAATTGAAAAGAAGCAAAAGCACAGAAATATGAGATGGCTTGTCCATCTGAATCCATGGAAAATTGCAGGTGTATCAAGAAGTGCTCACCATATTGCAGTCCTGAGGGTTGGGTCAGAGGTCTTCAACACAACAAGTGAACATGGTTGCCCTTTGCTTTTCTGTCAAACCTCCAGCCTCCTGAAAGTCTTAGATTTATAATAATTTAACCAGTGAACAAGAATGACAGGTGATGAATTGAGCACAAGAAGCTAGTTCTCAGTGTGCTATTAATCATTAGGCCACCATGCAGGGAGAGAACGAGCAATCTATATAAGTTACAAATGTTGTAAGACACACATTACTCAGACAGCATGAAAAGGTCATTGTGCCGCTGAAAAGCAGGATGAGTAGATTTAACTGGATTGATGAGGGACTCTGATTTTGTGTATTTATTTTCAAGGAAAAAAACATCATTAAAGCTGTACAAACACCATAAATTACTGACTTCGGAGGTGGCAGGAAGAACACTTTTTCCTTTTGCCTTCTGTAGTTTTATCAGAATTTGCTCAATAAATACTTTCTTGTAGCTATTAGCCTAAACTCTGCTTTTGTGTGATTAGCCTACTCCCTGGCCCACAGACAACTGAGAATAGAAGATTGTGGCTTGCACATTGCACTGTAAATAAACAATGCCATGTTTATAGACTTGCGCATATGTTTCCATGTGGATACATGCAGCAGAGGATTGCCATTTTGGTGTAAGTGGAGTGATGAATTTGTTCCAGGTTTTAGCCCAAATTAGATTCAGCACCTTTGATAGCTACTTTAAAGATCAGACTAAAACCCAAGCCAGACATGCCACCCAAGTGACTTTTGAGATACCTGCCATCACTATGTATGTCTATATTGAATCGGGATTGGTAAGAAATTCAGTTCAGTTCATTTTCTGCTAAAGTTTCTCCAGATCATAACTCCTAGACCTGAACATGGAACCAAACGCAATTTATGATTGGAATTCCATACCAAACTTGAAATTAGGGATCTGGGGACAACATCATGTAGTGGGTTGAGTGTTAGACTAGGACTCTGGGAGACCAGGGTTGGAATTCCACCTTAGCCATCAAAACCCAGTGGGTGACCTTGGGCAAGTCAGATTCTCTCAGCCTTGGCAAGAAATCTTGCCAAGAAAACCCAATGATAGGGTCACCATAAGTCAGAGTCAGCTTGAAGTTGCATAAAAACAATTGGGGGTGTCAAGAATATTCACAATTTTTCTCAACCTTGATGGAAAGCAGTGTGTCAAAATACTGAAATAACATATAACCCCCACTCACCCACCTAAACCACTCTGTTGTGGCCACATGTAGTGTGAATGCTGTACTCCAGGCGAATTCAATATCACTCTCTAACAGAGAAATCAAAGTGTGTCACCAAACTACAACACCCAGGATTCCATAGGATGGAGTCATGGCAGTAACAGAGGCATCAAACTGCTATCACTGTATAAAGTGGACACACCTTTGGTTTAAGGAGCTCTTAATCCTGTTTCTGAAACAAGTGGGTTGGTTTTCTGCCATAACTTTCATTTGGTTTTGATAAATTTGTAAAGGTAGTCATCTAGACTAGACTAGGAAAAGAGTTCTACAGATACCGTGGACTCCTAGCTACAAAGACAAATCAATGGGTCCTAGCAGCCAGTGTGGCGTAGTGGTTTCAGTGTTGGACTACAGCTCTGGAGACCAGGGTTTGAATCCCCCTTCACCATGAAAACCCACTGAGTAACCTTGGGCAAGTCACATACTCTCAGCCTCAGAAAACCCTGTGATAAGTTTGCCTTATGGATGCCATAAGTTGGAAGCAATTAAAAGGCACATAACAGCAGCAGCAACATCATCAACAACAGAGCAAATCAAGCCTGATCTCCCTAGAAGCCAAGATGACTAAACTGAGACTGTCATATGTTGATCATGTCATGAAAAGACAAGACTCACTGGAAAAGAGAATAATGCTTGGGAAGGTAGAATGCAGTAGGAAAAGGAGAAGGTTGCATTCCAGATGGATAGACTTGATCAGGGAAGCCATGGCCCTGACTCTCCAAGACCTGAGCAGGGCTGTTGATGATCAGGTGACTTGGAGGCTTCTCATTTATGGGGGTCACCATCAGTTGAAGGCAACTTGAGGGCAGTTAAAAACAAAGTCGTCTAAGCATGTGTCATGATGGCCTGCACAGCCATCATCGAGAGCTGATTCCACTCTTTGCTTTCCATAGCAACAGGTATTGTGGAGGGGGCACCTTCATTTCCTAAACATGACATCACATCACCTGACTGGAGAGCCAATCAGATTTGGCAATGCAGAACCAATCAGAGATCTGACCAAAAGACTTTTAAGTTTTCTGAATTCCTTTGTTCTCGGGCCACATGCTGGAGGGCACATGGAGAGAGAGCCACATGGCTTAGCACAAGCTTGAGACCCATCCTTGGGCCTCATGCAGGAGCCATCTGGCTTGGGCCAGATGGAGAGACATATATCTTTGTAGAGAGATAACTAGACTGTGATAACAGAGGTTGGGGGAAGCCAATCTCTCTCTCATGGCCTGATAACATCAAAAGGGCCCTAAATGATACCTGAAGCCTCAGGAGGAGACTTCCATTTAAAGACTCTGAATCCCAACTCCAGAGACTGAATTAGGCCGGCTAGGATGAGCCTGGCCCAGCCAGCCCATTGGGACATGACTGATTATGATGGACATCATAAATTGTAAGTTACTATTATCTTAGCTTAGAGAACAAGTCTAGCTAGATGCGTTAGCTGTTATGATTTCATTTTAGTACTCTGACTAAATATATAACTTCTGTAAATCTAAGCTGGAAGCCTGGGGGAGTGCTTTTCCTCCATGTTAGCCTTAAGCCTTTAGAACTAAAATAAAGCTTTTTCTGTATTCTTAATCTCCATGGTCATGCACCTTTCTTGGTCAGCCATCTGAACTTCTCTGGGATAGAGAAAAAGGTCATTGTTGATATTCCAGCACAACCTGTCTGGCTTCTCGCTGTGCTAGACAACGGAAGTGGTTAACTCAGCAAGTGGTGGTGGCTTTAACTTCGGAAGGGATTTCTAGACTAGAGGAACCCTTGAGAGTATGTTTTTCAGATTGTACAAATAGGCTGGGAGCCTTCCCTTCCTGCTGGGAGAGAAGGGCCAACTTATCACAGCATGGCTTGCTCTTGAGTCTTGAGACAGGGGATACAGAAGATGGAAAAAAATTCCTACCAATCATTTTCTTTCCAATGAATGCATTCCAATTCTCATTCTTGTTTTTATTCTTCTTATTTTATTCATTTATGCCCCACCTTTTTATGGTAATGAGAGTCAAAGCAGCTTGCAACTTATTAATGACAATTACACATTAAGCACCATACAAAAACATCAGTAGAAAAAGTATACGGTAAATATATATATATATATATATATATATAAAAATGAATGAAGTTAAAAACAATTAAAATTCATTTAAAAACCATAGGAAAATCAACAAAACAGAACAGCATGCCATTAAAAACCCATCATAGTCAGTTTTTAAAAGCCTGATAGGATAAGAATGCTTCTGGTGGTGGAAGGACAGCAAGGAGGGAGCCATCCTGGCCTCCCTAGGGTGGGAGTTCAGAAGTCTGTTAGCAGCCACTGAGGAGGCCCTCTCTCTTGTTCCCACCAAATGAACCTCAGAAGGTAGTGAGATAGAGAGGAGGGCCTCTCCTGAAGATCTTATTGCTTGGACAGTCTCATACTGTATATATATATTATCCAATTCATAGCTTGTGGCGCAGTGGTGCCCTGGTGGCGCAGTGGCTAAATGGTGGTACTGTAGCCACAACGTTGTGATTTCGATCATGCCATAGAACATGAAAAATGGGGTATTTGACACCACAGAACTTGGCATGCGGTTACTCAAATAATTAGCCATCAACATGGCTTCCTCCCAGTACTTCTTTTCAATGTTTGCATCAAGCATCAGGCTGTCTTTGATTGTCTGCAAAACGCCAATCTTTCTCTCTGCCACTCCATTCTGACTGGGAAAAAAGGGGGCTGTCACCCTGTGGAATATTCCCTTCTGCTTTAGCCACCTCTGGAACTCATTTGACATTAATTCCCCTCCCCTGTCCAGCTGGAGAGAAGACAGCCTCTGAGAAAAGTGTTTCTCAACATAAGCAAGCCAAGCCTTGAAAGTCTCAAAAGTTTCATCCTTACACTTGAGTAAGAAAACAAATGAGATACGACTGAAATCGTCTACAATTATGAGGACATACCTGGCCCCTCTAAACATTGCTGGGTAAGAGCCAGCCAGGTCCACATGGACCAACTCGAGGATCCTTTTGGACCTTTTGTCATTGTGCTTAGGGAAAGGAGAAACTTTTGACTTCAATTGTTTGCAATTCTCACAATCCGGTTATCTATCACACCCCCTCGCAGTCGGACCATCCACCATGCCAGGCATCTGCTTAAGAACTTTAAAACTTGCATGACCAAATCTCCGATGCATCAAATGCACACAATTGTCATGCATGGGAGCCTTTGTCATCACAGAACCAGTTTGGGTTTCCTGTACACAGTTATACATGCAATACAGTTGATTGTGCAACACATCCTTAGCCAAAATGGCACTATTTTTTAAGAAAAAAATATTTGTTCCCTTTAAATTGTGTCTCACAACCCTCCTGTGTCAACCTGGCAACAGAAAGGAAACACAACTTTAAGTCTGGAACAAATTGTATGTGTTTTAAATCTTGATTTAAACAGAGTACAGAGCAGACACCCTCACCCAAACATTTTGACTTTGACCCACCAGCTAAACTCACACTACAAGGGTTAGTCATTTTAATGCTTTTAAAATTGTCTCTAGAATTTGAGATATGCTGGCTGCCCCCGCTATCCAAGGCCCAATCAGATAAATCCTTCTTTTGCTCTTTTGTAGCTTGCAAAATTACTGCAGAAGCAGTCATGCTAGAACCAGAGTTTTTCTGCTAGCTAGTCTTACCATCTGTCTTCTTCTTGGCCTTACAATCCTTTGCAAAATGTCCCTTTTTACCACAGTTCCAGCAGCATTTTCCCTTGACGACAAAAGCAGGTGCTTCACCCTCACTGCAATCCTTGGAACCAGCTGCTGTACTGTTTGTGGAACTTCGGGGCCCTGGCTGCAAAGCCTTAGAAATGTGTAAATCCCGCTTACGTTCAAAGAGTTTCTTCTCCTCCTCCAACAAACAACCAATAATAAAATTAATGGTAAGATTTGCTGCTGTCAAAGCATCCACTAGAGAATCATATTGTTGATCAAGTGATGACAGGAGGAGATAAGATTTGTCCCACTCTGTGAAATTCACATTCACCTCCTAAAGACAGTCAAAATGTTCCTGCAGTGAAGCAACATGTGCTGCAATATCTCCAGCAGGCTGCAATCTCTTTCTATAGAGCTTCCGTGTCAACATGATTTGTGACCCCACTCCGGCATGGACATAAACTTGCCTCAACGCTGCCCATGTCTCCCGGGCTGAAGCACAGCCCCTCACATAAACCAGCTGGCTGTCTTCAATCCCCAAAATGATTGATGCCTTAACCACTCTTCAGCCTGCAGCTCATCAGCTGTAGCATTCTGGCCAGGAGTAGCTAAAAGGGGGTATAAATCAGCTGCTGGTGCAAATAAGCTTCCATCTTCACAGCCCACGTATGGTAATTTTTGTCATTTAACTTCTCAAAGGGAAGGCTTCCTGGACTAAGTGTCATGGCTGGAATTATGAACTATCAAAGCCCCTCTCAGCCTGGTAATTCCTCCAACAGGGTATCTTACCAGCCGGTAGCTTACCAGCCGGGACTCCCCAGACAGTTCCTCTTAGCAACGTTCAGCAGGCATCTCAAGTTCCAGGATTGATGATCTCCTCTACTGGCTCATCAACTCCTCCACACTTTGCCAGGCTCAGACAAAAATTCCAGACATCTCCAAAATTAAATCTACAGTTCAGAATCCACACCAAAGTAGCAACAAAGCCCATCTTGCTGCTTTTTAAAGCCCTTCAGCCTGGGCTCAACAATCTGTGGCCGTAAACTGGCAGTTTAGCCTTCCAATTTATGGCCCATAAAACTGTCATCTGGGCCCATAACCTGTCATGTTATATGGTGCCCACCTACCCTTACAGGGCAGTGGGAGAGTTTAGCAGAGTAACAGCAGAAACATGAGGTTTGGGCAAAAGTTGTACACTTTGTGTAAAAGCATGGAGACAGACAACCAAGTATGTCTTTTGGTTGCTTTATTGAAAAACTAAAAACAGCTAAGTAAAACAAACTACATCTTGACAAAGAAAAGCAAAGTTATAGAGCTCAAGAAGAAAAAATAATCTTGCTTCTCTCTCCTTCTGAGAGATTCAGCTGACTGCTGAAACACAGCTTACACACACAAAATTCCCCCTTCCCTCCAGTAGAAACTCTTTCTCAAAACATTTAGCTGGCTCTCTGGGAACTAGGAGATAAGAAAGACATCTGTCTTTCCCAGACACAGAGAGGTGATCTCAGTCCACTAACCTTGAAGGCAAAACACATAGAAAATCAAAACAAATGAGGCCTCTGCGGCCTCGCAGTTTACAGGAATCTCTTTTGCCTAGGGAAAAATCATTCTCAGGGCCTACATATTTTCGACTGCAATACCCATTTTCCCTGACAATCACTTGATATGTAATCTGTGAAATTTGTTGTATTACATCAGACCAGAAATCTTTCACATAAGGACATTCAATCTACGTATGACTATAAGAGCTCTTCCTGAATCTTCGTTTGTGAAGAAAGGCCAGAGAGAGAGAGAGATGAGTATTAGAGATGGCTGTCCTATACTCTGTATATATATTGTAAATATACTGCAAACAAAGATTAAAGCCCTCAAGTTGGGTGAAGGCTGGCCTTGTTGCTGTCTTTATTTGGCAAGCCAAAGCTCAAGGCAGTGTGCTGGGGTGAAGGAATTTTTCCTTCTCAGCCTGAAGTCTTTTGCAGAAGTATCTCCAGAAACCTTCTCCTTGGCATCCTGTTGATGTGGAACAACTCTGCAGGTGGTCATGGTGGACACAGCGTGTCTTTCTACGTCCCAACAAATCATGCTTTGATCATGATTTCCTGTGTGGCAGGGGGTTGGATTGGATGGCCCTTGTGGTCTCCTCCAACTCTACAATTCTATGATTTTATGATTCTATGCATATAAAAATGGGCATGTTAAAAGAAAAATGGTACAAAAATGCATAGGAGCCATTGTGAATATCAAAAGACTATGTGGCCTTTTATGTTAATGAAAAGTGCAGCAATTATTCTCAGTTTCTTGGATGTCCTTGAACATTCCCTGCTGAGAGAAGTGCCTGAAGGGGGGAGGGAATCTCACCTGGACAACAGTTTAATTAATGCTGCCCAAAGCTAGGCAGAATGGTTTCACAATTTCACTGTCATCTAGATAAGGAAATTCACAATGATGACAAATTCAAGAACAATATGGAAAGCTAGCTATTTGATTCCTTGGAAGTAGTTACAAAACTGTTCAGTCTGGCTCTCATTTCTGTACAATTATAAAAAGGTACCTTCTTCCCGGCAGGTAAGGATGTTGTCAGCATTCAAATTAGGGGTGGTCAAAAATCAAGTGGATTTTGTGAAGTTCCATAACAGGGGTTGACAAATTGGGGCCTGCAGGCCAGACATGGCCCTTGGACTCCACCTTTGAAGTCCCCCACCAGTCCTTCAAAGACCCTCAATCCCCCTCATTTCACACAAAATCGATGAAAATATCTGTACCCACACAAGCATCCCAGTACCCCAGACAGTGATTGATACCTTGGTATCCAATGGGATTTGGTTGCAGGACCCCCCCCCCCCAATACCAAAATCTGTGGATGCTCAAGTCCCATTATATGGAATGGCATAGCAAAATGGTGTCCTTTATATAAAATGGCAACATCAAGGTTTGCTTCTTGGAATGTTTTCTTTCTTTCTTTGGGAATATTTTCAAGCTGTGGATGGTGGAACCTATTGATACCAAATCTGTGTATAATCTTCACAAAAGCTGCAGTGCTGTTTGGGCTGGAAGTCAACCTTACGAAAATGGAAATTCTCTACCAGCCTGCACCACAGGATGAACACCACCATCCCCACATTGCCGTCGGCAAATCTGTGTTTACGCCCATTCAGCAGTTCACCTACCTGGGAAACATCATCTCCTCAGATGCCAAGATTGACAAAGAGATCGATCACAGATTAGCAAAGGGATATAGCACATATGGAAGACTTTACAAAAGAGTCTGGAGTAATAAACACCTGAGGCAAAGCACAAAAATCAGTGTGTATAGAGCCATTGTACTGTCTATTGTCTTTTATGGGTCTGAAACATGGGTCACATATCGCCAACACTTAAGACTCCTCAAACGCTTTCATCAGTGCTGTTTATGCACAATCCTAAATATACACTGTACTGACTATGTGACAAATGTTGGTGTCCTTGAGCAAGCAGGGATCACCAGCATTGAGGCCATGATATTGAATCATAGAATTATAGGATCATAGAATTGCAGAGTTGGAAGAGACCACGAGGGCCATCCAGTCCAACCCCCTGCCATGCAGGAAATCTTGATCAAAGCATCCCCGACAGATGGCCATCCAGCCTCTGTTTAAAGACCTCCAAGGAAGAAGACCTCACCGCGCTTCGAGGGAGTGGGCTCCACTGCCGAACAGCTCTTACTGTCAAAAAGTTCCTCCTAATGTTGAGGTGGAATCTCTGTTCCTGGAGCTTGCATCTATTGCTCCGTGTTCCAATCTCTGGAGCAGCAGAAAACAAGCCTGCTCCATCCTCAACGTGACACCCCTTCAAATACTTAAACAGGGCTATCATATCACCTCTTAACCATCTTTTTTCCAGGCTAAACATACCCAGCTCCCTAAGTCTCTCCTCATAAGGCATGGAGAACACAGCTGTGCTGGGCAGGGTATGTTTCTAGGATGGAGGACCATCGCCTCCCAAAAATAATACTCTACGGTGAACTCACCATGGGTCGGCATAAGAGAGAGACTTCTAAGCTTGCAGCACAGTTTGTGTAAGAAACGAAAAAGATCTGTTTAAAAAGTGGAATTGCAGTGTGATGAATTTGTACTAAAGATATCACAGCCTTGACTCTGATATCCACATCTTCCTATGCAAGAGCATTTCTGTTTATTTCAGTAGATGAAGAAACACCGCCAGGCACTTGGGCCAATATCTTACATCAGTCATGCAGTTACATAGTGGTTGTGCTATGTCATCTCTAGGCTGAATATTAATATCATATAAAAGCATGTGTATCTGCCAATATGCATTGGTTATTCATTGTGCAATAGGGAATGCACAGTAGCTATTTTTGTAATCCCAGTTAATCAAGTGGTACATTGAAAACAGTGGCAAATATTATGCACCACCCAAAAAGGAGCAACCACATTGCTGGTATCCTGTTAGTTATTCCAAACTAGAGAAGGCCCATTGAATTAGTTGTTGAATGGTGTTGTTACCTGAATTGCATGGGGTCCACAAGGATTCCACTAGTGCCAGAAATTAATATGGGGAATATTTAATTAGCTCAAAATGGCAATAAGAGGCTGGGTAATGGCAGGATCTTTTGACCTATGTATACTGGTAGTAATGGTGGAGACTCTAAGCCAGAACGTATAATTAAATTATCTTTATTGTAAATTAATATGATCATCATTCACAACAACACTCAGGCTCAAGCAATCAAACAAGGCTAATGAAGAAAGTGGGAAGTATTTAGATAGAGCAATAGAGTGCGGCGATTATGCGTGATACTATACCTGTCCTGAAGAGCAGAGGTTCATGCAGCAGATAAGAAAGATGACTGGGAGTGCAGGGTGACCCAATGAACTAACAGAGTGATGTCCTTTGGATAACTGAAAACACTTGGGTGGTGTTTTAGGGTGATAGTTTTATGTGATAATCCCTGCAAAGGGATGAGATTTAGCATAGAATGCAATGTGTCTGAGAGTTTCCTAAGACTAAACAAAGGGTACTCCAGAAGAGTTAAGAATTGTTAATGGGCAATATATTTGGAATTGAATAGGAGCAGGTAAGGTCCATTACTGGAGAAGAAGGGAAGATGAAAAACCCATTTTGCAACCATCGAGGTCTCTGCTATTATTGAGTGGATTAGTGGATGACTCTCTCCAGCTGTTAAACTCTGACCTGAGTATTACTCCTTTGGGAAATTTCCAAAGGCCCCTCCCTTGGTTATATATGACTACAGCTTTGGTATCTGGGGGTCCCTGGTTTACCTGATAACCACATGGAAGGCCACATCAAGCCAAGTTATTAAATATGGCCAATCATATGATATTCCAAGATGGTGGCTATCAGTTTCGGTAACAATGAGCAAACACGTGGCTCTACTCTAACTGGGACTAACAGTAGACTATATGTGAAATGCTTATCGTTGTGTTTTCCTGTTTATGCAGTCCTGAACTCAATATGCCTGTTCCACAAGGGCTAAAAAGAGATAACCTCATGTAAAGTTCACCCTCCATATGAACGGATTCTGCATCCATGGATTCAATCATCCACAGCTTGAAATTATTCCCTCTACCCAAAATAATTCCAAAAGCATACTTTTTTTAATTTATTTATTGAAGTTACACATATTCCATATCACATTTGATTTTATACAATAGAGTTTTTACACATATTACACAAATCTTTACGTATTCAATCATCTATACATTCCAGCTTTCATTTGTAACTTTGTTTTTTCTTATTAATCAAAATTTGGAGTTGTAGAAAAAAGAAGAAAATCCCCTTCCCCCCACCACCACTTCCTTCCTCTAGCCTTTATTGCTTAGGTTTCTCTATGTTGTTTTTTCTTGTTATTTCTGCCTATTTGACTTCCTTCACTGTTACTTCTAAGCTAATTCATCTTGCCATGAAGACTGAATTTTACTGTTTGATTTTCTGGACCTTATTCCTTTCCTTTGCTTTCTCTAGGCTTGGTTCCAGCTTCCCCCCCCTCCTTTTATTATCTTTATTATTTTTCCAAGAAACATACAATAGGTTCACACTCCTTTTTCGATTTTTTCCATAGTTTTTTCTTTTAGTAATGCTGTCAATCTATCCGCATCCATCATTTCCCATAATTTGGTCTTCCACTCCTCTATAGTGGGAATTGATTTTTCTTTCCATTTTTGTACAAATAGGAATCTTGCTAATGATATCATGTAACGTGTGATCCTCCAATGATGTTTCAAATTACCTCCTTCAGCCTCTCCTAACATATTCAACAAGTAAATCTCTGGTTTTAATGGATAACAAACATCTAAGATTTCTTTAATCTTGATATGTATTTGTTTCCAGTACTTTTTTGCCTTAGGGCACCTCCACCACATATGAATTAAGATCCCCATAGCCTCATCACATTTCCAACATTTTTTCTCCCCTGTTTCGTACATTTTGTCCAATTTGACTGGTGTGAGGTGCCATCTATAAAACATTTTTATGAAGTTTTATTTTAGGTTTTGCACTAATGTAAACTTTTGGGTATCCATCCAGACCCTTTCCCAATTATGGATCTGAATACTATGCCCCAGGTCTTGCCTCCATTTAACTATTTGTTCCTTCACATATTCCATTTCTAGTTCTCCTTCTAATAATAATTTATAGAAATTGACTACCTGGTGTTTTGTTTTATCAAAGAAAATCATATCGGAATCATTCTTGTCAAGTTGGTACTGTTCTAATTTTAGATCCATCTTAAGTTTCTCATATCTGTTTATGAAGGAACCAATTAACTTTGAAACCTGCTTTTTCCAATTGTTCTTTAGTTTTTATCTTTTTTATTTCCTGAGTTTCCTGGATTATCGGGTCTTGATATCTCAACCACTCTTGTTCGTCAGATTTCCATTTCCCAAAAAATGCCTCTTTACATTTTGCATTCTATATAAAGGGACACAATGTTACTACACCACTGTAATATAATGGGATTTGAGAATCCTCAAACTATCCTTAGCTGAGGCTGTTATGCCTCCAGGTGATTTCTCACAGAGTTTTACTCCATTTCCCTTTGCAGTCCTTCTCAAAATGGCACATCACTTCCTGTCACGATTTTGATGGGGACTAATGAGGAAAATAGGCATCTGGAGGTAATACAGTCAGCCCTCTGTATACGCTCTCTCTCTCTCTCTCTCTGGCTTTTCTTTGCAAACAAAGATTCAGGAAGGACTCATTCCACGCTTTCTGCAAGTGCGCTGATGACTAAAAAGGTCAATCCGAGATAAACAAGTCCGGTTGCAGAAAGCACAGCACAAGGTCTCTTTAGTGATGTTTCTGGGTTGTGATTCTTTCTGTGTTGTCATTTCTCTTCAAGACTTGTTCGGTGTGAGTTCTCAAATAAGGCTGCAGCATTATGGATAGTGCGTATCCATGCCTCCCCATGTGAGGCCAGGGCGGACCATTGTTGGTGATCAATTCAGCTGAGCCTGAGATGTTGTTTCAGGGAGTCCTTGTATCGCTTTTTTGGAGCGCCCCTCTTACGCTGACCTGTGGTGAGTTCACTGTAGAGTACTATTTTGGGGAGGCTATGGTCCTCCATCCTAGAAACGTGCCCTGCCCAGCGCAGCTGTGTTCTCAATATCATAGCCTCAATGCTGGTGATCCCTGCTTGCTCAAGGACACCAACATTCGTCACATAGTCAGGCAAGTTTATATTTAGGATTGTGCGTATACTGCACTGATGAAAGCACTCGAGGAGTTGTAAGTGTTGCTGATAGGTGACCCATGTTTCAGACCCGTAAAGGAGAATAGACAGTACAATGGCTCTATACACATATATTTTTGTGCTTTGCCTCAGGTGTTTATACTCCAGACTCTTTTGTCAAGTCTTCTAAATACGCTATATGCCTTTGCTAATCTGTGATCGATCTCTTTGTCAATCTTGGCATCTGAGGAGATGATGCTTCCCAGTGCTGGCCCTCATGTAGCAAGATAATCATTTTAAGGAATTTGGGGGGACATCCTAGTCTTTCCAGGATCTGCCACAGACCTTTTCTACTCATAGTGTTGAAGGCTTTGGTGAGGTCGACAAATGTTACATGCAGACACCTGTTCTACTCTCTACATTCCTCTTGCAGTTGTCTAAGGGCAAATACCATATCTGTAGTACTCCTTTTGGCTCTGAAGCCACATTGGCTTTCAGGGAGAAGTTCTTCTGCAATAGCAGGAACTAATCTGTTCAGGAGTATCCTTGCAAGGATTTTTCCAGCAATAGAGTGCAGTGTTATGCCTCGATAGTTTGAGCAATCGGATTTTGCTGCTTTGTTCTTGTACAGGGTAATGATAACTTCATCTCGGAGATCTAATGGCAGTTCCCCTTTTCCCCAGCAATTCACAAGGAGTTCATGGAATTTATGGTGGAGTACATGACCTCCATATTTCCAAACTTCAGGTGGGATTCCATCAATCCAAGCTGCCTTGTCCAGATCTGCACAGTGTTGTGTCTTTTCTGCTATATTGATCCACCACTTGTTCTGCATGTCTCGGAGTTTTTGTTGAATTTTGCTACATGTGAGACGGAAAGCTGCTTTTCTTACATGACAAGTTGGCTGGGCAAGGTATGCCTGGTGAGCAGTTCTCTCCTTGGCCTATAGCTCCTGGATCTCTTGGTTGTTTTCATCAAACCAGTCTTGATTTTTCTTGTGGGAGAGCCCAAGGGATTCTTCCACAGACTGGAGGATACTGTTTTTGATATGTTGCCAAAGCACTGTAGGAGAAGGATCTGTAGATGGTCTTCCTGTTTTGTTTTCAGGTTTGCCTGGAAGTTGCGTCTCATGGTAGCTTGTTGAAGACTGTTGACTTGGAGTCTCTTCTTTAAGAGGCCACCCCTCTTAGGTTTGAACTTAAGATGAAGATTTAGTTTAAATCTGACAAGGCGATGATCTGTCTGGCATTCTGCACTCAGCATCACTCAAGTAGTAATAGTAATAGTAATAATAATAATAATAATAATAATATTTATTTATACCCCACCCCTCTGTTAAAACAATTGGGGCGGCTTACAAAAATTAAAATACAATACAGATAAAAATCCCTAAACACCACCCACCCCACCCTCCCCCATAAAAAGATATTAAAGAAATATAAATTAAAAAGCATCTACTCTAAAATCACATTTAAAAAACAATAAACACAATAAATACAATAAATGGCCAGCAGACTAAAAGAGGCCAGGAGCTACTGATACAGGATCTAATTAGGAAAGGCCTGGTGAAAGAGATCCGTCTTTAGAGCTTTTTAAAAGCTACTCAGGCTTGTCATCTGACAGTAGTATGACGAACATCGTGAATGTTTCTCTAGTGGACTAGAACATAGTCAATGATGTGCCAATGTTTGGATCAGGGTTGCATCAAGGTTGTCTTCAAGCTATCTTTCTGCTGAAAGATAGTATTTGTAATAGTCAGCTGTTGTTCTGCACAGAACTCCAGCAAGAGGCATCCGTTATCATTGCAATTTCCAACACCATACTTGCCTAAGACACCTTTCCAGGCTTCAGAGTTCTTTTCTACTCTGGCATTGAAGTCACCAAGGATAATAATTTTATCTTCTACAGGGACTTTTTGTATGAGTTGACGCAGGTCTGTGTAGAATTTGTCTTTCTCTACAGGGTCAGCTTTCATAGTTGGGGCATATATACATGAGGGAGGCGTAAGGAAATAATGCGATCAGAGTGTCCTGTCAGCAAGGTTTCAAGTTTGGAGGCAATGGAGTTTTTAATCATAAAGCCTACTCTAAAAGATGTTTTTCGGTTTTGGGTTTGCCAGACCAGTAAAGTGTGTAGCCGGCTCCGTGTTCTTTATGGCTGCCTTCCTGGATACACACTGTACAGTTATGGCAGTTAGGTGGAATCAGACTGCTATAACTGTACAGTGTGTATCCACGCGAAGTATTCAGATAAGAATATCAATTCTGAGTTTCTGTCCAAGGCAGAATCATTCTACTAATGTACAAATCACAGGTTTCTGATGTAATCAGAAACCTGTGATTTGTACATTAGTGAGATACTCAGAATCCTCTAACCTAATGCTTCTCAGACTATCTGATGTAGGGGACTAAGAGTTATTTCTGTTCAGGGTGCCAAAATCTGGTAGAATGATTGTGCCCATTCACTACAACTCTTTCTTTCTTCTTGGAAAATTGCCAGGGACTGAAGACCAATGGCTTGTGGACCAGCACAAATCCATGGACCACTATTTTATTTATTTATTTTGACTAGTACTGCTCTAATTCACCTTCCTGAATATTAGAGCTCTCTGACAAAGGAATGTAACAACCTCATGAAACTATGAATCCCAGGATTCCATAGGATGGCACCCTGGCAGTTAAAATGGTATCAAACTGCTATCACTCTGTAGTGAGGATGCTCCATGGGTGAAACTAGGAAACCTGTCTTCCAACTGATTCTTCATTTTCTCTGTTTTTGTTCCTCAGTGGGGTATTTACAAGGATGGTAAAGAGGCTTAAATTCCTTACCTGTGGTTTCCATTAATTCACAGGCCAGTGAGTGGGGTTTGATTTTAAATGTGCCTGGCTGATTATATGCATAGCTGTCTGACAGATGGGGAATGGAGAAATGAATGAGGGAGAAAGAGTGTATACCTTTTCATCCTGAAATTATTTGGCAACATCCTGAAAGAATGTAGGAAGAGAAGTAAAATGGAACATGATTGATTGATATCCTGCCTTTGCTGGAAATAATGAGACCAGATACTTGAAGGGCCACTTGATTCAATTTATTTTACTCTGTGGTTTGGCCATGAACTTCAGAGGGGGGGCACCTAGTGTGGGATTTGCTGAGGCAGGTTGTCAGTCCTAGTCTTCTTCAACCACCAATGGGTGAAGCATCTGAGTCCCAGAATCATCATCATCATCATCATCCATCTTCTTTCCCAGTTCAGGATGCAGGCAGTGTACAATCAGTTTTTTAAAAAAGGCATAGTAAAAATGCACAAAATACAAAAGTTTAAAAGTTATTAAACTTTCAGAGAGAAGAGCTAGACTAGTCTAGTGGTTTGAGCATTGGGCTAGGATTCTGGAGCCCAGGGTTCAAATTCCATCTCAGCCATGGAAACCCACTGGCTGACCTTAGGCAACTGACACTCTCTCAGCCTTAGAGAAAGCCAAAGACAAATCTGCTCTGAACAAATCTTGCCAAGAAAATCCTATGATAGGTTTGCTGTGGGATCACTATAAGTCAGAAACAACTCGATGACACACAACAACTGCAGGAATAAACTTTTAAAAAAATTAAAACAAGGGAAAAATATAAATCATTTAAAAAATAGCACAACAGAAATGACAATTTGGAAGTCCTGCACATTGTTCAGGTGGGACAGTCCTTGTACAGTCCTTCAAAGGCCTATCAAAAGAGAACGATCTTCACTTGTCTATATGGAAAGAGTGTTGGGAGGGGGGCAGTCTAGCCTCCCTGGGAAGGGAGTTCCAGAGCCTGGGGGCAGCCATTAAAAAAGCCCTCATCCATGTTCCTACCTGTGAGGTTGGTGGGACAGAGAGAAGGCCTTCCCCAGAAGATCTCAAAGCATGGGTAGATTCATAAGGAAGAATATAGGCTTTCAAATAACATGGACCACAGCCATATAGGGCTTTCTAGGTCAAAACCCAGAAAAGTGAAGAAGAACTTCAGGTTAATGCCAAGAGGAGTCTCCTACCCCACCCCCAAGTCCTGTAAAAAGAAGCTGTTACACACATCTGTCCTTTATGAAGAGGTATCTATCAGTGATCACTGTACCGTCTGTCAAGTGACTGATTATTTACAAGCACCACCCACTACATCATGTCCCAGAAGATACACTGCAGGGTAGATGGAAAATCCCTTGTGGGGGGCGAGGATTCCTACCTAACCAGCCAAAGCCTACATTGTACACCGAGGTGGGAAGATTCACAACTGACACACACTGGAGTCATTCACAACTGACAAGAGAGAGAGTCATGAGGACAGTTGAGGCATTTAAAGCCTTTGGTTCCACCTGTAGTGCCTCATTTACTTATTTATTTATTTATTGGTATTTATATTGCGCTCTTCAGCCACAAAGGCTTTCAGAGCGGCTTACAAATTGTTAAGCAATAGCCCTTTACACATCTACACCCCATTAAGTAGTTTCCAATGTGTGTTAGCTAATTGCCCCCACAAGTTGGGTACTCATTTTACTGACCTACCAAAGGATGGAAGGCTGGGTGAACCTTGGAGCCCTTTGGGATCGAACCTGCAATGTTGTGGCTGTAGCACTGGCATTTAACCACTGTGCCACCAGGGCTCCCTTTGGGATAGCAGCACTTCAGGAGTGTTTGGGGAGGGGCTTGGCACACCTACAGCTCAGGTGGTGCTGCTTCAGACATTCTCACAGAACAATAAGTCTGCCTAGATCAGGATTGTCCATGCCATTGCATTTCCAGTTTCTGTGTACAGTTGTGAAAGTTGGGCAGTGAAGAAAGTGGATAGGGAGAGAATCAACTCATTTGAAATGTGGTGCTGGAGAAGAGTTCTACTGAGATCCTGGACTGGTAAAAAGACAAATAAATGGGTCCTAGAACAAATCAAGCCTGAACTCTCCCTAAAAACCAAGATGACTCAACTGAGGGCTTGTCTAACGAATCCGGTGCTGGCAGTCCAGACAATGTATGGCTACTTCCAGGGAGGATCTGCTTTTTTTTTTTTTTTTTTTTTTTTGCCCTTGACCCAAATTTGCCTCAAACTAAGCACAGTTAGGGAAAACTCTGGGGTTTCCTGAAAACTCCAGAGTAACCTTGGGCTCTCTTGCTGTTGAGACAGCTGGATCGGCTCTGATTTGGCCAATCCAGTTGTCTGCATGCAAACACTGCACCATTTACCATAGCCTGTGCTGAGTGCAGAGAAGGGGATGGATCCCCATCAGAGCCACTGCCACCACTTCCTTGCTGGCCAAGGAGCTCTGTGGAAGGCCTTCTGCTAAGGTCAGAACGTGGCTTCCATGCAATTAATGAGGAGAAGACATGTTGATCACATGTCTGGGTGCCCATTCTAACCACAGCAGAAGCAACTGTATGCTGAGCAGGCTTTCCATGGAGCTCCTCAGTTGGTGAGGACCTGGTTGTGGTGGCTCTGAAAACAGGGGGAGGGCCAGTGCAGCTGACACAGTGTTGGTTTGGCTGGCCCAGGTGGACAACAATGGCTGTTGCACTAGATTTGGCCCAGTGCATGTGGCTGACATTTGTGGTTGAACCATGGTCAGTACAGAGCATAATGGTCTGGACTGGCCCTGGATTTAAGTGACCAGTGTAGACAAGCCCCAAGACTGCCACACTCTGGTCATATCATGAGAAGACATGACTCACTAAAAAAGAAAATGATGCTTGGCATGGTAGAAGGCAGTAGGAAAAGAAGAAGGCTGCATTCCAGATGGATAGCCTCAATCATGGAAGCCATGGCCTTGAGTCTGCAAGACCTGAGCAGAGATGTTGATGACAGGATGACTTGGAGGCCTCTAATTCATAGGGTTACCATAAGTTGAAGTCAACTTGACTGCAGTTATTAGCAAGATAAGACAGGCAACAAATACTTTTCAGCTGTTGGAAACAAAATCTATCTCTTAGTGTAAGACACTCAAGACTTGGAGATTCTGCCCTGCTTTGTGGACCCTTGGAACTGGACCCTGACTATTCTTTTGAGCATCCCTGTGTTGGTTTTCCTGACTGATCCCTCAGCTTCTTGACCTCTGGAGTGCTAATTACCATGCAGCTCCTCTCCTTTCCCAGTGAATTATGACACTGCCTCCTTGACTACACACCACAACAGTCTGTGTTGTCACAGGTTTCCCCACTTAGCCCTTGCTCTAGCTGGGACCAGCAAATACAGTTCCTCCCCTTATGCCAACCACTGGCAGCAGAGAGTCAGAATTGGATTCTCCCAGTATTGGACCCAATGTAATCTACACTATAAATAAAACAAAGATCTAAAACAATCAATAGTACACAAGTTTAAAACAATTAAACAACCAATCAAATTTAAACATTAATTCAAAATCATTCCAAACACATTCCAAACATAATAAAAGATGCAGCACACATATTAAATATCCTTCTAGTAACATTGTTTAACAGAAGTGTATGCAGTATGTTTTAGCTGGAGAAGTAAGATTTTATATACATAGACATATAACCACTGAAAAGAAAGCTGGAATTCATTGGTTTTCTCTTTTCTGTTTCTGTGTTTTCTTTCCTTCTTTTCTTCTTGTCTCTCTCTCTATATTTGTATGTATGTAGTTTTTGGTGTAACTGGCAATTTTCAATAAATACATTAAAAAAGAACATACTATATATGCTTCTGCTCCAACCAGTTAATAGCTGAAGTCCTGGGGGCCGTTTAAACGATGAAAATGTCCTGGGAAGAATTCATGTCGATCCCTGGCAGTTTACACGTACATCAGGTCAGGTACATGATTTTCGGAAGGGGGCCCACCTTTTATCCCTCAACCTGATAGCAAAAAAATAAAAAAAAATAAAAAAATAAAAATTAAAACCTAAACAAAACCGGAACTATGGACGTGTAAATATCAGTCACGGGACCACACGGGATATCCATATCAGAGACATAAATTGTATAAACAGCGAGGAGAGGATTCATGATCACTATGTCATGGTAGGCAACGTGACGATTTCTGTCGTGTAACTGGCACCCTGAAGTCTTTGCCTGCTAGTGAAAGAGAGCAGAGAGAGGACCAACATGACAACCATAGGTGATTTAGAAATGAAGCATTGAATGGAATGAGATTAGTATATCTTTCCCTTACTTGTAAATAGGCCATGACCAACATTTCTACTAGATGAACAGTTTTTAAAGGCATACTGCCTCTTCCAGGGGAAAAAACAAACAAAAACAAAACATGGACTATGTTAAAATAACACAAAGCATATGTTGAATTCAATGGGGTCAGGGGAGGGTTTGTTTTGCGCTGTTGTTCGCTTCTGAGCTTGAAATATTCACTTTTTCAGAATATGACTCCTTGGGATGGAGGTTATAGTGCAAAACAGTAATGTCTCCAAGCAGTACTGCTGAAGTGCAACCACTCATTGAGAATCTGCTGTGCACTGAAGGCCATGCACTGTGTGGCCAGAGGATTCTGAAAGTTGTAGTCTAAAAAAGGAATGCTTCTGGTTTACTTGGACACAGCAATTAAGCACTGCTAGGGAGGGGTAATAATTCTTCCTTAAGGGGACCTGTCACAGAGTTAAGGCTTCTTGGTGTGTGCCTTCAAGTTGTTTCTAACTTATGGTATCCCTAAAGCTGTTACAGGGTTTTCTTAGAAAGATTTCTTCTGAGGAGGTTTGAAAATGCTTTCCTCTAAGGCTGTGGACTTTATCAGACCACACTCTTGACACGTTCTTTTGCTGGCATATTTTGAAATGTGTTTATCCTGGCAAAAGATCCCGCTTTACCAGACCTACCTCCAGCAGTGTCATAAAGGTAGCCCTGGCAGTAACGGAGCACAAACGGAGCTCTGTTTACTTCTGGGTTCCAAATCTCGGGGATTCTTGTGAGAAGACTCAAGTGTGGTAAATTCAAAAATTAAAGCAAGACAAAAACATAAAATGTACAGACACAGAAAGAAACACATTTTTAATGTCCCAAGTACACCGGGTAGCTTCATAAAAAGAGGGTCCCCTACCTGGCTGCCATGATCTCTTCTGGAAGTTTTCTGACAATTAATGCTGTATTCACATGAGCATAATGGTGTGATGTTTCACATGCTGGCAATGCCAGCAACAGAGCACCAGGGGAGATCTATTAACAGCTTGGCCCGTCAATAAAAAGGAATGGCATTTTGACAAGACATGATCACAAAAGGACAACGTGGTATGGTGTGCACACCCTTTCGCGTACATTAGGTGTTGTTATGATGTCATATTTGCCACATCTGATAAAGTCCTGTGTATGTGTGACTTGCCCAAGGTCACCATGGATGAACAGGGATTTAAACCCTGGCCTCCCAAAATCCTAGTCCAACACTCAGACCACTACACCTCAGTGGCTTTAGAGTTGGGGCTGGTGGCGTCTATGTCAGTAGGACAATGAATCCACTCTAGGTTTAAGTCCAGGTTTCAAAGGGTCTCTCCCAGGTGCTGAGCCCTCTTCATAAATTGGTTCAGCACTTGGGATAGCTCCTTAAAGCTTGGTCTAAACTTTAGAGCACATGTACCATCCTGCTACAACGGGAGCTATCATCTACCACAACAAGCCTTCCTCACTCCTGATTGTCTCAGTAGCTCAGTGGGTAAGAAAATGGCCTTGTGGTACATTTTACAGTCACAGAAAAAAGAAATCCAGTCTTAACTGTTGCTACATTACATACTTTTCATCCTGAAATAGAACTGCTACTCCACAGTGCTTCTTGGCCTGGGTCATATCTGCTTTGTTTACAATTAATTTCTCTTGCTATTACCCAATCCACATAACCGAGGCAGGCAGAAATAGCAGGGTGTTTGTTTCTTCAGTTGCATCTATTAGCAGCAGAAGCTCTGACATGATTGGAGGGCTACGTTGAACAGGCATCATAGTGTGGCTGCAGTTACCAAAATTTTGGCTTCAAGTAGCACAAAGTGTTTTTTTATAGGCTTGTTAGCAAGGTGAAATCAAGAGTGAATCAAGTGATGTCTGTGAGAAAAAAAATTATATCTCAGAGTGTTGGTCCTTTTTAGGGGGAAATATACCATGATCTATTAGGAAGTTGCCTTCCTCACTTGTATAGCAGAGCAACATGCCTCAATCTTCACTACCTCCCCTGCTGCAACTGAATTAGGTAAAAAACAACAACCCGGCAGCATCAAATTACAAACTAAAGAACTTTACTAATTGCTTTTAGAATGTACATATACTTGAAGTACCTACAACCTAACTGATTTTTTAAAATGGTGGGGAAAAAAATGCCCAATGAGCTTAAAACTTTAACTCAGCATCTTGTATGGTTGAGAACAAAGAAAAGAGAGAGAGAGGAAGTAGATAAGGAAGGGGGAGTTTTTATGTAACCACCAACGCTAGATGTTTCTTGGGTCACATGGTCTGGTTGCTTAGACACACAAAGTATTTATGACCATGCACTGCAACAGATTGATGAGCAAATGGAGACACTTGAGCTAAAGAACTTAGAATGAATATAGTCATGCAGAGGGCCCAGCAATCCCCAATTGTTCTAACAGCAGTGAAAGGTGGAGTGAACGAAAATGCTTGATTTCCCAGCAATGTCAATTCACAAGCATTTCCACTGTGAGATACATATTTCGCCTCCTTAATGTATGTTGTTTTCCATCTCCCTTGGTTTGTTTGAAAGCCCACATCAGTTATGAAAGAGCCACACCAGGAATAAATAATTTCTAGCTGCCATATTTTGTCAAAACAATTCTTTGCCAAGCCCACTGCCTAATTGACTTTCAACTGAAACTTTTGAGGAGCATCCCAATTCATCTCTCATTTCTTTCAGGGTAAATGTATTGATTACCCAGGGATCCTCAATAAACATGTCAATCCTTTAGACATTCTGATAGCCTAATCTGGTGGCATTATTTTATATTGCTTTTATTGGGAATCAAAAATGTGTTGATTCAAAAGGCTGATCTTAGATATAAGGCAAACATTACATCCTTGAATCCCACCACCACCCTCAACTCAAATTTCAATCTGAGATGAAGAAATAGTTGCCCTTTCTTATTGCCTTCTTCCCGTCTTTGAACATCCAAGCTATCAGTGGCACAGAGAAATTACACCTTCTAGAATTCCTCCTGCATAGCTCACGCACAGCTTCCAGATACCAGGTCAGAGTAGGAAGAGATCAATCCTTCAATCTACCACTAGCACCTCTGCCAAAGCTTCAAATCAGATTAAGTGGGTGGAAAAGAAAGAGAAGAAGAAGCAGATCTGAAAGCTCAGTGAGGATCTGGAGAAAATATTCACCCTCACAATTTTATTAAAATAGGTTGCAAAATAACAAAACTTGTTTTTCTGAGTTTTGGGTGAGGTGGGATTAGTTTGAATTTCTGAGACAATTTCCCAGCCCCATCACTACACTTATCAAAACCTTTTCACTTCAAATTGACCTTCCAATATTTTTTTCAAAGTTTGCCTTAGATAACTTTTTGGAGTCAGCTTTACTCACTAGCCTAGTAAAATCTTTTTCACAGAATTGGCATCATCCTGAAACTGGACTGGTTTTTCATTTTAAATTATAGACATGACCATATGATCTCCAAGGGAGTCTATATAATAATTACCACTGGCCTTGTCTAGATGGGCCAAAATACACTGCCTTCTGGCCAGCATATTCTGGCCTCTGGCCTGGATCCCCCCACCCCCATTACTGTGATGAAATGGGCAGGAGTCCACACACTGGTCCATATCAGCAGGCACTTCCAATGCTGTTGATCGTCACTCTTTCTGAAGTTGGGAAGGAAACCCTCAGCATGTCATCAAGGCTGGTCACATGCACTGGGCTTTGACAATGTGTTGGGGGCCTCTTTCCCAGTTGCTGAACAAGTGACTCCAGTGGCGTTAGCAAAGTCCAGTGCTGCAAGCCACCATGCAGGCATGGACTCCTATGTTTCTCTACCAACCTGATCTGGGTTTTCTCACATTAAGCAGGGTTCCCCCCCCCTTTTTTAAAAAAAGTTTTAAACTGGTTTACCACAGCTCTCGCCTAGCTTTGCCTTGGATGTAATCAGAACTGTCTGGAGGCAAATCACAGCAGGAGCCCTGCATCGTTTGGACTACAGGGTTCTGGCACGGAGTCGGGAGGGAGGGGAAGCTGATGTAAATTCCCTGTCTAGACAACCCCCCTGACTTCAGGGTAAGAATTGTCCTGAATAAAAAGTTTGATGGGCATCAGACTATGCAACTCTTTGTAGGCTGTCTATACAGGCAAGACTCACCACAGAAGGTCACTTCCCCAAAGACACTAATTGCAACTTGGAAACCAAAATAGGCGATCATTCACCATAGACCGTTACAATCAGTAGGGATCTATCTCAGTAACATAGAGCAATCTCATTATTCATGATGGAACATATGCCATCAGAGCTCTATTTGCATTACAATGTATATGTTCTGGTGCCATCTAGCTATCTTCCAAGGTACATCCTTTTTCTTTGTCTCCAATGGAATATACGTTAACAAAATTAATACATAGTGATGGCCATTTGCAGACAGAAAATGGGATATAATGGAATATAAGAAATGTACTCAGAACATTCATTTAGCCTTGATAATGGGCTCTAGTTCAATACTATGCTATTTTAGTAGGATGGTACTAATCATCTTCTCCTACAGTGGGAATTAAGGTTCAGGTGTGATGCCTCCTATCCTGTTATTTTGCAGCTCCCTTTGTAGGAGATAAAGGCTGGAGTTTTCTTGGCGATCCATGCTGGCCCCTAGATATGGCAGTATAAGTACATCATCCAGCATTGCATAAGGAGGTATCCGGTGCCTCCTTGCACAATGCTTTTTCCTGGCAGTGGTACAGCAGACAGATGGCTCCCTGGATCCATTGCACCGTCTCAACACAAATGGCCACTGATTGGCCATGGGATGCACCTGGGCATGGTCCAACTAAATAGCCAGGGTAAAGGGACCTGTCTTTCTGGACCTATAGAGTAAAAAGTACACTGGTGGAGCTTTACTCTCCCCCAACATCCTATAGGATCTCAGCCAATAGTTCAGAAGTGGGTAGACAGCATGGGCCCTTACAGTGTTCACCTGCCAGTGGATGCCAACTTTTCCCCATTCAGAGGCTTTTCCATCATGATATATCAGGATAGCTGATAATTTCATTTGCAATTTTATCAGCATACATGGGTGCACTGGAAATGCAGAGTAAAGAGAGAGAGAAAAGAACTGGGGAGTGATACAGCAATAACTGTCTTCAATAGCTCATGCATAGCCCTTTATACAGAATAGAGATGACAACTTTGTATCCCTTATCTCATAAAACTTTGCTCTAAAAGCAAAGACATCATTTGGGGCCATTGAGAGTGAGGCAGACCTAGTTTTTGGCCCAGTGAAGTCCCCCCCCCCCAGGTTTTTTAAAAATACCCTCAAATAGACCTGAAGGAGATGCCCTGAATTGCCAATTATGGTCCTTAGTGATTCTAGGGGCATATCTGATTGGTCGTTAGAGGAGTCTTGAAGGAAAATCTGGTCAAATCTGGCAAAAATGGGCAGTGGGTGTGCAGGAACTTTCCCTGCCCCTGCTATGCATGGGTGGATATAAATAGGTTCTGGTGGTGGTGCAGTGTACCTGAGATCATAAAGGAAGGAAGCGATCCAGTGTCCAACAGTTGAGCTACAATTATGGCCATTTATACCACTCCAACTGTCATGGCTCCACCGAATAGAATCCTCAGATTTGTAATTGTCATGGAACTTAATATTTCTCTGCTACAGAATTCTAGTGAGCTACAGTTCTGAGAATTCTAAGTCTCTCACCAAACTACAAATCCCAGGGTTCTGTAGAACAAAGCCACTGGTATTAAAGTGGTGCTGACCACTATAACTGTAGTGTTGGTACCCACGTAGGCCAAATCCACACTACACAAATAATCCAGTTTGAAACTAGATTATTTGCCATGGCTCCTTCCTATAGAATCCTGGGATTTGTAGTTTGGTGAGGCATGAACACCCTTTGGCAGAGAAGGCTAAAGGCCTTGTAAAACTAAAAATCCCAGGGTTTGATAGGAAGGAGCCATAGTAAATAACCCCAGTTTCAAACTGGATTGTTTGTGTAATGTGTCTAAGGCCTAAGATTCCTGGAGAAGCACGGGGATGGTTTTAACTTGGGTTGTGCCAACCCTACAATTCTATTTGGGTCCCAGTTCAGCAATTGGGATTGGGCCATCAGTTTGGATTTGATCAAACCCAAATCTGAACTTGGAAATACAAGCTGAGTCTCAATGATCTGGAATTCTGAAATCTGAAATATTCCACAATCCAAAATTGTCCACACGGGAGGCTGAGATACCTATGCTTTCTGATAGTTCAATGTACACAAACTTTGCTTCGTGCACAAAATGATTAATAATATTGTGCATAAAATTCCCTTCAGACTAGGGACATTTTCAGACGATCCTTGCGCTGCAAGGATCGTCTGAAATGTCCTAGGTGTATAAGGTGTATATGAAAATGAATTTGGTGTTAAGACTTGGATCCCATCTCCAAGATATCTCATTATGTATATACAAGGATTCCAAAATCCAGAATATTCAAAAATCCAAAATATCTCTGGTCCCAAGCATTTCGGATAAAGTAGACTCAGCCATTACAGACTTTCATGCTGTCTGTCGATTGCATTTGGTGTCCGCTGAACAACCCTAGCTGTCATGGCAAAAGTAAATGAAATATTGCAGGGTAAAAGGGGGCACTTTTATATTTGTTCTCAAATTTGTATGCTAAAATAATTACAGATTCATCCACTGGTTAATATGTTGTGTATTAGATCGTGCAAGTGGAGTCACAACAAAAAGTTGCACTGTGAAGTATTGCTGTTCAGGATTGCAGTCACTCCATTCCATCTTTGCTCCTTCAGGTGTTCATCTCTCTCTCACACACACTTCAGGTAGCATTTAGACTTTACTGTACACAGTAAGGGCATTATCACACAAGGACAAAATTGCGTGATTACGATGGGATAGTCACACAAATGGTTGTCATTATCACACAATGTCATCCTCCTCCTGTGGTCCATGTGTGCTTCACCTGCTAATTACATATAACTTTTCACTGATGGGCAAAACCTGTGTATAGTCCTCAATATAGCTTTTTTTGATGAGCATGTGAAATCATTTCCTACTATAGTCCCAATATTACAACCTGAATGGGTGGTCCTCTTTCCCCCCTCCCCTTTCCCAATGAAAACACATAATTAAACTTGGGGGAGAACATGAAGAGGACCAAGGACCTTACTTGATATGTTTTTATGTTTAAGTGTTTATTTGTGAAGTCGCATTCGTTTGCGAACAAAAGCCAGAGAGAGAGATCTTTCAGTATGTATTTGCTTTTGGTATTTTTAATTGATGTTGCATCTTCTTGTGAGAATAACCTAAATCTCACCCATGCAAAATCACAGATGTAAGAGAAATTTTTTCTTAAAGGTACATGCGTGGGCCACCCAGAAGTGTTAATACTCTTTCATTAGAAGGCAATACAAAGAGAAGTGTTACTATAGCATGAGCTGAAATCTCATTCTTAAACCACTAATGTTGGTTGTGTGATAATTCCGTGGCAGTAGTATTGCATGATTACAGCAACATGTGACAACTACTGTAATCATGCCTCTATGTTCACTCAGTCTTCCATCCTTTCGTAGATTGGTAAAATGAGTACCCGGCTTGTGGGGGCAATTAGCTAACACGCATTGGAAAGTGCTTAATGCCATGTAGATGTGTAAATTGCTATTGCTTAAAACAGTTTGTAAGCCGCTCTGATAGCCTTGTGGCTGAAGAGCGGGGTATAAATAACTAATAAATAAAAAAATAATAAATATGTTTTCACTTACCTCAATCGCAGAATTACAGCATTTTTAGATACTAGTCTGATAAAGTCCCAAGTTAAGATTAGGCTATTTTGGGGTTCCCTCACACATCAACTCCCTCCCCCCCGAAGGCTGCATACTTTGGCAAACATTGAGGCTCATCCAACATGTTGATATTTCTCTCTTGTGGTGTGTGTGGCTGATTTTTGTCTACATAACAAATGGCACTTCTAGTCTGAACGTCAGCAAGAGAGAAAAATATTATCATTTTAAAAAGATGAATTAAAAGCCACCTTTCCCAGAGGACTGCAAATGCTGATTCTTATGCGGCACACATCCCTGTTGGATTATAGATATTCTGAATGTATGTAATGTCAAATTTTTCAGCCACTAAAATATTATCCCTGAGGCATTACAAGCCTCATTCATTTCAAATTTGTTGATTCAGGTTGTTGCAGTGCAGGTAACAGGATTTTGGCGGGCAGGGTTGAAGGTGTACTTGTTTGCCAAGATAAGAATGCACATTGCAAATCCCGTTGATTTACTGCAGGTTACTATGAGATGAAGTAGGACAGCATGCTTCGCAAATGGTAATCAGGCTAGTCCAGGGCACCTTAATAGCAGGGCCAACCGACAACGCTGACCCAAGTTTCTCTCTCTCTCTCTCTCTTTTTGCTGATTTTAGCAAATTGAAATCCCTTTTGCCATATCTTATTGTATGCTGAGAAGCATAATAACCACACATTCACTGTTCAAGCACTGACTTGGATGCTCTTCTGTCATCTACATTTTTGATATCACACCTTACTTACTTCCCTTTATGACTTTGGAGATTTTCACATGGGGAAATTATTCCCCGGGAAGATCGGGAGAGAAACAGGGCTGTTCTGGTAGCAGCGCCCCGTTTCACACGCCCCCTTCCTTCTCGTGATCTCCCGTCGTCTTCTCTCTGTGCTGCTTCCATTTCTCTCCCAGTATGTTCCATGATTTTTTTTATTAACGAACAACATATTTGACAATGCGTACAAGTCAAAAACAATTTTTTACTAATGTTCGTTAGTAAAAAAAAATCACAGAACATACCAGGAGATAAATGGAAGCAGCACAGAGGGAAGATGACGGGAGATTGCGAGAAGGAAGGAGGCGTGAGAAATGGGGTGCTGGATCCGGAAAAGCCCTGTTTCTCTTCCGGTCTCCCCGGGGAAGAATTTCCCCATGTGAAAGTCTCCTGTCTCTCTGATCCACACAGCTGGTTGATCGAAAACCTTACTACATAGTATCTCCCAGCCAGGAAGCTGCCAAAATTTCTCCATGCACCTCTTCTGAAAGTGCAAATGAATCGACTATCTCCAGTGCTTGGAAGCAATGTTTTAAGAAACTATAATAAAAAAAAAATAACTAATAAAAGCCAGTATTATTACTCTTCATCATTTTCATGCCACTAATGTTAATTTTGCAGACTTTTTGAGTTATGACCTATATTTTACTCATTTCATCAAACCTTACTGATGATGCTGTGCAACTGATTGTGTATTGTGTACCTCCCACTGTGTGTTGTTTATTTACACATTGTACAATGGGGAAGACACAAGGACTGTTTGGGTAACCCCAATGGATCAACTGGTACATTGTAGTCACTGAAAAATAGTTATGTGCCATTCAACAATGTGCAGCTTCACAACTGGGATTCTGAAGAGATTATCACATTACATTGTTATAGCAGCATTATTCCACTGCTCTGCCTGCCTCCTGTGGAATCCTGAGATTTGCAGTTTAGGGAAGGGTATTTGGAACTCTCAGCCAGACGACTCTTAGGCCTTACTAAACTACAAATCTCAGATTTCCACAGGAGGCAGTCATAGCAGATAAAGTGGAATAATAGTACTATAACAGTGTAGTGTGATAAAGTCCTGAGTAGACCCATTAAATTAATAGTTGAGGACTGAAGATCGGCTGGATTCTTCCAGATCAGTGGTTAAGACCTTTGGTCTGGGGACCCCCAGACGTCCACGATGTCCTCACAGGGGGTTCACTTGGCCCACCTCCTGCCTGCAGTGGAGTGGCCACATGACAGGAGCCAAGACAAAGGCTTCCTGGCTCGTTGGCTTGGCCTGTGCATTGCAATTGAATACACCCCAGCCACAAGCTTGCAGGAAGAAGCAGGAAAAGCCTTCCCTCCCCCTACAGTGCCTTTGAGAGAAGGTTTAATGGATGGTGTAATTGTATCATCATCATCACCATCATCATCATGGATTACAGTAGGGCCCCCAGATCTGTGGGTGATTGGTTCCACTACCACCCCACAGATAATAACATCTGTGGATAATAGCGAGCAACCCCTTCACCATTGCCATCACTGGGAGCCATCCTGGGAGTGAAGGGAGACAAGAATTCTCCACTCCTCCCTTTGCCCCCCACCTGTCACCATTGCCATCACTGGGAGCAATCCTGGGCTCCCTCCTCCACATGCTGTCACCAACCATGGATAATTGAATCAGCAGATGGTGAATCAGCAGATACGGAGGTGCTACTGTATCATTATTAGGGTTTGAAAATCTTAAGTCTTGGGGGTCCATGCCAACAAAAGATAATTAAAGAGGATCCCTGGAAAAGAAAAGGTTAAGAGCCACTGCTCCAGATTACTATCTCACTGCAGTTTGTCCCCTCCAATGTATCTTTGTCTCTGTCCTTGGCAGAGTATAGGTTGCCTGTCGTATCTGTGGGTGATATGTTCCCACAGCTACAATGAATATTTGGAACCACAGGTAATGGCAAACCTCATAGAATCATGCTGGAGGACCTAGGAAATGTCCAGAGGGGCAGACTCTCTAGGCATTTCCATCACAACTCTATGACAACTTCTGCTGGAAGTTACCATAGAATTGTACTAGAGGACCTAGGAAATGCCTGGAGAGATGATATTTTTTTGGAAAATCAATAATTGAAACCATGGATACTGGTACTGCAGGGGGGGGGGAAACCTGCATTTGTGTGAACCATTTGTCTCCAGGTTCTCTCACCTGTTAACTTATCAGCTTTAAAGATGGAATAGAAATTCACAGTAATGGACGTTTTTCAAATGAACCCACCAATTTCTTATCTGCAAGACTATTCATCAGAAAGAAAGTGGTTTTCTGTTTGTTCTCCATGGGAGGGAATGTGGAGCACCAGATACTTTTTCACTCCCCCAATTTATATGCAATGTGTACAAGTCAAAATATTTAGATATGGGGGAAAGGTGAGCACCAGATGTTTTTATTTGATGACAGAAATGTATACACTCAAGTTAACATGTAGAATTAAAGTAAGAACAGGAAGTTGGAAAGAAAGTAATTTTGATAAAATTTGGAAAGTATTTGTTAAAAAAGTATTAGAGACAAAATATGGGAGGTTACCTCCACGAGAAGAAATGAGAGTCTGGAAAGATTAAGTAAGGGAAAATGGCTCCGGTGAAGGGGAGGTGGGGGGTAGCGGTGGGGGGTGGGGGGTAGCGGAAGTAATATTCATGAAAATAATCACAGTAAAGAATTTATGTTAACTTTTGAAATTAGTTAATAGAAAAATTGTGATGTTTATGGTAATCTTATGTGTTATACTAAATAAGTATTGATTGGATATTATAATGTATGATTATAAAATTAATAAAAATATATTTTTTAAAAAAGAAAAGCTGTGGGGACTATGTAGGGCAGGGGTGGCCAAAATGTGACCCTCCAGATGTTATTGGACTATTCATCCCAGCAGACCTAGCCAGCATAACCAATGGAGAGGACTATGTGCATGCTTCAAAATACAAGTGATTAAAATGAGTTCAGTTGAAAAAAATATATGCAAAACCATGATTTGGACAATGTTGTGAGTGCGTGTACATGCACATATGTCCATCTAAATCAGCTCAAAGGTATTAAAGTGTTACCCGAAGAGGGGGGGGGTACATTACATTGCCAAAATTTCCTTTAATATTTGGGGGAATGATTAGCTCAAACAGGAGGCCTGCGAGTGGAGGGTAACTTCAGGGATCTTTTCACCTATGTATACCAATACTAACTGTAGAGAGCATGCCAGTTAAAGTAAAACAAAGTATTTTATTGGAAATAGCACAGGGGATACCCTAACATACAAAACATACCTCTTAAGAACCATACAAGGCTATAGCAGAGTAAGGCAAAAAGGTTGGCTAGAGAGAGGTCTGGGAAGATAGGGGGATAGTTACCAGTCTTGAGGAGGAGAGTTCCCTGCAGTGAAGATACTCATACTGGTGTCTGAGGGTGGCACAGAGACGGTGGCAGAATGACAGGGTCCATCTGTGGCACACTTTGCTGGCATGTGGGCCATAATATTTATGCTCTATTTCATATCCTGAAGGGGTACTCTGGTTATGACAAAGCCTGGATGGCTTTCCCACCGGATAGACAAAAGAGACCCAAACTCAACGGATTGCTTTAGTTCCAGAAAGACAAAACATTGATGGTTCTGAAGCAACCTCTTAATGTTTGGTCAAGTAGCGGGTATAGGAGAAATTTCTGTGAGGTATGGGTTGAAGGACAGTCACTTGTTTGCATGACTGAATTATTGCTTGAAATGCCCAAGGCTAGAAGAAAGGATTAGTACCTATCCTATCTGTCAGGAATGATTTGATTGAATATTCCTGCATGGCAGTGGGGAGGACTGGATGGCCCTTGAGGTCTCTTCCAACTCTATGATTCTGTGATTCTACCCCATAATGACTGGGTTGTTAGCATTACTTTGGGGGCTTTCTGTATAACCCTAACTTGGACTTTCCCACCATTATACTTCTAGACCCATCTCAGGTCATCATGACTTTAGACTGACCTCCAGGCTGCCTAACCTCCTAGCCACAGTAACCCCAAAAAGTGTCCAATATGTCCAGTTATGGAAACTCGCAAGGATAAGCTAACGAAACAATGGGAACATTAGATAAAATGCACTGAAATGTATGCAAATTTTAATGCAGGAAGAAAAAACAGTCTTGCAACCTAGTATGAAACAAGAGCAGGATGAAAGATAGCATTTAGAATAGACAAATAGACAGACAGATAGAGGCTGAGAGATTTTTACATCCCTCTGACGAGCACAAAAAGATAGATTTCTGTATTTTTCCTGTGGAAAACAATTGTTTTTGTATGAGCCATTAATTGCTATTTTAATAACCCTCAAATAAAATAGTTCACTTGTTGAACAATACAAAAAAAAAAAGAAATGTATACATTCAGAAAAATATTTTAAAATTGCTCATGTTAGGAAAAGTACATAGAAAAATGTGCAGGGATTTTTGTGCAGGCAGGAAAAAAAAAATCCCATGTTTGTAAGCCAAACTTGGACAGGACAAGAACACTGGGTGGATTTGGAGAAATGCAATGAAAAGAAGACTGACAGATTTTCATTTTCATAATCAGCTGTCAGTATCTGTCGGTGGGAGAATGAGAAAGGATGGACCCTCTCTTCAGCTTTCCAGCCCTACTTTCCAGAACTTAGATACATTACTTTTAAAGAATACAGTTCTAAGAATCCTCGTCCTCATGGCTGTGCAGTTCTGTAAGTTCTTGTCCAAAAAAACCCCACACACAAAACCCATGTCCTTTTCCAAATTGTGTTCCTTCTCTGTATTTTACAATGCTAGCAGGCCACACGGTTTGGGAACTTTGGCTTTAGTGAAGGGGTTAGTCCTACCTAAAGCAGACCCATTAAATCAGCAAAACTTACATAAATGTTGACTCACCAATTTCCCATTGATTTAGTGGGTCTACTCTGCTTGGGACTAATAAATGGATGTGTAACTATTGTAGTTAATTTTTTTAAGTAGCCTTCCAAGATCTCATCATTCCCATTATCATTTGTAAAGGGTCAACATCTAGATTGGGGGTGTGCAATTGCAGGAGTGGGTGGCTATTCCCCCCTCCAACCACCCTGTAGGACACACCTCCAACAATGCTCCCCAAAAGCTCTACCTTTATTTGAGTCCTTCCCCAAATGGTAATGAGAAGTGATGTAACATCAATTCCTGTCATTATTTATTGGCTCTTTGTGTGGTTTTCAGGCCACAAATGCCTCAAATTTTCACATTTTAAAAAAGGGGGGTTGGTGGGCTTTCAGGGACTGATGGTGAAATTCAGGGCCCCCAAAATTGGATCCAGGGGCCACATGCAGTTCATGGGCCACCTTTTGCACAGCCCTGTGCTAGGTTGTTGCATAGCACAGCCTGGAGCAGTGGTTGTACTTTATTTTTGCCTTTGAAAAGAGCCTCAAGGGCCTTGTTGAATGTAAGCCCACTACATCTTGAAAAATGTACCTTCTCTTCCCCCCCTCCGCCCACCACACACACAATAATACAATCTCCGTCAATTCCTCCACTTATATACTAAATGGGCTGGAGAGGGGCAAAACAGTACTGAAATCTTTGGCCCTTTGACAGTCCCAACACAGTTTCACCTGGCAACCTCAACACCCCCACATGAAGCAACATCATTTCAAACACAGCATTCTGCTCCCAAAGCAGCAGATAAAACCCATCCTTGCCGCAGATAATCATTTCAGTCATTTCGAGCAAAGCCTCAGCACGACCCTGTTTTTCCCATTTGTTCTTCATAATGGGACATCACTTACTGAGTTGTCCCCTCCTGTTTCATTTCAGATTCTCTCTAATTTGGGTGGAAATCATCTTCAGCTGTTTCTTAAATTGGAAGACCCTCTAGGCCTGCTGGTGAAGGGGCCAGTGTCACTGCCATGGCTTTAAAGCAAGCAAGTGCCTTTTCCTTTGAGCAACCGATTATAGCCCCATTAAGCAACAATTACTTTAATGGAAATTATTGAAGCAGCGAGGCACAGGCCAAGCTGTGTACATCTGGCCGGCTCATGTGTTTCTATGGAGAGGGCTGGGGAGGGCTAGTGGAAAGAGTGCTGAGACTAGATTTTGCAGAGGAGAGCATCTATTGTGCATGTCAGTTCTGGGACAGGGTTGCATCCTACCCATCAAAAAAGGACTGGTACACTAGGACACTTCCTTCTTGTTTTAAAATCTCAGTTATCCTGATTCTTACCTTAACAAGGAGAGGTGATGGGTCCTTCTGCAGTGGAGGTCTTTCAGGAGAAAAGAATGGTTTCATCTCTTGCGGATATTCTAGGTCTTATTTTCATGCATTGTGCAAGAGATCTTGCTGAATACATTTCAATCAAGGGCTTGTCCATACAAGCCTGAAAAAACTGGATTGCTCTGCAGTAGTAGCAAGTTGCAGCAACTGTGAGTTGTCTTAATGGTTTTACAGCCCCCATAAACTTTGCATGCCCTCTAGCCAAGATGGCAGCCACGAGTGAATTGCTTGGTTTTAAGGTGAAAATCCAACATGGTAGCAGCAGGCGCTTACCCTGTTAGCAAATCCGCCCACCCCCATGCTTGTCTGGACAATCAGGTTTGCGCTTCCTCTTGTACGGGAAAGAAATTCAAATCGAATCACTTGTCCCAACAAACAGGAATGCGTATTCCCCACAGAGCTTTTTAAAAACTCAGGGGAAATCTGTGAAGGCTTTCCCAGTGTAGTTTTTGGAGTTTTTTGCTGCCCCTTTTCCAAATATGATGTGTTGATGTGGGTTCCCATTAAGACTGATCGTATTCCCTACAAATTCCATTAGGATTATTTTGACCATTTAGACACCCACCCCCCCAGTCTCCAGCTGGAATTCTGTTGGTGCCTTCAGAATGCATAAGTTCCCCTATGGAATCTTTGAGCATTTTTATCCATCGCAGAACGTCTGTGGGATAGAACTCCTCTCCAGGTTGTCCCCACAGTTCCAACCCTTGGCTCCTATCACTCACCTTTCCCTTCTACCCTCAACATCCCTCCTTGGATTTGGCCCTCGGGCCCCAGGGGGACTGCTGTACTGGATATGTGCCTGTTTTGATCAGTGGATACAGTGTGTTAAACTGCAACCAGTTCTCCCTTTTCTCATCCAAAGCAGTAAATATTTATTATACAGGTCACCCCATCCTTTTATCAGCAGGGGATACATTTCCATACTTACCATGGATACATGAAACCGTGGAGAATAGCAAACCCTATTGAAATGAATGATGTCTGGCCTAACTTCTGGCAGAAACATATCATGCTGGAGGACCTAGAAAATGCCTAGAGGGGACATTTCCCCCCCAGATGTGGATAAATGATACCACAGATACTGGCCCCGTGCATACGGGGGTCAACTTGTATAACAAATAAATTAACCAGCTAGCCTGACACCAATTCCAAACACACAGTAACACTTCTGTTTCAAACCAAGCAAAACCCTGAAATCTTGTGATCCCTCACAGCTCCCAAATCCCTATTCAGAACTCATCAATGCCTCTCTTCTTAACCATTCTTCACTCTGTCACTGACTGCCTAACTCTATGCTTTCTCAGACAAGCCTCTAGGTTTGAGCATTTCTTTCTGAAGGTTTTTCCTTCACAGCATCCCACGAGCTGTGATTGGATGGCTCTAACCAACTTGTCCAGAATCTCATTACACATTCAAAAGGGATCTAGAGGTCTTAGTGGACCACAAGCTGAACATGAGTCAGCAGTGTGATGCAGCAGCTAAAAAATGCAATGCAATTCTAGGGTGCATAAACAGGAGTGTAGTGTCTAGATCAAAGGAAGTAATAATGCCACTCTGTTCTGCTTTGGTCAGACCTCACCTGGAATATGGTGTCCAGTTCTGGGCACACAAAATTCAGGAAGGATATGGACAAGCTGGAACGTGTCCAGAGGAGGGTGACCAGGATGGTGGGAGGTCTGGAAGCCATGCCCTATGAGGAGCGGCTTAGGGAGCTGGGCATGTTTAGTCTGGAGAAGAGAAGGTTGAGAGGTGACATGACAGCCATGTTTAAATATTTGAAGGGATGTCATACTGAGGGTGGAGCAAGCTTGTTTTCTGCTGCTTCAGAGACTAGAACATGGAACAATGGGTTCAAACTACAGGCAAAGAGATTCCACGTAAACATTAGGAAGAACTTCCTGACAGTAAGAGCTGTTTGGAAATGGAATACACTGCCTCGTAGTGTGGTGGAGTCTCCTTCTTTGGAGGTTTTTAAGCAGAGGCTGGATGGCCATCTGTCGGGAATGATTTGATTGTGTATTAGAATCATAGAGTTGGAAGAGACCACAAGGGCCATCCAGTCCAACCCCATGCCATGTAGGAATACACAATCAAATCATTCCTGAAAGATAGCCATCCAGCCTCTGCTATAAAACCTCCAAAGAAGGAGACTCCTGCATTCCTGCATGGCAGGGGGTTAGACTGGATGGCCCTTGTGGTCTCTTCCAACTCTATGATTCTTCAATCAGTTCAAGGTTGCAGAACAAGAGTTGGACATGTGGTGCCATTCTTCTTCTTCTTGTATTTATTTATATCCCACCTTTCTCCCAATATAGGGATTCAAGGTGGCTAGTAATGTATTTAAAACAATACAAATTAAAACCAATACCAAAACCAAATTAAAAGGATAAACATAAAATAAAAAAAAAATAAAAAATTTATATAGTTAAAAACATTAAAAATATTTAAAACTATATACAAACCTTAAAATCCAAATCGTACAGCATTTAAAAACCCAGCCCTCATCAGTTAGTAAATGCCTGACAGCACAAAAATGTTTTGGCTTGCTAACAAAAGGAGAGATAGGCCTTCCCAGCCTATCTAGGGAGGGGGTTCCAAAGTCTGGGAGCAGCCATGGAGAAGGCCCTCTCCCTTGTTCCCACCAAATGACCCACATGCCACTTTGCACATGCAGATGTGCACTGAATATTGCACAGCAGAAGGGTGGTGTAGGACAACCACCATGTAACAGTGTGAGTGTAGAGCTAGGCTACATAAATACAATGGTGATTATGAATCTGGACCCTTGTTTACCTATCTATCTTCTTCTACTTTCCATTCTTCATTTCTCTTTCTTTGCATTTAGCTTTCTCCCTACTGGAAATACAGGTGCTTTCCCCCTTTCCCACAAATCATACCAAACCTCCCAAGACCTCTGCAGGGTCAGCTGTGTTGATTGTTGGCAGATTGGATTAAAGCTAGAGCTAAGCAAAAGACTTTGCTTAGCCTTAATTAGAGCAAGCAGTGCACATGTTGGCTACCAGAGGAGGCAACTTGATGGGGAAAAAACAGCAGGCTATCATTATAGAGAAAGTAAACAACAAGTTGTTAGATCTGCAAAGCAAAGAGGAGGGGGGGACCCAAACCCAGAATATATCCACGCTGGGATGGGAAGAAAGGAAACATGAAAAGGATGCTTGCTTTTCATTTGTATTCCATTGAAGGCGTTTATATATTTTTCCCCATTTGCTCATTTTGCTAAAATGTTCAGTTAAAGGCAACTATTAGTGTATGTGACCTTAAGCAACTCATTTATGGGCCCATCTCTTTCAGTCACAGGAGATTCATAATCAAGATCCCCTATGTTTTGAAAAGCGGTACCTCCCGGAATGCAAATCTCATTTATTTTTTTTAAAAATTGTGCATATACAAATGTGTCATTTAGAAAAGTTTTCTCCCTGGCGTTAAGATGACCACTCTGCCTGCACATTTATTTTGATGATTTTTTGGACTTTGAGGTGTTTGGGCACAAAAATTTGCTTGTAAAAAAAATCTACACAATTTGTGTGCAGAAAATTATTTTGCACAAAATAGGTGTTTGTTTTTGCACAGAACAATTTTTTGTGCAAACATATTTTTTTGGGGGGGGATCATGGAAGGAGAAAAAAAACTCAACAGGGGTTGACTGTTCTCTTGATGGGGTCACCTTTTCTTGTTGAAAATGAGAAAATGTGTGAGCATTTCTTACTTCCTTGGTTGTCCCAGTTCAAACCTTTTCATATTCCACTGCCATATCCTACCTGGTGGAGGCCACTTTGGATGAGGAAGGGGACAAGGAAAGTGCCAAGGTAAGAAGCCCCAATCAGAGCCAGGGGAGGCTGGTAGTCTTGTCATGGTTAGGTTAAAATGCAGTGAACAAATGGTCAGACAATGCCCTGCTCCATTTTGAAAGGAAGGCACTCAGCTGAAGTCCATTTACAGGTCATACTGAGTAGAGCTTTCATGGCTTTCTTGTCATCAGGAGGTGGCTTTCTCCCGGTCCCACCTTCATCACAAGCTCGCTTGATGAGGACTTGAGAAAGAGTGTTTGCCGTGGCTTCTCTCACCCTCTGGAACGTTCTTCCACAGAAGGCTAGGCTGGCCTGCTCCCTGATTTCTTTTTACTAGCAGGCAAAGACTTTTATTTTCAAGCAGGCTTTTAATGTATAAGCAGCAGGGCTTGTTTTAACTGGTATATTTTAGATCTGATATGTTTTAAACTGATTTTATAAATTTTAATTGTATATGCCACGGGTCAGCGTAAGAGGGGCGCTCCAAAAAAGCGATACAAAGACTCCCTGAAACAACATCTCAGGCTTGGCCAAATTGATCACCAACAGTGGTCCGCCCTGGCCTCACATCGGGAGGCATGGAGACACACTATCCACAATGCTGCAGCCTTATTTGAGAACTCACGACGAACAAGTCTTGAAGAGAAACGACAACGCAGAAAGAACCACAACCCAAAAACATCACCCAAGGAGACCTTCTGCTGTGCTTTTTGCAACCGGACTTGTTTATCTCGGGTTGGCCTTTTTAGTCATCAGCGCGCTTGCAGAAAGCGCGGGATGAGTCCTTCCTGAATCTTCGTTTGCGAAGAAAAGCCAGAGAGAGAGAGAGAGAGAGAGAGAGAGAGAGAGAGAGAGAGAGAGAGAGAGATTTTTTAATCTGTTGTTTTGTGGAAGCCATCTTGGGTCCCATTTGGGGAGAAAGGCAGCATACAAATAAAATGAATGAATTAATTAATACTAGATGGGTCAGCCAGATGTGGCCATCTGGGTGACTTTCCAAACTACCCAGTTATAGCACTATGGTTTCAATTTTACAGTCATGGCAATATTTCATAGAATCCTGGGATTTGCAGTTTACTGAGGGGGGTTACTTACAAATTTTTCAGTCCCTCATCAAACTACAATCTCCAGGATTCGACAGGATTCAGCCATGGCAGTTAAAGCAGAATCACGGTGTAGTGTGAAAGGGTCACAGCGGTTGCTGAACTATAACTTGCACCAGCCTTAATGTGCCAAATGTTCATTTGCCTCCACTGCCCCCTTAAGACATTATTTATTCAAACCAGTGGTTTCTGCCTGCTAGCCACAGTATCACTTCTTTAACAGTTTGAGATTTTTTTTAATTGGTATAGAGAAGTTCAAACTATTTTCAGGCTTTTTCTTCCCACTCCTTTAAATACAGAGTAGTAGTGTATGGCCGTAATAAAAATGTTGATCATTTTATCAATGTCATTAGCTAATTAAATAAATAGTCCTTATACCTAACCTTGACTGAAAGAGCATCTCATTATTTTCCATTACTATGCTTGATGTTAGATTACTATACCTAAGAAAGGCTACATTATACAGTTGTTAGCTCTAGTGGCCTTTTACTGCATACATGGTTCTCTTTGTGTGTGTGTGTGAGTGTGTGTATCCTGCTTGAAGAAAATCATTGCACAGCCTCTTGTATACATTATTTAAACTTCATCAGGAATTTTAATTAGTTTTAACTATTTGTAGAATGGTTTGCAAGATCTAACTAACAGACCAGTCAACATAAACTGCAACTGAAATACTCAGAAATATCCCAGTCTTGTCTGAGATGGAGAAAGGAAGAGAAAGGTTCAGAAAGAGAGATGTGGGCTTGCCAGCTCAGCATCATCCCATTACTTGAGAATTCAGCACCAAAACCTGAGACCAAGGAGTGGGTCATTGTGGTGCCATCTTGTGATGTCATGGCATGGGTTATGAAGATGTCACAGAGGTAGGGCAGGCAAGGTTTGTCAGGGATAGATGATTTTGAAAATGGGCATGAGGGTAGTATGGGTAACTGGGTCCAAAATTTGGGTAAAACTGTAAAGCAAGAGTCAGGAGAGAAATAAACAAAACAAAAACATTTTTTCAATGGTTGGAAAGGTATGTGCCCATTAACTACAGTGCTTGCCACCAGTTCCACCAGGTTTCACTATCCACGTGGCCTTCTCTAGAGCATATGTGATACATGGGGAGTTATGCCAGGTCCTGTGCTGCTGGGACATGTGGACAGCTCAGTGCCAGTCTGTGGCTGAATCCTGTGGAATCCTGGTATTTGTAGTTTGCTGAGGCACTGGAATTTGTATCTCCCACCAGGTCTTGTAATGTCATTGCAATGGTTTCTCCAACAAGTTAGCTTGCTAGACATAGCATAACAGGCCTGGGCACAGGCACCCACTCTCACTCCAGTCCCTTCTCCTCACTCCTGGCTTTTTAATGGGCTTACATTTTACAATACAGATGAAAACAACTTTTTGCTGAAACACAGAGATACAAAGACAAAACTTGATCCTCCTCCAATCCTGCTTACTCTGAAATTTATGTTGTGTCCTAGAGATCAAGAAAATTTTTTCATGCCACGCTTTCGACAATGTTTTGCCCTAAAACCAGCAGCCAAATCAACTTTGAAAAATGGTAGCAAATGTGGTGGTTTACTTCCCCATCACCCCGAGTTTCCCCAACCCCCTGAAAAAACACCCACCTCTCTCTCTCTCTCTCTCTATATATATATATATATATACACACATACATACATACATACACACACACACACACACATACATATATATATCAGCTAAAACGGGATCCAGAAGTGACATCACTTCTGGTGTGACTCCCTCTACCATGGTTGCAAGGGGGAAATTGGTTCTTGTCTCCTCTGCAGTTGCCCAGGCTGGCTGCAAGGTAGAATACTACAATAAGACTGCATTTGACTTTCCCTATGGGTCAGTAGCCCATCCTTGCCCAAAGAGGTATAATTTAGCTTCCCTATAATAACTGTAGCATGACAAAAGCCCAGCTTTGTCAAGTGTAAGCATTGTAACTATTGGTGACAGCAAACGCCTCATAAATTGAGGTAAGATTATTAAATTTAGACTGCCAATTACCACTTCAGAGAATTCTGCAGGGTTTGCATGTGACTGGATAATCATAGAAGGGTTTTTTATTTTGCAATTAGCTCTAGGCATTTGTTGTTGATAGTGCATTACAGCAAGGTCATTTCCCGCTTTAGTTTCTTTTGAAGCATGAAACAGGTGCTGCTGTTGCTATCAATGGAAATATTCTAAACTGGTTGCCTGTGAACAAAATTGAGCCCCGGTCAGTTCCCTAGGTCACTTCAAAGATGTTGTTTTTGCGATCACCAAAGTGATCTTATTGGCATTACTTTCAAGCAGAGCTTGGACAAGTTACTTCTTGAACTATGGACTTTTTCGGACATTAAAAATACAACGCAAGCAGCCTCACCACGTTGCGAGGCTGTAGAGTTGCAGGGCGTCCCTTTCGCATGACACCCGTCCCTGCCGGTACTGTTGCAGTACCGCAGGGACATTTGAGCGTTATATTTAGCTGATTTTTACTCACAAAAGTTGACCGTGAGTAAAAATCGCCTAAATATAATGCTCAAATGTCTCTGCGGTACTGCAACAGTACCGGCAGAGACGGGCGTCATGCGAAAGGGACACCCTGCAGCACTGCAGCCTTGCAACATGGCAAGGCTGCTTGCGTTGTATTTTTAATGTCCGAAAAAGTCCTATAGCTCTTAGAATCCTTGAACCAGAATGGCCACGCTATTTAGAGGATTCTGGGCAATGCAATCCAAAAAGGACTTTGTTCCAGCTCTATTTTCAAAATTACCGTTTATGTGAAAAATAGCACTCTGGCATCCTGTTAATGGCATATACAAGCATAACCTTACACCCACATATGACTCTTTTGGTCAATGTGGAGGTTGGCATTCCCTTCCTTCTGCCCCTGAGGCCTTCTTTACAGTCATTGCAGCCCTCCTCCCCATGGTAATTTTGTGCTTGATGAAAGCAGTAGGTGATCAGAGAAGTATCTGGTTATATCCCTGTAGCCAGACAAAAAATGATTACATCATCTGCTGAGGCTTCTGGAGGGCCCCAGTGGAGAATGCAATCATTTTGCGACTGGCTGTGGGGACACAGCCACATCTAACTCTGATTACCTACCACTTTCATCTGGCACAGAATGATAAGGAGGGGGCTGCAGGAATTCTGTGGTTGGTGAATGGCCAGTAGTAATGTAGTTCATCATGCAGAATTGCTGTGATATACTGGACCAAACTCATTGCAGCATGGGATGGGAAGGAACGAGGAAATACATAAAATTACTTCGTGGTTGTTGGGCAACCACAAAAGGATTATCTAATGCTTATGACCCATCTACCCATTGGTTGGGACCTCAGTGGACCAACTGTCCAATTCAGCTTAAAAGGTAGGGAAAGTGCTGCTTAGTTAGAGCAAAGTCCTATCAACTGTAGCTTCTGATATTTTTGGAAATCCACAAGCAGGACATGAGGTCCTGTCCTGGAACCAGCACTTCACTATCCTGACTACTACCATTAATAGCTTTCCAAAAAGCTTTCCTTTCAAAGCCATTTATACTGAAGAGCATCACTCCATCTTATCGTACCAAATTCAGTAGTTTAACTGGCAGTGCTTCTTAAACTATTGGATACGGAGGACTGGCAATTTCTTTTTCCCATTGTATTAGGACCAGGACCATATCTGTGCCCATTGACCACAATTGTTTCTTTCCTGGAAACTCTTGAAGGACCACCAACTGATAGCTCATGGACTTACACCAGTCCACGGACCACCATTCTGAGTAGCACTGAACTAAAGAACTTCCTTTGGCCTCACCTTCAGGTTCCTACAACCCAGCTTCCTTCAGTGGTGTCAGGTTGGGCCCTGCCTACTTTGCAACCACTATGGTTGCAAATCCAGTATCATCTTCCCCCTGTGAGGCTGGGATAGGTGTGAAAAGGGGTTTCCACACCAGCTCTACACACAAAAAAGCCCCACAGTTTGTGGACAAGTAATCTAAACACCCATGATCATAGAATCTTAGAGTTGGAAGGAACCACAAGGGCCATCTAGTCCATGCAGGAGTTACACAACTACAGCACTCCTGAGAGATGCCCATCCAACCTCTGTTTTAAGCCCTCCAAAGATATTGAGTCCACTACCCTCTGAGGCAGTCCATTCTACTATCAAAAAGTTCTTACAGTAAAGAAACATTATTTAATATTTAGGCAGACTCTCTTGTACTTTGAGTTCTGAGGAAGGATGTTTGTGGCATAAGGTCCATCCATCGCTTTAATTAAGCCCATCTTTTTCCTAAACAAGGACTCAAGATAGCTCACATAATAGAGAAAAAATGTGTGTGTGTGATATATACATACACTAGCTATACCCGGTGTAACATACACAGTCATCTCTATATATAAAACAGTTCTGTATGTTTCCCTAACCACCCTGCTGATTGGCCACTTAGGAAACATTCAAGAGTATGATCATAACCTTTCAAATCAACTATAATGGCTAGCTTCATGCTAAGAGCCCTTCCGCTGCAGCTATGCAGCCACACATATGCACAGACACATAGACAAACACACACAATGCTAGACACATGCATGCCAGGACATGAGAGTCCCTCTGCCACCATGGAATTGTGTGTACACACTACACCCCACACATACCAGGAAGCAAAAGTCCCTCTACCACCATGCTTAGAAAGGACTTGAAACTTTCCACATGTTTCTGGCCCAACAGCAAAAAGCAACTACAAACAGCACAGAAGGTCCACGGCCCAGCTACAGCCAGCACAAAAGACCATATTGTGGTGGATGAATCTGCACTTAAATAGCAGTTCCCCCAGCTGCTTCAGGTGTGCTGCATGATTGCAGCCAGCTGTGTCTGATAGCTTGGCCCTGATTCTTCCAAGACTCCCATAGCCAGGGCCTGAATCTGCAAAGAGGCTGTGCTGGCTGCTGCATCCAGGGGCCTAGTCCTGCAAGGAGAGGCAGATCCTGACACCTAAGCAGCCAGTTAACACACTGAAAATGGCAACGAACCCAAGAGAATTATAGATCTCTCTCTCTCTGGCTTTTCTTCGCAAATGAAGATTCAGGAAGGACTTATCCCGCGCTTTCTGCAAGCGCACTGATGACCAAAAAGGCCAATCTGAGATAAACAAGACAGGTTGCAGAAAGCACAGCAGAAGGTCTCTTTGGAATAAAAACAGAAGAGCATCTTGATAAAATCTCTTTCTTGTAAAAACCATCATTTCCCCAATGCCTGCAGGAATAAAAAGGTATCTGGATTGGGTATAGAAATGTTACATATCTGCATGCCCTGACCCCAATTCATGCTCATATGTGAGTTATCCCTCCCTGTTCCTGGCCTAAGCTGTTGCTGCACCACAGAAATGATGCAGTTTGACACCACTTTAACTATCATGGCTCCATCCTATAGAATCCTGGGATTTGTAGTTTGTTGTGGCATCATCCAGAGATTGGAACACGGAGCAATGGATGCAAGCTCCAGGAACAGAGATTCCACCTCAACATTAGGAGGAACTTTTTGACAGTAAGAGCTGTTCGGCAGTGGAACGCACTCCCTCTGACCATGGTGGGGTCTCCTTCCTTGGAGGTCTTTAAACAGAGGCTGGATAGCCATCTGTCAGGGATGCTTTGATTGTGATTTCCTGCATGGCAGGGGGTTGGACTGGATGGCCCTCATGGTCTCTTCCAACTCTGCAATTCTATGATTCTATGATTCTATGATCAGAGATCTCTGACAGAGAAGGCTAAATATCTCACACAACTACAAATCCCAGAGTTCCAGAGCACTGAGCCAAGGCAGTTAAAGCAGTGTCAAGCTGCATTATTTCTGCAGTGTGCCAGCAGCTCTAGATGCATTGAAGAGAAGGTCTACCAGGGCCTTTTAGTTGTGTTTTTGTTTAAGTAGACACCTTCATGCAGTTAGGAGCCCTGGAGAGGGCTATTGTCTAATTCAAATTTAAAGCATCCTCTTGGCTTCTTTTGTTCATTAATTAAAAGGACATTTTATGCCAAACGATACCACCAGTCTCTGTGCCACGATGGTTCATTAAAGGCCAGATTTTATTACATATTACATGCTTTCTGCTTTTCACACAAACTTATTATAGCACTCTGAGAAGGTGATCTTTTAAAGCACATTAGACTAATGTTCCTGAAACTCCAGCTAATGTAAGTTTTATTGAATTGCGGTGACTTAAAAAAAATATTTAAAAAAGGTCACCCAATGATTTGCTCTGATAATGGATTCAGTGAAAGGAAAACAGAATGAATGGCTTGTTGGAGGACACACAAACCTGACATACATTTGGAGCTCCTGAGATTGATGACTTATCACAGATAAAGAGATGGTGGTAGTATGACTTACAATCAGTTCCATGTTATGGCTACTCTACAGTGAACCTATCATGGGCCTTTCTTGATAAGATTTGTTCAGAGTGGGATGGCCATTGCCTTTCTCTGAGGCCGTGGCTGAGTGGAGATTCGAACACTTGTCTCCCAGAGTCTACCACAAAAACCACTATATAATGCCAGTGTTACCTGAATGTGTGGTGTCTGTGGGGACTGCGTTGTGACACTCAAATTATGATATTAAATAAGGAAAATTTTAATTAACTCAAAGGCTGGGCTGCAAGAGGCTGGGTAACTTGCAGGACCTTTGCACCCGTGTATACCAGTTCTCACTGCAGAGAGACTAAGTTTAAAGTAAATATATTTAAAAAATGGAAAATAAACATGGAGGCATTCACACATGCACTCAAACTCACAAAAGACCATGGAAGGCTAACAAAGAATTAAGGCAGAAAGATTTAGATAGAGGAACAGATTTGGGAAAATGGGCTATAATTACCTGTTCCAAAGAGCAGAGATTTGCATAGCAAAGAAACTTAGACTTGAATCAGAGGGTGCCACAGCAGTCTCTCAGCATGATGGTATGAGAGGAACTGTGCACCCTGAATGCTATTTTGGGCTAATATTTATACCCAATTTTGTATCCTGGAGGGATGTTTTGAGTGTAAGACAATCTAAACAAAGGAAACTCCAGCTTTGTGAATAACTGCTAATGGTTGAGATGTTAAGGTTGATGGGTTTATGGCACTTACTGTGGGGAGGGAGAGGTGCAAGGAAAGACATTTGTGGGGATGAGTGTGGATAATAGGTGTTCTGGTCACTGTTTGATTTTGGAGTATGATTCATTGTCAAGAGCATCCAAGAGGGATTAGCACATTCCATCTTGATTACCCTAATCCTAAAGGGCTTTGTTTAATTCCTTTTTGAGTGTGTTTGTTGGGAATTTCTAAAAGACATCTTTGTTAGGTCCTGGGTGACCTCTGCTTGAACCCAGTCTAGGTTTGCCCTGGTTTACCTAGACTTCCTGAGAATGTCCACTATTGCCAAATTATGAATTATTAGAGGGAGTGTAAGGCCAGGTAACACCAGGCCTTCAGATTTTATCTGGAGAAGGTTTGCCACTGCCTTCCACTGAGGCTGAGAGAGTGAGTTGCCCATGATCACCAAGTCTCCATGGCTGAGTGGGATTCAAATCCTGGTCTCCTTGAGTCTTAGTCCAACACTCAAACCATTACACCATGATAACTAGTGTGGTAAATTAAAGTGACAAAAGTTATATTTGTAACCAGACATGCTGCCACTATTATGAAATTAAAACTTAATGTGAGAAATGTTATCTTGGTGCAGATTTCATGGGTTTTTTTTTTAAATCTATGGCTTGAAAGAAGAGTATTTATTTATTTGTTTGTTTGTTTGTTTGTTTATTAAAAATTCCCCTTTCTCCCAATATGGGACCCAGGACTCACAATATGAGTTAAAACAAAATGCAATTAAGGGCTTGTCTACACCAGCATAACAACAACAACAACAACAACAACAACAATTGCAGATTAACCCTGAATCTGGTGCTGGCACTCCAGACGACACATGGCTATTTCTGGGGAGAATCCTTTTTTTTTTTTTTTTTTTTTGCCTTAACCCAAATTTGCTCTGCACTAAACAAAGTCAGTGAAAACCCCAGGTTTTCCCAGAAACTTTGGAATGACCTTGGAGTCTTTTGCTGTTCGGACAGTTAGGTTGGGTCCAATTCGACCCGATCCAGTTGTCCACATGCAAATGTGGTGCCATCTGCCTTACCCTGCACTGAGCAATGCAAAAAAGGGGATGGATCCCCGTTGGATCTACGACTTCCTCGCTGGCCACAGAGCTCTGTTAAAAGCCATCCTGGTGCATCATCACTTCTGCTGAGGTCAGAACAGGCACCGGAACATGTGACCAACATGGAGGGGGGAATTCTATCTCCTCCTTGTTGATCACACAGGCACTCCATTCTGACCTCAGCAGAATCGATGGCATGATGGACAGGCTTTCCACAGAGCTCCTTGGCCAGCGAGGAAGTGGCAGCAGTGGATACAAAAACAGGGGATGGGCCAGCAGGGCCGATGCAGTGTTGGCCCAGCTGGCCTGTGTGGACAATGACAGCCAGCACACCAGATTCAGCATGGTCCATGTGGCCACCACTGTGGTCAATCCAGGGCCAGGACAGAGCATAATGCTCTGGATTGGCCCCGGATTTAGGTGGCCAGTGTAGACTAGCCCTAAAACAAAAAGTAATACTATTTTTAAAAATAATGGTGTCAGAAACAATGGCTGGCACCCTGTTTGTCAGTTACAACATTGTAAGCTAGACTTATGACTTTTTAACTGTCCTGTATTCTCATTTATGACCATGCTCCCAACCCCACCTTAGAATTGAGCCAGCTGCACTGAGGGACAGAGTTCTATGGTGCTAGTGAGCAGAGTGCTGAAGGATGACACATCCAGCCTCCTCTTGCAATTGAGCCGTGATGCAAGGAGGCAAAGTAGTGACCCTGGGGGGTCCTGTCACAGCCTCTTGTTACATCATGGCTTGCTGGCAGGAGGGGGCTGGATGTGTCATCCTTCAGTGCACCACTTGCCAGTGCTGCAAAATCCCATCACTTGGTGCAGCTGGCTGCATTTTAAGGTGCGCTTGGGGGTCAGATTGGGAGATGGATCACAGCCATGACATCATGGTTATGTGTCTGCTGCAGGATCTTGCCCATTAAAAAGAAAACAATTTGAAAAAGCCACTAAAATGATAAGAATACAACACCATAGTCGAAGTCCTTTGCAAACAGAGAAGCATTTGCCACCAGAGAAAAAGAGAGCAGAGAAGGGGCCAAACTAGTTTCCCATGGCAGGGAATTCTGCAATCTGGGAGCAGCCACCAAGAAGACTCTTTCCCATGTCCTCACCCAATGTTCCTGTGATGGTGGTCAGACCAAGAGAAAGTCCTCCTCCATGGATCTTCAAACTAAGGCAACAAATCTTTTAAATGAAATGAAGGCATTAATTATCATTTAAAATCAGTAAGCTTTTTTTTAAAAAAAAAAAATCTGCCGTTTATATAGCAGCAAACTGAGTGCTGATAGGATGATTCTTGTCCCTCCTATTTTCCATCCCTGACTTGTCACCACTTTCTTCTCCAGCTGGGAAACAGAACCATGGCATTTAAATGTATTGCAATCAAAACTCCCAGAATCTGCCGGTCAGCATAGTTACTAGGGATTCTGGGAGCTGTAGTCCAAATGTAACTACAGGAAGCTTTGCTGCTGAGCTACAGCTCCTTTCTAAGAATCTCCTGTGCACCAATAGGTATAAATACCACTCATAGAGGGCAAGGGAGGTGCAGAGAAAGGACAGCATGCCTGTCAGGACTTCATCCCATTTGGAGATGGTAATGTGGGAGGAATGGGGCTGATCCGCTGGCAGTTTCTGCTGGCAGGAAGCTGGCATATTTTGGCCTGTGTAGATGAGCCATAGGTCTGTCTAGCTTGGACAAGATAAGAGTGGTTAATATCCCATATAGTACTTGTGTGGTATAAACCAACACTCACGTAGTTACATGGTGATTGCACTGCTCTACCCTTCTGTTGAATACTGGCTTTGTACAACTGGTTGTAGATATGCCAGTAGTCCCATTATGCAATGGGGAAGACGCAGTTGATAATTCTGAAATCACAGTGAAGAAAACAGGACACTGAAGGCACTGGCAAATAGTTACAGATCATCCAAGAAGGCACAGCTCCATTTGAAATACAGTAGCACCCCCATATCGACTTGTTTGCCATCTGTTGATTCATTTATCCACAGGTGGCGATGGCAGGGGAGTGGACGGAGGAGGGAGGGAGAAGGAGAGCTCACCTCCCTTCTTCCTTCTTTGCAGGGCTTCTGGCAGCATGTTGGAGGTGGGAGGGTGGATGGGGGAAGGAGGACAAGAGCTCACCTCCTTTCTCCTTTCCCTGAGGGACTTGAGTGGTGTGGTGGAGGTGGGGGGGGGTTGGAGGGGAAGGGAGGGATGAGGAAAGCTTACCTCCCTTCTCCATGGGGCTTCTGGTGGTGACACTGAGGGAAGTCTGGCGTTCGCTATTATCTGCAGATTTCAGTATCTGAGGGGGCCCCTGGAACCAATACCCTATAGATATGGAGGTGCTACTGTATTACACTTACAGAACTCAGGTTGTACAACTATGACTTAATATTTTTGTTTCACAATGACAAAAAAAAATCAATTCAATGGCTATCAGAACTTACACAGGAATATGACACTACTATCACGCACCTTTAAGTGGGTGCAGAGGGCCATTCACAGAAGCTCTATGGACCTGCTTGGAAATATTTCTCTAAAACTTTGCTTAAATGTAACAAGGAACAATTGTTCACTGCCCCTCTGTGAGAAAACCAATCTAAATAGCATGAAATCCCATTGGGCTTAGCCATGTTTGCAAATGACTAATGCGGATCAGGATATTGTCTGTCATTATGTGCTTCTAAAGTAGCTGGAAGTAGCATATTTTTTCCCCTTAGCTAAATGTATTTAAGCCTCCCTGCACAGGAGACAGGACTGCCATGTGGAGTGGTATTAAAGTAAAACACAGCTAGGATTAAATTCCATGTAGTGCCAGATTCCCTTTTCCTTCCTCTTTAATATACCTATAATGGTCTTACCGCTTAAACCACATCTATAAAAACACTTCATATTCTCTCTTTCTCTTATAATACCTTGCATTCAGAAATAATAGGCTTTTTTTTGGGGGGGGAAGCTTATTCTTCTCTTGTATTTCTAATGAACAGACAGTCTAGTGTATTCAGACAGGCAACCACAGGAAAATGTTGCAAACAAAATCATTAGGGTATCCAAGTGGGGCAATGTGGATGGGACTTTAGCGTGAAGTAAGTATGAAAAGTGTTTCATATATTGAATTTTTTTAAAAAAAGAACATGGCCAGAATCTTGTTGGTATCCTATACTTGTGCACATCACTCCTCCCCCCCATATCTGCAGAACCAATATCTGTGGTTTCAGTTATTCATGGCTGAAAAAAACAGGGACACATACCATAGAGCTGTGGTGGAAAATGCCTCTCTTGGAATTTCTAGGTCCTCCAACACTACGTTATGGTATGTTTGTACTGGAAGTCCTTTATTTTAATAGAGTTTGCTATTATCCATGGTTTCACTTATATACCATAATTCCAGGAACATATCGCACATGGATACAGAGGGCAACCTGTGTAAGTTCCCTTATACATGCAGTTGTAGTTTTTGGTCACTGTACAATTGACATATTCAGTTTGTGGTTACATAAGTGGAGATCTGCAAGTGTAATCATTTTGCATGCTCCTAAATACTACTGTTAGTCCCAACTAGAGTAGAGGGAATGAATCAATTTAATTTACCTATATCTTGATTCACTTTCAACAATAGATCCCATGGCCTAAGGGAGTGGGGATTAGCCAACAGGATTTCAGTCATGCAGTTATGCATTCTTGGATGTTGCATAACTATTTCTCAAATTTCTTCAATATACCACTTAACTCACTAGGATTGGAGAAAGAGCCACTCACTGTACATTCCCTGCTGCCACTGGTTGCACAATGTCAGTATTTGGCTGAAAGGTGGCATAGTGCAAACACCATGTAACTACATTAAGTGTAGATTTACACTATGCAAGCATAGTGGACTTTGGTTTAAAAGTAACTTTTCTCCACGTGTATGCATGAATCTATACCATAACAAAATGATATCGCATCTCACCCTATGTATGTTCTTTGTAGTTTAGGGTAATAGGGAATGTGTTCAAGATGGCAGAACATCCTGATACCCTATGTCATCTTGTTCAGTGGCTTAGTGAGGGCACTATGCTAGGGATACTGACATAACTGAAGCTTTTCTTTGGCTTTCAGTGCTAGTAGCTTAAGAAACTAAGATACGTTCAGCCACTGAAACATTTACTCTGCCAACAAAAAATGATTTGGCAGTCAATTGGGTACTAGAATATGAAGCAGAAAATGATGCCACATTATAGCATGTTATGAATCTTTCCACCTGCCCACCAATACTCCTAATGTATTGGGATTTGGGCAAGTAGTTAGATTTCAAAGGGAAGTACAAGGGCCCTGCATCCCACCTGATATTTTCTTGTTTCAAGAATTGTCAAAAAGAATTTCCCTCTTCAAATTTAATGGAAATTGATGTGTGGGGAAGTATGGAAGAATTTCTCATCATAGCATGAGTTTAGTGCAGGAAACAGTTTCTAAAGGGGTAATGTGATAGGCTTTTATAACACAAAAGTGTTTTGTGGTGCTTTACAAAGACTTATACCATGGGCTTGCTTTTCTTCCACTTGCATCTGGTGAAGTGAGCTATAGACCATGAAAGCTCATGCTATACTAAATCTCTTAATCCTTCAAGTGTCATAGAACTCTCCCCTTCAGGGAACAAGTTAGCATCAGAGTAGGGAGAGATCGCCAGGAACCAGGGATGAGCTTTTGTTACACCTTTGCACTTGAATGAGCCTTGGAAAGTTTGGCTACCGTGATGTTGGTTAGTCTAGAATGGAGTAGATCCATTCAGTCAATCATTTCAATCAACATACGGGGCCTGTCTACACTGCAGAAATATTTATTTATTTATTTATACCCCGCTCTTCAGCCACCAGGCTATCAGAGCGTCTTACAAATTGTTTTAAACAATAGCAATTTACACATCTACACTGCATTAAGCAGTTTCAGATGACACCACTTTATCCAGCATAGCACTATCCTATGGAATCCTGGTATTTATAGTTTGGTGAGGCACCAGAGTTCTCTGATAGAAAAGGCTCAATACCTTACAAAACTACAAATATCAGGATCCTAAGGGTACAACTATGGTGGATAAATTGGTGTCAAACTGCTGTGTTTCTGCAATGTAGACATGCCCATTGTCAAATCTATTTGATTCAATGGCTCAAAACAGTGTGATGTGGCACTTTAAAAAGCCAGTATGATTCTAGGCTGCATCAATAGGAGTATAATCTGTAGACCAAGACAAGTAATAGTACCACTCTATTCTGCTTTGGTCAGACCTCACCTGGAATATTGTGTCCACAATTCCAGAAGGATATTGACAATCTGGAATGTGTCCAGATGAAGGTGACCAAAATGGTGAAATATCTGGTAGCCATGCCCTATGAGGAGTGTCTTAGGGAGCTGGGTATGTTTAGCCTGGAGAAGAGAAGGTTAGGAGGTGACATGACAGCCATGTCTAAATACTTGAAAGGATGTTATATAGAAGAAGGAGAAAGCTTGTTTTCTGCTGCTCCAGAGATTAGGACACAAAGCAATGGAGCCTTTGAAATGAGAAGTGGTGCTGCGGAGGGGAGGAATGGAAGTGCCTCAGACAGTGCTTGTTGTTCCTCTCCTCCACCCCCCGCCACAAGTCCTGTGTGGATGGTTTGTTCACCTGGCAGTTTTCTCCAGATTTTCCAGCAAACTCTGGAGAAAACTGCAAGTTATCTAAAACCCAGATTAAGGGGGTATTTCCCAAGTCTGGTGTGAATGGAGCCCAATAGTGTGTGTCACTATCGAACCAGATTCGGGGGAAATGTGGCATTATCGGGCCCAATTTGGGGGGGGGAGGATTCAAAGTTTGTGACTGGTATAATCAAGCCCCTGGAGACCTAGTCCAACACTGAAACCACTATAGAATTCTGGGTGAAAAGTAGACCAAGACTGCTGCCTTAAAAAGAAAAGAATTTATTAAAACTGTATGACACTGGCCTCAATTGCTTCAGGCTTTTTCAGAGCAGCTGACATGAACACTCCAGGGGTCTGCTCGGCCACTCCTCTCAGTTTCTCAAAATGTGTCCAGCACCAAGGGACAAAGTGGTCAGTGCAGGGAATACTGAATTGATTCAGTATTAGCTGCATCACGAGTCACTGAATATGACATTACAGGGCTGGTGCTTTGTGGCTTCGCCTGTCTTATTATTCCAGAACATAGCAGCCAGGTTGATTTCTGGCGTTTCCAGAAGAGACCATATAACACCTGTGCTAAAAGCTCTCCACTGGCTGCCTATTAGTTTCCGGGCACAGTACAAGGTGTTGGTTATGACCTTTAATGCCCTACATGGCTTGGGTCCAACTTATGTCCGGGACCGCCTCCCTCCGTACAACCCTCCCCACACACTTCGGTCCTCTGGGAGGAATCTGTTACAGCCTATGAAAACAAGGCTGTCGGTGACCTCCCAGAGGGCCTTCTCTGCTGCTGCTCCCAGATTATGGAATGGCCTGCCGGACGAGATCCATCTTATTACCACCTTAGACAGCTTTAAAAAAGCTGTCAAGACAGATCTTTTCCAGCAGGCCTTTCCTGAATAATTATCCCGGCCCAAGACTCAGCTGTCGTTTCTAGGCTGTGATTGTATGTTTTAATTTTTTCTTCTAATTTATATATATTTTAATTATTGTCTGTTTTTAATCCATCATAATTTAATATTATTTTAAGGGGTGGGTGGGCTAGGGTATTGTGATTATGGAGTTTTTATATTGTAAGCTGCCCCGATTGCGTTGCAGAGGGGTGGGATATAAATAAAATTTTATTATTATTATATTATTATTCTACCTCACCTTTTGCACCTATTATTATTATATTATTATTCTACCTCACCTATCCTAAATGGCTGAAGATGCAGGAATTCAACCATTTGACCATACTTCAACCAAGCAGGAATGCTTCCTTTCTTGGTATGAGGCAGGCACAGAACTTGGAATGTTGGGCTTGAAAATGAATTTGATAGTGAGAAATGTTGGAAATGAGGAAATTAATTCACTAGCACAAACACTAATAGTTGAAAATGTTTCTTTCTTGAAGTGATAATTAATTAACTTATTGAACAAAATGTTGGTGTGGAGGCAAGCCATGGGATTTACAGAGAATGACATGGAGCCTGCCACATGTTGACCTTAGGAGAGCATATTTTGTTACTAGCTCCTTCAAAAGGGCTTACAAAGGGCTCATCTACATGGGCCAGAATACATCTGCCCACAGATCTGACCTGTTGCTCCCCTGTTACCTGCATGGAATGGGATAGAGTCCAGACCACCACACTGGCTGGTCTCTGTAGCCACTGCATGTGTTGCTCTTTCTGTAGAATCATAGAGTTGGAAGAGGTGACAAGGGCCATATAGTCTAACCCCCTGCCATGCAAAGCACTCCTAACAGATAGCCATCCAGCCTCTGTTTAAAAACCTCCATAGAAGGGGACTCCACCATACTCCCAGGCAACATATTCTACTGTCAAACAGCTGTTACTGTCAGGAAGTTTTTCCTAATGTTTAGATGGAATCTCTTTTCCTGTAGTTTGAGTCCATTGTTCCGTGTCCTTGTCTCTGGAGCAGCAGAAAACAAACTTGTGCTATCCTCAGTATGACATCCCTTCAAATATTTAAACACGACTATCATGTTCCCTCTCAACCTTCTCTTCTCCAGGCTAAACATTCCCAGCTCCCTAAGTCACTCCTCAAAGGACATGGCTTCCAGACCTCCCACCATTTTGGCCATCTTCCTCTGGACATGTTCCAGCTTCTCAATATCCTTCCTGAATTGTGGTGCCCAGAACTGGACACTGTATTCCAGGTGAGGTCTGATTAAAGCAGAATAGAGTGACACTATTACTTCCCTTAATCTAGACACTATACTCCTATTGATGCAGCCTAGAATCATATTGGCTTTTTTAGCTGCTGCAGCACATTGCTGACTCATGTTCAGCTTGTGGTTCACTAAGACTCCTAGATCCCTTTCGCGTGTACTGCCATCAAGCCAGGTGTCACCCATTCTATCCCTGTGCATTTCATTTTTACTGCCCAAGTGTAGTAGCCAGCCTGGAGCACAGAAGCAAGGGCCCCTGCTTGTGACCAGCCTCAGTCATCAGCTGCAGGACTTCTTCCTGGCTATAGAAGAGTGAGGCAGACAGCGGCTGCAACGACAGCCTGGTGTGGCATTCTATGCTCCTGTGATCACACAGGGCCAATCTCTTTTTTTTTGGCTGGAGTGGATTATACAAACTATTTTTTAAATGGTGTAACAGACCTAACCCTGTCTTCCCCCTGTCTTAGCCCCACCTTTGCCTCTGGGTTTGTGAGGACTGCCCAAGGGCAAAACAAGGCAAATGCCCTGCACAATCTGGACTGCAGGGCTCCAAGACAAGGGCAAGATGGGGCAAATTGCCCATCTACACAAACCCTAAATCACTGCATGCTTTCTGAATCCCCACTCCCAATCAAGAGGTATACTCTGCAAAGAAGAGTGACAGAGCACAGATGTTTCATGCAAAAGCCAGAGAGGCATCTGTAGTTTTAATGAACAGGTATCTCGCTAGCACAATCTTCCCTGTGCCCATGTTACCATAATTGTATAATTAAAAGGGGTTTGATGAAGAGGAAGAGGAGCAACTGGTGGAGGGTAAGAGGCAGAATTGTAAGAGTGGTAGAGATGAAACCAAGAGAGAAAATAAAGAAAGAAGAGTTTGAGGAAAGCTTTTCACTTAATTAAACCAGAGCCTAGTACTGTATGAGTAATACAACTAAAGAAGAGCCAAGGAGTTCATTGGAGTTCACTTGAAATATTGTTATATAAGAAAGGTATACCATAAAATAATATACAATAGAAATCAGTCCACAATATAATCAATAGAGGGGTAAAAGTTACTGCAGAGAGTCATAATTCACTCATGTTACCCAGAAAGTCTCCAAACATTTCCCTTTCATACAGATCTACAGTGGGGGTGTCTGTCTTCTGAGCTGAAGGGCTTGTCTACACCAGCCAAATACCCTGTCTTGCCCCTGTTCCAGAGCTCTGTAGTCCAAACAATGCAGGGCAATTACCCCGATTTGCCTCCGGGGCAGATACAGGGCTGAAATGGGGCAAACCAGGATAGGGCCCTTTACTGCATTTTAAGAAAATACCTGTTTTAATCCAATACCTCCGGGTTGGGCCCTGCATGTCCGTAGGAGCCCATCCCAGAACGCTGTTCCTCATTGACACCACCAGTTCCCTGGTTCTCCCAGAAGTCAGCCTGGGGGCCTGAAGCATGTTACTGAGGCTGGTCACATGCAGGGGGAATCAGTCACATGTTTCAGGACCCCTGCCTGGCTTCTGCTTTAGTGAGAAAATGTTGGCTGTGGTATCGGCAACTTCAGTGATGGCTCGGAAACCTCTGTGGACTCTGGCCTGTTTTCTGCCGGGCAGGATATGCTTACGGGGAGCCAGCATGTAGATGAGCCCTAAGAGGCCTTAAGACCTAAAGGCCATTCTGAAAGGCCCACACAATGTAATTGTTTATCATACTATAATACAAAAACCAGTCCAGAACAGATCAATCAGATTTGAAGAGGGTCCCAATGAACCTTCACACCCCAGAAAGGCTCTACACGCTTGCTTTCCATACAAACCCACTTCTGAAAGGGTTTCAGCTGCCTGAGAGCCTTGATTTTCTGCTAAGCAAACAAATCTCTCCTTCCATGCCCATTCCATTTCAATAATCATTTTTAATTCTTCTTTCCCATTCTTCTTTCTTCTTCTTCTCCTCCAAACCTCCCGGTTCATCTGCTCCATAAACTCAGCTATCTGACCTGGACTCCAAAAAGATCTCTCTCCCCCTCCCCATCCTGTTTCCCGAAGAAAGCAGGAAGATTAACCTGCCAACAACAAAGACTTGTGATGCATTTCCTGCAATCCTATTTCTCCTGAGGCAAAAAGACATCTGTTTTACTAAATTTGGTAGAAGGAGAGGCAACCACCTTATTGAATTGTAACAAATTGTAGTGTCCTAATTCACCACAACATATTTTATCTTCAGTGTTAATTGGTGAGTCTAGAAAGTTAGGTGAAACCACTTTTAAAAATAGTGAATTAATAGATTAATGAGTCAATCTATGGGTTGTTTCCATGCTCTAGGCATGCATAGGTTATATTGTTATATTGATAAAGACCAAAAAAGAAAGGGGAACAGATACCAACCCCACAGTAGCCCTTATACTTCCTCTTACACAGATCTGCATTCACATACACTCAGCCAAAAAGCCTGCTGGAGTTTCTTACAGGTTTCCCTACATCTGCCCTTCCTGAACAGCCTGCATTGACTCACAAGTCAAGGGGTTCAGGGTGCTGCCCACATTCTCCACCAATCTTGTTACCCTTCTCCGTGTCTGCTCCCAGAATGTGGAACTCCCTTCCACATGAGGTCTGGTTGGTCCTCTCCCTGTTCTCTTTTCATTGGCAGTTGAAGATGTTTTTATTTAGGCAGGTCTTTGACATGTGAATTGTACTTGGTGTGCTGTTTTTAAATGTTGTATATTTATCAATTTTATGTTTTTAATTATGTGTTTTTAAGTGTTTCAAAATCGGTGGAAAGCCACAGAAAAAAATGGCTGTGATACTACTGTAGCCCACCTTGAATCCCACCTTAGGAGAAAGGCAGGATATAAATCCAATGAATGAATGAATGAATGAATGAATGAATAAGAGTTGGGAGTGCTTTGGAACCCACCTGAGATATCAAAGTCTAGATGGGGAAAAATTATTAGCTCAGGCAGTATGCCTGCAAGAGGAGAATAATTGTGGGGAACTTTTCACCCATGTACTAACTGCAGAGAATGCCAGGTTAAAGTGAAAAAAGTATTTTTATTGGAAATAACACAAATTGCATGCACACACGTGATACACGTTCCTAAGAACCACACAAGGCTATCATAGAGTAAGGCAGAAAAAGTGGATAGAGGGAGAGATTCGGGGAAAATAGGGTGATAGTTGACAGTCTTGAAGAGTGAAGTACTCAGACAGAAGTTGGGGGTGGCACTGGAGGTTCTGATCTGGAGGTGCACCGAGAAAGGGAGTGCCTGGGTCCATGCACAGTGGCACACCTTTCTATTGTTGGGGGACAAATATTTATACCCTGCATCATATCCTGAAGGGGTACTCTGGCTAGGACAAAGTCTGGATGGTTTTCCCACTGGGTAAACAAAGTAAACTGAAATTTGCATGATTGTGTTAATGGCTGGGAGATAGGAATTGATGGGCTTTTCGACAACCTTGTACTGCAGGACAGGAGGGGGTTCTCAGGTGAGATTTCCTTGGGACTGGAGCTGGGAAAGGTCACTTAATTGTTTGGTTGCATGGCTCATTGCTGAGGTGTCCAAGAAGGAATAAGCACAAATTTTGTTAATGGCTTTGTTTACCAATGGGCCTCCACACAATCTTAATATGGGCTTGCTTTGCCAAAATATTTCTAAGATGCATCCCAGGTCAATGTGACCTCCACCTTATCTCCTTTTGTTCACCCTGGCCAACTTGACCCTCCAAAATGTCCAATATTTTCAATTATATGATATCCGAGGGAGGGGGTAGTAGGGTATGTTAACAGAGGGGAGAAAAGAAAGTGGAGCCAATCACGGATGCTGTTAGATAGGAGCAGCCTGTTAAAAGTAGAATCTGGAAAATTTTCTTTTTCTTTGGAAAAGTTTATTTGGTTGAATTATACCATGTTGTTTTTATGTGCCTTCAAGTTGTTTCCAACCTATGGTGACCCAAAATGAACCAATTGCCTTCCTGGTGTTAAAAACAGTGCTTGCAAAAGTTTTAAATTCCTCTGGAAAGTTTGGATTTTTCTGTTCAAAGCAGATCTTGGAAAACATTCTTTGGGCCGCAGCTTCCATGTGTGATTGCAAAGGTGTTAAAGAGAGAGCTGGACAAAGTTTTGTTTTCAAAGCCATTTCTAGCCACAGAAGTATTTTTTTTTCATTTGTGAGAGAATGCCATGCTGTGATTTATTTTTGTTAATGCTTCATTTAATAGCATCAGACATGAAGTTTTAACCTGAAATCACAGAGCCTGGGATGGTCCTGACCTGGCAATCTTAGCTTGTGATGATATGGACTATAGGCCAAAAACACCAGAGGGCCACAGTTCTCAATTCCTGGTTTATTTTGACATGCACAGCCAGTGCAGTGTAGTGGTCCAAGTGTTGGCCTACAACTCTGAGGATCAGGGTCTGAATCTCCAGTCAGCCATGGAAACCCAGTTGGGTGACCTTGGGCAAGTTACACTGTCTTAGTGTCAGAGGAAGGGAAAGGCAAACCCTCTCTGAACAAACCTGGCCAAGAAAATCCCATATTACCTGTTGACATATGGCAACCCCATTAATTTCACAGGGTTTTCATAGGCAAGGAATACTCAGAGGTGGTTTTGCCAGTTCCTTCCTCTGAAATATTGCCTACAGCACCTGGTATTCATTGGTGGTCTCCTATCGAAGAACTAACCAGAGCTGACCTTGCTGGTTCCTGAAGTTTGTTTTTCTTTTCTTTTTCCATAGGCTTCAATGAACGCTAGGTGAGCGGACCTTTAAATGTCAGCCTGGTAAGTCTTATTGGTTGAATTCTGCCACCTTATTGCTGGAGAGTTTGAATATTTGTTTTTGAGAGACAAATTATGTGAATGCATTTACGACTTGAACTTGAGAACCTGCTTAGCATGTTTTCGCCAATATCTCAGGCTTCCTTAAAGGAAACAGACTTTTTAGTGGTGTTTGAGCTGTGTAGAAAATATCTTTCTTTTCTTTCTCTACTTGTAAATCATTATTAGCTTTAAAGAATGCTGAATAAACATGCTAAAGAAAGCCTGTGCATAGATTTTCCTTGGTTTTCCCCCCTAACCAACAAGTCAGCCTCGCTTGTTAAATGGAGTTAAATTCTGTTGAATGGCATTTGGCTTGATAGTGCACAACCAGACCAACATGTTACAAATAACAACCTTACCTGTAACATATTACTTTCTGGATTGACACACGTATAACAATGTTATGAATTATGAATTGGCAATTGGTAATGCTGTTCTTAAGTGAAACACACATTTACTTGTTGTTCCAAAAAAACAAAACAAAACAAAAAAAAACCCAACCCACCCTTGTTTTGATCAATATCATTTTGGGGATTTTGGGACATTTTTGTACATTTCAGTGTATTTTATCAAAACAGATTTTAAAAGTGCATTACAGTTAACATGTTGGTAATACATTAACAGAACCTCATTCTTCAACAGAATGAGCAGTGTTAACAGGTTATTTTGAAAATAAAATCATGAGTTATGAGTTGCTTTTGGGGAAATACTTTAACCTCTGAAATAACTGCATGAAAATTGTGTAGGCCTGCTCTAATGTTTTGCCACAAGTGTGTGGCATAGCTATGTAAGATACCAATGTTCCCTTTTATTTCCTAAGACTGAAAGTTTATCCCTACTACAACTTCAGGGTTGATCCAGAGCATAATCCCTGTTTGAGAGTTAAGCCTGAACAAATAAGGTAAACATGAATACAAACCATAGGGCAGTTAATGTAGGCCTTGCCCCCATATTCCCATGGATGCGACCCATGCTTTTGACTTTAATTCATTGAATTGTAATCACTGTAGCATGGTGCTATTCATCTTTACCAGTCTGATCACATAGCGTCCAACATGGATGAAAACTGGGACATGTGCGGAAAAGCAACATTAAAATATGGTCAAGATAGCAAAAGTTACTTATGATGAAGGACACACGCATCATGAGAAGCTGTGACAGTTTCTTTTTGTTGGAGCCAGGGCTGGTTTAAGAGTCCTGTAGCACCTGCAGCTGCAGGGGGCCCAGTCATTGTTGGGGGGCCCATCGTAACCCTCCTCCTACAAAAACATTATTAGCAATAATCTGAACATCCTGTACTGTGCCTAGGTTAGGTTAGGTTAGGTTACATTGACCTGAGATAAACATATGCCCCCCCCCAAAAAATAAAGCATTGGGGGGGGATTCATTAAACTGGCCCTGGTCAGAGCCTACGGAGATAAGCCTACCCTCTCCTCTCTCTCTCCCACTGAGTTAATTTAGTGCAAACCACTTTTGTTCCTTGAGCTCAGTTTGCAGCAATGCCAGTGAGCTGAAGACAAAGGGGGGAAACTGAAGAGGAGACAGAACCTGGGACATGTTAAAAGCAGCTGAACAAGTAGGAATGCAGAGGATTAATTAGGACTGTGTCTGCCAAATCAGGACAGTTGGAGGGTATGTGATCAGGTTTCTCTATCACGCAGAGAATTCTACTTGCATTTGAGCAATACTGTATATGTAGAAACCCTCTTCAGAACAGGCCAAGCAATGAATGTGTGGGGCAGTGTGAATGAGGATATCCTTGTGTTTCCTTATTTTGTTCAGATTTAAGCTCTGAACAGAACTAGAGTACACCCAGAGGTCATGTGCAATTGACACATCAGATAGGCACTATGCTATGGATCAGCTGTGAACCAGCTATACAGTTGTGCAATGTTGCACAGTAAATTGACAAGCAATAGAGTTATGGGATGCCCATTATAACAGTTCAGTTGGAGTTGCCTTAAGACAGGGTAACCTGGAGCTTCCTGTCTTGTTTTATGTTTCTGGTATGGTGTTTTTTTCAATATTGATTGTGTTTGGGGAACATGTTGATTTGGGAGAATTCTTGATCATCAGGTTGTCACAAGGGTGTAATAGAATGATTCCAAAACTCTGGTATTTTGGACTTCAACTCCCAGAAACCCTGACCATTGGTCCCGGTGGCTTAGGTTTCTGGGGATTGAAGTCCAAAGCACACCCAAAGACCAGAGTTTGGGAACCACTGGTGTAATGATTGTTTTAACTATAATTAAACACATAGACCAGCCTTGTGGACTTGAAAACCATGATGGAAATGTTGCTTGGTGGTGACATTTACATTGTTTGTGACATTCCACCTGCCCCACCTCCACCATTCTGGAGACACCGAAAGCCCATGGATGCCTTGAAGTGAGCAATGGAAGGGTAGCTTGGTGGATAGAATCTGAGTGATATCAGCACTGTGAATATTATGTGGGGCTTGAAGGATACTTTACCTCCTTCAGTGACAGATATAAAAGGGACTGAGTGGAAGTCCTTGTGATAGCCATCAGGAAGGCCAACACAATTGTGAGATGTGGCTGCTAGCCACATTTATAATTTAACTCTGGTGAACCCATATGATGCCTTTGTGGAATGAAGATCTTTTTGGCCTCTTATATAGATTATTTTTATTTATATGCTAGGAATCATTCTCTTTTGCCTGTTCCATTAATATTTGTTGCATTACACAAAGTAGTACAGATTGATATTTTTGTTATGCATTTACTTAACAGTTGTTATTAATGGTTATTTTTCTAATTGCTGCTTTTATGTTTCTTTTTAAATTGCTATACTCAGTGCTATTCATTTGATACATTATGCTCAGACATGAGCTTGAAGGAAGTTGGCACATAAACAAATAGTTGATGGTTTTGATGATGGTGACGTGGACAATGAACAGGCTGCCAAAAGCAAAATAAAAGTAAAGAGCCAGAGATAGTCAAAGCACAGCTAGATATGTAGCTAGCTAAGATGAGTCCTGAGCAGCAATATGTGGAGACTTTCAAACTACATTTGAAACAGCCTATGTCTTCTGAGCTATGCTAGGGAGCTTCTCAAACATCATCAGCCATTTGATCTGCATGTTTCCCTCCTCTCTGCCTTTGGGACACTTTCCAAAACTTGCCAAATGTGACAGGTGGGGAGATGGAACTGCAACCAAGGAGATGCATAAAGGTTAAGGGGGTTTTCTTTTAACTCTCTCCCTGTGGGAAATTTAGAAGGATGCTCCAACCCTGCAGGAACTTTGGAAATGATAGCTCTGTTTTTCATCCTGTTTGGTGAGTCAGGAAGAACTATGCTTTCTAGAACCAGGAGTACAAGTTCCAAGGATGCTCAGAGGTTTCCAGAACAGACTAAGGAGTTCCTCAAGTTTAATATCCCTAAACTTCTTAGGATATCATGGAGTGAAGGGCCTATATATAGTGATGCCATTGTGCTAGGCAAGAGCTGTACTAGCAGTTCTGTGGTTTCACAAGGGTGATTTCCCATGTAGTTTGCATTATACAACAACTCATACATTGGCAGTTTTTATTCTGCTAGCACTGCATTGCATGTAAAATGGCATGGGCAGCTGTAGCAGTTTGAGGAAAATTTTTCTGCTTCTTGGACCAAAGAAAGGGCAGCATTAACTGTTGTAGGTGCCAATAAAAAGTAGATGAAAGTTCATCACTGGTTTTAAAATACAGGTAGGTTTGGGTGTTAATCAGTGTGGGGGTGCGCACATGCTGAAAGCTGTTTTGAAAGGTGGATTGCCATTCCTGGTGATTTCTTGGAAGGGCAATTCATCTTTTTTTAACCAAAAGAAGTGTGGTCCAGAGAATCTGGAACAGCTAAGGGCCACAGAGAATGTTTTGGGGCAGTGATATGGGGCCCCAGGGCAGCAATGTAGCCAAACCTTCATTTAAGCAATTTAAGCCATAAATATAATTAAAACTTTATTACAGTTATTATTAAATGTTTTTAAAATACTATTAAATATTCTTTAAATCATTATTAAATAATGTTGAGCGTTACCATTAAAACATTATTTTAATTCTTTCTAATCACTGAATTAAGAGGATTGTGCAAAGCGAAGGAAGGAATGCTACACTTCTTAGCAGTGTTTCATTTTACTTTCTTGTTTCACACCTTCCAACAAGATTTCATTGTTATGAAACTATAGGTAAAGTCTGGGGAGGAGGGAAGGTGACAGCAAACTGCTGGTGCTGAATTGTTATGACACAAACTAAAATGCTGGGGTGGGAAGGGAAGATTGCAACTCGGCTTGCATTGGCTTTATTTTTTTATATTGGGGCAAATGAGGTCTACCCTCCCCAGTTCTGACATTCCGTTCTATTCCTAGAAAAAATCAGTTCAGCCAACATCAGCTGGCAAAATCGTTCCATAAATAACTAAATTAGGAAAAATAAGAGGGAAAGGAAAGGACAAAGACACAAACCGATAGAAAGATTTTTTTTATTTTTTTTTACAACGAACTAGAAAAAGACAAAGACAGGGGAGGAGCATTAGAAATCAGAGATGAAAGCTAAGTCAACATTTTATTCTCTAAGTAGAAGCTGGAAAATTAATATAATGGAAAGTAACTAACAGAATTTAAAACTGGATGTGAAAAGGTCTGTGAATGGGCAACCCATCTCCTACACAGCAGACAATGGGAGACAGGGCAGCTTATTTCAGAGCCAACTGAATTTAGGCTGCTAACTTCCCCAGATTTGTGTATACATCTAAAATGGATGAGCACATATTCCAACCACATATTATTTGCTGGTACAGAATATATTCCATAGACAGAAAGGATTCAAGTATTTAGAAATAGGTGCACACTTAATGTTCTCCTGGTTGGTTCACTGACTAACACATTATCATACGGTGGCACATATTTGCTCAGATGCTTACCCTGAAGTGTGTGAATGCTCCTTCAGCAGTCTTTACTACCATTGCTTTCTCAGATCTCATCCCTCCTCTGTTCCATTTTTATTCTCATTTACCGGTTCTTCTTTGATGACTCACATGAACAATCCCAGCTGTGAGGGAATCACATAACAAAAGGGACGTCACAATGTTATTTAGGCCAGTCAGTTTTGTCTACATGATAACTTCACTGAGAGCAAACCAAGCCAATTCAGGGCAATGCTCAGTAGCTGAATGTGCCATCCTCTTTAGAAACAATCCCTGAGAAATCAGTGAATGGAAGGCTGTTTTTTTTTTTTAATGTTGCTGCAGAAAATACATACAAATAGGGTGCTCTCTCATTTCAGCTCACTTCAGAATGGACTCATTTTCTTTGTTATCAGTTTTATTGATACCTTTGCATTTGATCCAAGCCTCCGATGGGCACTATCTCTGATTTTCAGGTACCTGAAAAAACTGGGCCAGCTGCAAAATGTAAATAATTAACAATCCAATCATCACACCATTAAAGAAATTGCTGATATGTGCTTTGTGTTTCATGAACACTGCTGATGGTTGTATATAAAACCTATATGCTTTTTTTTTTTTTCCAATAGCAACAGGGAATGCCAAAGTTCCCTTGTGGCCATTGGTGGCCAGTGACTTCTGAATCAGTGGGGTAGTGAAACCACTTTGCATTTTAGTCTGAATTTTAAAGACGCTGTCCAAAGTGCAGAATCCAATCCCCAAAATAATGTCATCATGTGGTTACATGATGGCCAAGGTTACATGTAATTCAGGGCTTGGCCAGAGATGACCAATATCTATATAGGAGTGGGAACCATGCATCCCTCTAGATGTTGGGGTGCAAGTCCCAATATTCCTCTCCATGGGTGATGCTGTCCAGGAGTTTTGAAACTTGCAGTCCAACAAATCTGGAGGGACAAGTGGTGAGATTCCAAAGGTAGTCCAAAATCTACTATTTATAAAGTAAACTTAAAAATATAACTGTATAATTGTCAGAACCTTACAGAATGACCAAATTATGAAACATAGCCAAAGTACACATTTCAAAATGCAATGGTGTAACTACAAACAAAAAATGATAAATTCCACAAGTTATCATAGGTTCTAATCATACATAGATCCCAGACAATAATGTACCAAAGCTCAAGAAAAATGCAAGACTGGAAAAAAGGTCAACCAGGACTTTTTGCAAAAAATGTAATTCATAAAATAAGCGATCCTTCTCATCCTCCTTTTTCGCAAAAAGCAATTGCCTTCTGTGAAGCATGACACTACCTTTCATTTGGACTAGAGAATGGACACACATCTATTCCTACAGCTCAACATGGATTCCTATGGAAAGATATCATAGGCTGATTGTGTCATTGGTTGGAATCCAGTTGATTACAGATTTTATCAGATGAGGGGAAACGTGACAAAAAACCATGTCCTAAATCACATCATAAGGACAGGATGATAACAGAAAGGGCGGCATTATCAGATGCCCTTGTCCTCAGCCAATTCCAGGGCATAGCGTTTGTGCAAACAAGGCATCACTTTTTTATTGACGGGCTAAACCATCAATAAAAAGGGACACCTTATTCACTTATGCTATACCCTGAAGGGCTGAAGGATGTCGTGGTCTGATAATGTCACCCGTTTCTGTTATTGTTGCATTCTTCTGACACATTTTTTCACGAGTCTGATAAAGTCTTACATATCATTGATTACATAACATGATTGACTGATCTGCTGATTATGTAGCTTGAAATGGTTGTTTCTCTTCCTTCTGTCTACAGAACTGTGGTTGGGACAGGACACAGTCCATAACGCTTGACAGTCATGCTCCCTCTCCCCTAGTTGTTTAATGACACACACACACACACACACACACACACACATACCCCTGGGCATTGGAAGCTGCTTCTGACAGGGAGAGCTGTACAGGAAGGGTGATATGCACAATGGAGAATCTCATCCTGCACATTTATATTGAGAGCTCTACATGATTTATGACCCTGGGTAACTTTGCTGTATATATGGAATACATCGGTCAACTGTTAAGTTTTTTGCTAATTGGTTTATGATTTGTATGCTTTCTTAATTCTTAATTCTTTTAATTGATTCTATTACTTCTCTAATTGTTTAACATTATACTGTACTCTGTGCAGAAAATTATATTTCCTATCCAGAAAATTCAGTTTCCTGTGCAGAAACTCTGTTTTCTGTGCAAAAAAAAAGTATGAATTGTATGCAGAATAAGTCCCAAACTGCAAATAGTTTTTAAAGACTAGGCAGCTGTATACACAGCAAAAGAACTGGAGGCACTCGGGAGTTTCCATGAAACTCTGGAGTTTCCTGTGCTTTCACTTAAGCCGAATTAATGGCTTGATGAAGCGGAATCCCTGCATGCATCATCTGGGCACATTGCACCAGGTTGGAGTAAGTTTATTTTCTTAGTGTAGACAAGCCCCTCAAAGCCTTCAATGGTAGCAATAAGGCTGTTTCAGTAGGTTGCAGGATCATGCTGAACTTTTCAACATCAAGTTTTTGAAGAGGGTCTTAGGGGCAGAAAGTTGGCCCCAAATGCATAGCTGTTCTACAGCATGGTGGAGTGCTTGCTGGATGGCAGCTAGGGAATGGCAAAACCCAAGGGAATTCACCATATCTTTGATGTTCTTCATCCAAATGACTTCAACTGCACTGGGCAGGCATTTGCCACCTTACTGCATAGGGCTAAACGGGGGGGGGGGGCGGGGGGGAGGTAGGGCCATGCATCCCAGATCCACCTCTAATAGCAGCATCCCAGCATCCCATGAAGTGCATCATAGCCCTGTACAGGACTCTGTCTTCTTGTATGATTGAATATGGTGACAGACTCCTTTGATGTGGGTCCTTTTCACATGGCACAACTACAGTGCTATGATTACGCTTTAATCATGATGGGTCCATCACCATGGCAACATTTTATGGAATCCTGGGATTTATAGTGTAGGAGTACTTAGATTTCTCATGCCTCACTAAACTACAAAACCCAGGAATCCTTAGGATGCAGCCATTGTAGTCAAAGTTGCAAGTTCAATCCCAGAGGGCTCCAAGGTTCACTTAACCTTCCATCCTTTCGTAGGTCAGTAAAATGAGTACCCAGCTTGTGGGGGCAGTTAGCTAACACACATTGGAAACTGCTTAATGTGGTGTAGATGTGTAAATGGCTATTGCTTAAACAATGTGTAAGCTGCTCTGGGAGGCTTTATGGCTGAAGAGCAGGGTATAAATACCTAAATAAATAAGTCTGGGGTGGGAAGCACCACGCTCTGCCTCACCATAGCTACACCCTTGGTGGATAGCATTAGAAAAATTGGCCATAAAGGTTCCCTAATTTATAAGCAGTTAAAAGTGGGAAGTATGTGACTTTGCCTGTCTTTCTGTCTTTGCCCTTGTTTTTCCCAGACACCTTCCCTGTCTTCTGTTCCTTGTTACATTGATTGTTTCCATCCAAATGGTCTGAAACAGCCAGGTATAATGTGACTCCTCTTGGATGTCAGATCTGCCAATTTTGAGACAGATTGGACAAAAGTACCCATTTATAGGCAATTAAAATTGGGATGCGTGGGCGACATCTTCCCAGTGTCTCATTGCTTCATGCTTCAGTTTGGACATTTTTCATAGCTTGTCACTTTCAGAGCAGTCCAGGATACCCCCTCTTCATAGAATGTTCCCTGAGTGCATTCATTTTTCATAGAGACAAGGTAGGGGTGTATTCATTTTGTGTTTCGTTGGTTTTGGAAATGAATGCATACACCTAGCAGGAAGCAAGACACCTCATGCCTATCCAGAATGCTATTACTAAACCTGTTCTTGTTCTGATTGCTACAGTTCAAGTTAAGTCTGCATCCAGGGACTTCTTCCCCTTCCCACATCTATTCTATCTCCACTCCATAGCAAGTTTCATTGGGTTTTTGTGTTTGTTTGCAGAACAGAATTTATACCTGCCCTTTTTTTTTTAAAAAAAAATGCATATATTTTAAATTGTATTCATTGTTTGAACACATTTCCTCATTGGCTTAAAACATCTTTAAATAATGCTTTGGGCACACTTCAAAGGTAGACATTTTTCTATGCACATTTTTCAAAGGTGCACATTTGTTTCATATGTACCTGCAGCTCTTCTTCAGTATGTGGATTCCAGAGAAAAAATTTTGCCCATCCCAAAGATGGTCCAAGTAGTGTCAACCAGGTGAAATCTATAAAGAAGTTCCACCAGAGGAAATTCCTCACACATCTCTAGCTCAGCTCCCTAGCTCCATTAACAGACTTCTGGCTGGAGAATACATCCTCCAGGTATCAGTTCATTTATGGAAGCCCAGACTTCCTTCTGGCCCTTGTGACATAGATAGCTCTGTACCTCTACAATGGCTATAGAACATGTACAAGCTGACAATAGGTCTCTCAGTGCAGTCTGTCTGTGAAAGGAGGTCCTGTATAATTGAAGAACTGAGCGGGAGATGAAATATTGATTGGTAATGTGAGAGATAGTAGTGTATCTCACATTGAGATTAAACCATAAGCAGGAGGTGAACAACAGCCAGTCCCACACCACCAACCCAAAAACACAGGTTCTAACAGAGAAATAAAGCAGGCTTAGTTTCCGTTGTACTTTTTTTAAAGCTGAATTAGCTTTACATACAAATACTAAAGGTTTCATAACATCTCATGGTGAGAGGCACTGTAACATATGCTCTTCAAACACAGATGAGAGAGAGAACTGCAGGCTACAAATCTGAGGATGAACCAACTCAGATTAACTGGGGACTAACTGTTGCAGGAAGAAAGAAGGTGTAGTTAAGACCAAACAAACAAACAGGAAATGACGTGAATAGTCTAAACTGTTAGAGAGACATGCAACCTAGCAACTACTCAGTAAAGGGATGCAGAGGTTGCTACCTCAAATGACTATGTGCCTGTGTGCTCTGACTAGAAAGTTATTACTATTTCATCTGGTAGGGGTTGATCACCAGATTTTGGGCCCTATTGTTAGATTGTCCCTAGCTGCAGCCAGAGCTTGGAAATGTTATTTTTCCAAGCTCTGGTTCAGCACTTTATTATTCTCCATATCTATCTTTCCCAAGTGACTTGCCTAAGGCAGTTGACTCTCTGTTGGTAGAGGGGACAAGTCAGCATTAACAGAATTACCACAAGGATTGTCCATGCCTGTGGCACCTGGGTTTTGTAATCCCTAAGGGATCTTGGAAGGCTAGTGCTTGCTGTGCATAGTCCAATCAACCACACCAAAAGAGAGATCAACCACTTTATTGAGTTTCTGCAGAACTGAAAACACAAGGTATGCAACAAAGCATGTGCCTTTTTATGTCTTTAAACTTACCAACCTTCCTCAAATTGGTTAATTCTGTCATGCCTGCCACATATGACAGCTGCATTATCACTGCATGCCCATATGTGTGTGTGTGTGTGTGTATGCACACATGTGATGTGTGTGTGTGTGTATACATATATATATAGTGCATGCGTCACCCCTCACTAGTAGGCGGATACTCCATTTCCATACTAAATTCCACCATAGGGGTGTGATTACTAACATTGAAATGAAATTAACTTTATTTTCAGGGCGAATTCTCTAGCTTATTCTCTCCTCCCTTCACTTCTGGCATTGACTGATTTCCATCATTCTTTGGAGTTTTCTGCATGACTCATAGCCTCCCTTGCCTATTCTTTCTGCATCAAGGCAGAGAGGCTAGGTTTTTCCTTATTTGGGGACCTTCACCTACTGATTTTCCAGGAGGTTCTTTAACAGGAAGGGAATGCTTTCTTCAGTGGCTCTAAAGATGTGGAGTCTGTTGGCCTGGGCAGTCAGATTGTGCCCTTTCCATAGCTCTGTCCAAGCATGAGGGAAGTGGTGTGGGACTCTGCATGTCTGCTCTGCCTGCACCCAGCATCCCTGATACCCTCATGTCAAGTGGAGAGTTTGACAGGGAGCCTCAATTTGCCTTGGAGGAGGACCCTTTGTATGGTCAGAAACCCTGATACAGCAGAGCTCCAAGTTGCATGAAGGCTTCATCTTGCCTTCAAGCAAGGAGTAGAAAGCCTTTCAGACCTCCATGGTCAACACAAGGAGGGATGCAGTGTTCTCCAAAATACTGGGGTGGGGTCGTGAGGACCCTCTAACACATTAGTATTAAGATGGGGAATTAATACACTCGGCTTGGCAATGCAAGAGGTAGGTAACAGCAAGATCTTTTAGACCCATATTATTATTATTATTATTATTATTATTATTAGAGTATATATATGTATACCAGTACTAAGGAAGAGACTCTAAGCAAAAAGGTGCAATTAAATGATATTTATTGGAAAATAATATCACAGCACTCATGCAAACGCTTAGGCTTCAAGAATTCACACAAGACTAATGAAAAACGTATTTGGATAGGGTAATAGAGTGAGGGGATGATAGGTGTTATGACACCTATCCTGTAGAGCAGAGATTCCTGCAGCAGTGGAGTCTCAGAGTTGTGTTCTGAGGGCACACAGCAAACTGGTAGCATTTATTTATTTATTTATTTATTTATCATATTTATTTATATCCTGCCTTTCTCCCAATATAGGGACTCATGAAGGTAGGAAGTGGAACTGTGTGAAATTTGGTGGTATTTTGGGGTGGTATTTAAATTAAATAGTTCTCCTACAGGGATTGCAGTTCTGGGTGAAATATAATGGAGTTTATCAGATGCGCTAAAAAAAAAAAACCCTGTGGAGGTCAGGAGGAGGACACCACTGTCCCACTTCTGGTGGTCGATACTGCACGCCCTGTCCTCCTCCTGTCTTTCGTCCATGCTTCCTTTGTGCTGGAGGGATGAAAAATGCACCACTTTTCATTGACAGAAGTTTCCGTCAATAAAAAGCTGCACCTTTTTCATCCCTCCGGAACAGAGGAAGCACGGAGGAAGGATGGGAGGAGGATGGGGTGTGTGGTATCAACCACCAAAAGCAGGACAGCAGCATCCTCCTCCCAACCTCCACGGGGGGGGGGGCAGAGTGTCTGATAAAGTCCGATGGTTCTTGGAGATTCCCAGGCTAGAACAAACGGTGCTCCAGAAGAGTTAATGATCATTAACAATCAATACTTTGGAATTGTACAGGAAACAGGCCAGGTCTATTGTTGGACAGAAAGGTCTCTGGCTATCATTGAGTGGATTAGTGATGACTCACCTCCAGGCGTTGAGTCTTAATTGAGAGGATTTGTTTTTGGAAATTTCCACTGGCCCTTCCTTTGGTGCATACATGAATCCCACCCTGGTTAACTATTAAATATAGCCAATTATTTGATATTCCAAGATGGGTGTTGTCAGGGTATGTAACAGAAGAGCCTCTTACCTCTGTTCCTCTAACCTATTCAGGCATAATATTTTGAAGCCTCCATTGTCAGGTCAATCATTTTTATTCTGGGAGCTCTATAGTTTAGCTAATTCTTAAAATTCACTGCTGCTGCTGACTTGAATTCTATTGGTAGGTTCACCTAGAATGCACCCATTAAAACAAAGTGATTTATGTTAGTGTGGAATCACCATTCAACAAGTGAATTAATGGGTTTACTCCATCTGGGACTATGAACATGATTCACCCCTATGTGTTCACATTAACTGAATTGTTTGGGTGTATTTAGAATATTATACAGCATTTGGAAGACTCCACAAAAGAGTCTGGAGCAATAAACACCTGAGGCAAAGCACAAAAATTAGCGTGTATAGAGCCATTGTACTGTCTATCCTCCTTTATGGATCTGAAACATGGGTCACCAATCGCCACCATCTATGACTCCTCGAGCGCTTTCATCAGCGCTGTCTACGCATAATCCTAAATATACACTGGACTGACTATGTGACGAATGTTGCTGTCCTTGAGCAAGCAGGGATCACCAGCATTGAGGCCATGATATTGAGAAAACAGCTGCACTGGGCAGGGCACATTTCTAGGATGGAGGACCATCGCCTCCCAAAAATACTACTCTACAGTGAACTCGCCATGGGTCAGCGTAAGAGGGGAGCTCCAAAAAAGCGATACAAAGACTCCCTGAAACAACATCTCAGGCTCGGCCAAATTGATCACCAGCAGTGGTCCGCCCTAGCCTCACATCGGGAGGCATGGAGACGCACTATCCACAATGCTGCAGCCTTATTTGAGAACTCACGCTGAACAAGTCTTGAAGAGAAACGACAACGCAGAAAGAATCACAACCCAAAAACATCACCCAAGGAGACCTTCTGCTGTGCTTTTTGCAACCGGACTTGTTTATCTCAGATTGGCCTTTTTAGTCATCAGCGTGCTTGCAGAAAGTGCAGGACGAGTCCTTCCTGAATCTTCGTTTGCGAAGAAAAAGCCAGAGACAGAGACAGACTGTCACTTATTAGTTAACTTAATTGTTCCATTTGTGAGCTGAAAAGGTGGGTTATGATTTATAGAAAGACAGAAAGGCAGTGTATAGATAGATAGCAGGGGTATAGCTTAGTGCCCTGGTGCAAGAAGTACAAACAAGCGTTAGAGTAATTGGAGGTGAAGCCAGAGGTTGGTATGTGAAGACAGAACAGGGACTATGTGCAGGACAGGCAGCAGATAGCCCCACTGGCTGGTGGCTGAGTGGCAACACCCCTCTCATTCCAATGGTGACTGCCCTTACTCTCACAGGTACATCTGGTGGGAACACAGAAGAAGGCTGTGAGGGCTTCCACTTATCCCCACCTCTTCCACTAATGTGTGCGCTTCCTCCTGTCCCACTGCTGTGACCTCTAAGGATTTTATCAGACCTCCCTCCATTAACGATTCTTTCCCACCATATTTTAAAGTGTTCTTCTGCCAGCAAAAGAACCCCTTCAACCAGACTTACCTCCAGCAGCATGAAAAGGCAGCCTCAGCATTGACAGAGCACAAATGGAACTCCATTCACTTCTGCATTTGTGATCTTGCCGATTTTCACAAGAAGCCATGAGTACCATTTTTTTTAAAAAAAGCAAAATGAAGACATAAAACATTCACACAAGCACAGAAACACACTTCAAAAGTTCAAAGTAAACTGGGGAGGTTCATAAAAAGAGCATCCCCTATCTGGCTTTTGCATTCTCATCCGGAAGTGTTCTGGCATTGATGCCGGAATCACGAGAGGACAATGGTGCGAGGTTTCAAATTCCAGCAATACTGGCAAAATAGTGCCACAGGAGATCCATTGATGGCTTGCCCCATCAGTAAAAATGAGCAGCTTATTTTCAAGACATTATCGTGAAAGGATGAGTTCATCCAGTATGTGCGCCCTTTCTCATTCATTAGACGTCGCTATGATGTCATATTTGCCATATCTGTTAAAGCCCTAATTGTGGGAGCATCCTAGATATCCTTGTGGTTCCTGAGGTGATTCCCCACTGCCTTGATTAACTGCTGCCATCACAGACATCATGTGTCTGAACTTAAATTTTCCAATATCCCTTATGTAACATTCTAGGAGGGAAAAGCATACAATACAGAAAATTATTTACTAAACAGAAATTGAAGATAACATTGCAGATTGCTTATTTAATACATATAAATAATATCTCTCATTCTCTGACACACTCATCTCCTAGCTAACTCTGACCTTGACTCTAGCTAATCTCTATTTTTGACCCTGACTAACTCTCCTAACCACTCAAACTCCTAAACCCAACTAACCCTCCTAACCACTCAAACTCCTAGACACCATTCTAATTAACTTCTAATCATGATAGACTCCACTCTCATTCCTGACCAACTGTCATATTCCGGACTTTTCAAAATCCCCTCAGACATTCCTCCAATCACCACTCATACTCAACATTCATTCTGTCAACTGTCCTGACAGACTCTTACTGCATAATATCTACTGCACAGTGCATACAAAGCTATATTTTATCTAAAAATTGAAAAAAAACCCAAAACCATTCACGCTACCCCCCCAAAAGTCCGTAACATCAAAAGGGCCTTCTCAGTGGCTGCTCCCTTGCTGTGGCACTTCTTTCATAGATAAGCTATTATTATTGTATTAGAATTAGAATCAGAGAGCTGGAAGAGACCACAAGGGCCATCTAGTCCAATCCCCATAGAAGTGTTGCTACCAGTGATACCAGTGCTCTCCTCTAAGGACTATGTTAGCAGTTTGGGGGTACTCCTGGATTCGTCGCTTCACATGACTAGTCAGGTGAATGCGACAGCCAGAAGTGCCTGTTATCAGCTTCGGCTGATACGCCAACTGCGCCCTTACCTGGATACAAGGGATCTGGAAACTGGTACATGCTTTGGTAACCTCACATTTGGATTACTGTAATGCACTCTACATGGGGTTACCCTTGTGCCTAACCCGGAAACTTCAACTGGTACAAAATATGGCAGCCAGGTTAATTACGGGTACATCTAGGAGACAGCATATAACACCTGTGCTTAAATCTCTCCACTGGCTGCCGATTAGTTTCTGGGCACAGTACAAAGTGTTCGTTTTAACCTTTAAAGCCCTACATGGCTTGGGTCCATCTTATCTCCGGGACCGCCTCATCCCATATGATCCCCCCCACACACTTCGGTCCTCTGGGAGGAACCTGCTGCAGCCTATAAAAACCAGGCTGTCGCAGACCTCCCAGAGGGCCTTCTCTTCTACAGCTCCCAGACTTTGGAATGGCCTGCCGGATGAGATCCGTCTTATCGCTACTCTTGATAGCTTCAAGAAAGCACTAAAGACGGATCTCTTACGGCAGGCCTTCCTGGAATAACTTCCCGGTTCAAGTGGACTGATTGCTACCCACCCCCTCGCCGTCGTTGCTTTTATTTATTTATTTATTTATTGTATTTTATCTTTGTTTTAACTCTCCATTAGTTTAATTTAGTTTTAAGGGGTGGGAGGGTAGGATGGGGAAGGACTGTTTTAACTTGATGTTGTTTTAATCTTGCTGTAAGCCGCCCCGGTTGCTGAGCAGAGGGGCGGGTTAAAAATAAAAATTTATTATTATTATTATTTATTATAGTAAGCAAATTTAGAAATATATATATATATATTGTTCTACTACCATTGTACAAGTACTGCCAAATGTACAAGTACAGTATCTGTGTTTTCCACTTAAGGTAGGAGTTTTTCAAGTTTATGTTTTAGGGTATTCCCCCCAAAAATGAATATTTGATTGTATCATTTAGGGTTGGGGGGGGATAGACAGTATTAGAAAGGTGGGAAAACCTAGGGAAGAAAAGGAATGCAGACATGAGGCCTGAATGGGTAATGGCTGAGTTGTGTACTTGTCTGCTCAAAAGTATGTCCTGTTGAGTTTTGTGACGCTTGTGTGTGTGTACCTTCAAGTATAGCACCATCACTGTACATGGCGTTTTACAAGTAAAAGAACAACAAACAACAAACATTAGGAGGAACTTCCTGACAGTAAAAGCTGTTTGGCAGTGAAATGTGCTGTTTTAGGGTGTGGTGGAGTCTCCTTCTTTGGGAATTTGTAAACAGAGGCTGGATTCCCATCTGTCGGGAATGCATTGATTGTGTATTTCTGCAGGACAGGGGGTGGGACTAAATGGCCCTTGTGGTCTCTTCTAACTGTTTGATTCTATAATTTTTTGTAGGCGAGAATGAATAATTTTAACAAAACAGTCTCCTGCCCTCAAGCTTGATATCTAATTAAGACATGACCAAAAAGAAAAGGGATGGCAGTGTTGGAGGGGATTAAGTTCAGAAGATATTGCTCCTTTTTCTCTCCCTCTGTGGCCAGGACAGGGGCAGTTGGGATGTAGCGAGGGCCTTCCATCTGCTTCTGGGCCCAGACATGATGGAGCTGTGCCTGCCTCTTCTTTTCTCTCTCCAAAGCCAAGGCAGTGGTAAATGGGATGGAGGGAGTGCCTTCTATCTGCTAAACTGGTGCCTTCATTGTTCATTTTCTAGTGGAAGATGAATAGTTGTTTGCTTCTGCAGGCATTTGGGAACTGGGTTGTTGTTTGTTTGTTGTTGTGTGCCTTCAATCCATTTCTGACTTATGGCAACCCTATCGTGAGGTTCTCTCAGCAAGGTTTGTTCAGAAGGGGTTTGCCACTCCTCTGAGGCTGAGAGGGTATATCTTGCCCAAGGACACCCAGTGGGTTTTCATAGCCAAGTGGGGATTTGAACTCTGGCCTCTTGGAGTCCTAGTCACACACTCAAACCACTACACCACTCTGGCTGTCATTGGGAACTGGCTGCATATGAGGAACATGCATTGAATACTGTTACTGTATTGTCTGTATTGGCTGCTATACCAGGCATGATAGATTTTTGGATGGAATGCCAGGGCAAGAGAATAACTCTTTGCACCCTGCCCAGAAAGAGACTTAAATTCATGTAAGCTGCACTTACCTGCATACAATTCACTAACACAATACCAGCCAGACTGTGTCAATTTGGAGTCAACCCTATGTACATATGACTTTTCATGTACATTGGAGAATGTGCACACAACTGGTCATTGTACACATTCTTCATGGAGAACCTGTGTACATCATGGAGAATCCATAGAACATTTTTGCAATTTAGGGAACATGCATAAGGTCACCCCACCCCCATTTCCACAGGGGATATATTCCTGGACTTACCACAGACAGGTGAAACCATGTATATTAGCCCACCTCCATAGAATTGTGCTGGAGGACCTAGAAAATTCCTAGAAAGGATGCATCTCTAGATATCTGGCATGACTGTATGATCAACTTCCAGCAGAGATTGACCATAGAGTCACACTGGAGAACATCCCAATGCCAAGAGCGACCACCTTCAGTGTGACTCTATGGTACTCCAGATGCCTAGAGAGACCTTTCCCCCTAATCCCGAGTAAGTGAAAGTTTGGGTACCAATCCCACATTAACAGAGGGTGATTGATATTGTCCAAGCACAGAAGAAAATGCACAATGACTGGGCAGTGTTGAACATGCTTGTTTAAACTGTGACCTTGAACATGCTGGCTTATTCTGAGAAGCTGAGTTTACTGGGTAATATCAAAAAAAATTCCCCCAGCACCATTTCTCCATAAAGCCTGATGAATTAGGACAATTGCTGGTCTTCATGCACATCCTCCATTCAGACTGTCTTAACCTCAACATACTGCATCCTCATTTAAAACCAAACTAGTTGCAAACAAATGCTCTGCCCTTCATCCCTTGGCATAAGATTTGTGAGCTGCTAAATATGTATCAGTGAGGTAATCTTATTTTTTTACCTGACAAGATGACTCACCTTCTGAAACAAACAAGTGCAAATATGATTAATCTCTCTCTTGCTCTCTCTGGGTCGTTTATTGTAGATGCTCATCATGGAACTGCATAAGCGAGTATCCCAAAGAGGGGTATGCGATAAAGTGAAGGACTGTACAAATTGGATTTTTGCTTGGCTGATGACCATTCCTATTACCCACCTGAAATTGCTTGTTGGAGTCCTGCAGGCTGTAATGTGTTGAGAAACAATTGCAAGATCTAGGGGGACAGAGAGGAAGGACGGTGGGCAAATTCTACTTCCCATCTTCTTTTATTAATGTTAGCAAATGCTTTTTTTCTACCAAGTTGTGAGTTTTTCCAGATGACCCTCAGTAATTTTTTTTTTTTGCTATTGTTATACATGAGATTATTCACAGAGTCCCCTTAAAGGTACAATTTTATGCCCCCAAAGTATGGCATCTAAGGAGATTATCAAACGCAGCTAATGTGGTGCCATAACGATGCCAGTGGAATGAAAAAGGACGCCAAATCAGATGACATCACTCTTTGCGTTCTGCTGGAATTACTATGTTGTTCTATTTAATTGATGGGTTGAGCCATCAATAGATCACCCGTTCTGTTTCTGTGCCAGCAACTGAAAGCTTGCACCATTGTCCTGCCATGAATCAGTGGGTGGTGGTCCTGCCAGAACACTTCCAGTGGGATTGCAAAAACAAGGTAGACTTCCCTCTGTTTAGGAACCTACCCAAGTTACTTGGGGTTTTTTTAAGTGTCTTTCTGTGCTTGGTGTAACTATTTGTGTGCTATTTTTATTTTTGAATTTCCTGTGCTCGCATCTTCTCATGAGAATGGGCAGGATTTCAATCCAGGAAGTGAACAGAACTCTGTTAGGGCTCCGTTCATATCTGGGCTGCCTTTGGATGGAAGAGAAGGTAAGTCTCATGGGGAGGGTTATTGTGCTGGGACAGGGATGGGATTGGAGATTGTGGGATAGGAACACTTTTTGTGTTCCTGTTTTATAATCTCCTAAACTTCCTTTCTTCCCTAGGACTTTTTCGGACAGCGATTTGTAACACAAGCAGCCTCGTCCCTGTTGCGAGGCTGCTGCACTGCAGGGGGGGGGTATTTCGGATGACCCTGTGCCTGTGCCGATACTGTTGCAGAAGAGCTGGGAGGCTGCAGCACCATATTTGGCGATTTCCTAATCACAAAAGTTGACCGTGATTAGGAAATCGCCAAATATGGTGCTGCAGCCTCCCAGCTCTTCCGCAACAGTATCGGCGTGGGCACAGTGTCATCTGAAACAGCCCCCTCTCAGCGCAGCAGCCTCGCAACAGGAACGAGGCTGTTTGTGTTACAAATCGCCGTCTGAAAAAGTCCTTAGAGAGCATTAGGTATTCCAAAGTAGAGATGGAAAGAGTATTCATAAATATTCCAGAAAAACTGCTATAAAAATAGGTTTCTCAAGTCTCTGGAACCCCTGATGTGGAAAATCCTAAAAGGATAAATAAGCATCTTTGCTATTTGAGATGTATTCTGTATGAAAAAATGAACCTGGCATATTTTGAGGAGACAATAGCATTCTCTCTGCCAAAACTAAGACTTCTCTGTAGGAAACAAATTTCTAGCAAATAATGCATTATTTTCTGCACAGAAAACAGGTTTCCCATAAATGCCGTTTTCTGTGTAGAAATGTTGTTTTCTGTGAAGAAAATGAAGTTTTCTAGGCAGAAAATGCTATTTCTATGGGACGAAAATGCATTTCTTTCAAGAAAGTTGGATTCCTGATTCACTTAGCATGACCTTCTAATTTTACCTGAGGTTACTGGGGAAAGAAATACTTTTGTCAAGCTCCCCCATAATCATTTTTTGTTAAAACTAGTTTGTTCTTACCATTGAATTTATGACAGAAAACATGGAAAGTGGATAGCTGGGAGCCCTGGTGGTGCAGTGGTTAAATGCCAGTACTGCAAGCCCCAATGTTATGAGTTCAATCCCAGATGGCTCCAATGTTGACTCCGCCTTCCATCCTTCCTTAGGTTGGTAAAATGGGTATCCAGCTTGTTTGGGGCAATTAGCTAACACATTGTAAACTGCTTAGGGAGTGCTTTGGCACTGGTAAGCAGTATAGAAATATGAATGCTATTGCTATTGCGATAGCTGTAAAATTCTCCCATTTAGGCAGTGGCTTATTCCCATTTAGGCTTTTGAATGCTTAATTCTTAAGGGTCTGGGTGTAAAGCCCTCTATATTAACCATATACAGGACTTCAACAACAGTAGGACTTAAATACCCCAAAGGAACCAGATTTCATCTGACCTTGGAAGCTAAGCAGGGTCAACCCTGCTTAGTACTTGGATGGGAGACCCCCACAGAATACCAGGTATTCTAAGCTACATTTCAGAGGCAGGAACTGGCAAAAGATTCCTTGCCTAAGAAAACCATATGAAGTTCATGGGGTCATCATAAGTTGACAGGCAACTTGAAGGCACGCACACACAACCATATTTGTGGTAAAGTCGGGTTATTTGTGATATATGGCTGCCAACCCTTTTATTCCTGACAGCCTCTTCATCTCTAATAAATGGATGACAGCCAGCTACTATTCCCAATGTACATTGGGAATAGTACATATTGAACTTGGCCACTGCATGTGGTTGAGAATTTCCTGTGGTTCGTTTGTGATCGGAACATAATTCATTCATAAATTTGACAGAAATAATATGTATGGTTTTTTTTTAAAAAAAATTCATATGGTAGAGAACTGATAGGTTCATTTATCCCTCATTAGAGTCTTTCCCATATACCTCCATGAATTAGGCCACTCCAAGTTTTGAAATGGATGCAGACGCAGAAGTGCCTCTGTTTGCTGATGTTGACAGAGGGCTTGTCTATACAGTGAAAATACTCCTCATGGAATTCAAGGAGAATTCTATTTGTCCTAATGAGATCCGACATTGAATTGCAGTATGCAGAAGGAGGGGGGCCAAAAACTACACCACAAAAGACTTTGGGACGTTTCCCAAGTTTTAAAAAAAACTTTGGGGAAAATGCGCACTCCCGCTTGTTAGGACAACTGAATCGCGTCACTGTGTATTCCCAAACTGGATAGCTGAATAGTTGGAGGTGCATGGGTGGTGGAGTCTTTTAGGTTTTTTTTAAAATTATTTATTTAAGCAGAAGATCACACTTCCGCACCTTGGATTTAGTTAAAAAAAATACTGTTTAGCAGTAGCAACTTGGGGAGAATAAAAACATGAGTAATTCACTTCTGCCTGCTTTCTTGATTTGCAGGTATGCCCGTTTGAACAGCAAACACAGATAGCTTCGCATGCCTGTGACCTTGCAAAAAAAAATGTAGACAAATGAAAGCTTCTGCAAATTGGCATTACTGTGCACCAATCTACATATATTGCTGAACTATATTTCCCAGAATTTCTGGCTGTTAGGCTTGCTGATTGAGACTTCTGGGAGTTGAAGTCCAAAAATATCTGGGTACCCAAGTTTGGGAACAACCAGTTTAGGAACTCCTTGGATGACATCCTACGTTAGGGTACCTTAGCAGAAAATCTCTACAAGCAGAGTTATGCATTGATTGTGCAACATGATCCATCTGTTTAATGGCAAAGTTGCACAACCAAAAGGAGCGGCATCACTAAGGCTGGTGTTACCCCTTCGCCCGATGGTGTCACCTGGTGTGGTCTGGTTTCTCCACACACCCCTAGTGCTTCCACTGACCGAAAGCCCACCTAAATGTGCAACCAAACATACAAGCAAACAATACATGTGCATTTCCAGTGGTACTGCATGCACAACTCTACTTCTGCAACATTCAATGGAATACAGTTGTTCCACACTGGACAGAAATGTCCAGCTTACCCATGCATAAGACATCAACAGGGTTCCAGCCCTTGTTTCAACTTGAGCTCTCATGTGTGTATAAAGATAGCAGTTCCTTACCCCAAATCCTCTTGTTTACCTGAAGAATTGGGCACAAGACCAATCCCAATGGTATATATTTTTGAAATTTCCAGATTCTATAGGCTATGATCAAAGGGATGCTGATTACTGTGAAACAGCTGTAGCTCTAATTAAAAGCATAGCAAGAGAAGAATGTGGTGCATCTTAGATGGGGTATGCTTTGCACTTTCCTCAGAAATACTGGGAAGTTTTCACTCAGCCAACGTGAAATAAAAGAAGATTTTAAAAAATTATATCCCACTGATTTCAGAACTCAGTGGAAGTCTAAAATTGATGAGGTTTTCCCTCCGCAACTCATTTTTTATTTTCTGCTCAGGAACCCACACTTTAAAGACATCAAAGAGTACACAATTTGAGAAGGCCAGCTGTGCTGCTCACAAGTAGCCTCACCATGCAAAAGAGCTGCTTTTTTGCTTCTCCTACAGTGCATTTTTATTGCTAAAATGATACCAGCCCCCCTTTCTCTAATTTTATCCTGCTTCCTTTTTTTGGGGGGGGGGCAGAGCTCCTATTCCCAAAGCTTAGAAAAGTTTTTTTTCTTTCTTTCTGGACTTAAACTTTCAGAACTAATGCCTACCCCTCCCCAACTAATTTGGGGACTGGTAGACCAAAAAAAAAAAAAAAAAAAAAAAAAGAAAAAGAAAAAGAAAGAAAGAAAGAAAAAGAAAAAAAAAGAAAAAAGAAAGAAAGGGGGGTGACTTCCAAGTTCTTGTTGTTGTATGCCTTCAAGTTATTTCTGACTTATAGCAACCCTAAGATGAACTGATCATGGCGTTTTCTTGGCAGATTTTGTTCAGAGGGGGTTTGCCCTTGCCTTCCTCAGGCTGAGAGAATGTGACTTGCCAAAGGTGTGTTTCTATGGCCAAGTGGGGATTCGAACCCTGGTCTCCCAGTGTCCTAGTCCTATACTCAAACCACCATACCCCACTGGCTCCAAAGCTCTACCTGTTCATTATCACTAGAAGTACAATATCTAGATCAAGGGAAGTAATAGTGCCATCTATGCTGCCTTGGTCAGGCCTCACCTAGAATACTGTGTCCAGTTCTGGGCACCACAATTCAAAAAGGATATTGACAAATTGGAGCGTGTCCAGAGGAGGGCAACTAAAATGGTGAAAGGTCTGGAAACCATGCCTTATGAGGAAAGATGTAGGGAGCTGGGTACGTTTATCCTGGGAAAGAGACGGTTAAGGGGCGATATGATAGCCCTGTTTGAGTATTTGAAGGGGTGTCACATTGAGGATGGAGCAAGCTTGTTTTCTGTTGCTCCAGAGACTGGAACACAGAGCAATGGATGCAAGTTCCATGAACAGAGATTCCACCTCAACATTGGGAGGAACCTTCTGACAGTAAGAGCTGTTCGTCAGTGGAACACACTCCCTCAGAGCATGGTGGGGTCTCCTTCCTTGGTCTCCTTCCTTGGAGGTCTTTAAACAGAGGCTGGATGGCCATCTGTCAGGGATGCTTTGATTGTGATTTCCTGCATGGCAGGAGGTTGGACTGGATGGCCGTTGTGGTCTCTTCCAACTCTACAATTCTATGATTCTATGATTCTATAGAAGGGATTGTCAAGTTACTGTCTTTAATCAGGCCAGCCAAGAATCATGGAGTATCTTAAAAGTAGGAATGGAGTCCTTCCTTTGTTTCTCAAAAGAAGCAATGAGTAATTTTAAACATTTTCTTCCCACTATGAGAAAGTCTTCAAAAACCATTCAGTTTTCACAGCCTATCCACAATTGAGGACATTCTTTAAAAAAAAATCGCATGGGGCTGTTTTACACAGAAAACAGCATTTTCTGCAGAGAAAATATTTCTGCATAGAAATAATGTTTCCTGTGCAGAAGACACTGTTTTCTTGATAAAATATAGTTTTCTTTACAGAAAATGCTGTTTCCTGTGCCATTTTCTGTGTAAAACAACCATGTGTGAAATTTGTTACAAATAAGTCTCAAACTGTGAAGATTCTCATCAGTCCAGTGATTCTTCTTGTCAGGGTTTCTCAAGAATCAATAAACATGTTGTTGCATTGTTGTTGTTTTTTAGAAATTTCTGAATATTTTCAAATATTCTTTCCATCTCTCACCCACCTCATCAAATCTATAAAGAAGATAACATAGGCCAAGATAGTACAGTCAGCCTTCTGTATCCACGGATTCTTCATCCATGGATTCAACCATCCACGTCTTGAAAATATTTTTTAAAAATCGAAAAAGTAAAACTTGATTTTGCCATTTTATATAAGAGGGGCCATTTTACTATGCCATTGTATATAAATATTGGTGGAAGGCCAATTGGTGGTTGTTATTGTTTGGGCACAATCCAAGGTTCACTAGGAGGTGGTCCAAGGGGCAATGGTCCATTGCAGTCCAAAGGATGACTGTGGTGCTCCAGTGGAAATAGCGTGAAAAGGATGCTCAGAGTAGGCTTTGAATCCACAGAATCTAAAACTAGTGGGTGAAATATTTGTTTAGGATCATGGCGATCTTCTCTTACAAAGCATCTCTCTCTCTCTCTTTTTTTTTTTAAATTATCCCTGTGACTTTCATATTAAATGTGGATGTTGATGTAAAGATGCTATGAAACATATAGATTGCAAGAGGAAAAATATGTAAACTAAAGTCTGTTGTATCAAATCAAAGGTCTATCAAAAGAACATCCTATCTCTCACAGTGACAACTAGATGCCTCCAAGAAACCCATTCTTTTACCATAGACAATAGCCTTCCTTGGTGGTGGCAGAAAGGGTGTGTGGAGAACCACACCAGGTGACACTGTCAGAGGGAGGGGTGACAGCAGCCTTAGTAACACCACAGGCCCTCCTTCAGCAACTATTACTCCATGTGATATTGCATTGTATATATGGATATTTCATGAACTTTACCATAGGAAGGTCAAAGAGCTTTCATATGTCTAGACAGACATTTCCCTTTTTTTGTTCCTTGAATCTCAGACCAATTTGCCAAGTCAGATGATAATCCCCTCAACATCACAAAGCCCCCCCAAAACAACTTGCCATATGGTATGGGAGACTGCCCTTCAAGGAACCCAAATAGAACTCTCCCTTGGGTTTGTAATGGAAGTTGGGCATTTGGGGGATCTTGGACAAAGATACACGCACACACACACACACACACATATATCGAGCCCAACATTTTTTTTATCAGTCTATTTTTTTAAAAAACAGCAATGTTCAAAGTTATTCAAAAATAACACAATGGTTGCTTTTGAAGATGAAAGCAACCCAACCCATCAAACAGTCTTGATGTTTCTCTTTGTGAAACAGTAATCCATTTCTAATGGGGGAGAAATGGTCCAGAAATGTTGATGTCTTCAAACAAACAAGAAGGCTATAGCTTTGAAAAGGAGGGTACTAGTCCTTGGAGAAAGATGAAGGGTGAATAAAAGATTAAATTGCTTTTCTTTGAGCACTGGGTTTTTTTTTAATTCCCTTAAATATTCTGAGCCACCAGATGTCAGTACAGTTTAAGCAATAGTATGATAAGCTGCTAATGTGAAATGGATGGGAAAGAGTAAAAACAATGAAAAATGGCACTAAAATATAAAATACACACACACACACACACACACACGTTTTAAAAGTCATATATTGTGCCCATATAGTTCTCAAACCACTTAAGCCAGTGGTCTGGGAAATGTTTGTGCATGTAAATGACAATGCAAGAAAACTGCACACTTCAACTGGAAGGACATAACAAGGAATCACAAAAAATTAGGTAGTTGGCATATAGTACCACATGAAAAATTTAAAGTTGGGGGGAATTGTCCCATGTGACCATGGCTGGGAAATTTTGGGAGTAGCAGCAATTGATAATGATGATTGATGATAATGATTGATTATGATTTCTTACTCACCTCTCCCTATGGATTGAGGTGGGGGAACAAAACAGATTAACATATAACACCCATTAAAAACGCAAACACATAACATCAATGTAAAAATCTACTTAAAACAATCCTTATTTAAAATTCATAATATAAAATCCAGAATTTAAAAACTATCTGGATAGGCCTGCCAGAAGAGACTGGTCTTTAATGCTGTTTTGAAAAGAAGAAATGTGGGGGGGGGGAAGCAAATGCTTTGTTTTAAAGAGAAGTTGAGAGTTTTTCACCACTGCAGCAGAAGCACCAAAACCAGCTGTGGAGACCTAAAGAGGTCTAAATGGGAAGGGAAACATAGCAAAGCAAACACCACATCCATATATAGCTAGCCTGATATGCTGGAAGAGGCTTCTGCTGCTTCTTAGAGAGCCATTTATCTAAAGAGAGCTATCTTTATCAATGACTTGGATGAGGGAATTAGGGGCATACTTACCAAATTTGCAGATGACACCAAATTAGGAGGAGCAGCTAATACCCTAGAGGACAGGATCAAAATTCAAAATGACCTGGATAGATTGGAGAGTTGGGCCAAAGCTAACAAAATGAAATTCAATACGGAGAAATGTAAGGTACTGCACTTAGGGCAGAAAAATGAAATGCATAGATACAGGATGGGGGAGACCTGGCTGAATGAGACTACATGCGAAAGGGATCTAGGAGTCCTAGTAGACCACAAGTTGAACATGAGTCAACAGTGTGATGCGGCAGCTAAAAAGGCCAATGCGATTTTGGGCTGCATCAATAGAAGTATAGTGTCTAGATCAAGGGAAGTAATAGTGCCGCTCTATTCTGCCTTGGTCAGACCTCACCTGGAATACTGTGTCCAGTTCTGGGCACCACAATTCAAAAAGGACATTGGCAAATTGGAGTGTGTGCAAAGAAGGGTGACTAAAATGGTGAAAGGTCTGGAAACGATGCCTTATGAGGAGAGACTTAGGGAGCTGGGTATGTTTAGCCTAAAAAAAAGACGGTTAAGAGGCGATACGATAGCCCTGTTTAAGTATTTGAAGGGGCGTCACGCTGAGGATGGAGCAGGCTTGTTTTCTGCTGCTCCAGAGCCTGGAACACGGAGCAATGGATGCAAGCTCCAGGGACAGAGATTCCACTTCAACATGAGGAGGAACTTTTTGACAGTAAGAGCTGTTTGGCAGTGGAACACACTCCCTTGGAGCGTGGTGGGATCTCCTTCCTTGGAGGTCTTTAAACAGAGCTGGATTGCCATCTGTCGGGGATGCTTTGATCAAGATTTCGTGCCTGGCAGGGGGGTGGACTGGATGGCCCTCGTGGTCTCTTCCAACTCTACAATTCTATGATTCTATGATTCCTCCTCCTCCTCCTCCTCCTTCTAGTATTTCTATTCCACCCTATATCAAAAAGGTCTTAGGGCAGCTTACAAGTAATATTTAAACAAGTTAAAACATCTAAAACAGTAAAAACAGCTTAATATATTTAAAAACATAGTTAACATACTAATGAGTTAAACAGATTTAAAAGATTTAAAGATTTAAAACTCTGTACATCAGTATTTGAGATGACTCTGTTATGAACAGCTAAAGTTTTCAGCTAGTGCCTAAATGAAATCAGTGTTGGTGCCAATCGGGCCTCCAAGAGGAGAGCATTCCACAGTTAGGGAGCCACGGCTTAGGAAGCCCTCTCCCATGTCCCAGCACCTCAGTGGTGGTACACAGAGGAGTCCCCACCCCACCTCAACAGACCTCAATCCTCAGGCAGGCATATATGAGGGAAAGCATTCACATGGGCATCAAGGTCCCAAGCCATTTAGGGCTTTAAATATCATCATGTGTACCTTGAATTCAGTCCAGAAACTTCTGTATATACAGTCAGTCTATGCTTCTGTATATACAGTCAGACCCCCTGTATCCATGGAACCAATATCCGTGGTTTTAGTTATTTGTGGGGCACAAAGTAGGGTACCCATACCATAGAGTCATGCTGGAAAATACCTAGAGAGGTGTCCTCTGAGGATTCCTTGTCTAAGAAAACCCTATGACAATTCATGGGGTTGCCATAAGTTGACAGGCAATTTGAAGGCACATACACAAAAACATATACCTATTGGCAAATGTTGTGTTGTTTAATAGAATATGTCCTGCAAGTCACTGTGCTCCTAAAAGTGACACTCTGCTTAAGGTATTTGTAGGTGATGCAATGAATCACAAGGATGCAATCCTGGATTGCTGACTGGTGTTTTTAGGACAGTTTTACCAGCAGTCTCTGTAGATTTGGTGGTTGGTGGAAAGCTACAACTGTAGGATTGATGATGGCTTTAGTAAGATATTCAGAATCAGTTAGCAAATATGGATCTTCAATTGAAAAAAACAAGTAAAGTTAAAATTCAGGGCAATTAACTCCAGAAGAGCATCAGGAATGAAAAGGAGATTGCAATAAATTAGCTTTCAGGCCAGCTAAATGGTGGACCAAATATATTTTAGGCACAAGGGCAATGCAAGGTGATTTGGCACCATCTAGATTATACTGTATGGGAACTGAAAATCAGACCACCCATTTTTTGCATTTCTTTTAATAAACTTGGATCCTTGATTCACTAGCATGTCCTCCTGATAGTTATTTAATTAATTTATTTATCAGATTTATATCCCACTTTTCTTCTAGTATGGGATCCAAGGCAGCTTCCAGAAGTTTAAAATAAGATTAATTTAAAATCGTATTCTACAAAAGCTAAAAAGAATTAAATAAAATTCAAAATGAAATACAATTAAAAGCCATGATTAAAACAGTTGAAAACACATTTGAAATGTAATTACTAATAAAAGATAAAAAACATAAAATAAAATACAGTGGACCCTCCATGTTCACGGGCTCCATAACTGTGAATTCAACAGGCCATGGATTTTCGTGCCCCATACATAAAATGGCAGTGATATGCACATGGACTCGCTGGTGCAACTACGTGCACGTCATCACCATTTAATAATATGGGACGTGGATCATTCATGGTTTTTGGCATCCACAGGGGGTTCTGGAATCACTGTAGAACATACCACTTCACATATATGACTGCTATGTAATTTAAAGCACAAAGGCCTCCCTGAATCAAAACATCTTCACCTGCCAATGGAAATAGAGCAGGGAGGGAGACAACCTATCTTCCTGTGGAAGGGAGTTCCACAGCCTTGGAGCAGCCATGGAGAAGGCTCTCTCCTGTGTCCTCCCCAAATATGCCTATGAAGGTGAGGACACTTTCTCCAGGAATTACTGGAGAAGAAAATTCTCCTTGATGGCAAAAATGTGACTTTTTGTGCAGAAAATAGCATTTTCACACAAAAAATCCACAAACATTGTGTGTGTACATGTGTGTGCATGCATTTGTGTGTGCAGAATAGGTCCCAAACATTGTGTAGTCAAGTTGTCAAGGAAGTTAATCAGTGTGGAGAGAAAAATGGTTGCATTAATTCATTCATTCTTGCCCATGAGAATAACGTTTATGAAGACTTACACAGCTAGTGGTTGCTCCCTTGAAAACAACAGCCTTGGGATGGTAGGGCACTAATTCTTCTAGGTCCTCTTTAGGGCCTACTACAAGTATGGGTGCAGCCTTCCAGAAGCTGTTGAACTGCAACTCCCATCATTGCTCACTATTGGCTCTGGTGGCTAAGGCTGATGAGAATTGAAGTTCAGCAACATCTGGAGAGCTACATAACAGGAGTGGCTTGTAATCAGAGATGTCAAGGTCTCTTCAGCATTTTCTTTCTGTTGTAACATGGTTCTGATAATGGTGGATACCTTTTAGTCTTTGACCTTGTACACACAAGAAGAATGTAATGGATTTTAATAAAACATAGAGTGATAAAAAGACTAAATTTATAGTTCTATCTACTCTTCGGTTAATCCCTTGTTAGGGTGTATTAACTTGTAAGTGGTGTATGCTAGGAATTGGTTATTAAGGTTATACTAAATGGGTCAATATTGCATCAATAATTTAAAGTGTAATTTAGCAGCATAATTATACAGTATTACATTAGTGAGGTCCCCTGTTTTGAACAAGGCTAATCTTCTACACAATGAAGTTCCAGCCCTGTTGCTAACATTACTCATAGGGAGGGGTTAGGGTAGAGATGGGACTTATATTTTAGGATTCTGGCTGTGACAGATTCCGATGGAGATTTTAAGATTCTGCTATGTATACTGAATGGAGTGGACTTAAAATTGTCAGTATCCATTACTATCAACACAAAGGATCTCTAGAAATTTGATCAATGGGAGTGGAAGGTCTTGAAAATGATGACCTTCACTTCAAAGAAGATGGAAAAAAGCCCGATTCCAGAATGGACCCATTCTTGGGGCAAATAAACAGATACATTCTGGGGAATGGAAAGAAATTTTGAAGAGAACCATGGCTCCTTGACTGAATTAGAGGGAGCCCAATATTAGAAATTATAAGTTTCTGAGAAACAGAAGTTAGAGGTACTTAGAAGGAAGGACATCAGATGGATTGGCCAGGTAGTGCTTTAATCTGCTGATCTATGTTCAGGCATTATAAGTGAGGCAAGGATAATTCAGTTAGGATCATGAAACAGGTGTGGTTCTCCATCCCTATCTGTTTAGACTGGGGGATTGAATATTCTTTGTTGTGTATCAGCTAATCTATTCAAAGGTCCCTCTTATCAATTTCTGGTCTCTTGGGCTCCCAACCCATGAATTATGGTAAAGTCCAAACAGGCAGAGTTAGCATCAACTCTCCACTTAAGCAGTTTAAGTATTGGATTCCCAGGATATATATATGGGGTAATGAACAGGTTCTCTGTTAGTCTTTTAGGCTGTTTATTATAGGCAGTCATAGATCTACAACCGTACACATTCCCCTTAGGGAGAGACATAGACTTTTCTGTGTCTAGGCACATTGCTTTCATTACATTACATTGCAGGTAAGCTGTTCTACATTCATAAGGACTAAACCTTTATATCTTCTGCATTCCCTTAGCAGGCATCTCTACATTTACACATAGAGAAAAATAATATCTTACATAATATTGGGGTGTCCAAAACCATATTCCATCTGTGCAGGAATGCACAAGGGAGATAAAATTCCTGGGCATTGCTATATTTAGCAACATCCATTATAATCATAACAAGAAATATCTATTTAATATATATTTGACATATAATGAAATAGGCCCACAGGTTTTTGTCAATGTCAAGTCTTGCCCTTGTTTCAGTATTAGGATTTTACGAAGCTCTTAAAGCAGTGTTTGGACATACTTATCAGGTCCAAGGCTCCTTATACAGTACAGATGGCCAAACATTAATTACTGAAAAAGCCTCCATCCTGAATCGATAGGCTGAACATGTTCAAAGTCTCTTTAGTGCCAACCGAGTAGTCCAAGGCTCAGCTATCCAACATATGATACAAAAACCGATGAAAAATGAATTGGACATAGCTCCCACTTTGAAAGAGACCCTTAAGGCCATACAGCAGATGAAAAATAGCAAGGCAGCTGGGGTTGATGGAATCCCACCTGAAGTTTGGAAACACGGAGGTCATGCACTCCACGATAAATTCCACGAACTCCTTGTGAATTGCTGGGAAAAAGGGGAACTGCCATCAGACCTCTGAGATGCAGTCATCATCACCCTGTACAAGAAAAAAGGATCAAAATCCGATTGCTCAAACTATCGAGGCATAAGACTGCTCTCTATTGCTAGAAAAATCCTTGCAAGGATACTCCTAAACAGATTAGTTCCTGCTGTTGCAGAAGAACTTCTTCCTGAAAACCAATGTGGCTTCAGAGCCAATAGGAGTACTACAGATATGGTATTTGCCCTTAGACAACTGCAAGAAAAATGTAGGGAGCAGAACAAGGGTCTCTATGTAACATTTGTCGACCTCACCAAAGCCTTCAATACTGTGAGTAGAAAAGGTCTGTGGCAGATCCTGAAAAGACTAGGATGCCCCCCCCCACATTCCTTAATATCAAGTCAGATATGGCGATGTTCTTTCAGAGGCCTTTCTAATAACTAATGGAGTGAAGCAAGGTTGTGTTCTTGCTCCAATTTTATTCACAATTTTCTTCAGCATGACGCTCCAAAGGGCTATGGCAGAGCTTGAAGAAGATGACGGCATCTATATACGTTACCGTACTGATGGTATCTTGTTTAACTTAAGCCGTCTGAGGGCTCACACTAAGACTCTAAACTATCTAGTCCGTGAGCTGCTCTTCGCTGATTTTGCTGCCCTTGTTGCCCACACATAAGCAGCTGTGCAGCGTCTAACATCCTGCTTCGCAACAGCTGCAGAGCTGTTTAGGCTGGAAGTCAACCTGAAGAAAACAGAAGTTCTTTACCAGCCTGCACCACAGGACAAACACCACCATCCCCACATTGATGTCGGCAAATCTGTGCTCAAGTCCGTTCAGCAGTTCACCTACCTGGAAAGCATCATCTCCTCAGATGCCAAGATTGACAAAGAGATCAATCACAGATTAGCAAAGGCACATAGCGCATTTGGAAGACTTCACAAAAGAGTCTGGAGTAATAAACACCTGAGACGTAGCAAAAAACTCAGTGTGTATAGAAGCATTGTACTTTCTATTGTCCTTTATGGATCTGAAACATGGGTCACTTATCGCCACCACCTACGACTCCTCGAACGCTTTCATCAGCGCTGTATACGCACAATCCTAAATATACACTGGATTGACTATGTGACCAATGTTGCTATCCTTGAGCAAGCAGGGATCACCAGCATTGAGGCCATGATATTGAGAACATAGCTGCGCTGGGCAGGGCACATTTCTAGGATGGAGGACCATCACCTCCCAAAAATAGTACTCTATGGTGAACTCGCCACGGGTCAGTGTAAGAGGGGTGCTCCAAAAAAAAGATACAAGGACGCCCTGAAAAAACATCTCAGGCTCAGCCAAATTGATCATCAATAATGGTCCGCCCTGGCCTCACATTGGGAGGCATGGAGACGCACTATCCACAATGCTGCAGCCTTATCCGAGAACTCACACCGAACAAGTCTTGAAGAGAAACGACAACGCAGAAAGAACCACAACCCAGAAACATCACCCAAGGAGACCTTCTGCTGTGCTTTCTGCAACTGGACTTGTTTATCTCAGATTGGCCTTTTTAGTCATCAGCGTGCTTGCAGAAAGTGCGGAATGAGTCCTTCCTGAATCTTCGTTTGCGAAGAAAAGCCAGAGAGATTGTTGCTGCTTTCCACAACTCTGGAATCTTGCCATATATATAACCACACACACACACACACACACACACACACACACACATATATATATATATATATATATATATGCTTCGGTATTTTTGCTTTCTCAGTGTACTGATTGGTCACTTACGAAACATACCCAACCAATCACCTCCCTCCTCTCACTCCCTCAGCCAATCACCACCCACATGCAAATTCCCTCTCTACCTCACAATCCACTCCTGCCACTCAATCTGCACCTACACCCCCAGCTTCACAAGGGCCCCTCCCTCCTCTCCCTCCTTCTGCCACTCACCACCCACATGTAAAACAATGAAATATTTTTTCCTAGCATAATTGCATGTAGCTGAACCATGTGAACCTTTCAAATCTACTCTAATGGTGTGTGTTATGCTGGATACAGCTAGTTCTTAAGAACTGAGTTAAAAATTTGTTGTAATGGCAATACAGTGGCCCCTTGATATCCGTGAATTTGGTAACTGCAGATCTGAGGAACCATGGACTGCAGTTGACTGCAGCCAGGCCAATTTCATAAAATCATAGAATTGCAGAGTTGGAAGAGACCACGAGGGCCATCCAGTCCAAACCCCTGCTGTGCAGGAAATCACGATCAAAGCATCCCTGACAGATGGCCATCCAGCCTCTTTTTAAAGACCTCCAAGGAAGGAGACCCTACCACGCTCTGAGGGAGTGCGTTCCACTGCCGAACAGCTCTTACTGTCAAAATTTGACTGCAGTTGACTGCAGTTGACTGCAGCCAGGCCAAGAAGTGGTCTTAGGGTAGTAGCAGCAAGGTCCGGGCACCAGGCATGCCTTCTTCCTGCTTCAGCCGCAGCGATTCCTCTCTTTCCTTCAAAAGGCACAAGAGGCAGATGGCATCCTCCCAGCAACAAGCATGAAGAATGGCAATCGGGGTTTGTCACCTTCATCCCTTTTAGCTGATGGCAGTCAATTCTAGGAAGGGGTTAGCAGGTGAAGCAGAAGTGGCAGGCACTTGGTGATTGGGGCTTGCCACCTTTCTCTCCCTCCCTTGGCTGCAACCTTGTGTGTTTTCAAGTGAGAGCACTCCTGCCACCACTTGCCATTTCCTGTGGAAGCTGCTTGCCCTCTACTATTACCAGTGGTGGCAAATGGCTTCTTCAGGAACATGGTGGATGGTGGCAGCGGAAGGCACTTCTGCTTGTTTGTGAGCGAGTGAGCAAGAGCACTGCCACCACTGCTTGTCATGTCCTGCAGAAGCTGCTTGCCACCCTGTGTTTATTGGTGGCAGTAAGCAGCTGCTTCAGGAACATGGCGAGCAGAGGCAGGCACTCCTGCCCATTTGCTCACAAGCAAGTGAGAGCACCACTGCCACTGCTTGCCATGTTTTGTGGAAGCTCCTTGCATCACTGCAATTGGCAGTGGCAATAAGCGGTTTCTTCAAGAACATGGTGATTGGTGAGGGGAGGGTCCTTCTGCTCATTCATTCATTGTGAGCAAGAGCACCACTGCCTTTGCTCTCCCTGTTAGGCGGAAGCTGTATGCCATGATTGGCAGTGGTGGTGAGCAGCTTCTTCAGGAACATGGAAATGGGCAGCTGGAGTAGGCCCTCCTGCTTGTTCGTTCATTTGCAAGAGAGAGCACTGCCACCACTGCTCACCATGCCCTGTGGAAGCTGCTTGCTTGAGGATGCTTCAGGAGAAGGAGAAGCAGCAGAATAAGCAAGGAGAATGCACTGGTGAGGATGCATGAAGCTTCAAGAATCATAAAATGATAGAGTTGTAAGAGACTACAAAGGCCATCTAGTCCAACCCCCTACCAAGCAAGAATACATGATCAAAGCCTTCCTGACAAATGGCCATCCAGCCTCTGTTTAAAAACCTCCAAATAAGGAGGCCTCACCATACTTTGAGGCAGTGTGTTCAACTGCCGAACAGCTCTTACTGTCAGGAAGTTCTTCCTAATATTTAGGTGGAATCTCTTTTCCTGTAGTTTGTGTCTATTGCTTGTGGTCTAGTCTCTGGGGCAGAAGAAAACAAGCTTACTCCATCCTCAGTATGACATCCCTTCAAATATTTCAACATGGCTATCATATCACATCTTAACCTTTTCTTCTCCAGGCTAAACATACCCAGCACTCTAAGCCACTCCTCATAGGGCATTGCTTCCAGACCTCCCACAATTTTCTTCACCCTCCTCTGGACACGTTAGAGCTTATCAATATCCTTCCTGAATTGTTGTGCCCATAACTGGACACAGTGTTCCAAGTGAGGTCTGACCAAAGCAGAATAGAGTGGCACTATTACTTCCCTTGATCTGGACACTATACTCCTATTGATGCAGCCTAGAATTGCCTTGGATTTTTTAGCTGCCACATCACACTGCTGACTCATGTTCAGCTTGTGGTCCAATAAGACTCCTAGATGCCTTTTGCAGGTACTGCCATGAAGCCAGGAGTCATCCATCCTACATCTGTGCTTTTCATGTTTACTGCCCAAGTGTAGTACCCTACATTTCTCCCTGTTGAAATTCATTTTTTAAATAAGCTTTAGGAGAGGGGAAGGCTCTCTGATCCACCCGTGTTTGCACACCACTGTCCTTTGGTGGCTGAAATGCTAGGATCAGAGGGGGGAAAAGACCCACATATTTGATTCTTTTGTCCCCCTTCACCAAAAGGGAACTTTCTGCTGGTCTAGAGTCCCACTGGCTGGTGAGCTCTATGTTTAGCATGAGCTTTGTCATGGAACACTTACAAGGCTTGACCAAACACTGCCATTCAGCCTGGAAGTAATCAGAGATGGAATTTCCCACTGCTGTCAATCAAAAGTTCAGTAGAATCAAAATGCTGTGCCCAGTTGGTGACAGGGGCTGGTTATAGGGAACATAGGCTGCTGCTTGTGTTTAGGCAGAATTCAAAGTACTGGTTCTGACTTGTGAAGCTCTATACGACCTGGGCCCAGACTGTCTGAAATGCTGTATCTTTTAACTTTGACAGAACGTTGACTTTTAATTTGGTTGGCTAATTTATGGTATAGGACTGTGGTGTATTTTTTTTTTTTAATGTGCTGTATTGGACTTTGATCTTTAGGTTTGAAACATAGGTTTTTAAATGCATTTAAACCAATTTAATGTAATTTTTAATAGTGTTATCTGTTTAATGGTTTTTAAACATTTTAAAAGACATTATTTTAGATGTGTTTTGTTTTTAACTTACATGTCAGTCTCCTTGGATTCCATATTGGGAGAAAGGTGAGATAGAAATTAATTAAATAAATAAATTCAAATCTCAACTGTTCTAGTGTTTGCTTAAAGAACCATTTCCTTCTATGTAGCACAGATGGACTGACTCTCTGTGGCCATCTTCAGAGTTTGGTGAATGCTCATATTTGTTGTCATTTGCTGATAAATCAACTTTGAGTTATGGCGACTGTGTGAATGAGAGACCCCCAACATACTGACTCAGCAGCTGCCCTGCTCGGATCTTGCAAACTCAGGGCCATGGCTTCCTTGAAGGAGGAATACACCCATGGTGCAATCTCCCTTCTTTTCCTACCACCTTCTACTTTATCAAGCATTATAACCTTTTCCAGTGAGTCATGGTGTCTCATGATATGTCCAAAGTACAACAGCCTCAATTTATCCATCTTCACCTCTGGTGAGAGTTCAGGCTTGATTTTCTCAAAGACCCATTTGTTTGTCTTTTTAGTAGTTCATGGTACCCATAGAATTCATTTCCAGCACTACATTTCAAATGAATTAATTTCTTCCTATCAGCTTTCTTCACTGTGCAGCTTTCACAACCGTACATAGAAACTGGAGGTACTATGGTCTGGATGGTTCTGATTTTGGTATTCAATGATATGTATTTACACTTGAGGATCCTATCTAGTACCTTCATGGCTGCCCTTCCAAGTCATGCTGGGTGCTCCAAAAATCTTCAACTCTTTTTTAAAACACTTTTTCTGAACTGTAATAAGACTATGACAGTGCCAGCTGGTGGCTCCCATCTCAGTATGGCAGACAATGCAATCTGTGATTCAAAGAAACTATTCAAAGTGCTGAATCCTATCCCCAAACCAGCACCTTGGACAGCTTCTTTCACCCCTTCTTTGGGGAGACTGATTCAGCACCTTGAATAGTGACTTTACTGTTTAAACTAAAACTTGGAGTCACCAGCTGCCATTTCAGCAACATACAACTCATCTCAAGTGAAACAATGGGCTGCTTTCATGTCTCCACCTCATGTTTACCCTCAAATATGTACCTTCAAATATTCACAAACTGTAAAGTTTGAAAAATGTTTATGTTCAAGATAGTTGTCAACACCATGGGGGTAACCACAATGCTTGATGGGTTTGTTTGACACATGTAGAGCATCCCAGCATTGTGAAAAGCCACTAACTCATTGTAGAAAAATCAACAAGCATCCACAGCAGTTCATCTGGAGCTATCTGCTGTGATTAAATGCAAAGGAGAAATTGGATGGCATTTTAAATATGCGACTGGCTGTTTCCCAGGTGAGCATAGCATTTTGAGCAGAAGAAGTTTGGAGGAGGCACAGAGAAATTTGACACTTACTTATATTTTGGCCACATGCATTCCTATGTTTGCATAACATTTTTTTAAAAAAAGCACTTTAAAGGAAGAAAAGAACAGTAGTTAAAACAGGACCAATGTTACAAGATTTCCAGGATCAGAAAGTGGACAAGTTAGACTGTAAGAAAGTCATACCCTACTTATCACTGTGGGTAGTTATTCTGTTGCCTTTGAGCTTGATTGAGATGTTATTTTCATTTATATTCGTTCCACTTTTCAGACTGTAACAGTGCTGGTGCAGCCCAAATGGCGCTATTCAGATATCATCGGCTTCAGTGAGATCTTAAGGCAATACAGTTGTCCTTCCATATCCATGGATTTGATATCCATAGTTTTAAGTATTCATGGCTTGAAAATATTCTTGAAAAGATAATAATCCAAAAAGCAAATCTTGATTTTGCCGTCTTATATAAGGGACACCATTTTGCTATGCCATTGCATATAATAGGACTTGAGTATTCATGGATTTTGGTATCCATGGGGGGTCCTGGAACTGAACCCCAGTGAATATGAAAGGACAACTCTACAATATTTTGGACAAAGAGCCTCAGGAAGTACAGTCAGCCCTCCATATCCATGGATTCTGCATCCATGGATACAACCATGCATGGCTTAAAATATTCCCCCAAAAATAGTTTCCAAAAAGCGTACCTTGATTTCACGATTTTGTATAAGGGACACCATTTTATAGTGCCATTGTATATAATGGGACCTGCGCATCCATGGATTTTAGCATCCTCAGGAGGTCCTGGGACCCAACTCCAGTGGATACCAAGGACCCACTGTAAATTCCAAAGTTACCAGTGTGGGGTACACCTGATTATTGACCACAGTTGATTACTGGTGGGGATTGCTGATTATTGGTGAGTGAAGAAGACCATTGAGGGGAAGATGGGTGGGATTAAGTCTGAAATCCTGAACAGAGTACAGTCCATGATGCAGTTTTTTAATGGTATGCTTCTCTTCTTTAAACTATCACTGGGACAGCCAATCTGCACTAACACTTTCAATATTAGTCCTGTACAAATGCTTAAAACTGGAACATAGAGAGTGGAGGTGTAGGAAATGCAGCTCTGTGGCCCACAGAGATGTGTTGTGGCCAGGCAACTGTGGCAGGAAATCATGATAGGGGTTTTTTGAGAGGCATGAAGAGATGTAATTTTGGAGATGCAGCTACATTGTTGTAGCCATGTCTCCTGATGCAGGATTTAAGCCTTTATTTGATTTAATTCTTGCCTCTCTCCTAATATGAGATCCAAAGTGGCTAGTATTTTCCCTGAATTACACAACACACACACAACAGAGAAACGGTGGGGGCGAGGAGAGCAATGTGTAGGAAAAGTACTCTCTGAAAGATAAACTTTAGGAGTGACAAAAGTTAATTTTCTTGGGACTTTTTCGGACGCGAAGAAAGTAACACAAGCAGCCTCGTCAGCTTGCGAGGCTGCTGCGCTGCAGAGCGTACCTTTTGTATGACACTCGCCCCTGCCGGTACTGTTGCGGTACCGCGGGGAGAGTTGAGCGTCATATTTCGTCGTTTTTTACTCACGAAAGTTGCTTGTGAATAAAAAACGACGAAATATGATGCTCAACTCTCCCCGCGGTACCGCAACAGTACCGGCAGGGGCGAGCGTCATACGAAAGGGACGCTCTGCAGCACAGCAGCCTCGCAAGCTGACGAGGCTGCTTGCATTACTTTCTTCACGTCTGAAAAAGTCCTTGGTCTCATCGGACCTTTCTGGGGATAAACTGGAAATTGCTCCTAGTTGGAGCAGTGAAAAATAAAGAGAACAAACTAATGAAGACCAGAATCCAAAAGGGAATGGTTGGAGCTGCCTTGGTCAAACATGGGTGGTGACCCTTCCCCCAGAACAAGCTACCTTTTGGGTTTGGAGTTATTTTGAAGAGTCTTAGATGGGAAATGAAGCATGAGGCCAGGAAGTTCCTCAAAGAAATAGGACCTTTCAAATGAAAAGGTGACCCACTGTGGATTTCCTGAAAGCCATTACGGGGTGCTTTGACTAACTAAAGACAGTAATATCTTGGATAAATCCCCACTTACAAAGGATATTGCAGAGTATTTGAAATGACCCACCTGACTGAGAAGCAAGATTATGGCCATATTTTAATTAACATAGACATAGAACGGTATAGCTCATCAACCTTACCTCAAAAGTGACATTTCTTATAATCACATGGTTTTTGAAGAGTATTCACAGTTCAGGATTCATTCTGTGCAAAATTTGTGCTTAGAATTTTTTGCGCAGAAAATCCCAATTTCTGGATAGGAAACACCATTTTTTTCCATTGAAAATAACATTATAAAATCCTGCACGCACACACACACGCACACACACACACACACACAAAGTTTGGGGGGGGGAGGGCACATTTTACATATAACAATTTCCAAACTGGGAAGAGTTCCCATCAGAGTTTCTTTTATCTTGAAAGAAATATTAAAAACTATTTTCCAAACATATTTGAATATTCTTTCCATCCCTAACACACACACACACACACACACACACACACACGTCTTGTCAGGGGGTGTTGAGCCAACATGAGGATCCTGGTCTTTAACAAACAACATAAAGATGAATCCAATCAGAATTTATCTATTATTTATTATTATTATTATTATTATTATTATTTTGCCTCCTTGTTCCACCTTGCAATGACTGGACTTAGAAGTGTACTGTCATTCTCTGTGTAGTTGCATTGTCAGTGTCTAAACACAGAAGAGACTGAACCTCTATTTTCCTTGGTTGTCATGGAAGACTGAAATACCTGAGCCATATCAACAGAATTCCTGGCTCAGGAACCCAGTACCTCAAAGGGTCTACTCATGGTTCATTGTCTGGACAATAACATTGCCCTTTACTACAAACAGGGAGCACTGCTTAGACTTGATGGGTAATTACTGATGAGGATTCAAACTTTATGCTTGTTGCTGTCTTCTGGCAGCTTCAACAACATAGTCTCCATGCAGATTGGCAGGTAAATGGCACAAGCACACCACCTTGGCAACGTACGGCTCTGTTAGGTCCCGAAGACATTCCTTCAGCTGTCAGGCTGTCATGGCTGAGCTAAGCATTATTCCACTCAAATGCCTGCTCCTGATTAACACCTGGACTGTCACTCTTCCATACCTGGGAGGAATGCAGCAGCAGTCTTGTTCAGCAGCTGTGGAGGTTAAAATGAAGCAAAAGCCCTTTAGGAATACTTGCTATCTCTGCATTTGTTTTGTAAAAACAGAAAGAGAATTGAATGACTACCCCACCCCCACCCCTCACCCTGGGTCCTCTAGGGTATACTGTTGGAGATTTTTAAGACAAGAAATCACAGAACAGAAAATGAAGAAAAATTCATAGTCAAAGTGACAGGAAGTTTCATGAAAGATAGCAGTTAAGTTGTTGTTTGAGGACTACTCATGCAGTTCAGAACTTTCAGTCTATTTGTTTAAGAACTTGTCCAAGGAGTCTTCACACCAGAAGGAACTTTCAGTCCAGAGATGAAAGGATGAGAAGAATGTAATGTCTGTAGATACTGTCTGCAAAATAAGAATGAGGGTGGTAGAGTAAGTGAAGAGTTGAGCCTTATTCAGTCATTACTTCTTAACTGGGGGGAAAAAGTCATTCATGTGGGAGGGGGGGGATCACAGATCATGTGAAAAGGAACTTCTCTTCTGCAGACATGTCACTTTCCATATGAAGGAAGCAATGACAGTGGGAGATTAAACCTGGTATATCTCTGTGCACCACATGAAAAAGCTAGGGTGAGTCATCAAAGAACAGGGCTTACAACTCTTATTGAAGGAAATTGGTGTTTGGCATTCCTTTAGTGTTTCCTCAGTGTTTCCCTGTTTTGTTGTGAAATGTAAGACTTGACATTATTTTATTTCATTTTTTTATATATACATTTTTAATTAATAACCTGCCTTTCTCTCAACATGGGACTCAAGCTAGCTCACAATACGAGTTAAAACAAAATGTAGTTAAAATAAGACAGAATACAAAAGTCTAAAAAGATTAAACACAGAGTCATATTAAAAAAAACCCAATAATTTAAACCACTCTTAAAAGGCTATTAAAATTATAAAAATACAACACACCACAATTAAAAGTCCTGCTGCATCTGACACTCAAAGGCTTGAGTAAAAAAGGAAAGGCTTTGCTTGCTGGCAGAAAAAGAACAGAGCATATTTAACTTCCTGTGATAGGAAAGTCTGGGAGCAGTAACCGAGAAGGCTCTCTCCCATGTCTTCATTAAAAAATGCCTATGATGTTTGTAGGGCTGAGAGAAAACTTCACCCCCTGAGGTTCTTAAACGCCGGGAAGGCTCATATTGGCAGACTGGGTCTTTCAGATAGTCTGGAACCAAATTTCAAAATATTGAGGCTGTTTGCTTCCTTTCCACTGTTGAGATTCTAGTCAGAACTAGCCATCTCGGCATATAATAACAGCATCTCAAGGATTCTCAAGCCCTCTCTAGATTAGGGATGGACAGAATATTTAAAAGTGGTTTCTGCAGTGTCAGGAAACCCTGATGAATGGAATCGTAGATAGGCAAGAATCTTCACAATTTGGGAATTATTTGATGTGGGAAATGCATGTGGGTTGTTGGTTTGTTTTGGTACAGAATATTGACAAAACTGCTGTTTTCTGCACAGAAAACTTATTTCTGGACAGAAAATGCCATTTCTTTTCTGAATAAAAAGTATATTCTTTTGCATAGAAGCTGCGAATAGTCTTCAAAAACTGACCAATTTTCAACAAATTTCCTGCAGTAAGGAGAAAAATCATAAAATTATCCATTCTAGCCTCTGAGAAGTAAAAATTATGAAGATTTCCATCTCTGCATTAGAGATCTCAGCTCTGGTATGAAACCGAGATAGCAAATTGCCATTCATCCTCCAGTGTATTTTTCAGAAGTTTGTGTAAATCTGAAAAAAAAAAGTCATCTCTGCAAAAGTAGTGCCTCTCCCCTATGGGAGAAGAAGCATTTTCACATACTGCAAGCACAACAGCACCCATGGATTAATCACATGGGTGATTAATGGCCAATCCGTTCCTTCTACTTTTAGTTCTAGTTCCTGCCACAAGGCAATTGTAATTGCATTTTCCAGTACTGTGTATTTTAGAGACATGTTCAAAAATTATTCATGAAAATGTCCATATGTCCTCCATTATCAGTGCAAAAGGAGATGGTACGTGAGATCAAGGTGCTGAATGTCTGACCCTATGGTGCTTCTAATAATTTATATATTTTGGGAAGGAAAATTCTGAAGCTTTCCCATTTATTGTGTGAAGAAATCAAGTGAGCATTGACATTAGGAAGAACTTCTTGATGGTAAGAGCTGCTCAGCAATGGAATGCACTGCTTCAGAGTGTGGTGGAGTCTTCTTCTTTGGAGGATTTTAAACTGAGGCTGGAGGGCCATCTGTTGGGAATGTGTCTGATTGGGTATTCCTGCATGTCAGGGGGTTGGACTCTTCCAAATCTATGATTCTGTTATCCATAGCTCTCAGCCCCCAGTGCATTGTAATAATTCTGCCTGTGCCAATTTGTATGTAACTGCTGATCAAGTTGGTTGAAAACCATTCAGTACACTGATTTTAATTTTCTATTATATGAATGCTAAGTCATGCAACCTGGTGTTCTCTCTCTCTCTCTCTCTCTCTCTCTCTCTCTCTCTCTCTCGCTTTTCTTTGCAAATGAAGATTCAGGAAGGATTCATCCCGACTTTCTGCAAGTGTGCTGATGACTAAAAAGGCCAATCTGAAATAAACAAGTTCGTTTGCAGAAAGCACAGCAGAAGGTCTCCTTGGGTGATTTTTCCGGGTTGTGATTCTTTCTGCAATGTCGTTTCTCTTCAAGACTTGTTCGGTGTGAGTTCTCAAATAAGGCTGCAGCATTGTGGATAGTGCGTCTCCATGCCTCCCAATGTGAGGCCAGGGCGGACGACTGTTGGTGATCAATTTGGCCGAGCCTGAGATGTTGTTTCAGGGAGTCCTTGTATTGCTTTTTTGGCCTCTTACGCTGACCCGTGGCGAGTTCACCATAGAGTACTATTTTTGGGAGGTGATGGTCCTCCATCCTAGAAACATGCCCTGCCCAGCACAGCTGTGTTCTCAATATCATGGCCTCAATGCTGGTGATCCCTGCTTGCTCAAGGACAGCAACATTCGTCACATAGTCATTCCAGTGTATATTTAAGATTGTGCGTATACAGTGCTGATGAAAGCATTTGAGGAGTCATAAGTGGTGGCCATAGGTGACCCATGTTTCAGAGCCATAAAGGAGAATAGAAAGTACAATGCTTCTATACACACCTTGTTTCACTCCATTAGTTATTAGAAAGGGCTCTGAAAGAGCATCGCCATATCTGACTTGACCGTACTGGCCCACGTGTAGCAAGATAATCATTTTAAGGAATTTGGGGGGAGGGGCATGCTAGTCTTTCCAGGATCTACCACAGACCTTTTCTACTCACAGTGTCGAAGGCTTTGATGAGGTCGACAAATGTTATATAGAGACCCTTGTTCTGCTCTCTACATTTCTCTTGCAGTTGTCTAAGGGCAAATACCATATCTGTAGTACTCCTATTGGCTATGAAGCCACGTTGGCTTTCAGGAAGACGTTCTTCTGCAATAGCGGGAACTAATCTGTTCAGGATTATCCTTGCAAGGATTTTTCCAGCAATAGAGAGCAGTGTTATGCCTCGATAGTTTGAGCAATCGGATTTTGCTCCTTTTTTCTTGTACAGGGTGATGATGAATGCATCTCGGAGATCTGATGGCAGTTCCCCTTTTTCCCAGCAATTCACAAGGAATTTGTGGAATTTGTTGTGGAGTGCATGACCTCCGTGTTTCCAAACTTCAGGTGGGATTCCATCAATCCCAGCTGCCTTGCCTTTTTTTATCTGCTGTATGGCCTTAAGGGTCTCTTCCAAAGTGGGAGCTATGTCTAATTCATTTTTCATTGGTTTTTGTATCATATGTTGGATAGCTGAGCTTTGGACTACTCGGTTGGCACTAAAGAGACTTTGAAAATGTTCCACCCATCGATTCAGGATGGAGGCTTTATCAGTAATTAATGTTTGACCATCTGTACTGTATGAGGAGCTTTGGACCTGATAAGTAGGTCCAAACACTGCTTTTAGAGCTTCATAAAATGCTCTATGATCACCCAGATCTGCACAGCATTGTGTCTTTTCTGCTATATTGATCCACCACTTGTTCTGCATGTCTTGGAGTTTTTGTTGAAGTTCACTACAGGTGAGACAGAAAGCTGCTTTTCTTACATGGCAAGTTGGCTGGGCTGGTCACACGCATGATACGTTGGTCACATGTTGTGGGCCAGGTTCCTAACTTCTGGGAGAGCTAGGGAGACAGCAGTGGCTGCTGTAGTGATGAGCCAGCATGCCCATCAGGACTCCCTCCCATTTCATGGAGGGAATTGGGGAGGAATGGGCATGATCTGTAGCAGGGTCCTAGCTCATGTAGATGAGCCCAAGGTGTCTGAAGAGGAGAAATATATATAGTCTATATCAGAGACAAGCATCATCTGATCTGGATAACAGTCCCTTGGGGATGTTCTAATTCTGGGTTTCTTACAATGACCAGAAGGTTGTTTGGTTGGTCTACGAGTCTGTGAGCAATCTTTGCTTTGATCTATCCTTTCCCAGTAAGGTCTGAGTATTTCTTGGTGGAGAAAATGTTTGTGAGCAGCTGCCATAGTCCATGCACAGTGTTGTAAGTAATCTGGGGCAGTATGAATAATGCAATCAAAATGTCTCTCACTGAGGCAGGAAGTGGTGTTGTCCATCCTGTAAACATTACACAGTACAAAATGCCAGTAGTTGGCAGTTATATATGTCATTCCTATTCTGCATAATTTTCTGGGCACCATCTGGTGTCCATAGACAAGGGCTCCTAAACGCAACACATGAAGTATTATGGCCATGCTGATGATATCACTGGCTGTGATCTCCAGCTTCTTTGACATCAACAAAGAGATACTCATTCAGATTTCCTAAGGTCTGTATCCAAAGACCAGAACTAAAAATGGGGGAGAAAGGAAATTGGAATCGAGGAGATTGGGGAGAAACAATTTCCTTTCATTTAGAAAGGTGCCAGATTGTGTTCAAATGCCAGAAAGCAATAATTTGGCCAAGATCAGTGTCACATAGCATCACATTATGATAGTTTTCAAAAGAAAATATACATTCTTAGAATGTGTAACCCTTCCATGCCCTTGAGAAACGTTCTTAGTCCATGGAGATTATAACAACACTGTTATAATGCTATTATTCCACTTTAACTGCTATGGTTGCCTCCTGTGGAATCCTGGGATTAGAAGGGAGAGGCATTTGGAACTCAAAGCCAGAAAGCTCTTAGGCCTCGTTAAATTACAAACCCCAGAATCCCACAGGAGGAAGCCACAGCAATGTGGAATAATAACACTATAACAGTGTAGAGTGATATGAGAGGGAGCATCCAACTGAGAATGGATCAAGCTTGTTTTCTGCAGCTCCAGAGACTAGGAGATGGAGCAATGGACTCAAACTACAGGAAAAGAGATTCAATTTAAACGTTAGGAAGAATGTCCTGACAGTAAGAGCTGCATGGCAGTGGAATGCATTGCCTCGGAGTGTGGTGGACTCTCCTTCTTTGGAGGTTTTTAAATAGACACTGGATGGCCATCTGTCAGGAATGCTTTGATTGTTTATTCCTGCATGGCAGGGGGTTGGACTGGATGGCCCTTGTGGTCTCTTCTAACTCTATGATTCTATCCAGTTTCTCATTTTACAAAATAATTTTAAGCAAAACACAGCAGTCTGTTGGTATAAAGAAGAAGAAAAAAATCACACATTACTGAAATCTCCCTAATTTTCCTCTGAACTCCTCAAATATTTGTGATTAAAGGGAATTCACCAATACCACTTCATAGCTAGCTTCAGATCCAATGTCTGTCAAATCATGTATATTATAGGTCTGAAAAACTAGCAACAGCATTTGAGACTAGCTATGTTGGAGACCAATCCTTTATATACACAAGAACAACAACGTGTTCACAAAACACAAACACAAAACCCTCCACTCAGAGACGTGCTTATTAAATTAAGGTGCAGGATCATGAGCCAATATCATACCCTCTGTTGCCATTCCCAAGGTATCCATTGGCCATGCCATTGGCACCTGTAAATTTTAGCCATTAAAGGCCTGCTGTCATACCCATGAACTCTTAATGTCCAGAGTTCCTTCTCATAGGAAGATGCTCAATGCAAAAACAATAATATGAAATGTGTGGCTACCAGGAAACATGGCCAGCAGATTTATTTGGTTGTGAGGAATGCATGAGGAACAGGACACTCACTTCTGCAGTTTTTGATAATTAACATTTCTCCATTTCTACATGAGAAGTTACCTCAGATTCCCTTCACAGAGACTGCTTGGAACAGCCCCCACATACCATCCGATTACCCTAGTTTGTCAGGTCATCCGACTTTTTCATCTGTTTTTAAAATGTCCCAGTTTCTTTCTTCTCTTCCCACTTTCCTCCAGCTTACTTCAATTGCTGCAAATAGAGCTCAAAGTGCAAAAGTAGTTTGCACTATATTAACTCAGCAGAGTGGAGAGAAGGGAGGAAGTGAAATCTTACCGTTCCCAATAGGCTCAGGCAAAAGTAAACTGCTGTAGCTTCTCTCAGTTTGGACATTCTTCCTCATTAATAACTTTTGCCATCCTAACCAAAATCTGATGTAGCTTGGCCACACGTAGCCTGGGTTTCTTCTGTGAAATACTGGTGAGCACTTTCCCCTGAAGGCCAATGTAGCTTCAGAGCCAATAGGAGTACTACAGATATGGTATTTGCCCTTAGACAACTGCAAGAAAAATGTAGGGAGCAGAACAAGGGTCTCTATGTAACATTTGTCGACCTCACCAAAGCCTTCAATACTGTGAGTAGAAAAGGTCTGTGGCAGATCCTGGAAAGACTAGGATGCCCCCCCCCCCACATTCCTTAAAATGATTATCTTGCTACACGAGGGCCAGCGCCATCAAGTCAGATATGGCAATGTTCTTTCAGAGGCCTTTCTAATAACTAATGGAGTGAAGCAAGGTTGTGTTCTTGCTCCAATTTTATTTACAATTTTCTTCAGCATGACGCTCCAAAGGGCTATGGCAGAGCTTGAAGAAGATGACGGCATCTATATACGTTACTGTACTGATAGTATCTTGTTTAACTTAAGCCGTCTGAGGGCTCACACTAAGACTCTAAACTATCTAGTACGTGAGCTGCTCTTCGCTGATTTTGCTGCCCTTGTTGCCCACACATAAGCAGCTGTGCAGCGTCTAACATCCTGCTTCGCAACAGCTGCAGAGCTGTTTAGGCTGGAAGTCAACCTGAAGAAAACAGAAGTTCTTTACCAGCCTGCACCACAGGACAAACACCACCATCACCACATTGATGTCGGCAAATCTGTGCTCAAGTCGGTTCAGCAGTTCACCTACCTGGAAAGCATCATCTCCTCAGATGCCAAGATTGACAAAGAGATCAATCACAGATTAGCAAAGGCACATAGCACATTTGGAAGACTTCACAAAAGAGTCTGGAGTAATAAACACCTGAGACGTAGCAAAAAACTCAGTGTGTATAGAAGCATTGTACTTTCTATTGTCCTTTATGGATCTGAAACATGGGTCACCTATCGCCACCACCTACGACTCCTCGAACGCTTTCATCAGCGCTGTATACGCATAATCCCCTCTCCATTGATGCCCCCTTGTCGTGGGAGAGAGGCTTGCGTACCCTAATGATGTTTTGAGCTATGCTGGCGGTGGCATAATAGCCACTGGTAGGGTCTCCCATGCCAGACAGGTCAAAACCGAAGGGTCTGACAAAGAGCGTCAAAGGGCAGGATGGGCTCTCTAGCCTTGTGGCAACCGTCCTAGGAGAAGGAAAACTCCAATCCCAAACCCGGGCAGATGGTGCTCGTCCAACCCTGTAAGGTCAACCATCTAAGAGAAGGAAACTCTAATCAAACCTACGGCCCGAGGACCTCACTGCCACGACCATGCTTGCAAGGCCACGGCAGATGAATCTCTGGTTTAAAGGGTGAGGCCAGTTCTGTGCACGCTGCGCTCCACCAGAAAAATCCATTGCACAGGCTCGAAGGACAAATCCATTTCCAAAAAAGCCCTGTAGCGACTGGCGAGGGACGAAACCGGCAGGTGTAAAGATGCACTGGAAGCCGCAGCCCCAACCCTGCATGCAGGCAGTTCAGGACATTGGTCGCTCAAGCCTGACCCGGGAGATGACAGTCTTGTTCGGCAGCATTCTGAACGACCAAGCAGCCTTTTTTAAGGAGAGCACTGCTTGCTCCATATGGAGAGGGGCCTAGAAAAGGTGGCCTAAAGAAAGCTCATCCCCAACTACCTGGTTGGCTAGCCGCGGCCAATGGGAATCTTCTGATGCGGTCAAACCAAGGCAAAGAAACAAAGGCACACACCGGCCTCCAAAGGTGTAAATAAACTGACACTTGCATGCTGGAACATCAGAACCATACAAGACTCTGAAGATAGTGGACGGCCTGAGCGTCGTTCTGCCCTAATAGCCCTTGAACTATCACGGCTTAATATTGACATCGCTGCTCTTAGTGAAGTTCGCTTCCATGAGGAAGGCAGCCTTAAAGAACATGGCGCCGGCTACACACTTTACTGGTCTGGCAAACCCAAAACCGAAAAACATCTGTCAGGAGTAGGCTTTATGATTAAAAACTCCATTGCCTCCAAACTCGAAACCTTGCCAACAGGACACTCTGATCGTATTATTTCCTTACGCCTCCCACATGTTGTTCTCTTTAGTATATATGCCCCAACTATGCAAGCCGACCCTGTAGAGAAAGACAAATTCTACACAGACCTACGCCAACTCATACAAAAAGTCCCTGTAGAAGATAAAATTATTATCCTTGGTGACTTCAATGCCAGAGTAGGAAAGAACTCCGAAGCCTGGAAAGGTGTCTTAGGCAAGCATGGTGTTGGAAATTGCAATGATAACGGACACCTCCTGCTAGAGTTCTGTGCAGAACAACAGCCGACTATTACAAACACAATCTTTCAGCAGAAAGATAGCTTGAAGACAACCTGGATGCATCCCCGATCCAAACATTGGCACCTCATTGACTACGTTCTAGTCCGTCAGAGAGACATTCGTGATGTCCGTCATACACGAGTGATGCCCAGTGCAGAATGCCAAACAGATCATCGCCTTGTCGGATGTAAACTAAATCTTCATCTTAAGTTCAAACCTAAGAGGGTTGGCATCTTAAAGAAGAGACTCCAAGTCAACAATCTTCAACAAGCTACCATGAGAGACAACTTCCAGGCAAATCTACAAACGAAACTTGAAGACCATCCTACAGATCCTTCTCCTACAGTGCTTTGGCAACATATCAAAAACAGTATCCTCCAGTCTGCAGAAGAATCCCTTGGCTTCTCCCACAAGAAAAATCAAGACTGGTTTGATGAAAACAACCAAGAGATCCAGGAGCTGTTGGCAAGGAAGAGAGCTGCTCACCAGGCATACCTTGCCCAGCCAACCTGTCATGTAAGGAAAGTAGCTTTCCGCCTCACATGTAGCAAACTACAACAAAAACTCCGAGACATGCAGAACAAGTGGTGGATCAATATAGCAGAAAAGACACAATGCTGTGCAGATCTGGGTGATCATAGAGGATTTTATGAAGCTCTTAAAGCAGTGTTTGGACCTACTTATCAGGTCCAAAGCTCCTTATACAGTACAGATGGTCAAACATTAATTACTGATAAAGCCTCCATCCTAAATCGTTGGGCTGAACATTTTCAAAGTCTCTTTAGCGCCAACCGAGTAGTCCAAGTCTCAGCTATCCAATATATGATACAAAAACCAATGAAAAATGAATTGGACATAGCTCCCACTTTGGAAGAGACCCTTAAGGCCATACAGCAGATGAAAAACGGCAAGGCAGCTGGGATTGATGGAATCCCACCTGAAGTTTGGAAACACGGAGGTCATGCACTCCACGAAAAATTCCACGAATTTCTTGTGAATTGCTGGGAAAAGGGGGAAGTGCCATCAGACCTCCGAGATGCAGTCATCATCACCCTGTACAAGAAAAAAGGAGCAAAATCCGAGGTAACATTTGTCGACCTCACCAAAGCATTCGACACTGTGAGTAGAAAAGGTCTGTGGCAGATCCTGGAAAGACTAGGATGTCCCCCCAAATTCCTTAAAATGATTATCTTGCTACACGAGGGCCAGCGTGGTCAAGTCAGATATGGCGATGCTCTTTCAGAGCCCTTTCTAATAACTAATGGAGTGAAGCAAGGTTGTGTTCTTGCTCCAACTTTATTTGCAATCTTCTTCAGCATGATACTTCAAAGGGCTGAGGCAGAGCTTGAAGAAGACGACGGCATCTATATACATTACTGTACTGATGGTAGCCTGTTTAACTTAAGCCGTCTGAGGGCTCACACTAAGACTCTAAACTATCTAGTCCGTGAGCTGCTCTTCACTGATGATGCTGCCGTTGTTGCCCACACATAAGCAGCTCTGCAGTGCCTGATATCCTGCTTCGCAACAGCTGCAGAGCTGTTTGGGCTGGAAGTCAACCTGAAGAAAACAGAAGTTCTTTACCAGCCTGCACCACAGGACGAACACCATCATCCCCACATTGTTGTATGCAAATCTGTGCTCAACTCCATTCAGCAGTTCACTTACTTGGGAAGCATCATCTCCTCAGATGCCAAGATTGCCAAAGAAATCGATCACAGATTAGCAAAGGCATATACCGCATTTGGAAGACTTCACAAAAGAGTCTGGAGTAATAAACACCTGAGGCGAAGCACAAAAACCAGTGTGTATAGAGCCATTGTACTGTCTATTCTCCTTTATGGATCTGAAACATGGGTCACCTATCGCCATCACCTACGACTCCTCGAACACTTTCATCAGCGCTGTATACGCACAATCCTAAATATACACTGGACTGGCTGTGTGACGAATATTGCTGTCCTTGAGCAAGCAGGGATCACCAGCATTGAGACCATGATATTGAGAACACAGCTGCGCTGGGCAGGGCATGTCTCTAGGATGGAGGACCATCACCTCCCAAAAATAGTACTCTACGGTGAATTCGCCATGGGTGAGCATAAGAGGGGCGCTCCAAAAAAGCGATACAAGGACTCCCTGAAACAACATCTCCGGCTCGGCCAAATTGATCACCACCAATGGCCCGCCCTGGCCTCACATCGGGAGGCATGGAGACGCACTATCCACAGTGCTGCAGCCTTATTTGAGAGCTCACGCCCAACAAGCCTTGAAGAGAAACGACAACGCAGAAAGAATCACAACCCAGAAACATCACCCAAGGAGACCTTCTACTGTTCTTTCTGCAACCGGACTTGTTTATCTCGGATTGGCCTTTTTAGTCATCAGCGTGCTTGCAGAAAGCGCGGGATGAGTCCTTCCTGAATCTTCGTTTGCGAAGAAAAGCCAGAGAGAGATTGGTGAGCAGGCCCTTTTGCATTCATCAATGCACAATGGGACAATAAGCAGGCATATTGGCAGAAACACAGTAGTTTGTGCAGTGCTGGTATTCCACAGAAGGGTGGTTTCATGCAACTACCGTGTAATTACATGAGTGTAGATTTACATTAAGAATCAAAGAATCCACACACCCCTAGTGCTGCCACTGGAACAACAAAACTGCTCCCTGCCCTCAGATTTACAATCCAATTAAGATACAAAAGGAAATACAAAATGGTATTAATGTAATTATGTGATTTTTATGATTCAAGCCACCTTGATTGCATTGCAGAGGGGCGGGATAGAATAATAATAATAATAATAATAATAATTATTATTATTATTATTGGATGGCAGTGTGAGAGGGGATTAAATCCTGTAGATACTGCCTCTTCTTCTCTCCCTCCAAGGCCACAGCAGTGGCAGTTGGGATGGAAGGAGGACCTTACTTCTGCTTCTGGGCTTAGGCATAGAATTATAGAGTTGGAAGAGACCACAAGGGCCATCTACTCCAAACCTCTTCCATGCAGGGACACATAATCAAAGCATTCTCAGCAGATGGACATCCAGCCTCTGTTTAAAAACCTCCAAAGAAGGAGACTCCACCACACTTGGAGGCAGTGCATTCCACTGCTGAACAGCTCTTACTATCAGGAAGTTCTTCCTAATGTTTAGATAGACATCACACCAGTAGAATACAGGATCTTGGCCAATCTATGTAAAAATGCATATACAGTTGGTCCTCTGTATCCATGGACTTGGCATCTACAGATTCCACCACCCACAACTTGAAAATATCCCCCCCAATAAATAAATAATATTTTCCTGTGGAGTAAATAATAAATTCCATGCAGCAAACCTTGATTTTGCTATTTTATATAAGGGACACCATTTTACTATGCCATTGTATATAATGGGACTTGAGCAACCACAGATTTTGGTATAAACGGGGGTGTCCTGGGACCAAACCTCAGCAGATACCAGTTGCTCACTGTATGATTATTACCCTTACACTTCTGCACTGAAAGGACTTGAAGTTGGGAAAAGAAGAAAGACTGTGGAAATGGATTTGACAGATCTTCCCATCCTCTTCAGCAATGAAATCATAACCATTATAGACACTTTGACTGGCCAAAGGCCATGCCAGTCTGCTCTATGCACAATCCATCACAAGGTTTCTGAAAGAAGATCAGGATTTCAACCAAGGATTGTCTGACTGTGTTGATTTTTTGTTTCTATACTGCTGGTGTGACAACAAGGCACTGATCCTTGACGGAGGTTTTAGCTGCAGTTCTAATACCGATTATAAATAACACCACTTAGACTCTATCCTATTATTTGCAAATATGTCTCATATGTTCCACATCCTTGATCCGTGAGAATCCTTAATTCCGATGTAGCCTGCAGTAGTACGGGCCATTAATTACACATTTGCATCTAAGACACTTTCGGTGTGCAATTAATAATTCATCATAAGAAAGGGCCTTGCCATTTGTAAACAAACAAAGGGATTAGCTCTCAGAATGCGGCTAACCATTTTAGTATAAGATGCCAGAATTGCAAACTGGGCTTGTCCAGAATGCCAAGAACCAGCAGCCTTTTCAAAGTGAGATAATGGGTCTTAATTTTCCCCAATGAAAAAATATTAATCACCAGGTATGAATGGACTCTTTGTTCCAATGGCATAGACCAAAAGGATTTAAAATAATTACACAAAGGATAAGAGTTGGAGAAGTGCTTTGCAATCTTCTCTGTGGGAAGCTCACACAAGAAGTGATGCCAAACAAAAAGGGCTTCCTTTCCCAACCTCTATGTTTTGGATATTTATTGGTTGGCTAACTGACTGATAATGGATTGATTTAGAAGTTTGTTCTTTTCTGCTTTCTTTTGTCAGCTGATTTTGGATTTCAACCCAGAAACAATACCACATGTGCAAAAGTATGTTACAAGGGCCTATATCTCACTGTTCAGCCCAAGTAGAGTATACCCATTGAAACAATCAGATTTACTTATATGTTTATTCACCAGCCAACATTTAATGCAGTGTGTGTTGTAGTGGTTTGAGCATTGGACTATGACTCTGGAACCCAGGGCTCAATTCCTACCTGGTGACATTGGGCAAGTCACACACTCTCAGCCTCAGGGAGAGGCAATGGCCAACCTCCTCTGAACAAATCTTGCCAAGAAAACCCTGTGAAAAGTTCACCTTAGGGTAGGTCAGAAATGACTTGAAGGCATGCAACAACAACTACTCCACCAGGGACTAAGAGTAGGAATGCTGACTGGAAATCAAGAGGTAGGTGAATCCAGTTGATTCAATGGCTCTATTCTGGTCAATACTAACCATAGGATTTAGGTCCATGTGAAATGGTTACACTTGCTGGGATCTGCTACATTGCTGTATAAGTACCATGGTTATGTAGCAACCTAATGCATAAAAAATTCTGGCCTTGATTTTCCTAATACCTTTGAATGTGTTTTCCATCTCTACCATATACATAAATATTTCTGTAAATCATAAAGGTGGGGGATCCCTCTAACCTGGCCACCAATTCTACAGAAGTGAGGTCACCAACATTGAAAGGAAGTCACCCTCTCAGAACAGGGAAAATCTGGTACCAAATGATTCCATGGGAAATTTTGCCAGCATCCTTACTTTTCATCTCTTCACCATTCTTCTTTCCCACCCTACCATCAGAAAGCAAGGAGATGGCTTCTCTTCTACTACTACTATTACATGAATCCATCTTTCTTCCAAGTCTAAGGACATCAGTTCATCTATATAAGTGGGCAGAATTCAGCAGTGGGGCCACATGTACAATCACAGAATTTTAAGGGATCTCAGGAGCCATTGAGTGCAATTCCTTGCCAGTGTAGGAATCAACAGCTAAAGCACCCTTGAGAGCCATGCATCTAAACTTTGTTTAAAGACCTCCAACGAAGGAGACTAGCCAGTAGGATCTCAGCCTTGCAGTTCCACATTCTTGGCTAGTAAGTAACTATTTGTCATGTCCATCAATTTACCACTTTATTCACTGGGGATGCAGAAACCATCACTGTGCACAATGACACAACATGCAGGCACATTGCCAGATATTCAATTGGTTGCACCATCTTGATATTCAGCCAGCGGATAGTATAGCACAACTGATGTGTAACTGCATGGCTGTAAGTTATTGTAGGATGCTCTAGATGGAGATTCTGCATTGAATCACAGAATCATAGAGTTGGAAGAGACTACAAGGGGCACCCAGTGCAACCCCCTGCCATGCAGGAATAAACAATCAAAGCATTCCTTACAGATGGCCATCAAGCCTCTGTTTAAAAACCTCCAAAGAAGAAGATTCCACCACACTCCAAGGTAGTGTATTCCACTTCTGAACAGCTCTTAATGTCAGGAAGTTCTTCCTAATGTTTAGGTGGAATCTCTTTTCCTGTAGCTTGAGTCCATTACTCCATGTCCTAGTCTCTGGAGCTAGGACAAGCTTGCAGACAACATGCTTGCTCCATCCTCAGTATAACACCCCTTCAAATATTTAAACATGGCTATCATGTCCCCTCTTAACCTTCTCTTCCCCAGGCTAAACACACCTAGCTCCCTAAGCCACTCCTCATAGGGCATGGCTTCCAGACCTTCCACCATTTTGGTTGACCTCCTCTGGACATGTTCCTGCTTGTCCATATCTTTCTGGAATTGTGGTGCCCAGAATTGGACACAGTCGTCCAGATGAGGCCTGACCAAATCAGAATAGAATGGCACTATTACTTCTCTTGATCTAGACACTCTACTCCTTTTGATGCAGTCTAGAATTGCATTGCCTTTTTTGAGCAGGGGGTTGGAACTGATGGCCCATAGGGCCCCTTTCAACTGTATGATTCTATATCAATATTGTATTTTAAAAATCTATATAAATGGTATATATGAAGAGGCAGAGAGTGAGAGAGCCTTCATGGCTCTACAGAATGAAGTTTCACGTTTAGCTTTCCAAGCACTGAATACAACTGCACATGCCCTTTTTCAGATTAAAATGCGGCAGGGGGAGAAATAGTGGAGGCAAACCACTATGTCTCCTCTCCTGTCACCCATCGTATTGTATGTGGTTTACATCTCTATTTTTGTTATCGGAAACATGGCTGGTGTCTAAGGAAGACACAGTGACAGCTGTCACAGGAAATTAGAAGCCCTTGACAACCATGGCCCCGTTTATTCCTGCAACTGCGACAGAGTTCAGAGAAGATTAAGTCTGATAGTAAAACTTAGAACTATGACAAGTTTGTTAAGATTACTTTGACTGTCTCACAGCTTAAAAAAAAACACAAGAAAAACACGTCTTACCTCTAGGGACATGTTGTATGTAAGTTTGTCCATTTTTGATTTTCTGAGTGGAAGTAGTGCTTTCAGGCATCCCCAAAATAAGGGTTAGCATCAGGTTCCTGCCAGACTCCAGGTATAATCCTTCACTAAGGACATTATCAGATGCGGCAAAAATTGTGGGATTATGACGTCAGGATAGTACAAATGGGCCCAGCTATCACATGACATCATCATCTTTGTGTTCTTACAGCTGCAAAAAAGGCATTATTTCAAATTCATGTGACAAGCTGTCAACAGATCATCAATAGTGCTTTTTTGCGCTATTGACAGTGTGCAAAACCACATCCCATTGTAATTGTGAGATTACTGTACAGAGTGAGTGGGTGGCCTTCAGCCAGAAAACTTCCATGTGAGAACACAAAAACAAAACACAGGATGCTCTTTTTATTAATTGTCCCCTTAGTTTGCACATTTTAAGGTTTGTTTCAGTGCTTGTGTGTTCATTTACTTTGGGCTTAGTTACATGGCAGTTTTTATTGCGACAGTTTGCACTTTAGCACTTTTTCGCTCCAGTGCCGGATAGTTTAGATGATTTAGTGAGAAATCAGTTGATCTGTTTATTTTTTCCGCTTTGCAATTCACATGGGAAAGCTGGGGGGCATGGCCTCCCAAGCACATCTGGGGGAAGATGCGGGGATGATGAGAGGGAGGGAGTGAAAGAGAGAGAAAGAGAAAGTGCTGGGATCATTCCCTCTTCTTACCAGAAGAATGACTGCTAAGTTTTCATGCCTTAGCAGGGAGTGCTCCCTCTTCTTCCCAAAGTGAGAAGGGTGGGAGGAAGGAGGCAGCCTTTCAGCTCTGAGGAGCCATCCCCCCTCAAGCCCCCTTCCCCTCATCCACTCTCCCTCCCTCTCTCTCACACACACACATAAATGGGATCACAGGAGTGCGAGGGAGTGAACAAATGGAGGAGCAGATCACTACTCAATCTCTCTCTCTAACTCTCTCTGTCTTTCTTTCTCTCTCACACACACACAAGCTAACTGGGGATTCTTCAGCCATAGCAGCCAAGCAAGTCAGGAGGCAACAACAGTGGCTGGATCTTTTCATTTGAATCATAGAATCATAGAATTGTAGAGTTGGAAGAGACCACAAGGGCCATCCAGTCCAACCCCCTGCCATGCAGGAATATACAATCAAAGCATCCCTGACAGATGGCCATCCAGCCTCTGTTTAAAGACCTTCAAGGAAGGAGACCCCTCCACGCTCCGAGGGAGTGTGTTCCACTGCTGAACAGCTCTTACTGTCAGAAAGGTCCTCCCAATTTTGAGGTGGAATCTCTGTTCCTGGAGCTTGCATCCATTGCTCTGTGTTCTAGTCTCTGGAGCAGCAGAAAACAAGCTTGCTCCATCCTCAATGTGATACCCCTTCAAATACTTAAACAGGGCTATCATATAGCCCCTTAACTGTCTTTTTCCAGGCTAAACATACCTAGCTCCCTAAGTCTTTCCTCATAAAGCGTGGTTTACAGACCTTTCACCATTTTAGTCGCCCTCCTCTGGACACGCTCCAATTTGTCAATATCCTTTTTGAATTGTGGTGCCTAGAACTGGACACAGGTTCCTAGTGCTGCCAAACCTTCTGCAAGGGCTGTGGTGAAGTATAGGGCCGCTATCTGATAGAGAGAACATTTGGGAGCAGGATTGATGTGAGGCAGTGGTTCTCTGTTAAGTCAGCCTGGAGCCTTTGCTCACTTGAGAAGGACTGCAAATGGAAGGGGCAAAATGGGAAGACATCCATGGCAAAATCAAGCATTTTTCTCCATTAGTGAAGTTTGTATAGCTAAGAAGGTGGAGTGACAGTTAAATCTTATATAAAATAGTGGCCTGAGGGGAGAAGAGACTTTGGTGGTGTGGCAACTCCTGACACCATTTTTATTTATTCTTTTTGTTAGGAACCGTTCAGGACTGGGTAGCACTGACCTTTTCAAAGTACCATCAGAGGGACCTGAAAATTTGTTTTGACCATAAATACAGAAGCCAAGTCAAAGGCAATTCCATCTGCCCATTTTTACTCTCATTTCTTCTGCTCATTTTTACTCTTTTTACTCTCATTTCTTTCTCACAGCAGGAAGATAATTGCGAGAATTACTAGTTGTTTCTTTCAAGAGTGAAATTAGCTAAGAATTACATCCCTATTCAGAGGTGTTGCCAAACCATCTGACAATCATTCCAAAGATATTTCCCCACCCCTGATCAACTTTGCAAAACTAATACAAAGTGCCATGCCAAGCTCAAATCATTCGATTTCATCAGTTTTCCCCCACCTACTGACTTAGCCAAACATCTATAAGGCAAGATAATAAATGATAGATTTCATCAAGTTTAATACGTTTGTGTGGATAATATGATTGTTTGCAGTTTTTGTTTAAAAAAGGAGGTGGAAAACCTCAGGGTGAATGCATTGCCAAGGAGACCTAACAGAAAGAAAAGAGGATATAGCCCTGCTGATAACAGCAAAGGAGAGTGAGATGGGAGATAAATGGTATCAGTGCAACTGTGAATTCACAAAGAGCATTAAAGCTTACTGAAATGTATTATATAACAGAGAAAGAAAAATGTCCCTGAAGAAATCTGGGAGGGGGGCACCTTCACTTAGATTATTAGACATATTAGAGATAATAATAAACACATTTGCCCAGAGACACAGCCCAGTAAAATGAGATCATGTCATGTTGATCTCTTTATGCTTCTCATTCCTCAAAGCCAGGGTTACTTTTCATTGTGAGAAACTGAATACATAGTTTTCCTGTTGGGGTATAATGGGCTTTCGGTATCTGCTGGCATTTGGTTCCAGGACACACACACCCAAAATCCATGGATGATCAAGTCCCATTATATACAATGGCATAGTAAAATGGTGTCCTTTATATAAAATGGTGAACAGCAAGGTTTGCTTTTTGGAATTTTTAAAAAATGTTTTCAAGCTGTGGCTACTTGAATCCATGGATAAAGAATCTGTGGTTATGGAGGGTTGACTGTAATTACACTTGCCCAATGCTAGGTTATATCACAATTGTACTTTTTACATGGTGGTGTATGGAGGTATGCAGTACTTTCTTATGCAAGGAGTTTTCCCTTGGTCCACAGAGCAGAGTTGAAAGGCTGGTCCAGAATCCAGGCACAGCTCTACCCCCTCCAACCTGGAATGACCACCAGAACAGCTATGAAACAATCCATAACAGCCACTGGAATGTGAACCAGAATGTCACCACTTCAGAACTAGGAACTGAACAGGATCTTGACCTTTTCCTGACTTTCCCTCAATAAGTTCAAGGTGGAATACATGGCTCCCTTCCTCACTTCATTATTACAATAAATCTGTAAAGTAGGCTTAGCTAAGGAACAGAGAATGGCCTGTGGCCACTGAGGGAGTTTTATGGTTGACAGTTGACTTGAGCCTGAATTTGGAAAATTTCAATCCCATATTCTAATCACTAGACCCTCCAGAGCCCAGAGTAGTGTAGTTGTTTTAGACTATGGACTATGACTTGTTCTGTGCCTTCAAGTCATTTCCAAATTATGGCAACCCTAGGACATACCTATCACAGGTTTTGTGAGGGCTGAGCATGTGTGACTTGCCCAAGGTCACCTAGTGGGTTTTCATAGCCAAGTGGGGATTTGAACCCTGGTCTTCAGAGTCATAGTCCAACACCCAAACCACTATGCCACACTGGCTCCCAGAACCTGGGAGACCAGGGTTAAAGTCCCTGTTCAGTCATGAAAACCACTGGGTGACCTCGGACAAGTCACACACTCTCAGTCTTACAGAAAGGAAATGGCAAATAAACTTGAACAAATCTTACAAAAACACCCCCCCCCCAATTTATGATGTGGGGAGCAGAATGGTTAAGTCAGAATGGATTTGATGGCACGTAACAACAACAAAGATCAATAAAATGACTGTCCATTGAAATTGTCAAAAAATAGGTTGGACATCATCAGAATGGTTAAGTATGCAAGCATTCTGGCAGCAGCATTCTTCACTAGTTGGAAGTTACCATGTTGTTTTTAAAGGAAGCCTCTGGCACAGTAATCTGGTTGCTATGAAGGTCAATCCAGGTGTTGTGTGAGTTTGTGTAACTGAAACTGGATGCCCAGAAATCAAAGGCTTTTTAGGGAGAGCATAAATCTGCCAAAAAGAAGAAGAAGAAGAAGAAGAAGAAGAAGAAGAAGAAGTAGCAGTAGTAGTAGTAGTTGCAAACCTCCATGTAGATTTCCTGTGGAAATCTCATCCCAAACTTAATTGCATCTGGATTAATGCTCTTCCCCAGATCAGAACCAAAAGTGATGTTGCAAAAATCTAGACAACTATTGTTAATCCCATTGACTATCCTTGTAATGCTGCTGTCTCTGTTTTTCATGTGCAAATCTCTCTCTCTCTCTCTGGCTTCTCTTCACAAACGAAGATACAGGAAGGACTCATCCTGCACTTTCTGCAAGCGCACTGATGACTAAAAAGGCCAATCGGAGATAGACAAGTCCGGTTGCAGAAAGCACAGCAGAAGGTTTCGTTGGGTGATGTTTCCAGGTTGTGATTTTTTCTACGTTGTCATTTCTCTTCAAGAGTTGTTCGGCGCGAGTTCTCAAATAAGTCTGCAGCATTGTGGATAGTGTGTCTCCATGCCTCCAGATGTGAGGCCAGGGCAGACCATTGTTGGTGATCAATTTGGCCGAGCCTGAGGTGTTGCTTCAGGGAGTCCTTGTATCACTTTTTTGGAGTGCCCCTCTTACGCTGACCCGTGGCGAGTTCACCGTAGAGTAGTATTTTTGGGAGGCGATGGTCCTCCATCCTAGAAACATGCCCTGCCCATCGCAGCTGTTTTCTCAATATCATGGCCTCAGTGCTGGTGATCCCTGCTTGCTCAAGGACAGCAACATTTGTCACATAGTCAGTCCAGTGTATATTTAGGATTGTGCGTAAACAGCACTGATGGAAGCGTTCGAGGAGTCGTATGTGGTGGCAAATGTATATTTGTAAGTATGAATATATTTTGACTTTAAATATTTCATGGGCATTTTTGATGACACCTGTTCATCTCCCTTCCCACATAGATTGCAGACATTGCTGTAGAACCACCAGTAAAAAATAATTCTTAACACCATTTTCCACAAGAGATAAATAATTTATGGGAAAAGTGTTAGTCAGTTCTAGGGAGATATATTTTAACTTGCTTCCTCTCTGTGCACTAAACAAGAACACACAAAAGTATTATCTTCACCACGGGATAGTAAGGTTTTGGTTTTGGTTTTTCCACTCTGTCTTGGAGACAATTTGTGCATTTGCATTTGATTTTTATACATTTCTGTGGTAGTGCAAAATTCAAAACTATGGTAATTGCTGCCTTGTCACATATAGTATTAGAAGCACCAGATGGGGTGTTGACAATTTTGTGAGCAATTAGTCCAGTGATTCCCAAACTCTAGTCCTCCAGGTGTTTTGAACTTCAACTCCCAGAAGCCGCAGCTGCCTTGGTCAATGATCAGGGATTCTGCGAGCCGAAATCCAGAAACACCTGGAAGACCAGAGAATGAGAAACACTGGTTTAGCCTATCCTTTGCTTGCTGTGTGTTTCTGTGCTTAGCTTCACAAAATGGGGGTGGGGGAATCCTAGAGATATTTTTGTACAAATTTTTCAAAACAAAATTAAAGAAGTGTGTCTTTAAACATAGACTTGATGGGTAGCTTTCAGGAGTGCTTTGATTGTATATTCCTGCAAGGCAGGGGGTTGGACTCGATGGCCCTTGTGGTCTCTTCCACCTCTATGATGGTATTGATTGATTGTATGATGGTTCTCTTATCCTACAATTGGATCCTGCAGTTCCAAATCTTGGGCTCCTATTACTCACCTTGCCGTTTTCCCCTCAAAATCCTTCCCTGATCTATACTTAGGCCTAAAGGTGATCATGATACTGAAGAAGTGGATGTTTGGGTCATTGGATTCAGTGAAGTAATGCATGATCAGTTTACCTTGTGGATTGTTAAACATTTAGACAGAAGTAGAAAACAAAAACAGTATAGATTTATTATATAACATATAAAATAAACATCTAGACTTGTGCTGGTTCCACACACAGTACACAGTACCATCCCAGTTTCAAAGTACCACTTCGCTCAAAACTCTCTCCACATTCTCAGCAACCCAAAACCCATTCAGATTTTATCAATTCCTCTCCTCCGACTGGCTCTAACTAACATTTTTACAGACTAGTTGTATCCTTCCCCCCCTCCCCCGTAGTCCTCCTCCCAGTATTCAATGAGGTGTGATTGGTTGGCTCTACCCAGGGCCTGACCAGCTTCTAGCTTCACACAGTTTGACTACGCCTGCCTAATAAAACATCCTCCCCATGTGTTCCCATGGCAATTAGTCCAGAGGATGCAGGGCCCAATCCCCAAATCTGGTGCAAACTGTCTTCATGATGTCCAGTCAGTTCAGCACCGAACCCATGTTAAACCACCCTTAAAACACAGTAAAAATTAACCAGCTGGCTAATTAAACTGAATGAAATGAAAGAAAACAATAAGTTAACACATATTTTAAATAAGAGATTCAGAAAAAAACTAAATAAAGAATGGTTACCAGTAACAAATTATTGGAAGAGTAGATGGAATATAAAGGGAAGTTTGTTGATGGATGATTAAAAGTAAAATGACTTGATTGGATTGGGGGGGACTTCTGGCAAGAGATGGGGTGCATCTTACAACAGTTGGAAGAAACATTTTTGCCAATAGTCTCAAGAATTTGATCAGGAGGGCTTTAAACTGAGTCAAATGGGGGAGGGAGACAGTATTCTGGAAGGCAAAAGGGCTGGAGAAAATAGTCAAACGGTCATAGAGGGAACAAGGCAAACAGCGCAAGGACCCAACAGTGGGAGGCAAAAAAACTTGCACAGGGAGCAAGTAAAGGGAACACATGGTCTCAGATGTCTCTACACTAATGCACAGAGCATGGGAAATAAGCAAGATGAACTTGATCTCCTTGCACTACAAAAGAAATATGATATAATAGGCGTTACTGAAACCTGGTGGGACGAGTCTCATGTTTGGAAAGTAGGAATAGAGGGGTATAACCTTTATAGGAGAAACAGGCCAAACAGGAAAGGAGGAGGAATAGCATTATATGTCAGGGATATTTACACCAGTGAAGTGATCCACAACATCAATACTGGAAGCCAGGTGGAGAGCATCTGGATAAAAATTAAAGGGGAGGGAAACAACAGGGATGTTATTGTGGGACTCTACTACAGACTCCCAAATCAGACGGAGGAATTGGATGTTGCCTTTCTAGAACAGATGAACATACATGCAGAAAGGAGAGATGTAGTAGTGATGGGTGACTTCAACTATCCTGATATTTGCTGGCAATCTAACTCAGCCAAAACTACAAGGTCTAGCAAATTCCTTACATGCCTGGAAGACAATTTCATGGTCCAAAAGGTGGAAGAGGCAACAAGGGGGTCAGCTATTTTAGATCTGATCCTAACCAACAGAGACGACCTGGTTAATGGGGTGCAAGTGGTGGGATCCTTAGGTGAGAGTGATCATGTTCTCCTGGAGTTTGTTATACAATGGAAAGGAGAAGCCAGGCATAGTCAGACACACATTCTTGACTTTAGGAGAGCTGATTTCAGTAAACTCAGGGAAATACTGGGGATGATCCCATGGTCAAGAATACTAAAAGAGAAGAGACCTCAAGACGGATGGGACTTTCTCAAAAGGGAGATACTGAAGGCACAATTTCAAACAGTACCATTGAGGAAGAAAAATGGGAGGTCTCTCAAGAAACCAGGATGGATGACTAAAGAACTTTCAATGGAGCTAAGTTTTAAACGGAACATGTATAGGAAATGGAAAAGGGGGGAAATCACCAAAGAAGAATTCAAACAGATAGCGAACACGTGTAGGAGTAAAGTCAGAAAAGCTAAAGCGCAGAATGAGCTCAGGCTTGCTAGGGAGGTTAAGAACAATAAAAAGGGTTTTTTGGGGTATGTCCGCAGCAAAAGGAGGAAGAAGGAAATGATAGGGCCGCTACGTGGAGAAGATGGCAAAATGCTAACAGGGGACAGAGAAAAGGCAGAATTACTCAACACCTTCTTTGCCTCAGTGTTTTCAGAAAAGGAAAAGGAGGACCAACCTGAGGAGAATGGAACAGAGGACACAATAGGGGAAATCCAGCTCAAAATAAGTAAAGAGGTAGTACAGGAATACCTTCTTAATCTAAATGAATTTAAATCTCCAGGACCAGATGAACTACATCCAAGAGTATTAAAAGAGCTGGCAAATATAATCTCAGAGCCATTGGCAATAATATTTGAGAACTCCTGGAGAACAGGAGAAGTCCCAACAGACTGGAGGAGGGCAAACGTTGTTCCCATCTTCAAAAAGGGGAAAAAAGAGGATCCCAACAACTATCGTCCAGTTAGTCTGACATCAATACCAGGGAAGATTCTAGAACAGATCATTAAACAGAGAGTCTGTGAACATTTAGAAGGCAATGCCATAATCACAAAAAGTCAACATGGGTTTCAGAGAAACAAGTCATGGCAGACTAATCTGATCTCTTTTTTTGATAAAGTTACCAGCTTGGTAGATGAAGGGAATGCTGTGGACATTGCATACCTTGATTTCAGTAAGGCCTTTGACAAGGTTCCCCATGACATTCTTGCAAACAAGCTTGTAGAATGTGGGCTAGACAAGTTAACTGTTAAATGGATTTGTAATTGGTTGACCGGCCGAACCCAAAGGGTGCTCAGCAGTGGCTCCTCTTCGTCTTGGAAAGATGTGACCAGTGGGGTGCCACAGGGTTCTGTCCTGGGCCCAGTGCTATTCAACATCTTTATCAATGACTTAGATGAGGGAATTAGGGGCATACTTATCAAATTTGCAGATGACACCAAATTGGGAGGAGTAGCTAATACCCTAGAGGACAGGATCAAAATTCAGAATGACCTGGATAGACTGGAGAGCTGGGCCAAAGCTAACAAAATGAAATTCAATACGGAGAAATGTAAAGTACTGCATTTAGGGCGGAAAAATGAAATGCATAAATATAGGATGGGAGAGACCTGGCTGAATGAGACTACTTGCGAAAGGGATCTAGGAGTCCTAGTAGACCACAAGTTGAACATGAGCCAACAGTGTGATGCGGCAGCTAAAAAGGCCAATGCAATTTGGGCTGTATCAATAGAAGTATAGTGTCTAGATCAAGGGAAGTAATAGTGCCACTCTATTCTGCCTTGGTCAGACCTCACTTAGAATACTGTGTCCAGTTCTGGGCACCACAATTCAGAAAGGATATTGACAAATTGGAGCGTGTCCAGAGAAGGGCAACTAAAATGGTGAAAGGTCTGGAAACGATGCCTTATGAGGAGAGACTTAGGGAGCTGGGTATGTTTAGCCTGGAAAAAAGACGGTTTAGAGGCGATATGATAGCCCTGTTTAAGTATTTGAAGGGATGTCATGCTGAGGATGGAGCAGGCTTGTTTTCTGCTGCTCCAGAGACTGGAACACGGAGCAATGGGTGCAAGCTCCAGGAACAGAGATTCCACCTCAACATGAGGAGGAACTTTTTGTCAGTAAGAGCTGTTCGGCAGTGGAACACACTCCCTCGGAGCGTGGTGGGGTCTCCTTCCTTGGAGGTCTTTAAACAGAGGCTGGATGGCCATCTGTCGGGGATGCTTTGATTGTGATTTCCTGCGTGGCAGGGGGGTTGGACTGGATGGCCCTCGCGGTCTCTTCCAACTCTGCAATTCTATGATTCTATGATTCTATGATTATTAAGGACAGTAGAATTGAGCTCCTGAATGAATATTAAGGAATAGAAGGTGATAAGTGTATTGAGCTAAAAGACTCTTACATATAAATAAAAGATATAGCAGATTTCTTTATGCTGAATGTAAAGAAGTTGAAAATGAAATAACAAATGGAAAAATATTTCTTATGGGAAGTATAACTGGGGAAGTCAGGAGGTATAGACTAAGCAAGAGCAATGTATGTAGAAATGCCTAACTGTGAGAATATTATGTGATTATATGGCTGAGATGTTTATTGAACAAATACATGTTATAAAGGTGAATACTTAAATAAATATTTTAAAAAACAGAGTAAAAAAAATCCACCCCTCACTATTTGCTCTGAGGGGCAAATTTACAGGCAAACCCGTTGCATTCTTGCCCTTACCAGAGCACTCCATGGTGACACTGGGAAGTTGTCTTCACAGTGTTACCCAGTGCTACTGCTGTTGACAGGATTTGTACCCTCTTGAGGTCACAACAAGATGTCATGTGGTCAATGCTGGGCACCTTCTTTCTGGCCTCAGAGGATGCAACTTGCACCAGTGGCAGTGGCACCAGGCAACACAGTGGGGACATGTATGAAGATACTGACTTGGTGTCACCACGGAGTGCACCAGTAACAGGGGGTATCTGGGGCATCTCTGGGGCTAAAATACTCCGGGCTGCACCCAGATTACCTTGGCCAGTGTAGATGAGCCCACAGTGTGTTTATTGCATCTCTTGTGGTGGATGTGGTAACACTAAGGGAAAAAAATTTGAATTGATGCAAACTCACACAAATTCAAAGGAGGATTGACATGTCCTAATGGTGTTTGGCAAAATCACAGGCATGTGAGGCTATCCGCTTTTGCTGTTCAAATGGGAATGCCAGCAATTCAAAATGGCGTCAACAACTCATGTTTTTATTTTTGCCAGTTGCCGAATGTTTTTTTTTAAAAAGGCATATCTAAGGTGCAGATGTGCAATAGTGCACTATTTTGCCTAAATAAAAATTACAAATAAAAGAAAAAGGCTGTATTGTTGCAAAATCACTCCTTCGCTAAAGCAAAAATCCACGATGGCAGTTCCGGGAAGCTTGCTTTCTAAGCAAGCCCCACCCCTTGCTCCCATCTGGCCAAACAACTTTCTACTTCCACTTTTCTGGGGGTATGTGAATAAATGCAATTGCCTGTCCTAATGATCGCTAATGTGCATTCTCTACGGAGATTTTTAGAAAACATTGGGGGAAGCTCTGAGGGCTGTTCCCTTACCGGGCCAACTCCAAAGCATAAAATACATTATGCAACCTTTCAAAGGACTTTTTCAGATGCATAAAAAGTGCTGCGGAGGGCTCAGGAGAGGTACGCGCCTGTTTCGCACCAGGGGGGCCAGTTTCTGATGACGCCGTCCCTCTTGAGTTACCCTCCGTGTTCCTTCTGTGTCGCATGGAAGGAAAAGGTGCCACTTTTTATTCATGAAAAACTTCTGTGACTAAAAAGTGGCACCTTTTCCTTCCACGCAACATGGAAGGAACACGGAGGGTAACGTGAGAAGGACAGCGTCATCAGGAAACTGGCCCCCTGCCGCGAAACAGGCGCGTACCTCTCCCGAGCCCTCCACAGCACTTTTTACGCATCTGAAAAAGTCGTTTGAAAGCTTGCATAATGTATTTTATGCTTTGGAGTTGGCCCAGTAAGGGTATTGCTGATTTGTGGGTTTTGGATTTTGTTGGGAAAAGTCTGATGATTTATGTTTTATTTCATTGAATCAATTTATATATCACTTACAAGGCCTAAAATGGTATCTTAAAGAAATGAAGCAGAGTTTTTTTTCTGATTTGCACAGTCTATTATGAAGGCTTCGTGATACTGGTTAACATTATGGCCCAAAAGAAGAAAACAATACTTTTTAGAATGTACCAATGTTTAAAAATGTGCTGGTTTTACCACAGATTGTTTTTATGTGTAAGGGAGGGGCCATAGGCGAAGAGCAGGTGATGTGCTTTTCATGTGAAGGTTCCAGGTTCAAACTCTTTCATTGGTAGGAAAAGCCTTCCTTTGAAATATGTGCTGGGGTTTATCATGCATCATGCAGAAAAGAGTTGCAGACAATCCATGGAGACAGTATTAAACCAGATTGGCACATTATTTTTCCCTGTTTAATGCTACTTCCTATATTCCAATGATCATATTCCAAAGTTTTCTCAGAAACTCTAAGCAAATTTGTGACAGCCCTATTGTTACCCAAATTGTATGGGGTCTATGAGAACCACTTTTGATACTCAATTATGATGTTAGATCGGGTGATTTTAATTAGATCAAAATATGGCAGCAAGAGGTCAGGTAACTTCAGGATCTTTATACCTGTGTATACTAGTACTAACTGAGAGAGTCCAAGCCAAAAGAGAAAATAAAAATGGTCTTTATTGGAAAATAACTATAGAGCCACTCATACTTCAAGCAATCACTCAAGGCTAGCAAAGAATTATGAAGAAGTATTGGGATAGAGGAATAGATTTTGCCGCTGATGGGCTATACTTTACCTGTCCAGAGAGCAGAGGTTCGTGAAGCAAAGAATACTCATGCTTGATTCTAAGGTCACACAGAAAATGGGCAGAGCGACAGCATGTAGAAAACTGTGCACCCTTTGGTCATGTTTTGCAGTAATCTTTATACTCAATATCATGTCCTTAAGGGCTGTTTTGAGTGAAGAGCAATGTCTGAGTGAGTTTCCTAGAGTTAAACAATGGAAGCTCTGGTTTCGTTAATTGCTATTAATGGCTGGATGAATAAGACTGATGTGTTTGAGGTGATCTTGAATTGTTGTATAGGCAGAGGTGTGAAGGAAGACTTTTTCAGAGTAATGGATGTTCTGATCACTTGTAGGTTTGGGGGTATGGCTCACTGCCAGGTGTGTCCAGGGGAAATTAGCACATCCCATCATAACTGTTGTCTAAGGGGGATTCATTTAATCTCATACTGGGCATGACTGTTTTTTGGAGAACTTCTAAGAAAATTTTGTTAGTTCTCTGGTGATCTTTGCATGAACCCTTGGTCTACCTACATGAACTGTCAGTTATTGCCAATTGATGGATTATTGCCAATTTATGAAATATTAAAAGGGAGGAGGTGTAAAGGTATGTAACATATGGACACATGATTGCCCTACATCATGGCTAGGAATTATGTAACCCTCCAGATGCCATTAGAATACCCTAGAGGACAGGATCAAAATTCAAAATGATCCTGGATAGACTGGAGAGCTGGGCCAAAGCTAACAAAATGAAATTCAATATGGAGAAATATAAGGTACTGCACTTAGGGTGGAAAAAATGAAATGCATAGATACAGGACGGGGGAGACCTGGCTGAATGAGACTATGTGCGAAAGAGATCTAGGAGTCCTAGTAGACCACAAGTTGAACATGAGTCAACAGTGTGATGCGGCAGCTAAAAAGGCCAATGCGATTTTGGGCTGTATCAATAGAAGCATAGTGTCTAGGTCAAGGGAAGTAATAGTGCCACTCTATTCTGCCTTGGTCAGGCCTCACCTAGAATACTGTGTCCAGTTCTGGGCACCACAATTCAAAAAGGATATTGACTTATTGAAGCGTGTCCAGAGGAGGGTGACTAAAATGGTGAAAGGTCTGGAAATGATGCCTTATGAGGAAAGACTTGGGGAGCTGAGTATGTTTAGCCTGGAAAAAAGATGGTTAAGGGGAGATATGATAGCCCTGTTTAAGTATTTGAAGGGGTGTCACACTGAAGATGGAGCAAGCTTGTTTTCTGATGCTCCAGAGACTAGAACACAGAACAATGGATGCAAGCTCCAGGAACAGAGATTCCACCTCAACATTAGGAGGAGGTTTCTGACAGTAAGAGCTGTTTGGCAGTGTAGCACACTCCCTCGGAGTGTGGTGGGGTCTCCTTCCTTGGAAATCTTTAAACAGAGGCTGGATGGCAATCTGTCAGGGATACTTTGATTGTGTTTTCCTGCATGGCAGGGGGTTGGACTGGTTGTCCCTTGTGGTCTTTTCCAACTCTACAATTCTATGATTCTATGATTCTATGAATCCAAGTCCCATCATACCTAACCAGCATAAGAATGAGTTCTGGGACTTGCAGTCAAACAAGCTTTGGAGGATTCCAACCCTTGCCCTACATGATGTATACTGCCACTGTCACTCCCAAACGTACACACACCACTGCATGTCACTTAGAACATAGCAGTGGTTTCTGTGCACAGAAAATATAGGTTCTTAGTTCCCTGTTCACGGGTATTAAAAGAACTGGCAAAAGTAATCTCAGAATCACTGGCAATAATCTTTGAGAATTTCTGGAGAACAGAACTCCCAGAGACTGTAGGAGGGCAAATTTTGTCCCCATCTTCAAAGAGGTGAAAAAGAGAACCCAAGCAATTACCACCCAGTCAGCCTGACATCAATACCAGGAAAGATGCTAGAGCAGATCATTAAACAGACAGTCTGTAAGCAGCTAGAAAGGAATGTCATGATCCCTAAAAGTCAACATAGGTTTCTCAAAAACAAGTCATGCCAGACTAAGTGCTATTCAAAGTCTTTATCAATGACTTGGATGATGGAACAGAAAGCATGCCTATCAAATTTTGAGATGACACTTAATTAGAAGGGGTACTAATACCCCCGAGGACAGGATCAGAATTCAAAATGGCCTTAACCAATTAGAGAGATGGACCAAACTAACAAAATAAATTTCAACAGGAAGAAAGCTAAGGTACTACACTTAGGCATAAAAAGTGAAATGCACAGATATAGGATGAGTGACACCTGGCTTGAAAACAGTACATGAAAAAGGAATCTAGGAGTCCTAGTAGACCACAAGCTGAACATGAGTGAACTGTGTGATGCGGCAGCTAAAAAGTACAACGTGATTATATGCTGCATCAATAGGAATATAATGTCTAGATTGGGGGATATAATAGTGCTACTCTGTCCTGCTTTGGTCAGACCTCAGCTGGAATACCGAGTCCAGTTCTTGGCACCACAATTCAAGAAGGATATTGATGAGCTGGCACATGTCCAGTGGAGGACAACCAAAATGGTAAAAGGTCTGGAAACCATGCCCTATGAGGAATGCTTAGGGAGCTGGGTAAGTTTAGACTGGAGAAATGAAGGTTAAGAGATGGCATAATAGTCATGTTTAAATGTTTGAAAGGATGTCATATTGAAGATGGAGCAAGCTTCTTTTCTTTTGGAACAGAGATTTCACCTAAACATTTGGGGGAAAAAACACCTGATGGTAAGGGATGTTCAGCAGTGGAATATGCTGTCTTGGAGTGTGGTGAAGTTTCCCTCTTTAGAGGTTGTTAAACAGAAGCTAGATGGCCATCTGTCCAGAGTGCTTTGATTGTGTGTTCCTACATGGCAGGGGGTTAGACTGGATGGCCCTTGTGGTCTCACCCAATTCTTTGGTTCTATGCTTCTATTCTTCTATGACTCTTTCAAGTCAACATTCTGCTGTAAATTCATTATCTTCAGTAGAGCACCTACACATTGAAAAGCGAACAGTGATTAGCTATATTCAGGAGAACATCTAATTAGCTAAAACAGAAAAAAAAAAACCAGAGAAGGATCTAAAGTTATCACTGATCAAAGTACATGTTAATTAACATGAAAAATGCAACTTGTCATGCAGGTTCAACCAAGACCTGGCAACATCTTGAAGTTCCCCATTACTTACTAAATGAAAGCCACCGGAGTCATCCTCTAATAGCGAACACATCTGGCTCCTAATTCTCTCCTTAACTGAATAAATCACCTATCACATATTTTTGACTGCTACCTGAATGACAGCTGAAATTAATTTCATGCAGGTTGTCAGTGCAGGGGTGAGGTCAAAGTATCTTTGGCTTCATTCCTATATTTAAACAACAGAAGGTGTCATCCATCTGGTTAAAAGCAATCAATATTCACAATTTATCATAATTTTCTCCATGGACTACACGTCTGGTGTTTAATCAAGCATCTTGAGGAAGAAGCATTCACTAAACTTACTACTGGTATCTCAGACCCAAACTCCATCTGCCTCCATGCAAAAAAGGGTCCACATGGAAAAAATATACCAATGGTGAGGAATAGGGTGAGGACCAAGTTTGCATTTGTCAGCCAGTTTAATATGATCCTGGGCTAATATGCATGTCTGATTAGTGGAGACTGAACCATTATAATGGCTTAGGAGTGTTAAGACCAGCACACAGGGTTTACTGGTTTGTGGGGGAGGAACCTGTCCCTGGTATGAACTCTTTGCAGAACTTTACCGGCTAAAGGTTTTAAAAATGGACAATTAACCAAAGTGACTCCAAGTGAAAGAAATCAGGTTGTGGACTAACTGGTTTTGCAGCAAAAATGATTATTTCTTTATTTAAAATACAGGAAAAAGAGCAGTAGAAACTAAAAGAAGTCTATATTGTTAACATGGCTTATATGCCCACCTCCAGAGATCCCAAAAACTGGTGTATTAATTAGCTGGTTTATTAATGTGGTCTTCCATGGGGGAAAGCAGGATGGTTTCAGAGGATGAGCTGAAAGCCATGTTTCTCCCAAAAGATGAGCTGAAAGCCTCACTTCTCCCAAAAGATGAGCTGAAGGCAAGTTCTAGACCATGAGGGAAACATCAAAAGGTCAAAAGGACACAGTCTACTGTACATCTAAGTGGTAGATAAAAGGTGGATGGAGCAATCCTTTGTGTGCTGGTTTTGAACTTCCTTTCCTTAATCCTCCAACCTTAAGAAGAAGCAGCTCAAGCTTTGTAAATCCAATCATCGGACATTAAAACACATTAGCATCTTTAGAAACTCATTGTGCAGTCCTAGAAACTTCCTGAAAACTATTGTTTCCGACCAGGCAACTTGCTCCTCTTAGGATGCTTGGGTATAAATATTACCTTCAAAGTCTACTTCATTGTGCACAGACTCCATTTCCAGGGGAAATTCTATCACTCTGTGATAGTCCCTCCAGATTCATCCATCCACTCCGCTGGATTGTTCAATGAACTTCGGACTACCAGTTGTATAACCCACAACAACTCCTCTTGCTATTTCCCTATCCAAGGGGAATTGGATTCCTATTCCTTCCTACTACTTTCTACAGCCTTGTGTGAATGCTTCTTGTGTGACTGTATGTGTGTTTGGTGCTATTATTGAAACTCTAAAAAAAAATCATAAATTAATTAACATGTGTGTGTGTTCCATCTAGGTTAGTACTGGTATACATAGGTTCAAGATCCCCTTGTTGCCCCCATCACATGGCTAAAGTCGAGTTGCTGCTAATTTCCCCAACATATTAGAAACTCAATTTTGTCTTGGAATTTCCAATACCTCTTCGGTTAACAATATTCAATTCAAGCTGTTTCTAGCAATTTCTCAAAGAAAAAAGAGGGAGGCAATACCATGGGTGCTAAAATCCTATTCCTGACCAATCTAAGGCAGGGAGGGGGGGATATGCAATTTACGTTTAAGGGACTACAGACTAACTCACACATGGATTGTCTCACCCTCTGATGTGAAGAAAATTCCAGGGGGTTGTCTTACAACAGTTGGAAGAAACATTTTTGCCAACAGTCTCAAGAATTTGATCAGGAGGGCTTTAAACTGAGTCAAATGGGGGAGGGAGACAGTATTCTGGAAGGCAAAAGGGCTGGAGAAAATAGTCAAACTGTCATACAGGGAACAAGGCGAACAGCGCAAGGACCCAACAGTGGGAGGCAAAAAAACTTGCACAGGGAGCAAGTAAAGGGAACACATGGTCTCAGATGTCTCTACACTAATGCACAGAGCATGGGAAATAAGCAAGATGAACTAGAACTCCTTGCACTACAAAACAAATATGATATAATAGGCGTTACTGAAACCTGGTGGGACGAGTCTCATGATTGGAATGTAGGAATAGAGGGGTATAACCTTTATAGGAGAAACAGGCCAAACAGGAAAGGAGGAGGAATAGCATTATATGTCAGGGATATTTACACCAGTGAAGTGATCCACGACATCAATACTGGAAGCCAGGTGGAGAGCATCTGGATAAAAATTAAAGGGGAGGGAAACAACAGGGATGTTATTGTGGGACTCTACTACAGACTCCCAAATCAGACGGAGGAATTGGATGTTGCCTTTCTAGAACAGATGAACATACATGCAGAAAGGAGAGATGTAGTAGTGATGGGTGACTTCAACTATCCTGATATTTGCTGGCAATCTAACTCAGCCAAAACTACAAGGTCTAGCAAATTCCTTACATGCCTGGAAGACAATTTCATGGTCCAAAAGGTGGAAGAGGCAACAAGGGGGTCAGCTATTTTAGATCTGATCCTAACCAACAGAGACGACCTGGTTAATGGGGTGCAAGTGGTGGGATCCTTAGGTGAGAGTGATCATGTTCTCCTGGAGTTTGTTATACAATGGAAAGGAGAAGCCAGGCATAGTCAGACACGCATTCTTGACTTTAGGAGAGCTGATTTCAATAAACTCAGGGAAATACTGGGGATGATCCCATGGTCAAGAATACTAAAAGAGAAGAGACCTCAAGACGGATGGGACTTTCTCAAAAGGGAGATACTGAAGGCACAATTTCAAACAGTACCATTGAGGAAGAAAAATGGGAGGTGTCTCAAGAAACCAGGATGGATGACTAAAGAACTTTCAATGGAGCTAAGTTTTAAACGGAACATGTATAGGAAATGGAAAGGGGGGGGGGAATCACCAAAGAAGAATTCAAACAGATAGCGAACACGTGTAGGAGTAAAGTCAGAAAAGCTAAAGCGCAGAATGAGCTCAGGCTTGCTAGGGAGGTTAAGAACAATAAAAAGGTTTTTTTTGGGTATGTCCGCAGCAAAAGGAGGAAGAAGGAAATGATAGGGCTGCTACGTGGAGAAGATGGCAAAATGCTAACAGGGGACAGAGAAAAGGCAGAATTACTCAACACCTTCTTTGCCTCAGTGTTTTCAGAAAAGGAAAAGGAGGACCAACCTGAGGAGAATGGAACAGAGGACACAATAGGGGAAATCCAGCTCAAAATAAGTAAAGAGGTAGTACAGGAATACCTTCTTAATCTAAATGAATTTAAATCTCCAGGACCAGATGAACTACATCCAAGAGTATTAAAAGAGCTGGCAAATATAATCTCAGAGCCATTGGCAATAATATTTGAGAACTCCTGGAGAACAGGAGAAGTCCCAGCAGACTGGAGGAGGGCAAACGTTGTTCCCATCTTCAAAAAGGGGAAAAAAGAGGATCCCAACAACTATCGTCCAGTTAGTCTGACATCAATACCAGGGAAGATTCTAGAACAGATCATTAAACAGAGAGTCTGTGAACATTTAGAAGGCAATGCCATAATCACAAAAAGTCAGCATGGGTTTCAGAGAAACAAGTCATGCCAGACTAATCTGATCTCTTTTTTTGATAAAGTTACCAGCTTGGTAGATGAAGGGAATGCTGTGGACATTGCATACCTTGATTTCAGTAAGGCCTTTGACAAGGTTCCCCATGACATTCTTGCAAACAAGCTTGTAGAATGTGGGCTAGACAAGTTAACTGTTCAATGGATTTGTAATTGGTTGACCGGCCGAACCCAAAGGGTGCTCAGCAGTGGCTCCTCTTCGTCTTGGAAAGATGTGACCAGTGGGGTGCCACAGGGTTCTGTCCTGGGCCCAGTGCTATTCAACATCTTTATCAATGACTTAGATGAGGGAATTAGGGGCATACTTATCAAATTTGCAGATGACACCAAATTGGGAGGAGTAGCTAATACCCTAGAGGACAGGATCAAAATTCAGAATGACCTGGATAGACTGGAGAGCTGGGCCAAAGCTAACAAAATGAAATTCAATACGGAGAAATGTAAAGTACTGCATTTAGGGCAGAAAAATGAAATGCATAAATATAGGATGGGAGAGACCTGGCTGAATGAGACTACGTGCGAAAGGGATCTAGGAGTCCTAGTAGACCACAAGTTGAACATGAGCCAACAGTGTGATGCGGCAGCTAAAAAGGCCAATGCAATTTTGGGCTGTATCAATAGAAGTATAGTGTCTAGATCAAGGGAAGTAATAGTGCCACTCTATTCTGCCTTGGTCAGACCTCACTTAGAATACTGTGTCCAGTTCTGGGCACCACAATTCAGAAAGGATATTGACAAATTGGAGCGTGTCCAGAGAAGGGCAACTAAAATGGTGAAAGGTCTGGAAACAATGCCTTATGAGGAGAGACTTAGGGAGCTGGGTATGTTTAGCCTGGAAAAAAGACGGTTTAGAGGCGATATGATAGCCCTGTTTAAGTATTTGAAGGGATGTCACGCTGAGGATGGAGCAGGCTTGTTTTCTGCTGCTCCAGAGACTGGAACACGGAGCAATGGGTGCAAGCTCCAGGAACAGAGATTCCACCTCAACATTAGGAGGAACTTTTTGACAGTAAGAGCTGTTCGGCAGTGGAACGCACTCCCTCGGAGCGTGGTGGGGTCTCCATCCTTGGAGGTCTTTAAACAGAGGCTGGATGGCCATCTGTCGGGGATGCTTTGATTGTGATTTCCTGCGTGGCAGGGGGGTTGGACTGGATGGCCCTCGTGGTCTCTTCCAACTCTGCAATTCTATGATTCTATGATTCTATGATTCTATACGAGGCAATTAAATGTGGATTGCTGCATAGTAATGCCAATGCACAGCCACATCCATTTGTCTCCATGGGTTTTTGGCAACATCACAGGTATGTGAAGCAATACATGTTTGATGTTCACAAAGGCATTCCTGCAAATCAAGATGGCGGGCAGGAGTGAATTACTCATGTTTTTATTCTCCCCAAGTTGCTACTGCTGAACAGTATTTTTTTTTTTAAAAAAAAACAACAACAAATCCAAGGTGCAGAACTGCAACCTTCTGCTTAAAGAAGCTTTAAAAAAACCTGTTCCATCATGTCAGTGCTGCATCCTTACTACAAACATTCAACATGGCAGTTCTAGCCACTTTGTTGCCAGCAAGCTCTTCCTCCATGCACATCGGACCAATCCATGTCCATCCTCACTGAGAATGCACTGCAATCCAAAATGGTTGTCCCAACAAGCAGGAATGCACATTTCTCTTGCAGTTTTTTTTCCATTGCAGTTTTTAAAAAAACTGCTGGAAAAGCCTGAAGGGGTGTTTTCATTGTTTATACCACTCCCCAGTCAGAGATGGGAATCCTGTGATCCATGGGCAGAATTTAGCCCTTGGAAGAGTCAAATGAGTCCCTTGGACCTCAAGGCTCTCACCATCTCCATCTTTTCCACCAGGAAATAAAACCATTTTATGTTTAAAACACCTTTAAACATTAATAATGCTGTGAAGTTGAAGGCTTTCACAGCCAGCATCCATAGGTTTTCCTTCCCCCCACCCCCCAGGCTGTGGGGCCATGTTCTGGAAGAGTTTATTCCTGACATTTTGCCTGCATTGGTGGCTGGCATCTTCACCAAAATGGCAGTTGCAAAGGAATGGCTGTGGCCATTAGACCTTGGGAAGAGCCAGAAATGGCAGGGCTAGATCCCCCTCCTTTCCCTGAGCTCCAGGGCTATCTGTTAGGCTAGTCTCACTTTGACACATCAGACCTGAACTACCATACCATATTTTCAGTTTTGTTGGAAACATTTCAGACTATGTCATTTCAATATTATTGACAAATAGTGCTGACTGAGCAGTGGCTAGGAGGCCTTGGCCTGAACTTCTGGTGAAGCATCAATGTGGGGCTCATGAATAAACAAAGGTGATGCATTCTGAGCTCAGAAACCTCAAAAATTGAACTTTAAAGGTAAGATTGGCTTGTAGTGCAAAGTGTCTTTCCACCAGCCATGATGACATAGATATTCATTCAACTAGAACAGTTATCATCTTTTCTTATTGAATGTGAAATCTAAGTTGCATTCCACTTCCTTATAGGAGGCACAAAAAGGTCAGCTGGAAACTTTATTGGTACTGTTCAAATGAGAACTGTGTTTGGTGTGGTGCAAGGAGGGAGGAGAATATTTCTCTGGCCATACTAGCAAAATACAGTTTAAAACATGATGTTTTATTCAGAAAAAAAATGGTCCCCATTTCAGTTCTCTGAGTGGCCATCAGGCATATAAAAAGCAGCTCCAAAACTGCAACTGACAGCAAGCAAAGCTCACAAGAGTCATACCAGAGCTTGGAAAAGTTATTATTATTTTTTTGTACTGCAGCTTCTCAACTCCCTCAGACAGCATTATCAGTGGTGAATTCTAGAAGTTGTCATCCAGAAAGTAATTTTGTCAAGCCCTGCTGACATGATCCAGGCAGATACAAGATCACAGCTAAGGATGAGGACATGTGTCAGTTTTTCTTTTCCTCACAATCAGATTTCTCTAAAACCTAACGTTCTTTCTGCTCTACAATTTGTGAATATTGAATTTTCTCCCCACCGGGCCAGTGCTTCTCTCCTTCATGCGGGGGAACCGGGATGGACCGGTCCCCGCGCCACCCACATGTGTGGGCGGCGGGGTGGTCACAACCCATACATTGCCGCCAACCATTAGCTGGCAAATTGCGGCCAATTATTGCCAATATATATATATCAATTTATCTACCTCCAACATGTATCTTTTATCTACCTCAATGTGTGTATATTATTAACCTGTACCTAACTATGTTATCTGAAGTTTATTTTGGCAAACAATACATGGCCAATCAAATCTGAGTGTCTGTGTTTATTCAAGGGGGGGGGCTGCGGGGCCGTCTGGTCTGGGTCCACAAAGTAATTTTGTCAAGCCCTGCTGACATGATCCAGGCAGATACAAGATCACAGCTAAGGATGAGGACATGTGTCAGTTTTTCTTTTCCTCACAATCAGATTTCTCTAAAACCTAACGTTCTTTCTGCTCTACAATTTGTGAATATTGAATTTTCTCCCCACCCACCCCCAACAAGCCCTAAGTGAAATGAAATTCTCCTACACTTGTGCTTGCCAAATTCTACAGAGACAGCTTTTCTCAGCATGTAGAGTCTTTCCATTTAAAATGTGAAAAGATTTGCAAGCCTTGGCGGGTTTCTATCAAAAATGATTTGGAAACAAAATTGCCCATCCTTAGTCAGAACTGGAAGGCAGGCAAAACAAGGAGAACAATGAGTGGCTCAAACAGAAGAACCAAGCCTGGAGAAACAATTATATAAACCAAAGAAGGTCTTTAGCAGTTCCTCAGGTCACATGATCTGTCTGAGCTGAGCATTAACAATACCAAACCTGTCTTCTTTAAGCAGATCTGCACTATGCTGTTATCACAGCTTGATTTCACTTTCATCGCCATGGTTCCACTCTATGGAATTCTACGATCACATATACGTACTTTCAGAGGAGAGTCTGGTGGAAGAGGGGAAAGAAGCAGTGTGTTACCCTAAATGCTCAGGGGTCTTAAGGACTCTCAAAATGTCAATATTAATTTGGGGAATTAATATACTTGACTTGGCAATACGAGAGGGGGCAACAGAGCAGGACCTTTTAACCTGTGGATTCTGGTACTCAAGAGGAGATGTTAAGCTAGATAGTACAATTATTTGATCTTTATTCAGGAAATAATAACACCATTCACACACACAGGCTTCAAGTATTCATGCAAGGCTAGCGAATAAAGTAGGAAGGATTGGGATAGTGGAATAGAGAAAGGGGGTTGTTTTCAGGTGATATGACACCTGTCCTATAGAGCAGAGATTCCTGCAGCAACAGAGCCTCAGAGTTGCACTCTGAGGGTCTATCAGCAAACTGGCACCATGGATGTAGGAGGAGGAGCTGTAGACAATTTGGTGTTGATTTGAAGTGTTTTTATAGCCAATAATTCCCTTCAGGTGATGGGATTTAGAGTAAAACACAATGTTTCTCGGAGGTTCTCAAGTTAATACAATAGACACTCCAGATATGCTAACGATCCTTAATGTGGGGATATTTTGGAATTGAATATAGGAAGCAATTCTCTTTGTTTGGGGGAATAAAGAGGTGAGATAGTGCTTTACAAACTTGAGTATCTCAGCTTAGGCTGATGGGATTAGCCAGATGTTCAGGCAAGCCGTTGCCTTGAAAATTGTCTTCTTTTTTTTGGAATTTGGGCTGGCCCCTCCTTAGTGCATAGCTGTCTGAGTCTCAGCACTAGTCTTTGGGCTTGGGAGTCCCTAGTTTACTGACCACACTTCTTGGAAGGCCACAGTTGACCAAATTATCAAATATTGCCAATTATTATAGATAAGAAGCAGGGGGTGTCAGCATAGGTAACAAGTGTTACTCACTCTTTCAATACTGGTAAGTAAAAAAAAAATCTCTCAAGCTGCACATTCCATTCCAGTTTTGAGGCTATATCTTTTTAAACATTTGTATAGAATGACATCTCCCTACCAACTTAGATGTAGGCCAAGGAGGAATGGTCCATTCACGACTTTTGTTGTGACCTAAACCAACACTGGGCAACTGTTTAGGTGGGGGGGGGTGCATTTTTCAATTCTGCAGCCTCCATGAGGACCACGCTGACATTCCTGACAGGACTGGAAATGATTCTATGTCACTACTAGTTTTATTTTTTATTTCTTCTTGCCCAGTATTTGGGGAAAGGCAGGATATAAATTGGAAGGAGGAGGAGGGGGGAGGTTGTGTGGGGCATGGAAGGCTATGGGGGTTCTCGGGAAGTTCAGGACCTCAGAGATAGGGGCTTCAGGAAATGCACAATAGATCCATGTGGACTGCATGTGGCCTCTAGACTTCCCTTTCCCCACCCCAACTAAACCCTCACCCCCTCATTCAGTGGCCTTCATCGATGAGGCTTTATTCTCACCTGAGCAGAAACAGAATGAGGTCCGGAAAGGTTGGCGTATCAATCAATCGGAGTATACAACCTTACCAAAGCACAGACCTTGGCTGCAGTTGCTCCAGGCACTGAGTTTTGATCCTCTCTGCAGTGTAGCCTGGAGGGAGGCATTGTAAATAAGTTGTCTGGCACTGTTGTGTAGAAAGCGCACAAGGAAACAGGATGTGGAGGGTGGGCGATGCTTTGTGCTGTTGCCGTCACAGACTTTGCTGCTAGTCTTTGGAGGATACAGAGTCAAAACAAGCTGTATTCGGAGAAAGAAAAAGAAAGAAAAAGCAGGCGCTTTTACTCAGACACAATGCCCTTTGCGTTCCTTGTGACAGCTTTTCTGAATGTGTGTGTGTGTGTGTGTGTGTGTGTCAAAATGCCCTCCAGGATGAAACTAGCAAAATACTATTGAGTGACAATTCACAGAAATTTAAAGTTGGCATGATGGGCTTGTTAATCTTTTTTTGCAGAATGCCTTGTTGCCGTGTCTTTTCTAATATTGGGTAGGGAATAAACCTTGTTGAAGGTATGACAGGTCTAAAATTCAGCTGGATTAGTTGTCATTGGCTGCAATCCAACACATCCTTCCCTGGGAATAAGACCTATGAAACTCAGGGGATTTTGCTATAAGCCCTTTCCCCCCACCCAATGCTTTGTTTGTTCCTTTATTAATTCAAAAGATGTCTCAGCCATGCTTCCATCTAGTGGTAGGGAATGATGCTGAGTAATACATTATGTGTGTCCCAGTCTGGGATGTACAACTCATGGCACTCCAGGATTGAGATATTGTATGGTAGTGTTAGTCAGAGTGGTGATGGACTAGTCCCAGTCCTTGAACTATTGGCTGCCAGTCCTGGACAAGTTTCCAAGAAAGAAAGAAACAATTCTACTCAGTGGGCACACCAATTTAATGCCAGTCCCTGGCACACTGGGAAAAAAAATGATAGTCATTTACATCAGATATCCCGAGAAGCACTGCTACAGGGCACAGCCTAGCGTAATAGTTCTGCATATGGCACTATTCATTTATTATTAATTTATCTAATTAATTTATATTCCTCCTTTCTCCCAGAATGGGACCCAAGGTGTCTCACAAAATGTCATATAAAATACAATTAAAAACATCACAATTTAAAAATCTAAAATGACACAAAGCATATAAAAGTTAAAAGATAAAAAAATAAACACAACAAAAATAAAAACACACCCCAATAGAAGCCTCTGTAAGCCCAGCTATGTACTGAAAGCCTGCTTGAATAAAAACATCTTTGCCTGCCAGTGAAAGGAAAGCAGGGAGAGGGGTGGCCTAGCCTCCCACAGAAGGGAGTTCCAGAGAAGGCTATCTTTCTCTCTCTCTTTCTCTGTGGACTTTATCAGACCACCACCCCCCATAATTGTTCTTTTGCTGGCATATTTTAAAATGTTTTTATGCTGGCAAAAGAGCCCCCCTACCAGACCTTACCTTAAGTCTCGGTAAAAAGCAGTCCGGGCACTAACAGAGAGTGAACGGAGCTCTGTTCACTTCTGCACTCATGATCTCTGCAAATCTTGCAAGAAAACCTGAACATGGGAAATTTTAAAAATAAAGAAAAACAAAAAGAAAAAAAACGTTCACAATAGCACAAAAACACACCAATAATATTACAAGCAAACCAGGGAGATAAAAAAAAAGAGAACATCCCCTACCTGGCTGTCCCAATCTCACTCAGAAATGTTCTGTCATTCATGTTGCATTCATGTGAGCACAATGGCACAAAGTTTCAAAGGCTGGTGATGCCGGTAAAAAAGCCTTAGGGGATATCTATTGATGGCTTGGTCTGTCAATAAAATAGAACAGGTTTTTAAGAAGATATGATCATGAAAGGATGACATTTTCTGGTATGCACGCCCTTTCGTAATCATTTGGTGTCCTTATGACACCATATTTGCTGCACCTGATAAATCCCCCCCCCTTGTGTATTCACCAGCCAAGCCTGTGATGGTGGTCGAACCAAGAGAAAGCCTTCCCCTGAAGATCTTAGAACCCTTACCAATTGGTATGGGAAGATATGGTCTTTCAAATAGTCTGGACCCAAACCATATAGGGCTTTATAGGTCACGACCAGCACTTTGAATGATTATATATATCCCCTCTCAACCCCCCCCAACAACAACTCTCTGTTTAGCTTTTGCTGCTGGCCATTCCATGGCTCGTGGAGAGCTGGGGGGTGGGTGGGTGGAGAAGTATCTGGGTATGTCCCCATAGCCAGCTGTGAGATCCACTGAGGTCTTCCAGATGTCTCAGTTGGTGATGTAATCTTTCTGTATCTGGTTACTGGGACATAGCCAGATGCTTCAGCAAGCCTCCCCTACCCACCCCAGCTCTCCATCAGCCACAGAATGTCTATGGGAGGGTGGGCTGCAGCTTCTGAACAGCGAGTCCAAGTATGAGCTTTGGCAATTGCAGAGCTTGGAACAGAATAACAGCATCAGTGATGACAACAAAAAAGACATATACAAGAGTAAGGTGGGCGTACACCTCTGTTTGTCACTAATGGGATGGCAGCCTTTATGTTATAGGGAACATATAAATTGATATAGAAAGCATATAGCTCTTTTTTGAAAAAGGCTCACTAGCTGCCAATCCATTTCCAGGCACAATTCAAAGTGCCAGTTAAGCCCTATACAGTTTACATCCAAATTATCTAAAAGCCTGTAACTTCCCTTGAGTCTGTTCAAGTCTTATGATCTTTAGGAATTTTTCAGACTAGGCTTACTGCGCAAGAAGATTCCAGGAGAATTACGGCGCTGTCACGCAGCAGGGGGCAGCTGTGCCATATTTTACTTACGGAAGTTGTCCGTGAGTAAAATATGGCACAGCTGCCTTCAATCGTACACGGAAGTGACGTGGACGATGCTAAGAGAGGTACGGCGTCATCCTAAACAGACCCCCTGCTGCGTGACAGCGCCGTAGGGAGGGATGGCATCATCCGAAATGGACCCCCTGTCACGCGACAGTGCCATACCTCTCCTGGAAGCTTCTTGCACAGTAAGCCTAGTCTGAAAAAGTCCTTAGAGAAGAGTCTTGGTCCCATCACCCTTGCAGGCTTGTCTACATGGAAGAAAACCTTGTCAGTGGCCACACAAAGGCTATGAAACTCACTTCCAAGGGAGGCTTGATCCCCCCCCACTTTCTTTTCATCAGTAAGCAAAGACCATTTTATTTAAACTAGGATATGTGTACCTGGCATAACATACACCATTAAGGCTATAAATTAATAATTCATTTTATATATTTATTCATATATTTCATCAATTGTTTTCTGTGTTTTTTCTCAGAATCCTTTCGCACAGTTCAGCTACATGCAATTATGTTAGAAAAAATATTGCATTGTTTTACATGTGCGTGGTGAGTGGCTGAGGGAGTGAGGGGCCCTTGTGAGCCTGGGTGTAGATGCAGATTGAGTGGCAGGAGTGGATTGTGAGGTGGAGAGGGAATTTGCATATGGGTGGTGATTGGCTGAGGGAGTGAGAGGAGGGAGGGGATTGTATAGGTATGTTTCCTAACGGCCAATCAGAACACTGGGAAGGGAAACATACTCAGGCATTATATACACATATAGTCTTTTGGCTTTTAATTAGTTGAATCAAGACGATTTTTTTTTTCCGGTGAGGTGGACTTTACCATTTATGCTTTCCATGTGTTTTAAACTGAATTTAAAACTAATGTTTTAAATTGGATTGTACACTCAATGGCTTTTAACTGTATTATACATTCAATGGCTTTTTCTATTACTGTATATATGCTTTTGGCTATGATTTGCTTTAATTTGTATTGTAAGGCACTTTGACTCCCATATTGGATGGAAGGCAGGATATAAATTGTTGTTGTTTGCCTGCAAATTGTTTCCAAATTATGGGGACCCTAAGGTGAACCTATCATGTGGTGTTTTTGGGGTGTGCGTGTGTGTTCAGAGTAGGGTTGCATTTTCCTTCCTCTGAGGCTGAGAGAGTGTTACTTTCCCAGGGTCACCCAGTGGATTTCCATGGCTGAGCAGGGATTCAAATCCTCATCTCCAGAGCTGTAGCCCAACACTCAAATCATTTCACCACCCTGACTCTTAGGATATAAATACAATTCAACCAACCAACCAATTAATCTTGCCAGGTTGAAACTCCCATTATTCCTCACTATGCTGCATAAGGACGATGGGGATGGCAGTCAACAATATTTGGAGGGCCGTAAAGTTCTGCTCTGATCTGAAATACTAATGTATCTGGTAGACTCTACTATTAATAATTATTGGAGGCAGCAGCTAAAGCAAAGATGGGCAAATGAAGAGGGGATGGATGGCATTCCTCTGTGCGGATCAGGTCCAGGTTATCTGACAGAAATATGAACCTGCCCATGTTTTGAGACCCTCTGGGGAGGCCTTTATGGCTGTCCCTCCATACTCACAGATACTTCTGATGAGGACATAGGAGAGGGCCTTCTCTGTGGTTGCTCACAGGCTCTGGAACTCCCTCCCTAGAGAGGTTAGACTGGCAGCTTCCCAGCCATCTTTCCATAGTAAAAAAATAAAATTAAAATAAATCAACAGCCTCTGCAACATTTCTTGGATCTGTTACCTGAATTGCATGGGGTCCCTCTAATGTCCTAATATTAAATTGGGGAATTTAATTAACTCAGCTTGTGAGAGGCCAGGCAATGGTGGGAACTTTTAATCTATGTAGACCGGTAATAACAGAGGAGACTCTAAGCCAAAATGTACAATTAAATTATCTTTTTTGGAAATTAACGGTAACAGCATTCACATCAGGCTTCAGACACTCACACAAGGCTATCTAAGATAGTAGGAAGTATTTGGATAGGGGAATAGAGAAGGGGGATGGCAGGTTATACTACACCAATCCTGAAGAGCTGAGATTGCAAGGTAAACCAACAGCGAGGAGATCCAGAGAATAGACTGATGACACAAACTGATATGAAGTCAGAAAGCAGGGGATTTGTGCACATTTGGGTGGTATTTTAGGGTGATATTTATATGGAATAATTCCACTGAAGGGATGGGATTTTGAGTGAAATACAGTGGTTCTCGGAGATTCCCAGGACTAGACAATGGGTGCTCCGGAAGAGTTAATTATCATTGATGGGTGCTGTATTTGGAATTGAATTGGAACAGGCAAAGTCTTTTGTTGGAAAGGGATGAGGGAAGGAAGGACCCATTTTACAAGGACCCATTTTACAAGGACTCTTCTTTTATTGAATGGATTGGTGAATGACTCACCTCCAGGTGTTAAATTCTGGCCTAAGTATTTGGTTTTGTGGAATTTCCAAAGGCCCCTCCCTTGGTCATACATGAATCCAGCATTGGTGTTAGGAGGACCTGGCTTACCTGCTAACCATGTGGATGGCCATATTAAGCCAAATTATTAGATATAGCCAATTATGTGATATTCCATGATGGAGGCTATCAGGGTAAGTAACAGCTCCTTGTATTGGCAAGGCAACAAAACCTTTTTTTTTCCACCACAGTTTCCACCATTTCCTTAAGATGTCTCCCTATATAACTGAACTCTTTCTTCTTTGTGTAACTAGGGGATTATCTACATGAGCCAGGAGGCAATGGTTCACCATGGTGTATCCCAGCCATGGATCAGTTCCATTCTACCCCCATTACCTGGACAAAATGGGCTGGAGTCCAGACAGAACACCGGCCCATTGCTGCTGCTACTGCCACCATTTTCCTTGCTCTGCCAGGTCCAGGAAGCCAGCCTGAACCATATAACAAGGACTACTGCATGTGTCCAGCCTTGGTCACATGCTGCAGACCTGTTGCCCAAACTCAATTAAATTATCTTTTTTGGAAATTAACAGTAACAGCATTCACATCAGGCTTCAGACACTCACCCAAGGCTATCTAAGATAGTAGGAAGCAAGGGTGACCAGCAGCTATAGTAATGGGCCAGCCTGCAGGGTCAGACTCCCATAGACATGAAAGGCCCGATCCATTTCCTCCCAGCAGAAATGGAATAAAATGTGGGGTTTTTTTTAATTGCTGTATTGGGCCCTCCCCCAGCTTTCCTGTGTCTGAGCCCTATTTCTATCCTGGTGGTAGTGAGGCCTGCCTGGGAGAAGAATGAGGCAAATGCCCTATGTCATTTGTACTGTAGGGCTCTCAGACAGGGGCAGAAGAGGATAACTAGCCCATATATATAAGGCCTAATCATGTACCCTAGAAGCATAGAATGACAGTCTCCTAAAGATACAAAGAAGCCTAAAAAAAAACCTTAAAACTTTTAAAAAATCCATGCAAGGAGGCAACATCCACTATCCTTTGTACAAGAATCACTTGCACAATTTGAGGGGAAAAGTTTCCATGAGTCAAAATCCTCTCACCAAGAAGACATTCAAAATTTTGACATAGGAAATTATCAGATGCATCCAAAAAGCACAAGAACAGCATGCAAGGATGACATTACTGTCCTGCAAACAGGGCCTGGTTTCAGACATCCTCCTCCTCGTCGCGTGCTGCTCTGTGCTGCAGCCGCGAACAAGGTGTCATTTTCAATTGACAGGGAGGTTTTCAGTCTATGGCAGTGTTTCTCAACCAGGGTTCCCTGAAACCCTAGGGTTCCCCAAGAGGTTGCTAGGGGTTCATCAAGAGATTGTGATTGTGGGGGGAAAGCAGTAGCAGTATATAAATAATGTTTATGCAGGGGTTCCCTGAGACCTGAAAATTATTTCAAGTGTTCCCCCAGGATAAAAAGATTGAGAAAGGCTGGTGTATGGTATCACTAAGCCTGGTGTCACCCGCCTCCCGATGGAGTCACCTGGTGCAGGTCAGCCTCTCTACACCCCCCAGTTCTGCCCAGGCTTTTAGTCACATGGATTAGGAATTTAAATCCCTAGTCTACAAAACATCTGGGACCCTTTCATACTAGAGAATTATAGCATCATATTCCCCTTTAACTCCAATGGTTGCATCCTATGGAATCCTGGGATCAGGAGTTTAGGAAGGAACAATGAGAATTCTCAGTCATAGAGCATAAGACTACAAAACCCAGAATCGCCTAGGATGGAACCATGGGAGTTAAAGTGGCTAGAATTTTGTGGTGTGAATGGGCCCTTGGTTTTTACTGTGCATAGGATTTTTTTTTCCCCATGTGGGTAATAGGAGCCAACTGTTGGATCTTTCCCAACAGCTCATTTTCTTCCCCTGTCCCATCCCTTTTCCAGTTGGGAGGGCACAGAGCCGGTGATAATCTCTTTTGAAATGCAGTGCTAGAGGGGAGTCCTATGGATGCCATGGACTGCCAAAAAGCAATGATTCTCAGAGAAAATCAAACCATAGAAGCCAAAATGACTAAACTGAGGCTATGGTATTTGGGACATATTATGAGATGACATGATTCATTGGGAAATATGACAATTCTTGGTAAAGTGGAAGGCAGTAGTAAAAACAGAAACAACAAAAAAAACCAAAAAAAAAAGGAAGACGACATTACAGATGGACTGACTCAGTAAAGGAAACCACATCATCGAATTACAAGACCTGAGCAAGTCAATTCATGACCAGGACTCTTGGAGGGCTCTCATTCATATTTTTGTCACAAGTTGAGGGAAACTCACTAGCCAATACCTACAACCAGGGTCAGGTGATGCAATCTCTTACTTTCCCCATTATCACCAATAATTGATCAGAGAAATAAACCCAGGGATTTTCCCCACACATCAAAGTCCTCCCTAACTGAGAAAGTAATTGCTTGGTGAAATGTCTAAAGAGCTTTCACTGCCATGGTTTCTCAAAGTATGTCAAAAGTAGTGCCCATAGCTGGCTGAATTCAGATAGAGAATTTAAAAATCAGGGTGCATGTGAGTTTTTTTTTTTTTTTAAATAGGCAATACAGGGATTGAAGCCTTATATTACCTCTGGTATTGGTGCTATATGGTTAAGATAAATTTTCACCTGGTTGTACAGAATAAACCAATGCAGGAACGCTAAGCTGCCATCTCCTTGGGCTATTGTGTCTCCAGAGAAAAAGTTGTCCTTGGTCAGAGTGTAGGAATCAAGGAGGAACAGGGAGGATGAGAAAGAAGACGGGGAAATTGATGGCCCTCCAGAAGAGCCAAAATGGGAAAGTGAAATAGCGTGGAAATTGCTCTTCAAAACATTTCCTAGCCTATGGCGCTGCAGTCTTTGAAAAGGCCAATTGCTTCAGATGGTGTGCCTTTAGGATGGTGAATAAAAAGGCCCCTTTCATTAAAATCAGCAGGAAAAAAGTTAGCTGTTGGACAGCACCACAAAGCTTTTGCACAGGAGTCTGTAGCGTGGGAGTGAGTCAGCTCCTGGCACACAGTTATGCGGTGTTCAAAGAAAAACAAGGTGTGGTGGAGAGAACACCAAGACTGAAATATGAAATATCAGGCCAGCGAAGGGGCTACACAGGAATTTTGTGTGAGGTAGGATAGATTCATTGTGGAAGATCTGGAGAGCAGAGGAAAAATCTTTAGAAAGGAATTATGTTTGCCATTTCCTCCTTTTCCTCTTCTTCCTCCTCCTCTTCTTCCCTACTATTACTATTGACTGATCCTTTGAAAGGAATGGTGTCTAAATAACTGTTTTGCTGGTTAAAGGAAATTTGAGCTGGATTAGTCACCTACTTGTTAAATCACCAGATTTCATTGAAATACCTCTTTATATGACCACAGTGTTTTAAAAAACATGTTTAAACTATATTCCTGTGATATAGGACTTAACTGGAGGTGTTAACATGGTTAGATCTGGTGTGCTTTGATTGTTGGGGGAAAAAAATTCTACTGCAAGCTTGGAAAGATATAAATAACATTATTCACATCAATTTTTCATGATCAGAAGATCTCACTGTTTTAGATACACAGGCGCCTCTATTTCCTATACATATGGATGATATTTAAAGTATGACTACAAAGAAAAGAAATGCATACCTACATGCACACACCTATATGTCACAGTCATAAATATGTCTCCATATTATTGTAATTGTAGTGTTTTAACTTGTAAATTGTTTAATTCTTTTTTAAATTTTATATTTATAATGTGACTTTAACTTTGTACTGTTTTTAGCTTATACTATTTTTATAATGATGTTGTTAGCCGCCTTGAGTCTCATTGGTGAGAGAAAGGTGGGATAGGGTTAGGAATGAATAAAATAAATAAATATTACTGCTAATAATGCGGGGATCTGCAAGTATTTCCCCCTGATTCTTTCATTCATTAGGGGTACAAATAGATGCAAAACTGGACTTACTGACATGGTTGGGAACATGATTTTTTGGTGCTTCCCCCTGCGTCTGATAATCTCCTGTGAAATCTTGGAAAGGAAGCCTTGGGCACTGCAGGCAACATGATTCCTCCTACCATAAGTTAGAATCAACATTTCTAGAGACCCCAAAAGTATGTGTGGGGAGGTGAAAGTTGGGTGGAGCAGGAACTTAAAGAATGACAACTGTATCCTTTAAACAAACATTATAGCAAGTCATTCCCAATACACCTAAATAGGATTAAAAGGAAAATGCCCATTTACTAACAGCCAGAATAAGAGAACTGGGGCCTTTTGACTTTATGCAAAATCTAGACATGAGAAGAATGTCTATATGTGGATTCTGTTTTGTTTTGTTTTAAACCATCCAGTAATTCTCAAAGACTAATATCTCCAATGCAGAGAGTCAAACTGGCATTACTTTTACCAACAAGGTAACTGTTCTCCATTTTCTGGGTTATTGTAACAGGAACATCTTGAGTGTTATTTTTTCTTCTAATAAGCCCAGAGCTATGTTTTAGAAAAGAGGAGTATATCTATACATACATATTGTATTATTAAAAAGACAGCATATATTGTGATGTTCCTTGTGGCTCTAAAGGGTTTAGTTGGGGCCTTTTTATCTTCCCCTGACAGTCTCAGGTGAATGTGTAGAGCTCCTCATGGAGATTTCTACACACACACACACACACACACTGTATAAAATGTTTCTTGAGGCATGGGAAGAAGGACAACTATAGTACAGTTTGTCTACTGAGCAATATCTGGCTTGTACGCTTATTAAGGTAAAAATATGTAATACTCTGGGAGTTATAGTCTTTGGGAAAGAAGCAGTTTAACTATGGGGTCATATACACCAGGCAGGCTACTCTGGAGCTGGCCCGTCTCCCCATCCCGTTACCTGCAGAAAATGGTCTGGAGTCCAAACAGGATGCCAGCCCATTGCTGAAGCCACTGCCATTAAACTGGGGATTTTCCTGTAACAGGTTGCTATCTAGTCCGTGAGCTGCTCTTCGCCGATGATGCTGCCCTTGTTGCCCACACAGAAGGAGCTCTGCAGCGCCTAACATCCTGTTTTGCAACAGCTGCAGAGCTGTTTGGGCTGGAAGTCAACCTGAAGAAAACAGAAGTTCTTTACCAGCCTGCACCACAGGACGAACACCACCATCCCCACATTGCCGTCGGCAAATCTGTGCTCAAGTCCGTTCAGCAGTTCACCTACCTGGGAAGCATCATCTCCTCAGATGCCAAGTTTGACAAAGAGATCGATCACAGATTAGCAAAGGCATATAGTGCATTTGGAAGACTTCACAAAAGAGTCTGGAGCAATAAACACCTGAGGCAAAGCACAAAAATCAGTATGTATAGAGCCATCGTACTGTCTATCCTCCTTTATGGATCTGAAACATGGGTCACCTATCGCCACCACCTATGACTCCTCGAGCGCTTTCATCAGCACTGCCTACGCACAATCCTAAATATACACTGGACTGACTATGTGACGAATGTTGCTGTCCTTGAGCAAGCAGGGATCACCAGCATTGAGGCCATGATATTGAGAACACAGCTGCGCTGGGCAGGGCACGTTTCCAGGATGGAGGACCATCGCCTCCCAAAAATACTACTCTACGGTGAACTCGCCACGGGTCAGCGTAAGAGGGGCGCTCCAAAAAAGCGATACAAAGACTCCCGAAACAACATCTCAGGCTTGGCCAAATTGATCACCAACAGTGGTCCGCCCTGGCCTCACATCGGGAGGCATGGAGACGCACTATCCACAATGCTGCAGCCTTATTTGAGAACTCACGACGAACAAGTCTTGAAGAGAAACGACAACGCAGAAAGAATCACAACCCAAAAACATCACCCAAGGAGACCTTCTGCTGTGCTTTTTGCAACCGGACTTGTTTATCTCGGATTGGCCTTTTTAGTCATCAGCGCGCTTGCAGAAAGCGCGGGGTGAGTCCTTCCTGAATCTTCGTATGCGAAGAAAAGCCAGAGAGAGATCCCAGCTTGCCCCCGTTCCTGCCTCATATCTGTCCCAGAGGTCATTTGGACTGTCCAGTGGGAGTATGGGGTAAATGCCCTGTGTTGTTTGAACTACAGGGCTCTGGAATGGGGGCAGGCCTGGGTATTTCACTGGTGTAGACAAGCCCTATATATTCAAGCCTCTCATATGAACCTGTCCTTGTTTTGAGATCTTCTGAGGTGTCCCATCACTTGTTCCACCATTCACACAAGCACATCTGGTGGGAATACAGGAGGGAGCCTTCTTGGTTGCTGCTCCTAAGCTTGGATGCAAGATCTACAGATATCCCACAACATTTGAAGTAATGTCCTCATTTTTCACTGAGTGTGCTCTGTCCAGTATCGTAGATTAGGAAAGGGAATCAAGATGAAAGGTGCTTAATCTTCCCAAAATCACCAGTATTAAAGACAAATATTTGTAGGGATTTGTTTACTACAGAGATTTTATGTAGCATTTATATAGCTGCGAAGACTTTTCCCCTGGAGTATTTGGCATTTTTGACCCCCTCCTTATGAATACGGCAGATTGATGCAGGATCTTATTAAGACAAATCGTATTCTCCTTGAATTTTATGAGGAGAATTTTCACCATATAGACAACCTGTATGTGTCCTAGGAGGGTGTAGCACTGGTGTTTGTATAATGCTTAATGCTCAAATCCTAATCCATCTCTTATTGTATGCTTCATATCCACTGCTCATTGCTGCCTGATTTCACTTTCTGTGATTTAGGTGCGAAATTGAACAGCAAGAAATGAAAGAAAGAAAGAAAGGAAGAAAGAAAGGAAGGAAGGAGCAACCTGCCCTGCACAAAGCATTTTAAAAGCCTCTTGTCACTCACATATCCTGAAATCATCAAAAAGTCCCCTCTTCAAGTGCATTGCCTGAGAACATGGCAAATCTGAAGTGAATGTTGTCATTCAGCCTGAGTAATTGTCGCAAGAGGGAGGTGGTGACATGGGATATTTCTGTATCCACACACAAATATCCCTTCAGGATGTAGGAGCAAGTGTACACTAAAAAAAGGGATGGATTCAGCCATGAGGAAGATCCTGTTGTTTCATCATGCAACAGTAGATGAGACGCTCACAGACCTCTGAGAACAAAGTGTGCCTCATGTGTCACCTTTCTTGTGCTCCTTTCATGCTCCTCGGCACAAGCACTACTCATGATCAGAGTATTGCCATATGAGGAAGCAAGGCACTGTGCATCCCATTTTGAATCTATGTGTGTGTATGTGATGGAAGGAGAGCTGAATGTAAAAGCTCCCAATACAATGTCATCTGATGCTGTTACCAATATATCCTTTCCTTTTTGATGTCTACTCAGGGCCAGTTTCTTTGCTCAGCAGAACTGAGCAGCAACGTGTTGTGGTTGCTCTTCCATACGACTTTGTGCTGTGTGAATGGTGAAAATATATATTCACTATCCCCCTCCCCATTCTTGCATATTTACACTTGAATACATGACTTCAGGGAGAAATCATTAATACAGTTGGCACTCCGTATCCATGGATTCTGCATCCATGGATCCAACCAACCACGGTTCAAAAATATTAAAAAAAAAAAATCCAAAAAGCAAACCTTGATTTTATATAAGGGATGCTATTTTACTACACCATTGTATATACAGTTGTCCCTCCAAATTCACGGATTTGGCATTCACAGATTTAAGTATTCATGACTTGAAAATATTCTTTAAAAAATAATAATCCAAAAAGCAAACCTTGATTTTGCCATCTTATATAAGGGACACCATTTTGCTATGCCACTGCATATAATGGGACTTGAGTATTCACGGATTTGGGTATTCACGGGGGGTCCTGGAACCAAACCCCAGCGAACGTGAAGGGACAACTGTAATAGGACTTGAGCATCCATGGATTTTGGTATCTACAGGGGGTCCTAGAACCAACCTCCAGCAGATACCAAGGCCCTACTGTATAACTGTGGAGAAATAAGAAGTCTGGAAGTCTTTTCAAAGTTAATGATTGATACATGAGAAATGAAACATCTAGGTTATGTATATCTTGCATAAATAAACAAAAAAAAAGAAAGAAAAAAAGAAAGAAAATAAAAGAAAACGAAAAGAACCTTCTAGAGGCCACTTGAAAGCTTCTTCCAAAATGAATCCAGGAATGACTTTTTCTTTGGGATTGTCTAGATGGTGAAAATACTCCTCACAGAATTCGAGGAGAATACCTTTTGTCTCATTGAGATCCTGTGGTGATTTACCTTATTTGGAAGGAGCAGGGGTAAAATACTCCAAAAACTACATGGGAAAAGGCTTGCAGCTTTCCCCAAAGTTTGTTTAAATAATGTTTTGGAAGGGGGCTTGCTGCTGGCTGGTGGGCCCATTTGCGGCCCAGCCAGCGCCCCCACGATCCTCCCAGCAGCCTCCCCTTCTTACCTTGGCGACTGCTTTGGATAATCAGTTTGGGATGCTGCATATTCTTGGAGAGAAGCAGAAGTAGATTGGTCAGACATGTGTGGCGGGTGGACTTGCTGGCAAGGAAGTGGCTAGAAGCACCATTTTGGATATTGGCATTGCTGATCAAGCATTTTTTGCTGCTACAGGCAATCAAATCACTTTTTTTAAGTAGAAGGTCACACTTGTGCACCTTTGTTTTAAAGTTAAAAAATATACTGTGCAGCAGCGACAATGTGTGGAGAAAAATAACACATTAATTTACTCAGCTACCATCTCGATTCGCAGGCATGTGTACTTCAAATGCAGATAGCTTTGCATACTATTGATTTTGCCAGAAGACTGTGTAGACAAATGAACGTTGTTGCAAATTTGCAATAATGCGCAGGAATCAGCATTATATCCTCCTTGTCTAGGAATCAGCAATATGTCCTCTTTCACTAGCCTCCACTTTTCTTATCACATCCATTTGGGTGGCTGGGCTTATAGATCTATGCTTTTTAAAGTTGCTATAGATTGTGGGTGAGGAAGGCTTATCTGATCTCCTGTTTTTCCTTTGTTTTGCTGTTCACAAATGCTTAGTAAGGGATTCTGGAGGTAGCTGCTCTTTATCTTGACTGTTGTAGGCCATCACACACAGCTACAATTGCATTGGCGAGAACAGACTTCCATTCTGTCCCTGCAAACATGCCACTTCAATCTGGCACCAAAGGTCCAATTCTCCAGCTGTCCTTCACCACTCCCCCAATGACAATGACCACTGCTCCTAATAAACATCCACCTGGACAGAGGACAAGGGGGCTGGGCAGGTATAAAAAGACTTTTTGCAAAGGAGCTTCTTTGACAGAGGCTTTGTTAACTGAAAAATGTCTATATTTTTCAGTGGCTATTTAGCTCTTTTTTTAAAAAAAAAAAAAGTAACCCCCCTGGAAAGTGATAAAATAGCCTAGTATAGTCATACGCAGTGGCTCCCATATCAGTGGAACTGTGACTCTGCCATAGCTTTTAGTCCAAACCACCATGGAGCCATATCTGTTTTGCCTGTAATCTATCTACATGAGAAGAAATAATCCTCTTACCTGCGCTCTATTCCAAATTTGCCAAAGCACTGATTTGTGCTCACAGTGTTTTCAACCTTCACATGGCTGCGAATCAAGATGGCAGCCATGTCATTTTTTGCACATGGGGGTGAGATTGGGGGAGATACTTGCTCGAAGGTGAGTGTGCAGCAAGTCCCAGAGACAATGTGGAGGGCGGCCAAAGTGAGGAAGAGGAGGAGAGAGCTGTCAGTACTTCACCCATCCCTGTGGTGGCAGCACTTGTCTCCGATTCCAGCTTCGAGAGAACAGGAAAAGCTGCCTGGCCAGCTGCCATGAGAAGGAAAAAGAGGGTGGCACTTTGTCTTCAGGAGGGACAGGCATGAGAGAAGAAGCAGCCAGGAGGTTCTGGAACCTTGGGTGGGTTCTTTACAGGTAGATCTAAAACCTGGATTGAGTTCACTGCCCCACTGGCATGGAAACCACCCACTGCCCCAGAGAGGGGTCGCCAAACCTTGCAGAAATGTGAGGGAAACCCTGAAGAAGCAAAAGCATGTGCAGCATAAAAATGCAGAGTAAAAGCACATCATGATAATTTCAAATTCACAACCCAGCAATGACAAAAAGAAAGAGGAGTGTGAGAAAGACAAGGACATTGACATTTTAACCCTCCCTGGTTTTTTTAAAAAAGTTTTAACTCACTCCCTAGTAAGTGTTAATTTGTTTCTCTTGAAAATAACCCAAAAGGTCAATTTTACTAAGGACACTGAGTGAAGCAGAAGCCTCTTTTTAATGGTTGATCGAGACTGAATGAGAGAGAGAATCATGGTGAACACTTGATAATGAGATTCAATTATTTCCATTCCCTTGAGATCCCTAGCTTCTGCTTACTGTAAGCAAAGCAAAACACCACCTTTCTGAGTGTAACATGACACTCAGTGCTTTCTCTCCAACTGGGTTCCTTTTCATTTTGCTGGCTCTGAAGGAAAGAAGAAACCAGAAGTCACATCCAATAAAAATGATGGATTTTTATGCACAAACATTTTCTTTTCTGACTTCGATTTTAAATTGCATAGTCAGGCTGTAACTTAGCATACATAGGCAGTTAAGTCAGACTGCATTGTCGTCCATTGTTATGTCTTTTCCTATGTTTTAATAGCTGGGGCACTTACTATATCTCACCCCATGGCTCCACTTCCCACTTTTCTGGGTTTCATAGAATCATAGAAACAGGGGGTTGGAAGGGACCACAAGGGCCATCTAGCCCAACTCCTGCCATGCAGGCACACCATCAAAATAATCCTGAGTGACAGGCAGCCAACCTTTGCTTGAAGATCTCGAAAGAAGGAGAACCCACCACCCTCTGATGCAGTCTATTCCACTATGAGACAGCTCTTGCTGTCAGGAAGTTCTTCCTAATGTTTGAGCAGCAAGCCCTTCCTTGAATTTTGAATCCATTGGTTAGTGTTGTAGCCTCCAGAACAGATGAAAACAAGTTTGCTCCATCTTCAACAGTGCATCCTTTCAAATATTCAAAAATGGCTATGACATCTCCAAACAGTATGTAACCAAGGCATTATAAAACCATGACCAGATCCGACTTCTCCAGGAATGGGTGCAGTTGGCACACCTTTAACTGTGCTAACACACTCCTGGGGGTCGTTTACATGGCAAAATAAATCCTCAAAGAATGCGACAAGAAGCCTGATAGTTCCCATGCATTTCGAAGCAACAGCACCCTTTTCAGAAGGAGGGGGTGCTAAAAAACCATAAGTTGTGCAGTATCAGCTTTCGCTAGTTTTCCACACTTTTTTGATTAAGTTCACAAAAATGCGCATAATTTGTCATGGGAACTAACTATCGTGTAAACTGGCATCTATGTTTTCGAATTACTGTGAGCAGAGCTAAATCCTGATTGGTTGGAGTGAACATTCTGCTTTATCCGAATAGACTGAGGGGTTGGAGAGAAGAAATTCACCCTCCTTCTGCTTGCAGCCCACTTTGGAAAATCTGCTCTGAGCCCTTCCTGTCTGTTTCAAAGGAAGGCTTTGGGGGTGGAGAAGATGATCGGGGATGAGCCCCTGCTTCGCTGGTGTGTGTGTGTGTGGGGGGAAACAGCCGATCGCATGTTCGTTCTTTTGTTTGTTTGTCGTTCCATTCACTTGCCTTTATTCAAGGCTACGGAGGGAGGGAAAACAATCAGGAATGAGGCAAGCCCTGCTTCTGTGGTGTGTGTTTGTGTGTGCATGCATGAAGTGAAGGGAAGGACATCGCTCCACCATGCTTTTGCTTGTTCGTGCTTTAATTGACTCCTTTCTTTATAGAAGCCTTTCGGGGCTGGGGAAGACGGGGGGGGGGAGTTGACAGATCACTCTTTCGATCACTTGTTTGTTTGTTCTTTTTCTTTCCTCTCATTATTTATGGTCTCCATAACACCCTCCTTGCTCCCTCCCTGCCTCCTGCCTAGCTTTAATCATCTAGAGGTGATCCCCCCACCACCTTTGCCTGTGTGAACTAAGGAAAACAGAAAGTGGCTGGATCTGGCTGCATTTTCCGAAAATGCCAGGAGTCGTGTGATTTATGCACTCCTGATGCAAAAGAATGGTAATCCGGAATCTTGCGAACTTTTTCCTGTCGTGGAACCGGCCCCTAGGTCACCACAGAAACCTGGGCTTCCAGGATCAGGGCTGAGTTGAGGAGTACTGTCAAACTGTGAACCTGCATTTTCAGGGGTGGTGTAACCACATCTAAGAGAGGCTGAATCCCTATTCCCAGATCTATATTTTGACTGATAAGTAACACCTCTGTCTTGTCTGAATTAAGCTTCAATTTGCTCACCCTCACCTGATCCATTATAGCTGCCAGGTCTAGCACAGGAACAGCTTCCTTGCAATTAGGTGGCATTAGGATTAGAGTGGTTACATTACATCCCTTGATCTGGACACTATATTCCTGTTCATGCACCCCATAATTGCATTGGTATTTGTCTCTCTATCAGTATTTACCAGTGGTGTCATCAGGATCGGAACTTTTGGCTGGACATATGCCTTCCTTCCTGCTTTTCTTGGTATCTGCTTCTTTTTCACTCTTCCCATCACAGAATCTTAGAGTTGGAAGGGACCACAATGACAATCTAGTCCAACCTCCTATCATGCAGGAACACACAACTAAAGAACTAATGAGAGATGGCCATACAACCTCTGTTTAAAGATATCCAAAAGAGGGTGGGAGAGAGAGAGACCCTCACAAGGCAGTTTATTCCACTGTTGAACTGCTCTTATCATCTGAAAATTCTTACAGAATTTTAGGTGAAATCTCTTTTCTTGTTGATGAATCCATCGATTTGTGTCTTGGTCTGGGGAAGAGCAGAAAACAAACTCCCTCCATCTACTTCATGACATCCCTTCAGATATTTAAAGATGGCTGCCATGTTGCCTCTCAGTCTTCTCTTCCCCAAACTAAACATGCACAGCTCCCTAAGCCTTCCCTCTGGGCTTGGTTTCCAGACCTTTTATATCTTGGCCACCCTCCTCTGGATACATTCTAGCTTTTCAATACTCTTCTTGAACTGCAGTGCCCAGAACTGGGCATACAGTTTCTCAGTGAAGTCTGACCAAAGCAGAATAGAACGGGACTATGACTTCCCTTGATTTGGATGCTATACAGCTATTAAAAAAGCCTGGAATTGTGTTGGCTTTTTTGGACACCATATCACATCATTCACTCATGTTTACTCCTATAATCAATTAGAAGAATGCATTCAAGCAATTAATGCAGTTTAAAACATTCACACATGGGCTGAGGAGCAAATAAAGGGATGGTGTTCAACCCATTAAGAACAAGAAAGAAAGAAAGAAAGAGAGAGAGGGAGGGAGAGAGAGAGGGAGAAACCCTGGCAGAACATGTCAGGGATGATGGGAGTTGTAGCTCTTCACCTCTGGCTCAAACTCACCACCTTGTTATGCAGCAGAGCCAACCAGCTTAGATCAGTGGTTAATGCTTTCCTCCAAAGCAGCAGAGTTTCAGAGAATAGGCTGAAGATCCTGACAAACTCTCCAAGCCTTCTCACTCTTCTCCAGGTGTCTCCAAAACGTCTCCAGGAATCACCCAGGCAACTCAGTAGTTTTATATAAAACCTACTTTATTCTTCTATATAAATATACTATATGGTCAACAAATCACAATCTCTACACACTACACCACCTCTACTCCACACTTCTGCACCTCTACTCACCCACAAATACATTGGCAAACATTGCAATTTTATAGCCATTGTTTATCACCACCCACTAATTAGTTTCCACCCAGTGGGTGTGTACTTCCATTCAGATTGGTCCACATAGTTCCATCCATGCTTAAGACCAACCCATGTATTTCAACATTTCACCTTGTACACTTAAAGATTCTCAGGTGTTTCCATTCTGCATTCAGTACCTCTGTCCTTGGCTCTCAGGCCTTCTAGATTACATTAGCAGTTTCACCTGTGTAGCCCCATAATTGCTCTTGCTTAGTCATTGTGACTTTCACATACATATTTTATTTCTTTCACTGTATGTCCCATGTTGCATTTTCCTTAACAATCCCCTCCGAAATAAAATATTGTATGTGTCTTACAATGTCATTCCAACCATTTGTGTCAGCCTTTCATGTTTTTCTACTGTCAATGCTTTTGTGAACAAATCTGCTATGTTGTGTTGTGTTTCTATATATCTCAATTCTATTTCACCCTTCTGAACCATGTCTCGCACATTTTGATATCTTACACCAACATATTTTGTTCTGTTCTTCAAACTTTCAGTTTCAGCCATCGCTATGCATGACTGTGAATCTTCCAGAATTTCCACTGGTATCTTGTAACTTTCATTTAAATCATTTAGCAATTGCTTAATCCACTGTACCTCATTTACTATCTCATTCAAAGCAGCGAATTCTGCTTCCGTTGTGCTTATCGCTACATTAGTTTGTTTTCTACTTCTCCATACTATTGGACTTTCACTATATTTAATTATCATTCCTGTAACTGACTTCTTGTCTCCTAATTCTGATGCAAATGAACTGTCTACATAACAATCTAGATCTGAACTACTGCTTCTTATAATCAATTTCCTATCTAAGGTTCCTTTCAAATATCTCAATAAATGTTTTACCGCTGTCCAGTCTTCAATTTTTGGATCATTAACCCTTCTAGACAATACATTTACAGCATAAGAAATGTCTGGTCTGGTGTGGCAAGATATGAATTGTAAAGATCCTATTATACTTCTGAAGAAAGTCTTGTCCTCAAACGCTCTAGTTGTTTTCTCAGACACAAAACCAGTTGTCATTGGAGCTCTTACTATTTTTGCATTCTGTAATCCACACTTTTCAATCAGTCTTTCAATTTTATTTCTCTGACTTAATAAACAATGTCCTTCTTCTGTCCATTCAACACAAATACCTAAATAAGACTTCAATACACCTAAGTCCTTCAAAACAAACTTTTTAGACAATTCTCTTTTTACTGACTCAATTTCCTGTTTTGACTTTGCTGCTACGCACAAATCATCTACATAAATCACTAATACTATGTCTCCTTTTGTATAAACACAAGCATCTGCAATGCTCCTCTTGTAACCTAGCTTAACTAGCTCATCATTGATGCACAGATTCCATGCTCTGGCACTTTGTTTTAAACCATACAACGCTTTCTTTAATTTATATACTCTCTGACTACCATTTTCTTCGAAACCTTGTGGCTGCTCCATAAAAATTTCTTCATCCAAAACCGCATTCAAGTACGCTGTTTCAAAATCAAAATGTTCTACAACTAAATTCCTTTTTACTGCTACAGCTAGAACCATTCTCAGACTTTCCGGCTTTGCAGTTGGAGAATATGTCTTATCATAGTTCTCATACTGCTGTTGTGCAAAACCCTTAGCCACTAACCTAGCTTTATATTTGATACTTCCATCTGGCATTTCTTTCCTTTTGTATACCCATTTACAACCAATTACTTTCTTGTCTTTGGGTCTGTCAACAATTTCAAAAACATCTTTATTTACCAGGCAACCAAACTCATTATCCATTGCATCAAACCATCTTTCCTGTTCTTCACTAGAATAACTTTCCAATTCTTCAAAACTTTCAGGCTCTTCTACTGCTAAACAAGCTCTTGCCTTTGTCACAACAAACCTATCTGGAGGCTTTCTAACTCTATGACTACGCCTGGGAATAAAATCTGCTGTTCTGTCTCTTTCATCCTCACTTTCTCTACTGGGAGTTGTAGTTCTATGACTAAATCTCTTGTCTTCAGTCATTCGAGTAGTAGTAGGCCTAAATGCTATCTCATCATCAGAAGAACTACCACTGCTGCTAGGTGATGCTTCCTGCTTAACTGAAACCCCTCCGTTTCCTGAGGTTGATTCAGTTTGTGCTTCTGGCTCATTTGAACTCCCTAATCTCAAAAACACTTCTTTATTGGCATGCAGTTTGTCCCAACCAGCATGTCTCTCAAAATTTGCAGACCTAGAATACTGCACTTGTTTTCCTCCCAAATGAAACTTGTAGCTATTTCCAGAATACCCCAAAAACCTAAGCCTTTTGCTTTTGGGTTCTCCTTTCCTCCTGAAACAAGCAGGTGTGTAAACATGAGCAAATTGTCCAAAAACCCTTAAGTACTTGTAATTTGGCATTCTCCCATACAATACCCTGTAGGGAATGTCTTCAATTTCTGAATGATACAATCTGTTACTGATATGTATTGCAGTCAAAGTTGCTTCTGCCCAAAAACTATCTTTCACCCCTGCATCTGCCATCATACAAGCAGTAATTCTTTTTATATCTTGTATTTTCTTCTCTGCTAACCCATCCTCACTAGGACAAGCAGGGTTTGTAGTTTCATGCCTTATTCCCACCTTTTGAAACCAGTTAAACAATTGATTATTTAAAAATTCTCCTCCTCTATCAGTAATGATGGTGCCTACTCTGCTATCAAATTGTCTTTCCACCATTCTTACCCATGCTTTTAAACTTTGCCCAGCGTCAGATTTGTTTTTCATTATTCTTACAAATGCAAACCTTGTATACCTATCAACAATTACTAGGAAATACTTGCTTCCCCCTAAGGACAAGCAATTAGCTTGGGCGACATCTGCATGTACATACTGAAATGGTCTTTGAGCAATTCTTTTTGTTTTCTTAGCTACTGGAAAAGCTCTGACGTTTACCTGTTGACATACCGTACAATCTAAGTGGTTTTTGCATTCAGTAACTTTTAACTCTGGACACATACTGATTAAATTCTTTAAACATTTGAAGCTTGCATGGCCGAATTTTCTGTGAAGCTCATGTATGCAGTCTTTGTGCATTGGAATATTTTCTATGTTATTAGCTTCTTCAACCCTGTAGCTATCAATATTGTCCTCCAAATAATAAAGTTTGTCTTTTTTCAAACCTATGCCACGCAATTCCCCATTCAGTTTTATCTTACACATGTTCTTTTCAAAGATGACTGTGTAGTCTCTTTCTGTTAATCTGCTTACTGATAACAAATTATTTTCTAACTCCTTTACATGTAAGACATCATTAAAATTCTCTTTTAGCCCTGGAATGTACACAGTACCCATTTGATTTACAGTACTTAGCTCTTTCCCGTCAGCCAAAACTACAGTATTTACATTAGCTGATTTTCTATTACTTATTAAATTTATGTCATTACACATCAATGATGTGGCTCCTGAATCAACTAGCCATTTAGAATTTGCATTTTGTTTTTCCTTAATCATGGTTGCAAACACCTTTTTATTACCACTGTCCCTCAAAAATGGAGGTCTGGACTGTTTTTGATACTGCCGCGGCTGCCATCTGCTCTCTGCTTGCTTGCGTCTCTCAGCTGCAAAATGTTTACAATGTCTCTGCAGATGACCAATCTTCTTACAATAAAAGCACCTCCGTTGCTCCCTTGTAGAGGCTGCTTCCTCCTGCGTTCGCCAGTAAGGAGTTGTTTGTTGTTTTGGCACAGTCTTTAAGCTTGCTGAGTCATCCTGCTCAGACATTCTTCTCTGGTTCTCTTCCAGTATTCTGGCCACAATTAAGTCTCTATTAAGCTCAGTTTCTGGCAGGTTTTGCAGGCTGTTCGTTATGTTGTCCCACGAAGAGTCTAGCGATTCTATTAAAATGTAGCATTGCTGCTCTTTGCTAATTTGCACTCCCCTCAGTTCAGCTTGCACAAACAAATCTTGCATTATTTTTAAATGTTCTATCACACACTGCCCTTTAGCCATCTTTTGCCTGTATATTCTTTTAGACCATAGCATTTTTGCAAAAGCAGTTGAAGGAGTGTGTAATCTCTGCAAGGTATCCCACACATCCTTGGCAGACGTTTTATCTCTGACGTCATTAATTAAGTCTTCTTCAAGCATGAGATAAAGACAGGCTTTTGCTTTACTATCTCTCTCTTGAGTGGCTTCATCAGCATCAGCTGCCAGCCCTGTTTCAACTGTTGACCACAGACCTTCCTTTACTAGTAGAGATTGGGCATAAACCTTCCAGGTAGAGTAGTTGTTTCTATTCAATTTACTAAACTTTAGAAATTCCATCTTGATTTGTGCAGTGACTCAATTTGACTCAGTCCTTCTGAGTATGCACAGCCGACCCGTCTGGGCTTAAACAAAACACAAAATGATTTACTCACGAGGCTTATCAAGTGCAGCACAAACAGCTTGCTCTGATCTGTCGTCCACAAAGCTTTCTTCCACTCTCTGGAACTTTCAGCGTATGTGGATGCTGGGTGCTCTAGTAACTGGGCCCATAACCCTTGTCAGGGATGATGGGAGTTGTAGCTCTTCACCTCTGGCTCAAACTCACCACCTTGTTATGCAGCAGAGCCAACCAGCTTAGATCAGTGGTTAATGCTTTCCTCCAAAGCAGCAGAGTTTCAGAGAATAGGCTGAAGATCCTGACAAACTCTCCAAGCCTTCTCACTCTTCTCCAGGTGTCTCCAAAACGTCTCCAGGAATCACCCAGGCAACTCAGTAGTTTTATATAAAACCTACTTTATTCTTCTATATAAATATACTATATGGTCAACAAATCACAATCTCTACACACTACACCACCTCTACTCCACACTTCTGCACCTCTACTCACCCACAAATACATTGGCAAACATTGCAATTTTATAGCCATTGTTTATCACCACCCACTAATTAGTTTCCACCCAGTGGGTGTGTACTTCCATTCAGATTGGTCCACATAGTTCCATCCATGCTTAAGACCAACCCATGTATTTCAACATTTCACCTTGTACACTTAAAGATTCTCAGGTGTTTCCATTCTGCATTCAGTACCTCTGTCCTTGGCTCTCAGGCCTTCTAGATTACATTAGCAGTTTCACCTGTGTAGCCCCATAATTGCTCTTGCTTAGTCATTGTGACTTTCACATACATATTTTATTTCTTTCACTGTATGTCCCATGTTGCATTTTCCTTAACAGAACAAAATATAATTTGGGGGCATAGATGGAAAAGGCAAATGCCCTGGATCTGTTACTTGCCCTGACCCCCCCCCATACTGTTTCAATACTTTAATAATTGGAAATATTTCATAAATTGGCTTATTATTGGCACTCCACATGGTTGGCAGTAGATCAGGGACTCTCAAGTATAAGGAACCAAGGTTTGCTCAGAAAACTTAAGGAAGTAGCCTGCTAAAATTCCTAAAGGACACACCTGGGAAAGGATTATACGAACTCCCCCGGAACTGATTAGTTAGGGAGAAATGGGCTAATTCTCCTGGACATTCACAAAAATGAGTCATGCAATAATCCCATCAAGGTACTGTAGCTGGATACTCTTTGCCTGTTTTTTCCTCCCACCTTTTCCTAAAACAATAGAGGATAGCCTGAGACCCATCAGTTATAATGCTTCAACCATTAGCAATAGTTAACGCATCCAGAGAATCTATTGACTCATCCTGGGAATCTCCAGCAGACATTGTATTCTATTCAAACTCACCCCTTCAGGTTAAATATCAAATATAAAAATCACCCTAAAAAACTACCAACATGTGCACAGCTTCTCTTCTTCCTGTCACTCCATCAGTCTGTGTCTCCAGGGTTGCCGCTTCTACACAAATCTCTGCTCTTTGGATAGGTACAGTATAGCCCATCATCCTAAACTCTATTCCTCTATCCCAATACTTCCTACATTTTTGTTAACTTTGTGTGACTGCTTGAAGCCTGAGTGAGTCTTCCCTTGATTATTTTTCAATGAAACCATTTTTATTTTATTCCCTAGCTTGGAGTCTCCTCAGTTACTACCGGTATGCATAGGTCAAAAGATCTCACTGTTGCCCAGGTCTTGAACGAATTAGAATTCCCCATAGTAAAAGCCGGACACTAGTAGTCTCCTCACAAACCCCACACAATTTGGGTAACAGATGTGTGAGTTAGAGATTACACATCCCTAGTTTAAACTTTAGAATGGGTCAGCCAACAGGGAATGCAGAGCTTAGAATGTTCTTTTTTTCAACTACAGTGCTCAGAAACCACTGACCATGATGACTAATGGGATTCTAATAACCAAAAATAACTTTTCCAATATCTGAGGAAAGGGCCTTCTGGACAATAGGCCTTCACAGGGTCAGTCCATCTGTCTGTCTGTCTATCTGTCTATCTATCTATCTATCTATCTATCTAATATTCTGCTTTTCCCCCAGGTGGTATTTAAGTGTATTTACTCAATGTGTTTGCCCACACTCAAGAGAAGGCCTTCTTACTGAACCTTGGAGAAGGTTGCACTACCTACCTGGCTCAAATCCAGGTTATTATCTCTCATACGAACCTGCCCATGTTTTGAGATTTTCTCCAATTTTTTTTATTTATTTTTTAGTGGGAACAGTTCTGTATAATGTGCTGGGTTCCTCCTCCTCCTCCTCCTCTTCTTTATGTTTTAACTGGTTTACATTTTTATAGTTTAATTGCTTTTTAACTTTTTAAACTTTTGTGTGACATGAATGTTTAACTATGCTTGTTTTAACTGCTGTGAGCCACCTTGAGTGCCACAATAGAAAAAGGGAAGAATAACAATACTAGTAATGCTGGGGTTTTCATAAATGTTGAATTGCAAACCAGCAGTTCATCCAATCAGTCTATCCTAGTTGGGACCTGCAATTGAATTGAGGACTAAATCTTGGCCTAAACTGGCCTAAACTGGAACAATTTACACCTTGTAAAAATATCCCAGAACTGCCACAGGTTTGCTTTGCTTTTCTTCATTGTAAAAAGGTGCTTTCTATCCTTAGTAAATATAATTTTAAAATGCTGACTATATTTCTGACATGCCTCGATCTTTCTACAGAGAGATCAGGCAATGTTAACTTTTCAACAGCTCCTCAAAATGGATGCTGTATGCCTGCGTTCAAGAACACCAGCATTCTCTGAGCCTTTCCTGCTCCATCTCTTCAGGCTTGGTCTAAATGTGCAAAGAAATCTTGTGGAGAAATCCTGCTTCCAGGCCACTTAACAAAAGTGCCTTCAAGGGGAAAGAAACACCTCCCGGAGCCTGCAAAGAGCTGCGAAGTGTGAAAAGCTGCTTGGAGCAGTTAAAGGATGCATGCCCCATGGACGTCCTTAAAATTAGTCATTTTGAACACCTGAAGCATGAAACAACATCTGCATGGGCTGTGATCAAACACAAATGCAAAAATTAAAAATGAAACGTGGTGCTATAGAGTTTAGAGAAAGCCCAGTGCGAGGAAAACAGAAGGCAGCTTCTTTTTGGCTGTTTCATCTTTGCTCTGTTTTTGCCTGTCTATTGAATTTCCTCCCCCCGACTGTGTTCCATTTCCAAGCTCTCCGTACTTGCTGTCTCCCTGAAGCCTGCAGTGCACTATAATTTCTAGCTCTTACCCAACAACTTACTGAGGCAAGCCTTAAGCACAGTTCATTCCTGTGGGCCTATAGCAAGCTGGCTGAGTTTTCAGCCTACATGCTAGTAGGGTAGAGTCAGAAAAATGTCCACAGACAATGAGTTGTAATGGCTTAGCAGTTCTGGGATTTTAATATGATCTGAACAATGGCAATATCATGGTTGAACACCAACAAATAGATAAGCAAAGAATCCCAGCAGGTGCAGTGGAAGAGTTTAATGAGAACAAATATAATTTCAATGCATTTCAAGGATAGGGTTCTTCATCAGATGGAAGAAAATGTTGGCATCGGTGCTAATGGCTTGAAACCTAATGGTGCCATGCATCTGTGTAAGTTCCCTTACACAGGCAGTTGAACTTTTTTGTGTATTCAGTTAATGGTTGCATAAGCACAGTGCCATACTCTCCAATATTTCACAGATGGTAAGTGGGACATGCAGCCAAGCAACATCAGAGCTGGGTCAAGGTGGCAAAAGCTATTAATGAGGAAAAGCACACAAGCTAGGAAAAGCTGCAGAAGTTTAGTTTTGCCTGAGCATACTGGGAAGGCCAAAATGGTCAAGATACCACTCTTCCTTTCCTCTCTCACCTGCTGAGTTAATGAAGTGCAAACTAGGGGGTTGTCTAAATGATAAAAATACTCCTTGTGAAATGTGAGGAGAATCCTACCTGTCTTAATGGGATCCCACATTGTTACGCCATATTCGGAAGGAGGGGGGCAAAAACATCAAAAACTCCAAAGGAAAAGTCTTCATGGCTTTCCCTGGAGTTTGTTAAAAATAGTGAAGGGAATGCTCATTCCTGTTCATTGGGACAAGTGATTCACTTTGAATCATTTTCCCATACAAGCAGAAGCACAAAGCTGATTGGCTGGATGAGCACGGGGGCGGAGCTTGCTAACAAGGTAAGCGCCCAGAGCCACCATGATGGATTTTTACCTTAGTGAACGAGTGCTAAGGTGATAACATGGTGTGATATGTTTTTTTTTCTTTTTAGTAAAGGTGAAATATTGCTCTATCGCACATAGGAAACATTTTTTTTTCCAAAAAAAAAGTTCAGTGGCAGCAAATTCAGGTAAGTTAAAACATGAGCAATCCACTTACCACCACCATCTTGACTAGCAGGCATGAAAAGCTTTTGAGGGCCAAAAAACCATAAAGAGAAATCACAAACACTGTGATTTGCCATTACTGTGGAGCAATACAGGAGGGGAAGGTTTTGCTTCATGTAGACAGGCCCTAGTTTTGTACTCTGAACTCAGCGTGCAACAATAGAAGTAAGCTGAGATTAGAGAAGGAAAGTTGGAGGAAGAGAGCAAACCTGGGACATTTTAAAATCAGGTGAAAAAGTGGGATGACAGAGGATTAATTGGAACTGCACATGTCGAAGCTGGAGCATATGGTGTTCTTCAAGTGAAAGTGCTTCACACTGGCCTAAATCCTATTGTTAGTCCCAAGTATATTGGATCCACTGAATCAACTGGATTTGTCTACTTGTTGACTCGCCATTCAACAATTGATTGAATGGATCTTCTCTATTTGGGTCTAACCAACAGAATTACAACTGTGAAGTTGTGCATTTATGGATTTAGAATTTTTACATCGCACCCTTCAACCACAAAGGTTCCCAGAGTGTCCTGCAATTAGTTGGTTTGACAGTTCCCTGCCTGCAGGCTTAACAATCTGAATAAGAAATGACACATAAGGAAAAGGGGATGGTGAGGTGGGAATAAAGTTCAGCAGTGTGTGGCCCTTCTCCTTTCACCTCAGTGGTCACAGGGATGGCAGTTGGAACATGGAGGGAGGGGCTCTCACCAGCCACTAGGGCCCAGGTACAATAGACGTCTGTCTGCCTATTCTTTCTCTTTCAGAGACCACAGCAAGAGTAGTTAGATGGTACATAGCTATTCTTCTGTGCTTGCCCTATATTACCTGATTTACTGGGATTGCAGAAGCAGTCACTGTGTCTTTTTCCATAATGGGATAAGGAGGCACACTACAGAATACACAACTGGTTGCAAGGTGTCAGTATTTAGTAGAAGGGTGGTGTGGCACAACCACCTTGTAACTATGTGAGTGTAGATTAACACTATGCAAACAGGATGTTGCATCTCAGCCAATGTCTTTAGAAGATCCACTCTAGATGGAGTTAATGGCTTCTTCAAGCAAAACTGAGCCTCACGAGGGTTCCATGTCATGTTGGCATGATAACAGCACAGTGGCTGTAAATGAAGCTAAACAGGTTTTCCTTTGTTTTTTTTCCTGGGCTGTAGGCCATGTTCTGTAATAGTTTCTTTCTGGCATTTTGCCTGCATCTGTGGCTGTGGCTGCATTCTCTGAGGTTACCAGCCACAGATGCAGGCGAAACATCAGAAAGAAACTATTCCAGAACATGGCCTCACAGCCCAGAAAAAAAACAAGGAAAATCTACAGATGCTGGCCGTGAAAGCCTTCGACTTCACATTGAAGCTAAACAATTGGCAATCTAAAGGGCCCCCTTGTCTCATTATGAATCAGTCCAGATGTGAATAACTACAGGAAAGATCCTTTTTAGAATACCAAGGAGAGGTGTTTTTTGGTCCGTGTGGACTCCTTGATGGACATTCAGAAGATGACCTACTCCTGTGTTGATCCCAGATTGTGAAATGCATTCTCCCTTGAAATTGTGATGTGTTTAATTCTTGTGTTCCATTCTTGTGTTTCCATTCTGATGCCAGTAGGAACCCCACTCGCATCAGGTATTAATATGGAAAAATTTAATTTGCTCAAGATGGCAGTGAGAGGCCACATAACTACAGGACCTTTTGATGTATGTATACCAGTACTAACTGATGAGACTCACAGCCAGGAAATAAAATAAAATGTTTTTTTATTGAAAAATAATCTCGCAGGCATTCACACCAACACTCAGGCTTCAAGAAACACAAGGCTAGTGAAGAATAGGAGGGAATACTGGGATAGAGGAATAGAGTTCGGGATGATGGGCTATACTATACCTGTCCAAAGATCAGCGATTCATGCAGAGAAGTACAGCTATGTGTGCTGGGTGACATAGCAATCTGATAAAGTCCCTTGTGTACATGGGCCAAATAAAATGACCCCCTCTGTTACCATGCCCAGTAGTCTGGATGATTCAGGGGGTTTGCCCCAATCTTAGTCTGATGCCAAGATTGACAAAGAGATAGATCACAGATTAGCAAAGGCATATAGTGCATTTGGAAGACTTCACAAAAGAGTCTGGAGCAATAAACACCTGAGGCAAAGCACAAAAATCAGTGTGTATAGAGCCATCGTACTGTCTATCCTCCTTTATGGATCTGAAACATGGGTCACCTATCGCCACCACCTACGACTCCTCGAGCGCTTTCATCAGCGTTGTCTACGCACAATCCTAAATATACGCTGGACTGATTATGTGACGAATGTTGCTGTCCTTGAGCAAACAGGGATCACCAGCATTGAGGCCATGATATTGAGAACGCAGCTGCGCTGTGCAGGGCACGTTTCTAGGATGGAGGACCATCGCCTCCCAAAAATACTACTCTACAGTGAACTCGCCACGGGTCAGCATAAGAGGGGCGCTCCAAAAAAGCGATACAAAGACTCCCGAAACAACATCTCAGGCTTCGCCAAATTGATCACCAACAGTGGTCCGCCCTGGCCTCACATCGGGAGGCATGGAGACGCACTATCCACAATGCTGCAGCCTTATTTGAGAACTCACGACGAACAAGTCTTGAAGATAAACGACAACGCAGAAAGAATCACAACCCAAAAACATCACCCAAGGAGACCTTCTGCTGTGCTTTTTGCAACCGGACTTGTTTATCTCAGATTGGCCTTTTTACTCATCAGTGCGCTTGCAGAAAGCGCAGGATGAGTCCTTCCTGAATCTTCGTTTGCGAAGAAAAGCCAGAGAGAGAGAGAGAAAGAGAGTCTGAACTGTCCAGATGTCGTCCGGGGAGTTCTGACAAGAATCCAGAACAAATACCCCTTAAAACAGAGCAGACACATGGTAAAAAATGTGGTGAGTTCTGTTACCACAATGAAGGGGAAGGGTCATGCATGTTACATCTGTTGAGGTCACTGTGGGGTGTCCAGTCATGTGACCATGGCCAGGTACCTCATTTCTGGTCCCAGTAGAGTTCTAATTATTATTATTTGGGGGGGGGGACACCACATCTGGTTTAGGCAGTAACACATCTAGATGAATTGATAGCCTGAAGCAAGGAAGCTTCCTGCACTCCTATGCCTATAAAAAAGGGGGAGCAGCCTGAGCAGTCTTCATTTTAGATAGTGGAAACTTAAATACTACATTGGGGTGCACAAATATTGTTGGACTGCAACTTCCATCTGCCTTGGTCAGTGTTTCTATTGTTCTTAGTGGCAAAGGCTGATGGGAGTGGCAGACCAACAGCATCTGGAGGGACACAAGTTGGATCATGGATAATTTGATGGCAGCATTGTCCCTGCCCCCTTAAAAAATAATAATAATTAGAATTTTAATCAGCCGTCAACACCATCAGGATGGATGTGTAATAATTCTTTGGGTAGTTCCCTGACAAACCCATTAATGGATCTGTTGAGCTTCTATGAATGGCAGCAATGCACAGTTATAAATAAGCTCTTATCTGTTTGGCTTCAAAAGGCAAATTCAGGTGCGCTGTGGTTTGTCTTTAGCGCTTCTTTTTTGAAAGCACCTGACAGTTCATACAAAATTGCATTCATGGCTTGAAAACTCACAGGAGAACAATTAGCAAAAGTAGGGCAAATTATCTCTGACAGTTGTGTGATAATACAAACTCTGAAGAGTCGCTTGCAAAAATTATGAGGAAGAAAAACAGAGGCTTTGGATTTGTTACTTCTTTTGTCTGCCACCTCCGAGATTACCTCTTTCTTCTCTCTCCCACCCCCACCAGGAAGTTATTAATTGGTTGTTTTACAAATTACCCAGGGTGGGGAGGATGAATGGAAGAGAATGCAGGCAATGTTGGAATACAGAAACTAAAAATTCACAGTTGAAGTGGCCCAAGATATTCTGGAGCCTGAGGCAGAAAACCCAATGGTGTTCCCCTACTCAACCTACTGTGTTGCCAATAATATAATTATAAATTAAAATAATTGTCAGTTAAGTGTTCTTTATTGTTATCTTAAAGATTATTGCCTGAGGCTCACCTTGCAGCCGCTGACAGTTACTTTCAAGTAAACAAACTAGAAATTCATAAACCACTTCAGCTCAAATGGTTGGGTCCAGCCGATTCTTAGGGTGTGTTCTTCAGCCCTATGGACTCTCCAGTTTGGTGTTGTGCAGGGGTTGGTCTTATCTCCCATACTGTTGAACATCATTATGAAACTGCTAAGAGGGGTCCTCCAGAGTTTCAGCGCATCAGTATGCTGACAAAGGTGCCCAAACTATGGATGGTTAGCATCATGATCGAAAATCCAGTTCTCAAGGTCAATAGGACTAAGTCTTTAATATTTCTCTCTATTAAGGTTATAAACTTTTACTTTGTCTTGGCACAATTGTGCCCAACCTCCAGTCCTCAGTTTATCCAGCCAACAAAGTTTGCTGATGGAATTATCCTCAAGACCATTTAATCTGCACCAGAATCTTAAGAAAGACAGATCAATTCTAGTTGCAATTGTGGGGAGACCCAGCTCTGCCCTGGAACCCCACAGTGGTTTTCAGCAGAAAGTGTGCGTGCGTGTATGTGTGTTAATGCAAAACCAACTTTTGGACAAATTCCATCAAATATGATGGAAAACAAAGATCTTCCTCTTATAGCTCAATGACATTTTTTTTCTCAGAATCGTTGACATTTTCACAAGAGGTGTCTCAGTGAGTTGAACAATCTCTTCTTTATGAGGATGACAACATTTGCAAACATTTTATTTGCATGCCTAATATTTTCATTGAGATATCCACAATAAGTTCACAAGTTCTTTCTTGCTCATTGACCTGTTGCTCTCCCTCTATCTCATACACACACGTGTGTGCACACACATGCACACACACACACGATTTCCCCCTCCCCCAATATACAATGAACAAACAATGAATCTACAGGTGGGCATATATTACATTGGGCTTGACAGTCTCATAAGCCTTGTTGCAAGAAATTGTGCACCTCACCTTGAACATTGACAGAGTCTCAATGCTTGCAGGGTGTTAACAACAAGGAAACTGCACAAAGCAATGGACAAACTTTTAAAATGTAAACAGCTAAAATGCACATACAGTCAGCCCTCTGTATTCATGGATTCTGCATCCGCAGATTCACCCATCCTCAGTTCAAAAATATTCCAAAAACAAACAAAAATCCAAGGAGCAAACCTTGCTGTTCGTCATTTTATGTTAGGGATGTCATTTTATTATGCCACAATCCTACATAATTCTTCACTAGCATACATTGTACTTGATAGATGAAGGGAATGCAGTGGATGTAGTGTATCTTGATTTCAGTAAGGCTATTGACAAGGCCCCCCCATGATATTCTTGCAAAAATGTTAGTAACCTGTGGACTAGACAATGCAACTGTTTGGTGGATTTGTAACTGGTTGACTGTCCGAACCCAAAGGGTAGTTACCAATGGCTCCTCTTCATCCTAAGAGAGAAGTGACCAGTGGAGTGCCACAGGGTTCTGTCCTGGACCCAGTGCTATTCAACATCTTTATCAATGACTTGGATGTGGGAATAGAGGGTATGCCTATCAAGTTTGCAGATGACTCCAAATCAGGAGGGGTAGCTAACCCTCCAGGGGACAGGATCAGAATTCAATATCACCATAACAGAGTAGAAAGCTGAGCCAAAACTAACAAAATGAATTTCAATAGGAAGAAATGTAGGATACTACACTTGGGCAGTAAAACTGAAATGCACAGATATAGGATGGGTGACACCTGGCTTGAGGGCAGTACATGCGAAAAGGATCTAGGAGTCTTAGTGGACCACAAGCTGAACCTGAGTCAGCAATGTGATGCAGCAGCTAAAAATGCCAGTGTGATTCTTGGCTGCATTAATAGGAGTATAGTGTCTAGATCAAGGGAAGTAATAGTGCCACTGTATTCTGCTTTGGTCAGGTCTCACCTTGAATACTGTGTCCAGTTCTGGGCACCATAATTCAGGAAGGATATTGAGAAGCTGGAACGTGTCCAGAGGAGGGCAACTGGCTGGTGGGAGGTCTGGAAGCCATGCCCTATAATCTGGGCATGTTTATCCTGGAGAAGAGGAGGTTGAGAGGGGACATGATAGCCATGTTTAAATATTTGAAGGGATGTCATACTGAGGATGGAGCAAGCTTGTTTTCTGCTGCTCCAGAGACTAGGACATGAAGCAATGGACTCAAACTACAGGAAAAGAGATTCCACCTAAACATTAGGAATAACTTCCTGACAGTAAGAGCTGTTCAGAAGTGGAGTACACTGCCTCGTAGTGTGGTGGAGTCTCCTTCTTTGGAAGTTTTTAAACAGAGGCTGGGTAGCCATCTGTCTGGAATGATTTGATGGGTATTCCTGCATGGCAGGGGATTGGACTGGATGGCCCTTGAGGTCTCTTCCAACTCTATGATTCTATGATTCTACTCATGTAGTTAGGTGATGGTTGTTCTACTCCATTCTTTGTTTCAATACCAGCATCGTGCAAACAATTGTGTATCTGCCAGTGTGTTTGCTTCTTGTCCTATTGTGTGATAAAAATTGAGCAAAGACTGCTTCTGCAATCCCAGTGAATCAAGTGGTATATTGAAGGCACCCCAAAATAGTTACACACCATCTGAGAATGCACATCTACATGTACAGTGGTTACACTTACAAAGCTCCATTTATGCAACCAGAAAGTGAATATGTCCACTGGAGAATGGACTAAAATGTACAACCACATACATAAGGGATCTGACATTTGTGGAGGATACCAGCAGGATATGAAATAGGTGGGGGAGAGAAAATGCAGGTGAGTTTAACCAAACCAGATTTGTTGTTTTGTTGTGTATTAATCTGGACAGATTTTCAGAATCTCTTCACAACACTTTTTTAAAAAATAAAAACAAAACAAAAGCCTTTCTATCCCAAATAGAAGAGTGTCATTCACAAACCTGGGTACCTCACTCCAGATCATGTATGAACATATTAAAAGCAACAGAGGTATTTTGGGACTTGATCTTTCAGTTCCCTCCATTGTGTATTTCCATTCATTCCTGATGCATGTCCTGCTGCCTGTAACCAATTACTGACCCACATAAGGAGTTTGTCTTATGTTCTTCTACACAGCTTAGCTCAGGGTCTTGGCTCCTGACAAAAGTGAATTTTGTATTCAAGCTGTTGCATGGCCAATTAATTTCATTACATAATTAGTTATTCACTTTTCCCATCACTGTTAGAAAAGCATGTCATTTTTTGGAAAATTATGCACAAAAAACCTAATTAACTTTTAATTTTATCATCTTTGCTTAGCTAAACTAGTGACACAGGCAATTTTCCTGCTGAGATTTGAATTATCTTTCTCTCCTGGTTAAGAGTAAACAACTGTCCACTGCTGTTTCTGGTGGATAATCATGGCTGGCATGTGGATATGCTGAATCAATGGACCAAGATGACTTTGAGGGCTCCCCTATTTAGACTGGCCCTAAAGTTGCAACCCTTGGGCTCCTATAATTCACTTTGCCCTTCTACCATTAAGATCCCTCTCTGGATCTGACACTTGGGCTTCAAGGTGTCCCCTGTCTTGGACAAATGGCTGTGTTGATCCATGGGTTCAATGTGGCAAGGTGTGACTCATTTTTCTTGTTAATTCTTAAATGAAGACACAGTTTTATAAAATAAAACCAGTAGATAATCAGGTCTCCTCCTGCCCCTCCCCCCATATCTGTAGAGGGTATATTCCCGGACTAACCGTTTATCAAGGAAACCATGGCTAATAGTGAACCTTATTAAAATCTGGTACAAAGATACTATAGAGTTGTGTTGGAGGTCCTAGCAATTCCTAGAGAGGACACCTCTGTAGGCATTTTCCAGTGTGACTCTATGGTATGTGTCTCTATTTTTTCAGTCATGGATAACTTAAACCATGGATATTGGTTCCGCAGATATGGGGGGGGGGATGACCTGTATTATATGACAATTCAGTGAAACATGAACTCCCCAAACTCTTTCCACATTCTCAGCTCCAAAACTCTATTTATCAATTCCTCTCTTCCTAACTGGCCTTCACTCTCTTTCTGACTGCCCTAACTATTACAGGAAAGCCTCTAGGTTATAGCCTTTTCCACCATACCCCCCTCCTGCCCCAGCTTTCAAAGCAATCTACCCCAGCTTGGCCATCTTCTCAATCCACAGTGACCAAGAAGCCTGTGCTGAACTCATGGTTTTGAATGGTACCACTCTGTCAGGATATTGGGACATACAGTAGATTTATCCTGTAAAGAGCTGAAATGTAACAAACAGTCTACAGTTTGCAGAAGCAAGCTAGCTGGGTAAATGTATCAGTATTGACTGAGCCCAGGAGCTGAGCTGGTTCAGGGCTGGGCTCAGAGCTAAGCAGTTCTGCTTTGGATTTCACAATGTGAAGAAGTCCTGTGTTGGATTTCACAGAGTGAAGATGTTTTCTTTCGAATGCTGTATATATCTGTAAATACTCTTCATTATGCCCAAGTAAAGAGAAGTTTATTTTAGACACAAAACATATGTCTGTGCCTTTATTCTGATATCTGAAGGAACAACACTCTGCTGTTTATTTTTGCTGTTTGGACCTGTTTAGTTTCCCAGTGCAAACTATCACCTGACACACTTATGGTCTTTGGCTGTGTGTAAACAATACTGGTTTGAAAGAGGTGAGACACTGAAACTAAAACTATATCAGCTTAACCAGATACACCATTTCATCTGCCTCTCCAAAGAATCATAGGGTAGCAGAGTTGGAAAATATCTCAAAGGTTGTCTAGTTCAGTCCTCAAAGTGGGAAACCCCCAACTTTGAGAGATGACCACCCAACTGCTGTTTAAAAAGCTGTAATTTAAGAGAGTCTGCCACTTTTGGAGGTAGTCCATTCCACTACTGATCAGGAAGATCTTAATGTTTCATTCAAACCTTTTTTTCATATCATTTGAATCCATTGGTTCAGACCCTACCTGCTGGAGCAGCAAAAAATGAGCATGCTCCATCTTTTACTTGGCAGCCCTTCAGATTCCTGGATGAGGATCAGGCCCATTATCCCCCCTCCATTACATGTACAAAATGGGAGGAGGTTCTGATGGGTATGCCGGCCCCATTGCTGCAGCCTCTGCCATTTTCCTTGCTGTCTCAGGAGGCAGGAAGGGTCACCGCAACATGTGACCAAGTCGCCCTGAATGTGACCAGCCTTGGTCACATGCTGGGGGATCCTTCCTGCCTTCTGGGAGACCCAGGGAGACTACAGCAGCAACAAGGGTCAGTCTGCTGGGACAGGCTCCTCTGGACACATTTTTTTGCTGGCGGTAATGTAGTAAACCAGGTATTTTTAAAAATGTGTTATTCAACCCTACTCCACCTCCCCTACCCCACATCTCAGCCCCATATGTGCCCTGGTCATGGTGAGGACTGCCTGGGGCAGAATGGGACAAATACCCTGTCCTATGCACTGCAGGGCTCTGAGACAGGGGCAAGATGGGGATGAACAGCCCATGTAGACAAGCCCTCAGTCATCTCATCTTCATCTTAAACACACACAATTCTATTCATTGTTGCTCGTAGAGATGAGGCTTCCAGAAACTATACCAACTTTATCCTTCTCCTCCGGAAATGGTCCACCTTAATGATACCTTGATTAAATTGTGCTGCCCAGGGATGGCCACCGTACTCAAAGTGAGGTCTGACCAAAGTAGAATGGAGTGGTACTATTGGTTCCTTTGCTCAGGAGAAGAAGGGGGCACAAATGGCAGGAGGGGGAATGAAGCATCTGAGGAGTTCTCTTATTCTGTCCTGGACCAAGCAAATCACACTTGTTGGGTCATATATGGCCCAGGACTGCACTTTGCCCATCCTTGTCTTAAACGATACTGATGGCACTGACTGTGGGCCCATTCATGCTACTCAGTTATAATGCTACATTCTACTTTAATTGCCATGAGAGCATCCCATGGAATCCTGGGATTAGTAGTTCAGGGAGGGGTATTTAGAATTCTCAGCCAGAGTTCAAATGTCTCAACAAACTACAAACTCCAGAATTCCACAGCATGTTCTGATTGTCAATTAAAGAGGAATATAGTACTATAATTATATAGTGGGAATGGGCCCCTGTTTGCTTGCTTCAGCTGTTGCTCCTTTGGCATTTTGATCAGGAATTGAATTTGAAATAACACATTGGAGATTATCAGACATGGCAAGTATGGGGTGATAATGATGACAAGATACTGCAAAAGGGCTCCCCTATCACCCAACATCATCCCCCTTGCATTCTGCTGCTGTGAAAAAAGCCATTCTTTTTTATTAGCAGGCCAAGCCACCAACTGATATCCCATGGTGTTTTCCCCCCATGGTATTGCTTGTGTGTGAAACCACGTCCCATTCTACTGGTGTGATTTCAGTGTCAATGGGCGGTCCCTGCCAGAACACGTCCAGGTGAAAGCATGAAAACTAGATATGGGACACTCTTTTTATGACCCTCCTCATTTTGCTGGCAAATTTTTATGTGTGTTTCAGTGCTTGTGTGTTTTTTGTTTGTTAATTTAGGCGTTTTTAGAGTTTTAAGCACACTCGTGTCTTCTCACAAGAACCCCATGTGAAAATGTGAAAGTAAACAGCGCTAGTGGTCATGCTGCAATAATTCTGGGCCGGCTCTTTCTTTTGATTACAACAACATGTGATAAGAAGTGTTATTATGCCAGGATACTTACGCTTTAAAATATAGTGGGATAAAAACATTGTTAGAAGCTTGTCTGATAATCTCCATTGACCACCTTGCTTCCCCTATTGAAATGGGCAAATGTACCCCAAACAATGGGCAGGTGGAAAGCATTTACTTCCTGTAATCAGCACCAATTTTATTTTATTTTATTTTATTTTTGCTATACAAACAAATACCAAAATAAATCTCCTGACCTACCTGTATAAATTATAAATGCACTGGCACACATCTCTAGCTCAGCATCTGAACATGCAAAGCTTTTAGTGGAATTTCAGCTAAAACAAATTACAGTCTGTGACTCTAATTTATGAGAGCTATGTAAATATGGAGGATGGGTCTTTTTCTTTTCTTTTTGGAGCCTACATTGCTTAAATTACACACAAACTACTAATTATACAGTTTTGAAGCTCCGGAATAAAGTGTGATTGAGAAGGAAAGCACTCATTGCTGGAATTTGAAAAGCACAGCTGTTTATCAACTGCAAGAATAGAGAGATGTTCTCACTTAGATTTTTCAGTTCTTTTAGAGACAAGAAATAAGAATTTTAGAAGAAGACTAGGGCTGTGGACAATTGTATTACATTCCTGACTGAGAGGATATATACATCCATCCCGGGTCCGTGAGTTCAGTTCCTGAAGCTTAATCTAAAAAATTAGGCTCCAGAAATATAACAGATATGAAGCCTGACTCTGCTAACAAGGCAATGGCTCCTAACATGTATACCATGGGTAGGGATGGACAATTTTCTTTCTTTCATTTTACAAAGTTCAAACTTTCTGATTCATAAGCTGAGCTTGGGAAAGTTATTTTTGGACTACATTTCCCAGAACCCCAAAGCTTATAAGCAAAGATGGGAAGGGGAAACCTAAATAAAAATAAATCAAAAAGATTACCAAGACATATGGGGGAAAACAAGAGGGAACAACAAGGAAACAGGACTCTCTTTTTTTATTCTGATTCAGTGATTCAGATCAGGCCCCTACTCAGTTTGGACTAAGGTCCCGTCTACACGATTTAAATAATACGTACGGCGTGCGAAAGTTCGCACTTCCGTACAAACGGCCGTTCGGATGCACACGAATGCAAAAGAGGGGGGCCCGGTTTTCCACCCTGAAATACGCATACGCGGCATTCGGGAAGGAAAGCGGATCACGAAGAGAAATCCGTACGCCGTTCGGATGGCTGACGGGTCTGTACGGTCTGTTCGCACACATATGAACAGGCAGGGTAATCTGATTGGCTGGCCGAGTAGAGGGGGTGGGGCTAGCACGGAGGGGAATTGGGAGCGGCCGCCATGTTGGTTTCCCGACTAGTGAGCGTCCGGTAAGTCCGTGAATTTATATGTTTATTTATTTTTATTTTATATTGTAAATACGGAAAACCGAATGTCCGCAAACCAGGAACCTTTAAAAAAAAAAAAAGCGGCGGGAGATTTAAAACTGCCGCTTGGCTTGCTCGCTCCAGCCAGCTTCGGGAAGAAGGAGTTATACGGAGCTTAGGGGGCTTAAAAAACGTATAGCCGGTTCGTATGCATACGAACGACAAGCTGTTCGTATTTTTTGCCCCCCATACGGATTTTTTTATGATCGTATAGCCGCACCCTAATTTGGGCCTAATTTGAACCAATTTGGACCTAGATCTGAATCAAAATTTAGAAGAACAAATTTTCTCACCTACCATTGATCTGCACTGGGAAGCCTGTGTGTGTGTGTGTGTGTGTGTGTGCCTTTAAGTTGCCTGTTGACTTATGGTGACCCCATGAATTTCATAGGATTTTCTTATACAAGGAGGATTTAGAGGAGGTTTGCCATTGTGTTTCCTTGAAATATAGCCTGCAGCACCTGGTATTTCCTGGCAGCCTTCTTTCCAAGTACTAACCAATAACCTGAACCAAGTACACGGCTCGGCTCCTGGGTATTTGAAGGACCATGTGCTCCCTTATGCACCACCCCAAGCTGTTAAATTTGCTGGGGAGGGCCTTCTCTCTGTCCCACCACCCTCATAGGTACATCTGGTGGGGACCTGGGAGAGGGCCGTCTCAGTGGCTCCCCCCAGGCTCTGGAATTCCTTGCCCGGAGATGTCAGATTGGCACCCTCCCTGCCTTCTTTCCAGAGCCAATTAAAAGCTTTCTTGTTTTGGCAGGCCTTTCCTAATCTCTGCTAATGGTTGTGCTGGGGTATATGTGTGTGTTGTGTGTGTGTGTGTGTATATGATTTTTTTTTTAAATAGCTGTTTTTAACATTTTTTGTTGTTTAATTCTGTTTTATTTTTTGTATTCTGCTTATTTCAACAATGTCTTTTTATAGTATGCTGCTTTGAGTCCCACATCAAGAAAAAAGCAGGATAGAAATAAAGATAATAAATAAGAATAACAGCAACAACCAGGCCTGACCCTGCTTAGCTTCCAAGATGAGATGAGATCTGGTGCCTTCAGGGTATTTAGGCAGTTTTCCCTTCACATAAACAGATGACATTTGGAATCATGGTAAGCCCATCAAAGGGCTTGCAGTTTTTAAAACTACAGATAGGTTTGGCAGTTTACCTTAGCTACCTTTACCTTTTGCTTCAACCCATATATGGCTCTTCTGCACTATGGTTGTGCCTGTAACATAATTGTGCTGCTTAGGCACCAAGAGGTACTTCGTGTACATAACTTTAAGAGATACATTCAGATTTCTCCCCACCCAGCTTGTCATATTTAAAATTTTGCCTTAATACTTGTAAAGTTTTCCTTATATAGTGTTTTTCTGCTCTATAATCTCTCTCTCTCTCTGGCTTTTCTTCACAAATGAAGATTCAGGAAGGACTCATCCTGCGCTTTCTGCAAGCATGCTGATGACTAAAAAGGCCAATCTGAGTTAAACAAGTCTGGTTGCAGAAAGCACAGCTGAAGGTCTCCTTGGGTGATGTTTCTAGGTTGTGATTCTTTCTGCATTGTTCTTTCTCTTCAAGACTTTGTTTGGCGTGAGTTCTCAAATAAGGCTGCAGCATTGTGGATAGTGCATCTCCATGCCTCCTGATGTGAGGCCAGGGTGGACCACTGTTGGTGATCAATTTGGCCAAGCCTGAGATGTTGTTTCAGGGAGTCCTTGTATTGCTTTTTTGGAGTGCCCCTCTTATGCTAACCCATGGCGAGTTCACCGTAGAGTACTATTTTTGGGAGGCGATGGTCCTCCATCCTAGAAACATGCCCTGCCCAGAGCAGCTGTGTTCTCAATATCATGGCCTCAATGCTGGTGATCCCTGCTTGCTCAAGGACAGCAACATTCGTCACATAGTCACTCCAGTGTATATTTAGGATTGTGCGTATACAGAGCTGTTGAAAGCGTTCAAGGAGTCGTAAGTGGTGGCGATAGGTGACCCGTGTTTTAGACCCACATATCTCCATTTTATATTTGCAGATTTAGGTCTCATCTGTACCAGGTAGGATACGCCGGCTCCTTCCCAGCATATGCTGGCTGCAGAGCTCTTCCATGTTACCTGAATTGTGTGAGGTCTGTGGGGACCCAGAGATGTCCTAACATTAAATTGGGGGATTATCTACTCAACATGACGTGCGAAAGGTCAGGCAACGGTGGGACCTTTTAACCTATGCATACCGGTAATAACAGAGGAGATTCTAAGCCAAAAGGTACAATTATATTATATTTATTGGAGAATAATATTAACAGCAATCATATAAACAGTCAGGCTTCAGGCACTCACATAAGTCTATTGAAGATAGTTGGAAGTATTTGGATAGAAGAATAGAGTAAGGGGGTAGTGGGTTATATATATATTGGTAGATCCTGCAGAGCTGAGATTGCTAAGTAAACTGACAGCGAGGAGGTCCAGGCAATAGGCTGGTGACACAAACTGATGTGAAGTTGGCAAGCAGGGGATTTGTGCACCAGAAGATTCTCAGAGATGCATTCTGGGGTCTCACAGCAAACTGGCAGCATAGATGTAGGAGGAGGAACTATGGACATTTTGGTTGTGTTTTAGGACGATATTTATATGAAATATTTCCTCTAAAAGGACGGGAGTTTTCAGTGAAATACAATGGACCTCTGTATACAATGGACTGTATACGCACAATCCTAAATATACACTGGACTGACTATGTGACGAATGTTGCTGTCTCTTGCTACCGTTGAGTGGATTAGTGAATCACTCTCCTCCAGGTGATCTGATCTGAGTATTTGGGCTTGGTTTTTTAAAAAAAAAATTGGGGGAATTTCCAAAGGCCCTTCCTTGCTGTTACATGAATCCTACCTTGGTATTTCGGGGTTCCCAGTTTACCTGTAACCATGTGGTGGTCCTCCTTAAGTCAAATTATTAAATATAGACAATTATTAGATAGTCCAAGATGGTGGCTATCAGGGTAGGTAACACCATTTCCCCCCTCCCCATTACCTGTAGAAAACAGCTGCAATCCAAACAGGACACCGGTCTGTCACTGAACCCTCTCCTGCCACCATTTTCTCACTATTGTGGAATCAGGCAGGGGTCCTGCAACATGTGACTGAAGCCCCCTGCATGTGACCAGCCTCAGTTACATGCTCTAGGAATGCTGTTATGGGATGGGCTCCTGCAGACACGTGAGGCCCGATCTTGTGGAAATGGATTAAACTGGGTATTTTTTAAAAATGTGGTAAAGGGCCCTATTCCAGCGCTCCCCTTTCCCATCCAGATATCATCCCCAGGGGTCATTTGGACGTCCAGAGGGGCAGATCAGGCTAAATGTCCTGGATCATTTGGACTGCAGGACTCTAGAAAGGGAGAAGCTGGGGTATTTGGCCAGTGTAGACAAGCTATAAGAGTCAGGTTGAAATCTCATTGGTATAAGTTTCCCCTTAGAAGGCATTTTGCAGTATTGTCCAATTCCGGTGTCTGGATTCAGTTGAATGTTGTGGAAGCATGATAATGCATGATGATAACACATGTGGCTGCCCATACAATGCTGTATTCAATTATATATAGAATAGTAGAGTTGGAAGAGCCCTTGTGGCCATTGAGTCAAATGCCCTGCTCAATGCAGGATCTCCAGCTAAAGCATCCCCAGCAAGTGTGTGATATTACCATTCAACACAAGAGGTGTAACAAAATCAATACATAATTCCACATATAGAGGATTTTGTTACACAGTCCTGATGTAACTAACATCCATATCCACCCAGATTATGCATACTGACACATGAGGGAAGTAAAAACAGAGCAAACACACTAGGCAAACAACACAGCTTGAAATCAAAATCAAAACCTGACCTGAAGAACTAAGGCCCAAATAGGAGAGGAATAAGAAAGTTAAGGCAATAAACAAAATGCCATTGCCTAATAAGTGTATTGCTAAAACAACATTCAGACCAACACCTGGAGCCAGCCACACAAATGTGGACTGGATTGGGAAAGGGAGATGAAAGCTTGGATACATGAAATTCATGAGGTCACCATAAGTCAATAAGCAGCTTGAAGGCACATACACACACTGGTAGGTTGAAGAGGAGAAACTGAACGGCCAAGCCATAGTAAATACTAAACTGCCACCACACTCCAGCAAAGCTCTTCCAAAAAGATTACTGCAGCTAAGAGAGAATTGCCAGAAGTGCACAAGAGAAGGGAAAATAACTACTTCACCATTCCTCCTTTATAATGGATTGGATTCTTGTTTCAGATTGGAAACGAGAGCTGTTAAATCCAGTTCCTCTCTGCTTCTCCCCCACCACCCCCTGTCCTGGCATTTTCCTTATATTTTTCTGTCTTGTGGCATTTTCAAGGCACATTGTCTGATTTTCTTTTACTAATTCTTGCTGAATTGCTTTGGACAGATCCAATCCATTTTGGGCCCAGCCTGGAGCAGTCCAAAGTGTCCGAGAGGCCCAATCTAGATTGTTCTGGATCACTGTTCTTCACTTTGGGTGCGTCTATACGATAAAAAAAAAATCCGTTTTGGGGGTAAAAAATACGAATAGGCTGTTGTTCATATGCATACAAACCGCCCATACGATTTTTTACCCCCCTAAACTCCGTATGACTCCCTCTTCCCCAAGCTGGCTGGAGCGAGCAAGCCAAGCGGCAGTTTAAAATCTCCTGCCGCTTTTTTTTTTTAGAAAAAGGTTCCTGCTTTGCGGACAGTCAGTTTTCCCTATTTACAATATAAAATAAAAATAAATAAATGTATAATTCACAGACTTACAGGACCCTCACTAGCAGGGAATCCAACATGGCGGCCGTTCCCAATTCCCCTCCGTGCTAGCCCCGCCCCCTCTACTTCGCCAGCCAATCAGATTACACAGCTTGTTTGTATGTGTGCAAACGGACCATACTGACCCATCAGCCATCCGAACGGCGTACAGATTTCTCATTGCGATCCGCTTTCCCTCCCGAACGCTGCGTGTGCATATTTCAGGGTGGAAAACCGGGCCCCCCTCCTTTGGATGCATGTGAATCCGAACAGCCGTGTGTACCGAAGCTTGAACTTCCGCACACTGTACGTATTATTTAAATCGTGTAGACGGGACCTTTGTGATTTGGCCAAACCTTTGCACCATTCTATTAATAATAGTTATAGACACACAGAACTGAAAGACAGATAAACAGAACTGAAAGGAAAAATATTCGAATTCAAAATAAAACATTAAATGTTAAGTGAGACATTAAATTTCTAACATTAAGGTAGGGACATACAAGAAATCTGGCATCAGAGGAATGAGAATAACAAAAAATAATAAAGAATTAAGATGCACATTATAGGAAAAAATACAGAAAAATTGTTTTCAGAAAACAAAAGGATTCAGTGAGGGTGAATCAGCGAGGAGAGAAAATATTAAAGGTGAAAGAAAATGAAGTTGCTTAAATAAACAACACAACTTGTGTACTCCCTGCTCCCCAGCCTGAATCCTAATTTAAAGGGTCCCTAAGTCTCTCTCCAGTACTTACACCTAATGATTAGGAAGGAAGCTCCAATCATGCATTTTGTTACCCAGATTACTGAGGTCCATGGAAATTCCACATGTCTACCAAAAATCACTATTTCTATGGGGAATTTTAATTAGCTGAATAGTGGCTGCGAGCGGTTGGGTAACAGCGGGATCTTTTGACCTATGTATACTGGTCCTCACTGATGGGACTCCAAACCAGGGGATAAAATAAAAATGTTTTTATTGAAAAATAATCAGGGGAATGTACACATACATACACTAATGGTTCAAGCACTCAGACAAGGGTATCGAAGAAAGTAGGAAGTACTGGGATAGAGGAATAGAGTTCGGGATGATGGGCTATACTATATCTGTCCGAATTGCAGAGATTTGTGTAGAGAAGACTAACAGGTGGATGTGCTAGGTGACCCAGCAAACCAACAGAGTAACAGCCTGTGGGAAACTGAGCATACTTTGGTGGTGTTTTGGGGTGATATTTATACTTGATATTCCCCATGAAAAGGTATTATGAGTGGAATACAGTATCTGCTGGAGTTTCCCAGGATTAAACAATGGATTCTCTGGATGCATTAATGATCACAAATAGCTGAAACATTAAAATTGATGGGCTTCAGACAACTCTCTATTGTTTTAGGACAGGTTCAAGGAAAAACCAGTTTTGCAAGGAAATGAGTGTCTAGCTACCTTGGTTGAATTATTGGATGACTCACTTCTATGTACATTCAGAAGAATTAGCCCATTTCCTCTCTAACTCATCAGTTCAAGGGGGTTTCACATAATCATTGCCCGGGTGTGTCTTTTAGGAATTTGGGCTGGTTACTTCCTTTGGCTTTCTGAGAAAACCTTGGTTCCTCTTACTTGGGAGCCCCTGGTCTACTCCCAACCATGTGGCATGCCTATAATAAGCCAATTTATGAAATATAGCCAATTGATGAATTATTGAAAGGGGGGTCAGGGCAGGCAACAATTTCATGAAATTTACAAAGCATAGTGGTTGAAGAGTCCCTCATAAATTGTACCCTAGGATTAGAATGCTTCCCTGCAAATTACTCAAATTCCTTCCTCCTCCTTCTCACCCACCCTGAGAGCTGTCACAGACATGAAACCTAAAATAGATATGCTACTCCCTGCATCTTTCTTTTTCCTTTTTTGAGCTGGCTTTGTGAAATACCAAAGAGCAACCATCCTCTATGGTTCAGTTTAAGTTCATATTGCCTCAAAAGATCGCATCAAATCTAAGGCTCCTACTTCAACTTGACCTTCAGGTTTAGTCTAAAATATGTTGAGCTCTCCATGATTGTAGCATGACCTGATACCCCCCTCTTCTAATAATTCATCAATTAGCTATGTTTCATAAATTGACTTATTATTGGAACTCCACATGGTTGATAGTACAGTAGGAGCCCTGTATCCACTGATTCATTATTCACTGGTTCAATTATCCAAGGGACACAAAATAGAACACCTACCTTAGAGTCTTACTAGAAAATGTGTCCTCTTTAGCCATTTTCTAGGTCCTTCAAGGCAACTCTATGGTATTTTAAACCAGAAGTCTCATTATTTTCAATGGTATTCACTATTATCCATGGTTTTCTGTATCCACGGGGCCCCCTAGGACCAATCCCCAGTGGATACATGGGTCCTATTGTAGACCAGGGACTCCCAAGTACAACAAATCAAGGTTTGCTCAGAAAGACTAAGAGAGTAACCAGCTCAAATTCCTCAAAGAGACACCCAGGTAATAATTAAGCACACACACCTTTGAAGTGATGAGTTGGGGAGGGGAAATGGGCTAATTTTCCTGGACATTCTTGAAAACAATTCAATCAAGGTAGCTGGACACTCTTTGCCTTACAAAATTGGTCTTTCCTCTCACCTGTCCTAAAACAATAGAGGTTTGCCTGAGACCCATCAGTTTTAATGTTTCAACCATTTGCAATCAGTAACACATCCGGAGAATCCATTGTCTAACCCTGGGAAACTCTGGCAGACATTGTATTCCACTCAAACTCACCCCTTCAGGGGGGATACCAAATAGAAGTATGACCCCCAAACAGAGCAAGAGCATGCACAGATCCCCTTCTTCCTGCCACTCTATCAGTCTGTATCACCAGGGTTGCAGCTTCCATATGAATCTCAGACAGGTATAATATAGTCTATCATCCCCAACTCTATCCCTCTAGTCCAATACTTCCTACTTTCTTTGCTAGCCTTGTGCGACTGCTTGGAGGCTGAGTGTATGCATATGCATGTTCCCCTTATTATTCTTCATTTTTTAAAAAGTTTATTTCCTGGCTCGGAGTCTTGTCATTGAGTACTGGTATACATAGGCCAAAAGACTCCTCTCACTACCATTTTGAAATAATTAAAATTCCCCATATTAAAATTCAGACAGTAGTGGGATCATCATGGATCCCACACAATTCAGGTAACTGGGAAGAATACCACACGAGGCATATTTGAGTGGCAGAACCAGGGCAAAATGAAATGGAAGCATTTTGGAATGGAAACCATGCTTACTGCATATTCCTTTCTGTAAAGGAACAACACATTTCAAAGAGGAGGACAGTTACTACACACAAAATGATAACCACGCCTCCCCACAATCTCCTCCTTCCCTCCTCCATCTTTAAAATGTCATTTCCTCTACTTTGCATGCCTGTTAAATCCATCTATTCAGGCAATTCTCCAGTACCAGCCTGCATCAGTCACTGTGGTAAGCAGGAAATGCCTTTGCCTTATAAATAGAAGGTTGGTGGTTTAAGTCCCACTTGAGGTGATTTTTTTTAGCATTTAAAAATCTCCTCCCCCCTCCTCTCTCCCCCCTGCCTGTTGCAAAAGACTTATTTTTGTTATTTAAGGCACTAAATTTAGAAGCTGATACAGCATTCTGACTGAGACATTTTGAAAGTCTACTTCCTGTTTCAAGGTGGCATTTTTCTAAGTTCATACATGCTTGACTCCCCCCCCCAGCCCCATAATCACCAGAATTGACTCTTTTGTCAGCAAGAAGGGATTTTAATTGCATTGCCAAGTAAGAAATGAAGGGGGGCACAAAATTCTAAAATTCTTAAAATGATAAATGGAGGAATTAATTTTTTTCCAAAGGCAGGATTGAATTCATGATGTTCTAGAAAAATAGGTCTCTGTTTCTTTAAATGCTCAAAGCCTCCAAATTTGCATAGGTTGATAGCAGAGCCCTGATATGAAGAGAATGTTTTTTTTTCAAAGCATTCATGTATTTTACATGTATTTTAAATGGGAAGAAAACATTATATTAAATGCATTAAGTGCAAGTATTGCTAAATGACTGCGCTGAGGTTTAAAACTTATCCTGTGAGTTTGCAGGGAGCGACCACTGACCACTGGAAGTTAAATGGCAGGGAAGCTGGAGCAACAAAATATCTGGGAGCTTTTAGCAGAGCAGGTACGCCCCCTCCACTGATATGTTTTTACATCATCTAGTCACAACTCCGCTACGTGCTACTGCACAACAAACTGAGGTGGATTTGAATTGCAAAGACTTTTGTTCACACACAATGCCCGTGAGGAGAAATAAATGGGTCTGTTGCAGAATACACATGGAAAGGCCACTGAATTCAGCCAACATCGTCTAGTGATTTTCGTTTCAATACCGTTGCTCTTACTGATGCATTCTGCTTTTAAGGCTTGTGTGGTATTCTTCATAGTCTAGCTTTAGCATTTGGCAAGAGTTATGGTCCAGATATGCTTGTAGTGATATGTGTCTTCCTGCCTTCTCCTCTCCCTCCCTCCTTCCTTTTTGTTTTGTTTTGTTTTGTTTTGTTTTTGGTGATACCTTTCCTGTTTTACTTAGTAATTGCCAGTATTGTAAGCAAGTGGTAAAACGCTACACACTTCACTGCTCTTTTTATCCTTTATTAAATATTTAATTCTTCCTGATGTTCTGTAGCCATGAGTCAGCAGACTGCAACTTTAATACATTTCATTGCCTCAAGTGCTAAAGCCCTTTTACTGTATGGTGGGAGAAAGAATTATCTAGCTATCCATGGTCTTTATGCCCACTCCCTCTTTACTGTACTATTTGAGCACCTCATAATCTAAAATATATTAATCCTTTCAATGAGTACTGTTATCTTCCTTTTACAGCTGAGTAACTGAGACACAGAGAAATGAAAGCTTTGGGTGAGACAGAAATTGGTCAGTTTCTGAGCTCTACCTGAAACATCCTTCATGAACTGTTATTCTCTACAAGTGCTACATGTCATGACAATTGCTGTGTATATGAACCAGGGACTTTGTAATCCAGTCTTCTAAATGTTATCCTGCTTTTTAGCTGTGTGATGCTGTGAGCTGCAGGCATCTAACAAGTATAATGCAGTTGGCCCTCTGTATCCACGCATTCTTTATTCACAGATTCAACCATCCACAGCTTGAAAATATTTTTTAAAAAATCTAAAAAACAAACCTTGATTTTGTCATTTTATATAAGGGACACCATTTTACTACACTATTGTATATAATGGGATTTAAGTATCAAGGATTTGGGTATCGATAGGGGGTCCTGGAACCAAACTGCAGCAGATACCAAAGGACCACTTTATGACTAATAAGCTATTGCTTGATAGGATTACAGATGTTTTGTAGGCAAAATGTTCCAGGTTCTAATGCTAACATCTTCTAGGTACAGCTGGAAAAGATCTCTCTGAAGTCCTCTCTGGAGCTCCACCACTAGACACTGAGGTACAGTGGGCCCTCCAGAGCTATGGGGCTTCAGTTCTGTGCCCCCCATTAATTGCAAATAAAGTGGATGGTGGAACATCATATTATAAAATGGCAGCAATATGTGCTCAGATGCGTCAATGCATCTGTGTACACCTTGCCACCATTTCAGATATGGGACATTGTTCATGGGCTGTTGAAGCAGATCAAGAGGGCCCACTGTATTCTTGGGCAGACTTTTCAAGAAGAACATTGATAAACTAGAGCATGGTGGGTCAGCAAAATTGTGTGGAATCTGGGGAAAAAAATCTAAGTACAATAGTTAGTTCCAACAAGAACAGACCCACTGAATCAATGATTGAGTGTTGAATCACCAAATATCTATGGATTTCATAGGTCTGCTCTACTTGGGCCTAGCAATTACATATAGGCCTAAAACTTAGAAAGGAATAGTTGAAACGCTGGAGGTGAACCTACACTGTAGAAATAAGGGGGCTTACCGGCTTGGTGGGAGGGCCTTTTGTGGCCAGGTCAGTGCCCCCGCAGCCCCCGCTCTGAACAGCCTTCTCACAGCTGCATGGCAGACAAGGGGCCGCCATGTTGGGTCTTTCTCCTTCCAGGCAGCCACTGTGGCCAGGAAGAAGCGGGAAAAGGCAAAGCAATCAGGGCAAGCCAGCAGCATTAAACAAAAAATGTTAAAAACAGCTATTTTTTTTAAAAAAAAAACACATATACACATACACACACACACACATATACCCCAGCACAACCATTAGCAGAGATTAGCAAAGGCCTGCCAAAACAAGAAAGCTTTTAATTGGTTGAGCCAGGCTAAGGGGAGGGACATCCAGCCACATTTCTGGTGTGGCTGAATGATGTGGAGGCTTGCTACGGGGCTAGTATATAAGCCAGCCCCCAGCGCAAAGCCTCCAGTCTGTCTTGAAGGAGCCAAAGGGAACGGTCAGTGGAAGGGGAGCTGGGAGGCCCGAGGCAGCAGGAGGCGACAGGACAATAGGCGAACGGTGGCTCGCTGCCTCGGACCCCCACCCCTTTTCTCTATGGAGAGTGGTGACACCAGCTGCAGGGCAACTGCAGCATGGCCGGCCCTGAGCAAGTGGCGGCTGGCCGCTGAAGGCCCAGAGTAGGCCGAAAGGCACATGGCCGCGGCAAGGCTGGAGTGCCTGGGTGGACGTTCTGTGGCCTTCGCCTTGTACATCCATCCAGAGAGGCTGCTGGCTGCGCTGCCCACACCAGCACAAAGACTGTAGGGCTTCCTGCTGATGGCTGAGTAATGGTTGGTGGAAGGTGGATCCCATGGGGATCGTCTTTTGTGGCAAATGGCATGGTCCTGATCCGGGTAAACAGGGGATAAAGGGGGGGGGTCTCCATCAAGTTTAAGTTCAAGTTTAAATTCAAGTTCAAAGAGACCCCTCCCCCTTTTTGCTGGTAATTAATTGCTTGTTTTCAGGAGAGGGAGAGCATCGAGCAGGACGGCTCGGCCAGGGGGCTCTTTCCTCCATGAGGGGTTGGCAGCGGCCAACAGCGGGCCATTGCCCAACACAGGGTTGGCCAATGAAAGGATTTGTATCCATGCAATGATGCCAATCACTTGCAGCCATTAGCAAGTTGCAGCCTATATTGCCAATTAGTATCTTCTTACTTATATCTTCATATTCAATTATTTATTATACTAACCTGTACCTAATCTTTTATCATTATTTGTACTCAATATATTTTGTAATGCAACAGGTAGTTGTCTGTGTATTATTGGGGCTGGGGAGTGGGGAGTACGGTCTGGGTCTACAATGCAGTTTGACACCACTTTAAGTGCTGTAGCTCCATCCTATTGAATCCTTTGATTTGTTAGTTTTACAAGGTCTTTAGCCTTCTCTGTCAAAGAATACTGGTGTAAAAGTACAAATCACAGTATTCTGTAGGATGGCAGTTAAAGTGATGTCAAACTGTATTATTTCTACAGTGTAGATGCACCCTGGTTATATTTAGCTTGTAGAAAAGACAAAAGGAGACAACTTAGTAGCACACCCTTCAACTGTCCCAATCTGTCAGGAACTGTCCTCATAATTCTCTGTTCTTTCCCTTTTCAGCTGCTTTTTAATTTTTCAATTTCTGTCTCTTTCTTCCACTTTTTCCCTTCCTCCTCAGCTCACTTCTGTTGCTGCAGACTGAGGACTTTATCAGAATAGTGTCTAAAAATACTGTAATTCTATAATTGAGGAAAGCTGAAACATAGAGGCATGATTACAGTATTTATTTCACGTGAGCATAATCACATGATACTACCACCATGGAATTATTGCACAACCACCATTACTGGTTTTAAAATGGGATTTCAGCTTGTGCTATAGTAACACTTCTCTTCACATTGCCTTCTAATGACAGAATATTAATGCTTTGTGCTGGCCCACGCATGTGCCTTTAAGAAAAAATTTCTCTTACTTCTCTGATTTTTTATGTGTGGCATTTTGGCTATTCTTGCAAGAAGATGCAACTTCAGTTGAAAACACCAAAAACAACTACATATTGAAAGAACTTCACAAATAAACACTTAAAAATAAAAATGTATCAAGCAAAGGCTACAGTTCATTAAAACAGTACCCTGTTGGTCCTCTTCATGTTCTACCCTGGAAGTTTAATTATGCGTTCTAATTGGGAAAGAGGAGGAGGAGAGTGTTGGGGCATAGAAAGACGCGCTGTGTCCACAACGACCACCTGCAGAGTTGTTCCATGTTGACAGGACGCCAAGGAGAAGGTTTCTGGAGAGACTTCTGCAAAAGACTTCAGGCTGAGAAGGAAAAATTCCTTCACCCCAGGACACTGCCTTGAGCTCTGGGACATAAAACAGCACATCTATCATAGAGCCTTCCAAGAAAATGCCTAGAGAGGCATCCCCCTCAAGAAGTTTTCTAGCTCCTCCAAGGCAAACTCTATGGTATTTTAGACTGGAAGTCCCATTATTTTCAATGGTGTTCACTGTTATCTGTGATTTTCGGTATCCATGGGGGGGGGGCTGGAACCAATCCCCCGTGGATATGGGGGTCCTACTGTATAATGTAACCAATTATGAGTTCATTAAAAAGGTGGCGGCTGTCATGGCTCTTTACACCAACTTAGCAGCAAATAACACAAGAAACTCAAAGGCCTAGAACAGTGATGGGCAACCTTTTGAGCTTGGTGTGTCAAACGTCGCCAAAAAACTGAGCATAACTCGGGTGGTGTGTCACTTTGAGGGAAAAAAATTATTTTGCGATATTTATTGTTTAATCAACAATATTATTAATTGTTTATTAATAATTAATGAGTTGTCACAACTCATGTGACAACTGAGTAATCAAAATGTACAGTTGTCCCTTTACATTCATGGGGGTTAGGTTCTGAAGACCCCCATGAATGTGAAAAATCCACGAATAATAATAGCCCCCCCAGCCTCCCAAAAGTGGCAATGGGGCGCTACTTTCCCCACCCCACCCCACCCCACCGGCCTCCTGAAAGTGGTGACAGGGCCTCCAGAGGCCCTGTCGCTACTTTCCCCACACCTCCCCCAGCCTCTCTCTGACCCATGGCTTTATTTTGGAGGGAATACTTTGTTGCGGCATAGAAAGACACGCTGTGTCCACCACGACCACCTGCAGAGTTGTTCCACGTCGACAGGACACCAAGGAGAAGGTTTATGGAGAGACTTCTGCAAAAGACTTCAGGCTGAGAAGGAAAAATTCCTTCACCCCAGCACACTGCCTTGGGCACTGGCTTGCCAAATAAAGACAGCAACAAGGCCATCCTTCACTCAACTTGAGGGCTTTAATCTTTGTTTGCAGTATATTTACAATATATATACAGAGTATAGGACAATCTCTCTTAAATCAACAAACTGCTTCGCCAACCACCAAGCACAACAAACCCACACAGGAGATAATTCCCATCTCCTTTTTATAGGCAGTTAAACAATGCCTGTTACATCAGGCATCTCAGGTGTGCATACTCTCAAATGCTAACTCACACACACACCTGCCACTGGAGCTTAACTACTTTCATTACTAAGCTTACAGCTCCATCTTGTGGTCACATCCATGTCATTGCCTGACATTCCCCTCCAAATGACATGTGCTGTGTCCCATGTGTCATTTACACCTATCCTTTTATACACTGTGACCTTACTCGCTGATATCTCTAGAGTCTATGACTCCATTCCCATTCTTTACATGCCACAGTGATTTCTTAGACCTTGATAGCCCATGCTACTGACCCACCTGGCTCTGGCTTCCCTGGTGCTATCATTTGTCAATTTCCTTTTACTTACAGGCCTGACCATCCCACCAAACATATACTGGCTATACTCTGCCACACATGCCAGAGCTTTGGTTTTCTTCCACCCCTCCTGCTTAGTGCATGTTCTCCTGGCTCTTCCTAGAGTGTTTTCAGTTCTTTTTACTGCTGTCACAGAAGAGGCTTGTCCCTGCTTTACTATGAAGAACTTTCCCTTCTGAGACCTCATGGGAATCAGGAATGTACCTTGACCACCCTCAGTGTCACTGCTACCAACACTGGCCTGAGTTTCTTGCCCATGAGTCTCAACTTGTTCTTGTTTTGCAGTCACTATTTCTGGCTTTGGTTGCAAGTCTAATGAAGTGCTAGGCTCTTCTGAAGTACTAGGCACCTTCAAAGTGCCGTGTTTACTCGAAATTCCAGGCTGTTGTGACACACCTGGTTTCTCATCTAAGGCATCCCTGAATGCATATACCCCTCCATTTTCATTGTTCTTATCTACCACACTGGCTTTCTGTTCTACAACAACATTTTGGTTAGGGTACACTCTCTTCCACCTAGCATGGATTTCAAAACTAGCACTCCTTGAATACAAAATCCTATTCCCATCCATCAGGAACCTGTACTTGTTCCCCTCATAGCCCACAAAACGCAACCTTTGGTTTTGGGCTGATTCTTTTTCCTGAACTGAGGAGGAATATACACTGATGCAAATTGTCCAAACACTCTTAAGTACTTTAGGTTTAGTGCTCTTCCATACAATAAGTAGTATGGTGTTTGGTTTATCGCACTGCACCATGACCTATTTACAATATGACAAGAGGTTCTTGTTGCTTCTCCCCACAAATTAGCTGGCGCTCCAGAATCCTCTAACATACAATCCCTTTTTTCGTTTATCATCCCAATCCTACGTTCAGCCAAACCATCCTCAGCTGGACATCTGGGATTTGTAGTTTTATGTTGGATCCCTTTCCACCCAAACCACTGCTGCAAATTACTACTTAAGAATTCCCCACCTCTGTCTGTCACAAAAGTGCCAACTTTGTAGGGAAACTCCCTTTCAACAGAATTGACCCATTTTTTGATTATATCAGCAGCGTCACTTTTGGTTTTTAGCATTGCCACATAGGTAAATCTGGTATGCTTATCTACTATCAATAGGGTAAACCTGCTACCCCCTGATAAATCCGCATGTACAACCTGAAAAGGCCTCTGGGTTATGCATTTGCTCACCTTCGCTACAGGGTAAGCCTTGACCTTTACCTTTTTACAAATAGCACAGTCCAGGTAACTTTTACAGTTCTCTACCTTGATCTTTATCAAACCTTTGAAGCTTATATGGCCCATAACTCTATGAAGGTAATGAGCACACCCATCATGCAGTGGCTTATTTGTTACACTCCCACACTGCACCTGTGCTACCATTTGATAAATGTGATTTTTCTTTATGGCTTTACCACATACCACTCCCTCCTTGGACACAATCCCCTCATCTCCTTTGAAAAGGATTTCATATCCATCACTGGTTAGGGATGCCACACTTACGAGGCTATTTTGTAGTTTTGGTGCACACAGTACATTAGGAAATACCTTGTTTAAACCAGGAATTAATACAGACCCTTGAATCTCTACACTGCCAGATTCACTATGTGCAAATACCACAGTGTCCACTGGTGCTGGCTTTGGGCTCTGTAGTTTTTCCCTATCAGGGGTCATATGTTGAGAATACCCACTGTCCAAAATCCAGACAGACTGGTCCTTTTTCTCATTTACAACTCTCTCTACAGTAGTAGCAAACCCCCTCCCATCTTGGGGCTTGTCTTTTCTTTTTCTTTGTGAGTTCTGTCCTTTCTTTGCTGCAGAGACCTTAGGACAGTTCTTTATCAAATGTCCAGTCTCTCCAAAGGAAAAACATCTCCGTGTTCTGCAGACAGCACACTCCCTTCCTCAGACAAGGACGTGAATTGGTTGGTTGGTTGTCTCCTCCAGCTGGTTGCTCCCTTGAAGCTCTCCTCTGAGTCTCTCCTCTGTGCCTCTTCCAATATTCTGGTTGCCACGAGGTTGACATTTAAATCAGCATCGGTTACTCCTTGGAGATTGTACATTAGAAACTCCCTTTCACTGTTTAGACTACTCAGGAGTATAAAAGCTTTTTGGGTTTCTTCTATCTGGATGCCACACCCGCTGCACTCTGCAAAATTATCCTGCATCATTTTTAAATGCACAATCATGGATTCACCTTCCTGCAGTTTACAACAATACAGTTTTCTGCTGCACAGCATTTTTGACAAGGCTCCAGCTGGTTGGTTGACATTCTCAGGAGCTTTCCAGACTTCAAACGCTGACCTCTTATCTCTTATATTATTCAGCTGATTTGGTTCTAAAGCCAAAACAATTGTTGCTCTAACTTTTTCATCATCTATTAATTCATCTTCATTGGCAGGGTCAGGTTGTTTGTTTACATAGTCCCATAAGTCCTGCTTTATTAGCAAAGCCTGTATGTAAATTTTCCAGGAAGCATAGTTTTTCTCAGACAGCTTTTCAAACCTGACTGCTGTTTCCATGTTTGCACTGAGTCTGCAACTTAAACAGATGCAAACAAACACACTGATAACAGTCCAGGCAGGCTGCAAAAAACAATTAGCTTCCCAAAGCAAACAAAGCAAACAGATAAGAGCAGAGTTGGTGAGTAGACACACTTAACTCACTCCTCTCCAGGACTTTTCTCTTCAACCCTCCAGGAACACAAAACAGCTCACCAATTGCAGAACCATCCACAACAAACCCACACAGGAGATAATTCCCATCTCCTTTTTATAGGCAGTTAAACAATGCCTGTTACATCAGGCATCTCAGGTGTGCATACTCTCAAATGCTAACACACACACCTGCCACTGGAGCTTAACTACTTTCATTTCTAAGATTATAGCTCCATCTTGTGGTCACATCCATGTCATTTCCTGACAAGAGTACCTATAATAAAGCTATAATAGCACAATTACAGCAGGATGTGATTTCACACACTCATCAATACTGCAAAAAGTAGCAATATTGAGGGCTATTGGTGGGTTACACATAAAAGTTACACATAATTAATGGGTGGAGCACACTTGGACCATGGGAGGATGATGATGCAGTGCAATAACAGGAATCCGTTCATGCTACTATCCCATCATAATCACATGATTTCAACCTCGTGTGATAAAGTCTATAGTTCAAAGAGCTCTTCAACTCTGTATGAGGAGAGGACAGAAGGGCACAGAGTCTTGCTCTCTCCAGGAGGTTCAGGCAAAAGCAAACTGCTGCAGCCTCTTCTGGTTTCTATGCTTGTCCTGATTTACTTTTGCCATCTTAACCACACTCTGATGCTGTTTGGCCACTCATGTCCTGGTTTTCATTTATGAAATGTCAAAGTGTTTATAGTAGTTTTGAAATATGTGAAGACCTGTGATGCAGGGAATAGAGGAATTGTCTTCGCTGTAGCTCTAGAATTATAGCTGTTGGTAGAAATTTCAGGAAAGGAGGTTGCAGATAAACATTTGGAGACATATCTTGATGGTTGGAGCTGCCTGACAGCAGAACAGATTGTCTCAGGAAGTGGTGAACTCTCCTTTACTAGAGATATTTAAGCAGTGGCAGGATAGCCATCTGTCAGGGATGCTCTGTCTTATCCCACATTGCTGATATTGCATTGTGGAGAAAGTGGACTGAAAAAACTCCAAAGTCTCTTCCAGCTCTATGATTCTATGGTGATCTCAGTAGATGGGAAGATTGAGGTAGGAAAAAAAAGATGATTTTATTAGAAGTCCAATGATCTATTCATTTTTCACCCAAAAAGGTACAATAGGGGCCCTTTCATACAACACAATTATAGTAGTATGATTCCACTTTAACTACCATGTTAACATCCTATGGGACTCTGGGGTGTGTAGTTTGCTGAGGCACTCTTGGGCTGGAAACTCTAAATGTTGTTGTGTGTTCTTCAAGTCATTTCTGACTTATGATGACCCTAAGGTGAAGTTATCATAGGGCTGTTCTGGGATGGGTTTTTTTGGGGGGGACAAGATTTGTTCAGAAAGGGGTTGTGTTTGACTTCATCTGAGGCCTAGAGAGTGTGATTTGCCCAAGGTCACCCAGTGAGCTTCCATGGCTAAGCAAGGATTCAAACCTCCAGAGTTGTAGTCCAGTGATCAAACCACTACACCATGCTGGCTCTCAGGGAATTCCTATGCCAAAACTGCCAAAATTCCAGGTTTCCATAAGATGTTGCCATGGACATGAAAGCGAAATCATAGCAGTATAACTGTGTAGTGTGAAAGGGCCCCAGGGGAAACAAAACATGGCCCAATAAGGCTGTTTTGCAGCTTTAACACCTGAATATGATTCCCCTGGGGCTCAGTTACACGGCAGTTTTTATTGTGGTAGTTTGCGCTTTATCGCAGTTTTGCACCAGTGCTGCATAGTTCACATGATTTACTGCTAAATCAGTTGATCTGTTTAGTTTTCCGCTTAGTAATTCATACAGACAGAGGTGGGGGCATAACCTCCCAAACACATCTGGGGGATTGTGCAGAGGAGCTACGAGGGAGGGAGGGAAAGATAGAGAGAGAAAGTGCTAGCACCTTTCCCTCTGATTACCAGAGGGATGCCTGCTAATTTTTATTCCTTTAGCAGGGAGTGTCAGCCAAGGAGCCATCCCCTGTCAAGCCCCCCTTCCCCTCACCTACTTTTCCCCTTCTCTCTCTTCTCACACACAGAAACGGGATCTCAGCAGGGCGAGGGAATGAACATAGACACACAGAGAGATGGAAAAAGGCTAACTGGGGATTCCTCAACCCTAGCAGACAGCTGGGTGATTGGGATGGATATAGCACAGGCTGGATCTTTTCCATGGCTGGAAACAACAGTGGATGGACCTTTCTATTTGAGGCTCCTCCATCTCTTGCAAGTCCACCCCCTCCTTGGACAGCCCAACCAATTACAGCTCGGCTCTCCTGTGACTGTATCAAGAAGATTGCTGGTAGTTCACATATCCCTTAGTGAAATGGTAGTTCACACAATCAAAAGTGCGCTAAGTCATGCTACTTTTCAAAAAAGTCGGGAACAGTAGCAAAATCCCCTATCACACTACTGTTGAGTTTCTGAGCTCCCCCCTTCTGAATGAGGCGATACTGTGGTTTGATGTGTGGGAACAATTAGGAATCTTAGCAATTTATTTAAGGGAATATTTTGCCGTGTAAATGGCCCCCTGGATAATCCTTGTCATGGAAACAATCAAACAAAAAGCTTCATCATGCCTTCTCCCAGAGGCTGGTAAGAAGTCCTTGCTCCATTCCAATTGCTGTAGCTTTGGCTTCTGAGGAAAAGACAACAGCTCTACCATGCCTTGGTGCAGTGGCTAGAAAAAGGGCCTCACCCCATGTTCCTTTGCTGATTGCTCTGGCCCATGAGAGAGAGAAGAGAGAAGCCAGCATCTGCTGGATTTAATGCCCTCCCCACTGTCAACCCTTTTTCCTTATGTTTTCTATCTTATTTAGATTATAACCCTGAGGGCAGGAGAACGTCAAATTAATACAATTGGCCCTCCACATTCTTTGGGGTTAGGGGCACAGGACCTTTGTGAATGTGGGGAAATTGTGAATTTCTCTAGGCTCCTCAAACCATATTTAACACAAAAAAGTACAATGCATGGATTCAACCCACCATAGATGCCTTTGAGGTGGCAGGGTTGTAACCTACTCTGACAGCCCCCATCTTGGAATATCACATAATTGGCAATACTTAATAATTTGGCTTGATATGGCTTTCCACACGGTTAGCAGGTAAACCAGGGACCCCCCAATGCCAAGGTTGGAGTCACATATAACCTTTGGAAATTTCCCAGACAAGTTATACCCAGGTCAGAGTTAACACCTGGAGATGGATGAGTCATCCACTAATCCACTCAACAATAGCAGAGTCCTTGATGTTTGCAAAATGGTTTTTTTCCTCTTTCCTTCCCCTCCAACAATAGATTTCGCTTGCTACTATTCAATTCCAAATACATCTTCCATTAACAATCATTAACTCTTCCAGAGCATTCTTTGTTTAGTCCTGGGAAATTCTGAGAGGCAGTGTATTCCACTCTTAATCTCATCCCTTCAGGGGAATTATTAGATATAAATATCACCCTAAAAAAACACCCAAGTATGCACAGACCCTCTTCTTCCCAACTCCCTGTCAGTCTGTTTTATCAGGTGCACATTTTCCTTGCTTTTTGACTCCCTGTCAGTTTGTATCACCATTCTGCATTCGAGACCTCCCCTCTGCCAATTTACTTTACAATCTCAGCTGTACAGGATCAGTATAGTATAACCCACAATTCCCTTACTCTATTCTACCATCCAAATACTTCCTACTGTCTTCAATAGTCTTGTGTGGTTGCTTGAAGCCTGAATGTTTGCATGAATTCTGTTAATATTAATTTCCAATAAAGATAATTTAATTGTACATTTTGGCTTAGAGTCGCAACAGCTGCAGAGCTGTTTGGGCTGGAAGTCAACCTGAAGAAAACAGAAGTTCTTTACCAGCCTGCACCACAGGACGAGCACCACCATCCCCACATTGCCGTCAGCAATTCTGTGCTTAAGTCCATTCAGCAGTTCACCTACCTGGGAAGCATCATCTCCTCAGATGCCAAGATTGACAAAGAGATAGATCACAGATTAGCAAAGGCACATAGCGCATTTAGAAGACTTTACAAAAGAGTCTGGAGTAATAAACACCTGAGGCGAAACACAAAAATCAGTGTGTATAGAGCCATTGTACTGTCTATTCTCCTTTATGGATCTGAAACATGGGTCACCTATCGCCACCACTTACGACTCCTCAAACGCTTCCATCAGCACTGTTTATGCACAATCCTAAATATACACTGGACTGACTATATGACGAATGTTGCTGTCCTTGAGTAAGTAGAGTTCACCAGCATTGAGGCCATGATATTGAGAACACAGCTGCGCTGGGCAGGGCATGTTTCTAGGATGGAGGACCATCACCTCCCCAAAATAGGACTGTACGGTGAACTCGCCACGGGTCAGCGTAAGAGGGGCGCTCCAAAGAAGTGATACAAGGACTCCCTGAAACAACATCTCAGGCTCGGCCAAATTGATCACCAACAATTGTCCGCCCTGGCCTCACATCGGGAGGCATGGAGACACAATGCTGCAGCCTTATTTGAGAACTCACGCCAAACAAGTCTTGAAGAGAAACGACAACGCAGAAAGAATCACAACCCAGAAACATCACCCAAGGAGACCTTCTGCTGTGCCTTCTGCAACCGGACTTGTCTATCTCAGATTGGCATTTTTAGTCATCAGCGTGCTTGCAGAAAACGCGGGATGAGTCCTTCCTGAATCTTCGTTTGCAAAGAAAAGCCAGAGAGAGAGAGAGAGAGAGAGAGAGAGAGGAGAGATACATAGGTCAATATATCCTGCCATTGCCCGGCCTCTCACTGCCATTTTGAGCTAATTAAATATTCCCCGTATTAATATTCAAACACTAGTGAGATCCTCATGGATCCCACACAATTTGAGTAACAAGGTTTCTTTGCAAGGCAGAAGTGGGTACCACCTCTGCTGCTGCCCTACACCATTTTTAATAGGGTTTTACAAACCTCACCACAGTTTTGCAGTCTCTCTCAGTCTCATGAGGCTTCCAGTCCCTATTAAAAATGGCATAGGGCAGCTGCAGAGGTGCAGCAAATAATCTGCAAATAACCAAATCTTCAAAAGTTAAACCTGCAAATGTAGAAGGCTGGGTGTAATTTGTAAACTCCCCTGGGTACCTTTTTTGGCTAAAGAGAGAGTAACTTCTCTAAATAAGTAAATACTTTTAAAAACCTCTTGTTTTCAAGAACAAGTGGGCTTATGGCCATTTCTGGGTTTGTTTGCTGTTTTTACATGGTGTTTTTGACTTTTGGGGTAGTTTTCACATCCCCTAGCAGTTGTCAGGAACACAAAATGAGGCTTCCTGCCCTGGTAAAGTTGCCCACCACAAGAAGAGATGATCAATAGACAGAGATATTTTGATATATAGATAAGTTTCTTTCACTCAAACAGATAAGAATCTTCTTTTCTGGGTCAAACTGTTATCAGTCTTTCATTGCACAACATGCAGGCTTATTCTTTCCATTTGCCTTCCAGGTCAGTGGATAAATTCCCCTTCCTTAATATTTTATAAATGTTACTTAACAAATTCCAGCCTGCAAGGCCATTAAATGGAGCCATTTCAGCTTTTGGCATGGTTACGTTCCCTTCCAGTGTACAACACATTGAAATATCCTATTTATCCTTTATATAAAAGAATACCAGGGAACCATTTCCACAAAGGCAAACACTGCTCTGGCAGGCATTCTTAATACCACCAGTTTTAAATCGAAACACATAAAAGTGAATCTCTCTCCAAATGTGTGTGTGTGTTATAGATAATATCTTGATAAATGGCGAGTCACTGCTTTCAAAGTCAGCTCATAATTTTTAGGTGTGTTAACATTTGACTGGTTTTTTTTTTCTTTTGTCAGTTGGTCTGCAAATAGCTTAATAATATGAACAAATATCTAGAAAACATATTCCCAGGCATCTCTATATAAAGAAGCGGGCTTTCTATATGTTTCAAAACCTATAAGTGCCTGAAGGGGAAAGTATTCACATTGGCTTGGGGAAACACAGCTTTCCTGATGTTATGGGACTGCAACTTTCATGAGCACTAGCCAGCAGAACCCATGGTGAGGAATGATGGAAGCTGCAATCCACTAAGATTTGGAAGTGTGCAAGTTCTCTCAAACTAGGATGTCTTCTACCATCATAGAATTACAGAATCGTAGACTTAGAAGAGACCACAAGGGCCATCTAGTATAACCCCCTGCCCTGTAGGAAAACACAACCAAAGCATTCCTGACAGATGGCCATCCAGCCTCTGTTTAAAAACCTCCAAAGAAGGAGACTCCACCACACTACCAGGCAGCTCATTCCACTGCCAAACATCTCTGACTGTCAGGAAGTTCTTCCTAATGTTTAGGTGGAATCTCTTTTCCTGTAGTTTGAGTCCATTGTTCTGTGTCCTAGGAGATTTTCAGACAGGCAAAAATCGCTCCTTGCCGCGCGAGCAGCCTCCCGAAACTGCTGCGCGGCAAGGGTCTTCTTCGGACGACGCTGTGCCTCTGGCGAAACCGTCCGTGTCACTTCCGTGAAGCTTGGGACGGCTCCGCGTCATATTTCAATCACGGGCAGCCTCCGTGCTTGAAATATGACGCGGAGCCGTCCCAAGCTTCACGGAAGTGACACGGACGGTTTCGCCAGAGGCACAGCGTCGTCCGAAGAAGACCCTTGCCGCGCAGCAGTTTCGGGAGGCTGCTCGCGCGGCAAGGAGCGATTTTTGCCTGTCTGAAAATCTCCCTAGTCTCTGGAGCAGCAGAAAACAAGCTTGTTCCATCGTCAGTATAAAATCCCTTCAAATATTTAAACATGGCTATCATGTCACCTCTCAACCTTCTCTTCTCCAGGCTAAGAGAAGGGCATAGCTTCCAGACCTTTCACCATTTTGGTCGCCTTCCTCTTGGCACATCCCAGTTTCTCAGTATCCTTCTTGAATTGTGGTGCCCACAACTGGACACATATTCCAGCTGAGGTTTGACCAAAACATAATACAGTGAAACTAATACTTCCCTTCACCTAGACACTATACTCCTATTGATGCAGCCTAGAATCACATTGGCATTTTTAGTCGCTGCATCACACTGCTGATTCATGTTTAGCTTGTGGTCCACTAAGATTCCTAGATCCCTTTCACATGTACTGCCATTACGCCAGGTGTCACCCATCCTATATCTGTTCTTTTTTAATTTTTACTGCCCAAGTGTAGTATGCTACATTTCTCCCTGTTGAAATTCATTTTGTTAGTTTTGGCCCAGCTTTCTAATCTGTTAAGGTAATTTTGAATTCTGATCCTGTCCTCTGGGGTATTAGCTGCCCCTCCTAACTTGGTGTCATCTGCAAACTTGATCACAATTTACTTTTATAGCCATTGCACTTGTAACAGCCAGAAGTCCCCAGAAAACCAGCCTTTTCAGCAGTACAGCCACATACCCACTGCCATTTCCATGTTGCCAGAGCAGGGCAATTAGCAGAGGTGCATCCAGATTTCTTTGTGTTGTTGGATGTGCTGCAAAAGGCAACTACAACATTGAAAAGGGTGTGGGAGGACTGTTCTGTGGAACAGAATGGTACCAATGGCAGCACGAGCATCAGGAGACATAGCTACATCTGTATAGCTAAGTCTCTGTAGCTGTGACTCTCAATGCAGGATCTGAGCCATGCGGTCATATGTTGGACTTAGGCATGTGTATGTCCCTAACAGGACACCATACATTTTGTACGTTTATCCCTGGAATCTGTGCATACAACACAAATATTTACAGCAAGGGTGCAAAAGCTTTGGGGATCCGGGAAGTGTTTTTCCAGCCCCAGGATGTTCTCACGTGTATAACAACCAACCTACATGATACTTCTGCTTTGAATGGGGGAAAAACACTCCAGGCCTTGTCTGCATGGGCTGAATGAAATGTCCCCTCCACCATTCCCACACCCAGCTGTCCAGACGATACAGGGTTTGGGTGCTGATTCTAGTCTGAACTGTCCAGATGAAATCTAGGCAGTTCTGGCTAGAAGCCAGGGCAAAACACCCTTAAAACAGCTTTCAAAAAACACCCAGGAATACCTGGATCCTGCAGGGAAAACTGGAGCATTCCTTGGCAGGAATGGGCGGCTGTCTGTACACGTACCTCCACCACCTCTACATGTGTTACCCATTGCGCTCTCTGAGATTATGACGAGGTCCCCAGCTTGTGATCAAGGCTTGGGGCCTCATTTCCAACCCTAGAGAGTGCAACATATGCTACCAGTGGTGGTAACAGCTGTAGCGCCCGATATAGCAGAGCACACGTATGTGGACAACCCACCAATTCCTGCCCCAGAGGCCAGAATGCAGAATGTTTTGACCTGTGTGGACAAGCGTCTAGTTTGGCAGGAGAAGGACTTGCAAAATGTGTCTTTGGTGGTGGTGGAGTGTGTGGTTGTTCTTTGTTTGTTCATTTGTTTGTTGTTTGCTGCACAGATTTGGAGGGGATTCCAAATTTTGAGGTTTGTCATTAACAAAGCTTCTTACAAGGGGTATTGGACAACTGCAAAAGGCACAGGAAAGGGCAATAAAGAAAGCAAGAGATCAGGTGTAAAGGTATACTGTGGACTTTATCAGGCAAACATCTTAAAATGCTGTAAAAATGTGAACAAGGAAGGGGGAAACATCGTGTCATAATAACTGGACTCATCAAACAACCACCACTTACGTTTTAAGAATGGAATTAAAGGTCCCACTACAGTAGCTCTTCTCTTTGCATAGACTTGCAATCACTCTGTATCAATGCTGCAGCATGCACATTCTCCTTCAAGGGAAAGGCCCACTTACTTCCTTGTTATCTGGGGTGCGAGAAGACACGAGTTCACATAAAAGCACCAAAACCACTCAAAATAAAAAAACCAAAATGTACAGATAAGCCCCGAAAGGAACATAAACTCTTGCCAGCAAGACAAAATAGTTCATTTTAAAAAGTGTCCTGTTGATCGTTTTCGCATTCTCACCTGGAGGTTTCTCCCTGGGAACGGGGAAAGAGGACTGCCCATTCACACTGTAATCTTACAATTACATTGGGAAATGGTTTTAAATGAGTTTAATATTGCCAATAAATTGATATTAAGGATCTATTGATGGCTTATCCCATCAATAAAATGTGATGCTTTATTTGTGCCTGGCACACATGTTTTTCATGGGAGTAGGATGATGTCATCTGATAATTTAATCCAGTAACAATATCATTGTAAGAAGCTGTTATGATGCAATTTTTGCCGCATCTGATAAAGTCTTGTATCTGAACTTAAAGGCCCTCTATTATTTTCTAGAGTGATGCAATGTTGGGTCCTCAGCATAATGGGAATTGGAAGTGGTGGATGACCTCCCAACTAGCGATACCATCTGACTGCAACCAAGGGGTTGGGCAGGTATAAAGACCAAGTAGCAACAGCCCTAAGGTGTGGGGAAGGTCTGGGCCTGGGTGCTATTGTTGCCCTTGGCAACAGGGTGGCTGGGATGCTAATGGCTGCTCTGAGATCGCCACCAAAATGTACGCTATCCCAGAGCCAGAAAGATTACTTTTCTGGACCTCAGCTCCTAGAAACCCTCCATCCACTATAGTCAAGTGGCTGGAGAATTGTGGAATAATAGTTCTAAAAAGTAATTTTTCCTACCTCTGTGCCATTCCCCTTCAAGGTATACTGTTGCCTTTGTTGAGTAAATGGGTCATACACATTGTTTTGTTCAGACTTGACCTTCACTGGTGATGGGATAGTATCCTACCAACAGCTGGATTTTGGATAACACATTACACTCATTCTGAGTGAAGAAGAATGGAACACAGATCTTTAAGTCTTTTACATAACACCAAGTATCTTTCAGAATACTTAAAGAATTCCGAGCACAAGGTGGCAGTGTTACTAATCATTTTCAGAAGTAATCCCTCACTAAATAAGTCATATGTTACTTCTCAGTGTGTGTGCCCTCCCTGCATTTACTGTGCAAAATTTCAGAAGAAATATTTTCACCTACATAATACAGTAATTCTCTATGTGTGCAAAAGATGACCCAGTGGAAAATTCATATAAGGATTAACCATGTTGAATCAAGTCAAGTCAAATGAATTCTGAAGATATATGTGCACACACAACAGATATACACACTGAGAACTATTTGATGTTGGAGAGTCATGTGAAATTGGTGTCATTAACAGGTGTGGAAAAATACTCTCTGTTATTTGTTTCCTAACTGAAAAAATGGATATCCCAATAGTTGGCTGTGCAGAGACATACACCTCTCTCAGTGGAGGAAGGAGTTGTTACCCAAATTGTGTTAGATCTGTGGGAACTCTCTAATGTACAAACATTAAAATGGGGAATATTTAATTAGCTCAATTTATGGCAGCAAGAGGATGGGTAACAGTGGGACCTTTTAACCTATGTATCCCAGTACTAAGGATGAGACTCTAAGCCAAAAGGTACAATTAAATGATCTTTATTGGAAATTAACAGTAACGTAACTCTCACACACACTCAGGCTTAACACTCACACAAGGCTAACAAAAATAGTAAGAAGTATTTGGATAGGGGAATCGAGTGAGGGGATGATGAGTAATACAACACCTGTCCTGTTGAGCAGAGATTCCTCCAGCAACTGTGTCTCAGAGTTGCAGTCTGAGGGTCTATCAGCAAACTGTCAGTATGGATGTAGGAAGAGGAGCTGTAGACAATTTGATGGTGTTTTAGGGTGATATTTATATGAAATAGGTGACCCATGTTTCAGATCCATAAAGGAGGATACACAGTACGATGGCTCTATACACACTGATTTTTGTGCTTTGCCTCAGGTGTTTATTGCTCCAGACTCTTTTGTGAAGTCTTCCAAATGCACTATATGCCTTTGCTAATCTGTGATCGATCTCTTTGTCAATCTTGGCATCTGAGGAAATGATGCTTCCCAGGTAGGTGAACTGCTGAACAGACTTGAGCACAGATTTGCTGACGGCAATGTGGGGATCTTGAGCGCTTTCATCAGCGCTGTCTACGCACAATCCTAAATATACACTGGACTGACTATGTGATGAATGTTGCTGTCCTTGAGCAAACAGGGATCACCAGCATTGAGGCTATGATATTGAGAATGCAGCTGCGCTGGGCAGGGCACGTTTCTAGGATGGAGGACCATCGCCTCCCAAAAATAGTACTCTACGGTGAACTCACCACGGGTCAGCCTAAGAGGGGCGCTCCAAAAAAGCGATACAAAGACTCCCTGAAACAACATCTCAGGCTCGGCCAAATTGATCACCAACAGTGGTCCGCCCTGGCCTCACATCGGGAGGCATGGAGACACACTATCCACAATGCTGCAGCCTTATTTGAGAACTCACGACAAACAAGTCTTGAAGAGAAACGACAACACAGAAAGAATCACAACCCAAAAACATCACCCAAGGAGACCTTCTGCTGTGCTTTTTGCAACCAGACTTGTTTTTCTCGGATTGGCCTTTTTAGTCATCAGCGCGCTTGCAGAAAGCGTGGGATTAGTCCTTCCTGAATCTTTGTTTGCGAAGAAAAGCCAGAGAGAAAATATGAAATAATTCACCTGAAGGGATAAGATTATTGTCTGAAATACAATGTTTCTCAGAGGTTCCCAGCGCAAAACAATGGGTATCTCCAGAAGAGTTAATGATTGTTAGTGGTCAATGCTTTTCAAATGGAATAGGAAACAGGCAAAGTCTTTTGTTGGAAGGGAGCAGGACAGGAAGATCCCATTACACAAACAGTAAGGTCTCTTGCTATTGCTGAGTGGATTAATGATTGGCTCACCTGCAGGTGTCGAGTTTCTTACTTGAGTACATGTTTTGGAGAACTTCCAAAGGCCCCTCCCTTGGTCTTGCATGAATCCCATTTTCGTATTAGGTATTGGTATTAGGAGATCCCACTTTGGGGAACCCCACCTTGGTGTTAGGGGGTCCCTGGTTTGTCTGCAAGCATGTGGATGTCTACCTTAGCCAAATTATAAAATATAGCCAATTATTTGATATTCCAAGATGGGGTCTATCAGGATAGGTAACAGATTATCTGTCCTTCCTCTGCCAAGAGAGGCACAGCTGGTCTTCCCACGCTCTCTTGGCTGAGGAAAGAGTCTGTCCCCTTCCTTTTCTGACTGAGGCACGTCCAGGCTTCCTCCACCTCTCTTGGCAGAAGTTGGTGTTCACCTCCTCTCTCTTCCAAGAGAAGTGTAGCTGGACTTCCCACCCCACTCTCAACAGAGGAAGGCATTCGTCTCCTTCCTCTCCCAAGAGAGGTGCACGGCTCTGTGTAGCCAGGCTTCCCACCAGATTTGGCACCAGGGGAGGCGGGTGCTTTCGGAAACTTAGTTTAGGCAGCCTGGTACCCACTGCCATTACCTTCATCCACAGAGCTTCCGGTGCAGTAACTCTGTGGGAGCCTGCAGCCTGGCATGAGGAAGAAGGTGAGGAAAAGGCAAGGAAGGAATCCAGTAATTGGCAGAAGCCATGGCCCTGGAGCCCCGGGTGCTCACAGTGTGGATATTTACCCTCCAGTTGATTCTGGGAAGGTGGTGGGACAGAAAGAAGGACCATTCCAGGTTATTGTAGAGTTCTAAGGGGCTTGGGAAATATAGGAGATACAGGGAGATGCAGTGCTTGAACCAACCTGGATCCAAGCCATATAGATTTTTTTAGGTCAGAGCCAGCACTTTGGCTGGGGTGGGTGGGTGGATATTTATTTATCTATTTATTTGGCACAGGAAACACGTGCATTTTGCTCTAAATACACTGAAAAAATATTGCTTTCAGCACAGAAAGAACACATTTTATACCTGCCCAAGAACTGAGATCTGCTGGAGGGGGCTCCCTCTCTGTCCCACTAGTGGGAATGATACATCACACAGGTAGAAGGGAGAGGGCCTTCTCTGCTGTGGCACCTCATTTATGGATGGTTAACCTGAATGGTATCTTTTTTTTTTTTTTAGTGTGACAAGTTAAAATATAGTTTTTTATTAATGCCTTTGGGGCATGGTTTTTAAATTTAAGTGTACATGTACACGATTTTAACTGCTATACCCATTTATACTTTTTTAATTGGGTGGTCTGTTTAATATGCTTGAATCCTATTTAAATCCCTTTCTTGTTTTTAACAGGAATTGTTTTAAATTGTTTGAAATTGCTCTGGCAATTTCTCAAAATTAGCTGTACCCGACGTAACATATGTCAGTGGTGCGTTGAGAGTGAATTGACTGCATGGGTTCTCTCACAGTGGCAGCGGCCTGCTGCCGCCACCACCACCATTCCTGCTGCTGCTTGACTGTGTGGGTCCTTTTGGAACAGCAGAAGTGGCATCTTACCGCTGCCAGTCCCACTGCCATTTGACTGCATAGGTTCTCTCTCACTGCCAGTTGAGTGCATGGGCTATCTCGTAGTAGCAGCAGTGGAATGCTGCTGCCACCATTCCCACTGCTGCTGACAACTTGACTCCGTGGGTCCTGTTGGAGCAGCAGCAGTGGCATCCTGCCACTGCTGCCAGTCCTGCCACCACTGCTGCGGTTGCCCTGGGCAGCTGAGTGAGGCCACAGCTTGCTGGGCAGTGATTGAGGCAGCAGCAGTGGCGGGGCACTGATGTTACCTCATGGGCATCTGGGCAAGACTGCAGCTCTGTAGGCAATGATTATAGTCTGATGAGGTTCTGCTGAGAAATGCCCTCTAACTGCTCATTTGCAGGCAAAGGAGCACTAGGATTGGTTCCAAATGTTTCCCAAGTGGCCAATCAGCGCAACAGAAATGACAACATACCTAAGAGTTTTATATAGCGAGAGATACTCTTTTCTGGGAAATTTTGATCCATCTCTAAGGAGGCTAAGCCCCTGAAACTTTGGCTCAAGCCCTAAGATCTAGTAGCAACCCCGAGCAGTTTCACACTCATTAGGTTTCTTTCATTGAAGAACAGTGAATGTCCACAGAAGACTGAGTGACACCTCAAGCTGAGCTACAGATTAATTCTGTGTGCTTTTTCTGAAAATAAAGAAACACATATAACTCAGCTCCTTTTTATGTGTGTGTATTCTTGGGAAAAAAAGAGAAATAAAATGAAGAGAACAAACCCATTTTTAAAAAAGGAACGTCTAAGGGTGTCACTAATGAGTGATGGGAAGTAGGAAAGACAAAGGCATCTGATAGGTCTTCAGATCCTTTTCATTCAAAATGAATAGGGGGGAAAAAAACCCTGATGAGACATGACAGGAAATGGGAAATTTTTAAAATGAAGTTGGTCAGGATATAAAAAGAGAAAGAGAGAAACTTTGGTGCATGCATTTTTGCAAAGTGTGTTCTTTGTGATGTCGTTGTATATTTTTCTAGCATCTGAGCTTTTTGCTCTCACCAGAGCTGGCCCAAAAGTTTTGCTATCTGAAACAAAGGACACCATGCTTCCCTATTCCTTGTACAGAAGAAAATTAGACTGGCAGTTGAATTGGAGTGTCTAGATCAAGGGAGGTAATAGTGCCACTCTATTCTGCTTTGGTCAGACCTCATCTGGAATACTATGTCCAGTTCTTGGCACCACAATTCCAGAAGGATATGGACAAGCTGGAACATATCCAGAGGGCAACCAAAATGGTGGGAGGCCTGGAAGCCATGCCCTATGAGGAGTGGATTAGGGAGCTGGGTATGTTTAGACTGGAGAAGAGAAGGCTAAGAAGTGACATGATAGCCATGTTTAAATATTCATACTGTGGCTGGAAAAAAATAAAATAAAAGGGGGAATTAAATCTAACCAATACCAATGAAAGAATGCAACTGAGGTTAGGGGTTATTTCATAACCCCTATACTGAGGATGGAGCAAGCTTGTTTTCTGCTGCTTCAGAGACTAGGACATGGCACAATGGACTCAAACTACAGGAAATCCCACCCAAACATTAGGAACAACTTCCTGACATTAAGAGCTGTTTGACAGTGGAATGCACTGCCTCTAAGTGTGGTGGAATCTCCTTCTTTGGGTTTTTTAAAAACAGATTCTGGATGGCCATCTGTCAGCAATGCTTTGATTGTGTATTCCTGCAGGGCAGGGGGTTGGACTAGATGGCCCTTGTGGTCTCTTCCAGCTCTATGATTCTATGAATTTATCTTCAATACCTGAGATGGGGTGCTGTGTTTCAGAACACCTGAAGCTGGCAAGCTAGTTTAGGGGATGCAGAAGAGGTGACAGTCACAGCACCATTTTCTTTTTCTTTTTTCTTTTGCATTGTTTTTATTGAACATTGTAAGAATAAAATACATTAACAATATCATACGATCTTACATTACTTATTTTTACATTTTACCTACAAATCATTCTACTTGCCTAACTTATATCTAACAATTTCTATATATTATCATGTTTTCTAAATTTATTATATATACCATATATACACAATACACATTTAATTGACTTCCTTTCTGGTTGCTTCAAATATATTTCTTCCTATAATGTACATCTATTTTGTCCTAAATACATGGTTTCTATATTCTTCAAACGCAATTCCATACAAAAGTCAGATTCTTGCTCTGTATGATATAACAAATATATCCTAATAAGAATTTGTATTTTAAATATATTGATATTTTTGTAAGTTCTATTACAGTGTTGTATTATTAACCACTTAATGAACAGGCCTAGGGGATTACTATTACATTTCCCCACCTATTTGTTAAGTACTTAATAATGGTTGCCCAATCTTCGTTATATTTGTCAGTTATTTGGCCTTTTAATAACATTGTTAGTCTGTCTAAATTAAGGGATTCATAAAATTCTTTTCCAGTAGTCACAGCACCATTTCCCAGCAGCAGAATGGAGGGTAGGTTCAGAAGGAATAGCCAGGGGCTCCTGCTATTCCTATCAGCTACAGCCTGGGTGATGGTCTAATGGCAGGGCCAGCCTCAGCAACTGCTATATTACTAACGGCTAAAAACATCACTATCTTGGTTTTTTTTTTTTTAAGGCTGGTGGCTCAGGAGGAATGCAGATAGAGGTAGGACAACAAGAACAACAACAATAAATGGGAATGGGGGATGGGAAAGGTTGGCCCTTCGAGATCTCCTGCAGACCAATGTGACACCCCTAAACGAGTTTCCCAGCCCTGGTCTGTAACAGTGCTACTCAAAGTGGTGGTGGTGAAAGAATTATAGATAGTGTTACCCTAAACACTCAGGGGTCTTAAGGACCCTCCAAGTATCAATATTAATTTCGGGAATTAATATACTCAGCTTGGCTATGTAAGATGGGGTAACAAATAGTATGGTCTTTTAACCTATGTATACCGGTAATCAGGAGGAGGAATTTAATAGTACAATAATTGTTCTTTATTTGAGAAAACAATAATAACAATGTTCACACACAGGAGATTTTTTATGCAGCCAATTTGTCCCTTTACAGGCACGGAACAGGGTCACTGAAAGATTTTTCTTTCATATAACATTCACCCTGTTCCGTGCCATAAGGGTTACTATTCTGTTTTCTCCCTTTGATATAGTATTTATGAGGAGAAGTTGTTATTAAACACCCAGTTCTGTTTCTGTAATGGATCACAGGTGTGCAAATAGGAGCCCTGTGCCAGTTCTGGAATGACAGGCATGGGGGAGGAGCTTTGTGCCAAGCACTTCCAGCCACCAACAGGACAGCCAGGTAAGTGCCATCCTTCGCCCCCCTCCCTGGGTTCCTTGTTTTTTTAAAAAATATATATTTTTCATTTTGTTTTGTGTTTTGACAGTTGGAGGAATTATGTTTGAATTTTCCTCCCACCCATTCTCTCGCGAGAACGAGCAGGATTTCAGCCAGACGGCCTTAAATGCAGCCTTACGACAGCTGCATTTACGGCCGGCCGGCAAAGAGGCAGGGAGTCCGTTTCTGCAACAGAATGGAGGTAAGTGTGCGAACATTTACCACCATTCCGTTGCAGGAATGGGAGAGGGGTTTGCAGGACAGAAACAGGGCTTTTGGGCCCGGTGTGAAAATCTCCACACACTCAGGCGTCAAGCATTCATGCAAGGCTAGTGTATGAAGCAGGAAGTACTGGGATAGAAGGATAGAGAAGGGATTTTCTTTTCTCCTGGGTGATATTGTAGCAATCTGAGGAGATGAGGTCATGGAAGAGACCAGCAGAGTGGGGGTCCTGAAACCGGAACGGTGGTACAGTCTGATGTGGAGCATAGACACAGGGAAACTGTGCACTTGACTACACAGATGGATAGAGTGTCCACAGAAAGGGGATCTGTGTGTACTTGAGTGGAGTTTTGAGGGGGTTTATATAGTCAATAATCTCCTTCAGGGGATGGGATTTAGAGTGAAAGACAATGCTTCTTGGAGTTGTTCAGGGAAAGATAATGAACACTCTGGATATGCTAATGATTCTTTATGTGCAGATACTTTGTAATTGAATAGAGGAAGCAACCTTCTTTGTTTGGAGACGGGTAAAGGTATGAGGCATCTTTACAGGTTTGAGTATCTCAGCTTTAGGCTGATAGGATTAGCCAAGTGTTCAGGCATGTAGTTGCCTTGTAAATTATCATTTCTTTGGAATTTGGGTTGGGCCCTCCTTAAGCACATTCCTAACTGAGTCTGAATGCTAGTCCTTGGGAATCTTGGTTTTGGAATTTCCCCAGCTTTACTGACCATACTGCATGGAATGCCATATTTGACCTAATTATTAAATATTGCCAAATTATTATAGATATGGGGCAGTGGGTATCAGAGTAAGTAACAGTAGACATAGGTAAGAAGATACAGATAATGGTCACATATATGGTACTGGTTCCTGGCACATTGGCAGGAAAAATTGTTGGTCCTCCATATCAGATAGCTTAAGAAGTGGTCTATACATTCTCAGCTGGTGGAAAAGGAACCATTCATGAATGGGTTAACCCCTGTCATTTCCGAGGTGAGGCAAAGGATCACATGTTGTATTAAAAAGTATTTCCTATTGGATCCCAGACTCCTCCTTGTTTCTTTCTCTTTGCCTCACTCAAGAAATGTTGTATGCTTGACTCTCCAGTCTTTCTCTTGGCTATTATATTTCACTCCTCTGCCTTTCTCCTGGCTATTGTCTCCTTTCCACCCCTGCCTCCTAAGAAAAAGTATCTTGCTTCCTTACCTCTGCTCTTTGGTTTCCCCCTCTTTTTTTATCTTTTTGCCAGTGGTGGCAGCTGCAGCAATGGGCTGGTGTGTCCGTCTGGACATCCTCCCATTTGGAGGTGGTAACAGGGGAGGAACGGGCCTGATCCATGGCCAGGATAGCCCAGCAGGGAGTCAGCATATCCTGACTCATGTAGATGAGCCCTAGGACTTGGAAAGGCAGCTATGAAGTAACTAGATAAGATCCTCAAATGTAAATCTGAGGATTGAATACCAAAGACAAGGATAATCTTTGCCATGTTTCTGATTTCTGTGTATGGCTGTGAAAGCTGAAGAGTGAAGAAAGCTGACAAGAAGAAAATAATCTCATTTGAAATATGGTGTTGGAGGATGGTTCTATGGATATTGTGGACTACCAAAAAAGACAAGATCACATGAAGCCTAAATTCTCCCTAGAAGCCAACTTTACCAAATGGATGCCATTGTACTTCGGACATTTCATGAGATGGCATCACCCATTGGATATGATGATAGTGCTTAGCAAAGCTGAAGGAAGTGGGAAAAGAGAAAAACAACATTACAAAATGATAGACTATATCAAGGAAGTCAGGAACCTAAGTTTGTGAGATGTGAGCAGGACTGTAAAGAACATGATGTCTTTTATGTCAATATAAATCAAAGCCAGCTTGTTGGCATGTGACAACAGCAAGAACAAGAATATCAAGCATCCATGGTGATTTTTACTTATTTCCTGTGCAAATGATTGTGCAATTTTTATTATAAACCCATTTTTTTGTATCAGTCTATATAGATGGTGTATTAGACTACAGATGGTTTATTAGATCAATGGCTCTTAACCTTTTCTTTAGCAGGGACCCCCTTTAAATAGCTTTTGTTGCTACAGACCCCCAAGGCTTAACTCAAGATTTAAAACCTGAACAATAGTAGCAATAATACCTGATAACAAGAACAACACAATTACACCATCCATTAAACCTTCCTTCAGAGGCACTAGAGTGGGGAGGAAGACTTTTCTCCTGCTTCTTCCTGCAAGTCTGTGGCTCGAGCAAATTCAATGGCAATGCACAGGCTCAGTCAGCCAGCTTTTGCCTTGGCTCTTGTCATATGGATTGAGTATCCTGCAATGGTTCATGGATGCCCTGTGAGGACATCACAGCCGCCTGGGGGTTAAGAACACAGTATTAGAAAATATAGATATATTTATGCTATTGATGTAATTTTTCTCAGTAGTTTACACCTCTCTAATCCTTTTATCTAGTATTTGGTAGATTATGTTAAGGTGATGGGATATACAATCACTGGAAATTTATATTATAAAGAGCTGGCATGGTATAATATGCTACAGCCTGCAGGGGCCAGCAGTGAGCAGGCTAAATGCAGCTGGCGAGCATATCTAGATTATGTCTGAGAGACAGCCGTGGAAAGGACATGGAAAGGATGAAGTCTTATCTGTATAGGAAAATGTGTGTGAGAACCACTGACTGTATAACCCATGACTGTACTGTATTTGTACTGAATAACTATATCACCCCACTCTCTGTCTCTGTGCACTTGACTTGGATTTAGCTCTCAGACTGTGTGCATCCAGTCTGGAATGTGCAGTGCAAGACTGCACTGTGTATTGTCCTGTGATATGTAGTCTGTCTGCTATGAGTCTCAGACTCATTGTAAATATTGCTCCAACATGCTTTAGTAAAGAGAAATAGTTTAGACACACATCTGTGTCTGTGTGCTCATCTCTTCACCTGGTGATTGCAACTCTGCAACAACAACTTTTGCTGCCTGGTCCTCTTGATATGCTCAGAGGCACCAGTGCACTACTGTGACTGATTAGGGGTCCTTTGTGGTCCTTTGTGCCTTTCCTCCTCATTTGTAGCCATAAGATCATAGTGCTAGCCCACTGAATTCTGCTAGCATAAATACCAAGTAAATGTATAGTTCTCTTAGGGCTCATCTACCAAACCAGGATACACTAGCTCCCCACCAGTGTATCCTGGCCATGGATCAGGCCTGTTGCTCACCTGTTCCCTCCATGGAACGGGAGAATGTCCTCACAGCCACACCAGCCCATCACTGCAGCTGCCACCACCATTTCCCTTGCTGTCTCGGAAGGCAGGAATCTGCCCCGCAACATGTGAGCAAGACCCACTGCCTGTGAGCAGTCTTGGTCACATGCTGTGGGACCCCTTCCTGCCTTCCAGGACAGCCAGGAAGGTTGAGGTGGTAATGAGGGCTGTGAAGGGCTCCTGTAACATGTGGATCCCAATCCATTTTCTCCCAGTGGAAATGGAGTAAAGCAGGTGTTACTCTAAAACATTGGGCCGTACACTGCCTTCCCCTGTCAGAATTCTGAATCTGACCCACTGTGGTGAGGATTCCCTGGGGGAAGAGTGGCACAAATGCCCTACGTCATAAGGACTGAAGGGTTCTGAGACAGGGGAAAGATGGGGTATCTTGCCAGTCTAGACAAGCCCTATGTCTATTTGAGTCAGAGCAATACAGGGCCTTACTTGGCCTGAAGAGTCTTTGAATTTCTTCCTCATCACCGTGATGAAAAGTAGCATCATCTAGTGCTCCTGGAGGTGAGTTTCCCTTGTCATTTTTAGATTCTCCAATAATATTCTGGTAAAAACCAACCAGCCAACAAAAAACATGAATTGATCACAAAGCACACTGAAGGGACAGGGAGGTAGTTTGCCTCCATTGGTAGAAGAGAATCCTAGTTTCTTTCTTTTTTAAAAAAAAAAGCCAGAGATTTCTGCTTTTATTATGCAAGAACATAGCCTATGATAGCTTGGGGCAGCACTTCTCAAAGCAGGTGTTGGTGTGTTATAGGAGAGATTGAACAAGATATTATTTTTTGTTGTTGCATCTTAGTTCCATGATAACTTTTTGCCAGCAGAGCTTAGAAAAGCAACTTTTTGGATTATAGCTCCCCAAATTCCTCTAACAGCATCAGCAGTGGTCATGCTATCTGAAAAGAATTCCAAGAGTTGTAGTCCCTCCTCTGCAAAAATAACTTCTCCAAGCTATTGTTTTTGGGAACCTGTTACTGTTTTTGAAACACTCTTTGCACCTGCAAGAAGTAGCCATTTTGGGTTCAGGAAGCCAATACATTAATAATATTTACTACAAAGGTAGAGTCATCAGACTCTCTACTGCTAATATCGAATGGTGTATGAGGTATGAAGAACCCCAAATTAAGGTGAAAACATCAGTCAGGGAAGTATTCCTGGCAAGTGTTTCCAAATGGGCAAGTGTTTCCAAATGTGTCACCTTTTGGTCTCTACACCTCTGGCCAAATGGCTGTCATTTTAATACAATTTGGCACTGTATCAACTAATCACCATGGCATAATTGCATTTGGGAGGAAGAAAAGGGAAATTACATGGAGTGATGGGTTCTCATTAAGCTTCTGCCAACAGCAGAATATAGAACTTATATTATTGTACCTTAACAAATACCAACAACAGCAGCTTCCACCCTCACCAAGCACTCACACAGTTCTCTGCCTCCTTTAGCATGTGAAGTACATCACATCATAGTATCAGTAATATTATATGGTCCAGTTACAACAACATGATTCAGGATGCTAGAAGGAATATTTAAAAGTGCATGTCCCTCTCTATATCTGGGAGTTACCTGACCTTACAGCCCCCTCTTTCCAATAATCCATAATTCTGCTTATTAGACATTTCACCTGATTTCAAGTAGACCAGGGCAACCCAAACATAGGGGCTAGTGGAGGTCTCTAGGACCTACAAAGGTGTCATTGGAAATTCCCCTGCATCAAACACGCCCAGGCTGTGATTAAGCAAAGCCCCCCTCGGACAGTCAGAGAGGAATGTGCTAGTCTTCCTGGATATACCTGGTGGTGAGTCACACTTCAAAAAACAAACAGTGACCAGAACATCTGTTATTCCCATTCACCCTGGTAAATGTCTTTCCTTCACACCTTTCCCCATCCACAATACAGAGGAAGCCAAAAATCCACCAAGCTTAACATTCCAAATCATTAGCAGCCATCAACAAAGCCCAAACTTCCATTGTTTAACCCTGGGAAACTCACCAAAGCATTGTTTCTCACTCAAAACACCCCTTTAGGATATGATATTGGGTATAAATATTACCCCAAATCATAGCCAAAGTGTGCTGCTACAGTTGGACACCATTACTCTGCCCATCTGTTATATCACCCTCAGGTTCAAGCCTAAGTCTCTGCTGCACGAACCTCTGCTCTCTGGACATGTAATTATAGCCCATTCCCCAAATCTATTCCTCTATCAAAATACTTCCTTCTTATTCTTCATTAGCCTTGTGTGGTGACTTGTGAACGTGAGTCTATGTGTGAATGCTTCAATGATTATTTTCCAATAAATATAATTCATTTTATTCTAATTTGGCTTGGAGTCTTCTCAGCTCATACTTGTATACACTCGTGCAAAGTCTGTACAGTTGTCCCTCCACATTTGCGGCCTTCACTTTCGCGGTTCCGCCTATTCGCACTTTGCTCAGCAAGAGCCCCATTTAAATCAGCTTCTCTCCCTCACACACAAGGAACGGGAGCCGATTTAAATGGAGCACTCCCCAAGCAAACCGCGCACCCAACTCCCTGCTCTCCTGGGGCTTGGCTCGGGGTGGTGGTGGCTGAAAAGTGGCAATGAGGCTTGAAAAGCCCTGTCACTTCTTTGGGAAGAATGAAAAGCAGCGACAAGGCTTCTAAAGCCCCATTGCTGCTTTGGGAAGTGTGGGGGGTTGCCAAAAGCAGCAACAAGGCTTCTAAAGCCCCGTTGCTGCTTTGGGAAGTGTGGGGGAGTGGCAAAAAGTGGCAACGAGCCTTCTAAAGCCCCATTGCTGCTTTGGGAAGGGCGGGGGTGGCAAAAAGTGGTAATGAGACTTCTAAAGCCCCCTCACCGCTTTGGGAAGGACAGGGGGGTTCCGGGAGGGCAGTGGCAAGGCCTATTTTTATTTCTGTTTCTTTCACATTCATGGGGGTTTTGAGCCCCAACCCCCACGGATGTGGAGGGATGACTGTACTGTAAGTTACCTGGCCTCTCACAGCCATACCTTTGAGCTAACTAAAATTCCCCAATATAATATCATAATTCAAAGGTCACAAGTGGATCCCACAGACCCCATGCAATTCAGTTAACATTGATTCCTTTATGCTGATCTTCATCTTTACTGGGTAGACATTGGCCAGTATTCTACATCAGCTACCTAGTTAAGTATACTAAGGCCAAATCCACTCTACACAAATAATTCAGTTCAAAACTGGATTATTTGTCATGCCTCTTTCCTATGGAATCCTGGGATTTGTAGTTTTACAATGTCTTTAGCCTTTTCTGTCAAAGAATGCTGGTGCCTCATCAAACTACAAATCCCTAGATTCCATAGGAAGGAGACATGGCACATAATCACATTTCAAACTGGATTATTTGTGTAGTGTGAATTTGGCCTAAAATAAATAAATTCCCCTGGCCTGATCCCCTCCAAACCTGCTGGAAACATCATTCACTTGTGCTCTAATTCCCAGCAGAATGGACCTCTTTCTCCCCATGCTACTGATGTTGGCAGGGTGGTGGTTTACAGCTGTGGCAGTAGTGTCACACTCATGACTAAGTAATGGTTGTGAATACAAAACAGTTACTGATCTATTGCCTGATCCTTGCTGGAATGTTTGCTACACTACCAGTGTCTAGTCATTTGTGATGCTGCAGCATAACAGTAATTGAGTCAACAGTTCCATCCTTCCTTTAAACTGCCACAGTTCTGAATGCAGAATTGAAATCTTTAGGGCCATATACAGATTGAGATCGTACCTTGAGCTGATGGAACATAACTTTATGCTCATGGAATTATGCGATGATTGAATAGCACTGCCTCTTTAGTTAATTGCAGTGTTGCCCCAACTGAATATGTAATCCAATGTATGCATGTATGTGCAATGTAGAGCACACATCTTGAGCATATGTAGAGCACACATCTGGCATGCAATGAGCATCTGCATGTGCATATGCACAACTCCACTTCCACAATCTTGAAATGAAACCAAATGTTCCACATCAGACAAACAGACCAACTGTGGAGAGAATTTCCTCATGCACAAGACACCCACAGGATTCTGGCCATCATGGAACTGTTGCACTTTATAGGCTACAGCTGCTCCAGTTTTTAATAATGCTCAGAGTTCTACATCAGCTACCTAGTTAAGTAAGTAGTATTGCCTGGCCCAACCCTTTCCAAACCTACTTTACCAGGCAGCCAATATGTGGAAAGAAGGAAGTGTGTTCTGTTGGCAATCAGAGTGTGGACAGATGATGTTTCCATCTCTCTCCTGCAAGCCAGCAAGGCTGCAGTGATCAGAAGCAAGATCAGTTGCACTTCCTCATCTCAGATTTGCTGGCTGGTGAGACATGAGTGTGTCATGTTCTCTTGTGTACATTCATGTTCCCACAGCCTGGTCACCAGCAGAGTGGATCTCCTTCTCTCCCAACAGCTGATGCCTGGTAAAGTAGGTTGGGGGGGGCAGTAGTGCCACAATGGTGACTACATAGGGACTGTGAATACTGATCCGTAACTCCAGGTTATGCATCTGCAGCCATGTATTCAAGTATTTTACTCCAAGACTCAAGTCAAGTCTCTACTTTCAAGTCTCAAGTCATGTCTCAAGTACTTGCAAGATACTTTCAAGTCAAGTCTCAAGTTGAGTCTAAGTCTGAGAACCAAGTTTAACAGCAAAAAAGGTGTTGGTTGTGGTATCTGTGTAAGGGTGGAGTTCCAATAGCTAGAAAATCAAGAAGATGTGCACAAAGTCAAGTTAGGTAAATATCTATATCTATCTATCTATCTATCTATATCAGAAAATGTGTTAGGCAGTTGGCCTGAGGTGGGAATTTAGATCTGCTTGGCAGCCTGTTCCCATTGCACACTGGAAACACCTTCTAAAGCTTTTCTGAAGAGCAGCAGGCAAGACTTACCCTGACAGCACAGGAGGCATTTCTTGGAAGGGAACAAGTGCATTAGGCAATGGGCTTGAGGTGGAAGGATCCTTTTAAAGCTTTTTATAACCTTTAGAAGGCTCCTCTGATGTGCAGTGAGCATAGGATGCTGAGTAGACCTAAATCCCTGCCTCAAGCCCAGAGTGCAGGGTGTGTCTCTAGGAGGGAACAGCAAATCCTCATGCCTTGAGGTGGAAGGGTCTTTCTAAAACTTTTCAAAAGCTGTTCCCCTCTGAGAAATGTGTCCCACACTCTGGGGCCTGCTGCTGATAGGAAAAGCTTTAGAAGGCCCCACTGATGTGCAGTGGGGACAGGCTGCTGAGTAGACTTTAACCCCTGCCTCAAGCCCAGAGTGTGAGACGCATTTCTTGGAGAGGAACAGCAAACATGTTAGGCAATGAGCTTGAGGTGGGGGTTGAGGGCTGCTTGGCAGCCTGTTCCCCTGAAGGATCCTTCCACCTGAAGCCCATTTCCTAACACATTTGCTGTTACTACTTCCATCACGTGACCAGTAGGCAAATAATAGTGAGATCATGGAAGCATTTTTCAAAGGCGGAAATCCATTTTCCTGTCCCTAATGTTTCTGGATGAATGCTTTATATTACTGAACCAAGACCAGCAAGTCAGTCACTAAAAATATACAAGTTGTGAGCCGAGTCAGCATGTAATTCCTTAACAAGTCGAGTACAAGTTGAATCATTGAAATGTTTTGAGTCTGACTTGAGTCTGAGTTAATCAACTTGAGTCTACATAAGTGTGCATCTGTAAGTCTGTTTCTGAATTCCAGCCAATGTTCTGGTAGTGTTAGACTGAAAATGTCCTTCGCCAGGGAAAAGGAATCATAATCTTTGGGGATAACATCAAATGCGATCATGGTGTGCTTTCTGAACAATAGGCAATAAATTCCAGGGCCTGGTGCTAGTTCTGATAAATAATTTCATTGGGACTTGAAGCTTTATTACCATAATTTAAACAGGGACTTCCTTGCAACTAGCACAATTCATGCTGTCTCCGGGGCCTTGTCATTCCCCTTTGCAAAGCCATTTAGATGGCAAATGTTTCTGAAGCTGCAAAGGGACAGGGAACTGGGGAGCAAATGTGATAATAAAGAGTGTGCAGCCTTGTGATTTGAGGAAAGAAGACTTTAGTGTGGTGGTGTTATTGCCTTGTTGCAACTTAGGCTTTTGCATTCAGCCATTGTCACAAATAAAGGTTGGGAGGTGGAGGGAAGGAGGCACTATGAAAAGTTCGCCATGGGAGACGCAAATTTATTCCAGCCTCGTCTGGTTCCTCCACGTTCCAGACAACTGATAATTTATGACTAGAAAGGACAATTATACACCTCTCCAATCTGTACCGCTCATGTTCTTTGCTTACTTTATAATTGCCAACAAAGGCCAGACACTTAGTCAGACCCTTGGAAAATAATCCTTCATACCACAGATAGTTTACTGTAGCACAGCACTCATGAGAGAGAGATTGCTTATTGTGGTGCCTTTTTTTATGAGGGGAGAAAAGTACCTTTAATTACAGGTGAAGGAAGCCACTGAATAAAAGGGGGAGATGTGTTAGCGCTAAGGGACTCAAGTGAATATGCAGACCTGGGAACATGTCTGGTTATTTTTCCTCAAATTGAGGTGTCATTGAAAATGATTAGCAGTATTAAACAGCAAAGGCTTGGTAGTAATGAACTCGGGCAGGGGGGATTGCATGCCCTTCAAGCCAGTGTGTATGATGAAAAGAAAATGAAATTATCTTTATTTCTGTACTACAGCAGGTTCTTATTTCTGCAAGACATACAAACCTTTCTACACTCTGCATGTTTTCTCTTTGGCTTTTGACATGATGGAGCTTGCTTTCCAAAATGGAGGATGACCTTCAAAGCCCTTTCACCAAAGTCTAGGGCTTTTGTCTCTATCGTTGCACCACACAGGCATGAAATTACATTTCTCTTTGCAAAGCCATTTAGATGGTGAATGTTTCCAAAGTAGTATCCCAGAATGCTGAATAGTATCTTCTTCCTCTTAAGGTTTGTCCAAACTAGCAACTAGTGTTGATTCAATCAGCTGCATTTAATGTCACCTTGGGCTATTTCTTACCATTTCCACATCCACTGACTCTTTAAAAAATATCTACTTTTCCTTATTAATTACTGTGCTGATTAAGATCACAGACACCCACTCCATATGGAACAAAGGAGTCTTCTGGCACCTCAGACTGAACAATTGTTTTCTTCAACCCACCTCCCCTCTTTCTACTACTTCTTTCCTCACCTCAACACAAGGAGAAGTTTTGCAAAACAATGGGGAAAGATAGGGATGATCTCTTCCTCCATGCTCTTTTCCTCTCTCCTTCACTTGTGAGGGAACACGTGGGTGTGTGCATTTACACACACCACTGCAGATCCAACTTAAAATGTACAGATGGGGTGTAAAGGAAATGAAAAAAGGGGAGTCTAGCAGATTAGAAAGTATCAGTTTTATAAAGAACTCACCCTGATGATAGGAACAAAGAGGTTTGGGAAAGGACTGAGGAAAGACTGAAGTGTCCTGGAATTACTTACTGATGCCTTGTCTGGATCTTGGAAGCCAGTGTGGTAATTACAGGGGCTTGTCTAGACCAGAAGAAATAATGCAGATTGATGTGCCTTATCAGAAATTTGCAGCAATGCTAATCTGTCTCCATGTTTTGTTTTGTTTTTTGGGGGGCAAAATTGAGTGTATGCGAAGCTATCCATGTTTGAAGTGCAATCAGAGCCATGCCTGAAAATCAAGATGGTGGCCAAAAGAAAAGTGTGTTGTTATTCTCCACATGTTATCACTGCTGCACAGTATATTTTTAAACTTGGAAAGCAAAGGTGCAGAAGTGCAATCTTCCACTTATAAAAAGCTCTTTGGTCTTCTCAGTGCAGCAAAAAAGCACACACTCGATAATACAAAAGGCGAAAATGGTGCCTCTGTCCCCTTCTTTGCTGGAAAGCCCGACCCCCACCCACACATCCAACAAATCTGCTGTTAACTTCTGCCTTCACTGAGAATGCACAGCATTCTGAATTGGATGTCCAAATTAACACTAATGTACATATTCACACATTATTTTAAAAACTTCATGAAAATCCGAGAAGGCTCTTCCCATGCAGTACATGGCAATATTTTTTACCCCCCCTTCCAAATACTGAGAATCTCATTCAGATCTCATTGGGACAAGAGGTATTCTCTGCAAATTCTAAAAAAAATATTTTTGCCATTTAGACAAGCCCCAGGAGTAAAAACCAATGATCGCCTGATATACCTGGCTAGTTTGGATGGGCTCTTAGTTGCTTTATTGACATGGGACATTCTAGCCTATGCTCTCTGATTTATTAGGCAAATTACCTATGGACACCACATGGAAATGCTTCTGTCCCTGTTCCACAATGGTATGAACTTTTTGACTATGGAACAGATAGGCTCAGAAAACCATGGAACCACCTTTTTGAGACATTTTTAAGTAGAATCTGGATAACTACCTAACAGTGGCACTGTGATAGTGGATATTATGAATGGGAAGGGTGTCAGAGTAGGTGTATCCTACCCTTCCAATGCTGTGGTTGTATAGTATATGGCATAGGGCTGTATTGGCACCCATCTGAGCCCACCAGGGGTTGTAGCAAACAGTGTGGTGCCACGTTATTCATTTAATTAATTTATTTGTTTAATTTATATCCTACCTTTCTTCCAATATGTTTTTCAGGGGAATTGGGGAATCCATGTGACCCTTGAAGGGTGGAAGGGACAGAAAATGGGTCCCTGAACCTCTTGAAACCCCCTCACTATCCTTGAATGAGGGCATGATCTAAGGAAGCCCCTAGACACAGGAACAACATAGGAACCAGATTTTTATCATATCAGACTATTTGGCCTTTTTGCAGGACCTTAAAGATCTTGGACTGAAGGTCTTTCTCATCACCTGATGCCTGAGTTCCTTTTTAGGAGATGTCCTAGGTATAAAACTTGGGACCTTCAACAGACAACCCATATACTCTACCAATGAACTTTTATCATCTCCCCCAGTTACAAAGCTCATTATTGATCTTTGTCTGGGTGGGGGGACTCTGGACCCTTTTTAATGAGAGCAGCGCATCTCGAACACAGTGGGGCACAGGTTTCTCTTTTCTCTGCCACCCCTGTTGTTAAGATGCAGCCGTAAACAGGTAATCACACCAGAAGTGTAATACAGTATAAATCAGTCTTTGAAAGCAATATTGTTTGTACACGATCTCACTTTTGCAGCTTTCATTGCAAATGCTCTGGTGCATGGATACTAATAGATCATTCATATTTGCACATCTACTTTCCTCTGCCATGTGTATGTCTACACATCTTGCTTTCATTTTTTTACAAGTTTGTAATCAAAACTTTGCTGCCTTCTGCTCTGTTATTATGAACCTGAAGGTGTTGAGAATTAGTGAGCCTTGCTGGTAATGGAATTTGCAGAGAACACTAAAAGCATTGCTGCTGCTTCTGAAAGGTGGCATTTGCATTTTAAAGCTCTTGTAAAGCCACATTAACATTCATTTTCTCATCATTCTGATGATACCTTTGTAGTGTGTAGTGTGTGTTGTGTCTCTGGCTTTTCTTCACAAACGAAGATTCAGGAAGGACTCATCCCGCACTTTCTGCAAGCACGCTGATGACTAAAAAGGCCAATCCGAGATAAACAAGTCCGGTTGCAAAAAGCACAGCAGAAGGTCTCCTTGGGTGATGTTTTTGGGTTGTGATTCTTTCTGCGTTGTCGTTTCTCTTCAAGACTTGTTCGGTGTGAGTTCTCAAATAAGGCTGCAGCATTGTAGATAGTGTGTCTCCATGCCTCCTGATGTGAGGCCAGGGCGGACCACTGTTGGTGATCAATTTGGCCGAGCCTGAGATGTTCTTTCAGGGAGTCTTTGTATCGCTTTTTTGGAGCGTCCCTCTTATGCTGACCTGTGGCAAGTTCACCATAGAGTAGTATTTTTGGGAGGCGATTGTCCTCCATCCTAGAAACGTGCCCTGCCCAGCGCAGCTGCGTTCTCAATATCATGGCCTCAATACTGGTGATCCCTGCTTGCTCAAGGACAGCAACATTCATCACATAATCAGTCCAGAGTATATTTAGGATTGTGCATAGACAGCGCTGATGCAAACGCTCGAGGAGTCATAGGTGGTGGCGATAGGTGACCCATGTTTCAGATCCATAAAGGAGGATAGACAGTACAATGGCTCTATACACACTGATTTTTGTGCTTTGCCTCAGGTGTTTATTGCTCCAGACTCTTTTGTGAAGTCTTCCAAATGCACTATATGCCTTTGCTAATCTGTGATCGATCTCTTTGTCAATCTTGGCATCTGAGGAGATGATGCTTCCCAGATAGGTGAACTGCTGAATGGACTTGAGCACAGATTTTCCAACGGCAATGTGGGGATGGTGGTGTTCGTCCTGTGGTGCAGGCTGGTAAAGAATTTCTGTTTTCTTCAGGTTGACTTCCAGCCCAAACAGCTCTGCAGCTGTTGCAAAGCAGGATGTTAGGCGCTGCAGAGCTGCTTCTCTGTGGGCAACAAGGGCAGCATCATCGGCGAAGAGCAGCTCACGGACTAGATAGTTTAGAGTCTTAGTGTGAGCCCTCAGACAGCTTAAGGGTGTTGTGTAGTGAGTGTTTTACCCCACCCTCATTTTAAAACAAAACTATCACCTCTTCCCTAGTATCCTTAGTGATCCTTAACATAATTAAGGAAGGGTTGTTTCTCACAAACCATGGCACAGGAACCATAGCTTCCAAGAAATCGTCTATCTATCTATATAATTCTTTTGGGTATGTTGCCATTTTCAGTGTGCTGATTGGCTGATTAGGTGTCAGGATCTGCAGGATCTCCTTGCAGGACTAGCCCCCTGGCTGCAGCAGTTGGCAGAGCCTATTTGCAGACTCAGGCCCTGGCTGTGGGAGTCTTGGAAGAACCAGGGCCAAGATATCAGTTGCAGCTGGCTGCAACCATGCAGCACACCTGAAGCAGCCAGGGGAACTGCTAGTTAAGAACGGCATTCTGCCCTCACTCTTGGCCACCACAACATGATCTTCTGTGTTGTCTGTAGCTGTTCCTTGCTCTTGGTTTGGAAACGTGGAAAGCTTCAAGTCCTTTCTAAACATGGCAGTACAGAAGCTCTTGTGTCTTGGTGCATATGGGGTATGTTTTTGTAGTGTGGGATGTATGTGGTTTGGGTGTGTGTACTGTAGGGTTATTGTAGCATAGGGGTGTGGTAGTATGGTGTGTGTGGGGTGTGTGTGCGCATGGCAGCAGAGGGGCTCTCATATCCTGGCATGCATTGTGTGTGTGAGAGAGATGTAGGTTATGTGTGCATGTGTGTATAGCATGGGGCATTTTTGTGATTGCATGGTGGTGGCAGAGGGGCCCTTGCATCCTGGCACACATGCTGTGTATGTGTAGCATGATGTGTGTGTGTATGTGCAGTTGCATGGCAGCAGCAGAGGGGCTCTTGTGTCCTGGCACACATGGTGTATGTGTGTGTGTAGTGTGGTATGTGTGTGTATGAGCAGTTGTATAGCAGTGGCAGAGGGACTCTTGGTATGAAACTAGCCATTACAGTTGATTTGAAAGATTATATATTAATGCATCAAATGATCATTCTCTTGACATGTTTTCTAAGTAGCCAATCAGCAGAGTGGGAATGGAAACATACCAAAGTGTTTTATATATGTAGATGATGGTGTATGTTATGCTGGGTACAGCTAGTATATATGTCAAACTCTTGGGTATGTTGCCTTTCCCAGTGTGCTGATTGGCTGCTCAGGAAACACACCCAACCAATCACCACCTGCATGCAAATTCCCTCTCCATCTCACAATCCACTCCTGCCACTCAATCTACAGCTACACCCCCAACTTCACAGGGCCTCTCACTCCCCTCACTCCTTCAGCCACTCACCAGTTACGGGCTGTGATGGGACCAAGACAGACAACTGGTGGTGGTGGCTGAACACCACTGCTGCTGGTGCAACAGGACCAAGGGAGTCAGCTGATGGTGGCGGCGGCAGCAGTGCAACGGAGTGAGTTGCCCTCAGCAATTCTGGGAAAAGTGCAAAATGCTGAGAAGGGGAGGAGGAATTAAAAGATCCACTAGCCTATCATACAGGGTTGTTGTGAGGTCTATCAGGCATTTTTTGGGGGAGTTTTTAAATGGGGTATGTTATGCTGAGGACAGCTAGTAGACAGGAATAAAGGTTATGAGGTTAATATGAGGGTGTGGAACCATGGCAGGTTTTCAGGGCAGGTTTTGGCCCCTGGGATACTCCAAGCAATGCATGAACTTCCCAAAACGCCAAAACAAGGGAAGTAATTAGTAGGGATGAGAATAATATGTATAATTATTCATTTCCCTCAAGGAATAGGTTCCCTGACAACCAGGAAAACCCAGTAGAGTAGTGATTCCCAAACTTTGGTCCTCCAGATGTTTTGGACTTCATCTCCCAGAAGCCCTAGCCACCTTGGCCAACAGTCAGGAATTCTGGGAAATGAAGTCCAAAATATCTGGAGGCCCAAAATGTCTTTTGCTCAGTTTTCTCCCAGTATTCAAATGTCTCAAAATATTACAGAGGAATTATTGTACAGAGAGTAATATATGTGTTTTGTTCAAGTTAAACAAATGAACAAACCATATTTTCTCTAAACAGGGAATAGAATAACTATTCAAAAATAATTAGAAAATGGTCAAAAAAGAATTAAGAAATCCTGATGAGAAAAATCTTGGACTGATGAGAATCTTTAAATGCCAGATTGTTGGGTTTTTTGTTTTTTTTTTTTTTTGGGGGGGTGTGTGCAAAATTCACATATGGTGGATTTACACAGAAAAACAGCATTTTCTGTGCATGAGGCATTTTTTTTTCCTGTGCAGAAAATCATATTTCTGTGTAGGAATATTTTTTGCAAAGAAGAGCCTGTTTTCTGAGCAAAAGTACCATGTGAAAATTTTGTGCTCAATAAGTTCTGAATTGAAGGTAGGCTTCAAAAACTGTATGGTTTTCAAAGACTTCTTCACAACAGGAAGAAAATTGCTGACATTTCTCATTGCTTCTTTGAAGAATAAAATTAGCAAAGAATTCCAACCCCATTCTGCACAGAAAACAGGTTTCCTACACAGAAAAGTTTCCTATTCAGAAAACATGTTCTCTCTGCAGTGTACGAATGGATCCTGGAGACTTAAGTAACCATTGGGTTCCTCGTTCATATTATTATCATTAACACTAATACAGAAAAGAATGGGGTAGCCAGCCTATTGATTTAATAAAATATTTATAGGGTTTATCCTCCTAGTAATCAGTCAGTGTTACAGTGAAAATGGTCCATTTGAAAAGAGATTATGGATGACCAAAGATGCCTTCTATGCTTCTTTAAACTGCATTCCTTTATCCTACTCTGGTGCGTTGCATCCACTTTTGGCCACCTCTTTTAGAAGACAAGTCTAGAATCTATGAGATCAAAACAAAATAAACATGAGAAAGGGTTTGAAGAAGTCAATTGAGAAGAATAGCCAGGAAGAAACTATATATTCAGTTTAGAGCAAAGAAGATTAAAAAGTGGTGTTTATCTGAACTGTAAATATTTAAAACCTAACCTTAAAGAAAATGGAGAGGCATTGTTTTCAGTTTCCACTGAAACAATTTCAACTATAGTCCAAGAGCCATGTCTGTGCAGTATTTTCATCTGAGCTTGGAAAAATCATGTTTTGGACTACAACGCCAAGGAATTCTCCCCTCTTGGTACTCTGGGCATGTTGGTTGGAAACTGCAAGCTACCCTGATCCTGGTGTAGTAAGTGGTTAGAAACATTTCTTAACCTTTCAAAACTGTAAGATGTGGCTATCCAGTGACAAGTGAAGGGAAATCAAAGCAAGGTCAAGAGTTCTGCTGTGACCAAGTTGTGGCCAAGTATAATCATGGATTCACCAAATGGAAGGGTATGTGAAAAGCTCTTAGTCTCAAGTAAGTTGCATTTTTTTTTTGTCTGCCACTAGCACATTTCTTTGGCATCCTTATTTCATGTCAGATCAGAAGCCTAAAAACCCTAAAGGCACCAGATCCCATCTGATCTTACAAGCTAAGCAGGATTGTCCCTAGTTAGTACTTGGATGGGAGACCACCAATGAATAGTAGGGGCTGTAGGCTATAGTTCAGAGGAAGACAGTGGCAAAACTACCTCTGGGTATTCCTTGCTTAAGAAAACCCTATGAAATTTATGGGGTCACCATAAACGAACAAGCAACTTTAAGGTACATGCATGTACACACACACACACACACACACACAAACACACACACCAATTAGTGGGATTTTTAAATGTAGAAAATTCAAGGCACATTTTCCAGGTAGCCCCCCCCCCTTTGCATTTATTTACATGGTTTACCCAACGTGTGTAATTTTTGACTACTAAAGCATGTTTATGTGTATGTTTTCAAAGATGCCCATTTTCTCTGTCCACAAAATGAATTATCTGTATTCATTTTATTGTTCTGCAATACCTTGTAAACCTTGCTAAGGTGTGAAGGCTCAAAGTGAGGTCCATTTCTCCTCAAAATGACTGCAAGGGCATGCAAAAAGGATACTCCCATCAAGATGGTTGAATCCAGTGAAATACTCTCCCACCTAACTGAATGATTAACAGACTCATCAGTGGCATACAGAAAAGATATTCTGTCTGTTCAGCGTGGAGAGGTGGGGAGAGTGTAGCCCATGGACCACAACAGCCCCTGAAATCCATTTCCCCCATTAAGGCCCCTATCCAGTCTCCCAAAGGCACCCCGTTTTTTAAAAAATGGACATAATTTGGGCCTAAAAACACAACCAAAAGGTCACCAAAAGTTTGAAATCTTCCCAAAACACAATGGTTTGGCCTCCTATACACAACAGGATTCCCTTTATCCTCCCGGTTTTTGTCCATATGTCACTCCAAAATGGTAATACAACATAACTTCCAGAGTACCCAGACATGTAGGTGTGGCCCACATGAATGCCATGGGAATGAAAACTGGTCCACTACACTCTTGCTTACCCTGGCTGTATCATAACCATAAGAGCCAGTCAGGCCTAATTGATTGGCAGCAGACTTGGGTAAAATTAGCTGTTTACTTCTTCATTTCGTCTGCCATGCCCTTCTATAGGATACTCCATTCTATTTTCCTCCCCACCTGAGTGTCAGTCAGCATTTCATATCTATGGAATACTCTTAGGGTGCAGCTACACTGTAGAAATAATGCAGTTTAACACCACTTTAACTGCCATGGCTCCAACCTACAGAATCTTGAGATCTGTCATTTTGTGAGGCAACAGCACTTTTTGGCAAAGAAGACTAAAGACCTTGTAAAACTCCAAACCCCATGATAATATAGGATGGAGCTACAGCACTTACAGTGGTGTCAAACTGAATTATTTCTACAGTGTAGATGCATCCCCAGTCTGAATTGGGCTATTTTATGGATAACCCCTAGCTCTCTTTTCCCTGCAATACCTCGTCAGACTTATTTACTGATACCTCTTTCTTGTGAGGGTGTGGTGCTTTTTTGATTATATAAAAGATTGCACTCATGCCTGAAAGCTAAAAATAGAGGGAAAAATTTATAACTCTGAATTATTAGTGTTACAGTCAGATCACAAAAGAATTGAAGTTGTCACTTGTTATGCTCCCCTCCCCTCTGGCTTTTCTTCGCAAACGAAGATTCAGGAAGGACTCATCCCGCACTTTCTGCAAGCGCGCTGATGACTAAAAAGGCCAATCTGAGATAAACAAGTCCAGTTGCAGAAAGCACAGCAGAAGGTCTCCTTGGGTGATTTTCTGGGTTGTGATTCTTTCTGCATTGTCATTTCTCTTCAAGACTTGTTCGGCGTGAGTTCTCAAATAAGGCTGCAGCATTGTAGGTAGTGTGTCTCCATGCCTCCCGATGTGAGGCCAGGGCGGACCATTGTTGGTGATCAATTTGGCCAAGCCTGAGATGTTGTTTCAGGGAGTCCTTGTATCACTTTTTTGGAGTGCCCCTCTTACGCTGACCCATGGCGAGTTCACCGTAGAGTACTATTTTGGGGAGGCGATGGTCCTCCATCCTAGAAACATGCCCTGCCCAGTGCAGCTGTGTTCTCAGTGTCATGGCCTCAATGCTGGTGATCCCTGCTTGCTCAAGGACAGCAACATTCGTCACATAGTCAGTGCAGTGTATATTTAGGATTGTGCGTATACAGCGCTGATGAAAGCATTCGGGGAGTCGTAAGTGGTGACAATAGGTGACCCATGTTTCAGACCCGTAAAGAAGAACAGACAGTACAATGGCTCTATACACATGATTTTTGTGCTTCGCCTCAGGTATTTGTTACTACAGACTCTTTTGCAAAATCTTCCAAATGCGCTATATGCTTTGCTAATCTGTTATCGATCTGTTATGCTACAGTTGTAATAAAATGCAATTAGCTTTCATTACTAGAAAAAGAGAATGACAACTACTACTTATTTGTCACTAGTTAATTCCAAACTCTGCAGAGGAGAATGAAAGAGCTGATTGTGAAAAGTTAAATTAAAGATATGTTTCTGTTACACAAAATCCTTTAGGTCCATAAGGGCCCTATAAGGCATTAATATTAAGATGGGGAATTAACATGCTCGACTTGGCAATATAAGAAATGGGCAATGAGCAGGACCTTGAGACCTAAGTAGACCGTACTCAGGAGGCGAGACTAAGGCAACTAGGTACAATTAAATGATCTTTATTGGAAAATAATAACAACACTCACACGCACAATTTTACAAGTCTTTATCTTCTTTGCCAAAGAGTGTGGGCCTCACAAAACTAAAAATCTCAGGATTCTATAGGATGGAACCATAGCAGTTAAAGTGGTGTCAAACTCCATTATTTCTACAGAGTAGATGCACACATGAAAAGAACAGAGATAGGTTCCTACATCATGAAATAAGAGAAGCAGTTCAAAATAAATCAGCAAACTTTTTATTCAAAGCTGACAAAATGTGCATATGCAATGAAACTATCAGGTCAGGTAAACCGTACATAAATGAATAAAAACATGTTTAACCTTGTGAGACCACTTGAAGGCTTCTTCCAAAATCCATGGTCGGAGAGATGGCCATCCAGCCTCTCTTTAAAAACCTCCAAAGAAGGGGACTTCCCCACACTACGAGTCAGCACATCCCACTGTTGAACAGCTCTTACCGTCAGGAAATTTTTCCTAATGTTTAGAATCATAGAATTTTTGAGTTGGAAGAGACCACAAGGGCCATCCATTCCAACCCCCTGCCATGCAGGAAATCACGATCAAAGCATCCCCGACAGATGGCCATCCAGCCTCTGTTTAAAGACCTCCAAGGAAGGAGACCCCACCACACTCTGAGGGAGTGTGTTCCACTGCCGAACAGCTCTTATTGTCAAAAAGTTCCTCCTAATGTTGAGGTGGAATCTCTGTTCCTGGAGCTTGCATCCATTGCTCTGTGTTCCAGTCTCTGGAGCAGCAGAAAAAAGCCTGCTCCATCCTCAACGTGACACCCCTTCAAATACTTAAACAGGGCTATCATATCGCCTCTTAACCATCTTTTTTCCAGGCTAAACATACCCAGCCCCCTAAGTCTCTCCTCATAAGGCATCATTTCCAGACCTTTCACCATTTTAGTCACTCTTCTCTGGACACGCTCCAATTTGTCAATATCCTTTTTGAATTGTGGTGCCCAGAACTGGACATAGTTTAGGTGGAATCTCTTTTCCTGTAGTTTGAGTCCATTGCTCATTTCCCTAGTCTCTGGAACAGCAGAAAAGAAGCTTGCTCTATCCTCAGATGAACCTTAGGTGTTACCAGGGCTCCTCTCATATGTGCCTTTCTAGTCTTATCAGTTTAATAATAAATGAGAATAATAATGTTTAAATGGCATCGTGTACCACATTTACTTGTTGCCAATACAAAACAATCTTCACGTTGAGATTATTAGGGAGACAGGGGCATTTGGTCAAAGGTTGGGATAATTTCCATTTTAAAACAAATATTGTGCTTATTATTTTTCCTGTGCCATGTGCAAATCCACTATCTGGGCCATGTGGAATCAAAGTGATGTGAAACTGATGGCAATATAGATGTATCTTGAGTGCCGATTTATTAATTTGATCTTCTAAAGTGACAAATACCTGGTCTACGATTTGTCATTCATGTGAAATGTGCTGTTCTCCTTTGTGCTTTCATTTCTTATGGCAAATAATTTGCAACAATGGGGGGGGGAACCCTATGAGTGAATCCATCTATAATATGTTTCTTGCTTGTAATGGGCAGCACTCATTATATATGAACTGTATGTCAGAATTAGCTTTCACTGTTGAAAAATGGAGAGAAAACCTAGTAAGTTTTCTTCTCTTTCTGGCTTTCACATGCACTGCCCATACACTGACTTTCACACTTCATTCATAATATTGGCACTACCTGGGAGAGAAGATGCTCAATGATGCTTAGTTTCAGTCAATGTCACCCCAGTCCATACTGATCACGGTTGCTGTTGACCATTCTCAAGATTCCTCATCAATCCTCCAGGCTATTTCCTTTCATCCACTGCTCCTGGTCCTACCTTGCCTTCTCTTTCTCTCTCAGCCCTACCCCCATTCTAAATAGGTAATAGCATTTAAAAAACATGAAATGGAAAGATTCAGAACAGTACAGTGTGAAGAACAAGAATGGCAACGTATTACAGAACATCCTTTCATAACTAGAGTAACCCAAATTTGCATGGGGTTCATGAGGAACCCACTAGTGTCCAAATTTAATATCGGATTTTTTAATTAGCTCAATATGGCAGCAAGACATTGAGAAACTGTGGTGATCTTTTGACCTGTGTACTCGCTGGTGAAACTCCAAGCCATGGGATAAACTTTTTTTAAGGGAAAAATAATCAAGGGAACATACACACATATGCACTCAGGTGCCAAGCAATCTCACAAGGCTATTGAAGAAAGTAGGAAGTATTGGGATAGAGGAACAGAGTCTGTGATGATTGGCTATACTGTACCTATCTGAACAGCAGAGATGTGTGCAGTGAGAGGAGCTCAGAATATCATTCTGAAGGTTGTGCAGTATAAACTGGCAACACAGAGGTAGGAAGAGGAACTGTGGACTGGTGGTACAGACAGACAAGGTGACAGGAGGAAAATGAAATGTGGACTCTTTGGTAGCATTTTGGGATTATATTTATATTTGATAGTTCCCCTGAAGGGGTGAGTTTGGGTGGAGTACAATGTCAGAATTTCCCATGATTAGACAATGGATTCTCTGGATGTGTTAATGATCACTAATGGATGAAACATTAAAACTGATGGGCGTCAGGCAACCCTCTGTTGTTTTAGAACAGGTAAGAGGAAAGACCAGTTCTGTAGGCAAAGAGTGTCCAGCTACCTTGATGGGAATTAGCCCATTTCCTTCCTAACTCACCAGTTCGGGGGGGGGGGTGTCACTTAATCCTTACCTGGGTGTATCTTTGAGGAATTTGAGCTGGCTACTCTTCTAGGCTTACTGAGCAACCCTTGATTCCTTGTACTTGGGAGTCCCTGGTGTGCTACCAAACGACATGGAATGCCAATAATAAGCCAATATATGAAATGGATCCAATCGATGAATTATTAACAGTGTGTGTGTGAGAGAGAGGGGGGGAGGTAATGCCAGCTGGCAAAAATCTTGCTTGAATACAGGTCGACCCCCCTACGCCGGAATCCATGGAACCAATATCTGTGGTTTCAGTTCTCTGTGGGTGAAAAAAATAGAAACATGTACCATAGGGCTGCACTGGAAAATGCCTAGAGAGGTGTCCTCTCTACAAATTGCTAGGGTTTCCAAGGCAACTCTATGGTATGTTTGTACCAGAAGTCCTTTAATTTAATAGGGTTCACTATTATCCACAGTTTCACTTATAAACAGTAAGTCCAGGGATGTATCCCCATGGATATTGGGGGGGGGGACCTGTATAATAACACTTATAGAAGATGGAAGGTGTTGGATTTTTTTAGGACATCTGAACTGAGAAGGTTCTTCAGTTGTTTTTCATCAAAAGGTCCTCTGGGTCTTATCATTCATGAATCTGGGATCTAAAGTGTCCTAGAAGAAACTTTGATATGTGGTTTTCTGAGCATGAATTAGCCAAGGGGCATAATGGCTATGGGATTCTGGAAGTCCAAGAAGGTAACTTTCCCAAGATCTTCCTCTTCTCAACCACCCACAACAGTAGTGTTTTAAAGAAGATATGATTTATTTTGGCTGACATCAAACCCATTTCTGAAATTGGTTTAGAGAGGAAATGCCCCACTCCCAGTCCAGCAACCAGATCTAAATCTCATCTGACTCAAGAGAAAATACGGGGTGAGAAAAAGCACTAGAGCCCTGAAGAATTCCTTCCTTACTACAATTGAAATTCTCTCTCTCTCTGAAAAAGAAATCCTTAACATTTTCTGTTTGCTAATTTAGATGTCAAATGCAATCCACATCTGACATATCTGATTTTAATATCTCATATTGGACAGGTTTGATAAATGGCAATGGATATATTCTATTTACATTCAGTTTTATTCTAGGCAATATTTTATATTAATATTTTATGAAGAGGTCTAAAAAGAAAAAAAACTCTTGTCAACAGTTAAGAGTTCTGGCTTCAGCCCATATGACATTAAATCTCAGAAAAGAGTATTGGATCTATCTTAGGTCTTACACACATTTGTCTAATATGCTTACCCATATGTTTGAATGTTAAGGCACCATGGGATGTCCAGTGTGAAGTTTCACAAAATGGAGTGGCTCAGGAAATGGATGTGGTCACTTGACACAGTATATCAGAATAGGATGACAGCAGAAATAATGTTCACATTTCTGCAATTCTGAACTGGTTTCACCATCCATATCATTGGCAAATGTTTTGTTCTCTGGATGAAGAGGCTGAAGTACATGTTCAACTGCAGACAGTGAGAGGATGTGTTTCTCTGTGTATCTGCTATCCATCCAGCCAACTGCCAATTTTCCTTTGAAGGAATCTTTGTGATAATCTTGATGTGAGGCCCATGTTACAGTTGGGATTGTGATTCACTTTCTTCTCAGTGAAAACTGAATAAGATGGGCAGATGTGTAGCCCAGGAACATGGCCATAGTGGTCTTTTTAGTACTTACAAACTAATCTCTGGCAACATTAAGCAGTGCTTTCCTGACTTTATGGTTGCTCCCGATGCCTCCAAAGGGTTAGTTCTGGCAACATTAAGCAATGTCCTCCTGACTTGTTGGTGGCTCCAAATGTCACCAAAGGGGCATGCTGAAGAATTTTATGACTCAAAGTAACATTTCGAAATACATCACATTGACCCTGTTTGTGTTGCAGCAAAGCAAAGCAATGTTGATTCACTGGCTTTTTTGGGGGGGTCAAGAGTCAGAATTTGTTATGTTAGTGTAACAGTCAAGTGCTTATCAGAATCTCTCAGATCTTGTGATGGGGCAAACAAGGTGTAAAACAAGTAGGAATCTGGGAGAATGTAGCAGTGAGTCTCATTCTGCCTCATTGCGTTATACATACAAAGTGGCTTGCATCCTCACATATGACACAGACAGCATAGAACTCAGTGGACATTCTTTATTGCTATTGCTGGAAACAAACATTGTATTTCCTGGCTTTAACTGTCCTTTGTTCTCAGTCCTCAAATGGACAAGAAGGAATGTGGCCCCTCCCTGCATCAATGCACCCACATTAAGCACCAACTTTTAAGAAACAAATCCAAACAAGATGCAAGCCCATGACTTTAACATCACTATACAGTATTTCTTTTCCTATATGATCCTGATGAGGAAGATAATGAGATTTATAAACTAGCACAATGTATTTTGTGCCTTTTGGTTGGCCTAATACATATTTTGGACTTTGTTGTATTTTGCTGCATGGCCAATATGGCCATCTCCGAATTTGTCTGCTGGGATCCTATACAACCTGTTATATTACATAACTTTATGTATACCTAGCTAGATAGCAGAGGTGCTAAGACACCCCTTTACTGAATTTTGAAAATGTGCAATGGGAGATCAGCAAGAATGCCTGATGTACATTTATGTTACCTGCTATGACACCCCCCCCACTCTTTTAATAATCCATCAATTGGCTAAATTTCATAATTGGCTTATTATTGTCACTCCACATGGTTGATAGTAGACCAGGGACTCCCAAGTACAAGGAATCAAGGTTTGCTCAGAAAACCTAGGGAAGTAGCCTGCTAAAATTCCTAATAGACATGCCTGGGAAAGGATTATGCAAACCTGCATAATCTTATTGTTAGTCCTCCTACTAGAGTAGACCCACTGAAGCAATGTGATTTACCTATTTGTGACTCACCATTCAGCAATTGACGCTCCCTGAGACTAACTACTGCAATTCAGGCCAGTGACTGAGTAGCAAAGCACAAGTGATTGAGGCCAGTATCCATTGCCCATAAAAGTTTAGTTAGCCTACACCCACAGGTATCATTTTACAAGATGCAAAGAATCTGGCCCCAAACTGCACTCTAGCTCATTGTAATGTCCAATAATAAGGGGCCAGAAAAAGCCAACAATCCAACATAATGAAGATAATGCCTGTTTTAAAGTGGTCCCTGCTTCAGTATAATAAAGGACAATTTGAAATGGTCAATGCAGTGAAACCAAGGTATCATATGTCTAGCTCAGATTGTGGTGGTTAGAAAGAAAAGACATCTGCATGCAGCTTGGGTGGAATAAGTATGCTTTGAGGCTGATTAGCTTGAGGTAAGTGGAGAGGCCTTCCGATTACGATCTGATGAGGTCATTGATCCATTGCCACTTGAAGAGGACAGCGAGCACCTTGGTAGTTTGAGAACAGGGTCCCATCGATAATATTGACAGAAAGGGGAAAGTTATAATGACACACAAGGGCAGGCTGCACCAACTTCTGAAATTGGAGCATAGCCATAACACTCCCTTCCCAGCAATTAATATCTCTGCTGTTCTAGTGATATTATATCAAATTGGGATGGAAGATTAGATGCCTTCAGTCATTACAATTTTTTTTTAAATAAAAAATCAGAAGAGGAGACATGTTTGATCAGACTAAAGGTCTATTGAGTCAAGCTTTGTGGCCAAGATCCTGTCGACCACTTTGTTGTCGCTGTGTGCCTTTAAGTTATTTCCAGTTTATGGTAGTTGGAAGGCAAACTTATCATGGGGTTTTCTTACGGCGGGGGGAGGATGAAAACGAGGCTTGCAATTTCCTTCTTCTGAGGCTGAGAGAATGTGACTTGCACAAGATCTCCCAGTGAGTTTCCATGGTTGAGAGGGAATTCATACCTTGATCTCCCAGAGTCTTAGTCAAATACTTATACCATTACACCACACTGACTGTCTTGCATAGTGTAGAATTATGCCAGCATAACTATGCTGGAGTTACTGAGGTGTAACATTGCACAACCAATTTTGCACTGACCAGTATGGCCACATGCTTGACTGTTGCTCAACTTTCAATTCAATTTCCCACCCACCATTAAGAACCACAGTTTTAAAAGTTCCTAAATATTTTCCCTACCTGCAGAACAGTTCACATCAGCACAGCAGGGTTTGCACAGTCCTGAACAGGAGATTGCTTTTGTGAAACCTTCAAGAAAGTGCAGCTGCTGGATGATGGTGGTGATGATGATGATGATTTCCCACCTTTCTCCCCATATAGGGACTCAAGGCAGCTCATAGTGAGTTTAAAAAATATGCAGAAACATTAAAAATATAAATATGAAATTAAAAAAACAAATTAAAACTTTTAAGTCTTAAATCATTTAAAAATATTAAAATGCAATAAAACTATATATACCTTAAAATCCAAACTGCACAGTATGTACAAGCCTAACCCCCATTAGATTGTAAATGTCTGATGGCACAAGGATGTTTTAACTTGTTGCCAAAAGAAGAGCAGAGACAGGGCCATCCTGGCTTCTCTAGAGAGGGAGTTCCACAGTCTAGGAGCAGCCACCGAGAAGGTCCTCTCCCTTATTCCCACTAAATGAGTCTGAGAGGGTGGTGGGACAGAGAAAAGGGCCTCTCCAGATGATCAAAGAGCTCTAGGGGATTCTGACCTCTGAATCTTTGAGCAACCAACCAGATAAAGGTTTTAAAAGACAGAAGCTTGTCATCTGTTCTCTCCTCCATTCCCCTACAGCAGTACATTTGGACCCCTGTATCTGCAGAACTAGTATTTGCAGTTTCAGTTATCCAGGGGAAACAAAATAGGGACACATACCATAGAGTTGTGCTCGAAAAGGCCTAGACAGGCATCCTCTGTAGGCATCTTCTACACCTTCCAACACAACTCTATGGTATGTTTTTACCAGAAGTCCTTTATTTTAATAGGGTTTGCTGTTATCCACAGTTTCAGGTATCCAGGGTAAGACTGGGAACCAAACCCCCATAGATACAGCGGTTCAACTGCACTTGTGGACCTCTGCTTATGCAACCATGAACTGAATGCATCCTTTGCACAACAGCCAAAAAAATACAACTGTATGGGAAAAGAAACTTACACAGGTGTATGACACCAAAAGGATTCTAGCCACTACCTACTAAGCTTCCTACAATGTGTGCTATACAACATCATTACCTGTGTAACACATAGCTACTTTGAAAAGGCATGATATACATGCAGCAAGAAATTAGTGATGTTATCATTTAGGTCAGGACTGTGTCCAGCATACTCTCCATCGCTTACTAGTCCAGCTGGGGCATAAGATGAAAAGATGAACTTGGGAGAGTTGCCTAACTTGTGAGTGACTGCCATTGACTGCTCCCAGAGATCTCGCCATCCACATGGTATGTTTTTATCAGAAGTCCTTTATTTTAGTAGGGTTCACTGTTATCCACAGTTTCCAGTACCCATGATAAGTCCAGGAACTGAACCACTGGGGATATGAGGGTCCAACTACTTTGTGATATATTGTGGTACTGCGACTGCCTTTCAAAAAACAATGTCACAACAAGGAAACAAACCTATCCAACATGGGCACTTTGCTGTAGAAAACAAAGAAAAAGATGGTGTCTGTTTCCAATCTTTGTATGGAATGAAAGTGGATTGTCAGATGTATGTTACTTCATCATTGGCAACAAAATAGGGTCCTTCACCATACTTATGTTTGGGGAGCAAATCTAAAGAGTTCTGGAGAGGCCATTTTAATCTGTCTTCCAAAAGATGGTCAAAATTCAGCCTCTGACTTGGTAAGGTGGGGAAGGGGGAACAAAGGGAGAATGGAGGCTTTGGGTGAGAAAGAAATGTTTGAGCAACTGAGTGTGTTAGGCCTGGAACAATGAAGTTCATGTTGCACATTCTTGGATGGTGCATAACTATTTTGCAGTGCTTTCCATGTGCCACTTTATTCACTGGGATTGCAGAAACAGCCACTGTGCCTTTGCTTTTGCACAGTGGGAAGTAAGCAGGACCATTGGCAGATACACAATAGGTTGCACAATGTCAATGTTCAGCAGAAGGGTGATGTGGCACAATAGTTGCTTCTGTTAGTGCAGGTTACAAATGCACCATGTAAGATTTTGTCTCTAAACAAGCTGTATCCATTAGGAAAAATACATACAAAAATGTGCACTTAGAGTGTTTGCGGACAATGTGGTTATTTTCCTTGAAAACCCAGAAGAGCACATAGAAGAACTCATGGAGACATTTAGAGAATATGGAGAACTGGCTGGTCTTAAAATAAACAAAGAAAAAACTCAGATACTTACCAGAAAAACTGACAAAAAGAGAGGAAATTACTTCGGGATGTAAAATAAGGAAAAAAAATAAAATACTTAGGACTATGGATCACCAACAGAAATTATACTGGTGCTTGGAATTATATGAAAACAATTATGGAAAAATCTGGAAAGAAACAAAAGAAGATGTGAGAAAATGGTCTAAATTGAATTTATCACTATTAGGGAAAATCTCTCTCTCTCTCTCTCTCTCTCTCTCTGGCTAAGTGCGTCGAAGACTAAAAAGGCCAATCTGAGATAAACAAGTCCAGTTGCAGAAAGCACAGCAGAAGGTCTCCTTGGGTGATTTTCTGGGTTGTGATTCTTTCTGCATTGTCATTTCTCTTCAAGACTTGTTCGGCGTGAGTTCTCAAATAAGGCTGCAGCATTGTAGGTAGTGTGTCTCCATGCCTCCCGATGTGAGGCCAGGGCGGACCATTGTTGGTGATCAATTTGGCCAAGCCTGAGATGTTGTTTCAGGGAGTCCTTGTATCACTTTTTTGGAGTGCCCCTCTTACGCTGACCCATGGCGAGTTCACCGTAGAGTACTATTTTTGGGAGGCGATGGTCCTCCATCCTAGAAACTTGCCCTGCCCAGCACAGCTGCGTTCTCAGTATCATGGCCTCAATGCTGGTGATCCCTGCTTCCTCAAGGACAGCAACATAGTCAGTCCAGCATGATGTTCCAAAGGGCTACGGCAGAGCTTGAGGAAGAGGACGGCATCTACATACGTTACCATACTGATGGTAGCTTGTTTAACTTAAGCCATCTGAGTGCTCACACTAAGACTCTGAACTATCTAGTCCGTGAGCTGCTCTTCACTGATGCTGCTGCCCTTGTAGCCCACACAGAAGCAGCTCTGCAGCGCCTAACATCCTGCTTCGCAACAGCTGCAGAGCTGTTTGGGCTGGAAGTCAACCTGAAGAAAACAGAAATTCTTTACCAGCCTGCACCACAGGACGAACACCATCATCCCCACATTGCTGTCGGCAAATCTGTGCTCAAGTCCATTCAGCAGTTCACCTACCTGGGAAGCATCATCTCCTCAGATGCCAAGATTGACAAAGAGATCAATCACAGATTAGCAAAGGCATATAGCGCATTTGGAAAACTTCACAAAAGAGTCTGGAGTAATAAACACCTGAGGCAAAGCACAAAAATCTGTGTGTATAGAGCCATTGTACTGTCTGTTCTCCTTTATGGATCTGAAACGTGGGTCACCTATCGCCACCACCTACGGCTCCTCAAATGCTTTCATCAGCGCTGTATATGCACAATCCTAAATATACACACTAAAAAAAAAAAAAAAAGGAAAATAGTGGCAATTAAAATGAGCATCTTAGCAAAATTCTTATTCTTGTTCCAAAATATGCCAATCATAACAAATAAAAAAGTTTTCTCAGAATAGCGGAAAGAAGTGAGCAAATTTATCTGGGGAGGCAGAAAACGTAGGATAAAATGGAGTATACGAACAGATTCAAAAATCAGAGGAGAGGCAGACCTACCAAACTTTAACATATATTACCAAGCCAGTGCACTGATATGGATTTCAGAGTGGATAAAATTACAGGATACCAAACTTTTAATTTTAGAAGGTTTTAATCTTAGATTGGGTTGGTATGCCTACATTGGATATAACAAAGTAATGGAAAATAAATAATTCATTCACCATTATATCAGAAAATGTCTTCTTAAAGTTTGGGAAAATCAAAAATACAAATTTTACAGGAAACTTCCTCTGTGGATTTCTCCTCAAGAAGCACTTATGAACAGGTGGAAAAATACAGAAGACTGGATGAAATATAAGGAGCTTCTTCAGAAGGAGGGACAGTCAAATTTAGATTAAAAACAAAAGAACTTAACATACATTGGTTTACATATGTACAACTTAAAGATTTAAGTAAGACACAAAGGAGAAAGGATTTGAAGAAAAAGAAAATGAACTTGATAAAATTATATGGGGATGAAATAAAAATAAAGTTTCAAAATTATATAAACTTCTAAACACACAAGAATTAGAAAGTGAAGAAATCAGAGTCTCTGTGGTAATGTGGGCACAAGACTTCGGTTACAATCTAGAAGTTGAAGCATGGGAAAATGCCAGGAAGAAAACGTATAAATTTTCTGCGTGCCAAAACCTTAAAAAAACTATTTTAAGATGGCACATAGATGGCACTATTCACCAGTTAAATTAGGATTTTTTTTTCAAAACAAAGAATAGAAATTTTTGGAAGTGTCAAGAAAACATAGGCTCACTTTACCACATATGGTGGAACTGCAAAACTATCAAAACATTCTGGGTTAAAATACATACGACTATAGAACAAAAATATTTCAAATACATTTTCCAATGAAACCAGAATTATAGCTGTTAAATATGACTCACATTTTTTAAAAAGAGGATCAAAGAAACAGATAGAGAATTATTCTATAATTGGTGACAGCGGCAAGGCTAATACTGGCACAAAGATGGAAATTGAAAGAGGTACCCACAATTGATGACTGGCTGGAAAAAGTATTGGATATGACATGCATGGACAAACTTGCATATGAATTGATGCAAAAGGACGTATGGACTCAAGAATTGGAATGGGAACCAGTAAGAATTTTGTAGAAAGAAATGGGAGAAAGAGGGATAAAACATAAAGGAGTAATTAAGATAAGCAAATAGTAATAGAACACTAAGGAGATTTTCAGACCGCGTTTCAGCGTGCCTAGGGCGGGAGGAGCTTTCGGGAGAGGGACGGTGATCTTATGCAGCAGGGGGGCGTTTTCGGACGCCGTTGTCCCTCTCCCGAAACCAACCATGTCACTTCCGTGAAGCTTTGGAAGCCGCAGAGCCATATTTTAATCATGGAGGTTGCCTGTGATTAAAATATGGCGCTGAGGCTTCCAAAGCTTCACGGAAGTGACACAGTTGGTTTCGGGAGAGGGACAACGGCGTCCGAAAACGCCCCCCTGCTGCACAAGATCGCCGTCCCTCTCCCGAAAGTTCCTCCTGCCCTAGGCACGCTGAAACGCGGTCTAAAAATCTCCTAATAGTAAAATAGTAATAGGTATATATGCATATAATTTGTGTGTGTGTGTGTTTATATACATGTAAGTAAAATTATATGAGGGAGGAGACAAAGATAGTGCAAGGAGGGGAAACATATATATTAAATAAGGTGAAGAAAACTCTCGTGGGTTTCTTAGGATAAATTTTGTGTAGGGAACAATACAAAAGAATAAGAGTCTCAAACAAAGGATTATAGGAAATTTATTCTGGTCAACCTACATAAAGTATAAGAAGTATTAGAAACAGTAATTTCTAGCAAGTATCCAAGGTCAACTAAAAGGACATTTATTCTTTCTGAGACAATTGGAAACTATATAGGAGGTCAACAAAGAAGAGAAAATCCAATGTTAAAAAGATGTATTTTTAGTTGTATATATAAAATTGTGTAAATTTGAGAGGAAGAAATGGTGTGTTACAATTCAAATAGAACACGGAGTTTATTGGAATGTAACATGATATGAATACAAGATGATATAATAGATTCTGATTGTAAATATAATTTCCTTAAATAATTTTTTTTAAAAAAAATGTGCACATTTTAAAAAATGTCTATGCGTGCATGTGTGCTTGGAAGCTGCTCATATTTGTTTTCAACAATGGAAAAAGGCAGAATCTGAAACATTTGGTGAATATATTTATAAAGTTCTATTTATTAATCACTCTAATTACATATATATGCACAAACACAGAAGGCAGAAGAAGGAACCATGTCTCTGAATCTGATACAAAGGAAGGACAGGATGAAAAACAGGTGGGGTTCAGAGAAACAGAATGAGAGAGATTTTCATATCTATAATCCCTGCCTCTTGACAAATAATCCAGATGTCACCGAAAGCTGGTGATCCCATTTTGATTTTGAGGAAAATGCACACATGTATTTAATAATGATATGAATGTGGTCCCAATAAAACGAAATGACTGATGAGACAGCTCTGTCTTTAAATCTTCTGGTTAAATTACTGCCTTAGGCTGGTCAAAATATTCTCTTTATTTGGAGGCTTGGGAGTCTTTAAAGCGGGCTCCAAGGTTCACTCAGCCTTCCATCCTTTCGTAGGTCGGCAAAATGAGTACCCAGCTTGTGGGGCTATTAGCTAACACATATTGGAAACTGTTTAATGCAGTGTACATGTGTAAATAGCTATTGCTTAAAAACAATTTGTAAGCCGCTCTGGTAGCCTTGTGGCTGAAGATTGGGATATAAACAACTAAATAAAAAATAAAAAATAAAAAATAAAATAAACATGACCGTACATACATTAACACTGGATGGCAAGCATGGTTTCTGGTGTCCTGGTTTATTCATTTTTTTCCCAGCTTCTCCCTCCATCTGGTTATTGTTGTGACTTGCTGAAAGATGCCACAAGCATATGGTTTGCAATTGGCAGTAACAGCTGAACCTGTAGTAGCTTGAAAGCCAGAATGGTGTAATAGAATTGTAGGTCAACTGCGGCCTCATGCTTACACAGTGAGAATCTGCCCCCATGTAGTTACAGTGTGGTTGCACTACTACTGTCCTCCTGCTAAATACCAGTACTGTGCAACCAACTGTGTACATTATTTGCCAATGTTCCCGATTATTGTCCCCTTGTGCAATGGGGAAAGCACAGTGGCTATTTCTGAAATGCCAGTGAAGAAAGTGGTACATTGAAGGTAATGACAAAGGATTACACACCGTCCAAGAATGCTCAACTACATGGTTGTTCAGTTAATCCAATTGAATACTTTGGATCTATTATCTACAGCACCAGAATGCCCTTGGCTGAGCTAATCTACAGCTAACAGTAGAATCATAGAATTTGCAAAAAAAAAAAAAGTTAGTAACCTGTGGGCTAGACAATGCAACTGTTAGGTGGGTTTGTAATTGGTTGACTGACCGAACCCAAAGGGTAGTCACCAATGGCTCCTCTTCATCCTGGAGAGAAGTGACTAGTGGGGTGCCACAGGGTTCTGTACTGGGACCAGTGCTATTCAACATCTTGATCAATGACTTGGATGAGGACTAGAGGCATTCTTTTCAGGTTTGCAGATGACACCAAATTAGGAGGGGTACCTCCGAGGACAGGATCAGAATCCAAAATGATCTCAACAGATTAGGAAGCTGGGCCAAAACTAACAAAATTAACTTCAGCAGGAAGAAATGTAGGATACTACACTTGGGCAGTAAAACTGAAATGCACAGATATAGGATGGGTGACACCTGGCTTGAGAGCAGTACATGTGAAAGGAATCTAGGAGTCTTAGTGGACCACAAGCTGAATATGAGTCAGCAGTGTCTCTCCCTGGCTTTTCATTGCAAATGAAGGTTCAGGAAGGACTCATCCCACGCTTTCTGCAAGCGTGCTGATGACGAAAAAGGCCAATCCGAGATAAACAAGTCCAGTTGCAGAAAGCACAGCAGAAGGTCTCCTTGGGTGATGTTTCCGGGTTGTGATTCATTCCACGTTGTTGTTTCTCTTCAAGACTTGTTTGGCGTGAGTTCTCAAATAAGGCTGCAGAATCAGCAGTGTAATGCAGCAGCTAAAAAAGACAATGTGATTCTCAGCTGCATTAATAGGAGTATAGTGTGTAGATCAAGGGAAGTCATAGTGCCACTCTATTCTGCTTTGGTCAGACATCAACTGGAATACTGTGTCCAGTTCTGAGCACCACAATCCAGGAAGGATATTGACAAGCTGGAATGTGTCCAGAGGAGGGCAACCAGGATGGTGGGAGGTCTGGAAGCCATGCCCTATGAGGAGCAGCTTTGGGAGCTGGGCATGTTTATGCTGGAGAAGAGAAGGTTGAGAGGTGATGTGATAGCCATGTTTAAATATTTGAAAAGATACCATATTGAAGAAGGAGCGAGCTTGTTTTCTGCTGCTCCAGAGACTAGGACACAGAGCAATGGGTTCAAACTACAAGAAAAGAGATTCCACCTAAACATTAGGAAGAACTTCCTGACAGTAACAGCTGTTTGGAAGTGGAATGCACTGCCTTGTAGTGTGGTGGAGTCTCCTTCTTTGGAGGTTTTTAAGCAGAGGCTGGGTGGCCGTCTGTTGGGAGTGATTGGATTGTGTATTCCTGCATGGCAGGGGGTTGGACTGGATGGCCCTTGTGGTCTCTTCCAACTCTATGATTCTATGAATCATAGAATTATAGAGTTTGAAGAGACCAGAAGGGCCATCTAGTCCACTCCCCTGCCATTCAGGAATACCCAATCAAGTATTTCTGACAGATGGCCATCCAGCCTCTGTTTAAAAACCTCCAAAGAAGGAGACTCTACCACACTCCAAGGCAGTGCATTCCAAAATGGGACTTGAGCATCCATGGATTTTGATATCCATGGGGGGGGGTCTTGGAACCACCCCGCAGTGGATACCATGAGCCCACTGTACAACTGCTCCTGAGAGATAACCATCTGACCTCTGTTAAAAGCCTTCAATGAAGGAGAATTCACCACTTTCTGATGTAGTCTGTTACATTGATGAACAAATCTTGGTTAGAGTGTTGGAGTGGGACTTGGATTCAAATCCATGCTGAGACACAAAGAGTTCCTGGGTGACCTCTGATCAGTCATGGTCTCTCATACTGACCAACCTCAACAAAGTTGCTGTGAGCATAGATGGGGCAGAAAGAAAACCACACATGTTGCTTTGAGCTTCTTGGAAAGAAAGATGGGATGTAAATTTAAATAATGAATTTATTTATGGGGGACAAACAAGAAAACTGCTGAAGCATAGGTTTGATCAAGAGTCATCAGAGACACTAGGGGGTCTCCCTTGGAAATGGGGTTGTAATTCCACTTGGAGATACAGGATTTGCTATCTTACCATGAATGGCTCCTGAAATCATGAGGCTTCCTTTTCTTTGAGGAACATCTTTTCCATATGCAGGAAATTTTAATACAAATATGCAACCTTATGGCCATTTCCTAAACTGTGAAATGCAAAAACGATGCCACACATCTTTTCTGCATGCTTGAGCCACCTGCTTATCCTGCTTGTGAATGTACAGCTTGTGAATGGCAGCCAAAATGTACTGGAGCAATGATTATTTAAACTATGAAAAAATAGAAGGGGAAAAAAAATAAGTATGCTTCCTTTGGTGCTATGTTGTTTAACAAAGCTTAATTGGTGGAGCTAATTGCTTTGCTTGTGTCCCAGTGAAATACCTTCCCCCCAAAAAACACCAATTACAGAGAAAATTCCTAGATAAACGTATCCTTCTGTTTTGTTGCCACAATAACTATCTGTCTTGTGGGGGGTTGGTTGGTTTTGCTGCTTCTTTTCTAAGGAAGCTTCTAATGAAAATGTATTCCATGAGCCTGTGTTTCCCTCTAAAATATTTATGAATTTGTTGGCTAAATATTTAATGCCCCTAAGTATACGGAGTGATACGCAATGAGCAGAAATTTGACTATAATCGTGTCCGATCACTGAAATGGGTTCAGACCCCAGATGTGCTGTGTTGCCTCTGTGCTCCATAAGTAAATGAGAGAAGTGTCCCATGAGGATGGCTTTATGAGCAGAGGTCTAGCCCCCTCGGCATGTGCTGACAAGATTAATTACAGACCTCTGAACCTTATGTGTTTCCTTAATATTCAACATCACTTTTATTTTCCTCATTCCAGCTGGATTGTGAGGTTTCCTCTTGCATAATTCAAGAAATGATCTCTCAGAGGGTGGTATGGTGTCTTTTTTTTTTCTTCCAAAGGACACAGTTAAAAATGTTTGTGGGTTTCCAAATCAGGGGCAATGAAGGTGAGGGGGGAAGCTATAGGTTTGCTTGGAACTGTGTAGACCTACTGTTACCACTGTTTCAGAAGCAAGTCCCCAAAAAATGAAGTAAAATATACTCCCAAAAGAGTGTGTGAGGGAGTGCAGGCAAACAAGCAATGGCCAGAATCATGTTCATATCATGCACATGCAAGCATAAGTATGTTGGTCTCAACTAGAGTAGACCCATTGAATCAGTTGAATTCATCAACATATCTACTCACTATTTGACAATTTATTCAACGGGTCTACTCTAGTACCCTAAATACCCTAAAGGCACTAGATCCCATTTGATCTTGGAAGCTAAGCAGGGCCGTTCTGGTTAGCACTTGGATAGGAGACTGCCAGTGAATACCAGGTGCTGTAGGATATATTTCAGAGGAACTGGCAAAGCCACCTTTGAGTATTCTTTGCCTAAGAAAAACCCTATGAAGTTCATGGGGTTGCACAAGTCAACAGGTGACCTGAAGTCACAGGCAGACAGAAGGTACCTTTTTGGACTGCCATTCCCAGAATCCACAAGTTCAAAAAGTGTGGCAGACCAAAAAGAAGAACCTTTCCCAAGCCCAGAAGGACCACCAACAAATACTCTAGTACTCTAATTAACCTAACTGCACTAGATCCCATCTGACCTTGGAAGCTAAGCAGGGTCAGTTCTGGTTAGCACTTGGATAGGAGACTACCAACAAATACAAGGTGCTGTAGGCTATATTTCAGAGAAAGGAACTGGCAAAATCAGCTCTGAGTATTCCTTGTCTAAGAAAACCCTGTGAACTCCATGGAGTTGCCATAAGCTGACAGATGACTTGAAAGCACAAACACATGCAAGCGCATTAGGACTAACCAGCAGATTCCAGCTACAGTTGTACATTTTTGGCCATTGTGTGATGGATGTATCTAGTTCACGGCAAGTAAGCATGACCAATTTGCATGCAGTTGGGCATTTATGGGTGCTACATAACTATTTGTCATGCCTTCAATGTAAGAAGGACCTCCTGTGCACTCTCCATTACACATTGGGACAAAAGCAAGAACATTGGCAGATATGCAGTTGGTTGCACCATGCTGGCATTCAGTGGAAGAGAAGTGTCGGACGACCATTGCATATCATGAGTGTAAATTTACACTACACAAGTGGTGTGGGATCTCAGCCACTGTGTGACTCTCATCAAAACAGGAAAAAGAATGGTACCTATTGACAATGTTTGTGTGGATTGAAGAATTCTCAGTTCAGGTGTGACCTCCACCATGAGGTATCTTATTCACTCAGCCTCCCCAATCTCTGATTCTCAGCTGTCATATAAGAATAACAATAGCATCTTCTATCTGAGCTTGATTGAAGGCTGTGGTGTTAATCTGCAAAGCCTCAAGGGACCTGCAACTATACAGCATATTAAAAGCACAAAGTAATACAGACAGTTTTTCCATGCTCACTTTTTAATTCGCCAGATAATCAAAACAGCCTGTTTCCCTGGGCATTGTCTTGATGAAGAATGAAATCATTTTCCCACAGTTCTGACCTTTTTTTTCTAACTCTTTCTCTCAGCTTTGTCAGCATTTATAATAATGCTTCTTCATTGTTCTGCCTTCTGGAACCCATTCTGCCAAAATTATGCCCTTGATGTAAAAAGATAACAACAAGGAGCATGGCTTTGATTGTGGACTTGCTTTGATGTGCTCTTATCATTCTTGGTGATGATGGTTTTTTCCCTGGGCAGAGCCTTCCATTCCTCCCATACCTTGGCTTTTTAGAGTCTGTTATACTCTCCCAAACATCTGCTCTTTAACACAAGCACTGTAAGATAAACAATACGTAAGCAGGGATCACCAGCATTGAGGCCATGATATTGAGAACACAGCTGCACTGGGCATGGCACGTTTCTAGGATGGAGGAGCATCGCCTCCCAAAAATAGTACTCTATGGTGAACTCGCTACGGGTCAGCATAAGAGGGGTGCTCCAAAAAAAGCGATACAAGGACGCCCTGAAATAACATCTCAGGCTCGGCCAAATTGATTACCAACAATGGTCCGCCCTGGCCTCACATCGGGAGGCATGGAGACGGACTATCCACAATGCTGCAGCCTTATTTGAGAACTCACACCAAACAAGTCTTGAAGAGAAACGACAATGCAGAAAGAATCCCAAAACCAGAAACATCACCCAAGGAGACCTTCTGCTGTGCTTTCTGCAATCAGACTTGTTTATCTCGGATTGGCCTTTTTAGTCATCAGTGCACTTGCAGAAAGCACGGGATGAGTCCTTCCTGAATCTTTGCGAAGAAAAGCCCGAGAGAGAGAGAGAGAGAGAGAGAGAGAAACCTAGTACCCAGCCACATCTCCAGTGTTGCAACTCCCATCATCCAGCATATGCAGCACACACAAAGCACAGTTAATAAACATGGCTATGGCAGGATTTTCTGATCCTGACAATAGTTTATTAATTTAGTTAAAGTTTAGAGTATGTGTCCTATTACATTTGGCTTCCCCTTCCCTCTGTAAGAGTCTACCTAAATATTAGGAAGAATTTCCTGATAAGAGCTTTTAAACAATGGGAAAGACTACTTCAGAGGGTGGTGGACTGACTTTCATTTGAGGTCTTTAAACAGAAGTTGGATGGCTATTTCTCAGGAGTGCATTTCCACATGGCAGGGGGTTGAACTAGATGGTCCTTGGGGTACCTTCACCTCAGGAGTCTATGATTTTGTGATTCTAACTATATATACGTATTGGCCCCAAATATCACTATTGGCCTGGAAATGTCAGCAGCACTGTCAGAAGCGTGACATGTCATTTAAGATATATATAGGATCCTATAGAAACTTATATGTTACGTACAAGCCACAACATTTGGTCAGGAAATGGAATTGTCTTGAATGAAAATATATTGTCACTAAGAAGAAGCATGCAAAGAAATCTATTCCACAAAACTCCCTGGAGAATGTTCTTGTCTGTGAAGATTTACATAGTTTAATTAACATTCCTTTATCATTTGAGGAAGTATAGTTTGTGAACATATGCAATGTGGCAGTGTGATGGTTTAACTGCACACTTGAAATATTATTGAAAAATCTGGAACCAACTGGTTTAGATGAGCTTCCAAAAGAGACACGTGAGAACAAGCTATGGGCAAGTTCTCCCAGCTTGCCTCATAGCTACCCTGGATAACTCTTGGTTTCAGTGTTGGACTAGGACTCTGAGAGAAAAAGGTTTGAATCCCCACTCGGACATGGACACCTTGGGCAAGTCAATTCTCTCAGCCTCAGAGGAAGGCAATGGCAAATCCCCCCTGAACAAATCTGGCCAAGAGCACCCCATGATACGTTTGCCTTAGAGTTGCCATAAGTCAAAATTGTCAGGTGGAAAATGTGTTTGTCTCTTGCTGAAGGTTTGCAGTACTAATGCTAGAAGACATCTTTCCACACCTCACCTCCCTTGCTGCTGCAGCAACTTCCCTGCAGCAGTATTGCCTACTGGCCTGCCTTCTTCATAACGTGTCTAGACCTCAAAGAATATGATGGCTTCCTGCTGGTGTACGAGGTATGTCTATTAAATATAAATAAGGAGACTGTGTTTCTATCTTACAGACAAGTCAGGGAGAACTGATTGTGAATGTTTGAGTGGTGACCTTGAACATGTCTGAACCTGCATGATCAACACTCTTGGGCAGTTCAGTTAGTTGTCATTGTTTAAAGCAGCTGTGTAGTCTGTTGTGTGCTGGAAAAAAGCTAAGCTTAAAAGTCAAGCAACATGACTTTCTGCAGCAACTTGAGGTGGAGCCAAACCCTTTTCAAAAAAATCTTTACTTGTTATGAAACCTGGAACTTCCAGTATGATCCTGAGACAAAACGACAGTCGATGCACTGGAAAAAACCATCATCACCAAGAATGATAAGAGCACATCAAAGCAAGTCCACAATCAAAGCCATGCTCCTTGTTGTTATCTTTTTACATCAAGGGCATAATTTTGGCAGAATGGGTTCCAGAAGGCAGAACAATGAAGAAGCATTATTATAAATGCTGACAAAGCTGAGAGAAAGAGTTAGAAAAAAAAGGTCAGAACTGTGGGAAAATGATTTCATTCTTCATCAAGACAATGCGCCTGATCACACAGCACTTTCTGCAATGCAGTTTTTAGCCAATAAATACATTACTATGGCAGGTGTAAAGATGCACTGGAAGCCGCAGCCCCAACCCTGCATGCAGGCGGTTCAGGACATTGGTCGCTCGAGGCTGACCCGGGAGATGACAGTCTTGTTCGGCAGCATCCTGAACGACCAAGCAGCCTTTTTTAAGGAGAGCACTGCTTGCTCCATATGGAGAGGGGCCTAGAAAAGGTGGCCTAACGAAAGCTCATCCCCATTTATCTGGTTGCCTAGCCGTGGCCAACGGGCATCTTCTGATGTGGTCAAACCAAGGCAAAGAAACAAAGGCACACACCGGCCTCCAAAGGGGTAAATAAACTGACACTCGCATGCTGGAACATCAGAACCATGCAAGACTCTGAAGATAGTGGACGGCCTGAGCGTCGTTCTGCCCTAATAGCCCTTGAACTATCACGGCTTAATATTGACATCGCTGCTCTTAGTGAAGTGCGCTTCCATGAGGAAGGCAGCCTTAAAGAACATGGCGCCGGCTACACACTTTACTGGTCTGGAAAACCCAAAACCGAAAAACATCTTTCAGGAGTAGGCTTTATGATTAAAAACTCCATTGCCTCCAAACTCAAAACCTTGCCAACAGGACACTCTGATCGCATTATTTCCTTACGCCTCCCACATGTTGTTCTCTTTAGTATATATGCCCCAACTATGCAAGCTGACCCTGTAGAGAAAGACAAATTCTACACAGACCTACGCCAACTCATACAAAAAGTCCCTGTAGAAGATAAAATTATTATCCTTGGTGACTTCAATAACAGAGTAGGAAAGAACTCCGAAGCCTGGAAAGGTGTCTTAGGCAAGCATGGTGTTGGAAATTGCAATGATAACGGACGCCTCCTGCTAGAGTTCTGTGCAGAACAACAGCTGACTATTACAAACACAATCTTTCAGCAGAAAGATAGCTTGAAGACAACCTGGATGCATCCACGATCCAAACATTGGCACCTCATTGACTACGTTCTAGTCCGTCAGAGAGACATTCGTGATGTCCGTCATACCTGAGTGATGCCCAGTGCAGAATGCCAAACAGATCATCGCCTCGTCAGATGTAAACTAAATCTTCATCTTAAGTTCAAACCTAAGAGGGGTGGCATCTTAAAGAAGAGACTCCAAGTCAACAATCTTCAACAAGCTACCATGAGAGACAACTTCCAGGCAAATCTACAAACGAAACTTGAAGACCATCCTACAGATCCTTCTCCTACAGTGCTTTGGCAACATATAAAAAACAGTATCCTCCAGTCTGCAGAAGAATCCCTCGGGTTCTCCCACAAGAAAAATCAAGACTGGTTTGATGAAAACAACCAAGAGATCCAGGAGCTACTGGCAAGGAAGAGAGCTGCTCACCAGACATACCTTGCCCAGCCAACCTGTCATGTAAGAAAAGCAGCTTTCCACCTCACATGTAGCAAACTACAACAAAAACTCCGAGACATGCAGAACAAGTGGTGGATCAATATAGCAGAAAAGACACAACGCTGTGCAGATCTGGGTGATCATAGAGGATTTTATGAAGCTCTTAAAGCAGTGTTTGGACCTACTTATCAGGTCCAAAGCTCCTTATACAGTACAGATGGTCAAACATTAATTACTGATAAAGCCTCCATCCTAAATCGTTGGGCTGAACATTTTCAAAGTCTCTTTAGCGCCAACCGAGTAGTCCAAGCCTCAGCTATCCAACATATGATACAAAAACCAATGAAAAATGAATTGGACATAGATCCCTCTTTGGAAGAGACCCTTAAGGCCATACAGCAGATGAAAAATGGCAAGGCAGCTGGGATTGATGGAATCCCACCTGAAGTTTGGAAACACGGAGGTCATGCACTCCACAACAAATTCCACGAATTCTTTGTGAATTGCTGGGAAATAGGGGAACTGCCATCAGATCTCCGAGATGCAGTCATCATCACCTTGTACAAGAAAAAAAGAGCAAAATCCGATTGCTCAAACTATCGAGGCATAACACTGCTCTCTATTGCTGGAAAAATCCTTGCAAGGATACTCCTGAACAGATTAGTTCCTGCTATTGCAGAAGAACTTCTCCCTAAAAGCCAATGTGGCTTCAGAGCCAATAGGAATACTACAGACATGGTATTTGCCCTTAGGCAACTGCAAGAAAAATGTAGAGAGCAGAACAAGGGTCTCTATGTAACATTTGTCGACCTCACCAAAGCCTTTGACACTGTAAGTAGAAAAGGTCTGTGGCAGACCCTGGAAAGACTAGGATGTCCCCCCAAATTCCTTAAAATGATTATCTTGCTACACGAGGGACAGCGTGGTCAAGTCAGATATGGCGATGCTCTTTCAGAGCCCTTTCTAATAACTAATGGAGTGAAGCAAGGTTGTGTTCTTGCACCAACTTTATTTACAATCTTCTTTAGCACGATGCTCCAAAGGGCTATGGCAGAGCTTGAAGAAGACGACGGCATCTATATACGCTACTGTACTGATGGTAGCTTGTTTAACTTAAGCCGTCTAAGGGCTCACACTAAGACAGTAAACTATCTAGTCCGTGAGCTGCTCTTCGCCGATGATCCTGCCCTTGTTGCCCACACAGAAGCAGCTCTGCAGCGCCTAACATCCTGCTTTGCAACAGCTGCAGAGCTGTTTGGGCTAGAAGTCAACCTGAAGAAAACAAGTTCTTTACCAGCCTGCACCACAGGACGAACACCACCATCCCCACATTGCCGTCGGCAAATCTGTGCTCAAGTCCGTTCAGCAGTTCACCTACCTGGGAAGCATCATCTCCTCAGATGCCAAGATTGACAAAGAGATCGATCACATATTAGCAAAGGCATATAGTGCATTTGGAAGACTTCACAAAAGAGTCTGGAGCAATAAACACCTGAGGCAAAGCACAAAAATCAGTGTGTATAGAGCCATCGTACTGTCTATCCTCCTTTATGGGTCTGAAACATGGGTCACCTATCGCCACCACCTACGACTCCTCAAGCGCTTTCATCAGCACTGTCTACGCACAATCCTAAATATACACTGGACTGACTATGTGACGAATGTTGCTGTCCTTGAGCAAGCAGGGATCACCAGCATTGAGGCCATGATATTGAGAACACAGCTGCGCTGGGCAGGGCACGTTTCTAGGATGGAGGATCATCGCCTCCCAAAAATACTACTCTACGGTGAACTCGCCACGGGTCAGCGTAAGAGGGGCGCTCCAAAAAAGCGATACAAAGACTCCCTGAAATAACATCTCAGGCTTGGCCAAATTGATCACCAACAGTGGTCCTCCCTGGCCTCACATCGGGAGGCATGGAGACGCACTATCCACAATGCTGCAGCCTTATTTGAGAACTCACGACGAACAAGTCTTGAAGAGAAACGACAATGCAGAAAGAATCACAACCGAAAAACATCACCCAAGGAGACCTTCTGCTGTGCTTTTTGCAACCGGACTTGTTTATCTCGGATTGGCCTTTTTAGTCATCAGCGTGCTTGCAGAAAGCACGGGATGAGTCCTTCCTGAATCTTTGTTTGCGAAGAAAAGCCAGAGAGAGAGACATTACTATACTTGAACATCTTCCATATTCACCGGATTTGGCACAATGCAACTTTTTTCTTTTTCCTAAAAGTGAAATTGGTCCTTAAAAGAACACGTTTTGAGTCAATTGATGCAGTATGAAGAAAATGGCTGATGTGTTGAAACAGCTGACAGAAACTCATCTGCTCCATGCCTTCGACCAGTGGGAAACAAGACTGCATCAGTGTGTGAATGTGAACAGGGAGTATATTGAAGGAGACAAGCATTAGAATTATAATATGACACATCTTTATTTATATGTATAAGTGCCATTATTTATTAGACATACCTCATATTCTGGCCCCATATCTGGCCTATCTCCCCACTTTATCTAGATGAAATGGGAGGAAGCCCACATACACAGGGCAGCTGGCACCTGCAGGTGCCTCTCCTGCTGTTACCCATCACTTCCTCTGAAGCCAGGAAGGAGGCCCTCAATATGTGATCAATGCTGATCAAATGCAGGAGACTTTGATTATGTGCTGGGGGCCTCCTTTCTGGATACAGAGTGACTCCAGCAGTGGTGTCCAGCTATACAGGCTTGCTTCCAGTATGGACCCTGTGTTCCCACGCCTGACTGATCCAGGTTTTCCCACATGATTCAGGTTTTCCCAGGTGTTTAATTGAAACATTTTGATGGGCTGTACCCTGGTTTCTCCCTGGCTTTGCCTTGGATGTCATCAGGACTGCCTGGAGGTGAAACAGGCAAGAGCCCTGTGCCATTTGAACTGCAGGGCTCCGATGGGTGTAAATAGCCCATCTAGACAAGCCCAAGGACAAGTAAGCAGGACTTCCTTGTACTGTAGAATGCAGGCACCAAGGTGATCCTATTACAAGCTAGGGATGTCATTCTTCGCCAAGGTGGTTCTTGAAGGAAGCAATGTGTAGTTTTAGCAATTTTCTTCCTGTTGCAAGAAAGTCTCTGAAAACCATGAAATTTTCAAAAACTATTTGCAGCTAGGGACTTTTCTGTGCAAAATGCACACATGATTGTTTTGCATCGAAAATAGCATTTTCTTCGTAGAAAATAATATTGCTGCTTAGATATCATAGAATCAAAGGAGGTTGAAGAGCCCACAAAAGCCATCCAGCCCAATCCCTGCCATGCAGGAATAAACAATCAAAGCATTCTTGACAGATGGCCCTCCAGCCTCTGCTTAAAAAACTCTAAAGAAGGAGACTCCACCACATTCTGAGGCAGTGTGTTCCACTTCCGAACAGCTCTTACTGTCAGGAAGGTCTTCATAATGTTTAGGTGGAATCTCTTTTCCTGTAGTTTGAGTCCATTGCTCTGTGTCCTAGTCTCTGGAGCCACAGAAGACAAGCTTGCTTCATCCTCAGTATGACATCCCTTCAAATATTTTAACACTGGCTATCATTTCCCATCTTAACCTTGTCTTCCCCAGGCTAAATATACCCATCTCCCTGAGCCACTCCTCAGAGGGCATGGCTTCCAGACCTCCCACCATATCATTTCCTCTTTAGAATATGCGGTTTCTTGCACAGAAAATGCTGTTTTCCGCACAAAAGCATGTGTGAATTTTGTGCAGAATGAGTCCCAAACTGTGAAGATTCTCTTCAGTTCAGGATTCTTCTTGTCACTGTTTCTCAACATGTTTTTCAACCATTTTTCTTATATTTTGAAATATTCTTTCCATCCCTCTTACAAGGTGGGCATGAACTTAGAAGTGTTGGGACTTAGTTCTTAATGTCTTGTTCTAAAATCAGGATGTGTAATTCTGAATCTGTCTAATTGTATCAACCCAACAATTTATATCCAGTTATATGGGAGAAATTTAGAAAATCTTTAATTTGCTTCCTACTCTGTGGTCAGATTTAACCACTGCATGAAAACAGGAGCTCACTTCTCCCTTTTTCTCTATCTATATATTTTACAATATTTCAACAAATTACATTTTAATTAATTATTTCCAAGCATTACTAACATCCATTAAACTACTTTTTCCTGAACTTTCAAATGAAATACAGAGACCATTTTACCTGTGTGAGCATGAGTCAGGTCCAATGCTCAGAGGTCATGATGTGTGGGGGATTCTGAGACTTGCAGTCTAAAAAACATAACTTTTCCAAGCTTAGTAGCTTCTTAAACCTGTGAAGTTTAGGCACAAACATTTTTGACTAGAAGAGCATTTCCATTGGAAGGTATCCCAGCCAAAAAATTAAAAATTGCAGGTATAATTACCCTCTGTAAGAAGCCAGAAAACTTGGGAAGAATCTCTGCAGTAATTCTTGCAGAAGGAGAGTCCTAAATATTGCTGCAGTTTTAATATTGATTTCTTTTCCCCTTCTCTGGTCTTCTTGGAGGGAACATTGTATAAAAATGGCACATACCACAGAGATGCCACCATGTCAACCGGCTGCAGAGTTTTAGAGTAGTAACTGTGTGGTTTCCCACAATTGATACTTGACAATTGGCTTAAGGCTTTTTTTTAAAAAATGCTGAAATATGGGACATTAGGAAAGAAGAGGCCACTGCCATTCACAGTTCCATCAAAGGGCAGCAATGGAAGAGTCCCCTGTAAAACATGTTCAAAGATTAAAAGGTTGGTCTATCAGTCATTTAAGTCCACCCCTTTCTTCCTACCTCTCCACACCTTGGGTGTCTTCTGCATAAAAGACACTTTTTTTTGGGGGGGGGTGCATTATATTTTTTTCCAAAATCCAAAGTTTGATAGAACTTTGGTTGGATCCAAGTTTGACTCTGGATGCAACAAAATGTTATCTGTAATTCTTATTAACATCTGTTTTATGACCAACTCTAAACCTTGCATAGTTAACAGTAGAGGCATATTTGAGGTTTTAGTCTTCCCTTGCTTATTTGGTTTTGGATTTCCAGTATTTCCTTAGCATCATCTCTGTTCAGTTTCATTTTGAAAGGGATCAACTTGAAATATAAATCCTTCTCTGTGGAAGCAAGCAAATCCCTTGTTTACTCAGTGTTTATTTACATGGCTGCTTCCAGCATTTTTCAGCTGGAAGGGAGAGAGAGAAGAGAGATGTCCTTGTTCTAAACACAGCCAATCCTAGTTTTGTAATCCCTCCAGAAGGAGCTGGTGGTAGTCAGTTTGGGGATTACATCATCCAAACAATTGATCATTTTAAAGTGTGGAAGCAAAGTTTCAGTGGCTTTTTAAGATGAAGCAGATGCAGCCACTGTAGGAAAAGATATACCAAATCGGTTTGTAGGTTCACAGTGTTCATTTTGACAATCTATAGTCTTTGGTAAGAAGGCTTTCATTCTAGTGATGTGGTTCTCCACTAAGTTTCTTTTTGAAGGAAGCAATGTGTAATTTTAGCAATTTTCTTCCTGCTGCAAGAAAGTCTTTGAAAACCACACCTCTTCAGACTTTAAGTCTTATTCTGCAGAAAATTCATACATGGTTTTGAAAAGAAAAGTGCAATTTTGTGTAAGAAATGTTTGTTATGCAGGTGTTGCCCAAATTGTGTGGAGTTCATGGAACCCACCATGGTGCTCAATTACAATATTAAGTTGGGGAATTTTAATTAGCTCAAATGAGACTGTGAGAAGTTGGGTAATTGTGGGACCTATGGACCTGTGTATACTAGTTTTTTATTGAAATATATTAGTATATATTTCAATATATACTATATATATACTAGTATATATTTATTTAAACACCTGAGGTGAAACAAAAATCAGTGTGTATAGAGCCATTGTACTGTCTATTCTCCTTTATGGATCTGAAACATGGGTCACCTATTGCCACCACTTACGACTCCTCAAACGCTTCCATCAGCGCTGTTTACATACAATCCTAAATATACACTGGACTGACTATGTGATGAATGTTGCTGTCCTTGAGCAAGCAAGGATCACCAGCATTGAGGCCATGATATTGAGAACACAGCTGCGCTGGGCAGGGCAAGTTTCTAGGATGGAGGACCATCACCTCCCAAAAATAGTATTCTACGGTGAACTCGCCATGGGTCAGCATAAGAGGGGCGCTCCAAAAAAGCGGTACAAAGACTCCCTGAAACAATACCTCAGGCTTGGCCAAATTGATCACCAACAATTGTCCACCCTGGCCTCACATCGGGAGGCATGGAGACACAGTATCCACAATGCTGCAGCCTTATTTGAGAACTCAAAGCTGAACAAGTCTTGAAGAGAAACGACAACACAGAAAAAATCACAACCCAGAAACATCACCCAAGGAAATCTTCTGCTGTGCTTTCTGCAGCCGGACTTGTCTATCTCGGATTGGCCTTTTTAGTAATCGGCGCGCTTGCAGGAAACATGGGATGTGTCCTTCCTGAATCTTCATTTGCAAAGACAAGCCAGAAAGAGAGAGAGGGATATTTATTAGTATATATATATGTAATAGTATATATATTAGTATATATATATATTAGTATATATTTCAATATATTTTATTGAAATATATGCTAGTTTTTATACTAGTTTTTTATTGAAACATTTATTGAAATGTTTTTTTATTGAAAAATAATCATGGGACCACATACACATACACTCACGCTTCAAGCAATCACACAAGGCTAACAAAGTATTGATATAGAGGAATAGGGTTCGGGATGATGGGCTATACTATACCTGTCTGTAGAGCAGTGAATCGTGCAGCAAAGATGTATGGCTATGCATGCCAGGTGACACAGCAAGCCAGAATAGTAACAGCCTCTGGAAGACTGAGAACACTTTGGCTGTGTTTTGGAGTAATATTTATACTCAGAAGATTATCAGCCGGGCTTAATATCCTGGAACAGGGACACAACAGGATTGAGAAAGGCATTCCCTTTCAGACGACATCATCCCTGTCCCGTTCTGCACCCGTGCTACCTCCATTCAGTCCCCATTTTTTTTATTCATGGGGAAAAGTCATTAATAGATCATTGATTCCATTTCTGTAATTGAATCACCAGTGTGTGAACTGGTGCCCCATTATGCTGGCGCGATCTAGGATCTGTGCCGAACACTTCTGGGTATAACCAGGTCATCCAGGTAGCCTTTTTTGTACACTACCTGGGTTACTTGGGTTTTTTTAAGGGTGTTTTTGTGCTTTGCTTTACTTTTTGAGGCTTGGGTCTGTTTTCTTTTAAATTCCCTGTGCAATGCCAGCTCCCTGTAAGGTCCTGAAAGGTGTATAAAAAACACTTGAAATTAATTGTCTTGGTCTATGTTCAGAAACTCTTTTCTTCTTAACCTTTTTAACATTCTCATATCAAATATTTATACCTGCTGCTATTTTTCCCCATGCCAGCCACAGATGCAGGCAAAACATCAGAAAGAAACTATTCCGGAACACAGCCTCACAGCCCAGAAAACCTCCATGGAAAACCTATGGGTGCTGGCTGTGAAAGACTTTGATCCCTCTCATATGCACTGCTATCAAACCAGGTGTCACCCATCCTATATCTGTGTAACTGATAACTCTTCTTCAACCTGTTCTTCATGGCTTGGGAAATCAAGAGTATCAGTGATAAACAAGGGCCATGGGAGGATGCACAATAGATTACAAGGCATTGTTTTGAAATCAGAGTGCTCCTAAACCAACCTTCTGGTGTGAGCCATTGTGCATTTTTAAAATTAATTAAAATCACTGACTTTCCATTGGGGACTTAATAAAGAAGGGTTAGGTGTTGGGTTCCACAGGCAGCTGGTGCTGATAACTCTGGAAGTCAATACAAATTAGAATTTGTTGTTCCATTCTGTCAAGTCATTTTTAAATTATGATGACCCAAAGGCAACCCTATTGTGGGGTTTTCATTGCAAGATTTGTTCACAGGAAAGGGGTTGCCATGACCTTCCTGTGAGGCTGAGAAAGTATGACTTGCCCAAGGTCATCCAGTAGGTTTCTGTTGCCAGGTAGGGATTTTAATCCTGGTTTCTAGAATCCTACCCTTAGTCCTGCAGTCAAACCACAACACCACACTGGCTCTCTATAAATTAGAATACATTGTAGGAAAGCTAGGAAGAGGGCCATCGTGACTACTACATTTATCATTTTAAACCCTTTGTATTTGCTCCTCTTCCACCTCTCCTGTAATGTTGTACTTAGCCCCATTTTTCTCATTATGATCCTTGCATTGGAATATAGATTGTTCCTTCTAAAACAGGCATATTCCAAAGTAGAACAGATTATGCCCATTTATAGAAGCTTCCTTTGGCTGGGGAAGGATGTGAGCCAGTGAAAGACCCTGTTACCCAAAAGCTGCAACTCCTAAAGGTAATTTTAATTTTAAGTAAGGCAACTTAGGCTGCCAGTACAAAGAGTATACAGAGCCTACTCAGAAAACTTATGGCCAATGGTTTATTTCAAGTCACAAAGAACTGTCTTATATTCCTGATATTTGACATATATAAGTCCCATAGTGCAACGTTTGGGTTCCCAGATATTGTTAGACATCAGAATCCCTCTTTGTTATGCTGGCTGGGACTTTCAGTGAGCTGTCCAACAATATCTGGAGATGGAAGTTTGGGAAGGAGCAGTGGTACTAGGGGGATTCGGAGAGGCCAACAATACCAGGTGACACTGGTAGAGGGAGAGGTGACACTGGCCTTAGTTATGCCACAGTTGGGATACACTGCCGTAACAAAACAAATGCAATATTGGCTGGAATCCTGTATTAGCTACTTGGTTCATTATACTTAAGTTAAAACTGTAACTTAACTGAGTATAATTAACTAGGTAAACTCTTCGGTTTGACCCCACCTCCAGCTTGAAAGAGCGATCACTTAGTCATGCTTTGATTGCCAGCAGAATGGATCTCCTCCCCCCCCCATGCAGCTGATGCCTGATGAAGTAGTTTTGAGAGGGAGTTATGATTATATTAACAGTGTCGCCAGGGCTGTCTAAATGGCAAAAATGCTCCTCACGGAATGTGAGAAGACAACCTGTCCTAATGGCAATCTGCATTGTTTCACCATATTGTGAAGGGGGGTGGGACACCAAAAAAATCCACAGGAAAGGACTTTGTGGCTTTTCCCAGAGTTTTAAAAAAAAACAGCAAGTGGGATGTGCATTCACACTCATTGGGACAAGCGATTCAATATTAAATGTTTTCCCATCCAAGAGGAAGTGCAAAACTGATTGGCTGGACGAATGTGGGAGTGGGGCTTGTTGGATTTTTGCCTTAGCAAGCGATCACTAAGGTGATAAAACATGATGTTGCTCTTTTTCTTTTTCCCCTCTTTCTTTTTTGTAAAGGCAAAATATTTCTTATGTGCATCATGCAAATAGGATTATTTTTTTTAAAAAAAAAAGTTCAGCACCAGCATATTTTAAAATGTGAGTAATTCACTTGTGGCTGCCATCTTGACTAGAGGGCATGCAAAGCTGATGGGGGATGCAAAACCATTAAGACAAGTCACAGCTGCTGCAAATTGCTATTACTGTAAAGCAATCCGTTTCTTTTGGCCTCGTATAGACAACCCCACAGTCATGTCCTGAATCTGGAACAGTTCCAGATGAGTAAATCTAGGTAACTGTTTCATATTCATGATCACTACCTAGTGACATGGCAGCTTGATGTGATGCCAGTCACTTTGGGCACACTGAAATATGCTGGTGAAACCTGCCAGGTGGGCACAGGGAAAATAAATGGCCCCTGCCACATGAGCAGTTGCCACCCCTGCTCTAGCATAATTACTGGTTAACAAGGCCCAATAATTCACATAACAACACATTCTACCCATTTTATTTCATCCTTTGGGAAAAAAAAACAAAACAAAAACAAACCAAGCAACCAGGCCTTTAAGCAATCTGTTTCAGAATACCTCAGAAATATCTTCCTAGATAACTTTCCTTGTAGAACAGCAAAGGAAACACTGACAGCAATAAATTCTCAGTGCATTAAGAAAAGCTTATGGATTTCAAGACTTCCACCTCTCTCTATCATTAACACTCCAGGAACCAAGTTCTAGCAGATTCATTCAATTTTTTCTCAGGAAGATTTTTTTGTGTGCATAAGGTATGCACACGCACGCACACACACATGCACACACACACAGAGAGCATCTGAATCTTACTATTGGTTCAGCAAGACATTTGAATCTAAAGCCAATCTGAAATAATGGGAGCATATACTGTACTCATTAAGATTTGAAACCTTTCTCTTCCCATCCACCTCCAGCCTTCCTTTCGTCAGCTACTGCTATTCTTAGAATCAAAAAACCACCGCTGCCTATGTAAGCGTGGGAGAGATTAATGCCTGAGATTCTGTTATTATTACAGAAGCACTAAAGCAGCCATTCCTAGAATGGTTGTTGAGGCAGGCTGACAAAATGTCCCAAAGCTGCTGCTAGTACAGGGGTTAGCCATTTCCTTGTGGCAGGGAGTTACATTGGACTGCCACCAGGAGGTACACAACCACTGGGTTCAGATTGACAGCTTCTGTGGAATTTCCTGCTGCCACCCAAATTACAGCGGTAAGGACTTTGCTAGTTACCTAAATATAGGGAGGAATCATTGTGGAAGCAGAGTGATAGTGATTCCTAATAATCAAATGAATGTGAAACATTTGCATCTGTGCAATCTTCATGTGTCCATTGGGAATTCCATAGAACAATGGACTGGGTGGACAACTGCAAGCATTTTCAAGCATATATTTGAAGAAAAGGCTGTGCTGTCAATACAAGTTGTTAGACAGTGATTTAGCAGAGAGATTTCCAGCTTATTTCTGATGTCCTAAGCTTCTTATTTCTTTTAGCTTTCAGTATTAAGGTCAGGAGGTCTAATTTGGGACAACATTCCTGTGGCATGCTAGTTAGAAACAATTCCCCTTGGTTTTCCTTCATAATTAGTCTTTCCCATTGCTACATTGTCATGGCGTGAATCAGTATGACATCATGATCCAAAATCAGAATGAAGGAAATAATTTCTTTTCTCCTGCAGTGTGAGAAGGGAACCCTTCATGTTAGGTCTTGTTCCTCCCATGCACTACTGAGGCAGGGCTTCTTTAAAATGTCAGTCAACCTAACCACCCTAAGCATGAAAGCTAGCCCCTCCTCCAATTCTGCCCTGCCTCACAGCAAACTGGACAGAGCTTCACTTTGCTCTGATACTGAAAGTGAATTTGAAAAGGACTTTTTGTCATTTTTTTTTATTGTTTAAAAGAATCCTGCTCTTTCTCCCAACTTCTCACCGTAACGGGGATGGCTGTTTTAGGATGGATCACTCATGCAGTCCTGAACTCTCTTCTGGTGAGGAGACTGGGAGTGGCAAGGCAGTAGCTGAGGTAAATTCTTGGGGAGTACTGATCTACACACTGGGGGCTCAGATCCAGACCCAGTATACAATGTGGAGGTGTTGGAGATCCGTGGTAAGGATGTGCATAGTAAAAAGGAACAGATGTGTAGTTAGAACAAGGTGGCTTCAGCTGCAAGAGTAAGTCCTGGGGAATATGTTACTTCCCTCCCAATCCTCTTGATTGATGGTCAGGCATCCCTTGACCTACAGGAGGTGTATTTGCACAACCTGATTCACCCTGCTCACAGGAAGTACCTCAAGTTTGCATACCTGGAGGAACACTACCAGTATAAGACTCTACCTTTTGGTCTGTTGGCTTCCCTTCTGGTGTTTACAAAGATGTTGGTGGCTCACCTGAGGTTGTACAGGGTGCATGTGTACCTGTACCTCCATTACCTGCTGGATCATTCACTGTTTCTGAGCAAAGCCAGGGAGGATATTTAAGCCACCATGGATTTTCTAGAGGTTCATGGGCTTGTGGAGAGAAGAGCTATTTAGCTTCAGTTCAGAGAATCCAGCACTTGGGAGTCATCATAGATATGACACTTCAAAGGGTTTTTCTTCCAGAGGAAAGGAGGGAGAAACTATAGTCCCTTGTATAGGTGGTGTTGGAACAATTGGTGTCAGTACAGATGGTGCTGACCAAGTTTTTGGGATTGATGGTAGTATGCATTATTGCCTTGGGTCATGTTTCATCTGAAGGAGCTACAGAGCCTCCTCTTGCCCTTTTGTGATAAGATTGCCAGGAAGTGTCAGTTGAGAGTGTAGCTTCCCCTGAGAGTGAAGTCATCCCTGCTGTGGTGAGAATCCAAGGTGTTCAGGGTGGGTACACCCATCAGAGCCAAGGAGAGTAGTGGTTACCACAGATGCCAGTCTACAATTTTGGGGAGCACATTGCAATGGACAGATGATTCAGGGCTGTGGTCTCCCAGCAAGAAGATACACAATATCAACTGGCTGTAGCTATGGGCAATGTGTCTGGTGCTCTTCAGTCTACAGTCAGAAGTCTAGGGTAATCACGTTAATCCTAACAGACAACATGACCATGAGAGCTCACATAAATAGGCAAGAGGTGAATGCATTCTGTGTCCCTGATGCAGGAAGCAAAATTTGTATTGCAATGTGGGAGACTAGCCTTTAGTCATTGAGAGGGGAGTGTCTAAAAGGTCAGCTGAATCATCAGGCTGATTGGTTGAGCAGGGAGAATCTGGACCAGAAAGAGTGGGCTATGAACTCCCTGGTGTTTCCACAGAATAGTCCAAAGGTTTGGCATCCCATGGGTGGATTTCTTTGCATCACAGGAAAACCACAAACTCCCTTGTTTCAGACAGAGAAGGCATTGGTTTTCAAAGCTCTGATGATCTCTTGGCCAAGGGCATTGTGTTACATGTTGTGTTACACCTTTCCTCTTGTAGTTCTACTGTCCAAAGTGTTGTGAATAATAATAACAACAACCTCTTACCCACCTCTCCCCATGAATCAAGGCAGGGAACAAGAGAATAACATAAATAAGGATGGAGAGGGTAAAAGTGAATTTGCTAGCACCCAGGTGGTCCTGTTGGCTTTGGTTTTCAGAGACAGTCAACATGCAGATTCAAGAGAGTTTACTTCTACCACCTTGGTCAGATCTGTTATATCAAAGGGTTGTTCTGCATCCCAACCTAGGCTGGTTACAACTACACACCTGTAGGTTGAGTGGGAAAGGTTCGTAGCTGAGGGGTATGATGAAGATGTTATTCAGACCATTCTCTTGGCTAGGAGAGCATCTGCTAAGCACTTGTAAGAAGTTATTTGGGGGGCCTTTTATATATGGGTATAGGAGTAGAAAACATTAGAATATGTGTTGGCCTTGGCTTCTGTTCTAAATGGCAAGCAGGGTAACCCACTTTTGTCCCATCCTCATATGCAGGGGTTTTTGAAGGGTGTTTTTATGCTTCATCTACCAACAGTCCATTGTTTTCCTTTGTGGGACCTACACATGGTGCTGCATGCCCCTTTTGAATTGTTGAGATTGGTGGATCTGAAATTTCTTACACTGAAAGTTTTGTTTTTGGTTGCTATTACATCGGTTCACAGAGTCTCCATGTTGAGAGCTCTGTTGGTACATAAGGAGTTGTGTGTTTTTCGTAAGGATTCAGTATTCTTTGGTTAGAGCCTTCATTTTTTCCTAAAGTGAATTCAGTATTGCATCAATCTCTGGAGATTGTTCTGCCTTCCTTTTGCCTGGATCCTAGAGCACTACAGGAGAAAGCGTGGCCCAGACTAGATGTGTGTAGGGCTCTAAAACTTTACATAGAAAGAACTAAGGACTCTTTTCAAGAGAGGACTAATAGTCTTTTGGTGCCCTCTTCCACTGTGTCTTGTTGGTGGAGGCTTTGCATTGAATTGGCTTAAGTGCATAGTTCCTTACAAGTATCAGAAGGAATTCAGGCATATTCCACTCGTAATGCTGCCACTGCTGTGGCCTTGAGTACAGCAACATCTTTGGGAGAGATCTGCAGGGTGGCCACTTGGTCTTCCCCATCTTTTTTTTGTAAGGCATTACAGAATAGACAAATTTGCTTCAGCAGATGTGTCCTTTGTTAGGCATGTTCTACAGGTTGTGTCTCTGTAATTAGGATTTGTTGCCCACCCAATGGGTGTGGTGACTGCTTGCATAGGTCCCAGCATGAAGGATTACCTCCCCACACTGCAGGAAAATGGAACATAATGTGAAGGATGCTTTTGTGCAGTAGAGAGGAGGGAATCCTTCCTGCCCTGGTTGGTGGGATTTTTTTGCTGTTGGGAACTACTGGCAGTATTTTGCTATTTGATCAGAGCTTGTTATTCTGTCTTGGGGTTTGGCTAGCACTCCCACTTAGGGTGGTTAGGTTGACTGACATTTGAAAGATGCCCTACCTCAGAGATGCATGGGAGGCACAAGACCCAGCACGAAGGATTCCCTCCCCACAACTACAGAAAAGAAACCTTCACAATAGGTATGAATGTTCTGTTCCTTCAGCCTCAATCTGAATTTGTATTGTGACATCATACTGATTCATGATATCAATCTGAATATTTAATCAAATTTCTCATTGTTTTCCCATTCCTACATTACATAACTTCATGAACAGGGATGGAAAGAATATTTGAATATATTCAAACAATTACCCAATAAACAAGTTTTTCAAGCATTCAGAAAACCTGACAAGATGAATCCTGGACTGACAGGAAACTGACAGTTTGGGACTTAGTCTGTGCAAAATTGTCACATGGTTGGTTGTTTTGAACAGAAAACATCATTTTCAGTGCAGGAAACAGAATTTCCTGTCCAACACAACCATGTGTGAATTTTGTGCAGAAGACTTCCCAAATTGTGAATAGGCTTCAAAAACTGGGTTTTCAAAGACTTTCTTGCAGGGGGAGGAAAATTGCTAAAATTACTCATTGCTTCATTCAAGACGAAACAGTAAAGAATTATAGTATATCCTTAGCCTTGAATCAATATGATGTCACGATGCAAAGTCAGAATGAGAAGAATAATTTCTTTCTTCATCTTCATTCTGAATTAGCATCATGACATCATACTGATTTGCAATGGCATCATGAATATTTAATCTCATTTATAATTTCAGTTGTAAATTATAAATCTCATAATTTCAGTTATCTCACCGTATCTGAAATGTGGGGACATTTTTGAGGGGCCCTTTTACCCTCGTTAGCTCATCCCTAAGAACTGGCCCTAGGAAAACAGGAAAGAAAGCTACTGTTTTCCTGCAGACCTTGGGACTCCAGGAAGGGGAAAAAAGTGACTTCCTCCTTTGCAACTTCTCCAGTAAAATCAGTGACAAGACATCCTTTGACTTTCACTGCAGCAGGAAAGAACTCAAAGCAGTGTAACTACTCTTTGCAGCTCATAATCAAAGGGGATTAGTTTCCACAGAGAAATTTGTTGAAAGGCTTATTAGAAACAGTCTTCAGGGATCAGTTCACATTACCAGGGGAGTTGGAGATAATGGAAAGTCCAGTCACTTCCAATTTGTATCGAATTTTTTTGTGATACAAGTTCTAGTGAGGCTTTATCCTCAAAGTTTATCCTCTTTGTGCCCCAAGATAAACAATTTAAAGTGAGCTTTGGCTTTGACATTTGTTTCCAGGCTGACTTTGTTTTTAGAGTCTTCTCCCATCTCTGATATCTAATCTGTTGTTACTGAGCTGGTGAGATAGGAAAAGAGATATCTTTCTAATGGCATCCCAAAGCATTGTCCCTTCTCTTGAGGATGCCTGAAGAAATGAACTGTTCCACAGAGTGTTCCTGGAAAGGTTGCATAATGGCTTTGTAGCAATAGAATAATGGAGCAGGGGAAGAGAAATCAAATTTTCCTGTTCATCTCCCAGACAATTTGTTTTGTTATTTGGGCAGATGTGCTTGGGTTTAACATATCACATGTCAAGGCACATGCTTTTAAAACCTTCTATGAGTACAACAGATCATGTTAGCTCCTTTTCTGCATAGGATGTGGAGCCAAGCCGCATGATCCCATCCCAGGAGAAAGGCTGGAGCTAGATAGATATCTAACTACTACATAAATATTATTATTTATTCTATTTACACCTGGCCTTTTCTCCAAAACTGGGACCCAAGACAGTTTATAAATTGAAATAAATACAGTAAATCATATGCAAGGTCAACATTAAAATGTGATTACAGTATCCACAGCATTAAAAACAATTCAAAACATACCCTTAAAATATTTTAAAGCCAAAAACAACACAATGGAAACTGTATAGCAACCCCTTAAGAGGCCATTTCCTTAGAAACTTTCAGGTCTCAAAAATGTGGGAATAAAAAAAAAGGATTTGCCTGTGTCAGGGTCCAGGGTGTGGGCAGCAAGGTCTTAGAGCAGAGATGCTGGGGCCAGGCAGGCTGGGAGGCAGAGAACCAGAACCCTGAGGGTCAGAGGCAAGGCAGGTCTAGAAAACGGGTGCTGGGTAAGGGACACAGGAGACAGACTCCAAAGTCTAGGTAGGGTCAAAGACAAGCCGAGGTCCAAAAAACAAGCTGAGGTCAAAACACATATCAGGAGTCCAGAGGCAAAGACAGGTCCAGAAAGGGAGTGCTGGATCAGGAACACAGGAGACAGAGTCCGAATAAGCCGAAGTCCAAATACAAGCCAAGGCCAGTACCAGGATTCCAGGGGGCCAGAGGCAAAGGCAGGTCCCAGAAGCAAGCAAGGGTCCAAACACAATGAAACAGTTGCAGGTCAAGCCAAGGGTCCCAGGGGGGGTCCCACTACAGACAGCATAGGAAACCATGTTGCTGTGACAAAAGCTGAGGGGAGAATTCTGTTCTTAAATAGCAGTTCCCCCTGGCTGCTCCAGGTGTGCTGAGTGAGTACAACCAGCTGTGACTGACAACTTGGCCCTAGTCCCTCCAGAACTCCCATGGCCAGGGCCTAGTTCTGCAAAGAAAGGCTGTGTCTGCTTCTGTAGCCAGGGGCCTAGTCCTGTGAAGAGAAGCAGATCCTGGCAGCCTGACAATGGAAGAGGCATTCTAGCCTCCTTGGGAAGGGAATTCTGGAGTTCAGGGGCTTCCTCCAAGAAGGTCTTGTTACTAAGTATGGCCCCAGAGCACATGAATTAACTCTCATAGTCTTAGTACACATGCCTAACAGAGATCTTGTGACCCTGACCAGTAACACATCTTAGACAAATTGGACTCAACAAACCATGTCCACACAGAGCTCTATAAAAGGGGTTTTATTGAGCACACAGAAATAAAGATACAGGTCAACCCGTGTATCTGTGGGGGATATGTTCCAAGAACCCCTGTGGATACCTGAAATTGTGGACAATAGGGAACCCTATTATTTTCAATGAGACAAACGCTGGATGTTGACCATAGAATCACATTGGAGGACTAAGAAATGTATTGAAAGAACATACTTTTTCAGATGTGGATAAGTGAAATCTCGGATATCAAATTTGTGTATATGCGGGATGACCTGTATACATAATCTCTGCATTGGGAAATAGCAAATATTATGGTAGAGCTTTACAAATGGCAAAGAGTACATGCAGAATGCAAACAAAGAGCTAATAGAACACAGTTGCTTTGGGTTGAGGAGATGAGCAAAACTTCAAGGCTGTGAGGATTCCTGCTGTAGACTCACCTTCTGATCTGACATGGCAACCAGGTGTGGGAGAGCCAGGAAAGAATCCTGGAAGGCTCTAACCTTCTAGACCATCAGCTGCACCTCCGGCCTCCTCAGCATTGCACAGGGTTGGGTAAAGGAAGAAGGCAGACAAGGATCCAGAAAGGTTGCAGCCTTCCAGATCCTCAGCTATCTTCTCCCCACCCTCCTGATGTCACACAGTGGTGGGCCAAGGAGATCTCCCCACCTCTGCTGCCAGATGCTTTCCCCCCATATGAGACCTCAAAAATATGGAGTTTTCAGAAAAATCTAGCAGCAGAGAGAAAATTGATTACATTATTTGTTTTTCTCCCTTGCAGGAACAAATAATTTAACACATCACTTTCCTATCAAGGTTCCAAACTTAGCTTAGGGTTTTGAGTGTCAAAATCACCACCTTGCATTCAGACCAGAGAGTAAACTGGAGCTTCCTATAGTGATCTTGTATGTCCTGCTCTCAAATCTTCCAGCCTGTTTTGGAATAGTTTTTCCAGATCTATTTGATTGATCCCCAGCCTGGTATGTACATAACAGAGCTATGTATTATAGTTCTTGTATGAGATGATCTCTGCATCAAATTGGATAGTGAAATGTCTGTTATTCTCATCCTGGGCTGTTTCTTAATTTAGATGCAGTAAACACTGAATTATAGTGGCTGTTTTATCTGTAATGCTTACATTTCCCAAGGGAAGCCAGCTTATTCGTACCTTTGCTGGCAGCACTGGTTATTTATTTTTGGAGGAACAGAAACAGACTAGCATATCTCCATGCTATCATAATTGATTTCTCTCCTATTGCCAAATCTCTCCTAACATTCATTAGGACTAAATAATAGGTTTCAAGATGATCCATTATTCTGTCATTTTGAAAAATCACAGACTTAATATGGGCTGGGCTGGCTTGCCTACCATTTGCATTCTTATGTTACAACATCAGGTTTCATTGATCACCCCTTGTGTACCTTACACAGGTATCTCACCAATCTCCATCACAGCTTCTCTGCCCTCAAATTTACAATCTCGTTTTTCTTCGTTTGTATATTCATTTTTTAAAAATGCAATCTTGTAAACTCTTGAGAACATTTGTGAAAACCATTCAACTATGGAAGTTCATAGTTACATTTACACATGGAAAAAATAACTTGATTTTGCTACTACTTAATGGGCTCTAAATGTTTCAGATAGAGAAGAGTATGCTGAATTTGTTAATTCTAATGCTAGCAAAAATTATACTGGAGAAATCACAAGCAACTAAGAAGACAGGCCAACATTGAATGTCATGTGTGTCCTTAAGAATAGATCATTATCCACTGGTGGCTGGTACCTTCCATGTCAGTAGGGTGGTGAATCTAGATTTTATTTGGAACCTTGGACAGCTCTTCTCAAGTACAGACTGAAACCCAGAATGGAGTCACCACCACACTGACAGGGAAAGCAGCAGACATTCTCCTACAGATCTTTCATTATATTGCAGCTAAGATCCAGAATGCCTAGCATTATAGGGGATTTATTTGTTTATCATAGAATCATTGTTGGAAGAGACCACAAGGGCCATCCAGTCCAACCCCAGTCTGTCATTCAGGGACACTCAGTCACAGCATGCCTGACAGATGGCCATCCAGCCTCTGTTAAATAGCGCCAAAAAAAGGAGACCCCACCATACTCAGATGCAGTGTAGTCCACTGTCAAACAGCTTTTACCATCAGGAAGTTCTTCCTAACGTTTAGGTGGAATCTCTTTCCCTGTAGTTTGAATCAATTGCTCCATGTCCTAGTCCCTGGAGCAGCAGAAAACAAGCTTGCTCCATCCTCAGTATGACATCCCTTCACACATTTAAACATGGCTTTCATGTCACCTCTTAACCTTCTCTTCACCAAGTTAAACATATCCAGTCTCCCAATAATGAAAGTCATGTCGGTGAACAACATGTTTAAAAACAAGACAGATTAAAACTATACAAAATCATTCATAAAAGTATAGGTATAAGAGTTATTTAAATATCCCTTCAAATATTTAAACAATACCCCACTCCCTAAGTCACTCCTCATAGGGCATGACTTCTAGAACTCTCACCATTTTGGTCCATTAGTATTATTACAGACTCAGACTGGTTCCTCATGAACCAAATCAATAGACAGAAACAAAAGGATTGTCTAGGCCTAGCTAGAGTCACCAAGTGGCACCTTTGGGCAGCTGCTTATCTTTCAGATGAGCCCAGGTTTAAGAAGTACATGAGTAGAAAATTATACATATGGTAGCAGGTGGCCTCCCTCTCAGTAGGTTGGTGAATCCATTCCAGATTTTAGTGTGAACTTTATAAAGGAGTTAGCAAAGGTGTTGAACCCTGCCCCCAAAGGATGTTCAGCACTTTGGACAGCCATTTTAAAGTTCAAATTAAAACCTGGCATGGATTCATTTCCTCACTGCCATGAAAAGTATTGACCCATTTGCTAAATTGCAGCTATTTATTTGTACTCATTTTAGCTTAAAATATTTTGTATTAAAGTTTAATTATTACTAAAATAACAAATATTTAAAAACACAGACTGTTCACATAGACAGAAAAAAGAACACAACAACCCAAGACACCACCGGCCCAACAGATAACCTCCCACCCCTCCCCATCTTTCCCCATCAACCTCCCACCCTTCACTTACTAGTTATTTAGTTTTTACCTAACATTTCTTCTCTCTCCACCTCACTCAAATCTATATCTATATCTATATGTGTGTGTGTGTATTCTTTTCAATTATACAGAAAAGAGTTCCTTGTTAAACATCAAAACCTAACCTTGCACCATCTCCTCCCCCCACCTTAATAAATTCCATAAAGGGCTGCCACATCCATAAATAATATTGAGTTGATTTTCATTTTATCCAATTCATCAATTTATCTGCTATACCAATGTCCAATAATTTCTCTGTCCAGTCATCCATGCTTGGAATTTTCCTCTGCTTCCAGTACGTTGCATATATCAATCTTCTTGCTGTATACATAAAACATATTAGGATTCTATTATTTCTCTCAGTCTTTTCCTCAATGTCAAACATATTTAGGAGATATAATTGTAATTTCTGTTCTTAATTTTTTTTTGTATCAACCCACTAATTAAATGTCAACATTTCCTTGCTTTTTTACATGACCACCACTGGTTGTATAAAGAACCAACTTATTTGTTACATTTCCAGAACTTGTTAGCTACCTTTTTATATATTTTGGTGAGTTTGTCAGCAGTAAATTATTTAGTAATTATGCATATTTTTCTTGGCAAATGTTTTACATGTGTACATGAAGCTAGACACTGTTGTTGTTATTGTTGCTATATGGTATGTATCACAAGCCTGTTGTTGTTCTGTGTTATGTATCACAAGCCTGGAAGAGTATAGATGTTCAGTCTCAAATCTGTGCAAGTCTGTCCTTGGTTCTAACAAATGAAAATTAAGGACATCTATTAAAAATAATTCCTTCATAGAGCAGATTTCTCATACATTCCTGACCCATGAGCCTTTGAGTGGGAGTAATATACTGTGAAAATAAGAAGCCAGCATGGATTTCCCCAAACAAGTTATCTCTTATGTGCTCTTTTGCCAGAGTTACTAGCCTAATGGATCAGGGGGATGCTGTTGACATTTTATATCTTGATTTCAGTAAGACTTACTACAAAGGAGTGACAATCACTCATCAATGGGGAAAATGTTCAACCACTGCAGTAATTTTAACCCCTGATAAGAACAAAACAATCAGTCTTTTTTTATTGAGGGTCATTTCCGTTGGTTTTATTTCACTTTATTTGTACAATTAGAATTTGATTGCACAGATTCTAGTACAAAATGCAATATCTTTGTGCAAAAAAAAAAAAAAAGTATGTGTGAGGGGAACCTGCAAAATTTTTGCAAAACTTTGTGGAATCCTGGGATTTGTTCTTCATTTGTTCTTCATTTGTAGGCTCCTGCCTGGGGATCCTAAATACCTCTCCTGAGGATGGAAATTCCAGGATTCCATAGGATGTTGCCATGGCAGTTAAAGTGGGATATAGTACTATAATTGAATAGTGTGAAAGCTCTCCAAGGCTGCTGCCACACTGCAGAAATGATGCAGTTTGATACCGCTTTAACTGTCAAAGCTCAATGCTGTGGAATTCTGGGATCTGTAGTCTTGTGAGAGATATCTCTGTCAGAGAGCTCTGGGGTCACACACACACACAAAATACAAATCCCAGGATTCCATAGCATTGAGCGATGACAGTTAACGCGGTGTCAAACTGCATTATTTCTGCAGTGTGGCAGCAGCCCTAATCAGAACTAATTATAGGATTTAGGCCATAATGGTTGTGATGATTGAAAGCAAAGTTGGCAATTGTCTGATCCCTAGTGATTCTATATCCCACTTACTTTCATATCAATGTAATATTTTCAGGAAGTGCCAAATTCATATAGAAGCTAGATGTATGTGCTTACTGGAGGACATCTGGAGAAACTGTCATATTGTCTATAAACAACAGAACTGAGAATCTCTTTGACACTTTTTCTTTGCATTAATTCTTTCACAATTAACACTGAAATGCTACTGTAAGTCAATATCTATATGAATCCATGTTGATTCTTTGCATCTACCGTGGTCAGGGCTAAATGTGCAACTTCTGGTTGGGGGGGATTTTCTGCCCTGGGATCCTCCATAGGCAGTCACAAATGTCAGAAAAAAACAACAACAGAAACCCAGTTCTGGTTTTGGAAAATACAATATCTGTAAAAACAGAATAAAATTTAAACAATCGATAATGAAAAGTTTAAATACAATTAAATAAAGAATTCTATTAAAACCATTAATTTACACCGAGTTTAAAAAGTAGTCAAAACATAACAATGAGCAGGGCTGTCGATGACATGGTGACTAGAAGGGACTTATTCAGAGTTTTACCATAAGTCAAAGTCAACTTGATGTCAATTAACAACAAAAACACGTCCCAGACCAGTTAAAAATATTTTTCACAGGGCGGCGTTTAACAGTCAAAGACCCATGGAAATAAAAAGGCCTTTGCTTACCAGTTGAAAAACAACAGAGAAGAGGACTGACCTCGCCTCATGAAGGAAGGATTTCTGTATCTGAGAGCAATCACAAAGAAGGCCCTCTTCCTTGTCCTCACCAAATGTGCCTGTGAAGGTGGTGGGACTTCAGTTTGCAGCAACTGAAGTAAGCTGAGGACAAGGAGGATGGGAGGAGGAGAAAGAAACTGGGATGTTTTATAAGAAGCTGAAGAAGTGTGACAGCAGAGGATTAATCAGGAAGTGGGACAGTTGGAGCATATGGCAGTCCCAGGACTATGCTTTCCCCACACCTGATATGGGCCACAAAGCGCAGAGAGAAAGAACATTGTTTCAAAAATGTGTACATCTTAACATGTTTAAAAACAGCTTACCTCTGATTTCTGCTCCTCTCTCCATCTTGCATCAGACCGTATACCACCCACTGAAGAAGTTGCATCCACAGAGAGTTCTTCCCCACCACCGTTGAGTCAGAGAAGATATTTCACAAGGCGTTTGGCCAGAAAATATGCAGAGCAGATATACCATTATCAAATTAATACGAAAATAAGAGCAATTTTAATCCTATGACTGGTTTGACACTGCGCCTTTATTTAGCTTTCTTTTTCTTCTTGGCTTCCCAAATGGGTTTTGAAAGGGGACATATTTAATTACATGGGTGCATCAAGTAATTATTTTAGAAGAAGAAAACAGGACTAAGACAACACATTAACATGTAAAATTGCAATAGCAATTAGGCAGTGCTGTAAACAGTGGAGTTTTGGCATGATGTGAGATCTTCAATAGATTTCTCTCTCTTCATCCCTCCCCTCTCCCCAAAACTCTACTTTCCTCGAGCTGCTTTCAAATACTCCTCCCACAGGAACTGTAAATGGCTCATTCATGCTACTGTAGTAGAGCCAATTAAATTAATTTGCTGGAAATAACCACTCTCTTGCCTTTCTGTGTTACTAGATTAGGCTTTCTATTTTTCTAGGCCACACTGCACAAAAGAATGTAATCATCAAGGATAACACATGGAGGGAACTCTAGCAGCCAGAACCTTATGCAGGCACAACTGTAGCAGCTTACCTCAGGAGAAAGTAGCTCACCTGCCACATCACAACATATGGCCAAGAAAGAGCATTGCTTCTAACATCTCAGCACAGATCAAGTAACCAATAGGGAGATTATCATACATGGCAACAGGTTAGTTCCTGCTATTGCAGAAGAACTTCTCCCTGAAAGCCAATGTGGCTTCAGAGCCAATAGGAGTACTACAGACATGGTATTTGCCCTTAGGCAACTGCAAGAAAAATGTAGGGAGCAGAACAAGGGTCTCTATGTAACATTTGTCGACCTCACCAAAGCCTTTGACACTGTAAGTAGAAAAGGTCTGTGGCAGATCCTGGAAAGACTAGGATGTCCCCCCAAATTCCTTAAAATGATTATCTTGCTACACGAGGGACAGCGTGGTCAAGTCAGATATGGCGATGCTCTTTCAGAGCCCTTTCTAATAACTAATGGAGTGAAGCAAGGTTGTGTTCTTGCACCAACTTTATTTACAATCTTCTTTAGCATGATGCTCCAAAGGGCTATGGCAGAGCTTGAAGAAGACGACGGCATCTATATACGCTACCGTACTGATGGTAGCTTGTTTAACATAAGCCGTCTGAGGGCTCACACTAAGACTCTAAACTATCTAGTCCGTGAGCTGCTCTTCGCCGATGATGCTGCCCTTGTTGCCCACACAGAAGGAGCTCTGCAGCGCCTAACATCCTGCTTTGCAACAGCTGCAGAGCTGTTTGGGCTAGAAGTCAACCTGAAGAAAACAGAAGTTCTTTACCAGCCTGCACCACAGGACGAACACCACCATCCCCACATTGCCGTCGGCAAATCAGTGCTCAAGTCCGTTCAGCAGTTCACCTACCTGGGAAGCATCATCTCCTCAGATGCCAAGATTGACAAAGAGATCGATCACAGATTAGCAAAGGCATATAGTGCATTTGGAAGACTTCACAAAAGAGTCTGGAGCAATAAACACCTGAGGCAAAGCACAAAAATCAGTGTGTATAGAGCCATCGTACTGTCTATCCTCCTTTATGGATCTGAAACATGGGTCACCTATCGCCACCACCTACGACTCCTCGAGCGCTTTCATCAGCGCTGTCTACGCACAATCCTAAATATACACTGGACTGACTATGTGACGAATGTTGCTGTCCTTGAGCAAGCAGGGATCACCAGCATTGAGGCCATGATATTGAGAACACAGCTGCGCTGGGCAGGGCACGTTTCTAGGATGGAGGACCATCGCCTCCCAAAAATACTACTCTACGGTGAACTCGCCACGGGTCAGCGTAAGAGGGGCGCTCCAAAAAAGCGATACAAAGACTCCCTGAAACAACATCTCAGGCTTGGCCAAATTGATCACCAACAGTGGTCCGCCCTGGCCTCACATCGGGAGGCATGGAGACGCACTATCCACAATGCTGCAGCCTTATTTGAGAACTCACGACGAACAAGTCTTGAAGAGAAACGACAACGCAGAAAGAATCACAACCCAAAAACATCACCCAAGGAGACCTTCTGCTGTGCTTTTTGCAACCGGACTTGTTTATCTCGGATTGGCCTTTTTAGTCATCAGCGCGCTTGCAGAAAGCGCGGGATGAGTCCTTCCTGAATCTTCATTTGCGAAGAAAAGCCAGAGAAAGAGAGACAATGACACAAGACCACAAAAGGGCTCCCCTATTGCACAACATTGTGCTCTGGCATTCTGCAAGTGTTCTGCTGTTGTAAAGAAGGCACTCTTTTGTATTATTGGGCAGAAGCCACCAATTCATATCTCATGGCATTTTTTTTTTTTTTTTTGGTGGTAGTGCTTCCATGCAAAACTGCAGCCTGTTCTGCTCGTGTGATTCCAGCATCAATGGACAGTCCCCACCAGAACACTTCCTGGTGAGAACACAAAAACAAGGTATAGGATGCTCTTTTTATGAAACTCCCCATTTTGCTGGCAAATTTCCAAGTGTGTTTCAGTGCTTGTGTGTTCATTTTGTTTGCTAATTTAGGTGTTTTTAGACTTTTAAGCATGCTTATGTCTTCTCATGAGACTTGCCGAAATCTCACCCATGTGAAAATGTGGAAGTAAGCAGCACAAGTGGTTGTGTTGCAATAATTCAGGGGCATCTCTGTCTCGTGATTATGGTGATGTGCGGTAAGAAGTGTTATTATGTCACGATACTTACGCTGTAAAATATAGTGCCAAACAAACGTTTTTAGATGCTCGTCCGATAATCTCCTAAATTCCCTATTAGAGGCCGATAGGGTTTCCCTTGGCTGTAAAAGTTACTGGCTATGGTCTGGTTTCTCAGTCTCAGGAATGTGTCATTCAGCAGATGAGCTGCCTGTGAGCGTCCTAGGGACATCTATGGGCTCTGGTCAAGATATTTTACTGTCTGAGAAGAACAAGATGGTGCCCCATTAGAAAAAATCCTGGTCAGACTGGTAACAGAATTTTATTTCAACCCTGGTGATGGAAAAGCATTTCCACTACACCTCGCTCGCTTCTTTGCCACCATTGTGCCACCTCATATCAGCCACCTAGGGTGACCAACATCTCCTGCCACATGGTAGACAGTTGATTGACCACTATGTGAACCAGGATGCTGGAATCATTGGATCACAGTTATTAACTATCAGAATTGTTCTTGTGTTTTGATGATTGAACTGTCAGACCAACTTCCTTCCGTCCCACTTGACTCCACATAGCAAGCCCCAACAGAGAAAACCTGATGAGCCAAACTAGATGAATGCTATGAAAACCCCCAGTGAAACATTTGAGGACCTGTAGGGACTGGGCTTTCTGGGTTTAGCTCTGTTTTCAAGGGTGTGGTAGGTTCAACAGATGGGCTATTTGCCTAGGATTGAAAATCCTGGATTATTGACTAGAATCAGGGCCAGTAATACCTGGTCCAAATATGCAGCAGTCATCATACAGGTATCTAGGGAATATGCAAGGCTGCTGTTGGGTTCTCCATGAAGCCATGATGTTGCAGAGGCAAAATTAATGTAAGTCAGCACCTGTGGTGTCACAAAGGCTGGTGTCACTGCTCTCTCCAATGGTGTCACCTGGTGCAGTTTGGCCTCTATACATATACATATACACATACACGTGTGTACACACACACACACACCTGTGCCACCAGTGGTCAGCACCCAGCATCTTCTGGCAGCTGGCAAGACCTCATCACCTAGCACAACCTATGGACAGTGTCTCTCCTGGGCTCCCCAGCATCCCAAATAACACAAGGCCTCTAACCCAAGGTGTCATTGAAAACAAAGGTCAGCAGTACACTTCTTTTTCAGCCCCATTTAGCATCCTTCAAAGTTTCCCAGACCCCACGTTTTAAAAAATGGCAAATTTTTATCGCCCCCCCCCCCAACAGTATAGCAGTGATACAAAGCTACCACAAAACATGGCTGTTTAGCTAAGGGGTGGGAGTGAGAGGGAATGATAGCATTGCCTTCACAAATAAGAATCCTGCCCCCCCATGACATTTTCATACAGTCCCCAAATTTCAAGCATTATAGAGAGTGAGACATTGACCATCATTCACACTTAGAATTCTTCTATTTGCTATGTTCACATTACCTCGCTCACTTTGCCTGCCCCTTTTCTTTCCACATTTCTAAATGTTCAACCAATGTTTTAAGTTACTGTGATGCTAGAAATTTTGGTAGTGAAAGGAAATTTCATGGTAGGGGAGGATTCTTATTGTGGGGAATGCTCTCATACACACACACACCCATCACTACACTTCAGATAACATGCACCTTTTCTTAAAGCACCAGCATGGTTTCAAAAGGGGGGGAAAGTTTCATACTTCCATCATGTACAATACAATGAAAACCTGTGTAGTTGCATTTGACAAGTACTATAATTTAAGTTACAGCAGTGCTAGAAATTCAGGGGAGGGTATGTATACATGCCTTTAGGTTGCCTTATCAAATTATGGTGATCCCATGAATTTCATAGCATTTTCTTGACAAGGAATCCTAAGAGATGGTTGGCCATTCATTGCCTTCCTCTGAAATATAGCCTATCCCCTGGCAGTCTCCCATCCAAGTACCAACCAGAACTGACTCTGCTTATCTTCCAGGATCAGAGGGGATCTGGTGCTTTGGGGACTGAAGGGATATTTTATTGTATGTGTGTGGAATTGTTAATATGGGGTAACAATGCCCTCATTTTTTCCCCTTGTAGCTACCTCCTACCTCCTGTAGCTTTAAAAGTAAATCCATCCCAATATTGGCTAAGGATCAACTGAATGCAAAAAGTGATGTGACATTACTTCCAGCCATGTTAGAGCTGATGGTGTGTTTCCTGGGAAGATGCAGAGGCAAGAAATGACCCCATCTGCTCTGCAACTCCCCAGGCCTTCTTTAAATGGTTTGTCAAAGTTTGCCCCTGTTTATCTGCCAGGGATGGCCACCTCTGGCTGAACTGTGGGAAATCTGGATTTCTCTCTGAGTGTTGATCCCACTTGTCAATGCTTTGCTTTGCTTTGTCCTTCTCGCCTCCATTGCCTGCCAGCACCTTCTTCCAAGAAAATCTGTATAATTTCTTGCCAAGAAAGGCTTCTTCTATCTGTCTTACTAAAGCAGTGGCTCAAGCAAGAGGCAATGGGGAAGCTTCAGGCATCCATAATAGCAATAAAAGAATCAGAGGAAGCTGGGTGGGCCATAAGAAATATCCTCAAAATCAATTGTATATGAATAGCTTTATTGAGGCAACCAAAAGTGTGTGTGGGGGCAGTGTATTAGCAGAAGTGCCATGCTGGTCATTTGGGGGGAAATTACAAAATTATTTTGTAACAATACCTGTATTGAACCTACCAAAATATAGTATTAGTAGTGGCAGCAGGAACCAGTAGAAGCTGGTGGCTTCCACATGAGGAAGGTGATAAATCCACTCCAGGATTTAGTCTGAACTTTAAAGGAGCTATCCAACCTCTTGAATTCTATTCCCCAAACAATTCATTTAAAGTTCAGCTTTTAACTCCTTTAAAGCCCAGGTGTTAACTCCATTAAAACTCAGACTAAAGCTCAGAACAGGTTCACTACCATGCTGATATGGAAAACATCAGCAGCCATGGACAGGAAGTTCTCAGGATTTAGTGCCAATATATTTCCATATACATCCAATACAGTATACAGAGCTCTTCTTCAAATTAACATGATTACAATGCCCACATTCAAAATTGGACTCAAATTAAGGGATACTGTCTGTAAGAAGAAGCTCTACCCATTTTAGATGAAGAGAATAATACCTGGGTGGGAGCTGCTTTGAAATTTTTGCCTATGCTGTAATTTCAAGACAAAAGTAGCAGCAGTTCTTGCATGATGGATTTGAAATATGGAAAGAAGTGCTAGAGTTAGCAACCACCACATGCCTATAGTAGTTTGCATTATGATGACTTCCTGATCACTCTTCTTGCAACACTCATACCAGCAGCCATTTTTTCTTCTTTGTCTCTCATCCACTAGACAATGTATTTGATTATGAACAAGTAATTTAAAAATAAAACTACTTTATATGTTTTGCTAAGAACATTAAGCTTGCTCCTTTTCTCTTCTAGAACCTGTGCATGTGAGGATGGGACTGGTTGTTGTTCAGCTTCCGCTTTACCAGTTTCATTACTCTGCTTATGAGATCCAGTGCTATTTCTCACAATTCCCAACAAGAAGCAGCAACCATTTTGATAGGATAAACAAAATTTATTGCACAGGAGAAGTCAGATGTCCATGTAGCAGTTTTCGTGATTGTTTTTCATGGGCAATTTGAAGGGTAGGAAAGAACTGCTACCAATATTAACCATCAGATTTATCTATATCCCTAAAAAGCAACTTCCTTCTCCACATTCCTCCATTGTTTCTCAGAAAACAAATATTCTTTTCAGATTCACAATGGAATGAAGGCACACTTCATCTAACACAGAGATGACTAGATCTATAATGAAGAGTTATTTTTCCTCCTGTGAAAATGAAGAAAATCCAGCAAACAGAAAATGGGGGTTGCTGTGTGTGCATTGTAATGTAATAGTTATTTGAGTATTGAATCCGCCAAAAGGAAAATTTGAAAATGATGAAGTGCATTCAGACAAGAAACCAAAAAGCTGAGAAAGGTGAAAGTGGCAAGGTGGCAGATTTTTGGGATGCTAGTAGTGAAGGTATATAGCGAGAAATTATTGTGTTGTTTCCTAGAAGGGAAGAAAGGAACAGAAGAAGTGTGAATGATTGTTTTATACCAAATACATCTTTGCATTCTGTTCCATAAAGTATCAGAGAATCGTAGGGTTGGAAGAGAACACAAGGATCATACAATCAACCCCCTGCCATGCAGGAATACAAGATCAAATCATTCCCGACAGATGGCCATCTAGCCTCTGTTTAAAAACCTCCAAAGAAAGAGACTCCATAGGGCATGGCCACCAAACCTTTCATCAGCCTGGATGCTGAAGTCCCATTATATACAATGCTGTAGTAAAATGGTGTCCCTTATATAATGGCAAAATCAAGGTTTGTCTTTTGGACTTTGTTTTGGGGGGGGGCATATTTTCAAACCATGGATGATTGAATCCATGGATTTGGAGGGCCGACTGTAGTACCACTTTATTCTGCTTTGGTCAGACCACACCTGGAATACTCTGTCCAGTTCTGGGCATCACAATTCAAAGAGGATATGGACAAGCTAGAATGTGTCCCAAGGAGGGTGACCCAAATGGTGGGAAGTCTGGAAGCCATGCCCTATGAGAAGCTGCTTAGGGAGCTGGTTATGCTTAGCCTGGAGAAGAAAAGGTGAACAGATGACATGATAGCCATGTTTAAATACTTGAAGGGAGCAATCTCTGCTGCTCCAGAAACTAGGAAAAAGCAACAAACTACAAGAATAGAGATTCCACCAAAATATTAGGAAGAACACTTCCTGACAGTAAGGAGATTTTCAGATGCGATTTTCGGCAGCATATATTCCAAAACAGCTCCGTTGCTGCCGCACGGCAGGGTAGCAGTTTTGGACGACGACGTTCCTCTGCCAAACCCCTCCGTGTCACTTCCGTGACAGAATGGAGGAAGCCGTGTCATATTTCATTCACGTTTGTTGCCCGTGAGTGAAATATGATGTGGCTTTCTCCATTCTGTCATGGAAGTGAGACAGAGAGGTTCGGCAGAAGAACAGCGTCATCCAAAACTGCTCCCCTGCCACACGGCAGCAACGGAGCTGTTTTGGAATATATACTGCCAAAAATCATGTCTGAAAATCTCCTAAGAGCTGTTACGGCAGTGGAATGTGCTCTCTCAGAGTGTGGCAGAGTTTCCTTCTTTGAAAGTTTTTAAGCAGAGACTGGGTGGCCATATGTCAGGAATGCTTTGATTGTGCATTCCTGCATGGCAGGGGGTTGGACTGGATGGCCCTTGTGGTCTCTTTCAACTCTATGATTCTATGATCCCAAATTGTAACTTAATATTGAAATGGAAATGCATGAAGTTGCCAAGAAATTCCTGGGTGCAACATTGTCTCTGAAAACTGCCTCTCGAGGCTAGGAAACACAGAGAGAGTTTTCAGCATCCAAACTATTAAATGCTAGTGGGTAAAGAGAATTAGTATGATTAAAGGATCTTATTGTGAGATTACACAAGAACTGACATTCACTTAATTATTTATCACTGTACAAAGGCAGGCTATGAATTACACCAAAATCATTTTGCAAACATTATCACGATTGTGCCCTTTTGGACGTTTAATTGCCAGGGCCATTGTTTGTAAAATGCTTGATAAATTAGCAGAGAAACATCAAGAAAGACAAAGATAATGTGACTGTCGATCAAAGGTACACTATAACATTCCTGGCTTGTTTCTTGTTTCGAAGCATTAGTGCTACTGTACCTGAAGGACTGTAAACACTAGTGATGAATGAAGAGAGCTAGTTTGGTACATTTTTTCTTCCTTTTCCACAATGACATCCTCAAAGACATCAAGACAATGATGGAAAGCAAACAAACATGAACAAACAAGCAGGATTGTCCTGAATTGTCCACGTGGTCTGAAATGAAATTTCACAGTTCTGTTCAGCACGGAATAGTGCATGTAAAACCTCTCCTTCATTGCTTGTTTCCCCCCCCCTCATTCTTTCCATTTATATGTATCTATCTATTACCCTAAGAGGTGTGTGGGGTGCTATAGAGCTCCACTCATGATACCAAAATCTCTTATTATTTTGGGCTATTATTAGCTCAAATGGAAGCCTGCAAGAGGAGGATACCTTCAGGGATCTTTCCACCTATGTATACCAGTACTAACTGTATTGAGCACTCCAGTTAAAGTGAAATAAAATATTTTTATTGGTAATAACACAGGAGATATGCTAGCATACAAAACATATACTCTTAAGAATCATACAATGCTATTAGAAAGCAAGGCAGCAGGGTTGGATAGAAAGTGGTCCAGGAAGATAGAGTTATAGCTACCAGTCTTCACTACCACAGAGTTCTGTGCAGTGAAGATCCTCAGACTCGTATCTAAGGGTGGCACAAAGAATCTGGCAGTGTCAGTGTTGGTCTGTGTCACCCATTACTATTATTAGGAGACTAATATATATATATACCCTGTTTCCTATCCTGAAGATGTACTCTGGTCATGACAAAGCCTGGATGGCTTTCCCACAAGGGAACTGAAACTCAACTAATTGCTTTAATTGCCTGGAGATGAAAATTGTTGGGTTTGCAACAACGTCACAAGGTTGAACAGGAGAGGGTATAGGAAAGGTTTCTGTAGGAATGGATTAAGCAATGGCCATTTAATTACTTGATTGAATCATTGCTGAAACAGGTCTGGAAGAAGGATCAGCACATACCTCCTTAATGACTATGTTTACTAAGGGGCTTTCTACATAATCCTAATTTGGCTTGCCAATATATTTCTAAACACATCACAGGTCACTGTGGCCTCCAACTGACCTTTGGTTTACCCCAGTCAACCTAATCCCAAAAAGTGTCCAATATTTCCAGTATAAGTCGAGGACAGGTTTTGGGACCAAAATTATGGATTTTGATATGACCCATGGAAAAATTGAGGGTAAAACTTTGGGGCACAGTACAGGGCTCCTTGGATCCATTCTGTGGGGAGACAAAAAGCAGCAGCACCAACTCAAGAGGCCAGCTGCCCCTCGCCGCCACCGCCACCACCATTTTCCCACCCAGGCATTCAAAAAGGTGCTTCAGTACTTTACTCAGAGAAGGGGACTATTCCTTTTTTGATAAAGGTTAAGGTACAGTATTAACTCTTATCATAAAAAGGAAACATCCCCTTTTCTAAGTAGTGTGGCAAAAGGCAAGAGCATAATTCATTCTGGGAGAACCTAAAAGAAATACTGACATCCTCTACTCTCTCTACTGCAGTGCCACTTCTAGCCTTTTTGAATGCCTGGGCAGGAAAATTGCAGCAGCAGCAGTGGCTCTTTGGTGAATCCCTTCCTTGGCAGGGAGAGCAGAAGAGGTCGGTGTTGCTTTTACAGTAGTCTCTCCTCAGGCATATTCTTCGCTGCCACCCTCAGTTGTCCACAGTTCACCCACAGGTGTCCTTCTTCTCCTTCAGACAACTGAAGATGGGCAATGATCCCCCCGCAACAAACAAACAAACAAAACCTCCACAAAACACCAAAACTTTCCTGTCCCTACTGCTGTTTCTTCACTCACCACTCCCTCCATATATCTTTGGAGGGATGGCTGGTTTCTCATGTTTTGTTTGCCTTCTTCAGCTCCTTTACAGTGCCCGTACAGTTAGCCACCCTCATTGTCCTTGGCCAGCCCACTTAAGGTTTAGTCCCTGCTGAAAGAAACACCCACCCCATTTGCTCTCTCCATCATATGGGGAACCCACAAAATGCTGCACAGAGGGGGCTGTTGCTTCTTTCAGGCTGTCCAAGCATGGGCCAAGAGAGCCTGAAAGAAGCACCCTCCACCTCTGCTTTCTCTGATGCAGAGGGAAGACCCAAAAGAACTGCTGCCACCACCATCTTTTGAGCAGGCATTACAAAGGGCCAGAAGTAGTGGGGTGACAGACCCTTATGCAAGTCAACCTTCTTTCACCTTTTTTGCATATTTTTTATAACTTATGCACAATATGTATGGTAGCATTCCTAGACACGTAATGGAGCCCCAGTACATCTGTAAGATATAAGTGGAAATGATATTTGAACATATTTTTTTGGGGGGGGGAATGGTCAAATAGTGATTTTGTTGTGTGTTGAGGAGAATTCTAAACAGGCAAGGATCTTCATAGTTGAGGTCATATTCTGCATGGAAAACACTTTTTTTATTTTTTGCAAAGGAAACAGAAAAGAAATTCTCTGCACAGATGATAACATATCTTCACAGAAAACACATGCAGGAAGCATGTTTTCTGCACAGAAAAAACATGCAGAAAGCATGTTTTCTGCACAGAAAAATGCAATTTTCTGCACAAGACATGCATGAATAAGTCTCAAACTGGAACTAGTTTTCAAAAACTGATAGTTTTCAACAACTTGCTCATAGAGATTTGCATCCCTACATTGTAGGATCCCACAACTCCATTGCCTGCAACAAGAATCAGAAAACTTGGTCTGCAAGCCACTACCTTCATTCCCCACAATGCTGTAGTGTAGCATTGTTCTGGGGCATTGTGGGACATTAACATGGTTGCTCTTGAAACTCAGATGCCTGATGCTGATGCTGCCCACGGTAGCCAAGATAGTCACTCTCAGAGGAGAAGACCTAACAAAAGTAGGTCCTTAAAATGTGATTGGCTGAGAGTCCATCTGGAACTGAGATACAGAACCTTGCTTGTCTCATTTTGTTGCAAGAATCTGAAAATAGAAACAGAAGTCTGCATTGGCTATTTAATCAAGTATACTTAACTACCTGCCCTGGCTCTCTCTTCCCCACAAAACTGATAGACACATCTTTCACCCATGCTCCATTTGCTGGTAGAGTGGATTTCCATCTCCCCATGCAACTGATACCCAAAAATGGGGTTGGGGGAGTAGATATAATCATGACAATAGTGTCACAATCATGGTTAAGTAATAATTGTAAATACAAAACAGTTGTGGAGGAGTAAATCTAGGTGACTGTTCTGTATTCACAATAGCTATGTAGTCATGATTTTGACACTATTGCCACAATCATAACTCTCCACCCCCAGCCTACTTTACCTGGCATCAGCTGCATGGGGAGGAGGTGATCCATTCTACCAGTGTGTAGGCTACAGGTGAATGATGTTTCTGCCATTGTGTGTGTGGGGGGGGGGAAGTCAGGCCAGTAAACATTGCTTAGTTTACTTAACTAAGTAGCTGATACAGGCTTCTGGCCTTCAATATTTTTCTTCCTCGCCTGTGGGTTGGCAAGATCTGTGCCTCAAGAGAGCATTCCCATTTCTGAGAATAAACTGCATAAAATACATAATAGATTCTAAACAATGGGCCAAAATATACTCCCCAGAAAGAACACATGAAAAACAGGACAAAAAAGGCAGAGTTCATAGATAAAGCATTGCTTTAAACTAGAAATGCAAAGAAAATGTTTGAAAAACATGGTCAAAAACACTTTTTTTAGTGTTGAGAAATCCTGATGAGAAGAATCTTAGATTTATGAGAATCATTGCACTTCAAGACTAATTCCATACAAAATTTGCACATGGTTGTTCTGCATAGGAATCTATGTAGACCTATCACTTTCTGTGCAGAAAATGCTATTATTTCCTGTACAGAAAATGCTGTTTTCTATGTAAACCTGCAAATTTTGCTCAGAATAAGTCCTAAACTGTAGATAGTCCTTGACAACTGCAACCTAGGAATTGAACAAAAAATTCTTCTCCAGCTGGTAAAATATAGCAGGAAACTATCCAACATTTCAGACCAGGTCATCCATAGTATTGGTGCAGTCACTGAGAAGCCTCTCTCTCTTATCACCATTAAGGCTATCTCTAGTCTGGGTGGGATGGATGGACAGACAGACTGCCTTCTCCTCCTCCTTGTTGTTAACAGTAAGAGTGACCCAAATGACAAGGTGTCAGGAAGAAATCAAACCCAGTAAGGACCAATTCAAAGAATAAAGTATGCTGATCCTAGAGTTGGACCCCCGTATCCACAGGGGTATGGTTTCCAAACATACCATGGATACCGGAAACTGTGGATAACAGTGAACCCTATTAAAATAAAGGACTTCCGGCATCAGCATACCATAGAGTTGCATTGGAGGATGTAGAAAATGCCTAGAAAGGATGCCTCTCTAGGCATTTTTACAGCATGACTTTATGGTATGTGTCTGCTATTTTGTGTCCCATGGATTTTTTCGTAATCCAGTCCAACCCCCTGCCATGCAGGAGCACACAATCAAAGCACCCCTGATGGATGGCCATCCAGCCTCTGTTTAAAAACCTCCAAAGATGGAGACTCCACCATACTCTGAGGCAGCACATTCCACTGTCACACAGCACTTACCATCAAGAAGTTCTTCCTAATGTTTAGGTGGAATCTCTTTTCCTGTAGTTTGAGTCCATTGCTCCATGTCCTAGTCTCTGGAGCAGCAGAAAACAAGCTTGCTCCATCCTCAATATGTCTTCTCTTCAAATATTTAAAGATAGCTATTGTGTCCCCTCTTAAACTTCTCTTCCCAGGCTAAACATACCCAGTTTCCTAAGTCTCTCCTTATAGGACATGGCTTCCAGCCCTTAGATCTTCAGGAAATAGAACTGATCAGTTTTGCAATGTCCATATTCAGCAAGGGACTGCCATGACATCATTACATAGGGGAGCCAGTGAAGCGACCATTGCACATTGGGACTAATGTGCACCAAGGCACATTGTGCACACCTGGCATGGCAGCTAGGGAGTACCTATACACTTTGGCTAAGTCCAATGAGAAGTAGGGCACTCTTACTAATGCCCTGACATGTATCTTTGCAATTCACTAGGAGGGTTCCATAGCACCTCTGCTACATAGCCAAGTATGTGTAAAGTTATGGAAAGTAGATCTTGAGATAGAATTGTGGCTGCTATTTTCATTGAGATCACAGAGTTCGACATGATTTCTTTCTGTCCCTCTGTGAACAGGGATTGTACCTGGTAAATAGGGATGTTGGGAGCATACTAGCTTAATCTTTAGAGTACCTCAGCTGGACAGCCATAACTATCATGTAAATTTCCAGTTCTTCTGCCAGTATTCTGTCCCTTTGATGGACTGCTTGCTTCCAAACAAATTTGAATTAATTTTTCATTTTCAGTCCTTTTCCTAGCCAAGCACCTTCCTCATTCATCTTAAATATTTTGAGGCCAATTAACTTGCTGCTTTAACGAAAGGTGTGACAGCTAGGGAGAGCTCCGAAGAACTCAACAGATACAAGTATAATTAATGGGATAATGTGGCACAAAAATGGTGATTAAAAATGCAATAAACTAATTTCCTCTCCCAAATAAATGGATATCAGGCTGGCATGTTCTACTTTTTTGTATGTGTGTGAGAAGTTACAATCTATCCCTATTTCAAGCAAGACGGGCACTTAAAAAGGAAGAGGCTTAAAAAAAAAAAGGATGTAGTCACGGACACAGGAAGTAGACAGCTGGAGGAATGTCACACACAGAACAAGAAAATCCAGGGATTCTTCCAGCAGCTTGCAGCTACAGAATCGATTTGAAGCCCTTTCCCTTATCAAGGACAATGAGGAAGAACAGCATGGACAGACTTCAGGGGTAGAGCAGGGGACCTTGAGAGGACCACCGCAAGGAACAGCAGCTGCGAAGCCTCAGCGGAGGCGTGTGGTGGTGGTGGGGGACTCCTTGCTGAGGGGTACAGAAGCAGTGGTATGTGGGCCTGACAAGATGACTCGGGAGGTGTGTTGTCTCCCTGGGGCAAAGATCTGTGATGTGACCGAGAGGCTGACAAGACTCATCAAGCCTACGGATCATTACCCCTTCCTTTTGGTCCATGTGGGAACCAATGATACTGCAAGGCACAGCTTTCCCAAGATCAGAAGAGATTATGAGGCCCTGGGGAGGAAGCTGAAAGAAATGAACGCACAGGTGGTCATCTCGTCTCTTCTGCCAGTTGAAGGGCATGGTCCAAGAAGGGAGAGGAAAATAGCCGACGTAAACAACTGGCTCCGTAGATGGTGTCGCCGAGAACAAATTGGATTCTTGGATCATGGACTGCGCTTCCATGCAGGGGGACTTCTGGCAAGAGATGGGGTGCATCTTACAACAGTTGGAAGAAACATTTTTGCCAACACTCTCAAGAATTTGATCAGGAGGGCTTTAAACTGAGTCAAATGGGGGAGGGAGACAGTATTCTGGAAGGCAAAAGGGCTGGAGAAAATAGTCAAACTGTCATAGAGGGAACAAGGCAAACAGCGCAAGGACCCAACAGTGGGAGGCAAAAAAACTTGCACAGGGAGCAAGTAAAGGGAACACATGGTCTCAGATGTCTCTACACTAATGCACAGAGCATGGGAAATAAGCAAGATGAACTAGAACTCCTTGCACTACAAAACAAATATGATATAATAGGCATTACTGAAACCTGGTGGGACGAGTCTCATGATTGGAATGTAGGAATAGAGGGGTATAACCTTTATAGGAGAAACAGGCCAAACAGGAAAGGAGGAGGAATAGCATTATATGTCAGGGATATTTACACCAGTGAAGTGATCCATGACATCAATACTGGAAGCCAGGTGGAGAGCATCTGGATAAAAATTAAAGGGGAGGGAAACAACAGGGATGTTATTGTGGGACTCTACTACAGACCCCCAAATCAGACGGAGGAATTGGATGTTGCCTTTCTAGAACAGATGAACATACATGCAGAAAGGAGAGATGTAGTAGTGATGGGTGACTTCAACTATCCTGATATTTGCTGGCAATCTAACTCAGCCAAAACTACAAGGTCTAGCAAATTCCTTACATGCCTGGAAGACAATTTCATGGTCCAAAAGGTGGAAGAGGCAACAAGGGGGTCAGCTATTTTAGATCTGATCCTAACCAACAGAGACGACCTTGTTAATGGGGTGCAAGTGGTGGGATCCTTAGGTGAGAGTGATCATGTTCTCCTGGAGTTTGTTATACAATGGAAAGGAGAAGCCAGGCATAGTCAGACACGCATTCTTGACTTTAGGAGAGCTGATTTCAATAAACTCAGGGAAATACTGGGGATGATCCCATGGTCAAGAATACTAAAAGAGAAGGGACCTCAAGACGGTTTTGACTTTCTCAAAAGGGAGATACTGAGGGCACAATTTCAAACAGTACCATTGAGGAAGAAAAATGGGAGGTGTCTCAAGAAACCAGGATGGATGACTAAAGAACTTTCAATGGAGCTAAGTTTTAAACGGAACATGTATAGGAAATGGAAAAGGGAGGAAATCACCAAAGAAGAATTCAAACAGATAGCGAACACGTGTAGGAGTAAAGTCAGAAAAGCTAAAGTGCAGAATGAGCTCAGGCTTGCTAGGGAGGTTAAGAACAATAAAAAGGGGTTTTTTGGGTATGTCTGCAGCAAAAGGAGGAAGCAGGAAATGATAGGGCCACTACGTGGAGAAGATGGCAAAATGCTAACAGGGGACAGAGAAAAGGCAGAATTACTCAACACCTTCTTTGCCTCAGTGTTTTCAGAAAAGGAAAAGGAGGACCAACCTGAGGAAAATGGAACAGAGGACACAATAGGGGAAATCCAGCTGAAAATAAGTAAAGAGGTGGTACAGGAATACCTTCTTAATCTAAATGAATTTAAATCTCCAGGACCAGATGAACTACATCCAAGAGTATTAAAAGAGCTGGCAAATATAATCTCAGAGCCATTGGCAATAATATTTGAGAACTCCTGGAGAACAGGAGAAGTCCCAGCAGACTGGAGGAGGGCAAACGTTGTTCCCATCTTCAAAAAGGGGAAAAAAGAGGATCCCAACAACTATCGTCCAGTTAGTCTGACATCAATACCAGGGAAGATTCTAGAACAGATCATTAAACAGAGAGTCTGTGAACATTTAGAAGGCAATGCCATAATCACAAAAAGTCAGCATGGGTTTCAGAGAAACAAGTCATGCCAGACTAATCTGATCTCTTTTTTTGATAAAGTTACCAGCTTGGTAGATGAAGGGAATGCTGTGGACATCGCATACCTTGATTTCAGTAAGGCCTTTGACAAGGTTCCCCATGACATTCTTGCAAACAAGCTTGTAGAATGTGGGCTAGACAAGTTAACTGTTCAATGGATTTGTAATTGGTTGACCGGCCGAACCCAAAGGGTGCTCAGCAGTGGCTCCTCTTCGTCTTGGAAAGATGTGACCAGTGGGGTGCCACAGGGTTCTGTCCTGGGCCCAGTGCTATTCAACATCTTTATCAATGACTTAGATGAGGGAATTAGGGGCATACTTATCAAATTTGCAGATGACACCAAATTGGGAGGAGTAGCTAATACCCTAGAGGACAGGATCAAAATTCAGAATGACCTGGATAGACTGGAGAGCTGGGCCAAAGCTAACAAAATGAAATTCAATACGGAGAAATGTAAAGTACTGCATTTAGGGCGGAAAAATGAAATGCATAAATATAGGATGGGAGAGACCTGGCTGAATGAGACTATGTGCGAAAGGGATCTAGGAGTCCTAGTAGACCACAAGTTGAACATGAGCCAACAGTGTGATGCGGCAGCTAAAAAGGCCAATGCAATTTTGGGCTGTATCAATAGAAGTATAGTGTCTAGATCAAGGGAAGTAATAGTGCCACTCTATTCTGCCTTGGTCAGACCTCACTTAGAATACTGTGTCCAGTTCTGGGCACCACAATTCAGAAAGGATATTGACAAATTGGAGCGTGTCCAGAGAAGGGCAACTAAAATGGTGAAAGGTCTGGAAACAATGCCTTATGAGGAGAGACTTAGGGAGCTGGGTATGTTTAGCCTGGAAAAAAGACGGTTTAGAGGCGATATGATAGCCCTGTTTAAGTATTTGAAGGGATGTCACGCTGAGGATGGAGCAGGCTTGTTTTCTGCTGCTCCAGAGACTGGAACACGGAGCAATGGGTGCAAGCTCCAGGAACAGAGATTCCACCTCAACATGAGGAGGAACTTTTTGACAGTCAGAGCTGTTCGGCAGTGGAACACACTCCCTCGGAGCGTGGTGGGGTCTCCTTCCTTGGAGGTCTTTAAACAGAGGCTGGATGGCCATCTGTCGGGGATGCTTTGATTGTGATTTGCTGCGTGGCAGGGGGTTGGACTGGATGGCCCTCGTGGTCTCTTCCAACTCTGCAATTCTATGATTCTATGATTCTATGATTCTATGATCCAGGATGTTGGCCTAGAGTTACATTTTCTGAGTTTGGAAAGTTGCTTTTAAAAATAAAGAGTTGTGATTTACTTTCCAAGCCTGCCAAAGTAGTTGTCATTGCAGATATAATACGTTAAAAGTACTTCTTTGCTTTACTGTTTTTCAGAAGCAAATAGAAAAGTTAATCTTTCTGTTACTTCTAAGAACACCTCTGGATAATTCAAGCTACTTGCCTGGGGTGCAAAAATGCACTCTCCTCATAACTACTTTATCATTACATTAACACAACAACTGAGTGAGGCTCAGGGGAATTTCTATGCCACCTGATCCATATTGCCCTACCTCTTTTTTTTTTATATATATATATTTTATTGGTTACAGCCGGTATATTCTCATACATATATTGCAAAGTATCATCACACTTTTACCTCTTTACATTACCGCTTATTACAAAACACATTGTATAATTACCCTTTTTATAACATACTGTAACTCTATTTCATTATCTAAAATAAGTTAGCACAAAGTATATTCATGTCATATTTCTATACATTCGTATCCTATTTCTATATATATCTCCCGTCTTCCTTCCTGTTCACCTCTGCAGAGATTCAATTTCTCTTCCTCTTTTTCTGTTTTCTGTTTCTTTCTTTCCTTAAGTGTTCCTTCTATGCTTCTCCAGCCATGCATCTTTTTTATTTTACCCGTACATGTCTAACTGTTCTTGTATATCTTAAAATTTATATTCCTTTTTTAGATTTATTCTCCTTCTTTATTGGCCCTTCTTCTCTTATAAAGGTCAATAATTCTTTACGGTCTTGTATTTTGCCCAAAATTTCTCCATCGGCTCCCATTCTTTTGCAATTTTGCTTATTGACCTGGCCCTTCTTAGTGTTGTTAATCTGTCAGCTTCCCACATATCATACATTTTTACAATCCATTCTTCCTCGGTTGGAGTTTCTTTCTTTTTCCATTTTTGAGCATATAAAATCCTTGCTGTGGTAACCATATATAATAATATTCTCCATCTATTTTTAATCTCTGACTTCTTTACATCATCTATTATGTTTAGTAGATATAACTCCGGGGTAAAGGGATAATCTATCTTGAGGATCTCTTTAATTGTACCATGAATTTTTCTCCAAAATCTTTTAGCTATGTGGCAATTCCACCACATATTGCCCTACCTCTGAAGGGTCTGGAGAACCCTTCCTCCATATTGCCCTACCTCAGAAGAAACCAGAAATAGATGGTAGGAGGTGCACGTCAGGTGCCCATATCCGTTTCTGGCATTGATGACAATCTGTGCATTCAGTGAATCACAGATTGGCCAGTGATCAGTCCCTGTGTCAGGTCTGAAACTTTCAAGCCACTTGCACTAGGGTCTGTAGTGCAAGTTGTACTCAAAGACAAAGGCTTTGCTAGAATATCAGCTTCAAACAAGGATCTTTTAGCACCTTTGAGACTAAGGACATTATCGCACAAGCGTTCATAAATGCTGTAATTTCTACAATTGAAGAAACTGGAAACATAGTGGCATAATTAATGGTGCCCTGGTGGCACAGTGGTTAAATGACAGTACTGCAAGTCACCACATTGCAAGTTCAGTTCCAGAGGGCTCCAAGGTTCACTCAGCCTTCCATCCTTTCATAGATCAGTAAAATGAGTACCCGGCTTGTGGGGGCAACTAGCTAACACACATTGGAAACTGCTTAATGCAGTGTAGATATGTAAATTGCTATTGCTTAAAAACAATTTGTAAGCTGCTCTGATATCCTTTGTGGCAGGGTATAAATAACTACTACTACTACTAATAATAATAACAATAACAACAACAACAACATTTATTTTCACACTTTGTTGCACTCGCTCAACACTACCACTAACAGAATATCACACAACCATCTACTAGTAGTTTAAGAATGGGATTGAAGCTTGCGGTATTGTAACACTTGTTTACACATTGTGTTGGAACAGTGCTGCATTGCCCTTTCAAGATGGACCATGCATGCACCTTTAAAAAAAAAAATCTCCTCCTTCCATGATTTGCCAAGAATGTGGTTTTGGCCATATTGCGAAAAGATGCCACTTAAATTAAACAAACAAAAACAAACAAATAAACAAAGAAATTAACAAATTAGCAGTTAAGCAATCAAAAAAGTACTGAGAAAATGTGACAGTTCATTAAAAGGGGGTCATGGAAGTCCTCTTCACCTTCTCCACCTGAAGTTCAATTATGTGTTCTCATTGGAAATGGGGAGGGAAAAGAGGGAAGAACACTCACTCACACCATAATATCGGAACTAAATAGTTATATTGACAGCTATTCGTGGATTTTGCCCATGAATGAAAAGGTGCACAACAGTAACAGTTGGAGCACACACCAACAACAGTATAAAGACAATGTTGTGTGATAATGGGAAGCCATTACCATTACTATACCAGTGTAATTTTGCAATTTCAGCTTCATATGATAAAGTCCTGACTGAGACAAAGAGGTTGCAGTATAAGCTTTCGTAGACTTGATCTACTTCCTCAGATGCATGGCATGAACTAGTTCACACCATGCATCTGAGGAAGTAGACAAGGCTGCTGCTACCCTGCAGAAATAATGCAGTTCAACACTGCTTTAACTGCCATGGCACTATGCTATGGATTTCTGGGATTTGTAGTTTTGTGAGCTGTTTAGCCTTCTCTGTCAAAGAACTCTGTTGCCACAAGGAACTACAAATCCCAGGATTCCATAGGATGGAACCGTGGTAGTTAAAACAGTGTCAAACTGCATTATTTCTGCAGGGTGGCAGCAGCCCAAGTCTACAAAAGTTTATGCTTCAACTTCCTCTCAGTCTCAAAGATCCCTTTGCAATTGTAATGCAAGTGTTTTGATTCAATGGAACCCTGGCCTAAACGTTTAATAGCCAAACCCCAGGCTTTCAGAAATGTACTATTTTTGCTAGAACAATTAGGTCTACCAGACTGGAATGCCGAGGGCCTGCTGCAAAAGTCATACACTTAAAATTAAAGAAGTTTGAGGCCAGATGCATTTTAAGTAATGGAACCAAATGGAATTGATTGTCCTTCCACATAAAAATCCACTCTTAGTTACCCAAGCTGTCTTCATTTCAGTAGGACTGTATGTTAGACAACACACCATATCTCTGCTATTATTAAAGCATTGGGAGCAAGGCATCCTTCTTTTCTACTACAAATTGCACAGGAATCTACCACCAGATTCATGTCTACATTTTGCATACCTTTAATTTAATTGATTTAACTGATCGCTTAATCAACCTAAGCTTCAGATGAATGAGTGTCAGATGCTAGTATTAACTAGTAAAGGTTGTTTATAGCATGGGAGCTGTTTTGATCCTACCGTGTTAATGCAATAAAGAATGAAAAAGAAAAAAGATGGGTTTTTGCCACTCTAAACAATGAGTGGTAGCTTTTATCATTCTATTTATCAACATGGTATGCTTTTTTAAGAAAAAAAATTCATGCCCATCCACCTCTTCCAGAGACACCTGGACTGAGGTTTTTGATCATTTAGGATTTAATCACTGAGTAATAAATGTGTAGTTTATCAAAACCCAAATACTGCAAATTTGACAATATTGGAGTTTTTAATAGATTTGGAAAAGGGTGAGTTGATTAATCATCTGCCCTTTAACTGATAAGTCATTTAATGAAGTACAACATTTTAATCAGTTAATTAGTTAAAATGAAGATAATTGATCAATTAAACATTGTCTTGTCAGTTGACAGCCCTACATCTCACAATGGGGCTCCAAGAAAAAAATGGTTGGAAAAGGTCATGGAGAACAAATCTATCCAGAGATAGTAGCCATGCACATTAAAAAAAATGGAGTGAGTGTGTGAATGCCCAGCAAGAAAAATGAATGGACAGAAAACATTTGGTGAGACAGTAAGTGAACAAGAAGTTGCCTTAATACCAATGTGTCCCTTCTTCCATTTTTCTTTTCCAGACCTGTTACCTGTATTACTGAGGTCCGTGGAAATTCCACACATGTCTACCAAAAATAATATTTTTATGAGAAATTTTAATTAGCTCAAATAGTGGCTGTGAGAGGTCGGATAATGATGGGATTTTTTGACCTATGTATACTGGTACTCACTGATGAGACTCCAAGCCACGGGATAAAATAAAATGGTTTTTATTGAAAAATAATCTCAGGAACACACAAACACACACACATATTCAGGATTCAAGCAGTCACACAAGGCTAGCAACTAGAGTAGTTCTGAGGGTGGAGCAGCAAACCAGCAGAGTAACAAGGTGGGAAAAATTGTGAACCTAGTGACACAGACTGACAGAGTGATGAGATGAAGGAAGCTGTGCACACTTTGGCTGAGTTTTGGGGTTATATTTGATGAATTATTGAAAGAGTGAGGGGTATCAAGGCAGGTAACAGACCTTTCATTCTAATTCCTCTTCCACCCTTCTTTCTATTTTTTTCTTTCTCAACCATCATAGAAGCAAAGAATCACAGAGCTGTAATACACACCAAGAATCCTCTAGACCAAACCCCCACAAAGCAGAAATCTACTGCTAAAGCACCCTGAATGGTGGGAATCCAATCTCTGTTTAAAAACCTCCAACAATATTTAAAAGTTCATTTAGAAACTTCCAACAAAGGAGAGTATATCGCCTTCTGTGGTAGCCTGTTCCACTGTAAATAGCTCTTATCAGTGGGAAGCACTTCCTAATATTTAGGCAGAATACTTTTTCTCCTTATTTGGATCTGCTGGTACAGGTCTTATCCTTATTTCTCAATCTTTTCTTTTCTAGACTAAACATACACAAATATCTCAACTGTTCCTCTCAGGGTTTGCCTTCCAGACCTTTAACCATCTGGATAGCTCTCATCTGGACATGTTCCAGTTTTGGCAGTTGTCCTTCATAAACTGTACAGAGTATTTCAGGTGAGGCCTGAACAAAGCACACACACACACACATACACACATATTTGCTATGACATCACACATGCTACATTTGTGATCTTCAAAGATCACAGGTATTGCTGTCAAGCCAGGGCTCACCCAACTTGTGTTATTTTCTTGGCCAAATGTAGTATTTTACATCTGCCCCTGCTGAATATCAGTCATATTTATTGGGCATGTTTTGTGCTCATTGGAGGTATGTATTTGTCACTTTTGTTTTTTTCTCTCTAGAAGGAAAATGTTGCTGTTGTTCTTCCAGAAAATTTGGAGCTATGTTGCATCAAGGGGCTTGAATGGAGAATTTACCCTGGTTTCCCCCTGTCTTGGAGGCCTGAAGTCCAAATGATGCATGACTCTTGCTCTGTTTTGCTTCTGGGTGGCAGGATCCAGGGCATAGGTGGCAAGGTCTTTGAGGAGAGATGCCAGGATCAGGTCAGGCAGGGAGGTCGAGAACAGAACCCCTGAGGGCCAGAGGCAAAAGCAGGTGCAGGAAGGGGGTTCCAGGTCAGGAGCACAGTAGACAGAGTCCAAGTAAAGCCAAAGTCTAAAAACAAGCTGAAATCAATGTCAGGGGATATGAACTGCAACCCTCCATTGCATGTGCAGAGTTCAAGCACAAGCACTGTGTTCTAAGGCTCTTACATTCTTCCAGCTGTAGCAAGGTTTCAGCAGAGCAACAGCTTCTTGGTCAAAGGAAGTTTACTAAGTACAACAGCATACAGGAACAGCACAGTATCAGAAATTTGCCTCTAGCAACCAACAACTCCACAGACTGAATAACCCACAACTGTGTGTGCAAAGGGTCATGGTTTATATAGACCCAAATTGGTTGAGCTGAAATTGCCTAGTCATTGCAACAGGTGCATCAGATCTAACCATGAGCTCACCTCATCCAGGTTTTTCTAATTAACTACTGCCTTGAGTTTTGGTCTTGGACAAATTGGCTTGGGCGTTTCAAGGCTACCTCAGCTGAACCCACTTTGTCTCTGAGACTCCCTTTCTGTTTAGCTTCAGTAAAGTCAATTTATCATATATTTGGGAAATCTACATACCCTGACACTCAGAACACCTACCAGAACTCCAGAGGACCCGAGGCAAAGGGAGATCCAAGAAGCAGGCAAGGATCCAAATACCATGAGGCAGTAGGTCAGGGCAATGGATCAAGGTCCAAGGAGCAGCACAGGAGATTGTGTTGCTGTGGCCGGAGCTCAGGGGAGAATGTTGTTCTTAAATTGCTGTTCCCCTGTCTGTTCCACATGTGCTGCATGAGCGTGGTTGGCTGTGCCTGATAAATTAGCTCTGGTCCTTTCAAGACTTCCACGACCAGGGCCTAGTCCTGCAAAGAGAGGCAGATCCTGATACAGGGCAATCCTGATGATGCCCAAGGCAAAGCTGGGGTGAAGCTGGAATAAAGCCCTTTAAAATATTTTAATAAAATACCTGGGAAAACCCGAGTCATGTGAGAAAACCCAGATGGGTCTAGTACGGGAATGCAGGATCCATACCTGCATACCAGCCTGTATAGCCAGATGCCAACATCAATGCTGGAATCACTCAAAAGCTGTGAAAGAGGCCCCCAGCATGTGACCAGCTTTGATCACATGCTGAAGGCCTCCTTCCCAGATTCAGAGAGTGTGATACACAACAGCAGGGGTAATGTCTGGCAATACTGTCTGGTGCGTACATGCAGAGACTTGTCCATTTCATCATGGTAATGGGGGGGATGGGATGGTCTGTTCCAGGGCCGGAATATGCCGGCTGGAAGCCAGCTTTTCTGGCAGGTTTAGACAAGCCCTATGTCTACAAGGTTGTTGCCATTTTGGCTAGTTAAGTGACAGCAACCAGAGGACTGAATAGGAACTTGAATATGTAATGACCAGATGGAGCTTGCAGATTCAGAGAAGACATGCTTGGTGGGAGAGAGGGATGACAGGTGAGTACTGTTACCTTCATACTAGTTTACTTGCTTTATGGAAGTATATGATTCTCTAGTTGGAACCAAGATGCCAGACTAGATGCAACTCTGGTAAGGCCAAAAGAATACCTTTGCTGGATCAGACTAAAGAGCTATCTCAGCCTTCCCAAATATCTGTTGCCCTGCATATGCAGTTCAGCTCTCATGATTTCTCACTGTTGGCCATGTTAGCTGGAGCTCTAGTTTTTTGGGCTTTTGTTTTTTTAAATATAGGTTAGTGGAAATTGGTCTATCTTATCATAGAATCATAGAATTGCAGAGTTGGAAGAGACCACGAGGGCCATCCAGTCCAACCCCCCTGCCACGCAGGAAATCACAATCAAAGCATCCCTGACAGATGGCCATCCAGCCTCTGTTTAAAGACCTCCAAGGAAGGAGACCCCACCACGCTCCGAGGGAGTGTGTTCCACTGCCGAACAGCTCTTACTGTCAAAAAGTTCCTCCTAAATATTGAGGTGGAATCTCTGTTCCTGGAGCTTGCATCCATTGCATCCAGAATCTGTTCTCATGATGGCCAAACATATGATTGTGGGAAGCTCCACAATGGGATTCAATTGGTTCCATCAGGCTTCTCTATGTTCTTAGAGACTTGATACCTTCTTCATCCAGAAAATATACTGTGTACAGTATATACTTTATAAGTCATTTATTTGAGTTATTGAGTGCTGCAGACTTTTCTACTCCATATTAGCAAATGAGTTAATACTGCATTTTATAACTATGTATAATTGATATACTATAGAGTGTAATTTATTATTTTTGGAATGAAACATTGGTTTCTTGGCTTCTCATTATGCCATTACCTTTCCTCTGAGGAAAAAAATCCCATTCAGACATTTTATTTTTATTTATTTTTGGCCAATAGTGCAGCAAGACTAAACTGTGCTTGCAATTTGTATTCAGGATGGTAACATTTATAATGCTATGTTTGCTTAGAGCATTGTGTAGCTGAGGATTTAAAGGGAGGGAAAACCTAACAGTGCCCTGGAAGAAATCTGATAATTATACAAAAAATGTGGTGAAATAAAATAACAGTTAAGGGAGTCATTTGTATTATTAATAATTCAATATCTACATCACTGGGCAAGAGAGAAAGAGGAGAATGTTCTTTTCTAATATTCTGTGTCTAAATCCTGATGGGTGTAATTAAACAAATGATAAGTCTCTTCCCCAAACATTTGCCTGACATTAATAGAAACAGTAGCATTAACTGGTGTCTAGTTGTGTATACACAAGATGCATAACCACAGGGTTTATTTATTTATTTATTTTGCTTTTGTTTTGATCACTTGTCAGTTTGTTACCCTAAGACATGAGGGTACATTAGACCCCCACCCATGATACCAAAATCTCCTATAATATTTAGGGGAATTATTAGCTCAAAAAGAGGCCCACTAGAGAAGTGTAACTTTGAGAATTTTCCCACCTATATATAGCAGTACTAAATCCAGAGAACACTGCAGTGAAAGTGAAATAAAGTATTATATTGGAACAACACAAAAGTGAACTTACATAGACAACATACATAAGAACACAAGACTATAGCAGAGTAAGACAGAAAGATTAGATAGAGGGAGAGAGGTTCGGGAATATGGGGTGATAGTTACCAGTCTTGAAGAGAAGTGTTCCATGCAGTGAAGATACTCAGATAGAATTTGAGGGTGGCACAAGAGGTTCTGATCCAGGGCGCACTGAGGAAAAGAGTGGCTGGGTTTGTTCACTGTGGAACACTACAGTTGTTAGGGGTATAGCATTTATACCCTATTCCATGCCTTGGAGGGGAGAATTTAGTAATAGCAAAGCTTGAATTACTCTCCCACAGAGCAGACAAAGGAATCTGAAACTCAACTGACTGCTTTAAATGCTAGGAGATAGAAATTGATGGGTTTATGGCAAGCTCACAAAGTTGGACAGGAGGGGGGTATAGGAGAGATTTCTGTAGGAATAGATTAAGCTAAGTTTTAAACAAAACATGTATAAGAAATGGAAAAGGGGGGAAATCACCAAAGAAGAATTAAAACAGATAGCGAACACACGTAGGAGTAAAGTCAGATAAGCTAAAGCACAGAATGAGCTCAGGCTTGCTAGAGAGGTTAAGAACAATAAAAAGGGGTTTTTTGGGTATGTCCGCAGCAAAAGGAGGAAGAAGGAAATGGTAGGGCTACTACGCAGAGAAGATGGCAAAATGCTAACAGGGGACAGAGAAAAGGCAGAATTACTCAACAGTGTTTTCAGAAAAGGTAAAGGGGGACCAACCTGAGGATAAAAGTACAGAAGACACAACAGGGGAAATCCAGCACAGAATAAGCAAAGAGGTAGTATAGGAATACCTTCTTAATCTAAATGAATTTAAATCTCCAGGACCAGATGAACTACATCCAAGAGTATTAAAAGAGCTGGCAAATATAATCTCAGAACCATTGGCAATAATCTTTGAGAACTCCTGGAGAACAGAAGTCCCAGCAGACTGGAGGAGGGCAAACGTTGTCCCCATCTTCAAAAAGGAGAAAAAAGAGGATCCCAACAATTATCATCCAGTTAGTCTGACATCAATACCAGGGAAGATTCTAGAGCAGATCATTAAACAGAGAGTCTGTGAACATTTAGAAGGCAATGCCATAATCACAAAAAATCAGCATGGGTTTCAGAGTAACAAGTCATGCCAGATTAATCTGATCTCTTTTTTGATAAAATTACCAGCTTGGTAGATGAAGGGAACGCTGTGGACATCGCATACCTTGATTTCAGTAAGGCCTTTGACAAGGTTCCCCATGACATTCTTGCAAACAAGCTTGTAAAATGTGGGCTAGACAAGTTAACAGTTCAATGGATTTGTAATTGGTTGACCGGCCGAACCCAAAGGGTGCTCAGCAATGGCTCCTCTTCATCTTGGAAAGATGTGACCAGTTGGGTGCCACAGGGTTCTGTCCTGGGCCCAGTGCTATTCAACATCTTTATCAATGACTTGGATGAGGGAATTAGGGGCATACTTACCAAATTTGCAGATGACACCAAATTAGGAGGAGTAGCTAATACCCTGGAGGACAGGATCAAAATTCAAGATGACCTGGATAAACTGGAGAGCTGGGCCGAAGCTAAGAAAATGAAATTCAATATAGAGAAATGTAAGATACTGCACTTAGGGCGAAAAAATGAAATGCATAGATATAGGATGGGGGAGACCTGGCTGAATGAGACTACGTGTGAAAGGGATCTAGGAGTCCTAGTAGACCACAAGTTGAACATGAGTCAACAGTGTGATGCAGCAGCTAAAAAGGCCAATGTGATTTTAGGCTGCATCAATAGAAGTATAGTGTCTAGATCAAGGGAAGTCATAGTGCCGCTCTATTCTGCCTTGGTCAGGCCTCACCTAGAATACTGTGTCCAGTTCTGGGCACCACAATTCAAAAAGGATATTGACAAATTGGAGCGTGTCCAGAGGAGGGCAACTAAAATGGTGAAAGGTCTGGAAACGATGCCTTATGAGGAGAGACTTAGGGAGCTGGGTATGTTTAGCCTGGAAAAAAGACGGTTAAGAGGCGATATGATAGCCCTGTTTAAGTATTTGAAGGGGTGTCACGTTGAGGATGGAGCAAGCTTGTTTTCTTCTGCTCCAGAGATTGGAACACGGAGCAATGGATGTAAGCTCCAGGAACAGAGATTCCACCTCAACATGAGGAGGAACTTTTTGACAGTAAGAGCTGTTCGGCAGTGGAACGCACTCCCTCGGAGCGTGGTGGGGTCTCCTTCCTTGGAGGTCTTTAAACAGAGGCTGGATGGCCATCTGTCAGGGATGCTTTGATCGTGATTTCCTGCATGGCAGGGGGTTGGACTGGATGGCCTTCGTGGTCTCTTCCAACTCTGCAATTCTATGATTCTATGATTCTAAGGAATGGTGACTTAATGTCTTGATTGAATCATTGTTGAGACACCCAGGTCTGGAACAAAATATTAGCACATACCTCCTTAATGATTGTGTTTACTAAGCGGCTTCTGCACAATGTTAATATGGGCTTTCTTGCCATAATATTTCTAAGACACATCCCAGATCACTGTGATCTCCAACTGACATTTGGTTTGCCCCAGCCAGCCTGACCCTGAAAAGTTTCCAATATTTCCAGTTTTGAGATACTGTGGGGAGGGGGTAGTAGGGCATACTAACAATCTTGAGGTGATCTGTGCACAGTTTTTATATATGTTTGGGAAATAGAAACTGTTGGGTTGGATCCAAACTCTGTCAATCTTGAAGTAGCCCCATTGAAATCAATGGGGCTTCACTTAGGCATCATGACTAATTCCAGTCCCTTTGATTTTGATATGTGTGTGTGTGTTGAGAGAGAGGGTGGAATTCAAAGATAGGAAAATAAGTGGTAAATAGCTAAGACATCAATCTAATCACTGATATGATAAAAAAAAATCTAATTTGATTATGCTTGTGTTGGAAAGGGGGCGTTTTTAATAATCAAGTTTAAATTGGTTTTTGAATTTTCATTAGAAAGCTACACCAAGAGCTTTACCACAGTGAAAATTTTTAAAAGATCCTATCCATGATATTATTCCATGGATCTGCAAAAACAATTTGAACTTGTACTTGGACTCTCAGATGACGTCTGTCTTCAGGAGATGAGGTCCATCTTAGAAAGCTTTAAATTGTGAAACACACACATATATGACCACCCTAAATAGCTTTTAAAAAAGCTCTTAAGACAGATCTCTTCCAGCAGAAATTTCCTGAATAGATACCCAGCCAGCAGAAAGAAAAATCTTAACTTAGCCCGATCCTAATACAGCCATCGTTATTGTTGATTTTTAGTATTTATTAAGTATGTTTTAAATTTTTTGAGTTATTTAATTTTATTTTAAGGGGGGTGGGATGGACGGTCTTGAATGTACAGTTGTCCCTCCACATTCGCGAACTTGACATTCGCGGTTTCGGTTATTCGCGGTTTTGGGAGGGCCCCCCCGGGCCCCCCCAAAACCGCGACACGGGGCCTCCAGAGGCCCCGTGAAAGACCTGGGGAGGGGTGGGGAGGCCTTCGCGGGACCCCCGGAGGCCCTCCAGAGGCACCGCGAAGGCCTGGGGAGGGGTGGGGAGGGCTTCGCGGGACCCCCGGAGGCCCTCCGGAGGCCCCGCGAAGGCCAGGGGAGGGGTGGGGAGGCCTTCGCGGGACGCCCGGAGGCCCTCCGGAGGCCCCACGAAGGCCTGGGGAGGGGTGGGGAGACCTTCGCGGGACCCCCGGAGGCCCTCCGGAGGCCCCGCGAAGGCCTGGGAAGGGGTGGGGAGACCTTCGCGGGACCCCCGGAGGCCCTCCGGAGGCCCCGCGAAGGCCTGGGGCTCGGTGCGAAGGCCTTCGCGGGACCCCTGGAGGCCCTCCGGAGGCCCCGTGAAGGCCTGGGGAGCGGTGCGAAGGCCTTCGCGGGACCCCCGGAGGCCCTCCGGAGGCCCCGCGAAGGCCTGGGGAGGGAGGGAGGGAGGGCTGGGGAGACCTCCGCGGGGCCTAGCAAGGCCCCGCGAAGGCCTGGGGAGGGAGGGAGGGAGGGCTGGGGAGACCTCCGCGGGGCCTAGCAAGGCCCCGCGAAGGCCTGGGGAGGGAGGGAGGGAGGGAGGGCTGGGGAGACCTCCGCGGGGCCTAGCAAGGCCCCGTGAAGGCCTGGGGAGGGAGGGGGAGGGGTGTAGTTATTCACGGATTTTTCACATTCGCGGTGGTCCGCGGAACGGAACCCCCGCGAATGTGAAGGGACGACTGTATATTTTAATTGTTGTAAGCCACTCTGATAGCATTTTGTAGAGGGGCAGGATACAAATGAATATTATTATTATTATTATTAGTTGAGGGTGCATTTTGTCTGCGTAAAATACTTTGTTGTACCTGCAAGGAGAGATTGGTTGAAAATCAGTTACTTAGTTTGCTAATCTCAGAAGCATTTTAACATAAACCATCCCACTAGAATTATTCTTGAGCAAAAACTTATGAATCTTGTGACATTGTGGTGGTGATGGTGGTGTGCCTTCAAATCATTCCTGACTTATGACAACCCTAAGGTGGACCTATCATGCGGTTTTTGTCACAGATTTTGTTCAGAGGGGCTTTGCCTTTGCCTTCCTCTGAGACTGAGAGAGTATGACTTGGCCAAGGTCACCCAGTGAGTTTCCATGGCTGAGCAGGGATTTGAACCCTGGTCTACAAAGTCACAGTCCAACATTCAAACCACCACACCACACTGGCTCTCAACATCGTGACTTAAGCCGCATAAATTTCCTTCCCTTTGGAACTAACAAAAACAAGAAGCAGTTCTGGGAAAGAAAGAAAAAAAACCTCAAGAGAACTGGACTTTGGATAAAGAAGCAACTAGGCTATGTTAAAAAAAATGGCTGTTTTGCACTCTGGCTCATTTAGTTAATGAATACCTGAATAATTTAATTCTGGACAAACATTGTTGAAACACCAATTGAAGTCAACCCTGTGGTTAAAAATGTTATTAAATTGCCCCCTTTTCACTAGTAAATTAAAAAAACCCATAATTGAATTGGCATTAATTAGTGCTTCTTGCTGAAGAAATGTATATTTTCATGATGGAAGGTTAAAATTTACCTGAGTTCCTACAACACCAATCAACTCTCTGCCACCATTTTCAGTTTTAACCAAATACTTTCCTCCAAGAAAGCTTTTCAGGAGAATGACAGGTGCTATTCACACACAAACACATACATTTATCTCTCTTGTGAGCATGGGGGTTCACATGGAGAAAGGTGTGTCTTTTTATTTTCCTGGCCAAAGCTATTAAGAATAGGGATGAATCTGCGCTCAGAATATTAATCCCTCACATACCCACTCCTTTAAAGCACCTTAAAGTTAATCAATTTTATTTGGCATAAGCTTTTTTGGACTCCAGACCACTTCATAAATTGCTCCCTGATATTTGATGAAGGTTGCTGAAATCTATTAATCCTTCTGCCTTAAATAAACTTTAAGGTCCCACAAGATTCTGCCTTTTTTGCTGCCAGAGACAAACATGGTATCTACCACTGCCACACTCAAACACCTCTAAAGATAAACACCACAGAACTGTATTTTCTACTCTTTTATTGATTCAGTGTCTGCACTAGCTTCCTGCAGGGGCCTGCCAGAATTAAAACACATTTTAATATCATGCTACATTCCTTAGATTTTTAAATATAACTGAAACAGAGTGCTTGACAGTGCAGTCCTGTGTATATAAAACCATATCCAGGTGAGTTTAGCAGAGCTTAATCAGAAAGAGGTTTGGATTGGATTGGATGCTTAGACTTATTGACTTGTCATTTGATAGTTGTGGTTTTACATCCAACTAAATATTATTGCATGTCAACTACACAGTGTTGTTTATGGATGTAATTGTACTGTCTATTCTCTTTTATGGGTCTGAAATTTAAAAAAAATAAAAGCTTTCTGTGCAAAACTATCATGTGCAAATTTTGTGCAAAGTGAGTCCTGAACTGCAAGGATTTTTGTCAGTCCAGGATTTTTCTTGTCAGGTTTTCTTCAACCCTTGAAAAACATGTCTTCTGACCATTGTTGCAATATTTTAAAATACTTTTCCCATCTCTAGTGCTGTTGAATGACAAATACTAGATAATCTCCCATGTCAAATATTGTGGAAGGTTCCCAAAACTGAAAAAAACTAAGCTGCCAATAAAAGAATGCCTACTGAAAGTCTTCCAAATGGCTGAAATGGATAAACTTTCTATATTGAAAAAAGAGAAATTGCTAGGATACTTTTTTAAAGACTGGGAGCTCTTTATAGTTTATATAAAGAAAAACAATGGAAATAATATGATTATGAGTTGTGAAGAGTAATCCTCTTTCTTTTAGTAGATATTCAGTCAGAAGTTAAAGTACTAGTTAGATTATACACAGAGTAACATATTACAGTAAAAATGTTGTCTTCGATTTGTAGAGTGGGAAGTCATACTTTTTCTTTGATAACTTTTTTTTATTTCTTTCTACTGTTCACATGATGCCATTATAATACATTATGATATATAGCTTTATATGTTTATGCAATAGAAAACTATACGACATAACATTACATCGTAAGGTTATTAATGAAAATCAATACATATATTATTTTTTTAAAAAAATTGTGGAAGGGGCAATCACACTTTCAGAAGTGACTGTGTGTCTCTAGTGATGCAATAAAACTAGAGCCAGAGGGCTTGTCTAGACAAGAAGATATAATGCTGATTGCTGCACATTAATGCAAAATCGCAGCAGTGTTCTTTTGTCTCCACGTTCCTTTAGCAAAATCACTGGTATGCGAAGCTATCCATGTTTGAAGTTCACATGCAGCCATGCCTGCAAATCAACATGGTGGCTGAGCATGAATTACTTGTGTTATTATTCTCCACAAGTTGTTGCTGCTGCACTTTTTTTTTTTTTTTACTGTAAGTCAAAGGTACACAAGTGTGAGCTTCCAGTTAAAAAAGGTGTTTGGTTGCCTCAGTACAGCGAAAAGTGCACAATTGGCAATGTGAAACTCCAGAATGGTGCTTCTGGCCACTTAGTTATCAGCAAGCATGATCCCTGTGCACGTCTGACCAATCAGCTTACCACTTCTGCCCTGCACAGGGATGCAAATCGGCTGTCCAAATGAGTGGTAACACACATTTCCATGCATTATTTCAAAAACCTTGGGAAAAGCCATGAAGGTTTTCTCCCCATAGTTTTTGGAGTGTCCCCCCCCCCACTTTTGAATAAGGTGAATCACCACTGGATCTTGTTGGGACAAAAGTGGTAATGCACATTTCCAAGCATCATTTCAAAAACCTCGGGAAAAGCCATAAAAGATCTTGTGGGAAGGAGATCAGAATTCCCCTTCCCCACAGGGGAAGGATCAGAATTCCCCTGTGAATTCTATTAGGATTATCTTCACTGTCTAGACAGACCCAGATATTCCCCTGCTGCATTCCCTCTTAGTGTTACCTACTCTGTTGTTTCCTCATCCATAGACTGATATTGTCAAGCTTGGCTTCATTTCCTCCAATACCTTTTCTTCTTTTCCCTCCTGATAATGTGGGCCTGCATACTCAGACTTCATCTTTTTCTCTCTTGGAGATGCAGTTCATTTAATAATTTCTCTTCGTTGAAGATAGCTCGTGAGCACCAGCTTTCCTAAAACAATGTTGAATATCAACTGCTGAAATCAAACATCAGAGCAACAGGTGTCATACAGAGAAACCAAATATCAAATTTTAGGCCGGAGAATCATGACTCAGTGGATCCTTGCCATGAGGACAAAATAATCTATAGACCAATCCTAGTATAAATCAACTCCTTCTATTTTACCATGTTCCAAAATAATAATAACAACAACAATAATAATAATCAGAAAATACTTTGCTAGAAGAATCTGCTTGAAACAGACATTCATTCAAAGGACTTGCTGGGTCATCAAACTAGATGAATCTTATGTAACCAAGATAACCAAGATATTCTGGGTCTTCCCTACCCCCATCCATGAGCTCAGTTTGGTGCTTGCTTATTATTTTCATAGGCTGTAGGAAGCATTTGTACTAAACCAAAAGACCACTGACAGCCATTTTTGCTCTATGAACAAGGTTATTCACCCAATGGCTTTGTTCACAGAGTTGACCTATGCAGTCCAAATTCTGATGTGCAAGAGCAATGCTCCCATAAGATACCTGCACAGCAAACTCATTGAAATGACTTGAAGAAATATCAGCCACATTGCATGTAATGGGATAATGTTAAAATAAAATATTAAAAAGTTATCAAACTAGCTGACCAAGGGCAAGGAGCAAATGTATTTATCTGCTTAATGGTGACACAAGATTATTTCACTCACTTTCATCTTGCAATCCATGTTCACGCTAAGAAACAGCCTTATGTTGAGTCAAACTGTTGGTCCCTATGTCCCAGTATTATTAATTCTGATGGACAGCGGTTCTCGAGAGACTGAAAACAGGAGTTTTCTAGTCCTAAGTAGAGATGCTGGGGATTTGACCAGGGGCCTTTTGCACTCACAGGGGATGCTCCAACATTGAGCTATAGTACCTCCTATGTCTTCTCTCTCCTCCTTTTTATTGCTCTCCTACAACCCTTTCTTAACACCAGTGACTTCCCACCCCTGTATGGCTAAAATTTTCTTGACATTGCTTACTTGTCCTTTTCTCTTTAAAACAACAAACTCCTCTAATTCACTACATCTCCATCTATCCAAAACTGAATTCAACCTCCAGGGCCAACCCCCTCATTTGTATCTTTGTGATAACAAACCTCATGGATATGCCATGACACTGGTAAAAAAAAACTAAATCCATCCATCCAAGAGGTGGAGCAGTTGGGCATCCAAAATATGTATTGGATCAAGTTGCTCTCCTGTGAATGGGGAGGGGGGAAGAAACCCATGAAACTGAGCTGGTTGAGGATTTTTCACCTGTCAAATTTTGAGGTACTCACAATTGCTGTTTGAGTGGTGATCTCTTCAAAAGAAAAAAGCAAGGGTGTAATAAATTATCAACCAAGACACTGCCATAAGAGATACTGAAGAGTAACCAATAGGTGCAGAAAGCACCTTGATGATAGCTATGTCCTACCAGGAACAGGCAGTAATGAAATGTATGTCCCTAGCAATCAGAAAGGAGTTAACTCCTGACAGCTTATGCAATAAAAAATGCAGAGAAAAATCCACTGTTAGAGCCACCTTTGAAGATAAGAGGCATACACATAATTCATTTCATGTAAAGTAGGTCTTGCATAACCACTGGGTTGCATTTCATCATTCGCAAAATTAACCCCAGAGAGGAAATGGAAATAAGCAAACACTGAAGGCTCTTGAACTAAACCAACATTTCTCTGAGATGTTGTGGGGAGGGGGGCAGATTTTCTGATGGGAATGCTTGAGATATTTCAACCAGGCATAGCAAGCATTAAGGAGGTTAAAGTGAAGATTGAGTAATTCAGACAAGAGTAGCAGCTCACTGGGGATTTAGCTTTTAAGTTTCTATTTCATGGGGTGACAACTTGAAAATGTCGAGTAGGTCTTTTTGGAGATCTTCAAAGGCTGCTTGCTTCAGCTAATCTAATTCTTTGGTCGAGCCATTAATTTTGACTGGGAGAATGGGAAGGGGTGTTTCAGCCCCCTCCCTATCTTGTAACGAACTCTGGAAGCACGAAGCATCTACTTGATGTGATTAAAACAAGCTCTTGGCTTGATAGGCACAGCTGAGGAATCTGCATAAATGCTAATATGGCAATTTTCATATTTCAATGCTTTGGCTTCTTTATCAGCTTCCGCTAGTGCCAGCTCTGGTGACACAATCAAATGGAATGAAACCAGCATATAAGCACTGGAGGTGTCTTTAGTGCATTGTCTGTGTTTGTTTGAAAAAACAGCCAGCAACCACAAGGTGGAACACACAACGTATGGGTCCTTTGTGTTTCCTGTGACATCTCCCAAAGTACCCGTGAATCTAGAAAGGCTTGATTTGATGTTGCTACAGTTCTCTGAGGGACCACTGTTAGAGCAGAGCTTGAACAACTTGAAACGCTCCAGATGTGGTTGGACTCTAGTGCCAGTATGACTTACCATTGGCTGTGCTTGTAAGGGTTGGGGAGGGGGGAGCAATCCAACAGCATCCACAAATTTCTTTGTCATTGCATAGGGTATGAGCTAGAATCATAGAGTCTGAAGGACGGTGACGAGCTAGAACGTGTCTAGAGGAGGGTAACCAAAATGGTGAAAGGTCTGGAAGCCATGCCCTATGAGGAGTGGCTTAGGGAGCTGGGTATGTTTAGACTGGACAAAATATTAAGAGGTGACATGATAGCCATGTTTAAACATTTGAAGGGATTTCCTACTGAGGGTGAAACAAACTTGTTTTCTGCTGCTCCAGAGACTAGGACTTGGAGCCATGGATTCAAGCTACAGGAAAGGAGATTCCACCTAAACATTAGGAAGAACTTCCTGATGGTAAGAGCTGTTTGACAGTGGAATGTGCTGCCTCGTAATGTGGTGGAATTTGCTTCTTTGGAGGTTTTTAAACAGAGGCTGGATGGCCATCTGTCAGGAGTGCTTTGATTGTGTGTTCCTTCATGGCAAGGGGTTGAACTGAATGGCCCTTGTGGTCTTTTCCAACTCTATGATTCTATGATTCTAAAGAACCCCCAAAAGATGGTCATCCAGTGTCTGTTGATCTCCAAAGCCATGCAGGAATCCATCACCCTCTGGTTCCATCTATCCCACTGTCGAACATATCCTGCAATCAAGAAGTTCAACTTAGGACTTTATCAGACCATCCAAATACAGCATCATAAGGATGCCTAATGATCGTGAAAGGGTGTGCGTGCCAGATGACATTGTCCTTTTGTGATCAAGTCCAGTTTAAAAAACGTACATTTTTATTAACGGCCCAAGCTGTCAATTGATCCCCCATGGTGCTTTTGTGCCGGCATTGCCGGCCTTTGAAGCTGCATGCCCTTGTAGTTACATGAATGTGAGATCATGACATCCAGGTAGGTGACACACTTTTTATGACCCTTCCCAGTTAACTTGGAAGTTTTTAAGTGTGTTTGTGTGCTTTTTAAAAAACTTTTTGGGTGTTCTTTTTGGGTTTTTTTATATTTCCTGTGGTATGTATTCTTGTGAGAATCTGCAGGATTTCAGTGAGGAAGTGAACGGAGCTCCATTCACTCCTCATTCATTGCTGGGGAAGCCTTTAGCACAGATGCAAGGTAAATGTGGCATGGGGAGTTCTTTTGACAGCATAAAAATGGCAGAAGTTATGCCAGCAAAAGAACAGGATTTAAGAGGATTGTCTGATAAGGTCCTTTATGTTTAGGTGGATTATCTTTTCTTGTAATTTGGATCTATCCGTCTGTGTTCTAGTCTCTGGAGCAGCAGAAAACAAGCTCACTCCAATATACACTTCAATATAACTTCCCTTCAAGTATTTGAACTAAAAAACTTTGGAATGCCTAATTTCACAGCACAATGCTACATCCAAAATAGAGATTGGTAGATTCGTCAAGACCACTTCTATATATGTCCTTCAATGCCTACCTCCAAGTCTGTTCCTATGCTAGTTCCATGTGGATTTATTTTTCTAAACAGAAGTGGTTTCATGCACATTTTCCAAAAGGATGCACAAAATAGGTATGTGTGTTAACTGACTCTCCTTCTTTGGAGGTTTTTAAGCAGAGGCTGGATGGCCATCTATTGGGAATGATTTGATTGTGTATTCCTGCATGGCAGGGGGTTGGACTGGAAGGCCCTTGTGGTCTCTTCCAACTCTATGATTCTGTGACTGAAGATGACTGAAGAATCTTTGTACACATTTGAGAAATATATCTAGCATTTCCCAACTTTCGGGCATAGTGCAATGGCGTTAAAACAAGATCCAAGGCATTCTACAAACAACCTAAAATCATATTCACTAGGAGATAATAGAGAATGTGAGCCATCCTACTGTCACCTGTGTGATAGGAAGCAATGAACATTTGGTCCAAAAAAAAAAAAAAAAACCACCCTTCCAGGCAATGGTACCTGCATAGAGTGCCACTAAAGACAGTTTTCACCATGGCCAGCACACCCATTACAGCCCAAAATGAATTGGCTAAGCCTGATTAGGACTCCTGAATGGAATTTTCATCCATCTTTCTTCCTTCTCCTTTACATTTGTTTTGGGAATGCATGGAAATGGACCTGAGTAATGCCCATTTAGTTCCATTTTCCATTCTTCCCCAAATGAATGCATACCCCCAGTAGAGAGGGGTATGAGCACTACTGGTATTTACTGCTCATAGCCTAGTGTGTGGGAGTTGTTGTACTGTCTGCAGACTCATATCTTCATGGGAAAGGATTGTACAAACTGTGAGCTTGGGAACAACTCTGTGGTTATGAATGTATAACCCATCATGTTATATATAAATAGCAGTGCAGTCCTTTGTCACATCCCCTTGAATCTTCGTCTGTCTTGCTGTCATGCACCACGTATACTTGTATGGATCCTCATAGATCAACTTTGTATATACTCTGCTATACTGTAGTAAAGACCTGTAGATTAGACACATGCTGTGTGTGAGTGATTTATTAGCAGTCTTATGAAGGCCACATGTGCTTACACCTCTAGTGAAGCTTGGTCCTCTGCACTTGACCAGGAGGGACTTGCACACATGCCTTGACAGTTCTGACCTTGGATTTGCCTCCAAAGCACTAGCCCTGAGAATCCAATATCACAAAAATGGATGGTGTGAAGCAAGGGAGGAAACGAAGTACCTGGGATGCCAGAATACACGTCTGATGAGAGGTGTGAATTTAGACTGGAAGGTTACAAGTTGTACAACTTTGGAGTAGGCCATGCCTTTGTCACCATACTTTTCAGGAATTACTTCTCCTGAACATGATGCTCATTTCCTCCTAGCAGGACAGCCAAATGCTTTGCATAATTCTTAGCATATGCCATGCTGCTAATGCAGTGTAGCTCAGGGGAACAACATCAAAATACATGAGTTTGAGAGCACAATGCAACTTAGCTCCTTATTCCCATGGTGTACCTTGTGATTTAAACTTACAAACTCCATCAGTGGCAAGAACACATCACTTAGGGTGTCCACTGCCATCCTGTGATCTTAGTGGCTTGCTCTATAAAAGGCAAGGAAATGGAAGTGCTGGCTGTATTTCATTACTGCAGTAATTTCATTTCAATCCAAACCAAATTTGACAGGATCCCTGTGAGTTTCTTATGTTGACTGTCACAAGTTGTTCAAAATTGCAAATAGTTTCACTCAGCTCTCAAAGGATAGTAATATCATTCTAACAATATGCTTATTCATTCTGTGTTGCTGGAGATCACACTCATTTCATTTAAATGACATACCCCACACCGCTGTGGTTGTCATGACTTTCATGGGGAAATACATTAGCTTATCTTTCATTGAGTCAACATTGGCTGTTACTGTGAAAGAACAAAAGAAGAATTACCATGAATATCAATATGATGCATTGATCAATAGATTCTTGAGGGCCTATAAAATGGCATATAATCGCACAATTTATTAATTCATTAAAAAAAATCTCTCCAAGGAGCTCAGTGTGGGGGCTTAATTTTTTAAAAAATGTTTAATTAGATATTTATACCCCACCCTTCAGCCACAAAGGCTATCAGAGTGGCTTACAAATTGTTTTAAGCTTCTTCACAACAATTCTTTCTGGCAAATAAGGCTAAGATGGTGACTGGCCTAAGCCATCCAATGAACCTCTTTTGTCCCCTTTCCATTAGAAGCACAGGGCACATGTGAGTGGCTTCATAGGGCCAGATCCCAAACTATAAATGATGTGATAGGTTACTGTTAAAGCCATGCTTTAACTCAGGTTACAGCTTCTTTCTCTCAAATGTGCTACAAGTTCCTTTTGCATAATGCTAAATCCTTTGCGACAGTATAGTTAAAATTAATTTTTATTCCTGTTCAGACAACTTCTCTCTCTCTGTATACCATTGTTATTGTGGTGAGCCTTCAAGTCATTTCTGACTTATGGCAATTCTAAGGTGAACCTATCGCGGGGTTTTCTCAGCAAGATTTATTCAGAGGAAGGCCTTTGCCTCTGAGGCCGAGCAAATATGACTTGCCCACGGTCACCCAGTAGGTTTCCATGTCCGACTGGGGATTCAGATCCTGGACTCTGGAGTCATAGTCCAACACTCAAACCACTACACCATCCTGGCTTATTCTGCTATTCGATCACAGTACCTGGGCTTTTTGCAAGGGATAACCTACATATCTGTAATATGCACAGGTACAGTTTTCAGCCAACAGATTTTTTTTTCAGAAGTTAGTATGAGCATGTGCATTTCTGGGGCAGAACTAACTTTATGACATATTCAGCACTCCCAGTGAAGTTGTTTGAACAGGGCTTTTACCAGGAGTGTAGCCACAGGGGAGGGGCAAAATGAGGGTGCTGCTACCCAAATAAGAATTCTGCCCCTCCCCACCAAAAATGAAACTCCTCAAATTTCTGGCATTGAGTACCTTGAAACTTCAATTGAGCACAGAGGCTGATATCCTACATTGGAAGATGAAGCTATGTGGCAGTGCTCTGTCATTATAGCTATGTCTCCTGATGCAATCCCCATAAATCTACCTTAGAAATCATGCAGCCTCCCTCAACAGAGGGATTTCTGAGGCACGGGAGGAGGGAGCTAAGTGAAATGTGCCCAGCCCCTGCCCTGCAGCAAAGCTTTTTGTGACAGCTAGCTATGGAATCCAGTTGTGACCCCTGCAGAGCCCTCCTACAGTGCAATGACTGTAAAAGTGAATATGTAAAATTACAATGTTGTAAGTCAGGCTTACAGCATCATAATTATTGAGCAGGATGTGGGCCACAGTTTAGGCATCCACAGAAACAGGGCAGGAAAAGTGACCAAGAGAATGCTGACACAAAAAATGTAAGAGTTCTAGATGTGAACACTTTTCGATATCTTACTCTCTGCAACACTAGAATTTTTTAAAGAATTAAATGGCCCTCATGGTCTCTTCCAACTCTACAATTCTATGATTCTATGAAAAAATTAGAGAAAAATCAAAACACCAAACACAAGGTCTATTTATTTAAATCATTTTAAAATCACGTTACTTTTATAATGAGGGGTTTTACTTGTTTGTTTTTTGTAGTAACAAGTTGGAACAGTCTTACTACTTTGCTTACAACAGCCAGAGCTCTAATGCACTACTTTTTAGTGTAATCTAACAGATTTCTGCCTGTCCCTTGTGTTCTGACTCAGTTTGGGCAATATATTGTGCTGGGGGAGATGTGGTCTTCAGCATCTGGGTGTGAGGAAAGTACTAGGTAAAACTTGCTTGGTAATGTCTTTTGTATTTTTCTCAGAATTTTCTTTTTTTTAAATTTTATTTAAGAGATTTAGACAACAGAAACTCCATCAGACATAACCATACATTTATATATCATTATTTGCCTTAATCTCATATCGTTTTAATATTTTATAAGAATTTAACCATCCATCCTTGCTATCTGTCTCTTTCATTTCCTTTACCATCCTTTCCTCTCCTTTCTTCTTCTTTTCATCTACATCCTTTCTTTATCTCATCCCTTCTTCCCTTCACTCTTCCTCTCATTCTTCCTTTCACTTTCTCATACTCTCTACACTTACAACCTTCCTTCTTCACTTTATCTTCTCATACATTCCCACACTTTCTATTGACTTCCTGCCCAACCGTTCCTGTTTATTCCTTGTTCTCCTATTGTCCATCTCTTTATTAGTTTTTACATATATATTCTACATCAATATACAATTCCATCACTCAACTTCCATAAACCTTTAACTATTATTTATCTTATAATTACTCTCTTAGTCGAGTTATCATTTGCATCTTTCTCCTATTTACTATAGATCAAGTATCTCTTAAATCCTATATCCCTTGTAAGTATCATTTCCAAAGTAATATTAGCAGGTGAGAGGATATATTTAAGTTCTTATTCTTATCTGACCTCTCTCTATTTCGCCTATTTTCCTCTTATGGATAATCTATTATTCTGCTATCTTCTATTTTCTTCTCCTCTTGTCAATATTGATTGTTAGTCTCTCAACCCAACTGTCGCAAACTCACCCCATTTTTTCCCCAAATATTCTGAAATTTCTCCCAATCTTGTTGAAATTTCTCTGTGCTTTCCCCTTTCACTAGACAGGCAAATTTATCATTTTCTATCATTTCATATACTCTGATTAGCCAGTCCTCTATTGTTGGTGTCAAAGGGTTCTTCCACAGTTTTGCGTATAATATTCTTGCTGCTGATAGTAAATAAAATATTATTTTTCCATGTTCTTTTTCTGTTGGTACATCTATCATGCCTAATAAGAAAGTTTCTGGTTTGAATGAAATATTGACTTGTAATATTTCTGTTATGACTTTATGAATATCTCGCCAATATTTTTTTGCTTTGTCACAAGTCCACCACATGTGGAAATATGTGCCTTGTTTGTGATTGTATTTCCAATAGTTGTTCTTTAAGCCCTTATAGATGTTTGCCAACTTTTGTGGAGATAGATGCCATCTATAGAACATTTTATATGTATTTTCTTTAACATCTTGTGATAGTATGTATTTCATTCTGTCTTTCCACATTTTTCCCATTGTGCAAATTCTATTTCATGGCCGATGTTTTGTGCCCATTTCACCATACTGTCTTTCGCTATTTCTTCTTCTTGATCCCATTCCAGTAATTGTTTGAATATTGAAAATTGTCAGAATTTTCAATATCTGAACTGGCCTGTTGGGGGAACCAGAGTGCCATTTCTTGTATTTTTCAGCTGCCCAGCTGTAACAATAATAGTAACCTGTTAGTAACAGTAGAGTGCAGTAACAGAAAGAGATAATGATCTGTTGGATGATCAGCAGGAGAAGTAAAGTAATGAGTTCCTTTTGAAAAGTAACTTTCCAAGTCATATGATATCACAACATAAAAGAGCATTTCAAATGTAATTTGCTATGTTACACTATGGGGATAGCCATGGCACTACAAACTGGATCTCCTACTGCCACACTACGGGTGGGCAAGAAGCAGCCTGTGGGCTGTTTGTGGACCTTGAGACCCCAAAGTGAGGATCCTGAAGCCACTCCCTAAAGCTGCCAGACTCCCAATTTTTTTTATATTTTTTGCAGAAGTTTGCTGAGGATGGAGCAGGCTTGTTTTCTGCTGCTCCAGAGACTGGAACACGGAGCAATGGATGCAAGCTCCAGGAACAGAGATTCCACCTCAACATGAGGAGGAACTTTTTGACAGTAAGAGCTGTTCGGCAGTGGAACACGCTCCCTCGGAGCGTGGTGGGGTCTCCTTCCTTGGAGGTCTTTAAACAGGCTGGATTGCCATCTGTCAGGGATGCTTTGATGAAGATTTCCTGCGTGGCAGGGGGGTTGGACTGGATGGCCCTCGTGGTCTCTTCCAACTCTGCAATTCTATGATTCTATGATTCTATGATTCTAAGTTCTAAGTAATTCTTTACCCCGAAAAGCAGTCAAAGAACCCCAAACCAGCTGCAAATATGATGGTTTACTTCTCCTGCTCTCCCAGAAATCCCCATACCTCCACCTCCAAAATAACAACCAAAAAAAAATGATAGAAAATAGGCCAAAATGGCAGCCAGAAGTGACATGATGTCACTTTCAGCATGGCAAACCATTATGGTCTGGCCTGGTGGGGCGGGAGAGAGCTGGAGATTGATGGTCCCCAATCCCTCTGCACTTGCCTATCCCTGCACTTCACCTAGTGTACTAGCTAAATACTGACAATTGTAAAGGAGGCATAATTTATATCCATTCAAAAATAGAATGGCCTGTTGGAATTTAAGCATAATGTGGCACCTCAGAATAAATAAGCCACTCTACAGCTATTTCTCACTTAGCTTTGGGTACACAGTGTGTGGGTAAACCTGTGTCAGGTATTAATGGGCTGCCAAAAATAAACCTGGTATGAAGCATTTAGCACCTAGAAAAATATACACCTTGGTACAAGCTAATTAGCAGGGAAGCCACAATTGCGTCTCAAGGCTACTTATCTTGAGGAGTGAGAATAAATATATCATCCTCCAGTTAAGTGCATGGATTCCTAATTATGAAAAGGAACTGCAGGAATTAAATGCCTTTTTAAATATATATATATATCCCCAGCCCATTTTCAAAATGAAGGCGATTGCCAGGAAGGCCATTGTCAGGTCATTGAAATGCAGGATTGCTTCCAAAACCTGAGCTCAAGTTTTATTTCCTGAAAGACTACTTGCCTATCATTTGCCTTACAAAGTGTTTACTCAGAGAGATTCTGAGTAATACTATTTCCAAGGAGGGAGGGATGAGAATTTAGTTTGGTACCCTTTTTTGGTATCTGTTCAGCTTCATATCTTAATAAGAACTTTGTACCACTGGCAGATTTCATAATAAATTGAACTGAAATAATGTTTTCCTTAAATTTGACTTTAAAAAACCAAAGAAATTAAAGGAGGAAAAAGCAAAATGAAAAATTGTCAGGTTTGTCCACCGAGGAAGAGAGATTTGACTGCTCAGCTCATATGTGCAAGGTTGGATTACCAATGCTGCAACCGGAGTGAATGCTCCAGGATTCTCAGTGGCAACAGGCTCCGTGCTGTTGCTGGCACTGCACACACACATACACACACACACACACACACACACACACAGTCTGGAATCCTATTCATAGCTGTGCATCTGATGAATTAGATCCAGTCTATGAAAGCTTATGCTACAAACTTCTTTCTCTCAGTTTACACTATCAGTTTACACTTGGCCCCATCTATGAGCCCTGCAGTCTAGACGATGAACGGCATTTGCCCTGTTTTGTCCCCAAGAAGTCCACACCACACCTGGGGCAAAAAAATGGGACCTTTTCAGTGGCTTAGGGTGGTGTCAAGATTTTTAAAAAGCTAGAAAGTATGGAGAAGAAATGAGTCAGAGAGTGAAGAAGGATGTACGGATCTGTAATTCTTGAGCTTATTGAGGCCTTCTGATTTCCAGTTTGAAGGTTTTTCTTTTATTATTTCAGTTCCATCTGAGCTTTGTCCCCCTGCTGAGAAATTCTTATATATTTGTCAAGACATTTGTAAAATGTATACATTTTTACCCATTTCTCCCAAATGCGTGCATTTTTCTGTGTAAGTACCTCCTGACTAAAATATGTTTCTGTGCATTTTAGAAAGGGAAGTAGTTTTCTTTGCACCAAATGCATTCTTTTTCTTTTGAAGAATGAATTGCAAACTCAGAAGTGTAATGCTTCCTGATTATTAACTGTGGGATGACTACAAACTGTGAGATGCAACTTGGGAAGATCATTTAAAAAAAATGCCTATGGATTAATTTTTCACCCATCTCTAGCAAGGTTGTAAGGAGATTTTGTTTCTCTGGATGCATACAGGAAGCTGTTACCCAAATTGTGTGGGGTTCATGAGGATCCCACTAGTGTCCAAATCTTAATATAAGGAATATTTAATTAGAACAAGATGACAGTGAGAGGCAGGATCTTTTGACCTATGTATACTGGTAATCACTGAATAGATGTACAAGCCAGAACATAAAATTAAATTATTCTTATTCTAATTTAGTCTTAACGGCATTCATGCTAACACTCAAGCTTTAAGCAAATACACAAGGCTATCGAAGAAAGTAGGAAGTATTTGGATAGAGGAATAGAGTGAGGGGACTGTGGGTTATACTATATTGATCCTGGAGGGCTGAGATCACAAATTAAACTGGTGGGGAGGAGGTCTGGAAGATAGGATGGTGACACAGACTGACGTGGAGTTAGAAAGCAGGAGGTCCGTGCACATGGGTGGAGTTTTAGAGTGATATTTATATTTGATAATTCCCCTGAAGGGATGATATTTCGAGTAGAACACAATGTCTCTTGGAGTTTCCCAGGACTAAACAAAGGGTCATCCAGATGTGTTAACAATCGTTAATGGGCAATACATTTGGAATTAAAAAGGAACAGGCAACTTCTTGTGAGGAGAGGGTAAGGAGGAAAACCTCAAAACCATTGAGGACTCTGCCATTTTTGAGAGGATTTTTGGATGACTTATCTACAGGTGTTCTTCAGGAAAAACCTTGACCTGGGTACGACCTCTTTGAGGAATTTCGATAGCCCTCCCTAAGGTGTACATGACTCCAATCTTAGTATCTGGGGAGTCTCTGGTTTACTTGCCAACCACATGGAAGGCCACATCAAGTCAGATTATTACATATTAGCCAATAGTATGATATTCCAAGATGGGGGCTGTCAGGGTAACTAACAAAGCTCCTATAACCCTCAAGTGGAGGACCAGGAAGGAAAAGATCAACATAGTCAGCAAGGAGATGATGAGTTTGAAGAAGTGGAAGGTTGGTATGGTACTGGATTCTCTCTCTCATTCTCTCTCTCTCTCTCTCTCTCTCTCTCTTTCTGGCTTTTCTTCACAAACGAAGATTCAGGAAGGACTCATCCCGTGCTTTCTGCAAGTGCACTGATGACTAAAGTGGCCAATCCGAGACAAACATGTCCAGTTGCAGAAAGCACAGCAGAAGGTCTCCTTGGGTGATCATAGAATCATAGAATCATAGAGTTGGAAGAGACCACAAGGGCCATCCAGTCCAACCCTGTCCCATGCAGGAACACACAATCAATTCAAAACCACTTTTCCACTGTAGGCCACCAATTCCCCATCTCCCAGCTAACTAATGTGCTAGAAATGCATCCTTCATTCTGATGTTTCCGGGTTGTGACTCTTTCTGCATTGTTGTTTCTCTTCAAGACTTGTTCAGCGTGAGTTCTCAAATAAAGCTGCAGCATTGTGGATAGGGCATCTCCATGCCTCCTGATGTGAGGCCAGGGCAGACCATTGTTTGTCTCGGCCAAATTGTGATCAATTTGGCTGAGCCTGAGATGTTGTTTCAGGGAGTCCTTGTATCACTTTTTTTGGAGCGCCTCTCTTACACTGACCCGTGGCGAGTTCACCGTAGAATACTATTTTGGGGAGGCGATGGCCCTCCATCCTAGAGACAGAAACTCTAATCAAATCTACAACCCGAGGTACTGGATTACAGCCTACTTTAAAGTAAAAACAGGCTGAGTTAGGAATGTAATGCTTTTCTTACTTTATTCTTACATGTAAAATTGAAGCATCCCAAATACTCCAAAGGAAGTTAAGCAGGGTCAGACTTGGTTAGCACTTCGACAGGGGCCACCAAGGATTACAAGGTGCTATAGGCCCTATTTCAGATGAAGTCAATGGTGAATACCTCATCTAGCCTAAGAAAACTCTATGAAATGGATGCAGCTGCCATAAGTCAGCCAGAAACTTGAATACCCATTGTTAGAATCATAGAGTTGGAAGAGATCACAAGGGCCATCCAGTCCAACCTCCATCCCTGCAGGAACCCACCATCAAAGCACACCCAAGATACACATAGAAATGCACAAATGAAAACATTCAAAAATTTTCTCTCTGTTGGGTGAAGTTTTGCACATTTTTCAATGTTTGTCACATTTTGGGATATCTTTTTTTGTGAGGTAGGGGAATGTTCATCTGTACAAAAGCAATGGCTGAGCAACTCCTTCAGCAGATATAGCTACAATGCTCTAGCTCCATTGTCGTAGCTACTGCTGCCCCTTCCTAAAAAGCCTACCTCTTAATCCAGGCAGCACCTCTGTTACCCAAAATGCTCCTTGGAAAACTCCAAGAAAATACCGAGTTTCTAATATGTTGGGGAAATTAGCAGCAACTCGACTTTAGCTATGCAAGAGGGGGTAACAACGGAATCTGAAAACCAATTATACCAGTACTAGTCTAGATGGAATACATACAGATTTAAAATGAAGTATGTTTTTTTTTATTAAGGAGTTCAAAAATAACACCAAACACACACACATTCATCCAGAAGAAGCATTCCCTCAAGGCTATAGAAAGAAACAGTAAGAAAACTTGGGATAGAGGCTTGCAAGAGGGTTTTGCTGGGATAATAATATTACCTGTCCTGTAGTCAGTCTGGCAGAGTGGATGGAGGACACTGGATATGGCTAACACAGAGCCACAGAGTTTCCCCCGTTACTGGCTGTGCGCAATGAGGCATATTTTGGAGGGTCTTTTATACCTCCAAATACAACTGAGGGGATTGGTTGCTTCATGGGTTGAAACAATGGATTCCACGAGCCTTCATGGATTGCACAATGAGTTTCCTGGTCTTGACAAAAGGTGAGGAAGATGCTAAATGTGTTTCTTAATGTCCACTGATTGGATTTTAACAGCTTTGAGCAACTTCTTTTAGGTTGGGAGCTGTGGAGAGGAAATTTCAAAATCAGAAAATACAAAAGGGTTTCTCCATCCATTAACCTCCCATTTATGTGGAATGTGTCTACTTTTGGCCTTCTCAGCCCCAGGCCTTACTTTCCAGGGAAAAACCAAAATGACCTTTTCTAAGACCATCCTGTCTTTTTCCCTTGCAAAAGGCCACAATAATGAACCAAGCCTGGTCAGTCCCTGAGGCCTATAGCCAATGCTATCATTCCAGAAGTGGGGTGCCTTGGAAGTGGGGTGCAAGCTGTGCTTACACCTCAACCAAAGGGTTTCCAAGGTGCTGCAGATTTGGAACACTGGGAAATGATGTCTGCAGCACTCTTTCAGTCATGGAGCACATTGAGACAGGTACCTGGAGAGAGCCCTTGTGGTCCTGCCACAGCCCCTTGTCTCAATGAGCCTTGACACTGGGAGACTCTCCAGTTGCCTGCTTTTGGACTTTATCAGACCACCACCCCTTAACAGTCTTTTGCCAGCATAAACCATGTTGTTTTTATGCCCTCAAAAGAACCCCCTAGCACACTTACCTTGAGCAGCATCCATGAGGCTTCCCCTGCCATAACGGAGCGCAAATGGAGCTCTGTTAACTTCTTGGCATTTAATCTAACCAAATCTCATGAGAAGATGCTAGCACAAGAAATTAAAAAAAAAAACCTAACAAGGCGAAGACACAAAAAGTTTAGGAAAGCACAAAAACACAATTTAAAAGTTCCAAGAACATGGTGGGTGGGTGGGAAAAGTCATAAACAGAGTCCCCTACCTAGCTGTCATGATCTCCCCCAGAAGGGATTGCCCATTGATGCTGCATTCACATGTGTACAATGGTGTGTGGATTCAAACGCCAGTAATGGCAACAACAAATCACCACGGGAGATCAATTGACAGCTTGGGCCATCAATAAAAAAGTACGGCTTTTTGACAGTACATGATCACAAAAGGGCAATGTTGTCTGGTACGTGCAGCCTTTTGTGATCATTAGGTGTCCTTATGATGCTATATTTGACTGGTCTGATAAAGTCCTTAGTGTGCCCCATTACTGGAAGAGTGCTGCAGTCAACATTTCCAGCATCTGCAGCACCTCAGAAATCCTTTGGTTTGGGTATTGCTTGGCTTTAGAGGTCAGTTTTGGGGCTCATGTTGGTTGTTAATGACCATAAATGTGAATACCAAAAGTTATGAAACTGTAAGCCTGGTGTACAACCCCATAAATATCGAACATGAGGCCAGTCACTGTTTTATTTAAAAAAATATGGATTTTTGAGAGGTGGGCATGCACAAAAATACCAATGTTTTTGTGTAAATGGCATCTTTAGCGGGGAAAAGTCCCCCAAATGTGGGGGATTGCATGACAGCTGACCATTTTCTGATCTTTTTCCAGTGTTTTGAGATAGCCTTTTTCGGCAAGTAATATTTACATCCTCAATTTGAGTAGAACATATTTCAGGACCTATAAACAGTCCACCTCTGAGATGTATTTTGTGTATTGTGAAGAATTCCATCACAGTTATTGAACAAGAATGCAACATCAATGTGTATAGTTCAGAACCTGTGGTTATGAACTGGCACATATTAATTTGCTGTCCTTTTGTGCAATGACACCTAGCTATCTGGGAATAAGGATGCCACAGTTATCAAATAGAACATGATAACAAAACAAAAAAATCTCCATTAAGTGCAGAATGACTGAAAGTCTGGACAATTTAAAAACCAGCAAGCAAATAATTTCAGAAGTGAAGTGTTTTTCCCCCAACTTAACCTTAACTGTGCACTTGTATAAAAGACCAAGGGGTCATTTACACAGGCAAATATTCCTCTAAATATACCGCTAAGATAGCTCATAGTTCACACGGATCGTAGCACAGCATTGCCTCATTCAGAAAGGGGGAAGGTAAAACACCCAAATATAGCGTGGCAAGGGATGTCACTACTTTTGCAGGCATATTTGCAATGTAGCACTTTATTGGCATTGTAAACTACCATTCCGTTAAGGGTTGCAGCAGATCTGCATTGTGATTGGTTGCTCTGATGCAAGGGGTGGGCTTAAAAGAGGGGGACTGAGTTCAGTAGCATTTGGGAAACTTTGAAAAATCCTCTCTGCTATTTTGCAAGTCTGCCAAGAAAAAGGATTCCCAAGACCTTTCAGTCATAAAGTTCTCATCTGTCAGCTCTGTTTGGGGGAGGGAGAGAGGGGGGGACTGAGGGAGGGAGAGTCAAAAATCCTCTGCTATTTTGCAAGTCTGTGAACCCTGACTAAACAAATCGTGCTGAAAAAACTTGTGATAGGTTCACCTTAGGATCCTCGGCATGGCAGCAAAGTCTTTCAGCAGAGAGATTGCTGTCTCTCTGATTTGGGCAGTGAGTGAGTTCATTTACAGGCAGATTTAGAGAGAGAGAGAGACAGAGCCACTTCTTTGATCTTCCCCCCTGCTATTTTGGCAGTCTCTGAGTCTTTCTTTAGCTCTAAAATGCAGGGCTTCAAAGGAAGGTCTAAGCCCTTCCCCATAAAGCCTGCCTCTGCTTGGGAGGCCACGCCCCCCACACTTTTTCAAGTCTGAATGAAATAGCGGCATAATTAGGAAAAAAAAAACCTGACTGGCACAGATGCGGAAAAGAATTAAAGCGCAAGTTTCCGCAATAAATCTGCCATGTTAACCAGTCCCAAGACAAAACCAAAATTTGAAACTTGTTCATCCACTTTGTTACTGATTACGTTTACAGCTATGATTGCTCAAAACCATGTTTTGGAATAGAAACTCCTTAGAATCATGGGCTCAGCATTGCCCAGGTTAGCTTCAACCATGGGAACAAACCACTAAGCCTAGGGCTGCTGCCATGCTGCAGAAATAACGCCGTTTGATACCTCTTTAACTGCCACGGTTCAATGCTATGGAATTCTGGGATTTGTAGTTTTGTGTGATATTTAGTCTTCCCTGTCACAGAGCTCTGGTGCCACAACAAACTACAAATCCTAGGATTCCATAGGCTGGAGCTATGATCGTTAAAGCAGTGTCAAAGTGCAGTATTTCTGCAGTGTGGCAGCTGCCATGGTTAAATCATAGAATCATAGAATTGTAGAGTTGGAAAAGACCACAAGGGCCATTCAGTCCAACCCCCTGCCATGCAGGAATCATGATCAAAACATTCCTTACAGATGGCAATCCAGCCTCTGTTTAAAGCTCCAAGAAAGGAAACCCCACCACACTCCGAAGGAGTGTGTTCTACCGTCAAACAGCTCTTACTGTCAGAAAGTTCCTCCTAATCATAGAATCATAGAATTATAGAATTGCAGAGTTACAAGAGACCACGAGGGCCATCCAGTCCAACCCCCTGCCATGCAGAAAATTATGATCAAAGCATCCCCAACAGATGACCATCCAGCCTGTGTTTAAACACGTCCAAAGAAGGAGACCCCACCATGATCCGAGGGAGTGTGTTCCACTGCCGAACAGCTCTTACTGTCAAAAAGTTCCTCCTCATGTTGAGGTGGAATCTCTGTTCCTGGAGCTTGCATCCATTGCTCCGTGTTCCAGTCTCTGGAGCAGCAGAAAACAAACCTGCCCCATCCTCAACATGACACCCCCTCAAATACTTAAACAGGGCTATCATATCGCTTCTTAACCATCTTTTTTCCAGGCTAAACATACCCAGCTCCCTAAGTCTCTCCTCATAAGGCATCGTTTCCAGACCTTTCACCATTTTCGTTGCCCTTCTCTGGACACGCTCCAATTTGTCAATATCCTTTTTGAATTGTGGTGCCCAGAACTGGACACAGTATTCTAGGTGAGGCCTGACCAAGGCAGAATAGAGCGGCACTATGACTTCCCTTGATCTAGACACTATACTTCTATTGATGCAGCCCAAAATCGCATTGGCCTTTTTAGCTGCCACATCACACTGTTGACTCATGTTCAACTTGTGGTCTACTAGGACTCCTGGATCCCTTTCGCATGTAGTCTCATTCAGCCAGGTCTCCCCCATCCTATATCTATGCGTTTAATTTTTTTGCCCTAAGTGCATTATCTTACATTTCTCCGTATTGAATTTCATTTTGTTAGCTTTGGCCCAGCTCTCCAGTCTATCCAGGTCATTTTGAATTTTGATCCTGTCCTCTAGGGTATTAGCCACTCCTCCTAATTTGGTGTCATCTGCAAATTTGATAAGTATGGCCCTAATTCCCTCATCCATGTCATTGATAAAGATGTTGAATAGCACTGGGCCCAGGACCAAACCTTGTGGCACCCCACTGGTCACATCTTTCCAAGACGAAGAAGAGCCACTGCTGAGCACCCTTTGGGTTCGGCTGGTCAACCAATTACAAATCCATGGAACAGTTAACTTGTCTAGCCCACATTTTACAAGCTTGTTTGCAAGAATGTCATGGGGAACCTTTTCAAAGGCCTTACTGAAATCAAGGTATACGATATCCACAGCGTTCCTTTCATCTACCAAGCTGGTCATTTTATCAAAAAAAGAGATCAGATTAGTCTGGCATGACTTGTTTCTCTGAAACCCATGTTGACTTTTTGTGATTATGGCATTTCCTTCTAAATGTTCACAGACTCTCTGTTTAATGATCTGCTCTAGAATCTTCCCTGGTATTGATGTCAGACTAACTGGATGATAATTGTTGGGATCCTCTTTTTTCCCCTTTTTGAAGATGGGGACGTTTGTCCTCCTCCAGTCTGCTGGGACTTCTCCTGTTCTCCAGGAGTTCTCAAAATTATTGCCAATGGCTCTGAGATTATATTTGCCAGCTCTTTTAATACTCTTGGATGTAGTTCATCTGGTCCTGGAGATTTAAATTCATTTAATTCAAGAAGGTATTCCTGTACTATCTCTTTGCTTATTCTATGCCGGATTTCCTCTATTGTATCCTCTGTTCCTTTATCCTCAGGTTGGTCCTCCTTTTCCTTTTCTGAAAACACTGAGGCAGAGAAGGTGTTGAGTAATTCTGCCTTTTCTCTGTCCCCTGTTAGCATTTTGTCATCTTCTCCGCGTAGTGGCCCTACTATTTCCTTCTTCCTCCTTTTGCTGTGGACATACCCCCAAAAAACCCTTTTTATTGTTCTTAACCTCCCTAGCAAGCCTGAGCACATTCTGCACTTTAGCTTTTCTGACTTTACTCCTACATGTGTTCACTATTTGTTTGAATTCTTCTTTGGTGATTTCCCCCCTTTTCCATTTCCTATACATGTTCCATTTAAAGCTTAGCTCCATTGAAATTTCTTTAGTCATCCATCCTGTGGCACTGTCCCTGCCAAATCAGGATGGTTTTGGGGTATGTGTAAGGTAACATTTTTCATTTTGCCTCATGCAGCAAAAATTCTTGTGCCACTCCTGACTGAACTGCAGCCAGTTTTAAAGTCTGGGATCTAATTCAAAATATCTCTAGACATGGACTTCAAAAATTGAGCATATATACAAAACCCCTTCCCCCATCTTTTTTTGATGAAACCACAGCCCTATTCTAATCCCTCAATTCACCCCGGTCTACAAATTCTCACAACAAATATGGCAAGATATGAGGTTTGGCATATACAAATTTCTACACACCCACTACATGGTTTGTGGAGGGAGTGCAAAAAGGTAGAGTTGGTATATTAATAGAAGCAGGGTAACATTCAACTTCACTTTTAAGTTTGGTCTTGCCTGTACAAGGGGGGGAAATACAAACATGTCCGAAAAAGCAGGCATTCACAATGATGTGACCTGTCTTCATGGTCAAAAGAGCCCCCCTAAATTCCACATTACCCCCTAGCCATGATGGCAGCTATGAGTGATTTGCTCACGATTTTATATGTGCCACTACCATTTTTTTTAAAGAAATGAAACATTTTCCCATGGCGTGCTCAAGCAATAGTTCGTATTTACAAAAAGAAAGAAAGAAGAAAGAGTATAAGATCTCTGTGTTATTGACTTACTGGCCCCTTACTTAGCTGAAAATTTAACATGGTGGCCACATGCGCTTTCCCTCTTTGCTAGCCTCCCCCATGCTCATCCAGCCAATCAGAATATGCTGTCTGTTCATATCTGTGTGAATGCAAGTGTTCAAATGATCACACATTCACATGTCATATGGAGCCTTTTTAAAAATCTGGACAAAGCTCCAGATGTGACATACACACAGACTTTGCAGTGGATTTGGTTGCTCCCCTTCCAAATGACACATATGTATGCACATGTCCAGATGAATGGATCGCCATACGTTTGCATCCCGTTCATATTATGTTGACCATATAGACAAGTTTTTGTTATTGTTGTGTGCCTTCAGGTCACTTCTGACTTATGGTGTCCCGAAGGCAAAGCAATCACGAGGTTTTCTTGGCAAGATTTGTTCACAGGAAGTTTGCCTTTGCCTCCCTCTGAGGATGAGAGAATGTGATTTGCTCATGGTCACCCAGTGGGTTTCCATGGCTGAGCAGGGATTCAAGCCCTGGTCTCCCAGTGTCCTAATACAACACAGAAACCACTACGACATGCTGGCTTTCCTTCAGTATAATTAGAGGAGCCTATTTTCACTAATTAAATGACATGAGTCTTTGGCTGCTGGTATGCTGCAGAAATAATGCAGCTTTATACCACTGTTAACTATCATCGCTCCATCTTATGGAATTCGAGGATTTGTAGTTTAGTGAGATATTTAGCTGTCAGAGAGCTCTGGTCCCACAAGAAACTACAAATCCCAGGATTCCATGGGATGGAGCCACGATAGATAAAACAGTGTCTAATGGCATTATTTCTGCAGTGTGGCAGCAGCCTTTGGCCCATAAATGAAAGCATTCATAACTGCAGCACTACTGCCACCATACAAATTAGAAATATTCTCTTTTTTTACATTGAAAATGCATTTTTTTTACAATATGTCTAAAATTACAGATCACTGGTGAGCTGAGTAAATTATTAATGTGCATTTTACTGGTAATTTTCATTGTCAGGGGATTTTACATTAAGTGCCTTGCATAAGGCTGACTTGTAAGAGTTCTCTCTTTTTCTTTCTTGGAAATTTATTTTATAATTCTAGTCTTCTTGGCATTGAGCAACTGTCTTTGTGACAAAGGCGCAAGCTTTGTGCCATTCACTTGAAAGGCTGTACACCTTGGAGTCATTACTGTTCCTCTGAAGACAATTTAATTAGTTGACCTTTTCATCGTCTTCTGAGACATCATTAATTGCTCTCATTATTTGGTCCTTCCAAATTCTTTCTTGGTAACTATTTATTGATTCTCATTCCTTCTGTGACTACTTTTATCTCTCTGTCAGTTGCCTCATGCCTTTTGTCTTGTTTATTCTCTGCCTGGGGTGGGGTGGGGATTGGTTTTCTTTCTCCACATATTATCTAAAATTCTTCTACAAATGGCACACTGATACTGGTTTTAATGGGAAGTGATGTTTTGTTGTAAACTGTGCAGTACAAATTGAAGTATTTCTTTGGAGGGAGGAAGTAGGGAGGAATTGATGCTGATCAGATATTGCGATCTGTGGGTAGGCTGGGGCAAGATTTCAGCTGAGGTCCTTCGACAGTACAATAGAACATTATGATTCCACTAAAACTGTCATGGCTGCATCCTATGTAACCCTGAGGTTTGTAATTGGGTGAGGCACTGGAGCTCTCTGGCTGACATTTCTAAATATGCCTCCCTAAACTGCAGTTCCCAGGATTCCATAGGATATTGCCTGGGTGATCAAAGTGGAATCACAACTATGGGCTCATCTATACCAGCCAGGATATGTTGGCCCCCTTGCTGCAGAGGTGGCCCATTCTGCCTCCGTTACCTAAAGAAAACAAGCCGGTGTCCAGAAAGGAAAACTGGCCCATTGCTGCAGCCTTTGCTGCCGCCACCACCATTTTCCCTACTGACATCGAAGCCAGGAAGGGGGACTGCAACATGTGACTGAAGTCCCCCAGCATGCAACGAATCAAGGAACGTGAGAGACACTGTAGATTGGGCCAGCCAGAAAAATCAGCAGTAGCAGAACATGTTATAAACCAATCTGGACACAAAATGCTATTTGAGAACACGAAAATTCTAGACCAGGCCAACAACTATCATGTTAGAATGCACAGAGAAGCTATTGAAATCCACAAACAGCTGGACAACTTCAACAGGATGGAGAAAACCATAAAAGTAAACAAAATCTGGCTCCCAGTTTTGAAATACAATAGAATCAAAACTCAACACTTACAAAAGAATTCCACTCAGGGACAGGGGGATTTCCAGCAGATAATGGCCCATCAACCAACCATCAGCCAAAGAGACACTAATGAAGCTTGCATTTCTATACCCAGAAACTAACCATTCAATTACAAAAATTTACATATACTCCCCAACAGGGGTTCACAACATATAAACTACACACACACACACCCCTACCCAACAATTCTCTGAGGATGCCAGCCACAGATGCAGGCGAAACATCAGAAAGAGACTATTCCAGAACATGGCTTCACAGCCCGGAAGAAACCCAAGGAAAATCTATGGATGCTGGCTGTGAAAGCCTTCAACTTCACAATAACATCAATATTTCTATATTGCTTATTAGTGCCAAAGCACTCCCTAAACTATTTTACAATGTGTTAGCTAATTGTCCCCAACAAGCTGGTTACTCATTTTACCAACCTACAGAAAGATGGAAGGCTGAGTCAACCTTGGAGCCCTCTAGGACTGAACTCATAACATTGGGGCTTGCAGTACTGGCATTTAACAACTGTGCCATCAGGGCTTCTTCATCATCTGGACTGCAGGGCTCTGGAATGGGGGACAAGCCAGCGTATTTAGCCCATGTAGTTAAGCCCAAAATGTAGTGTGAAAAGGTCCTTGAACATTAGGATAAAAATTTTTTGAAGAGCAATGTGTCCAATCATCTAGATCAGGAGTGGGAAAGCTGCAACCCACAGACTCTATGTGAGCCCCCAGTTTCTTTGGGAGGGGGGCAATTGCAACCTTCCAGATGCTCTAATCTCCTAGGTGCCATTTACACGATGAAAACGTAGTGGAAAGAATTTGTGTCCAACCCTGGTTGTTTACATGTACATTGTGTCGGTTCCAAGGTATTAGGAAGGGGGGGCACCTTTTATCACTCAACCTGTGTGACTTTCTGTTCCGTATTTGTAGCAGTTTTTAAAAAAGTCACAGGAGGATTCAGAAAATTGGAAATGTAAACAGCCCAGGACAAGATATCTCAGTACTTGGTGATGACCAGAAATTGTTATGACCAGGGGAGGGCTCAGAAAGGAGAGGAGGGGTCAGTCACCCATTCAACAGATTCAGTCTCACCAGATGAAAACAAAGGCTTCCATTCCAGCTGCATGTAGGTTTGTTTGTGTGTGTTTGTACTAAATCACCCTGTTCAATGGATTTCTACATTGCAAACCCTTCAGCTTTAACCTGTCCCTCCCCTGCATGCTTGGTTTAAATTTTAAAGAGAGAGTAAACTATAAAGAGATCGTGGGTGGATGATCCCCCACTACCTGCATCCCCTCCATGGGTTCAAAGGCAAAGTCAGCGTCTGAGTGGACGATCACACATTCATGCACGCACACACACACACACACACACACACTCCGGCAGCGTCCCCTCCAAAAATGCCAGTGTCTAAGTGGACGATCACACATACACACGCACACATACACGGCAGCTTCCCCTCCCAAAAAATGCTGGCAGCTTCCCCTCCAAAAAAGAATGTCTAAGTGGACAATCATACACACACACACACACACACACACACCCCTGCATCCTCACTTTCAATGGGCTTTAAATGGTATTCTTCCAATTTGGAAGGACTAGCAAAGGGTGTAGCCACTGGGCGCCCCTTCCTTCCTCACTTTCAATGGGCTTTAAATGGTGTTCTTTCAATTCAGAATGACAGCAAAGGGTGTAGCCACTGGGTGCCCCTTTCTTCCTCACTTTCAATGGGCTTTAAATAGTGTCCCCATGTTAGGTCATGGATTGCTCTTTCCTCCCCTCATCCTCTCATTGCTTCATCCCTAATGCAACACTCAATCATTCCCTCATCCCCAATGCAGAAGCTTTAACAAACATTTGAGCCAGCCAGTAGCATCGCTCGTGGTGCGAAACTCTAAAGGAAGTATGTCACTGAGGTTGTGAAAAAACAAGTAATTGCATCCTTGATTGACAGCTAAAAAAAATCCTGGGACCATAAACTCGTGTAAACAAACAAACAAACAAACAAAAAACTGGGGTAGTATATAGTGGGAGAAGGTACATATCACGGGACGTGATGCCATGAAAACAATGATCCCAGGATCTCCCAGGATATCCAGTTCAGAGACAAAAATCATGTAAACAGGGAGGGACGAATACGGGATCAAGAAGTCCCGTGACGCACCGTGACAAAAACTACGGTCTAACTGGCACCCTACATATCCTTCCAAAAAATGGATGAAAATAATCACTCACACATACACATCTGGTAAATCTGCAGTCCTGGAGTGGTTGATTTCTGAAACCCACACCATCCCCACCTCATGAAAAGTCACCCCAAAACAGCCAAAACTTGAAACAGTGGCCTCAGTTCTAATGTTAGTCCTGAGTAGAGTAGACTTTTAACTCACTGGATTTCTTGAATGGGTCTAACCATCAGGACTCCAGCCTATAGTTTATTTCTGCCAGTTTTCAGACTTTTTTGGTGGGGGCATGGAGCAACCTATGTGGGAGAACTTGAGAAAAAATATTTCCCTTTTCACTATTATCCTCCACTGACCTAGAGGGCTAGTGGGCTTTCTTCATTTGGATGTTCTCAGGCAGAATCTGTACATTCATCTACATACCTCCAATGGTCCTGATTTGGCAGGGACTGTCCTGATTAAGCCTCTGCTGTCCCACTTTTTCAGCTGCTTTTAAAATCTCCCAGTTTCTCTCTCCTCCCTCTTCCCCCTTTGTCCTCAGCTTAATTCAATTGGTGCAAACTGAGTTCAAAGTGCAAAAGTAGTCTGCAGTCCATTAACTTAGGGCTGGTCTAGATGAGGGAATAAAATGTGGATTGGTGCACACATACACCAATTCACAGAAGCTTTCATCAGTCTCAACAATCTTTTTGCAAGGTCACTATCCATGTTTGCTAGCCAGCAAATCAAGATGGAGGGCATGAGTGAATTACTCCTGGTTCTATATTCCCCAACTTGCCCCCACCAAACAGTATATATATATTTTTTAAAAAAACTAAATCCAAGGTGCGGAAGAGTGATTCCACTGAAATAACAAAAGGAGGAGGAGAAGAAAGGCTGTTTCATCATTTCAGTGCAGGATTACTACAGCAACAGTAAAACATGACGGTTCTGGGCACTGGCTTTGTAGCAAGCTACGCCCTGTGTGCACGTCCGACCGATCAGCTATCCTCTTCAGCAATGTGCTGCAATGTGATTTGGTTGTCTTAACAAGTGGGAGTGTGCATTACCCCCCACAGTTTTTTAAAAACTCAGGAAAAGCCCTAAAGTCTTCCCCCTGTAGTTTCCCCAAATTTTGCTCCCCTTCCCTCTAAAAACGAGAGAATGCTGTAGGATGTGTTGGACACATGGGATTCCCCACATATTCTATGAGGATTTATTTCACTGTCTCAACTATGCCTCAGTGAGAGGGAAAGAGGGGAAGGGTGGAATCCTGCCCTTCCCAATAGGCTCAGGAAAAAGCAAACTGCTGCATACTCTCCTTCCTTGTGTGTTTTTCCTCATTAATAACTTTTACCATCTTGACCACACTCCGATGCAGCTTGGCCACATGTGTCCCAGTTTTCAACTGTGAACTGTGAAATGTTAGAGTGTATACATCTGTTGTGAATCCTGTAGCTCTAATTTCCTGTACTGAATAATATGTTGGAATAGATAGATTCGAAGTCCAACTCCTATGAAAGTATATTGTGAATTCTCTGATTCTAGGGTCCTCTTGCTAACTAGGAAGATATCTAAAACTGATTCTGGTTTAAGAGTATGCATAGTCTGCCATGGTTTACATTATTATTAGTTTATTTACATGCTTCTTTCCTCTTACATTCAGCTGAGCATGTTTATGGATGAAATGCAACCATTTAAAAAGAATAATCTTAGGACTTTATCAGATACACAAAATACAGCATCATAATGACACCACATAACCGTGAAAGGGCACGTGGATCAAACCCAAACCTTTTAATTGATGGCTTAAGCTGTCAATAGATCCCCCTGCTGCTTTTTTACTGGCATTGAGGGCATACAAAACCTTGGGCCATTTAAATCTCGTACTTACCCCAACAATAGCCAGACTGGCAAGAACACTTCCGGGTGAGATCAGGGCATCCAGATACATGACAAGGGTTTTGTTTTGTTTTTTGTTTTACCCTCCCCAGGTTTCTTGGAGGTTTCTTAGTGTGTGCATGTGTGCTTGGTGTGACTTTTTTACATTTGCTTTTGTTTTTGTTTTTGTTTTGCCAGCAAAAGAATGTTAACAAGGGGATATCTGTTAAAGTCCTTAGGACTTTATCAGACAAGCCTCTAAAAACATTCTTTTGGCACCATATTTTAGACCATTTTTGTGCTGGCAAAAGAACCCAAAATATCAAACATTGCCATGATAACATGGAAAATCAGCCTCGTACTTCCTCGTTTGTTGCCGAGCATGATCTCGGCAGTTCATGTGAGAAGACATTAGCATTTTTAAAAGTTAAAAAAAGAGAAGAAGCTAAATTTAAAAAACAAAACATACACAGAAGCACTGAAACATATTGCTTGCAACATGGGGACATTCATAAAAAGAGCTCCCCATACCTAGTTTTCATGTTCCCACCTGGAAATGTTCTAGTAGGGATCGCCCATTGACGCTGGAACTGTGCTAGCGGAATGGAGCACACTTTCCGATGCTCACAATCATGGCAACAAAACAAAACAAACACAAAAACAAAAAAACCCCAACCCACACACAGTGGCTGATCTATTGACAGTTTGGCCCAACAATGAAAAAGAATGTCTTATTTTCAACACATAATTGCGAAAGCACATTGCTGTCTGATATTGGCACCCTTTCATGTTCATTAGGTGCCATTATGACACCATATTTGCTACATCTGATAGAGTCCTTAATGTGACTTAAGATATTGGCACTGTTCTTTTTGCACAATGTTTCATACGTGCACCTATGTGCTCCTGCACACTGATAACACAATGCAAAACTGTCTTTGCACAAATGTGGTTCTGCGTGATCAAACGTTCCTGGACTTTGAGATAGCCCTGTATGTGGAGGTATTATATATAAAGGTAACTCCCCTGATCTCAGACAGGTATGAAATTGCACAGATGGCAGAGGCATGGCCAAGGGAAGCCTTTTAAGGGAGGGGTTGGGGCTACAGTTGCATGCCCACATGCCTTTTTAGCATGTTTTGCCTCTTGGTATGCAAAATACCACTTCTGAGACCTGTTATTGTTATGTGCCTTCAAATTGATTCTGACATAAGGCAACCCTGTCTCAGGGTTTTCTTGGCAAGATGGAATCAAAAGAGGTTTGTCATTGCCTTCTTCTGAGCCTGAGACAGTAATCCAAAGAGGATGTAATCAAAGTGTGTGTCACTGTGGCCAGATCTGACATCTTCAGGAATGGGTTCAGTTAGACCACTACACCTTTAATTGTGCCAACACATTCCTGGCATCTGCTCAAACCTGGGCCTCCTGGATCAGGGCTGAGTCCAAGAGAGTATGTCCAACCTACAAAGCTGAGATTTCAGGGGGAGCTCATCCAGCACAGGCTGAATCCCTATTCCCTTATCTTCCTTTTGACTGACCAGGGGAACCTCTCTCTTGTCTGCATTAAAATTAGATTTAGGACATTATCAGATGCAGCAAAAATCGTTGGATTACGACATCATGCTAGTGTGGACAGGACCTGCTATCGCACAACATTGTCATCTTTGCATGGTTACTCCATGCTCCGGCCGCAAAAAAAAGGACAAGCCATGAATAGATCATCAACAGAGCTTTTTCGCAATATTGATGTTGTGTGAAACCACATCCCATTGTAATCGTGACATTACAGCATGAATGGGCAATCCTCTGTGAGAAAACGTCCGGGTGAGAACGTGAAAATGAAGCACAGGACACTCTTCTTATGAACTGTCCCATTTAGTTTCAATGCTTTTAGATTTGTTTCAAAGTGCTAGTGGTCATTGTGCAATAATTCCATGGTGGTTGTTTCATGTGATTACAGTGCTGTGAGATAATAAGTGTTATAATTCCATAGTGTTCCCACTATCCTCATTCATGGAATTACAGCATTTTTATATGCTAGTCTGATAATGCCCTAAGATCCAGCCCATTAGTGACAGCAGACACTGATTCAGTACCAAAACAGGTAGCTTTTGGTTAGTTTTAAAAATCTGAATCTACAACATGAGTCAGCCCTTGAACCATCTGATATTCTTCCTCTACCATTTAGTGAAGCCTTAACTCTGAAATTACAAAAGTAACTAAAGTTACCATTATACTGCAAAAGGAATACATTTCCTTGCTAAGTTACAATGTGATATAATAATAGGAAATTGTAAGTAATTACAAGTAACATAATATTTGTAACTAATTACTGGCAAGTTTTGGCATATCTCAGCAACCTTCTCCTGGTGAAATTCAGTGAAATGATCTCCCTAGTTTCCCTGTAAACAGGGAGACTCAGTGTTTGTTAGTGGCTTCCATGTCATTGGGGTGGTAAATCCACTCTGGGATTTAGTCCAACCTTTAGAGAAGCTACTCAAGGTGCTCTTAGTCGAAGGCAATTTCCACCACCCCCCTAAAGATTGTAGAACCACCTGATGGAACATCCAAAATGGATGACAAATCAAAGTCTCTTTTGCAAGCTGAGGTGAGATGGTGCCTCCTTCCGTCACCCCCCCTCCAAGGAAGACAACAGACCATATACACAGAAGATTGTATTGATACATAAGAAATAAGGTAGATACATATAAATGATAATTGTAGATATATAGATGATAATTGAGATATATAGATGATAATTGGCAAAAATTGGCCACAACTCAGCTTGGTGATAGTTGCCTGGTTGGCGTTTGAGCATGGGTAGGTACCCGGAATCAACCACCCCGCCTGTTGGTTGATGCTGTATCAGTTAGCCTGCTAACTGATCATGTGATAGGTCACATGACTGGGCCACGTGATCCAAACCCATAATGGGGGGGACTTCCTTCCCTTGGGTCTCCGTGGTCAAGAAGTGGAACTTGACCTATTGGTGACCTTGGCCCATAACCGGAGATGCCAAACTCCAGAGTTTAGATCCTGAACCCCCATGCTCACCACCACCAAGCCAAGCGGCATGACCCATGCCCCTTGGCTTTCGCCAACCCGGAAGCTATTGCCCCCAAGAGGGTCAGCCTTCTGACTGGAGAGACTCTACTGGACCTGTCAGGATAAAAAGTTGAGTTCCGGTCGAATGTAGGTGGTGTATGCCCTAGAATGCCATCTGCCCAGCTGCTGGATATCTGATGCAGACAGTCCTTCTCCCGCCACTGTGGTGGTGGCACCGATCCAAAAGGAGTGGCCTCCATACTCGCCCGCCGACCAACCCAACTGCTGCAGTGCTGCTCGCAGTATGCTTGTGAACTGGAAGCGGGTCAGGGCGGATGCATCTTCGTGGATGAAGAGGGTTCCCTGAACATCGGGGCATCGCCGTAGGTACTGCTGTAGAAGCCATACCGGGCAGGCAGGAGACTTGTCCAGCTTGCGTAGGTGTAGGTGTCTCCCTTTTCCACGCTGGTTGGTCTTGGAGCACCAGATCCGTAGCTGCAGATGAGCCTCGCCGACTGACACATCTCCCAGTTGGAGCGCCCACCCAGATCTGTCCTGCCTGGAGCCGCATACTACTTCTCCAATGCATAGTGCTGCAAAGAAAGCCAAGAAGGCTGCACGAAACAGTAAGGTTTCGTACCTGGATCTGCAGATGCTGCGTAGGGCTGCCATCAGGTTGCATAATAGTCCATAGGAGACAGGTCTGCGGGTATCTTTTTCGTGACTCTTGCCCCGACGCCATCCCTCGATCAGTCTACGCACCAAGAAAGAGCCACAAGGGTCTCCTACCCAGCCACTTTGCTAAAGATGGATATGGCTGCCAAATGAAGCGAGATGGATCTTGGTGCCATGCCATTCTCCTTTAGGGTTGCCATGTAGTGTAGGACTTCGCGTTCAGAAGATGGCTAGGAGCCTCCATAGCTGTGCCTTCTCTTGAAGCTGAAGAACTGCTGTACGGCCCTGGAGTAACTGGCCTGGGTGGAGGGTGCCAGGGAGTCAAGGACCCCCTGGATCACCGTTCCTTCCCAAGGAGCCAGAGCTCAGCTGGGAAGGCTACCAGTGTGCGGTCTGCTCCTGGGGCCAATTCTCGAAACCTGTCGTCCTGAAACTGAGACAAGGCATCCGCGATTTCATTATCCACCCTGGGGATGTGTTTCGCTGAGAAGGAGATATTATCTGCCAGACATATGAGCACAAACTCCCTGACGAGTCGCATGACTCTGTCAGACTTGGAGGACTGCTTGTTGATAATCCAGACCACAGCCTGATTATCACACCAGAAGCAGATCCTTTTGTTCCGGAATTCGATCTTCCACAGGTAAACTGCTAATACTATGGGAAAGAACTCTAGAAAAGTTAGGTTCCTAATGACATCAGAGTCCCTCCAATCGGGAGGCCACCGCTGGGCACACCATTGGCCATTGAAATACACCCCAAACCCAATACCTCCTGCTGCATCGGACTGGACCTGTAGTCCTGCCCCCGGAGCTGCCTCCCCCTGCCAGAAGGTAACCCCATTGAACCCTTCTAGAAAGCGTAACCACACCCTCAGGTCTTCCTTAACTGCCCGTGTGAGCTGCAGGTGGTGATGTGGTGACCGCATGCCTTTTGTGATCCTAGCCAGCCTACTGCAGAAGGCCCTGCCTGGAGAAACAACCCGGCATGCAAAGTTGAGGTGGCCAAGTAGTGACTGCACCTCCTTCAGTGTTGCCTTCTCCTTCCCCAGCAGGTAATGTAGCTTCTCCTCAATGCCTCTAAGTTTGTCTTCTGGGAGGCATGAGATCTGCGCCACCGAGTCCAACTTGATCCCAAGATAAACGATCAAGCTGGATGGCCCCACCGTCTTGTCTGGTGCCAGTGGAACACCCAGTTCGTGTGCCAATTCCTGAAAGGCATGGAGAAGAAGCCTGCAATCCTCCCCACCCGCAGCCCCTATCATGAGGAAATCATTTAGGTAGTGTGTGACAGAAGAGAAGCCTGTATGGTGATGGAGGGCCCATTCTAAAAAGGTGCTGAATGCCTCAAAGGCATAACAGCTAATGGAACATCCCATGGGAAGGGCCATGTCATTGTACCACTGCCCTTGGAAATTGAAGCCCAGCAGGCAGTAGTCTTTAGGGTGGACCGGGAGGAGTCGGAAAGCCAACTGGATGTCACACTTGGCCATAAGGGCACCCGGACCACATGCCCTTACCAACCTGACCGCATGATCAAAGGACGCGTACTTGACAGAGCAGAGCTCTGATGGTATGGCGTCATTTACTGATGACCCCTTAGGATATGATAGGTGGTGGATGAGCCTAAATTCCCCGGGAGCCTTTTTGGCCACCACTCCTAAGGGAGATACTCTGAGGTTGTCCATGGGGGGAGGAGAGAAGAGACCCACCACCCTCCCTGCTGCACATTCTTTGGCGATCTTGGCCGCTAGGACCTCAGGCAGGGCTGCCGTTGACTTGAGGTTTCCGGACACCGAGGCCAACCTGGGGCCCGATGCTGGAATCCTGAAGCCTGCCACAAATCCCTCTTTTAAGTAAGCCGCAGCTTGCTTTTTTGGGTATATGGCCAAAAGGGGGAGCATAGCCTGCAGCCGTACTGGGGTGTAGGCCGTGCGGGGAGTAGGAAGGGGAACCCTAACGCTTGCTGCTTCCAGATCCAGATCCAGATCCAGCCCCACTCCCAGACCCTGCTTCTATTTTGACGCTGGAGGAAGCAAGGCACCCTGGGCGTAAGGACTGAGAGGACCCAACCCGGGGCAGCTGGTCCTGGGGTGGCTCACAGAAGTGCTCGAACTTGCAGCAAAAGTGGGCACATTTTCCTGCATTGTATTCCCAGCAAACCAAGTGCCGGGGATCCTTTTTATGAGGCGACTTGGCAGACTCAGCTTTAGCCTTGATATGGGAGCCCAAAATGACCAACCAAAGCTTATCATTTATCAGATCCCATCTGGCCCTGGCATTGCGGGATACCCATTTTCGGAAGGCCGCATCATATTCGATGGCAGCTGCTTCCCCTGCCAGTGTCCTAGCTTTGAGCACATTTCCCAGATCGTCAGCCAGGTCCCACCCTCTATCCAGGTAGGCTAATCCCACCACTCCCATGAAGACGGTGTACCCGGCCAACCAGTTGGAGAAAGTGCACTCGACTGGATCAGGTTTGGCCTTATCCCTGCTTTTTTCGGCTTTGGGTGTGCTGCCCACCTCCCCTTCAGGCTTGAGAAGGGTGAAGATATTGACATAATATCCCTTGAGGATATTATCCCTAGTCTTCCTATCCAGGTGGATTCCAGGTGGATCCTCATGGTCCTGGAATAGATTCAGGGTGCTAGAGGAAACTGCCCTGTCCCGCCAAGCCCTGGTGGGCCCTGAAGCAGAGGGACCCATCTGGGTCCGTGCTTTGATAGCCCAGGCTGGTAGCCCTGGCACCAGGGCTGCCGCCTTCCAATAACCCACCCGATCCAAGTCGTTATCAGAGGACTCACCCAATGATCCATCGCTGTCTGACTCCCTCTTCTTTTTGTGCTTGGAATGTTGTTTCTTCTTCTCATGCCTCACCTCCTTTCGCCGCTCCGTTGACAAGGCTGGTGATGAGACCACACTGACATCACTCTCAGATGGGGAGTGGTGTCTGCGCTGTCTTCCCGCTGTCCTGGCTGATTGTGATGGTTCCCCAGCCCTGGCCTGAGGTAGGGCCCCAGTGCTGTTCTTGGCCACTTGCCCTGTGCCCACCTCGGAATCCCTCCTGGACTTTAGCTCCCCCATTTGCTCGGCCAAGAGTGTGACTGCCTGGGTTAGTTCCTGTAGATTGGGGGTTTCTGACCCAGTCAGGAGTTCCTGGACAGCCTCAGAATGGTTGGTTGTCTTGGGTGCGCTGTTCTGGTTTGTTGCCATGGTCCTGCGCCCCTTAGGAGCTAGTGCTGCCCAAGATCTGGGTGCCCTGCCAGTTTGAACCCTGGTCAGTGGCCTGTTGGGCTGGGACTTTTTCTTGGGCGGCATGGTGCACAGGTCTCAGTGGTATCAGCTTAGCACCTGGTGCCCAGTCAGTGATTTTGACCTCTTCTTCTTCTTCTTCTTCTTCTTCTTCTTCTTCTTCTTCTTCTTCTTTTTTTTTTTGCTCTGGTTGTCTGCCCTGTTTACTGGCCCTGGTTGGCCCTCACTGGCTTGTCTTCTCTGGGGGCGGGATCCGCCTACCCCTTAACCTGGCTTGTCTGCCCTTTCGTGGGGGGTACACCCCTGCAACCCACCTGGGTTGTCTGTCCCCCAAGCACCTGCCCTAGCTGCAGGCTGCCCTTTTTGCAGGAGCTGCAGAGGGACTCCTGTCTGCTAGGGGGGTACCGCTGCCCCTCCTAGCCACTGCATTTGTGGGCTGCGGTTGCCACGAGCTGCCTCGCTGGCCCTTCCTCACCACAGGCCTGGTGGACCTGGGTCTTCCCCCCTTTTGTGGGCCGCGCAGGCTGCCCCACTGGCTACCACTGCTGAATCCCCAGCCTGGGTCCCTGACCCTCCCAGGTCTGCTGCCAAGCGAGCCACCTTGCTGGCCCCTGCCGACCCCCGCCTTTTGGGTGACCATGGTGAGCCGCCTCACCAGGCCCCTCGCCCTCGCGCCATGTATGGGGCTACGAGCCGCCTTGCCTGTCCCCCTAGAGATTTCAGCTCTAGGACTGCCTCCGCTGAGGCTGCTGCTTCAGCCTCCTTTCAGAGGCCTGCCTGGCGCTCCAACCCAGCTGCCACCGGGCCTCTCCTCCTGCTGCTCCTCTGCTTCCAGCCACCCTATTGCAGCCTCCTCGCCGCTCCCGTCGCTGCCGCTATCTCTGCCGCCGCTAGCTCCGCCACCACTGGCTCCGCTGCCGCTTGCTCCGCCACCGCTCACTCTGTTGCCGGCCTCCACTGTGGTCCCTCCGGCGGCTTCTCGGAGCTCTCAAGGAGCTCCTTCCTCTTCGGCTCTTGGGAGCCAACTGCCCAGGTCCGGCGAGGGGCTGGGAATATATTCCTCGCTGCCGGACCTGAGGGAAGACTGCAGGTAGCAGTCTCTGCCCCCCTCAACCAATCAGAGGCTCAGAAGCCCCTGAGCCTCTGATTGGCCGAGGTACCTATTAGTCAGCCAATCAGGGAAGAGAAGCTTCTCCCCCATTGGCTGTCTTTCGATCCTCTCTCCGGCCGGCCTGAGTCATCCAGAGAGAGGATGCCATGCAAGATGGCGGCGCCCACGGCCTGCCACGCAGAGGGGTTTCCCAGGAAGGGGCTCCCCCAGCTGCAAATGACGGCCACTGGGACCAGGTAAGTCCCGCAGCCATTTTCCCATACCTTAGCATTCCTCTCAGATTCTTTTGTTTCACGGGGAAAAGGTACTTTTAAAAAATAATGTTGTAAGGAAATTTCCCCTCAGCAAAACAAACCCTGTCCGTATGGTTGTCAAGAAAATTATCTTAAATGTGGAGACGAGAAAGTACTCTTCGACAAGCAAGACAATTACACTAAAACATCAGAACCAGTCAACTGCATAATGAACGGAAGGGAAAGTAGTTTAACATTTTGTTAGACAAATGTCTTATTGACCGCAGTCACAGCCACTGCAGGAATTGCAACGTCACAGGCAGAGCTGGACTTGAAGGTAAATTCAAGAGGCATGGATTCTTCCCAACTAGATAGTCATTTCAAGGCTTTGCTTACCAGAATGCTCCCAGATTCTTGCTGTACAGAAGGAGTTGTAAATTCTATGGGCCAGGGATGTGGAACAGGGGCCATTATCATCATCATCATCATTATTTTATATAGCGCCATCACTGTACATGGTGTTTTACAAGTAAAGGAACAACACTGAGGTGTTACTAAGGCAGGAGTCATCCCTCCCTCCAGTGGTGTCACCTGGTGTGGTTCGGACTCTCCGCACCCCCTAGTGCCACCACTGGAACAACAAAACTTCTCCCTCCCCTCAGATTTACAATCCAATTAAGATTCAAAAGGAAAAGGGAATGGCAGTATGGGAGGGGACTAAATCATACGGATACTGTCTCTTCTTCTCACCCTCCAAGGGCATAGCGGTGGCAGTTGGGATGGAGGGAGGACCTTTCATCTGCTTCTGGGCCCAGGCATGATGGAGCTGTTCCTGCCTCTTATTCTCTCCCTCTGAGGCCAGGGCAATGGCAGTTGGGATGGGAGGGCCTTTCATCTGCTTCTGGGCCCAGCCATGATGCAGCTGTGTCTGCCTCTTATTCTCTCCCTCTGAGTCCAGGGCAGTGGCATTTGGGATGGAGGGAGGGCCTTTCATCTGCTTCTGGGCCCAGGCATGATGGACCATAATGGAAGGCATCTGCTTTTTCTTCTCTCCTTCTGAGGCCAGGACAGTGGGGTGAAAGGAGAACCTTTGTTGTAGGACTGCAAGGACAAGGTCCAGTGGGGGGCACCCTGCTTACCAAATAATCCATGGTGCAAGTGGTTGTATCCCTTCCAGGATCACACAAGGAGGAGGAAGAAGCAGTGTAAATCCTTGATTATTTCAAGCTTCCATGGAAAGATGAATAATTGTGGTGGTTTCCCTTTCCAGTGGGAGAAAATGAATATTTTGCACAATATTCTCACTGTAGTCAAGCATCCTGAAATGCTCTGAAGAATTTTGCTGCACAGAAAAAATATGTAGAGTTTTTGTGTGTGTTTAACAATCCTCACAATACTTCCTATTCAGGAAACACATTTTTTTGTGTAGAAACTCACACTCACTCACACACACACACACACACACAAACCCATGTGTTTCTCTATACAGAAAAATCCACTGGAACACTCTGGGATATTTGAGGTCCTCACAGACAAGGTGTTCTGGGAGGGCTGGCCTAACAATCAGCTGTGCCATGGACATGCAATTGTTCAAGCCAGCTGTCCCAGTGCAATTTGTCCTCAAGGACAATATTGCTTTCCATAAGGCTGAAACTGGAGAAATAGGCTTCTCAAGGTATAGGCTTCCGAGCTAACATCTCCTCCTAGTAATGCAACCACAGGTTTGCATAGTTTTATCCGAGTATTCAACTATCCCAGAGGTTAGGATGAAAGATTGTGAGTGGACTGAGCTCAACCAGTATGCTTTGCAGCTGAATGTGGTTTTAAAGCCAGTACTTCTTCACCTTTTGACATTCTAAGACAAGGCCTGTTCAGGGAATTCTGTTTCAGTGTAGAGTCAATATGTGGGAAGGGGGCGAGGAAGAGATGGGTGCACTACCTACTCCTCCCCACTACCATGTTTGTCACCCTATATAAGTTGGTATTAAAAGACTCCTTTAGTATTATAAGAACCCTAGGGGAATATTGGGATGGGGAATGACTGGGGTTAGGAAGCAGAAGATAGCGGGGGTGGGATTGCTAGCGATAGAGACAGCACAAAGGTGCAGAAGTCCTTCTTAGGGAACATGAAGGAGTTCACTCATCCTCTTTCACCAAGTTGCTAGAACTGACTCAGCCACTCCATATGTCCTGGGGTATATTCATCCAGAGAACAAGAAGGTTCACCACCGTATTTCCCTTTGACATCACATTACATGCAGAAAACAGCAAAGAATTGGAACAACTATGGATGGAAGTTAAGGAAGAAAAGTGCAAAAATAGCTGAATATTAAGAAAAAAATTATGACTGCAGATGATTTATAAAACTTTAAAGTAGGTTATGAACTCACCAAAATAGTTAAAAAGCTCTTCTATATCTTGGTTTAGTCATTAATCAAAATGGTGACTGTACTGAAGAAATCAGAAGAAGATTTGGAAGGACAACTATATAGGAACTGGATAAGATTCTCCAGTATAAATATATATCATTCAATACCAAAATCAGAATGATCCATACCATAGTATTTTTTATTTGTATGTATGGTTTTGACAGTTAAGAAAACTGACAGGAAGAAATTCAACTCATTTGAAATGTGGTGCTGGAGGAGAATTCTACAGATACCATGGATTGCCAAAAATAACAAATCAGACTTGAACACTCCCTAGAACTCTATATGACTAAACTGAGGTTGTTGTACTTTGAACATGGGATGACATGACTCAGTAAAATGGAAGGCATTAGGAAAAGTGGGAAGACTGCATTACAGGTGGATTGATTCAATCAGGGAAGTCATAGGCCTGATGTTATAAGACTGCAGCAGGGCAGCAGTTTACCGGGGCTCCTGGAGGACTCTCATTCATACAGTCACCATAAGTTGAAGTTGACCTGACAGCAAATAACAACAATGTAGAATTCAGACCTTAGAACTAGCTGTCATAACTCACCCCTTGGATGTCTCAGACAAGGAGGAAAAGTAGGACGTCACAACTCACCCCCTAGATCATCCAACTGAAGAGAAGGAAAAGGCAGAATGCCAGGAAACTGCAATTCATGATGATGAAGCTCTCCTGGAGGCTGCAGAGATAGCAGACACTGGAGATGGGACACTCCTCTCCCCTTCCATGAATGCAAAAGGAGAAGCAACATGCTTAGTGTCGGTTAAATGTTAAACTCTGAACTAATTAGCCACTGATGAGGGACAGGTGACCTTGAAGGAACTGCCAGTAAATATTCCAGCATTTCTCTCCCCGCCTTAGTGCTGACAACTGCCTTATACGGTTGTTTGGCATTAATTTTCATGTTCCTGTTTCCTCTTGACTCTGAACTATGTTTTTAGAGTAATCTGTTAGCTCCTTGTTGGACCTCTGACCTGCTGAAAATGACTTCTGGACTGATTATTGACTACCCTTGTTCTTCTCTTTTCATCTTGCCCTGACAACCCCTGACTGACTTGGACTGAATTGTTTACTCGATAACTCCTGCACTGCAACCATCTGCTTCCTTGGGCAGTTGCTGACTGGTGTTCAGGAAAGTAGTTAATTACAAATAACTATGTCTCTCTCTCTCTCTCTCTCTCTGGCTTCTCTTCGCAAATGAAGATTCAGGAAGGACTCATCCTGCACTTTCTGCAAGCGCGCTGATGACTAAAAAGGCCAATCCAAGATAGACAAGTCCGGTTGCAGAAAGCACAGCAGAAGGTTTCCTTGGGTGATGTTTCCGGGTTGTGATTTTTTCTGCGTTGTCATTTCTCTTCAAGAGTTGTTCGGCGTGAGTTCTCAAATAAGGCTGCAGCATTGTGGATAGTGTGTCTCCATGCCTCCCGATGTGAGGCCAGGGCAGACCATTGTTGGTGATCAATTTGGCCAAGCCTGAGGTGTTGTTTCAGGGAGTCCTTGTATCACTTTTTTGAAGTGCCCCTCTTACGCTGACCTGTGGCGAGTTCACTGTAGAATACTATTTTGGGGAGGCGATGGTCCTCCATCCTAGAAATGTGCCCTGCCCAGCGTAGCAGTGTTCTCAATATTGTGGCCTCAATGCTGGTGATCCCTGCTTGCTCAAGGACAGCAACATTCGTCATATAGTCAGTCCAGTGTATATTTAGGATTATGCGTAAACAGCACTGATGGAAGCGTTCGAGGAGTCGTAAGTGGTGGCGATAGGTGACCCATGTTTCAGACCCATAAAGTAGAATAAACAGTACAACTGTCTGTCTAAATAACTATGTACTTTCAATAGGAAACTCATCACAGGTTCTTCCTCCCAATAAATTCCTTGTTCCAATGTCATTACTTTTACTGTTATGGAAATATGGCCTCATTAAATGATGGAGGAAGAATATCCCATCTTTCTACTGCTGTTTCTTCCTGTGCTTCATGTTGTTGTCTTATGCTCTGTTATGTTTCTTGAACTGAGGAGAAAGTGGGTGAGAGGAGTTTGTGTTTTGAATCACCCATCAGGGGCTTGTAGCATTGATTAAAGATATTTATTCATGATTGATTGTATACAAAGAGGCAAAGGAATAGAAGCAAAATAAATGAATATTTTTTTAAAAAAGAAAAATAATTACATTTTTTCTTGCAATCATTTCCATTTTCTCAAAAAAAGCTAAAACACTTTTATATTTATACATTTTAGACATCTTATTTTCCATGTAACTTCTGTTCTACTTACTTCCCATGTATTACCAGGATAACTCTGTTCCTTTTTCTTCAACTTCATTTTGTATAAGTTCTCTCTTTCTAATCTAGTTTGTGCTGCCTGTATTACTCTTCATTTTCCTTTTAGTTATCACTACATTTTACTATCTTTCTTAAAGTTGCCTTTTCTTTTGCTTAATAGTCAAATTGCTTATCCTAATGGACTGGTCTGTGTTTATATCAACAACTTTTTCGTCACCCTCCATTTCTCTTCCTAGTATTTTATTATTGGTAGCCAGTCTTTTTCTACTATACTTAAAGACTTTTTGTTTATCCAGTGAGTCAACTTATCCAATCTTCTCATTTCATTCAGCTTCAGTAGCCAGTCATCTATCAAGGGGACATCTTTAGTCTTCCATTTTTGAACTAGGTTGATTCTTGCTGTTGTGACCATGCACAATAGTATTTTCCAGTAATTTCTCCTTTTTTTTTTAATTTAGAGTATTAGGAGAGTTTCAGACTTCACTGTTATAGTGTTACTATTCCACTTTAACTGCTCTGGCTTCCTCCTGTGGAATTATGGGGTTTGTAGTTTAGTGAGGCCTAAGATCTCTGGCTGAGAGTTGTAAATGCCCCTCCCTAAACTGCAATTCCCAGGATTCAACAGGACGCAGCCATAGCAAATAAAGTGGAATAGTAACGCTATAACAGTGTAGTCTGAAAATCTCCACAGTCATATTCATAGCATTGAGATTTTTCAAAGTAGCCAGAAGGTTAGATACTTTGATTAAAAGTAGCTCTGCTTACTTTTGAGAAACAGGGAGGTTCAAAGATACTTTTTAAAAAATCGATTACAATAATAGATAACTATGTTTCAGGACTTTGGAACTGTAACATAGAATCATTGGACCATAGAGTTGGAAGGGACTGCAAGGCCTATCTAATCTAAACCCACCACACAAGAAAACACAACTGAAGCACTCCCAAAAGAGGATCACCCAATCCCTGCTTAAAGATCTCCAAAGAAAGAGAGTCCACCATCCTCTGAGGCAATCTGCTCCTCTGTTAAACATCTCTTATGCTAAATAAGTCTGTCCTTATATCGAGGTGCATTCTCTTTTCTTGTAATTTATTCCATTAGTTCACATCCTTTGTTCATGTCTGGCACAGCAGAAACCAAGCTTGCTCCGTCTTCTGCATAGCATCCCTTCACATATAAAGGTAAGTTGCCAAGCTCTGAGTGCACAATTATGAGGCAGTATCTAAAATCATGTTGGGTTCACTTCAGGTCCCATTATTCCCTGCAACTGGTTCTGTTGTGGTGTTCTTGCATTGTAAGGAGAGAAAGAGAGAGAGAATCTGGCTGTGTCTAGACTTCATGACTGCCATCTACTGTGAGTTTTAAAAAATTCCCTCTCTGTGACTATAGTTTAGGGTAGGAACCCGAAAGTGCTCCAGAAATTATTGAACAACAGCTTCCAGAATTCCTCACCATTGGCCATGCTGGCTGTGGTTGATGGGAGTTGCAGTCCAATAATATCTACCAGGCCACATAGTTCATACTCTTCCTATAGATGTTAAACCAGTCTGATCCTCAATAAAAACACAAAAACAAAAACTGGTCTAGTTTTCTTCAGTTTTGTACAGTACACACATGTGCATACACACACACACACACACACACACACAATACACACTCATACTGAGTCTTTCTTTCTGCCTTGTATAATCTCCCATGTTCTCATAATACATGATCTGCAAGGTCCTTTCCATCAAAACAACTGCATAATTAACAAGTCACAATGGAAATTCATGCTGGGTGTGCCATGTTTTAGGGCCCTGATACATGAAACATCTTCACACACACATGCCTTCTTTTTCAGTGTTCCAGCCTTCTTTCCATTTACCCCAATAGCCTTGAATTCCAAAATTCCTACTAAATTTCTGTATTAGCTGTGGGCTATTTTTTTCCTCTTTTTTTGCCATCATATTTACCACTTCACTGCTTGTTCCTTCTAATACGAACAGGAGCCTAGGGAAATCTATTTATTTCCTTACTGACTACATTTGTGTCAGGCTTTTCTGATGCTCGGCTCAAAGTGATTCAGAGTTGAAAAGAATAATAAAAGGGAAAAACATCAACAGGGAAAAAGAAAGAAGGGAGAAGGAGAGCAGGAGTCAGAACTGGGGTAACTGCTGGTGGAAGAGGCCTCAACGTCAGAGAAAGGGTGAGAGAAGAGGGCTGTCTGAGTGGTCTACTCTCGTCTTCCATTGCTTCTTTCTGCTCTTAGTCAGCTCAGTCTCAAGAGACTTATAAGGCATCGGAGGCTTAAAAGCAGGGCTGGAGTGTGGCCGCGGTGGAGTGCCATGGCACACAACAGAAGTCCAGTGAGAGTGGGCAGCCGCCACACTCTTTGCACACTTAGAAGCTGAGGGATCAGCAGCCACTTCACCCGTAGCACATTTCAACGTTCTAGACTTCAAGCCCGAAGTCAAATGTTGATGAACCGGAGAGTCTTTCAAAGTGTGACGATCTCAAGAGGTCGAAGCAGAAGATCAAGAAGACTTAGAAGCTCCTCTTTCATTGTCAAGATCCCCCGACATTGAAGATGAATGAGTTGACTGAAGAAACTGACATTTACATACATACAACCTTAAAAAAGAAAGAAAGAAAGAACAGAAACATATATACATAAATTGACTTCCAATTTACCATCTGAGTTGGAGATTAAAGCAACTTTGAACAACCCCCTCTCTTTTTTTTCATCCTTTCCTCCAATTCTCTCCATATCATTCCTCATATGACTCTATTGTCTAAACTACTTTTTAATTATCATGAGTCATACCAGTCCTTTAGTCACTATTTTGCCCCATACAGTCTATATGTAATTTATTACAACTTTCCAATCTTTTATAAATTGCTCCATTGACTGATCTCTCATCAAATATGTAAGTTTGTCTGCTTCCATAATTTCATATAACTTTAAGATCCAATCTGATATTTCTGATATCTGTTTCTCTTTCCATTTTTTGTGTAGGTTATTCTAGCTACGATAATCATATAAATAATATTTTCCCCTATTTGTTTTCAATTTCTCTCTTAGTCATATTTAATAGATACATTTTTGGATCTTTCTCTATTTTACAATTTAATATCAAAGATATTGTGTTGTTTACATAATTCCAATATTCAATCGCTTTCTTACATGTCCTAATACAATGGTTTAACAAAATACCCAGTTTACTCCATTTCCACTGGGAGGAAATGGGCTGGGCACCACGTGTCCATGGGAGCCTGTCCCTGCAGGCTGGCCCATCACTCTAGTCACCCTTCCTCTTCCATATACAGACAGCAGGCTTGCAGCATGTGACCAATCTTGGTCATATGCAGGGGACCTTCTCACATGGTGTGGGCTGGCTTCCAGGACCCGGCTGAACAAGGAAAATGGTGGTGGAGGCTGCAGAGATAAGCTTGCATTCTGTTTGGATTCCAGTCCATTTTGTCCAGGTAACGGGGGATAAATGGGCCTGATCCATGGATGGGATATCCTGGTGGGAGCCAGCATATTCTAGCTCATGTAGATAAGCCCTAAATCACTCATCTTGTCTACTGTAGAATCTAGCAGGAATGGGTGTGGATGGAGAAATCTCTGGGAGAAGTCAAATGGCAGTCATTTAGAAGACAGAGAAATCTCCCAAGTTCATCTTTTTAATTTTTTATTTCTTTGTGCCACTTCTATGCTGCTTTCTCCCAAAGTAGGACCCAAGGCAGCTTACAAACAATTAAAACCACAATTGAAAGGAATTAAAAACAGTTAAAACATACACAATAAAAACAGCATAAAAACACACCCTGCTTAAACGAAAAGTTTAATCTTAAGCTTAGGACCAGTAAGAGATGGAGAGTATGCTGGACACAGTCCTGACCCAAACGAAAACATCACTAATTTCTTCTGCGTGTATACCATGGCTCTAAAATGGGTTTCAAAGTAGCAATCTGTTACACAGGTAATTATATTCTATAGTACACATTGTAGGAAACTTTGCAGGTAGTGGTTAGAATCCTGTTGGTCTCATACATCTGTGTAAGTTTCCTTTCATATGCGGTTGTATTTTTTTGGCTGTTGTGCAAAGTATGTATTCAGTTCATGGTTACATAAGTAGAGGTCCAGAAGTACATTTGGACCCCTGTATCCACAGTGGTTTAGTTCCCAGACAGAGGACTTTTTCGGATGAAGAAAAATAACGCAAGCAGCCTCTCCAGTTTGCGAGGCTGCTGTGCTGCAAAGTGTCAGTTTCGGATGACGCTGCCCTCTAGCGGTACTCTTGCGGTTCCGCAGGGAGAGCTAAGCGTCATATTTTGTTGATTTTTTACTCACGAAAGTTGATCGTGAGTAAAAATCAACGAAATATGACGCTCAGCTCTCCCTGTGGTACCGCAACAGTACCGGCAGGGGCGAGCGTCATACAAAAGGGGCGCTTTGCAGCGCAGCAGCCTCGCAAGCTGGAGAGGCTGCTTGCGTTATTTTTCTTCATCCGAAAAAGTCCTTACTGTAGATACCGGAAACCACAAACAATAGTAAACCCTATTAAAATTAAGGACTTTTGGTAAAAACATACCATAGAGTTGTGTTATAGTCTATGAGAAAGCAGCTAGATGCTGGTAAAGTATAAACAAACAGAAAAATCTGGGAAGGTAGCCAACTGTTAATTAGCAGAAAGGAATGGCAACACAGTCCTGCAAAGATTTGTCCAGCAACACAGTCCAAAAAGTCAGGGAATTACAGCAGTCAGCATGGGTCAAAAACAAGTCTGTGGGTCAAGAGGATCAGGCAACAACATAGTCAGGAACAGACCAAGGTCTAAACACAAATCAAAGCAACTAGAATCAAGGCGACAGGAAGCAAGGCAACAGGAACATGGAGTCAAAGAAAACCAGCAGGAAGCTTTCACCAGGAAGATCAGTTGATCTCTAACAAAGCCTCCATCACTCCCCAATTTGTGTATATATAGCAATGAAGGCTTTGTCAGGTGTTCTTTAATGAGCTGGTGTTTCTGATAAAGCCTCAGCGATCTCCTTTGAGCTTCTTTTTGGGATCTCTGCTGGCTGAATGATGGTGGGGGTAAGTCTGTCTCCTCTTCTTCTTCCTTATCTGAATTGGCAGGGCTCTCTGCTGGGGCTGGTGCCAACCCACTAGGACCAGGCTCTTCTTCTGCTTGCACCTCCAGGTTGGCAGAGTTCACTGCTGGCACAGGTGTAGATAAACCTGTGCCAGGGTCTAATAGGGCCATTCCTTGTCATATCCTCATCCTCCTCTGATTCCATACCCTCATCAGACTCATGGGGATGACATGGAGGACCTAGAAAATGTGAAGTCGAAGGGTTTCACGGCTGGCATCCATAGGTCTTCCATGTGGTTTTTTTCTAGGTCGTTAGGCTGTGTTCTGGAAGAGTGTATTCCTGATGTTTTGCCTGTATCAGTGGCTGGCATCTTCAGAAGATGCCAGTCACAGATACAGGTGAAACATCAGGAATAAACTCTTCCAGAACACAGTCTAACAGCTCAGAAAAAAACCCACATGGAAGACCTAGAAAATCCCTATATTGGATGCCTCTCTAGACATTTTCCAGCAGAACTCTATGATATGTGTCCCTATCTTGTTTCCCGCGGATAACTGAAACCTCAGATATTGGTTCCATGGATAGAGGGGTCTGACTGTATAACTATTTCATATGAGCAAAAATTCTATTCTTAGTCCAACTAGAGTAGAGCCATTGAAACTGAATTGAATTACCTCTATTTGAGTCACCATTCAGCAATTGATTGAATGAGTCTACTCTACTTGAGGTTAACCAACAGGATCCCAGCCATGGTGTTCAACATTCTTTGATAGTGGATCAGTATGTGTCAGGGCCTTCAATGTACCTCTTGGTTCCCTGGGATTTCAGAAGCAACCATTTCCAATTGCACAACAATCAGACATATTGGCAGACACACCATTGGTTACACAGGCTGGCATCATGTCACAGAAACACAGAATCATAGCATTGGAAGAAACCACAAGAGCCATCCCATCCAACCCCATTCTGCCATGCAGGAAGACACAATCAAATCATTCTCGAAAGATGGCCATCCAGCCTCTGTTTAAAAACTTCCAAAGAAGGAGACTCCGCCACACTATGAGACAGTGTATTTCACTGCCAAACAGCTCTTACTGTCAGAAAGTTCTTCCTAATAAGCTGCATTACACAATTAAAACAATTAAAACAAAACAATTAAAATCATCACAATTTAAAATCATATAAAACCTACAAATGTTAAAATATAAAAATAAAACCACATCGCAATAAAAAGCCTCTGTGCACACAGCTACATATTAAAACCCTGCTTGAATAAAAACATATTTGCCTGCCAGCCTTGCCTGCCAAGGAAGAGAGTTCCAGTGGGTGGGAGCAGCCACTGAGAAGGCTCTCTCTCATGTCACCACAAAGCAAGCCTGCGATGATCACAGAATCATAGAATCATAGAGCTGGAAAAGACCACAAGTGCCATCCAGTCCAACCCCTGCCACACAGGAATACCCAATCAAAGCATTCCCAAGAGATGGCCATCTAGCCTCTGTTTAAAATCCTCCAAAGAAGGAGACCCCACCACACTCCCAGGTAATGCATTCCACTGCTGAGGAGCTCTTATTGTCAGGAAGTTTCTCCTAATGTTTAGGTGGAATCTCTTTTCCTGTAGTTTGAACCCATTGCTCCATGTCCTCGTCTCAGGAGCAGCAGAAAACAAGCTTGCTCCATCCTCAATATGACATCCTTACAAATATTTAAACATGGCTATCATATCATTTCTTAACCTTCTCTTCTCCAGGCTAAACATAGCCAGCTCCCTAAGCCGCTGCTCATAGGGCATAATGGCTTGCAGACCTCCCACCATTTTGGCCCCCCTCCTCTGGACACATTCTAGCTTGTCAATATCATTCTTGATTTGTGGTGCCCAGAACTGGACACAGTATTCCAGGTGAGGTCTGACCACAGCAGAACAGAGTGGCACTATTACTTCCCTCAATCTAGAAAGTATACTCCTATTGAATCAGCCTAGAATCACATTGGCTGTTTTAGCTGCTACATCACACTGCTGACTCATGTTCAGCATATGGTCCACTAAGACTGTAAGATCCCTTTGCATGTACTGTGATCAAGCCATGTGTCACCCATCCTATATCTGTGCATTTCATTTTTCCAGCCTAAATGTTGTATCTTACATTTCTCCCTGTTGAAATTCATTTTGTCATGTAGTTTTGGCCCAGCTCTCCAATCTATTAAGGTCATCTTGAAATCTGATCCTGTCCTCTTAGGTATTAGCTAACCCTCCTAATTTGGCGTCATCTGCAAACTGCCCTCTATTCCCTCATCCAAGTCATTGATAAAGACGTTGAATAGCACTGGGCCCAGGACAGAATCCTGTGGCGCCCCACTAGTCATTGCTCCCCATAATGAAGAAGAGCCATTGGTGAGCACCCTTTGGGTTTGGTCAGCCAACCTATTGCAAATCCTCCTAACAGTCACATTGTCTACCCCACATGTTACTAACTTTTTTGCAAGGATATCATGAGGGACTTGTCAAAGGCCTTATCAAGTGATGTCAGGACTGAGACCCGTAAACACAAGAGAGTAGCAAATGCAATATAGAAATTGCACTACCAAGCATTTTGTTCACTTCTAAATACACAAGTGAAAATGACACTGCCTTATAAAAGGTGAAAAGAGTCTACTCCTTAGCCCTGGCCACATCCAGCAAGTATAACTCCTTCCGTAGGGTTTGTTCACCCACCGGGCCAAACCAGTAACTCATAGGGGTTATATGAGGACAGAGCAAATGCAGCAAAGAGGGTGTAGCTCCTGATGTGGATCTTACAGCAAGGCACTGAAGTGGCTGCATATTTGATCTCTACTTTTGAAAAGTAAGATCAATAATTTGCAGATATTTGGGGTGTACCCACTCCCACAAAATATGACATGCACTATCTATTATCAAACATGGCAATTGGGAGATATTCACTGCATATCTTCATTGTATTATTCTGGCTAATTCTGTCCACAAGGGTTTCCAGTGTTGCGAATGAGAACCCACTGCCAGTCATTTCCATTGAAAATGAGGTCGTCGTTTCCACTTCCATCCAACAGTGATTGGCATCAGCCACAATTTTTCATCTTGTCAAAGATGCAGCATGCCAATTATAGAAAATGATGTGCAGTTGCTTAAAAACTGATTGCAAATTGCTTCTGACTGATTGGCAGAATAATGAAGCAGGGAGGGAGGGTTTCTTGGAGTGAAAACTGGGCATGCTGAACATGGTCTCATCTTATAGGGTTCTGCAGATGTCATTTCTTCTAGTGTCATTTTGAGCACTGATTCCACATATGTCATGTGCACAAAACCAGATATTTGCTCCTGGGTGTTCAAGCTTTGCCACTTAGCACCATTGCAGTATTGCTCAACAACCATATAACTACCATGTGTGAACAGAGACAAAATTTATGGCTTACTTTTGCTTAGAGAATCAGAGAATCTTTTATTTCGGAAGGGACCACAAGGGTTATCTAGTCCAGCCTCCTTCCATGCAGGAACGACTATCAAATAGCTCTTACTGTAAAGATATTCAGTATCTGAACAGAATCATAGAACCATAGGAGATTATCAGACAAGCATCTGAAAACATTTTTGGCCCACTATATTTTAAATTGTAAGTATCCTGGCTTAATAACACTTCTTATCACACATCACTGTAATGATGAGAAAGAGCTGCCCCTGAATTATTACAACATGACTACTAGTGCTGTTTACTTCCACGTTTTCACATGTGTGAGACTTTGGCAGTTCTTATAAGAAGACACAAGTGTACTTAAAAGTCTAAAAACACCTACATTAACAAACAAAACAAACATACAAGCACTGAAAAACACTTCAAAATTTGTCAACAAAACAGGGAGGTTCATAAAAAGAGTGTCCCATATCTAGTTTTTGCATTCTCACCCGGAAGTGTTCTGGCACTCATTGATGCTTTAATCACCCCAGCAGAACAGGATGCAATTTTGCACACAAGCAATACCGTGAAAAAAAAATACCATCGGATAGCAACTGATAGCTTGGCCCATTAATAAAAAAGAATGAGTTTTTCACAGCAGCAGAATGCAAGGAGGACAATGTAATGTCATAGGGGAGCCCTTTCACGGTATCCTGTCATCGTTATCATGCCATATTTGCCAAGTCTGATAATCTCCATAGAGTTGGAAAATACCATAAGGGTCATCCAGTCCAACCCCCTGCAATGCAGGAACATACAATCAAAGCACATCCTCTGAAGATGCCAGCCACAGATGCATAGATGCGGGCGAAACGTCAGAAAGAAACTATTCCAGAACACGGCCTGACAGTCCAGAAGAAAACCAAGGAAAATCAATCAAAGCACTCCCAACAGATGAGCATCCAGCCTCTGTTATAAACCTTCAAAGAAGGAGACTCTGCCACACTCCAAGGCAGTGCATTCCACTGCTGAACAGCTCTTACCATCAAGAAGTTCTTCTTAATGTGCAATCTCTTTTCCTGTAGTTTGAATTCATTGCTCCATGTCCTAGTCTCTGGAGCAACAGAAAACAAGATTACTCCATCCTCAGATATTTAAACATGGCTATCATGTCACCTCTTAACTTTGTCTTCTACAGTTTAAACACACCCAGCTTCCTAAGCTGCATTCACCCACAGCTGCTGGCTATTAAGATGACTTGCAGGGGGTGTCACTTAAATATGTACACGGTGTAGAACATAAGCAATTTTTCACGTATATTACTGGTAAGATGATTAGTGATGAGGTAGGATATAAGTGACAAGGGAGGAAAAGATGCCCTCTACTTATGAGTTTGGCACATATCTATGATAAAAAGAAACCCCAAACAAAAGTTGTAGATAACATTCTCAACCAGGTAGATGATTTGCACATCACTTTAAAAGGATGGTAGTGTTTAGATCATTAAGCAATAGTGCACACAATAGGAATTGTAATCTATGTTCATTCACACCTTTCCCTACTTTTTACAGGGAACATGGTGCATCGTTGCAAATAATACTGTTACAAGGCCCATCAATGATTTGGGGTGAATCTGATTACTGTTAATTTTTAATAATAAGGATTAGTATTATTTCTTCCTCAGTTTCTGAACAAAGCACTGTACAAGAAATACAATTACAGACTAACCATGCCCACAGGCTTGAAGTCTAATAGACAAAAGAGGGGGAACAGAAAAATGGGAAGGAGATAATAGGAAGGGAATTAGCACGAGGAGAATTAACTAATTACTAAGAGCTGGGAAAAACAAATGCATTGTTAAGTCCCATTTAAAGAAAAAACAAACAAACAAACAAAAACACCCTGGTAATTGTTATGTGTATTGGTGGGACTAGTATTAAATGAGGTGGGACCCAGGGCATTCCCTGCTAATTTGCCCCCATTAGCAGTAATGCAATGATGATGGGGATTGTAGTATAAAAATCTGGATCCTGCAGGTTGGGGAAGCCTATAATAGACACCTTCAGAAAAGTTTTGCTTGAGACTTGAAAGATCACACTTGGAGGCAGTGTAGGCCAGGTATGGGAATCACGTGGCCTGTAGGCTGGTTTTCCACAAGGCGCTATTTTTCCTGTCCCCAGCCCCATCCTTGATCCCCCCACAGATTGTCTCCTGAAAAATGTCTCAAGGTGTGACCTGTGGTGTAGTGATACTATGTTGAAAGCATTCTTCCATGAGACAATGTTTACAGCAATACCTTCGGGGAGAGTCCAAATATGTGGCTAGGTGTGTTAATCTAAAATGTTTTCAGGTGGGTTTCATTTAAACCAAGCCTTATGAGAAACAACCAAGGGAACTTGTATGTTTAGCTTGGAGAAGGGAAGACTGAGAGGTGACATGATAGCTATCTTTAAATATCTGAAGGGATGTCATGTAGAAGACTAGGTCAGCTTGTTTTCTCTTGCTTCAGAGACTAGGGCCTCATCTACACTGGCCAGAATATGCTGGCTTCCCGCTGGTGTATTCTGGCCCCGGATCAGGCCCATTGCTCCCCTGTTACCTGCAAAAAATGGATGGAGCCCGCACAGACACACCGACCCATGTCTACAGCTACTGCAGTCTGCTTTGCACTCTCTGAAGCCAGGAAGGGGGACCACAGCATGTGACCAAGGTCCCCTGCATGTGAACAGCCTTGTCACATCCTCTGGGCCTCCTTCCTGGCTTCAGAGAGTGTGATGCAGATGGCAGCAGCAGTGGCTTCAGAGACAGGTCGGCATGGCAGTATGGCCTCCTGCAGTCTGCAGGGTCCGATCCATTTTCCTCAATGACGTGGTTTTCCCCAGGCATTTTAATGAAATGGTTTAATGGGCTTTTTCTCAGTTTCCTCCCCATCTTTCCCCCAGGTGTTGTCAGGACTGCCTGGGGGCAAAACAGTCCTGCATTGGTTAGAGTGCAGGGCTCCAAGACAGGGGAAAGATGGGGTAAATAGCCCATCTAGACAAGCCCTAGAACACAAACCGATGGATTCAAATTGCAAGAAAGCAGATTCCACCTAAACATTAGGAAGAGCTTCTTTACAGGAAGAGCTATTCAACAGTGAATGGCTTGCCTTGGAAGGTGATGGAATCTCATTCTTTGGAGATTTTTTGAACAGAGGTTGGATCAACATCTTTCAAGAGTGCTTTAGTTGTATATTCCTGTATGGCAGAAGGTTGGACTACATGGTCCCATCTAACTCAACCATTCTATGATTTTAACTCTACTACAGACAATTCTTTCATAAAAACACTGCAGAAATAATGCTTTCTGACGCCACTTTAACTACCATGACTCAATGCTATGGAATTCTGGGCTTTGTAATTTTGCGAGATTTTTAACCTTCTCTGTCAGAGAGCTCTGGTGCCACAACAAATGACAAATTCCAGGATTCCATAGGATGGATCCACAATAGTTAAAGTGCTGTCAAACTGCATTATTTCTGTGTGTGGCAACAACCATAGACAACAACAACAACAACAACAACAATAACAACTACAGTTGTCCCTTCACATTCGTGGGGGTTAGGTTCCATAGACCCCCGCGAATGTGAAAATTCCGCGAATAATGACAGCCCTCCACCCGCCCTCCCCAAGTGACCCCGAGGCCTCTGGAGGCCTCGCGGTTGCTCTTCCCAGCCACCCCCCCGCCCTCTCCAAGTGACCCAGAGGCCTCCGGAGGCCTCGCGGTTGCTCTTCCCTGCTTCCCCCCGCCCAACCCAAGCGACCACAAGGCCTCCGGAGGCCTCGTGGTCGCTCCTCCTGGCCGTCCCCGCCCTCCCCAAGCGATCCAGAGGCCTCCGGAGGCCTCGCGGTCGCTCCTCCCGGCCGCCCCCGCCCTCCCCAAGTGACCAAGAGGCCTCTGGAGGCCTCGCGGTCACTCCCCCCGGCTGCCCCCGCCCTCCCCAAGCAACCCAGAGGCCTCCAGAGGCCTCGTGGTCGCTCCTCCCGGCTGCTCCCGCCCTCCCCAAGCGACCCAGAGGCCTCTGTAGGCCTCGCGGTCACTCTTCCTGGCCGCCCCCGCCCTCCCCAAGTGACCCAGAGGCCTCCGGAGGCCTCGCGGTCGCTCCTACCGGCCGCCCCCGCCCTCCCCAAGCAACCCCGAGGCCTCCGGAGGCCTCGCAGTCGCTCCTCCCGGTCGCCCCTGCCCTCCCCAAGTGACCCAGAGGCCTCCGGAGGCCTCGTGGACACTCTTCCTGGCTGCCCCCCACCCTCCCCAAGTGCCCCAGAGGCCTCCAGAGGCCTCGCGGTCACTTTTCCCTGCTGTCCCCTGCCCTCCCCAAGTGGCCCCGAGGCCTCGCTGTTGCTCTTCCTGGCCACCCCTGCCCTCCCCAAGCGACCCAGAGGCCTCTGGAGGCCTCGAGGTCGCTTTTCCCGGCCGCCCCCGCCCTCACCAAGTGACCCCGAGGCCTCCGGAGGCCTTGTGGTCACTTTTCCCTGCCGCCCCCGCCCTCCCCCACTGAAAATAATGGAACTTCTGGTATAAAATACCATAGAGTTGCCTTGGAGGACCTAGAAAATGGCTAGAGAGGACACATTTTCTAGGAAGACTCTATGGTAGGTGTGCCGTTTTGTGTCCCATGGATAAATGAATCAGTGGATAATGAATCAGTGAATATGGGGTTCCTACTGTAATTATAACAATAATCTCTCTCTCTCTCTGGCTTTTTTTCGCAAACGAAGATTCAGGAAGGACTCATCCCGCGCTTTCTGCAAGCGCGCTGATGACTAAAAAGGCCAATCCGAGATAAACAAGTCTGGTTGCAAAAAGCACAGCAGAAGGTCTCCTTGGGGTGATGTTTCTGGGTTGTGATTCTTTCTGCGTTGTCGCTTCTCTTCAAGACTTGTTCGGCATGAGTTCTCAAATAAGGCTGCCATTGTTGGTGATCAATTTGGCCGAGCCTGAGATGTTGTTTCAGACAGTCTTTGTATCGCTCTTTTTGGAGCGCCCCTCTTACGTTGACCCGTGGCGAGTTCACCGTAGAGTACTATTTTTGGGAGGCGATGGTCCTCCATAGTAGAAACGTGCCCTGCCCAGCGCAGCTGTGTTCTCAATATCATGGCGTCAATGCTGGTGATCCCTGCTTGCTCAAGGACAGCAACATTCATCACATAGTCAGTCCAGTGTATATTTAGGATTGTGCATATACAGCGCTGATGAAAGTGTTCGAGGAGTCGTAGGTGGTGGCAATAGGTGACCCATATTTCAGATCTATAAGGGAAAATAGACAGTACAATGGCTCTATACATACTGATTGTTGTGCTTCGCCTCAGGTGTTTATTACTCCAGACTCTTTTGTAAAGTCTTCCAAATGCGCTGTATGCCTTTGCTAATCTGTGATCGATCTCTTTGTCAATCTTGGCATCTGAGGAGATGATGCTTCCCAGGTAGGTGAACTACCGAACGGACTTGAGCACAGATTTACCGACAGCAATGTGGGGAAGGTGGTGTTCATCCTGTGGTGCAGGCTGGTAGAGAACTTCTGTTTTCTTCAGGATGACTTCCAGCCCAAACAGCTCTGCAGCTGTTGCGGAGCAGGATATTAGGCATTGCAGAGCTGCTTCTGTGTGAGCAACAAGGGCAGCATCATCCGCAAAGAGCAGCTCACGGAGTAGATAGTTTAGAGTCTTAGTGTGAGCCCTCAGATGGCTTAAGTTAAACAAGCTACCATCAGTATGGTAACGTAATAATAATTATAAGGAGGAGGAGGAGGAGGAGGAGGAGGAGGAGGACTGCCCCAGACAACTCAGGACATGCATTATAGGCCTCTGTTGCAACAGGAAATGACAGGAAGCAACTTCCTGTCCTAGAAAAATGACCTCTCCTTGTCCTAAAATGGCCTAAGGGGGTTGAAAATGCCCTCCGCCCCCCTCAAAGTTTATTTAAGGGCAAAAAAATGATATGGTGAGGGGGCAAAGACCACAAAAACAGCCCTGGAGCCTCATCTAGCCTATAGGCTGCACTTTGCCCGGCACTGCAATACATCAGTCTTCCTTAGTACATACCATTTATTTAACAATACTGACATGAAACAAGGTGAAAAGCAGAACCAAGAACACTGTCTGCACAAAACTCCATGAACTGAAACTAATGATGCTTCTCCCTATCACTGCCATTCTAACTCCCTCCCTGCCCTCCCATTTCTACTGCTAGCATCTCGTCTCTGATTTTCATATTCTAAAACCAGAGAAGAGGAATGGCACAGATGTGTGCAGAGCTCCTTTCAGTAATGTTTAACAAGCAATGTAGAGAGCACCCAGAATATATTATACACTCACAGCTGTTCTGCTCTGCCAGCTAACCAATCTTGCCCTAATTTAATCCAAATTCTATAGTCATTACATATACTGCCGGTGACTTTGAACCCCAGACATGTTGCAGCCAATGTCTTCCACCGGAGTCAATTCTATGCAGATATGCTTTCATGCTTTGCAGAGAGGGGAAGCTGTCTTATGGTGAAGCTTCTTACCAGTTTTCTAGAGGCAGCTAGTGGGTTTGTGGTGCCTGAACTCCCTGTGCTAGGATATTAAGACTTTTTGATTGGCAGGAATGCTGAGATTGCCTTCCATCTCTCCCCTGCTTTCCTGTTCCCTCTGAGCTTAGCTGCAATCCTTAAAGACACTGTGAAGAAAATGGATTTTCCCAAGAACAGTATACAACATTGGTGCAAGCTGTTGTATTTACTTGTTGCAATGCTGATTTGCACAACCCTGGAGTAATGGTGAATTCAGCTTCTGTTGAAATCTTCTCTCCTCTTTTTAAACATGGCTCTCCTAGAATCTTGGCAACTACCTCGTGGAATTTACAAGTACATGCACAGAACTGACACTATGCTGACCCCACCTTAAAACTACAAATCCCATGAGGCAGTGTAGCTCTCAGCCAAATGGATATCGAATAATGGCCTATGCTGAGTCTTTACCTTGGAGTAGCAGGACTTCAGCAATTGATGGGAGGAAGGGGTTGAAAAGAAAAGCCATGCAAAAAAGGCAAGGAGTTGGAGAACACTACATTTTTGTAGGACAGTTTCCATTTACCTTATTAAAAGTACAAGGTGCTTTGTTAACTTTAAAAAGTCCCATGAGGACAGGGTGTGGGATAGGCCTGTTTTCATAGAGACCTTCAACCCACTGCCAGTTCATAGAATGCACATGAGACTGTGTGTCAAGAGCCTTTGCAGCATTCATGTAATGTACATTGTAAGCTTCTTTGGGTCCCATGGTGAGTAAAGAAGGATATAAATCAAATAAATAAATAAATAAATAACCCCTCATTCTGTTGTGTTAGGTTATACCATTGTGTAAGCTAGGGATGTAATTCTTTGCTATTTTCATTCTTAAAAGAAGGAACATGCAATTTTAGCAATTTTCTTCCACCAGCCAGAAATTCTTCAAAAAACGCACAGTTTTCAAAGATTATTTGCAGTTTGAGACTAATTCTTTACAAAATTCACATTTGAGGATTTTGCACAGAAAACAAAAGCATATTCCACACAGCAAACAACATTTTCTGTGTAGAAAATATTATTTTTGCACGTATTTTTTTTATGCAGAAAATACTATCTCCTGTACAGAAAATGCTTATTCTGCATAAAATTGACAGATTTTTTTTGTGCAGGAAATAGAATTTGTAGCATTAGAAACAGCATTTTTTTTCATTCAGAAAAAAAAATTCTGTGCAGGAAATATTATTTCATGGGTGAATTTTGCAGAGAACAATTCTAGGACTGTAAAGATTCTCATCAATCCAAAATTCTCTTCATCAGGTTTTCATGACACCCAGGAAATATGTTTTTTTCAACCATTTTAAAACTAGTTTTTGAGATTTTCTATCTATCTTAAGTATAAGTAGTTGTTTAATAGGAACCTCAAGCTGGTGATCCCTGTTGCAGAACTGTTCTGATTTAGTGACCCTTTCCAGTTAGGGTTTCTACATACAGGAAGCCTCTGCCTTTCAACGGCTTGTTATCTGACGACAGGTTCTTTTGACACTTGCAAATTAAGGACAAGTTACATTCATTTGACAAGGATTCTGTTCTTTTGACAGGTCTTACCTACAGAGGCCTGCTTGAAACTGAGCCTGCATGGTGCTTGCAAAGTGAGCTGAGAGGGGGTAATGTCACCAAGCCAACTAAGAAATCTTGCAAGTAGGGTGAGTAGGTGCCGGCACCCATGGGTGCATGCAGGAAGGCCCAAGTGAGCCACCATAATTCCCTCACATTCCCTACATGGGCTCTGCTTTTCAATCAATTCCAGTTTATGACACTGCTGCAGTCAGTAACCTGTCAGATAAGGGAATGTTTCCTGTATGCACATTGAAAGAAAGTGCAACTGTGGCTGACTTCCTGTTAGCTAGTCCCAATTAGAGTTATACCCATTGAATCAATTGTTGAGTCCACACACGGGTTAATTGAAGGCTGCATCTGTAGTGCAGAAATAATCCAGTTTAACAAAGCTTTAACTGCCATGTCTCAATGCTATGAAATTCCGGGATCTGTAGTTTTGTGAGATATTTAGCCTTTGCTGTCAGAGAGCTCTGGTGCTACAACAAACTACAAATCCCAGGATTCCACAGGATGAGCTATGGCAGTTAAAGCGGCATCCAGCTGGATTATATCTGCAGGGCAGGTGTACCCAAAGTGATTCAATGTCATTACTCTAGTTGGGATTACCAATAGGATTTACCACAAGCATGGGAATCTTTGACAATTTTAAGGCTCTATCCACCAGGCAGCCAAGAAGGAGCTCCATGAGGCTCAGTCCTTTCAGTGTTAGATCACAGTTTAGGTCATGTCTGGAGAGCAGTTGACCCTCCATCCCCACATGCCTTCCATCCCTCCTAGTAAAGTGTATCATATTTTGGTGTTTTCTTCTCAACTGATAAGGCTAGCTCCATTAAGAGTCTGGGAATATTCACTTGTGTTGTCAGCCAGGGGAATATAACCAGTTCATTGTGATTTACTCCATGTTAGTGAACAAGTGCATAGTCTTTAGAGATATTTGTCTTCCAGAATGTCAATAATCTCGCTGTTTAATTTTCTTAATGAGAGATTCTTGTGCCTCACCAGGCCTTGGAGACTTGGGGCTCCCATAGACTCTGCAATGAGTCTTTTAAGGCCTGCTGTGTTGTCAAAGCAAGTTAGTACACAGAGAAGAATGTAATTACTAGAGCTTTGATGGGAGATAAGGGGTCAGATCTGAGAGAAGAGTGCTCCATTTTCTTGTCTGAGGCTGAAGGAACTTAGCAAAATTTAGGCTTTTTTTCTGTTTCCCAAGCACTAGTGGATTATAATGAGTTCCTGCTACATGGTTCTCTCTCTGTGTGTGTGTGTGTAGGGGTGTATGTGTATTCATACAGGACTATCTCCAAAAAGACTGAGATCATAATCCTGCATTTAGTTTGAAATATATTAAGATTTGGGGCTGGTTCACAGGTCTGAAATGGGGAAATTAATGTATGTATGCTGGGATCAGTAGAGCTGTGCATGCAACGGTAGCCCATGTTGATTTGTTACCCAAATTACTTGGGGTCCATGGGGATCCTCTGAAGTCCAAATATTAAAATGGGGAATTTATCTGACTCAATTTGGCATATGAAAGGTTGGGCAATGGTGGGATCTTTTGACATTTGTATACTTTTAATAATGGAGGAGACTCTAACCCAAAAGGTACAATTAAATGATCTGTATTGGAAATTAATATCAACAGCATTCACGCAAACACTCAGACTTCAGACACTCACACAAGGCTATCAAAGATAGTTGGAAGTATTTGGATAGAGGAATAGAGTAAGAATATGGCGGGTTTACTGTACAAACCTGCAGAGCTAAGATCGTGAAGTAAACTGACAGTGAAGCAGTCCGGATGATAGACTGGTGACACGAACTGATGTGAGCTCAGAAAGCAGGGGATTTGTCCACACTTTGGTGGTGTTTTGATGAGAAGGGATTGAGAGTTTGAGTGAAATACAATGTTTCTTGGAGGTTCTCAGGACTAGACAATGGTGCTCCAGAAGAGTTACCAATTGCTATACTTGAATAGGAACAAGCAAGGTCATTTGTTGGAAGTGATGAGGGAAGGAAGGAAGAACCCATTCTACAAGCATTAAGGTCTCTGCTATAGAGCAGATTAGTGAATCATTCATCTCCTAGTGTTAATTCTCTGACCTGAGTATTTGGTTTGGGGAATTTCCAAGGGCCCCTCCTTTGGTCTTACATGAATCCCGTCTTGGTATTGGGGGGGTTCCTAGTTTACCTGCAACCATGTGGATGGCCACCATAAGCCAAATTATTACATATAACCAATTATTTGATATTCCAAGACTGGGGCAATCAGGGTAGGTAACACTCCCACTGCCTCCCAAAATGGAAGAGAGATGCTGTTGTGACTCCACCACCCCATCTCTGCCCCATTTCAAGATAGAGGGCAGATTGGGTCTCTGGAGAGGAGTGATGTTTGCACAAAATAGCTGGCAACTAAGTGCCTGGATCAGATGGATCCTTGCTCAGAACTAGGTACTATGGATGGGCTGCCCTGAGAGATTGCTTGTGCCACTGTCCAGGGAAGGCATTTGGGGCTGGCTGACTTTGGAAAGCTGCCCACTGGTGTTGCTGCAGTTACAAAGTGGCTGGCTGAGATTGTTAAGCTCATCAGTTTCTCACTGTGGGGAACCTGATTCCTTTTACAGGCAAAACATGTGCTGTGCTGTCAAGCTATGCCCCCCCCCTTTTCATGTCAGCCAGATGTCCACCCCACATTTCCTTGGACTACTCATGCAATCCATGATGGGTTGTTATCAGATCTGCATATCCCTGGAAGAGGATGTAGTAGATGTTGACAAATTTTCTAATTCTTGACAAGAGAGAACACATTGACACAGGATGAAAAAAAAAAAAAGTCAACTACCATGTGATTTTTTTCAGCCTTCTGCAAGAGCAAGAAGAACAGAGCCTCTTTTCTTTCCCTTCAGTGGATTTCAGCCAAAAACATTGGCCAGCATCCTGTTAGTGAATAACACAGTTGAAAGAGCAGCTCACACACATGTAAGTCTAGTTTGAGGCAGACCATAGAGAGCTATTCTCTTGCTCCTGCACTTGGTCAAAAACCTCCAATATCTGGCATCTGTCAAGCTGTGGGAGAGCTGCTACTGATCCTTCTTAGCAAAGGGAAGGGTGCGGTAAAGCAATTCAGACCATGAAGATCCAGCTGGTCCCAACTCCTGGGGAAGAAAAAAGCAGGTGTACATTTCTCCCTACCACCACCACCCCAATTTGAGACCAGCTGTTTCTCTTTAGTCTGAATTGCATCCCCCACTCTCCTTTCCCCAATGATAAGCAACACCAGCAGTGGCCTCTCCTAGAGCTTGACAGCTGCTGGGTGGTGGAAAGATGTAGAACTGTGGGACTACATGTAAGGATATATGTATGTGTAAGCAGGGATCACCTGCATTGAGGCCATGATATTGAGAACACAACTGCGCTGGGCAGGGCATGTTTCTAGGATGGGGGACCATTGCCTCCCAAAAACAGTGAACTCGCCACAGGTCAGCATAAGAGGGGCGCTCCAAAAAAGTGATACAAGGACTCCCTGAAACAACATCTCAGGCTTGGCCAAACTGATCACCAACAATGGTCCGCCCTGGCCTCACATCGGGAGGTATGGAGACGCACTATCCACAATGCTGTAGCCTTATGTGAGAACTCACGCCAAACAAGTCTTGAAGAGAAACGACAACGCAGGAAGAATCCCAACCCAGAAACATCACCCAAGGAGACCTTCTGCTGTGCTTTCTGCAACTGGACTTGTTTATCTCGGATTTGCCATCAGTGCGCTTGCAGAAAGTGCGGGATGAGTCCTTCCTGAATCTTTGTTTGCGAAGAAAAGCCATATATATATATATATATATAGAATCATAGAATCATAGAATTGCAGAGTTGGAAGAGACCTCGAGGGCCATCCAGTCCAACCCCCCTGTATATATATATGGTTCTCAGCCATTGAGTTACCAATTCTACGGAGTTGTCTATACAAGGCAAACACCCCCCACCCAGAGTACCTCATAGTAATGGCATTTTGCAGCAGCTGCAACTTGTCTTAATGGTGTTTTTCCCCCATAAGCCTCCATAAGCTTTACATGCAAGAAGGTGGCCGCAAGTGATTTACTTACCTCAATTTGCTGGTGCCAAACTATTTTTAAAAATGATGTCCAAGGTGCACTACACCGATTTTTTGATTTTATAGGAAAGCAAACAAAACAAAACAAAAACCACCTCATTTTATTGCCTTAGTGATTGCTCACTAAGGTGAAAATCCAACACGGTAAAGTCGCCCCTTCTTGTTCTTGTAGCAATCTTCTGACATGGTTTTTGTTGTGTCTGATAATCTCCTAAATCTCTGCATGCAGAATGACATATTGATAGTGCAATACAACTCTCGTGTTGAATGGCATTATCACACAACTGAATGTGCAACAAATTGCTTCACTTAATATGCATAGCTCTGCCATCACAATGGCACCGCATGTGCAGCTCTGCTTCTGCAAATGTGAACTAAATGCAGACTTTGGAAACTGTGAAATTTTCCAGCCACTTTTATAGGGAAATTCATGCATTGTGTAAGATGACAACAGGTTTCTAGACTGAGCCTTTTTTTTTGTCCAAAATATGTGAATTTGTCCCCCTACCATTCTCATAAAAAAATAATGATTTGTGTTTCAAAAAGAAAAAAAAAAGACATCTCAAAGAAAAATATATAAAAATACTTATTATCTTGTGGAGCTAAAATTACAGTGAAAGAAGTAAAAATAAATTAGAATAAGGAAACAGCATGCAAAACAGTATTTTCTGCTCTGAAAATGTACTGTACAGAAATACCTTTTCCTGTATAGCTCATGCTGTTACCTGCACAGAAAGTGTTATCACTGGGGACTTAATCTACACAAAATTTGCACATGTTTTTCTCCAAACAAACAAACAAACAAACAAACAGCATTTTGCTCACATGTAACAGCACTTTCTGTGCAGAAAATAATATTTCTGAACAGGAATGTTACTTTCTGTGCAGAAAATGTTTTCTTTGCAAACACCTGAGAATTTTGTACAGAGTAAGTTCCAAACTGCAAAGATGCTTGTCAGTGCAGGATTCTTCTCTTCAGGGTTTCTTGATACTCAAGAAACGTACTTTTGACCATTCTTTGGAGTATTTTCCAGTTTTTTTTCCATCCCTACACCTACATCATCATGTTGTTGGGATCACCAACCATATCCCAGACATGGTGTTTAAGGTGCCTCAAAGACGTTCCTTCTTTTCCTGTGAGAACCCAACACAGCTTATGTACCTCATCAAAACTATTTGATGTGATTAGCCACACTATTGAACAGAGGAACATTTCATGTGTTGTTGTTGTGGGGGTGGGGGTGGTGTGCCTTCAAGTCATTTCTTACCTACAATAACCCTAAGGTGAAATTATCCTGGGGTTATCTGGACAAGATTTGTTCAGAGGGGGTTTGCTTTTGCCTTCTTCTGAGGCTGAGAGAGTGTGACTTCTCCAAGGTCCCTGCGTGGATTTCCACTGAGCAGGGTTTTGAACCCTGGTGTCTCAGTCTCCTAGTCCAACACTCAAAGCACTACACCATTATGGCTCTCCATTTTCATGCGTATAGCAGTGAAAATCTACCAGTTCCCTCTCCTTAGCAATTCTCCAGTTGCCACTCACATTCTCATCCCACCTCAGTTGCATATCAGGTTGCAAGAAGTTCCCTTTTTTCCTGTACAGAAGTTAGTATATAGTGGGCCCTTGGTATCTGCTGGGGTTTGGTTCCAGGTCCCCTCCCCCTTGGGTACCAAAATCTGTGGATGCTCAAGTCCCGTTATATACTCTCTCTCTCTCTCTCTCTCTCTGGCTTTTCTTCGCAAACAAAGATTCAGGAAGGGCTCACCCCACACTTACTGCAAGCACGCTGATGACTAAAAGGGCCAATCTGAGATAGACAAGTCCGGTTGCAGAAAGCACAGCAGAAGGTCTCCTTGGGTGATGTTTTTGGGTTGTGATTCTTTCTGCGTTGTCGTTTCTCTTCAAGACTTGTTCAGCATGCGTTCTCAAATAAGGCTGCAAGCATTGTGGATAGTGCATCTCCATGCCTCCCGATGTGAGGCCAGGGCGGACCACTGTTGGTGATCAATTTGGCTGAGCCTGAGATGTTATTTCAGGGAGTCTTTGTATCGCTTTTTTGGAGCACCCCTCTTACACTGACCTGTGGCGAGTTCACCATAGAGTACTATTTTGGGGAGACAATGGTCCTCCATCCTAGAAATGTGCCCTGCCCAGCGCAGCTGTGTTCTCAATATAATGGCCTCAATGCTAGTGATCCCTGCTTGCTCAAGGACAGCAATGTTCGTCACATAGTCAGTCCAGTGTATATTTAGGATTGTGCATGTACTATCTTATGCACATGGATAGCTGATCAAAGCATTCAAGAAGTTGTAAGTGGTGGTGATAGGTGACCCATTTTTCAGACCCATAAAGGAGAATATACAATGGCATACTAAAATGGTGTCCTTTATATAAAATGGCAAAAATCAAGGTCTGTATTTTGGATTTATTTTTTGTGGGAGGATATGTTCAAGCCATGGATGGTAGTATCTGTGGATACAGAATCCCATGGCTACGAAGGGCTAACTGTATATTTTCCCTTCAAAGGTTCACACTTTGATGCATTTTGCCTCATATTATTATGCATGTCATTTTCAAATTTGCACATTTTTAGTCACACCACTTTTCAAAAGTACATGTGGTGTGGGGCACATATATGTTTTTTTTTCTTTTTCCAAATTGCTTGGGAAATCTTGAAAGTGTCCCAAATCTTTGAGGAAGGACTACCAGTCTCAAGCTGTCCAAAATGGATGGATGGAGATACAGAAAGAGAGAAAGAAAGGGTCACCCAGTTAATTTCTTTTTGTCCCCTGGTGCAAAAAAAAAAAAAAAAAAGATAATTTTGTTAATTTATTTCAATAAATTAAATAATATTAATTAAGCATCATTCAGTGAATATATTTTATAGTTTATCAGAATTTCTTAATTCTGTGAAAGGCTTTTTGATCTGAAAGAATACATGAAAACAAATCTTTTTGTGGCACATTCACTCTCCCCACGCCCACCTCTCTAATTACAATCATTAAAGGTTGGCAATAATTAACATTTCATGATGAGAAAGGAGGCATGACTCCGAAGCTTAGAGATATTCCTTTCAAGTTTTATCTATTGTTGGCCGGGCAATGTATTATTTATACACCCAGAGTGAAAGGTTAGTGGTGGAATTACTGATAGTAACATATGAGTACAGAAGGTCAACAGCAGCTCAGAATGCTTCTTTATGTAATCTTTTGGCTGACCAAGTCAAAACAACTTATTTAATGAGCCTAGATGGAAGCTGAGAATTAATGCAACTGCTACACAATTTAATTTTCTTTTTCTCTTGCCTTCATCATTGACTTTTGGTTTTTTAAAAAAATTCCCAGAAATCTATGTGACAATATTGCAATGTGACAATATAACTGCAAGAGAAGACGGAAGACATACACAATCCAATGGTTCCCTGAACCAAACAATGACTCCAAAAGATAGAGCTCACTTCCCAGTATCCTTTGCAAAGCAAGCAATAATAAATGAATCATGGCTGTTGGTTGGAAGGAGGGTTCTCATGTATATTTTACCGAGAGGGTTCTGACTATTTGAGAGGCTATATATTATTGAACATATCATTTTTATAGCATTTACAGCTAAATGGAGGGAAAAGGACTCCTGGAAGTGTAAGAACCTTACATTTTTACTTATTCCAGGGACAATGGGAGCATTTAATAATGCACAGAGGGTGCACAGTCAGTATTGTACAATGTTTGCAATAGTGGAGGCTGATTGGCTTGAGTTGATCTACCATTTAAAAACCTCAGCAGTTTGCAGTCCAACCTCTGTGGTGGAAGGAAAGTACTCAGTTTAGCTGGGAGTGATACATCTCAAGGGATGGGCTGGAGAGTAGGAGAAAGAGGGAAACTAAAGGTACAGGAAAACCAAGGGACCAAGATCTAAACAAAGGAGGATGAAGTAAGGATCCAGAATATATAAAAGGCTGAGCAAGGAAGTGGAAAAAAGACACTTGGTGGGGAGATGGCCAAAACTGAGATAGAATGACACCTCCCCCCAAGAAAAGGAGGAATGTATCATTAAAAAAGAAGATGAAAGAAAGCAAAGGTGCACATAAATGTTGCATAGGCTAATTTATAAGTATATTGTTCCACTATTTGTTGTTGTTGTTATCTGCCCTTGAGTCAGCTTCCACTCATGGTGACTCTAGGAATGAGACATGTCCAAAACTCTGTATCCTCAACCGTCCTACTTGCTCAGGGCCATGGCTTCCTTGATTGAGTCTATCCATCTAGTATGTGGCCTTTCTCTTTTCCTACTGCCTTCTACCTTGCCCAGCATTATTGTGTTTTTGAGTGAGTCATGCCTTCTCATGATATGGCCAAAGTACAACAGTCTCAGTTTAGTCATCTTGCCTTTTAGGGATAGCTCAGGTTTAATTTGTTATAGGACCCATTTATTGGTATTTTTTGGCAGTCCACAGCATCTGTAGCACTCTTCTACAGCACCACATCTCAAATGAGTTGATTTTCTGTCAGCTTTCTTCACTGTCCAGCTCTCAATTCCATACATGGTGATGGGGTGTTGCACTGTACATCCCTTCAAATGAAGACAGTCTTCAAATAGAGGACTACTGCTTGGCAGCCCTTCAAAAAGAGGACTGTCACTTGTAAATAAGGACACTTTGCCAAGAATGGAGTTATCAGAAATTTCCCACAGCCCAAAAAGACATGCTAATGAGAAGGGTGAGAAACAGAGGCAATAGATGGCCAGTCAAGCAACAGAGCAGCTGAAGAGGTTGATTGATTCCTGGGAGGAGAGTCTATAACCTGACCATGGAACTCTAGCATTTATGGCTTTTGCTGTCACCGCAATACTGTGACGTGAAGGAAACACTAAGAGGGACAAATGAGGACCAATATGGTAACTAATGTGTAGAGGTACAGAGCCTAGGGCTGCATTTCTGTAAATTGAACTGAGCAGCTAAATGTTAATGCTACTGTGACAAAGAGAGGGGGGATTTAATGGTCAAGAACCTTTGTTGTGCTTGTATAGTGTTAATCTATATTCACATAGGGCATATCTACATGGGCGATTTACAGCGGCTTCCCCCATTCCAGAGCCCTGCAGTCCAAATAATGCAGGGCATTTACCCCGATCTGCCCCTGGGTAAACAAACAGGGGCAATCTGGGATAGGGCCCAATAAACTGTTCCAATGTAATACCCCATTTACTGGTTTACCGAACAAAAAATGTATAAAGGCCCCACGTGTCTGCAGGAGCCTGTCCGGCATGTCACTCCTTGCTGCTGCCACCAGTTCCCTGACTCTCCTGGAAGGGAGGCAGGGGTTTCTCAGCATGTAACCAAGGTTGGTCACATGCAGGGAGCCTGCAGCCACATGTTGTGGGACCCCTGGCTTCCATGTTAGTGGGGAAAATGGCAGTGGCAGCAGCAGCTTCAGTGACGGGCAGTGTCCTTTTTAAACTCCAGTCTGTTTTCTCCAGGTAACAGGGAGGGGGGAGGAACAGGCTACCTCCACGGCCAGGATATACAGACAGGGAGCTTGTGTATCCTGTCTAGTGTCAATGAGCCCATAGCTTCAGAGCAATTGCACTGCACCAATTTTTTGGGGAGAATGCCAACACTGTGCAACCAACTGTGTAATCTGCCAGTGTGCGTGATTATTGTTCCATTGTGCAATGGAACTGCAGAAATGGCAACAGGGCCATTTCTGCAATTCAAGTGAAGAGAATGGTAAATTGAAGGCATGGACAAATATTTATGCACTGTCCAAGAATGCAGAATTACACGGTTGGCATCCTGTTGGTTAGTCCAAGCATGGTGAGTCAACACAAAGGTGTGTCCAATTGATTCAATGTTTCCACTCTAGCTGGGACTAACAATAGGATTTAGAACTCAAAGACATAGCCGTGATAGTCTGGAATATCAGTATGCAAAAGGATCTTGTAGCATCTTTGAGACTGAGGATTTTATCAGATGAGGTGATAAAATCACACGATTTCAACAGGATAATAGCACAAATGAGTTCCTCTTATGGGCACATCTTCATCCTCCCATGGTCCATGTGTGCTCCACCTGTTAATTATATATAACTTTTCATTGATAGGCAAAACCTGTGAATGGCCCTCAATATTGCTCTTTTTGGGTTATTGACGAGCATGTGAAATCATACCTCACTGTAATTGCGCAATTACAGCATGAATGGGTGGTCCTCTTTTCCTCCTCCATTTTCCCAACAAGAAAACATAATTAAACTTCTGGGAAAGAACATAAAAAGGACCAACTGGTGAAATTTTAATATACTGTTGCCTTTGCTTGGTACGTTTTATTTGTGTTTATTTCTGAAGTTCTTTTATTATGTTTTTCTTTTTGGTGTTTTTAACTGAAGTCACATCTTCTCACGAGAATAGCTGAACTCTTGCCCATGCAAAATCACAGAAGTAAGAAAAAAAAATCTTAAAGGCACATGTACAAGCCAGCACAAAGCATTAAGACTCTGTCATTAGAAAGCAATGCGATGAGAAGTGTTACTACAGAGCAAGCTAAAATCCCACTTTTAAACTGCTAATGGTGGTCGTACAATAATTCTGTGGTGGAAGTATCACACAATTACAGCAACGTGTGATAATTGCTGTGATCATGCCACTATGTTTCTGCTTTCCTCAATAGTGGAATTACAGTGTTTTTACATGCTCATCTGATAATGTCCTGAGAGAAAGAAGCTGAAGGATTTAGGCCACTGAAAATGAACTGTTCTTGACTGGGATTATAGAACTGGAATTAGAAACGCAAAATGGAACACTTCCATCTGCTTCGGTTACAGTAATAGGTTGCTGCACCAGTTGCATTTCTGCCCCCCCTCCTGTGGGTTTAGAGTGGTAGAAGAAGTGCTATGAATTATGTTCACCCACAGTCTAAATTTGCGGTGCAAATATAAGCCTAGCCGTAGCAAAGCAAGGCAAAATCTGGAAACAAGAACCTGTCAAGATCCATTTTTTGCACTCATTTGAAAACTACTGCCACTTGGAATTTTGGTGGGGGGGTGGGGAATAAAAGTTTGCAACGTATCCCTCTTTTTCTCCAGCTTCCCTTCATCCTGAGAATGAAAGCAGAAATCTGATAATTAGCCAGTAGAGACAGGAAAGGGGTGTGGCCACCAGGAACTGAATCATACCCAGGAGGTTGTGAGAGAGTCAACGTGTGCTTAATGCTTCTAATTCTCAAGGGTTGTAATTATCTGGAAATAGACTACAAGGCAACTATTTTTGGAAATGTCAATTTTCTGGATTTATTGGAACGGCGGAACTCTTGTATCTACAGCCTCCGGTGGGACTGTATGGCCCCTTTTATGGTCCATGCCACATATGCCATGAAAATGTGCCTGGAAAGTGTCCTAAGAAACTAATACTTTTTCTCTTCCTGTTGGTCATCACTTTGCACTGAAGGCATTGATTTAGTCCAATTAATAAAGTTGCTTTCCTTGGCTTCTTTGGTGTGCTTCATTACCTACCTTGTTTTCTGCCATAATTCTTTAATGTTTAGAGAGCTTGCCAGCTTCAGAAGAGCATGCTGAGCGAGAGTTTCTGCAATCAGTGGAATCAGGCAGCAACATTTTTCTGAGCTGTTGCAATGCATGCATGAATACCCACCTCCATGAACACTGCCTCCCTGCCTGCAGAAAACTAGCATGGGAAGAGAAGAAGTTATGGGACCCAGAGCACCAGCCTATCACTGCTCATTCAAGTATGGCTTCAGCTTGATGGCAGAACATGCAAAAGGAATCTCGGAGTCTTAGTGGACCACAAGCTGAACATGAGTCAGCAGTGTGATGCATCAGCTAAAAAAGCAAATGAGACTCTAGATTGCAATACTAGGAGTATAGTGTCTAGATCAAGGGAAGTAATAGCGACACTGTATTCTGCTTTGGTCAGACCTCACCTGGAATACTGTGTCCAGTTCTGGCACCAAAATTCAAGAAGGATATTGACAAGCTGGAACGTGTCCAGAGGACGGTGACCAGGATGGTTGGAGGTATGGAAGCCATGCTGTATGAGGAGTGGCTTAGGGAGCTGGGCATGTTTGGTCTGGAGAAAAAGAAGGTTAATAGGTGACATGATAGCCATGTTTAAATATCTGAAGGGATGCAATATTGAGGATGGAGAGATCTTGTTTTCTGCAGCTCCAGAGACTAGGACTTAAAGAAATTGACTCAAACTGCAGGAAATGAGATTCCACCTAAATATTAGGAAGAACTTCCTGACAGTAAGAGCTGTTTCGAAGTTGAATACACTGTCTCATAGTGTAGTGGTATCTCCTTTGGATGATTTTAAACAGAGGCTGGGTGTCCACCTGTCAGGAATGATTTGATTGTGCATTCCTGCAAGACAGGGGGTTGGAGTGGATGGCCCTTGTGGTCTCTTCCAACTCTATGATTCTATGATTCAGCAGGTCATTTTTTTTTCATTCCTCTTAGAAATAACTTCCCAAACACTACTGTCTCTGCAGGACATAGGTGTCTCTCTGGCTTTTCTTCGCAAACGAAGATTCAGTAAGGACTCATCCTTACTGAATCTTTCTGCAATCGCGCTGATGACTAAAGAGGCCAATCCAAGATAAACAAATCTGGTTGCAGAAAGCACAGCAGAAGGTCTCCTTGGGTGATGTTTTTGGGTTGTGATTCTTTCTGCGTTGTCGTTACTCTTTGAGACTTGTTCGGCATGAGTTCTCAAATAAGGCTGCAGCATCTCCATGTCTCCCGATGTGAGGCGAGGGCGAACCACTGTTGGTGATCAATTTGGCCGAGCCTGAGATGTTGTTTCACAGAGTCTTTGTATCGCTTTTTTGGAGCGGCCCTCTTATGCTGACCCACGGCGAGTTCACCGTAGAGTAGTATTTTTGGGAGGCGATGGTCCTCCATCCTAGAAACGTGCCCTGCCCAGCGCAGCTGTGTTCTCAATATCATGGCCTCAGTACTGGTAATCCCTGCTTGCTCAAGAACAGCAACATTCGTCACATAGTCAGCCCAGTGTATATTTAGGATTGTGCATATACAGCACTGATGAAAGTGTTCGAGGAGCCGTATGTGGTGGCGATAGGTGACCCATGTTTCAGATCCATAACGGAGGATAGACAGTACAATGGCTCTATACACACTGTTTTTTGTGCTTTGCCTCAGGTGTTTATTGCTCCAGACTCTTTTGTGAAGTCTTCCAAATGCACTATATGCCTTTACTAATCTGTGATCGATCTCTTTGTCAATCTTGTAGTAGCATGGCTAAATACATGGCAATCATTTGGCCTTGGAAAATGAGAGTGCAGTCTATGGGCTACGTGTGTCCCCCATGGCCCATTTTTGCAGCTCAATAAGCTTTCCTAGGAGATCCCCAAAGCATCCAGACTCCCCCCAAAACTGAGGAAAAAACAGCTGAAATCTTTTGTCTGGAAAATGTCCTGAAATGACCCAAATGGCCACAAAACATAGTGGCTTGTGTCTCTGTAACCCACTACTACCCAACAATCCACCCCCATGAAATCGAAGTACTTAAGTGGAATTCCATAATGGGAAGTGACATCACTTCTGTTCCTGCTGGGAGCAACAGACTGACCCTCAAAGAGGTGAATGACCTCACCACACCTTTGAAGTTGTCCACTCTTTCTTGTTTTCTTCAGGCTTGTTTCCTACTGCTCCAGTGACTAGGACAAAAAGCAATGGATTCATAGAATCATAGAACTGGAAGAGACCAGAAGTGCCATCCACTCTGATCCCCTGCCATGCAGGAATACATAATCAAAGCATTCCTGACCAATGGTCATCCAACCTCTGTTAAAACCTTCAAAGAAGAAAAACCACCACACTCCGAGGCAGTGCATTCCACTGCCAAACAGCTCTTATTGTCAGAAAGTTCTTCCTAATGTTTAGCTCGAATCTCTTTTCCTGTAGTTTGAAACCATTGCTCTGTGTCCTAGTTTCTGGAGCAGCAGAAAACAAGCTTGCCCCATCCTTAGTATGACATGCCTTTAAATATTTAAACATGGCTTTCTTGTCACGTCTTCACCTTCTCGTCTCCAGGCTAAACACACCTAGCTCCTCATAAGGCATGGCCTTCACACATTGGCTTTGGTTCTTTTGACATTTGGTTGGCAATGTTGTGCTTACACAGGTTCTTCCAAAATGTAAATCATCCACAGCTCCCACTGCTCAAATAAAAAATGCAAAATACTTGATGTCTTCCTGAACTCTACCTCATGTGTGGCATTTGCTATCTGATGCAGCCGACATTGTTCATGGACCACACCCTTCCCTTGACATTAAGACAGCTCCTGGGAACCTATGGAAAGCCATTTGCAGGTTTGCTGAGTAAACCTTTATTGATTAGAATGTCAATTACAGCTGCTCATGCACTCCCATTAATTATAGCATCTATGGGGGTTTGGCAGGTTATCAGTGGAAATATTGGCCTATCAGTTAGAACTTGGTTGGGGAGTGGCCCACTGAGACTTTTGAAAAGATAAGTACCAAGGCCAGACATGCACAGTAGGAGAGATAGTCAGGGAATATCCACCAGGTCCATGTATTTTGCTACTTGAGGCTTATTTCTGGAACACAGTAATGTATATCTATGTAGATGTATAACCACATTGTCAATACAACATGGGTGGGCAAAGTGCGGCATTCTTTGTGTGACCCCAGACCACTCTTTTTCTAGCTAAAAGTTTGAATTGCCTCTCCTGGCAGCCTCCAGGAATAATGATGTGTCTCTCTTTTTAATTTTTTTTTATTTTACATTCACATTTTCTAGATAATTAAAACACACTTACATTTTGACAAAGCAACAGCAACTGCAGAACTTAATAAAGAAATAAATATAGAAATCATATAAACATAACAAAACACTAACTCCAAAAACCTGCTGCTTCTGACTCGTAACTATAAACACTATGATTATACTATGCTTCCTAAATTTATACTGTTGATCAGACTTCAGCTATAAACAAACTGTTAGTCTATATTCATTATTCATCTACTTTTAACTTTCTAACCCAAAAGTTTAAACCCATTTTGTCTAATGCATATCATGACCATCTTCCAATCTTTCTCAAAAGTTACTTAAGACTTTTCTTTTGTTACCTGCTCTGATATCCCCTCTCTTTCAACAATTAATCAATTGGCTTATTTATTGGCATTCCACATAGTTGATACTACCAAAACCTCCCAAACGCAAGGATTCAAGGTTTACTCAGGAAAGCCTAAGAAAGTGATCATCCCAAATTCCGCAAAGACATGCCCAGGTAGTAATTATGCAGACCTCCCTTGGACTGGTAGTTAGAATTGAAAAGGTGCTAATTCTCCTGGATGTACCTGGAAGTGAGTCATTCACTAATTCAATCAAAGTGGATGGATACTCTTTTGTCTGCAGAACTGGTTTTCCTTCCCACCTCTCCTAGAACAATAGAAGGTTGTGTGAGACCCATCAGTCTTAATGTTTCAGCCATTAGCAATTGTTAACATAGCTGGAGCTTCCATTGTCTAACTGTAGGAAACGCCATCTTACATTGTATTTCACTCATAATACCCCTCCAGAGAGAATATTGAGTAGAAACATCCCCTCAAAACATAAGGTGTTCACAGCTTTCTGCATCCCATCTCTCTGTCTGCTGTGTGACCCTTAGAGCTCCAGCTGAGTATCTTCTGCTACACAAATTTCTGCTCATTAGATAGGTATATTATAGCCCATTATCCTGAACTCCTTTCCTCTATCCCAATACTTCCTACTGTATTTGATAGCCTTGTGTGAGTGCTTGAAGCCTGAGTGTTGGTGTGAATGCTTCTGAGACTATTTTTCAATAAAAACCATTTTTATTTTATTTCCTGGCTGTGAGTCTCATCACTTAGCACATAGGTCAAAAGATCCCACAGTTACCCAGCCTCTCACTGCAATATTGAGCTAATTAATATTCCCCATATTAATATCTGATATGAGTGGAATTTCTACAAACCCTCTATAATTTGGGTAACAAGTCACTCAATATTGTCAGTTTGCCCATCTCTAAGAGATCATATATCTTCATCAGCCATTCTTCATGAGTCAGAACCTTCTCCTTTTTCCATCTTTGTGCATACAGTAGTCTCGCAGCTGTTTCTTTCTATTTGCTGATCTAGTATTCCTAGCAAACTCTGAAATCTTAATTTAGTGATGTGCCTCTTAAATTTGTTGCAGGGCCCTATTTCACTGATGAACATTTTATTTAAAAAAATATTTCTTGCAGGGCCCTATTTCACTGATGAACATTTTAAAAAAAAAATCCAGTTTCTCAAAGCCAGGAGTAGACTTCCAACCACTAACACTTGGGTGTATCTCAGTATGTGTAACTATATTAGGGTGATTAATCAACACAACTTTATAAATGAATTAACCAAACATTTCGGTTTCTGCTTTCTTCTGCTGTTAAGGATAAATGTGAGCTGGATTCAAGGGGGCAGGTTAGGGTATTACATCTGAAGGAGACAGAAGCTGACATGTTCTGGTAATTCATTTATAAAGTCCTGATGGATTTTCCTTGGGTTTTTTCCTGACTGTGAGGCCATGTTCTGGAATAGTTTCTTTCTGACATTTTGCCTGCATCTGTGGCTGGCATCTTCAGAGATGGTTGGGTAGGAGTGTCTCCCATGTTCCTTGCAGTGTCTCTCATGTTCCTTGATACGTGTTTGTACTGTAGACTGGGCCAACCAGAAAAATCAGCAGTAGCAGAACATGTTATAAACCAACCTGGACACAAAATGTTATTTAAAAACACAGAAATTCTGGACCAGGCCAACAACTATCATGTCAGAATGCACAGAGAAGCTATTGAAATCCACAAACACCTGGACAACTTCAACAGGAAAGAAGAAACCCTAAAAGTAAACAAAATCCGGCTCCCAGTTTTGAAATACAATGGAATTAAATCTCAACACTTACAAAGGAATGCCACCCAGGGACAGGGGGATTCCCAGCAGATAATTGCCCATCAACCAACCATCAGGCAAACAGATCCTAACGAGCCTTGCATTTCTATACCCAGAAACTAACCATTCAATTACACAAATTTACATATATTCCCCTACAGGGGTTCACAGCGTATAAACCCCAGACACACTCCTACCCGACTATTCTCTGAAAATGCCAGCCACAGATGCAGGCAAAACATCAGAAAGAAACTATTTCAAAACACGGCCTCACAGCCTGGAAAAAAAAAACAAGGAAAATCTATGCATGCCGGTTGTGAAAGCCTTCAATTTCACAAAGTCGTGATGGTTAATTGCTCTAAGAAATACACATTATTTGTCTGTGGCTACATCTTTCTGAGATTCAGAACAACCTTATCAGAAATGTGTGTGTGTGTATTTGTTTTCTGCAACTGAAGAAGGCAGAAGCTGAAATGTTTTGCTGATTTATCAAGTTCTGTTTCTTAATCACTCTAACACACACACACCTTTTGGATTTAACATATCTTGACAGTTTACCATGCACCCCTGTAGTGGATGTGGCCCCCTACCACCAAGCAAATCTTTCTAAGCAGCATGACCAAATGTTAATAGCTGTCCAGGGTCATGAAAGGGTTATTTTTGGTGGGACATTCCAGATAGCTTCACATTAGCCTAGCATTTCAAGGCTGCCAACCAGCTGGCTTCAGGGAACAAACTGGGGAAAATAACCTTTTCATTTTAGCAAGTTGAATGCACTATATTCATAACTGTTAGGATGGAAGATGGGTTGCACAAGCATGGCCCAATTTTCTTTGTTTAGTTCTGCCCTATATAACACCAGAGATCTATCTACCAGTTGTTTGGGCTGGGGAAGTTGCACCCTGCCCAAGGAACCCATTATCCAACCACTAGGATCTAGAGGTTAGGTACTGATGTTACTCAAAATGCTGGAAGGGTCTGGGAAACCCTCTAACACACTAATATTAACATGGGGAATTATGAAATGTGAGTAATGGCAGGACGTTTAGACCTGTGTAGAGTCGGGAGGAGACTCTAAGCCAAAAGGTGCAATTAAATTATCTTTATTGAGAATATAACAATAACAACATTCATACACTCATTTAGGCATCAAGCAGTCATGCAAGACTAACAAAATAAGTAGGAAGTATTTAGACAGAGGAATAGAGTGAGGGGAGTTTGTGGGTTATGCTGTACCAATCAGAGGAATTGTGATCACAGAGAAAACCAGTAGAGGGGGGGGGTCCAGAAGCAGGAATGGCTACACAGCTGACATCGAGTGAAGAAGCAGGGGAATGGTGCATACTTGAGAGGATTTTCAAGGGTTTTTTAAATACCTAATATTTCCCTTCAGGGGATGGAATTTAGAGGCAAGCACAATCTGTCAGGGATGCTTTGATCAAGATTTCCTGCGTGGCAGGGGGGTTGGACTGGATGGCCCTCGTGGTCTCTTCCAACTCTGCTATTCTATGGTTCTATGATTCTCAGAGTTTCCCAGGCTAAAAGAATGGATGCTCCGGAGGTGGTAAAGATCATTAATGTGTCACCACTTTGAAACAGAATGAAGTAAGCAACCTTCTTTGTCTGAGGTGGAGGAGAGGGGAAATAGCTCTTTTAAAAACCTTGAGTACTCAGCTATACTTGATTGGATTACCTAGATGTTCAGGCAAAAAGTTGACTTTCAGGTTATCTTTTTTGGAATTTGGAATGTGCCCTCCCTAGGGTGTATGTGACTTAGTGCTAGTCCTTGGGGTTCCTTGTTCTTTGGGGTCCCTGGTTTACTTGCCACATGTGGAAGGCCACAGTTAGCCAGATTATTATTAAATGTTGTCAATTATTACATGGAAAACGGGCTGGGGGCTGTCAGGGCTGGTAACACTGGGGTGGTCTGTGTAAAATTCATTATTTAGGGGATGATGCCACTTCCTGTGAGGGGTTGCTGAAACCCATCAGCTGAAGGACTCTGCTGTAGATCACACACAGTATCCACTTGTCACCAATAAAGCTTATTTTATAGTATGTGTGTCAATTTTCAGACAAACTAAGTCTTGGAGAGGCCTGAAACTGCCGACAGTTCCAGTTCAGAACAAACCCCTCCCATTCAGCCATTCATCAAATTAGTAAATAAATCATAAACAGCAAATAAATAAATAAATGGTAGTACAGTCAGCTGCTATAGTCTTATATATCTTCCACCTAGCTTGTTTACATGATGTTCAGATCCTGCTCTCGTGTCTCCTATTCAATTATAAATCACTGTATCAAAAGGTGCTGTTTCAAAATTCCAGTTGATTTGTTGGCAACCCATGAGCTGAAATAAAATCCATAATGTAGTAGAGATACTGTGATCAGGTCTCTATCATCTTTCTTTAATCCCCCACCTCCTCCCCCCACTGTTCAGTAAACTAATCTTTCAGATAATTGCCAGTATCTTATATCAGCTACTTAGTTAAGCCTACGTAACTAAGTAACCTCTCCTGGCTTAACTCTCTCCCAAACCTGATGGAAACATCTTTCATCTGTGCTCTGACCACTGGCAGAATGGGTCTCTTTCTCACCATGTAGATGATGCCCAGAAAAGTAAGATGGGGCGCCAGTAGTCTCACAGTCATGACTAAGTAGCAATTGTAAATATGGAGCAGTTACCTAGGGCTCATCTGCACGAGGGGAAAAAACGTTTACCTTGTAGTAATGGCATTTCACAGCAGCAGTGACATGTCAAAATGGTATTTTTGGCCTCAGAAGCCCCCATAAGACTCACATTCCAGATGGCAGCCATGAGTGATTAGTTCTCACATTAGTTCTCTGCTGCCACGGATTTATTTATTTATTTAAAAAAAGTAATCCAAAGTGCACTGGAGAGATATAGTAATTTTCTAATTTTACAGGAAAGCAAAACAAAAATAACCAATTGTTTTATCACCTTAGTGAGTGATCCCTAAGGTGAAAATCCAACATGGCAGCAGCAGGCGCTTGTCCTGTTAGCAAGCCCTTCCCCCACTCTTGCCTGGCCAGTCATCTTTGTGCTTCCCTTCAAATTGCTTGTGGTTTGATTGTCCTAATGAGCAGAAATGTGCACCCCCCCTCATAGTTTTTTTAAGTTGTTTTTGTCATTTTGGTCCCCCCTCCATCCGAATAGTGTGGATTAGTGTATGATCCCATTTAGACAGGTAGGATTCCTAGCAAATTCCATGAGGGTTTGTTTTAACTGTTTAGCCAGCATTCTAGATTTACTCATGCATAACTGTTCGATATTCACAACCACTACATAATCATAGTTGTGACACTATTGCCACATTTGTAACTTTCTTCCCAACCACCAGTACCAGGCATTAGCCACATGAGAGAAGGAGGTCCACTCTGCCAGTAATCAAATCGTAGGTGACCTTCCCATCAGACTGTGTGTGTGGGGGGTCAGACCAGAAAAGCTTACCTAGATAAATATGCAGGTCACCCCCCCCCCATTCATGAAACCAGTATCCACAGTTTCAATTATCTGTCATCTGAAAAATATGGTCTTTCTAGGCATTTCCTAGGTCCTCCATCACAACTCTATGGTAACTTCCACCAAAAGTTAGCACAGACTCACACTGGAGATGCCTAGAGAGGCAGTCTCTGTAGGCATTTCCTAAGTCCTCCAGTGTGATTCTATGGGGCTCACTATTACCCGCAGTTTCAAGTATTCTCAGTAAGTCTGGGAAAGCATTCCCCATGGGTACAGCTGGCAACCTGTACATACTTAAGTAATTGACATAGAATACTGGCCAATACTTTTCACATCCCTGAGCAGTACAGCAGATAGCTTGCTCTAGGCTTTAGACCAAAGTTTAAATAAGGTCCCCAAGATACCAAACACTCCCCCCATATAGGTTCAGCACCTTGGATAGCTCCTTTAAAGCTCAGACTAAACCTGAAGTGGCATCATCACCCATACTGTCATGGGAACCCCCAGCCACCCCTGACTCAATCAGCACTCTGTATCCATTGAACACACTCAATCCTCACTTGGAAGGGGGCAGGGTGGGATTTTCCCATTTAGCTTTATCTAGCTTTGTTTTGTGTACAAAACGTTCTTTTTTGGTCCAACTTTCATATGCTTCTATATTTTCTATGGCTGTTGCTGCATAATAATTGACACTCTCAATTTAAGTATTTGAAACAGAGGGAATTGTTCACTTGAAGTCCTATATAGAAAGTGCCATACATCCTGGGTATCTTTTGGCAAAGAGGTGTTCACACTTGGGTCCTAGACTACCATCAACAGACTGACAATATGCCTTCTCTTCTGGAATGAGAATTTGAAAATTATTTTCTCCCACCTGTCCCCAGATGGCATGTTTAATCATATCTGCAGTAAGCAGCCTGACATCAATTAATATTTTTGGTCCTGATTCCTCCCAAAGTGACTGACCTGCTATATGTAGAGGTAACCAGACTAAGTGATACTATGTAATTATTGAAGAATGATAGGTGCATAGGAATGCTATTATAATTATTCCATTAGAAAAACACAAGACAAGACCTCCACTGCTAACCTAACAGCAATGCTAATTAGCTTCATTCTCTTGACATTCTTTCAACTTTGCCTCATTGTAATGTTCTGGGTATACTTTCTGGTGTTCCAGCAAAATGTACAGTATGTAATCTATTTGGATATTAGACACTATCTGTGAGAAAGGAGGTCAGGATCCTGTTGGTGTCCTAAACACATGCAAATTCTTTAACACAAAATTCCACAGTACATAAATAATCCATTTTGAAAGTGGATTATTTGCCATGGCTCTTTCCTATGGAATCCTGGGATTTGTAGTTTGGTGAGGCACCAGCACTCTTTGGCAGAGAAAGCTAAAGACCTTGTAAAATCTCAGGATTCTATAGGAAGGAACCATGGCAAATAATCCACTTTCAGACTAGATTATTTGTGTAGTGTGGATATGGCCACATGCAGTTGTAATTTTTCAGATATTATATAATAAGTTCTGTAAGCAAAGTTCTCAAAATGTGATCATTTCATGTTCAGTTGCCCATTCTTGAATGGTGTATGCAACAGTCCATCAGGGTCTTCAATAAGCCAGCATTCAATAATTGATTGAATGGGTTTCCTCTATTTGCGACTAGCCAACCAAATTAGGAAGGTGGGTATGTTTAGCTTAAAGAAGAGAAGACCAACAGGTGACGGAATAGTCATCTTAAATATTTGATGGGATGTCCTGTAGAAGATGGAGGAGGCTTTGTTTCTGGATGCGCCAGTCCAGAGATTAGAACATGAACCAATGGATTAAAATGAAATGAAAGAGATTCCACCTCAGTATTAGGAAGAACCTCTGGATGATAAGGGCTATTCAACAGTGGAATAGAAGAGTAGTGGACGCTACTTCTTTAAACAGATTTTGGAGGACCATCTCCTTGCTTTGCTTGTGTATTCCTGCACAGGAGGGTGTTGGACTAGACGGCTCTTACAGTCCCTTCCAACTATGATTTTATGACTCTAGCTATGGTTCGCATTATTGAATAGTGTGTAACTATTCCTCAGTGCCCTCAATGTACCATTTAATTGAATGTTATTGCAGGAGCAGTGCTTGTGCATTCCCCATTACACAATGGGATGATATGCAGGTATACTGGCAGATTTGTAGTTGGTTGCACAATGTTCAGAAATAGGGTGATGTAGAGCAACCACAAAATAGTTACATGAGTGTAGATTTACACTATGCAAGCAAACTGTATGATATCAGCCAGACTTTGATCAGCTATATCATAGAATCATAGAACCATAGAGTTGGGAGAGATCACCAGGACCATCCAGTCCCACCCCGTCATGCAAGAATACACAATCAAAGTACTGTATGTTCCAGCATATAAGATGACTTTTTAATCCTTGAAAATCTCCTCAAAAGTTGGAGTTCATCTTATACGCTGGGTATACGGACATGCAATGGGGCTACCAGCCCCATCTCAGACTCAGGAAGGACAGGAGGTAGCTAGCAAGTTTCCCCCTCCCACAGCCAGCCACCCCTCCGTTTTCCTGAACCTGAGATGGGGCTGCCAGCAAGGTTAAGGAAAGGTGGAGGGGCGGCTGGCTGGGGAGACCCTTGCCAGCCAAACCTCTGTGCTTTCCCACATCATGAGGAGCCCATCGCAAGTTGGGAAAGTGAAGAGGTTTGGCTTGCAAGGGTCTCCCCAGCCAGCTAGCCAAACCTCTGTGTTTCCCTGGCAAAGCAGGAGGTTAAGCTGGCTGGCTGGGGATACCCTTGCCATCCAAACCTCTGCGTTTTCCCAACTTGTGAGGAGCCCATCACGAGTTGGGAAAATGCATAAGTTAGGCTTGCAAGGGTCTCCCCAGCCAGCCAGCCAGCCAATCCTCCATGTTTCCCCTGCTCTTTTGCAGATGTTTGGCTGGCAAGAGACTCCCCAGCCAGCCAGCCAGCCAGCCAAACCTCTGTGTTTCCCCTGCTTTGACAGAGGAAACATGGAGGTTTGGTTGGGTGGCTGGGGAGACCCTTTCAAGCCAAACCTCTGCACTTTCCCAACTCACGAGGAGCCCATCGCAAATTGGGAAAATGCAGAGATTTGGCTTGCAAGGGTCTCTCCAGCCAGCCAGCCAAACCTCCTTGTTTCCCCTAGTTTGACAGCTCTCGTTGGGGCTGGCCAGGGGAAACGTGGAAGTTTGGCTGGCTGGCTGGCTGGCTGGGGAAAGCCTTGACAGCCAAACCTCTCAGTTGGCTGGCTGGTGGGGCTTCCAGTGATCACCTGCCCTTCTGAAAGCTGCAACCAGACATCCTATCACAGCTTCGGGAAGGGTGGAGTTGTGGCTGGATGGATGGGGGCAGGAGATCTGAGAGGTAAAGAAGGAGGGGTAGTCTTATACAGCAAGTATATCCCAAACTCTGTATTTTAACTTAAAAATGGGGGAGTCATCTTATATGCCCAGTCGTCTTATATGCAGGAATATACGGTACCCCCCAACAGATGGCCACCCAGCCTCTGTTTAAAAACCTTCAAAGAAGGAAACTCCACCACATTCTGAGGCAGCGTATTCCACTGTCGAACAGTTCTTACCACTATGAAGTCCTTCCTAATATTTAGGTGGACTCTCTTTTCTTATAGTTTGAATCACATGAAACATACTGCCTTTTTCTATCATTTTAGAGAGGCAACAGAGAACCTGCATGGTGTTGTGGTTTGAGCTCACACTACAACTCTGGAGACTAGAGTTCGAATCTCTGCTCATGTCCACTAGGTGAGGTTGGGCAAGTCACACACTCTCAGCCTCAGAGGAAGGCAAAGGCAAATGCCCTCTGAACAAATCTTGCCAAGAATCCCAATGTTAGGTCCACTTTAGGGTTTTCTTAAGTTGGAAATGACTTGAAGGCACACAACAACAAACAACAAGAACAACAACAAAAAGAAGAGAAACGACAAAGCTTGCAATTGCATGTGTAATGGTCCCACATGTGCAACTCCCCTAAGGTCACTGTCAGCTGGATACAATTGTTGTACATTGTCCAAGAAAACCCAAAACCCAACCCAAAAACCATTTCTGCATGCCTAGCGCAACATATGTCTGTGTATGGCACTAACAGGATGCCATGTAGTGGTTGACATCCTGTTGGAGACATATGCATATATACACTTCCCATACATGTCCTTAGGGGTTGGCATTCCCTCCCTCCTTCCACAGCACTCAGAGCTCCCCCTGATCAGCCTCTGAAGATCCCCACATGGCCATTCCATGCTTTGTGGGGAGCAGTCAGGATCATGGAAACATCTGGCTTCATCCCTGTAGCCAGATACAAAATGGCAGCAGTGGTCATATCCATTGGGTCCCTCTGGAGGTCTCAGTAGCACTGCCATTACCATTTTCTGGCCCACTGTAGGGATGTGGCCTGATATTCCTATAATACTGTCCATTCTCCATGAAGCAGGAAATGTCCATGCGAGGGGCTTTGGAATCTGTTTGGTAACTTGGAGGTGATCCATGGCCTCACCTAGTATTGGATCACATGTGAACCTGCTACACTACACTGAGCCATGCAAGAGTGCAGCCAATAGGTGTTACCAATGGGATAGCTCTCAAAAGCATATTCCCTATCCCCCTGGAAAATGCATTCTCCCCTCCACCGCCTGCCAATTACTGTGACAAACACAGCTAAAGAACAGAGAAGAGGAAAGCTTGGAGCACCAGCAAACAATGTCATCATCCCTGATGGTCAAAATGTTACTATCCCTTGACCCTTTAAGCTCTGGCTGTGCTTCACTACTTGTCTGTGGTTGAGCTGTCTTTTTCTGATATGGGCTGGGGAAACTGTGGCTGATGGCTACATGTGGCCCACATGACCTCAGTCTGCAGCTCCCAAAGCCCTTGAGAAACTCACTCATGCATTTCTGCATTTTTTGGGGGGTGATTTTTATTGTATTATTTCAAATGGAGAAGTGGACAAAGACTTAGGCACATTTAGAATACAGTTCACCCATGAAAGTAAAGGTGACTTCAACAAGACTAAGAAGATTATCAGATGCAGGGGAATGCACACACACAAAAAATGTGTTCCCAACTATACCTGAAGACTGCGACAAGAACAGAAAGGGAAACCTTAGCAGAAACCCACGCCCTCCAGTGTTCTGGGGGCATAGTACAGGCATCACTATGGTGTCCCTTTTGTATTGATGGTGAGAAGCCACTAATCAAAAGGGATGCCTTATTGGTGCCCATGCTATGCCCCCAGAATACTGGAGGGTGATGTCATCTGGTAAGGTCGTCCCTTCCTGTTCTTGTCGTGATCTTTTGACATGGTTTTTGGTGTGTCTAGTAATCTCCTAAATTAGGTCTCATTGGCTTGAATCCTAATGGTTAGTCCCATTTAGAGTAGACTCATTCACTCAGCTGTTGAATGCTCAGTCAATGTGTAGGTAAATCCCATTGATTCAATGGCTCTGGTCTATTTGAGACTACCAATAGCTTGAATCCTATTGCTAGTCTCAATTAGAGTAGAACCACCAAATCAGTTGGATTTACCTGTATGTTGACTTACTATTCTACAATGAATTACATGGGTCTACTCTAATTACAACTAGCCCGTATGACTCAACCTTCAAACCATCAGTGCTAGAGGGACCCATCTGAGCAAGGCTATATCTGGCTCCAGCCTTATGTATTTAAAGATATATTCTGTACATTTGTTCTGGATCTCTGAGAAACACATCTTTAAATTTTGGTATTTTTAAAGGGCTGACAACTGCTATGAAATGTGCAGAGAAGTATGAAATCTTTTGGTCAGCTATGTTTCAACCACAAATTAATCTGCAAGGTGCAGAGCGAGTCATTTCATAAAGAACACTTGTAAAGACTGAATATTTCAAGTATCTCTACTTTCAATGGCTGCAGAGAGCAAATAAGCAGCAGAACTCACGTGAGATGGGCCATACGGGATTCACATATCTGTTTATTTAAAGCATCATTATAGTGCCCTTCATTCTGCTTAAAATTCCAGGATAGGCTACACTCTATTGAATCATCACATAAAACATAACAATGAAACAAAAGCAAAAATCTGTAATTCTCTCTACACACACACACACACACACACACACAATCTGTGGAACCAATATCTGCAGTTTCAGTTATCCGTGGCTGAAAAAATAGGGACACATACCATTTACTCATGCTTGGAAATGCCTAGAAAAAGTGTCCTCTCTAGGAATCACTAGGTCTTCCAACACAATTCTATGGTATGTTTATACTGGAAGTCCTTTATTTTAATAGGGTTCACTATTATCCATGTTTTCATTTATAAATGGTAAGTCTGGGAACATATCTCACATGGATAATGGGGAGGGGACAACCTGTATTCCCAGCTCCCACAACTCTATTCAGTTCTTTACCCTGCCTCTGACTGCCTTAGCTTTATTTTATCTCCCCCACCATCTTGCTTCTGTCTGACTCTTTTTACAAACAAGCCATCCTTTTGCATCCCTTACGCCCACAGACCCCCTCCATCTCAGTATTTCCTAAACTGTGATTGGCTGCCTGTAACCAGGTTTGCTGAGCTTCTCTTCCCAGCAGCCAAAGGCTAGTGAGAATACCCATAACTGGGTCTAGTGTCCAGAATAAATCATCAGATGATTGGAATTCAGTGGCCAAGTCCCTATCTCACTCTGATTTTCCTTTAATAGTGCACCAGATTCCACCATGGTCAGATTCTTTCCTGGCACTATTTGCTGTAGCTGTAGCACCTGCCTATGTGGTGTTACCCAAATTACTGGGGGTTCGTGAGAATCCCACTTGCATCAGATATGAATATGGGGAATTTTAATTAGTTCAATATGGCACCGAGAGGCTAGGTAATGAAGGGATCTTTTGACCTGTGTATACCAGTACTCACTGATGATATTCACAGCCAGGAAATAAAATAAAAATAGTTTTTATTGAAAAATAATCAGGGGAATGCACACATACATACACTTAGGCTTCAAGCACTCACACAAGGCTATCAAAGAAAGTAGGTAGTATTGGGATAGAGGAACAGAGTTTGGGATGATGGCCTATACTATACCTATCCAAAGAGCAGATATTCATGCAAAGAAGAAGAACAGATGGATGTGCCAGGTGACCCAGCAAACCAACAGAATAAAAGCCTCTGGAACTGAGCACATTTTGGTGGTGTTTTGGGGTGATATTTATATTCATTATTCTTCCTGAAGGGGTGTTTTGAGTGAAATGCAATGTCTGCCAGAGTTTCCCAGGGTTAGGCAATGGATTCTCCATAAGTATTACCAATCGTTAATGGCTGAAACATTGGAACTGATAGGTCTCAGGCAACTCTCTATTGTTTTAGGAAAGGTGCAAGGAAAAAAAACAGTTTTGCAAGGCAATGAGTGTCCAGCTACCATGATTGAATTAGTGAAAGACTCACTTCCATGTATGTCCAGGAGAATTAGCCCATTTCCTCCCTAACTCACCAGACCAAGGGGGGTTCACATAATGACTACATGAGCATGTCTTCTAGGAATTTGGGATAGCTTCTTCCTTAGGTTTTCTGAGCAAACCTTGGTTCCTTATCCTTGGGAGTCCCTGGTCACCTGCCAACCATGTGGCATGCCAATAATAAGCCAATCTATGCAATATAACCAATTGATGAATTATTGGAAGAGTGGGAGGGTATCAGGGCAGGTAACAGTAGACCCACTTTTTGTTAACATCTGGTAGTCCAAGATTGATATTTGCAGCCAAGGTGGCAAACCAACAGTTATTCAAATGTGTCTGGGCTCCAAATCCCATCAGCCACACTCAGCACGCTAATGTGTCTTGCATGATGTAGGTCACAATTTCCCACCCCTGCCTTAGAGATAATGACAGTGAGATCACACTGTAAATGTTCCAAATACAGACCTCCTCTGCTCTGTTTGAGAATGGGAAATGGCTTTTACCCAAGAGAGGATTTAATATATATCTCTGTGTTGTAAACTTGGAAGAAACATTGATTTATGGCTCAAAATCAAGGATTACTTCTGTCAACTTGCTCAGAGGAATTTACTCTGCTCATAGACACACTTTCCCTTTCCTGGAAAGATCAAAGGCAGTGAAGGAAATCTTATTAGAAGTCACTTTGGTTCGCGCTTTTGAGCGGTTGAGGTCACCTTGCACTTACTTTTTTTCTTTAAGGGACAATGTAGCATGTGACTGAGTGACAGTACATTTGTCAATGGATATCATGGCAACCAGATACAGACTTGGCTTGTCATTCCACAAAACAGTGCTGCCTTTAAGGGAAAACACTATAAACTAAGTGCTTTCAGCATATTCAATTGTAGTTTGAAAAAGAACTCTTGAGTTGAAACTGAAGTGTTTATTGGGTAGAATTTATCTGGTCATGTGGCTGTAATTGGCTAGACCAAGGAAAGAGCATGCTAGCTACATTCAACTAAAGAAAGATTTCAGTTCAATCTTACATTTTTTAAAAAATGAATCAATAGCATTGTGATTCATCTAAGCTAGAATCCTGTTCATGTCATGCACCTAAGTTCCCTTATACATATAGTTGAACATTTTGCCCATTGTGCAAGAGATGCATTCAGTTCATGGTTACATATGTTAAGGTTCATAGCTGTAACCAATTTACATGGGCCTAAAAACCATTGTTAGTTTGAGCAGAGTAGAGCCATAGAATCAACTGATGTATCTATGTGTTGCTTCACCATTCAACAGTGAATTGAATGGGTCTACTCTAGTTGGGTTTAACCAACAAGATTCTAGCCATGAAGTTGTGCATTCTCGGAGGTTGCATAACTATTCATTAATGCCTTCATTGTACCACTTGATTCCCTGGGATTGCAGTAACAAACATTGTGCCACCTCCTTGCACAAGGGGACCATTAACAAGTCCCTCAGCAAATACAGAATTGATTGTACAATGTTGCTATTCACTAGAAGGGTTGGGTAGTGCAGCCATCATGTATGTGATTCCATAATTCCAGCCTATATGTTATAATTTAAACAGCTGAGAGATTTCATGATAGCAAATGGTTTACATGTACCATAAAGAAGTAGACAAACAGTAAATAAACAAATGAGTTGAAAATGGAAGTCCCCTTTAATGGTGGCCACTTTTCCAGAGCTCCTCTCCTGGTGTTCATTCAGGTTTAGGGTTGAGCCAAAATCCTTTCTCAGTTGTATAACTTTTTTTTTTCATTCAGTAAAGCCAGGGAATGGCATTTTGGCAAGTGTTTTGAGGGAGGGCAGTGGTGGTACTAGGGGGGTGCGGAGAGCCTGAACCATACCAGGTGACACGGTTGGGGGAGGGGTGACACCAGCCTTAGTGACACCATGGTGTCACGGGCTCAAACCTGAGTTCCCTTCCCAGGATGGCAAGAGACATTACTGCTGTCCTGACTAGCCACATGTGACAGTACATCCAGTGAAGCCAGTGGAAGGGTCAGGTGATGATTTCTGCCTTCACTCTAGGAAGTCCTGGTATGAAAAGATGGAAAAAATTATACCAGTTGCACAAGAAACAGATACTTCTGATTCTTCATGAAGCAGCCTGTGCAGATACATGCATTCCTCACTTCTCTCTTCCACTCCATCCATCCCACCCCTCTCCAAACTTCACCCGATCAGAAAAGTCCTCATGGAAAAGGGGGTGGATCATTGTTGTGAGCTTTATGCAAGCATCCTTCATTCAAAAGCTTTGCCTCCCCCCACTTATTCCACCCACCCTTCTATCCATCCATCCCTCACTCCTCCTCTTCTCCCACCCCATGCACTCTAACCACATGCACCCGTTTCTTGCACTCATAGCAGCCTATGCCTTGCTGCCACCCTGGCCATCTCACAGAAATGAGAACAATTTCCAGTTTTCAACCGATCTCTGGTCCCTAGCCTGTCAAATAAGTGAGAATGCCTGTATCTTTTTGTAAATTGAAGGACTTAAAAAAAAAAAACTTAAATATATATAGCCGGCAGTCAAGAACACAGAATGTTCCTTTAATGGAGAATATTACTAACATATACAGAGCCTCAGAGGACAGTGGAGGTGATGACATGTTTGGGGACATGTGGGTCCTCTTTATACAATTCGTAAACTAACATGGTAAAATTGAAGGTCCACCAGATTCACAGTCTCTATTCTGGAGAATAGTGCTGGGTCTTTTGTTCTTTAGCTATATGATATCTTATTATGTTAACATAAATTTAAAAAATAAAAAATATTGACTCGAAAAAAAGAAAGAAAGAAAGAAAGAAAGAAAGAAAGAAAGAAAGAAAAGATAGCAACCATCAGCTTCCCGGCCCTCAAACCAAGAAAGGGAAACAGTGAATATTATGGCCATGATTGTCCACTGGACGTCTGTAGCATATAGTTCCACATGTGGAGTTGCACACTGATTGCACTATACAACCTTTGTGTTACACAACTGAATGCACAGTCAGACATGCACCAAAGTGCACAACCCAATGCAGAATCCAATGCACAGCTCTCTGTGCACTGGTACAACACGTGCAACTCCATTTCTCCCATCTTAAACTAAATCCAGACATTTCATATCTGACTAATTAATATCACACTGCACTGTTATAGTGCTATTATTCCACTTTAACTGTAGTGCCTGCCTCCTTTGGAATTCTGGGGTTTGTAGTTTAGTGAGGCCAAGGGCTCTCTGGCTGAGAATGCTAAATGCCACTCCCTAAACTGCAAATCCCAGGATTCCACAGGATGCAGTCTGAGCTGTTAAAGTGGAATAATAACACTGTCACAGTGTAGTGTGATAATCAATGTCCAGCAGCTTCCATGGGGAATTTACTCATGCATAAGACATCAGCAGGATTTGATCCTCTCTGTGTGTGTGTGTGAGAGAGAGAAAAAGAGAGAGAGAGAGAGACCATTTTAAGCCAGGCATAGTTCAACAACTCTATTCCAGCAGGTGTTTTGGAACTAAATTGGGAGGCATGGAGACGCACTATCCACAATGCTGCAGCCTTATTTGAGAACTCACGCCAAACAAGTCTTGAAGAGAAATGACAATGCAGAAAGAATCATAACCCGGAAACATCACCCAAGGAGACCTTCTGCTGTGCTTTCTGCAACTGGACATGTTTATCTCGGATTGGTCTTTTTAGTCAGCAGCATGCTTGCAGAAAGCACGGGATGAGTCCCTCCTGAATCTTTGTTTTGGGAAGAAAAGCCAGAGAGAGTTCAACAGTTCTATTCCAGCAGGTGTTTTGGAACTAATTATTTTATATAAAAAGTTTTTTGTTTTAGATCTGTACTGTTTTTAATTTATGCTTTTAAAAAAATGTTTTCTATGGATTTAACTCTATAGACCGTTTAATATTATTTTAACCTTAACTGTTTGTATGTTTTCAACTATATGTGGTTTTACCTGTATTTCTTTATCTTCGGTAAGCCACCTTGAGTCCCACTCTTGGAGAAAAGATGAGTTATGAATAAAGTTATTGAGAGAGAGAGATTTCAAAAGCCTTCAGTTCAACCCAATGGTAATCACTGAAGGTCATTGCAGGTCTTATTGCATAGGTCTTTCTTTCTCAAAGAACGGGTGCTCATCCTCCATACCATAAACTCCAACTGTCCTACATTGATAGGGACAGATTCAAACAATCCTTTGTTGTTCCACTTTTCCAGCTGTTTTTATAATGTTCCAGTTTTTCTCTCTCCTCTTTTGTCCTCAGCTGACTTGTATTGCTGCAGATTGAATTCAAAGGGCAAAAGTAGGTTACACTGATTAAATTCAGGAGCGGGAGAAGAGATGAGGGAAGCAAATCCATCCCTTCCCTGTAGACTCAGGAAAAAGCAAACTGCTTGTCTGTTCTTTCTCGATAATCACACGTACCATCTTGACTGCACACTGATGCTGCTTGGCAACGCATGCCCCATCTTGCATTTGGGAAATGTTGGAAGGTATGTCCTTAACAGTGGGGAGGTAATGTCATGGATCCCATCCACATAGTAACTGATTGTCAAATATTACTGTGATGCCATGGACAGATCCACAGATAAAGATGGAATGTTCCTATTTCTCATTGTTATTGATTTTGCTTGTTTTTATTTATTGGCCATTTCTATCCCATTTCCATTTGGATCTATGGATTGAGGTCTTATCTAAATTCACATTTTAAAGGTTCCCCCTCCCCCAAAAATGGTATTTTCAAACATGGTTTTATCCTGAAGTAAGTGTTTTATATATGTTGGTTACTTTTAAAAAAGAAAAGACTGAGGGCTGAATCACAAAACTTAGAAAAGTGTAACATTGTAATTATTTGAAATATAAAATTGTGTAAAATTAAAATTATCTAAAGGATAAAAGACATCCACAGGTCATCCAATTAATCACAGATGAAGATCAGATTAGCTCATTTTTAAATGTAGCTTGACCCATATCTTTGAGTAGGGGCAGAAAAAAAATCACATTAAGAGTCTGTGTTAAGGAAATTATCCAATTCATGGCTTACAAGATAGTTACCAAAAGTATGTACATAACTTTTGATTCCCATCATTGGAAAGGAACTGCAAGATAATGGGCTTTTATTGTTTGGTCCTAAATGAAGCAGACCCATTGAATCAATTCTTAAATGTTGAGTCAACACAGAGATTAATCCAATTGATTCAGTGGGTCTAACAATAGGATTTAGGCCAGTTTGTTTCCCAATCTCTCTTTATGAATTATATGACAGCTGTTGCTGTTTATTTATTAATTGATAAAGCTCCAAATGAATGCATGCAAATGAAAATGTGCATCTTTTGAAAAGAGTACGTAGAAAGTTGCCTCATACAGAATCATATTATAGCTGAGGCCTTATTTGAATATGGTGGAATATAATGTTCCACCAGTGTATTTATGTGCAGTATATAAAGTTGCACAGTGAAAACCAGGAGGTCAAAGGCAAAGGTAAAGGTAGGCCTGCAAAAGTTGGTGAGCTAGAGCTGGGGCCACACACCCTTCTGCAGCCACTTTAGCATGGCAAGATGGTTGTGTAAGAAGGTACTGGATACCACCTTACAAAACAATAGCAAAAGCAGTTATGCTGGAATCCACTAAGAGGATTCTAGCCCATCAGTCCATCAAACCAGAATGCTGCAACTCTGACCGGCATGTGTTGTTTCAAGTAGGAGATCCCTAGTCTTACATTCAAGCTTTAACTAGGCCCAGCCCTGTTCAGCTTTCAAAATCAGAAGAGATCCAGGTGCATTCATAAACAGACTGTAGTGAATGCAAGATGAGTATACCAAGATGAGCATGTTAAGAAAAAAGTGTTTAAAAAGTTTATCCATTTACACCAAAATATACACAAACTAACTGGACCCGGCGTACCATACACCGTTAAAAATCTCCCCAACACCTGGTAGACCTCATAACAACCTGCCAGTTGACTGCCTCGGTCCCATCACAGTGACAGTAGCAGTGGCCCACTGCCACCACCAGTTGACTGCCTGGGTGCTGTCATGGTGGCAGTGTCCCACCACCGGTGCCACCAACAGTTGACTGACTGGGCTCTATCACAGCAGCGGCAGCAGCATCCTGCCACTGCTGCCAGTTAACTGCCTGAGTCTTATTGCAGCCCATGACTGGTGAGTGGCTGAGGGAGTGAGAGGAGGGAGGGGCCCTTGTGAGGCTGGGGGTGTCGATGCAGATTGAGTGGCAGGAGTGGATTGTGAAGTGGAGAGGGAATTTGCATGTGGATGGTGAGTGGCTGAGCGAGTGAGAGCAGGGTGGGACCCTTGTGAGGCTGGGAATGTAGGTTGAGTGGCAGGAGTGGATTGTGAGGTGGAAAGGGAATTTGCATGTGGGTGGTGAGTGGCTGAAGGAGTGAGAGCAGGGAGGGGCCTTGTGAAGATGGGAATGTAGATTGAGTGGCAGGAGTGGATTGTGAGGTGGAGAGGGAATTTGCATGTGGGTGGTGATTGGTTGGGTGTGTTTCCTGAGTAGCCAATCAGCACACTGGGACAGGAAACATACCCAGGCTTATTGTACATACCCAACAGTTTTATATATATAGATTTCCATGGAAACACAACCTGTGTACTGAGATCTTCTAGGGTGGCCCTTCTCTGTGTATTACCACCTAGGTACCTTTGGTGGGAACACAAGACAGGGCCTTTTCAGTTGTTGCTCCTAGGTTCTAGAATTTTCTAGAGAAGTTAGGCTGGTACCTCCCAATATCCTTTTGTAGGCAGTTGAAGTCCTTTTTTCTTTCAGCAGGACATCAGAAGGAAAGGGGTCTTTTAGAATGTTCTGTACTGTTTATTTGTTTTCTTTTATCTTACTCTAATTATATCATTAGTTTAAATCTTTTATTTTTATTTTTGAATGGTATGGATTTTAAAGCTGTTAATTGTTGTAAGCTTTGTAAACTGCCTTCAATCCTAGATGGGGAAAAGGTGGGATAAAAACAATGATGATGATGAAGATGATGATAATGATGACCCCTCAAATTCCCACAATACAAAACAAGTGTAGGAACAAACTGTAGGTAGGCTCCAGAGAAATGCAGCAAAACTGAGGAGCAGTCTGTCACATCCATATCTTGAGCTTGATCATTCTTATGCACAGTGAAACAGCTCTTGAAATGCTACTGGAATGTTTAAAGAGGACTCAAGGTTGAACCTAATGAGAAAATTTTGCAGGAACCCAAAGTCCAGTTTTGAAGCAGCTTGACACAGTGATGAACAGGTTATCCACTCTTGCACTGCAGCTATTGGCGAGAGAGAGAGAGAGAGAGAGAGAGAGAAATTTGTTATGAGGGATACGCTTTGGTTCATTTGTGCTGATAGGGACATTTTTCTCTCCTTGCCTCAGAGATGAGCTTGGATCCCATGTGCCAGAGAGGACAATGTGAGGTCAATAAAAGGTTTAAGATTTTCTGCTATTGATTTTTTTTTTTGGCAATAAACTGGGCATTGGCCTAATCTTATTTTCTTCTCCTTCTTAGCCTCTGCTACCCTTAATAAATACTGCCACTTTTACAGACCTGCGACCCACAAAATCTGATGCATGCATTCGAAAGATCTAAGATGTTTACTGGTTTTCACAAAGCCATGACACAGCTTGAGGAGATGAAAAGGGCCATATAAATGAGGGACAACCTCTCATGGAAAGCTAATAGTCTCCTTTCTTTTGAAATAACATCTTTGTGACAAAAGAAAACTGTAGAACCTCAGAGTTGCAAATTGTTCTGGACCAGAGGTTGTTTGTAGCACTGAAAGAAATGTGGGAGGTGAAGAAGGGGTGAATTTGGCTGGCAGTCAAGAACAAATAGGACTTTCATGGAGTTCTTAGCCTCACCCTACAAATGTCACCACCAGATGAGTCACATCACCACAAAACATACTCTTTTGTAAGAGTGTGTTTTGGATGGGACAACCAATCTGAAGAGCTGTCATATAAAAAAATGGAGCATGCTGGTCCTAAGGACAGGCCCTAAACCAGTGTATTCAAATTACAAGAAAGGAGATACTGAGTAAATATTAGGAAGAACTTCCTGGTGGTAAGAGCTGCTTGACTATGAAATAGACAACCTCGGAAGGTGGTGGATACTCTTTCAGTGGAGGCTTTTAAACAGAGGTTAGCTAGCCACCACTTGAGGGCGCTTTTAGTGATGGATGCCTACATGGGCAGGAGATTGGACCAGATGTCTGTTGGGATTTCTTGAAGTTCTATGATTCTGTCACTCTTATTACTCTATATGATGGACTGCAACTAATGTCAAGAATTTTACTCATCCTTGCAAAAATGATAACTACGGTATGCCTGATTTATTTCACATTTAGGCCATCTAATAACCAAGTTTCTCTTTTATTGTATTTAAAATACATTAAAAGTATAAAATATTAACAATAAACCAATGAACAAAAGACAGTGCATTATAGAACCAAGACAAAATGAGCAGCAAAACTTTTGTGTGTGTGCATGTGCCTTCAAGTTGTCTGTTGACTCTGGCAACCCCATGAATTTCATAGGGTTTTTTAAAGGCAAAGAATATCCACAGGGGTTTTTGTCAGTTCCTAACTGTGAAATATATCCTACAGCACGTGGTATTCATTGGTGGCCTCCCCTCCAAATACTAACCAGTGCTGACCTGGCTTAGCTTCCAAAATCAGACATGATATGGTGCTTTAGGTTATTTAGGCCCTAAACATAAGTATATAAAGAATTGCAACCTTATGTGGTGGTTATTGTTGCTGTGTGCCTTCAGGTCATGTTTGACTTATGAGGACCCTAAGGTGACATATCACAGGCTTTTCTTGGCAAGATTTGTTCAGAGGGGGTTTGCCTTTGAATTCCTCTGAGGTGGAGAGAATGTTACTCACCCAAGGTGGGTTTCCATGGCTGAACAGGGACTCCAAGCTTGGTCTCCAGAGACATAGGGATAGTCCAGATGGTGAAATAAGTCCTAAAGAATCTGCTGAGAATCCCATGTGTCCAAATGGGATCATGCAGCATTCTGCAGCATTCCATTGTTTTCAGAGGGAGGGGAGCAAAATCCAGATAAATATGGGAGAAAGCCTTCAGGGCTTTTCCTGAGTTTTTTAAAAAACAGCAGGGGTAATGTACACTCCTGCTCATTAAGACAACCAAATTGCATCACAGCACATTCCCGAAGATGATATCTGATTAGTGGGACATGCGTGGGGGTGGAGCTTGCTAAGAATGCAGCATCCAGAACTGCCATATTGGATTGTCACCATAACAATTGTGCAGTGAGACAACAAAAGAGACTTTCTTTCTTTCTTTCTTTCTTTCTTTCTTTCTTTCTTTCTTTTTCTTTAAGCAGAATATCACCCTTCTACAACTTGGATTTAGTTTCTTTTTTTAAATACTGTTTGGTGGGGACAATCTGGGGAACAGAGAACCACGAGAAATTCACTCACAGCTGCCATTTTGAGTCGCTGGCATGCCACTGTGTGAACAGCAAACATGGATAGCTTCGCACACCAGCGACCTTGGGAAAAAATAAATCATCGAGACAGATGAAAGCTGCTGCGAATTGGCAAATGTGCACATCAATCCACATTATATTCCCTCATGTAGACCAGCCCATAGTCCAATGCTCAAACCACTGCACCATCAGTTCCATTTAAACCTCTCTCTCCTCCAGTGATACAAGGGCAGCATATTTGTCTGTCTTCTTCCCGACTTTTACTCTCACAAGAACCCTGAGACGCTGAAAATGTCATCCAGTGAGTTTCATGGCTACCGTCCAGATCTCCAAAGTCCTAATCCAGGAGTTAGCAAATGTGTGAGGCATTTCTTAGCTGATACACAGCTATTTGTCACATATTCAGTAGCCCATTTTGCACTGGCAGCTAAGAAGCTACGTGCTCCCTTTAGCCCAGTACTGCAAGTCACCACGTTGCAAGTTCGATTCCAGAGGGCTCCAAGGTTCACTCGGCCTTCCATCCTTTCATAGGTCAGTAAAATGAGTACCTGGCTTGCGGGGGCAATCAGCTAACACACATTAGAAACTGTTTAATGCAGTGTAGATGTGTAAATTGCTATTGCTTAAAAAAACAATTTGTAAGCCGCTCTGATAGCCTTGTGGCCGAAGAGCAGGGTATAAATAAATAAATCAAGGAGCACACTACTAAAACAATCAATTTCATATTTTTTAGCTGTTTTTACAGGGGTCTGTAAGGAGGTTTTGGATTTATGTTTAATATTTTTAATATTTCATTGTCAATTTTGTTTTCCCCCCACCATACATTGTAAAGGCCATTTGCTATATATAGTCAAGTTTATGATGATGATTTCACCCAATCACTCTGGAGGCAACAACCTCCCCACATACACAAAGCAAGCCCAACTTCCTCCATTTTCCTCTGCAGCTCCATTCAAAGTAGAAACAGAAGGTGACATATTGTTATGCCCTCTTGCAATTTTGTGAAGGACTGCTGAAGGAAAGAGATATTTTCGAAGGTAGGATAGACCTCTGGGACACTTTGGAGATAGTTTGGAGTTCTGCAGTGGAGGTATTTTCATGTGTTTTCACATGTCTCGAGGGGGGGCTTTCTTTGTGTTTGGGGGGCAAAAATGGCCTTAAAATCATGTTTTTTTTTAAAATGCAGTTTGGGGGCTTCATAGGCCACAAAGGTAGACCACAATTTGCTCAGACCTGCCCTAGTCCAACACCCAAATCACCACATCACACTGGATTTTTTGTGTCAGTTGGTGGTTGTTAGATGGTATTCTAGTTTATATGTTACCTGCACTTCCATTTTTCTTAGCAGGTGTATAGCTTCTCCATACAAATGTTCTCACAATGAAGTGTAGGCAAACCAAACTTAAAATGTCCAGCTCTAATGATCAGTGACTCCTCAGTAGAAATGAATAATTCAGTTCCTAATTTTCCATATCAGCTTTTCACAAATTCAGTCATAAGAAGGTATTTGAATGAAAGTGTTGTACTTCTGTCTACAATATTATGTTTTAAGTGCTTTTGAAATGTTTTAGGTTAGGTTTTAGATAGAAGTGGAAAGAATATTCCATGTTTTCCCCCAAAAAATGATTGAAAAATGTGTTTCTGATGAGAAGAATCCTGAATTGATGAGAAACATTTGTAGTTTGGGACATATTCTACACAAAATTTGCAATGCGGACAGAAACAGTCTTTTCATTGCAGAAATATTATTTTCTTCCCAGAAAATTTTATTTTCTCTGCAAAACGCTTGTGTGAATTTTGCATGCAATGATGATCCACATTTCAAATTAGAATAATAGAAGCATAGAGCTGGAAGACACCACAAGGGCCATCCAGTCCAACCCCCTTCCATGCAGAAATACCCAATCAAACCACTCTTGACAGATGACCCCCCCAGCCTCTGTTTAAAAACCTTCAAAGAATGAGACTCCACTACACTCTGAGGCAGCACATTCCACTTCCGAACAGCTCTTACTGTCAGGAAGTTCTTCCTAATGTTTAGGTGGAATCTCTTTTCCCGTAGTTTGAGTCCATTGCTCCATGTCCTAGTCTCTGGAGTAGCAGAAAACAAGCTTGCTCCATCCTCAGTATGACATATCTTCAAATCTTTAAACATGGCTATTCATGTCACCTCTCAACCTTCTCTTCTCCAGACTAAACATGCCCAGCTTCTTAAGCCGCTCCCAATAGGGCATGGCTTTCAGACCTCCCATCATCCTGGTCGCCCTCCTCTGGACACATTCCAGCTTGTCAATATCCTTCTTGAATTGTGGTGCCCAGAATTGGACTCAGTTTTCAAAGGGAGGACCAACCAAAGCAGAATAGAGTGGCACTATTACTTCCCTTGATCTAGACACTATACTCCTATTAATGCAGCCTAGAATTGCTTTGGCTTTTTTAGCTGCTGCATCACGCTGCTGGCTCATGTTCAGCTTGTGGTCCACTAAGACTTCTAGATCCCTTTCACGTGTACAGCCATCAATCCAGGTATCACCCATCCTATATCTGTGCATTTCATTTTTAATATCCAAGTGCAGTATCCTACCTTTTGCCCTGTTTAAATTCATTTTGTTAGTTTTGGCCTAGCTTTCTAATCTGTTAAGGTCATTTTGGAATCGGATCCTGTCCTCTGGTATATTAGCTACCCCTCCTAATTTGGTGTCACCTGCAAACTTGACAAGTATGCCCTCTATTTCCTCATCCAAGTAATTGATAAAGATCTTGACTAGCACTTGGCCCAGGACAGAACTCTGTCGCACCCCACTGCTCACTTCTCTCCAGGATGAAGAGGAGCTATTGGTGACTACCCTTCACCTCACTCCCATGGACATTTAAAAATATGCTTCAGGGTACTGAAATTTGAAGGATGGGCTTCAAGACCTAGGATAGCTCATACTAAAACTCAGAGTGGATTCACCACCCTACCAATATGAAAGCTAACAGCCAGCCTTAGGGTTTGTCCTGTTGAGTTAACAGAAGTGTAGAATTATAGAATCTGATGGGACTAACCCTCTTCCCTGTAAGAATACATAGTTAAAGCATGTCTGGAATTTGGCCTCATGCCACATATCATCCTGGCCTCCTCTTTCACCTAATGAGCCACTATGACAGCAGAGCTAAGAGACATGAAAATGCAGCCGGCACTTGAAAATCAGTTCAGAATTTACAATTCTGAATTGATCCTGAATGGATTAAGAAGTTATAAACTTCTAAATCTGTAAAAGTACCGCTGTGCACATGGAACCTTAGGTATGGTTCTTTGGATCAGTGGATAACATTATGTATGATAGAAAAGCTGCCACATTCATTTTTCCGGTGGTGAAGCTCTCCTGTCAGTTGCTCCTTATGGTATCACACTGGTGACTGACATATTTAATATATTTATATATTAAACACTTTCTGGAGAACAATCAAAATGTGCCCTTTTGGAAATCACACTTCAAAATTAATCTGCTTACACGAGGGAACATTTAAAAGAAACATAATATGCTGAGTGATGGTTGGGGGATCTCCATGTACTGACAGTTACATTGTCCCATCATATGTGACTGCATCAACTAATGTTAACTCATAGATGTTCCACGGCTGAGCTTTGCTTTGTATAGTGAAGTTGGTATGCCTTCTTTCCTAAAAAAGAGAGGAAGTCAACTTAACTGAGTATAAAAACAGAACTGGCATCACAGCAGTGTTACTGGGAAATTCCTTTCGGTTCACATTCCTAAGTGAAGTAATCTAAGTTGCATTTCCTTGACTGATATGCAATGGTAACTGGTGATTTTCTAAATGGAGTTGTGGATCTGCTGATGGTTTCAGTCTGAACCAAGATGTGCAGACATACACAAGTGGCTCCATTGCACATGGTTGCACATTATGGCTGGCATTCAGTATTTCAATTATGGATTTGTAACCTAAGTTTTTGGGTCCATAACTTTTCCATATTCAGCAATACTACATTGTCTTTGGATGGGAAACTGCCCAACAAACACCAGGTGCTGTCGGCTGTACTTCAGAGAAAGGAATTGGCAAAATCACCTCTACGTATTCCTGGCCTATGAAAACCTTTTGAAATTTAGGGGTCTCCATAAATTGACAGGCAACTTGAAGGGACACACACACACACACACACACTGTCTTACTGTAAGACTATGTAAATGTCCCTCAGGCCACCTTAATAGTCAGCAGCAAGATTGTGTCAATGAGGTCTGTTCAGCTGCTGACCAAGGAGGAGGATGTTTCCACTACTGCCAGAAAGTGAGGTTGAGACAAGGAATTGTGACAGAGGTCCTGCTTCTCATTGCTGCAGCCTTGCTCACTGGTGAGAATGGGTTGGACATGTCATCTCCTTTGCACCCTGATCGGCAACAGAACAGACCTTCTTTGCTTGATCCAACTGCTGGCTATTAAAGTAGGTTTGAGGGGCTCGGCCAGGAGATATTACTTAGTTACAGATATGAAACTAAGTAGCTAATGTGGAATATCAATGCATGTGTTGATGTGCATCATTGCACATTTAGCTGGACGTTGTCTCATTTCTCAAACAATGAGGTATAGTACAACTGGGACATAACTCCATGAGTGTAAAATTACACTACAGCCAACATCCTCTTGGTTAGTCCCAACTCTCTCTCTCTCTCTCTCTCTGGCTTTTCTTCGCAAACGAAGATTCAGGAAGGACTCATCCCGCGCTTTCTGCAAGCGCGCTGATGACTAAAAAGGCCAATCCGAGATAAACAAGTCCGGTTGCAAAAAGCACAGCAGAAGGTCTCCTTGGGTGATGCTTTTGGGTTGTGACTCTTTCTGCGTTGTCGTTTCTCTTCAAGACTTGCTCGTCATGAGTTCTCAAATAAGGCTGCAGCATTGTGGATAGTGCGCCTCCATGCCTCCCGATGTGAGGCCAGGGCGGACCACTGTTGGTGATCAATTTGGCCAAGCCTGAGATGTTGTTTCAGGGAGTCTTTGTATCGCTATTTTGGAGCGCCCCTCTTACGCTGACCTGTGGTGAGTTCACCGTAAAGTAGTATTTTTGGGAGGCGATGGTCCTCCATCCTAGAAACGTGCCCTGCCCAGCGCAGCTGTGTTCTCAATATCATGGCCTCAATGCTGGTGATCCCTGCTTGCTCAAAGACAGCAACATTAGTCACATAGTCAGTCCAGTGTATATTTAGGATTGTGCGTAGACAGCGCTGATGAAAGCGCTCAAGGAGTCGTAGGTGGTGGCGATAGGTGACCCATGTTTCAGATCCATAAAGGAGGATAGACAGTACGGTGGCTCTATACACACTGATTTTTGTGCTTTGCCTCAGGTGTTTATTGCTGGAAAAATCCTTGCAAGGATACTCCTGAACAGGTTAGTTCCTGCTATTGCAGAAGAACTTCTCCCTGAAAGCCAATGTGGCTTCAGAGCCAATAGGAGTACTACAGATATGGTATTTGCCCTTAGGCAACTGCAAGAAAAATGTAGGGAGCAGAACAAGGGTCTCTATGTAACATTTGTCGACCTCACCAAAGCCTTTGACACTGTAAGTAGAAAAGGTCTGTGGCAGATCCTGGAAAGACTAGGATGTCCCCCCAAATTCCTTAAAATGATTATCTTGCTACACGAGGGACAGCGTGGTCAAGTCAGATATGGCGATGCTCTTTCAGAGCCCTTTCTAATAACTAATGGAGTGAAGCAAGGTTGTGTTCTTGCACCAACTTTATTTACAATCTTCTTTAGCACGATGCTCCAAAGGGCTATGGCAGAGCTTGAAGAAGACGACGGCATCTATATACGCTACCGTACTGATGGTAGCTTGTTTAACTTAAGCCGTCTGAGGGCTCACACTAAGACTCTAAACTATCTAGTCCGTGAGCTGCTCTTCGCCGATTCTGCTGCCCTTGTTGCCCACACAGAAGCAGCTCTGCAGCGCCTAACATCCTGCTTTGCAACAGCTGCAGAGCTGTTTGGGCTAGAAGTCAACCTGAAGAAAACAGAAGTTCTTTACCAGCCTGCACCACAGGACGAACACCACCATCCCCACATTGCCGTCGGCAAATCAGTGCTCAAGTCCGTTCAGCAGTTCACCTACCTGGGAAGCATCATCTCCTCAGATGCCAAGATTGACAAAGAGATCGATCACAGATTAGCAAAGGCATACAGTCCCAACTAGAGTCCCAGTCAATTGTTTAATGGTGAGTCAACAAATAGGGAAGTCCCATTGGTTCAATGGGTTTACTCTAGCCAGGGTTAACAACAGGATTTAGGCCTACATCTCCCCAGTGTAGGATCTCAGCCACTGGCTAACAAAGCCAAGCTGGTAGAAGATATTCCTAAATGCAGCTGCCACCTAGTGTTCAGAGACCAAAGTTAGACCAGAGGTAAGGAGGAAATAGATTTTTTGTTGAGTTTCATGGTCTTCACAAAAGTAGTGTTTTTGTAACTCTTGAGACTCATTCTGAGAAGATACACACCTTGCTCCAAAAAAATCCACACATTTGCAAGTCTTATGGGGCATTTTAGAGGAACAAAGTATACAGAATACACTGTGATGTTGTAAACTGTGAACAACTAAAATTCACAAAATTGCAGGAAAATGCACAAACACATTTTAGCCAATGGGAAAAAATTCATAGATTAGGTATGTGAATAAATACATGCATAAGGAAAATATGTTTAAATTTTCATGGATTTCTAGGTGGAAAAGACTTAAGAGGCCTGAATCTTCTTGTTACTCCTAACTAGAGTATCCATTGAATCAACTGAATGTACATATATTTTGACTTATCAAATTACCATTAATTCACTGAGCTTTATGAGGCTATAGAGTCAGAGGAGGACATGGCAGGGAATGGCCCTAGGGACCCTGGCACAAGTTTATCTACACCTGTGCCAGCAGGGAACCCTGCCAACCTAGTTGCTCGAGCAGAGGAAGAGCCTGGTTTGAATGGTTTGGCATCAGTTCCAGCAGAGAGTCCTGCACATTCATATAAGGACAAAGAAGAGGAGAGGGACTTACCTCCACCATTGTATACCCAGCAGCGAGCTCAAAAGGAGGTTCAAATGAGGTCTCTGAGAATTTGCTCATTAAGAAACACCTGGCAAAGCCTTAATTGCCCTATATAAGCTGGAAGAGGCAATTGAGGCTTTTTCAAAGATCAACTGATCTCCCTGGAAAAAGTTTCCTGGTGACTTGGGTTCCTGAATCCTTGCTGCCTTGACTCATGCCTTGACCTTGGACTATTCCTGACCAACCTGTTGCCTGATCTTGCTGACCCATAGACCGACTTCTAGACAATACTGCCTTCTGTAAGCCTTGACCTTTGGACTGTATTCTGGACTCTTCTCTGCATGCCTTCTTGCCTGTATTGATGCTTCTTCAAGAAATGGAACCTTTCTTGTTCTGAACTTTTCTGGCTCTCCCTAATTAACTAGCACTGGGGCTTGGCTGCTTTCCCAGCCCTTGTTTATCCTGCTGGCATTTTGAGCTGCTTTTCTGGACACTTATCTATTTGGGATTAACAGGAGTGGCTAGCCTTAAAAGTCACTCCACCACCCCCACCCCAGAACACCTACCAGCCAGCCAGCCAGCCAGCCAGCCTGAAGAAGACTCTGCAGGGCTGTGAGGGAGCCTTCCTTCCTTCCCCTTACACCGGGGTAAAGGCAGCTGAGACAGCTGAGCAGGGAGTTGGGGTGTGGCCAGGAGTGGCTAGCCTTAAAAGTCACTCCACCACCCCCACCCCAGAACACCTACCAGCCAGCCAGCCAGCCAGCCAGCCTGAAGAAGACTCTGAAGGGCTGTGAGGGAGCCTTCCTTCCTTCCCCTTACACCGGGGTAAAAGCAGCTGAGACAGCTGAGCAGGGAGTTGGGGTGTGGCCAGGAGTGGCTAGCCTTAAAAGTCACTCCACCACCCCCATCCCAGAACACCTACCAGCCAGCCAGCCAGCCAGCCAGCCTGAAGAAGATTCTGAAGGGCTGTGAGGGAGCCTTCCTTCCTTCCCCTTACACCGGGGTAAAGGCAGCTGAGACAGCTGAGCAGGGAGTTGGGGTGTGGCCAGGAGTGGCTGGCCTTAAAAGTCACTCCACCACCCCACCCCAGGAACACCTACCAGGGGCCGGGAATGATCTGGGAGCGGGAATTGAGGTTGTGTGGGGGAAGGGAAGGTATGGCAGCAACAGAGTGAAAAATTGTTACAAAAGAAGGCAGGATCGATGTTTAATATCTATCCCGCCTTCAGTTCACTCTGTTTCCCAGAATAAATTGGAGAGCGCACCAACCATTCCACAGACCCTTACTCTGCTCCTTTGCAATGCCAGGTCGGTTAAAAACAAGACGCATATTATCCATGACCTCTTATTGGATGAGGCTGCCGACCTGGCATGCTTTACGGAGACCTGGCTGGGAGAGGCCAGTGCTGCGACTTGGGCGCAGGCACTCCCGGCCGGGTACTCAGTTAGTGAGCAGGTAAGGAAAAGTGGGCGGGGGGGCGGAGTGGCTCTGGTTCATAAAAACAATCTAACCTTGACCAGGAAGCCTATCCGGAACACAGTCCACATCGAGTGTATGTACCTAAGCCTGAGGTCCAGGGATAGCTTAGGGATTCTGTTAGTATACCGGCCACCCCGTTGTCTAACAGACTCCCTAACCGAGCTAACACAGTTGGTCTCAGAGTTGCTGCTGGAGTCGCCCAGACTTTTAGTTCTTGGCGACTTCAACATCCCACTTGAGACCAGCTTGCTAAATCTAACTGGCGCAGCTCGGGAGTTCATGGAATCCATGACAAACATGGGCCTATCCCAATTGGTTGTCGGGCCTACTCACTGTGCAGGTCATACCCTCGATGCGGCCTTTAGTACGGAACAGGAATATCCGTGGGCGGAGGTTATTAAAACCTCTGCATTGTCATGGACGGATCATTTCCTGGTCAAGATGGAGCTAAGAGCCACTGTCTGCCCCACCGGGGGTGGTGGACCCATTAGAATGGTCCGCCCTCGAAGGCTAATGGAACCAATTGGATTCCAGAAAGCCTTGGAGGGTTTAATGGTTGGTAACGCCGGTGATTCTGTTGAAGCTTTGGTTAATATTTGGAACACCGACCTCACCAAGGCTATCGACACAATCGCTCCCAAACGTCCTTTCCAGCCTGCTCCTAACCGTAAGCCCTGGTATTCAGAGGAGCTTAGGAAGATGAAGCAGGCTGGATAACGACTAGAGCGCACCTGGCGGAAGACTCGACTCTTGTCCGACAAGACTCGTCATAGGAATTTCCTTGATTCTTATCGAGAGGCAATACGTGCAGCGCAGAAGTCTTTCTCCTCTGCACGTATTGCGTCTGCAGAGTCCGGTCCAGCAGAACTGTTTAGGGTGGTGGGGGAGCTGACGCAGATTCCACCTGCGCAGAACCCCTTACTCAACCCGACAACGGCCTGCTGTGATGCGTTTAATATCCACTTTGCAGATAAAATCTCTCGGATAAGAGCCGACTTAGATGCCAGTGTTATGACAGAATCTATAGATGAGGTGTCCAGCAACTCCGTTGATGAAATTTTATTGGATCAGCTTCAATCTGTGAGTACCGATGACGTGGACAAACTCCTTGGTAGAGTGAGAAAGACGACCTGTCCCCTCGATCCCTGTCCATCTTGGCTGGCCACCCAAGGGGGAGACGCATCGAGAGTACTCCTTAGGGATATTATCAATGCGTCCTTCAGGGAGGGGTCCGTTCCACCCTGTCTGAAGGAAGCAGCGGTTAAGCCGCTCCTGAAAAAGCCTTCCCTGGACCCCTTGGACAGGAACAACTATAGACCAGTCTCCTTGCTGCCTTTTCTAAGCAAGGTGATTGAGAGGGCGGTCGCTTCCCAACTCCAAGCTGTCTTGGATTAAACCGATTATCTAGATCCATTTCAAACTGGCTTTAGGACGGGATATGGAGTGGAGACTGCCATGGTTGCTCTGGCTGATGACCTCCGCTTGGGTATCGACAGGGGTAGTGTGACCCTGTTGGTGCTCTTGGACCTCACAGCGGCCTTTGACACAATAGATCATTCCATCCTCTTGGATCGCCTGAGGGGGTTAGGAATTGGAGGCACTGCTTTGCAGTGGTTCCGTTCCTTCCTCTCGGGCAGATCCCAGAGGGTGAGGCTCGGGGACAGCTGCTCTACCAGAATAGAGCTTAACTGTGGCGTTCCTCAGGGTGCCATCCTGTCCCCGATGCTATTTAACATCTATATGAAGCCGCTGGGAGAGATCATTCGGAGGCATGGAGTGTGTTGTCATCAGTATGCTGATGACACCCAGATATACTTCTCCATGTCTCGAACATCAGCTTCGACTTCAGATGGCATCTCTCCTCTCAATGATTGTCTTAAAGCAGTAATGGACTGGATGAGGAAAAACAAATTGAGACTGAATCCAGACAAAACGGAGGTACTAACAGTTACAGGCCCGAAACCAGATCTGGGAATACAACTTCCAGTCCTGGATGGAACTACACTCTCCTCCCAAGACTGTGTTCGCAGTCTGGGGGTGCTCCTGGACCCGACGCTCCAGATGTCTAATCAGGTAAATGCGACGGTCAGGAGTGCCTGTTATCAACTTCGGCTGATACGCCAGCTGCGCCCTTGCCTGGAAATTAGGGACCTCGAAACTGTGGTACATGCACTGGTAACCTCCCGTCTGGATTTCTGTAATGCGCTCTACATGGGGCTAACCTTGTGCTTAACTCGGAAACTTCAACTAGTTCAGAACATGGCAGCCAGGTTGATTTCTGGTGTTTCCAGAAGAGAGCATATAACACCTGTGCTAAAAGCTCTCCACTGGCTGCCTATTCGTTTCCGGGCACAGTACAAGGTGTTGGTTATAACCTTTAAAGCCCTGCATGGCTTGGGTCCAACTTATCTCCGGGACCGCCTCCTTCCGTACGACCCTCCCCGCGCACTTCGGTCCTCTGGGAGGAATCTGTTACAGCCTATGAAAACAAGGCTGTCGGTGACCTCCCAGAGGGCCTTCTCCGCTGCTGCTCCCAGATTATGGAATGGCCTGCCGGATGAGATCCGTCTTATTAACACCTTAGACGGCTTTAAAAAAAGCTGTCAAGATGGATCTTTTCCGGCAGGCCTTTCCCGAATAACTATCCCGGCCCAAGACTCGGCTGTCCTCCCTGAGCTGTAATCATTTATTATTATTATTATTATTATTATTATTATTTAAAAAAACCTATTGTATGTTTTAATATTTTTCTAATTTATATATTTTTAGTTTACTGTATGTTTTTAATCTTTTATAGTTTAATATTTTTTTAAGGGGGGTGGGTGGGCTAGGGTACTGGGACTATGGAGTTTTTATATTGTAAGCCGCCCCGATTGCGTTGCAGAGGGGCGGGATAGAAATAAAATTTTATTATTTATATTATATTATTATTATAACAATAAGGTTCAAAGTCTTGCAAAAGGATACCTGGTGGGTGGTGAGAGGGTCTCCCTCCATTCCAACTGCCACTGCTCTGACCTCTGAGGGAGAGAAGAGCAGCCAGGCATAGCTTCATCATACTCTGGCCCCAGCAGCTGGTGAGAGCCCCTTCCTCTATGTTCCAACTGTTACTAATGTGCCCTCTGAAAGAGATAAGGGCAGCAAGCTTTTGCTGGTCTTAATTCCCTCCCACAGTGGCATCCCCTTTTGTGTGTCCTGTCCATGGCCCCCACAAGTGGGGGCTGACAGGGCTTTAGCTTGGGAGACTGGGATTAGGAGGGGAGCTGTTATGAAATTATTGTAAGTGTTTATTAGTAAATCCATTTAGTTTTTTAAAAATAAATATAAATATTACCTTGGTGTCGTTTAAACTGCTTATTTTAATTTTTATCCTAAATCCTATAGAGCATCTCACTGCCCTTAACCTTAGCAGTAGGTAAGGGGCCCTCCAAAGATCTTGTCCTGGGGCCCCACTTCAGGATATGGGGGCTATGGTCCTGATTGTAAACCTGAGGGTGAGGAACTGTCAACTTAACAATTGTAAGCCACTCTGGGAGCATTTATGTCTGAAGGGTAGGGTATAAATACAGTTGGACCACCATATCCATGGGGGTTTGGTTCCCAGATTTACTGTGGATACAGGAAACCATGGAAAACAGAAAACTGTATTAAAGTAAAGGATTTCCATACGATAGAGTTGTGTTGGAGGACCTACCTAGACAATGTCTAGAGAGGATGCCTCTCTAGGCATTTTCCAGCATGACTCTATGGTAAATGTCCCCTATTTTGTGTCCCATGGATAATTGAAACTGTTGGTATTGGTTCTGTGGATATGAGGGTCCAACTGTACTTAAAATAAAATAAAATAGGATGGAAAGAAAATGTAAGAAGGATCTGAAGAAATGCAATAAAATTGAGATCTTCACAATTCTGGTGAGAAGTGTCTCACCCTTGATCTTTCCAGGACCATTTGACTCTCACCCAAAGCAGGCAAGACACAAAGTGAATGGCTTTTTAAAGAGAACACATTAAAGCTTTATTTACCTGCCAAGCATTTTCGCCTTGGGTCAGTTTAGAACATTTTAAACAATCACTCTTCCTTCCCATTGATGCTGGATTGTTATTTTGGCTGCTGCTTCCATATCCATCTCTTAAGAGGGGAGTGAAAATCTTTTTAGGGACCCGACAGTTGCCTAAATGACTGTAGGGAAGGAAAAGAACAATTCATCTCTAGTTTAAAAATATGACGTTACTCGAGTGCTGTGCCATGCGAAATTGCCTTCCAGCAAATATTACAACAAACAGAAATAGAAAAGCTCAGGTGATTATACCCCAAACTATGTACATTCATCATCTTTTTGCATTTGGGGGAGCACGGAAAACCAGTTGAAGAGTCTCTTACCTTGAAAGCACAACAAAACAAAACACAACCCCCCCACACACAACAAGATAAGTTTGCAAATTGTGTAAACTTATGAATGGTGTAATTTTTCACTCAGTTGGCTTTGTTTCCCTTTGGAACATTCTGGCTGATGGAAGAAATGTGTTCTTTCCTTCTAATTTTCTCTTTCTGAAGAAAAACGGCACTCTACCCTTCTTCAGATAATCCATTTTTGCCTTGAACTGTCCCTTTCCCCAACCAGTAGAAAGGTCACTGTGTCTTTCAAAGTTCATTTACCTGAGGTTTTTTTGGTTTATTTCTAATCAGAGCCTAATTTCCTAGTTATGTTAGTTCAGTAAGGTTGTATGTAATGTGGTGCAACCTGCCCCGGATGCACCCCCTTACCATCACACCTACTTGATTGCACATTGCATTTGTATGATGCAATTTCACATTGAAGTTGTACATTATGGATTGTAGTTACATATTTTGCCTTGCAGTTGTTCATGGCCCAATAGCATCCAGACCTTGACATGTGTTATGCAGTGTTGCTATTCTGCATAGAGGTTGTGTAGTGCTGGCATAGCATTTCTCTGCATGTAGAAACTTACACTATGCTAAGGAGAAGTTGGATTGCAGCCAATGTTTTTGTTTGTTTGTTTTGTATTTTGTCGCCGTTGTGCAATTGGTGTATTCAGTTTATGGTTGCATAAGAGAGTTCTACAAGCGTAACAATTTCACATGGGTCCTCAATCCTGTTGTTATTCTCAGCTAGTGTAAAGCCATGGAATCAATAGGATTTACTGATGTGTTGACTCCCACAATTGAGACCATCTCTCTACAGCAGTTGGGACTAACCAGCCGGATTCCAGTCTCTGTATATCGCGGCTTCTTCCCAATAATGCATTTTTATTTATTTTAATTCTATACCACCTTTCTCTCAATATAGGGCCCAAGGCAATATGAGCTGAAACAAAATATAATTAAAACAATGAGTACTATAAACATTTAAAAAGAACTATGACACAAACAATAGTATGAAAAAATATAAATTTAGAGCACTTTAAAAAAATGTTAAAATGATAAAAACATAACCCTCTTTCTCTGGCTTTTCTTCATGCTTTCTGCAAGTGCACTGATGACTAAAAAGGCCAATCTGAGATAAACAAGTCCGGTTGCAGAAAGCACACAGGTGATGTTTTCGGGTTGTGATTCTTTCTGAGTTGTCATTTCTCTTCAAGACTTGTTTGGCGTGAGTTCTCAAATAAGGCTGCAGCATTGTAGATAGTGCGCCTCCATGCCTTACAATGTGAGGTCAGGGTGGACCATTGTTGGTGATCAATTTGGCCAAGCCTGAGATGTTGTTTCAGGGAGTTCTTGTATCACTTTTTGGGAGCACCCAACATAACAAACCCCAATTAAAAGATTTTCTCTTACTGACCATAAACTGGATCTTAAAATAAACTCTTAATGTAAATGTCTTTTCTGTCCCCATCCAAAGATATGGGTCAGTCAACATTTCTAAATGAACTGCCAATTGATTTAGTGGATCTGTTCTAATTCAGACTGACCAAAAGAATTCTCGTCCATTCTTGGATGGAGTGGAATTATTTGTTAGTATGTCTGATGTACCACTCGATTCCCTGAGGTTGTTAAAACAGCCACTGTGCCTTCTGCATTCCACAGTGGGACAAGTAGCCACACTGCAAGACTCACAATCAGTTGTGTCATGTTATTATTCAGCAGAAGGGTGAAGTAGTACAACCCCTTTGTAAATACATGAGTGTAGATTTATGTTGTACCAGCATTATGTTAGATCTCATCCATTGTTTTCTTCCTGCACTAAATTTAAGCATTTTAATCACATTTCCCCTAATTTGCTTGTTTATTTGCATAATCTACCTAATTTATGCAACTTCTCCCCAGCTGGCCCTGACTATTGTATGTTTTTGCATATGATTATCAATTAGGAGCATTCTTTTGCCATCCATATTTTAAAAAGGGGACATTGTTCTATGAACATTTGGTCTCTTATAATGCTTAAGGCAAGATGTCCGTTTTCTCACAACAATATATGGAAGGCATGAAAATGCTACTCTTGTCAAGAATGTAGAGTCCAATAAAATTTCCTTCCAAACTTACTTTTTATCTGCCCCACCTCCCAGCCCTCTAAAGATGGTTTCCCAGCTCTTCCAAGAGTGGTGGATTATGGAATGAAGATGGGAGGTGCCTTACCTCCACATAGTGCACTCTGTGAGCTACATATGCTTCCAAGCAGATCAAGAGCACACAGGGGAATGGGAAGGGAAGCAAGGGGAACCCCTTCCTGTTCCATTGATAAAAGCAGGACATTCTGTTGGTGGAACAAACCCATGGATCCTGGCAGTGGCACCTGGGTGCTAGCCTGAACATTAAGTTATCCAAGATGATGATCCTTTAAAGAGGTCTAAAACCTGGAGCAGCTTCACCACCCCACTGACATGGAAATCAGCAACCACTGTTGGATCCTGGTCTATCTCTTATTGGACTAGCATTAAGGGGTGCAGAAGAAAGCACAAGGCAGCAGTAATATTCCTTAGGGAAATATCATTGCAACACCTCTCCCAGAACAAGAGAGAGAACAAGAACTCTAACCCAAGAAACAGAACCTGGTTTTCTTTGTAAAATCCTTAGGAATTCTTTAGAGTCAGGCAAAGCTAGCTCTCCAACACTTCTTCAAAGCAGGCATGATCCTTGTATACAATGATCCCAAGGCACCTTGAGAAACAAAGATCAGATAATTGTCTATTAGTGCAGTATCACCTATCAGGCTGCAGCTAGATCTGTTTCTTTGCATGATCCATTACCAGCTCATTATCATGCTAAGAAATGGAATCTTGGGCAGAAATCCTGACAAACCTTATTTATTTACTTATTTAGAGTATTTATACCCCACTCTTCAGCCACCAAGGCTCTCAGAGTGGCTTCCAAATTGTTAGCAATAGCACTTACATTTCGATAACACTTTATAGCACAAGCACTCTCTAAGTGGTTTTACAATGTGTTACCTAATTTCCTCCAACAAGCTGGGTACCCATTTTACTGGCCTGGGAAAGGTGGGAGGCTGAGTGAACCTTGGAGCCCTGCAGGATTGAACTCACAACATTGTGGCTGCAGTACCTTACAATCTGGTTAGAATTCAGTCGGTAAGGAAAACACATTTATATGAATTTCTTTGTCCCCTTATACATGACATGGCAGCTATCTGATGATATGTGTTTATTCAAATGTTGAAATATCAGCTCTTCCAGCTTGGACTACCATGGCAGATGTTATTAAAAGACAGTAAGAAGAGCCAGTGTGGTATAGTGGTTTGAGTGTTGGACTATGACTCTGGAGGCCAGGGTTCAAATCCCTGCTCAGCCATGAAAACCCACTGGATGACCTTGAACAAGTCACACTCTTTCAGCCTCTGAGGGAAACAAAGGCACCCCCCAATAAGCTGGAAATGACTTGAAGGCACATAACAACAAAGATGTCTGGGAGAATCAAGAGAGTTGTACTCCCTCTTCCAAATACATTACCTAGCATAGGGGTGGGGAAAGTTCAGCCTACAGACTGCATGTGTCCTGTGGGACCCCACTTTGGATGCCACAGAAGCCCCTCTGAAGCCTCTAAAATCCCCATTCTCCCCCCCCCCTGTCAACCTTTTGCCCTAAAAAGTCACAAAGATGATTCTGATCACTTAAAACATGTTGGATTTTCTCCCAGAGTCTCCCAGTTCCCAACTAGCATAAAAAGTAAAAGCAAAAGACAACATAGAATTAGCTGAAAATCGCCTGAAAACAAAACTGGAAGTGGCATTACATCACTTCCTGTCATGTCAGACTTTCTAGTGCAGCTCTCACAGTGGCTGCAGGGATGAAAAATGACCCTGCCTCCTCTGAAGTCACCTACACTTGTGCTAGGGCAAGTCACCCACCAGGTCAAACAAGCCCTGAATCCTATTTCTTAGTCCCAAGCCAAGTGAACTCACTGAATCATTTGTTGAATGGTGAGTCAACACCTAAGCAAATCCCACTGATTTAGTTGATCTATTTGTTACCCTAACAGGTGTGAGGAAATGTTAGGGTCCTGCCCACAATGCCAGTGTGGCCTTGATTTTGGGAAATGATAGCTCCAAAAGGAGGCCTGTGAAAGGAAGGCAACTTTGGGGATTTTTCCACCTGTGTATACCAGTACTAACTGTAGAGAGCTCTCTAGCTGGAATTAAACAAAATATTTTATTAGAATTAACACAAAAAGTATACTGTCACAGAAGAACATATACAGTAGCACCCCCGTATCCATGGGGGATTGGTTCCAGCCCCCCCCCCATGGATGGTAAATTCCGTGGATAATAGCGAATGCCATCCTGGGGGCCATCCAAGGGAAGGGGGGGAGGAGAGATCGCTCCTTCCCCTCCTTTCGCATCTACCATGGCCCAACCTTGGTATTTGGGGGGTACCTGGTTTACTTGCTAACCACATGGAAGGCCACATTAAGCCACGTTATTAAACATTGCCAGTTATTTGATATTCCAATATGGGAGCTATCAGGATAGGTAACACTGGGAACCACACCCTTCTTCAGAAATCTCCAATTGCCAAGCACAGTTAATATGCAGGAAGGCCTTACAGTTCAAAAGAGAGTGGTAGATCTTCAGCCATCAAGTGACTCATCTAGATAGTCAGAGACAGAAGTTGAAGCTTATCCAAAACAACCTATCTAAATGGAACCTGGCCATATCTTATCAACATGACGGCATCTCAGTTGGAGCTGTGATTGCTGCAGGAAACATTGTAACATCAACGTACTGTTGACAACACATTTGAAAGCACATATAAAGCAAGGGACCGTTGTACAAATTATGGCAGATTTTTTCTTATTTTTTACAAAATAAAATCTTAAGCAGCAAGTGTATTATTTTTCTTTTAAAAAATAATCATGTCTTTTAGACGTTTTCTCTCCCCCATTTCCTTTCTTTCACTTTTGCTGTGGTACACCCTACCTCTAATCTCTCCGATTTCAGAGAAACTGGCTTTGATATGACTGGAGAGATAATTTAAATGAAAGAGACATGAAAAGATGAAAAAGGTCACTGCTTTGAATATATGCCTTTGTAAAGGATTTGTGCAACCACCTGACAGATATTCCTCAGCGGGAAACACAGTTACAATTAGGTTTATAATCTCATCTCTATGAGAGATTCATTCTCACAAATACCACCTTAGCATGCAGAGATTTATTATTGTTAACATTTTGTACAGAATTGTGTGTGACTCATCTTGGAAGAAAGGTTCGTTTCACTGCTTACTCATCTTTTCATCTCTCATTGGCTTGAAACACTGATTCCCTTAAACTGCACAATAAAACTTTATTGTAAACGAGTTCTTAGACTATTGCTTCTATCTGTTTATCTGTGGCAAGCCCCAATGTCAAGCAGGGAGAGCTATGTATTTCAATGGCAGGAGAAATGCTACACCTCATCCATCATCATCATCATCATCATCATCATCATCGGTCACGATCCTACATCAAGGAGGTGGAGTGTAACTTTAACCCCCATAGAATTATATGGTGTTCACATCAATCATAAATTGTGACATTGCACAACCAAATATGCATACATATCTGCATGCCTAATGCACAATGTGCATCTGAGTATGCAATGTACAATGCACAGCTGTATGCAAATGTGCACCATCATGCACAATGAACATGTACAATGGTACCACATTCTAGGGATGTAAACCCTTGCATATTTCATGCTTGCACAGAAGGATGAACAATTATTGTAGTTTCGTGCAACAGGGAAAGGGCAGTGGCTGATAGTCCATCAGATCAAATGGTGCATTGATGCCACTAACAGATAATTACACACCACCCAAGAAAGTGCAGTTGCATGTGAAATGGTTATACCTGTGGAATTCCACTTATACAAGCATGAAGTGAGTAGCCATTGCCTGGCAAAACCCCTTCAAAGGGATTCCTGTCTCTTTTAGATTGTGTATCAAGTCACAATCTGCTATTCAAAACCTCTAGAACAACCACATCTAACCTTTTAGCTTTAACTCATACGGTTCTTATTATTCAGATCTGACGTCTGTTGGTTTTTGGTGGGGGCAGGTGGATGTCGCCTGCAACGTTGGAGCCATCAAGGCAGGCACATTCTTTGACCTGTGTTTTTATTGGATAAACCTCCTTCTATTTTCTCAAAAGAAAAAAGAAAAAAAAAAGGGGGGGAGAGAAGTGAAATAAGTCCCAGACCAATAAAGCCCCCTATCACTAATTGTGTTGTCTAGCCACATTGAGTAGAGATTTCATTTCACACATCACAAACTAGCAGCACAAACCTTGTCATAGTCATATTTCATACCAAGACTCTTCTTCACTCTAATCTTCCCATCTTAGTTTCACAGTCCACTACTCTGAAACAAAGCTCAGTTAAATCTTAATGGGGGGAAAATGCCAAATTAAAAAGAACACAAATAGTCAATCTCCAATCACCATCCCCAATGACATTCTGGAGTCTTAGAGTGGGATCAAAACACTCCAGGGAGAACTGAGGATGTCTAGTGACCGTGGAATGCTAACTGACTGAGTGGAATGGGGTGAGGCAAACAGAAATAGCTGGTAGTGGTGGAGGAATAGAGTGACTTAAATGGCAACATTGCAACATTTTGTTGTAGGTCCACCTTGAATTAGATCTGACAGAGCCATGTCATCTGGGGAATCCTTCATTCAATATTCAAAGGAAATTTACACACCAGATTTGGGAGGCAGAGTATTTCAGCTCATGTTTCCTTGAAATAAGGACTGATTTGATAAAATGAATGTTTATGTGTGATGCATTTCTACATTCTGAGAGGCCCATCTCTACGACCCATCATCTTCTCAGGCTTGTTTGGCAGGAACAAGGGAGAAATGGTGGAATCTAATGTTCTGCCACTGTACTTATGTGAAGTCCAGAAAGTCATACAGCAAAGACCTGGTGGTCAAAGGTGAAGGTAGCCCAGCAAAAGTTGAAGGTAGTGAGCTAGACCTTTGACCACACACCCTTCAGCAGCCCCACATAGCATGGCAAAATGGTTGTGTAAGAAGGTACTGGATACCTCCTTACATGACAACAATAAAAATGCAGTAGTTATGTTGGAATCCACCAAGAGGATTCCAGCCCATTGTTCCATCTAGGCCAGAATACTGCAACTCTGACTGGCACCTAGGGTTTCAGGCAGGATTCTTGGCTAACCCTACTTCGAAATCCCTGATCTTGCATCCAAGTACTAAGCATAGGCCCAACTCCATTTATATTCTAAACTCAGGAGAGATCTAGGTGTGTTCACAAACGGACTTTAGTAAATGGGAGGAGAATGTACAAAAATGGGTACATGAAGAAAAATGTATTTAAAAAGTGCATCCCTTTGGAAAAGTGCATACCAAAAATATGCACAGATTTCCATGAAAAACACAACCTGGGTTTTGAGATTTTCTAGGGAAAATCTCTTTCTGTCCTACCACCCCCACAGGTACATTTGGCAGGACATTAAAAATAAGGACATTAAAAAGGACATTAAAAAGCAAAAAGCATTCCTGTCCCACAATCTCCTCTTCCACTCCTGTCCTGCCACAATCACCCTCCCCACCGCATTTACTTTCTCTCCTGTCAACAGGGCAGCCCAGGAGTAAAATACCACCCATTCTCATGAGAAGCCATGAGGACAGGAAATTCAAAGTTAAAAAGAAAAATAAAACAGAAAAAGTGACACCAAGCACAAAAACACACTTTAAAATTAACAAGTAACCCAGGGAGGGACATAAAAAGAAGGTAGCTTACCTATATGTCCCAATCTCACCTGGAAGTGTTCTCATCAGCAACACAGGACACATTGTTGCACACAGGCAAATCTGGAACACAGACGGAACACTATTGACAGCTTCTCCCCGTCAATAAAAAAACAGCGGCCACGGAACAGAAGCAGAACGAGTGCATAATGATGGAGGATGACGTCTGGTAGAAAAGCCCTTATGCGATCTCCTGGAGTTGTTGCAATGCCACTTTTGGCACATCTGATAATCTCCAAAGAGAGGACCTTTTTGGTGGCTGCTCCCAGTCTTTGGAACTCCCTCCTTGCTCTCTTTCTGTTGGCAACTGAATACACTCTCATGCCACCAGGCTTTTGGAAACTGGGCTTTTAATGATGTGTTGTGCTGTTTTGTATCTCCTTTTAATGATTTTTAATGTTTTATAATTCCACCTTGGATTCCATACTGGGAGAAAAGCAGGATATAAACAAATAAGTAATCAAAATTGTTAATGTTTAATGTTTTAAATTTATATATTGTTTTATTGCTTTTAAAATAACTTTGATATTTTTACTTTCATCAAAATGTTGTATAGTTTTTAATCTGTTTTTGTTTTTGTTTTTAAATATCTTGTTAAGTATCTTGTTAGCCGCCTTGGATACCATTATGGGGAGAAAGGTGGGATATAAAGGAATACATTTATCATCATCATCATCATCATCATCATCATTTACATCCCACCTTTCCCCTAATTCTCTTTAGCCCCATCTATATGGCAATTTGCAGCAGCAGTGACTTGTCTTAACAGTGGTTTTACCCCCTTAAGCACCCATAAGCTTTGCATGCTAGATGGCAGCCACAAGTGATTTGCTCGCATTTGCAATTTGTCACCACCTAACTTTTTTAAAATGATGTCTAAGATGTGCTAAACTGATAGAGTGATTTTTTTAATTAAAAAGGATAGCCAACCCCTCCCCGAAACATCCCAAAAATGCCACCCAACTCATTTTATAGCCTTAGCGATTGCTCACTAAGACAAACATCCAACATGGTGGCAGTGGGTGCTTGCCCTGTTAGCAAGCCCCTCCCCCTGCACTCACACATCCAATCAGTTTTCTGTTTCCTCTCATATGAGGAAGTGATTCAAAGCAAATCACTTGTCCTAATAAGCAGGAATGTACACCCGCTCACAGTTTTAAAAAACTGCAGGAAAAGCCATGAAGGCTTTTCCTACATTGATTTTGCCGCCACCCCCACCTTCCAAATACAGCGGATTGATGTGGGATCCCCTGCGATGGTTCCATTCCTTTCTCTCGGGCAGATCCCAGAGGGTGAGGCTCGGGGACAGCTGCTCTTCCAGAATTGAGCTTAATTGTGGCATCCCTCAGGGTGCCATTCTGTCCCCGATGCTATTTAACATTTATATGAAGCCGCTGGGAGAGATCATACGGAGGCATGGAGCTCGGTGTCATCAGTATGCTGATGACACTCAGATATATTTCTCCATGACCAGACCATCGGCTCAGACTTCAGATGGTGTCTCTCCTCTCAATGACTGTCTTAGAGCGGTAATGGATTGGATGAGGAAAAACAGATTGAGACTAAATCCAGACAAAACGGAGGTACTGACAGTCACAGGCCCGAAACCAGGTCTGGGAATACAACTTCGAGTCCTGGATGGACTCACACTCTCCTCTAAGGACTGTGTTTGCAGTTTGGGGGTACTCCTGGATTCGTCGCTTCACATGACTAGTCAGGTGAATGCGACGGCCAGAAGTGCCTGTTATCAGCTTTGGCTGATACGTCAACTGCGCCCTTACCTGGATACAAGGGATCTGGAAACTGTGGTACATGCTTTGGTAACCTCACATTTGGATTACTGTAATGCACTCTACATGGGGCTACCCTTGTGCCTAACCTGGAAACTTCAACTGGTACAAAATATGGCAGCCAGGCTAATTACAGGTAGATCTAGGAGACAGCATATAACACCTGTGCTTAAATCTCTCCACTGGCTGCCGATTAGTTTCCGGGCACAGTACTAGGCTGTCACAGACCTCCCAGAGGGCCTTCTCTTCTACGGCTCCCAGACTTTGGAATGGCCTGCCGGATGAGATCCGTCTTATCGCTACTGTTGATAGCTTCAAGAAAGCGCTAAAGACGGATCTCTTCCAGCAGGCCTTCCCGGAATAACTTCCCGGTTCAAGTGGACTGATTGCTACCCACCCCCTCGCCATCATTGCTTTTATTTATTTATTTATTGTATTTTATCTTTGTTTTAACTCTCTATTTGTTTAATTTAGTTTTAAGGGGTGGGAGGGTAGGATGGGGAAGGACTGTTTTAACTTGATGTTGTTTTAATCTTGCTGTAAGACGCCCCGGTTGCCGAGCAGAGGGGCGGGTTAAAAATAAAAATTTATTATTATTATTATTATTATTATTTAGACAGGTCGCATTCCCAGCAAATTCCATGAGGGGTATTTTCACTGTTTAGACAACCGATTGGCCCTATGAGTGAGAAACCTCCAAGTCACCCTTCTCTTGCAAACTTGGTGTCATGGCTTCCTTGATTTGGTAATCCACCATAGTTGTGGAATTGCATGCTTCTTTGAGGCAAGAAACTATGGTGCTGGTAGTAGTGCTGCTGGCAAGATTGCCCATGTCAGATAGGCTTTTGCTGAGGAGCCAGACTAAATGTGCCAAACAGCTGCTGAGCAACAGGAGTAATGTGTGTGGTTGTGGCATTGGTAGAGGATCTCTCAGAGACAATGGCAGTGGCACCATAGCTAACACTTGTTAGCATTGTGCAGAATTTGACACCAGTAAACCATTTCTGAATGTCTTTTGCTTTGAAAATGCTATGACGAGACAAATGGATTTACCATTCAACAGTTAATTGAACAAGTATGCTCTAGTTGTTAAATTGAGCAATATCCCAGTCATGCAGCTGTACATTCTTGGATGGTGCATAACTATTCATCAATGCCTTCAAGGCACCACTTTCTTCACTGGGATGACAGAAATCGCCAGTGAACCTTCCCCCATTGCATCTTAGGTCAATAAGCAGGCACACTGGCAGATACACCCTCATTTGCACAGCATCGGTATTCAGTAGAAGGACAAAACAATGCAACTACTATGTAATTATGTGAGTGCAGATTTACCCTGCATAAACATAAAGTAGAATCTCTGCCTGTATTTGTTTGCTGTTGTTGTGTGCCTTCAAATTGTTTCTGACTTATGGTGACACTGAGGTGAACCTACCACAGTTTGTTGTTGTTGTTGTTGTTGCAAGGTTTATTTGGATGGTGTTTGCCATTGCCTTCTTCTAAGGCTGAGAGGAGAATGTGACTTGCCCAAGGTCACCCAGTGGGTTTCTGTGGTTGAGTGGGGATTTTAACCCAGGTCCCTAGAGTCCTAGTCCAACATGCAAACCACAACACTAAGCTGGCTCTTGAGTATTTACTTGTCATTGTTGTTGTTAACTGCCCTTGAGTTGATTTTGACTCAGAGTGACCCCATGAATGAGACATCTCCAAGACCCGGCCCCCGTCTTGTACCACCTTTCTCAGGTCTTTGCAGGTTTAGGCCTGTGTTCTGTCTACCCATCTGGTATGCTGTCTCCCTTTCTTTCTTTTCCCCTCCACCTTTCCTAGTATTATTGACTTTTCCAGTGAGCCATGTCTTCTCACAATGTGACTGAAGTATGACAGCCTCAATTTAGTCAGCTTCTAGTGAGAGTTCTGGCTTGATCTGTTCTAAGACCCATTTGCTTGTCTTTTTGGCTGTCCACGGTACCCTCAGCACTCTTCCCCAACACCACATTTCGAATGAGTTAATTCTCTTTCTATCAGTTTTCTTCACTGTCCAGCTCTCACGTTCATACATGGTGATGGGGAGGGCAATGGCTTGAACAACTGTGCCTTTAGTGCTCAGTTTTATATCTGTGCATTTTATGATCTTGTCTAGTTCTTTCATAGCTGCCCTGCTCTAGTCCTAGTCTTTTCCTGATTTCATGGCTGCAATCTTCACTCCAGTCTATGATTTTTTCCAATAAATGGAAAGTATTTCACTATTTCAATTTCCAGGTATTTACTTACCTGGGAGAAATTCCCACTGAACTCAGTGAGGCAAACATCTGAGTAGGATCATGTCCTCCTATAGTTCTTCCCATTTGGCTAGTAAAGTAAAAAGAGGTCCATATTGATTAATGTACATTTTCATAGATACAGTAAGTAATTAAATCACACATCTAATGTGCATGAAATTAGTTCCTGTCAATGAACTCTGTTATTATTATTCCCCAGAAATTTCACTTTCAAATGTATCAAATTGAGCTGAACTCTTCCAAACAGGCATAATATTCTATATTTGATGCTATTTGCTGCAAAAACAGAAAGAAACAATGATTAGAAAGAATAGCTGAGAAATAAGGTAGAATTTGGCTCCGAGTTACGCCTATGTTCCTCAATACCACATCACAAGTATCATTTAAAGCAAGGGTGGAGATTATGTACCCCGTGGGTTGTGTAAACCCTTTGGGGTTTCTAGTGTGGTCCTTTTAACCTCTAACAAGCCCTCAGGCTTCTTCCCCTTGCCAAAAAAAGAAAAAAAAAGCGCCAAAGTTGGTTTTGGCCTAATAAATGCCACACTTGAAAAGTGGAAAAAGTATTACAATGCAGGCTATTCAATGCCATTGTAAGTGCTCTCTACCCTAAAACTGTTAGAGCTAACAAGTTTTGCATGCTTATACTCATTAACTGGTAGTTACATGCTACCACTGGGGAGGTAAGGCACAGCATATATTTATGATGACTTCTTCTTGTTGTTGTTGTTTAACCTTGGCCTCTCTCTTCCTGTATCACTCTAACCTGTAGCCATTTCCTATTCCCAAATGAGGTTCACCGTAAACTTTGGGCTAAAATAATGTATGGTTTCACCATCCCACTGACATGGGTTGAGCAATTCCAGCCACCAGCCTGTAAGACAGGGATCGGAATCTTTCACTCCTCAAGACTACAGTCCTAGCAGCCCTAGCCAACATAGCCAATGATGTGGAATGCTAGGATTGCAATCCAACATGGTTTAGACCCCTGGGTGGCAACACAGGCCACATTTGTCTTGGTGGCTGTCATGCAGAACAATATAAGGCCTTTTCCACAGTCCCAAAGAGAAAGATGCAGCAAGTTGGAGTAGATATTCTCTTCAAGTGGTGCAATACACATGAAAAACTGGAAATCAATAGACCATTTACTGAAAAGGAGTGCACTTTGTTCATTATACACTTTTGTTAATGCCTTTTATGTATGAATGGAATTGATAATGGTCCCTGCTTGGTGGGAAAAGGAATAATGAGAACATACATTAGAGGGAGAAAACCACAGCCTTGCAAGTCTGGGGAGAAAGGGAGAGGTTTTACAAAAGATTAAAAACTAGATTTCTATGGTGCATAAAGTTTAGAGCATTGGTTCTTGAAGGGAGAGTTTGTCAATCTGGTTTTCAGTGTGCGTCCTTTTCAAGAGCACTACCAATACAACTGTGTGTAGCCTGTGTTGTTGTTACTGATGGGTAGCAACATGAAAGTCATTGATTTCATATATAAGGCACACCATTTGCCCCCTCCCCCGATAGCTAGATGGCTGGTGTGAAGGTAGGTTGAAAATTCTTATTTGGTTTGCATTGAAATCTGGATGGGGATCTAAATATGGCAAGAATGGGGAGCGAACGAGGTATCCTTGAGGTGAGAATCACAGAGCCCTGTGACTCAGCCCCCCACCAGTCCCAAATATATTCTAGGATTCTGTACATGGGGAGAAGGAAATCCATGCTCCCAGCTATTGGAACACAGGTGAATGATGTTTCCATCAATTTTGGCAGTTGAAGAGGTGAGGCATTGAGCCAGGAGAGGTCACTTAGAACTTTATCAAGCACACTAAATATGACATCATAGAGATGCCACAAGAATACAAAAGGGCACACAGATCAGATGACATCACCCTTTCATGTTTACGTATAGTCAAAATCCTGTACCTTTTAATTGATGGTTTAAGCTGTCAATAGATCCCCCTGCCACATTTTGCTGGCATTGCAAGCATGTGAAACATTGGGCCATTTAACTCTCGTACTTACCCTGAAAATGGCCGAAATGGCCAGAACACTTCCGCTGAGATTGCAACATCCAGGTAAATGATGAATTTTTTTTGAACCTCCCCAGGTTACTTGGAGGCTTTTTAGTGTGTGTATGTGCTTGGTGCGACTTTTAGATGTTTATTTCTTTTTTATTTTTGAATTTCCCATGCAATGAAATCATGCGAGATTTCAAAAAAATGAAGTGAACAGAGCTCTGTTCACTTCCTCTTTATTGCTGGAGCTCCCTTTGCCAGAAGAGTAGGTAAGTGCAATGGGGGAACGTTCTTTTGCCACCATAAAAATTGATTTTTTTTAATGCTGGCAAAAGAACGTTTTAAAGGGAACATCTGATTAAGTCCTTAGTTAAGTATTGGTTGACCAACCGAACCCAAAGGGTAGTCATCAATGGTTCTTCTTCATCATGAAGAGAAGTGACTAGTGGGGTGCCACACGGTTCTGTCCTGGGCCCAGTGCTATTCAACATCTTTATTAATGACTTGGATGAAGGAATAGAGGGCATTCTTATCAGGTTTGCAGATGACACCAAATTAGGAGGGGTAGCTAATATACCAGAGGACAGGATCAGATTCCAAAATGACCTTAACAGATTAGAAAGCTGGGCCAAAACTAACAAAATGAATTTTAACAGGGAGAAATGTAGGATACTACCCTTGGGCAGTACAAATGAAATGCACAGATATAGGATGGGTGACACCTGGCTTGATGGCAGTACATATGAAAGGGATCTAGAAGTCTTAGTGGACCACAAGCTGAACATGAGTCAGCAGTGTGATGCAGCAGCCAAAAAAGCCAATGCAATTCTAACCTGCATCAACAGGAGTATGGTGTCTATATCAAGGGAAGTAATAGTGCTACTCTATTCTGCTTTGGTCAGACCTCACCTGGAACACTGTGTCCAGTTCTGGGCACCACAATTCAAGAAGAATATTGAGAAGCTGGAAAGGCTTCACCCAGAGGAGGGCAACCAAGAAGGTGGGAGGTCTGGAAGCCATGCCCTATAAGGACTAGCTTTGGGAGCTGGGTATGTTTAGCCTGGAGAAGAGAAGGTTAAGAGGTGACATGATAGCCAGGTTTAAATAGTTGAAGGGATGTCATATTGAGGATGGAGCGAGCTTGTTTTCTGCAGCTTCAGAGACTAGGAAACAGAGCAAAGGACTTAAACTACAGGAAAAGTGATTCCACCTAAACATTAGGAAGAACTTCTTGATGGTAAGAGCTGTTCAGCAGTGGAATGCGCTGCTGCCTGGGAGTGTGGTGGAGTCTCCTTCTTTAGAGGTTTTTAAACAGAGGCTGGATGGCCATCTGTCAGTAATGCTTTGTGTATTCCTGCATGGCAGGGGATTGGATTGGGTGGCCTTTGTGGTCTCTTCCAACTCTATAATTCTATGAATTACATAGCTGATACAGAATACTGACCAATGTGCTTCTCTGGCTGCTAAGACTTACACTGAGTGTTAAGCTTTGTGTTTGTGTGTGAGAAAGAGAAAGTATGTGTGTGTGTGTGTGTGTGTGTGTTTTCTAAGTATTTCATCAGCAAGAGCCAAGCTCTTTCACTGTCGCAGAGGACAGTGGTGCCAATTAATTCTGAGAACATAGAGCACAACATGTTATCCCACCATGTATGCTAATGACAAAGTATAAAATCTCCAATAAGCTGGAGGGCCCAATCACAGATCTACCAAGAGCAATTAAGGGCCAGTGGACTTGGAACTCCTTTTCTTTCTGGTGTTACTGTAGTCTCAACAGGGGTCTTATGCAGAAGTGACAGGGTGCTTGTGTCCTGGCCTTTTGAAGTGGCTTGTGGTCTTTGAATAGTCCCCAGCAGAGAAGTCACAGCATTTAATACATGAATGATTTAGACAGATCTCTCTGCAGTAACTGTTAGCCATCAAATCTTTTGATCCAAGAGAAAGCTAATTGCATGGGCTTTCCTTGCTTTATTTTATTTTATTTTATTTTAAAAAAGACTCTTGGTCAAAACTAGAAGAGATGAGCTAATAAGAGGCCATCATTGACTTTGCCCCCAGCGAACATTTTAATGGTCAGTCCTCACAACATTCTCTTTCTCTTCATTCATTTTTTTTCTTCTGTTTATAATCCACATTGATAAAGGATTTGTGCCTGGGTAGACAGTATGACATTGCCAGGTGACTTGGGCTACAACTCCCATTTGCCCCAGGCACCATAGCTAATGGCGAGGTTTTATGGGAGTATAAATCCAAAACATCCAGAGAGCTTCAGAATGCCTTCCCTGGATCTACGCTTTCTACAAGAGGCTACCTCTGAAAAGCATCCAGAAATTTCAAGCAGTACAATGTGAAACATCAACTTATAGGCCCCAGGTTAACGGGTACTGACAATAATTTGCATGAGAAAAAGTTTGCCTCAATTAGACACTAACTACAGGTACACTCTTGTGCAATAACATTGACTAGAAAGTTACACTATCATAAATTTGCCCACAAGTCCTAAGTAAAAGTAATTTGCTTAGAAGGCTCCAGATACAATAGGGTATAACTTCCAGTGCACTGGAAATCCTTTGTTAAAAAGGGATGGCTAGTCCTTCTGATCTTCAGGTATGAATGAGATCTAGACTGTTTCCAATTTGCTCTGGATGAACCTACACCAATGGAACAGGCCTTTTGTTTACCAGGGACCCCCTTGACATATCTTGTGTTGCCACAGACCCTGAAGACTTAACTCAAGATTTAAAACGCTAAGAATAACAACTGATAATAATCATAATACAATTATACCATCCATTAAATCTTCTCTCAGAGACACTGGAGGGGGAGGGGAGACTTTCCTTCTACTTCTTCCTACAAGTTTGTGACTGGAGCAGATTGAATGGCAATGCGCAGGCCAAGCCAGCCAGCCAACCAGCCTTTGCCTTGGCTCCTGTCGCATGGCTACTCCACTGCTGGCAAGAGGTGGGTTGAGCAGACTTCGAGCCTTTGTAGACTCCCTGTGACGACGCCATGGCCCCCTGGGGATCCCCAGACCATAGGTTAAGAAGCACTGGAATAGACTACCTTGGAAGGTGGTAGACTCTCCTTTGTTGGAGGTTTTAAACAGAGGTTAGGTGATCACCTTTCAGGTAGTAGTGGCACTAGAGGGGTGTGAAGAGGCCAAATTGCACCAGATGACACCGTCAGGGGGAGGGGTGACACCAGTCTTAGTAACACCAGAGGTGTCAGAGGTTTCAGAGGTGCTTTGGCTGTAGATTCCTCCATTAGCAGAACTTGGTCCCTTCCAGTTCTATGAGTCTGTGAAACAAGCCAACTCTCATGGAATCGATTAAACAGCAGTTCCTTTTTAATTGCCTAAGTGCAGAGTTTGGAAACATTACTTTTTTTGCATAAAAACAAGGCAGGAGGGGGCAGAAAAAAAAAGAAATTGGAGAGGAAAGAAAGAAATTGGGCAGCACTTTTGAGACTAACTGTTTTTTTTTATTTTTGCATGAATTTTTGTGGCTATAAACCCACTTCTTTGGATGCAGTACTGAGTGATATTAAGACCTCAGGCATAAAGCATATTTATATTAGTTGTGAGAATGGGACAGAATGCAGCAGGATCCAGAAAGATGTGAATTATGACTCTTGCCCTAAATTTTCAGAGAGCTGATACAGGTCATGCCCCCACCCCCATATCTATGGGGATACTTTCCTGGAGGCCATTTACATGACAAAACAAAACAAACAAAAAAACCCACAAGAGGAATACGTGTTGATCCCTGGTAGTTCACACACATTACGGGCTATTATTTTATTTTATTTATTTTATTTATTTATACCCCGCTCTTCAGCCTCAAGGCTATCAGAGCGGCTTACAAAGTGTTTTAAGCAATAGCCGTGACTTCCCACACCTCTATTTTTCAAGGACTTTCTGGGGAAAGTCCGAGACAGCCCATGCTATTGGTTGTTTGAACAACCATGAACCATCCCAGGACATGGGATTGTTTCTGATTGGTTGGATATTGGAGGGAGTAGGCTTGCAAGGGAAGCCTTGAGATCACCATTTTGTTACCCTCCCCAGGGTCCTCCACTGGCTCCAAAGAAGCCAGCGGAGTGCCAGGCAGAGTCTCTTCCTCCCCTGCCCACCCCAAGCATCTAGAGAAGTTCCCCCCTTCCCCCAGCCTTTACAGACACTCAGGGTGGGGAATTTCTCCACGACTAGCCATCATGGAGAAGACCATCCCCCGACCTACACACCTTCCCCCGCCCCACACGCCTACCCATCGTCCTTGCAGATGCACAGGCCGGGGGGGGTGTCTTCTTCAGGACTGACAGTCATGGAGAATACCACCCCATGCGGCTGCCCCCCTTTCCCATGCAGCCGTGCAGGGTGGGGTGGTCCGCTCTGTGACTGCCAGTCATGAGAAGCCCTCCTGTCCTGTGCAGCTTCCCCCACTTCCCCTGCAGCCCAGCGGGGTGGGGTGGGGGTCTTCTCCATGACTGCCAAAAATAGTCGTGTAACTGGCACCCTGGATGTACCACAGACTCGTGAAACTGTATATAATAGCAAATTGCCAAAAAAACATAATACCATAGAATTGCACAGGAAGACCTAGAATCATAGAATCATAGAATCATAGAATTGCAGAGTTGGAAGAGACCACGAGGGCCATCCAGTCCAACCCCCCTGCCACGCAGGAAATCACAATCAAAGCATCCCCGACAGATGGCCATCCAGCCTCTGTTTAAAGACCTCCAAGGAAGGAGACCCCACCACGCTCCGAGGGAGTGTGTTCCACTGCCGAACAGCTCTTACTGTCAAAAAGTTCCTCCTCATGTTGAGGTGGAATCTCTGTTCCTGGAGCTTGCACCCATTGCTCCGTGTTCTAGCCTCTGGAGCAGCAGAAAACAAGCCTGCTCCATCCTCAGCATGACATCCCTTCAAATACTTAAACAGGGCTATCATATCGCCTCTAAACCGTCTTTTTTCCAGGCTAAACATACCCAGCTCCCTAAGTCTCTCCTCATAAGGCATCGTTTCCAGACCTTTCACCATTTTAGTTGCCCTTCTCTGGACACGCTCCAATTTGTCAATATCCTTTCTGAATTGTGGTGCCCAGAACTGGACACAGTATTCTAAGTGAGGTCTGACCAAGGCAGAATAGAGTGGCACTATTACTTCCCTTGATCTAGACACTATACTTCTATTGATACAGCCCAAAATTGCATTGGCCTTTTTAGCTGCCGCATCACACTGTTGGCTCATGTTCAACTTGTGGTCTACTAGGACTCCTAGATCCCTTTCGCACGTAGTCTCATTCAGCCAGGTCTCTCCCATCCTATATTTATGCCTAAATTGCCTAAAGGTTATGCCTCTCTAGGCATCTGGCATGACTCAACGTCTGGCAGAAATTGAGCATAGGGTCACTCTGGGGACCTCCCAATGCCTAGAGAGACCATCTCCCTTGTGAATCTATGGCTCCAGATGCCCAGAGAGACCTTCCCCATGACTGCAAGTAAGTGAAACGATGGGTACTGATCCCATGTAAATGGTCTGTGTGCGCGAGAGTTCAAGGATGACCTGTACAGGTTTTTACAGTGGTCATTTAGTGTTTATGCATGAAACCAATAAATCTGCTTACCATAAGTCAGTTTTCTTGGGTTCAAAACTCACTCTGAGAAGATTCCTTTTGTTATATGTTCAGCAGCGAGGACTCTTGTATTAATATATGTAGCGTGCCATGACACCATTGCCTTTGTTCATGCCTCTGCTATTGGACTGGAATTTGTGAATACAGTAGGACCCCCATATCCACAGGGGATTGGTTCCAGGGTCCCCCGTGGATAATGAAATCCATGGATAATAGCAAACACCCCCGTTGGCATTCCCGCCATGGGAGTGATCCTGGGGTGATCCTGGGATTGAAGGGAGAAGGGAGATGAAATCTATTCCCCTCTCTTTGCCCCCACATCACCATTCCCGCCACGGGAGCGATCCTGGGTGTGATCTCAGGGGTGAAGGGAGAAAGGAGGGGAGAACTACTCTGCCCCTCCCTCTGTTTTGTCATTCCCACCACAGGAGCAATTCCGGAGGCTGATCCCAGAGGCTGATCCCAACAGCAAAGGGAGAAGGGAGGCAAGATTTACTCCTCCCCTCCACTTATCCCCGTCACCATTCCCACCACGGGAACAATCCCAGGGGGTGAAGGGAGAGGGGAGGTGAGATCTACTCCTCCTCCCCTCCCTCCCCCATTCACCACCCCCCTGCTATCACCAGCCACAGATAATTGAATCAGCAGATGTGGAGGTGGTACTGTATATTTAAATTCAGCAGTTTCTCTTTCTTTTTGGACTACTATTCCCAGAATCTCCCAGACAGCATACCCGGTGGCTCCTGGGAAATACAATAGAAAAAAAACTAACTTTTCCAACTTTAAATTGTACCATCCATCAAATGGATGCAACTGTAGCTAAAGCTATTAGAATGTTCTTGTACCACAAAAACTCTTGGTCACTCTCTATATCCTTAAGGTGACGCTAACCCTGTCTTCCAGAATTTCTGCAAAATATTGTTGATGTGGTGGTATGTCTTCAAGTCATTTCTGACTTATGGTGATCATAAGGCAAACCTATCATGTTTTTTTTTTAATGTGAGTGTGTAACTTGCCCAAGGCCTTTAACTAACCCCAGGTGTCTGCCCAATTTTCTTTTAAACAAGTGGATCTAGAAAGGGGTGGGGCTGATTTTCAGCCCAGTCTTGCTTCATGCTTAGCATTAGAAGTAGCTATTTTTTATCATAAGGGACCATCATTTAGGAGGACAGAATTCTTATGGAGGCAAAGGCAACTCTGGTTAAGAAAAAGCACAACTCACTTGGCAAATGTCACTTTAAGCCACACACACATCCTGCAATGTTTTGCCTGCTTCCCAAATGTTGCTTTGATATGAACAAGAATGCCATTACTTTAATGTGACTAAATCAGTGCCCCCTAATGTTACTGTAATGTATTTTTTGCCTCACATTTTGGGGAGGAGGGGAAAAAATCCTATTCATTAGAAAGCACATTAGAAAATGATTAACCATTTTAAGCTATTGTATAGATCAGTGAACTCCAGCAGCTGTGAAGTATTATTTCAGCTACATTAGGTTACATGTAAAAACTGACAATGTCCCCAAACTGCATCATCAAAATGAGAGACACGAGGTCTACATCAAATACAATGCTCTATGCTTGCCTTGCAAGAAATGAGATTTGGAGCTGAATTCTATGAACACTTTCCTGAGAGCCGAACCCACTGAACACAGTGGAGATTACTTTTGTGTGATTTCTCTGTATAGAAGTTTTCCCCAGGGGAAAGGCCAGGGGAAGATCTGATTTCCTGTATTCTACAAAGTGTCTGTTTCACATCCAGAAGAATCTGAGACCATATGGATGGAATCCTATGGATTAGTCCCAACCAGGACTGGTTTCAGAAATTGGGGGGGGGGGGCTGAAATGCTTTATTTTGGGGGGCCCATATGTTTATCTGAGGTCAATGTAATCTAACTCAACCTAAGCTATTCACAGTACAGGATATTCAGATTACTACTAATAATGTTTTTGCAGGAAGAGGGTTACTGTGGGGTCCCCACAATGATGGGGCCCCTTGCAGATGCTGATGCCACAGATGCCTTAAACTGGCCCTGGTCCCCACTGTTGTTGCTGTTTGTTTTCAAGTCATTACTGACTTATAGCAACCCTAGGGCAAACCTATCATGAGAGGTTCTGTTGGAAGTGAAGAAACTGTCAGGGATGATGGGAGTTGTAGCTCTTCACCTCTGGCTCAAACCCACCACCTTGTTAAGCAGCAGAGCCAACCAGCTTAGATCAGTGGTTAATGCTTTCCTCCAAAGCAGCAGAGTTTCAGAGAATAGGCTGAAGATCCTGACAAACTCTCCAAGCCTTCTCACTCTTCTCCAGGTGTCTCCAAAATGTCTCCAGGATTCACTCAGGCAACTCAGTAGTTTTATATAAAACCTACTTTATTCTTCTATATAAATATACTATATGGTCAACAAATCACAATCTCTACACACTACTCCACAATATCTCCACCAACAATACATTGGCAAACATTGCAATTTTATAGCCATTGTTTATCACCACCCACTAGTTAGTTTCCACCCAGTGGGTGTGTACTTCCATTCTGATTGGTCCACGTAGTTCCATCCATGCCTAAGACCAACCCATGTATTTCAACATTTCACCCTTGTACACTTAATGATTCACAGGTGTTTCCAATCTGCATTCAGTACCTCTGTCCTTGGCTCTCAGGCCTTCTAGATTACATTAGCAGTTTCACCTGTGTAGCTTCATAGTTGCTCTTGCTTAGTCATTGTGACTTTCACATACATGTTTTATTTCTTTCACTGTATGTCCCATGTTGCATTTTCCTTAACAATCCCCTCCGAAATCAAATATTGTATGTGTCTTACAATGTCATTCCAACCATTTGTGTCAGCCTTTCATGTTTTTCTGCTGTCAATGCTTTTGTGAACAAATCTGCTATGTTGTGTTGTGTTTCTATATATCTCAATTCTATTTCACCCTTCTGAACCATGTCTCGTACATTTTGATATCTTACACCAACATATTTTGTTCTGTTCTTCAAACTTTCAGTTTCAGCCATTGCTATGCATGACTGTGAATCTTCCAGAATTTCCACTGGTATCTTGTAACTTTCATTTAAATCATTTAGCAATTGTTTAATCCACTGTACCTCATTCACTATCTCATTCAAAGCAGCGAATTCTGCTTCCGTTGTGCTTATCGCTACATTAGTTTGTTTTCTACTTCTCCAAACTATTGGACTTTCACTATATTTAATTATCATTCCTGTAACTGACTTCTTGTCTCCTAATTCTGATGCAAATGAACTGTCTACATAACAATCTAGATCTGAACTATTGTTTCTTATAATCAATTTCCTATCTAAGGTTCCTTTCAAATATCTCAATAAATGTTTTACCGCTGTCCAGTCTTCAATTTTTGGATCATTAACCCTTCTAGACAATACATTTACAGCATAAGAAATGTCTGGTCTGGTGTGGCAAGATATGAATTGTAAAGATCCTATTATACTTCTGAAGAAAGTCTTGTCCTCAAACGCTCTAGTTGTTTCCTCAGACACAAAACCAGTTGTCATTGGAGCTCTTACTATTTTTGCATTCTGTAATTCACACTTTTCAATCAGTCTTTCAATTTTATTTCTCTGACTTAATAAACAATGTCCTTCTTCTGTCCATTCAACGCAAATACCTAAATAAGACTTCAATACACCTAAGTCCTTCAAAACAAACTTCTTAGACAATTCTCTTTTTACTGACTCAATTTCCTGTTTTGACTTTGCTGCTACGCACAAATCATCTACATAAATCACTAATACTATGTCTCCTTTTGTATAAACACAAGCATCTGCAATGCTCCTCTTGTAACCTAGCTTAACTAGCTCATCATTGATGCACATATTCCACACTCTGGCACTTTGTTTTAAACCATACAACGCTTTCTTTAATTTATATACTCTCTGACTATCATTTTCTTCGAAACCTTGTGGCTGTTCCATAAATATTTCTTCATCCAGAACCGCATTCAAGTAAGCTGTCTCAAAATCAAAATGTTCTACAACTAAATTCCTTTTTACTGCTACAGCTAGAACCATTCTCAGACTTTCTGGCTTTGCAGTTGGAGAATATGTCTTATCATAGTTCTCATACTGCTGTTGTGCAAAACCCTTAGCCACTAACCTAGCTTTATATTTGATACTTCCATCTGGCATTTCTTTCCTTTTGTATACCCATTTACAACCAATTACTTTCTTGTCTTTGGGTCTGTCAACAATTTCAAAAACATCTTTATTTACCAGGCAACCAAACTCATTATCCATTGCATCAAACCATCTTTCCTGTTCTTCTCTAGAATAACTTTCCAGTTCTTCAAAACTTTCAGGCTCTTCTACTGCTAAACAAGCTCTTGCCTTTGTCACAACAAACCTATCTGGAGGCTTTCTAACTCTATGACTATGCCTGGGAATAAAATCTGCTGTTCTGTCTCTTTCATCCTCACTTTCTCTACTGGGAGTTGTAGTTCTATGACTAAATCTCTTGTCTTCAGTCATTCGAGTAGTAGTAGGCCTAGATGCTATCTCATCATCAGAAGAACTACCACTGCTGCTAGGTGATGCTTCCTGCTTAACTGAAACCCCTCCGTTTCCTGAGGTTGGTTCAGTTTGTGCTTCTGGCTCATTTGAACTCCCTAATCTCAAAAACACTTCTTTATTGGCATGCAGTTTGTCCCAACCAGCATGTCTCTCAAAATTTGCAGACCTAGAATACTGCACTTGTTTTCCACCCAAATGAAACTTGTAGCTATTTCCAGAATACCCCAAAAACCTAAGCCTTTTGCTTTTGGGTTCTCCTTTCCTCCTGAAACAAGCAGGTGTGTATACATGAGCAAATTGTCCAAAAACCCTTAAGTACTTGTAATTTGGCATTCTCCCATACAATACCCTGTAGGGAATGTCTTCAATTTCTGAATGATACAATCTGTTACTGATATGTATTGCAGTCAAAGTTGCTTCTGCCCAAAAACTATCTTTCACCCCTGCATCTGCCATCATACAAGCAGTAATTCTTTTTATATCTTGTATTTTCTTCTCTGCTAACCCATCCTCACTAGGACAAGCAGGGTTTGTAGTTTCATGCCTTATTCCCACCTTTTGAAACCAGTTAAACAATTGATTATTTAAAAATTCTCCTCCTCTATCAGTAATGATGGTGCCTACTCTGCTATCAAATTGTCTTTCCACCATTCTTACCCATGCTTTCAAACTTTGCCCAGCGTCAGATTTGTTTTTCATTATTCTCACAAATGCAAACCTTGTATACCTATCAACAATTACTAGGAAATACTTGCTTCCCCCTAAGGACAAGCAATTAGCTTGGGCGACATCTGCATGTACATACTGAAATGGTCTTTGAGCAATTCTTTTTGTTTTCTTAGCTACTGGAAAAGCTCTGACCTTTACCTGTTGACATACCGTACAATCTAAGTGGTTTTTACATTCAGTAACTTTTAAATCTGGACACATCCTGATTAAATTCTTTAAACATTTGAAGCTCGCATGGCCGAATTTTCTGTGAAGCTCGTGTATGCAGTCTTTGTGGATTGGAATATTTTCTATGTTATTAGCTTCTTCAACCCTGTAGCTATCAATATTGTCCTCCAAATAATAAAGTTTGTCCTTTTTCAAACCTATGCCACGCAATTCCCCATTCAGTTTTATCTTACACATGTTCTTTTCAAAGATGACTGTGTAGTCTCTTTCTGTTAATCTACTTACTGATAACAAATTATTTTCTAACTCCTTTACATGTAAGACATCATTAAAATTCTCTTTTAGCCCTGGAATGTATACAGTACCCATTTGATTTACAGTACTTAGCTCTTTCCCGTCAGCCAAAACTACAGCATTTACATTAGCTGATTTTCTATTACTTATTAAATTTATATCATTACACATCAAAGATGTGGCTCCTGAATCAACTAGCCATTTAGAATTTGCATTTTGTTTTTCCTTAATCATGGTTGCAACCCCCTTTTTATTACCACTGTCCCTCAAAAATGGAGGTCTGGACTGTTTTTGATACTGCCGCGGCTGCCATCTGCTCTCTGCTTGCTTGCGTCTCTCAGCTGCAAAATGTTTACAATGTCTCTGCAGATGACCAATCTTCTTACAATAAAAGCACCTCCGTTGCTCCCTTGTAGAGGCTGCTTCCTCCTGCATTCGCCAGTCAGGAGTTGTTTGTTGTTTTGGCACAGTCTTTAAACTTGCTGAGTCACCCTGCTCAGACATTCTTCTCTGGTTCTCTTCCAGTATTCTGGCCACAATTAAGTCTCTGTTAAGCTCAGCTTCTGGCAAGTTCTGCAAGCTGTTCGTTATGTTGTCCCACGAAGAGTCTAGCGATTCTACTAAAATGTAGCATTGCTGCTCTTTGCTAATTTGCACTCCCCTCAGTTCAGCTTGCACAAACAAATCTTGCATTATTTTTAAATGTTCTATCACACACTGCCCTTTAGCCATCTTTTGCCTGTATATTCTTTTAGACCATAGCATTTTTGCAAAAGCAGTTGAAGGAGTGTGTAATCTCTGCAAGGTATCCCACACATCCTTGGCAGACGTTTTATCTCTGACGTCATTAATTAAATCTTCTTCAAGCATGAGATAAAGACAGGCTTTTGCTTTACTATCTCTCTCTTTAGTGGCTTCATCAGCATCAGCTGCCAGCCCTGTTTCAACTGTTGACCACAGACCTTCCTTTACTAGTAGAGACTGGGCATAAATCTTCCAGGTAGAGTAGTTGTTTCTATTTAATTTACTAAACTTTAGAATTTCCATCTTGATTTGTGCAGTGACTCAATTTGACACAGTCCTTCTGAGTATGCACAGCCGACCCGTCTGGGCTTAAGCAAAACACAAAATGATTTACTCACGAGGCTTATCAGTGCAGCACAAACAGCTTGCTCTGATCTATCGTCCACAAAGCTTTCTTCCACTCTCTGGAACTTTCAGCTTCTGTGGATGCTGGGTGCTCTAGTAACTGGGCCCATAACCCTTGTCAGGGATGATGGGAGTTGTAGCTCTTCACCTCTGGCTCAAACCCACCACCTTGTTAAGCAGCAGAGCCAACCAGCTTAGATCAGTGGTTAATGCTTTCCTCCAAAGCAGCAGAGTTTCAGAGAATAGGCTGAAGATCCTGACAAACTCTCCAAGCCTTCTCACTCTTCTCCAGGTGTCTCCAAAATGTCTCCAGGATTCACTCAGGCAACTCAGTAGTTTTATATAAAACCTACTTTATTCTTCTATATAAATATACTATATGGTCAACAAATCACAATCTCTACACACTACTCCACAATATCTCCACCAACAATACATTGGCAAACATTGCAATTTTATAGCCATTGTTTATCACCACCCACTAGTTAGTTTCCACCCAGTGGGTGTGTACTTCCATTCTGATTGGTCCACGTAGTTCCATCCATGCCTAAGACCAACCCATGTATTTCAACATTTCACCCTTGTACACTTAATGATTCACAGGTGTTTCCAATCTGCATTCAGTACCTCTGTCCTTGGCTCTCAGGCCTTCTAGATTACATTAGCAGTTTCACCTGTGTAGCTTCATAGTTGCTCTTGCTTAGTCATTGTGACTTTCACATACATGTTTTATTTCTTTCACTGTATGTCCCATGTTGCATTTTCCTTAACAGAAACATCAATGCTTGTTTAGGGTAGTTGGGGAGAGAGGGAAAGTCTAGAGTTGCATGCCGATTCAGATCTGAGCTTCATTGATCTATGTACTCAAACTTTTTATTTCCTACTTGTACGTAGAGGTCATTTCCCCCCTTCCTCCAAGAAGTGTTAGTGCTTTACAACTCTTTGTCTGAGAAGCCAGAAACATGAGGATGAGCCAGCCTCACACCTTACACGCACCCCTTACATGCACTGAGAGGCAGCTTTTAGGGACTCTTGTACCCAAGTTAGATAACTCTCTTCTCTCTATCTATTTTCCTATCTCAGATGTATTCACTGCCACAATAAATGTCAGTTTTGCTTTTTTAACCTTAATAGAGCATCCTGCGTATTTCTATCTTGCGTGTATACCACAAGCTCATATTGCACTGGGGCCACACTTCACTCTGCTTAATATAAATACCATTTTTTCCAGTTTTTTGACAAGATTTGATAAAAGGGGGGTTGCCATTGCCTTCCTCTGAGGCTGAGACAGTATGCCTTGCCCAGGGTCACTCAGTGGGTTTCCATGGCTGAGTGGGGATTCAGATCTTTGATCTCCTGGAGACCAGGGTTCAAACCATTACGTCATATAGGCTGTAGTCCTAACTAGAACAGGTCAGTTGAATCAATTGTTGAATACGTTAACACATAGCTAAATCCAATTGTTTCAATAGCACTACTCTAGTCAGAAGAAAAAAAATAGGTTTTAAGCCATATAACTGTTTTCAGGGAGGCGGGGGTTGTTGGTACCACTTTATCCTGTAGCAACCTGTCAATGTGCTCATGTTGGCCTCAGAAGGCTGTAACTACTTATAGGTTAGAACACGCCCATTTATTTATTTATAATTTTTTAAATAAATATTTGTTATTTGAGCACACAAATGAACATATATACAAACATAAAAACAAAAGCAAGAGAAAGAGCAACAACAGCAACAACAAATCAAAATAAAAAGAACAAAAAATAACATACAAATAATGAAACATATAACAAGGACCCCCTACCCTCCCCCTTAACAAAGAAGAAGATTTTTTTTAAAAAAAACCTTCCCAAATATTCTCTGTTTTCTAATTTAAAATACTGTATTCTCCTCACCTCTCATGTACATTATTATCTTACTTTAGTGTAACTTCATGTCATATCATATTGGTAAACCATACTTCTTTCATAAGCAAATATTCGCTTGTCTATTAAGTAAAATAATAATAATAACATATATATAATTTATACATGAATAAGTATAAGTGAGTAAATAAATAAGTAGCTAAATAACTAAGTAAATATATTGACAAATTAAAAAAATAAGAGGATTTTTTAATCTCTAACTATCAAACTCTATTGTACTGGTATCTCATCCTATCTGTTTAATATAATTTATAAATGGTTTCCAGATTTTCAAATAGAATCATAGAATCATAGAATCATAGAATCATAGAATTGCAGAGTTGGAAGAGACCACGAGGGCCATCCGGTCCAACCCCCTGCCACGCAGGAAATCACAATCAAAGCATCCCCGACAGATGGCCATCCAGCCTCTGTTTAAAGACCTCCAAGGAAGGAGACCCCACCACGCTCCAAGGGAGTGTGTTCCACTGCCGAACAGCTCTGACTGTCAAAAAGTTCCTCCTCATGTTGAGGTGGAATCTCTGTTCCTGGAGCTTGCACCCATTGCTCCGTGTTCCAGTCTCTGGAGCAGCAGAAAACAAGCCTGCTCCATCCTCAGTGTGACATCCCTTCAAATACTTAAACAGGGCTATCATATCGCCTCTAAACCGTCTTTTTTCTAGGCTAAACATACCCAGCTCCCTAAGTCTCTCCTCATAAGGCATGGTTTCCAGACCTTTCACCATTTTAGTTGCCCTTCTCTGGACACGCTCCAATTTGTCAATATCCTTTCTGAATTGTGGTGCCCAGAACTGGACACAGTATTCTAAGTGAGGTCTGACCAAGGCAGAATAGAGTGGCACTATTACTTCCCTTGATCTAGACACTATACTTCTATTGATACAGCCCAAAATTGCATTGGCCTTTTTAGCTGCCGCATCACACTGTTGGCTCATGTTCAACTTGTGGTCTACTAGGACTCCTAGATCCCTTTCGCACATAGTCTCATTCAGCCAGGTCTCTCCCATCCTATATTTATGCATTTCATTTTTCCGCCCTAAATGCAGTACTTTACATTTCTCCGTATTGAATTTCATTTTGTTAGCTTTGGCCCAGCTCTCCAGTCTATCCAGGTCATTCTGAATTTTGATCCTGTCCTCTAGGGTATTAGCTACTCCTCCCAATTTGGTGTCATCTGCAAATTTGATAAGTATGCCCCTAATTCCCTCATCTAAGTCACTGATAAAGAATAGTCATGTGATGGTTTTCTTTTCACTAAATTAGTTAATTTATCCAGTTTAGCCAATTCTATTGTTTTTTCTATCCAGTCTATATGTGGAGTTTCCTTGGTTTTCCATTGTCTTGCCAAAATCAGCCATGATGCCATTATTAAATAGCTTATTAAATTTCTATGTTCTTTTTCCCTTTTATCACCTAAGTTTATCATATTTAATAAATATAATTCTGGTCTCAAGCCAATTTCAAATCCTATATTTTTTCTATTTGTTTATTAATTTTAAACCAATCTTTTCTAATTCTTTCGCATTTCCACCATAGATATGAAAACATTCCTTTTGTTTTCCACATTTCCAACACAAATTTGTTGTGTCTTTGTGCATTTTGGGTAATTTACTTGGTGTTATATGCCACCTCAACATCATTTTAGAAAAGTTTTCTTTAAGATTTTAGCAACAAGTGAATTTCAGGCCCTTTTTCCAAATATCTTCCCATTGATCCAAGTATATATTATGACCTAAATCGGATGGCCAACTAATCATGCAATGTTTTATTTGCTCATCTTCTGCATTATAGCAGACCACACCCATTTAGAAATACAGTCATCCCTCCACATTTGCAGGGGTTAGGGGTGCAGGACCCCTGCAAAAGTGAAACAAAAAACTGTGAATGCATACAGTGAAGGTGGGAACAGGGCTGCCCAGGCTTGCAAAGCAGGCAGCTGGGTGCTCCCTGGAGGGAAGGAGGGTGAAAAATGTGCACTTGGTGGTCAGGCACCTCAGCTACTCCTTTGCCTCCTGAAGCAGCTGCATATACATTCATGCAGCAGCCCCACTCTTCCCCAAGCTGGATGCTGCTGTGCTAGTTCTTAGGGAAAGCAGAGCAGCAGAGATCCCCATCGCCAAGCGCCTCCCAAAGCCTGCAGAGCAGCTGGCTTCAGAGGCTCTTGGCAATGGAGATCACTGAGGTTCAGCCTTCTCCAAGCCCCATGCTGCTGTGATAGTGCATGGGGAAAGGCAGACCATCAGAGATCTCAGTTACCAAGCATCTCCCAAAACCTGCATAGCAGCCATCTTCAGAGACACTTGGCAATGGAGTTCACTGGGGCTCTGCCTTTTCTATGCCCCATGCTGCTCTGTTAGTGCTTGGGGAGGGCAGAGCAGCAGAGATATCAGTCTCTAAGCATCTTCCAAAGCTTGCAGACCAGTCAGCTTTTGAGATGCTTGGCAATGAAGATAGCTGGTGCTCTGCCTTATCCAAGCCCCACGTTGCTGTGCTAGTGCTTTGGGAAGGCAGAGCATCAGAGATCCCTGTTATCAAAAGCCTCCCAAAGCCCACAGAGCAGCCAGCTTCAGGAGGTGATTGGCAGCAGTCATGGTGATCCCTGGTGCCCCCCCCTTCTGAATCCAGAGGCTGTTGGGTGCAGGTACCGTGGATGGCCTCAGGATTCAGAGGGACAGAGGCAAACCCAGAAATCATCAGATGTATGGATGTCTAACCCTTGAACATGGGGGGACAAGTGTACTGAGTCTCAATATAAATTGGTTAAATCCAATATTTTACTCAATTCCGTTCCCTTAAAATATCAGAGCCAACGTAAGCATATTACTTCTTAATATAGCAGATAAAACCCAATTCCAGATGTTTTCAGCAACTGCTATGAAGACAGTTCCTATGCCTACCTGCTTCATTCTCTCTCCTACGCCATTTAAATACATATATTTTCCCTGCAGCTGTTACAGAGTTTGGAACCAAACCACTGTCTCTATTTTTATCAGTATTTCCACTGAACCTCATTGCCTGTCCACAACTTATTTGTGAAGTAGATATGTGTTGTTGTTGGTGGTGGTGGTTGCTCCCTCATATGTGCAGGGAAAACATTCCCAGACTTACTGTGAGTACTTGAAACCATGTGTAATAACAAACCCCCAAAATGGGTGTCTCTGGGCATTTCCTAGGTCCTCCAGCATAACTCTATGGTAACTTCTGCCTAAAGTTACTATAGAGTCATGCTGGGGAGGCCTAGAGAGGGGGCCTCTCTAAGCATTTCCTGAGTCCTCCTTTTATCAGCTGTACAGTCCAGAGTCCACTTTCCAGACTTTTTAACACTATCAGATTTGGGGCAGAAAACCAAACATTAAAAACTATGCGTTTTTCAACATATGTGGCTTCATTTTCTAATATCAAGCCATGTATAAGCATGTATATGTGATTCTTCTCTCTTCTTTTCTGTTTCCCTCTGTCTCTCCTTATCATCCATCCCTTTCAAAGCAACACCAGGGCCAGAATCCTGTTGATGTCTTCTGATAGCATAAGTTCTTCTCCAGAAATTATTGGACAGTTTTGTCTGATGCAAAATGTCTGCATCCATTCAAGGCTGCAGCAGTGGAGTTGTGCCTGCTGATGCACATGGTGCTTGCTGATAGGCATTGCATTCAACACAAAGGTTGCCATTCAAACACAAAGGCTGTATAGCACAGATAATATGTAACTGTTTGTTGTTGTCATTTACCATCAAGCTGACTTTGACTTATTATGACCCTATGAATGAGAGACCTCCAAGAGTCCCAGGCAACAGTTTGGGGGCATATGCTTGTTTTATACACTCATTTGTGCCTTTTTGTTATTATTTGTGGTCAATTTGACTTCAATTGTTGGTGAGCCTGTGAATGAGAGGCCTCCAAGGCACCCTGTTATCAACTGTTCTGCTCAGGTCTTGCAAACTCTAGGTTGTAGCTTCCTTGATTGAACCAATCCAGCTGTAGTGTTGTCTCTTGCTTTTCATACTGCCTTCTACTTGACCAAACATTATCATCTTTTCAATTGACTCATGTTGTGTCACAATATGTCCAAAATACAATGGTCTAAGAAGATTATCAGATGCGGTGGAAAGCAAAAAAGGCATTCCAAACCATGTCAGAAGAATGGGAGGAGAACAGAAAGGGTGACCTTAACAGATGCCTGCATCCTCAGCCATTCTGGGGGCATATTGCTGACACAGACAAGGCTTTTCTTTTGTATTGATGGGGAGGAGCCTCTAATAGAAAGGGACATTCTCATGGCTGCGCTATGACCCAGGAATGCTGAAGGACGTTGTCATCTGATAATCTCAGCCCTTCCTGTTCTTCTCACAGTCTTCTGATGTGGTTTTTGCCGTGTCTGATAATCTCCTAAATTTAATCATCTCAGCTTCTAGTGAGAGTTCATACCTGACTTGCTCAAGGACCCATTCATTTATCTTTCTAGCCGGCCATGATATCCATTAAACTCTTTTCCAGCACCTCATTTCAAGAGTTGATTTCCTTCCTGTCAAGCTTTCTTCACTGTCCAGCTTTCACAACTATGTATAGAAATAAAAGATACTGCGTCAACCTACAGCGACCTTATGAATGAGAGTCACCCCACCATCAACAGCCTTGCTTGGGTCTTGTAGACTCAGGGTTGTGGCTTCCTTGATTGAGTCTATCCATCTAGAATGTGGTCTTCCTCTTTTCCTACTTCCTTCTACCTTACCAAGCATTGTTGCATTTTCTAGTGAGTCACTTCTTCTCATGATATGGCCAAAGTATGGCAGTCTCAGTTTAGTCATCTTGACTTCTAGGGAGAGTTCAGGCTTGATTTTCTCCAGAACCCATTTATTTGTATTTTTAGCAGTCCAAAGTATCCATAGAATTCTTTTCCAGCAGTACATTCCAAATTAATTTATTTCCTTCCTTTCACCTTTCTTCACTGTCTAGTTTTCACAACCGTATATAGGAATCAGAAATACTGCATACATGCAAAGAGTTCTACTCCACAACCCTGATGTCAGTTCTCAGCCCTATTTTTCACATGGATATATGTAAGTATCTCTGCAAATGTCAATGGCAGTGAATCATTCCAGTCCAGGCACATTATAAGAATGCTACCCCTGTGGAATAGGTAAAATGCAGTACTAGTAGACTGGGTGATGGATTTCATCATCTTCGCCTCATCACAAATACATACAATCTACTTTCTGCCCACAGCCCAAGACAGGGATGATGCTATTCATAGCAAGTCTCTTTTTAACTTGATGTCACTATTGAATTCCTCCCCCCACCCAGAAACCTCACCATTTTCTTCTAAATTAAAGATGATGTCATGCCACCCCCTTCAGAGTTCATTTTCAGATTCATCTCACCTCCATGTCTGCCTCCATCTCAGCCTGATAGCCAGCCATGCTCTCCTCCAGCTTGTGAGTTGTCTCGAGGAGGAGGAGATAGGAGAGAGAGAGAGCTCCAAGTCCCTGAGAAAGATGAAGGTTTCAGCATTTGGCACAAACCCAGTCCCTTCCCTACTGGTGAAGAGAAAGGCTACCCACATGCAGATAGGAAATGCACTCTTGAAATATGGTCTGCAAGATGGGTGTGGCTGAGTTGGCTGGTTTTATAAGTCAGGGGGCCTTTCCCCATTTGAATTGCTAGAAGCAAACTCTGCTTACCTCTCAGCCAGTTTCTACTGTGAGTACTTGATTTACAATCCTGGACTGTTTGCAGACCCTTACCGTACAACCCCCTGCTCCCCTCCTGAAAGAAGATGCACACACACTACCTTGAGTAACAAATATATTGATTACATATTCAGAAAATATTGGTTAAGTACAGGTTAGTAGATAACACCAATGGCAATAAAATGGCCGCAACTTTCAGGTGGCTGCTAAATGGTTGGCAATTATGCATGGGTCGTGATCCCATCATTGACCCCACCTATGTTGGTCAATGGCCGTTCGCCGGACACTTCCGACTCTCACGGAAGAGAGGGGTGATGGCCAAGCTGACCTGCCTGACATTCTCTCCTCCCCTGCAAACGATTAACCATTAACACCCAGGAGGGGGCTCTCTGTGAACTTGAAATTGAACTTGAACTTGATGGAGACCCCCTCCCTACGCCTTGATCATGACCCATGCCATCCACCCTACAAATTGCAACAACGTAAGAATATTACGTCTTCGGCTCCGCTGCAAGCCAACTGCAAGCTGCCTATATATCAGCTCCGTCACTGGCCCTCCGACGTCATCCGGCTGTGCTTGACCCACCTTTTGTGCTAGTGGCAGCCAACCAGGGCTGGGCAAGCCCGTCCTGATTGGCTCCCACTCCCCCTGCCCCTTCCCTCTGCAAAGCACACTGGGAAGAGGATGGACAAAAATGGCAGCCCCCATGGCGACCTACCACATGGTCACCAACAAAGGTAAGGGGGGGCACACTTCAGAGGCTCACACCAGGGGCGCTGGCTGGGCTTCAAATCTGCCCGCCGGCAAGTGGCAAGCCCCCTCTTGACTCTGTTACCTTGCTACTCCTACTCAGTCTTTGTTCTAATTTACAGCTTCTAACTCTGAGTTTTTGGTATTGCTTCAGCTTCTGAACTTTTGGCACTCTACATTCTGGCACAGTGTGAGAGCAGGACAGATGTAAATCCTGACTTCATTCATTCTTTCACACATAAATGGGAAAACTCCAGAATTATCCTTCTCAAGATGTATTGCCTCACTACAACAGGCTTTTCATATTCTTGCTCTGGAGAAAAAGTGTACAGTTTCATGAATGGCTTCTTGTATTTTTCTAAAATCTGCAGAGTTAGAGAACGTGACACTAGAAATATAGAATCTTAGAGATGGAAGAGACCACAAGGGCCATCTAGCCCAACCCCCTGCCATGCAGCAATATACAACTATAGGACTGTCAGGGATGATGGGAGTTGTAGCTCTTCACCTCTGGCTCAAACTCACCACCTTTTTATGCAGCAGAGCCAACCAGCTTAGATCAGTGGTTAATGCTTTTCTCCAAAGCAGCAGAGTTTCAGAGAATAGGCTGAAGATCCTGACAAACTCTCCAAGCCTTCTCACTCTTCTCCAGGTGTCTCCAAAACGTCTCCAGGAATCACCCAGGCAACTCAGTAGTTTTATATAAAACCTACTTTATTCTTCTATATAAATATACTATATGGTCAACAAATCACAATCTCTACACACTACTCCACAATATCTCCAAACTACTCAACCTCTACTCCACAAAAATACATTGGCAAACATTGCAATTTTATAGCCATTGTTTATCACCACCCACTAATTAGTTTCCACCCAGTGGGTGTGTACTTCCATTCTGATTGGTCCACATAGTTCCACCCATGCCTAAGACCAACCCATGTATTTCAACATTTCACCTTGTACACTTAATGATTCTCAGGTGTTTCCAATCTGCATTCAGTACCTCTGTCCTTGGCTCTCAGGCCTTCCAGATTACATTAGCAGTTTCACCTGTGTAGCTTCATAATTGCTCTTGCTTAGTCATTGTGACTTTCACATACATATTTTATTTCTTTCACTGTATGTCCCATGTTGCATTTTCCTTAACAATCCCCTCCGAAATAAAATATTGTATGTGTCTTACAATGTCATTCCAACCATTTGTGTCAGCCTTTCATGTTTTTCTACTGTCAATGCTTTTGTGAACAAATCTGCTATGTTGTGTTGTGTTTCTATATATCTCAATTCTATTTCACCCTTCTGAACCATGTCTCGCACATTTTGGTATCTTACACCAACATATTTTGTTCTGTTCTTCAAATTTTCAGTTTCAGCCATCGCTATGCATGACTGTGAATCTTCCAGAATTTCCACTGGTATCTTGTAACATTCATTTAAATCATTTAGCAATTGCTTAATCCACTGTACCTCATTTACTATCTCATTCAAAGCAGCGAATTCTGCTTCCGCTGTGCTTAACGCTACATTAGTTTGTTTTCTACTTCTCCAAACTATTGGACTTTCACTATATTTAATTATCATTCCTGTAACTGACTTCTTGTCTCCTAATTCTGATGCAAATGAACTGTCCACATAACAATCTAGATCTGAACTATTGTTTCTTATTATCAATTTCCTATCTAAGGTTCCTTTCAAATATCTCAATAAATGTTTTACCGCTGTCCAGTCTTCAATTTTTGGATCATTAACCCTTCTAGACAATACATTTACAGCATAAGAAATGTCTGGTCTGGTGTGGCAAGATATGAATTGTAAAGATCCTATTATACTTCTGAAGAAAGTCTTGTCCTCAAACGCTCTAGTTGTTTTCTCAGACACAAAACCAGTTGTCATTGGAGCTCTTACTATTTTTGCATTCTGTAATCCACACTTTTCAATCAGTCTTTCAATTTTATTTCTCTGACTTAATAAACAATGTCCTTCTTCTGTCCATTCAACGCAAATACCTAAATAAGACTTCAATACACCTAAGTCCTTCAAAACAAACTTCTTAGACAATTCTCTTTTTACTGACTCAATTTCCTGTTTTGACTTTGCTGCTACACACAAATCATCTACATAAATCACTAATACTATGTCTCCTTTTGTATAAACACAAGCATCTGCAATGCTCCTCTTGTAACCTAGCTTAACTAGCTCATCATTGATGCACAGATTCCACGCTCTGGCACTTTGTTTTAAACCATACAATGCTTTCTTTAATTTATAAACTCTCTGACTACCATTTTCTTCGAAACCTTGTGGCTGCTCCATAAATATTTCTTCATTAAGAACCGCATTCAAGTAAGCTGTCTCAAAATCAAAATGTTCTACAACTAAATTCCTTTTTACTGCTACAGCTAAAACCATTCTCAGACTTTCTGGCTTTGCAGTTGGAGAATATGTCTTATCATAGTTCTCATACTGCTGTTGTGCAAAACCCTTAGCAACTAACCTAGCTTTATATTTGATACTTCCATCTGGCATTTCTTTCCTTTTGTATACCCATTTACAACCAATTACTTTCTTGTCTATGGGTCTATCAACAATTTCAAAAACATCTTTATTTACCAGGCAACCAAACTCATTATCCATTGCATCAAACCATCTTTCCTGTTCTTCACTAGGATAACTTTCCAATTCTTCAAAACTTTCAGGCTCCTCTATTGCTAAACAAGCTCTTGCCTTTGTCACAACAAACCTATCTGGAGGCTTTCTAACTCTATGACTACGCCTGGGAATAAAATCTGCTGTTCTGTCTCTTTCATCCTCACTTTCTCTACTAGGAGTTGTAGTTCTATGACTAAATCTCTTGTCTTCAGTCATTCGAGTAGTAGTAGGCCTAGATGCTATCTCATCATCAGAAGAACTACCACTGCTGCTAGGTGATGCTTCCTGCTTAACTGAAACCCCTCCGTTTCCTGAGGTTGATTCAGTTTGTGCTTCTGGCTCATTTGAACTCCCTAATCTCAGAAACACTTCTTTATTGGCATGCAGTTTGTCCCAACCAGCATGTCTCTCAAAATTTGCAGACCTAGAATACTGCACTTGTTTTCCACCCAAATGAAACTTGTAGCTATTTCCAGAATACCCCAAAAACCTAAGCCTTTTGCTTTTGGGTTCTCCTTTCCTCCTGAAACAAGCAGGTGTGTAAACATGAGCAAATTGTCCAAAAACCCTTAAGTACTTGTAATTTGGCATTCTCCCATACAATACCCTGTAGGGAATGTCTTCAATTTCTGAATGATACAATCTGTTACTGATATGTATTGCAGTCAAAGTTGCTTCTGCCCAAAAACTATCTTTCACCCCTGCATCTGCCATCATACAAGCAGTAATTCTTTTTATATCTTGTATTTTCTTCTCTGCTAACCCATCCTCACTAGGACAAGCAGGGTTTGTAGTTTCATGCCTTATTCCCACCTTTTGAAACCAGTTAAACAATTGATTATTTAAAAATTCTCCTCCTCTATCAGTTATGATGGTGCCTACTCTGCTATCAAATTGTCTTTCCACCATTCTTACCCATGCTTTTAAACTTTGCCCAGCGTCAGATTTGTTTTTCATTATTCTCACAAATGCAAACCTTGTATACCTATCAACAATTACTAGGAAATACTTGCTTCCCCCTAAGGACAAGCAATTAGCTTGGGCGACATCTGCATGTACATACTGAAATGGTCTTTGAGCAATTCTTTTTGTTTTCTTAGCTACTGGAAAAGCTCTGACCTTTACCTGTTGACATACCGTACAATCTAAGTGGTTTTTGCATTCAGTAACTTTTAAATCTGGACACATCCTGATTAAATTCTTTAAACATTTGAAGCTCACATGGCCAAATTTTCTGTGAAGCTCGTGTATGCAGTCTTTGTGGATTGGAATATTTTCTATGTTATTAGCTTCTTCAACCCTGTAGCTATCAATATTGTCCTCCAAATAATAAAGTTTGTCCTTTTTCAAACCTATGCCACGCAATTCCCCATTCAGTTTTATCTTACACATGTTCTTTTCAAAGATGACTGTGTAGTCTCTTTCTGTTAATCTACTTACTGATAACAAATTATTTTCTAACTCCTTTACATGTAAGACATCATTAAAATTCTCTTTTAGCCCTGGAATGTACACAGTACCCATTTGATTTACAGTGCTTAGCTCTTTCCCGTCAGCCAAAACTACAGCATTTACATTAGCTGATTTTCTATTACTTATTAAATTTATATCATTACACATCAAAGATGTGGCTCCTGAATCAACTAGCCATTTAGAATTTGCATTTTGTTTTTCCTTAATCATGGTTGCAACCCCCTTTTTATTACCACTGTCCTTCAAAAATGGAGGTTTGGACTGTTTTTGATACTGCCGCGGCTGCCATCTGCTCTCTGCTTGCTTGCGTCTCTCAGCTGCAAAATGTTTACAATGTCTCTGCAGATGACCAATCTTCTTACAATAAAAGCACCTCCGTTGCTCCCTTGTAGAGGCTGCTTCCTCCTGCGTTCGCCAGTCAGGAGTTTGTTGTTTTGGCACAGTCTTTAAGCTTGCTGAGTCACCCTGCTCAGACCTTCTTCTCTGGTTCTCTTCCAGTATTCTGGCCACAATTAAGTCTCTATTAAGCTCAGCTTCTGGCAAGTTCTGCAAGCTGTTCGTTATGTTGTCCCACGAAGAGTCTAGCGATTCTATTAAAATGTAGCATTGCTGCTCTTTGCTAATTTGCACTCCCCTCAGTTCAGCTTGCACAAACAAATCTTGCATTATTTTTAAATGTTCTATCACAGACTGCCCTTTAGCCATCTTTTGCCTGTATATTCTTTTAGACCATAGCATTTTTGCAAAAGCAGTTGAAGGAGTGTGTAATCTCTGCAAGGTATCCCACACATCCTTGGCGGACGTTTTATCTCTGACGTCATTAATTAAGTCTTCTTCAAGCATGAGATAAAGACAGGCTTTTGCTTTACTATCTCTCTCTTGAGTGGCTGCATCAGCATCGGCTGCCAGCCCTGTTTCAACTGTTAACCACAGACATTCCTTTACTAGTAGAGATTGGGCATAAATCTTCCAGGTAGAGTAGTTGTTTCTATTTAATTTACTAAACTTTAGAATTTCCATCTTGATTTGTGCAGTGACTCAATTTGACACAGTCCTTCTGAGTATGCACAGCCAACCCGTCTGGGCTCAAGCAAAACACAAAATGATTTACTCACGAGGCTTATCAGTGCAGCACAAACAACTTGCTCTGATCTGTCGTCCACAAAGCTTTCTTTCACTCTCTGGAACTATCAGCTTCTGTGGATGCTGGGTGCTCTAGTAACTGGGCCCATAACCCTTGTCAGGGATGATGGGAGTTGTAGCTCTTCACCTCTGGCTCAAACTCACCACCTTTTTATGCAGCAGAGCCAACCAGCTTAGATCAGTGGTTAATGCTTTTCTCCAAAGCAGCAGAGTTTCAGAGAATAGGCTGAAGATCCTGACAAACTCTCCAAGCCTTCTCACTCTTCTCCAGGTGTCTCCAAAACGTCTCCAGGAATCACCCAGGCAACTCAGTAGTTTTATATAAAACCTACTTTATTCTTCTATATAAATATACTATATGGTCAACAAATCACAATCTCTACACACTACTCCACAATATCTCCAAACTACTCAACCTCTACTCCACAAAAATACATTGGCAAACATTGCAATTTTATAGCCATTGTTTATCACCACCCACTAATTAGTTTCCACCCAGTGGGTGTGTACTTCCATTCTGATTGGTCCACATAGTTCCACCCATGCCTAAGACCAACCCATGTATTTCAACATTTCACCTTGTACACTTAATGATTCTCAGGTGTTTCCAATCTGCATTCAGTACCTCTGTCCTTGGCTCTCAGGCCTTCCAGATTACATTAGCAGTTTCACCTGTGTAGCTTCATAATTGCTCTTGCTTAGTCATTGTGACTTTCACATACATATTTTATTTCTTTCACTGTATGTCCCATGTTGCATTTTCCTTAACAAGGACTCCTGAAAAATGTCCATCCAATCTCTGTTGAAACACTTGCAGAGATGGAGAGTCCATCGCTCTCTGAAGCAGTCTATTTCACTGCTGAAAATATTTTACAGTAAAAAAAAAGTTCTTTCTAATGTTTAGGTACAATTTCTTTTCTTGTAATTTGAGTCAATGGAGCATCAGAAAACAAACTTGCTCTGTCTATTACATCAGATCACTTCAAATATTTAAAGACAGTTATCCTATCACCCCTCAGGCTTCTCTGTCCCAAGTTAAGCCTATCCATCTCCCTAAGTTGTTCTTCATAAGGCTTGGTTTCTACATCTTTCACTATTTTGGTTGCCCTTCTCTGGACATGTTCCAGCTTATCAATATCCTTCTCCAATTGTGGTGTCCAGAACTGGACACAGTATTCCAGATGACATCTGACCAAATCAGAATAGAGTGGTACTATTACTTCCCTCGATGTAAACACTAGTTGATGTAGCCTGGAATTGCAGTGGCTTTTTTTGGCCACCACATCACACTATTGACTCATGTTTAGCTTGTGGTCTTCTAAAACATCTAGATCCTTTTCACCTGTGCTGCATTCAAGCCAAGTATCATCAGTCCTATCCTAGTACATTTCATTTTCCCTCCCCAGATTTAGTACCTTACACTTATCCCCGTTGAAATGTATTTTGGTAGAATTAAAAGAGATAACCATGATAGTCGGGAATATCAGTATGCAAAAGGATATTGTAGCATAGGTTTTTCATGTTTTTTTTCCAGGCTGTGAGGCCATGTTCTGGAAGAGTTTACTTCTGACGTTTCACCTGCATCTGTGGCTGGCACCTTCAGAGAATGGTTGGCTAGGGGTGTGGGGGGTTTATATACTGTGGGTCCCTATTGGAGAGGATATGTAAATTTGTGCATTTGAATGGCTAGTTCCTGGGGGCAGGGAGATATGCAAGGAGGATTCGTGTCTGTTTGGCTAATGGTCCATTGTCTGCTGGAAATACCCCTGTCCCTGGGTGGAGTTCATTTGCATGTGTTGAGTTTTGATTTTGGTGTTTTTCAGGACTTGTAGCCAAACTTTGTTTACTTTTAGGGTTTCTTCTTTCCTGTTGAAGTTGTCCTGGTGTTTGTGGATTTCAATAGCTTCTCTATGCATTCTGACATGATAGTTGTTGGTCTGGTCCAGAATTTCTGCTTTTAAATAACATTTTGTATCCAGGTTGGTTTATAACATGTTCTGCTAGTGCTGATTTTTTCTGGCTGGCCCAGTCTGCAGTGTCTCTCATGTTCTTTGATTTGTGTTTGCACACTGTAATTAGTGGTTCCTATGGAAACTTGTCCACAGCTGCATGATATGCGGTAAACTCCTGCAGCTGTGAGAGGGTCTCTTTTGTCCTTTGCTGAGCGTAGCATTTCTTGGATTTTCTTGGTTGGTCTGTAGATCATTTGGAGGTTGTGTTTCCTCATCAGTTTCCCATTTCTTTCTGTGACTCCTTTGATGTATGGTAAAAATACCTTTCCTTTGGGTGGCTGTTTTTCTTCTTCATTTCTGTGGGGGTTTTTTTCTGGGTCTGGCTGCTCTTGTGATGTCTGATCTGGGGTAACTATTAGTCTGTAGAGCCCAATTTAGGTGCTTCAGTTCATCCTCCAGGTAGTGGAGTTCGCAGATCCCTTTTTGTGCGGTCCACCAATGTTTTTATTGTGCTTCTTTTTAGTCCTGGGTGATGATTGGAGTTCTTATGTAGGTATCTGTCCATGTATTTCAGTTTTCTGTATACCTTGTGGCCCAACCATTGGTTTGGTTTGTGGATGACTAGGACATCCAAGAATTGCAATGTTCCTTCCTTTTCTTTTTCCATTGTGAATTGGATATCCAGGTGGATAGTGTTCAGGTGGTTCAGAAATGCGATTTATTCTTATTCTTTGTGGATCCAAATGGTGAAAATGCCATCCACATATTTGAACCATGCTGTGGGCTTTTTTTGGTGCTGTTTCCAGGACTTGCTTTTCAAAATGTAAATGTTTGCTATCACAGGGCTCAGAGGGCTACCCATGGCTACCCCATCTATCTGTTCAGAGAATTCTTTGTCCCACTGGAAGTAGCTTGCAGTGATGCAATGTTTGAACAAGGCTGTGATGTCTTCTGGAAATATTTGTTGGATGAGTGACATAGTGTCCATTATGGTGACGTTCGTGAACAAGGAGACATCAAAGCTGATCAGTCTGTCTCCAGGTTTCAGTTCGATGTTGCTGATTTTCTCTATGAAGTGAGCTGAGTCCTTGATGTAGTGGGGGGTTTGTCCTATGTGTGTTTGTAATTGTGTGGCTAGAAACGTGGTCAAGTCATACATGGGGGATCCAATGGCACTCACTATGGGTCAGAGTGGAATGGAATCCTTGTGAATCCTGGGAAGTCCATACAGTCTTGGTAGGAGAGCCTCAGATCTGCATAGATTCTGGTGTATGATTGGCTGAATTGATGAGTTCTTGATTGAGGTATTTGTTTTTCTGGTGATTTTATTGGTCGGGTCTTGCTTGAGTTTTATGTATATTACAGGATCCAAGAGTTCCCTTATTTTTTGTTTGTATTTTTCACTTTCCATAATACCTCTGAAGATGCCGGCCACAGATGTAGGCGAAACATTAGTTATAAACTCTTCCAGAACATGGCCTCAGAGCCCGGAACCCCCCCCACACACACACACACAAAACCTATGGATGCCAGCTAGGAAAGCCTTCGATATTGTAGCACCTTTGAGACTGAGAGAAAGAAACTGGAGCATAAGCTTTTGCAGATGTAGAAGTAGACGAAGTCTACAAAAGCTTATGCTCCAACTTCTGTCTCTCAGTTAGTCTCAAAGGGCTACAAGATCCCTTTGCATCCTGAAATTAATTTTGTTAGTTTTGGCCCAATTGTTCAATCTATCAAGGTCATTTTGAATTCTAATCCTGTCCGCTGGGATATTAGCTTCTTCCCCACCCACTCAGATTTGGTGTCATCTGCAAATTTGATAAACATGCCCTCTTGATGTATAATTGCTTTAGCTAGCAAAAGAAGTAGAACTGCATACTTGTGTCATTATGATCAGTTAGCCTGTCACATTCTCCTTCCTGCACGTGTGAGTGCTCAGCTTCCCTAAGGGAGAAGGTAACAGTTTTGAACAGGAGAAAGGAATTTTATACAAATTGCAATTTGTATAAATTTGGCAGTTTAGTCTGGCACTAGAAATGTGATCTTTCCAGAGGGTTGCTGATTACTTGCAAGACATGCCAAGATGAGCCGATTTGCATACAATCTTGGGAGCAGTAACATTTTTCGAAATTTCTCTTTAAAAAATTACTTTAGGGGGGAAATGTTGGAAACTGCCCACATTTTGCTTTGCTACACATTACTTTCCTACCGTTGCCCTTGGGAATAACTTTGGCCAATATCTTGGCCAGTCTTGGCCCAGTATCCTTCTTTATCCAATCTGCTAGTATACTTTGATATTCAGCATAAGTGGAATTGGGAATTTCTTCCATTCCCCTTCTAATTACAGCCCTCTGTACTTAAAAAACATGATTCAGACCCTCTTAGTTTGTTTTTTTTTTTTTTTTAAAGAGTGCAAGGGGAGGCTGCAAGAAGAAGTAGGGATCACTAGGTCTGGATGAAACAGTGGGATCCAGCAGAATTGCACAGTTAGAACCTGACATATCTCCCATAGTTCCCCACAACATCATGTCAGAAGTCTGGGGAAGAGTCAGAATGAGAGTAAAAAGCAGGGCAGCTGTCCCTCTCTCCTGCCATATTTTTCTGTGTCTCCACCACTACTTCCACCCTATTGAATTCTAGATGGCACAGTTTAACAAGGTTTTAGACAACCTAGGGCAGATCTAGAGGATAGTGACAGGAATGGGAAGGGGTCTAGAAAAAGTCTTATGCTGAACAGTTCAAAGACCTAGAAATTTTTAGCTTAGAAATGAGCAAATTAGTGGGAGATGTCGTATCTGTCTTCATACGCTTGAAGGCTGTCGCACAACAGATTCTTCAAAAGAGATTATCAGCAGATGAGAATGGTAGGGAAGCAGATTATTGGCTAAATATTAGAAGTGTCCTAATGGTAAGAGCTGTTTAGCACTGGAGTACTTGTGCTGTCTATTCTCCTTTATGAGTCTGAAACATGGGTCACCTATCACCAACACTTACGACTCCTTGAACGCATTCATCAGCGCTGTATACGCACAATCCTAAATATACACTGGACTGACTATGTGACGAATGTTGCTGTCCTTGAGCAAGCAGGGATCAACAGCATTGAGGCCATGATATTGAGAACACAGCTGCGTTGGGCAGGGCACGTTTCTAGGATGGAGGACCATCGCCTCCCAAAAATAGTACTCTACGGTGAACTCGCCAAGGGTCAGCATAAGAGGGGCACTCCAAAAAATCGATACAAGGACTCCCTGAAACAACATCTCAGGCTCGGCCAAATTGATCACCAACAATGGTGCGCCCTGGCCTCACATCAGGAGGCATGGAGATGCACTATCCACAATGCTGCAGCCTTATTTGAGAACTCATGCCGAACAAGTCTTGAAGAGAAACAACAATGCAGGAAGAATCACAACCCGGAAACATTAACCAAGGAGACCTTCTGCTGTGCTTTCTGCAACCGGACTTGTTTATCTTGGATTGGCTTTTTTAGTCATCAGCGTGCTTGCAGAAATTGTGGGATGAATCCTTCCTGAAGCTTTGTTTGTGAAGAAAAGCCAGAAAGAGAGAGAGAGAGAGAGAAAGACTCTGACTTGAAAGGCTGATGGGCTCTCCTTCACTGGAAGTTATGCACTGGCTATCAATAATTATATTCATAGAATCATAGAGTTGGAAGAGACCACAAGAGCTATCTAGTCCAACCTCTTGCCCTACAAGAATACACAATCAAAGCATTCCCAACAGATGGCCATCCAGCCTCTGTTTAAAAACAGATGGGGTGTTGATGGGAAGAATCTCAGCAATTAAGATGAATATTTTACCTAAAATTGTATTTTTGTTTCAAATGATCCCAATAGTGATCTCAGATGCTCACATTAAGTTCTGGCAAAAGGACTTGTCAAATTTTATTTGGAATGGGAGAAAACTGAGAATAAAATTTTAAATGCACAGGTCCAAAGTTTCAGGATACTCCTGGATTCAGTTCTTAACCTGGAGGCCCAGGTACCAGCAGTGACCAGGAGTGCTTTTACTCCTGTTAAAGCTACTGCACCAACTGTGCTTGTTGCTGGAGAAGTCAGATTTCGTCATGGTAGTATATGCCTTGGTTACATCCTGTTTGGATTACCATAATGAACTCTACATGGGGCTGCCTTTGAAAAGTGCTCAGAAACTTCAGTTGGCCAAAAGAGCTGCAAACTAGGTTGTTAACTGGGGCTGACTACAGGGAGCACATAATTCCCTTGTTCCAACAGCTCTATTGTCTGCTGGTCCAATTCCAGGCACAATTCAAAGTGCTGGTTTTGACATATAAAGCCCCATACAGCCTGGGCCTGGGCTATTTGAAGGACCATATCTCCGTGTATGAGCCCAGTAAAGCTCTAAGATCATCTGGAGATGAACTCTGTCCCACCACACTCTCGGGCTCATTTGGTAGGGCTGGGCTTTTAATGCTGGCTGGTGCTTTTTAGAAGGTTTTCTAGGGTTCATATACAGTCTTCTAATGCATTTTATGTTTTAAATATTTAATTATTTAACTTATAAATTGTTTTTTGATTCTTATATTTATACTTTTATTTTGGTTTTGGTATTGTTTTTAATTTGTATTGTTTTATTATGATGTTAGCTGCCTTGAGTCTCATTATTGGGGGGAAACTGGGATATAAATGAATAATAATAATATATTTTCAATTTCTATGTATGACTGTGAAAGCTCGATAGTGAAGAAAGCTAACAGGAAGAGAATCAACTCCTTAGAGATGTGATGCTGAAGTTGAGCGCAGTAGAAATCATGGACTGCCAAAAAGACAATTCATTCCTAGAATAAATTAAAAGCCTGAACTCTTACTAAAATTAAATGCCTAAACTGAGACTATCATACTTTGGACATATGAGACAACATGACTCATTAGAAAAGATGATGATGATTGGTAAAGTGGAAGGCAGTAGGAAGAGAGGAAGACCATATTACAGGTTGATTGACTCCATCAAAGAAGCCACTGTTGCCCTGAGTTTGAGAAAGCTAAGCAGGGCTGATGATGACCTTCAGTCTTGGAGGTCTTTCATTGGTAACTTATAGAGTTACTGGAAGTCAAAGCTGAGTTCATGGCAAACAACAACAACAGATCGGACTAGCAACCAGGTTTAGGACTATTCAGACAAGTATACACATACATTACCACACAAAAATTGTTTGGAAGTCTGTGTCTTTTTAATTTTATTTTCCTCGCATTTCAGCTTTTTGAGCAATGTGTGTACCACCCTATTGCCCTATTTCCCCCATACTATGAACACAACAAATGTAAAAAGATAATAAGAAATATGTTAAAATAAGGACCATTTATGAGCTGTTTGCAGATACTTCATATCTTTTGTATCCTGATGACATTTGAGTTCTTTTCCTTCATTGGCTGGCAAAGCACAAGCAATCATTATGAATAGAAAACACAGCAAATTAGTAATTCAAGCAGCAGTAGTAATAATAATAATTTGCAACTATATATTGATCTGAAGCTGGCTGAAAATTATATTTCTGTGTGATGGAAAGCAATTTATCCTTTCAGTGTGAAGTGCTCAAAACAGAAATGTTTACCATTTCCAGGGAGGGAGTTCTTTTGTTGTCCTGAATGAAACAGTAACTTTCAGTTGCCAAAAAACCCCACAACAAGCTAAAATTGCACATTAAATGAAGTATAATATTTCTTCTCCCCATAAAGAGAGGATGAGGGGGAGGAATATATCACAAATTACCTTGTAAGGAGACATTGCTCTAAATCCAGTTACTGGTCCCAAGAAGAGTAAAACTCCTGAATCAAAGGGGGTTACATGAGTATTGATTTGTCAAGTTCCCATGGATTAAGTAAGCACTCTTGTTGAGAAAGCCAGTGTGATGTCATAGAATCATAGAATCATAGAATCATAGAATTGCAGAGTTGGAAGAGACCACGAGGGCCATCCAGTCCAACCCCCTGCCATGCAGGAAATCACGATCAAAGCATCCCTGACAGATGGCCATCCAGCCTCTGTTTAAAGACCTCCAATGTCGTGGTTTGGGTGTTGTACTAGGAGTCTGGTTCAAATCCCCACTTGTCCATGAAAACCCACTAGGTGACCTTGAGCAAATCACATTCTCTCAGCCTCAGAGGAAGGTGATGGTAAATCTCATCTGACCAAATCTTGCCAAGAACTCTTGCCCTATGTTTAATCTTGCCCTGTGTTAGATTCGCCTTAGGGTCACCATAAAGTCAGAAATGACTTGAAGGTACATAATGACAACAATTAGTTCATGAAGGAACAAACAAATAAACTCAGCAATTTTCTTTTTGCTGCATGAACATCTTTAGATTAGATGGTTTTGAAGTATATTCAGAGTTCAAGATGTATTCTGCACAAAAGTAGCACATGGCAATTTTTTGAACGAAAGAGCAAACTGCACTGCAGTTTGTTCACATATGTATCCTGAGCTAGTTTTGTGCAGAATAAGTCTGAAACAGTGCAGATTGTGCTAATTTTGCATAGAGTAACTCCTAAACTGCAAAGAGTCGACTTGGCTGCAAGGTAGTTGATCACATCTTGGAGGGGCAGTGAAGGAGGGTTGTAGGGAACAGAATGTTAGAAAGGGAGAAGTTTGGCTCGGAGGGGAGGGGAGAGAGAATTGTCAGTTGAGAGCTGGGAGTTGAGAGTGTTTGTTGGATGAATGAGTTGTGAGAATCAGTGGGGAGTGAATGTATACTGACTGTTTAAGTGTTTTGGAAAACAAGGTCTGACACAACTCAGTGGAATATTACTTATAGTTGGAACTAATCACTGGTACCTGATCAAACAACCACCACTCTGTATGTTACGAAAATAAAGTTGAACTAACTTTTATTTTTTTAAACTCTGACTCTGAAGGTCTGATCTCACCTTGAGTGGCCATGCCTAGCATGCTGAATATAAACTAACACGTTAGTCCACACTGGGGTCACCTGAATGCCCAGAAACCCAACCTTGTATAAAAGAAAGGAATTGAGGAAACAAGGGCAGGGTGAGTGGAAGGATTCCTAGGGCTTGGTGTGTTAGAGCCAGCTTGAAGAAAGGGATCCACTACACAGGGTTTCTCCACACTTGAGAACCAGAGTTTCTGAGCATGTTTTCAGAAATGGTTTTGAAGTTCTTCCCATCCCTAGTGTTCAGGGAAACTAGCAATGTTTTTTAAATCATCTGGCAATGGATTTTGGAGATCTGAATTGGTTTTCTGGTTTCCTAATTTTAACAAATATATTAGGAATTCAGGTATATTAGGAAATTCCTGTTGTTATTGTTTGTGGCGATACATTCATAGAATTGAAGTGGCCCCATGGACCATCATGTTCAACTCTCTCCTCAATGCAGGATTTCCAACTACAGCATCCCTAGCAGGTAGCTGTCTAGCCTCTGTTTGAAGACATCCAAAGAAGGAGCAAAATGATGGGATAATAATACCTCAACAACATTTGAAATATGTGAATTTATGTTAAGGAAGGAAAGAATGTGCAAATCTATGGCTTATTCTTAGAATTAATAACGAGCACCTTTCTGCTGAGTAATATGAAAATAAATGTCTGTTCACCAACCAGAACCCAGAGGTTGGTTTATTGAATGCTATATTGTGTGCAAATGAGCAAGACAGATTCTTTGGGCTGTCAAATCCAATAAATTAAGATGTTGTCTATCTCCCCGCAGTCCTAGGTGTGATCAGAAGCTATCGCCAAGAAGGGAACAGACATGACAAACAGATGTAGTGGCTGTGTTTCATTATTGGCTTCTGGATGGATTTTTAAGAAGCCATTTGGGGTGGGCAGTGAGATTTGCCATATTTCACAGTCTGAAATATAGCTGCGGCAGAAGTGGAGATGGGGGAAAACAACAGCAATCCTAAAGATGGCATGTGGGTTGTCAACTCTTTGCTGAAATACCAATTAGGGACAAAGCTGCATGTAATATTTTAATTGAAATGTGTCAGAGGTAAGGCAGTGGCCTGTTAGCTCTTGTAAATCCATTTTGTGTTCCCCTTCCTGCAATTAGACCTTCTATGGATATTTGTCAAAAACACATTGAAAGATACTTGCTGGGGGAAAGACAGATTAGGTGTTGCAATGGTACTATAGATCAACAGCCACAGGCCAAACTGGTTTTTATAAGCAGAGCATCTTACTGTAGTCACATACTAGCATTATGCCTGCACAGTGTAAATCTATACTCATGTAGTTACAAGGTGGGGTTCTGCTATACTGTTCTTCTGTTGGATGCCAGCATTGTACAACAGACTGTATTTGCCAACATGCCTGCTTATCCCATTGTGCAATAGGAAATGCACAGGGGATGATTCTGCAATCCCAGTGAATCCAGTGCTACATTGAAGATGCTGATGAATAGTTATGTGGCACCTAAGAATGTACAACTACATGGCTGGAATCCTGTTGTTTTAGGCCCAACTAGAGTTGAGCCGAGAGCTACTGTGGTGTACTGGTTTGAGTGCTAGACAATGACACTGGAGACTAAGATTGTTACCCTAAGAGCTCTTGGAAATTCCAAGAAAATATTGAGTTTCTAATATGTTGGGGAAATTAGCAGCAACTCAACCTTAGCAAAGTGAAAGGGAGAAACAGGGAAGGGGATCTTTAAGCATTTGTTTACCCTGACTAACTCTGAACAGATGCACACAAACACAAAATTAATGATATTTATTAAAAACATAAAAATAATAACAACAAGCACACACTCATTCATACAAAAGCATTCACACAAGAACACTAGGAATGGAAGGAGAGAGAGAGGTTGTCAGAGCGCTAGATAGGGAGATTTTGGGGATGATAAGACACCTGTTTTATAGTCCAAAGTCATACAGCAGACTGGCAGCATGGATGGATGAATCTGAAGTGGCTAACACAGAGAGACGTAATGTCCCCAGGAACTGGCTCTGTGTACCCTGTCTACACAGAGAGGCATGGTGTCCTCAGGTAATAGGCTCTGTGCACAATGAGGCATGATTTGTGGCTGGTATTTATACTAAAAATATGCCCTGAAGTGAGTAAGTTTCATGGGTTGAAACAATAGATTCTAAAGACTGCACAATGAGTTCCAGGAAAACTGGTCTTGACAATAGTGGTCCCATGATGCTAATGTGTTCTAACTGCCTTAAATGTCTTGGTGATTAGATTTACCAAAGCCTGAGTTGACTCTTAGATGATTGCATGTGTGGTGGAGAGGAGAGTGATTAATGGAATCACTGTCTGTCACTTGGGTGTGTGGTGGAGACAATGTCCTTTTGACCTTATATTTCCTCATATTTTGGAATTTGTCAGTAGTCCTTCCTTTGGGCGATGATGCAGGGCTTTCAACACATGCCTTTTTGGGATCCATACAGCAAGTACCTGATATTTTCCTCCTCTTCCCCATGGAAGACCACATTAATAAGTCAAATTATTAATAAGCCAATTTTGGGGGTTTCTGGAGGAGGGGGTCGCTAGGGGCAGAATTAGTGTTAAAAAAAATGATAGGTTCACCATAGGGTTGCCATAACTCAGAAATTACTTGAAGGCACACATCATCATCATCATCATCAACAGAGATGACCTATTGAATCAACTGTTGAACAGTGTGTTAAAAGATAGTTGCACAATGCTGACATTTAGCCAAAATGTGATATAGCATTATCAGTATGTAACTATATCTGTGTAGATTTCCAAAATGCAGGATTTTGGCCAATATCTTTGATGGCCAGTACTTTGTATGGTGTGGTGGTATGAGTGTTGGACTAGGGCTCTGGGAACCCAGAATTCAAATCCACTTTGCCATGGAAATCCACTGGGTGACTTTGGGCAAATTACATGCTCTCAGCCTCAGAGAAAGACAATAGCAAACCCTTTTTGATTAAATCTTGCCAGAAAATCCCATGATAGGTTCACCTTAGGGTGCCAAACACTGGAAACAACTTGAAAGCACACAACAAGGAGGTCTGGAAGCCATGCCCTATGAGGATCAGCTTAGGGAGCTGGGAATGTTTAGCCTGGTGAGGAGAAGGTTAAGAGATGACATGATAGCCATGTTTAAATTGTTGAAGGGATGCCATACTGACAATAAAGCAAGCTTGTTTTCTGCTACTCCAGAACTAGGACACAGAGCAATAGACTCAAACTATAGGAAGAGATTCCACCTAAACATTAGGAAGAACATCATGACAGTAAGAGACGTTTGACAGTGGAATGTACTACCTCAGAGTGTGGTGGAGTCTCCTTCTTTGGAGGTTTTAAACAAGAGGCTGGATGGCCATATATCAGGAATGCTTTGACTGTGTATTCCTGCAGGTGGGGGGGGGGAGGGTTTGAACTAGATGGCTCTTATGGTCTCTTCCAACTCTATGATTCTATGAACGACAAACTCCCACACACATTAAGTTGAAATGGGGTCTAACTGGACTCAAGAGTCTCCTAGTGCAATCTTCAGATTTGAGCTAACAGTAACTTGAAGACATTCTTATTGAAGAATTTGGAAGAAGCAATGAGTTGTTTTATTTTATTGGATACATTTTATGCATCATATGGAATAAACTAACTGCTTCACAAGTGATATTTCATGTTGTATTGTGTGTCTTAAAAATGAAATGTGAGGGTGAAAGAAAGATAATATGCCCACACATACCACTTTGCACTAAATTTTCAAACAATGGACTCCTTATTGGAGACTTTTGTACCCATAGGCATTAACTGCGATTATTTTTGGCTTTTACCTAGCAATTTTCATGAGGACAGATGTGTTTTAGGAAGTACCCTTGAAGTCAAGAGTTAATAAAAGGGTACCAACACAGATGCATGAACATGAGCTTCTGAAGGCAACCCAGAATCTCAGGCACTGATTAAATTACAGAGCATGGCAATGCATTGCACCTTTTCCTTGGGTGAAAGACTCATATTGACAAAAGGTCAGCTTCACCATGACACAGATCTATTAGCTGACTGTTGCTATAAGTGTGACAAGAAGAAAAACAGCAACATTAGACAACGCATGGAAGACAGGGTCTGTGAAGTGTGCATTAGCAATGAAGTATGCTTTGCATTTCACCTTAGTCTGACAACCAATCTCCCCATACCCTTATCTGGCAGCATCATGCAGCTGAACAGAAAAGAATGGCAATTGATAAGCCATGACAGAACTGGACAGGAGCTGGGATGGAATATTTTGTGCACACCTCATAGTATACTGATCCAGGGTCTTGGAAAACAGAGCATTGGGGAACCAATCAAGAAGCACTGGTGGCTGGCGGCTCCCATGTCAGTAGGATGTTGAATCCATTCCCATTTTTTTGTCTGAATTTTAAAGTAACTTTCCAACATGTGGAAACCTATTTTGGTGGATAGAGTTCAGCACCTTGGATATCTTCCCAAAGTTTGGAAGCCACCAGCTGCCTCTCCCTAGAAGTAATAAGAGGCCAGGATGTGAGTAGAAGAGCTTCTAGAAGGAAGCTGGAACAGGTATCAGAACACTAGGAAAACCCTGCTGGATCAAATTAAAGGTCTATTTAGTTTTACATTTAGTTTCTCATAGTTACCAACTAGATGACTATGTAAAGGACACATGAGGGTAATAGCTCAGTCTTGATGTTGTTTTCTTCAGTCTTGTATTTAGAGAAATAATACATCCAATCATGTGCCTCTGAGTCGGGAATTTAGTAGATTCATTTAAGCAATTGTTGAATGGTGAGTCAAATCCAAATCGATTCAATTGCTCTACTCTAGTTGGGATTAACAATAGGATTTAGGCCCATGTTTATTGGAAAAAAATTGAACCTGGAACCTGTCCAGAGGAGGGCATTGCCATGCCCTAAGAAGAGTGGCTTAGGGAGCTGGGTATGTTTAACCTGCAAGAGAGAAGGTTAGGGAGATTTTCAGACCTGCAAAATGCCGGTTTGCCGCGCGAGCAGCCTCCCGAAACTGCTGCGCGGCAAGGGTCTACTTCGGACGACGCTGTGCCTCTCGCGAAACCGTCCGTGTCACTTCCGTGAAGCTTGGGACGGCTCAGCGCCATATTTCAATCACGGGCAACCTCCGTGATTGAAATATGGCGCTGAGCCGTCCCAAGCTTCACGGAAGTGACACGGACGGTTTCGCGAGAGGCACAGCGTCGTCCAAAGTAGACCCTTGCCGCGCAGCAGTTTCGGGAGGCTGCTCGCGCGGCAAACCGGCATTTTGCAGGTCTGAAAATCTCCTAAGAGATGACATGATAGCCATGTTTAAATACATGAAAGGATGTCATACTGAGGATGAAGCAAGCTTGTTTTCTGCTTCTCTAAAGACTACGACATGGAGCAATGGATTCAAACTATAGGAAAAGAGATTCCACCTAAACATTAGGAAGAACTTCTTGATAGTAGGAGCTATTCAACAGTGGAATACTCTACCTTAGAGTGTGGTGGAGTCTCTTTCTTTGGAGTTTTTTTAAACAGAGGCTGGATGGCCATCTCTCAGGGCTGCTTGATTGTGTATTCCTGCATGGCAGGGGGTGGACTGGATGCTCCTTGTTCTCTCTTCCAACTCTATTATTCGATGTTTCTATCTTATCTTCTTTGACTATGGCTACCCACTATCCAAAGGTTGAAGAGGTGACCTTGTGGACTTCAGCTCCCAGAATCCCCCAACCAGCAGAGGTAATTCTGGGAGCTGCATCCCCCAAAGCCATGTCCCCAAATTCTGGTATGGCATCAGCATGGAGTCTCCATACTGATAGAGACATAAGCCACTGAATACCAGTTGTGCCTGACCAACATTAGGTATTTCTCCCATGTTCTATCAACAGGCTTCCTGATGTCAAGTCTGTTGGCTATTGTAGGAACAAGACTGTCAGCCTGAGCTCATTGACAGTCTCAGTGTGTGGGTGACAAAAATGTTGGGAAGTTAATAGGTGCTTGAAAGAAATCAAGAGGGAACTTCCATCAATCTTTGGTGGAAGTTCTACACTAGCTGTGTATTGCAGCCCATGGAAGAAACTTTCTCAAGCTTTGCTACTGTCCTAGGTCTTCTACAGTTCCAGAGAGCTAGCTCTTTAAATTGGGCTACAAAAAGCAAAAGAGCAAAGGATCTAGACATCTGTGTTACTTTTCTTCTTCCATTTACAATGTAATATGCAGTCAAACCACATATGCTGGACATTATTAAAGGCCAGAAGATTAATAGTGAAGCAAATATTACTAATCCTTTATCCACTTCAGAAGCGACCAAAGGAGCAAATGGATAAAATATACACCTAGGAGTATAGCTGTAGGATAAAATATTCAGTAATCCTGACACATTCCTATGGGGATTTTCCCTCCCTTATTTTATTTTTCTACCTTTGAGGCCTTCAGTGATTTCCCTGGATTAATTTTCCTCTATTCTTGCCATAATCATTAAAGGTAAGCATACTTGGTTCACATGATACTCATTTTGCAAATCCAGGGCATTCCCTTGGGTGTATGCAAGTGTGTGAAATCAATTAGAATTTGTGACTTAGAGATGATGGTGGAGGCTGATGGAGAAGTCTTCGTGAATCAGGAGGGTGAAGCAATTAATTTGATGCTCAGACTTGGTCAATGGAGCCTGAACAGGTCAGCTCTTACAAGCAATGAGAGTAACTCATACATCGGCCACCTGCTGCTTGAGTCCTGGATAGTATGGATGGTGAGTCAAGCCATCAATTTTTGTTTTCTGGTCCAGACTAGAAATGTACACAGAAACAGCAAGTGGATGTGAAAGTTGAAGAATGTGGCTGACACTAGTGGCAGTTGGTGGTTTCCCTGTTATTGGGACAGTGAATTGGCTCAGGGTTTTAGCCCAAAGTTGAAATTGTGGGCCTGAATTCATTATACCAATCTACATTATGTAACTTTATGCATACTCACTGATAAAGCAGAGGGGCTGAGAATTAGTGAATTGCAAAGAATTAGTGCATGGCAAACATATGACGAATTAGGAGGCGTAGTGGATACCCCAGGAGACAGGATCAGAATCCAAAATGACCTGAACAGATTAGAAAGCTGGGCCAAAACTAACAAAATCAATTTCAACAAGGAGAAATGTAGGATATTACACTTGGGCAGTAAAAATGAAATGCACAGATGTAGGGTGGGTGACACCTGGCTTAAGAGCAGTACATGCAAAAGGGATGTAGGAGTCTTAGTGGACCACAAACTGAACATGAGTCAACAGTGTGACATGGCAGTTAAAAAATCCAATGCAATTCTGCATCAATGGGAGTATAGTGTCTAGATTGAGGGATAGATTAGTACCACTCTATTTTGCTTTGGCCAGTCCTCACCTGGAATACTGTGTCCAGTTCTGGGCACCACAATTCAAGAAGCATATTGACAAGCTGGAATACATCCAGAGGCAGGTCCAAAATGGTGGGAGGTCTGGAAGCCATGCCCTATGAGGAGCAGCTCAGGGAACTGGGTATGCTTAGCCTGGATAAGAGAAGATGAAGAGGTGACATGATAGCCATGTTTAAATACTTGAAAGGACATCATAGTGAGGATGGAGCAAGCTTGTTTTCTGCTGCTCCAGAGACTAGGACATAGAACAATAGACCCAAACTACAGGAAAAGTGATTCCACATAAATATTAGGAAGAACTTCCTGACAGTAAGAGATGCTTGACAGTGGAATGTCCCCCCCCCCCATAGTATGGTGGAATCTTTCTTTGGAGGTTTATAAACAGAGGCTGGATGGCCATATGCTTTGATTGTGTATTCCTGCAAGGCAGGGTGTTGGACTCGATGGTCCTTGTGGTCTCTTCCAGTTCTATGATGCTATGATTCTGTATGTAACAGGACACTGGTAAGAGTGATGTGCATCAGCACTTCCCAGCCAGTGTCTTGATGCACATTGATCTCCATTGGGCATAGGCCTCATTGAGCATTGGTACTTCACTGGCTCCATATACAGTAACATCAATGCAGCAGCTTGCTGAATATGGATGTTGTGAAACTCTTCAATTCTATTTCCTGCATGCATAAGTCCACTTAGGAATGTGTAAATCTGTTAACACATTCCAGTCAATAGTTTGATTAGTTCAAACCTACTTTGTGTCCTAATGTTAGGAAAAAGTTGTATATAAATGAAATAATAATGGCTGAGATAACTGAATTAGGAAATTTAGCTATGGAGATGCAGCTATGACCTCTTCTGATGCTATTATCCAAAATCCTTCTGTGTCTGTACCCCTCCCCACCATGGGGTTGGAACCTGTCCTTCCTTGGGGATCCAACCTGCAGACTTACTTCTGGTCACTCAATATTAAGTAAATGGTATCTTTAGGGCTTGTTCACAAGAGGCCGATGTGATAGGACCCTTAACAGTAGCTTAACCTATTATCACAACCAAGGTACACCTCCCAATAGGCTTGACAGAAAGGAAACCATTATCCTTAGCATAAACAAACAAGAAACGTTCTCTTATATAATCCACCCTCTTCCAAAATATTGGAAATCCTTGTCCGGGAAACCAGCCGAGAATTGAGATGCAGCCCACAGATTGCTTGCTTAGAGTTTATCAAGTAGCATACAGCTATACAGAAGCAAAGATTTTCAGGTAGAGTTCCTAAGCATCAAATCCAAAACACGAGAGCAAGAGAATAGTCCAGTTTACCAACCTGATAATCAAGGTGCAAGGCTAGCAGGGTGTTCAGTAACAAATCCAAGGGCTGAAGTCCAAACAAGGCAATAGGAGTCTTTGCAAGAGCAGAGGTTTCCCACTGAAGTAGTCAGATAACTTCTGACAAATTCTGCAGAGCAGCTGGCACTCATTTATAGCTCTCAGGGTTTACACAAGTGCTCTCTAATTGCTCGGTATTTTTCATAAATACGCTGTGAGCATCACAACATCCTCCTTTTTGTTCGTGCATCCTTGGAAGTTAGGTAAGACTAGTCCATTTAATCTATTATTTCTCTGTCTGAGGGGCCAGGCCTCTCTGCTGAATCTTGGTTATCTGCTATTCTCCCCTCTGCTATAGCTGAGGGGCCAGGAAGCTCTGCTGGGGTGGGTGCTAGTAAATCTGCTCCAGAGGGGACAGGAATCTCTGCTGATAAACCTACTCCCTGCTGTATATCCTGCTTTAAAGCTCTATCTTCCCCTGGTTTTTCTTCACAGTCTGACAGTCCTTTTCTAAGCTCTCCCACTCAACCTTTTTGTTATCCCACAAGGCCAACTAGCTATCCCTCTTTGGGTTTTCCCCCTTGTAAGCTCTGGCCCACTTCCCTAGCATACAGCCACTCCTACTACCGCTGCTTCCCCTCCTAAGAAATTGCCCGTCTCCTTAACCCTTCACTCCACTGCCTCACAACTGCCTTCACTTGGTTCTGTTTCACAGCTCTCACTCTTACTCTCTCTACTGATCACTAATCTTCATCCCTCTGCTCTCTCTCCCCCTTCTCTTGTCCCTCTGTGTCATGCCCCATGAGCCTGATGAGGCTATAGAGTCAGAGGAAGAGGAGGACATGGCAGGGAATGGACCTAGGGACCCTGGCACAGGTTTATCTACACCTGTGCCAGCAGGGAACCCTGCCAACCTAGTGGCTCAAGCAGAGGAAGAGCCTGGTTTGAATGGTTTGGCATCGGTTCCAGCAGAGAGTCCTGCCCATTCATATAGGACAAAGAAGAGGAGAGGGACTTACCTCCACCATCGTATACCCAGCAGCGAGCTCAAAAGGAGGCTCAAAGGAGGTCTCTGAAAATTTATGAGAAGAACTTGCTCATTAAGAAACACCTGGCAAAGCCTTAATTGTTTTATATAGGCTGGAAGAGGCAATGGAGGCTTTGTCAGAGATCAACTGATCTCCCTGGAGAAAGCTTCCTGCTGACTTTAGTGCTTGAATCTTTGCTGCCTTGATTCGTGCCTTGACCTTGGACTGTTCCTGACTACCCTGTTGCTGGATCCTGCTGACCCATGGACCTACTTCTGGACTACACTGCCGTCTGTAAGCCTTGACTTTGGACTGTATTCTGGACTCTTCTCTGTGTGCTTTCTTCCCTGTATTTTTGCTTTTCCTAGAAACAGAACCTTACTGTTCTGAACTTTGTCTGGCTCTCCCGAATTAATTATCACTGGGGCTTGGCTGCTTTCCCAGACCTTGTTTATCCTGCTGGCATTTTGGGCTACTTTTCCCAGACACTCTGCCTCTCTCTCATCTTTCCCCTTCCCACTTTCTACTTCTTCCACTCACATTTCGCCACTCTCCAAACCTTCCACTACACCTTCCATTTTCCTCTCCCCAGTCACCTCTCTCTCCCTTTTTTTTTATTTGCAGTCTCGCCTTCCCCTCCAACCCTCCATGTCTGCCTTGCCCTTTTCTCTTTCAGTCCTCTCCGACCTCCACTTTCCTTCATCTCTTCTCCCCCAATCCACCTGGTCTTTCCCTCCAGCCTCTTGCTGCCCTCTCTTCTGTGCCTGACTCCCTTTTAACTTCCCTGCCAGTCTTCCTGGATCTACCCCTCCTCTCCTCCCTCCATATATGTTGTTTGGTTTTTTTCCCTCGCAGCTTTCTGCAGCCAAGTGTTCTACAACTGGGTGCATCATTTCAGTGTTCTGCTAGGTTGGGTAAGGTAGGATCATAGAATCATTGAATTGGAAGACACCGCAAGTGTAACCCAAAATGCTCCTTGGAAAATTCCAAGAAAATATCAAGTTTCTAATATGTTGGGGAATTTAGCAGCAACTCAACTTTAGCTATGTGAAAGGGGGTAACAAGGGAATCTTGCAAACCTTTGTCTACTGGTACTAGTCTGGATGGAATACACACACATGTACAATTAAGTATGGTTTTTATTAGAGAGTTCAAAAATAACACCACACACACAATCACCCAGAAAAAGCATTCACACAAGGCTATAGGAAAAGCAGTAGGAACAACTTGGATAGAGAGTAGCAAGAGGATTTGTTGGATTGATACAACCTGTCCTGTGATCAATCCAAAAAGCTCATAACACTCGGATGCTGCTTTAGTACCACGAGAGATTGGAGGCAGCCACTGTTTCAGTACTGCAGGAGATTGGAGGCAGCCGCACCATATTTGGCCATTTTTTATTCACAGGCAACTTCTGTGAGTAAAAAATGGCCAAATATGGCATGACTGCCTCCAATCTCTTGCGTAACTGAAACAGTTGATTTCGGCAGGGGGACGGCATTGTATGAAATGGGGCCCCTCCCCCCTGCCATGCAGCAGCGTTGTGAGTGTTACGAGCCTTCTGGCGTGGTAAATCAATGTCTGAAAAAGTCCTTAGTGTCCAGTCATTGGATTTTAACAGCTTGAGCAAGGGTCTTAAGGTTTGGGATTTAGGAAAGGAAGTTTCAAAATCAGCAAATACAGTTGTTCCTTCACATTTGCTGGGGTTTGGTTCCAGGACACCCTGTGAATACCCAAATCCGTGAATACTCAAGTCCCATTATATGCAATGGCGTAGCAAAATGGTGTCCCTGATATAAGATGGCAAAATCAAGGTTTGCTTTTTGAATTATTATTTTGTAAAGAATATTTTCAAGCCGTGAATACTTAAAACTGTGAATGCCAAATCTGTGAATGTGGAGGGACAATTGTACAAAGGTTTAATTTCATCCATTATCTTCCTTTTCCTGGGAAATGTGTCCTTTTTGGCTTTTAGCCTTAGGCACAAAGCATGGCATTCAGCTGTCGTCTTCTCTGAGACCATTCTGCCTTTTCCCTTGTGGAAGGTCACATTAATGAACCAAATTAATAATACACATTTCTGAGGTCTCTAGAAGTGGGGTCTAGGCCTCTGGAAGTGGGGTGTAAGCCATGCTTAACATTAGGGCCGTCCAGTCCAACCCCCTGCCATGCAAAAATACCCAATAAAATCATTCCTGACAGATGGCCATCCAGCCTCTGCTTAAAAACCTCCAAAGAAGGAAACTCCACCACACTCCAAGGCAGTGTATTCCACTTCCAAACAGCTCTTACTGTCAGGAAGTTCTTCCTAATGTTTAGGTGGAATCTCTTTTCCTGTAGTTTGAATCCATTGCTCCATGTCCTAGTCTCCAGAGCAGCAGAAAACAAGTTTGCTCCATCCTCAGACTTGTTGTTCTTCACCTTAGGAACCAAAAGGTTCACATTTTGAACAAGCCCTGCTCTTCAGGAACTTAGATAAATGTCCCCACATATATTTAAAGGGCAAAAGGATTCCCATACCTTCCAACATAGTGAATACTTCTCATCCTTACCAAAATGTTGGTCTATACTTAAGAGGAGGTATTAGCATGCCCTACTACCCTCTCACTGTGATATTTCATAACTAGAAATATTGGACAATTTCAGGGTCATATTGGCTTAGGCAGACCGGAGATCAGCTGGAGGTCACAATGACCTGAGATGTGTCTAGAAATATTATGATATGGAAGCCCAAATTAGGATTGGGTGGAAAACCCCCATGATGCTAACAACCCAGTCATTAAAGGGGTATGTGCTAATCATTTCTTCCAGCCTTGGGCATTTCCAGTAATAATTCAATTAATTAATTAAGTGCCCATTATTTAAATCATACCCTACAGAAATCTCCCCTCATACCCCCTCTTGTCCAACCTTATGTGGTTGTCACAAAATAATCAATTTCTATCTCTCTGCAATTAAAGCAATCAGTTGAGTTTCGGTTCCCTTTGTCTGTTCCTTGGGAGAGCCTCCTGCTATCTACTTTGAAGGCCTTTAAAAATGTTTCTAGGGTGAGGTCAGGAAGCAGGGCTGCCAGGATAGCTGAGAATGGTTCCATTGACAATAATGCTTCAGTCCTGATATGATACTTAATAAGAGCTAGGGGCTTATATGCCATGGTGGCTGATGGATCCTGGGAGATCCAAAATCCAAAGCATTGCACATTTCCCAGCATTGCACATATATCAAAGCAGGCCGGTAGTCTGTTAAGCAAAAGAACTGACACAGGCAAAGTAGTGAAAGAGGAAACTAAAGGGCAGGAACATGTCCCCATGTTTAATCCCAAACCTTTCTAGGTATAGCTTGGGGTGGGGGGGATCTAGTGTCTCCAGTAACAGCTTTCTTGGTTTGTTGTAGATTTGTTCTAACTACTACACCACAAATATGTAAGGTCATTCAATGAATATGGCCTGATGGGGACTAGAACTTGGATTTCCCTAGTGCCTGTCCAGCACTCTGCTACACCACACTGGCTCTGATTTTTTTCTAGGAAAATGGTGTCTTATCATGCACCTGCAGTACTTTGGATGGCTTTCAAAAAGACCATCCAGTATTCTACTACACAAGTCCGAGTTCTCAGCAGCATACTTCAAGAAGGAGATTAACAAGCTAGAATGTGTCCAGAGAAGGGGGACCAAGATAGTACAGGTCTAGAAACCAAGCCCTATACAGAATAACTTAGAGAGCTGGGTATGTTTAGCATGGAGCTGAGAAGACTGAGAGGTAATATGATAGGAATCTTTCAATATTTGATAGGATGTCATGTAGAAAATACAGAAAACTTGTTTTCTGCTGTCACAGAAACTTAGGATTTTATCACACAAGCATCTAAAATACTGTAATTCCACAACTGAGGAAAGTCTTAATATATTCATTATTCCACATTGCCATAATCATGCAACAATACCACTAATGGAAGATCACATGACCACCTACAAGTGTTTTAAGAACAGGATTGAAGCACATGCTATATTAACACTAGGTTTCACATTGCATAGTAATGACGGAGTATTAACGCTCCAAGATGGCTTGTGTGTACACCTTTAAAAAAAGATTCTCCTACTTCTGTTATTTTGCATGGGCGAGATTTTGACTGTTCTTGCAAGACGATGCACATTGATTAAACACACCAAAAATAAACAAATTAACCAATTAACAACTTCACAATTAAACAACAGCAAAAGTTCTGAGAAAAGGCAAAAAATCATTAAAGAGCGTCCTGGAGGTCATCTCCACACCCTCCAATGGAAGCTTAGTTATGCGTTCTCATTGGGAATGGGGAGAGGGAAATGGGAAGACCACTCACTAACACTGTAATATCAGGAGTACAGCTGAATGGAATTATTGCACAGTCATCAATCCTGCAAAAAGAGCGCTATTGACAGATATTCACAGCTTTTGCCTGTGAATGAAAAGTTATGTACATTTAACAGCTGAAGCATGGATGGCCCACTGGAGGATGATGACATCATGTGATAATGGGAAATCATTCATGCTATTATCCTGTTGTAATTCTGCTATTTCAGCCTCATGTGATAGAATCCTAAGACATGGACCAATGGATTTACATGATAAGAAAATAGATTCCACCTCATAACTATAAGACCTGTTTCACAGTGAAATAGAGTGCTTTAAAGGATGGTGAGTTCTGCTTCTTTGGAGGTTTTTAAGCAGAGGGGGAATGGCCATTTCTCCAGAGTTTTTTAACCGTGGGCTCCTTCATGGCAAGGGATAGGACTAGACAGTCCCTGTAGCCCCTTGCAACTCTATGATTCTGTGAGTCTTCTGTCAAAAACAACCTCTTGTTTTCCTATACATAATATTCATTAACTTTTTTTTTTGTCAGTGTGTTCATTTCCTGCAAATTGGCACCCACGATCATCTGTCTTTCATGGAGTCAGGATGTGGGCTAATTCTTCTCTATTCTTATATTCCATTGATTAATGAGCAGCCTGTGGGGAACTGCCATCTCTTCTTGGCCTCATTAAAAACTGAGCATAGCAAAATGATATGGAGGCCGTCAGTTTGTATTACTTTAGTTTCCCACCCTCACTCTCCTCCTATCTCTGCTGTCTGAAAGCAACTGGTTTCTTTCCTCAAGAAAGAAAGAAGGGGAGGAACCAGGGTGAAATTAGAATAAACTATCTCAATTAAAGGTACTCCCATTCACAGCATCTGGGTCCTTGGGTGCAATTGTAAGCCCAGGGCAGTCATGTCCAAACTGAAAGATGATCCTTTTCTGTTAGGGAAACCAGAAAGTGGGCAGAAAGAAGGCCCCCCCTACCAAATATGTTTTGGTTTTTTGTGGAAAAACCCTGTAGGCCAAAAACAGAAAAGAGGGTGGAGGAATGGCCATGTGAAGGTTCAGAAGGGGGTTGGGCAGAGGTGAAAAGTGTTTGGTTGGACTGGATGGCCCTCATGGCCTCTTCCAACTCTATGATTATGTGATGCTATGGAAAATCTGTTTGCCACAGCTTCTCAGGAGGCACAGAACTGGAAGAAACCCTGTAAACTGTCAGAAAGGGGAGGGGGACACACACACACACAGAGGAAGCTTTGATCAAAGGAAACACACACACAGAGTTGATTCACACCAAGGAAGTGGGACAGAGCACCTTTATTTTAAGCAGACAGTTTTTATAGACAAGCAAAAGTTATAGAGCAATTATTCCAACTGTGCATGCCCTAAACTGTACAGTATACATTAGGTCTTTCAGCTTGGTTTGACTTGCTTAATCAGTTCTGCTTTATCTCTGCCTATGTCTTTTCAGTTTGTATAGGCCACATAACAAAGGAATACAACATCAAGAAGTCCTTGGTTCTTTGAGACATCTAGCTACAACTCCTTTTAGACTAATCAGCAACCACAGCAATTAGCACATTCCCAAAATGTATGAACTACAGACAGGGTTTCCTAAATGAAAAATGGCATAGCTTAGGCTAAGTAGCAGGTACAACTTAAGAATGCAGAGTTAAAGCTTACAACCCCACATATATTTTAGTGTTGAATAATTTCCTTAAAGCACTTCAGGATATATGAATTTGTTGTTTTGTGCCTTCAAGTCATTTCTGACTCATGGCTACCCTAAGATGAACCTATAAGGTTTACTTGGCAAGGCTTGTTCAGAGGAGATTTACCATTGCTTTCCTCTAAGACTGAGAGTGTGTGACTTGCCCACGGTCATCCAGTGGGTTTCCGTGGCTTAGCAGGGACAGCAATAGCAATAGCATTGATATTTATATACCTCTTATAAGTGCCAAAGCACTCCCTAAGCAGTTTTACAATGTATTAGCTAATTGCCCCCAACAAGCTGGGTACTCATTTTACCCCTACAGAAGGATGGAAGGCTGAGTCAACCTTGGAGCCCTCTGGGATCAAACTCATTATGTTGCAGCTCGCAGTACTGGCATTTAACCACTGTGCCACCAGGCCTCCCTGGTGATTAGAACTAAGGTCTCGCAGTACTTTAGTCCAACACTGAAACCACTGCATATTAGGTGAGAATTTGCACAGAAATATTTGTTTTCTCTGCAATGAGAGAAAACTGCAAAAATTAACCATCCTCACTTGTGAGGATGAAATTCTCAAATGTGTATTTGTCCAGAGGACCTTTTTGGCTATTGCTCCCAGATTATGGAATGGCCTGCCAGATGAGATCCATCATAATACCACCCTAAATAGCTTTTAAAAAGCTCTTAAGACAGATCTCTTCCGGTGGGCCTTTCCTGAAGCCATCAGAAAGAAAAATCTAATCTAGCCTGATCCCACTACAGCCACTGTTTATTGTTTATTTTTACTATTTTAAAAGTATATTTACTTTTTTTTAATTATCTAATTGTATTTTAAGTGGGGTGGGATAGAGGGTTTTGAATGTATATTTTAAATGTTGTAAGCCACCCCGATTGTGTTTTGTAGAAGGGCGGGATATAAATAAATTTTATTTTTTTATTATTATTATTTATATACCTACCCACTCACAGCTGGCTAGGCATGATGAAACGTGAAGTCCAATACATTTGGGGGCACCTGGTGGGAATAGGTTGTTTGAAAACATCCCAGGCAGAGAGTTTATGGCTTGCCATGAGTTGTTACTTTTCATTGGTCTGTGTTTTTATTTATTTATTTATTTATTAGATTTAGACCCTGCCTTTCTCCCAAGATGGGATTCAAGGAGGCTTACAACAATAGGCAGCTTACAACAATGTGAAACACCCATAACAGCCTTATTGTATATTTATACCACCTGCAAAATATCAAACGGGCCCTCTCACACTAAACAGTCATAGTGCTGTGAATACACTTGAATTGTCATGATTCCATCCTATAGAATGCTGGGATTTTCAGTTTAGACAGGGGCATTTTAGAATTCTTAGCAAGAGAGCTCCAGTGCCCCACTAAACTACAAACCCCAAGATGGTGTGTTGACATGGCAGCTAAAGTAAAATCATAGTGCTGTGTTTGTTTCATGTGATAGGGCCTCAGATAATCTAACAGTCCCAACCTTCTGTCTCTCAGCATGGGGGGGGGGGAATCTATCTTTTCTTAAAATCTTTTACAATGAAAACACTATGCATATAGCTTATTCTTTGTTGGTTTTCAAGGATGTAGGAGGAGTAGGGATGGGTGGTTGTTTTGATGGCTGCATTCTTTGATAAGAATTATCCACTTTTGATTTTTTTTTTTCATATTAGGGTTGAAAGGACTTGTTTGCATGTACATTATGTTTAATGTAGTAAAAGCAAGCAAAACTGACAGATTTGTACATCAAAATTCAGGCTGCAATTCTGTCCAGCGTCACCTGTGAGCAAGCCCCATTGAATGTAGTAGGACTTACTCCTGAGTAGACATGTACAAACTTACACTGTTATTCTGGTCCGAACTCACAGTCTCCAATGAAATCTTTAAATATATAGAGAGAAAAAACAGTTAACCTAGTAACAGTTAAAACAGAATACGCAACAGTAGCCTAGCATGTGTTAGATCAAAACAGCTAAAAGGTAAGGGATTATTGAGAGCAGTGGAAAAGAGATCTGTGGAATCTAATTGTTTATTCTGCACCATGGAAGAACTTTAAGGAAAATAAACAGCAAATCTGAATCTTGAAATGGGTAACTACAAGTTTCAGCAAAACCTCTAGAGATAACTGACAATTTAATTTAAAAAGAAAACACTGTTTATTGTTGGAAAGAAAGGCTATCACGTTGCCTCTTTTAATTCACAAGTATGGTAACACATCCAAACCCAAATATCTTCAAAAATAAAGAAGTGTGCCTTTAACTTACAGCCTCGCTGATTAAAATGGTCTCTCCTTCTTGGAAACTGCCCTCCATTGAAATATTACCCAATGTATCCTCCACTAAAACCAGTTACATGCCATCTTTGGCATGTCTACTAAGAAAAAAAAATCCTGTTGAGTTCGATAAGCTCTTACCTCTGGGATTTGTATAGAGAAGAGGAGTGGGAATGGTGTGCCCTTCCAGATGTTAGCATTTAGCATTAGCATTTATATTTCTACACTGCTTATCAGTGTAAAGCACTCCCTAAGTGGTTTATAATGTGTTAGCTAATTGCCCCCAACCAGCTGGGTACTCATTTTATTGACCTATGGAAAGATGGAAGGCTGAGTCAAACTTGGAGTCCTGTAGGACCCTGCTCACAACATTGTGGCTGCAGTACCAGGATTTAACCAACATAAGGAGCCCTGGTGGCACAGTAGTTAAATGCCTGTACTGCAGCCACAATGTTGTGAGTTCCATCCTACAGGGCTCCAAGGTTGACTCAGCCTTCCATCTTGTTTTCTGCTGCTCCAGAGACAAGAATACGGAACAATGGATGCAAGCTTCAGGAACAGAGATTCCACCTCAACATTAGGAGGAACTTTTTGACAGTAAGAGCTGTTTGGCAGTGGAACGCACTCCCTCGGAGCGTGGTGGGGTCTCCTTCCTTGGAGGTCTTTAAACAGAGGCTGGATGGCCATCTGTCGGGGATGCTTTGATTGTGTATTCCTGCATGACAGGGGGTTGGACTGGGTGGCCCTCGTGGTCTCTTCCAACTCTACAGTTCTTTGATCCTGTGATTCTAAATGTGTACCCAGCTTGTTGGGGGCAATTAGCTAACACATTGTAAACCACTTAGGAAGTGCTTTGCACTGATAAACGGTATAGAAATATAAATACTATTGCTTTTGCTATGTAAAATATTGGTGATAATCTAGAGGACCACACAATGCTCACCCTGACACACAGTTCTTTGTCTTTTTCATCATGAGCTATTGCCAATGAGTTTCTAGCCATGTGAATTTTCAAAGTAAATTTGGATGTTCCTACTCAGGATAAGTACTCACTGAACTGTAAGAGGAAGAAACGATCACCATTTTCCAGGTGCTTCTGCCTTTCTCTAGATAGGATGGTGAAAGTACACTAGCATTGAAAACCCTGTCCACTTCTAAATCCCTTTGAAGTTATTTCATTTAGACAGAGAGAAAGAAAGCCCAGGTTTTGGCAATTGTGTCTTTCTTTCCCCTTTAAACCCTAACGAGCTATGTCTTCAGGATAATTTATTAATTATGAGAAACCTTTCCTAGTTAATTAAGAGGTGCAGTTAGCACAGTATGCAATGTTGTCATTAAATTAATTCATTAATTTGTGGAGATAGAGAGAGACTAGGGGGGTAGGACGTAAAAGAAGGCCCAATATGACCCTCCTAAAGCTCTGCTGAATGTCACTGTTTCATGCCAAATACTATAAAACATAACTAATTAGGCAAAAAGGGTCAAGCCAATCCATTATGATGAATTCAGCTTGTCAGGGAAGGGGTGAAGCATCCACAACCCAGAGTCATATCTCAGTTCATTAAGCAAAGGGGGGCAGTGGTGATGCATAGAAGTATGCATTCTGTTGCTTCGGGGACCCTGGCGTATGACCCTCAAATGTGGGGAAGTCTGAGCATCTGCTCTTTGGCACATATGCTTGAGGGGTTGAGAATTAAAACTTTTTTCTACTTTACCATGTTGTTGGGTCAGTATGCCAGAGACAGCAGCCTTTCAAATCAGTTAATCTGGAATGACACACAATCCTCATGTGCTGCTCTCCTCCTCAGCAACAGGGTTGGGATTGCTTGGGATTATTTCACCTGGATTATTTCAAAAGACATAGAGTTAGATTGGGGTTGGGTAATGTGTGGGGCCTTCAGATTACAAGTGGAAAGAATGACTTGCTTCCTGGTTGAAAAACGGGTTTCCAAAGACTTGGAAAACTCTCCTGGGAAGAATAACAGGCATTTATGCAGTATTTACTCCCAGTACTTCAACATTTTGGCGTGGTCTCGGGGAATGACTGGATGGAGAAATATACATATGTTTGCTTGTGTGTTTGGGGGGTTCTGCACAATGGGAGAAACATGGATGGCATCGTGTTAGCTATGAAATCATGAATTAGACCTACAATTTCTTAACTGTTTCTTATTCACATTTAAAATCATGGTACCATTGTCACAATTGTCAATGTCCCTGAAGCCCATCTTAGAATTCAGCCTGATGCACTGAGTGATGGAATTCTGCCAAAGGATGATGTGTCCAGCACCTTCCTGCTGGTGAGCCATAGCACAAGGAACAGAATCAGGGACCCCTATGAGGTCCTATTGCACTTCCTCAACACATCACAGATTGCTGTTGGTTTGGGCCTGGATGCAACCTTCTTCAGCACTCCATACACCAGCACCACAGAACTCAATCCCTTGGTGAGGCTGGTTGGGTTTTAGGTGGGTTTCTGGCATCTTCATAGATGGTTAAACTATCTGAGGTCTGGTAATCCTCCCTTTTGTAGTCTGCAGTTCTCTCTCTCTCTCTCTCTTTTTCCCTCTACCATTCTTGAAGAGCACATGCTACAGAGCTTCTCCCCATTAGATGCTATGAAACCTTTAACATTTGTAAACAACATTATATTTCCTCCCAAAGAAGATTAAACCTGCTTTATTTTCTCTGCTAGGCCCTATGTGTGTGGTGGTGGTGGTGGTTGTGTGGGTCTGTTTTTGGTTCACCTTCTGTATGCAAATATGAATTATTCTACTTGTAAGACACAGCACAATCACTCACATTGCCCAATGCTCTGTCTACTCTTTCCATCCATCCTACACTGGATGAGATCTGACACTGAGGAGATGGAGTGTAACTTTACACTCATGAGATATATGGCAGTGGTTCAACACTGTCTTCTCAGTGAACTGTGGTGTTGTGCATCTGAATGTGTAATCAAATGTGCATGTGCATGTGCATCTCCATGCACCATGTGCAATGCACATCTAAGTGCAGTGCACTTCGTGTGCAAAGCAAATCCATGCACAATTGGCATGCATGGGCATGCACCATTTTCAACCATGTACAATGGCATCACATGCACAACTCTGCTTCCACAACCTTGAAATGAATATAGCCATTCTGCAGTGGATAAAAATTTCCAACCACTTGCAGTTATGCATACCTAACACATAAGTCATTCTTTATTTTATTTTGGCCAAATTTATGTAAAGAGCTTCTTCTGAAGTCTTACCCTTTTATAAGAGTATAAAAGTGGTAAGGTGGTAAGGTGGAGGAACAATGAAAATAGGCACTCTATTGGTTGGTGCCCCATCTGTAGAATCACCTCCCAAGTCATATATTGACACAAGGGGTGGACAACTGTGGGACTAGAGAGGGTTAGCAACCCAGGAGACCATGGAGGACCAAATACCCCCAGAAAACAAAATAAAAAAATTACCCTCAAGTACCCCCAGATGGCCTTTAGGGGACACTAGGAGTATTTCCAATATGATTTTAGCCCTTTCCATGTTAAGGAAAATGCAACATGGGACATACAGTGAAAGAAATAAAATATGTATGTGAAAGTCACAATGACTAAGCAAGAGCAATTATGGGGCTACACAGGTGAAGCTGCTAATGTAATCTAGAAGGCCTGAGAGCCAAGGACAGAGGTACTGAATGCAGATTGGAAACACCTGAGAATCATTAAGTGTACAAGGTGAAATGTTGAAATACATAGGTTGGTCTTAAGCATGGATGGAACTATGTGGACCAATCTGAATGGAAGTACACACCCACTGGGTGGAAACTAATTAGTGGGTGGTGATAAACAATGGCTATAAAATTGCAATGTTTGCCAATGTATTGTGGTTGAGTAGAGTTGGAGATATTGTGGAGTAGAGGTGGTGTAGTGTATAACCATATAGTATATTTATATAGAAGAATAAAGTAGGTTTTATATAAAACTACTGAGTTGCCTGAGTGATTCCTGGAGACGTTTTGGAGACACCTGGAGAAGAGTGAAAAGGCTTGGAGAGTTTGTCAGGATCTTCAGCCTATTCTCTGAAACTCTGCTGCTTTGGAGGAAAGCATTAACCACTGATCTAAGCTGGTTGGCTCTGCTGCATAACAAGGTGGTGAGTTTGAGCCAGAGGTGAAGAGCTACAACTCCCATCATCCCTGACAAGGGTTATGGGCCCAGTTACTAGAGCACCCAGCATCCACAGAAGCTGAAATTTCCAGAGAGTGGAAGAAAGCTTTGTGGACGATAGATCAGAGCAAGCTGTTTGTGCTGCACTGATAAGCCTTGGAAGTAAATCATTTTGTGTTTTGCTTAAGCCCAGACGGGTCAGCTGTGCATACTCAAAAGGACTGTGTCAAATTGAGTCACTGCACAAATCAAGATGGAAATTCTAAAGTTTAGTAAATTAAATAGAAACAACTACTCTACCTGGAAGATTTATGCCCAATCTCTACTAGTAAAGGAAGGTCTGTGGTCAACAGTTGAAACAGGGCTGGCAGCCGATGCTGATGCAGCCACTCAAGAGAGAGATAGTAAAGCAAAAGCCTGTCTTTATCTCATGCTTGAAGAAGACTTGATTAATGACGTCAGAGATAAAACGTCCGCCAAGGATGTGTGGGATACCTTGCAGAGATTACACACTCCTTCAACTGCTTTTGCAAAAATGCTATGGTCTAAAAGAATATACAGGCAAAAGATGGCTAAAGGGCAGTGTGTGATAGAACATTTAAAAATAATGCAAGATTTGTTTGTGCAAGCTGAACTGAGGGGAGTGCAAATTAGCAAAGAGCAGCAATGCTACATTTTGATAGAATCACTAGACTCTTCGTGGGACAACATAACGAACAGCTTGCAGAACTTGCCAGAAGCTGAGCTTAATAGAGACTTAGTTGTGGCCAGAATACTGGAAGAGAACCAGAGAAGAATGTCTGAGCAGGGTGACTCAGCAAGCTTAAAGACTGTGCCAAAACAACGAACAACTCCTGACTGGCGAATGCAGGAGGAAGCAGCCTCTACAAGGGAGCAACGGAGGTGCTTTTATTGTAAGAAGATTGGTCATCTGCAGAGACATTGTAAACATTTTGCAGCTGAGAGACGCAAGCAAGCAGAGAACAGATGGCAGCCGCGGCAGTATCAAAAACAGTCCAGACCTCCATTTTTGAGGGACAGTGGTAATAAAAAGGGGGTTGCAACCATGATTAAGGAAAAACAAAATGCAAATTCTAAATGGCTAGTAGATTCAGGAGCCACATCTTTGATGTGTAATGATATAAATTTAATAAGTAATAGAAAATCAGCTAATGTAAATACTGTAGTTTTGGCTGACGGGAAAGAGCTAAGTACTGTAAATCAAATGGGTACTGTGTACATTCCAGGGCTAAAAGAGAATTTTAATGATGTCTTACATGTAAAGGAGTTAGAAAATAATTTGTTATCAGTAAGCAGATTAACAGAAAGAGACTACACAGTCATCTTTGAAAAGAACATGTGTAAGATAAAACTGAATGGGGAATTGCGTGGCATAGGTTTGAAAAAGGACAAACTTTATTATTTGGAGGACAATATTGATAGCTACAGGGTTGAAGAAGCTAATAACATAGAAAATATTCCAATCCACAAAGACTGCATACATGAGCTTCACAGAAAATTCGGCCATGCGAGCTTCAAATGTTTAAAGAATTTAATCAGGATGTGTCCAGATTTAAAAGTTACTGAATGCAAAAACCACTTAGATTGTACGGTATGTCAACAGGTAAAGGTCAGAGCTTTTCCAGTAGCTAAGAAAACAAAAAGAATTGCTCAAAGACCATTTCAGTATGTACATGCAGATGTTGCCCAAGCTAATTGCTTGTCCTTAGGGGGAAGCAAGTATTTCCTAGTAATTGTTGATAGGTATACAAGGTTTGCATTTGTGAGAATAATGAAAAACAAATCTGACGCTGGGCAAAGTTTAAAAGCATGGGTAAGAATGGTGGAAAGACAATTTGATAGCAGAGTAGGCACCATCATTACTGATAGAGGAGGAGAATTTTTAAATAATCAATTGTTTAACTGGTTTCAAAAGGTGGGAATAAGGCATGAAACTACAAACCCTGCTTGTCCTAGTGAGGATGGGTTAGCAGAGAAGAAAATACAAGATATAAAAAGAATTACTGCTTGTATGATGGCAGATGCAGGGGTGAAAGATAGTTTTTGGGCAGAAGCAACTTTGACTGCAATACATATCAGTAACAGATTGTATCATTCAGAAATTGAAGACATTCCCTACAGGGTATTGTATGGGAGAATGCCAAATTACAAGTATTTAAGGGTTTTTGGACAATTTGCTCATGTTTACACACCTGCTTGTTTCAGGAGGAAAGGAGAACCCAAAAGCAAAAGGCTTAGGTTTTTGGGGTATTCTGGAAATAGCTACAAGTTTCATTTGGATGGAAAACAAGTGCAGTATTCTAGGTCTGCAAATTTCGAGAGACATGCTGGTTGGGACAAACTGCATGCCAATAAAGAAGTTTTTTTGAGATTAGGGAGTTCAAATGAGCCAGAAGCACAAACTGAACCAACCTCAGGAAACGGAGGGGTTTCAGTTAAGCAGGAAGCATCACCTAGCAGCAGTGGTAGTTCTTCTGATGATGAGATAGCATCTAGGCCTACTACTACTCGAATGACTGAAGACAAGAGATTTAGTCATAGAACTACAACTCCCAGTGGAGAAAGTGAGGATGAAAGAGACAGAACAGCAGATTTTATTCCCAGGCGTAGTCATAGAGTTAGAAAGCCTCCAGATAGGTTTGTTGTGACAAAGGCAAGAGCTTGTTTAGCAGTAGAAGAGCCTGAAAGTTTTGAAGAATTGGAAAGTTATTCTAGTGAAGAACAGGAAAGATGGTTTGATGCAATGGATAATGAGTTTGGTTGCCTGGTAAATAAAGATGTTTTTGAAATTGTTGACAGACCCAAAGACAAGAAAGTAATTGGTTGTAAATGGGTATACAAAAGGAAAGAAATGCCAGATGGAAGTATCAAATATAAAGCTAGGTTAGTGGCTAAGGGTTTTGCACAACAGCAGTATGAGAACTATGATAAGACATATTCTCCAACTGCAAAGCCAGAAAGTCTGAGAATGGTTCTAGCTGTAGCAGTAAAAAGGAATTTAGTTGTAGAACATTTTGATTTTGAGACAGCTTACTTGAATGCGGTTCTGAATGAAGAAATATTTATGGAACAGCCACAAGGTTTCGAAGAAAATGGTAGTCAAAGAGTATATAAATTAAAGAAAGCGTTGTATGGTTTAAAACAAAGTGCCAGAGCGTGGAATCTGTGCATCAATGATGAGCTAGTTAAGCTAGGTTACAAGAGGAGCATTGCAGATGCTTGTGTCTATACAAAAGGAGACATAGTATTAGTGATTTATGTAGATGATTTGTGCGTAGCAGCAAAGTCAAAACAGGAAATTGAGTCAGTAAAAAGAGAATTGTCTAAGAAGTTTGTTTTGAAGGACTTAGGTGTATTGAAGTCTTATTTAGGTATTTGCGTTGAATGGACAGAAGAAGGACAGTGTTTGTTAAGTCAGAGAAATAAAATTGAAAGATTGATTGAAAAGTGTGGATTACAGAATGCAAAAATAGTAAGAGCTCCAATGACAACTGGTTTTGTGTCTGAGAAAACAACTAGAGCGTTTGAGGACAAGACTTTCTTCAGAAGTATAATAGGATCTTTACAATTCATATCTTGCCACACCAGACCAGACATTTCTTATGCTGTAAATGTATTGTCTAGAAGGGTTAATGATCCAAAAATTGAAGACTGGACAGCGGTAAAACATTTATTGAGATATTTGAAAGGAACCTTAGATAGGAAATTGATTATAAGAAACAATAGTTCAGATCTAGATTGTTATGTAGACAGTTCATTTGCATCAGAATTAGGAGACAAGAAGTCAGTTACAGGAATGATAATTAAATATAGTGAAAGTCCAATAGTTTGGAGAAGTAGAAAACAAACTAATGTAGCGTTAAGCACAACAGAAGCAGAATTCGCTGCTCTGAATGAGATAGTAAATGAGGTACAGTGGATTAAGCAATTGCTAAATGATTTAAATGAAAGTTACAAGATACCAGTGGAAATTCTGGAAGATTCACAGTCATGCATAGCGATGGCTGAAACTGAAAGTTTGAAGAACAGAACAAAATATGTTGGTGTAAGATATCAAAATGTGCAAGACATGGTTCAGAAGGGTGAAATAGAATTGAGATATATAGAAACACAACACTACATAGCAGATTTGTTCACAAAAGCATTGACAGCAGAAAAACATGAAAGGCTGACACAAATGGTTGGAATGACATTGTAAGACACATACAATATTTTATTTCGGAGGGGATTGTTAAGGAAAATGCAACATGGGACATACAGTGAAAGAAATAAAATATGTATGTGAAAGTCACAATGACTAAGCAAGAGCAATTATGGGGCTACACAGGTGAAGCTGCTAATGTAATCTAGAAGGCCTGAGAGCCAAGGACAGAGGTACTGAATGCAGATTGGAAACACCTGAGAATCATTAAGTGTACAAGGTGAAATGTTGAAATACATAGGTTGGTCTTAAGCATGGATGGAACTATGTGGACCAATCTGAATGGAAGTACACACCCACTGGGTGGAAACTAATTAGTGGGTGGTGATAAACAATGGCTATAAAATTGCAATGTTTGCCAATGTATTGTGGTTGAGTAGAGTTGGAGATATTGTGGAGTAGAGGTGGTGTAGTGTATAACCATATAGTATATTTATATAGAAGAATAAAGTAGGTTTTATATAAAACTACTGAGTTGCCTGAGTGATTCCTGGAGACGTTTTGGAGACACCTGGAGAAGAGTGAAAAGGCTTGGAGAGTTTGTCAGGATCTTCAGCCTATTCTCTGAAACTCTGCTGCTTTGGAGGAAAGCATTAACCACTGATCTAAGCTGGTTGGCTCTGCTGCATAACAAGGTGGTGAGTTTGAGCCAGAGGTGAAGAGCTACAACTCCCATCATCCCTGACATTCCAGGCCATTTTAAACCTAGGGGAGGACTTTTTTTTAGGAACACAAACAGGGAAGAAGTAATTTCCTGTTCATAGATTTCCCTTGGTTTTTTTTTTCCGGGCTGTGAGGCTGTGTTCTGCAAGAGTCTACTTCTGATATTTTGCCTCCATCTGTGGCTGGCATCTTCAGAGGGTGGATGGCTATCTCTCTGGAGATTCTCTGAAGATGCCAGCCACAGATGCAGGTGAAACATCAGAAGTAAACTCTTCCAGAACACGGCCTCATAGCCCGGAAAAAACCCAAGGAAAATCTGTCGATGCCGGCCATGAAAGCCTTTGACTTCACAATTTCCTGTTCATTTTCCTCTTTTTTAAAAAGGCATCATCTGGGCCTAAGATGGCCTAGGAGGACAAAAACATGGCAAAACTGCCCACAGACTCTCTACAGTGGCTCTGAAGACTACAAGAACAAGCACACTTTGCCCATCCCATTTCCACCATTATCATTAAAATGCCAGTTGTTAATGGTTATGTTTTCCAGAACTTTCTGAAATATTTGTTATCTGATCTGTTGGTCATATAAAAAGAAAACTGAAAAAAATTGATGATTTAAGGTGCTTTTTAAAAAATGTAAAGGGTTAAAAAATTAAAAATTGATGATCTTTTGTATCTTTTGTTGTCTTACTATAATTTGATTTTATCTGTAGTGTTGTTTTTGCTGTTGATAGTGGGTGTGGCAACTTAAATATCCCACCTTTTCCCAGGACTGGGACTCAGGCTGGCTTACAAATTAAAAAGAATTACACTATAGTTAAAATATTTATAAAAGATTGACATTAAAATAGAATTGAACTATTAACAATGTTAAAGCAAAATCAGTAGTACAGGGATGGGAAACAGGAAGATCTGAAACCCAAGGTCAGTCCTGGCTGCTGGGTGGAGAGGAAGTATTTTGGGCATATGAACATGTTGTAGCCTTAAAACAGGGCTGAGGAAAAAAAACACAGGTAAACCATTTTTTTTGTTTAAACCAGTTTTGTTGTTGTTTTGTTTGTTGTTGTTTTGGCATTAAAACCAATATAGAACTAAATCAAAAAATTATGTGGCACAATGTAGTTCAGATGTTATGGCCACTAGCTTAAATAATGATTGTTCCCTTAAAAGTGCTCTTTTAAAGCAAGTTGTCTGGTTTGGTTGAACCTATGTTAATTAAAGGATTTGTTTCTGAATGGCATTTCTTGCGTTATAAACTAAAGTGATTTAAAAGAAGCAACTGACACTGAATACTGGTCTAACAATGAACAACTGCCAATAAACTGTTAAAGAAAAAAATGTTTAAATTCAAACAGCCATTATTGTTCCAGTAAGAGGGTGGGAAAATAGTAATAACAGCCAACCTTTTTAAAAAAGAAGAGTTTTTTCTTCTTTTTTTTTTAAGGAGTGTTTTGGGTTTTTTTAAGTCATTTAGTTTAAACTAGCCAACCTTGCTTAAAACCAACAGTCACACTTCCTGGAGGTTCTGAGGTGCACATTGTCCATTTGATTTTTTTTCTTAATTGGAAGTTACTAGGGCCACTGGGGGTTACAGCAGACAGCTTGGAAAGCCTTATGTGTTTTCTTGACCATATAATTGGCCTCATAGGCTGGTGGACTCTCCTTCTTTGGAAGTCTTTAATGACCATCTCACAGTAGTGTTCTAGTCCTTGACTGTAAGGGCTGTTCAATAGTGGAACAGACTCACTTGGTGGATGAACTCTCCTTCTTTGGATAATTTTAAGCAGAGGGTAGACAGCTATCTCTCTGGAATTCTTCAACTGTTTATTCCTGCATGGTTAAACTAGATGTTCCTTGTAGTCCCTTCCAACTCCATCGGTCTATGATTTTATTCTATTGTTGTTGTGTGCCTTCAAGTCATTTCCAACTGATGGTGACCCTAAGGCAAATCTGTCACATGCTTTTCTTGGCAAGATTTCTTCAGAAAAAAAACTGAACATGAGTCAGCAGTGTGACGCAGCAGCTAAAAAATGTGATTCTAGGCTGCATCAATAGGAGTATAGTGTCTAGATCAAGGGAAGTAATAGTGCCACTCTATTCTGCTTTAGTCAGACCTCAGACTTCATCTGGAATACTGTGTCCAGTCCTGGGCACCACAATTAAGGAAGGATATGGACAAGCTGGAACGTGTCCAGAGGAGGGCGACCAAAATGGTGAGAGGCCTGGAAGCTGTGCCCTATGAGGAGTGGCTTAGGGAGCTGGGTATAGTTAGCCTGGGGAAGAGAACGTTAAGAGGGGACATGATAGCCATATTTAAATATTTGAAGGCATGTCATACTGAGGATGAGGCAAGCTTGTTTTCTCCTGCTCTGGAGACTAGAACATGGAGCAATGAACTCAAACTACAGGAAAAAAGATTCCATATAAACATTAGGAAGAACTTCCTGACAGTAAGAGCTGTTAAGGAGTGGAACGCACTGCCTGGGAGTGCATTGGAGTCTCCTTCTTTGGAGGTTTTTTTAGCAGAGGCTGGATGGCCATCTGTCGGGAATGCTTTGATTGTGTATTCCTGCATGGCAGGGGATTGGACTAGATGGCCCTTGTGGTCTCTTCCAACTCTATGATCCTAATGTTCTAATGTTCAGGCTCACAGAATGAGACATGGCCCATGTTCACCCAGGGATTTTCCATGGCTGAGTGACGATTTGAACCCTGGCCTCCTGGAGCCATTGTTCAACACTCAAACCACCACACCACACATTGGTTTGTGTGTGTTTGCTTTATTTAATTTGTATCCCATCCTTCTCCATGCACAGGACGCAAGGTGGTTAGTTCCAGTCTTGATTGCTTTAAAGCTTTTGTGATTGCTGTATTGTTTTATGGTTGGTATATTGCTATAGAGGTAAGACATACAATAAACCATTACACAAAATCTTCCTGTTAGCCTTGACTAAAGTAGACTCTGTGGGACTGAATGGATTTCAGTTGGGACTAACCAGCAGCATTCCAGCCATTGTGAGGTGGACTTCTCCTGTGAACGAGGGATCATTTTTCCACCTAAAGCCCTCCCTCTATGAGGGCATGGCAGACAGACATGATACTTTGGTTTAGAGTCATATTCTTCAAGCATGGTAAGGTTCTACTTAGCCATCTTACAATGGACACTTATGAAGGTAGATGGTCCAAGTATATTGCCCAAAAAGCAACCACAATTCAGCTTTCACCATCCTTCCTTCTAAATCTAGGTTATGACACAGCCTTGAAAATGGTTAAACAAAGACTTCAGGACATTACCTTTTGCAATTTGCAGGCTAAATCCTTTCTGTCATGTTCACCTAGTGCATTGCATATACCATATTCAGGTTCATTTGCTCTGGCTGATTACATAAAGAACTTGACTGTGCCAATCTATTGCATATTATTTATGAAGGCCAGATGTAACGTTTTTCCTTCAGCAATGTTGTATGGTAGATATGCGGGGCTGCCATTTGCATCAAGACTCGCAGGAGGTGGAAACCATGTCTTATATCCTACTATCCTGTGTCCTTCATTTTCAGAGTCATAAACAACTGATTTCTACCTTGCTATGCCATCTACCTGGGCATTCGGAGAGGTTCTATGTCAAATTCTTACTAGAGGATAAATGTCCTAACATTACCTTGTTGGTTGCTAAGTTCTTCTCTGTGGTCATTAAGACCAGTGAGAGGGAAGTTAATAGTTGAATAAGTTGGATGAGCTCCAAAAAAGTCTATCAATAAGTATCCTAATTTTATTGGTTTATATTATGGTTTTATCTATTAATGTACATCCTGTCTGTTATTTGATGGGTCTATGGACTGTATGAATAAATTGATTGATTTTTCTACCTTGAAAGGGGATTGGCATATTTATCAGATTTTGAAGGGTGGAGGTCTGTTTCCTTATTATAGCCTTGTGGGCAGGTCTCTCTGCATCCACCCAGCCACATTTCTTCGCAAGAATGCTCAGGGGATCAAGGCTACATCCTGATGTGCCATTGTTCCCACGTCATTTTGGGCTAGGTAACACAATCAAAGAGTGAGTGTGGGGTAGTGGTTTGATTCCTGAACTAGGACTTTGTGGGCAAAATGAGGTCAATCTGACTACTCTTGGTAACAAGTTACACAACCAAGGTGCCAGTACCAAAAAAGCCCTGTCTTATATATTCACCAATCTAGCCTTTCAGAGTAGTGGAACATGCATCTGGAACTCAGCTGATGCTCTCAAATTCTAGATAGTCTCATAGAGAAGAAGGTGGTCTTTCTGATATCCTGGGCTCAAGCTGTTTCAGACTTTGCATATCAAAACCAGCTCCTTGAATTGCCCTCATAAGGCCCATTGCCTCTTTCAATCTGGAGTTAAATATAACAAGTTGTTTAGGCAGCTCAAACAATATAGGTTTTGACCTGCTGATTCTAAAAGGTCAATGAAATTCATTTTTTAAAAAAAATAATATGAACTGGCATTCCATTTTTTGATTGTAAGGTGAGGCAAGCTATAATATTGAAGTGAAAGGTTACTTTTGGAGACAGAAACTTATAGCCTCTCCACATGGTTCTTTCATTTTAATTTTACCATGGCTCTTGTCTATAACATTCTCCGTGCTAGAACTAAGCCTGTCCTCTCATCGCCGGGTGCGCTTTTGGAATGTAATGAGAATTTGCCTCATTTTTTTCTCCCACGTAGATAGAAAAAAAAAATGACCTTTAGGCACCTGATATAATCCTGAAAGATTGTCACTGCACTGATCTTCAATTTGTGTTATGTTTTTATGGAAAATAATTCATCACCATAATAGAATAGCAGAGAGTATGAGGCAGGGGACTGCTATAATAACCCCATTTAGGTTTCAGTCACTGTTGCAGGTGGATGAGAAAGCGCACAGCTCCCTGGTAATGGCTTACCTGCTGGTTACCTTTACATACATCACCTCCAAAGATGGGCCTCTTACTTCCCCTTCCTTTTCATCTAATTATCTGATTTTACACAAAAGAGCAAAGAGTGGCCTAAAATGGCATGTTCCTTTCCAGTCCTAAAGGATGTTCCTGAGAGCACAGTTTGGCTGTTGCTGGTCTAAAAGGAGATTTTTGAGCTCTGGTCATGGTCAAGAGGTCAGAAATTGCTTTGTTGAAAGGCAGTTGCTGAGATTTCTTTGTGTTCTTCGTCTTTTGGATTACGTGCAAATGGAAGAGGGAACCGTGTTTTCAAAAAGGGCTCCCTGGGAGTCTTCATTCATGCTGGAGCTGAAATTTTTCACCAAAGGGGAAAAGCAGGCCCTGCTGAGACAACGCACACAGTGGAATTTTGAGGGAAGGGAGGAGGACAATGTGGTTTCTGGAAGTTTCCAGAAAGGTCTCTAGAGATTTTGCACTTTTTTTGGGGGGGGGGTGCCTGGAAAAAACTGTATTTGGGGAGAAAAATCAAGAAGATTGATACTGATCAAATGACATGCCCACAGGAGCCCTGGTGGTGCAGTAGTTAAATGCAGGTACTGCAGCCACAACATTGTGAGTTTGATCCCAAGGGCTCCAAGGTTTACTCAGCCTTTCATCCTTCCCTAGGTCAGTAAAATGAGCAGCCAGCTTGTTGGGGGCAATCAGCTAAACACACTGTAAACCACTTAGGGAGTGCTTTGCACTGATAAGCAGTATAGAAATATAAATGCCATTGCTATTGCTAATGTCAAATGCAGATAGAATAATTTCAACTGGGATACTGATACTTCTCAAGATTCCCAACAACAACAACAACATCAGCTGCTGACACACTGCAAAAATTGCTTTAATTGCCATGGCTGAATGCTATGGAATTCTGGGATTTGTAGTTTTTTGAGATATTCAGCCTTCACTCACAGAAAGCTCTGGTGCCACAAAAAACTATAGGGTTCCATAGGACAGAGACATGATTGGTAAAGCAGTGTCCAACTCCATTATTTCTGCAGTGTGTCAGCAGACTCCAAGGTGAGGAAGCTCACAGGGGCTCTTAAGCCATTAATGTCTTTTCAACCTGATGTACCACACATATAGGATAGGTTGACAGATCCAGTTTTTAATATGAACATTTAGAATTTCAACCTGCCAATCTTCTAAGTGAGCCAGGACACCCCAGCACACCTCAATCATCCCCCCACAACAAAATTCTGTTATAATGTTTAAACTTTGTTTGATTTATCATATATACAGTGGCCATCATTAAATATCTGAAATGCTGCCATGTGGAAATCAGCCAATTTCTTTTCTGCTGCTCCCAGGGGAAGAACCCAGACCAATGGATTCAAATGACAAGAAATAAGATTCTGAATGAACATTAGTAAGAGCTGCTTTATGCTAAGAATCATCTGACTGAGTGCTTCAAAAGCTGATGGACTTGCTTTCATTGAAGACTTTTAAACAGAGGGTGGATGGTCACCTGTCAGGGATGCATTAGTTGTGGATTCCTGTAATGGCAGCCATTTGGACTAGATGGCCCTTGGGATCTCTTCCTGCTCTATGATTCTGTATCCAGCAGTCCTCTCAAAACTGGGACTCAAGGTGACTCAGGGCTCCTCCAGATGTGTCAAAAGGCCCAGTAAATGTTAGAATATCCTGTTTCTGAAGGTCACACCTTTGAGGAGTTGTTCCCATTCCTGCATCCCTTCATGCATTAAGTATATTAGGCTTTCATCCACTATTTTCTTCCAGCTTGTGGTGTGGTTGACTGGTGGTGTTGGCAGAATTTCCCTCTATGTTATCCCTCTGTGAACTCAAGAACATGCTTACATGCTCCTCCAGTATCCATGTTGCTTGTCTTGCACATTTTATACAGTATAGGTGCATACACACACACACAGAGTGCTAAAGTGCTATGCCACTTTAGAGTGTAACAGTAAAGAAAGAGAAGAAGAAATATTCACTCTAATAACTAAAAATGTCATGAGGACAGAAGATCAGAGGAAAACCTACAGGTAAAGCTCACACCTCCATTCCAAGCCTCGTCCAGAAGTTCAGAAGGAACCAACACAATGGATACAGCCATGAGAATTAACTCTTGCCTATATTGGATACACCCAGGACAGGGGAAAGGAAAAAAAATGCCTTGGGTTTAAAAAATCTTGGCCAGTCCTGAACATTTAAAAGAAATAGACTAGAACAGGAGGTATGTCATATGGATATTTCTAAAAATCCCAATAAGAGCAGGTACAACTCCTTCCAAGCCCAGAGGCTTTTACCCAGGAGATTGTCAGACACTTCAAAAAGCCTGCAGAAAGCCCGTGAGGATGACATCACCATACCACGTGGTATCGCATGTGTCATCCTTCTCACTTGCTGCCTCCAGGACCGGTTTAAGGAATTTTGGGGGCCCCTGCAATGCTTTACTTTGGGGCCCCCATATGTTTATCTCAGATCAATGTAACCTAACCTATTCACCATACAGGATGTTCAGATTATAGTAGGACCCCCGTATCCCTGGATTCATTATCCATGGGACACAAAACAGCACACCTACCATAGAGTCTTCCTAGAAAATGTGTCTTCCCTAGCCCTTTTCTAGGCCTTCCAAGGCAACTCTATGGTATTTTAAACCAGAAATCCCATTATTTTCATATTAAGGAGGCCAACACGGGGCCCTCTCTTGACCTCGGGGCCCCCTGCCAATGCTGATTTGGCAGACAGGTTAAACCGGCCCTGGCTGCCTCCATGCAGACTCTGTGCTGCAGAGGAGAATAAGCCATTACTTTACATTGACAGAAGTTTACGCCAATGAAAAGTGATGGTTTATTTTCCGCTGCAGCACAGAGTCTGCACAGATGAAGCACACGAGGATGATGATACATGTCGTACTGCATGGTATGGTGATGTCATCCTCATGGGCTTTTTGCTTGCATCTGATAATCTCTCCAGTCTGGAGGAGGCCTAAATAAAAATGGTAGACATAAAAACACAAAGACTAATAGTATCTTTTCAAACAGGCAGACAAATTGGAAAATTAATACAGATACAACCCCCCCCCCCTTATCCATGGGGCCTGAGTCCAAAACAATATAATCTCTCTAGACGTCTTCTAGGTCCTCAGTATAACTCTATGGTATGCTTAAGCTGACCATAGAGTCATGCTAGAAGATGCTTAGAGGGGTGTTTTATCTAAGCATCTTTTAGGTCCTTTTGCATGACTCTATGGTGTGCTTGGGCAAGAAATCATTCATTTTAATAGGATATGCTATTATCTGCAGTTTTCAGTATCCACAGATACAGGGATTGTACTGCATTATCATATTAAGATACACCTGAACTAAAGGCATTTCAAAAGCATATCCATATTTAAAAAAAAAAATAGTACAGCACCCACCCATTAGAAAAACTCTACTCCAAGCAATAAGACAGATGCTAAAATTCTACCTTGATAAAATGTCTTTGCCTACCAGCACTGGAATTTCAGCTGTGCTTAAAGGACTGAGCATGGAGCACCATGTGCTGGAAGGAGGCAGGGGATAACAGGTGTAACACCACTTTGCATACATAAGTCTCCCCCAAGAAAAGTGTGTGTCTATGCCCACTCAATATCTACTTGGTTTGGGCAGAATAAAACCACCAGTGGTACTCAGTGGTGGTTGATGGCTTCCATATCTATGGGAGTAGTGAATCTGCTCTGGATTTTAGTCTGAACTGTAAAGGTGATATCCACAGTGATGAAACCTTTCCTCAAAATAGGTTCAGCATTTCAGATAGTCTTTAAAAGTTCAGACTACAAACTAGGCTTGGATTCACTATTCCACTGATACTGCCACCACTGAGTGGTACTGAACTAATGGAATGTCTGAGTATCCTGAATTGGGAATAACTATTTATTGGGAATGTGACCTAGCCAAAGCCAAGTCCCATTGAGTTCAGTAGGGGGAAAAATGAATATTTTTCTTTCCTCACATGAAAAACATGCTCTTCCCAGACATCACTTCACCCAGACTGTTGTGTTTCTCCCCTGTAAATATATTGTTCCATGTGATTACATTCCACATACAGTAATTACAGCTTGCGAGTAGATCAAAGAGTGTGTTTTCCCAAACCAGCAGTAATCAAATCAAATGCTTTAAATTCACCATTTGACATAATTACTATAAATATGACAGGAAATGGTATTTCTGGGCTGCATAAATTTGTAACTATGTCAAATGACAGCCTGGTGAGAGAAAGGGAAAGATGCTTCATGATCTTGCAAAGCATATTGGAAAACAGCCATGCTCCCTAAAGAGATCTGGAATGTTAGGGCATGAGGAAAGGAACCTAAACATACAGATGTCTCATAAAATATAATTGCTCTGGTTGTGCAGTTAAGAGTGAAAGCAAACAGGTGACATCCATCAAGCATCCTTTTTCTGATATAAGATATTCTTCCACAGAATAGGCAGGAGGATTGGCAGGGGTGTTTTCCCCTGCCATGTACACATACACAAGGACACACACTTTCTGCTCTGGAAGGTTTCTGGAACAGACTTGTGGCAACTGTTCAAGGGGACTAGAGGAAGGTAGGGGGATCAGCCCCAATTATACACATTTCCCCTAATATATGCTGTCTCCTTTTTTTTTGGTAAGCAGTTTTCCTAAATGTATGCTATTTTGTCTAGCATTTCCGCTAATGTATGATTTTATTTTATTTTATTTTTGTATTGGTTTTTGGATTGGAGAACTGCATTACAAAATCTGGAGAAGTGCCCAAACAGAATGGTAATTCTATTCTGGTTTACATATCAGTTTGGAAAGGGTGAAATAGGCCTACTTGTATGCAAAGGAAAACTGAGTGAATCTCTTCTCCCATCCCTAATTATAAGCCATACTTTCACGATCATGTATAGGGAATAAGGCACACTGTTTTATTTATATCCCAAGCTGTCAATAGATCTCCCATGGCACTTTGTTGCTGGCATTGCCAGCATTTGAATCCTCACACCATTGTGCTCACATGAATGCAGCATCAATGGGTGAACACTTCCAGTTGAGATCACAACAGCCAGGTAGTGGATGGTCATTTTATGTCCCCTATGTACTTGGGACTTTTGTCGGCATAAAAGTGTGTTTTTGTGCTGGTGTGAACTTTTTGTGTCTTTATTTTACTTTAATTTTTGAATTTCCTGTACTAGCATCTTCTTGTGAGAATCAGCGAGATCTCAGCCCGGGAAGTAAACGGAGCTCCATTCATGCTCCATTACTGCCAGGGAAGCCTCATTGACACTTGCAAAGGGAGTCCTGGTAGTTTTTTTTGGGGGGAGGGGTCAGCGTAAAAATGCCACAATTTATGCCAGCAAAAGAACATTAATGGGGGATGGTCTGATAAAGTCCTGGGACACTATTGTTAATGCCTAGAACTTAATTGACTTTCTTTTCTTTTGCTGCTGCTGTGTCATTGCATCATTATTTCAGAGCTTCAGTAGTTTGCTCACTCTGAGTGCAGCATCTTCCCATTCATAATCAGACAAAAGAAGACAAAAATGGAAGAGAAAAGATCCACCTACTCCACCATCCTGTTTCTCACAGTGGCCTACTTTCCCACAATAGTCCACCCTCCAAAGAACATAGCAGACCTAGGATGGGATACATCACAGTAAGGCACATGGTGAAATCAATTGGACCTTGGCCTAGAATTACCTGTATTCTATGGCAGAGCTGTGATGGCAATCAGTTTAATCACTCTTCAAGTCAAGTCAAAAGAGCCATCCATGTACCTATGTGTTCATGTATTCTGGTGGATGATTTCTGTCAAAAGTCTCCTATGATATCTTCTTGCTTTTTTTTTTTTTTGCATTACATCTTTTTAAGCACAATAACAAAGTGGACCCTGCCTTTTGAGTGAACACTTCCTTGTAAACAAGCTCTATTTATAGAATATGTTAGAACAAGCCTGGCTACATTGAATGACAAATATGTACTTTGATGGCTTTGACAAGACATCTCTAATAGAATCCTTGGTCTCTCTCTCGCTCTCTCTTTCTCTCTTTCAGTCCCTGTTTTCAAAGGTGGGGGGATGGAGGCTGTTCGCTATGTAATCATGAATGCTGCACAATGGCAGAGGTTGAAATTTTGTTTTAGTAAAAATGATTGTCTGCTCTTTCCATTGCTTTCCACTGTCATTCTAAAGCAGAGGTGAACAACTGTGCTGGGTCTAGAGGCCAGTTTTTTTACCTTTTTGGGGGAGGGGGAGGGACATGGATTAACAAAAACACCCCCAAAAGAAAATAAAACAAACAAACCTGTTTTTGTTTTTCAAAACTTCTGTTTGTTTGTTTTTTTTTAAAAAAAAAACCTGGTTATTTTTTATGTTAAATAGTGAAAAGAGACCCTGCAATCCATTTGAAAGTGAATTCCATCTCCTCAATCTTTTCCGCACTACACCCCCAGAACAAACAGAACAAACTCCCAACTCTGCATTTTGGTGCTGCAGCTGCCCCACAGCAAAACCATTTACTGTCTGGTGGAGAATGGGGAAGCAACAGAGAACTTTTAAAAGGGTGCCATATTCCTTCAAATTGTACTGTTTTCAACTGTTGTTTTTTAAAATCTTTTAAAAGTTTAACTTTTATATTCCATTAAAATGAACCATGTGCCTGCCTTGTTTTGAAAGTACATTTGTCCCTTCATATTCACTGGGGTTTGGTTCCGGGACCTCCATGGATACCAAAATCTGTGAATACTAAAGTCCTATTATATGCAATGACATAGCAAAATGATATCCCTTCTTTAAGAAGGCAAAATCAAGATTTGCTTTTTGGATTATTATTTTTTTAAGAATATTTTCAAGCAGTGAATACTTAAATCTGTGGATACCAAATCTGTGGATACAGAGGGACAAGTGTGATTTCATTTGATTGATTTCATGGTGGAGTCTCCTCCTTTGGTGTTTTTTAAATAGAGGCTGGATGTCCATCTGTCAGGCATGCTTTGCTTGTGTATTCCTGCAGGGCTGGGGGTTGGATTAGATGGTCCTTGTGGTCTCTTCCAATTCCATGATTCTATCCCACCTTTCTCCCTATGCAGTATCTGCCACAGTAGTGCACTGGTGCCTCTGAGCATATCAAGAGGACCAGGCAGCAAAAGTTGTTGTAGCAGAGTTGCAATCATCAGGTGAAGAAATGAGCACACAGCTGCATATGTGTGTCTAAACTATTCCTCTTTACTAAAGCATGTTGGAGATATATTTACATTGAGTCTGAGACTCCTGGCATACAGACTATATAACACAGCACAATGTACAGTGCAGTCACTATACAGCCCAGACTGAAAGCACACAGTCTGAGAGCAAAATCCAAGTCAAGTGCAGAGAGAGTTTGTGGGGTGATCCAATCATACAGTACAGATCCAGTACAGTCATGGGTTATGCAGTTGGTGGTTCTCACACACATTTCCCCACATAAATAAGGCCCTAGCCTTCATTTCCTTCCCACGCCTATCTCCCAGACATAATCTAGATATGCTCGCCAGCTGCATTTAGCCGGTTCATTGCTGGCTTTTGCAGGCTGTAACATACCATACTAGCTCTTTATAGTATAAATTTCCAGTGATTGTATATCCCAGCCCCTTGACAGAATCCATGGTGGAATTAATGTGTCCTGGGGGTTTCTTGAATGGTGATTGAATTGTGTTTTCAGAGGCCATTTCTTCAGAAATGCAGGGGTCTGGCACCCACAACCTGGGGATGCACACATGGCCTGCACATGACACATCCCTGTGGTGCACTTTCTATCTTCTCTTTCAAAGGGATTGTGTTTTGTGTGCTGACATTCCAAGTCACAACAGCAGCAGCTGTATGGGCATTCAAGCCTGCCCACCAGTTTGCACCCTCCACAATGCCCCCATACACAATGATGGGTGGTCGTTTCTATGTCTGTGAGGCTACAAATCCACTCCAGGTTGGGTTCCAAACTTGGAAGGAGCTGTTCAGTGTGATGAAGACAACCCTCCACAAATAGATTTGAGACCTTAGGTGGCACCTTCAGAGTTCAGCCTAATACATGGAGTAGGTTCACCATCTTATTGACATGCGAATCACCAATCACTGCTGCCCATACATAGCATTATTCTGGGGTACATGCTGGTTTCATACACTTGCTTGTTTTTTTGCTGTTGTTCATGGTCAAATTGACTACAATTTATCATGACCCTAAGAACAAAGAACCTCCAAGATACCTTGATATCAACCATTCTGCTCAGGTCTTGCAAACTCTGGACTGTGGCTTCCTTGATTGAATCAATCCAGCTGTAGTGTATTCTCTCACTTTCCCTACTGCCTTCTACTTCATGAAGCATTAGGATCATTTCCACTCAGCCACATCACCTCATGCTACATCCACAGTATGACAGCCTCAGTTTAGTCATCTTCACTTCTAGGGAGAATTCAGGCTTGATTTGCTCTTGAACCCATTTGTTTGTCTTTTTGGCAATGGTCCATGGCTTCCATAGAAATCTCCTCTAGTACCACATTTCAAATTACTTTATTCTCTTCCTGTCAGCTTTCTTCAATGTCCAGCTTTCACAACCATACATAGAAATTGGAAACACCATGGCATGGATGAGTCTACTATTTAATGATATGTCTTGAGGATCCTATCTAGCTCCTTTGTGGTTATGGTTAAAATATTAAAAAAATATTTATAAAATAAAATCATGGTTGTTCCCGTCACCACCACCATCATCATTATTTCCACATGGAACTTTTCAACACCTGATGTAAAAAGGATGGATAAGAAATCCATTTGTACAAAGATTTTCCAATGGAGCTACCAAAGCTTCATGTCATTTTCACATTCTATGCTATCATGCAATTTTTGTGTGCAAAAAAACACATGTACAAAATGCAGAAATTATTATCTGAACAAAAGACAAAACAAAGCCAATCTCCTTGCACTGGAAACATGGGGTGGGGGAACCTACAGTGAGGTGACAAAGTACAACTTTACAATGCTAGGGTTATGGAGGAGTTATGCATTGCTGCCTTGTTGGGGCTTTTATTAGGATGTGTTTTTAGTGTTTTTATTCTTTTAAATTTTAATTGTTTTGAACTTTTATCTGTCATATTTTTAATTTTGTTATGTGCTATGAGCCACCTTGGGTCTCATTCTGGGAGAAAGGCAGCATATAAATAAAATAAATAAATAATAAAATTGTGCATTGCCATTGTACAACCAAATATTGAACTGAATTTGCATGCTCATTTATATGTGAAATGTGCAATGCACATCTGCATGCATAACATGTATGTGTGATGGCAAGATATACATTTCAGCAATCTTGATCTGAATGAAGACATTCTTCATAGTACATCCCCCCCCCCATTTTTTTAAAAAATGCTCATTTGGAAAAGTCAATTTTGTCCTATAGAGGGGAGAAGTTTTTTGAAATTATTTGTTGCTACTTACAAGAATGAAATGAACAAAGGCAGAGATCCTGGACTGGAGGATTCATTGCAAAGTTCCCCAGAAGTGAAACTATGAAATGTCTCCCTTCTTGATCCCTTCTAGATCAAGGGAAGTAATAGTGCCACTCTATTCTGCCTTGGTCAGACCTCACTTAGAATACTGTGTCCAGTTCTGGGCACCACAATTCAAAAAGGATATTGACAAATTGGAGCGTGTCCAGAGAAGGGCAACTAAAATGGTGAAAGGTCTGGAAACGATGCCTTATGAGGAGAGACTTAAGGAGCTGGGTATGTTTAGCCTGGAAAAAGATGGTTAAGAGGCGATATGATAGCCCTGTTTAAGTATTTGAAGGGATGTCACGCTGAGGATGGAGCAGGCTTGTTTTCTGCTGCTCCAGAGACTGGAACACGGAGCAATGGGTGCAAGCTACAGGAACAGAGATTCCACCTCAACATGAGGAGGAACTTTTTGACAGTAAGAGCTGTTTGGCAGTGGAACACACTCCCTCGGAGTGTGGTGGGGTCTCCTTCCTTGGAGGTCTTTAAACAGAGGCTGGATGGCCATCTGTCGGGGATGCTTTGATTGTGATTTCCTGCGTGGCAGGGGGGTTGGACTGGATGGCCCTCGTGGTCTCTTCCAACTCTGCAATTCTATTATTCTATGATTCTATGATTCAACTGTCCAAACCCATTTATAAGTGTTGCACACACGCATACAAAAACATTCCTGACATTGACTTTGGTTGGTTTATGGAGAGTCAGGTTGAACAGAGAAGTGTCCCATTTTGTTACTATAGCTGAAGGCATGGTGACCTCCAGGTAACTCTGGGGATCATACAGAGGTTCTGGAGGATGATGTCAGTGCTGGGCATCCAGATGCTGGTTGCTTCTCTGCCATCTTCCTGATATCCACCTGCTAGTAAGTGGTTGTGTTGGAAGGCGTCTGCAGTAGCTAAAAAGAAAGTCTTGAGGGTTAGTGTGTTTTGTTGTGCAAGGTCAACAGAGCATTCCAAGTTCAACAATGGCCAATGCAAATGTGTAGGTCTAGACCGTATGCTTGCATAAATCACTAGCAGGATGCCAGCCCAAAATTTACACTCCTGTTTGATAGTTCAAAGTCTGCTCAATGCCACAGAGTCTTGAAAATCCACTTTGGCCTGGGGTGTGTGGTCATACAGTTCTCTGTGGATGAAAAATACCAGGAGAAGCTATTCTGATTTGTGTGTGATTGATTCCCCCTCCCTTCCCTTCATTGACACATGCCAATTTCAATACAAGAATGAAAACCTGCCACAACTTCACTTTAAAAGTGCTCCCATCTCTCTTGGGAATCAAAGGAATCATTTCACAGCTCAATGAGTATCATGCCTTTTCCAGGACTCAGATACCATTTAACAAATAGATTTTAAACCACCCTTGCATTATTGCTTGATAATGCAATGCGTCATTTAGGATGTCTTCGTATACTTTCCATAATGAACTGGCAATCCAATTTTAATGGTGACAAAAGAAAAGCTGTAAAGAGTTTGGGCTTGCTTATTTAAATCATTTATCAACAATTAACTCCTACTTGATTATTTCTCTCTCTTTGAAGTCGGGCATGTAAGGCTGTGTTCTGATGAACTAACATGAAGGTCATTGCTCGCTTATGCCATTTTAAAGATCCAAGACATGCCACAGGAGTTGTTTAAATGAACATACTTTGTGTATTCAATGATGACGATGATTACCTTTATTTCTATCTTGCTTCCCCCCCGCTCCTGATTTGGAACTCAAACCGTTCTGCCCCTTAGTCATACCTCTTCCACAGTTTTCACTGACCACACAGTGGTCACTTGATTTGCTTTAGGCTGAGACAGTGGCGGCATTAGGGGTTGCAGAGAGGCACCAGGTGACACCATCGGGTGGAAGGATAACACAAGCCTTGGTGATGCCAGAGGGCTAAGATCCTAGATTGTGCTTCTGCAGTGTAAATCTACATTTGTGTAGTGATATAGGGGTACAGACAGCATTCTATACGCATGGATTCTGCATCATGGATTCAACCAACCACGATTCAAAAATATTTTTTAAAAAATCTGAAAAGCAAACCCTGATTTTGCCATTTTCTATAAGGGATGTAATTTTATTATGCCATTGTCTATAATGGGACTTGAGCATCAGCAGATTTTGGTATCGGGGGTTGGGGTGTCCTAGAACCAAACCCCAATGGATACCAAGAGCCCATTGTATGTATATATTTATGTATGTATTGGATTTGTTACTTGCCTCTTGTTGCAAATAATGAGGCAATGCACAATGGATACAAACACTTAAAACATTAAATATATAACAAACCCCAATTAAAATTCAATTCTGTATCACCTGTTTAGCTATATAACCACCTCAGTTACATAGCTAAGTAGTGTAATCTGGCCTAACTTATCCTGTCCTCACAGATGCTAGCCACAGATGCAGGTGAAACATCAGGGGGAAAAAACTTCCAGAACACGACCTCACAACCCAGAAAAAACATGAAAAACCCATGGATACCAGCCATGAAAGCCTTTGACTTCACAGTACCCAGTTTAATCTGGTACCACTGGACGGGCCACGTATGTCCCAACGTGCCATCCCTTGCTGCTGCCTCCAGCTCCCTGGCTTTACGAGAACCTAGGCAGGAGTCCCTCAGTATGTAACCAAGGCTGGCCACATGCAGGGGGCCTTCAGTAGCATGTTGCAGGCCCTCTTCCTGGTTTCCATGAAGCAAATAAAATGGTGTCCATGGTGTGGCTGCAGTAACAGAACAGCATTCTGTTTGGATACTGACACATTTTCTCCAGGTAACGGGGGCAGAATGGGACAGATCTAGAGCCAGAATATGCCAGCTGGGAGCCAGCATATCCTAGCTAGTGTAGATAAGCCTTAAGTCTTCTGATTTCTTGACTACAATATCCATTTTAATGACTAGGCCACTCTATAGGATACTTTTTTTACAACTTCAGTATCTTTGTTACCCACTGTAACATTATGCAAACCATTGGTAGTCATTGTTTTTGTCTTCCTAATATTCAGCAGTAACTCTGCTTTGGAACATTCTTCCTTAATTTTCATTAGTGCCATGCCATGGTGGAATGCACATTCTTTAAAAGGAATCCACACCACTCAATGTTCTGAGAGCACAAGTTAACAGAAAGGCCTTCCTACCTTTACATCCTACCACAGATCCTTTTTGTTCTTCACTGAGGCAATTTTCTGCATTTCATTGGTCCAGGAACATTGGATGAAATGTTCCATTTCCTTCCATCTTCCTAAAGTACCTGTACAACGTGCTTGATGGATCATTTCAAAATGACCTTGTTAAATGGGAGCGTGTAAACCAAGGTGTATTTATTGCATGTGGCTTTGGCTGGTCAAATCCTTCCATTAAATGGGTGATATGTCAGAGAACTCAAGGAATAAATTCAACCTGCCATTGATTTTTTTTTTTTTTAGCCTATAAGATTGTCATTGAAAGAGAGCAGACAGCTACTGTCTGTCACAAAGAAAGCATAAAATGGGCCCACTCAAATTTCTTCCTTAACTCTTATCCCTTATTTACTCGGGCTGCCATCCCAAGAAAGTGCAAAGTTTTCTAGTAAATGTCATGACGTTCTTCCTGATATTTAGGTGGAATCTCTTTTCCAAGAATTCAGGCCTACCTGACAGTAAGAGTTGTTTGGCAATGGAATGCACTGCCTAAGAGTGTGGTGGAGTCTTCTTCTTTGGAGGTTTTTAAACAGAAACTGGATGGGCATCTGTCAGGTGTGCTTTGATTGTCTGTTCCTGCATGGCAGGGGGCTGGACTGGATGGCCTTGTGGTCTCTTCCAACTCTATGATTCTATGATCTAGGACCTTTTTCTATCATGATTCTGTCATGGTTCTCTTGATGTTTTCATTTCTTCATTAGCTTTATTTTGTCTCAACATTACACCTAAATCAAATGTTTAATTCCAACTAAAACAAACCCACTGAGTAATGGAAGTGGTGTAAGTGTTCATTTGCCAAGTTTTTATTGATCACTGTAGTTGGGTCTAAAAAAATGTAATTTAGGCTTTATTTCAGTCTATGATATTTTCCCCTCCATGTCTATTCAAGTATACAAGGCAGGACACTCATTTGGCATATGGAATCCTGTATTGCTTGGTAAAGCAAGCATGGGGGAGTGGCTTGAGTGTTGGACTATGACATGAAGAGACCAGAGTCCTTGCTCAACCATGAAAACCTGCTGTCTGACCTTGGGCACATGACATTCTCTCAGCCTCAGAGGAAGGCAATGGCTAACCTGCTCTAAAGAAATCGTGCCACAAAAATCCTGTGATAGGTGTGCCTTAGGGTCTCTATAAGTCAGAAGTGACTAAAAGGTGCACAACAATTCCTTGTAACAAGTATGATTATAATCCTTAGATATCTATCATACCAGAAGCTTAGCAGCACTTGCTCCATAATACAAAAGGGAGCATAAGGTAAAAGAAGGCATTGGATCATATTTTGGTAATGAAATATCATTATTTTGTATTGATATTATTTTTATTATATTTCCTGAAGCACAGAGTTCAGTCCAGTGGGGTTTTCGTAACCTTGTTTTTAACCAGTGTGTTATTAATGGACATAAATTTTCTGTGGCATGACCTCCCTCCCTCCTCCTCCATGCCAGTTAGGGTACACATGCACTTAGGAGATATTGCTTTACTGTTCTGGGTTCTGTTTTTATAACCCTTTCCATTTCAGTTTCCCTTAGGGAGAGTCATAAATTTATAACCACAAATACTTCAAAATTACAACAATCAATCAATCAGACCAAAGGAAGGATGGATCAACTAGCTGTTGAACTTGCATTGTATGTAAGTCTCAGGTTTAGCTGGTTTGGGTGAAATGCAATTAAACCTGACTGCTAAATTTGTACAGTCTTATATCTCTACTGTCCACTGGGTTGCCATGATGAAATCTGAAGGTAATGAACCCTTCCTCAAGTGAATTATTGGTGGGATTTTGAGAGATACTAGAAGAAATTCAATTAGATTAGTGACAAATCTTACTGATGTACTTCTGACTTCCAATTCAATTGATGTGTTTTCTTTTTAGAAACAAGAGATGACACAATACATTTGCCACAGAGGAAATAAGGTAGAAAGGCAGAACATGGTAGGGTGTCAACTTCAGTGGCAATCTCCCTTTGTTTGACAAGACCAAGGTCATGTTCTGAACAGGCAAGGTTGAGGATGGAATAAGAAGAACAAGGGACAAGGGGAAAGAGTCAATGCTGTTCTCCTTGGAAGAGCACTAGGCCAGAATCCTGTTAGTGTCATACATCTGTGTCAATCCTTTTATGCATGCAATTGCACATTTTTGGCCATTGTGCAATGGAAATATTGAATCCATGGTCAAAGAAGTGCATCCATTTCACATACTCCTAAATCCTATTGTTAATTCCAACTATAGTAGAGCCAATGAATTACTTGGGCTGCATCCACACTGCCATGGCTGGCTCAATGCTATGCATTCCCCCAAATTCTTGGATAGGTTTTCTTCTTCTTCTCTCAAACCAGGAAATAACTAGTTGTGTGAATGATCTGTCAAAGCAATTGGGACAGGCTTGATCTTTAAAAAGAAGCTAAGCTTTATTCACTCCTATTATACAGAAAGTTTACATTCCCACTCTTGGGATTATTTTTGGAAGGTATCCTACATGTTCAGGAACATATTCCCTGGGCTTGACTTAGAATAGAGGGAAATCATTTGCAAGCGTCTTGGAAAGGTTACCAGTGTCAGAGTAACATAATGAAGAAAAATGACAAATTACCCCTAGTCAGCTAATGAACCTCGGCAATACCACTGTTCTTCTCTTGGCTCTTCCTGGTGAAAGCCTTAGCTCTCTGTCTTGGAATACCCAGTTTCTAAGTTGCCTCTTCTCAGACACTCAACAGAGAGTACGGGAAATCAGACCAGAGTGCTAGTTCAGAGATCATAAGATCATGACGTTTGAAAGGATCACAAGGATAATCTAGTCCAGCTCTCTGGCAGTGTAAGAATCTACCACTAACATACCTTTGAGAGGTGGGCAGCAACCTCTCAATCACCCACCAAGGCAGTCTATTTCACTGTTGACCAGTTCTTACCACTATTAAGTTCTTCCTCATGTTTAGTCAAAATCTCCTTTTTTTGCAATTTGAAACCATTGGTTCAGGCTGAATATATAGTACTCAGCTCCTTCAACCACTCCTCCTAGGTTTGGTATTGAGACCTTTTAATATCTTGGTTGCCCTCTCTTAATGTTTTAGTGTGTTTACAGAGACCTCAAGGACACAGACTATCCACCTCTTTGGGAGCTGTCTCCATGTGTTCAATAACCTTGCCAAGACACATCTACATTTGTTTGTGTGTGTATGTAACTTCCTCATGCAACCACATCTGCCTGGCTTCTGAGAGAGAAGGGTTACTTATTCCCACAACAAAGTGACCTGAATCCTATTGGTTAGTCCCAATTGTTATATGACAAGTCAATAACATGTAGGCAAATACTATTGATTCAATGAGTTTACTCCAGTCAAGACTAAAAACAGAATTGAGGCAACTATGTGCTATACTGTAGGCAATCGGGCTAGTTGACAGTAAAGTGGGAACTGGGCATCCTACCAAGGACAAACCCAGCAAGAGACATCTGGTCTGTGGATTTCACTTACAAACATCCACATCTTTCTGTCTGTCTGTCTATCTATCTATCATCTATCTATCTATCTATCTATCTATCCTCCACTCTCCAGCCAAAAAGGCTCCCAGAGTTGCGTGTTGCTTATAAATCATTAATTTAGTAGTTCACTACCCACAGGCTTGCAATCTAAAAAGGTAGGACACACAAGGAAAAGGGAATGGCATTAGAGGGAGGGCTTAAGACCAGCAGATAGTAGCTGTTCTTTTCCTCAGAGACCAGAACCATGGCAGTTGAATCCAGAAGAAGGGCCTCTCACTAGATCCTGGGCCAATGCATGATGAAGCTGTACCTGGCTGCTCTTCTCTCCCTCAAACCAGAGCAATGGCAGATGGTATGGAGGAGAGCCTTTCATCAGCTGCTGGGGCCAAGGGACAATGGAGCTGTGCCTGGTGGATCTTTTTGACATGTTATGATACACTGGACACTCTGTACATCCTCAGAGACGTCCAGGCAGCAACAATTGTAGCAGAGTAGCATAAAAACCCATTCACCCCAGCATTCCACTTAAGCAATAAAGCATACGGACACTCAGGTGGTGTCTAAAACTACTAAATTTTACTGATACATCGTAAAATATATACAGAACCAACAGAGAATTGTCTCTGTGGCAAGAATCAGGACGTAACAGCTCCAGCCACTGCACAGTCCAACAGGCATCTTAGAACTGGTTACAGAACTTCAAAACACATACAGTAAACATCCTGCTTCAGTAAGACATACACACAGTTCCCATACAGATTACAAGTATAGATATGGACACTTCTGTTCCCTTCAAGGCTATGTTCCCGTAACATAGGCCAGCTTCAGCCTTGTTTAAACCAGTAAGCCCCCTGTAGGCAAACATGTTGCTTTGCTTGCCCTGTATCTCTTTACAGCATGAATTTATCAGACTGCATTTCCCATCATACTCTGACACTTTTCTCCATCAGAGGCCACTGAAAATTACACCAGAGTATGGTGGGTTTTGTTTTTTTTTTTTGGTTTTCAGCAAATGGAGGAATTAGCACTTTTTTTTTTTTTTTTGCCCCTCTTATTTGAAAAGTCAATTAGGGATTTCCACTCTTTCAAAAAACTTGTTAATTATTTTTATTTAATCAAAATGGACAATTTATCAATTTCCGCTAAGTCATTGAGTTTTACTAACCAGTCTTCTTTAACAGGTACGAAATCACTTTTCAATTTCTGAGCATATAGTATTCTTGCAGCTGTGGTCATCTAGTGAAGTATTCTTCCATGGCTCTTTTCTAGTTGAGCATCCATCAGTCCAATAAGAAAAAGTTCAGGTTTTAATTGAATATTAAAATCTGTAAGATTTTTTGCATCATGCTCTGTATTTGAAAACAATATTTTTTAGCCTTTTCACAAGCCCACCACATATGTTTGCTTATTACATTTTCAACATACATATTATAATCCTTTATGCATTTTAGACAATTTCGCTAGTGTCTTATACCAATTATACATCATTTGATAGAAATTCTGTTTAAGATCATATCATAAAGTAAATTTCAAACTTTTTGACCACATTCTTTCCCACCACTCCAATATTTCTAGCCCATTTTACCATATAACCCTTCACTTGTTCATCTTCCATCTCAAATCTTAATAAAAACATTTTACCAATTACGTGTTCATCATTCATACATAATTTAATTTTAAATTCAGACTTAGACAGTTCAATATCATCATTTTAAAAATCTAGTTTAAATCTCTTGCACAATATTTATTTTATTTATTTTCTGTAAATAAGAAAACCATTATTAGTGAATTGTGAACAAGTTCATACAGGCACTGGCAAGTGTCCTCCAATGCACATCTGGCATTTCTGATGCACATCTGGCACTTCAGAGTTGCATTGGGTGCTCCTGTTGTGCTCCAGAACTTCCCAGCCAGTGCCCAAATGTGCATCAAGGAGAGCCCCAAGTCACATTGGTGCTCACTGTGCAGCGGGCCGTAGCATATCAGTCACTTGATTGGCTACCATTGCAAAACACATGCCCATACACTCTAATGTCATGGCAGTCCCTAGGTGAATATGGGCACTTTGAAACTACACAATTCAATTTTGCACACATGTAAGGCCATTTCTGAAGACACCAATCCCAATTAGATTACCAGCCAAACTTTTGCCAATGGTCATAAATAGGATGCCACTCTCTGGCACATTAGAGGGGGAAATATTGCTGCTCCACCATATCACATAGGCTGCAAAGAACTGCTGTATATCATGGCATAGTCTGTATTTATTCTTTTGAGAAGTATTGCAGTTTCAGTGGTCTAAGGCTTTTTACAAAGGAATGGGGTTGCAAAAGGCAAATTGGAGCAGGCTGGCTCCTGAAACCATTCGCCTATTTAAAAAATTGGCTCTTTCTGTCTCTATCAAATGTGTTCATTTAAATGGGAGAGCGGTATAATTGTAGACGTTCTAATTATGCTAATCAGATGACAGTCATGCTTCACTGGTGCTATACTCATCCCGCCTTACCTACAGTAACACAACATTTTCAGATAACAGACAGTTTTAACTCAAGAGCCTGAGTGGGGGTGGGAAAGGGAAGAATTAGACTGATTTAGATTTCTGTTGTATACCAAAACTATATTGAATTCCTGTGGATTTCTATTGTATTCCAAAATTACATTACATTCTGGAGCTTTCTGAATAAAATATTCAAGTCTGCCTTCCCAGAAGAAGTGGAGTTAAGTGGTGAAGCAGATGATTTTGTTTTGTGTATGTGTGTGCGTGCGTGCATGCACGTGCATGTGTGCAAGACAGAGGGGGAGATGTAAATGTAGAGGGACACAGTGTGGTGCAGTGGTTAGGATGCCAACGAACAACCATGGAGATCCAGTTCAAATTCCTGCTCAACTATGGAGTTCACTGAGTCACCCAGAGTGGGCCTTCCTTTCACAGTAATAGAGTACCACAGAACACATCAGCATTCTGGTTATCATGTGCAAATTCTAGATGTAATTTCCTGTCCACCCATGTTTGCCCTCAGGCTTTTTCAAAAGTATTTAAGTTGCTTCAGTATATTTATATGACATATATTTATGTGACAATATATTTTTGTGTGCTTTATATGAATAAATAAATAAATAAAGACCTGGAGAAGCAAACTAAAGATCCTTACTTAATACCAAAAATAGATATCTCATTGTCCAGTGTTATATATATCCTGGGGATAAGAGTTCAGATGTTTGGTTGCCACAAACAGAGGTTCTGTCATGGGTCTCTTCCTCTCTTCCTCTGGAGTGCAACAAAAGGGAGGGATCTTAACAACCAAGCATATAATGTGGTACTTGACTGTTTTAAATTATTCTACAGGTTTGTATTCTAGAATGGCACAATCTTTCTGTGATGGAGGGATTGCGTGCTCCTGTGAGGCAAGAGGCTATGTTGGTGGCAGCAGTGCTGCTGGTTGGGTCTCCCATGTCAGACTGGGTTTTGCTGATCAGCGACACTAAAAGTGCCAAACAGCTACTGGGCAGCAGCAGTAGTTGAGGGGTGACATTGCTGGAGGCTCTCTCAGAGACAACAGCAGTGGTGCCACAGCTAACTTTTGTTAGTAGTGTGCAGAAAAAGGTATGGTAAACCTCCTTTTAAATATCTTTTCCCACAAAAACCCTATGATGAGACAATCCAAAATGAAACAAGAAATAGTGCCAGAAGATGAAACTCCCAGGTCAACAAGCACTGGGGTATAGCAGAGGACAGCTATAAGTAGCTCTATGGCTAATGACACAGCTGGACTCAAGCCAAAAGGATGTTTAGCTGTTGATGAGCTCAGAGGGGAAAGGAAAGTCCAAGGCTTATTATTAAAGGAACATGAACTCAGCTTGGACATCTGGCATTACTTGCACCATATATGTTAAAAGTCATTGTTGTAGACTTTTGAGAATCACTTTACTTGTATGGGAGAATAATGCAATGGTCATGTGCCAACTCCACTCCCTGGTGTACCCTTCCTTGGGGACTGGGATGTATGTTGACCGTGTCCATTCTCTGAGCCATTCTTTTGTTTTCCATATTAGTTGACAGATTTTAGTTAGAACTAGAATATATTCTGTCTTTGTAGCTTGAAGTAATTTTATTCATATGCCATCTATTCCAGGTGATTTATTTCTCCCAAGTGCTCCGAGTACAGCTTCCACTTTACTTTCTAAAATTCAAGGTTCATCTTCAAGTGGGTCTTCCTTGAACTAATCTGTCATCCTTTCATCCCTTTTATACAGTTGTTCCATGTATTGTTTCTATCATCTTTTTTAAAAAATTCTAGTTGGTCATGTATTGTGTTCCCCTGCTGGTCGTAGAACATCCCCACTCTTGGTTTAAACTTCCCTTTGATTTCTCAGAACTTCTGGAAGAGGTCTCTTGTTCTTCCTTTTTATTGTCACCTTCTATTTCTCTCTGTGTCTCTCTCTCTCTGTGCATAATATTCACCTTCTATTTCTCTCTCTGTGTGTGTGTGTGTGTGTGTTGAAAGAACTCTGCTAAGCACTTCCAGTGGGAGGAAATGTTATTTCTGGACTGATGGCTTGACTCAATGGTCCCCACACCCCATGGTCCCCACACCCCATAAGTTTCAAAGCTCTTAACTAAGGAAGCAAGGAAAGATTCCTTGGTAAGGCATTCCAAGTACAATTTCTTTCCACGTCCACAGGTCTCTTCTCTATTCCAACCCTCGAATTGCCAAATCCCCTTCTTCATAGCCCCTGAATATCTGGTGGAGTTGTGGAACTTTCATTTTGGTACTACCCAAATTATTCTACTGTAAAACAATGGTTTCTTTCTATCTGCCCTATTCTATCACAGAGGTAAATGGTTCAAGCTCAGGTAGAATATTGTTAGTCATTATCTCAAATGAATTTGTATCCATTCTTAAAGATGGTTGCTGAGAACCTATGTTGTGCTTCTGTACTATAAATCTACACTCATGTACTCACATGTTGGTGGTGCTACACCAACCTGCCGCTGAATACTAGCATTGTGCAACCAATTGTGTAACTGCTAATGTACCTAGAACACTAAAGACTGGATTCAAATTACACAAAAAGAGAATCCATTTGAACTTTAGGAAGAACTTTACTGTAAGAGCTGCTGGACAGTGGAATAGGCTGCTTCAAAGAGTGGTGGAGTGTTCTTCTTTGGAGGTCTTTAAATAGAGGCTGAATGGTCATTTTTCAAAAGTTATGTATTCCTGCATGTCAGGAGGCTGGACTTGTGGAGCCTTCCAACTCCAAGTTTCTATGATACTATGGGCTCATCTATGTGGGAAATATATGCCAGCTCTCCTCCAGCATATTCCACCTGTGGATCTGGCCTGTTGCTCCCCCATTACCTGCATGAAACAGGATGGATTCTAGACCAGCATGCTGGCTGGTCTCTGCAGCCACCACCACTGTCACCTGCATCCCACTCTCTGGAGCCAGGAAACCAGCCCACAGCATGTGACCAAGGCCCTATGCATATGGCCAGCCTTGGTCACACACTGTGGGCCTACTTCCAGGAGATGGATGAGTGAGGCAGAGGGCAGCTGCAGTGACAGTCCAGCATGGTGGTCTAAGCTGCTGTGGTCACATGGGGCTCGATCCTTTTTTTTTTTTTTTTTTTTTTGGTTGAAGTGGATTCTACTAGATAGTTTTAAAAAACCAGTGTAACAGGCCTTACCCCAACTTCCCACTGTCATGAGGACTTCCCAGGGGCAAAACATGGCAAAAGTCTTGTATTAGGTCTGCAGGGATCTAAGATGGGGGCAAGATGGTTAATTGCCTGTCTAAACGAGACCTATGATTCTACACATTTATTGTCCCATTTTGCAGTGGGGAATGCACAATGGCTGTTTCTGCCATTTCAGTGAAGAAAGTGGTACATAGAATCATAAAATTATACAGTCTTTGAAGGCAATGGTGCATAGTTACACACCATCCAAGAATGTGCAAATGCATGACTGGAATCCTATTGGTTAGTCTTGACTAGAGTAGTCCCATTCAGTCAAAATATTTATAAATCTAACTGATTCCATTGCCTTATTCTAGATGGAACTATCAATTGGGTTTTGGTCCATTTGAAAAGATTATGATTGTGCAGCACTGCTTAAGCAGTCATGAACTCCCTTGCACATTTGCCAAAAACAATGCAATTGTATATATAAGGGAACCAACACAGGTGTGTGACCTCAATAGGATTCCAGCCAATACACTGATTCCTGTACACACCTTTCTGGGAGAAGATTCCATTGAAACCAATAAGACACAGTTCTGAATCGGAATATAAAAAGATTGCATTGTAGCTGAGATATATATTTTTAAATAAATCTTATTAAGCTGGAATCAAACAGGTAGTCATTTTCCATATAAATTTAAGTGGATAATTTGTCTATTTAAGAAGCAAATTCAATTGAATTTTTGTCAGCTTTTATTCCTGTTTCAGATAATGGTTTTATAAATGATGATGTTGCTCAAGAATCAAAAAATAAATGTTCAAATTACTTTAATGACTTAAATACTTAGCTGAAACATGGGATGAGGAAGGGGAAAAAACTATTAAAACATGACTTTGTAAGTCATAAGTCATGATGTTCTATCTCAGTGGTTCTTAACCTGTGGTCCCCAGACCCCCAGGGGTCCGCAGTGTCCTCACAGGGGGTCTGTGAGGGTTTAAGGACTGCTCAGCCCACTTCTTCCCCACAGTGGAGTGGCCACATGACAGGAGCCAAGGCAAAGGATGGCTGGGCCTGCACATTGCTGTTCAATCCACTCCACCACAAACTGGCAGGAAGAAGCAGGAGAAAAATATTTCCTCTCTCTCTGGCAACTCAGAGGAAAGGTTTAATGAATGGTGTAATTGTTAATGGTTCAGTGTTGTTGTTGTTGTTTAAATCTTGAGTTAAGTCTTGGGGGTCCATGGCAACAAAAGATATTTAAAGGGGGTCCTTGGTAAAGAAAAGGTTAAGAGCCACTGTTCTATCTGCTATCCAATGAGAGGATAGCCAGCATCTGGAGTAACAAGCAATAGTGGGTGATGTTCCAGCCTAGGCATGTAATTCTTCACTAAGTTTGTTCTTGAAGGAAGCAACAAGTAATTTTAGCAATATTCTTCCCACTGCAAGCAAGTCTTCAAAAACCACACCGTTTTCAAAGGCATTCGCAATTCAGGATTTATTCTGCACAAAATTCACACATGGTTGTTTTGCACAGAAAGCAACATTTTCTGTGCAGGAAACAACATTTTCTGCACAGGAAATCATATTTCTGCATAAAAGTATTATTTTTCTGAATGTAAAATGCCATTTTCTGCAGAAAACCACTACATGCAAATTTTGCACAAAATGAGTTCCGAACTGTGAAGATTCTTGTCAGTCCAGGATTCTTCTCATCAAGATCTTTCAACACTGGAAAAACCATGACTTTCACCATTTTGTGGGAATATTTTAAAATATTATTTCCATCCCATCATTGATACTCTAAAGAAGGACTTCGTTGAGATGGATAAATTGATTAGCTTGATTAATAATTGTTTTTCTGAGCGATTACTAGGGAAGATTATCAGTAGTAGGATTTGAAGAATAGTAGGATCAAATATTATCTAGATGTTTATTCAGCTATTGCTTTAGAGGAAATGGGATAAGTGGGTAACCATAACCATTAGCTGGAAAGTTGGAAGTCACTTGTTATTTCCCTTTCCAGTTTAGTTGTATTTGTATTTATCTTTTTTTTTGGTAGTTTTTCCCTATATGTTGTTTTATCTTATAAAAAATTTCTGTCTTTAAAAAAAAAAACTCTAAAGAAGGAGATTCCACAAAATATATTCAGTCATCCAGTTGCTGTAACAGCGGGAAGACATTTCTTCACCAATCTGCTCAATCAATTCTAGTTGCTCCAACACTGTGAGGGAGATCTATGGGGGAAGAGTGACATACTCTCAAAAAGAGAATGCAGTAACAGCAAGTTCCTTAGCCACAGAATAAAGCTGGCATTGGCATCTGAGTGGCAGTCAACATTGCACTGAATGATTCAGCTTCCAAGATTATCCTTCCTTCCACACTTTAGATGGCCTGACTATTTTTTTTAAAATGAACTGCAATTAGTATCAATGTCTGTCTGTCTTTCAGGCCAATAGGCGCATAGGAAACTGCCTTATATTGATGGCTTGTCTACATGGTCAAGTTACCCTATTTTGATCCTGTCTTGGAGCCCTGCAGTCTTGACAAAGCAGAGCTTTTGCCATGTTGTGCCCCTGGTTGGTCCTCATGACCCCTGGGGCAAAGAGAAGGCTAAGACGGAGGGAAGATGGGGTAGGGCCCAATAAAACATTTTTACGTAATACCTGTTAAAATGCATTCCTGCCCCCCACAAAAATAAATTGGGCCCCACCTGTCCTCAGAAGCCCATTCTGTTACCCTGGCCCATTGCTGCAGCTGCCAGCTGCCTCACTCTTCCGGATCCTGGCCCATGTAGTTGACTCCCTAGTGGCAGAAAGCTCCATTTCCTATTTTCTTTTGCTCTATAGAAGGGACATGAGTCATATGGCCTATGGACCATGGGTGACCCTTGGGGGAACCTCTTGTGATCCTAGTCCTCCCAACCCAGTGAAGTTAACTTGGGGGGTGCTTTTCTGCCAAAAGAGCTTGCTTGCTTGCTCCCCCCCATAAACACTGAAAGCCTCTTCTGGACATGACCAGGATCCCATTCGTACCACATAATTATAGCGCTAAATTCTGCTTCAGCAGCTATGGAAACATCTTATGGAATCAATCCTGGGGTTTGTTGTCTGATGTGGTGCCAGAAGCTCTAGTGCCTCATCAAACTACAACTAAACACCTCTTCCTAAACTGTCAGTTCTGGGATTCGATATGAACTTTAACGTGACAGTTAAAGTTGAATGATAGCACTATAATTGTTTAGTGTGAAACAATATGACTTCTGGTCATGAAAAATGGTGCCCATAGCAGTGCATTCCAGCACAGCCCAGGCAGAGACCCACCCACTGTACACCCACTCCTGCTCTATAGAGTGCTATGTATTTTGATGGTGCCATAAAAGTTAATAAATATAATCACCATCAATAATAACAATAACATCTATTCTTGTTGTCGCTGTTGTTGCTGTTATTTCACCCATAAATTTCATAGACATTTCATTTTACTCAGTACAATGATGGAGGATGAACTTATAGTATAATGAACAAAAATATTAGACAAGTCTCCATAGCACTGTTCTGCATCTGGTACTTTTCCTTGGCGATTTGATGCCCAGGATCTACTTGCTGTTAATTTCCTGAAGTCATCTTGATAGAAATAGCACAAATTAAAGACACAGGAAACCTGCCATAAGCAATCCCCAAAGGGTAGGAATTGATTGCCAAGTAGAGTTGCTCTTTAACTAAAAGTCAAGCAAATTAGAATCACCATCCCTAAGGATAACTATGGGGTGGCACAGGAGATGAGTTGAGAGGGAACTTTTTAAAGTTCTGTCTCCTTCACATTTGTTAAGGGAAGTTATTTTTGAATTGTATAACTTGTAAAGTTCCTTGTTCTGTAGTTGTCTGCTCAGAGATCAGCAGAGAAGTGTACCCAGTAGTATAAAACAGTAAACACACACACACTAGGGTTGCCAAGCCAGGAGTATCCCAAGGTGTGAGACTTCAAGGCCAAGGTATGAAATCAAGGGACTGGCAACTAGTGCTGTCTCAGGAAAAATTCCCAGAGATGTATAGATTCTGGTGATGACATTAAGACTGACATATCAAACCTTAAATGTGGTTTCTCAAAGCATGTCATTCAGATGAAAAAAAAACCCCTCAAATTCTAACAAATGAGAAAATATTGCTCTGTTTGGAAATTGAAATGTAAAGCTCTGTACTAAACAGAAAACATTTCCCAGATGTTTTAAACCCACTTACACACACTGCTTTTTTCCCCTTCTTTGGATCCACTTTTAATCCTCCTTCTGTATTTATAGAAAGTCCACAACACGTGTGTATTTGGCAGGAAGCAATTGTGGAAAAACAAGTGTTGCAGGAATGTTTCTAACAAGGCTTTCAGCATACTTCTTTCAATAAGTGCTGCTTGGAAGAGGGAAAAGAAAATAACCCAAACTTTTCCAGTTCTCTTTTTTAACACTTTCCAAATCACCTCTTATAACAGTACATGGGGCTTGAGGTTGATGCTAAGAAACTTATCCAAGCAAAAAGACAGTTCTTCACACTCTATTTATAATGGCTTGCTCCCACCAAACAGTATCCCTCATTATTATTTTTCTTTTACTATCAGCTTGTGGAATCCTTCCCCCTTCCTCCAAATCAAAATCATCATCATCATCATCCTACCAATATTTTAGGGAGGAGATGATAAGTATGAGGATAATGCTAGAACATCTAAGGAATCCTATCTGTGATCTCTATTTGGAAGAAAGCCCCATTGAGTTGAAAGAATCCCCCAAAATGCAGACAACTTTTTGATATATTGTTATGTTCCTTCAAGTCATTTCTGAATTATGGCAGTCCTAATATGATTCTATCATGGGGTGAGATTTGTTCAGAGGAGGTTTGCCTTTGCCTTCTTCTGGGACTGAGGGTGTGTGATTTGCCCAAGGTCACCCAGTGGGTTTCCATGGCTGAGCAGGGATTTGAACCCTGGTCTCCAGAGTCTTAGTCCAATGCTCAAACCACTACACCATGCTGGCTTCAAACAGATTGTGTTTGAAAACTGGTGGAACTATTCTATAGGTACTGATACATAACTATAGAATAGGTCCCCACCAGTTTTCAAGCAGAATCTTGTTGATAACCTAAATTGATGTAACTGGGGATTAATCACTTTCCAACATGGTTTAAGGAAATATCAAGTACTTGAAATCATAGAATCATAGAGTTGGAAAAGACCAAAAGGGCCATCTGATCCAACCCCCTGCCATGCAGGAATACCCAATCAAAGCACTCCCAACTACCTTCATTAATAGTTTTCCTAGGCTGCCCACTGGCTTCCAGATGACACACGGATGCAGTACCACCATCCCCTTGACCTAAATGGCCACTGACTATCTGTGGAGAGGAGTGACACAGTTCCTTCATGCAGCCATCTGGATGATCAACCTTGTCTTCCCAGGTCTTCCTGTGTTGCCAGAATGGCTCTGTGAAGGATCCACCCATATCCAGGTAATAATATGGGGGATGTTTAATTAGCTCAATATGGCAGCAAGAGGCCGGGTAACTGTGGTTCTTTTTATCTATCTATACTGGTACTAACTGATGAAACTCACATCCAGGAAATAAAAAAAATGGCTTTTATTGATAAAATAATCTTGGGAACACACACACACACACACACTCAGGCTTCAAGCAGTCACACAAGGCTAGCAAAGAGAGTAGGAGGTATTGGGATAGAGGAATAGAGTTTGGGAGGATGGGCTATAATATACCTATCTGACAAGCAGAGATGTGTGTAGCAGGAGGTACTCAGAATGCAATTCTGAGAGTCATGCAGCAAACTGGCAGAGTAGCAATGTTGGAGAAATTGCGAACATGGTGACACAGACTGACAGAGTGATGAGGTGATGGAGGCTGTGCACACTGACCATGTTTTGGGGTGATATTTATACTCGAAATTCCCCTGAAGGGGTGTTTGGGTTTGCTGCAGTTTCCCATAGCTAGACCATGGAAGTTCCAGTTCTGTTAATGATCACTAATCCTCCCTGTTTGCTTTATACAGATGTTTTTTGGAAATGATCACTAATGATAGAGACATTAAGGAGATTTTCACACGGGCTATATATCCCGTGGCAGGAACAGAACAGGGTCGGGAAAGGTTTTCCCTTTCGGACGACGTTGACCCCGTTCTGTCCTGCATCCATCCTACTCCCGTGACTGTTCCAGAGCAATGTAATCACGATTTTTCATCGTGAATAGACCTCCCACTCCGTCACTATCACGCAATCATGGGAGTGCGAACAGGAGCCCCGTTCCTGTTCCTGGTATGATCTGGACATCCAGGTAAGTGGCATCCTTTATTTTACCCTCCCTGTTTTGATTATGTGATTTAAAGAGTGTTTTTGTGCTTGACGAACTGATTTTATGTTTAGGGGGGTTATTTTTTAAATTTACTGTCCAGCGTTATCACATGATAACGTTTCAGACGGCCGGTCATAAAAGCAGCCTTATGACGTCTGCATTTACAGCCAGCCAGCAAGGGGAGGCAGAGCCTGTTCCTGCTGCGGAATTAAGGTGAGTGTGTGAAAGATTTATGTTATTCCATGGCAGGAACGGGAGAGGAGGTAGCGGGGCAGTAACGGGGCATTTTGGCCCCGTGTGAAAATCTCCTAAGACTTATGGGTGTTGGGCAACCTTCTATTGTTCTAGGAGAGGTGTGAAACAAAACCATTTTTGCAAGGCAAAGCATGTCTGGCCACTTTGATTGACTTAGTGAATGGCTCACTTCCATGTACATCCAGAAGAATTAGCCCATTTCCACCCTAATTCACCAGTCTAAGGGGGGTTCACATAATTACTAACCAGGTGTGTCATTTAGGAATTTGGGATGGCCTCTTCCTTAGGTTTTCTGAGCACACCTTGAGTGCTTGATTTTGGGAATCCCTGGTCTACGACCAACCATGTGGAAGACCAATAAATAAGCCAATTTATGAAATATAGCCAATTGATGAAAGGTAGGGGTATCAGGCCAAGTCACACCTAGACCTCTGTCCCCAGACCTCCTCATAAGTACATTGACAGAACTTTATGCTCTGTGAGCTACAAATAGGATCCTGATTATCATATTCGTGAGGAGGGTACCTTTTGTAAAGTAATGGCTCTTTCGCCATTGCCTATTCTTGAGCAACCCACCTTCAAATACCTTACATTTACTGTAAACTAGGATAGAATCGCATAATATACTGTCACTGAGAAAATCTACTCCCTACCACTGTCCCACACCTATTGTGAAGGTTGCAGCTGAACTCAGAAGGACAAATGGGGAAACTGAGTGGGGTGGCAGATGGAACCTTCCTACTAATCAAAAAGTCCCAGTGCATTGTTCTTGAGAGCCCTGACTCTAGTACACTACTGCCCACATGAACACTGAAAATGTAAAGCAGGCAAATGAGAAAAATGAATCAACGGAAGTGAAAACTGTGGCAATTTGTGCATGTGCAATATTCTGCACAAAAAATGGAAATGTAGGGCCTGTCTATACAAGGGGGAAAATGTGGATTGATGTACATTAGTGCCAATGCAAAGCAGCTTTGATTTGTCTTAACATATATATTTTTTGGCAAAATCACAGGCATGCAAAGCTATCCAATGTTGCTGTCCCAATGGGCATGCCTGCAAATCAAGATGGCAGGTGTGAATGAATTACTTGTGTTTTTATTGTTGCCAGTTGCCGCCACTGAACAGTATTTTTTTTTAAAAAAAAAGCATATCTAAGGCACAATACTGCAATATTCTGCCTAAATAAATAAATAAGAAAAATGCTGTTTTGTCATCTCAGAGAACAATTGCTAAGGCGAAAATCCAACATGGCTGTTCTGGGCGCTTGCCTTGTTAGCAAGCTCCATCTCCTGCCCACATTTGACCAATCAGCTTTCCACTTCTGCTTTTATGGGGAATGCGAATGAATGCAAATTGGTTGTCCAAGCAAGCAGGAATGCACATTCTCTGTGGAGCTTTTTAAAAATGCTGGGGAAAGTTGTGAAGGCTTTTCCTTTGGAGTTTTGGGTGGATTTCCCTCCCCACTCCTTCCAAATACTGCAGATTGATGCAGATACCATTTAGACAAATTGTATGCTCCTTGAATTCTATGAGTATTTTCACCATTAGACAACCTAGTAACACAGCACAATGGAAAGCTAGTAGTGCTGCAGTTCAAGGAAGCCTAGAAGAGCATTCTAGCAAATCTGACTAAGTACCTCACCAAACTACAAATACCAGATTCCATAGGATGGACCAATAGCTTTGCTATCACTGCATAATATAAATACCTCCAAAGTCAAAAACACTCTGAGTGGTTACATTTATTTAAGTTATCTGTGCATTGTATACAGAGAAGCAAAATTTTACTAGAGGAGACATACCACTAAAGAAAAAGTCTTGACTAAGAGTAGATGCTGGAAAGTATGCTATTACAGGAACCATTAAACTAGCTATTAAATGACCCCCCCCCCCCGTTATCTTTTTTAAAGGCCAACGAAACCAGGGCAGAAACAAATGGAAGCATTTGAAACATAAAGAAATACTAGTGCCTTCTGGGTCAGCTTGAACTCACTTGCCTTCAAACAGTTGCTAATGAACAAAATGCTGATGTCTTTTGTTGGACCATTTCTCAGATATCCTTACCCAAGAAACCTGCTTCTTAAAGGTGACGGCAAATTGGAATGGCATCAGTATGAAAAAGGGGAGATAAATGAACTAGGACTGTTGTAGGGTTTCATACTTCCTGATTCATGAGCATCACTGAGCTTGTCCACGCAGTCCCTGCAGCACTGATAAATATTTAGCGGGCTGTCTTTGAGCCTTAGATCAATACACAAACATACACATATTCCTACTTTGGAACTTCTTTAAACAGAGGTTGGATGGGTGTCTTTCAGGACTGCTTTAGTTGTGCATTCCTGAATGGCAGGGTGTTGGACTAAATGGTCATTTTAGCTCCTTCCAACATGATGATTTTATGATTCTGTATGTCTGGGTGCTTTCTGCAACTGGACTTGTTTATCTAAGATTGGCCTTTTTAGTCATCAGTGTGCTTGCAGAAAGCACTGCAAGCGCACTGAAGACTAAATCTTCCTAAATCTTTGTTTGCGAAGGAAATCCAGAGAGAGAGAGAGAGAGAGAGAGAGAGATATGTCTGGGTGTGTTCCATATGGTTGGAACACACACGTATATCTCTCACACAGTGGGGGAAAAAAGAGACAGAAATTGAATTGACAAGATAAATAAATAGCAAATTGACAAAACCATTTAACAAAGTACAACCAATAGCAAGAATTCTGTTGACTTGTGTAGATTGCCTTACACATACAGTTGTAGTTTTTTTTTGGGGGGTGGGGTATTTTTGCTGTTGCGTAATGGACATATTCAGTTCATGATTGGGCAAATGAAGTTCCATTTCATATGGACCACAATCCTATTATTAGTCCCAGTTGGAGTAAAGCCAACTCTATGTGTTTATGAGTGCAAGTACAGTGTAGGAATGCAGCCAATAACTGGACTCCTGCCCATGCAGAGTGCTGTGATGCCAGCAATTCGGAGATGCCTGAATGTTCTAATAATATGACTCCTGCTTCTATCCATCAGTGTGTAACAACCTATAATGCTCTTTCATATGTCATTAGATCATAGACAGGTAGAGAAATAAGTCAATATGTGCATCACTTTGTTTAGTAGTAACCCCATTTGGTAAGTGCTGAAAGGTATGAAGCCACTGAGAAACAAGCAGGAGAGATCAGTATGTTCAGAAGTCCAATATATCTCCTTACAAAACCCTAGAGGAGAAGTGCAGTAGCGCCTCCACAACCACTGATTTGCCATCTGCTGATTCAATTATCCATGGATGGTGACAGCAGGGGGGGTGTGTGGATGGGGAAGGGAGGGAAGTTGTCAAAGTTCTGGCCTCCCTTCTCCCTTTGCCCCCAAGATCACCCCCAGGATTGCTCCCATGGTGGGAATGGTGACATGGGGGTGAAGGGAAGGGAAGAGGAATTCTTGCCTCCCTTCTCCCTTTGCCCCCAGGATCACACCCAGCATCGCTTCCATTGTAAGAATAGTGATATGGGGGCGAAGGAGGGGAGGAATAGATCTGTCTCCCTTCTCCCTTTGCCCCTGGGATTGCCCCCCTGGATCACTCTCATGGCGGGAATGGCAATGCAGGGGCAAAGGGAGGAGAGGAGTAGTTCTGGCCTCCCTTCTCCCTTTGCACAATCAAAGCACTCCTGACAGATGACCATCCAATGTCTGTTTAAAAACCTCCAAAAGAGACTCCACCACACGCTAGTGTATTCCACGGTTGGTCACATGTTGCCTTAACTTCTGGGGCAGCGGAGAATAAACCTACACCCTCCTCTCTCTGATAGCCCCTTAGATAATCATTTAAATCATGAACTGCATTTCTCAGTATTCCACACTATTGCCTATGCTTGTTAAGGTTCATGGGGGTTACAGTCCAAGAACTCTTGAAAAGCTGCACCCTTGTATTAGACAATTGCAGATTGCACACCATGAGGTTCCTTTCCCATTCATTTCTACTTGTTATGTGCTGACTGGTGGTGATTTGAACTCTGGTCTCCCAGAGTCCTAGTCCAAACCCCAAACTGCTCCACCACACTGGCCTTGTTCATGCTTCTATTTAAAGACATACTATAATCATAAGCTTCCTAGTGCAAACTAATTGCACTCATTAGTTACAAAGACTCCTGGGACTAATGAGTTATGGATGTTTAAAATAATTTATATTTTAAACTTGGTTGTTTTAAGGAAATCCATAATTGGCCATAAGAATACTTTCCACAACTTTCTATCAGATATTTGCTGATTATGCTGTAGATTGCATTTCCTAGGCCCATTTTTCAACCACAGACAAACTTAGACTGCTTATTCAAGAGGTGGGTGTTTGGACCTCATTAAAGGGCAGGGGATTGTTTATTTATTTTATTGATATATTGTTTTCATATTTAAGTTTTAAGAATTGTTCTGTTCATGTTCTGATATAAAAATAGCTGAGGTTAGAAAAGTCAGCTTGGGATGTGTTGAATGAAGAACAGAAATGTGACTCAGACTGCAAATGTTCTTGTCATTGACAAGAAAGAAAATGAATATTCAAGTGCCACCAGATTTTGTGTTTATGTATGTGTGTGTGTTTGGTGGCATGTTTGGAAAAATTTGTTTGCACAAAAAAACCCACATTGGTTTTGCACAAGAAAATCAACATTTTGCATAGAAAACAAGCTTCAGTGTTGGAAAGAAGCCAGCATTGATGCCAATGGGGCTTCCAAGGGGATAAAGAAATCTTAGGGATGTAATGTGTTGATAATTTCATTCTTGAAGGAAGCAATGAGTAATTTTAGCAGTTTTCTTCCCCGGCAAGAAGGCTGTTGTGCAGTTTTCAGAGACTGTTTTCAATATGAGACTTATTCTGCACAAAGTTTGAACTTTGCTATGCGCAGAAAGCAACATTTTCTACACAGACAATGTGTTGCTTCTGGCACAGAAAATGCTATTTTCTAAACAGTAAAATCACACACAAATTTGGTATAGAATATGCCCCAAACTGTGATGGTTCTTGTCAGTCCAGGATTCTTCTCATCAGGGTTTCCCAACACTCAAGAAACACACTTTTCAAGCATTTTTTGAATATTTTTGAATACTCTTCCCATCCCTAGGAAACGTTCGATGTTCTACTAAAAAAAAAAAAAATCCTATTGTGTTTAGTGGGGCTTAGTTGTTATTGTGTGCTTTCAAGTAATTTCCAATTTATGGTAATGGTAAAGCAAATTATCATGGCATCTTCTTGGCAAGATTTGTTCAAAAGAGGTTTCCCGTTGCCTTCCTTTGAGATGGAGGCCTTGTCTACATGGGTCAAATGAAACAGCCTCTTCCTTTTCCTGCACCCAACAGTCTAAACGCTGCAGGGTTCTTGCCCTGATCCTAGCCTGAACTGTCCAGATGACATCCAGGCAGTTCAAACCAGAATCTGGGGCAAATACCCCTTAAAATGGAGCTGACACATGGTAAAAAGAGTCACTATTTGCTGTTGTTTTTCCAGAGAAAATGGTGGGTTTTGTTACCATAATGGGATGATGCTGGAACATGTGGACCACATGGTGCCTGATATAGCCATTTCCTGGTCAGGTCATGCACCTCACATCTTCTGAGGTCAGCGTGAGGTGCCCAACTGTGTGACCGCAGCTGAGGATCTTGTTCCTGGCCTCGAAAGATGTGGCTGGCATGGGGGAAAGAAGCGCTGGTTCATACATGGGCCATGGGTGTGCAGACACCCTCCATTGCCACAATGGAAGGGCAGATAACCAGAGGGAAATATTGCAAGCCCAGGGCTCGAATACTCTGGCCAGAACATTGAGTATTCTGGCCAGAGTAGACAAGCCTTTAGAATGTATGATTTGTCTAAGGTCAACCAATGAGTTTCCATGTCCATGCAGGGATATGAACCCTGGCCTTCTGGCTTTAATGGTATTTAACCCCGAATAAAATTGCAGTCTTAAGATTCTGAACCCCAGGCTTATCTTATCAACATCACCATTGATCATACCCTCATTATGATGCTACAATTGTTTACTTCCCCATATCTTTTATGCTATCCAATCAGAACTTGGAAAAGTTATCTTTTTTGTACTTTGATGTCCAGAAAATTGCAGGGTAAAATAAAATGTTTTTCATGGTGTGCCCTGGATGCCACTCGTTCCATGGCTGCCTCTGCTGACATCCTTTGCAGTGCTTTTTTGTTAAAAAAAAAACTGCTAAAGTGTCAGTACATGATGAATATTCACTCATTTGCAATACAAGAAGATACAACAAGAATGATAGAGAAAGAGCTCTGGTACTTTTAATGGTAATTCTTAGTCTGAAATCAAAGGAGTATTCGTAGCAGATGGATTTTTTTCCCCACTGACACAAAGAATAAGCATTACCCCACTTAATCTAGTCATTTGAAACATGGCTCAGATAAATCTATTTGACTAAATGAAGAAAGTCAATCTCCCTTTGATTGCTCACCCAAGGTACAGGAAAGGAATACATTATGTCAGATGATTGAGTAACTCAAGACAGGTCTTTTTATGATTAATGGACACTGCAAAAATGTATATTTAATCAGCTTCCACTGAATAGCCCAAAATGAAATGTGCCATGTTGGGAAATTTTGGAATCACTACATTGCTGGCTATTGTTGATGTAAATTCTTTAGGAGGTTTTGATTGTTTGATATAGAAGAGATGGTGGTCATCTCCTGCTCACTGAGTTATCTGAAAGCTGGTTGCAAGTACATTTCCAGAGATGTGAATCAAAATGTCACTGCAGTTCTCCTGGCAGGTTTCAGAAATTAACTTGGGCAGGGAGGTGGTGTTTGCCTTGAAACACAACTCAAATGTGAAAACAAGCTTTATCAGTTCTGAATTCTCTGAATTCAAAGGGAGAACTGTTGCAGATTTTGGAGGTTATCGCCTTCACAACTTCACCTCCCTTCCTGATCTCAACCAAGTGCCACCAGCAAGCCCTCCCAGATAGATGCTTACTCTTTTATAGATTCATTGAGTGGTAGATGCTGGAAGGAACCAGAAGCTCATCTAGTCCAGCCTCATGCTCAGTGTAGAACATGCAGTAGAAGTCCAACTACATCTTCTGTGACAGATCTCCATCCAGTCTCTTTTTAAAATACCTTCAGCAAAAAAAAGGCACCACATCCTGAGCTAGACTGTCAAGTAACACATACCATTGAGACATTCTCATAATGTGTAACTGAAATTTCATTCCATACAACTTTAGATCTACCATCTGCAACATGAAAGAATAGATCTAGCTTCTTCTGCATGACATAGACTCATAGAGTCAGAAAGGACTGTAAAGGCCATCTGCTCCAATCCCTTGCCATTCAGGATTATACAACTAAAGCACTCTTGAAATATAGCCACCCAGTCTCTGTTTGAAGATGGAGAGGGCACCTTCCTGAGGCAGTATATTCCATGGCCAAACAGCTCTTACCATCAGGAAATTCTTCCTAATGTTTAGATGGAGTCTCTTTTCTTGTAATTTGAATCCATTGATTCATGTTATAGGACTTTATCAGACCATACACCCTCTTAATGTTCCTTTGCCGGCATAAATTGTGTCATTTTTATGCCAGCAAAAGAACCTCACACATACCAGTCCTACTTTTCCCAGCATCAATGAGGCTTCCCTAGCAGTAACAGAGCACAAATGGAGCTCCCTTTACTTCCAGGGTTGAAATATCACTAATTCTCGCAAGAAGACAATAGTGTGGGAAATTCAAAAACAAAAACAAAATATAGACACAAAAAGTACAGCAAAGTACTAGAACACAATTTTAAAGTCCCAAGTACATGGGTGTGTGTGTGTGTCATAAAAAGAGTGTTCACTACCTGGCTGTCATGATCTCACCCAGAAGCCTTTGCTCATTGACACTGTATTCACGTGAATAGAGTGGCACGAGGATTCAAATGCTGGCAATGCTGGCAGAAAAGCAGAATGGGAGCACTATTGACAGCTTGGCCTATCAATAATAAAGTACACGTAATTTACAGTACATGATTGTGAGAAGACAACGTTGTCTGGTACACGTGCCTTTTTGCGATCATTAGGCATCCTTATGGTGCCATATTTGCCTGGTCTGATAAAGTCTGTAGTTGCTGAAGGCCAGGAAACAAGTTTGCTCCATCTTCTACATGACATCCTTTCAGGTATTTTAATATAACAATCATATTACCTCTCAATCTTCTGTTCTCCGAGCTAAATCTCTTCATATATTTCATGTCAGCCGATATGTCTCTCTTCTTAACCTTCTCTTGTCCTGGCTAAACATACCTTGTTTGCTGGACTTTTCCTCACAGGGCTTAGACTGAAATCCCACTGGTACACTGTAGGCCATAATGGCAGGAGGAAAAATATGGGCAGAGCAGCCATGAAAAAAGTAAGACATTGAAGAACTAGGATGCTCCGAGCTGGTAGATGTGATGTGCCTTCCCTCTCCACCACTGCTAACTTTGGAAAAAGGACAACCACTAATGTGCAAGAAAATTCTGGCCTTGGTTTTCAGGCACCTCAACAACTTGGTCACCAACACATTCCAGTTTATGTCTGTTCAACTTAAGATGTGGTGACCAGACCTGAGCACATTATTTCTTCAGCTTAAATGGTGGGAAGAGTAGTAGAAACACACAGAAAAATGAGAACAGATGAGGGCTCCATCCCAGTTTTGCTCCCTTTGTCTGACGTGCTGGAGAGAAAAGCCTTGTGAGGGAATATACCTATCCTGAGGACAGCTGGGATGGTTCAGAACTAATAGCTTTGCATAGTCACGCACAGGCTATAATTTCCAATTTAAAAATTCTGAAAACTAAATTTTGAGGCAAAATCATCTGAGCCAGACACTCATCATCTGAGAAACATATATTCATAGAGATTGGAAGAGAAAATAATTTCTTAAACTCCCAAAGCAGGTATAGGCACTTCATCAGGGCCAATCCCTCCCCCATGAGTTACACTTGCCTAACACTGTACCAAAACCATTCTTTGCTCAGTATCCTGGTCAAAATGGCAACTGGAAGGGACAATGCATGACTTCCAGTTGCCTTTTTGGCCAAGATATGGACAAAATTGAAGACATTGTGGAGTGGGCATTCTGGAGAGCTGGGATGGGAGACTTTTTTTTTTTTTTTTTGGCCAAATTTTGTACCTTGGGGGCTTTCATTGCAATGTTGGGGTCATTTCACCCGAAACTCATGTAGATTTATTGTTTTTCTTTTCTTTTCTTTTGCTTTTTTTACCAAATTGGGGAGTTCAGAAAGTTTGTGGGACCGGCAGAGGGCACCAGGGGCTGCAAAAGTACAATCTGAGGGCTAATTGGGGATGGAAAACTTATTTAAAAAATTTAAAAAATTTTATTTAAAAAATATGGCCAAAAGACACCTTTTTTTTTTTTTTTAGTTTCAAGAAGATTGGACTGATGAGATCTTCACAGTTCAGGACTTATTCTGTGCAAATTTGCACATGGTTGTTTTGCATAGAAAACAGCATTTCTGCAAGGAAAATAATATTTCAATGGAGAAATATTAATTCATTAAATACAATAGTAAAAAGCCATAATTGGAGGTTTGTTCTGCATAAAATCAGCATTAATGCCTGCACAGGAATTAATATTTCTTCATTGAAATATTATTTTCCATGCAGAAAACACTGTCTCCTGAACAGAAAATACTGCTTTCAGCACAAAACAACCATGTTTGAATACAGACTGTCTGAGGGAATGGAACCCCTTTCTTTGTAACTACAAACTCACATAAATTACAAGTTACAGATGATATATTGAAGGATGATACCTTGATTACACAAGTGTTGATGTTTTTAATATAATAAAATGGTCAAATCAAAGATCAGAAATATAGATGTTTTTGTGGCTACAAAGCGGCATGATAATTTGAGATGAATTTGAAAGGTTTTCCTCTACCAAAGCTTCTAAACGTACCTGGAGGAAAGTGAACATAATTTTCAGAAGATCAGCAAAAAATATCCAGGCATCAAAACCATCTGAAAGAGTGAGACTCTTACCTATGTTATTTCTTTTCCTCTCTCCCCCCCCCCCACACTTCCTTTCCTCCCTCTTCCCTCCAGAAAGATAGAACCAAATCATACTTGGAACTAAGTGTTACCTAATTCTGTGAGAGATTCATAATCATAGGGTGTAGACAGAGAGGCAAGAAGGTCTAAGAAGATTAAGAAAATTACAGGCCTCCTAATGTAGGCACACTGAAAAGAAGGTAGGCACAATATATTTGCATTCTACAGACTCTTTGGCACTTCAGAGTCACTGTTGCATTCTCTAATCACATATAATAAACAGGTAGCAGAACAGCCCAGCGTGGGGTTTCATAGTGCAAGTCCTGGTTCTGTTTTTAAAGAGCCTATTTACGAATGGGGGGTGGGGCAATTAAGGAAGACAAAAATGAGACTATGGTTTTCACCATATGTTGTGAGCTTAGGAACAGAGACTGTGACCTACTCAAAGGCCATTTAGGAGACTTTTCACTACCAACAAAGCTTGAAAAGTTCCTTAAAATATCAATTAGTTACGCTTATAGTTCCAAGCTCCAGGGGAGGAGGAACCTAGTTAACACTGGAATTTTAAGTATTGTTCTATTTTCCCAAAGGTCAAAGTAACTGAAATAATTACTTCAAGTTACTTTTCTTAAACAACTGAATTTAATTATCCTCTAGCATGTGATACAAAATTTGGGCCATTTTTTTAGTGTAGTATAACTATGCACCAGTATAGTTGTACTGAGTCCCATAATTGCATCAGATACCATCCTAGGATCCTTGAGTTCACCTATTGCACAACAGTTAACTTCCTATCTACCAAGACAAGGTGAGAGAGAAGACATGGGGGGGGGGTTCGTGGACCCGTCAGTGTAAACTCTGAGAAAATGCAACCATGTGAGCAACAATTTTTATGTTAGCATGGTAGCCCAACTGGACTCTGGCCATACACTTGTGCTATCTATTGTCCTATATATTTTGTCATTCCTCAACAAAGAGCATGAAGCACTGTGTGAACTCTGTGATCTTTTGGCGCTACCATTTAGTGAGACTACACCTCCGCAAGTTTATAAATAACTAAAAAGTTACACTTCTGCCACACAAGCAGTAAAATTATCACTTGTTGAGTTATATTCATAATATTATAGTTATACCTTGCTTATTGGTAAAAGGAAATTTGTTATTGTTGTTGCTGTTATTATTATTAGCTGACCCAGCATAACATAGATCATTATAGTAGATTTTAAATGTTCTAATGGTTCAGCTACACGCTATTCTTTTAGGAAAATAATATTGCATTGTTTTCCATGTGGGTGGTGAGTGGCTGAGGGAGTGAGAGGAGGGAGGGGCCCTTGTGAGGCTGGGGTTGTTGATGCAGATTGAGTGGCAGGAGTGGATTATGAGGTGGAGAGGGAATTTGCATGTGAGTGGTGATTGGCTGAGGGAGTGAGAGGAGGGAGGGGCCCTTGTGAGGCTGGGGGTGTAGATGCAGATTGAGTGGCAGGAGTGGATTGTGAGGGGAGAGGGAATTTGCATATGGATGGTGATTGGCTGAGGGAGGGGAGGGAGGGGATTGGTTGGGTAAGTGGCCAATCAGAACACTGGGGAAGGAAACATATTGTGTGTGTGTGTGTGTGTGTGTGTGAGAGAGAGAGAGAGAGAGAGATGATGATGAATGATGATGATTGCAATATCAGTAAACATGGAACTTTACATGAGTATGAAGTCGAAGGCTTTCATGGTCAGCATCCATAGGTTTTCTGTGGGTTTTTTTCCTGGCTGTGAGGCCGTGTTCTGGAAGAGTTTATTTCTGATGTTTCTCCTTGGATATCTCCCCTCAGGCGGGGATTTCCAACAGTTAATGGACCGTTAGGCAAACAGACACTAATCCTCCTTGCATCTCTCCACCCAGAAACTATCCATTCAAATACAAATATTTATATATCATCTCCAACAGGGGCTCACAGTATATAACCCCCCCCACACACACACACACTCCTACCCAACCATTCTCTGAAGATGCCAGCCACAGATGCAGGTGAAACGTCAGCAATAAACTCTTCCAGAACACGGCCTCACAGCCAGGAAAAAAACCCAAGGAAAACCTTTACATGAGTAGTTTATAATTATTCATTTGACTATTGCCTGACCTCAGGTTTACAATCTAAAAAGACATGGCACACAAGGAAAAAGGAAAAATGGGGAAGGGAATTATGCCCAACAGATGCTTGATGCTGTTCTCTCCCTCCAAAACCACAGCAGTGGCAGTTGCAAGGGAGGGACGGCCTGTCATCAGTTGCTGGGCCAAGACACCATGGAGCTATGCCTGCCTCTTCTTCTCTCCCTCTAAAGTCAAAGCAGTGGCAGTTGGATGGAGGGATAGCCTTTTACCAGTTATGGGGCCTAGGCACAATGCAGCTGTGTCTGCCTCTTCTTCTCTTTCTCTGGGGTCCACAACAGTGGCAGCTGAGATGGAGGGAGGGCCTTTCTTCAGCTGCTGGCCCTAGGCATGATTAATCACAAGTAACACATTATTTCTATATATAATTACTTCCAAGTAGGGGTGCCAGAGAAATCCATGCAGAATCCATTTGATATTGGATTTCTGATGAACCAACAAAATGAAAGTCATGAAAGGTTGAACAGAGGAGCAACCTCAGAAACTGGAGGGATGCAAATGGAATTATCAGTCATTGAGGCATTTGCATAAGATTACATTAATACTTCGGCAAACTTTTGCAGTGCCTTTTAAATTTCATATACCTTGCTGGGGATGGGAGGGATTCTTGAACCAGCCAGGTGAGATCGAAAGCAAATTGCCTTGCTATTGAACTAAACTATCCTCCTCCAGCCTTTTCCTTCTTCTTTCTTCCTACTGTGACATATTTTCTGGCCAGGCTTGAAAGACACATGCACATACCCATCCAGCACAGACTGTGTGACACACACATCCCCCAATCTAGAACAGGTTGTGCTCTTTTTTTATATAAGCTACAGTGCCAAAGTTAACAAGAAACAGACTACTTTTCAACAAAACATAATAACAAAATATAACCATGATGAAATTTTTAATATTCTCCTTGGCAATTCGATTTTATTTTTTATTTTTTCTTCCACACATGCACATTTCAAATAACAGTAGTCTCTCTCTCTCTTTTTTCTTTCTTCCTTTCCATTCTGCTCCCTCCCACACATGTCACTGGGATTCTCTCCTCCCTTGCAATGAATTCCTCTACCAAAATGCCAGAGGTAGGAAGTTTGGCAGATAAATCAATTCCAATCATGTTTGCAATTTAAGTTGCAATTTAAATTGTATCATATTCATATCGTCTCACTTCAGCACCACACATTTTTTTATTGCAGTCCCTTCATATTTATATGTAAAAATTACATGAAGGAATGTGAGGGGAAAAGGCTCCTATAAGCACATCTGGTGAATAAGGAACTAACTGAGAATATACAAATAGTATACATGAAGCCAAGACATGTGCAGGGTGAACAAAGGTGATTCACACATCCCAGTTTCTAAGCTTTGAGTGAATTTGATTCCATATATTATCCTATCAGTGAATAAGAGGACATCGCTCCTCAGAGGACTGCTTTTGAGCTAATGACACCTCCGTATGAGCTCTTGGGGAGTATGTCAATAGTACATATGGAAGTGGCATTTCCTCCATTATTCATGAAATGGGAGTGTGGCCACTGTGATTTTCAAGAGTGCTGTGGCCATTGTACTTGCAGAAGTCATAGAAGGCACAGATACAAGCTCAGCCTAGGGCACCAAGTCTCCCAAAATGAACCTCTGCTTAAGTGCTGCTATCTCACAAGGCATAATTGGGTGGTAACACAAACATTCTCATATAGATTAGTTCAGTGGTGGCACTGATCAACACATGTAATGAGATTTTTTTAAAGCCCCTTTCACTATTAAAACTGCAGGAGATAGAACTGATTTGCTCTTGGAACCATTTATTATGTACCTACTGTAGGGTAAATAGGTTATGATACCCATACTAGAGAAGTGAATGAGTTCAACGGCTTATCAAAATGAGCTGATAGCAAAGAGGAAATCAGAACCAGGAATATATCTTTCAAAGAGCGACAGCAGAACTGGAATATATCCACAAATTCCAATCCATTGATAGTGGGTTGAACAGAGACAATGGTTTCTTGGCACACTAAACATATTATAACAAATGTTAACACCCTAGCCTCCTGAGGGCTTTCTTGGCCCATTTATCACATCTCCTTGCTGATTCCCAGCCAGCATCACACTACATTCCAATTGTTATGCAAATTGCTAGTATACATGGAAATCCACATGTGTAAAAGACCTTACTGTGGGGAATTTAAATTAGCTCAGTTGGCAAGCGAGAGGTTGCGGAACTTTGCAGGATCTTTGCAGATTCCCAGGATCTCACTGGGAGACAACGAGCCAGGCAAACCAAATAACCTTGAAATCACACCACACACATCCACCCAGCATACTCATAAGAACTATTGAAGAAAAGCAGGAGAAATATGAAAGGTGGGTTAGCTTAGGGTGGATCTGGGAAATACTGTACTGCTCTGAAGAAAAGAACTCGTCATTGGTAGTGCAGCAGAGGGGATTACTCTTGAGTAGCTTGCAATGACAGATGGCAAATTGTTCAAGAGACAGGGGGAAGTTAGAAAAGAAGCCTTTTGTCTGGCACAGAGAGAAATTAAGCGGGGCGGGGGGAAGAGAGAGAAGACCTTGTCAGGTGAAGAGGGAGAGATTCAGAAGGGGGGGAAGAGGGAGGGAAAAGGGGAAATAGACTGGTGTGGGGACAGAAAGAAAGTGAAGTCCGAGTGTGCTGAGGAGAGATTTTGGGGTATATTTATATGCAAAATATTCTTTGAAGATGCAGTTTAATGAGGAAGGCAATTATTTATCAGAAGATTCCCAACATCGCAACAAAGGAAACTCTGGATGAGCTAGTGCTGTATGAAAAGGGCAGTTTCAGACTGATGGGTGACAGACAGCTCTCTCTTTGGGATGCAGATAAGGAAACTAGTCCCCACATAACAATGAGATTTCCATCTAACTTTTGAAATGGCCAGAACAATGCTTCCTCCTGGTGCCATCTCAGGCAAAAAAATGGCATCATTATGGAAAATTTCAAAGAAATTCCACTTCACTTTCACCTTTACTAAAGGTGTGAAATACATTGTGGAACCTGAAATGGCCTGTCCTTGGGGTGTATGTGTGGGGTGGGTGGGTGTTCTAGCCCTGACCTGAATTTTCCATCAGCCTCGCAGAAGGGCTAATATCACTATATTTCAATTAAATGTGTATTAAAAAATGGATGGAGTAGTCACTCTCATTACACAATAACTCCCTCCACCATTCATATAATTATCTCCTCACCTTGGTTTTGGGCAACATCTTTCCTCCTGCTTTTGTCCCCCAATGATCATAGTTAAAACTGAACTTGTCACCTCATCACCATACCTACAAGTTTTGTATTTCTATGGCTATTCACACATATCACCTTCTCATTCATAGCTATAAAGGTCTGTTCCTAGGCACTTCACTCCATGTATCCGATGAAGTAGACTTACATCTACAAAAGCTTATGCTACCAACTTCTTTCAGTTAGTCTTAAGGGTGCTACAATATCTCTTTGCATTCTTAGCTACTATGTTTTATTATCAGACATAGCAACCCAATGTCTTCTAGTCCTGATTCCCCAAACTGTAATCACTGCACTTCTAGATTCCTACTTGTTGAAGGTACATAGAATTTGTAATGCCTGAGTTCTGGTTTCCCATCTGTTTTATTGTCATTGTCAAATTTTGATTGAAATACGACAGGTAAGTTATTCATGTGGGTCCCCTCCTCATTTCTAGTTTTCATCAAATGCTTCAAAATGTACTATATAACTACTGATGTTTATTCCTGGGCCTTCTGGACTTGTTCAACACCAGATCCACAGCAGATGGTTCCTACAAGATGGAATCTCTTTGCTGTTCCTTTCCTATATGCAGGGGATCCATGATGAGTGTTTGATCAGGCAATAATGTAGGTCTGACAAAAGAACACTGTCTTTGGTGTTGGGATGGCTAACATTATTTCCAGTATATTTCTCTGCACTTATTGGGTCGAATCTTGTATGGCTCAGTACAGTGCAGTAGTTCCACATGCAAACCTACACTAGGCTGAGCCATATAGCAACCCCCAGACTTAGGACTTTTTCGGACGTCTAAAATGCAACAGAAGCAGCCTCGCCACGTTGATCATGAGTAAAAATCGCTGAAATATAACACTCAAATGTCCCTGCGGTACCGCAACAAAGCCAAGGTGAGGAGATCAACTTTCGTGAGTAAAAGTCACCGAAATATAACACCCAAATGTCCCTGCGGTACCGCAACAGTACCGGCAGGGATGGGCGTCATCCGAAAGGGACGCCCTGCAGCGCAGCAGCCTCGCAACGTGGTGAGGCTGCTTCCATTGCATTTTAGACGTCCGAAAAAGTCCTTACTGTGCAGTCTCTGATGTCCCCCCTCCCATGGACATTCTGTGCCTTGCAGCAAGTAGGCAGTATTGGAGGAGTGTCTGGCTATGTCCTTGTACTCTGATGTGAAATGATGACATCAGTGCTGAGATCTGCCGGGGTTGTCTGGGTGGACCTTTGGACATAGTAGGAGGTAAAAAGGAATACCAACTTCCACAGTACCCCAAAAAGGACATAATACACACACATAAGGGAAAGTTACATATATGTATGCCACTAACAAGTTGCTAGCCTCTGTATGGAACATTAAGAATGCAAACTTGAATGTATGTCACTGGTTAATCAGAAACCATTGCACAGATAACCTGAACTGGTTGTGTTATGATATCACAAGGCCAATTCAGAGTTCAGAATAATGCTTCCCCCCCCCCCCCTTAATTAGAATGGACTCCTTTTTGCTAGGTACCCTGCTTTAGCTTTATTTATTTATTTATTTATTTAATTTGGAGTAGCACAGAATCTTCAGATATTTGGATTTGGGGATCAAAAATAGAACATTTGGCTCAGAAGAATGAAGCTTTTTCACACACACCTTCTTAAATATTTTCCCTACGTCCCACTTCTTCAGAACAATTTTCCTGGTTAGGGTTAGGATCCTGTTGGTGTCATACCCCTGCACAAGTTCCATACTCCATTATACATGTGGTTGTACCTTTTCAACCCTTGAACAAAGGATATTTTCAATTCATGATTGTGTATGTAGAGTTCCACAAGTTTAGCCATTTCACATAGACCTAAATCCCATTGTCAGTTGCAACCAGAATAGAGCTGTTGAGTCAACTGGATTAATCTATGTACTTACTCATCTTTCAATAATTTATTGAGTGGTCTATTCTATGGGACTCCAGTCAAGTAGTTGCACATTCTTGGATGGTACACAACTCTTCATCATTTCCTTCAACATACTGCTTGATTCTCTGGGATTTTAGAAACAGAAAGGGTGCATTCGTTGTTGTGTGATGGAACAAGAAGCAGACACACTGGCAGAGATACAATTGGCTGTAAAGAGTTGGTATTCAGAAAAACCATGGTGTAGGGCAACTGCTGTGTAAAAATTTGAATGTGGATTTATACTACACATGGGTGGTATAGCATATTGGCCATCACATTAAATGCCAAATATGATATTTTTCACACATCTTCCCTCCCAAAACCACTGGTCTTTTCACTCTCAATAAGGGCTGAAAAATCTAACTGTGCTTGAGAGATATTTTTCCCCAATGGGATGTTTCAATATAAATGGGGAAAAATATTGTAGGGGATGATAAGTTTCTTGAAAATTTACATCCATGGATGCAAAGACGCACAGATCCATGAAGGGATCTTATGTAGTGTGTGTGTACATCCCCATGGGTCTTGAATGAGGAATCCAGTAGCATAAACCAGTTTCTTTTGTTACTGCACCTCTTGGGAAACACCTAGGCTGAAGGAAGTATTGGTCTAATTTTTGCTCTGCGGTGCAACCCAAATAACAAGCAGAAAAGTACAGTAGTTCCTCAGCCTAGCTGGAGCAGGTGACCTGAGAAGGCAATACTATTGTGTATCTACCAATATGCCTGCTTATGCTCCATTGTGCAGTAGGGGAGGCACATGGGATCTTTCTGAAGTGAAGAAAGTGAAAGGCACTGAAGCCTTGTTGCAAACCATCCAAGAATATGCAACTGCATGGCTACATGCTGGTTATTTTAATCCCAACTAGCATTGTTGTTGTTAATTGCCATCAAGTTGACTTTGACCTATGGCAACCCTATGAATGAGAGACCTCCATGTCACATTGTTATTAACAGCTCGGCCCAAGTCTTGTAGACTCAGGGTCATGGCTTCCTTGATTGTCTATCTACCTGTAATGTGGTCTTCCTGTTTTCCTGCTGCCTTCTACTTTACCAAGCATTATTGTCCTTTCTAGTGAGTCATGTCTTCTCATGATATGTCTGAAGAATGACAATCTCAGTTTAGTCATCTTGGCTTCTAGGGAGAGCACAGGCTTGATTTGCTCTTGAGCCCCTTTATTTGTCTTTTTAGCAGTCCATGGTATCTGGAGAAATCTTCTCCAGCAGCACATTTCAAATGAGTTGATTCTCTATCAGCTTTGTTCAGCTTTCACAACCATACATAGAAATCAGAACCACAGCAGATGCCTTGAATTAGTGGTTGAATCAGTTGTCAACACATAGATAAATCCAATTGTTCTAATAGCTCTACTCTGCTTGGAGCTTACAATAGGATTTCGGTCCATGTGAAATGCTTCCACTTGTGGAACTGGCAGGACCATTAGCTGAATCTGTGAAATGGGGGCATTTGTACAATTCTGCTTATGCAATCATGAAACCTATTTCAGAATGGGCCAGAAGATACAGCCACATAAAATATAAGGGAACTTAGCCAGGGGTATAACATGAATAGGATTCTGGTCAATGTTATTGCACAGAAAACTGTATTTTGTACAAAATGCATTTTTGTATGTGGATGCAAACATTTTTTTTAAGAAAAAAGAGAGATGTCTCAGGATGCTAAAAGTATTGCCTCAGTTCCTGCACGAGAGACATATGTACAGTGATGTAGCTATGGGCACCACAATTCAAGAAGAATATTGACAAGCTGGAATGTATCCAGAGGAGAACAAAAATGTTAAAAAGGTAAAAAGATCTGGAAACCATGTTCTATGAGGAGCAACTTAGGGAGCTGGGTATGTTTCACCTGGAGAAGAGAAGGTTAAGAGGTGACATGATGGCCATGTTTAGATATTTGAAATGATGTCATATTGAAGACAGAGCAATCTTGTTTTCTGCTGCTCCACACACTAGGACAGGGAGCAATGCACTCAAACTACAGGGAAAGAGATTATACCTAAATATTAGGAAGAACCTCCAGACAGTAAGAGCTGTTCAACAGTGGAATACTCTGCCTCAGAGTGTGGTGGAGTCTCCTTCTCTGGAGGTTTTTAAACAGAGGCTGGATGGCCATCTGTCAGGAATGCTTTGTTTGGGTACTCCTGCATAGCAGGGGTTTGGACTGGATGGCCTTGTGGTCTCTTTTAAGTCTATGGTTCTGTGATTCTATGAGCTCTTTTTTGATTCAACTCCCTAAAACCCACTATGAAAGCCAGGTAGCTGCACTAACCAAAGGAGTTCAGTAGCACTAGCAAGCAGAGCACTGAAGGATGTGCATCCAGCTCCCTTCCGTTAGAGAACTGTGGTGTGACAATGAGTAGTAGGGACTCTTGCAGGGTCCTGTTGTAACTGCTTGCCTTACCACAGCTTGCTGGATGGAGGGTGAGAGGCCATAAGTCTAGCCCACAACATCATAAACACTGAACAGGATGTCAGCAAGTGTTTGTGTTTGCTAAAGAGCCCAATGCATTTAAGCCTGTGGATGATTTTTAGGTCTTCTTCAGGGGGGCACTTCAAATTAAAGCTGCAGAAATGAACCAGTGTTTGTATTTCCTGGATCAGAAATTCCTGAAGCTTTGATCTGAAGTGGCCCCCTCAAGAAGGCATAAATAGCAGTGATAGCCCAAAACATAGCAGGCTTTTTAGCAAACAAAGGCCATGTCTTCAGACATCTGTCCCTTTCTTTGTGGATGTCATTGGATGCCCTCCAGTTTGTTCTTTAAAATAAATCACAGAGTCCTGAAATATGTGTGTGTGGGGGGAGAGGAGGGGCATTAGAAAATATAACTCTGAAATGACATGAAGGACTTTATCAGACAAGCCTCTAAAAACATTCCTTTACCACCATATTTTACACTATTTTTGTGCTGGCAAAAGAACCCTTTATATTAAACGTAGCAGTGATTGTGTGAAAAAGCAGCCTCATACTTCTGTGTTGATGGGCAAGCGTGATCCTGGCAGTTCTCAGAAGAAGATGAGACTGTGCCTAAAAGTTAAAAAAAACAGCTAGATTAAGAATAAAAATGAACATACAAGCACTGAACACACTTGAAAACTTACCTGCAACATGGGGAGGTTCATAAAATGAGTGTCCCATGGCTAGTTTTCACATTCCCACCCAGAAGTATTCTGGCAGGGATCGCCCATTGACTCTGAATCATTCCAGGAGAACAGGGTGTGGTTTCACATGCTCTCAATTATGGCAAAAAAACACCATGGCCAATCTATTAACAGCTTGGCCTGACAATAAAAAAGAACACCTTATTGACCACACAAAATTGTGAAAGCACAATGTCATCTGGTATTGGCACCTTTCACATTAAATTAGGCATCATTATGATGCTTATTTGCCGTTGTCTGATAAAGTCTGAAGACACAATGCAATAGGATTTACATTTGAGTAGAACATTGGCCATTTCCTAGGGATGGAAAGAATGCTATCTATCTATCTATCTATCTATCTATCTATCTATCTATAGAATCACAGAGTTGGAAGAGACCACAAGGGCCATCCAGTCCAACCACCTGCCATGCAGGAATACACAGCAAATCATTCCTGATAGATGGCTATCCAGCCTCTGTTTAAAAACCTCCAAAGAAGGAGATTCCACCATACTCCGAGGCAGCATATTCCACTTCCAAACAGCTCTTACTGTCAGGAAGTTCTTCCTAATGTTTAGGTGGAATCTCTTCTCCTGTAGTGTGAATCCATTGCTCTGTGTTCTAGTCTCTGGAGCAGCAGAAAACAAGCTTGCCCCATCCTCAGTATGACATCCCTTCAAATATTTAAACATGGCTATCATGTCACTTCTTAACTCTATCTATCTATCCGTCTGTCTATCTGTCTATCTATCTATCTATCTATCTATCTATCTATCTATCTATCTATTTATCTATCTATCTCATCTCTATTTGCCTGCTTTTCTCCTGAATGGGATTGAATAGTTAAAAAATATTCAAAAAATGATTGTAAAGTATGTTTCTCATGGGCATGGAAACTCTAATAAGGAGAATCTTGGACTCAAAAGAATTTTTTAAGTTTACCTTTGTGTCACTGTAAGTCAGAAATGACATGAAGGCACACAAAAAATAACAACAAGTCTTAAATGGCATATAAAACTGCCACACCAATGGTTTGCTTATGGGTTCTGTTTGCCATATTTACTAAATGTACCTCTGCTACATTCTGGCCTCTTAATGCAAAATTTAAAAGCAATTTCCTTTTTTTAAAAAAAATGAAAATTTTCAGAAATTCTCTTCTTTGTAATTATCATGGCACTTCTGTTCAAACAAATGCTTCCTCTCAGTTTTTCTAATTGAATTTTTCTTAGAGACAAAGGGGAAATTAGCAGTCAAAGACATGCATCTGCAGAGCTTGAATTGATATTCGCTCCATGCTTAAAAAGAAAGCAAGCTATGACTTCAAGCTACTACTATAGCTTCTTTTACTTCTCATACATTCAATGATATTAGAATACAGAGTTCACAAATTCATTTCTTCACCATAGATGAGATCAGAGAACAATTTATTAATTTGCATTTATTCAAATGAATTAAATCTCCTTCACTGTATTAAAGGGTATCAGGAAAGGGCATGGACATCAATTCAAAAAACCCCAAAATGGTATTGCTTTCAGCCTTAGGGCATTGCAAGTGAAAACAAAACAAAAAAAAATGATACAAACAATGCAATAAAATATCCAATGAATGGACCTCCATCTCTTGGTGTGGTTGCTCCCTGGTAAAGTTGGTTTGGAGGGGTTGGGCCAGGATGCTACCTATTTATGCATAGGTAGCTAAGCAGGTGTTGGGCCTAGATTTCTTATTCTGCGTTTCTCCCAGATAGGATCACAAAGCAGCTTGCAACATGGTTAAAACAGGTCCAAATAAAGCCACCATGATCAGCATTTTGTAGTTAATTCCAACTGGAGCTGAACCATCAAATTGATGGGATTTATCTATGTGTTGATTGAATCCATTCAACAATGGATTCAATGGACCTACTGCAGTTAAGACTAACCAAAAGTAGTCAGGCTCATAATATTAAAACAATACTAAACAAAACCCGATTCAGATAAAAATGGTTTTAAGTATTCAGCAATTAAAAGCCATAGAATACAGCATCTACCCATCAAAAGCACTTTCCATAGCAACCAATTAACTACTGAAAGTGTATCTGAATAGGAAGGTCTTCCATCTGTAGGCAGATGTCTTTTCCATCTGGCTACAGATGAAAAGATAACAGGGAAGGGGGCAGCCTAGTCTCCTTGGGAAGGAAATCAAAGGCTTGTATCTGCCAGAATATATCAGCTTTCCACTGGTGTATTTTGGCCTTGGATCTGTCCTGTTTCTCCTCCCACCCCATTACCTAGACAAAATGGGAGGAAGTCCACACAATACACAATACACTGGCCTGTACCAATGGGTGCCTCCCCCGCTATTGCATGTTGCTCCCTCTGCAGCCAGGAAGGAGGCCCTCAGCATGTGATCAAAGCTAGTCACATGCAGGGGGACTTGATCACATGCTGGGGCCTCCTTCCTGGCTGCAGAATGAATTAAATGGCGGCAGCCAGACATATAGATAGATAGATAGATAGATAGATAGATAGATACCCTGCTCTTCAGCAACAAAGGCTCTCAGAGCAGCTTACAAATTGTTAAGCGATAGCACGTTTCACATCTACACTGCTTTATAGAGTGCTAGGCCTAAGTGGTATCCAATGTGTGTTAGCAAATTGCCCCCACAAGCTGTGTACTAATTTTACCGACGGAAAGACTAGAAGGCTAAGTGAACCCTGGAGCCCTTGGGATAGAACTTGCAATGTTGTGGCTGCAGGACTGGCATATAACCAATGAACCACCAGCACTCCCTATGCAGGTACAGATCCTATGTTCCCGCGCCAGCCTGTTCCGGTTTCCCTGCATGATATGGGTTTTCCCTGGTGTTTCATTAAAACATTTTAACGGGCTTTACCCTGGCTTCACCCCCTCAGCCATCATATGGACTGCCCGGAGGCAAAACAGGGCAAGAGCCCTGCATTATTTGGACAGAAGGTCTTCAGGATATGGGGAATCTGGGGTAAATAACCTGTGTAGGCAAGCCCCTCGCCAGTCCTGATCCCTAGGTCCCCAAAATTTTGGTGAAGAACCAGGTTGTGACTTGGCACTCAACTGAAAGCAAGACTGGAACCAATCAGGCCTCTAAAGGGACAGCATTCCATAACCGGGGTGCTACAGCAGAGAAGGCCCCTTCCTCATGCCTCCATGTTATGTATTGCTCCCACCAGTGCCATCATGGAAAAGGGTCTCCCCATCAGAGCTCAGTGCTCAGGCAGGTATCAAGTTCCCAGATCTCAGGGCCCAATCTCTCATCTCCAGTCACCAGAGCAAGAGGAGGACAGATTGTCAGGGCAAGAACCCTGCCTTAAAAATTACATACCTCTGTGTGTTCTTGGTCCCTTGTTGTTCCAGGCTGCTTTGGAGTGGCTTCTGGACTATGGCGTCACTAAAACTGGTGTCCCCTCCTTCCCCCGATGGTGCCACCTGGAGCGGTTTAGCCTCTCCGCACCCCCCTATTGCCACCACTGCTGTTGTAGACTCTTTACTGTGAAGTCAAAGGCTTTCATGGTCGGCATCCATAGATTTTCCTTGGGTTTTTTTTGGGGGGGGGGCTGTGAGGCCGTGTTCTGGAATAGTTTCTTTCTGACGTTTCACCTGCATCTCTGGCTGGCATCAGAAGATGCCAGCCAGAGATGCAGGTGAAATGTCAGAAAGAAACTATTCCAGAACACGGCCTCACAGCCCAGAAAAATACCAAGGAAAATCTATAGACTCTTTAGTGTTTAGTGCAGAAACTAGGAAACTTTCTTTATGGACTACACCTCCCATGTGATGTTAAAAGCAGTGCTATCAAAGGTGTCAAAAACAGAGCTGGGAAGAGTGTGTTTTGTTTTGTTTCTCCCTGTCTGAATTTTAAGATCTTTAGCGGTGGTGGTGGTGGTGGGCTTTAAAATTGTGTGGTGGATGTGTGTTTTGAATGTGGTTTGCTGTACTTTCACATAATTATGTTTTAAATGTATTTAAATGGTTTGAATTATGTGGTGTGGGGTTTTTTTTAAAGAAAATCCTTGCTTAATGTTGTTTTTTTTTTTTTAACTGTTCTTAAAATAAGTTTTTAGCTGGACTTTATTTTAAAATTTTGCAAGCCACGTTAAGTACCTTGTCAGGAGAAAAGGCAGGGTATTTATTTATTTATTAAAAGCCATGCACTGAGGAATTGTGTTTAATTCATTAACATACCTGCACTGAGCAACTGTGGTTGGGACTTAAGATACTGTACTTAATACCACTAGCAGGGGGCATCTCCAGCTTTTCAATTTGGGCCCTGAAATCTCAGAGCTTGGGACGGTCTTGACCTGTCATCCCTGGGCAGGTATATATAGGAAATAGCTCCCTTTCAAGTGTTGGGCTAATTAGGACTTTTAACCTCCTCACAAATACCTTTGATCCTAGAACAAAAATCCCTCTTGCCCATCCATGACTGCAGACTGCCAAACAGGGATGTGGGAGAAATTTGTTGATATTTTGAAGTATGCCAACTGAATTCTCATTTTCTAGACTGACATGCAAACCAGAACACAGTCATCTTCCATCTGTGCAGTCTTTTGAACTTTGCAGTGCAATTAATCTCTCTCTCTCTCTCTCTGCGTGTGTGTGTGTGTGTATAAAATGGTGTACACCATTTTTAATTATAGGGCAAGCTGCATACAAAAATATGTACATATCAAAAACATACATATCAGGAAATATTGCTCACAAACATATGCATGTTGTAGAAACTGTTTTTTCCCCTCATTTTTATGCATTTATGCATGAGCTTTTTTAAAAAGCAAAATGTTACGGAAATGGGAGAAGAAACCTATGACCAAATGTACACCAAGTCAGCAAAGGTCTGGAAGAGGCTGTAGCAAGAGTCTTGGGAAAAAGTCAAAAATATCCTTTTTGCAACATCCCTGCTTTTAACATTAGAAACAACCTTAAGTGTGTACATATTACAAGTATGTATGAGCAACAAACATTTGGCAGCCAGTGTGTATTGCCTCCTTCTAGGAATAATTCTGCCAAGGATGTCATTTTCCCATTGCAATATTGGCTGAATGTGTAAAGATCTCCATAACTAAAATAAAGTATCTATAAATAATGTCCTTATTCTCGGCAAGCACATTCTCTGCAAGGAAAGCTAAAACTCTGGCTGGATTCCAGCATGGGACTTACATCTTTGCAAGTAGATTTAGGAAATAGAATTGAGTACTTCCACAATGTCTGTATTCATCTATGGGCTTCTGTGATATTACTACTAATGGGCATCCATTGACGTGCCATAGCCCCCATATTAGAGCACTCTGAATACATGTCCAGTCATGGGCTAGGAAGTGCCAGAGTGTGACTGAAGTGCCCAAGGTGCATTAGAAGTGCCCATTGTACATCAGGAGTGTCCAATGCACAAATGTCCAGTGTGCATCACATGTACCCAATGAGCATGAGAAGTGCTCAATGTGCATCAGAAGTGCCCAATGAGCATCAGAAGCACCTGATGTTCATCAGGAGCTCCTGATGCACATCACAAGCACCCGATGCACATTGGAATACTTTTGCCAGTTCCCAGGGATGCATCTTCAAAATCCACTAACAGAATTTCATTGCATTTCTGCAGTGTAGCTACAGATTCATACAGTTACAAAATGTAGGCCATGGTGTGACTCTCGGCCACAGTGGGTAATTAATTCCATTGTAAATGGAATTAAGGTATAAAAGGATAATGAAGGACATCATTTGTATTCTCCAACTGTTCTGGTTGGCCAAGTTTACCCCCTAGTGAAGCACATTGTCTTTCTTTCTTGCTGTATAAAGGCTGGAGTCCCATTGGTTGGTCCCAACTAGAGTAAACCCATTGAATCAGTTGTTAAATGATGAATCAACACATTTGTAGAAAAATACTGTTTAGTTCAATATTATAGGAAAACAAGTTTTCTGCCTAACACCCCACATTTTCTATGCAGAAGTATGTATTTCATGCAAATTAATAGTTCAAACAAAATTAATAGTTCAAATAAAGTCCCAAAGTGCAAAAAGTTATTGAAAACTGTTTGAGGTACTGGCCTTACCATGCCTATACTTGCATTTCTCTCTAGGAATTTAGACATAGCTAATGCATGCCATTCCATTTTTGCTAGCCTTAGCCACATCCTTACACTTCCTGTATCAGTCAGTCTGCAGTTTTAGTCTGAGTTTGTTCATCCTCCATTTTGTAGTCTCCCTCTCTCCTCCATGTTTCCAGAGTATGTGTTAATAGAGCCTCTTGCCATAAGATGTTATGAAAACTTTGTTATCTACTTACAAATACTTCATATGCTTTTATAAAGAAGACTAAATCTATCTATTTCTTTGCTAGACCCTGTGTGAGAGGGGATGGGTTGTGGGACTGTTTATTGCTCTCCTTCTTTTTGTGAATACCAAATAGTTTGCTTGTGGGATATACTACTATCTCTCACATCCCCTTTCTCAAAACAAAACAAAACAAAACAAGCACCCCAGCACAGAAACCCTCATATATTCTCATGTGGCAGGGAGAAAACTCCTGAAATTAATAAGTGAACGTTTACATCCCTAATGGAGATACAGTATATTCTGAATACCAAATTTTAGGAACAATTAACAGGGAAAGGCTTCATGCTTTCACATATGAACTTCCCAAGGAATATGGCTGGCTGATAATTTAATGAAAGAGGAGATAGACATTTGATTGGCTCCAACAAGGCAATTTTATGGTCTTATGTTCTTACCACTTCACTTTACTCTAAATGTAGAAAGAAGAAACACCTTTACAGTTCATTTGTTAATTGGAATCCACAGCTCTAGCATGGTGGAATCCACAGGTCTTAGCTGATTAACCTCATCTGTGGAGAGGGAGGTGGAAGAGTACAGAAGAGGGAGTTAGATTTGCAGTAAGAGATGTTGATGTACTATGCCATAATAGAATGACCTTGAGGCAAAAACACAAAATGAAATGTGGTATAAGTATTTCTCCCACAGAATAGACAGTGACAGTAACTTCATAAGTGAGTCTCAGAGTTTTATCGTGTTTACAGATAAAATTGACTTGCTCTGCTTGTCACGGGCTCATAAAGGTCAATGTGCTGTCAATTTTGCCATAAATAGGAATTGCTTACTCTGTGAGTAAGGGCAGTTGTATTTACTTAGCAAATCCTATGATGTATTTCAGGTATTTCAGGGTGGCTTGTAGCAGTCTGGATTATAGGTGGGGAAACTATAGTACCATATGCTACAGTTCCTCCACATATATATATATATATATATATATATATATATATCAAGGACAAAGCCTGTTTTGCTGCCATTGCTCATGTGGTAAAGCACTCATCCCGTTATGCTTTTGGAGGAAATATGGACCAAAAAGGCCTTTACTGTGCCTCCTTCTCACAATACTAAACAAGTGTTAGCCATGGCGCCACCACTGTTGTCTCTGAGATATCCTCCGCCAGTATCCCCTACCACTGCTGCTGCTGCCCAGTAGCTGTTTGGCACATATAGTCTGGTTCCTCAACAAAAGTCTGGTTGACATGGGAGACCCTACCAGCAGCACTTCTGCCATTAGCATAGCCTCTTCCCTCACAGGAGTGCACAATCCCACCACCATGGAAAGGAAGTGCCATTAGTGATGCTGCAACAGTTGCTTATCAAGTTTGTAGATGACACCAAATTAGGAGGGGTAGCTAATATCCCAGAGGACAGTTTCAGAATTCAGAATGACCTGAACAGATTAGAAAGCTAGGCCAATATTAACAAAATGAATTTCAACAGGGAGAAATGGAGGATACTACACTTGGGCAGTAAAAATGGAATGCATGGATATAGGATGGGTGACACATGGCTTGAGGGAAGTACATGCCAAAAGGATCTAGGAGTCTTAGTGGACCACAAACTGAACATGAGTTAGCAATGTGATGCAGCAGCTAAAAAAGCTGGAATACTGTGTCTAGTTCTCGGCACCACAATTCAGGAAGGATATTGAGAAGCTGAAACGTGTCCAGAGGAGGGCAACCAGGATGGTGGGAGGTCTGGAAGACATGCCCTATGAGGAGTGGCTTAGGGAGCTGGGTATGTTTAGACTGGAGAAGAGAAGGTTGAGAAGGGACATGATAGCCATGTTTAAATATTTGAAGGGATGACATACTGAGGACGGAGCAAGCGTGTTTTCTGCTGCTCCAGAGACTAGGACATGGAGCGATGGGTTCGGAAGTGGAATACACTGCCTCGTAGTGTGGTGGAGTCTCTTTCTTTGGAGGTTTTTAAACAGAGGCTGGATGGCCATTTGTTGGGAATGTTTTGATTGGGTGTTCCTGCATAGCAGGGGGTTGGACTGGATGGCCCTTGTGGTGTCTTCCAACTCTATGATTCTATGATTCTAAATTAGGATTGGGGGACTTTGCTTTCTCTCTTTATTCCCTGCACTAATAAATATGTAGGGATCATGAATACAAACCAGTTATGAATGTTACACATTGTGATCGTGAATTCCAGCCTGGATTTTCAGCCAGAGCTGACAATACTGGGAGAGTTGGACCACAGGGCTGATGCAGTATAAGACTAAGGACTTTATCAGATGAGGTAAGTAGATCAAGAAAACCACATTATCTAGGATGCAATGATAAAACAAAGGGCAAAATTATCAGACACCCTCATCATCCAGCCATTCCGGGGGTGCATCCCTGGCGTGGATGAGGCGTCACTTTTTTATTGATGGGCTAAACTGTCAATAAAAAGTGATGTGTTATTCATGCCCACACTACACCCCCAGAGTGGCTGAACAATGTTGTTTGATAATTTCACCCTTTTGTGTTATTGTGGCATCCTTTTGATGCAGTTTTTGCCGCATCTGATAAAGTCCTTTCTCCCCATGTTTCCTGAAATAAGATCCATCTCTCTCCACACTATTTATATTGCCTGTCTATAGCTCTCCATGATTTTCTTTTTCATATTCTTCAATCACACTGTAAACATATATGCATGATTTTGTGCATTCAAAATGTACCGGAAGCTTCACACATTGGTGAACAACTGAAATAAGGTGTACTTTGTCTGGCAACGACTCTCTGGAGAGATAGCTGAGAATCTCACTGATATCTCCCATTTTCTAAACCACAGTTCTGACTCTTGCAGTTCTAAGGTGAGCCTGGAAAATGTTGATGAGGTTTGTGTGACAGTCATTGTCAAACGTTGACTTTTCTTCCATGCTATTTCTACCTGAAATGCCTCTTCTCAGTTCAGAATGGCACAGTGAAATCCTTCATAAGCTTATACTCAGTGGTGGCACCAGGGGGGTGCAGAGAGGCTGAACTGTATCAGGTGAAAGCGTATGAGGGAGGGGTGACACCTGCTTTAGTGACGCCACAGCTTGTACTTAAAACAATCTGGGCTCTAAGTCACTTTTTCTTTCCCATTAATAGTTGGCAACCTTCTATTAAGATCATTTGAATGCCTTTTGAGCTGGAAATATAGGATGTAGTAATTAATCATGCACAAATCATTGGAAATGTGTGGTTTAAAATCACAGTTGCTTTTAAGGTTTGAATAATGGCTGTCATAATTATGAATGCGAAGTCTATTTTAAGGGATCCCAGCATTTTATAAAAAATACCACTTCTGGGTTCTACAAAATTGTTAATTTCTTGTCACCTTTCAGAAGGCTGTGAAGCTCCTAGTCCTCAGCGTATAGGTTGGCAACAATCACCAGTACCTGAAAAAAGAATTGTTATTTTAAGATGCAAACCGAGAGCTAACATAGGGGGGTCCACACTTAACACACACACATACATACACTGAAATGATATATAAAGACTGGCATCATGTTGGTGACATGCAGGTATAAATTGTGCTATGCATGTGGAGTGACTTTTTGGGACAATGTGTAATGAACCCTATCTAATTGATGGCAGGAAAAATGGAGTTACCCACGTGAGACTATATGCACATGTGGCAGCATATTAAATTACACAGCATCTGCAGGAATGCACACTGTCTTTATGCATTGCCTTTGCATATTGCACATTGCAATTAAACAATGGATTGTCAGTCATGAACATGGACCATTTATCCACATACATTGCACTAACTTGGTATACAGTATAGAGGTTGCATAATGTAATCCTGCCAGCAGATATCTATTCTGTGCTAAAGCAATATAGGATCTTGGCCATTGAGTGTCTCAGGGCCAGTACAGATAGTGAAATAAATCCTCGCAGAATTTGGGGAGAATCCCATGTATCCAAATGGGTTCACACAGTGTTCCATCATTTTAGGAGGGAGGGGGAGCAAAATTTGGAAAAGCTATGCAGGAAAAGCCTTTGTGGCTTTTCCTGAGTTTTTTTAAAAAAAAACTGCAGAGGAAATGCGCACTTCCGCTCATTAGGACAACCAAATTGCATTGCAGTGCATTCCTGAAGCACATAACTGTATGGTCAGATGTGCATGCAGCTTGCTAACAAGGCAGCACCCAGAACTGCCTTGTTGGATTTCGTGTGCTGAGATGATGAAACAACGTTTCTTGTTTCTTTTTTTATTTAAGTGGAAGATCACTCTTCTTCACCTTGGATTTAATTTTTTTTTTAAAATACTGTTTGTGGGGGCAAATTGGGAAGAATAAAACCACAAATAATTCACTTGTGCCCACCATCTTGATTCACAGGCATGCCTCTGTGTGAGCAGCAAACATGGATAGCTTCGCACACTAGCAATCTTTCCAAAAACTGTGTAGACAAATGAAAGCTGCTGCAAATTGGCATTACTGCATATCAATTCACATTTTATTCCCTCATATTGACCGACCCTCAGACTGGATCTGCCTGCAACCTAACTCCAGTCACCATTGTTAGAAATACTTCCCTGACATCTGTATGTCCATGCAGGATGGAAAAAGGTATGCCTGTGCTCTCTGATGTACATTTATATTGCTCCTCCATGGAATCCCTCAGGTTGTCTATGGGCCGAGGGAGTAAAATCTGTATGGGTGTGTAGAAACGCCAATTCACAGCAGCTGTCATCTGTCTCAACAACTATTTTTTTCAAGATTGCTGGTGTGCAAAGTTATCTGTGTTTGCTGTTCATGCAGAGGCATGCCAGCAAATCAAAATGGTGGCTGCGAGTGAATTACTCATGGTTTTGTACTCCAAAACATGACCCTGCCAAACAGTATTTTTTTAAAATAACCAAATCCTAGGTGCAGAAGAACAATCTTCTGCTTAAATAATGGGAAGAAAGCGTATTTCATTGCCTCAGTGCATGATCTCTATGGTGACAATCCAACATGGTGGTTCTGCAATCTGTCGTCTTAGCAAGCTCATCTCCTTGCACATGTCCAACCAATCAGCTATCCTCTTCAACAATGACTGTGATGTGATTTGGTTGTCCTAATACACAGGAGTGAGCATTTCCTCTGCAGTTGTCAAAAAACTTGGGAATTTCCCCTGAGGTTTTTGCCATGGACTATCCCCAACTTTTGCTCCCCCTTCCTCTGAAAAGGACAGAATGCTGTGTGTTCCCATTTGGACACATGGGATTCCCTGCAGATTCCATGAGGATTTATTTCACCATCTGGACTGTTAAGGTTTTGAATGTGTAGCCCTTGGAAATTTATGTCATAAAAAGATACCATATATTCCATTTATCTGTAGAGGACAAAGCTGAAGATTAAACAGCTACGCAGTAGACTATGCAGCTGATGTTTTTCAGCCAGCTTATCTCAGTATGACTAATAGAAGGCAGATAACATACTAGAGATGATGTCAGATGATGTCACCAGTCAGCAATTGAATGAAGGAGAGTTGCTAGAATTTGCTAGAACAGCTAGGAAACCCTGTATAAGTCATGGTGCAAGGCAGCCCACTTCACTTCTTCAACTGACTTCTTTGACTGACTGCTAACTGTAAGCTTAGCAATTAGAGCAATGATTTTGTTTGTAGTTTAGGATGTAAATAATAAAGACTGTTAGTTTTTAGACACTAAATGTGTCCATCTACTCATTGAGCATTGAGCATGCTGGACGCATCTGGACCAGGCTTTTGTTACTCGTCTAACCTGACTGCTGGCTGGACTCCTGAGCATAGACAGACTCCAGCAGGCTGTAGTGGCTTTTGCCATGGACTATCCCCAACTTTTGCTCCCTCTTCCTCTGAAAAGGACAGAATGCTGTGTGTTCCCATTTGGACACATGGGATTCCCTGCAGATTCCATGAGGATTTATTTCACCATTTAGACAACTACCCGTCTGCCATTTGTCAAAGGTGAAATGAAAATTCTGTAACACATATGTGTAAGTAAGTATTTATTACGTTCAAAGACTAGTAGACATATATGAAATTATTGTAGAAGTCCTTAATAGAAAATTAATGACAAAGAAAATTATGCATTCAGTACATATTTCCTTGCCAATATTGACAAGGGCCTAAAAGAACAATGCACACACGGGTGTTGGCTGTTGCTGCTAGGCTATGCACTGAGGTCTAGGAGCTTTATACTTTTCTGAAAAGTGGCAGGAAATTCAAAATAGTGACAATTAAATCAATTGTTATAGACTGAGGATGTACCTACACTGTGGAAATAATACAGTTTGACCCCACTTTAATTACTATGGCTCCATCCTACAGAATCCTGGGATTTGTAGTTTTGTGAGGCACCCACACTCTTTGACAGAGAAGGCTAAAGACCTTGCCAAAGGACCTCAAGACTGTGGTGCACGCACTGGTAACCTCTCGTCTAGATTTCTGCAATGCGCTCTACATGGGGCTACCCTCATGCTTGGTCCGGAAACTTCAGTTGGTACAAAATATGGCAGCCAGAGTGGTCTTGGGAACATCTCAGAGAGACCATATAACTCCAGTGTTAAGATCTCTCCACTGGCTGCCTATCAGTTTCCGGGCCCAGTATAAGGTGTTGGTTATTACCTTTAAAGCCCTAAATGGCTTGGGTCCAACTTATCTCCGGAACCACCTCCTCCCATACACTCCTCCCCGCGCACTCCGGTCCTCTGGGAGGAATTTGCTTCAGCCACAAAAATCTAGGCTGTCTGCAACCTCCCAGAGGGCCTTTTCGGTAATCGCCCCCAAATTGTGGAATGACCTGCTGAACGAGATCCCTCAGATAACAACCCTGAGTAGCTTTAAAAAAGCACTAAAGATGGATCTCTTTCGGCAGGCCTTTCCTAATTAGATCCCGGCCTCAGGGGATCCTGGCTTCTTTTAGTCCACTGGCCATTTATAGTATTTTATTGTATTTATTGTTTTTAATTGTGATTTTAGATCAGCTGGTTTTAATTTATAATTGTTTAATATTTTTTTTATGGGGGAGGGTGGGGTGGGGGGTGTTTGGGGATTTTATCTGTATTGTATTTTAATTTTTGTAAGCCGCCCCGATTGTTTTAACAGAGGGGCAGGGTATATATAATTATTATTATTATTGTTGTTGTTGTTGTTGTTGTTGTAAAACTACAAATCACAGAATTCCATAGGATGGAGCTACAACACTTAAAGTGGTATTAAACAGCATTATTTCTACAGTGCAAATGCACTCTGAGAGAACACAAAGTCAAATCCAACAGAACAAGTCTCACAACTTGGGACTAAAAATAGAGGCTAGAACCCTGCTACCAGCATAATATGTGCCTCTTTTGGGACAGAGGTCCAAAAAGAGTTCTTTGTGCCATGTTTTCCAGCCCTTTGTGCCATGTCAAAACCCTGACCTCCCCAGCAACCATGAAGTCTTATGGGGAGTTTTGTTGCTGTTTACCTGTGGGGAGTGGAAGGAAGGGGAGAGAATTCAGAGGAAGAAGATGTTGCTGATCTCATCTCCGAAGGGAAGGGAAAAGAGCCTGCACTTCACCTGAAAGTGTTCTGTCATTTCTTTCCCCTCTCAGCCAAGACCAGTCACATCTTCCTTCTCTGAGTTCCAGCTCTCTCTCTCCCCACTGGCAAGCAACAGTAGCAGCGGACCTCCTGAGGCTTGTCAGCTGCTGGGCCAGAGAATTGCACAAGTGAAGCATGCTTTACTTGCTTAGTGCAATATATTGACCAGGATTCAGGCCAATGTGTAATGTTTATACTTGAGGAATTCAGCTTGTGAAATCATGAATTGAATGTGTGGTTCTGATTTACAACATGGTGTAGAAAAACGGTGTGCTCCATCTGTGCAATTTCCTGTCACCTCTCTCCCTGGAACACAGCTTTAAATACCCGAAGCATGCTGCCCTGATTGTTCTCTTGTGAGGGAGGGAGGAGAAGGCAACCGGACAGCATTCAGCCCTATTTTCAGGAGATACAAGTCACTGGAAATTCAAGAGGTTGAGATTGTCTTCTCCTGGCTGTACAAGTACAGCTAGACCTGAGTGTTGGCTTGGCACCTTCTTTCTCCCTCCTCATGCTGGCAAGCAGCTGGAGCAGTAACCTCTGGCTTTTTAATGCTTCCTAAAGAAAGGTTCCTCAAAAAGCGGGGAAAATAGATCCAAAATGTTGTGTCCCAGTGGGAACCAGAAGAGGCTGGCAGTCCTACCATGGCACTGGCAGAAGCAGAGCCCAGTCCATTTAAGACAGCAGATCAGGAGGAGGAGGTAGAGACACTTCATCCTCTCAAGGAACATAAATTAAAGTGCAGAGAGCAAAATGTCAGGAAACACCCCACTCTGCCTAAAATACAGGACACCAAGCTAATGAGGCCAGCTGGGCTGATTAACTGCTGCCTATAAATTAGGTCAACCCAGGTCCTTCAGTTGCTGCAAAACAACAGCTCTCAAGACTGTGTAATTCTGTCTGACATCTCCGGTTTCCTGGCTCATTGATCTTTGGCACATACTTCTGGTCTAATCTTTCTGTTAGTTTTCCTCTCAGCTTTAGACTCTGCTCAGTACTCCTTTCTCCTTTGAACTTTGGACAACCTGGGCCAAACTTCTGTTTGTCACCAAATGTAGGCTTTAGAACTGGACTGGCTTCCTCCTGCCAGTTCTTGTGGATGATAGGCATGGCCACCTGGGCACTCATTGGATTTAAACAGGACAGTGAATGCCTCTTCAATGATGTTAATTAAAATGAAACATATGCATATAACCTGGGGTTATATCCACATATGTCACCAACAGGATTCCAGTTTGTGCAGAGGGCATGTACCTTGTTTAGAGGTTAGTTAAGGTTCCTGCAAGCCTTCTGGAAAATATTAATTAGTTTCAAAGCAATCTGTGGGTCCCTTGTTTTCAAGTGGTGCCTCATTTGTCTTTTTGCTTTTTTAATTTTTTATCACAAACAGTGCTGAATTTCAACAGTATCAAGGAGTGCAGCCTCCAGTGGGTTGGGAAATATAGTTGCCCATCCTCAGAGAACAGCATATCAAACACTCCCTTCCACTTATGATCTACTTACAGAGAAGGATACACACTGACATGAGTGTACCTTTTCCCCATTCCTCATTTCTGTTCTTGGCATGGCAATACAGACTCAAATATGTATTGGTTGCCCTTATCATTCTGTGAATTTGGGTGCCCCCCCCCAGCTCCAATGTAAAGAGACTGATCTTTCTCCATACATTTTTTCCTAGGGCTCATAGATTGCATGATTTAACTTTTTTCTCAGGTTCTCATGGAACTAAATGAAACTTCTAAATAGAAGTGGTTGGCCACTCACTCTCCTCCCTTCTTTCCTCTTTCATTCCTCCCTCCCTCTTTTATCTCCCCACTCTTCCTCCTTCCCCTCCTTTTTCTCCCGCTCTTCCTCCTTCCTTCCTTCTTCCATCCTAATCCCTCCTTTCATTTCTCACTCCCTCTCTTCTCCCCACTTCTTCCTCCCCTCCTTCCCTCCCTCCCTCCTCCTCCTTCTCATTCTTCCTTCTTCTTTCTTCCCCCTCACTCCTCCTTTCATTCCTCATTCCCTCTCTTCTCTCCCCGTCTCCTCCTTTTCCTCCCACCGGTGCTTCCTCCTTCTCCTCCTCTTCCCTTGTTCCCTCCTCACCTTTCAATCCTCACTCCTTTTTCTTTACCCTCCTCTCTTTTTTTTCACCAGCTGCTAAAAAAATAAAGCTTAATAGATTTGGTTGCCTGGGGATACAGTTCTAGTTCAAGATTCACAGGAGGTTAATCTAGTATCTCTGTGGAAGATAGCAACAATAACAGATCGTGTTCTGTTTATGTGTTTCTAAACTAGAAATTTAAAAGAATGTCCTATCCTAATAGAATTTGTTTATATCTAATACTCCTTTGCTTGCCCAATTAGCCCAGGATGTTTGTGACCACTTTTAAGTGCAAGACTGTAATAGATAATATAATTAACCATTGAGAAAACATCTTGTAACATTCACCTTCCAGACACATTTCTTGTAAAACTGCGGCATGGAGGTGAAAGTTTAATATTGGCCTGGGTATTATTTACTGTATTTTAATGGGTGGGTTTTATATTTTCAGCATAGTTACCTTATCACCAAGAGGGATGCTTGAGGATTATGTTCAATCCACACTTCCCAGACTTGTATGTGGACTGGAACACAGTTATCCTTTGGTCCTCACACTGTTATGATACTATTCTTAGCTCAGATTCATACTAAAATGCGTATAAAAGTGCATATTTTAAGATGTGTAGTTTTGTAAATACACACACACACACACACACAAAAGTAATGTGAATTTTCAAACCTTTAAGGAGTTAGAGAATGATGTAGACATGAGATGAAACAAGAGTTATGAATGAGTACACATGATACTGAAATGGACACCCAATTGACACAAACGGTACAAATTATGTAAATATCTGAGACTCCTACAAAGCGGTATGTCAAAGGTGGGGATCACATGGCCCTTTAGATTGTTTTGGATTACAAGTCCCAGCAGTCCTAGTCAGCATAGTCAGTGGTGCGGAATGTTGGGTGCTCTAGTCCAGCAACATCTGGGGTGTACATGAACCCTTTGCATGTTGCTACATGTGCATAAATGGGAAACATTAACTGTAGATTTTAATAGAGACAGTGTAAACTTATACTAGTGACTTCTGGAAATTAAAAAGGGGCCGATAACCATGACTATTCAGATGCATGGAATCTTGTGACATCTCACTGTTTCAGCAAGCCTGTGGCATGCTCCACCTGTTTCAAAATGTGACTGGTCACTGACTTCTGTTGCTGCTGCTGTGTGCCTTCATGTATCATGTGGCTTTTCTTGACAAGAATAGTTCAGAAGGGGTTTGCAATTACCTTCCTATGAGGATGAGAGAGTATGATTTTCCCAAGGTCACCTAGTATGATTTCGTGGCTGAGTGGGGATTTGAACCCTGGTCTCCCAGAATCTTAGTCCAACACTCAAGTCACTACTCCACACTGGGTCATCACTGCCTTCTACCACTATTCCTATATATGTCTTGATCTCACCCAGAAATGTTTGTGCTGGACTGGCCTTTGACGCTGCATTAAGGAGAGTTAAATGGCCCAAGGTTTTGCATGCCTGCAACCCACCCACCCACCAGAGCACACGAGGATGAAGTTACTCTTGCGTGAACCGCTCCTGGTTTCAGGTGACATCATCGCCCTTGTGTGCTGCTTTTGTGCTGCAGCTGTGAGTAAGGCATCAGTTTTCATTTCAAAGACCTCCCTGTGAATGAAAACTGATGCCTTACTCACAGCTGCAGCACAGAAACAGACACCCCCCCGGATCCTGAAGAATGGTGGATCCGGGGGAGGTGTTTTAATGATGAGCAGGGAGGCGAACCCATGAGCAGGCCTGGGCGTGGACACGCCCAGGCTGGGAGGAGTCAGGGGAGGCGCCAAAGCAGGGCCTATTTTACCCCTTGCCTCCCCTGGTCTCCTCCTCTTTTTCCATCTGATCGAAACCCACCCACCCTGCCTCTGCCACAGTATGACATCTCTGGTCGCATTCTGGGCCGGGTAGGAATTTTTACCTGCTCTTTTCCGAGGGGTGTTTTGCCTACCCCATACTGTCGCTTTGGACGTTGACAATTGGCTACGGGTGTGTTTCTTTAAATAGGTGGTCACTTGCAGGGAGCGGGGAGATGATAACTTGGCGTTCACCTATGGCAACCTCAAATTGAGTGGAAGGATATCTATCACTGAACTGTACCGGCATCCCTAATGGATAGGGTACAGGGATGTAGGATATCCTTAGGGTCAGACTCGGGGGGGAGATCCTTCGCAGAAGCTATATGGCTTAGGGGTTTCCTTCCCGATGCGCGGCCCTCCAGCAGATGGCGCCCAAGGGGAACCCCTGATAATGGGATCCCTCTTGGGGCTCAGGTGAGTCGCCCAGGGACGCCGGGGGTTAGGTCGGTTGTGACCAACCGCCCATGTGCGTGCCCCCGTGAGGGCTCTCCCCCCCCTTTTCCACATTCGGCATACCTCAAGAAATCACAATAAATAGGAAAGCTATCAATAAAGTGGCCCGTATTTCAACCCAACTCGATGTGTGTGGTCTCGTCATTTCTGCGTCAATCATTAACAGCATGTGAGGGTGATGAGGATGTCTGAAACCAGGACCCATCCACGTAAGAAGGAGACTCTACCAAACTCTGAGGCAGCACCTTCCACTGGTGTTGTGGTTTGAGCACTGAACTAGAGACCAGGGTTTGAATCCCCACTCAGCCATGGAAACCTACTGGGTGACCTTAGGCAAGTCGCACTCTCTCAACATTAGAGGAAGGCAAAATCAAATCCCCTTCTGAACAAATCTTGCCAAGAAAACCGTGTAATAATGCCTTAGGTTCACCATAAGTTGGAAATGACTTGAAGGCACACAACAACAACCACAACAACCAACAACAGTTAGGCTTCTTTCATTTTCACATATGAGAGTGGGAAAAAATGCAATTATTTTCCTCACTTGGGCAAGATTACAAGCACTTTCCCAGTGATTGCATTTACATGTTGGTCCTTTGAAAGTCAGGATTTCATTTGTGAGAAAACCATTCGGTTTCACACAGAAAACAATGGCTAGGATGCTCTTGACAGCCAGCAGAGCAAAATCATCATCATCATCCACCAATATAAGGAGCTGTGGAGTGAAGCTATGCCCTATTGGAAAGCTGCTTGTATAAAGAGGTTGCAGAAACCTTCTTATGCAAGCCCCCAAATGCAAATGCTAGCGCTACTGCCAGTGGTGCTAGTAAAGTGCCGAAATGATATCTAGGACACAATTTTCTGTTCCAAATGTGTGCATGCTGTCTCTCTCTCTTTCTCTCTGGCTTTTCTTCGCAAATGAAGATTCAGGAAGGACTCATCCCGCGCTTTCTGCAAGCGCGCTGATGACTAAAAAGGCCAATCTGAGATAAACAAGTCCGGTTGCAAAAAGCACAGCAGAAGGTCTCCTTGGGTGATGTTTTTGGGTTGTGATTCTTTCTGCGTTGTCGTTTCTCTTCAAGACTTGTTCGTTGTGAGTTCTCAAATGAGGCTGCAGCATTGTGGATAGTGCGTCTCCATGCCTCCCGATGTGAGGCCAGGGCGGACCACTGTTGGTGATCAATTTGGCCGAGCCTGAGATGTTGTTTCAGGGAGTCTTTGTATCGCTTTTTTGGAGTGCCCCTCTTACGCTGACCCGTGGCGAGTTCACTGTAGAGTAGTATTTTTGGGAGGCGATGGTCCTCCATCCTAGAAACGTGCACTGTCCAGCGCAGCTGTGTTCTCAATATCATGGCCTCAATGCTGGTGATCCCTGCTTGCTCAAGGACAGCAACATTTGTCACATAGTCAGTCCAGTGTATATTTAGGATTGTGCGTAGACAGCGCTGATGAAAGCGCTTGAGGAGTCGTAGGTTGTGGCGTACATAAAATGCAGTCCCAGGGAAAAAGTGGTACATTGTGGGCACTAATGAATAGTTATGCACTACGGGAAATGGAGGGGTGAATTGTCTTTTTGCTCCTACTAAATGATGAGTCTGCTAGTGGCTGAATATTCTTTTTATATGGGATTTGTCAATACAATTAGACATCGTTTCCTCAACTGGGATGAGGGGGGAAATGTGCGTGTTCACTTTATCCTTGCCTGCAAGCAGTGTGTGTGATACCAGAGCAAGGACACACTGAGTTCATCAATTAGATATTTTGCAAAATCATAATAATATATATAAATAAAAATCTACTTAGCCCATATTCTTTGGCCATGATGTCCTGGTATAGAGTTGAGATGCTTCACATTTTTAGAGCAATTAGAATTTTGGCTGAAATAACAGTGGTACACATATTCTTAATGACCCATTAAAGCAGGGACCAAAACAAATAAAACCCAAAATGTCCACTTGTTTTTAGTTTTGTTTTTTGGATAGCACTAGGAAAGTGCTCTAATTTTACAGGCCAACTGGCCAAATGAGTGAGGGGATGGGATAACCTTCAATAAGCTGTATATAGCAATCAGAGAGTCAACATTATGAAAGTATGAGCAAGGTAAAATGTTTTTAGCAGAAGCCTCACCACTTTCCAATCAAGACGCTCAATAAAAGAGGTCAGGAAATGTATCCTTTTAGGGTGAACTTGCCACAGGTCAGCCTAAGTGGGGTGCTCCAAAAAAGTGATACAAGGACTCCCTGAAACAACATCTCAGGCTCAGCCAAATTGATCACCAACAGTGATCTGCCCTGGCCTCACATTGGGAGGCTTGGAGATGCACTATCCACAATGCTGCAGCCTTATGGATACAGCCCTGGTGGCGCAGTGGTTTACTGCAAGTCACCACGTTGCAAGTTCGATTCCAGCCAGCTCCAAGGTTCACTCAGCCTTCCATCCTTCTGTAGGTCAGTAAATTGAGTACCCAGCTTGTGGGGGCAATTAGCTAACACACATTGGAAACTGTTTAATGCAGTGTAGATGTGTAAATCGCTATTGCTTAAAATAATTTGTAAGCCGCTCTGATAGCCTTGTGGCTGACGAGCGGGGTATAAATAACTAAAAAAAAAATAAAACTCATGCCGAACAAGTCTAGAAGAGAAACGACAACGCAGAAAGAATCACAACCCAGAAACATCACCCAAGGAGACCTTCTGCTGTGCTTTCTGCAACCAGATTTGTTTATCTTGGATTGGCCTTTTTAGTCATCAGCCCGCTTGCAGAAAGCGTGGGATGAGTCCTTCCTGAATATTGGTTTGCGAAGAAAAGCCAGAGAGAGAGAGGTATTAGCAGCCATACCACTGCCTACTTGAAAGCCATTCAGCATTCACCTACCGAGCACAAGAATTCCACAATTTCTTTTCATTCCATGGAGACCTGTGGTGGTACGGGGGGGGGCACTCTCTTCCATTTTCAAGGAGAATGTTGTTCATGTTCCATACAACTGACTAAAGAAAACAAGGGCTGGAAGCCATTAAGGGGTGACAACCCTTTCCCCTGAGTTTGGAATTGCTATTTTTTTTTTGGAATACAGTCCCCAGAATTCCCCAGCTGGCATAGCCACGGGCAACCAATATACTGCATGCAGAGCTTGGAAAAGTTACTTTTTGGACCACAGTGCCCATCACCCCCCAGCTGGCATAGCCTTCTGGACTCTGCCAGAGAAAAGGGATATCTATCAAGCCTGTATCTTTGGGCGTCCTCCATTTCTCTCCTCCATGTCTGTTCTACCCGCTGCTACCAACTGGCTTGGGGTTTCATTTAACAGGTTGAGGTCCCTCCCTTTGGGGAGGCATATATTTAAAGTATGTGCATTTAAAGAAACCTGCATGCCGTACATACATGAATCTCCCCCCTGCCCACCCCCGAGTATAGTATATGCTGATTTTCTGAAAACATTTGAAGCATGCACATTTTTTCTATGTGCATACTGCAAATGAGTTTGTGTTATATGACGCATCTTCAGCTGTCTGCTAATGTGTGGATTCTGGCAGGAAAGTGATTGGTGCACTACATTAGTAGTTGGACTTTTTCTAGAATCATGCAGCAGTGGTGAGGAAAGCCAGACAAAAACTGCTGGCTTCCAACAAACAATTTCTCCAATGCCATCCCTCCTTCACAGTTGCCACACCTGCAGCCTTTTCCTTTCTGATTCCACCATCTATGCTGGAGTGATTGCACTGTTAGAGAATCATAAAGATTGGAGCAGCAGCAAGGACCATGTAGTTCATCCCCTGGCATGCCAGAATTCACAACTAAAGCCCTCCCATCTAACCTCTGTTTAATGATTCCCCCAAAAAAGCGAGTCCACCATCCTCTGAGGCAGCCTATTCCACTGCTGAACAGCTCTTACTATCAAGAAGTTCTTCCTAATGGTTAAGTGGAATCTCATAGAATCATAGAATCATAGAATTGCAGAGTTGGAAGAGACCACGAGGGCCATCTTCACATTTGAATCTATTGGTTCATGTTCTAGTCTCTGACTCTCTGGACTGGAGCAGCTTGTTCCATCTTCTACCTATCCCTTCAAATATTTAAATATGGCTATCATATCAACTCTTGTCTTCTCTTGTCCAAGCACAAAGCATATCAACAGGATTCAAGCATCTGGAATACAATGTACATCTATTCTGCATGTAACCCAGCGTGTGTGAATTGGATAAAATGTACATTAACGGTCCATCAGTTTGAGATCCCTTGCACATCCCTAGCACTTGAATTTGACAACCAGAAGATAGTGAAGACCACTGTTCTAATGTCTCCTAGGGTCGACATACCTGTTCAGCTACGGCAAAACATATACAAGGGAGTTGTCTGAAAGCAGTGTGAGGATCACGGAGATCTTATGTTTGGTTGATCCCAAATTCTTCTCTAATGATATTTCTGAAATGATTTTACATGCCATGTCATGCTATAAACTTATTAACACCTCATTATAGCATGTCATGTCATGTCATGTTATAAATTCATTGAAGAATAAACTCTTGTTCTCAGAGAGAAATTCTCAACATATATCAATGTGTTAGGAGCTATTTTGTGCATTTTCTAATCAAGTTTCACCTTTAGAAAGGCAAAGGGAACCCCCCTCTGAACAAATCTTGCCAAGAAAACCCTGTGAAAGGTTCGCCTTAGGGTCACCATAAGTTGGAAACAACTTGAAGGCACACAACAAAAACATTTTAAAAAATTGGGCAGAAAACCATGGCTGCATTCTGTTTTCAGTTCTGTTCTGTTATTGTAAATTACACCTTTCTCATGGGCAAAGAGGACATTCTGAATAAACTTTATATTTAAGGTTTGTAAGTTTTATTATGTTGTGTTTTCAGCTGTTATCTTTTAATAATGATAATTATTTAATTCCCTTTTTTAAAGTGTAATGTTGTAGTTGCATTTTTTAAAATATTGTAAGCCACCTTGAATCCCATCTTGGGAGAAAGGTGGGATATATATCCAATAAATAAATAAATAAGAATAAATATGGGCTTTATGGCCAAATAGTCTGACCTGATATAAGATTATGCAGATATAGTCAAAGTTTTTTTCCATGACTGTGTCTTAGAATCTTATGCTTACATATTGCCAGCTAAATCCACCCTTGATTTTGTATTTGGCTGTGGGTGTTGAAAGTAGGAGGCCATGTAGACTGCAGGCATGGTCAGAATTTTGTTAAATTCCCTTATCAAATTTCCTTTCAAACATGATAAGCAGTACAAATGAATCACCATAGTAACATTGCAGTTACTATGTGTCCAGTAGGCTAAGAAACTCATCGTATCCAAAGCCACTCACTGCCTTGCCTGGGTTTAGCTGGCCATGAAACTAGACCAGTGAAGTTGAAACTTTCATGGAGCTCTCATAATCTCACACAAGCATTCTGTAGAGATGGATCAGAATTTTTTAGAATTATGGAGTCACCAGTACTGAGAGAAAGGTGGGATATGAATAAAACAAATTATTAAACAAGTTACCTGTAAAAGAAAACCATATAATGGCACACTGAAGCCGTCCATAATTGAGCAGTGGTAGAATGAGACCTTTGGACATAGACCATTCTACCACAGTCTATAGGGGATAGCTTTCCGAAGAAATTATATTTATTTGTCTTAAAGGAACTTTTAAAACCCTGGAAGTTCAGCTCATGTTTGAAATGTCATAACATCTTTATATTGAGGATGGAAAGAACCTGATTTGCTTAAAATGTGCATGTTTGAGAAGCCAGAGTTGACAAGTGTATTTTCCCAGGTCAGTGCTTAATGACAACAGCCAAGAACCTACACTGGATGCTAATGCTCTGGCTGTGCAGTTCCACCCAACCTACTGATATCAGAATGTGCTAGCCTTCTTGAAAAGTATATGCTCCCTTGCTCATTTAGTGGCTGGAGGAGGTTGCAGGTGCCCAGGGAGTGATCAGCTGAACTTCTGCAACCAGTCAAACACCCCAACTGTCTCCTTCCCTGATCTCCAGCAAGTGTGGGAGGAAGATGCATGCTCTTTTTTCCCTAACTGCAGCTTTCTGCTGTTGGGGGAACCCCGCCCCCTCCTTAGTTACCAAGTCCCCGTCTTCCCCCTTCCTTAGCCACTCACTGGCTGAGGGAATGCATTTCTGCCCTTTGTAGTAGGCTTGTGGGGTAGGGGGATGTGTTACCAGATAGGCATTTGTGCAACAGTGGTAAAAGAAGATATGCAGGAATAGCTCCAGATTACACACATATATGTCACCATTATATAGCTTAAAAGTTTGTTTTGGGGTCTCTGTTTATTCAGCAATGTTAGTACTGGTTAAAGATTGCTACCTCTCACTTTTCTGAGTAGCTTCTCATCTTCACATTTGAATGTGAACTTTACAATAGTGAAATGTGGGATAATCATAGAATCTAAGGGCTTGTCTATATGAAGGGGGAAATGTGGATTGATGTGCATTAATGCCAATTCAAAGCAGCTTCTGTTTGTCTTAACTTTTTTGGAAAAACTTCAGGCATGCAAAACTATCCCCCTTCCAACAAGCATGCATGCAAATCAAGAAGGCAGTGCAAGTGAAGTACTCACATTTTTATTTGTTACCAGTTGCCACTGCCAAACAGTATTTGTGTGTGTGTGTGTGTGTGTGTGTGTGTGTGAAGTCGAAGACTTTCATGGCTGGCATCCATAGATTTTCCTTGGGTTTTTTTTTTTTCCGGGCTGTAAGGCCGTGTTCTGGAATAGTTTCTTTCTGAGGTTTTGCCTGCATCTGTGGCTGGCATCTTCAAAGAATGGTTGGGTAGGAGTGTATGTGGAGTTTATATGCTGAACATATATATAAAACAAAAAATATAACAAATATATTTTGTTATATGTGGGTTCACAGCATATATAAATCCACATACACTCCTACCCAACCATTCTCTGAAGATGCCAGCCACAGATGCAGGTGAAACATCAGAAAGAAACTATTCCAGAACACGGCCTCACAGCCTGAAAAAAACCCAAGGAAAATCTATGTCTCTAAGGTGCTGGAGATCAAGGTGCTAGAAAATGATGTATGAATTGCTCTCAAGCTTTCTGGGGGCCGTTTACATGATGAAAATGTCCTGGGAAGAATTCGTGTCGATCCCTGGCAGTTTACACGTGCATCGGGTCGGGTACGTGATTTTCGGAAGGGGGGCCACCTTTTATCCCTCAACCTGCGGGACTCCAGTCCCGCAGGTTGTGCCGGTTTTTAAAAAAGTCACTGGAGGATTCGGAAAATCGGAAATGTAAACAGCGTGGGACAAAAAGTCTCGGTACTGGGATGACCGGAAATGGTGACTGGGGGCGGGCTTAGAGCTCAGGGACCAGAAAAGGAGGGGTCGGTCACCCGTTCAACAGATCCAGCCTCACCAGCCGAAAACAAAGGCATCCCTTCCAGCTGCACGAAGGTTGATGTGTCTGTGTGCGCGCGCGAATGTACTCAATCACCTTTTTAAATGGATTTCTACACTGCATGCTACAGAGAGATCGTGGTGGGCAGATCCTCCCTGGTTCTGAACAGAGAGATCGTGGTGGACGGGCACAGTAAAATATTCCAGCCTCTGAGCGAATGAAAATCCCTTAAATTTCCCCTCTATGTCTGTGTGTTTCAAAGCAGCCTGTTTGTAGCTGGTTTGAAGCATGAACTCTGCAGCTAATCTGTGTTGTAAGAGTTAACATTTTACAGAGGCAAGGGGAATACGATGCCTCCCCTCCCCTCCCATCCCCCTCACTCGGCTTGATTTCAAATGGAAAGCATTCTTTCCGTTCCTGCGTCTGAGCGAAAGATCTCAGTCTGGATCTTTAAAAATGCTTTCTGCCTCTTCTGAAGGGGTTAAAATGTTCAAGCAGCAAGGGGGAATAACAAACCTCTGCCCCCCTCTCTCCAACCCCCCCCCCAGCCAGCCAATAGCATCGCTCGTGGCACGGAACTCTAAGGGAAGTGCGTCACCGAAGTTGTGAAAACACGAGTAATCGCATCTTTGATTGACAGCCAAAAAAAAAAAAAATTTAAAACCTAAACAAAACCAGAACTATGGACGTGTAAATATCAGTCACGGGACCACACGGGATATCCATATCAGAGATATAAATCGTATAAACAGCGAGGGGCGGGTTCGTTATCACTTTGTCCCGGTAGGCAACGCGACAATTTCTGTCGTGTGACTGGCCCCCTGGTCTCAAGGTTCCTTACAACTGGGAGCGTGGATGAGCACAAATGCTTTTTTTTCCTATAGGGGAAAAAAAAAAGAGGACTGAAAAATTACCACCCAGTCAGCTTGACATCAATACCAGGAAAGATTCTAGAGCAGATCATAAAACAGACAGTCTGTAAGCACTTAGAAAGGGATCACTAAAAGTCAACATGGGTTTCTCAAAAACAAGACATGCCAGACTAATCTGATCTCTCTTTTTGACAAAGTTACAAGCTTGGTAGATGAAAGATGTAGCATGTCTTGATTTCAGTAAGACCTTTGACAAAGTCCCCCACGATATTCTTGCAATTATGCTAGTAAAATGTTGGCTAGACAATGCTACTGTTAGGTGGATTTATAATTGGCTGAACAACAGAACCCAAAGGGTGCTCATCAATTACTCCTCTGCATCCTGGAGAGAAGTGACTAGTGTGGTGCCATAGGGTTCCGTCCTGGGCCCAGTGCTATGCAACATCTTCGTTAATGACTTGGATGATGGAATAGAGGGCATGCTTATCAAATGTTTAGATGGCATCAAATTAGGAGGGGTAGCTAATACCCTAGAGGATAGGGTGAGAATTCAAAATGACCTTAACATACTGGAGAGCTGAGCCAAAACTAACAACATGAATTTTAACAGGGAGAAATGCAAGGTAGTGAACTTAAGAAGAAAAATCACAATGCATGGGATATAAGATGGGTGACACCTCAGTTGACAACAGCACATATGAAAAGGATCTAGGAGTCTAAGTTTCCGGGCAAAGTAGAAAGTGTTGATTTTCCTTGGGTGTTTTGCGGGCTGTAAGGCCATGGTCTGGAATAGTTTCTTTCTGACGTTTTACCTGCATCTCTGGCTGGCATCTTCAGATTCTCAGATTCTCTGAGAATGCCAGCCAGAGATGCAGGTGAAATATCAGAAAGAAACTATTTCAGAACACGGCCTCACAGCCTGCCAAAAACAAAAACAAAACAAAACAAGGAAAATCTATAGATGCTGGCCGTGAAAGCCTTCGAGTTTACAAACTGTTGGTTATTACCTTTAAACCTCTACATGGTTTTGGTCCAGGTTACCTTCAGGATTGCCTCTTTCCATACAATCTGCTCCTTCCTCCAGTTTACTGCAACCAACCAGGACGAGGCTGGCAACTGCCACCCAGAGGACCTTTTCATTGACCATCCCTAGACTGTACAATGACCTGCTGGAAGATATTAGACAGCTAAACATGCTGTTAGAATTTAAAACAGCATGAAAGACCTATCTCTTACAGCAGGCCTACCCAGTTGATTTTAATCTATGAATTTTAAATAAATATTTTACATTTATGGATTATTTTAATATAATGTTTGCTTTAATCATATGTGTTTTAACTGATGTGTTTAAAATATTTTATATTTTAGTTATATATTGTATTTAATTTGTGTTGTACCATGCCTAAAGCCCTGGGGAGAAGTGGGTAAGAAATAAATCTATTTAGTAGTAGTAGTAGTAATAGTAGTAGTAGACCACAACCTGAACATAAGTCAACAGTGTGATGTGGCAGCTAAAAAAGCCAATGTGCTTCTAGGCTGCATCAATAGGAGTACAGAATCATAGAATTGTAGAGCTGGAAGAGACCACGAGGGCCATCCAGTCCACCCCCCTGCCACACAGTAAATCTTGATCAAAGCATCCCTGACAGATGGCAATCCAGTCTCTGTTTAAAGACCTCCAAGGAAGGAGATCCCAACACACTCCAAGGGGGTGCATTCCACTGCCAAATAGCTCTTACTGTCAGAAAGTTCCTCCTCATGTTGAGGTGGAATCTCTGTTCCTGGAGCTTGCATCCATTGCTCCGTGTTCAAGTTTTTGGAGCAGCAGAAAACAAGCCTACTCCATCCTCAGCGTGACACCCCTTCAAATACTTAAACAGGGCTATCATATCGCCTCTTAACTGTCTTTGTTCCAGGCTAAACATACCCAGCTCCCGAAGTCTCTCCTCATAAGGCATGTTTCCAGACCTTTCACCATTTTAGTTGCCCTTCTTTGCACACACTCCAATTTGTCCATATCCTTTTTGAATTGCGGTGCCCAGAACTGGACACAGTATTCTAGGTGAGGTCTGACCAAGGCAGAATAGGGCGGCACTATTACTTCCCTTGATCTAGACACTATACTGTATAGTGTCTAGATCTCTCTGGCTTTTCTTTGAAAACAAAGATTCAGGAAGGACTTATCCCATGCTTTTTGCAAGCATGCTGATGACTAAAAAGGCCAATCTGAGATAAACAAGTCCAGTTGCAGAAAGCACAGCAGAAGGTCTCCTTGGGTGATGTTTCCGGGTGGTGATTCTTTCTGCGTTGTCATTTCTCTTCAAGACTTGTTCGGTGTGAGTTCTCAAATAAGGCTGCAGCATTGTGGATAGTGCATCTCCATGCCTCCTGATGTGAGGCCAGGGCGGACCATTGTTGGTGATCAATTTGGCCGAGCCTGAGATGTTATTTCAGGGAGTCCTTGTATTGTTTTTTTGGAGCACCCCTCTTACGCTGACCCATGGCGAGTTCACTGTAGAGTACTATTTTTGGGAAGCAATTGTCCTCCATTCTAGAAACATGCCCTGCCCAGCACAGCTGTGTTAGGGGGAAGTAATAATATCTCTCTATTCTGCTTTGGTCAGACCTCATCTGGAATATTGTGTCCAGTTCTGGGCCCCACAATTCAAAAAGGATATTGACAAGCTAGAACATGACCAGAGGAGGGCAACCAAAATGGTAAAAGGTCTGGAAACCATGCCCTATGAGGGGTGGCTTAGGGAACTGGGTATGTTTAGCCTGGAGAAGGGAAGATTAAGAAATGACATGATAGCTATGTTTGAATACAGTAGGACCCCCGTTTCCACTCATTCATTATCCATTGATTCAATTATCCATGGGACACAAAACAACATCCCTACCATACAGTCTTCCTAGAAAATGTGTCCTCTCTAGCCATTTTCTAAGTCCTCAATGGCAACTCTATAGTATTTTAAACTGGAAGTCCCATTATTTTCAATAGTGTTTGCTATTATCCATGGTTTTCAGTATCCATGGAGCCCCCCCCACGAAACAATTCCCAGCAGATATGGGGGTCCTACTTTTGTTGAAAGGATGTCACATTGAAGAGGGAGTGAGCTTTTTTTTTTCTCCTACTGCTCTGGAGACTAGGACATGGAGCAATGGATTCAAACTACAGGAAAAAAGATTTCACCTAAACATTTGGAAAAACCTCCTGATTGTAAGAGATTTTCAGCAGTGGAATATGTGGCCTTGGAGTGTGGTGGTGTCTCCTTCTTTGGAGGTTTTTAAACAGAGGCTGGATGGCCATCTGGCAGGAGTGATTGTATTGTTTAATGCTGCATGACAGGGGGTTGGGCTGGATGGCCCTTGTGGTCTCTTCCAAGTCTATGATTCTATGCTGCAGACATCACTCTCTACACTCTCCCAATCTTCAGACCTTATAAATGTTTCAGTCGAGGCACTTCTAGACTGCCAAAGTAGAGAGGGCAGGGTGGCATCATTCATCATAACTACAATGATGGAGCTTCATCATTTTAGTTATGTTGATGACACAGGATCACATGAGTCTTTAAAAAAACACTAACAAATAATTTCAGCACTCTCTAGGGAGCCTTAGAGTCAGTGAGAAGAGAGTCTGTACTATTTTTAGGACCAGGAGAGGCCTTTTTAAACCATGAAGTAAACCAGAAGCAGCAACTCTCCTAATCCCAGGCAGTTGTCCACCTCTCCCCTCCTCTCCCCTTTCAAACTGATCAGGGACCACAGGAGACAGAAGAAGCCATGAAGTAGCCAAAGGAAGCTCCATTTCTCATTGTGGTTTAAGTATACTGACTTCCAAAGACTAGGGTCCTGTCTATACGGTCAAAATAATCCGAATGGCATGCAAACGTACGGTGATCCATAAATACAGACATGCACATAAATACATGTCATCATCATCATCATCAAATTTATTTGTATCTCACTCCTCTACAAATTGCAATTGGGGCAGCTTAAAGCATTTAAAATATACATTCAAGACCCTCCATCCCACCCTCTTTAAAATACAATTAAATAATTCAAGAAATTTAAAACATGCTTAATAAATACTAAAAATAAACAATAAACAATGGCTGTATTGGGATCGGGCTCAACTAGATTTTTCTTTCTGGTGGCCGGGTATCTATTCAGGAAAGGCCTGATGGAAGAGATCCATCTTTAAGAGCTTTTCAAAAGCTATTTAGGGTGGTAATATGACAGATCTCATCCGTCAGGCCGTTCCATAATCTGGGAACACTCACGTTCACACAGATAATAAACAGGCAGTGCAATCTGATTGGCTGGACAAGCACATGGGGCAGGGCTAGCAAAAAGGGAAAGCGGCTGCAGCTGCCATGTTGGATTTTTGGCTAAGTGAGGGTCCGGTAAGTCAATCAAATGGCAATTTTTACTTTTTTTTAATTATTTGTAAATAGAAAGTGTTGCTTGTGCTCACCCTGGGAAACTGTTTTTTTTTTAAAAAAAAAACGTGGTGGCAAATTTAAAATTGTGAGTAAATCACTTGTGGTGGCCACCTGGCTATGGGGTCATTTAGAGTTTAGGGGGGGGGGCTCTTTTGACCATGTAGGCAGTTTACATAGTTGCGAATTCCTGTCTTTCTGAGAGTGTTTGTATTTTCCCCCCTCATATAGACAAAACCTAGAATATTAGCAGAAAGGCTCAAGATGTTTTGTTAAGCATGAGGGAGATGAAAACTCTATTCTGTTCATGCTGAAGTTGGTTGGAAAAATTCCCTAACGTCTTGATTTTCCTGATGTCATTAGAAGCCATAAGACAGACACAGAAAATGGTGCAAAACATTTTAGTTGTCACTGTTGCTTTTGTTACGTGAACTACTGGGGTCTGTGGAAGACCAACTCACATCACTAAAATTATGCTATTATTTGGGGGGATTATAATTAGCTCAAAAGTTTGGCTGGGAAAGGCCAGGTAACTTCAGAATCTTTACACCTATGTATACCATTACTCACTGCCATGAGTTTGAAATGAGATAATGTTTTTTATTGAAAAATAAAATAGAAGCAAACGCATGCAAAGCAAACACACAAGACAAGCATATAGAGCTAATGAAGGTTAGGCAGAAAGGTGAATAGCAAAGATAGATTTGGGAGTTCTGGGCTATAGTTACCTGTCCTGTAGAACAGAGTTCTGGGATGCAAAGAAGACTCAGGCTGAGAAGCTTGAGGGTATCACAGTGCAAACTGACAGAGTGAGTGGATCAGTCTAACTGCGCACATGGTGCTGTTAACTAGGGGGGTATATTTATATCCAAGAACTTAAAGGTGTGATTTGGTTGCAACAATGACTAAACAACTCTCCCATGAGGGGAATAAAGGAGTTCAAGACCATGCTGATTGTCTTTGATGTTTGGGGAATTGACATTGATGGGCATACAACAACCTCATCTTGTTGGATGAGGAGAGGTATGGTGTGGTGTGGATAATTGGGGATTTCAGTCACTGTTTGTGCTGGATGACTCATCAGGTTAGGTTGTTTGAGGTGTGAGAATCAGATTAACTGAATGGGCTTGTTTACTAGAAGAAGTTATTTTGCAGGTTTTGGACTACCAGACACAGTCTCAAGGTCTGGTAACCTTTCAGCTGAACTTTTGGTCTTGATCTATGAGACCTCGTCAAATGTGTCCTGTTTAATATCAAATTATGAAATATGGTGTGATCTTATAGGGAGAGGGTGCAAGGCATGGTAACATCTGAAAAGGGCACATCTTGTTGCTGAGTCATTCAAAAACTGACTTTGTGGAGTTGAAGTTGCTCCCTCAACCTGGCACTTTTCAGATGTTACAAACCCTATAATCTGTTTATTGGCAAGGGATGCTTGGATATATCTTATGCATGTCTATTGCAGAACATCTGTATTCAGGTCAAGCTTGAAGAAGTGGCATTGTGCATATAGTCCCATTGTGGATACAGATGCACGTTCCACATGGACATGAATGGGCATTATGCCTGTATGTGCACTGAGCATGGATATGCATTACATGTTTGGTTCTGTATCTGGTTACATCTTTGGTGTCTTGGTTCAGTTGTGCAATGTTACCATTCAACACAAAGTGTTTGAAGATTTTGTCAATCATATATATAGACTTCATGGGTCCCAAGGGTGTTCACCAAGTTTGAGACTACATATACCTTTCCCTCTTCAACAATTAAAGAGAGTTTCTTTTGTTGTTTTTTATGTGCCTTCAAGTTGATTCCAACTTATGGCAACCCCTATCATAGGGTTTCCTTGGCAAGATTTATTCAGAGGATTGCCTTCCTCTCAGGCTGAGAGACTGTGACTTGTCCAAAGTCACACAGTAGATTTCCATGGTTGAACAGAGATTCAAACCCTGGTTCCCCAAAGTTCTATTCCAATACTCAAACCACTACAGCATGTTGGCTATGCAACTAATATCCAACAATAAAATAAAAAAAGCCCCAAGGGATGCATAGCAGAACTAATACATAACTTTGCATGGTTATGTATCGTACATACACAACTCTACTACAAACAACCCCAATGAAGAATCTCAGCTAGTATGCAACTGGGATGGAAGGAATTTGTTGTTGCTGTTTTCTGCCTTCAAGTTGTTTCCAACTTATGGCCACCCTAAGGCAACCCATCACAGGGTTTTCTTGGTAAGATTTGTTCAGAGGGAGTTTGCCTTTGCCTTCCTCTGAGACTGAGAGAGTGTGACTTGCCTAAGGTCACTCAATGGGTTTTCATGGCCGAGTGGGGATTTCAACCCTGGTCTCTGAAGTCATATCTCAATGCTCAAACCATGCTGGTTCTCATAGTCACAAATATCTATATCACTGATGAAAAATGAACTTCCCAACCATTTGGAAGCTATGAAGAACAGACTCCTAGATGTAAAAGGATGATTTTATTTATTTACTTGAGTATTTATACCCTGCTTTTCAGCCACAAAGGCTCTCAGAGCAGCTTACAAATTGTTCAGCAATAGCACTAACACATCTACACCACTTTATAGCGTGCTAGGCACTAAGCAGTTTCCAATGTGTGTTAGCTAATTGCCCTAACAAACCTGGTGATCATTTTACCAACCTATGAAAGGATGGAATGCTGAGTGAACCTCAAAGCCCTTGGGATTGAACTCACAATGTTGTGGCTACAGTACCGGCATTTAACAACTGCGCCACGAGGGCTCAGTGATTTTCTGTGGGACTTCTTCTGTGCAAAATCCAATACATGGGGAGTTTTGCAGAGGAAAATACAGGACTTTCTGGGTTGTAAGCTTGCTCCTTGAGAAGAACAACGTGTTTTTCTCCCCAAAAACACTTTTCCAAATCCAATTCTTTGAGCAGAAAAGGGGGAAAATGGTAGGTGTGCTTTTGGAGATTTTGGGAGTTATTTTCTAGTTTTTGTTATTATTGGAATTGTTTCTTGGTGCAGAGTAAGTTCTGACTTGCAAATGTTTCTTGAAAATCAGACAGTTTTTGAGGGGTCTCTCTTAGCAAAGAGAAAATGACCTGTATTGTTTCTTCTTCCTGGTGAGAAAGAATATTTTTGAACTAGCTGTAACCAGCGTAACATACGCCATTCTAGTAGATTTGAAAGGTTCACACAGTTCAGCTACATGCTATTATTTTAGCCCCCCAAAACATAATTTGCAGTAGCATGCCACCTACATTTGACTGTATTTTCCATTGAGGACTACTTTTATGATTTATCATCTAACTATTGCACTGATTTATATGTGGGTGGTGAGTGGCTGAGGGAATGAGAGGAGGGAGGGGCCCTTGTGAGGCTGGGGGTGTGGCAGAAGTAGATTATGAGATGGAGAGGGGATTTGCATGTGGTTGGTGATTGGTGAGGGAGTGAGGGGATTGGTTGGGTAAGCAGCCAATCAGCACACTGGGAGAAGAAACACATGAGAGAGAGAGAGAGAGAGAGAGAGAGAGAGAGAGAGAGAGAGAGAGAGAGAGAGAGAGATTACGTTCCTAGTAACAACAGCAGCAGTTCTGTTTTGGCATAGAATTGCAGAGTTGGAAGAGACCACGAGGGCCATCCAGTCCAACCCCCCTGCCACGCAGGAAATCTTGATCAAAGCATCCCCGACAGATGGCCATCCAGCCTCTGTTTAAAGACCTCCAAGGAAGGAGACCCCACCACGCTCCGAGGGAGTGTGTTCCACTGCCGAACAACTCTTACTGTCAAAAAGTTCCTCCTCATGTTGAGGTGAAATCTCTGTTCCTGGAGCTTGCACCCATTGCTCCGTGTTCCAGTCTCTGGAGCAGCAGAAAACAAGCCTGCTCCATCCTCAGCGTGACATCTCTTCAAATACTTAAACAGGGCTATCATATCACCTCTTAACCGTCTTTTTTCCAGGCTAAACATACCCAGCTCCCTAAGTCTCTCCTCATAAGGCATCGTTTCCAGACCTTTCACCATTTTAGTTGCCCCTCTCTGGACACGCTCCAATTTGTCAATATCCTTTCTGAATTGTGGTGCCCAGAACTGGACACAGTATTCTAAGTGAGGTCTGACCAAGGCAGAATAGAGTGGCACTATTACTTCCCTTGATCTAGACACTATACTTCTACTGATACAGCCCAAAATCGCATTGGCCTTTTTAGCTGCCGCATCACACTGTTGGCTCATGTTCAACTTGTGGTCTACTAGGACTCCTAAATCCTTTTTGCACGTAGTCTCATTCATCCAGGTCTCTCCCATCCTATATTTATGCATTTCATTTTTCTGCCCTAAATGCAGTACTTTACATTTCTCCGTATTGAATTTCATTTTGTTAGCTTTGGCCCAGCTCTCCAGTCTATCCAGGTCATTCTGAATTTTGATCCTGTCCTCTAGGGTATTAGCTACTCCTCCCAATTTGGTGTCATCTGCAAATTTGATAAGTATGCCCCTAATTCCCTCATCTAAGTCATTGATAAAGATGTTGAATAGCACTGGGCCCAGGACAGAACCCTGTGGCACCCCACTGGTCACATCTTTCCAAGACGAAGAGGAGCCACTGCTGAGCACCCTTTGGGTTCGGCCGGTCAACCAATTACAAATCCATTGAACAGTTAACTTGTCAAGCCCACATTCTACAAGCTTGTTTGCAAGAATGTCACGGGGAACCTTGTCAAAGGCCTTACTGAAATCAAGGTATGCAATGTCCACAGCATTCCCTTCATCTACCAAGCTGGTAACTTTATCAAAAAAAGAGATCAGATTAGTCTGGCATGACTTGTTTCTCTGAAACCCATGTTGACTTTTTGTGATTATGGCATTGCCTTCTAAATGTTCACAGACTCTCTGTTTAATGATCTGTTCTAGAATCTTCCCTGGTATTGATGTCAGACTAACTGGACGATAATTGTTGGGATCCTCTTTTTTCCCCTTTTTGAAGATGGGAACAACGTTTGCCCTCCTCCAGTCTGCTGGGACTTCTCCTGTTCTCCAAGAGTTCTCAAAGATTATTGCCAATGGCTCTGAGATTATATTTGCCAGCTCTTTTAATACTCTTGGATGTAGTTCATCTGGTCCTGGAGATTTAAATTCATTTAGATTAAGAAGGTATTCCTGTACTACCTCTTTACTTATTTTGAGCTGGATTTCCCCTATTGTGTCCTCTGTTCCATTCTCCTCAGGTTGGTCCTACTTTTCCTTTTCTGAAAACACCGAGGCAAAGAAGGTGTTGAGTAATTCTGCCTTTTCTCTGTCCCCTGTTAGCATTTTGCCATCTTCTCCACGTAGCGGCCCTATCATTTCCTTCTTCCTCCTTTTGCTGCGGACATACCCAAAAAAACCCTTTTTATTGTTCTTAACCTCCCTAGCAAGCCTGAGCTCATTCTGCGCTTTAGCTTTTCTGACTTTACTCCTACACGTGTTCGCTATCTGTTTGAATTCTTCTTTGGTGATTTCCCCCCTTTTCCATTTCCTATACATGTTCCGTTTAAAACTTAGCTCCATTGAAAGTTCTTTAGTCATCCATCCTGGTTTCTTGAGACACCTCCCATTTTTCTTCCTCAATGGTACTGTTTGAAATTGTGCCTTCAGTATCTCCCTTTTGAGAAAATCCTATCCGTCTTGAGGTCTCTTCTCTTTTAGTATTCCTGACCATGGGATCATCCCCAGTATTTCCCTGAGTTTATTGAAATCAGCTCTCCTAAAGTCAAGAATGCGTGTCTGACTATGCCTGGCTTCTCCTTTCCATTGTATAACAAACTCCAGGAGAACATGATCACTCTCACCTAAGGATCCCACCACTTGCACCCCATTAACCAGGTCGTCTCTGTTGGTTAGGATCAGATCTAAAATAGCTGACCCCCTTGTTGCCTCTTCCACCTTTTGGACCATGAAATTGTCTTCCAGGCATGTAAGGAATTTGCTAGACCTTGTAGTTTTGGCTGAGTTAGATTGCCAGCAAATATCAGGATAGTTGAAGTCACCCATCACTACTACATTTCTCCTTTCTGCATGTATGTTCATCTGTTCTAGAAAGGCAACGTCCAATTCCTCCGTCTGATTTGGGGGTCTGTAGTAGAGTCCCACAATAACATCCCTGTTGTTTCCCTCCCCTTTAATTTTTATCCAGATGCTCTCCACCTGGCTTCCAGTACTGATGTCGTGGATCACTTCACTGGTGTAAATATCCCTGACATATAATGCTATTCCTCCTCCTTTCCTGTTTGGCCTTTTTCTCCTATAAAGGTTATACCCCTCTATTCCTACATTCCAATCATGAGACTCGTCCCACCAGGTTTCAGTAATGCCTATTATATCATATTTGTTTTGTAGTGCAAGGAGTTCAAGTTCATCTTGCTTATTTCCCATGCTCTGTGCATTAGTGTAGAGACATCTGAGACCATGTGTTCCCTTTACTTGCTCCCTGTGCAAGTTTTTTTGCCTCCCACTGTTGGGTCCTTGCGCTGTTTGCCTTGTTCCCTCTATGACAGTTTGACTCTTTTCTCCAGCCCTTTTGCCTTCCAGAATACTGTCTCCCTCCCCCATTTGACTCAGTTTAAAGCCCTCCTGATCAAATTCTTGAGACTGTTGGCAAAAATGTTTCTTCCAACTGTTGTAAGATGCACCCCATCTCTTGCCAGAAGTCCCCCCGCATGGAAGCGCAGTCCATGATCCAAGAATCCAATTTGTTCTCGGTGACACCATCTACGGAGCCAGTTGTTTACGTCGGCTATTTTCCTCTCCCTTCTTGGACCATGCCCTTCAACTGGCAGAAGAGACGAGATGACCACCTGTGCGTTCATTTCTTTCAGCTTCCTCCCCAGGGCCTCATAATCTCTTCTGATCTTGGGAAAGCTGTGCCTTGCAGTATCATTGGTTCCCACATGGACCAAAAGGAAGGGGTAATGATCCGTAGGCTTGATGAGTCTTGTCAGCCTCTCGGTCACATCACAGATCTTTGCCCCAGGGAGACAACACACCTCCCGAGTCATCTTGTCAGGCCCACATACCACTGCTTCTGTACCCCGCAGCAAGGAGTCCCCCACCACCACCACACGCCTCCGCTGAGGCTTCGCAGCTGCTGTTCCTTGCATGATCTGGTGCATCTCTTTTCTTCTTAATATCCACATCCAAACCTGAAACCTTTCTATCAAAATGCATCAATAATTCCTTTGATTTTTCTAAATGCAATTGTAAAATGATTATGTTACACATTGCACCAAAACACTCATGATTTTACTTTGGAAGTGTAACTCTGTTGCAACCTTATTTTTATTTTTATTTTAAAGTAACTCATTGTAAGCAACCGAGTTTTCATTCTACAATTTCCATCTTGGCTGTTTTCTTTCTTTGAAAAGGAGGACAAAATAAACATACACAGGGCAGAAAGAAAGGCACCGGATGGGATTGAAAAGAAATCCGTTTTCCCCCCCTTAGAAGTGTTTAAGGCAGTTTCAAGGGGAGTGCAAGTTAAGAGGCTATTTTGTCAGCTCTGTCAGCTTTGCCCCATATAGTGTATTTAATTGCTCCTTCCCAACTGCACTGAGCTTCATGCCAGTCTCAATCAGATCAAAGCTGGATTTGATTGCACTTTAAAGATTCAGTAATTATTATTCCCAGGTAATTTAGTCTCTTAAGGTAGTAGCTTTAAAGCTTCCATCTTCAAAAAAAAAAAAAGTTGAAAATGTTCACTGTTTTAGCAGATGGGTTAAACCCATTCCAATTACATTTCTAACAGCTTGATGTAGCACAGAACTCCTTGCTTGGAGAAGAGAACAGGGTTGGGGGATCTGAATGGGTGAAATGATTCTCTTGCATTTCTTTGTCTTCCTAAGATTGAGGCTGGGGACAGGAGAGGGTTGATTCAGGATTGTTGTCAGGGCTAGCCAGGCGGATGGGTTCCCCATGTGCCAGAGGAGGCTGGAAGCCCTGTCCTGACAGAAGCAGAGCCTCGTCCATCCTAGGCAGCCCCTGCAGATGTGGAGAAGGAGACAGGAGCTCTGTACCCTATCATGTGTGGACAGTTAAAATGCCAGGAACAGAAACTCCAGTGATGCTTTCCTCTGCTGTGAGTGAACTATACCAAGTTAATGAGGTCAGGTGGACTAATTTACTGCTGGCATAGTGGTTTGAGTGTTGGACGACAACTCTGAAGACCAGGGTTCAAATTCCTGCTTGGCCATGAAAACCCACTTGGTGCCCTTGCGCAAGTCACACACTCTCAGCCCTCAGAAAACCCTGTGATAGGTTCACCTAAAGGTTGCCATAAGTCAGAAACAACTTGAAGGTACAGAACAACACAACAAATTAGCTCAGCCAAGGCCATTCTAGTGCTGCAGGCAATAAAGTCAGTGCTTTTTGATAATCTTCTATGATATCCTCAGCTTTGTTATCTATGATCTTTGGCTTACATTTGGCCTTATCTCTCTGGCTCAGTTTCACGCTTAGCTCAGAACTATTAACTTTATGTGACTTTGGAATGTTTGGATGATACTTCTGCTTTGAAATACACAAGTATCACCTTGCAACTGGCCCTTGATCAGATGTGGTAGACTAGAGGTTTATGCTCTTCAATGCTTGCCCACTTTAAAACAGGACAGGATGTAGCTATGGGGGAGAGCAAAAAGAGGGCATAATAATTCTCCCCTCCACACACAGTGTCGTTCCTTATTGCTCATCCAAAACATTTCATTACCTATTTAGTATCATGGTAACCAGCCACGTAGATCTCTGTTCTTTCATGACTCTAATACTTTGTTTAGAGCCCTTCTGTGTTACAGACCTTCACCACTACTGGTGTTAGAAAATGTCATCAGTAATGCATTGAATGAAGACATAAAATTTAACAGAAACCCATTCTGAAATAGTGCAGACTAAGAGGACTATGCCACATCTTAGAATCATTGAAAAATAGAACTGGAAGAGATCTGAGATTCCTCGTAGACCAAACCCCAGCCAGTGCAGAAATCTGGCTGACATGGTGTTACACATTCTGATCATGTTAAATTCATTATATTTCTTCACCACCACCACCACCCGCATTATATTTCTATGGAGAATAATGTACTCATTCTCATTTTTCTCTTTGAAAAGATCTATTCAAGGTACTGAAATCTATTTCCAGAATAGCTCCTTTTGATAGAGAATGTATGCAGTGGTCAATTAGAGATCCTGACTTAAGGAGCAGAGACACCTATGGCTTTAGAGAAACAAACTAAGGCTTTATTGTAGAAACTTCATTTCTGTGCAAATGTATTCTATTCTGTACTAAAAATGCAGTTTTACATGCAAAAATATCATATAACATTTTGTGCAAACAGCCTTCAAAACAGTGCATGTTTTGATGACTTTCTTGTAGAAAGAAGAAAATTGTTCAGATTACATGTTACTTCCTTTGAGAACAAAATTATCCTAAAATCCTATCCCTGTTCTGCCCACAGTTTGGAACTGCAACAGTGCACTTTGCAATGAGTTGAGCAGCTAGCCCTCAATGCCATAGAGGCCTCTATTAAGAGCCTGAATTACTGGAGGAAGCAGCACTTTAAAAGCTGCAACAAAGGCAGCAAGGTGTGTTGGTCATGATCCATGTGTGGTACCACCTGAGATACTCTATAGGCTTTCCATGTCTAGAGAAGCTACACCATTGGATGGGTTTGAACCTAAAGCTCACATTTCAGTGCCTAACTTGGATTCCTTTGGGACACAGGGAGCTCCACTGTCCTGTATCACAGTGCTATTGACTGCACTACATTTTTTTCTTACCTAAGATGCTAACCAGATCTTGTCTGATTTTGGAAGATAAACAGGATCAGCCCTGGTTAGTACTTGAATGGGAGACTACCAACAAATACCAGGGGGTGTAGGCTATATCTCAGAGGAAGGAACTAGTAAAACCACCTCTGATTATTCCTTGTCTAAGAAAACCCTATGAAATTCATGGGGTTGCCATAAGTTGACAGACAATTTGAAGGCACACACACACACACACACACATGAGGCTAACAAGCAGAAGGGATATCAAAGCCCCTCAATTAACCAGGGGCTCTTTAACCTAAAGGCCAGCCTAGATCACACATTCTAAAGTTGTTCTCTGACATTCAGTTGGGAACTTGCACCATCATAACTGGCCTTATGTGTGCAGAGAGAAGAACTAAGCAGCATCACAAAGTCTGTGTTCATCTCGGGGCTGCTGTGACATTACAATGTATGGCCATCCACTGTGCAATGGTAGCCAGTGGAGTGACTGGTATACCATGGCCCAGTGCACAACGGGCAGTAATGATCACTGAGCTGCTCCCCAGTGCACATTTGGATACAAATGGCTAGGAAGTTTCAGAGCATAATGAGATTGTCTTCTGAACATCAGAAGTGCCCAGTGTGCATTACAAGTGCCCAGTGTGCATCAAAACAATCTTGCTGGTGCCTAGATCTGCATCTTTGCAATTCACTAACAGGGTTTCATTTCTGCAAATTAGCTATGGATGCATAAACTTATGCAGAGTTGACTGAAATGTAGAATCTCAGACATTGTTTACTAATAACTACAACATTTGGACGAGCCTTCACTTTCTGCCTAATTCATTGCTTGGACTCCAACCCGTACATTTTAATCTGCTATTTCCCCCCCTTTTCTTTTTACATCTAGGCCATTCATCTCTCTGCCAGTTACTATGGTTAAGGTTTACCTGTTAATGAGGAAAGAAGCCAGCAGGAAGAATGCCTGTCAGGGGTGGTGGGGAGTATAATATAATAACAGTACATTTTATATTTATCAAGAGGAAAAGAACACTAACCCAGGGTAGCATTTTATAATATTTAATCCATGGTAAAATAATTATCTGCAAGCACACACAGACGCCCCAGTGACTCTTTTTCTAGGTGCTGTGCTTGGCACATAATGCTGTTGCTTTTCTTCCCAGCCAGATTCTGTTTCGGACACAAAAACAAGGTGCAGTGGGGAAAGGAAAACATTTGCTGCTTTGAAGGGAAAAGGAACAATTCCTCCCCCTTGCCTGGTTGAGGAAAGAAAAGGACAATTTTACACAAATGCCACCACTAGTACGACAAAGGCAATGGAGAACAATCCGTTCCTTTCTTTCTTCTGCAGGAGGGTTCTCTAGTCATGGTGCATTTGCTGGAGCTTATTTTAAAAAGGAATATTACCTTATCTCCAACAGCACCTGTCGCTTTGCTAAAAAAATCTTTGCTTCTTGCTTGAGATTTACAGCATTTCTATTTATGTCACCATAGTCCATCTGCATCCCCAATATGCTCCTAATACTGGGGGACCAAGGGACCAAGGTGAGATGAAACTGGTTTGTTTGTTGTTTATTGATTATTTATTCTGTTTTCAATTACAAATTACATCTATCCATCATATGCCAACTCCATATTGAAAAGTAGCTATGAATTTATTGTATGATTAGCAAGGGCAGTTGGTGGCTCCCATATCAGAGATATAGTGACCTGATTGGTCCCAAGATTGAAAGGAGCTCTGCAAGATGCTGAACTCATTTGAGGGGATAGGGTTCAGCACTGTGAACAATTCCTGAAAACCTGGAGTGGATTCAGCATCCCAGTGACATGGAGTCCCCCAGCTGCCACTGACAATTAGTATTATTTTGTGTGGACTAACTGAAAAACAGGAATAAGGGTGTGCAGTGATAATCCTGCTCTTGTAAAAATACATTTATAATTCAAAGAAAAAGTTGCCTTTTGTGACCCAGCACTCATTATATGTTAGGTCCACACTACTTGGTGATACTTGTGAGGCAAATGCCTGAAGCTCTCATTCTGGCTGCTCCAGAAGCTATAGTTGAGGACGCCATTTTAGACCTTTATTCTATTGAGCCATTGAAGCAATTGGAATCTATATCTATAAAACTCTTGGGTATGTTTCCTTTCCCAGTGCGCTGACTGGCCAACCAATCCCCTCACTCCCCTCTCTCCCTCAGCCAATCACCAAGCACATATAAATCCCATTTCCACCTCACAATCCACTCCTACCACTCAATCTGCATCTACACCCCCCAGCCTCACAAGGGCCTCTCCCTCCTCTCACTCCCTCAGCCACTCACCACCTACATGTAAAACAATGTTTTCAGTGTGTAGCTGAACCATGTGAACCTTTCAAATTTACTATAATAGTATATGTTATGCTGGGTCATCTTATCATCACCACCATCATCACCATCATCTTACCCACCTCTCCCCAAGGCTCAAGGTGGGGTACAATATGAATTAAAATACAATATATGACAGGTATGTTTTGACTCACCATTCAGCAATTGATTCAATGGTTCTACTCTTGTAGGGATTATCCAACATGAAACCAACCTTAAAACTCATGTGGTAGAAGTTCAGGAGGGGATGGATCAAGGATTAAAAAGAAACATGGCCAACATCCCAAAACATAGCTAGATGCCACTTTAGATGAGCAGATAGGAGGAAACTTGGCACGGCACCCCACAGGGGTTCACCAAACTTGAATGTAGCATTCATAAAGCTAGGGGAGCCACCCCTAGCTATATATACCTTAGAGCAGCCTTTCTCAGCCCTTTTACCCTGGAGGAACCCTTGAAATAATTTTCAGGTCTCAGGGAATCCCTGCATAAAAATTATAGCTACACCTAGAAAAATGTTTAAAAATCACATTTCCAAGTGAACCCCTAGTGACCCCCACTGAATCAAGTGGTACTGATGAATAGTCGCACCATCCAATAATGCACAACTGCATGTCCAGAATCCTCTTGGTTAGTCCCAACTGGAATAGACCTACTGAATCAATTATTGAATGGAATGTCATCATACAGATCATTTCAATTGATTCAAAGACTCTGTTCTTGTTGGGACTAACCGTATAATTTCAGAAATCTGAAAGAAATCCTCTGATCACTTGGGATTCAAATTATCATCAGCTGCACATCAATTTCCTCAACATTCTTCAAGGCATTCAGAAAAACTATGGATCTTTTCTGGAAAGGCTACATCTTCTTTAGGCAACATAAGCCCATCTTTCTAGATATCACAGGCAATTTGCTACCTGTGAATTTAAAAGGAAATACAATCCAAAAATGGCTCATGGTTTGCAGCATGCAGCTTTGCACGATCAAGCAAGGATGGTGGAAATGGGGTCACCTGTTCAGCATTCATTACGCTTCATTACAACAACCAAATTAAAGAGTGTTTACTTTAAAAGCGGGTCAATTTTTTGGCAAATTTAAGGACACATGTGGCATCAGGCAAATTACATCTGGATAAATAAAGTTGCAAAACAATAGGAAAAAACAAGATACCTATCCAAGAATCCTGGAATGGAACACTGCATTTGGAAATCAGGATTTTCTGCTGCAATCCAGACATGTAGCCTGTGGCATTTCAGGTGAAACCACAAATTTTACCTTAATTTACTAGTCTCATGGGAGTGGTTGTATGAGAGCCAACATGGTATAGTATTTTAGGTATTGGACTAGGAATCTGGGAGACGAGTCTGAATCCCTGCTGAGCCATGGAAACCCACTGGGTGATCAAGTCACACTCTCTCAGCCTCAGAGAAAGCCAATGGCAAACCTCCTCTAAATAAATCTTGCTGAGAAAACCCTATGGTGGGGTTGCCTTAGGGTCATTATTGTTACATGCACCTATACCTCCTCCCTTCTAATATTTCATAAATTGGCAATAATTCATAGAGTGGCAAGTATTGACAGTTCATGTAGGTCCCAGTAGACCAGGCCATCCCCAGAAGGGTTCATGCAAAAGTCACCAGAGACCTAACAAAATTGTCTCAGAAATTCTCCAAAAACAGACATGCCCAGGACAAGATTAAGCAAAGCCTCCTCAGGCATTAGTTAGGGTGGAATGTGCTCATTTCCCCTGGATGCACTTGGCAGTAAAACATACTCCAAAACAAACAAGTGACCAAAACACCCATTATTCTGGATTGGTCTTCCTTCACACCTCTGCCTGCCTACAATGCAAAGGTCACATCAAGCCCATCACTCTTAGTGTTCCAACCACTAACAGCCATCAATGAAGCTTGGGCTTCCATTGTTTAACTCTGGGAATCTCACTCAAATGTTGTTCTACACTCAAAACCACTCCTTAAGGGTATGATATTGGTACAAATATTATCCTTGAATCATAGCCATGTGTGCACCGTTTCTCCCACCTCATCACTCTGCCAGTCTGCTGTGTGACCCTCAGATCCAAAATCTGAATCTTTGCTGCATTAATCTCTACTCTCCGGACAGGTAATGTATAACCCATCATCCCCAAAATCTATTCTACTATCCAAATACTTCCTCCTAATTCTTCACTAGCCTTGTGTGAATGCTTGAAGTGTGAGTACATGTGTGAGTGGCCTCGTGATTATTTTCCAATAAAAACCATTTTTATTTCATTTTTGGCTTAGTCTCCTCAGTGAATACTGGTATACACAGGTGTAAAGATCCCAAAGTTACCCCACTACTAGTGGGTATACCTTTGAGCTAAATAAAATTCCCTGATATAACATTGTAATTCAGAGGTCACAAGTGGGTCCTGCAGAACCCACACAATTTGGTAACAGTCATAAGTCACGAATCTCATGAAGGCACACAGTAACAGTAGCATCATCATCATCATCAATCAGCCATTTGGTCACTATGGACCATTTCCAATCTCATTTCTCTCCCTGCATTTTCCTAAAGATTCCGAGGAGAAGAAAAGGCTTGCCTCTTTCATTTGGCTGAGTTTTGTAGAGAGGGAGGGGAGTAAGTAAGAGAAAGAAATACTAGGAGAAAAGTGGGCTATAAATGAGAAAGAGAGAGAGAGAAAAGAGGAAGTGTTCTAATGAATAACTGATACATTAACAGAGAAGTGAGGTCATGTCCAGTGGCCCTCCTCCAAACATGCACTTGCCTAAATGAAACAAGAACACCTTTGTAGGGTTTATGGCCACACTGTCTCCACCAGCACCTGCCATGGGCCACACCAAATCCAAAAACTGGCAAAGTCCAAAGCTAGAAAAGAATTCAAAACCAAATATTACTGGGTTTGGGGTGGCGGGGAGGGGAGTCTACTTAAAACCTAAGTAACTGCTCTCGGAAGCCCATTTTTTGTCAATAAATTTCAACCCAGGAGATATAGGAGTGTGTGGGCCACAAAACAGATCCCAAATACATCTACCAGTAACCTTCTGGGTCATGTACATGTGTTTATAAGAAAATAAAAGAGAGTATTGTAAATGATGCATTGTAAGAAAAGGAAATTCTTACTCTTTATTAGGTAACATGATAATATTGCATAATGGACATTATATTATTTGTGAAGTCGAAGGCTTTCACGGCCAGCATCCATAGATTTTCCTTGGGTTTTTTTCGGGCTGTGAGGCCGTGTTCTGGAACAGGTTTTTTTCTGACATTTCACCTGCATCTGTGGCTGGCATCTTCAGAGAATGTTCTCTGAAGATACCAGCCACAGATGCAGGTGAAACATCAGAAAGAAACTATTCCAGAACATGGCTTCTCAGCCTGGAAAAAACCAAAGGAAAATCTATTATATTATTTATTTTTCACTTCCTTTGCTTTTTTAAAAAAATATAAGAATGGCCACCAAACCCCCTCCATTAAACATTTTAGGAGTAATGAGTAAACATTACTTGCTACATTAAGAAAAATAATGAAATTTCACCTTTGCTTTTTTTAAAATATACTGGCCGGCATTCTGTATTGCAATTATGGATTTCATAGAATCATAGCATTGGAAGAGACCACAAGGGCCACCCACTCCAACCCCCTGCCATGCAGGAATAAACAATCCAAGCATTCCCAACAGATGGCCATCCAGCCTCTATCCAAAAATCTTAAAGAAGGAGACTCCACCAGACTCCGAGGCAGCCAATTCCACTTCCGAACAGCTCTTACTGTCAGGAAGTTCTTCCTAATGTTTAGATGTAATCTCTTTTCCTGTAGGTTGAGTCTATTGCTCTGTGTCCTCTGTGACCCCTTTGCTGATTTGTCTGAAATTTGACTGGTGTAGGCCTGAATCATTTTGCTTTGTTCCAGCTAGAGTAGACCTACTGAAGCATGTGTTGAATGTTCAGACAAGATGTAGGCAAAAGCGATTGACTCAATGGGCATACTCTATTTGGGACTAGCAACATAATTCAGGCCATTAATCCCACAGTACAGGCTAGTATACCTGTGAATTTCAGCCAGTTCTGTTAAACCATTTAAATGTTGTAGCTTTTTTAAAAAAGTTCACCATTATATACATCCAAAGTGCCTCTACCAGCCATCTCAAATGATGCCACAGTTTCAGAGTAGTGCTGATTGGAATGGCTGCTTCAAATTCTCCACTTCCTTCTTAGGTGGGGATTATGAATCATCTTCTCAAGAACTTCTTCCAGGCAGGAAACTTCAGTAATTTTCCATGGAAGGACTGAAGCTGGAGTGGCATCAGCAGCTCCCTCTTCTACCTGCCTTTAAAAAACTGGTTCTTTAGTGGCTGCTGGAAGCATCATTCCCAGCGTGCAACATGGTGGGAGAGAGACCATGGCAGATAGCAGGAGATGACTCCTTTGAGATGATCCTTTGAGATTATTAGCTTTGGCTTTTAGAAGATTTTAAAAAAAAACTGCAGTTGCTGCAGATGTCAGTAAGCCTACCTCTGAAAATTCTTGAGAATTTTTGCCCACTTCCAGGACACAGATTAGCGATTGTTAGGCCATATTTCATTCCCCCTGCTCACTCCAATGCCCACTGCAAAGCTGATCCAAAAACTTTTCAGAGCCATGACATCCTCCATTAAACTGAAGGTTCTGAGGAGTGATGTACCAATCAAACATATTTGCACAACCCGTTTTTCAGCAGGTCAGGTGGTCTCATTCTCTCTGTCATTTGCAGAGCCATGCTGGCAGATTTGGGGAATCAAATAATATGCACCACAATGCACCTTCCTGCCCCCCCAAATTGCACAAATATGGAGCTGCCTATAATCATTTGTACATGCAAAAATGTGTTTCTGCTCCCTTTGCTTTTATTTGCGTCTCTTAAATCATTGTTTGTCATTTTCAAAAGGAATGTTATGTCCAAGTGTGGAGCTCATGTGGTGTTATGTTGGACTAGGACACTTGGAGACCAGGATTTGAATCCCCACTCAGCCATGGAAACCCACTGAATGACCTTGGACAAGCCACACTCATGCTAAGATGGAGGCAACATAAACCTTCTCAAAATAAAACTTACCAAGAAACCCCTGTGATAGTATGGCCATAAATTGGATTTTAATTGAAGGCACATGATACCAAAGTGAAGAGAGCCAGTGTTGTGTAGTGGTTTGAGTGTTGGAATAGGACACTGGGAGACCATGGTTTGAATACTAACTCAGCTATGGAAACCCACTGGGTGATCTTGGTCAAGTCACATACTTTCTGCCTCAGAGGAATGCAAAGGCTCTGAACAAATCCTGCCAAGAAAACTCTGTGATAGGTTCACCTTAGGCAGTAACAACTTGAAGGCACACAACAAAATTACAGAATGAACATGGCTTACAATAATGACATCATCATCACCATCACCATCATCTTTACTTCTATCCTATTCCCTCCCCCCCAATTTGGGACTCAAAACAGTGTGTATTCAAAATAGAAGTGTGTTTTGTTTGTGTGTGTGTGTGTGTATGTGTGCATGCATGTGTGTTAGCAAGAGAAAGAATATACAAATATATTTAGAAAATCATAGGAAAAACTAGTTTCTTGAGTGTTACAAAACCATGATGAAGAAACTCCTTGGGCGTATCCATGCTGCACAATTCTAGAAGTGTGAACCCACTTAACTATCATGGCTGTATCCTATGGAATCCTGGGGTTTGTAGTTTGGTGACATAGATAGAATTCTCTATTGCATTCCCCTGAATTATAGCACTAGAGATTGATGACAGAGAAGTCTAAGTCCCTCAAACTACAAATAACCTTCTCTGCTTCAGGCTAAACATACCCAGAAACAAGAAACAAGACAAAATGGATGTAAGACTGGGAAAATGAGAAACTGAAAAAAATCAAAATTGACAGATTGGTCCATCCATTGTGAGGTCTCAGCAATTTTGCCACTAGGCCCAGAGAATTCATTATTTTACCATCTGTGTTCTAAATACTACTTTCTCCTCCCAACCTCTTCCCCCATGTAATATATACAGCAAATTCCTGTCAGACAGTCTGCCTACTACACAGACGCCAAGCCTTAGACAGCTGGGGTTGTGCCTTTGAGAGTTTTCCCCTCCTCATGCCAGATCCCTAAAAGCTTAAGACTGCCATGGTTGCCTTGAGGGAAAACCTTTTGGAATCTGGTACACAAAGGCGCAAGCTTTTTATCTTTCCAAAGAGAACCACCCTGGCTCTTTCTTGTGACATGGTGTAAACAGAGATGTTAAGGAATAAGTGCAAAATGGAACCACATGCTGGCTGTTGTAGCAGCTCTTAAAAAGATAAATACCAGATGGAAAACTGTGAGACAAGCAAGAAGGATGAGGCATCTGGTCCTGGGCTTTCAGCAGACAAAAGGGTTCTCATATCAGGCTTCCAGAGAGTCAAACTTGGCTTGTTAGAAGCAGAACTGCATCTCTTATTTTCCAACTTTCTGCAGACGGAATATTAAAAAAATAAAATAAAGAAACCAACAGGACGTGCTTTTAACACCCCAATACTCAAGCAGGACGTGCCTGTTGTACCATGGATCTCTTCCTGGTGTTCCATTCTGCTTTACCCCACACATTCTACCCTACAACTCACTCCACTTCCATTATGCATTGTTAAATATTCTGCACCTATCCATTAACTCCACATTACTCATATTTTCAAAAGCCAAGGCAGTGCTTGTTCTTTTGGTTAAAGATATGCTAGAACAGCCACCTTTTACCAGGACTGAAGGTAAGGTCTAGTAGCAGGGGGTTCTTTTGCCAGCATAAAAACAGCACAAAATATGTTGGCAAAAGAATGATTTTAGAGGCTTGACTGATAAAGTCCTAAACCTGGGGCCTTTCACAAGCAAAGCCTGTGCTCTGCCACTGAGTTGTTGTTGGTTGTTGTTACAGGAAACCCCCACAATTTGATGCCCCATTATCTGATACAATGCTTGCAAATTAAGGAAAGTTCCATTCATTCAATGAGGGGTCTGCAGTTTTGACAGTTCTTCTTGCCTATGGAAGCTTGCTTGGGACCAGTTCTGCTTTTTGACCAAATCTGGTTCCTGACAATTCTGCAGTCCCTAACCTGTCAGAGAAATGGGGGCTTCCTGTATATTCATTTATATCCCACCTTTCTCCCAATAATGGGATTCAAAGTGGCTAACAATATATTTAAAACAATACAAACACATGAATAAAAATATAAATATAAGATTTAAAAATCAATTAAACAATTTATGAAGTTAAAACATTAAACATTCAAAATATTAAAATGCATTAAAAGACTATATACAAACCATAAAAGTAGCACTGCACAGCATTAAAAGCCCAACCCTAGTCAGTTTGTAAAAGCCTGGTAGCACAAAAATGTTTTGACGTTCCAGTGGAAGGAGGACAAGAACGGGGCCATCTGGGCCTCTCTAGGGAGGGAGTTCCAAAGTCTGGGAGCAGCCACTGAGAAGACCATCTCCCTTGTTTCCAAAAAATGTGCCTGAGAAGGTGGTGGGACAGAGAAGAGGGCTTCTCCAGATGATCTTAAAGCTCTACTGGGCTCATACAGAGAGGTTCGGTCCTTCAAATAACCTGGACCTAAGCCATATAGGGCTTTATAGGTTAAAACTTGCACTTTGAACTGTGCCCAGAAATGGACTGGCAGCCAATGGAGCTGTTGCAACAAGGAAATTATGTGCCTCCACTAACCAGCCCCAGTTAACCTCTTTGGACCAACAGAAGTCTCTGAGCACTTTTCCAGGCAGCCCTACATAGAGTGCATTACAATAATACAAACAGGATGTAACCAAGGCATGTACTACCATAACCAGGTCCAACTTCTCCAGGAATGGGCACAGTTGGAACATAAGCTTTAACTGTGTATAAATTTGAATTCATGTAGTTACATGGTAGTTGTGTTCTACCATCCTTCTGCTGAAAACTGGCATTAGATAGCTGACTGCAAGAAGGGTGACCAAGATGGGTAAAAAGATCTGGAAACCAAGTCCTATGAGGAATGGTTTAGGAAGCTGGATATGTTTAGTTTGAGGACAGCTGGCATTCTGGTGTGGTCCTACACATGAATAAGTCTCCTCAATCAAGCAGATAGACATTATTGGCCAATGTATAAAGGCCATATTCAGTTGAAGGTTACACAAATGGAGTTACACATGTGATACCATTGCACATCATTGTGCATTGAGCATTCTGTGTTGCACATTGTCTCTCCATTGACACCCCCTTGTTGTGGGAGAGAGGCTTGCGTACCCTAATGATGTTTTGAGCTATGCTGGTGGTGGCATAATAGCCACCGGTAGGGTCTCCCATGCCAGACAGGTCAAAACCGAAGGGTCTGACAAAGACAGTCAAAGGGCAGGATGGGCTCTCTAGCCTTATGGCAACCATCCTAGGAGAAGGAAAACTCTAATCCCAAACCCGGGCAGATGGTGCTCGTCCAACCCTGTAAGGTCAACCATCTAAGAGAAGGAAACTCTAATCAAACCTACGACCCGAGGACCTCGCTGCTACCGTCCATGCTTGCAAGGCCACAGCAGATGAACCTTTGGTTTAAAGGGTAAGACCAGTTCTGTGCACACTGCGTTCCACCAGAAAAAATCCATTGCACAGGCTCCAAGGTTGCACATTGGGCATTGATTGTATGGCTGTGAATAGTGATTTGCATATCAATGCACAGTGCACATTGGTTGTGCAATGCCACAATTCTGTAACTAGATGGCATTGTGCAACCATGGCAGAAAGTCATGCTGCCTTTCCATGATGTATCTCAACCTTTGCCTCATTAATCAGTAAATATACAATATAGTTATAAGGTAGCTGTGGATGTTTTCAAAAGGTGCTTATAAATCCACAAACAAAATTCCTTCACCTAGAACAGTGGTTCTTAACCTGTGGTCCACAGACCCCCAGGAAGCCATGATGTCCTGACAGGTAGTCCATGAAGGGTGCTCAGCCCATGTGACAGGAGCCAAGGTGAAGGCTGGCTGGCTTGGCCTTTTCATTGCTGTTCCAGCTGCTCTAGCCACAAATTTGCAGGAACAAGCAGGGGAAAAGTCTTCCCTCCCCTCCAGTGCCTGGATGGTGGGTGGTGTAATTGTGTGTTGTTGCTGTTATTGGGGTTTTAAATGTTGTGTTAAGTTTCGGGGGTCCACAGGAACAAAAGATAGAGGGGTGTCCCTGGTAAACAAAAGGTTAAGAGGCACTGACCTAGAGTGTTCCATGAGTCCTAAGCATTTCAGCACCTTTAGAGCAATAGAAATTTGTAGCTCCGGTGTTGGTGGGGTGGTGATTCCAGTCCAGGTTTTAATTCAAACTTTAAATGTGCTTCCCAAAGTGTCTAACTTATTGGTGGGATCTCTCTCTCTCTCAATCTCTCTGGCTTTTCTTTGCAAATGAAGATTCAGGAAGGACTCATCCCGTGCTTTCTGCAAGCGGGCTGATAACTAAAAAGGCCAATCTGAGACAAACAAGCCCGGTTGCAGAAAGCACAGCAGAAGGTCTCCTTAGGTGATGATTCCAGGTTGTGATTCTTTCTGCGTTGTCATTTCTCTTCAAGACTTGTTCGGCGTGAGTTCTCAAATAAGGCTGCAGCATTGTGGATAGTGATAAACCTTTGGTGTAAAGGGTGAGGCCAGTTCTGTGCATGCTGCGCTCCACCAGAAAAATCCATTGCACAGGCTCGAAGGACATATATATATATATATATATATATATATAAAATGGTGGGCTATACGTTTTGGCTAAAACCCAGATTTGATTCGCAGTCCCACTGCCATTGGACCCACCAGGGTCCAGTGCATCAGAAAACTGTAGAAAGCAATTCTTTTTTTCTTTTATTGCCAAATATTTTTGAATATCCAACTCGACAGCATTCAGTTTCTAGCAGGAATATTTTCACTAAGGGACTTTTAATGATGAAGGCAAACAGAAGAGGCAAATAATTGAAGTACTATCGTTCAGTACAGGAAATGTTTTCCTTCTCTTCACTCATATGAAATTGGCTCATTGCCTAAATAGGCCCAGTGGGAAATGACTTACAAGAAAATGAAAGGATGTATGACTTCCAGCCCAAACCTACACATGTTTACTTAGATGTTCTGTTCAGAAGCATCCATGAACGAATGCGAATAAGGGTGGAGCTTGAGACACATCTCCTATATGCATCTTGAGGTGGATTTAAATCTCATTTAATTCAGTTTAAGAAGGATATTGACAAGCTGGAACATGTCCAGAGGAGGGAGACCAAAATGGTGAAAGGTCTGGAAGCCATGCCCTATGAGGATCAGCTTAAGGAGCTGAGTATGTTTAGCCTGGATAAGAGAAGTTTAAGCAGTGACATGATGGCCATGTTTAAATATTTGAAGGGATGTCATACTGAGGATGGAGCAAGCTTGTTTTCTGTTGCTCCAGAAACTAGGACACGGAGCAATGGATTCAAACTACAAGAAAAGAGATTCCACCTAAATATTAGGAAGTACTTCCTGACAGTAAGAGCTGTTCGGCAGTGGAATACACTGCCTTGTAGTGTGGTGGAGGCTCCTTCTTTGGAGGTTTTTAAACAGAGGCTGGATAACCATCTGTCAAGAATGCTTCGATTGGGTATTCCTGCATGGCAGGGGGTTGGGCTAGATGGCCCTCGTGGTCTCTTCCAACTCTATGATTCTATGTAAGAAATAAGTACCAGTGGATATTTCAAGCAGAATAATTAAGTCATATACAACTCGGTCCAGATTATTAAAAGGACTGTTTTCCCCATCTAGAACTGCCGCTGTTTTAAGATCTGCTACAGAGGCTTTTCTCTCTGTCCCACCACCCTCAGAGGGACATCTGGTGGAAACATGGCAAAGGGCCTTCTTGGTGGTTCGTCCCAGGCTCTGAAACTCCCTTCCCAGAGAGGTTACATTAGCTTTCACATTTCTGTCTTTCTTCAGTCAGGTGGGAATCTTTTCATTCTAGCAGGCCTTTGAAAATTATACTTTTAAAGAGGGAAAGGCCTTGTATAATGTGTTGTACTTTGATTTTTGTTGTTGCTTTGAAATGGTCTATGTTTTTAATTGGTTTTAATTGCAACTTTCTCATACTTACATTGCTTTTAAACTTTAGTATACTGTAAATTTTTAACTATTGTTGCTACCACACTGCAGAAATATTGCAGTTTGACATCACTTTAACTGCCATGTCTCAATGCTAAGGAATTCTATGATTTGTAGTTTTGGGATATATTTAGCCTTCTTTGTCAGAGAGCTCTGGTGGCACAACAAATTACAAAGCCTAAGATTCCAAAGGATGGAGCCATGATGGTTAAAGTGGTGTCAAACTGCATTATTTCTGCAGTATGGCAGTAGCCTATATCTATATACTATAGATATATACATATGGATGTATAACAGTTGTAAGCCACCTTGTGTCTCAACTTCAATAATAACATTAAAAAAAACACAACATTTCCCTGCTAATGAGTAAACAGCAAGGAGGAGGCCATTCTGGCTTCCCTGGAAGGGTGGTCCAGAGCTTGGGAGCACTCCCGAGAAGGCCTTGCCTTGTATCCCATCAGCTTTGTCTGTGGGGATGGTGGGACTGAAAGAAGGGCCTTCTATGAGGATCTCACATCAATCCACCATATTCAATAGGAAGGGGGCCAAATCCACCAAAATTGCACAGAAAAAAGCCTTTGTAGCTTTTCCCAAAGTTTTAAATAAGCTCTGTGGTGAATGCACATTTTCTACACATTAGGACAACTGATTTGCATTCCTTCTCATCCCCGATAAGAGTAGAAGTGGAAAGCTGATTGGTCAGACATTGCTAACAAGACAAGTGCCCAGAACTGACATGTTGGATTTTCAACATAGCAATCATGTACTAAGGTGACAAAACAGCCTCTTTTCCCCCTCTTTATTTAGGTGGAATATTGCACTTTCACACATAAGATATGCATTTTTAAAAAATACTGTTCAGCAGTGGCAACCCAAGATAAACAAAAATGCAAGTAATTCACTTACCCGTATATTCCAGTGTATAAGATGGCTGGGCATATAAGATGACCCCCCCCCCAATTTCCAACCAATAATCTAGGCTTAGGCATATATTCGCCATATAAGAACACCCCCCTCCCCAATTTTGCTGGCTGGCTGACTGGCTGGGGGAGCCTTGCCAGCTGATCCTCTTTGTTTCCCAACTCACGAGGATCTCCTCGTGAGTTGGGAAAGTGAACAGGGTCCACTGGCAGGGCTCTCCCTGCCAGCCAGCCAGCCAGCCGCAACATTCACCCCTCTCTTCAACCTTCCAGTCAAACTTGACTTGAAGGTGGAGGAAAGGGGTGAAAATGCCTAGTTTGTCTCAGCAGCCCCCTTCCCTCCGTCTTGGCTGTTCCGAAGGGGGCCAAGGCGAGGGAAGCGGGGCAGCCACGGCAAACCCCTAGATTCGCCCCCTCTCCCCACCTTCAAGGAAGGTGGGGAGAAGGGGAGAAGATGCCCCATTTGGCTCCGCAGCCCCGATCCCTCCTTCTGGGCTCCTTTCGGAAGGGAGCCCAGAAGGAGGGATCGGGACTGTGGAGCCAAACCCCTAGATTTGCTCCCTCTCCCCACCTTCAAGGAAGGGAGTCCAGAAGGAGGGATCGGGGCTGCAGAGCCAAATAGGGCTTCTTCACTCCTTCTCCCCACCACCTTGAAGGTGGGGAGAGGGAGAGAATCTAGGGGTTTGGCTCCGCAGCCCCGATCCCTCCTTCTGGGCTCCCTTCGAAGGAAGCCCAGAAGGAGGCATCGGGGCTGCAGAGCCAAATGGGGCATCTTCGTGGGGAGAGGGAGCAAATCTAGGGGTTTGGCTCCACAGCCCCGTGTCCTTCTTCTGGGCTCCCTTCAGAAGGAGGGATCGGGGCTGCAGAGCCAAACGAGGCATCTTCGCTCCTTCTCCGCTCCTTCTCCCCACCTAATCTAGGGCTTTGGCTCCACAGCCCCGATCCCTCCTGCCCAGAAGGAGGGATCAGGGCCGTGGAGCAAAACAGGGCATTTTCGCCCTTTCCCCCCACCTTCAAGGAAGGTGGGTGAAAAGGGCGAATCTAGCGGTTTGCCTCGGCCACTGCAGAGGCGATCGAATGGCGGCTGTGGCAAACCACAACGTTCGCCCCCCTCCTCTGTCTTCCGTTGCTCCCCAAAAGGGGAGAAGGCAGAGGAGGGGAACGAATGAACTGGTAAACACTTTGCTTCACCCCCCTGCCCTATCTCCTGCCTCTTCGCTCCGTTTGAGAAGAGGCAGGAGCTAGGTAGGCAGGCGAAGCAAAAGTATATCCGGCGTCTAAGATGACCCTCAATTTTGGAGGGCATTTTCGACTGCTCAAAAGTCATCTTATATGCCGGAATATACGGTACACCCACATCTTGATTTGCAGGCTTGCCCGTTGAAGCAGTGAAAGCACATAGCTTTGCATTCCTGCGATCTTGCCAAAAAAAACCCATCAAATTAAGTAGAAGTTGCTTCGAATTGGCATTAGTGCTCATCAATCCACATTTCCCCCCTCATATAGGCAAGGGAAGAACCAACAGTATATTTATTTATATAGATTGCTGGGGGAGGAGGATCAGTGTTGTTGTTGCTTTCTAGACAGCTTATCCTTAACATTTCATATCTTAGTTCTCTTCTATGGTGCACTGAGAAATGCTTTAAATTTCTCTTTATCTCTTTGACTTGAATTTATCCTAGCTAATTTTGTTATTTATTTTTTTTAAAAAAGTATGGTTACAACAGTATGATTACTTTTAAAGTATGATTGCAAAGGAAAAAAAACAAAAAGAAGGAAGGAAAAGGGGAGTACTTAGGATACAAACATCCATTTTTGATGAATAATATGAAGCTGAAAGTTTAAAGAATTTTTAAATATTGATGCACGGGCCATATTCCATTGGTTGTCTTGTATCGGATGATGTAACTCTGTGTTCTCTTCCATACTAATGTCACTGAAATCTAATTTAGTATTTTCCAAGAGACATTTATAAACTGGATGTGTTTGCTTCAGTTTTTATTTTATTAATATTTAGTTTTACTTCAATTTTTCTTACTTGACTGAGTCCAAAGGGAGGGTGAGGAGGCATGAAACTATGTGAAATTTCTTTTTAAACATATAAATACCTTTGTTATGTCTCTGATCCAATTAGCCACAATTGTTAAATGCTTCATGCTCATGATATTTATATTTGATTTACTGCCTGCTAATTCACTATTTTTGTTTGTAAGTTGTGCCATTGCATTGGTTTATTATCCCACAGCTTCGTTTAGATCACATTATTAATCCTTTGAACACATCATCTATTTATTTATTTATTTATTTATTTATTGAGCTGGAATGCTTGTTAGTTTTAGAATTGCTTAATTTTTGAAATTGTTTGATAGCCCGTCATTAGTAATCAGTTCATGTATAGATGTTGCTGTTGTTTAATTTTTTCCATTCCGCTTGCAATAATTTATTTGTCTCGTATGCAAACATAGAACATACAAAATAGAACTCAGCCACCAGGCCTGTTGTGAATTTCACTCTTTTCCCCCCATGTTTTAGAACAGAAAGGGTAGATGAAGAAGGGTATCTCCATGTTTTATTTGCCAACTGAGATTATAATGGAAAAAATTATCATTTTGTAGGAGAACCATCTGATTCCCAGAGCAGTCTGGGAAAAGAGATCCTTAGCATTCATATACTAGCCATGGTCAAAACCTTCTTGCCCTAAATCATATCACACCAATATTAAAGTCACTCCACTGGCCAGCAATTAGTTTCTGGGCAAGGTACAAAATGTTGGTTATTACCTTTAAGGCCCTATATCATTTGAGTCCAGGTTACCTATGAGATTTCCTTTTCTGGTATCATCAACCCTGTACACTCAGGTCCTCTGGGGGATATTTGCTCCAGCCAGGTAGGACTAGGTTGGCAACTGTCACCCAGGGGACTTTTTCTTCAGCTACCCAGACTCTGGAATAGTTTGGCAGAAGACATATAAAAGCTGAATGCACTGTTGGAATTTTCCCCCTCCCTCTCTGGCTTTTCTTCGCAAACGAAGATTCAGGAAGGACTCATCCCGTGCTTTCTGCAAGCGCGTTGATGACTAAAAAGGCCAATCCGAGATAAACAAGTCCAGTTACAGAAAGCACAGCAGAAGGTCTCCTTGGGTGATGTTTCCAGGTTGTGATTTCTTTCTGCGTTGTCGTTTCTCTTCAAGACTTGTTCAGCGTGAGTTCTCAAATAAGGCTGCAGCATTGTGGATAGTGCGTCTCCAGGCCACCTGATGTGAGGCCAGGGGGGACCATTGTTGGTGATCAATTTGGCCGAGCCTGAGGTGTTGTTTCAGGGAGTCCTTGTATCACTTTTTTGGAGCGCCCCTCTTACGCCGAACCATGGCGAGTTCACCGTAGAGTACTATTTTTGGGAGGCGATGGAGAGAGTTGTTCCCCATCTCAATCCATAGGGAGAGGCGGGTAAGAAATAATAATAATAATAATAATAATAATAATAATAGGTTCAGCTAACCATCCCCAGCTCTCTTCATCGACTGCACTCCCTTGCATAGCAAGCCCAAACAATTCAATTTACCTCTGTGGTCCTTCACAAAATGGTGACATTGAGTGATGTTGCATCACTTCCTGTTGCCATTTTGAGAGGGACTGCAGAGGAAAATAGTCATATTTGGAAGTAGTATGAGGATCTGGGATGTTGTGGAGGATTTGGAGGCTTTTATGTGTCTTTGGGCCAAAAAAAAAAATATCCCCCCAATTATGCCATTTTTAGGGGGAAATGGGATATGGAGGGCTTTGGGGGGTTGTTGGGGTTTCAGGGACCACAGAAATGCATACAGTGAATTTACCTCTGCCCTAACACACAGGCCATCCAGTCCACACCCCTGCAATGCAAGAATACAATTGGCCCTCCCTATGCAGAGATTCTGCATGCACAGATTCCAGCATCGATTGCTTGAAAATATTCCCCCTCCAATAAATAAATAAATAAATAAATCCAAAAATACACCTTGGTTTTACCATTTTATGTAAGGGACCGTTTTATGACAATGTTGCATATAATGGGACTTGAACATCCACAAATTTTGGTATCCATGGGGGAGGAGTCCTGGAACCAAACCCTAACGGATACCAACAGCCCACTGTACATAGTTAAAGCACTCCCAAGCTATGGCCATCCAACTTCTGCTTAAAGACCGTCAAAGGAGGAAAATCTACCACTCTGAAGCAGGCCATTTCAATGTTCAACAACTCTTACCATCAGGAAAATCTTAGTATACCAAGTTGATGTGGTATGACTTCCACATACCACATGGAATGTAAAGCTTCATATATTTCATTTTTTCAGGTAAGAACAAATATTTTTGCCATTTTTCTCCCCATTTTCAAGGAAGTCCTTGAAAACAGCACAATTTTTGAAGACTATTTGCAATGTAGGACTTACTTGACACACACACATTCAGGTCAACCCGCATATCCACAGATTTCATATACACTGTTTCACTTATCCATGTTTAAAAAAAATGTTATCTCTAGGCATTTCTAGGTCCTTCAATGTGATTCTATGGTCAACGTCCAGCATTGCACACATTGAAAATAATAGGGTTCCGTATTATCCATGGTTTTAGTTATCCATGGTGTGTGGGTGTGTCTTTGAATGTATCCCCTGTGAATACAGGGGTTGGCCTGTATATGACATTTTCTTCACAGAAATATCCTTTTCTACAAAGAAGATTGTGCAACAAATCCCCACAAACACACATGCACTTTTCATGAAGACTACGGAGATTATCAAACAACAGTCCCCAAGTGAAGAACCAAACCCAACACTAGGAGAAATGTGTCAATAATATCAATAAAGTGATTACAAAAAGCTTAAATATGTCATGTTCATTTTTATGTATAACTCAAAGTTCATTGAGTGCAATATCAATGGCCAGATATACACCAATGCCTTCTCAAAGAAATAATGAATCTTCAAGTTGTGTTTATATTACCTAGTCATTGTGATTAATTCTTTGAGAAGGCATTGGTGTATATCTGGCCTTTGATATTGCACTGTATTAACTTTGAGTTATACATAAAAATGGACATGACATATTTAAGCTTTTTGTAATTAGTTTATTGATATTATTGACACATTTCTCCTAGTATTGGGTTTGACTAAGGAGATTATCACACTACACTGTTATAATGCTATTATTCCACTTTAACTGCTATGGCTGCCTCCTGTGGAATCCTAGGATTTGCAGTTTACTGGGGGCATTTAGAACACTCAGCCAGAGAGCTCTTAGGCCTCACTAAACTACACACCACAGGAGACAGCCATAATTCCACAGGAGGCATCCATAACAGTTAAAGTGGAATAATAGCACTATAACAATGTAGTGTGATAAAGTCCTAAGTCCCAAACTGTGAAGATGGTCAGCCCTCCAGTATTCTTCTTGCAGCAAAGAGAAAAATGGTAAAGCTATTCTTGTGTATTCCAGCATGTGGGGTTGGACTAGATGGCTCTTGTGGTCCCTTCCAACTCTAAGATTCTATGATTCTTGTCTTCAAGAATGAAACTTAAGAAGATTTACATCCCTAGTCACACCATAACAACTCCTCCATTTTCATTACTCATTTGAATATTCTTTCCATCCCATCCCTATGGCTGAGCTCAGGGGAGCCATCTACTCAAAGTTTAAGCTATGACTGCCTGCTGCCAGAAATCTTTGCTCTAAATGATCTTTTATTCCTTCCCTCAGCTTCCCCCCTGCCCCCTGGGTCTAATCTAATGAATTGTTGAAGACATCATGCTCAGGGGAATTCAGAGAGGTCTGGCCCAAATGCTTGAACTACAGTGCCAGAACTTTCTAGCAAAGAATTCTAAGTACCTCACTGAATTACAAGTTGTAGGATTCCAGAGGATGTTAGCCATATTAAAGTGGTATCAAAGTGCTATATCAAAGTTGACTAACTGTATAGATTAGAGACACATTTAATCTGGAATTGACCTACCCCGATGTGTTTAAAAACATTGTACACAGATCACAATTTGGGGATATGAAGTGCTCCTTTTGGTATGGAATGATGAGATGCTCTTGGACATGAGCACTGTATCCAGAGAAGCCCAGACTCATAGGAACTATATCTCCTGTTCTTCACAATATCCCAGCAGATTGGCTAGGAAAATCAAATTTTTCCTTGAAGTATATAGTATTCATGATGAGACCTGGGACATTCCTACCTCTTCTGCTTTTGATAGATAAGAAGTTGGTAGGCCTGTTGACATATAAGTTCCAAACTAGGGAGGAGGAAGATGATATTTTAGATATCTAGTGGTCTGAGTGTTGGACTAGGAATCTGGTTTCCATTAAGCTATGGAAATGCAGTGAGTGATGTTGTGCAAGTTGAATTCCCTCAGCTTCAGAGGAAAGCAATGGCAAACTCTCTCTAAACAAATTTTGCCTAGAAACCCCATGATCATTTTCCTTAGGGTCACCATAAGAAATGAGCTGAAGGCACATAACAACAAAATCCCAATCAGAGCCAGTAATACTTTCAAACTAGTCATTCTAAGCTTCCCAGATCATTAAACCTGTATGGCTTTTCTTCGCAAACAAAGAATCAGGAAGGACTCATCCCGCGCTTTCTGCAAGCGCGCTGATGACTAAAAAGGCCAATCCAAGATAAACATGTCCGGTTGCAGAAAGCACAGCAGAAGGTCTCCTTGGGTGATGTTTCCAGGTTATGATTCTTTCTGCATTGTCGTTTCTCTTCAAGACTTGTTCGGCGTGAGTTCTCAAATAAGGCTGCAGCATTGTGGATATTGGGACTCCATGCCTCCCGGAGTGAGGCCAGGGCGGACCATTGTTGGTGATCAATTTGGCTGAGCCTAAGATGTTGTTTCAGGGAATCCTTGTATCTCTTTTTTGGAGCACCCCTCTTATGCTGACCCGTGGCTAGTTCACCGTAGAGTACTATTTTTGGGAGGCGATGGTCCTCCATCCTAGAAATGTGCCCCGCCCAGCGCAGCTGTGTTCTCAATATCATGGCCTCAATACTGGTGTTCCCTGCTCAAGGACAGCAACATTCATCACATAGTCAGTCCAGTGTATGAAAGACAACAAGAAAAGTACATGGGTATTTGGCAAAGAACACATTTGCTCACTGTGTCTCACAGTTCACAACATCAGGAAGGTTTAGAAAGCACTGAGGGCTTATCTACAGGAAGGGGAAAAAATGGACTGCTCCACAGTAATAGCAAGTTGCAGCAGCTGTGACCTGTCTTAATGGTTTTATAGCCCCCATAAACTTTGCATGCCTGTAGCTGAGACTACAGCCACTAGTGGATTACTCCCATTTTTAAATCTGCTGCTGCCAAACTTTTTTTTTTTTTAACTATTTCTATGGTGCACACAAGCAATACTCCACCTTTCTCAAAAAGAAAGAGGGGGAAAAAAGATAGCACAACCTTTGTTTTATCGCTTTAGTGATCACTTGCTAAAGCAAAAAATCCAACATGGCAGGAGCAGGCACTTGCTCTGTAATCCCAACCCAACCCCCTGTGCTCATCCAGCCAATCAGGTTTGCACTGAGTCCTGCATGGGGAAACGATTCATGTTGGATCACTTGTCTTAACGAGCCAAAGTGCACATTTCACTGGAGTTTTTTAAAAAAAGGTTGAGAAAAGCGGCAAATGCTTTTCTTAGGCACTATTCCCCCTTTTTTTGCCCCCCTCCTTCACAATACGATGAGACAATGTGGGATCCCATTAAGACAGCTCACTTTCTGTGTGAATTCTGTGAGTATTTTCACTATGTGGACAAACCCTGATAGTGAATTTGAACACTGATTTCTATGCTGGACTTTTTAAGCATCACTGTTTGGTACCTCCAATTTCCATGATTCCTAGTATACAAACAGTCAACGGGCTTGTCCAAGCAGTGAAAATACTCCTCACAGAATGCGAGGCAAATATGGGCTGTCTTAATGGCATCCTGCAGCATTTCATCATATTCAGAAGCAGGGGGGCCAAAAACGTCATAAACTCGGAAGGGAAAGCCTTTGCAGTTTTTCCCAGAGATTAAAAAAAAAAAAAAAGAAACCTGAAGGAAATATGCATCCCCACATAGGAATGGGATGTACTGCATGCATGCTACCCTGAGATTTTGTGATAAAGGATGAAATAGCAAATTTCTTTTTTAATCTGATCATATTTCAGCCATTCAATCTGAATCACTGAGAGTCTAAAAGTCCAGTCAATTGCACCCGGTAGACGGAAGGAAAAATAGGAAAGGGGAACTGGGGACGAGGAGGTGACAGAGAGAGAAACAGAGATGTAGCCTCTAAACCCTTGCAAGCTTTGCTATTTACACACTTTGAGTAGAGTGCCAATAGTAGAATTCTTCTTTTGAGAGCATTGATACATTAGCCCTTTGCAGTTTCTGGAGGTGAATGTGCAAAACTTTCCTAGTATGTATCCCCTGTTCCCCATGCAAACACACTGGTCAGATACACAGCCTCTTAAATATTCTGTGAAGGTTCTTTCAGCCCTCGTGCAATATGGAAACTACTGTGGAAGGCAGCAGCTTTCTCCTAGAGGTCTAATCTGTTGCTAATAAAGTAGTTCTATTACCTCCATGTCGGAAACATGTCTTTTTAGTGATCTTAAAGGCTGAAGTTCAGCACATTTGTCAAAGGCATCACTCAGAGTGGGGGTGGGAGAAGCCGAGTAATTCCAAAGAACTGCTAGAATAGCAGGGAAGGCAGGGCAAAGGAGCATGTAGTTGCAAAGCAGCATCAAGGAGCGGCTGCAGTACTTGTCTGTAAATGCATTTCACATTGGCAGGGCCCCTTGTGGCTAAGACAGCTGTCAGATTAGTGATAAGAAGACTCAGACAATAACTGAAATGTTTCCAATAAGAGAAGCAGCTGCTGGCTGGGTCCTCATGGATCTAATTTTCTATCTTCTATGCAATTCTCCCCACAACAAAATCCTCTGTGGCTGTAAAAGATGAATAAAATTTTAACTGACTATCCGGCAATGATTACATAGAAAGGGAAGGGAAGGGTATGGATAATCCAGACTAGGTTTCCACTAAAGGACTAACAGCTAGCCTTGGTTCAATTCCGCAACCAAGGACTTTGTCAGACAGAGCAAATATTGCATCATAATGACAACCAATGAACAAGAAAGGGCACCCATTTCACACAACATCATGCTTTCATGATTTTGTATTGTCAATAAGCTGTTCTCTCTCTCTCTCTCTCTCTCTCTCTCTTTTTTTTTTTTTTTTTTTTTTTTTTGGACAGGGCAAGCCATCAATAGATCTGCCATGGCCTTTTTTTTTTTTTTTTGGCAGAATTGCAAGTGTGTGAAACCAGGTCCCATTCTCCTGGTGTGATTCTTGTGTCTATGGGTGGTCCCCACCAGAACACTTCTGGGAGAGAATGTGAAAACTAGGTCTGGGATGTTGTTTTTATGAACCTCCCCTTTTACTTGCAAGGTTTTAAGTGTCTTTCTGTGCTTATGTTTTCTTTTCATTTGTTTATTTTTGTGTTTTTACACTTTTAAGCGTGCTCTTCCAGGACATGGCCTCATAGCCCAGAACAAAAAAACAAAAACAAAAACAAAAAAACCACGGAAAACCTATGGATAAGTGGTGGGGTCACCTTCCTTGGAGGTCTTTAAACAGAGGCTGGATGGCCATCTGTCAGGGATGCTTTGATCGTGATTTCCTGCGTGGCAGAGGGTTGGACTGGATGGCCCTTGTGGTCTCTTCCAACTCTACAAGTCTATGATTCTATGATTCACAGTGCTCACATCTTCTTGTGAGAACTGCCAAGATTATGCACCCTGATGAACACGAAAGCATGGGGCTCCATTTTCATGCTATTACAGTGACATTTGATAAAAAGGGTTATTTTGCCAGCACACAAACAGTTTAAAATATGCTGGCAAAGAAACATTTTAAGAGGCTTGTCTGATAACGTCCCAAATTATAGGACCATGAAATTAGAAAATGAAACCTGTCGGTGTCATATACTGTACTTCTATAAATTCCCTCCTGTATGTGGCTGCACATTTTTTTAAAATTAGAACTGCAACTAGGAATGTAATTCTTCACCAATTTTTTTCTTCAAGAGAGCAATGAGTAATTTTAGTAATTTTCTTGCAACTGCAAGAAAGTCTTCAAAAACCACACCGTTTTCAAAGGCTATTCACAATTTATAACTTACCACGGACAACATTTATGCATGGTTGTTTTGAACAGGGAACAGCATTTTCTGCACAGAAAATAATATTTCAGCAGAGAAATATTATTTCCCCTGCAAAAAACCCACATTGTTTTCTGCACAAAAAAATTGCTGTTTTCAGGCGCGGGATGAGTCCTTCCTGAATCTTCGTTTGCGAAGAAAAGCCAGAGAGAGAGAGATATAGTATGTGAATTTTGCACAAAATAAACCCCCAATTACAACATTTTCTGATCAGGAAATAATATCTCTGTATAGAAATGTTATTTTCTGTGCAGGAAATGATTTTTTTTCTACCCAGAAATGCCGTTTTGTGCATAAAACATATGCAAATTTTACAGAGAATAAGTCCTGAACTATGAAGACTCTCCTCAGTCAGAATTCTTCTCATCAGAGTTTCTTGGCATTCAAAAAACATATTTTTTTGAATATTTTAAAATATTTTAAAACGTTCTTTCCATCTCTAGTTGCAATTTGTTTGATTGGCTGTCTGACTGATTGATTGATTGATTGATTGATTGATTGACAGACTACTGCTTTTGGCAGCTACTCATCAAGCAGGTACAACCTGGTCTTCTGCATATTCATAATTGGTTAACCTGTTGAATTTGGCCAGTGTTCAAACTTGAGAATGTGTTCTGATTAATTTTGACAAGAAATGACTCAACTTCATTAATTTATGCATAAATAAGATGGAAGGAATAGGATTTTAATAATGAGTGTGGGAGAAAGCAATACTGACAGATTTATACATATGGGTTTGTGGACACGTATTTTTTGGACCTTGGAAGTAATATATTACAAGTAATGATGTTGATTATAATGAGTTAGTTGTGAAGGTAGCATAGGCCAAATCATGTACTTTTGGCAAATAATATATCAATTGTTACTTTTTACATCGCAAGTAAGTCCAGCTCTGCCAAGAACTTAAGGTCCAACAAATTCCTGACTTGCCCTGTAGACAATTTCATTGTCCAGAAGGTGGAAGAGGCAACAAGGGGATCAGCTATTTTAGATCTGATCCTAACCAACAGAGATGATCTCGTTAATGGTGTGGAAGTGGCAGGATCCCTAAGGGGGAGTGACCATGTTCTCCTGGAGTTTGTTTTACAGAGGAAAGGGGAGGCCAAGCATAGTCAGGCATGCATTCTAAACTTTAAGAAAGCTAACTTCAGAAAATGTAGGGAATTACTGGGGGCGATCCCATGATCAGAAATACTAAAAGATAAAGGAGTTCATGGAGGATGGGAGTTTCTAAAACGTGAGATATTGAAGGCACAACTTCAAACAGTTCCAATGAGGAGGAAAAAGGGGAGATGTCTAAAGAAGCCAGGATGAATGTTGAAAGAACTCTCAAGAGCTAAAATATAAAAAGGGCATGTACAAGAAATGGAAAAAGGGGGAAATCACCAAAGAAGAATTTAAAACAAATTGCCAGCTCATGGGGGGGGGGGTCAGAAAAGCCAAAACTCAGCTGGAGCTCAGGCTTGCAAGACAGGTTAAAAACAATAAAAAGGATTTATTTTGGAATCTCCATAGCAAAAGAAAGAACAAGGAAATGGTAGGACCACTGCAGGGAGAAGGTGGTGAAATGTTAACAGGGGGCACAGAAAAGGCAGAGCTACTCAACACCTTTTTTTTTGCCTCTTGCTTCTCCCAAAAAGAGAACAGTGTTCAATCTGGAAAAAATGGAGCAGATGATGCAGTAGAGAAATGCAGCATAGAATAGGTAAAGAGGTTATTCAGAACTACCTGGCCAATATAAATGAATTCAAGTCTTCAGGGCCAGATGAACTATATCCAAGGGTACTAAAAGAACTGGCAGATGTAATCTCAGAACCACTGTCAATAATCTTTGAGATATCCCAGAGAACAGGAGAGGTTCCAGCAGATGGGAGGAGAGCAAATGGTGTCCCCATCTTTAAAAGGGGGGGGGGGAGAAGACCCAAATAATTACTGCCCAGTCAGCCTGACATCAATACTAGGAAAGATTCTAGAGCACATCATTAAACAGACAGTATGTAAGCACTTAGAAAGGAATGCCATCATCACTAAAAGTCAACATGGGTTTTTGAAAAACAGGTCATACCAGGCTAATCTTCTCTCTCTCTCGTTTTGTTTTTGTTTTTGTTTTTGTTTTTTGATAGAGTTACATACTTGGTAGATGAAGTTTTCAGATGACACCAAATTAGGAGGGGTAACTAATACCCCAGAGGACAGGATCAGAATCCAAAATTACCTGAACAGATTAGATAGCTGGACCAAAACTAAGAAAATGAATGTCAACAGGAAGAAATGTAGGATACTACACTTGGGAAGTAAACATGAAATGCACAGATATAGGATGGGTAACACCTGGCTTGATACCAGTAAATGTGAAAGGGATCTAGGAGTCTTAGTGGACCACAAATCGTCCACTGAACATGTGTCAGCTGTGTGATGTGGCAGCTAAAAAAGCCAATGTGATTCTAGGCAGCATTAATAGGAGTATAGTGTCTAGACCAGTGATGGCAAACCTATAACACGTGTAGCCATTTGGGCTGACACATGGCCATAGGCCGCCTCCCCCCCCCCGACCGCAACCTCACCACCCTCCCTAAAGTGGTGATTGGTCACCACTTTAGGGAGGGTGGGAGGGTGCAGGAAAGTAGCAGGCGGGACTATGAAGCCCCGATCACCACTTTGGGGGAGGTGGGGGTGGAGCCTCCAAACAAGCTGCCCACCACTCCCCTGAGGCCTGCTGTGCTTCCCCGGGGCCGCCTTGGAAAGGCCAGGTAAGGTGGTGGGCGGGCGGGAGTCTGCCCAGCCTCTACCCCTGGCCTTCCCAATGTGGCTCCAGGGCTTTGAAGCCCCAAGCCACCTCAGGGAGACCGGGGAAGGCAGCGGGAGGGAGGGAGGGACTCTGCCCAGCCTCTTCCTGGCCTTCCCAAGGGGGATCTGAGGCTTCAAAGTCCCGGAGCTGCCTCGGAAAGGCCGGGGAAGGCAGTGCGCGGGTGTCTCCCTGGGCTCTCCCCAGCTTTCCTGGGGGGGCTCCAGGGTTTTGAAGCCCCGGAGCCACCTCGGGGAGGCCGGGAAGGCAGCGGGCAGGTGAGTGAGAGTATGCCCGGCCTTTCCCCAGCTTTCCTAAGGGGGCTCCGGGGCTTTGAAACCCTGGAGCTGCCTCAGGAAGGCCAGAAAAGGTGATGGAAGGGTGGGAGGGAATCTGGCCGGCCTGTTTCCAGGCTTCCCGAAGGGGCTCTGGGGATTGAGTATCCCATATGGCCTCTTTGGGAAGTTTGGGAGGGGTGGAGAGAGCATGGCATAGAGGCTTTTCAGCCACCTCCACCCTCCCAAAGCTGCAGCAAGGCTTAGAAAGCTCAATAGTGGCTTTGGGAAAGGTGTGGGGCTAAAATCACCTTTCCTGCCAACTCCCCGCTCTCCCGGGGCTTCGGTCTCCCCCCAAATGGAGCCAAGCCCCAGGAGAGCAGGGAGTTGAGCGTCTGTCTTGCTCAGCAAGCACTCTGTTTAAATCAGCTCCTCTCCCTTGAGTGGGATGGAGAGAAGCTGATTTAAATGGGGTGCTTGCTGAGCAAACCGTGAATAATCAAAAAGGCAAGAGTGAAAGCTGAGAATGTGGAGAGACAACTGTATACATTTATGTTATTTAAATAATAAATATTGTGAAATAATGCTGTTGTTTTTTTCCTCAAAGTGATGCACCACACGATTTATGCTCAGTTTTTTGGCGAAGTTTGACACACCAAGCTCAAAAGATTGCCCATCACTGGTCTAGATTAAGGGAAGTAAAAGCACCACTCTGTTCTGCTTTGGTCAGACCTCACCTGCAATACTAGTTGCCACAATTCAGGAAGGATATTGAGAAGCTGGAATGTGTCTAGAGGATGGCGACCAGGATGGTGGGAAGTCTGGAAACCATGCCCTATGTGGAGCTTCTTAGGGAGCTGGGTGTGTTTAGTCTGGAGAAGAGAAGGTTAAGCGGGGACATGATAGCCATGCTTAAATATTTGAAGGGATGTCGTACTGAGGATGGAGCCAGCTTGTTTTCTGCAGCTCCAGACAGTAGGACATGGAGCAATGGATCTGAACTACAGGAAAAGAGAGTCTACCTAAACATTAGGAAGAACTTCCTGGCAGTAAGATCTGTTTGGAAGTGGAATGCACTACCTCATAGTGTGGTGGAGTCTTCTTTGGAAGTTTTGAAGCAGAGGCTGGATGGCCATCTGTTGGGAATAATTTGATTGTGTATTTCTGCATGGCAGGGGGTTGGATTGGATGGCCCTTGTGATCTCTTCTAATTCTATGATAAGACTGCCCTTGCCCTGTGAGTTCTTTCATAAGTTGCTGAAGTTCTGGAAGAGTGGCCTCAGTTCTTTCCCCCAATGAAAAATATATCCTCAAATCATCCATGCTCCTTTCTCTCCTGGTCCATAAATTGCCATAGCAAGTAGGCTTCAAGGACCCTAAAACCTCTTTCTAGATGTGGGAGGGGAGTGGAAAGAAATGATCCCCCTGCACAGTGTAGAATCATGACGACACACTTCCAAAAATCTCCCCCCCCCAAGCAAAGCCAAAAATTGGCAGATATCCATTTCTGCTTTTGAAAAATGGCTAGAAAAGTGGGGGTTGAAACATTTTTTAAAAAGGAGAATTACTCATCTTTGAAGCCTTCAAGAAAGGCACATCTCTCTTCTTTCCACACACAAAAAAAGGCAGCCCAGGGAATCTGGAAGGCTCTAGGGAATTTTTTTAAAAAATAGTAGCCTTGGGGTTTCCATGTAGCCTAAGGTTACTAGATCTCAGGGCCTGGTTGTGAGTTATAGGGTTTGCTCTCTCTTCTCCACTTCTCAGGGCAAGAGGGAGGAATCTCAAGGCAAAACAACTGCCTTGGAAGGTGTGTGTCCTTTATATGTATTTTCCTGACTTGTTAGGCTTGATGTCTGTTATTTGAATGGTGCACTGTGTGCAAATGCGGTTAATGCTTAATGAATCTTGCTTAATAAAATCACAAGGGGGTCTCCCTAGTAATATCACCTGTGTAACCTCCTAAAGTCTGGTATCCTGTGACATAACAAAGGGAGATTCCTAGGCTTCAGGTTTTGGCTCTGACTTCTTAGGGGATTGGGACAGTCCTCAGTAGCAACTCTGATGCAACCCTTGAGGCAGAGGCTGCTTGCTCCGATGTATAGATTGTTGTCCTGTCTTTTATGATAATTCAAAATAAATGGTATATCTTTGTGCAAATGTATGTTACTGAGGGTCTTAATGCCTGTGTGCATTCATAGAAATTTTCCAATTTTAATCTCTTTATTAAACCATTCCCAGTTTGCCCCCCAAACATTTTGTAAATAAGCTTTACACATCTCTTTAATTTGTTGCAAGGAAAATCTCTTAACTAACTCACTAATAATGCCACAATTGGATTTTGGCTTCCCCTTAGGATACCAGGCTGGACTGACAAGGGAACCATAAAGAAAAAAGCTTAAATCATTCAACATTTAATAAGCAGAATAGCAATACTAAGTGTTAAATGTACACAGAGTAACAAATAATCTTTTATAAAAGGAGACAGCAAAACATGAAAAATTATTTTAATTTAAGTCCAGCAAATTAAATAGATTCAAGAAACAAAAAAGCCTGCCTCTTTGGTTAAAGTTCTACTAGATTCTTCCACAATTTTCCCAGCACTGAAAAACCTTCTTTTAAATCCCTTTTGTCTTTCTAATCATTACACAGATGATCATTTCCTTTCAGTGTGTATTCTCCCCCCCCCCCCATCTTGCCAATACAAACTCTGCTAGATTGGAGAATAACCAAAAGATCTCAATAATTAAGTCCCTGGTCTTAGTATGTGATCTTTGTTTAAGCAGATGATTTTGTTAAGCCTTTTGGCTGGATTTAAAATGGGGGGTGGGGATCAGATAATTTGCCAAGGAAACATAATGGCTGTCCTTCTACTTTGGTTGTATTATAAATGCTGAAAAAAAATCAATTGCTAGCTTTTTCTTCTTCTTAATCCAAAGGAATGGTTTTCCATGGACATTCTATCAGCTCATTAAAAAATTTGCTCACCTTCATGTGAGCTTTAATTTGTTCCTTGCTTTGTAATGTGTTTGACTTTTATTCAACCTTGGATGTTGGTGCACAGTGGGCTTTGCTTCTTAAATCTCTCTCTCTCTCTCTCTCTCTCTCTCTCTCTCTCTCTCTCTCTCTGTGCCTTCAAGTTTCCTGTCAATTTATGGTGACAACCCAGAAACATCACCCAAGGAGACCTTCTGCTGTGCTTTCTGCAACTGGACTTGTTTATCTCGGATTGAATCATAGAATCATAGAATTGCAGAGTTGGAAGAGACCACGAGGGCCATCCAGTCCAACCCCCTGCCATGCAGGAAATCACAATCAAAGCATCCCCGACAGATGGCCATCCAGCCTCTGTTTAAAGACCTCCAAGGAAGGAGACCCCACCACACTCTGAGGGAGTTCGTTCCACTGCCGAACAGCTCTTACTGTCAAAAAGTTCCTCCTAATGTTGAGGTGGAATCTCTGTTCCTGGAGCTTGCACCCATTGCTCTGTGTTCCAGTCTCTGGAGCAGCAGAAAACATGCCCGCTCCATCCACAGCGTGACATCCCTTCAAATACTTAAACAAGGCTATCATATTGCCTCTTAACCGTCTTTTTTCCAGGCTAAACATACCCAGCTCCCTAAGTCTCTCCTCATAAGGCATCGTTTCCAGACCTTTCACCATTTTAGTTGCCCTTCTCTGGACACGCTCCAATTTGTCAATATCCTTTTTGAATTATGGTGCCCAGAACTGGACACAGTATTCTAAGTGAGGTCTGACCAAGGCAGAATAGAGTGGCACTATTACTTCCCTTGATCTAGACACTATACTTCTATTGATACAGCCCAAAATCGCATTGGCCTTTTTAGCTGCCGCATCACACTGTTGGCTCATGTTCAACTTGTGGTCTACTAGGACTCCTAGATCCCTTTCGCACGTGGTCTCATTCAGCCAGGTCTCTCCCATCCTTTTTACTCATCAGCGCACTTGCAGAAAGCACAGGATGAGTTCTTCCTGAATCTTCGTTTGTGAAGAAAAGCCAAAGAGAGAGAGAGAATTTCATAGGGTCTTCCTATGCAAGGAATATTCAGATGTGGTTTGCCATGGCCTTCCTCTGAAACATAGCATACAGCACGGGGTATTCCTTGGCACCTCCCATCCAAGTGCCAACTAGGACTAACCCCATGTAGCTTCCAACATCTTCAGGGTGATTAGACCCTACTCCTAAATATATATATTTATCTATCTATTTGCCTGTCTGCCTGTCTGTTTATCTATGCAATAGTGGACCTGAATTCTGTTCTTAATTCAAGCTAAAGTGTCATTATTTGGAACCAAGTCAGCTTTGGCTTATGGCAACCCTATGAATGGGAGATGACCATGAACCCCTGCCATCAACAGCCCTGTTCCGGTCTTGCAAACTTAGGGCCATGGCTGATTGAATCAATCCATCTGTACTGTGGTCCTTCTCCTTTCCTACCGCCTTCCAGCACTATCATTTCCCCCCATGAGTCGTGTTGTCTCATGATATATCCTCAAAGCATCTTGCCTCATGGAAGCACTCAGGACCACCACCAAGGAAAGGTAGATCCAAGGTGGATCTTCTAATTTACTGAACATTATCATCCTTTCTGATGAGTCATCTCATTTGCTGATATGTCCAAAGTATGACAGCCTCAGTTCAATAATTTTGGCTTCTAGTGAGAGTTCAGGTTTGATTTGTTCTTGGATCTATTTATTTATCTTTTTGGCAGTTCATGGTATCCATATAATTCTCTTCCAACACTACATTTCAAATGAGCTAATTTTCCTCCAGTCATATTTCCTCACTGTCCAGCTTTCACATAGAAATCAGAAATACTATGGCAGGGATGATTCTGACTTTGGTATTTTAATGGTATGTCTTTACATTTGAGAGCCCAAGCAGATGACTCAACTAGAGCAGACCAATTAAATTTAGGGATTTTACATAAGGGTTGAGTCACCATTCTACAATTGATTCAATTATTGTACTCAATGCAAAAAGAAACCAGTCAGGCATGGTTGAAATAGAGGAACCACGTTATGCTACATTGCCACTATTATAAGGATATGCATTCCCAATTAATAGACCCAATTTTAAAGAAGTTCCCAGTAAAGAAGTCGATTTTAAAATCCTAGCCGATTTTACAGCTCACTTTTTCTTTCAGAATTTTCCATAGAAATCTGTTCTGAAGGTTGCCAAGTTTTGTAATAAAGCATGTTCTATTAGAAGTAAATGGAGCAAACTCCATTATGGTGTGCCTCAGTTCTGGTGAATGTTATCAGTTTTGATTTGGTACTGGCTGCTGGGTTGCCACCCATGTATATACACAGGGATTTTGTACTTGTGAGCTGTGTTTTCTTTTCTTTTTCTTTTTTTTTCTTTCTCCCTGATTTCCTATTGCCTTGCAACCATTTGGCTTGTGTCTGATCAGTGATCATAATAAAGTAATTCATTCATTGACTGTACTCCACTGGAACTATCAACAGGATCCAGGTTTAGATCTGTCTGTCTATCCCTATATCTCTTTTTCTTGCTGATTTTAGTAGTTAAAACAGACAAGGATACAAAGGGCAAATGAGAGAACTTAAGCCTCCAAGCCATTTGCAGATCTTTTCAGATTCCACAAACTGAAAAGTAAACTATCACCACATGACTGTTTGACGTCCCACCTTCATCTATCTCTGACTTTGACCTTGCCTACACTGGCCAGAATATGCCACTTTCCAGCCAGTGTATCCTAGCCCCAGAGCAGGCCCATTTCCCCCATTACTGGAATAAATGGGCTGAAATCCACGTACACATGCCCGCTGGTATCAATAGCCACCCCCCCCCCGCAGTCATACATCACACTTTCTGAAGCTAGGAAGGAGGCCCTCAGCATGTGATCAAGGCTGGCCACATGTAGAGGGCCTTTATCATGTGCTGGGGGACTCCTTCCTGGCTGCAGAGTGATTCCAGCAGCGGGAGTGGTGGTGTAGAAGCATAGAATCATAGTGTTGGAAGAGACTACAAGGGCCGTCTAGTCCAACATCATGCCATGCATCTGGCTGTACAGGCCAGCATGCAGGTACAGACCCTGTCTTCCCATGCCGGACCCATCTGGGTTTTCCTGCATGACATGGGTTTTCCTGTTGTTTTTTTAAAAGTTTCAAATGGCTTTACCCCTGCTTTACCCCCCACCCTACCCAGCTTTGCTTTAGGTATCATCAGGACTGCCTGGAGGTAAAACAAGACAAAAGCCTTGCGTCATTTGGACTGCATGGCTCCAAAATGGGGGGAAGCTGGGGTAAATTGTCTATCAAGATAAGCCCTTTGAGTTGATATTCATTTTCAAGTTGGCATGGATGCAAATAGATCTTATCTGTAAACCGTAGTGGCCCTCCAAGGATTCCAACACTTATGCTCACCTGAGCCATCATGATGAAGTACACTGTCAGAAGGCAAGTATGAAGGAAGCACTAGGACTTATACTGCAACATACAACATAATTTTTTATTTTTATTTTTATTTATTTAGTTATTTATATCCCACTCTTCAGCCACAAGGCTATCAGAGCAGCTTACAAATTGTTTTAAGCAATACCTATTTGCACATCTACAGTCATTAAACAGTTTCCAATGTGTGTTAGCTAATTGCCCCCCACAAGCTGGGTACTCAGTTTACCGACCTACGAAAGGATGAAAGGCTGAGCGAACCTTGGAGCCGGCTGGAATCGAACTTGCAACGTGGTGGCTTGCAGTACTGCCAGTTTAACCACTGCACCACCAGGGCTCCTTTGTATGCCTTTGTGAAAGTAAATTTTGTCTAGGAACCAGCATGGCGTAGTGGTTTGAGTGTTGCATTAGGACTCGAGGAGACCAGAGTTCAAATCTCTACTTGGACATGGGAACCCACCAGGTGACCTTGGGCAAATCCCACTCTCTAAACCTCAGAGGAAGGCAATGGCAAACCCCCTTTGAACATATCATACTGACTAAACCCTGTGATAGTTTCATCTTAGGGTCTCCATAAGTCAGAAATGACTTGAAGGCACACAACAAATTTTGGCTAGAATCCTGTTGGTTAGTCTCATTGAATCAATTGCTGAATGATGAGTCAACACATAGGGAAACTCAACTGATTCAAAGGGACTAACAGTAGGATGTTGAGCCATTGGTTTAAGAGAGTTATAAGGAAAATTACAGCACCAGCTGTAATTATAAGAATAATTATAAGAATAAGGAAGGAAGGTCATGAAGTGAGAATATTACTCATGGCATGTGCAGCAAAAGGCAAAGAAATTTGAAAGGTACAAACAAAGCTATGCTTAGAGATAGGAGGAGGTGAACAAGCCCTTTGATGGAATCTGAAAACATGAGATAACATCTCAGTGCTTACTTCATCCTCTAGTTTACATCTTTGAGGGGTAAACTAGAGGTTAAAGTTAGCTGAAAGAAACCCAGGCCATGTCTACATGGGCCAATAAACTAGCCTTCCTCTGTTCTCACACCCAGCAGTCCAGACGATGCAGGGTTTTTTCCCTGATCCTAGTCTAAACTGTCCAGACACTGTCTGGGCAGTTACTATGAAAATCTGGGGCAAATACCCCCTAAAAAGGAGTGGACATATGGTTAAAAAACCCCTCACTGTTAACAGCAGTTTTTCTGGAGAAAACGGGGAGTTGTGTTACTGCAATGGTGCATGTGTGTCTGCACACAGGCCCATGCAGTGCCCCATACAGCCATTTCTTGGCCAGGTCTTGTGCTTCATGTCTGCTGAGGCCACCACAAGGCACCCAGCCTTGTGCCTCATTCCTGGCCTTGGAAGACACAACAAGCGCAGGGAAGAGAAGCACCAGTTCGTACACTGGGTGAGTGTATGTAGGCACCCCTCCATTGCCACAGCAGAAGGCCAGGTAATGGGGGGGGGGATGCTATAGGCCTGGGGCTGGAATACCTCCATCCAGAACATGGAGTATTCTGGCCAGTGTAGACAAGCCCACAGAAGCCCAGAAGGGGACACAAATATGGAAGGACAGATCATTCTATTTTGGGGTTGCACTGCTTTCATATACGTTCCCCTAGAAGCCATTTCTGTGTCGATCTACAATTCTTGAATTTAGTTAGCATCTCACACGTGCATTGTATACACAGTAGCAGCATATATGCAACTTTACGTCCACAACTTTGATCTAAATTAGTGATTCCCAAGCTTTGGTCCTCCAGATACCATTTTGAACTTCATCTCTCAGAAGGCCTAGTCACTTTGACCAAGAGTTGGGAATTCTGGGAGATAAAGTCCAAAACATCTGGAGGACCAAAGTTTAGGAACCACTGACCTAAATGAGGACATTCACATTGGACAAAATATCCCAACTGCTTCTGTAGGAAAATTTGCAGACAAGATTCTGGCCATGGACTCCCAGAGAAAAGGGCTAGGAAACAGCACACATACAGTTGTCCCTTCACATTAGCAGGTGTTAGGTGCAGAGAACTGCACTACAGTATTGTAGACTCCTCTCCTGCCAACAGGACTGACAATAGTAGCAAATCCTGCCCACGGGCACAGAAACCATGCCCCTCTCCCACATTTGCCTCCCCACCAGCTCTCCCTCCCTCTGCCCTGCCAACAACACAACTCTATCTTGCTATCTTACCTTGCACCAAAACAGTGCTGCCCAAAACAGTGCTGCCCATTTAAAACAGCAAGGTCTAAAGTAACATGCAGTGCTGTTTTGGTGCAAGGTAAGAAAGCAAGATGGAGTGTTTTGTTGCCAGGACAGAGGGAAGGAAAGCTGGGGGGGGGGTTAGTGTGGATGATGGTTATGATTTGTGAATCTGGGGAGTGAGTGTTGCTACGGTTGCCACTTTTAGCTTCCGTTTGGGAAAGGTGCGACCTTACTGTTTTAAACAAGCAATGATGTTTTGGTGCAAGGTAAGAAAGCAAGAGTTGTGTTGTTGGCAGGACAGGAGTAGGGGGGAGTAGGGTGGGATCTTGGCATTTTAGCTAGTTGAGCAGCAACTACAAACCACAAATATGCAAAACTGCAAATGTGAAACACACAAATGTGAAGGTACATCTGTATATAACAGAGGCAGCGCACACAGCCAAGCTGACAGAGGAGAACCTCCTGAAATGAGCAGAGATAAGATTAGGAATGAGTGGATATGGTTGAGAGTAATTACACCCAGGTTCTCATTTGTCCACTATGGGAATGTAATTAATTTAATTCTTCAATGAAGCAATGGGTAATTTTAGCAATTTTCTTCCCGTTGTGAGAATGTCTTTGCAAACTGTGTAGTTTTTGAGGTTAATTTGCCATTTGGGATGTATTCACACACACACAAATGGTACAGAGTAGTTTTGCGCAGAAAACAGCATTTTCTGCACAGGAAAGACTATTTCTGCTCAGAAAATGCTTTTGTGCAAAAATACTACATGAATTAAGTCTCAAATTGCAATGAGTCTTGTTAGTCCAGGTTCTTCCTCAGCAGGGTTTCCTGATACTTTTTGGCTATTTTTGTACATTCTTTGAATACTATGAATATTCTTTTCTGGTCTAATATCTATTTACTCCATCCTGTGACTTCTGTCTTCAGTGTAATTTTTCCCCAGTCTGTATGAAAATGGTTTCATATTTTTGTATATATTTTCCAGAGGAGTCTCTTTTCTTTACTTTTTTTTTTTTTGAAATGTCAACATTGTTTCAAACTACATTTTTCCTTCTGGGGGGTGTCATCCCTCAAAAATACATTTTTTGGTATATACAATTCACCCCCCATATCCACAGAATCAATATCTGTGGTTTCAGTTACCCATGGCTGAAAAAAAATAGGGACACATGCCATAGAGTCATGCTGGAAAATGCCTAGAGAGATATCCTCTCAAAGAATCACTAGATCCTCAACACAACTCTATGGTATGCTTGTAACAGAAGTCATTTATTTTAATAGGGTTTGCTATTATTCACAGTTTCATTTATAAAGGGTGAGTTCAGGAACATATTCCCCATGAATGTGGGGGATGACCTATATTGTTCCCAGTCATCTCAACACATCAAGACATCCTGCCTCAACTAAAATCTCACCTCCAACAAGATTTTTACTGAAAATTATTATGAACAAAGTTATGAAAAACTTCTTTTGGCTGTAGTGCAACAGATGTTTTTGGTTCATGGTCATGTAGGTAGAATTCTTCGAGTGTGACCATTTCACATGCACTTCCTCGATCTTGGATTGTGTATAACTCTCATTGCCTTCAATATACCATTTAATTCCCTGGGATTGTGAAAGAGTTCTTGTGTTCTCACCATTACAGAATGGGACAATAAAACACACTGGCAGATATGAAATTGAATGCACATCATTTTTCAGCAGAAGGGTGGTATAGATCAACCACTGCATACTTATGTGAGTGTATATGTATACTAAAGAAGCATAGTGTAGGATCTACCTATCTATTTCACATCCTGCCTTTCTCCTTGTGCAGGATCCAAAGTAGCTTACAAGCAATTAAAAACAGTGTGGTGTAGTGGTTTGAGCATTGGACTACAACTGAAGACCAGGGTTCAAATCCCCCACTTGACCCTTGAAATCCACTGGGTGACCCTGGACAAGTTACACTCTCTCAGCTTCAGAGGAAGGCAAGGACAAGAACAAATCTTGACAAGAAAGCCCTGTGATAGGTTTGCTTTAAGGTTGCCATAAGTCAAAATGCCTTGAAGGCACAGAACAATGAAGAGCTTAGTTAAAAGGACAATTAAACAGTTTGGTTAATAACACAAAGTTAAAACAACATAAAACACTGGTCGTGTCTACACAATTAAAAATGACACATATTTATTAAAAAAAATGGCGATCTGTACAGACACACCATTTGAATAAATACATGTCATTCAGAGGTGTGTGTCGCAAAACTCACCTTTGCCTCCATATCCGGCAGATCCGGAGCTTGAACAAGATCTCACATACTAATCCGTGTGGCTTCTGAAGGATTGGCTGTTTATATACACCTGTTCGCACAGATACGAATAGGAGTGCAATCTGATTGGCTGGCCGGGTAGAGGGGGCAGGACTAGGAAAGAGGGAAAGCGGCTGTAGCCGCCATGTTGAATTCCCGGCTCAGTGAGGGTCCGGTAAGTCTGTGCTACTTTTTTTTTGGTGTTTATATTTAAATATTAAAATGTAATCACGGCTGTTTGGATCACAGGCACCTTTTTAAATAATAAAAAAAAGTGGCCGGAAATTTAAAACCACCGCTTAGATTGCTCGCTCCAGCCAGCTGGGCAAGGGGGTCAAATGGAGTTTGGGGGTTAAAAAATCATGTAGGCAGATCGTATGCATTTGAACGGCTGCCTTTTGTATTTTTTTTTACTCCTGAATGGATATTTTTTCATTGTGTAGATAAGGCCACTATTAGAATATAGCATAGCCCCATTAAAAGCCCTACCTGCCACATGTATTATAAACCAAAAACCTGCCTGGATAAAAAGTTCTTTACCTATCAGTGGAAGGAAAAGAAAGAGGAGGCCTGCTAAACCTTCTGTGATACGGAATTCCACAATCTTAGATCACCCATCTTGAAGGCTCTCTTCCATGTCCTCATGAAAGATGACTAGGATCAAAGTGGGACCAAGTTCCAGCTTACTACCCTCCTTTGCAAATTCTAAGTATAGAGTCAGCCCTCTGTATCCACAGATTTGGCATCCACAGATTCCACCACCCATAGCTTGAAAATATTCCAAATAGCAGCAACAACAACAACAACAAGCAGCTATACCTGGCTTAACATACACTGTTACCTACATATATAAAATGTTTTGCTATGTTTCCATAACCACCCTGCTGATTGGCCACTTAGGAAACATGTCAAGTGTATGACCATTTGACACATTAATATATAACCTTTCAAATAAAGTATAATGGCTAGTTTCATGCCGAGAGCCCTTCCACCGCTGCCACGCAACTACACATGCACACACACACCACGCTACACATACATATACTTCATGCATGCCAGAATGTGAGCACCCCTCCACCACGCAATTGCACAAACACATTATCCTACACACACACACCCTACTCTTCATACACACACACCATGCATGCCAGGACACGAGAGCCCCTCCCCCACCACCATACACAAACACACACACCCCACACTGCAATACCCATGCTGCAATACCCATGCTGCAATACCCATGCTGCAACACCCCCATGCTACACCCCACATGCTATACCCCCATGCCACATACATGTACCTCCATGCTACACACAAACAGCCTATACGTGCCATGACATGAGAGCCCCTCCACTGCCATGTTTAGAAAGAACTTGAAGTTTTCCACATGTTGCCACCCCAAAGTGCAGCTACAGATAGCACAAAAAGCCTAAGGCCCCCAGCCCAACTACAGACAACACAGAAAACCATGTTGTGGTGGCCAAGAGTGAGGGCTGAATGCCACTCTTAAATAGCAGTTCTCCTGGCTGCTTCAGGTGTGTTGCATGATTGCAGTCAGCTGCGTCTGATAGCTTGGCCCTGGTTATTCCAAGACTCCCACAGCCAAGTCCTGAGTCTTCCAAGAGGCTGTGCCGGCTGCTGCAGCCAGGGGCCCAGTCCTACGAGGAGACACAGATACTGACTGAGAAGCCAGTCACCACACTGAAAATGGCAACATACCCAAGAGAATTATGTATATAGATAATAATAATAGGAAGAAGTTCCAAGAAGCAAATGTTGATTTTGCCATTTTATATAAGGGATGCCATTTTACTATGCTATTGTGTATAATAGGACTTGAGCACCCACAGATTTTGGTATCTATGGGGGGTCCTGCAATCAAACCCCAGCAGATACCAACAGTCTATTGTACTTTGTTAACGTGCCCTCATCCACCCATTGGTTGTGTGGATGGTGCCCCATTTGCCCCAACAGTAGGACCACCCCTGCTTAATTGCATTGTACCAGGCCTCAACATTGCCATATCTCCTTATATTTATCACAGCTACCAAATTTGCCACTCCTCATTTTCAAATTTATTCAACTATGTTCCCCAGCACAGGTTTGCTTCCTTTATCAACAAGAGCTGATCACTAGATCTCAGTTAGCTTATAGCTACCCCATTGGAAGATGAAAAAGAGAGAAAAGGAATAATATTTTACTTCAGGTCTTGTGTTTTGGGTGCTTTATTCTGTGTCTCCTCTGTGTCTGTCTATGTTGAGGTGAGTAAAATTGGATGAAGCACTAAAGCTCAGGCTTATCTCCTGCCTTGTATTGCGTTGTAATTGTAGTCGAATCATCGCATTCATTGATTTTTGCTGAAGCTCCCTGCAGATAACCTGTATCCTCAATGCCGTTTGCTTTGCAGTTTAAACTGAGCCATCAGCTTTAGGGATATATAGATATTCTTCTCCTTCCTTAATGTTTCCCAAATCCTCATCTTTTTTCCCTGGTCAATAGGTTGGAGAGTGTTTATTCTGAAGTTACATCCTGTCATGCTCTTTTTCTTTGTTCAACAGCTCCTGATTCTCATGTAGGGCTGTTGCAGTGTTACTTTCTAGCAGCCCAATTCCTAAAAATATTGCTTAGAATCCTGTTGGTTAGTCCTGAAAATGCTAGACACACAAAACCAATGATTTAATGATGAGTCAGCACCTAAATCTATCTGATTCAATGGCTTTAATTTAGTTGGGACTAACAATAGCATCTAGGACATAGAACTGGATACGGAAGCCTAAATCCAATTACTAGTCCTAACCAGAGTAGATCAACTGAAACACTTGCAAAATGATAAGCCAATATTTAATGTAAATCCTGTGATTTCAGTAGGTCTACTCTAGTTGGTTAACAATTGCATTTAGAACAGGACTAATCTTCCATCAATGGAAAGGCTCTGCTCACAGATGGTATCATCAATCAAATTTAGGAGATCTTGGTCTTTCATTATTCCACACTTCACTCTTTTAACAAGGTATCTGATTCTCTTAAAATAATTTTCAGAGAGTTGAAGCAGTTGGTATGGTAAGAAAAAAATGAAGACATGTGCATCTACCATCTCAGTTGGCCAAATCATGTTTAAAATTTAGTCATACTTAGAATAGGTCTGTTGACATCAATAGAACTTTGGGCTAATTTAAGCCTAGAATAATGGGGCATTCTTCACTGGATGATATCTCTTTCTCCTCTAAATCTTCATGTAATACTCAAGGTGGATCAAGGCCAGAGACATTAAATATCTATTCTGTCTTTGGCTTAATAATTTTGTGATATTAAGGGGAGGGGAATCAAAATAAGTAATGGGAAAGCATTATGGGGGATACCATGTTGTAGAATTACAGCCCTTTAAAATCCCATGTTTGAGGTAGGGCTATTTGTACAATAGAAGTCATGTGAGAAAATGGTGCTTATATTGATTTGATGGATTCTGAATTTCAGAGTTTTAGCAATTTGGTGAAACAATGTATGAAAAAGGCCCCAAACACAGTTCCCTACACAGCTGGGTTTTTTAGAATAATAGAATGATAGAGCTGGAAGAGGCCACAAGGGCCATCTAGTCCAATCCCCTGTCCTGCAGGAATACACAATTCAAGGAGTCCTGACAGATGGCCATCCAGCTTCTGTTTAAAAACCTCCACAGAAGGAGACTCTACCACACTCCCAGGCAGCACATTCCACTGCCAAACAGTTCTTGTTAGGAAGTTCTTCCTAATGTTTAGGTGGAATTCCTTTTCCTGTCATTTGAGACCATTGCTCCATGTCCTTGTCTCTGGAACAGCAGATAACAAGCTTGCTCCATCCTCAGTATTAAGTTTTGAAGTGAGTTGCATCTGTAGAATTTGATCACACTGGCCAGTTCCTGTAGGGGAAAAAATGTAGGAAGCTCAAAGAGAGCCAGACACACTGTTGGATCAATGATACTTCACCGCTACTCCTCCCCATGACATGGTGGTGGTAACGCTGCTTCTCTGTTCTTGGCTTTTGGCTTATCCACCAAAGTTACACTCATCTGTGCTCCTGCATCATGATTCTGTGTTTAACCCTCAGGGTGATACACTTACGTTCCTGCATCATAATCCTACCTTTGACAATCAGGGTGATGCTCACCTAGTCTACTGCATCATGATCTGCCTTCCTAATTCTCTGGCTTTTTCCTTAGACACTTCTGTCATCCACTGTTTCTTCCACATGCTCCTGCCACACATGCTCTCCATTCTTTGATGCCACCCACAGCCCCACATGACACAGTGATCTGAATCATACTCCTTAGTCCCATCTAGCATAACCCAATGAATCTATTGTTGAATGGGGAGTTACACATTAGTCCATCCCATTGATTCAATGGGTCTCCTCTAATTAAGACTAACAATAGGATTCAAGCTGATGGATTTCATATATCCATGAGGCTGGTCAGCAACAAAACTGGTATTGATTTAACCAAACTAGATTGATATCATTTGTTCTTCTTAAGAGATCTGAGTGTGCTCAATATCCATGCACATATAGACTGCTGCATTTATTCCAGTGGGGGAAACACCACAGCTTGTACTCATTCAGTCAACAGTCTATCTATTGAACTAAATATTCAATAATACAACTATTGAACTAAAAAGAGAAAGTCCCTTCCTGTTCTCATATGCATTCCCCTTAGAGTTTGCAAACTAGGAAACGCCTTTTCCCTTTAAAGACTCCTCTCATTAAATTCCATATGAACCCATTCTTTATTGACCTCCCCCCAATGCTAAAATTAATATAATAAATATTCTCCACAGCTATATCTACTGGTGATAGAAACTGAAGTTTCCATCTTGATGGGCAAAGAGAAAATGAGGAAGAAATATATTCATTGTTTGGTGCTCAGGAAATAATAGCTCAGGAAATAGTCATTAGGAATGATTCAACATAGATACAGCTAAAGCCAATCTTTAATTTTAGCACCAGCTAAAATTAACAGCTTTCTACTAGATTCTACAATGCCAGAGGCCTCTGAATGACTGTAGCTCCTAATTTCATCTGCAGAGAAATCTCTTCCGGCTCTCCCTCAGTGGTGCTGCTCTTTTGAAGCACCAAGGTTTGCTGCAGTTACAGAGGGGAAAAGAAATCAGTTTGCTTTTCTCTCTTGCTTCAGGAAAGCAGGAAGTGCTACGATTGACAGTTTTACCTCTGAAAGAGTTCTGAAAGAACAGATTTCTGACCTGTAACAGTGGTTCAGGTGCTCATGTGTGAAAGGCCCCTTTCCATAGATGACTATAGTGGCTGTCCAAATCAGCAGCTGCTACAGTGAATCATAGGCTTCTGACTAGGGATAGATGAACCTGTTAAGTTTGCTTTCTCTCATCACAGACTTTGGCCTCATCTATATGGGCCAGGATACGCTGGCTCCCTGATGGCATATTCTGGCTACAGATCTGGCCCATTCTTCCTGCATGACTGGCATGAAACAGGATGGAGTCCAGACTGCTGTGCCAGCCTGTCCCTGCAGCTGCCACTACCCACATCCCGCTCTCTGGATCCAGGAAGCCATCAAAATGTGAGCAAAGCCCTCTGCTTGTGACCATCCTGGTCACATTGTTACCCAAGTTTCTTGGGGTCTGTGGGGACCCGCTAATGTCCTAATATTAGTTTGGGGAATTTAATTAACTCAGCTTGGCATGCGAGAGGCTGGCCAATGGCAGGAACTTTTAACCCATGTATACCAGTAATAGCGGAGGAGAATCTAAGCTGAAAGGTACAATTAAATGATCTTTGTTGGAAATTAACAGTAATAGCATTCATGCACACACTCAGGCTTCAGGCAACCACACAAGGCTGTTGAAGATAGTAGGAAGTATTTGGATAGAGGAACAGAGTAAGGAGTATAGTGAGTTATACTGTACTCATCCTACAGAGCTGAGATTGTGAAGTATACTGGCAGCGAGGAGGTCCAGATGTTAGACTGGTGACAGAAACTGACATGAAGTTGGAAAGCAGGGGATTGGTGCACAGTCTGAAATGGAATTGACAGGAAGATGAACTGTATGCACTTGGGTGGTGTTTTAGGGTGATATTTATATGGAACAATTCCCCTGAAAGCATAGGATTTTGGGTGAAATACAATGGTTCTTGGAGGTTCCCAGGATGAGACAATAGGTACTCCAGAAGGATTAACTATCATTAATGGGTGCTGTTTTTAGAATTGAATAGGAACAGGCTGGGTCTTCTGTTGGAAGTGGAGAGGAGAGGAAGAACCCATTTTACAAACATTAAGGACTCTGCTATCATTGAGTGGATTAGTGAATGACTCACCTCCAGGTGTTAACTCTGACCTGAGTATTTGGTTTGGAGGGATTTCCAGAGGCTTCTACCCTTGGTCATACATGAATCCAGACTTGGTATTAGGGGGTCCTGGTTTACCTCCTAACCACATGGATAGCCACATTAAGCCAAATTATTAAATATAGAAATTATTTGATCTTCCAAGGTGAGGACTAACAACATGCTGTGGGCCTGTTTCCTGGAGCTGGTGAGCGAGACGCAGGTGGTAGCAGCTGTGATGGGCCTGCATGGCAGTAGGGACTTCTGCAGTCATGCAGGGCCCAATCCCTTTCTTCTCCAAAGAAATGGTTTTCCCTGGGTATTTTGATGAACCGTTTCATTGGGTTTTACTCCATCTTAGGCCTGCCTTTGCCCCAGACAGCCTGGGGGGAAAGTGGGGGGAAAGTACTGTGTCATTAGGACTGCAGGGCTCAAAAACAGGACCAAGATGGGGCAAATAGCCCATGTAGACAAGGCTTTTATCTCATAACTGATTTTATTGCAATCTCTTTCCATCTTTTTTATCAAGAAATTTTCAAGTTTTGGTAAGTTCTTTCTTCTTTTTTTTTAAAGGAGTAAAACAAAATTTTCACCTTTTCCATCTGTCAGTACTAGTCAAATTCAGTCCGTTGAAGTCTTCCTAACATGGGGAAGATGCCAGGGGAAAAAAAGAAGTGGCAACTGTAATTCAGCACCAGAAACATGGTTGAATATATAAGGATTCAAACTCAGACTTTTAAAGCTTTTGAAAAACTCCCAAAACTTCATGCTAGATGGACAAATCCATTAATTGTCCTTTCTCTTATATTATCATTTTACAACTCTCAAATTCTATCAATCTTGCATATGAAGAAATTTGTGAATTTGGGCAAGTTCTACAAAAACACATCATCTGGAATCCATCTACTGTATGTAAGGTTCCTTAGGCAGGAGACTGTACTTTTTTGATGGTAGTGAAACAATTATAATCAGTTTACTGTTACATCAGCAGAGGGCATGTGTACACCTGAACAAATACTCCGGGTACAGACTGGAGTATTTTGCCCTGGAGCTGCCCTGGATCTAACCTCTTAGTAGTCCTGGAATCTATTCAAGGAAAGGGAAGAAAATAAAAAGGGGATTGAAGAAGCTTCTTTTCATTAAGTTTACTGGACACTTGAGAAGACCCTCTCACATTTTTTTCCTATGGAAAAAAAATCTCTTTGAATATTCTTTCTATCCCTATCTTGAAACTTATTTGATGGCTCTAATTTTATGAGGAGCAGCATGGGTCCTTCTCACGTGGCTCCACATGGTCATACCAGTAAGATCTTTTGGTAATGGCCAACAACAAAGTTTTCTGACATACAACACAACCAGTCTACCCCAAAGAAGCAGGAGGATGTCTTGGGAAGGAAACATGCTGTTGGCCTTCCACAGACTAATCTTCCACTTCCTGAAGTATTAGTAGTAAATAGTAGAGAAAAAATAAGATCATCGACAATAGAAGAATGGTTGCTGAAACTTTATGATAAGGCAGGAATGGATAAGTTTACTTTGTTAAATGATAAAACTATTGACGATTTTTAAAAGGTGTGGAAATGTACAATAGAGTTTTTGAAGAAAGATAATGGTGCTTTGGATATGATGGTATTTGATAACTTTTGAATGAGTTTAAAAGCAGTTTTTCAAGATTGATGTATTAGGCAGTTAGGAATTAAGTATGAATTAATTGATAGAATATAGATTAAAATGTATTTTCAGGTATTTTTAACATTAATAATGAGTATATATTCTACTAGTTTAAATGAGGCTTATATATTAAGGGGTGAATAAGATATTGTTATATAACCTGTTAGCTGGTAAGCTGGAATCTCACCGCCTCTAGTAGTGTGGTGTAGTGTCTGCTTTGTGTGTATGTGTCTGTAAGGTTAGATGGGTTGCAGGGAGTTAGATTAGTGTGTGTGGGGGGTATTGTTTCATGTCTGTATTTGTATTATGTTTTCACTTTTGTGTTTTTAAATGAAAAATTATTTGTGTAATAAAAAAGTTTTATATATATAAAAAAAGGAAGTCGGATAATAGCATCTACCCAAAGTATAATCATGATACAGTAAGATAATGCCTCATAGGCATGTCTGGTGGTAATATGAGAGAAGGCCTACTCAGTGTCTTTTCCTAGGCTTTTGGAATTCCCTCCATCAGAAGGCCAGACTGATCTACTTCTTGCTATCTTCCCATCATCAGGCAAAGACTTTTTTGATACCAACACATTTTCAGGAACTGGTTGTTTTAAAAGAAGGGGCTTTTAATAGGTTTCTGTACTTTAAAAAACAAGCAATGCTATATTCTTCCCCTCCCTCTTTACGACATGCTTAACATTATTTTTTATGTTACTGGTAGCTTTATTACATTTCAGTGATAAACCTTGCATGTTTTACCTATATTTGCTTGAAAAGAAATAAGAGTTCTGAAGCATAACCTGTACTCTGGACGAGGAAAATATGGAGAAATAGAATGGTTTTCCATTGGCAAGGGGTTGAGACAAGGGTGCATTTTATCATCTCATCTGGTCATTTATTTTTTTATCCAGAACTTATTACACAGAAAACAGGATTAGACTTAGAGGAAGAAGGCATGAAAATCAGGGGAAGGAACATCAACAATTTAAGATATGCAGATCACCCCATATTACTTGCAGAAATAACAAAGATCTGGAATTACTGTTGATGAAAGTTGAGGAAGACTGTGCAAAAGCAGAGTTGCAGTTGAATATGAAGAAAACAAAAATAATGACCACAGATCAAAAGAAGTCTAGGACTTAGAAGGGCAGCTATGAAGGAATTAGACAAGATCCTGAAGTGTCAAGATATATCATTGAATACCAAAGGCAGGATTGTCCCTTTCCAATTCCAATTCCTTTGTTTATTTCTAATTCCTATGTATGGTTGTGAAAGCTAGACAGCGAAGATGGCTGATAGGAAGAGAATCAACTCATATGAGATGTGGTGATGGAGGAGAGTTCTGCAGATATCCTGGACTGCCAAAAAGCAAAATAAATGGATCCTAGAGTGAAACAGGTCTGAACTCTCATTAGATGCCAAGATGACTAATCTGAGGTTGTCATACTTTGAACATATGATAAGATGATGTGACTCATTAGAAGAAGGAAAAAAACCACCATAATCTTCAGTAAACAGACTGCATTGAGGAAAGAGGGAGGCCTCACTACAAGTAGACTGATTTGATCATGGAAGCCAAAGCCCTTAGTTTGCCATGCCTGAGCAGGGCAGTTGCTGACCAGGGCTCTTGGAGGTCTCTCATTCATAGGGTCGACAGAAGTCAAAGCTGACGTGCTAGCAAATAACAACAAACCTGTACTGCATTTGTTTTGAATTACAACACTATCTCTAGCACTGGTTGTGGGTGGAAAGATAGGGCATACATAAAGTGGATAAATGAGTTTGTGTTACTCAAAACGCCTTTGAAAAAGGTTGGTACTATCATGCTAACAAGTTGTCACACTTTTGTATTCATACTTTGGATCCAAATATGGATCTAAGAGGTGGTGTTCACTCCTTGAAATAAAACAGAAGGATGCAGGAAAATCCATCAGTTTGCTTTCTTGGCATTGCTTCTCTTGGAGGCTTCCAGCAGTAACAATTCACCTTTGAAAAAGGTACACCTCTTTCCCACCACCAATTGCTTAACCATTGCCCATCCCTTAAGGGTGGCATGTCAGGACTTTCCCAGGCTGTGTGATTTGGGGGCCAAATCCTGAGCCCTAGGGATGACCCCTTGTGATGTCACAGGGTGAAGTTATGAAAGATAGCTCTGGTGATTATATTAAGCATAAAATAACAAGTGTCAACCACAACATTCAATGCCATCCATATTTTTTTAATAAATGAGAAACACACACATACACTTTCAAGGCAGATCTCTCACTCTGAGATTCCGCGTTGGAGGCTGGAGAAGAGAGCTATGCCTTAAGACCTAGGAACTACCACCCCTACTTTATACCTTAACCAGCATCAGAGGTTTTCCATAATGCATGGAGAACATGCCATCTCCATAGTCATAACACACCGTCTACTAGTAGGTTTAACTACAGGCATACACATTGGATTGCAAATCATGCAGACATTTAAACCAGGAATAATATTAGTAATAAATAATGTACTCCATTAGGGAAGAGAACTTTTATGTCTACTTTTTCTTTTTTCTTTTTTTTTAATGCCACTTATCTTTTACCAGTGCAGGGGATAAGGGCAGAATTTCATGGCAAATTCCAAGCAGTCAATCTTCTCTTCATGACAGTTTTGCTGTTCCTCTAATTTCAAGCACCTTCTAGGAAAGGTAGCAGTAAAGCCCCATCAACTCCCTTTTTTGCACCCATCAGCAGCTGCTTCAGGTTTTAGTTCACCACTTGTACCTAATCTATATCTTATATCTAAGTGGGGGGAACAGGCGGCCTGCACCGAGACAATATCTGAATCACATGTTAATGATGGCTCCAACTACCAGGGTTTTTATTTTTTAAAACCCTAACAAGAAAATGTAGCCATCAACATCCAAACAAAAATCCTTGCCCATGACTGATTTGGGGCTATTTGCTTTATCTTTCAGCTTCATTGACTCTCACTTGTAAAATGTAATGTTAATTGGTTTGTGGAGACTCAAATATAAATTTGTGACCATATATACAGGTTATCCAAATGTACAGAATCATAGAGCTGAAAGGGTCCACAAGGGACACTTAGTCAAACCTTCCACAATGTGGGAATATACAACTAAAACACTCCTGAAAGAGGCCATCCAACCTGTTTGAAAACCTCCAAAGAAGGGGAATCCACCATTTTCTGAGGCCCTCTGTTCCATGCCAAACATCTGTTACAGTGAAGACTGTCTTTCTAATACTTAGGTGGAATCTCTTCTTCCAATTTGAATCCATTGGTTTGTGTCCTACTTTCTGGAGAAGCAAAAAAAATTGCTCATTCCAACTTCTGCTGTATGTGATATCCCTTCAAGTATATAAATATCCCCTCTCAATCTTGTCTTCTCCAAGCTAAACATACCCACCTTTCTAAACCATTCCTTCTGAGATTTTCTGTGGTTTTTTTCCAGACTGTGAGGCCATGTTCTGGAAGAGTTTATTTCTGACTTTTCACCTGCATCTGTGGCTGGCATCTTCAGAGAATGGTTGGGTAGGAGTGTGTGTGTGTGGGGGGGGGGGTTATATATTGTGAGCCCCTGTTAGAGAGGATATGTACATTTATGTATTTGAATGGCTAGTTTCTGGGTGGAGATATGCAAGGAGGTTTAGTGTTTGTTTGGCTAATGGCCCATTAGTGTCTGTTTAACTAATGGTCCATTGTCTGCTGGAAATCACCCTGTCCCTGGGTGGAGTTCATTTGCATGTGCTGAGTTTTGATTTTAGTGTTTTCAAGACTGGTAGCCACATTTTGCTTACTTTTAGGGTTTCTTCTTTCCTATTGAAGTTGTCCAGGTGTTTGTGGATTTCAATAGCTTCTTTGTGCATTCTGACATGATAGTTATTGGCTCGGTCCAGAATTTCTGTGTTTTTAAAAAGCATTTTGTGTCCTAGTTGGTTTATCACATGTTCTGCTACAGCTGATTTTTCTGGCTGGCTCAGTCTGCAGTGTCTCTCATGTTCCTTGACTCGTGTTTGCACACTGCGTTTAGTGGTCCCTATGTAAACTTGTCCACAGCTGCATGATATGCGGTAAACTCCTGCAGCTATGAGAGGGTCTCTTTTGTCCTTCGTCAAGAGTAACATTCCTTGGATTTTCTTGGTTGGTCTATAGATTGTTTGGAGGTTGTGTTTCCTCATCAGATTGCCTATTCTGTCTGTGACTCCTTTGATGAATGGTAAAAATATCTTCCCTTTGGATGGCTGTTTTTCTTCATTCCTGTGTTTTTTTCTGGGTCTCGCTGCTCTTGTGATGTCTGATCTAGAGTAACCATTTGCCTGTAGGGCCCAGTTTAGGTGCTTCAGTTCATACTCCAGGTACTAGGGTTCATAGATCTTTTTTTGTGTGGTCTACCAATGTTTTTATTGTGGTTTTTTTTTTTTTGTCCTTGGTGATGATTGGGGTTCTTGTGTAGGCATCTGTCCATGTATGTGGGTTTTCTTTATTCTTTGTGGCCTAACTGTTCGTTTAGTTTGCGTATGACTAGGACATCCAAGAATGGTAATGTTCCTTTCTTTTCTTTTTCCACTGTGAATTGGATATTTGGGTGGATGCTGTTCAGGTGGTTCAGAAATGCAGCCAAATATTCTTCTTCATGACTCCAAATGGTGAAAGTGTCAGCCCCATATTGGAACCATGTTGTGGGCTTTTTTGGTGCTGGTTCCAGGGCCTGCTTTTCAAAATGTTCCATGTAAAAGTTTGATATCATGGGGCTCAGAGGGATGCCCATGGCTACCTCATCTATCTTTTCATAGAATTTGTTATCCCAGTGGAAGTAGCTTGTGGTGAGGCAATGTTTGAACAGGGCTGTGATGTCCTCTGGAAATATTTGTTGTATGAGTGCCATGGTGTCCATTATGGGGACTTTGGTAAACAAGGAGACAACATCCCATTCCTTCTGGGACTTGGGAAATTATCAGACATGGCAAAAACCACATCAGAAGATCACTAGAAGAACAGGAAGGTGGAACCTTACCAGGTAACATCATCCTCCACCTTTCCAGGGATGTAGCACGGATGTCAGTAAGGCATCCCTTGTATTGGCAGCTTGTCCACATCAATGCAAAAAGGAAGCCTCGTCCATGGCAGAGCTATGCCCTGGGAATGGCTGAAGGACTCGGTGTCTGATAACGTCACCCTTTCCATTCTTCTAGTAATCTTCTGATGCATTTGGGATTGTAATTTTTTTTATGCATTCCTGCATGTCTGATAATCTCCTAGATTTCCAGCACTTTTTGCCCTCCTCTGAACAAATTACAGGTTGTCAACATCCTTCTTGAACAATGGTACACAGACTGCACAGAGTATTGCAGCTGAGCTATGACCAAAGCAGAATAGAGTAGTACTATGACTTCCCTCAATCTGGATACTATACTCTTCTTATAGAAGCTTAGGCTCTTTCTTTCACTGCATCATACTGCTGATTCATGCTTGGCATGTGGTCTACTAAGACCCCTAGATCCTTTTCATATGTTTCACATGTACCAAGCCAGGTGTCACCCATCCTAGATTTGTGCATTTCATTTTTCCTTCCTAGGTGGTGTACCTTACATTTATCCCCTGTTGAAATTAATCTCTTTTTAATTTTGGCCCAGCTCTCCGATCTGTTAAGACCATTTTGAATCCTGATCCTGTCCTCCGGGGAATTTGCTACAACTACTATTTTGGTGCCATCTGCAGATTGATAAGCATGCTTTCTTTTCCAAAATCCAAGTCCTTCCTGTTAGCAACCATGAAACTATTGCTTGTACAGCCCCCACCCATATCCAATATGCATGGCTTCAGTAATCTGTGGGGCCCATATCACAGAGTTCTCCTGGAAAATTCCTAGAGAGGCATCCTCTCTTGGCATCTTCTAGGTCCTCCAACACAACTCTATGGTATGTTTGTACAGGAAGCTCTTTATTTTAATAGGATTTGCATTCTCCATGCTTTCACTTATACAGTAGCACCCCCGCATCTGCTGATTCGCCAACCGCTGATTCAATTATCGGCAGATGGCAACAGTGAGGGGTGGACAGGGGAGGGAGGGCAGGAGGAGTAGATCTGCCTCCCTTCTCCTTTCTCCCCCCAGGATCACCCCCCCCCCAGGATCATTCCCATGGTGAGAATGGAAATGCAGGGTTGAAGTGCAGTACCTTACATTTCTCCGTGTTGAATTTCATTATGCGGGCAAAAACAAACAAACATTAAGACAAGTCGTAGCTGCTGTAATTTGCCATTACTGTGGAGCAATCCAGTTTTCAGGGGCTCATATACATGGGCCCCAAGTTCTGGCATACCAGATGACTTCTGAACAAGGTCACTAGCTGATAATTTGATAACAGCTTGCAATAGTCACAAGTCTCAGCTTCTAAGGCAAGCTCAAGATGGGGTTGAAAACATTACAGAAATCTCTCACAAAATGCGAAGGAGCCTGAATCCTGACATGTAGGGAAGTGTGTGTGTGGGGGGGAGGAGGGATGCAAAAGCAGAATAATCATCTTTTATATGGAAAGAGGTGTCAGGCTGTCATCTTTCCCTCAGCAGAGCCTGGGAGTACTAGTGGTTGTCACAGTAACAGCTGTGACAGACCTGGACACTTAACTTCCCTCTCCTCCCCCCCCACCACCATTGATAATTACAAATGCGAACAAGCACTGGGTTGCACTTTACACACCTGTCTGGCTTGTGAGTCTACCTTAATTGGATGTGCCAAGTTTGAGAAAAAAGTAATCTGCCCTTTCAAGGCAAGTGACAGGTAGATAAAGCAGTGTTTAGGCCATTTTCCTGACAGTAGTACGGAGAAATCGCTTCCCCCGCATTTGTTTAACTGAGTCCAGGGTTTTAACCAAACTTTTGCACCATTAATTTAGCAATGGGTTTATGGAGGGTGGAAGTAAGGCATGCTCAAAACCAGGATGAAGATTGAGATATGTCTATTTTATTTCCTGACCTTCTGCACTGGATTTTCTCAGAAATTCTACTAATTGCTGCAAATGTTCACTGATTGAAACATAGGGACCTCTATTAAGTCTGGACAGGCAACTGGCAACATGTAGCTAATCGTTGTTATGTGCCTTCAAGTCATTTCCGACTTATGGTGATCCTAAGACAAACCTATAATGGGCACGATTTATGCAGAAGAGGCTTGCCTTTGCCTCCCTCTGAGGCTGAGAGAGTGTGACTTACCAAAGGTCACACAGGCTTCTGTCACACTGCAGAGAACACAGTTTGAAACTGTTTTAACTATCATGGCTCAATGCTATGGAATACTGGGATTTGTGGTTTGTTGTGGCACCAGAGCTCTCTGACAGAGAAGGCTAAATATCCCACCAAACTACAAATCCCAGAATTCCATAACATTGAGCCATGGCAGTTAAAGTGGTGTCAAATTGCATTATTTCTGCAGAGTGGCAGCAGCCCCAGTGAGTTTCCATTGCTGAGTGGGGATTTGAAGCTAGTTCTCCAGAGTTGTAGTCCGACACTCAAACTACTCCACCATGCTAGTGTACACCACACTGGCTAATACGGATACATAAAGAAATCATAGTTATAATCATAAACATATCACCATAGCTTACCTCCATTTTCAGAGAAGTATTCCATGCTTTTATAACATTTTTGTTGATATCTCATAACAAAATCACAAAGATATTTGCCAATTCATGTCTTTAACCCATGTTTGTGTACAACAGGAGCTATTGCCAGATGTGTAATTTGTCATGGGAGCACACTGGTACCTCTGAGCATTTCAAGAGGACAAGGCAGCAAAAGTTATTGTAGCAGAGTTGCAATCATCAGGCAAAGAAATGAGCACACAGACACAGACGTGTGTCTAAACGACTTCTCATTGCTAAAGCATGTTTGAGAAATAATTACAATGAGTCTGAGACTCCTAGCATACAGACTATAAAACACAGCACAATGTACAGTGCAGTCCTGCACTGTACAGCCCAGACTGAATGCACGTAATCTAAGTGCTACCTCCGAGTCAAGTCAAGACAAGTGAGGAGACAGTGAGTGGGGTGATCTAGTTATACAATAAAGATACAGTACAGTCATGGGTAAGACAGTTAGTGGTTCTCTCACACACTTTCCCATATAAATAAGACTTCACATTTCCTTCCCACTGTTGTGTCTCAGACATAATCTAAATATGCTAGCCAACTGCATTTAGCCTGCTCACTGCTGGCCCCTGCAGGCTGTAGCACATTATACCATGTCAGCTCTTTACATTATAAATTTTGAATGATTGTATATCCCATCACCTTGACATAATTTTCTCTGGAAAGTCAACAGATTTAATGTGATGGTGGTGTGGGAATGACTTCCTTTTAAAATCACCAGCACTCCAGAGGATCCATTTTAATTTTAGTGGATCTGACATTTTCCCAGGTCTCATGGTGAAATGGTATGAAGCAGCTCAGGGGAGTACATATAGGACTTTCTCAAAACTCTGGATTAAATGTTGAAATCCTAGTCTTTAATGTTGCAATTTACACTGAGATCCTACATCATGTTTGCTTAATGTAAATCATCACACACATAGTTCCACAGTGGTTGCTCTGTACCTCTCTGGCTTCTCTTCACAAACGAAGATTCAGGAAGGACTCATCCCGCGCTTTCTGCAAGCACACTGATTACTAAAAAGGCCAATCCAAGATAGACAAGTCCAATTGCAGAAAGCCTAGAAGAACGTTTCCTTGGGTGATGTTTCCGGGTTGTGATTTTTTCTGTGTTGTCGTTTCTCTTCAAGACTTGTTTGGCGTGAGTTCTCAAATAAGGCTGCAGCATTGTGAATAGTGTGTCTCCATGCCTCCCGGTGTGAGGCGAGGGCGGACCATTGTTGGGAATCAATTTGGCAGAGCCTGAGGTGTTGTTTCAGGGAGTCCTTATATCATTTTTTGGGGGTGCCCCTCTTACGCTGACCCGTGGTGAGTTCACCGTAGAATACTATTTTGGGGAGGCGATGGTCCTCCATCCTAGAAAAATGCCCTGCCCAGCGCAGCTGTGTTCTCAATATCATGGCCTCAATGCTGGTGATCCCTGCTTGCTCAAGGACAGCAACATTCGTCACATAGTCAGTCCAGTGTATATTTAGGATTGTGCATAAACAGCGCTGATGGAAGCATTCGAGGAGTCGTAAGTGGTGGTGATAGGTCTGTACCACTCTTCTGACAAATACCAAGTTTACCTCAATCTAATATCCCTTCAGTGTACCATAAATATCTGCATATCTGGACCTATGATATGCTGAGCCTATATTCCACCCTGATATACGAATAACCCCCTGCAACCACCCCGCGCAACCATTTAATGCTTCACAGCAAGCAGGCAGGCACAGAGAAGCAACTTGTTGTGTTCTCAGAGCCTGACATGAAATGATCACAGCAGTGCTGAGACCCTTGGAGGATCTCAGTGCTGATGTCATCATTTTGCATCTCGCTATGGGGAGATAGCCACGTGTTTCTTTAATCCTGCCTGCTGCAAAGTATGGACTGGTTGTGTGGGTCAGCTTCAGGGGCTTTACAAAACTTGGGGGGAAGATTTGAGCACTGAGGAGCGAGTAGGGGAATACCAACCCCTGCAGTACACAAGAAAGGGACCCACACACACATGTAAGGGAAACTTAGACATGCAAATGTCCCTAACAGAAATCCAGCTATTTTGTGAAAGACTGCATTTCCACTAGCGTGCCTGCATATTGTCCCATTGTGCAATGGTAAAAGTACCATTGCTGTGTCTGCAATCCTAGTGAATGAAGGGGATTAATAAAGACACTGACAAATAGTTGTGTAGCATCAAAGATCACACAACTCCATGTGAAGTGGTTGCCCTTGCAGAACTCTCTGCTAATTGCAAGCATGAATGGAATATGTTCATTACACAATGGTTAAAAACAAACAAACAAACAAAACCTAGCATCACGTATAAAAAGGACCTTATGAATGTAGATGACATAAACAAGGTGGTGGCCCTAGTGTCTATTTGTCCTTTGGGTTAGTATATTAGTTCTGCAGCAATCTGAAGACAGTTAAATCTATATATTTCTGGAATACTTCAGGTCTTCTTAAATCAATGGATCACTATCATAATCACCATTGTCAGCTCCATCAGCAGCATCATTTGCTATTATTGAGGAATCACTGCTCTCAGTTTTTCACCCACTCTTCAAGGAATCATAGAATCATAGGAGATTTTCACACGGGGAAATTATTCCCTGGGGAGATTGGGAGAGAACCAGGGCTGTTCCGGGTCCAGCTCTCCATTTCACAAACCCCCTTCCTTCTCCCAATCTCCCATCATCTTCCCTTCATGCTGCTTCCATTTCCCTCCCAGTATTTTTTTTACTAACGAACGTTGTTCATTAGTAAAAAAAAATCACAGAACATAGAATCATAGAACCTCAGAGTTGGAAGAGACCACGAGGGCCATCCAGTCCAACCCCCTGCCAAGCATGAAATCTTGATCAAAGCATCCCCAACAGATGGCAATCCAGCCTCTGTTTAAAGACTTCCAAAGAAGGAGACCCCACCACGTTCCGAGGGAGTGTGTCCACTGCCGAACAACTCTTACTGTCAAAAAGTTCCTCCTAATGTTGAGGTGGAATCTCTGTTCTTGGAGCTTGCATCCATTGCTCCATGTTCCAGTCTCTGGAGCAGCAGAAAACAAGCCTGCTCCATCCTCAGCGTGACACCCCTTCAAATACTTAAACAGGGCTATCATATCGCCTCTTAACCATTTTTTTCCAGGCTAAACATACCCAGCTCCCTAAGTCTCTCCTCATAAGGCATTGTTTCCAGACCTTTCACCATTTTAGTTGCCCTTCTCTGGACATGCTCCAATTTGTCAATATCCTTTATGAATTGTGGTGCCCAGAACTGGACACAGTATTCTAGGTGAGATCTGACCAAGGCAGAATAGAGCGGCACTATTACTTCCCTCGATCTAGACACTATACTTCTATTGATGCAGCCCAAAATCGCATTGGCCTTTTTAGCTGCTGCATCACACTGTTGACTCTAGTATGTGGTCTACTAGGACTCCTAGATCCCTTTCACACGTAGTCTCGTTCAGCCAGGTCTCTCCCATCCTATATCTATGCATTTCATTTTTCCCTAAGTGTACATACCAGGAGGGAAATGGAAGCAGCACGGAGAGAAGATGATGGGAGATCAGGACAAGGAAGGGGGAATGCGAAATGGGGCACTGGACCCAGAACAGCCCCGTTTCTCTCCCGATCTCCCCAGAGAATAATTTCCCCATGTGAAAATCTCCATAGAGTTGGAGGAAACCACAAGGGTCATCCAGTCCAGCCCCCAGCCATGCAGGAATATACATTCAAAGCACACTTTGCAGATGGCCATCCAGCCTTTGTTTGAACACCTCCAAAGAAGGAGACTCCACCTCTTCCTCTTCTCCCCTCACTCTCCTTCTGATCTTTCTTCTTCCTATTACACTTACTCCTACAACCCCCTACTTCCAAGAGAGGGAATTAGGCTGGGGTGGTTGTGGGCTGTAAAAACAGCCTTGGGGGCCAAATGCAGCCACAAGACCTCATTTTGCCCACCCTCCAGTACTACTAACTGATACAGATAGGCTTAAGTAATCTGGTGTTTTTATCAGTTGCCAGCAATAGCAGTATGCTTCTGAATAAATGCCTGTTGATGTGTTCAGTGCTTGCTGTGAGAAAAGGCTGCAGCATTTATTCATATTTGTGTGAACTCTCTCAAACCAAGGAGATTATCAGACAGGAACACAAAAAGCTTTCCTGTCCCACAATCTCCAATCCCATCCCTGTCCCAGAACAATAACACTCCCCATCAGATTTACCTTATCTTCCATCCAAAGGCAGCCCAGACATGAAGAGAGCTCTAATGGAGCCCTATTCAATTTCTGGATGGAAATCCCGCCCATTCTCACGAGAAGACACGAGCATAGGAAATTCAAAAAGAAAAAGAAAAATATACAAAAAAGTTTACACAAGCACGTAAACACACTAAAAAAAAATAACAAGTAACCAAGGGAGGGTACAAAAAAGAGGGTAGCCTACTGGTCCTCACAATCCCACCTGGAAGTGTTCTGGCAGGACCACCCATTGATGCTGGAATCACAAGTCAAAAATGGTGTGAGGCTTCAGATGCCGGCAATACCAAAATGGGATGGGCGACCCATTGAAAGCTCCAGCCTGGAAATAAAAAGAAATGCCAGAATAACAACAGCGGAACACAAAAGGATGACGTGTAATATTTGTATCCCTTTGCGTTATGCTGTCATTATTTTGGCGCCACATTAGCTGCGTCTGATAATTTCCTAAGTGTCCCAACTACTATTAGTAGAGTAGAAGGCACCTTGGCCTGACACAGCAGAGTTCTCATGTTTTGCAAAGTCAATTTTACACGGGTTTACTGATTACCTTCTCCTATCCAAGTAACTGTCCAATAATTTGCCAGAGATTGTCGTTCTTGAATCAGTACCAAATTGCTGTAAATACTTCAACTCTGATGGAGGACTGTTAATAACCAGCCATGTCCCATTCATAACACATCTATATCTTGCATGGTCCCTAAAACATCTTGGCAGTTTTCTGACATGTTAATCCTGCAAAGATGTTTGCATACCTTTTGCAATCAATAGCAGGAGGGAAGAGCATGCTTTTAACAGTAGGTGTAGTTTGATAAGGAACTATGAATGACCTGCAACATCTGTTGCTGCTTATTCTGTACCAGGCCCTGCTTCCACATGGAATGTGTCCGGGGGCTTCATATTGCTTATCTTGCAGAGTATTATTGTAGTAACCCTTTCAGCTGAAGTCATCTGTCTGAAGGATAATTTAGTGGAGCCAAAATAAAATGGAGTAGGAGGAATTCTCAACTGAGCTGCCTATATTCAAAGATGCATCCTGGTCCTTGATGGGGTCCATAGCCATGCTAGCAAGAGATATGAAGCAATACAGGGAATCAGGAGTCAGAATCCTGTTGGTATCTTAATGCTCATGTAAACTCTCAACACACGCAGTTGTACCTTTTTGACTTTTGTTCAATGGACATATTCAGTACATGGCTGTATAAGGAGAGTTTTACATGGCCCTAAATACTATTGTTGATGCCAGCTAGAGTAGAGCCACTGAATCAACCTACATGTTGGCTCACCATTCAACAATTGGTTGAGTGGGACTACTCTAGCATGGACTAAGGACTTTGTCACACCAGTCCGTTTTCTCACAGCAATCGCGTTATTGAAGCAAATAGGAACATACTGTTAGAATGTGCTGCCTTGGAGTATGGTGGAGTCTCCTTCTTTGGAGGTTTTTAAACGAAGGCTGGAAGGCAATCATTTAGGAATGCTTTGATTGTGTATTTCTGCAGGGCAGGATGTTGGATGAGATGGCCTTTGTGGTCATTTCCAACTCTTCTATAATTCTGTGAAAGCAATCACTACCACACTCTCTCTGCAATGGTGTGAGTGTGCTGGTTTAGCAATCTACCATCCTTCCGTACCAGCGGAACCTCACCCTCCTACCTTACTTAGTGCATGCATATCTTTAAAAAACATTTTTTACATGATTGCATAATTATGGGGAAATTATTTTAAAATATTTTTATTTTATTGTTTCACCATAATTATGCAATCATAGCAAAAAGGTTTTTTTAAAAAATGGAGAAAAAGCAACCTCACCCTGCTTTGGAATAACAAGGGGAGCGGGAAGAGAAAGAGATTCATACCCCTCATGTTATGTGACTACTGTAATATCATTACTGCTGTGGATGGGACCTATTGCACCAGGGTGAATATTGGCATAGCAGTGATATTGAGAGCCATTGACCTGTTTTCCCTGTCAGTGATAAGGTGTGGTATGGAACTGAATGTAATGCACATCAGCAACTAGATAGATGATGTTGTGTGATAAGTACTGGCCAAATACGTTAACATCTTGTAATTCCAGATTACCAGCCTCATGTGACAAATCTCCTAAAAACAGTTCCATATTCTTAGATAGAAGCACCCTGTTTGATGTCCCCCCCCTATATTATTGTTTTTAGAAGCACCCTGTTTGATTTCCCCCCCTATATTATTGTTTCTAATTCTGAAATCTTCTGGAGATTCCACCAATCATCAGGATTCCACCAATCTTGGTGATACTATGAATCATGAACAGGGGTGTAGCTACCCAGGTGGGCAAAATGAGGGCATCCCCTCAAATAAGAATTGTGCCTCCCAAATGTAATTTTCCAAATATCTAGCACTGCAGAAACACAAAATTTCAGTCGAGCATTTAGAAGACAGTTTAGGCATCCAAAGAACAGGGATAGGCAGAGGTACTTAGGTAATGCAAACATCGCATAATATGAGAGTTTTTGTTGTGAACAAATTTCAACATCTCACTCTCTGCAATGTTAGAAATTTCAGAAGTGAAACAAAATTTCATTGGGGAAAAATTTTATTGGGGGGGGACAATGCCCTCATTTTACCACCACCACTCCACATTGCTACACTTCTGATCATTAATCAAATGTAATCCACCCCACATAAGTTTCAGTAAGATCAGGTGCTCCTGTCCCCTCTGATATCCTCAGAATACTCTTCCTGGCTTTTTTTTTACACCTGCATATTTGGGGCATAAAATAATGTGCAAAAATTACATATTTTTGTACAAGGCATACTAATGTGAAGCCACTTATACACATTTGTATATGCAGAAATATACTGCATTCCCTTCCTCTTTGATATGTACCTCTTTCATCATCTTCCATCACTTTCAAAAGTAACACAATATTTCCTATGGCTATATACTTAAGAATTTACATAAATTTTGAAAGCTGTAGATCCTTCCCACTGAGCCACATTCTTCTCTGGCATCATGAAGTTACCATCCTTTCAGAACCGGAAAAAATATATACCAGCTGATTCTGTGGTAGATTTTCCCATCATCCCTAACTGTATACCTTCATTAAGGCCAGAATTCTATTAGGGATGTCCACACGCATAAGTTTTCCTTAGATGTGGATGTCATTTCCCCGGTGCTTCAGGGGCTGGCATTCCCTTCCTTCCCTCCGCAGTGCCCAAAGGCACTCACTGAAAAGCAGTGAAGCTTCTCCAAATGGTCTTTCCATGCTTCACAGCAAGCAGAAAAGCTTCTGGCTACATCCGTGTGCGTGCGTGCATGTGTGTGTGTGTGTTTGTGCGTGCGTGCCTACAAGTCACCTGTTGATGTACAGATTTTGTAGGCTTTTCTTAGGCAGGGAATACTCAGAGATGGTTTTGACAGTTCCTTCCTCTGCCATATAGCATATAGCACCTGCTATTCATTGGTGGTCTCCCATCCAAGTACTAAGCGGGGCTAAGCCTGCTTTGCTTCCAAGATCAGATATGCTCTGGTGCCTTTGGGGTATTTCCCTCTGCATCCCATAGCTAGATGCAAAAATGATGACATCAGGGTCCTCTAGCGGTCTCTGCTCTGCTGTGATCACTTCACGTCTGGCTCTGGAGACATAGCCAGATGCATCTCTGAATGTCTCTGCTTGCTTCAGAGCAGAAAAGGGCCATCTGGGGTAGCTTCAGGGGCTTATCAATAAGTCAGGGGGAGGTTACATGGCTCAGCATAGCATAGATCCACATCCAGATATTTATGCTACACTTAGGGCTTGTCTATACAAGGGGGGAAAATACACTTCTGAAAAAGCAGCCATTCGCAATGATGCAACCTATCTTAATGGTCAAAACAACCTTTCTAAACTCTGCATGAACCCCAGCCAAGATGGCAGCTGTGAGTGATTTACTCACAATTTTAAATCTGTCGCCATCATTTTTATATTTAAAAAAAGTTAAAAATGGTGCACACATACAATATTTCGTATTTACAAAAAGAAAAAAAAGGAGAACATAAGGTCTCTGTTTTATGAACTTACCAGACCCTTGCTTAGCCGAAAATCAAACATGGCAGCAGCAGTTGCTTTCCCTTTTTGCTAGCCCCTCCTTCCATACTTGTCCAGCCAATCAGATTATGGCAGCCTGTTCATATTTGCGTGAATGAGTACAGAGCTTTTTAAAAAATCCAACCAAAGCCTTGGATGCTTCCAACACAGACTTTCAGGTAGATTTTGCTGCCCCCCATTTCTGAATGACATGTGTTGATGGAAATGTCTGTACGAACGGATCGCTTTCCATTTGCATCCCATTAGGATTATTTTGATCATATAGACAAGCCCTTAGTAGATATAGGATTGAGACCGCTGTATGTCAGTCGTACTGTTTCAGCTGTGTCAAGCTTGGCACTCATCCTCAAACTTCACTAATAGACGGAATGGTTTCATTGTCAAGCAATTTTGTAGAGAATCCTTTTTCTAGATCTAATTTAGTGTGCTGACCACAAAAGAAGTTGGAATTGGATATTTTCTAGTTAGGAGACAAGGCACAGTACTCAGGTTGGCACCTGCTATCTCTTTTCAGTGCGATCACTGTTCCATCCTCCATTTAGCTCTTCACACAATTGCAAAAGGCCACATGTAGGGCTGTCTCCTTAAGTGTGAAAGACAGATTGCAAAACTACATTGACAATCATTGTCATTGTAAACTGCAGCTGGTGATTCTTTCAGTCAGTTTGTAATTTGCTTTTCACTATTCAGGAAAACTATGGGGGGGGGGAACCTTTGGGACTTTTCCTGAGTTTTTTAAAAACTGTGCAGAAAAGCACACTTCCATTCATTAGGACAACCAAATCGCATCATAGCGCATTCCTGAAGAGGATAGCTGAATAGTGGGACATGCGTGGGGAGGACAGAGATTGCTAAGAAGGAAGTATCTGGAGCCTCCATGTTGGATTGTTGCCGAGGTGACAAAACAGCATTTCTTTCCTTTATTCCTTTCTATCTTTTCATTCTTTCTCTCTTCTACACCTTGGATTTAGTTGTTCTTTTTTTAAAAAAATACTGTTTGGTACAGGCAAGTTGGGAAGTATAGAACCACGAGTAATTCACTGGGGCCCACAATCTTGATTCGGCGGCATGCTTCCATGTGAACAGCAAACATAGGTAGCTTTGCACACCAGCAACCTTGCAAAAAATAATAAATCTTTGAGACAGATTAAAGTTGCTATGAATTGGTGTAGGTTCACACCAATCCACATTTTATTCCCTCATCTAGACTGGCACTTTAGTGAGAGGAACAGAAGGATTTTAGCATGCAGGAAATCCTGCCCTATCTAAGAATCCACTTGCTCTAAAAGCAACAGTGTATGGGGGCTGGGGGTGGGGTGGGGAGATAATGCCAGAATTTTCCAACAATTTTAAATTCTTACAATGCCTCTGTTGTACTATGGTTGTGAGATCCTGTGGGAAATTAAAGGAATGACTCCCAGCCATGCAGTCCTGAATAAGATTGGAAAGAATATTGGAAAATATTGTGGGGGATTTTTTTTTTTAAAAAACCAGCATGTTTTTCACATGTTCAGAAACCCTGATGAGAAAAATCCTGGACTGAGAACAGAAAAAGCTGGGTGGGGGTGTTACAAAACAACTACATGCAAATTTTACCCAGAACAAGTCCCAAATTGTGAATTGGCTTCAAAAACTGTGTTTTTTTTCAATGGCTTTCTCATGGCAGGAAGAACATTACTTGTTGCTTTCATTGAGAAGAACATGAGTGAAGGATTACATCCCTAGTCCTGAAAGATACTCTGATACTCAGAATGTTATACGCCTGGCTTGCAGTAATAAATATTACACTGACTGCAATCCACAACACATTTTAAAGAAAGCATATCCCATTACTTTCAATCAAAGCTGGGGAAAATTACTTTGGACACTGTAAGCTCCAGTATCCCCCTAACCCTAACCCTGTGCTGGGAATACTGGTCATGCTGGTTACAGCATCCAGTTGCTGCAAACTGAGTTCAAAGTGCAAAAGTAGTCTGCACTCAGTTAACTCTCCAGAGGGAGAGAAGAGATGAGGGGGGCCAATTCTTACCCTTCCCAGTAGTGTCAGGCAAAAGCAAACTCCTGGCCCTCTCCTAGCTTGTCTGTTCTTCATTCATAACATTTCCCATCTTGAGCACACTCTGATGTTGCTTGGTAATAAGGATCCAGCTGTTTTCCGATTTAGGTAGGCTTTTCAAATGTGAATTTTTAATTGGCGTGCTGCTTTTAATGTTTGTAATTTTTATGGATATTATGTATTAATCTATGTTGTGTTTTTAATAATTGTAATAATTTAATCTTTTAAAACTTTGTAACTTTTGTACTGTTTTAGTTGTATTTTTTAAATTATTGTAAGCCACCTTGAATCCCTTCTTGGGAGAAAGGTCAGATATAAATCCAATAAGTAAATGAATAAATAAATAAATAAATATAACTGAACATACGTCAAAGACATCATCTGTAGGGACCTCCTGATGATCTCTGGAGGTCCCTAAAGATGCCTGCTGCAGCATGGCCACCTACAGGAAAATACCTGAACATATCTCTACTGATTCCCACATTTTCTGACAACATAGCAATGGCTATGTTGGTGGTGGTGGCAGGGCTTCATTGATTAAAAGATAGGTTTGCGGGAGATAGCCCCAGGAGATGTAGCTACTGGGACATAGCTATGTGCCAGATGTATATCTCCTGATTCAGGAGATTATGAGTGCCTAAAAACATTATTATGGCACTATATTTTACAGTGTTTGTGTACTGGCACAATGGCACACATTTTCGCACACTGCTGTGATAACGATACAAAATTGCTGCAAGAATCCAGCAATATGAGCACTTGCGCCTTACTTCTGTGTTTCTCCGCGAATGAGATTTCAGCATATCTTGCAAGAAGACATGAGCGTGCTAAAAAGCCCCCAAACACCAAAATTAAAAAAGAAAATATACAGAAAAGCACAGATACACGTTTAGAAACTTGCAAGCAAGATGGGGAGGTTCATAAAAAGAGAGTACAGTACCTAGTTTTCCCATTTGCACCCGGAAGTGTTCTGGCAGGACCACTCATTCATGCTGGAATCACACCTGCAAAACGGGGCACATTTTCGCACACATGAAAATCTGGAACACAAACTCTACGGGAGATCCATTTTTGACTTCTCCCTGACAATAAAAAAAGAATCCCTTTGTAACAGCAGCAGAAAGCTTGCAGACCACTGGGGCACAACATTGTCTGATAAGAAGCCCTTTTACGATCTCATGCCATCGTTATAACACTTAACATTGTTTTGATGCATCTGATAATCTCAGATTTGAGCCAATATTGTTTCATTTTCTAGATGGCTAGTGCATGGGATTCTCTCTTTCACAGGGTATTTTTTTCTATTTACAGATGGGGTTTTCCCCCCTCTCCAAGGGGGGATAGTCAAGACATAGTTACTCCCCACCTGTACCTCACAGGGGCACAGTCCAAGAGAAACTTTATCACTTGATTCTGCTGACTATGTAATCTGAGCTGTTGTGATCAGAAATCTTTTATTTCAGTAATATATAGAATTGTGCAATTATAAAGACAATAGTCCCAGAACTTTGCTATCTGCTTTTCTTCTTCTGAACAAGAATGAGTCATTTGTCTTGGCATTTTAACTTTAATATTGTGCAAAATGAACTGAATCTTTCAAAATTCTAATAATTCTTCTACTGCTGTTTCATTCCTAGGATGGATACCCTTTATTTCTTTGCAAAACAATTTTCTCACTCCTTCATGGACACTGAAAGAAAGCTCTAATTAAGGTAATGAAATGATTTTATTTCTTTTTAAAAAACTTCCTATAACTTGGCACTTTTAAAATCTGTCTTTCTACTCTGTTACATGTGCGTGTAATCTCATATCTTCCAACTTTCCTGATTTGGCAGGAAGAGTTCCAATTAGTTGTATGTTGTCCCAGCTGCTTTTAAAATGTTCCAGTTTCTATATTCTTCCACTTTCCTCCTTTGTCCTCAGCTTACTTCAATTGCTCCAAACTCAGTTCAAAATGCAACAGTAGTTTGCACTCAGTTCCTTCAGCAGGAGAGAGAGGAGAGGGGAGGAGAAGGTGAAAGCAAAAGAAAACTGCTGCAGCCTATCTTATATCTTATCTGTTCGTCCTCATTCATAACTTTTGCCATCCTGATCACAGGATGATGTTGCTTGGCTACCCATGTCTGGTTTTCATCTGAGAATTGTTGGAACATATGTAATCTGGCAGATCCTCTAACTTTGTTGAATTGATTCTTGTGACCGTTTCTTGAAAGTATTTGATGCAATATTCTTTTTTGTCACTGCTCTAGGGCAGAATGGGGCAGCAAAATATGGGTTTCATGAAAGGGCAATATAGTATTAGTTATTTCATTCCTTATATTTTATTTTACTGCCAGGAATGGAGAGAGGTACTTGTGGGGCCTTCAGCACCATGTGGCAAATTAACTTGGCTGGTTTTAGGTACAAGTACTTTGACTTATTCCTTTGACTCCTGGATCAAAGTGTCTTCTACCAGCCCTGCCTCTTTCCAATTATAAGCCTCCATTTTTTCCACAGATGCATTTGTGGTGAATTTCTTAGGAGATGATCAGACGTGGGGGAATGCACCAAAAAAAAAAAAATGATGTTCCCAACTGCATCAGATCGCTGCAAGAACAGACACGTTAATTTTTACCAGACACCTGTGCCCTTCTGCCATTCCGTGGGTGTGGTACTGCCACAGATGAGGCTTCCCTTTCGTATTATTGGGGAGAAGCCACTAATCAAAAGGGACAGCTTACTGACGCCTGCGCTACGCCCCCGGAATGCTGGAGGATGACATCATCTGGTAAGGTCTCCCCTTCCTGTTCTCGTTGCAATCTTTTGATATGTTTTTTGCCACATCGGATAATCTCCATAGTGTCCAGCTAATAACTTCCATGCCAGAGCAGGGAATATACTCTGGGTTTTATATATACCCCAAATAAGTAGCATATGTGAATTCATGTCAGAGTTCCCCTTCAGTATTGACAACTCTTTCATGCATTACAGTTATAACACTTTGACACTACTTTAACTGCCATGACTGCTTCCTATAGGATCCTGGAATCTGTAGTTTAGTGAGGCACTAGAGCATTCTGACAGGAAATTCTAAATACCTCACAAAATGACAAATCCCAGGATACCATAGGATGGAGTCCTGGGCCTTAAAGTAGGACCAATGTAATATAATTGTGTGGTGCAGTAGAAACTTCCAATTCCTCCTCATTAATCAATGGAAGGGAAGGGGGGGAAGCCATTTCCACCATTAAAAAGCAGGATAATAGGTCTTGTGGTTTCTCTTCCAGGAGAACTCCACTCTTCTATCTCATACCCTCCATCTGCCCCAGTTAATCCTCTGCCATCCCATTGTTTCAGCAGCTTTTAAAATGTCCCAGTGTCTTCTTCCTCCTCTCGCTTTGTCGTCAGCTTACTTCAATTGCTATGAACTGAGTTCAAAATGTAAAAGTAGTTAGCACTCAGTTGATGCAGCTGAGGGGAGAGTAGAGTAGAGGTGGAATTATACCCTTCTCAGTAGGTTCAGGCAAGAACAAACTCCAGCAGCCTCTCCTAGTTTGTGAGCTCTTCCCCACTCATAATTTTTGCCATCTCGACCACACTCTGATGTTGCTTGGAAACTTATGTCTCAGTTTTCATCTGTGAAATGTTGTAGGGTATGCTGTGTTAGGATTGCTCCATAAATCTGTCTAGAGATATGCCTGTAGCATTACCTAGAAAAACAGGATATCCTCTAATATTAGAAACCTGGCACTGGTGAACAAGAGGAAGTTGCCCTAAAACTCACACAGCAGTGAGATATGAGGGAAAACACCCATAAATCAGAGTTGGAGATGTCACTTCAACCAAGAAATCATGATGGCATACACTGATGGGAAATGCCTTCAGAGGTAATGACAATCCCGTTAAAGAAGTTGCCCCCTGGTAACCCCTTAGTAGCAACAATTGTGGGTTATTCTTTTATCTTGTTTGGGCCTAAAGGTGTGGATTTCCAGAACTTACCTAGTTGCAATTTGAACTTCAACAATACAACATGCATTTGTTGATTTTCTTGCTGTTCCTTTCTTGAAGTATTTTGTATTGTCACTTTGAAGGCACTATTTTAAATCAGTACACATTATTTTTAAAGGCTTCAGTATTATATGGTCCTTGATGTTGAAAGCTACAAAGTGCAGCATCTTCAAGATTAGCATGGGCTTCCAACCAAAAATGCATTTTCTGTTTCAAGCACAAAGATGTTCACATTGTTTAAGTGCTGGCTAAAAACACAGTCACTTTAAATATATATATATAGGCAGGGATTTCAGAAAATTGTTCCAAAACAGAGCAAAAAAAGGTAATTGGATAGAGATGCACATTAATTGTATGTATGGTATCAGGATCAGTACAAAGAGACTCCCAAATAGAACATACGCAAAGACCAAACTGGCTGCAACCCAACATCCCTTCAGTATAGAGCAAATATCTATGCGTGGAGATATGCTGTAACAGCATTGCACATCACCCTATGCAGTATAGCAACATGGTGCATCACATGTCAATGACTGGGTGTCATTTTGCAATTGACAATGCACAGTCACAATGTGCAGCATATAACCACAATGTGCAAATGTTGTATGCGCAACTCTGCTTCCACTGCTGTCAGCAGAATACATCTGTTACACTGTGGTGACTAGTTTGTCTTACACAGATAGAATGACTTAGTGGCATGTGTATGTCACTAACAGGATGCCAGCCTTAAGGCGTAACTCCACATGAAGAGATCTATTCTATGCAATCTTCATGTAGGTTCTCAGCCCCTGAATCCAGGTCAGCCATGATTTATGGACAATGTGATGTTATCTCCCTGTATAGATGTTTCTGGATTTGTTGACATGTTAAGAGAGTCTCATTAGTCTTTTTACCAGTTCAGTTGTACTGTTGCTCTGAGAGCTGACTCTAAAGGCTCTGTGCCTAAAGAATGTTGCCTTTTTTCATTTGACCCCATTATTTCCTATTGCTTTTCTTATCCACGTCAAAGGGATATTTAAGGGGGAAGACACCATTATCCATTAATAGCCCCAAATCCAAATCTTTGCTGGAACTGCTGAATGTACAAGATCAGGATGAGTGGTGGTGAATTCCTAATTATACTTGCAGTATGGTTGCATGGCAATGACCTTCTGTGGCCTCACTCTCATTATTAATGATAAGTCATAGATTGCTTGTCTGCTTGACCCCATTCATAGCTCATGCCCTGTTGCGCCCTTCAAAAGTTTTAACCATACCAGAATATATATATATATATATATATATATATATATAAAACTTCTATATCCTAGCTCTCCTCCCCAACTGACTAAAAATGACCAAATGAAATATGAAGAAATTATTTTTATTAGTGTGTCCGGTATTCCTGACTTGATGTTTCTTTACCCGATATAGCCTGAAATACAGTTTTGGGAAGCTGGCATATTAGGTTATTATATTTGGTTGCTTTGGTCACATTTTGTAACATCTCTGATTTAAAGTTGCTTGATTAATGTACATTGGCAGGTTGTATCAAAGATGTAGCACAAGCCTAGTCTTTCCAAAATTTGGCTCAACATACACGCTGCAGGCACATGACACAGGCTTCTAGGGAAAAGTAGCCATACACTGGGGTCAAATCAAGTCTTCATTTACATTTTTTTTATAAAAAAAGTTTGCTTTAATAAACCCCAGCATTCTATTCAATTTCTATTCTATCCATTAAATTTCTATCCAGCCTTACTCCTACCAAGGGAATCTGAGGTGGTTTGCAGCATTTAAAATAACAGTTTTGCTAAATTATACTATTATAATTTTTTTAAAACAATGAATCGTTAACTCAGTGTAAAATACATAGAGCCTTATTGCACAAGGGAAAGGAAGTGGAAGTAAAGCCCAAGAGTAGTGCATCCTGCCTTGACTTATCACATGACATCTGTGTGCTTCATCTGTTCTTCCATTCCAGTCTTCTGGGAGATAGTGGTAAACACGAATCTTTTTGCTAACTGGAAAATCCCATTCACAAAAAGACTTGCCTTTATCACTGTCTCCTATTGGACTGGAACAGGAGAACAGCTAAAGCACACTGACGTCGTGTGATAAGACAAGGCAGGATGCACTACTCTCAGGCTTTACTTCTGCTTACCTTTACTTGTGTGATAAGACCTATAGTTAAAAACAGTTTTACAGTATATGTATAGTGTGATTAAGAACACAGGCCGCTGTTCTGTGGCCTCATCTACATGGGCCAGAATATAGCAATAGCAATGGCATATATATTTCTGTACCTCTTATCAATGCCAAAGCACTCCCTAAGCAGTTCATAATGTGTTAGCTAATTGTCTCCAACAAGTTGCGTACCCATTTTACCAACCTACAAAAAGATGGAAGGTTGAGTCAACCTTGGATCCCCATAGGATTGAACTCACAATGTTGTGGCTGCAGTACCAGCATTTAACCACTGTGCCACCAGGGCTCCTTCATGCCATCTCCAGCTGAAGCCTGTTCCTCTCCTGTTACCTGCATGAAAACGAATGGAGTCCAGACCACCATGCCGGCCTGTCTTTGCAGCCACTGTCACTTCTGTCTGTGTTGCTTTCTCTGATGCCACTGGAAAGGGTCCCACAGCATGTGATCAAGGCCCGCTGCATATGACCAACCTTGATCACATGCTGTGGGCCTGTTTCCTGACTTCAGATAGAGTGATGCAGACACCAGCTGCTGTGATGGGCCAGTGGGCTGGTATGGGCTCCTGCAGACCTGCAAGACCCAATTTGTTTCTTCTGAAAAGAAATGGTTTTTTCCCTGGGCATTTTGCTAAAACTTTTTATTGGGCTTTATCCCATCTCCCCCTGTTTCCCCCATCTTTGCCCTGAGCATTGTGAGGACTGCCCAGGGGCAAAACAGGACAAAAGTGCTGCATTGTCTGGACTGCAGTGGCTGGAATCCGTTTTGTTAGCCCCAACTAGAGTAGACTCACTGATTCAATTATTCAGTGGTGAGTCAACATTTAGGTAAATCTAATGGAGTCAATGGCTGCACTGCGGTCAAGATTAACAATAGTAAATAGTCCAGTGTCCCTCTACTCTGAAGAGATGTAGAAAGTATCCTAGGCAGAGCTTGGAAAGTTACTTTTAAGAAGAACAAAGAATTCACAAAAGAATTCATAACTGTGCAATCTCAGAGCGTCATCCAAACTACTGCTTAGTTTTGGATGACTGCAGCATATCATTGTGCTTATTCCTCTTGAAGAATACATTTTCCATTATTCAGTTATGGATGGCTTCAGCCATGTTGTTATATTCCTTCTTTTTAAAAGTAATTTTCCAGTTTTTTCTCCCATGCATGTTTTTTGAGAGGAGAAGGGGCAGATATTAGAGAAGAAAAAGATCTACAGTGTCACTGGTGGGGCATGGGACTCTGTCAACATATTTGTGCTGGAAGTCTAATCTGGGTGAAGGTCCAGAGTGTGACAGTTTCCTAGGAAAGTTAAGAACTTTGATGGAGTTTTTCTGCTGCACAGTTAGTGGTCATATAGGCCAGAATGGATCCAGACTAGTGGATGGGGCAGATTATCTCGATCCATTTCAGGCTGGCTTCAGACTTATATCAGGAACTGGACAGAGAAGAGGTGTCCCTGTTGGTTCTGCTAGACCTCTCAGAAGCTTTTGATACCATCAATGATGGTATCCTCCTGGGTCGGCTAACTGGGATGGGGCTTGGAGGCACTGTTTTACAATGGCTCTGATCCTTGCTGAAAGGACAATACTTGGAGGTTGGTGTTGGGGTGGATACCTGTTCAATTCCCTGGTCACTGGCACGTGGAATCCCCCAGGTTCTTTCCTGTTGTACAGCTTGAAAGAAACCATTGTACAAGGAAGTGGAGATATTTCCTTGTGCAATGGTATAAAAAGAAGCTACACTTGTGTAAGAGCTGCTTACATATACATAAGTAACTATAAGAATTTTGGTGTAATCATATGTCTAATATTGATACACACTTGTCACTGTGCTACAGAATCAGCAAAATTATTTGGAGTAACAGTCTGAGTGGAGAGCATTTCATGAAATGGTTTTCTCTTCAAATTACTGGTTCAATTTGATCAGTTTTTGTGAGGTTGCCATTTATTTGATTTCTTAAAAAATCTAAGTGCTACACACATGAAAAGAAGGAATGGTATAAGTTACTTCCAACATGATATGAACCCACTTAGGGACTCTTTGTTTAAATTAGATAATTATTTGCCATAAAGTGCAGAATACTTTTTACAGTCTTATGAATGCATTTTCAAAACAGTCCTCTTGTTTTCATTAAATCTAACCACTGGAAAATTTCAGCTGACATACTAAGCAAAGCAGTTTTACTTGACGCAGTGCAATCATACTATATGATGTTTGTTGATAAAGGGACATGACTATACTAGCTAACATTTCTGCCTAGGTTTCATTGTTAGCTAACAGTATGATGGACAGGCATAGAACATGCTCATACGTTGCCATCTTTAAAAAGCCTGTGCATCTCTCTTGTGAGTTGAGTAATATTTCATTTCCAATTCCAATCAATAGATTGTTTGCCATCATGCATATTGTGTTCTCCCCCACTCCCTGGTTGCTTTTCATACTGATGGGAGGAGAGTAAGAAATGCTGAGAGATAGGGCTTCCTTGGCTGGATACAGTGTTTGCAAAAGTTTAAACTGGAGAAAGAGTAGCAGTTTGAAAGATTTCAGAAATCCACAAAATGTTTAAGCTCCATTCAGAATTCCCAGATGGCTTCCAGATGTTTTGCCACTACTTGGAATATCATCTTTGAAATCTGAAGCAAATCTGAGGTATGTCTTGATGTAAAACTCAGAAATCCAAGACGTTTTTGAGCTCCATTCAGAATGCTTAAGATGGCTTGCCTACAACTGGAAAATGATTCCCTATATGTGAAAGCTCATCTTCCAAATTCTCCTCAAACTTTAGCTTGATGTAAAGGTCCAGGAAGAGGTCAGGCTTGATTTTTTTTTCTAGGACTCATTTATCAGTCTTTTTGGCAGCCCACAGTATCCACAGCACTCTTCTCCAGCTTTCTTCATGGTCCAGCTCTCACTTCTGTACATGGTGATGGGAAATACAATGGCTTGGGCAATCCTAACTCTAATGGAATTACAGCAGGATATTATTATCTGTGGCTGTACCTTATTACATGACACTGTCTATGCTGTAGCTGCTTCATCTTCCATCCATTCCTGGAGTGCTCCTTTTCATTAATAGGCAAAACCCCTCAATGCTTTCCAATTGTGCTACTTTACTCTATTGATTGACATGTGATAAGTTCATCCCACTGTAGTTCTGATATGGAGAAAGACACATGATGAAATGGCTGTGATTCTGCTTCTCTCCCCCTCTCCCTTCTTCCCCTCGCTATTCCCAAGCAGACTGTTTTTCTTTTTTAAAAAAAAAAAAAATTCTTTTTTTCTTTTTTGCTTAATCAACCGCTGTGACTGTGCAATTGTGCCAAAAATAAAAAAATGAAAAAATACAGACCGAAAGGCATGATGGGAAGGGCATAGGGCAGGAAGTTGGGGTTATGGAGGCTGGCTGGCATGTAGAAGACAGAGCTGAGGATTATAGCAGTGCCGTGGTGGTTTTGAAGAACCAGGTCTGCAGTAAACAATGCTATAAAGTTTGAACTGGGAATGAATGGGATTCTGTTGCAGCCAATCCTACTGTTGCTGTATGTACAGATGCATAAGGCATCTGGAAACGATGCCTTATGAGGAGAGACTTAGGGAGCTGGGTATGTTTAGCCTGGAAAAAAGACGGTTAAGAGGCGATATGATAGCCCTGTTAAAGTATTTGAAGGGATGTCACGCTGAGGATGGAGCAGACTTGTTTTCTGTTGCCCCAGAGACTGGAACACGGAGCAATGGGTGCAAGCTCCAGGAACAGAGATTCCACCTCAACATGAGGAGGAACTTTTTGACAGTAAGAGCTGTTCGGCAGTGGAACACACTCCCTCGAAGCGTGGTGGGGTCTCCTTCCTTGGAGGTCTTTAAACAGAGGCTGGATGGCCATCTGTCGGGGATGCTTTGATCAAGATTTCCTGCGTGGCAGGGGGGTTGGACTGGATGGCCCTCGTGGTCTCTTCCAACTCTGCAATTCTATGATTCTATGATTCTATGCATGAAAATCTGGAAAATGTTAGGGGTTTTTTCCCAGCAAAGCTGAACATTTTCTCAAAGTCCTGCACTGTTGTCAAAAACTGCAGTTTATGTTGTAGCAGAAACAAAATGAAACAAACAAAAAAAATGATGTGCCCGTTTTCTTCCCATGTAAGTTTTTCAAGGGCTCAAGGACTAGAGTCAGGAAACAGGAAGATTTCCATCCCATCTCTGTTGAGCATACACTCCTCTCACTTGTCCGAGAGGTGCCACTGAAGGAGTGACTGTTGATTTCCATGTAAATGAGGCAGTGAATCTCCTGTGCATTGTTACCTACCCTGATAGCCCCCATCTTGGAATATCCAATAATTGGCTATATTTAATAATTTGGCTAAAGTGGCCATCCATGTGGTTACAGGTAAACCAGGGACCCTCTAACACCAAGGCGGGATTCATGCAAAACCAAGGGAAGGGTCTGTGGAAATTCCTAAAATAAATACTCTCAAGTAACACCTAACACTTGGGGGTGAGTCATCACTAATCCATTCAGTGATCACAAGAGACCTTATTGCTCTTGAAATGGGATTGCCTCTCCTATCCCCTTCCAACAAAAGACTTTGCCTGTTTCCTATTAAATTTCAAAAATATTGACCATTAATAATAGCTTACACGTATGGAGTACCCTTTGTTTTAGCCTGGGAACCTCCAAGACCCATTGTATTTCACCCACAACTCCTATCCCTGTAGGGGAACTATTTCATATAAATATCACCCCCAAACACCACCAAATTGTTTACAGCTTCTCCTGCTACATCCATGCTGCAGAACACAGCTCTGAGGCTCTGCTGAAGCAAATTCTGCTCTACAGGAAAGGTGGCATAGCACCCATCATCCCCTCACTCTATTCCCCTATCCAAATACTTCATACTATTTTCATTAGCCTTGTGTGAGTGCTTGAAGCCTGAGTGTTTGTGTGAGTGCTGTGATATTAATTTCCAATAAAGACCATTTAATTATACCTTTTGTCTTAGAGTCTCCTCCTTAGTACCAGTATACATAAATTAAAGGGTCCCGCTGTTCTCCAGCCTCTTGCTGTCATAATTGAGCTAATTGAATATTCCCCTTTTTTAACATTTGGACATTAGAGGGTCCCCATGGACCCCAGGCAATTCAGGTAACAACATTTTAGTCCAAATTTTAAAGGACCTGTATAAGCCACTGAACCACTTTTTGGTCAAGGATTCAGCATCTTGGCTAGCTCTTTCAAAGTTCACAGTAAAACCTACAGCAGATTCCCAGCCCCATTGACATACAAGCCACCAGCTGCCATAGTGTCAGTGGAAAAAGTAGATCTGTCAATCTGTCTTTCTTTTCCTCTTCTTTTCTGATAATTAAACCATTACTTCAGAGTATAATGGAATCTTGAAATCAGAGTTGAGTCACTGGTGACCTTTGGAGAAACATGAAAGCATTATCCCAGAAGGAGCTGTATTTATGAACAGCCTTGCAACTAATGTCTTCCTTTAATGGCAGACATCACCTTCTCCTGTCACTTTACAGTGACAAAGGGAAACAAATAAGCCTTAAAAGCTTGATATTTTATCAGGTGGTAATAACGTTAGCATTTGCCCTTCCAGCGCATCATATTCTCTGCCCGCCCCGTTGCTTTCAAAAGTGCTTTCATCAATGCCAAAGGCCTTTCAATTCCAGTAATGCCTTATCCAGGAGAGGAGTGAGCATCTTTAATTGTCATGTGGCTGAATGCTGTGGCAGTTCAAAATAACAACAGGGTAAGAAACAGGAGTTGAGGGGGTCATCTAATGCTAACAACTGCTTTAGAATGAGCAAGGCTCTTGAGGTGTCATTTTCTCCTACTTTCCCTAATATTTGTTACCTGTCCCCAGCCATGAGCCAATGTAGTGGCTTGACTCAGACTCCAGAAGACTACAGATTGAATCCCTGCTCAGCCATGGAAACCCACTGGGTGGCTTTGGGCAAGTCCAACTTTCTCAGCCTCCAAGGAGGGCAATGCCAAACCCTCTCTGAACAAATATAGCTATGAAAACACCATGATAGGGTTGCTATAAGGCCCAAGATAGGGCCATAAGTTTGTCATTAGTCAGAAATGACTTGAATATTTGAAGGGTTGTCACACTGAGGATGGAGCAAGCTTGTTTTCTGCTGTTTCAGAGGCTAGGACACAGAGCAATGGGCTTTAACTACAGGAAAAGAGATTCCACCTAAACATCAGGAAGAACTGACGGTAAGAGCTGTTCAGTGGTGAAATGTGCTGCCTTGGAATGTGGTGGAGTCTCCTTCTTTGGAGGTTTTTGAACAGAGGATGGATGGCCATCTTGTTGGGAACAATGTTCCTTTAAGACAAGGCAAAATATTTTGTATGGCTGTGAAGGGTATGTAACACCAGGTGTCAACCCTGAGTAATCACCACAGTATATGAGTGAGCTAAGACCCCGAACAGCTGTGGGTTGTAGTGAGTGAATTGTGGTGGGTCAGAGTAGTTGCTGTGAAAATTTGCTGAGAGTAGTGGGTTGATTATTGTGAGTATTTTGCATTACTTCAGACATTGTATGTTGGTGATATATCTTGCAACAAGAGATAAAGAGCCTCCAAGGACTTTGGAAGAAGCCAACTGTGTCTGTGCATCATTTCAAGGTTGGTCAGGGCCATATTGCCAAATACTGCTAAAGGGCTCTGTGCTTCTGCACTCTGCTATAATAGCTACTGTTGGGGACAAGCACCTCAGACAGTGCTGATAGTTGGCTTCTCAGTGGGTCTAGTTTTTGTATTTGTCACTGCACACCTTGCAGGATGTAAAAGAGAGCCAACACATCTGTCAGGCATGCATTGATTATGTGTTCCTGCATGGCAGGGGTTGGACTGGATGGCTCTAGGTAATTGGTTCATTGCCAAACTGTTCTTACCATCAAGAAGTTCCTTCTGACGTTCAATCCAAACCTACCCTCCTGTCACTTAAAACCATTAGACATGGTCCTACTCTCTAGGGCAGCAGAGAACAAACCTGCTCTCTCCCCTCTATGACAGTCCTTTAGACATTTAAAGAGAGCAGTCATGTCACCCCTCTGTCAACATGCCCAACTCCTTCAACCTTTCCTCATACTTTTTGTTCTCCATATCTCTTATCATCCTTGTTTCCCTTCTCTGAACCCACTTCTTAAAATGAGACTCACAGAACTGAACACAGTACTCCAGATGAGGCCTAATTGGTACAGAACATAGTGGGACTATCGCTTTCCTGGATGTTCACAAGCCTTCCAGGTGGGATGTTTGCTCCTCTGATTGAAAGTTCAGGACTTCCCTACTGCAAACTAGCCACTCTTTTTCCACTTCAGCTGTCCATTTGCAATTCAGAGTTGATAATGCTGCCCTACCATTCAGGGCCATTTCAATGTTCTACAGAGAGAGAATGTTCGTGAAGCACTTGGGATGCTCAGATAGAGCGATAGAAACACTTGGGATGGTTAATGGGTTTTAATTTGCTTTGAATGTGTTTATGAATTTTTGTCTGTCTTGTATGATTGCTGATTGTTGCTTGGAGGGATCTTTGCATATTAAAAAGTGGGATACAAAATAGTAAAAATAAAATAAAATGCCAACCATTCAACCAGAGCTGAGACAGGGATAATATGCATATGTTAAACTGGGTCTATTTGTAGAATGCTGTACATTTCCTCTAAACTTTCCTGGAAGGCATTTCCTACCTCTAGGTGTATTGAATTAATCAATCATCTTTATTTTTTATAGCACCATTCTGGAAAATCTACTCATAGCACTTTCCAGTAACAGAGACATGGGCTGGGGGTAGTGAGGAAGAATCCATATCATCCAATTAAGAAGAAAACATTTGTCTTCTTGATTATGTTTACTGAACACATTTGACTTGAAGAAGTTCAAAGCACTTGTGTTCCCTCAAGGAACTTCTGAACTTCACCTGTTCAAAGATGTGAAAGCAATTGTGGAGGCCGAATCCAAGATGGCCTTTACTGGGTTATTAATCTTGTGTTGCAGCCAATGAGATGCCAAGTATGATGTATAGTTGGGTGGAGATTTGAGTTCAGATTATTCTTTGGTCATAGAAACACTGGGTGGCTTTGAGCAAGTCATGGATGGTCACTGTGGCATTGCACTTTGAGTGTATGGTTTGATTCTAGACAGCCTGGTCAATATTCAGGGGAGGGATTGCATAGCATGAACCTCTGCCAGCACTATATCATGGATGCACTACACTACCCATATATACACATCATCATGCAACTATCAAGTAATTCACATTATGGGTTGAGCTACTCTGTAGAAATAATGCAGTTTGACACCACTTTCACTGCTATGGCTCCATCCTACAGTATCCTGGGATTTGTAGTTTGGTGAGGCACTCTTTGGCAAGGAAGGCTAAAGACCTTGTAAAACTACAAATCCCAGGATTCCACAGGATGTAGCTACAACAGTTAAAGTGGTGTCAAAGTGCATTATTTCTACAGTGTAGATGCAGCCCAAGTTGATGTGTACGCCCGTTGTTAAATGGCAGATACACACACACATTCAATGAGGAGGCTCCTATGGAATACTGTGCAAAGGACAAACCCTTGCATAATGGCTGCACCGGTGGAACACCACTTGTAAAACCAGAATGAGAATCTCTGAGAAGCTGATCTGACAGGCTTAAGAAAGTCACTGTCTTACAACTTATCTATAATACTTGGGACTTTATGAGACTAGTGTCTAAAAACACTGTAATTCCACTATTGAGGAAAGCAGAAACATAGTGCCATGATTATAGTATTCATTACATGTCGCTGTAATTGCGTGATGCTATGCTGTAATTATGCAATACTACAACCACAGAATCACCGCATGACCCACCGCTAGCAGTTTAAGAATGGGGTTTTACTTCCATGATTTTGTATGGGTGAGATTTCGGCTGTTGTCACGAGAGGACACAACTGTGTTTAAACACACCAAAAATACATAAGTAATGAAAGAAATTAACAAATAAATATTTAAACATCAAAACATAACAAGAAAAAGTGACAGTTCATTAAAAGAGCATCCTGTATGTCCTGTGTTCTCATTGGGAAAGGGGAGGGGGGAAAGGACTGTCCATTCACACTGTAATTGCAGGATTGCAGGAGGATATGATTTAGCACGCTCATCAGTATTGCAAAAAGAGTGATACTGAGGGTTATTCACAGATTTTCCCATCAATGAAAAGTGGCAAACAAGTAACAGGTGGAGCACACATTGACCATGGGAGGACAACAACATCATTTGGTAATAGGAACCCATTTGCGGTACTGGTGCATTGTAATTCTTACGATTACAGTCCCATCTGATAAAGTCCTAGGAGTTTATTTTTCCCCTGTAGGCTACCACATTCCCTTGAGGGTCAGTTCAGTAGTGGGTGGGACTAGGACCAAAAATGGCTGGGATCACCATCATTTTTTTCTTTTCCCCTCATTCTCTCTCCTCTCCATCTCTGTCATCTGCTAGTCTCTTTTTTCTCATTTTCTGACTACTACTCTTCCCCTTCCCCCTCTCTCTTCTCTCTTCTTTTCCTGTGCTCTGTGGAACTATCAGGGGAGCCACATATTGCTCTTGCCATTGGTTTCAACTTGCAGAGGGCTTTTGGCATTGGGCTGAAGACCACATGAAGTAAGGCTGGGGACATCATGTCCCACATTCCTCTGCTAAGCAAGGTTGCTCTGAAGCTAACCATTGCTCTGAGATTTTTTTTTTTAGGAAACTGAAATATCATTGTAAAAACAGTGCAAATCATAATTCTACAGGGAGAGGGAGAAAGAGAGAGAGATCTGAGAATGAGTGCATAGAATCATAGAGTTGGAAGAGACCACAAGGGCCATCCAGTCCAACCTCCTGCCATATAGGAATAAACAATCAAAGCATTCCCAACAGATGTCCATCCAGCGTCTGCTTAAAAACCTCCAAAGAAGGGAGACTCCATCACACTCCAAGGCAGTGCATTCCACTGCTGAACAGCTCTTATGTCAGCAAGTTCTTCCTAATGTTTAGGTGGAATCTCTTTTCCTGTAGTTTGAGTCCGTTTCTACATGTCTTAGTCTCTGGAGCAGCAGAAGACAAGCTTGCTGCATTCTTAGTATGACATCCCTTCAAATATTTAAACATGGCTATCATGTCCCCTCTTAAACCTTCTCTTCTCCAGGCTAAACATACCCATTTCCCTAAACTGCTTCTCATAGGGCATGGTGTAGGAGTAATGAGTCTAAAAATAAAAATTATTAAAATTCCAGGATCTAGTCCTTTTAAAAAGCAATAAAAATATTTTCTTTTAAAAAGAGTTAAAAAATCATTTACATTCAAATTCATGTAGAGTGGCTTAAGAATGCAGACAAAGCTCAATTAACATTTAAAAGTGTATTCAGAGGTCTGTAGTCTGTGATCTGTTCACCCATTGAATTAGACTCATTACAAAAACAAAGGAGTCAGTTTAAAATGCAAATCAAACATTTACTGAAGGTATATCAATCTCAATCTACATACTAAAACAAACTTTTAAAAGAGTGATCCAACTAACTAGGAGGATTTAGGGTAGAAAGACTCACCCAGCCTATAGCGGTAAGAGGGCTGCATGGTGAATATCATGGCATAGCATCATAGCAGCAGCATGGCTAGGACATCATGGCAAGGCAAGATAAAGATAGGCAAAGATGCATGGTTAAGATGGCTACAGCTGCATGGAGACTCTAACTTAAAGGAGTCTCCCAAAGAGCAATAAATCTTAAATTAGGTCATGTGTTGAATGACCCCGCACTCCAGTTGGCTGAAAGTGCCCAGTGAAATAAGGAAAGGAGTTTGGGATAAACAGAAGCGTGCAGGGGAAAATCCTAGACTTATCTTAAGATGTGAATGAGGTACACAAGATTGCTTTTACATTACAATTAATTATTTCCCCACATGCTACACATGGCTTCCAGAGCTCCCACCATTTTGGAAGCCTCATACTTCCATCTTTGCTGCTGAGCATGAACTCGGTGGTTCTTGGGAGAAGACGGGAGTGTGCTTGAAAGTGTAAAAATAGCTAATTTTTTGTTTAAAAATGTACACACAGAAGCATGGAAACACATTTAAAAACTTGCCTGCAACATGGTGGAGTTCTTAAAAAGAGCATCCCATGGCTAGTTTTTGTGTTCCCACCCAGAAGTGTTCTGGCAGGAACTGGCCATTGACGCTAGAATCACACCAGCAAAATGCGGCATGGTTTCACATGCCCGCAATCACAGGACTTTTTCGGACAAAGAAAAAACAACGCTAGCAGCCTCGCCATGTTGCAAGGCTGCAGCACTGCAGGGCGTCCATTTCGCATGACGCCCATCCCTAGCGGTACTGTTGCAGTACCGCTGGGACATTTGAGCGTTATATTTAGCAGATTTTTACTCACGATCAACGATCGTGAGTAAAAATCTCCAAAACATAACGCTCAAATGTCCCAGCGGTACTGCAACAGTACCGTTAGGGACAGGCGTCATGCGAAATGAATGCCCTGCAGCACTGCAGCCTCGCAACGTGGCGAGGCTGCTAGCGTTGTTTTTTCTTTGTCCAAAAAAGTCCACAGCAAAAAAAATATCACAGCTGATCTATTGATGGCCCAACAATAAAAAAAAGGATGCCTTATTTACAATACATGATCACAAAAGCATAACTTTGTCTGGTATTCATGCCCTTTACCATTCATTAGGCATCATTCTGACACCATATTTGTTGTGTCTGATAAAGTCCTTAGTGTGGCAGAAGGATCTTTTAATGGGATGCACTATGCTTTTTATCCTTTTTACTATGTTTCAATGTATTTTAAACTGCTTCAATTTAGTGTTTTCAATAGAATTGTTTATTTTTTTAAAAAAAATCCATTTGTGTCAAATAGGCTTTAGCTGTATTTTGTTTAAATTTGCATCCCCTACTGAGGGAAAAATAGGATAGAAATTAAATTAATTCCTTAGCAAATAAAAACTTTCTGAGTTCCTGTGCAACAGCCACCATTTATGCAAACTTATGATGACAAAACCAACATCCACATGTGACCAAGCAGAACGTAGGGAGGCAGAAGCTAATGGTTACCTTAAGACTACAAAATACATGATGCGTTATAGTTTCAAGTAGCACACAAACATTCACAAAAGACACTAAAGGCCAGCCATAGACGCATGAACTTGCTACTAGGGCAACAATGACTCCAGTCAAAAAATCTTTTGTGTTGGACCAAGCAGAGACCCATGGGGAGGAAATTTCTCTTGGCTTCCATGCACTTCTCTAGGTAAGATATATATATTATATTATTAAAGTCAAACATGTGCCTATAATTATTTTTAAGCCTAGGTTTCAAAATATATATCCAACCTAACCTGTATCGTGTTCCGTTTTCTTTTCCCTGTGTAGTTTTTTTTATTTCAGCTGTTTCTATGGGAAAGCATTCATTTTAATGTTCTGAGACCTAATTAATATCCTGCCTCTTTCTCAACACTTGATTGTTCTTTCTTTGCTTTTACCATCCAGTCTGTTATGGCAATCAACCCTTATATCTTGAAAGTTCACCTCCCCCAAATTAATCCTACATAATACTTTTTTCTTTTTTTCTGGAAGTCTGGTTATGTAAGGAACTTCACCTTTTGTTCTAGGTGTGTGAGTTTAATTGTTGCATATCCAACTGTGTTTTGTGCTGCCAAATCAGTGTGCATAGCAAATTATTTTTTTAAAAAAATCTTAAAGATAATGACTGACATCTTATGCAAGTTGCAATGTTGTAAATTAGGCTTTTTTGCTGTTAACTGCTATCAAGTTGATTTCGGCCTACAGCAACCCTATGAATGAGAAACCTCCAAGTCACCCTATCATTAACAGCCCTGCTTAGGTCTTCAGAGCTGTGGCTTCTTTATTGAGTCTACCCATCTGGAATGTGGTCTTCTTCTTTTCCTACTGCCTTCTACCTTTCCAAGCATTATTGTCTTTTCTTTTGAGCCATGTCTTCTCATGATATAGCCAAAGTATGAAAGTCTTGGTTTAAACAGCTTGGCCTCTAGGGAGAGTTCAGGCATGATTTGTTCAAGGACCCATTTATTTGTCTTTTTAGCAGTCCCAAGTAACTCTTTTCCAACACCATATTCCAAATGAATTGACCTATCAGCTTTCTGCACTGTCCACCTTTCACAACCATACCTAGATATGGGAAATATGGTAGCAATCCTAATTTTAGTATTCAATTATATATCTTGACATTTTAGGATATTGTCTAGTTTTTTCATAGCTGTCCTTCCATGTCCTAGTCTTCTTCTGATTTCTTGACTGCAGTCTCCAACCTGATTAATAGCTAGGCCAAGGTATGGGAAATCTTGAACAATTTCAGTGTCTTCACTGTCTGCTTTTAAAGTGATGCAAATCATCTATGGTCATTATTTTTGTTTTCTTAATGTTTAGCTGTAAACCTGCCTTGGCACTTTTCCTTTGTCATTCTTCCATAATTGTTTCAAGTCTTTGCTATTGGCTGCTAGTAGTATGGTGTCATGTGACTGTTTTAAACTGTTGATGTTCCTTCCACCAATTTTAATGCCTCCTTCCCCCAAGTCTAATCCAGCTTTATGTATGATATGTTCAGCATAGAGTTTAAACAACTAGGATGATAAAATGAAATGAAATGAAAAACTGAAGTGGCTTCTCTTCACCTCCAAGTTGCCCTTAGGCCTGATATTTCAGCTAGAAATATGAACTTGCAAGGGGCACAGGGTGAAAATTGGTCTCTGCTGTAGATGACGACACCAAAACATTCAGAATGTTCCAAAGCAGACTATAATATAGAAGAAACCAGCAACACCTCTGAAAATAACTAGGGAAATGAAATATCTAGCATAAGCTTTCATAGGTGACAGTGTATCTAATGATGTTGACTGTAGTCCACAGAAGTGTATACTAGAAATGTCTTTTTCCCCAGTTAATCTCAAATATGCTACTAGACTCCATTATGTATTTTCATGCTAAAACAGACTAACACAGTTATTTCTTTGAATACTACTCCAAGGAGAATGTAGCTGTTTTACCTTCCACTCTTACCTAGGGATGTAAATCTTCCTTTATTTCATTCTCATGTGCAAGTATGAATGATTACCATAGTTTTCTCTTTACTGTGGGAGAAAAGTAATATTTTCCTGAATTATTCTTCCCGTATTGAAACATCTCAAAGTGTTCCAGGGCAATTATTCTTCAGAGAAATCCACATGGGGGTTTTGTGTGTGTGCAAAAAAAAAAAAAAAAACCTCTACATTTTCTGTGATGGAAACACTTTTTTATGCATAAATGTGGGGCATTCAAATATCAAGATGCAACTCTACATGCTGCTGTTATTCTTTCTAATGAGGCATCCCAACTGATGGGAGGGGGAACCCTTTTTTTGACCAGGAACTGAACAATTGAGAATGTTCCTCCTACCCCTACTCCCACCATGAGGATATAAGCTGCAGGGCTACATGAGGCAATAAAATGTGGAGTCCGGCACACTAACACCAATTCACAGTAGCTTTTGTTTCCACATCTTTTTTCAAGATTGCAGGCATGCAAAGCTATATGCATTTGATGTTCAATGGGCATGCCTGTGAATGAAGATGGCAGGTGTGAGTGAATTACTCAAGTTTTTATTCTCACCAGTTGCCACTGTGGAACAGTATTTAAAAAAACAAAAAAATCCAAGGTGTGGAAGTACGACCTTCCACTCAAATAAACAGGACAACACAAAAAAAGCTGTTTTGTTGTCTCAGTGCATGATTGCTACAGTGAAAATCCAACATGGCAGTTCCAGACACTGCCTTGCCAGCAAGCTCCACCTCCTGTCCATTTTCAACTAACCAGCTTTCCACTTCTGCTCTTATCGGGAAAGTGCAGCAAAGCGTATTGTTTGCTCCAATGGGCAGGAATACTCCACTAAAAAAAACTAAATTAAAAAAAAAACTTCACTAAAAGCCACAAAGGCTTTTCCCACAGAGCATTTTGAGTCTTTGGCCCCTCTCCTTCCAAATGTGGTGAAATGATGCGGGATCCCATTGGGACAAAAGATATTCTCCTCAAATTCTATGAGGAGTATTTTCACTATCTAGACAAGCCCACAGCTAAGTACCTTGTGATGTCACAGAATAGATTTCTCTATCAAAGGAAACAAGCTATAGGTGAAGCAAGTTGAATAGAGTCACAGGAATATATAAAGAGTCCTGAGAGATCAGACTGAGGAGATTCTCAGACGTGGCAAATATGGTGTGATGACAATGACAGGATACCATGAAAGGGCTCTCCTATTGCATGATGCCATCCTCCTCGCTTTCTCCAAGCGTTCTGCTACTGTGAATGAGGCATTATTCTTTATCAGCAGGCCAAGCCATCATTCATCTCCCATGGCATTTTTTCATGGTTTTGCTTGCATGTTGCATGTCCTTGAGCAAGCAGGGATCACCAGCACTGAGGCCATGATACTGAGAACATAGCTGCGCTGGGCAGCGCATGTTTCTAGGATGGAGGCCTCCCAAAAATAGTATTCTACAGTGAACTCGCCATGGGTCAACGTAAGTGCGTGTCTCCAAAAAAGTGATACAAGGACTCCCTGAAACAACATCTCAGGCTCGGCCAAATTGATCCCCAACAATGGTCCACCATGGTCTCACATCGGGAGGCATGGAGATGCACTATCCACAATACTGCAGCCTTAGTTGAGGATTCACGCCGAAGAAGTCTTGAAGAGAAACGACAACGCAGAAAGAATCACAACCCGGAACCATCACCCAAGGAGACCTTCTGCTGTGCTTTTTGCAACCGGACTTGTTTATTTCGGAATGGCCTTTTTAGTCATCAGCGCACTTGCAGAAAGTGCAGGATGAGTCCTTCCTGAATCTTCATTTGCGAAGAAAAGACAGAGAGAGAGCGCCTGCATGTGAAACCACGTCCCATTCTGCTCTCATGATTACAGCATCAATGGGTGGTCCCAGCCAGAACACTTCCAGGTGAGATTGTGAAAACTAGATATGGAGTGCTCTTTTTATGAACCTCTCCATTTTGCTGACAAGGTTTAAAGTGTGTTTCAGTGCTTGTATGTTTGTTTGTTTTTGTTAATGTGGGTGTTTTAAAAGTTTTAAGCATGTTTGCGTCTTCTCGCAAGAAATGCTGAAGTCTCGCCCATGCGAAAATGCAGAAGTAAACAGCACTAGTGTGTTGCAATAATTCAGGGGCAACTCTTTCATGATTACAGCAACATGTGATAAGAAGTGTTATTATGCCAGGATACTTACTCTTTAAAATATAGTGGGGCAAACATGTTTTTAGACGGTCTTCTGATAATCTCCTGAATGTCAGTCCGTTATGTAATGGATCCAAGTGGACCCAAGATCCACTGAGGATGCTGACAAGTAGGGATGGATAAATCTGTCCATTTTATTCTCTCCCACATCCATTAAAAAAACAACAACACTCACATTCTTTTCTTTCTGTTTATGAAGAATTTGCAAATTTGGAAGGTTCCTCTCAAACGTGTAATAAATTTCCAACCACCTTGCCTGTCTCCCATTAAAGGTTATATATGAGGTTAAAGGTGAAGAGTCTGTCCAGATAAAATGTAGAGAGTTCAGTTCCACAAACATGATTTCCTTATCAAGGATACAGGGGTGTAGTGGTGGGGTGTGGAGGTCGAAATGAGGACACTCACAGAGAGTGAGGTATTGAACATCATTCATACCTAAAACTCTTCCATTTGCAGTGTTCACATTCCCTTGGTAACTTGCCTGTTCCTTTTTCTTAGAATGCCTGAACACTATTTCTAAATGCTCAATTGACATTTTAAGTTCCTGCAAAGCTAGACATTTTGAGATGGAAGGAAAATGTCATTTGAGGGGGCAGAATTCTTATTGGAGGGCATGCCTTCATTATGCCCTCCATAGCTACACCTCTGGTTTCAAAGTCTGACTTTTAAGATCACTTCACACTCAAAGCACACTGCCTTGGCAGAAAAAAAAATGTTAGTTTTACTTTCCCCCACTTTTTACTTTTTTTGACATCTAAAAGTCTTTCCATCCCATTGATGAAGAAGTCTGCAAATTTTTGAAAATCCTGTCAAACTGACCAAAATTCTGTCCCATCCCTGCTGGTAACCATTGCATTGCCAGATGTCTGTATGAATCCATGAATGGAGCAGCCAAAGTACAATCAGATTTTTGCTGCTTCTCTACATCAAGGTCTCATTATTTACTGCAGATAACAGCCATGACTGTATATAATCTTTTCTTGATAGCAGGAGAGGAGAAACACATGGCTCACAGACCACACACAGGTCTTTGCAACTATTCATGCAGTCTCTGTTGTTGAACTTGCCAAGAGCAGTGGTGCAATTGCTGCTATTATTTTTCTTACAATATTTCAATCCAGCCATCCAAACTTTGCTGCCTGAGAAAGAATGAAACAAAGCCTGGTTTTGTTTGTTTGTTTGTTTTCCGCTTTTCTCCTATATGGGATGCATAGTGGCTTACACTATGCACTAAAAGCAAGATAGCTAGAGTAATCTGCTGTACAAAAAAATTAAAAAGCATTAAACAACACGCCACATAACAAAATTGATTTAAAACAATTAGAAACATATTAAAATCTCTTTCATAGTAACAATCAGCATATCCATTGCACTACACAATAGAAGTATAGTGTCCAGATCAAGGGAAGTAATAGTGCCACTCTATTCTGCCTTGGTCAGACCTCACCTAGAATACTGTGTCCCGTTCTGGGCACCACAATTCAAAAAGGATATGGATAAATTGGAGCATGTCCAGAGAAGGGCGACTAAAATGGTGAAAGGTCTGGAAATGATGCCTTATGAGGAGAGAATTAGGGAGCTGGGTATGTTTAGCCTGGAAAAAAGATGGTTAAGAGGCAATATGATAGCCCTGTTTAAGTATTTGAAGGGGTGTCACATTGAAGATGGAGCAGGCTTGTTTTCTGCTGCTCCAGAGACTGGAACACGGAGCAATGGATGCAAGCTCCAGGAACAGAGATTCCACCTCAACATTAGGAGGAACTTTTTGACAGTAAGAGCTGTTTGGCAGTGGAACACATTCCCTCAGAGCATGGTGGGGTCTCCTTCCTTGGGGGTCTTTAAACAGAGGCTGGATGGCCATCTGTCGGGGATGCTTTGATTGTGATTTCCTGCGTGGCAGGGGGTTGGACTGGATGGCCCTCGTGGTCTCTTCCAACTCTACAATTCTATGATCTCTGTGATGGTGGTGGGACTGAGTGCAAGCTCTCCCCAGAAGATCATAAAACTCAGGTAGACTCATATACAGAGAGATACAGGGTCTTTATACACATGGGGCAAAAACTCTGAATGGAGTTTTGCCCATATGCCCCCACATTTGCCCTGAAGCCCTGCACACTATTATTATCTGCAAGAACCCCAGGTACCTTGCCTTCACTGGTCCTGTGGAGTTTTGGCTGCCATCACCACCACCACCTCAACCATAGTTTAAAGCCCAGGAGGCAGTTCCCAGATGAAGGAAGAGGTTTGCCCATCGCAGGAAGAGGCACTTGAAGAAAGTGATGGAAACACTTCAAGGAAGTGATGGGTAATTGGAAAGTGGGTGAAAGCAGTGATGCCAAGCCAGGGGGAGGGAGAAAACCTCTCCCTTCATCCAGGAACTAGCCTTCTGAGCTTTAAAATGATTCGGTGCGGGTGGCATTGGATGAAAATGCAGAGAAAACTCTGAATCGTCAAAACTCCACATCTAGGTAAAATACCCAAGAATGCCCTGAATCTGAGCCATGCATTGTGTGAGTTGATTTCCCCAGGTTTGGGGGAAAGGCCATACATCATGTGGCTGGATCACTGCAGATTGGGGAGAATTCGCCAGGGGGATTCAAGTTTTTTTCATAGTGTAGAGAAGCCCACAGTCTTTCAGATAATCTTGATCTACGCCATATAGGGCTTTATAGGTCTTAACCAGCACATTGAATTCTACCCCAAAATGGAACAGTAGCAATCAAAGCTGTTTCAGCAGGTGAGTTATATGGCAGTCTAAAGTCTAGCCACAGTGTTTTGGACCTGCTAAAATTTTTGAACTGTTTTGAGAGACAATCTAACATAGAGTGAGTTACAGTAAACCAAACAAGATTGCTCTGCCATGCTATAAGCACCTGTGAAAGAACTTCCCTAAACTCTCTGTAAAATCTGAAACCAACCCTGGAAGTGTCTTTGTCATTGCAAGAAATGTAGGCTATAACCATAATCAGTGGTAGCTGCCCCATGTCAGTGTGGTGGTGATGCCACTCTCAGTTTCAGTCAAAAGTTTATCCTATTTGGAGTATAGTGTTCAGCATCTTAGACAGCTCATATGCATAAAGTTCAGACTAAACACTGGAGTTGGATTCACCTCTCCCCTACTCACCTCTAACAGCAGCCTATCAGCTCCTCTACATCTTATGAGTAGCCACTTTTAAATTTGGACCAGTGAAGATGGGAGAACTTTTTGTCCAGTTCATTTTTGAGAAGCCCCCTAAATTCACATTATTTTCATAAAAGGGATAGAAACAAGTTGAGCTATGAAAGTATTTGAATGTGAAAGACTTTTATCTCCCTATATGAGTCTGCCCAAGCTTTAAGGTCTTAGTGGGAAGGCTTCCTCTCAGTCCCACCACCATCATAGGCATGTTTGATAGGACACAGGAGAGAGTCTTCTCAGTGGCTGCTCCCAAGTTGTGGAACTCTCTTCCACAGGAGGTCTAGTTGACCCCCTATCTGGCATCCTTCCATTGGCATGCAAAGACTTTTTTAAAAAAATAATGGGCAGGCATTAGGTTTTTAACTTGTTGCAGCAGACCGAGCTTTTAATGGGCTCTGTATGTATTTTTAAATGCATAGCAAAAGCATAGCAATAGCATTGATATTTATATACTCCTTATCAGTGCCGAAGCACTCCCCAAGTGCTTTACAATGTGCTTTAGCTAATTGCTCCAACAAACTGGGTACTCATTTTACCAACCTATGGAAGGATGGAAGGCTGTGGCAACCTTGGAGCCCTCTGGGATCAAGCTCGTAACATTGTGGCTTGCAGTGCTAGCATTTAACCACTGTGCCACCAGGCCTCCCTAAATAGTTGTAAGCCACCTTGAATCCTGTCCAGAGAGAAAAGTGTGATATTAATTAATTAATTGAATGCATGAACGAAAAGAAATGAATGTGGGAGCAAACAAAAGATGTTTTGATTCATCCACCCTCTAGGTGAATCACATCCACTCTTCATAATAAATCAATTTCACCTTGTGGATACTTCTTTATTCTCTAAGCTGTTTTGGCTCTCTCCACCAAGGCAGCTAGCTGGCTTGACTTAGAAGTTCATGCTCTTTGGACTGTGTGAGAAGTTTGTTTTCTTTCTGCCTGAGGCATTTATGGTGTACAAGAGCATCTGGCTTCTACCAAAGTTCCCACCCCCAGAAACCCTAAAATTGGCTTATTAATAATTTGGCTTATTAATGTGGTCTTCCACTGGGAAGAGCAAGATGGTTTCAGAGACTTGCTAAAAGCCATGCATTGCCCCATTGTCCTAGGAAGGACTACAGACAAATTCCAAACAATGAGGAAACATAAGAGGTCAAAAGGATATTGCCTTCACCACACATCTGAGTATGATTCCATCAAGCAGATGGAGTATTCCTTTGTGTGCAGGTTTCAAACTTCCCTTCCTTAATCACCCAACCCTTGAGAAGAGGCAGCTCAAGCTTTGTGAATCCAAGCATCAGACACTTAAGGCAGTTGCAAACCCATTAAGATCTTTGGACACCTATTGTCAATACCAGGAATTTTCCTGATACTCTTTGTGCAATCCTTCAAGGCTCATGGAATCTATTCTTCCACCCAAGGAACTTGCTTCTCTCAGGGCATATTTCTTGGCATGGATTTGTCCTTCGAGCCTGTGCAATGGATTTTTCTGGTGGAGCACAGTGTGCACAGAACTGGCCTCACCCTTTAAACCAAAGGCTCATCTGCTGTGGCCTTGCAAGCATGGACGTAGCAGTGAGGTCCTCAGGTTGTAGGTTTGATTAGAGTTTCCTTCTCTTAGATGATTGACCTTACAGGGATGGACGAGCACCATCTGCCCAGGTTTGGGATTAGAGTTTTGGTTGCCATAAGGCTAGAGAGCCCATCCTGCCCTTTGACACTCTCTGTCAGACCCTGCGGTTTTGACCTGTCTGGCATGGGAGACCCTATTGGTGGCTATTATGCCACCGCCAGCATAGCTCAGAACATCATTAGGGTACGCAAGCCTCTCTCCCATGACAAGGGGGCATCAATGGAGAAGTTCTTGGCATAAATATGGGCCAAAACCCATGCTTAATTGCACACAGAGTCTCTGCTTGGGGACACTATGCTGCTCTATGTTAGCCAGAATCATCCATCCACGTTTCCGGATTGTCCAACAACTTCAGGACTACAAAACAGGTGTCTATATCTCCAGAAACCTCCTTATCTATCACTCTAGCAATCTTTCTCTTTTTCCATTCCTAGTGGTCTGTGTGAATGCTTTTGGTATGAATGTGTGCATGCTTGGTGTTATTATTTCTATGTCTTTAATATCACTGTTAATTTTTCATTTTGTGTTTGTGTGCGTATGTTCAGAGGGAGTAAGGGTATACAAAGGTTTAAAGATCCCCTTCTCTGTTGCTCCCTTTTGCATAGCTAAGGTTGAGTTGCTGCTATTTCCCCAACATATTAGAAACTCAATATTTTCTTGGATTTTCCAAGACCTCTTTGGGTAACACCAAAGTATCTTGTCATCATCAAACCCTCATGGACTGACAGGAGAGAATTTCAGATTAATTACCTGATTTCTCCTGAGCTCTTAGCTCTCCACTTTCCAGCCTCATATTGAGTGTCTGTAGCTTCTTTTGATTTTTTGCAGGCCTGTCTTCCCACGTAAGTTCCTAGCCATTTATTGCTGATTGTCCAGGGAACCGCTGGAACTATCAAAACAAGAAGTGTGTTTTCTACTGCTTAAGGCTGTCAATAAAATTAACTGGTCAGACAAAGTACTTATTTGCCAGATATAGCAAACGCAAAGAACCCTGTCAGGGCCTTGGTCGAAAAGATGGCTTTAATGTGTCAGGTCAGTTTGAACTGTTCTCTGCTGTGTGTTTGCTCCTGCTCTCTGTACCTCCTCGGTTCATTAACTACTTTCTCTGCAAATCACTCTGCTGCGAGGAGGTAACGTTACTCTAAAAAGAGTCAAAGTTTATTTGAGCAACGCAGGATCTCTAACCCCTGGGGGAGGGGGGGGAGTTTGAGTTTGCTAAAAAGAAATTATGAGTCTATGCTATATCAAAGCTAAGTATGACAGGGTATGGGGCAAATGTATTTCAAATGTTTTGATTTCTGTATATGGGTGTGAAAGCTTGGACGTGAAGAAAGCTGACAGGAAAATAATCAGCTCATTATAGGAGAGTGCTATGAATACCATAGACTGCCACACAGTGTCAGGCAGTAACACCAATAGTGATTCAGGACTTTATCAGACATGGCAAAAATAGCACAAAAACAATGTCACAGTAATGTGAATGGGCCCAGCTATTGCACAATGTTCTTCCGTTTGCAAATTCATACTGTGCTCCAACGATGAATAAGGTGTCACTTTCTGTTTATGGGACAAGCTGCCAATAGCTTTCAATGCAGTTTTTTTATGCTGAAAAGCATACAGAAAAGCATTCAAAAACATGCCCTGCTGTAATTGTGAGATTACAGCATGAAAGGACATCCTCTTTCATGCCTCCCTGTTGCCAGTGGGAAAATCTCTGGATTACAATGGGAAAACCATGGACAGGATGCTCTTTTTATGAACTCTCCTGGTTGGTTTGCATACTTTTAGGTTTGTTTAACTGTTTGTTCAGGTGGTTTTGCTGTTTTTAAGCACACTTGTGTCTTCTCATGAGAATAGTAAAAATCTTGCCCATGCTAAATCATGGAAGTAAAGTCCCATTCTTAAAGTGTTAGTGGTGGTTGTGTGATAATTCCATGGTGGTTCTTTCACGTGATTACAGCGATGTTCAATAATAGGTGTAATAATGCCACTATGTTTCTGCTTTCCTCATTTGCAAAATTACAGTGTTTTTAGACACTGGTCAGATAATGTCCATACTCCTAGTAATGCTACCAGGGATGGGACAAAGGCAGTTAGTTATGGAAGTGTCTACTTCTAGTACCAGAATTCCTGGATCAGTCTAGGGTATTATGCACTTTGATTTCTTTGGGGCAGGAAGCCATTTGCATCAAGCGGATATACTATTTTTGCAAGAGACACATCAAAAAAGGGAAGGAGTAAATTAATTGAAATTGAATTGGGTAAGAGTTTATGAAAAAGCATACGGGAATTCAAAAGCTAGAGGGGTAGCAATATTAATAGCAAAAAAATGTAATTTTGTTATTAAAAAGGTGAAAAAAGATGAAAATGGTAGCTATATTATAATGCAAGGTGAAATGGGAGAAGATAAATATGTTCTAATGAATGTATATGCTCCAAATGAAAAACAAGAGGAATTTTATGAGAAAGTATTTAAAGAAATGGAGAATATGCAAGAACAAAATATTGTTGTAGCAGGAGATTTTAATATGCAAATGGAAAGAATAAAAGACAAATCAAATTATTCATTAAGGGATAAATATGATAATATTACAAATTTAAATAAAATAATAAAAAGAAAGGGGTTGAAAGATGTGTGGAGATTGGTAAAGGGAGATGAAAGGAAAAATACATACTTTTCAATGGTACATAAGAGTTATTCAAGAATTGATTATATTTTTGTATCAAAGAATTTGATTGATAAAAGCATAAATTCAGAGATAGAAAATATAAAAGTAACAGACCATGCCTTGGTCAATGTGGAGATTATATATGCTCCCTATATCTATCTCTAACCATTCTAAATCTCCCTGTCCTACAATTCCTTCTATAACATATCTCAATTGATTAGCTTCATAATATCCTTTTATTTTGGGAAGACCAAGTCCTCCCTCCTTCTGTGATATATACCAAAATAATTTATTTAATCTTGTCGTTTTCCCTCCATTACAATATTTATTCAGCATATTTTCCCATTTTTTCAATTCTACTTCTGATACTTTTATTGGTAACATTCTAAACAAAAAATTTAGTTTAGGTAATATTTTCATTTTAACTAAAGCTACTCTTCCAAACCATGATAGTTGAATATTTTTATATTCTACCAACTTCTTTTCCATTTCTTTCCTTAGTACCATAATATTTTTCTCTTCTAATTCTTTTAAATCTTTTGTAATATTTATTCCTAAATACTTAATATTAATTTTTAATCTTACTTCTATTTTTTTCTCTTTTACAAATACATTTTCTTCTTCCTTAGTATAGTTAAACAACATCATATCTGATTTATTCCAATTAACATGTAAGCCTGTCATGGATGGATGAGAAAAAGAGTATAAAAGAGAAATTATGTGGAATGAAAATTTCATGGTTTAATTGCATACAGTTAGAACAATGGATTAAAAATTGGAAAAAGAATAATAAAGAAATAAGGGAATTTACAAAATTTGAAAATGTGGTGAAAAAAGGTGAAAAGAGGGATGATAATGAAAGTATGAAAGGTACCGTATATTCCGGCGTATAAGATGACTTTTGAGCACTCAAAAGTGCCCTCCAAAATCGACAGTCGTCTTATACGCCGGATATACTTTGCTTCACCTGCCTGCCTATCTCCTGACTCTTCGCAAACGGAGCGAAGAGACAGGAGATGGGGCAGGGGGGTGAAGCAAAGTGCTCCTCCCTGCCCCCCGCCCACCCCCTGCGCATCCACCCCCCTGTCCAAAGCCGTGGAATTGCGGCTTTCGGGAGGGGGGGTGGCTGGGAAGCCCCCTCCTCCCTGCCTCCCACCCACCCCCCGCGCATCCACCCCCATACCCAAAGCCGTGGAATCGTGGCTTTCGGGAGGGGGTGGGAAGCCCCCTCCTCCCTGCCCCCCGCCGACCCCCTGCGCATCCACCCTCCCTGCCCAAAGCTGTGGAATCGTGGCTTTCGGGAGGGGGGTGGCTGGGAAGCCCCCTCCTCCCTGCCCCCCGCCCACCCCCCGCGAATCCACCCCCCTGCCCAAAGCCTCGCTTTGGAGAGGGGGGGTGGCTGCGAAGCCCCCTCCCCCAGCCACCCCGCCACCCTCCGCCCAGCCACCCCCTTTCCCAAAGCCGTGCTTTGGAGAGGGGGGGTGGCTGCAAAGCCCCCTCCACCCAGCCACCCTCCGCCCAGCCACCCCCCTTCCCCAAAGCCACGCTTTGGAGAGGGGGGTGGCTGCGAAGCCCCCTCCCTCCAGCCACCCATCCACCCTCCGCCCAGCCACCCCACTTCCCCAAAGCCAGTGACTTTGATAAAATTTGGAATGTATTTGTTAAAAAAGGATAATAGACAAAAGATGGGAGGTTACCTCCACGAGAAGAAATGAGATTCTGGAAAGATTAGGTAAGGGATAACGGCTCTGGTGAAGGGAGCACTGAGGTGGGGGGGATAGGGGAATTAATATTTTTGAATAGAATTATAATAAAGAATCTATGTTAACTTTTGAAACTAGTTAATAGAAAAATTGTGATTTTATGGTAATTTTATGTGTTATTATAACTAAGATTAGATAATATAATGTATGATTATAAAATTAATAAAAATATATTTTTTAAAAAAAGAAGAAGCCATTTGCCCCAGGCAAATAAATAAATAAATAATAGCTTATACAAGTCCTGCTTGCAAGCAATTTTTCTTGTAGTGAGGTGGGGCCCATCACATGGGGCAGGGGTGGGAGTTAAATTTGTTACAGGTAGCAACCTTAGCGTACCTGTACTCAGTAGTTGCTAGTGTGCTTGTCTATATAAGAGGTTAGGGTAGCCAGTATTAATTTCATTTACTGTTAGTTAGTCATAGCTATCCCCTCTCTCTTACCACATCATAGTCTACACTTTGCCGCATTGCAGAAATAATGCAGTTTTAACTGCCATGGCTCAATGCTATGAAATTCTGGGGGTTGTAGTTTTGTGAGATGTTTAGCCTTCCCTCTCAGGTGTCACAGTAAACTACAGATTGCATGATTCCATAGGATGAAGCCATGATAGTTAAAGTGGCGTCAAGCTGCATTATTTCTGCAGTGTGGCAGCACCCTCAGTCTGAGTTTGTTCATCCTTAATTTTGCTGGCTGCAGTACTCTCTCCTACAAGTTTGCAGAGCACATTACACAGCCTCTCAGAATGAGATGTGCTATAGCCTTTGGTGTTTGTGAGTCAACATATTACATATGTTATTAGAAAGAAGACTAAACCTGCTTTATTTCTATGCTAGACCTTGTGTCTGAGGGTGGTGGTGTGGGACTTGTTATTGCTCACCTGCTTGCAAATACTACAGTTGTCCCTTCATATTCACTGGGGTTCGGGGCAGAGCACCACTGCAAAAGTGGGGGAAAACGCAAATAAGTTAAGCCCTGCCCCCAACATGCATATTACACTACAGTATTGTAGACTCCTCTCCTGCCAACAGGACTGCCAATACCTGCCACCACACAACTCCACCTTGCTTTCTTACCTTACACCAAAACAGCACTGCCCATTTAAAACAGTAAGGCTTAAAGTAACGGGCAGTAATGTTTTGGTACAGGGTAAGAAAGCAAGCCTCTCCATTGACGCCCCCTTGTCGTGGGAGAGAGGCTTGCGTACCCTAATGATGTTTTGAGCTATGCTGGCGGTGGCATAATAGCCACTGGTAGGGTCTCCCATGCCAGACAGGTCAAAACCAAAGGGTCTGACAAAGAGCGTCAAAGGGCAGGATGGGCTCTCTAGCCTTGTGGCAACCGTCCTAGGAGAAGGAAAACTCTAATCCCAAACCCGGGCAGATGGTGCTCATCCAACCCTGTAAGGTCAACCATCTAAGAGAAGGAAACTCTTATCAAACCTACGACCCAAGGACCTCGCTGCTACTGTCCATGCTTGCAAGGCCAGCAGATGAACCTTTGGTTTAAAGGGTGAGGCCAGTTCTGTGCACGCTGCGCTCCACCAGAAAAATCCATTGCACAGGCTCGAAGGACAAGAAAGCAAGCTGGAATTGTTTTTTTGCCAGGACAGGAGGAGAGGGGAGGAGGGTGGGGTCTTGGACTTTGAGCTAGTTGAGCAGCATGTACAGATTGCACATATGCAAAACTGTGAATGTGAAAACTGTGACTATGAAGGGACAACTGTAATTACTTTGCTTGTACTATTTCTTATATTCCCCAACAAAATTAAGGGACATGGGCTATGATTCAGCTTATTCACAGAGGTGTCCCCTGTGTGACAAAAGGGCCATTCTCCTATTTTAATGCTGGCAGAGCACGTCTCCACTAGTGTACTTCCACTGGACTTCTTCTGACACCAGCTGTTTGAAGGTGCCAATGGAAATCACAACAGCCAATCAGTGCAAATGGCTGGTGGGCTGAATGAATTGACTGAAATCATGGAGCCAGCAAAAATGATCAGTTGTTGCCTACAGCATATTCATTGGAGATACAGGACAGTGATTGCTGTTCCTTTTTTCTACATGGACAACTGAAGCTGGATGGTGCTCAAGAACATCCACCCACACACACACACACCTCCTGGTTGCTCATTGGCTGAGGAGCTGTACCCCTGTCCCATCATGCTGGATATGCAGCCGGGGAGGGGGGCATGTCATTGCATAGAAGGTGCAGGATACCTCCTTCTTGCAGTGATTGAAAAGCAAAAAACAGTAGCACAATAGAAGGTTGTGCCTGTTTATGTCACTAACATGATAACATCCAAGCTCATAAACTACACACCTCTCTTGTTGCCAGAGCTCCTCCCACTGGACTTAGCAGTTCCCTGGAGCCACTTTGAGTCCTATTTTGGGGGAAAGGTGGGTATAGATCACATAAATAAAACAACAGGAAATTAAAATGAATCTTTTGGGGGTGTTCCATCAGAACGTTGATATGCTGGAGTACATTTGTCAGAATGATCAGTCAGTCTATCATGATCCCTCCAATATGGACACAGTCTAGTTTAGGGATTCTGAGATTTGTAGTTCTAAAAGGTAACCTTTCTGAGTGTTTTTGTAGGGAGGGAATAATGCACATATTTGCCTGAGCTATGGCTAGTATCCAAAAGTAAAAGCACACTGAGTTGAGAGGTTGTTGATGAAACCGTAAGATCAAATTTCATCTGACCGCATGAATGCAACATTATGACTAGATTAAAAACCAAAAATAAAGTCATGCAAAAAGCTAAGCTTTTGTTGTTTAAGAATTTTTTCAGACAATTTGTCAAATACCTAGCTGATTCTGAACTGAGGTGAACAGCATGCAGCAGTCTTCTCTGATGTCCTTCCTCACTCCACAGACATGCCCAGAAAATGGTATTAATAGGCATTTCTAGTAGACTCGTAGTCTGTTTTTCTTTCCTTTAAATTGATCATTTATCTAGGGAAGGCTGGGGAACTTGCTGAACAATTGTTGGGAGACATGCACACTGGAGAGATGGAAAGGGAATGTGGTGAAGAATACGGCTTTTGCCGATCCCTCCCTATTGTTGCCTTCAACTTTATTTATTTATTTGTTTGTTGGATTTATATCCTGCCTTTCTCCCAAGATGGGAGAGGGATCAGCAAAGGCCATATTCTTCGTCACTTGCTATTTAATACCTGAGATTCTGCCTTCACTGATTTTGAAGAGTGCTTGTCCCTTTATTCTTGGAAATGCCAACAACTATTTGATTCCTCCTGGATCCTGTAAGACCTTGGCATTCTCCCTGTTTTTTGTGATGTCTTAATGCAAGGTGCAACAAATGGCAGTAATGGTATCATCAGACATGGCCTTGTTTGCTGAACTCTTAGTGTTGTTACTTCCTGGAAGCCAATGGACCAGGTTCCACATGCCACGCTTGCTTGTTAGCTCCTTATTTCAGACATCTAAGGCAATTTTCCATAAAGGTGTCACAACCATGCATACTGCTCAGTTATTGTCTATTTGAAGGAGCTGTACCAGGATTGCCAGGCCTTTTCCCTTCTGTACTGCATCTCAGATATATACTGACCACTTCTAGCTACCTGTTGCCAGGTTCTGTAGTGCATCTTCCAAAATATCTGGATTTGAGCACTCAGAGAGAAGAGGCACAGTTTGACTATGGGTAGGTGCCACAAGCATCTGTATTCCTTTTGGTGGTTCTGCACAGTCAGGAAGAGGACTGATTCCATCCACTGGTCTTGAGATTTCTCCCCACCCTCTTCTTTTTGCCTTAGCATCCTGAACTTTCTGCATCTTTTCAATTAGCACAAAGTAAACCATCAAGTTCATCGGTTCCCGTTTGTTGTCCCTGAGATGTTTCTTCAGTGAGTCTGTATGAGAGGTTCCTCTCTGCTCTGAGTCCTCTCTCTCTGAGTCTCTGCCACTCCAGAGACTAGGACACAGAGCAATGGGTTCAAACTATAGGAAAAGAGATTCCACCTAAACATTAGGAAGACCTTCCTGATGGCAAAAGCTGTTCATCTGTGGAATGCATTGCCTGAGAGTGTGGTGGAGTCTCTTTCTTTGGAGGTTTTTAAACAGAGGCTGGATGGTCATCTGTTGGGAATGTTTTGATTGTGTGGCAGGGGGTTGGACTAGATGGCCCTTGTGGTCTCTTCCAACTCTATGATTCTATGAAAATTCACACACAGTTTTCAACAGTCTTGCTGTCAATCTCATTGCTTCCTAAAGCAGACTGAATCATGTACAACAGTACATAACTAAGTCCACATTCTTCTGCGAGCCTCTTCTCTAACAGCGTTGCCATTCCTTAGGCACCCAGGGGCACTGTGTAGCACCTGTGCTGAATGAAGTTGTATTTTGTGGTCAACCTGGAGTGAGGAGTTTTCCTATCCTGAATGAGGAATGATCACTGCATTGGTGAACCCTGCAAGGGCATCCTGGATAGATGGCATTTTTAGTGCATCACAAGAAGACAGATTCCAGAGAACTCTTGTGCCAACTTCTCTCATTTCTAAATCTGAAGTCTTGCCGAGTAATTGTATTAATGCTGGGATACCCCCACAGTTTTTCAAAGCAATTTTGTTATCATCATTGGCTTTCCCATGCACCAAGTTCCTTAGAGCTCCACAGGCACTATGGTGGATGCCTGTGGTCCAATATGTCCAGCAGCAGTTGTGTTCCTCCTTGTCTCCTTATCTCAGCTTTTATTTTATTGTCCCCAAAGCAGAGATGGAGTAAATGGGCATTGGCATTGGATTGTACTGAGGGGAATAGATGCTGTAACATCTGGATAACTTCTGGAAGTTCTGGATCTCTCCATTCAAACTCTCTGGGATCTTTTTGAATGCTTTCAGTTGACGGTGACCTAGCCAAGGTTCCCTCAGGTGGGATGGCTGATCCAGATTTGCTGTATGTGTGATTCAACAGAAGAATAATACTGCAGCTGTCAGTAGGGATCTGTGTAATTGGAAGCTGGGTCTGCTGCATAGCTGGGCCTCTATTGCGTTCTGTGTGCTGTGTTGACTACTTGTGTGCTGTAAGGGTATGGGGTTGACACTAGGTGAAGATGAGACTGTGCTAGTGACTCTGATTCTGAAAGTTTTATCAACATAGCACGCATAATATGGTGAGGGCACCTTAGCTTCAATGAACATGTCCGTTTTGAATCCCTTTTGAAAACCAACCCTGCCATCATGATGACACCCTCTTTGAAATGAATCCCATCTGTTAATTATTTGTTGTTGTTGTGTTAGGTTAATTATGTCATTGTCTTCCACAACATTTGCCACTAGTCACTTTCACTAGGTCACCCAAAGGGCTAGTGTTTTGAACAAGAGAATAAAAACACCAACCTCTCTTTTTCTACTCACTTTACACCCCATGCTGAGTGAATGTGAAGCACAATGTACAATCAAGGTATTTATGTCTTTGGTTGCACCTTTGTAAAATCAAAATGCTAATAACACTGCTCATTCAAACTCATATTGCTAGCTTTCTTCAGAAATATGAGTTAAAAGCAATCCTAAATGATGCCCATCCAACCTGTGTTTAAAAACCTCCAAAGGAGAGACCTTGTAAATCTTATCTACACCAAGAGTTATTTATTGGCTTCCCCTCCCACTTTTTATAGAATCATAGAAACTTAGAGTGGTAAGGGACCACAAGGACCATCTAGTCCAATACCCTTTCATATAGGAATACTCAACTAAAGCAAAAGAAAAAAAATGTCCATCACCCTCAGAGACAGTCTTTTTTTGCTGTCAAACAGTTTTTATAGACAGGTGGCACTTTGAAGGCACTGACCAACAGTTGCACAACATTCAAGAATGAGCAACTGCATATGAAATAGTTAGACATGTAGGGCTCCACTTACTCAACCATGAACTGAATGTGTCCATTATGCAGTGGCCAAGAAAGTACAACCATATGTTTAAGTGAATTTACACATATGTATGACACATGTGTTGAGCGTGTTGTTTTGCACAGAGTATATTCAGTCCCCTCTGTACTCCCTCCTTGACCAGAAACTGGGAAGAGACTGTGCTGGCCCTGTTATTAGGGAGAGTGAAGCAACCAGCTCAGGCAGCAGGTGCTGGTCATTCCTCCTGAATCCACCAATCATTCCTCCCTCTTGGAAGACAGAGCTTGGGTGCCACAGAGCCAATTCTACATTCCCTAAACATGCCTGTTGCCCTCAGGTGTTGTGCAGAATGCTAGTCCATCTATAACACTGGTGAAGAGAAGACTGAGGGGTAACATGAGGCTTACCACATGAGGGAAGGAAGCAGCAGTGTACCCTGATAATAGAGCCATCCACCTTTCTTTATTGCATAACATCAGCATGTTTCAGCTGTTCTCCCATTCTGGTTCCATGAGAGAGGGTGGTAAATGTGAGGCTTTTTGCTAACTGAAAAAATCCGTTAGCAAAAAGACCTGCCTTTACCATTGTTTCCCATGGGACTAGAATGGGAGAACAGCTGAACTATGCCAATGTCATGCAATAAGGTAAAGTGTTACATGCTACTCTAGGGCTTCACTTCTGGTTCCCCTCCTTCATGCAGTAAGCCCTATGATTTCTCTCTTTAAATATCTCAAGGGTTGTCACAGAGAGGAGGATGCAAGCTTGTTCTCTGCTGCCCCAGAGGGTAGGACCAGCTCAAATGGTATTAAGTTATATGAGGGTAGATTTTGATTAAGAAGGAATGTCTTGATAGTAAGAGCAGTTCAACAATGGAATCAATTGCCTAGAGAAGTGGTGGGGACTCTTCCTCTGGGGGGGGGGGTGTTTACACAGCAGTGTTTTTTTACAGCAATTTGTGCTTTAGCGCTTTTTTGCACCAGTGCCGGGTAGTTTAGATGATTTAAGGGGGGTTCAGTTGCTTTGTTTACTTTTTTGCTTTCTGGTTCAGACGGAAAAGGTGCAGGGGGTGTAGCCTCCAAAGCACAGATGGAGGGAGGAAAAGTAAAGAGGGGGGGGGAATGGCTTATGAATGCCTGCCTCTTAAAGCCAAGGAGACCTTCACCTTCACCCACTGAAAACACACAGAAATGCTGGATGTAATTTTTCCCTAGCAGCAAAGCAAGCTGCACACAGCTGATGGAGGGAGGGAAAGAGCAGAAAAGAATGCCTGATGAATGCCCACCTCTTAAAGCCAAGGAGCCCTTCTCCTTCACCCACTGAAATGCTGGATGTAATTTTTCCCTAGCAGCAAAGCAAGCTGCACACAGCTTGCGGAGGGAGGGAAAGTAGAGAGAGAGAGAGAGAGAGAGAGAGAGAGAGAGTTCAGCTACGGACCTCCTAACCAATCACAGCGCAGCTCTACTGTGATTGTATCGGAAAGATTGTTGGTAATTCACACAGACTTGTCGTTCACACTACCAATAATGTGCTAAGTTGCACTACTTGTCATAAAAGATGGGGAAAGTAGGGACATCCCCTGTCACGCTATATTTGGTTTTTTTACCTTCCCCCCTTCTGAATGAGGTGATACTGTTGCGCGATGCGTGGGAACAATGAGGAATATTTGCAGTATATTTAGGGGAATATTTGCCCATGTAAATGCACCCTGGATGTCTTAAAAAAGAAGCTGGGAAACTACCTGCTGGGGATGCTCTAGTGGATGTCCTGCAGGGGGGAGCAGTTGACTCGATGTCCTATGGGACCCCTTCCATCTCTTTGATTCTATGATACTTTGGTTCAGGAAGCAAAATGCCTTGGATCAGTCTTTTGGGAAAATATCTGTTTCATATTTCAACAAATGAGAACATGACAATTGCTGGAATCCTCTGACCCTAATTAAAATGAAAATATGGAAGCTATGTAGATCCTGTCCCAAGCCTTTCTTTTTTAAAAAAAAAAAATATCTTGCTGTGACTTGTGAATTCAGGTTACCCAAAGAGGGATGAGTAGAATTGAATGTGTGGTATCGAAGAGCAAAAGTTCAAAGCATTAAAAACACATCAACCAAATCTGCTAGCGCTTTCCCTGAGATCAATTTTCCACTCAGGCAGTTTTGACCAACTGTGCTAACTATTGCTGAATCTATATCTACTAATGGATTAAAGCTGAAAGGGCAAGGATTGTAAAATCATCAATTCCCAAGCCTCATTAATATTATAACTGCACCCACTTGTGCAGTTCTAGTTAAAGGCCTCTTAGTGTATTTGTTTAGTAAACCAGGTTTCCTTCCTCCTCCATCACCACCACTGCCCCTAACATGAGTTTATGGCCACTATCTGTGCTTGCAGCCTTAATACAGAAAACTTATTGAAAAATGAATGGGATTATTATTGGTTTCCTTGTTGTCATGGCTCAGTGACCATCTGGGTTTAAGGAAGGGCAAACGAGTCTCTTTGCAAAACTTTTGCAAAGAGCTTGCAAAAGCTATTGGTTTTTTGTTTGTTAGCGCTACAACTCCCAGAACAAAGGCTTCTGGGAGCTGGGGTACAAAAAGTAACTTTTGAAATCTCTGCTTTAATGAATGGATGAAAATTTCATTTCATTCATTTTTAATCAAATTTTTCCAGACTTCTAATGTTTCTTCAATAATTTTGACAGAAAGAATATGAGAAAATGAAACAGATTGATTTATTCATAGAGTTAGTGCTTTCAGTGCTTAACTCGTAAAAGTTTGCCTTTGTATCCCTGTGGATTCAAATTTTTTCCATGATACCACGTCTCCCCCCCCCCACCAACAGACTCCTTGTCTTTAACAGGCAGGTACAACAATATGATCCTATTGCTTAAATATATTGCAGGGTTCTATTTGCTAACAAGGGCATGTTCTCTTTATGCTGCAAACTCATTTGATCCCAATTAGAAATCCATGAAAGCGTGGAGGGTAAGACATTATCATCAGGATCATAATGTCAAGCAGCAGAGTTACAAGCACAGTGTGGTTACCTCTTTCTTATATTCTTGTGTCATTTTGAGCATTAATTCATGTCACAGTGGAAACAGGGATAACACTGGCATTGGTCAGACCAAGGGTACATTTACACCATCATCTTGTTACCTACAGTGACCAGTCAGATGCAAGCCCACCAAAAGCATATAAAGAGCACAGACATCACTTCCGGTGTACCTGGATATGCCATTATGGCCTGGGGTGAAAATTGTCCCCACCCCTAGGTAGTTGCCCACTCCTGGCCTATGTAATGTGGCAGCAGCTCTCTGGGTTTTAAACCTTCCTCTGTAAAGCAAGGATGGGGAACTTGCAGCTCTTCAAATCTGGTGGAATGCAAGTTTCATCAACTCTAGCCAATATAACCAATGAAGAAGGCTGATGGGAGTTGTCATCTAACATTTCCTGGAGGGGCACATGTTCCTCTTCTTTGTCATGGCCTTGATATGAATATGGTTTGCCCATCACCATCACCACCACCAGTGATACAGCCCAGGATTGCAGGAATTCTCATATTAATGACATGAGGACATCGGACACATTCCTCTGGAGGTCAAAGAGCATGGGGGATGCTCAAGGCAGATCTGCCAGTTGGGGTAGCAATCTCATGTTCTTTGTAGCATGCTCTTCCATGCTGTTTTGCCTGCGAAACTAATTTTTACCACTTCCATGAAACATACAAATGTATTTGATCCTCTTAGGAAATTTTGTATTTGGCATCTTGTGTGGAATTTATGATGGCTAAATATATATATATATATATATATATATTAAATAGAAGGTAGGGTAAACTGTCTCAACACTTGAATCTTAATTTTTTCTTTCTATGTCTCATCAGATATAGTAACACCCAAATTTGGTGGGTGTCACATACAATATCATTATACAGTTCTAAACATACTTCTAAAAGCTTGGCTCATTTTACTAGATGATCTTCCAGGCTATTAATCTGAAACATTTCATAAGCCTACTTTCTGCAATATTTTTTTAAAAATCCTATCGAGTAATTACCCTTTGGAAACTGGCTACTACAGTAATTTCAGCAAGACAGTTTCGCTATAGATATTAAAATGATAATAGCTGAACATTACAATACATCTTCAGACGGAAAGTACTAAGCACTAGAAAATAGGAATTGAAAGACAGAGTTAGTTGGGTGTATGGGTGTCATTATATTTTTTCAATGAGCAAGCTGTTAGTCTGCTTAAATACAATGGCCCTGATCCAGGTGTAGTTTGAGTCAACTAATCACTTTCACCACATGTGGTGCTCTGTTTCCAATAGCATGAAAAGACACATCCTGCCATTCCAAAGATCTAAGACAGGGTGGACAACTATGTAAGCTTAGAGGAACACATTAGACCCCCCCATCCCACAACCTCAGATGGCACCCCCCCCATTGTACCCATTCCCATAAAACACCTTCTAGATGACATAGGGGGCATTCTCATCATGTTTTAGGGTCTTCCTGACCCATTTTAGGCCCAGGAGAGGCCTTCTTTAACAACAGAAAGTGAGCAAAAGTCACTTCCTGATCACTTCCTGTTAATAAAAAAGGTTTCTCCTGGGCATAAATTGGCCCATAGAGGAGCAAAATGCCTCACATACACCCTAGAGGGCATTTGGGAGCAAGAAAATAGTGATTTTTTTTCCAAAAAAATTTTTTTTGACCCCCTGAGGGCCACAAACATACCTCTTTGATTCTAAGAATCAAAGATATACATCTCCAGAGTCAGGACATGTATCTGGGTGAAGCTTCTCCATCTGGTGAACCACTGAACTGCACACAGCAGTTTCTCAGCAAAATACCTTGATTGACTCCAACCAGCCAGGATGGGCAAAGGATCAACAGGAAGGAGTACAAAATGGCTTCCTGTTGCAGTTGACCATTATTAAGCAGCAAGGCTTTCTGAATTCTCTTTCATTCTTTTATAAAACTTTGGTCCTGTCTCCTGGTTTACTGTTGAATTCTGCCTACTGGTCTGACCTTTTATTTTGTTACCCAAATTGTGTGTGGGTCCATGGTAACCCTCTAATGTCCTAATATTAATTTGGGTAATTTAATTAACTGAATTTGGCATGTGAAAGTCCAGGCAAGGGTGGAATCATTTAACCTATGTATATTGGTAGTAACAGAGGAGACTCTAAGCCAAGAGGTACAAATAAATGATCTTTATTGGAAATTAATATCAACAACATTCATGCAAACACACAAGCTTCAGGCAATCACACACAGCTAATGAAGAAAGTAGGAAGTATTTGGATAGAGGAATAGAGTGAAGGGGTGATGTGTAATACAATATCTCTCAGAGGAGCAGAGATTTGTGCAATAGAAGAATATCAGAGATGTGTTCTGAAGGTCTGACAGCAAACTGGGAGCATGGATATAGGAGGAGGAACTGTGCACCTTTCAGTGGTGTTTTAGGATGATATTTATATCTGATAATTCCCCTGAAAGGATGGAATTATGAGTGGAATACAATGTCTCCTGGAATTTCCCAGGACTAAACACAGGGTACTGAAGAAGAGTTAACGACGTTAATGGGCAATGGATTTTGAATTGAATAGGAGCAGGCAAGTCTATTGTTGGAAGGGGACAAGGGAAGGAAGAAAAAAAAATGCCAATGGCATTTTCTGCACTGAAATGTTTTTTTAGAAGCAGAAAATCAAGTTCTCTATATAGGAAACCTCTTATATGCATAGAAAACTGTGTTTTCTTCACTGTGCAGAAATTGCCATTTTATGAAGAAAAAAAAGACCACCATACTCCCGACACATTGTAAAGCAGAGAAGATCTGTACCAACCATTGTTTTTCACACAGAACAAGCACTGAAATGTGAAGGTTCTTATCCATCTAGGATTCTTCTTCAACTGTAATTTGATTCTATGAATATTTTTGAATATCCTTTCCATCTTTATCACAGACTCTTCAGATTGTAAGTGGTACTCATGTGATTGAATCTTCCCACAACTTAAAAGAAAAAAAAGTAACATTCTGCAGATAGATAGATAGGTTTCAAGAGGAAACATTCTTTAGTAGCCACCTCCGTATCATGCTAGTTTTTGATGTGCAAGGAATCCTCTCCATCCCCTAGCAGAGCTTTAAACCAAGTAGCCTAATCCTCAAATTATAGACTCCATGCTAAGTTTTTCCATGTGTGGATGTGGTCCAGAGAGGTAACTTATTAATATTTTAAATATCTCAAATAAAAGTGTGTCTCTAGGGGCTTTAATGTTCCCCCCTTAACGATCTTTTGCCGGCATAAATTGTGTCACTTTTATGCTGGCAAAAGAACCCGCCTACCAGACCTACATTTTCCAGGGTCAATGAGGCTTCACCGGCAGTAAAGGAGCACAAACGGAGCTCCGTTTACTTCCAGCATTGAAATATCACCAATTCTCATGAGAAGATGCTAGCATGGGAAATTCAAAAATAAAAACAAAATAAAGACACAAGAAGTACAACACACTAAAGCATAATTTAAAAGTCCCAATTACATGTGTGTGCGTGTGTCATAAAAAGAGAGTCCCCTACCTGGCTGTCACTATCTCAACTGGAAGTGTTTGTCCATTGATGCCCTATTCATGTGAGTACAGTGGCAGGTGGATTCAAACACCAGCAATACCAGCAACAAATCACCACAGGAGATCAATTGATGGCTTGACCCGTCAATAAAAAGGAATGGGTTTTTCACAATGCATGATCACAAAAGGGTGACATTGTCTGGACATGATTAGGTGTCCTTAGATGCCATATTTGTCTGGTCTGATAAAGTCCTAGGTCTACCTTGCATGTATATGCAATATGTGCTTATAAGCACTTGATTGACTACTTTGAATACATCATGTTGCAACGTGTTGTGTGAAAGTCTCACTTTCAGGGCCAGCCCAAGTTATTTTGCTGCCTGAAGTCAGATGTGGGGAAAAGTTTTTGTTGCTGTGCAACTGCTGTTGTTATTTTGGAGTGCAGGTTCCAGAATCAAGCATGACAAGTGTGTATTTTTGTAGTGCAAACTACAAATATTCTGGGAATTGTAGTGCAAACAAGGAGAAGAGAGGAGAGGAGGGAGAGAGGGAAACTGTGTGTGTGAAATACACATACATACACACACACTGATGCTATCATTGCTTATTTATTTACATAAAGCCTTATTTGGAATTCTCAAGGCCCTTTACATTATGGAAATGAGGAAAAATGCAGGTCTTTGTAGAATGAGGAAAAAAAGCATCTCTTTATGCGTTAGAAATAATTGTTTTAAATTTTGCTATGGAAAGAGACATTGAGCGTGGGAGATTGCTTATAATAGCTCATATATAATGAATAGAATAATATTTTCAAAAAAGTATATTAAGGAAGGCTAGGATGAAAGGAATTTTCCTGGTGTTGCATGCAAATGTAATTTTGTATCAAACAAAATGCAACTTGAAACTTTGCCCAACTTGCCCCATTATCTTAAAGCCAAAATAAGCTATTAAATACAAACATTTTGAAGGTAAAATACAGTTGGAATATGGTCAGGGAATTACAGTAATATCTCTCATATCATTCACCTTTCTTACAGCCTTGTGTGTGCTGGTCAAAACCCTTTTTATGACTGTGTTTTGGACATGATTTGTTCCTTCTTTCTTGACAGGATTTTAATTGCTGGATTAAAATTAATGTATTGGTTGCACCCATGGCACAGTGAAGGACTCCTGTTGAGTCCAGATTTAGGGATGGGCGAGAATTTCATTTTATTTTTATGAAATCTGCAGTTTGCTTCATATTCTGGATGAAAACAACTTGATTTTAAATGAAAATTAAAAATTTTTAAAAATCTATGGGAAAAACTAAAATTGACACATTCGTCCTTCTAGGCCTTTGAGTTTCTTGTGTTATTTGCTGCTAAGTTGGTGTAAAGAGCCTTGACAGCCCCCACCTTTGTAATGAACTTATAATTGGCTACATTATACAGTAGGACCCCCATATCCATGGGGGATTGGTTCCAGCCCCCCCCCCGTGGATACCGAAAACCATGGATAACAGTGAACACCATTGAAAATAATGGGACTTCCAATCTAAAATACCATCTCAGTATGCACAGAAGCCCTTCCCTCCTGTTTCCATGTTAGTCTGTGATACCAACCCTCCTTCCTACCTTCCTTCCCCACTCTCTTTGTTAGTTCGTTACCGCACACAGATCCTTCCCTTTTTGTATAAACCAGTCCTCCTTCCTAACCCCCTTCCTCTGTGTCTGCTGCCTGACCCCACTCCGGAATGCAATACTTGAGACTTCTCCACTCTTCAGATTAGATATAGTATAACCTATCACCCCTAGATCTATTCCTCTATCCAAACACTTCCTACTTTCTTCAATAATTTTGTGTGAATGCTTCAAGCCTGAATGTTGGTGTGAATGCTGGTAAGACTATTTCCAATAAAAGCCATTTTAGTTTAGTTTATTTTGGGCTCGATTCCATTCAGCGAGTACTGGTATACAGAGGTCAAATATCCCGTAGTTACCTGACCTCTCACATGCCAATTTAAGCTAATCAACATTCCCAAAATCATGATTTGGATACACGTGGAAGTTCCATGGACCTCAACAATTCAGGTAACATTGGCTTTGAATTATAGTAACCCTTATGAGTGGAAGACATTCAGGTCAACAACCTTGCTCAGATCTTGCAAATTCAAGTCAGCTGTGGGTTCCTTGATTGAGTCAATCCATTTGTAATGCGGTATTCTTCTTTTCCTACTGCTTTCCACTTTATTGAGCATTTACTATTTGTTCCCGTAACACCTGTCCAAAGTGTATCAGCCTCAGTGTACTCATTTCAGCTTTTAATGAGGATTCACATACCTAACTCCTGATAACCTGGGATTGTATGAATCTTTGTGCATTCAGCAATATTTGTTGGCACAGAATTAGGGTTGTCATCTCTTTTTTTTTTTTTCTGAGTGGGTCCTCATCTTTAAAACCGAAGCACCACTGAGATGGAGAAGGCATTATTGCTTCCAGTTTTTCTATTAAGCTTCTCCCCTACTTCTCCATACTTTCCCCTACCCTGCATTTTATTTTCATTTTAAACATGGGTCACTTATTGCCACCACCTACGACTCCTCGAATGCTTTCATCAGTGCTGTATATGCACAATCCTAAATATACACTGGACTAACTATGTGACAGATGTTGCTGTCCTTGAGAAAGCAGGGATCACCAGCATTGAGGCCATGATATTGAGAACACAGCTGTGCTGGGCAGGGCATGTTTCTAGGATGGAGGACCATCGCCTCCCAAAAATACTACTCTACAGTGAACTCGCCACGGGTCAGCGTAAGAGGGGTGCTCCAAAAAATTGATACAAGCCTGAAACAACATCTCAGGCTCGGCCAAATTGATCACCAACAATGGTCCACCCTAGCCTCACATTGGGAGGCATGGAGACACACTATCCACAATGCTGCAGCCTAATTTGAGAACTCATGCCAAACAATTCTTGAAGAGAAACGACAATGCAGAAAGAATCACAACCCAGAAACATCACCCAAGGAGACCTTCTGCTGTGCTTTCTGCAACCAGACTTGTTTATCTCGGATTGGCCTTTTTAGTCATCAGCGCGCTTGCAGAAAGTGTGGGCTGAGTCCTTCCTGAATCTTTGTTTGTGAAGAAAAGCCAGAGAGAGAGAGAGAGAAATGTTAAGGACTGCCTGTTTACATGTATTGATATTTCTGAGCATGATAGTAACAGGGGAAAAGGTGTAATGACAAATTTTTGTATGCCACCAGAGTGAGTGGCCTGGTCCATTGACTGCTGCCTTATGTCCCATCAGACTATTTGTCTATTTTGCCCATTATGAAACACTTAGCCTGGTAGCAGCTCTCCAGGTTATCAGACAGAGAAAGGCCTTTCACAACACCTGCTACTTTTTTGAAGATGAATACGCTCCCATGTCACAGAACCATAGATTCTTACAGCTGGAAGGGACTACAAGGGCCAGCTAGTCCAATCCCCTGCCATGTAGGAATGCACAACTAAAGCACTCCTGAAAGATGTTCCTCCAACCTTGTTTAAAGCCCTTCAAAGAAGGTGAGTCCACCACCCTCTGAGGCAGTCCACTCCACTGTCAAACAGTTCTTACAATAAAGCAGCTCTTCCTATATGTTTAAGTAGACTCTCTTTTCTTGTAATTTATTTTTTTAATCTTTATTAAAACAAATATTATATGATTACAGAAAAGAAAATTCATATTGTATTACATTATTCATTCCTTAATGCTCCTCCTTACATTATTATCTTTTTTTTTCTAGTCAGAGAAGATGTTATTAAATAACACAGTTGGCTGTAATTTAAACCCGACAGTACAGGTTCTAGTCTCTGGAGCAACAGAAAAAAAGATCACTCCATCTTCTACATGACATCAGCTCAGATATTTAAAGATAGCTATCGTGTCACCTCTCAGTCTTCCTTCTCCAATCTAACCATATCTAGCTCCCTAAGTCATTTCTCATAAGGCTTGGTTTCCAAACCTTTAATCATCTCGGCCACCCTTCTCTGGTCATGTTCGAGCTTCTCAATATCCTGGTGTGGTATGACCAAAGTAGAATACAATGACAAATACTACTTCATCAGTCTTGTCATTATGCTCCTGTTGATGCACAGTTGCTTTGGGCTTTTTTGTCTATTGGATCACACTGTTGACTTATGTTTGGTTTTTGGTCTACTAAGACTTCTAGATCCTTTTCACATACACTACTTTCAAGCTAGGTGTCATCCATCCTATATTTGTCAGTGGTAGGGACAATCCATTCCAGGTTTAAATCATTTTGGGGATAGAGTTCAGTACTTTGGGCAACTACTTTAAGGTTTGCCTTAGAACCTGTAGTGGGTTCACCCACTCACTGACATGGAAGTCATCATCTGCCACTCATTGAGCCATTATACCTGCAAAGCTCTTGCTCTACCACTGAGCTATAGTTCCTCCCCAATACATTTTATTTGTCCTTCATGCCTGCAACCTTTTGTAATCACATGTGTGTTGAACAGGAAGTTACAGATATAATATCATAGATAGGGTTTTCTCTCATCCCTTTGCACACAATGCTTATCAGTGGAATCCATCCATGAATACAGAAACATGCAGATGAAGATCTGTGGCCAGTGGATTTTTTTTTCTGATTTGTTATTTCCATTCATTATCACATTTGTATCCCACCTTTCCACTTAAAATCGTACTCAGCATGGCTACCACTACAAACAATCAAAGGAGATGTGAAAAGCAGACTGATGCAAGCACTGAAGCTGTCTGTCACACACAAGCCTGTGATGCAGGGGCCTTTTGAATCCCACCACTGCCACCAAATGCTGCCACCAAATAAATATCTGTGGAGACTGCAGTTCCACAGTTGCCACCTTTATGTCAAACTTCCCCCTTATCCCTTCCTTGGACTGGGGTTTGACTTAATCTTGATAGTGCTTGTATCAGTGTGTGTTTACTCACAGGGTTAGCATGCCAAATAAATACCAGTAAGGTATTTGGATTTGATAAATAAAACATAAAGATTGGTTTATTGTATAAACAGTATAACAAAAATGCATTGAACTTTGTCTCCAACTTGGTTAAATACAAACTGGTTGTTAGTCCCACTCTGTGGTGACCATATAACTTCAGAATCTGCCAGATGCAATAACAATGTGTGAGGTTTTTTTCTTTCCTCTCACTCTATATTTCAATCAAGCCTCTATTCCTCTTATTCTCAATACACATACATTCCCTCAGCTCCACTCACACCCATACACACATTCCAGCCTCTCCTCATCACATCACATCTTCAGCTCCCCCTCTCAACTGTCATCCATACCTTTTTACTCTAGGAGACCCCTCTCATACCAGTTTCCTGCCATAGGATTGGCTCCTTCATGCTCTCTTGTCAGATAATGATAGGACATTCAATCCTCAGCAGAAGCTGAAAACTGTCTCAGCAGACTAGGTAGCAACCCTTTACCAAGAATACTCACACACAGAGTGTTTGGCATCCAGAAAACAGGAGGTGCTTTAATCTTCAAAGTAGTTTCAGCTATTCAGAATATCTACAGCTAAAGTGCTACGCCAGACATCACAGAATCACAGGAAGAGAATGATCTCTGTTCTAGTCCACTTATATGAACATCAGCCCAGCATTGGCTTATTCAATCACATGGTTACATTGCATCAGGTTTTCATATTACATGGCTTTGCCCTTTAGTAACCCTTCTCCTCATGCAGCTGTGGCATGATTAGGCATGACTGACAGTTCATGGAGTCATGGAGTCAGGCATTATGATTCAGCATGATTTATGCAGTTGTTTGGCCATTTTAAAACTGGGGTTCAGTCACCAACTCCTGACATCTCTTCCCATTTGCTCATCAACATTCCATCAGACGCTGATCTCATGCTCTCAACAAAGCCACCCTGCCAAATGATGGGGCTTCCATGTCCTGAGGCAGTGAAACTGCTTTGGGATTTAGTCTAGACTTTAGAGGGGCTGTCCAAGATGATGAAACCCATCTCCAGATTAGGTTCAGAACCTTGGATAGCTTATTTAGAGTTTACTGACATGGAAGTCAGTAGCAGCTAACTCACTTCCTAAGTGAGTTAAATCATGTCCTACTTGGAGGAGACCTACTTGGATGAAGAAGGGGGAAAGGAAAGCCAGGATTATGGGACCCAGTTGGAGCCAGTAGAGGCTCACAGACCTGTTATGGCAGTGGCAAAGGCAGAACCCAGTCCATCAGAGACAGGAGCTGCAGATCAGGAGGAGGAAGAGGTGGTGGAGGAGGTAGCTGATGCACTTCACCCTCTCAAGCAACATAAATTAAAACACTAGGATCAGACAATACCCTGCTCCACTTTAAATGAAGATGCTGAGCTAATGAGGCAAGCTGGGATGATTAACTGCTGGCTATATACAGTAGTTCAGCCAAGGCTGTTCTGTTGCTGCAGAACAACAGCTCCCAAACTTCTGTGTAATCGTAACATCTATCTGGGTTCCTGGCTCTCTGACCTTTTGTACATACTTTTGGACTACTTTTTCCAGCAATTCCCCTCTCAGCATTGGGCTGTGCTCAGGACCACTTTCTTCCTTTGAACATTGAACTACCTGGACCACGCTTCTTTTTTTAACCACAAGTAAGCCTCAAAATTGGCCTGGCTTTCCCCTAACTGGCCTGCTAACCTGGGCACTCTTTGGCTTTAAACAGGACACTCCCTGGAAGGGGAGAACCTTCTTTCCAGAAGGCTGTTTGCTGAGGATTCTTTTAAACCTGGCCCCCACTCAGCTCCCAGGTATTTCCTGTGAAATCTCATGTAAATCTCTGTGGATTTGGCTTTCCAAGTAATTGTGGTCCCTCCATATTTCTCTGGAGGGGAATAATCTTATTGTAAAATCACTCATCTCACCACATCACTATTTGTACTCAGACGCTTTGCTTTCCAGAGCTGATCATATTAGCATTAGAAAACAGGTAGGGCTCGCGAATGGTGAAGGATGCCACTTTGGGAGTCATTTGTGAAATAAAAGAGACAGGAAATCCAAGCTATTTGTAAACAAGCAATCCCTCAAAACCTACATTTGTCTTGGAATTAAAACCACTTGCTCAAACTCTCACACACCTATCCTTGCAAGGAGGCAGAAACCATTCATTGAGTAAGGATGGATGGATCTGTCTCTTTCGCTTGCTATAATATCCCTGTTTTTTAAAGCTCATTCTATTCCATTTTTGCCCAATAATGTGCAGGTTTTTAAAAGTCTTCATGAAAAGCTATCCTGAGGAAAATGTGTGTGCATCACTGTATGTATTTTCTGCTCCATTACAATATTACACAACTTCCCTCAATATATCCTTTAAAAAAAAAAACACTCTTTACTCTAAAGCAGTGGTTCTTAACCTGTGGTCCGGGGACCCCCAGGGGTCTGTGATGTCCTCACAGGGGGTCCATGGAGGCTTGAAGCTGCTTGGTCCACCTCCTCCCTGCAGTGGAGGGCCCACATGACAGGAGATGAGGCAAATGCAGGCTGGCTAGCTTGGCCTTCACATTGCCATTCAATCTGCTCCAGCCACAAACTTGCATGAAGAAGCAAGAGAAAAGTCTTCCCTCCCCTTCCAGTGCCTCTGAGGGAAGGTTTAACGAATGGTGGAATTGCATCATCATCATCATCATCATCATCTTGTTGTTGTTGTTGTTACAGTTTTAAATCTTGAGTTAAGTCTTGGGGGTCCATGGTAACAAAAGATTTTTAAAGGGGGTCCCTGGTAAGGAAAAGGTTAAGAGCCACTGCTCTAAAGTGTTGTGTTTTAAGATCAGAAATGGCATCAAAACTGGAGAAGTATGAAAGCAAAAGGATAACAGCGCTCATGGAGCTACTTATGGGGGGGCAAAATGAGGGCATTGCCCTCTAATAAGAATTCTTTCCCCATGAAATATTCCTTTGGTTCCCAAATTTCTAGCATTGCAGGAACTTAAAACATAAGCTGAACATTCAGTTGAATGACAATAGTTGGAGTTCATTCACAGGGCAGGGGGTTGGACTTGATGATTTGTGGGACCCCTTCCAACTCTATAATTCCATGACATAATCTGTTGACAGTGGCAGAAATGGCATTGCTCATACAGTAATTTTGTATACTGCAGCAGTGCATTCCACATTGTGCATTGCAATTGCACATTGTGGTTGCTGATTGCAGATTGCATGCTCTTTTTGGCCAGTCTGGAAGAGATGCATGCTCCTTTAGGCCAGTCTGAGAGAAAAACCCATCATTTCCCTTCCTTGAAGTTCTCCACTCCCCAGTTTCTTCAACCTAGTTTCCAACCTAGATAGCCGAATCAGTCCATGTCACTTTCACATATATTCATTCTTAACTTTGTCCTATTTTGTTCCAATTTAACCTGAGGCTTTTAAAAATTATTCAAAAATGACATTTATGTAGATGTTTGTAATAAATTTTCTCAGAAAGGACACATTTATGTACACATTGTTTCTCAAATCACACATTTCAAAATGTATTTTATCATAGAAGATGGGTATGATTACAATTTGTTAATCCCCCAAAAAATGAACCCATTGATCCTGTTATTGAATGGTGAATCAACATGTAGGTAAATACCATTGATCTGATCATCTAGTTGCAACTAACAATAGGATGCAGGTATGGACATTTGTGGCCAGTGTTGTTTAACACTGAAAGTATTTAGATGATGGAATAGAAGTCATTTATCTCGGATTGGCCTTTTTAGTCATCAGCGCGCTTGCAGAAAGCGCGGGATGAGTCCTTCCTGAATCTTCGTTTGCGAAGAAAAGCCAGAGAGAGAGAGAAGTCATGCTTATCAAATTTGCAGATAACTCCAAATAGGAGGGAGGGGGTAGAAAATACTCTAAAGAACAGGAACAGAACTCAAAATGACCTTGAGAGATTGACATCTGGGCCAAGACTTACACAATGAAATCAAATGAATTTCTTTTTTTTTCTTTTTTTAAAAATATCTTCATTAAATTTTAATTAAATAAGAAAGAAAAAGGGTTAAAAAAATAAAGTATAGTGAATACAATTGACACAACACAGAAAATATTTGACAAACAGGAAAAAAGTTAAAAGAAAATATATATACTTAGAAGTTTAAATTATAACAAGGCAAGAAATCAATGAATTTCAAAAAAGATAAATTTAAGGTACAACATCCAGGCGGGGAAAAAGAAATGCACAAATATAGGATGGGTGACACTTGACTTGAAAAATGTACTGTATATGTATAAAGAATCTAGGGGTCTTAGCAGACCACATGCTAAACATGAGTCAACAGAGTGATGCAGCAGCCAGAAAAGGCAATACAGTTCTTGACTGCATTAATAGGAGTATACTGTCTTGATCGAGGGAAGTATTAGTGCTACTATATTCTGTTTTGCTCAGACCTCCCCTGGAATACTATGTCCAGTTCTGTCAACCACGTACCTTCTGATAGAAAGAGATGAAAAACAGGCTAACCTAGCTCCCCGTAAATAAAGGTGCTTCCGCCTTGCCAAAATAAAATTGCATGCTGTACCTCCATTGTAACCAGCCTCACCACAAAAATCTAGGCTGTCTGCAACCTCCCAGAGGGCCTTTTTGGTAATTGCCCCCAAATTATGGAATGGCCTGCTGAGCGAGATCCGTCAGATGATGAGCCTGAGTAGCTTTAAAAAACCACTAAAGACGGATCTCTTTCAGCAGGCCTTTCCTAATTAGATCCCAGCCTCAGGAGTTCCTGGCCTCATTTTTAGTCTGCTGGCTATTTATTATTATTTTTTAATTTGATTTTAGATTAGTTGTTTTTAATTTATATTGGTTTAATATCTTTTTATTGGGGAGGGTGGGGGTGGGTGGTGTTTAGGGATTTTAATCTGTATTTGTATTTTAATTTTTGTAAGCCACCCTGATTGTTTTTAACAGATGTGCGGGTATAAATAAATAAATAAATTATCATCATCATCATCATCATTAAATGGACTACTTATTAGTGGAGAGAGAGAGGGGAATAGTAGGAATATTTAGCATTCTTTTTTGATTATCTGTACTAAAGCACAACAATTTCCCTGTTTTTCCTCAGTTTATGTCATCATTTTAAAAACATCTAGAGCAAGCAGGTTATGAAAAATAGCATTGGGGGAGTCATTCATAAAATGAAAGAGACAAGAAATCCAAGCTGTTTGGTAAACAGGGGTTTCTTCAAGCTATGCCATTCCCTTGAAAGTGAAAAGTTTATGCACTTGTGCATGCACAAACACAGAAATTTGTCAAAAGGAAGCGGCGGGTGGGGGGAGTACCCGCAGCCATTGCTGTGGGTTTGTAATAATAATAATAATAATAATAATAATAAAATTTATTTGTATCCTGTTGGGGTGGCTTACAGCATTTAAAATATACATTCAAGACCCTCCATCCCACCCCCCTTAAAATACAATTTTAAAATACAATTTTAATTTAATACACAGACTCTTGCAAAGAATAACATAAATAAATCAACACATATTCCCGGTTCTGTATTGTCAAGAAATTAAGATTGCAGGTACAGTGAGACATCTGATTCTGTTAGTTCTATGAGGAATATTTCATAACTGAATGTAGTCTTCCTCAGGGATTCCGTTCCCCATTGAAATTCAAGAATGACACTTAATCAAAGAATTTTATGGTACTGGCAGTTAAAATGGGAGTTAAACTGCATGTAAATGCTGGCATGTCAGTTATCCCATAATTATACAAAAAGGCCTTGTCAGTCTTTAGAGTATATTTCTTTAAATGTGCTTTCAATATACCGGGTGGGCTTCTTTTTTAAAAAAAAGAATCAATGCAGAGCAATCCATCTCTCCAGCTGCCCAATTTGAAGGCAGAACAGAGTGGCTCCTCTCCTTCAGCTTTGAAACAAAACAAACATAAGAATGATTGCAAACAACTCTTGCACATGTTCCATTATTGACATAAAAAGGAGATTTTCAGTATCCTATAGGCCTCCTCCTTTTTATTTCAATGGAACTGATATAGTCCTCTGTTAAAATGGAGGAAAGGGGGTGAGATTTGACATTCAGGAAGGCAGGCATCATTTACTTAAATTCATCATCATCATCATCATCATCATGTTTATTGTGCTAGCCAAAGGCCATGACAAAGAACTTAAAATGCACATTAATTTGATTAATTTAATTTACTAATTTAATTTATAACCCACCTTTCTCCCAAGATTCAAGGCAGTTTACAACCATTTAATTGTGTTTTACAAAAGTTAAAACACAATTCAATCCCAGTGCTGTTTTTTTTTAAAAAAAAAACAGTTTTAAAAACACAAAACATAACAAAATAGGAACACAACACACACACACACATACACCCATTAAAAGCTCATCTGCCAGAACAAGTTAAAAACTGCTCAAATAAAAAGGTATTTTCCTGCTGGCAAAATGTCAGCAGGAAGGGGGACAACTGGACCTCCTGTGGAAGGGAGCTCCACAACTTGAAAGCAGCCTCACCAAATATGTCCCCACCAAAAGTGCCTGTCATGGTGGCTGGACTTAAAGAAAGCCCTCCCCTGAAGATCTGAAAGCTTGGGCAGGCTCATATAGGGAGACATGGGTTTTCCTTTTCCATGAAGGAAAGGGAACAGTACATAGAAGTTACCAAGATAGGTCAGCTCTGAAATGCCTTGAAGATTTGTGGCTTCAGGTTAGCAATAGCACTTCTATTTCTATATTGCTTATCAGTGCCAAAGCACTCCCTAAGCATTTTACAATGTGTTAGCTAATTGCTCCCAAGGAGCTGGGTACTCACTTTACCAACCTACCAAAGGATGGAAGGCTGAGTGAACCTTGGAGCCCTGTAGGATCAAACTTACAGCATTGTGGCTACAGTACTGGCATTTAACCACTGCGCCACCAGGGTAGTACCTGCAGCTCAGTGGAGACTGGTGGTTCCGAGCCAGTGGGATGATGAATCTATTCTAGGAATGCAAAGACTGTTCAAAAATATATTTTTTAAAAAAATAGTTGAAGCATTTCTCAACTTTAAAGATACCCTGACGAGAAGAATATTAGACTGACAAATATCTTTGTAGTTCAGAGTTCTTCTGTGCAAAATTTGCAGATGATATTTTTGCACAAAAACAACATTTTCTGTGCAGAAAATATATATGTAAATGCTGCTTTCTGTGCAAAAATGCCATTTTCTGTGCAAAAAATGCCATGTGTGAATCCCAAACCCAGAACAAATCCCAAACTCCTAATGGTCTTGGAAACTACAATTTTCTCAGAATTTCTTGCAGCAGGAAGAAAATTGCTCAGGTTACTTGTTGCTTCCTCCAAGAACAAAATCAGGGAAGAATTACATCCTTAATCTTCTCCAAATTTTAATGAATCATTTAAGGGCCCTATTGTGTGTGTGTGTGTGTTGCGGGGGGGGGGATATCATCTTATAGAGGTCCTTTAAAGTTCTTTAAAACACAACATGAATTCACTGCCCCACTGGGTGGTTAAGCAATCAGTCATGCACTGCATGACTATTTCATGCATTGTTCTTATGGCCAGTTTCATTACCTGGTGGCCATTTTTCTGGTGACAATTCTCTCCATACTTAACTAGGCTAGTCCTCAGATGGGAGATACACAATCCACCAGTGAGGCCATATTTGAAGTGTGATCAGCCTGATAGAACTTGCTAGAGTTTATGCTCTTTTTTTAAAAAACACGGTCTTCCTGACCCTAGGGTCTACTCCACACCTCAATGAGGTGGTGAAGTAGAACTTTGTAGAGGAAAGACATCATATAATGTCTAAAATAGCACCTCTGGCCAGATGGCACATGACCAATATCTACAAATCTAGAAGGCCCTTTCAAGTGCTTAACTCAGTCAGTCACCTGGGATTATTGCTGTCAATTGAAGCACAACTGAGAATACATTATCCACATACAGGTGTCCTCTTCTACAAGGAACATCATTGGAAGTACAGCTTTGTAGTGCATAAATTGGCCCACATAAATTCAGTCATGAACCCATTAGTTTGATACACTTTCCCATTCATTCTAGGACTTGAACTATCAATCATTTCTGTGATCCAACCTGAACACATCCCAGTGCATTGTGCTGTTTGTATCCTTGCATGACACTATACTACCATTCAGTCGTATACCGGTCTATGGCTGTAATAAAATATATTCTACTACTACTACTACCATTCAGTACATGGATGCTTCTATGACACCACTGAAAAGTGACATCCACAGCAGTGAGTGACCACACAGGTCTGTGTATGCATATAGAGCAGGGATGGCAAACTGCACATGGGAGAGCAGTAGCCAATGTCTACCCCTTACAACCCCTGGCAGTCTGTACCATGTGCCACCAATGAACTGAAAGTGGTAACCAAAAAATTCATCTGGAATCCCACTGATATACACTGCCTCTGAATATGGTGGAATCTCCTTCTCTGGGGTTTTTTAAACAGAGGCTGGATGGCCATCTGTTGGGGGTGCTTTGATTGTGTATTCCTGCAAGGCATGATGCTATGATTTTAATGATATCTAGGAGAGGGTTTTGCCAGGAAGTGGGGGCTGCAAAAAGAGATCTGGACAGCAGCAACACTTTCCTGATCCTTGATATAGTGCAACCTAGGACTTTATCAGACCACCGCCCTAAACTCTGTTCTTGTGCAGGCATAACTTCTGCCATTTTTATGCTGGCAGAAGAACTCCCCATGCCACACTCACCTTCTGTCCTCATTAAAGGCTTCCCTGGCAATGAATGAGGAATGAATGGAGCTCTGTTCACTTCCTCTATCAAAATCCTGTGGATTCTTGCAACAATAGATAGATAGGAAATTCGATAATAAAAACTAACAAAGTTAAAGTTTTTTAAAAAACACATAAACATACTATAAAAGTCCCAAGTAAACTGGGGAGGGTCATAAAAAGTGTGTCACGTATCTGGATATCACAATCTCACCTGGACATGTTCTGGCTGGACCAGCCATTGATGCTGCATTCACATGAGTACAATGGCCCATGGATTTAAATGCCAGCAATGCTGGCACAAAAGTACCACAGGGGATGCATTGATAGCTTGGGCCATCAATAAAAAAGGATGCTTTTTACACTGGACATGATTGCAAAAGGGTGATATCGTCTGGTATGCGCGCCCTTTCACGATCATTAGGCATCCTTATGATGCCATATTTGGATGGTCCGATAAAGTTCCTAGTAGATACTAATCTTTTCCTGGATTATGAATTTTAAGTTTAAATTCTGGAATGGTGAATCTTCATTCTATATCCTCAATCCAAATTCAGGGGCAGAATTATCAACTGAACAATTTGTTCCATTGCTCAACTCTCATTATACCTAGATGATTCTTCTACAATATTCAGCTTTAATCTATCCTGCTTCAGCTTAAAGACATTGCCTCTTGAATAGTATTATTGACAGAGTTTTTGAAAGTTAAACTGAAATGAAAGCCCCCAAAGCAAAGCTTTAAAATATCTGGGGATATGTGTCATAATAAAGAGTGGGGATAATTAATTATTTGCTGTAATAGTTTGCTACATGGTAAAACTCTCAAATCTTAACTGGAGGCAATCAAAGGAATCTGACTAGCTTACTCATGAGATAAACAAAAAAAGATGTACCAAAGAAGCTAAAATATATTATGGAATTTGAATTTGAAGAGGGAATAAGGTTGCACTCTTCAAATACTTTAGAGAAAAAAATCAGTATTGGCAACTAAGTTATGTAGGTTAGGGGAGGATAAGGTTACAATAACAAATGTAGCTTAGAGACCTAAAAAAAAAAGCCTAAACTATTAAAGAATTGAAGTTCCACAGTTCAAGTTACTGCAGAAGAGCAGAAAGCAAAGAACCCCATGGATCAGACTTTTCCAAAATGGTTCCCTCCAAATAGCTTGGGTTACATTGATCCATGTCAGCTCAGGTGCCTTCAGCTACACCACTCTGAACATATCTCATCTCAGAAGCTGAGCAGATAGTGGCGGCACTAGGAGGGTGCAGAGAGGCCAAACCGCACCAGGTTTCACCAACAGAGGGAAGGGAGACACTGGCCTTAGTAATGTTGTTACCCTAAGAGGTGGGGGTGCATTAGAGCCCCACCCATGATCCCAAAATCTCCTGTAATATCTTGGGGAATTATTAGCTCAAACAGAAGGCCCGAGAGAAGAGGGCAACTTCGGGGATCTTTTAACCTATGTATACCAGTACTAACTGTAGCGAGCACTCCAGTTAAAGTAAAGCAAAGTATTTTATTGGACATAACACAGAGGATATGCTAACATACAAAACACACACTCATAAAAACATTCAGGGCTATTGAAAAGAAAGGTGAGAAGATTGGATAGAGAGAGGTCCAGGGAGATAGGGTGATAGTTACCAATCTCAAGAAGGAGAGTTCCATGCAGTGAATATATTCAGACTGGGATGTGAAGGTGGCAAAGAGAATCTGGCAGAATGACAGGGTTCATCTGTGGCACACTTTGCTGGGTGCTGGGCCCTAATACTTATACTCTATTTCATACACTGAAGGGGTACTGTGGTTATGACAAAGCCTGGATGGCTTTCCCACCAGACAGACAAAAGAGACTGGAACTCAACTGATTGTTTTTGTTCCAGAAAGACAAAACACTGATGGTTCTGCAGCAACCTCTTAAGGTTGGACAGGAGGGGGTGTGAGGAGAGATTTCTGTATGGTATGGAATGAGGAATGGTCACTTGTTTGTATGGTTGAATTATTGTTTGAGACACCCAGGGCTGGAAGAAAGGATTAGCACATACCCCTTAATGACTGAGTCATTAGCATAAACTCATTACTGCAGAGGCTTTCTGCATAATCTTAACTTGGGCTTTCCCATCATTGATGACCAACACATGAAATAACAAAGCCAGACACAAAGCTTGGGTTAAAATACGGGTCACTTTAAAACTCTTTGAGGGGTTTTTACAAAGGAGGTCAAGATTTTATTTTGTCAATAGATAACAAAATATAATCGTACACTTTGATGATGAGGGGACATGTAAAATGCAACTTTTATAAGCTTATTTAACTTGATGTGGAAGAAGACCTCCATACTTTGTAATCTTGAAAATTAAAATAAATTAAAAAAAAGGGGGGTCACTTTATTTATTATATCACCTATTTAATCTTTATTCCTTGGGATATGCCAACTAGGGGGAGACCCAAAGTGGGAAAAGCTGGAGCCGATGGTCTCACCCAGACCTACCTTCCAGCTTCCCTGGGCAAAACACCTGAGCCCCAGGGGATTTCCCATCAATTGGGCTACCCCCCCCAGCACCATCTGCTGGACAGCAAAACCCCAAGACAAGACTCCTCAAGTCGCATGACTTCTGCTGAGGGCTCAACCCTCAGGCCAGCCTTAAGGCTAATCTACTCCCCACCCTCCAGTCGCATCATCTGCAAGGGAAGTTTGATAGAGCCATCCTTAACCCAAAAGGGGTGCCATAGGTGTACACTGAACTAATCCCTATCTCCGCACAACCTGCCAGGTGACCACCTAAATTTATGACACCACCCTACGGCCAATTCTCCAAGTCCCTTGCAATAGTGTGGGGTAGGCCAGAAAAAAAAGTAGAAAAGGGGGGGGGGGAATCCTACCCAGTCCATAAGTGAACAGAAGACTCACACTAGGTGGGAGGATGGGTTGAATTCAACCAAAAGAGGAAGAGGGAAGGGGTGGCTCTTGCTAATTTTTTAAATTTATTATCTTTAAATAAAATGTTCATACACATAATACAACACAAAATCATACAATCAACTTCCTTCCTGACTGTACTTTGAACTTGATTTTCTACATCCTTTATGGCTTTCTTAGATACAGTTTAAATTGTATTATTACAATAAAATTATCGATACAGTACCATAATAACCATTCTTCTACCCTGAGTCACATTTGTTACCATATCTCCCTCCAAAGGGTGACTTACGAAGAGTCTGATTTTGTTTCTAATGTTTGATTTTGTCAACAATACAGTTTAATCTGTAAACCATGTTGTTGCGTGAATGCTCCAATCCAGTTTCCAAAAGTCAATTAAATTTTCCCAATCTTTCCTAAATTTATCTAAGGATTGAGATCAAATCCAACACATAAGTTGCTCCAATTTCACCACCTCCTGTACATCCATTCTTCTATGTTTGGTATTGCTTTTTGCTTCTAGTACCTTGCATATACTATTCTAGCTATTGTTGTCATGTAGCACATCATGTTTCTGAATTCATTAGGAAAATCTCTATCAAAAATATTCAGTAAGTATAATTCCGGCTTCAAACTATAATCAATTTTCAATATTTTCCTGATTGTATCATGAATATTGATCCAAAACTGTCTTGTTACTTTACAGGTCCACCACATGTGATAGAATGTACCATTCATCTCCCCACAGTTCCAACACTCATTTTTCATGTATTTATGCATTTTCACCAACTTATGTGGTGTCATGTACCATCAAAATTGCATCTTGTAACAGTTCTCTCTCAAATCACTACAAAATGTGAATTTCATATTTTTCTTCCAGAGGACCTCCCAATCTTCTATTAGGATATGACACCCAATGTTCCGTGAACATTCTATCATAAACTCTTTAATAGGTTCCGATTCTAAATCTAAATTTAGTAATATTTTATATACCTTTGATATTTTAAAGTCATTGTCATCCATTATCAAGATGTCAAGCTCTGTGTTTAGATTTTCTATCCCCCATAGTTTTTTATCCATACTAAGGACTTTTTCGGACGTTTAAAAAGTAACACAAGCAGCCTCGTCAGCTTGCAAGGCTGCTGCGCTGCAAAGCATCAGTTTTGGATGACGCTCACCCCTGCCGGTACTGTTGCGGTACTGCGGGGAGAATTGAGCATCATATTTCCTTGATTTTTACTCACAATCATTTGTGAGTAAAAATCAAGGAAATATGACCTCAACTCTCCCCGCGGTACCGCAACAGTACTGGCAGGGGCGAGCGCCATCTGAAACTGACCCTTTGCAGAGCAGTAGCCTCGCAAGCTGACGAGGCTGCTTGTGTTATTTTTCAGCGTCCGAAAAAGTCCTAAATCTCTGTAACAGTTGTCTATATTGAAACCAATTACCAATTCTTTGTTCCCCCTCCAATTCCTCCCTTGTTTTAAACCTGCAGGATCCCGTCTGAATACTACTAAGTCTTTATATGTCAGCCAGCTCTTTAAAAGCACAATCTCTGTTCTCCTAAATGCTTCTTGTGGGGAAACCCATAATGGTAACTTAAAATAAATCTTGGTCTTCAGTCTCATCCATATTCTGATCAAAGCATTCCGGATAAAGTGGTTATTTAAGTTCTTATCGGGCAGCTCTTGTTTAAATAGCCTCTGCTCTGCCCCAAACATCCTACATCATGGCATGAAATGCCATGACACAATTAACGGCCTCTCATCATGTGAAGCCATCAAAGCACCTCCCCTCATGCAACACTACGCTGTGTTGGGGGGGGGTGTTCATTATATTTCTAGACACATCCAGGTCATCATGACCTTTGGCTGACCTCCAGTCTACCTAACCTCCCAGCCAAAGTGACCCCGGAAAGTATCTAATATGTTCAGCTATAGAATCTCATGGGGAGCGGTAGTAGGGCATGCCAACATCGCCACAGTAAGCAGAGTTGGGTTGGTAGTTGAATGAGATTAGGTAAGGAAAGAATATTTAATGAGAGAGGGCAACCCCAAACAAGGTTTTCTCAAGAGCTGTGAAACTCCAATAAGGAGAACTCTGTGCTAAGCCTTGACCCCAATGAGAAGCTCTGGCCTGATATCCTGCAAGAAGTTTCCCCTCTCTTGAAGACTCAGTTTTCCTGTCTCCCCTAACATGGTCCTATAGTATCCAGAGAAGGACAAGCAGAAGCCAAGAATCACCCAGATGTATCCTGATAGCCAGACATACAATAACAATGTCATCCTCTAGAATCTCCTGCACAGATTTCGAAGACATTCTAGCAGTGGGGAGAATTTGGAATAAAATATTTGTTCCCTCCAGAAGGAATGAATTTAACTAAGAATCATATCCCTAGCCAGGGAATATCAGGTACAGTAGGCTCCCCAGAATCCTCTTGGACACTTTTTTTGTTGCAATTTCCAGTTGCATCAGCATAAATACTTCTGAGGGCATTGAACAAGGAAGTATCCAGTACCATATTGTGCAATACCCTTTTTCTGATGTGCAATGGTAGGACTACAGCATACCCCCATGTCCAATGATTGGCTGGGGAGAATCAGAACTACCCATTTCCTGGCTACACAGTTGCAGTCAGAGAGCCCCAAGTGGAGATCTGGCCACTGATTTGCCATGCATATCTTTGGCTTCCATGCAGCTGGGGAAAGGAGCAGCAAGGATCTCCCAGCATAGGTTTGCTGACAGAGTTTTACAGTGGGCAGTACGATCTAACCTCTCCTGGAAAGGAAAGATGGAAATTGTAGGTCAAGATGCCTGGGAGACACCATGCTGATAAAGACTGTCATAACAATGAGGCCCGCCTAGTTTTGTGATGAAGAAGTCCAATTTCTGCAGGAATACTCTTTACGTCCTCCCATTTCTTCCCATGCCACACCAATGAAATATAAAGACTGTTCCCAAGTGTAAAGAGTATTCTCAGTTTTAATCCTCTTTGGCAAAAAGGGATGGTCTTCACAGGTCAGGACTTCTGTTCAAAACAACCGCAATTACTCAAGGACCCTGATAATTTTTGCATTTTGGGACCTTATTGATAAAATTTCAGAAATACATTTTTAGAGAAATATAGTTGTGCGTTTTTGTGTGTGTTTTGTTTTTGTTTTTGTTGCTTTTTTGCAGAAGAGCCATTGAGTTTTTGCAAAGAGTTTTTCCAAAATAGTAGTATTTTACAGGAAAAAAACTTAGGGGGAAAAAGATCCCTGTCTGTCTGTCTGTCATTTCTCTATATCAGAAGATGCAGAAAAATTCTTGTAATCTCATTCAGCAGGGAGAAAACTTTCTATAGTTTTCATTCTTGCAGGCAAGAATGAAATAAGTGAAGATTTACATCTCTAATGGACACCTCAAAATGATGGGGTTGTGGTCCCACGCATTATATCTCTTTAACTAGATGGTTACCTGTCCATGTTGCCCTTCCTCCAGCTTGAGAATAATTCCAGAAGTAACATGGAATAACTTCCTCCAAAAATATTTCTCATTATTCCTTCTCCTGCAGAGATGAGCCATTATTTAAAGTGCATGCTTGGCATTTAAACATTTCACCTTCAATCCCCAACAGGTAGATTTCCATTTAAAAGATGAAAGGAAAAACATCTGCCTAAGAGACCCTGGAAAGCTGTTTCTAGTAGGAATGTGCATTTGAAATGGGGGGAGGGAGAAAAGAGAAAGCTTTCAAATTTATTTCATATTTCTTAGAGGCAAATTAAATTTAAACTGAGATCCTATGTCAAGGAAATGGGGTGTAACTTAATACTCATGGAGTTTTGTGAAGACTGTGTGTTAGTGAATAGCAACTGAGTGTACACAACCAAATATAGAAACAAATGTGAAATGCACAATTTCAATGTATAATGTGCATATGCCTATGCAATGCTCAATCCTCTTTATGCACAATGTGCAGTGCTCCCACATGCACAGAGGCATTGCATGTGCAACTTCACTTCTGCAACCTTCGTGAATCTGGACTTTGGCACTGGACAAAAATGGGCAACTGTTTCTGGAAGGGAATGTATGCATGTGCAAATCACCAAGATGAAATAAGTAATCCTGAAGTATGCATTTGTGGTTTAAATGATCCTTTCCTATTCTTTTCCATGGAGAATTATTTTGCTTGAATCTAAGAGGAAAGAAAATCTGCAGCCCCAGAATTCATCACTGGCATGAACATGGTTTTGAAGGGATGGTGTTCTGAGCTGGGACTGTCCTGAACTGGAACACATTTCAGCCCTTTACTGTTTGAACATAGGAAATAATGAACACAACCTGTAACATTACAATGTGTTGCTTCCAAGACTCTGCAAGGCATATGCAGAGTCCAACACATGGGAGAAGCAGGGGTGTAGCTATGGGGTAGAGGGAAATGAAGACATTGCTCCCCAAATAATGTTTCTGCCCACCCACCCCATGAAATTTTCCTTCCCTTCCTGAATTTCTAGCACTGCAGTAACTTAAAATTTCAGTCCAGCTTTTAGAAATATAGTTTAATTATCCAAATAAAAGGGTCTGACAAAGTTATAAAGAAATGCTAACACAGCAACTTTAAACAGTCTAGGTGTTAATGGTGTTCAGTGTCTGACTCTTTGCAGTACTAGAAATTTGGGGACTGCAGGAAAATTCCACTGGGGATCAGAATTCTTATTTTGAGGAGCAGTGCTTCCCCATAGTTATAACCCATGGTGAAGCTAACCTCCAAGACAAGAGAAGCAAGTCAAGTTGATTCCAGTTTGACATGTTTATTCAATACCTAATCTATCCAGTGTCATCCCCATTATCTGGTACACACTGCATGTAAATGGCTGTAGCTATATTGCCATGCTGGAAGGCATGGCCTAAATCCATTTGTTACTCCCAACTACAGTAGACTCATTTACCTATGTAGGACTTATCTCTGTATTGACTCATCATTCAATAATTGATTTCAGCGGGTCTACTCTGGTTGAGACTAACCAATACAGTTCAAGCCTTTTGCATCTGGGTGGGGGGTGGTTCTACTCAAGAAATGCATGACGTTTGTACCCAACAAATTCAAGTCAATATTTGGCATCTCCATTCTCAACTCTAGCAAAAATCAAAAGAGCAAAAATCAAAGCCTGACTTTTTGCCCTGTAACTGTAACTGTATACACTTGTCCTCTTTGGCCTCAAGCTTAAGCAAATTTAGCTGGAAACTGCTGGTTTTCCTAGGAACTTCTTGAATTAATAGCACACCTTCCAAAAAGGTGTTGTCTTCCTCTACTTCGAGTGAGGATTCTCTGTCTAATGTGAGGATTTTCATATTTCTTCAAGCCTGAAAGAGAAGCAAAATTCAGTGATGCCCCCCCTTTTCAGTAGCAGAAGTGTAACTCGAGTCTCAAAAGCTGGGAGGCGTATACTTCATCCACATTCCCACCACAACAGCTAGTGATAACAGTTCATGTTATATTGAATCCCAGAGAAATATAATTGGCTTTTACTAAAGTTGCAAGCCTGCATCTTCTAATAGACAGGGTGTGATGGCAAATTGCTTTTCACTAAGATATTACAATTTGTTCCTGCTCTGCAGTTCTGCATGTGGGAAACCAACAGGATCCTCACCCTGCTCTCTCCTCCATACCCTTTGTGGCCTCCCTCTGCACAGAGGCACCATATCTCAGCCTCCCTTCCTGCAACGTTTGCAGCAGGATTTCCATTATATGCAAATGGGTGCACTAATTATGTCAAGTGTGCTAAATTAGCATATGTAATTATTTCGAGCACTTGCTTAATCTCTTCTCCTATCAAGCAATGTCTCTCTCTCTCTGGCTTTTCTTCGCAAACGAAGATTCAGGAAGGACTCATACCGTGCCTTCTGCAAGCGCGCTGATGACTAAAAAGGCCAATCCGAGATAAACAAGTCCGGTTGCAAAAAGTGCAGCAGAAGGTCTCCTTGGGTGATGTTTTTGGGTTGTGATTCTTTCTGCGTTGTCGTTTCTCTTCAAGACTTTTTCGTCGTGAGTTCTCAAATAAGGCTGCAGCATTGTGGATAGTGCATCTCCATGCCTCCCGATGTGAGGCCAGGGCAGACCACCGTTGGTGATCAATCTGGCCAAGCCTGAGATGTTGTTTCAGGGAGTCCTTGTATCGCTTTTTTGGAGCGCCCCTCCCACGCTGACCCGTGGCGAGTTCACCGCAGAGTAGTATTTTTGGGAGGCGATGGTCCTCCATCCTAGAAACGTGCCCTGCCCAGCGCAGCTGTGTTCTCAATATCATGGCCTCAATGCTGGTGATCCCTGCTTGTTCAAGGACAGCAACATTCGTCACATAGTCAGTCCAGTGTATATTTAGGATTGTGCGTAGACAGCGCTGATGAAAGCGCTCGAGGAGTCGTAGGTGGTGGCGATAGGTAACCCATGTTTCAGATCCATAAAGGAGGATAGACAGTACGATGGCTCTATACACACTGATTTTTGTGCTTTGCCTCAGGCGTTTATTGCTCCAGACTCTTTTGTGAAGTCTTCCAAATGCACTATATGCCTTTGCTAATCTGTGATCGATCTCTTTGTCAATCTTGGCATCTGAGGAGATGATGCTTCCCAGGTAGGTGAACTGCTGAACGGACTTGAGCACTGATTTGCCGACGGCAATGTGGGGATGGTGGTGTTCGTCCTGTGGTGCAGGCTGGTAAAGAACTTCTGTTTTCTTCAGGTTGACTTCTAGCCCAAACAGCTCTGCAGCTCTTGCAAAGCAGGACGTTAGGTGCTGCAGAGCTGCTTCTGTGTGGGCAACAAGGGCAGCATCATCGGCGAAGAGCAGCTCACGGACTAGATAGTTTAGAGTCTTAGTGTGAGCCCTCAGACGGCTTAAGTTAAACAAGCTACCATCAGTACGGTAGCGTATATAGATGCCGTCGTCTTCTTCAAGCTCTGCCATAGCCCTTTGGAGCATCGTGCTAAAGAAGATTGTAAATAAAGTTGGTGCAAGAACACAACCTTGCTTCACTCCATTAGTTATTAGAAAGGGCTCTGAAAGAGCATCGCCATATCTGACTTGACCACGCTGGCCCTCGTGTAGCAAGATAATCATTTTAAGGAATTTGGGGGGACATCCTAGTTTTTCCAGGATCTGCCACAGACCTTTTCTACTTACAGTGTCAAAGGCTTTGGTGAGGTCGACAAATGTTACATAGAGACCCTTGTTCTGCTCCCTACATTTTTCTTGCAGTTGCCTAAGGGCAAATACCATGTCTGTAGTACTCCTATTGGCTCTGAAGCCACATTGGCTTTCAGGGAGAAGTTCTTCTGCAATAGCAGGAACTAATCTGTTCAGGAGTATCCTTGCAAGGATTTTTCCAGCAATAGAGAGCAGTGTTATGCCTCGATAGTTTGAGCAGTCGGATTTTGCCCTTTTTTCTTGTACAGGGTGATGATGACTGCATCTCGGAGGTCTGATGGCAGTTCCCCTTTTTCCCAGCAATTCACAAGGAATTCGTGGAATTTTTCGTGGAGTGCATGACCTCCGTGTTTCCAAACTTCAGGTGGGATTCCATCAATCCCAGCTGCCTTGCCGTTTTTCATCTGCTGTATGGCCATAAGGGTCTCTTCCAAAGTGGGAGCTATGTCCAATTAATTTTTCATTGGTTTTTGTATCATATATTGGATAGCTGAGGCTTGGACTACTCGGTTGGCGCTAAAGAGACTTTGAAAATGTTCAGCCCAACGATTTAGGATGGCGGCTTTATCAGTAATTAATGTTTGACCATCTGTACTGTATAAGGAGCTTTGGACCTGATAAGTAGGTCCAAACACTGCTTTAAGAGCTTCATAAAATCCTCTATGATCACCCAGATCTGCACAGCGTTGTGTCTTTTCTGCTTAATTGATCCACCACTTGTTCTGCATGTCTCGGAGTTTTTGTTGTAGTTTGCTACATGTGAGGCGGAAAGCTGCTTTTCTTACATGACAGGTTGGCTGGGCGAGGTATGCCTGGTGAGCAGCTCTCTTCCTTGCCAACAGCTCCTGGATCTCTTGGTTGTTTTCATCAAACCAGTCTTGATTTTTCTTGTGGGAGAACCCGAGGGATTCTTCTGCAGACTGGAGGATACTGTTTTTGATATGTTGCCAAAGCACTGTAGGAGAAGGATTTGTGGGATGGTCTTCAAGTTTCGTTTGTAGGTTTGCCTGGAAGTTGTCTCTCATGGTAGCTTGTTGGAGATTGTTGACTTGGAGCCTCTTCTTTAAGATGCCACCCCTCTTAGGTTTGAACTTAAGATGAAGATTTAGTTTACATCTGACGAGGCGATGATCTGTTTGGCATTCTGCACTGGGCATCACTCGGGTATGACGGACATCACGAATGTCTCTCTGACGGACTAGAACGTAGTCAATGAGGTGCCAATGTTTGGATCGGGGATGCATCCAGGTTGTCTTCAAGCTATCTTTCTGCTGAAAGATTGTGTTTGTAATAGTCAGCTGTTGTTCTGCACAGAACTCTAGCAGGAGGCAACCGTTATCATTGCAATTTCCAACACCATGCTTGCCTAAGACACCTTTCCAGGCTTCGGAATTCTTTCCTACTCTGGCATTGAAGTCACCAAGTATAATAATTTTATCTTCTACAGGGACTTTTTGTATGAGTTGGCGTAGGTCTGTGTAGAATTTGTCTTTCTCTACAGGGTCGGCTTGCATAGTTGGGGCATATACACTAAAGAGAACAACATGTGGGAGGCGTAAGGAAATAATGCGATCAGAGTGTCCTGTTGGCAAGGTTTCGAGTTTGGAGGCAATGGAGTTTTTAATCATGAAGCCTACTCCTGAAAGATGTTTTTCGGTTTTGGGTTTGCCAGACCAGTAAAGTGTGTAGCCGGCGCCATGTTCTTTAAGGCTGCCTTCCTCATGGAAGCGAACTTCACTAAGAGCAGCGATGTCAATATTAAGCCGTGATAGTTCAAGGGCTATTAGGGCAGAACGACGCTCAGGCCGTCCACTATCTTTAGAGTCTTGCATGGTTCTGATGTTCCAGCATGCAAGTGTCAGTTTATTTACACCTTTGGAGGCCGGTGTGTGCCTTTGTTTCTTTGCCTTGGTTTGACCGCATCAGAAGATTCCCGTTGGCCGCGGCTAGCCAACCAGGTAGTTGGGGATGAGCTTTCTTTAGGCCACCTTTTCTAGGCCCCTCTCCATATGGAGCAAGCAGTGCTCTCCTTAAAAAAGGCTGCTTGGTCGTTCAGAATGCTGCCGAACAAGACTGTCATCTCCCGGGTCAGGCTTGAGCGACCAATGTCCTGAACTGCCTGCATGCAGGGTTGGGGCTGCGGCTTCCAGTGCATCTTTACACCTGCCGGTTTCGTCCCTCGCCAGTCGCTACAGGGCTTTTTTGGAAATGGATTTGTCCTTCGATCCTGTGCAATGGATTTTTCTGGTGGAGCGCAGCGTGCACAGAACTGGCCTCACCCTTTAAACCAGAGATTCATCTGCCGTGGCCTTGCAAGCATGGACGTGGCAGTGAGGTCCTCGGGCCGTAGGTTTGATTAGAGTTTCCTTCTCTTAGATGGTTGACCTTACAGGGTTGGACGAGCACCATCTGCCCGGGTTTGGGATTAGAGTTTTCCTTCTCCTAGGATGGTTGCCATAAGGCTAGAGAGCCCATCCTGCCCTTTGACGCTCTTTGTCAGACCCTTCGGTTTTGACCTGTCTGGCATGGGAGACCCTACCGGTGGCTATTATGCCACCGCCAGCATAGCTCAAAACGTCATTAGGGTACGCAAGCCTCTCTCCCACGACAAGGGGGCGTCAATGGAGAGGATCAAGCAATGTAGTGAATGGAAAATTGGTTGTGTGTGTGGGGGTTGTTTTTGGTTTTTGCCCAAAAGAATGTCAGGGACCCACTTGATTATAAACAAGAGATGAGCATCAAAGCATATATGTGCTGTTTCTACCTGTTCATTGCATTTGGAATCCCCCCCCCCCGCCGTTTCAAAAACCAGAATGAGATATGGAGCACGGGCATCCAAATGTGTGTGCTTAGCTCTGTTTTCCAACATGTTGGTGTTTCTTGCTTGAAATGATATATGATTTTTGCCAGCAGATCCAAATGACTGATCTCTTCCAACTCTACGATTCTATGGTTGTTGTACAATGGAAGCTGGTGCCTTTAATCAATGTTTTAAAGGATCTGTCCAAGGTGTTGATCCCTAGCCCCAAAATGGGTTCTGAAACTTGGACAACTCTTTTAAAGAGTAAAACTAAAATTAAAGCCTGGTTTTCAGACTAAAACCAAGAACGGATTTACCACTCTACTGATAGGGGAGCCATGGTTCCCAAATCTTATTGTTAGCACTAACTAGAATAGACCCACTGAATCTATGTAGTTTACTGACATGTTGACTTGATAGTCAACCATAGAGTCAAAAGATCTACTCTCATTAGGACTAACCAATGGGATTAAGCCTGGAATAATGTGCGTATTATATATGTATTATCTACAATTATCAATCATGTTTTCCATTCTGTTCAGGTGCACAGAAGCTCTCCTCGGGGACTCTGAAACCAGGCAGGATACATACATAACAACGGAGTGTCCAATTGTGCCCCCCCTCCTCCATAGGTGGTTCTGCCATCTTCTAAACATGGAAAATAATATTTGGAAGCAGAGAGCTTCTTTTATATTGGAAGGCTTCCCATGAAAACTGGAACCCTGATTTCAGAAAGTCACAGAATAATAGAACTGTAGAATTGGAAGTGATCCCATGGGGGTCATCTAGCCCACTCCGTACCAGTGCAGGAATTAGCTTCTTCATGTAATGGTCACGGAAAATATGCAAAAGTGCATATCCCTTCTGTGGGGAGTTCTTCCCTCAGGCAACCCCACAGCTGCCACCAAATGTGGGATTTCCACTCTTTATATGAGGTGGGAATTTCTTTTATTCCACCGCACTGCCACCATCTGTGAGGATTCCTCTCTGGCAATCCCACCACTGTGGCCAAATGTGGGTTTTCTACCCTTTAACCCACCAACTGAAGACTTCCATAGTGCTCAATGCAATTCTAAGGGTGATAACTTTTCCTGATTCCCACCTCTACCTCATTGTAAGGACTTTCTCCTATCTTGCCTATGTGACACTCACTGTGGGGACCGTCTAACTGTCCTTAAAATACCAATGAGGATTTATGCAACTACTGTCCTCAAACAACAATGCTAAGGCTATAGACATCTTATCTGAATCCAACCTCTCAGATAGGTACCATTTCCTGAGGCCAAAAGTGTATAAAAGCAAAAATAAAACTTTATTTACAGAAGTTAAACATAATTTAGCAGATTATTTATTTAGTATGTTTAAAACACCACTTTCTCTCTCTGTCATTCCTCAGACCCTTACCACCCACTCAACTCAAACTCCCTTCTCTCACCACAACCCTAGTCTAACTCAAACCCTTTTCAAAATCTTTTCTAATTACATTCTTCTTAAACCCTTGACTAACTGAATTCTCCACTCAAACTGAATTCCCAACTGTCATTCACCAACTGTTATTAATGAACCTTACACAAATCTCCTCAAACATTTCATCAATCAGCATTCAGTACTCCATTCTTTCTCCCCTCACATTCTCATATTCTACCTCATATTCTAGTATACAATCCCTAACTCAAACATTTTCAAATGCAAACTCATAATGACATCATACCCTCCTCGTACTTTTATACTACACAATTCGAAAATGTCTGAAGAGTGCTATGATTAAGCATGAGTTTTTGTTCACTACAAACCACTTCAAATAATGAAGTATTTGAAATGCATTTCTTTTTTCAAGTAACAAAGATATAACGACACTACATTATGATTATACCTTAATGATGGATAACTTCACTCTTTTTGTAGTTTAGCTGGAGATTCTTACTGTTGTTCTGTTTTAAAATGGCAACAGGACATCTAGAGAACTGACTTTATGGCATCTCATGAATAACGATAACGTATCAGCTGAGATGCTACATTGTGTCTGTGCAGTGTAAATCTACACTCACGTAGTTACTTCTTGGTTGCTCTACAACATCCTTTTCTGAATACCAACATAGTGCAACCAAAGGTATATCTGCTTGTATCTGCTTATTGTTCCTTTGTCCAATGGTGAAGGAATAATGGCTGTTTCCACAATCCTAGTGAAAAAAAATGGTACATTAACAAATAGTTATGCAACATGCAAGAATGCATGACTGCATGTGAAATGGTTACACTTGTAGAACTCCGTTTATCCAGTTATGAAGACATCTGTTACACAACTCCAAAAAAGGTACTGTCATTTGTATAAGTAAATTTGCACCAATGTGTACACAATAAATAAATATCCCATTGCAATGTATTCCATAAAGTGTTTGGCACAGTTAAAAACAGCACTCTCCTTTGTACTCACTTGAATATGTCAGCCAGCAGGATTGACAGACCTTCACTGAAGATCTTAACAGGGGACTAATCTATATGTCTAACCACAGATACTGATAATGATACTTATATTTATACTGTGTGTGTGTGTATATATATATATATATATATATATATATCTGTCTTGGAAAGATGTGACCAGTAGGGTGCCACAGGGTTCTGTCCTGGGCCCAGTGCTATTCAAGATATTTATCAATGACTTGGATGACAGAATTAGGGACATAGTTATCAAATTTGCAGATGACACCAAATTAGGAGGAGTAGCTAATACCCTAGAGGACAGGATCAAAATTCAGAATGACCTGGATAGACTGGAGAGCTGGGCCAAAGCTAACAAAATGAAATTCAATACGGAGAAATGTAAAGTACTGCACTTAGGGCGGAAAAATGAAATGCATAGATACAGGATGGGAGAGACCTGGCTGAATGAGACTACGTGCGAAAGGGATCTAGGAGTCCTAGTAGACCACAAATTGAAAATGAGTCAACAGTGTGATGCAGCAGCTAAAAAGGCCAATGCGATTTTGGGCTGTATCAATAGAAGTATAGTATCTAGATCAAGGGAAGTAATAGTGCCGCTCTATTCTGCCTTGGTCAGACCTCACCTAGAATACTGTGCCCAGTTCTGGGCACCACAATTCAAAAAGGATATTGACAAATTGGAGCATGTCCAGAGAAGGGCAACTAAAATGGTGAAATGTCTGGAAACGATGCCTTATGAGGAAAGACTTAGGGAGCTGGGTATGTTTAGCCTGGAAAAAAGATGGTTAAGAGGCGATATGATAGCCCTGTTTAAGTATTTGAAGGGGTGTCATGCTGAGGATGGAGCAGGCTTGTTTTCTGCTGCTCCAGAGACTGGAACACGGAGCAATGGGTGCAAGCTCCAGGAACAGAGATTCCACCTCAACATGAGGAGGAACTTTTTGACAGTAAGAGCTGTTCGGCAGTGGAACACACTCCCTTGGAGCCTGGTGGGGTCTCCTTCCTTGGAGGTCTTTAAACAGAGGCTGGATTGCCATCTGTAGGGGATGCTTTGATCAAGATTTCCTGTGTGGCAGGAGGTTGGACTGAATGGCCCTCATGGTCTCTTCCAACTCCACAATTCTATGATTCTATTATTCTATGATTATATATATATATATATATATATATATATATATACTAGAAACTGGCAAGTCTGTTACAGCCATTCTCAACAACTATCTGTCCCAAGCTTGGACAGTTACTTGAAAAAGTAACTTGATGCATTACTCATTGTCCTCCTTAACAACTATCTTGTTACTGTTACTATCTGGGTTTCGGAAGTGGCTCCCTGTGTTACTATGTCTAGAACCCTCCTGGTGACATATGCTGATATAACCCTGGTTCCATCAGAGTATGTTCTTTTGGAGGCATTGCAGGAGCAAGTTTCTGGTATTTCCCTTCTCAATGCCCTTGTCCCAAGTGTGCAACAGCAGCTGGGAGGACTCTGTGGTGCAAATGTGCTCCCCTGGTCACCGATTGGCTTTGGGGTATGTGACTGGGCATGTTCCAGGTAGCCATGAGCACCCAGGGAAGGAAGAGCTGCCATACAGTGGTGGCACTAGGAGGTTTCAGGGAGACTGAACTGCACCAGGTGACACCACCAGGGGGAGGAGTGACACCAGACTTACTGATGCCACAGCTGCCATACTCTGGGGATGAAAGCTGTTTTCTCTTCCTGAGAGCCAAGGACACTTCTGCAGCTTACCCATGGCCAATAGATGGAGCTGTACTGGGGTTACTGGGCACTCAGAGAAGGGACAGAAACCCGCTAACTGAATCTGTAATGATAATAATACTAACTTTCAATATTGTACTTCTAAGCTGTGTGCTATCCAGCCCTACTCACCACTGTACATTTGAGAAAGAGAAGGAACAACACTAGGGAAGACTCCTCATAGAATCACAGAGTTGCAAGAGTCCACAATGGTCACCCAGTCCAACTCCCTGCCATGCAGGAACACACAATCAAAGCACTCCCAACAGATGGCCATGTTTAAAAACCTCCAAAGAAGGAGACTCCACCACACTCCAAGGCAGTGCATTGCACTATCAAACAACTCTTACTGTCAGGAAATTTTTCCTAATCAGGAAGTTCTGGGGAACTCTTGTAAATTAGAGCAAAAAGAGATCAGTTTTGGATTCCCTCCAGATAGCTCTTGCTCTAATCATAGAAATATGTAGCGCCATAGGAAGTTCCTGGCACAGTTCTGAAAACCTACTTTAACATCCAGCAAAAGCACTGAGCAACAGAGGTCTGCTCTGGTGGCAATTGGGGTGAAGCAGTATGATGTTTCCATCTCCTTCCCACCAGTTAATCTGCAGTGCAACAAGTCACTGAGACAAGGATCTTACTTCTGATTGTAGTACCACAGATCCCTGGGGGGGCTGGAAACATCACCCTGCTGCACCCCGATAGCCAGCAGAACAGACCTCCTTTGCTCAGTGTGATTGCTAGCTATTAAGATAGGTCTGGGAGGGGTATCCATCCATCCATCCATCCATTTATATCCTGCCTTTCTCCTGCCATGGGACTCAAGGCAGCTAACAACATCTTTAAAACAATACACATTAAAAACAATATAAAAATAAAAATTACAATATACAGTTGTCCCTTCACATGTGCTGGGGTTGGGATGGAGCACCACCATGAAAGCAAAAAAGCTGAAAACAAGTTAAGCTGTGCCCCCAACATACATATTACACTACAGTATTGTAGACTCCTCTCCTGCCAACAGGGCTGCTGATACCTGCCACTGCAGTAGCAACACCCACCCCCGGGCACATAAACCATGCCCCTCACCCACACTCACCTCCCTGGCAGCTCTCCCTCCCTCTGCCCTGCCAACAACACAACTCCAGCTTGCTTTCTTACCTTGAACCAAAAAAGTGCTGCCCTTTTAAAACAGTAAGGTCACTCCTTTCCCAAGCCGAAGCTAAAAGTTGCAACTGGAGCAACACCCCCCTGGATGCACAAATCACATCCCCTCGCCCACACAAGCCTCCCCTCCAGCTCTCCCTCCCTCTGCCGTGCCAACAACACAATCTTACTGAGTGTTTTAAATGGGTAGTGCTGTTTTGGTGCTAGGTAAGAAAGCAAGTTAGAGGGTTTTGTTGCCAGGACAAGAGGAGGAGGAGGAGGAGGAGGGTGGGGTTCTGGTTTGAGTTAGTTGAGCAGCAGCTACAAACTATGAATATGCAAACCCACAAATGTGAAACACATGAATGTGAAGGGACAACTGAATTTTAAGACAAATTAAACAATCTATAACTTAAAAACATTAAACATATTAAAATGCATTTGAGATTGTGGCAATAATGCCACAATTGTAAACATGAATATTGTTCAGTTACAAATGTGTAAGTGTAGCTTACATATTTGTAACTGCTTAACAGGAAGCCAACCTATATTTGTATTACCCTTTGTCCTCCAAGGAGTCCAAAGCCAGACACAAGCTGGGCCCTTATTTTATTTTCACAACTTCATTTTAGGTCATTCAGGAAGAGAAATGCTGTATGTTTGAAGGCCATCTAATGAGTTTTATGGTGCGGGGGGCATTTGAAGCCAGTGGTCCCAACTCCTAGTCCAGCATTCCAAGAAAAATGTGTATGAAACCTACTTGAACACTCAACAGTTGATATAAATCCAACGTATATACATGAAGTCGAAGGCTTTCACAGTGGGCATCCATAGATTTTCCTTGGTTTTTTTTTTCAAACACAGCCTCACAGCCCCCCCAAAAAACCAAGGAAAATCTACCAACGTATATAAATGCTTTGGCTTGCTTGCTGTAGGCCCAGACCAGAATGTTGTAGTATACGCCAAAAATATTCAGTAAAGGAAAGGAAGTTTGCTTTCTTCAGTTGGTTGGTTGCAATAAGCTGTCAAGAACTGTCTCACCTCCAGGGCCTTTTTTGAATTAGCACCAGCTTGACATTTTCTATTGGATTAAAAGTGTGCAGAATAGAGATGTCATTCTGACCGCAAGAGGAGATGACATTCAGTAGATTCTTATTGGGTTGCTTCTTTATTACAAAGGGAAGCATGTCTCCCTTATTCTAGTACATGTCTGGTTTGCTTTTCATTTGGCAGGCACCCCAACAACGCAAGCTGACAGACTGATTAACTTGAATACCTTTCTCCCTTAATGATTCTTTACTCTTCTGGGTTTAGAAGGGACCAGATAGTGCTCAAAGGCAAGGACAGGGAGGACAGGACGCCAACATCATGCCAATTCACTGTCACCTTTCAGGCCGACATGCGAATAAGCCTAATGTGTTAGCTCAGACTAGGAGTGAGGGATTAATTTCTCCTCAGATTTGACAGACTTCTGTCAAAGCTCGAACCTTTTGTGCTTTTACTAAAGGCCTATCATTTTTCTCCCTCAGTGAACAACTCCCTAAAACAAGAATTGGTGGGAACCTGAGAAAGGACCTCTTGGTAGTAGCACAGAGATTTTGGATTGTGCCACCAAGGGAAGCTCATTTAGCTCACTCAGTGATGGCTTTTTACTGGTAGGGAAACCTTTTTTTATTCAGACAAGACACCTGGACTACAGTACTGATTTGTTCTTCTCTGGTGTTCTCTTGTTGTGAATGTATTTTGAATTTAATGGTGTTTTTAGCTAGCTACATTTTTTTTAAACAAATGGCCTTTCATGGGTTTTGATTGGCCACTCTTTAAATACAATATGACCCCCATATCTGCTGGGGATATGTTCCTGGACTTACTATAGAAACATGAAACTGCGGATAATAGCGAGCCCTGTTGAAATGAATGACTTCCAGTCTAAGCATACCATAGAGTCAAACTGGAGAACCTTGAGATTCCTAAAGAGAAGACCTCTCTAGGCATTTTCTAGGTCATCCAGCATGACTGCATGGCAACTTCGGGTGGAATGCCACAGAATTGCACTGGAGGTCCTAGAAAATGCCTAAAGAGAGTACATATCTTTTTAGAAGTGGATAAGTGAAACCACAGGTACCAGTCCCACAGATATGGGGCTTTAGTATATTGGATTTCCCCCATAAGTTGCTTTTAGCTGGCAGTGGATTTTTCTTTTTTTCTTTTTAAGCTATTGCTTTGAAAATGCCTCAGCCAGCCTGACCATTGTGGTACAAAACATTAACTTTTCCAGTCCCTGATCTGTATTATCTATTGTTTTATTGGCTCATGACCTATTCAGCAGTTATATGTTATAGCTGGTGGGGATTCATGTTTATGGTCATGAATGACCAAATTTAATTGCCCAAACCTGCCTGACAGCATCTTGACTAAAGAGTTTCCAGGGCACTGGAGATCAGAGCGCTGGGAAATGACATTGCTGCTCCTGTTCATCGGGTGTCTTGGGACAAGCAGTTGTGGCAGGACTTCTGAGAGGTCTCTCCAGATGCCTGTTCTCAAGGCACCCAGCAATCAGGGGTGGTGCTATGAACATAATTTTCCAGCACTCCATCTCCAGCACCTCGGAAATACTTCTATCAGGATTCTGCCAGGCTGCAAAGACATGTTTGGGGAGCATCATCAGTTGTAACCATGATGACGGAGCCAAGGCAGGATCTAGGCCCATATTAAGGCTCACACTAAGACTCTAAACTATCTAGTCCGTGAGCTGCTCTTCACCGATGATGCTGCCCTTGTTGCCCACACAGAAGCAGCTCTGCAGCGCCTAACATCCTGCTTTGCAACAACCGCAGAGCTGTTTGGGCTAGAAGTCAACCTGAAGAAAACAGAAGTTCTTTACCAGCCTGCACCACAGGACGAACACCACCATCCCCACATTGCCGTCGGCAAATCAGTGCTCAAGTCCGTTCAGCAGTTCACCTACCTGGGAAGCATCATCTCCTCAGATGCCAAGATTGACAAAGAGATCGATCACAGATTAGCAAAGGCATATAGTGCATTTGGAAGACATCACAAAAGAGTCTGGAGCAATAAACACCTGAGGCAAAGCACAAAAATCAGTGTGTATAGAGCCATCGTACTGTCTATTCTCCTATACGGATCTGAAACATGGGCCACCTATTCCCACCACCTATGACTCCTCAAATGCTTTCATCAGCACTGTCTACGCACAATCCTAAATATACACTGGACTGACTATGTGACGAATGTTGCTGTCCTTGAGCAAGCAGGGATCACCAGCATTGAGGCCATGATATTGAGAACACAGCTACGCTGGGGCAGGGCACGTTTCTAGGATGGAGGACCATTGCCTCCCAAAAATAGTACTCTATGGTGAACTTGCCACAGGTCAGCGTAAGAGAGGCGCTCCAAAAAAAATGATACAAGGACTCCCTGAAACAACATCTCAGGCTTGGCCAAATTGATCACCAACAGTGGTCCGCCCTGGCCTCACATCCGGAGGCATGGAGACGCACTATCCACAATGCTGCAGCCTTATTTGAGAACTCAGCCAAACAAGTCTTGAAGAGAAATGACAACGCAGAAAGAATCACAACCCAAAAACATCACCCAAGGAGACCTTCTGCTGTGCTTTTTGCAACCGGACTTGTTTATCTCAGATTGGCCTTTTTAGTCATCAGCGCGCTTGCAGAAAGCGCGGGATGAGTCCTTCCTGAATCTTCGTTTGCGAAGAAAAGCCAGAGAGAGAGAGAGAGAGAGAGAGAGAGATTTTAACCCTGAGGAACTTGGGCCTAAAACTGATTGTTACCCCAATTAGAATGAGCCCATTGATTCAATGGGAGTTTGTAAGTCAACAATTGATTCAACTAATTGATTCAATAGACCTCTCCTAGTCAATACTAACAATTGGCTTCAGGCCATTAGTTTTTATTTTATTTTATTTTATTTTAGGAAAAAGGCATCCTAGAAATCTCCTCCTTCTCATAATATATTCATGTCTGATTCTTATAATTTAATTGTGCTGTTGCTTCTTCTATGCATGGGCTATTTTCTGGTGTAGATTTTATGTTATAGCTGATGAAGAAATATTTTTGAAAGGCTGATTACAAGTGTAACCAATTAATTAATTCATATTCAATGAAAATAGAAAGGGCTCTAATCAAATCATACATCTCAATATCACCGCTATTGACCAATAGGCAGTAAACACCAAACACCTTGCCTGCTACAGAGTACTGGAGAGGGGGATTCTAGAGCGCAGTCGAGGTGCATCATTTGTATGCCTCTCCAGACACTTAACATATTCTTTTTTTACCTAAACCTATCTCTTTTATAGCCAAATTCCAGTCTCCACACTGCAAATATGTCCATAAAGCCAAAGGTAGCACTCTTTTGTTTCATTTGTGTGAATTTTATGATTCTCATCAACCTGCTTCTCAGATGTAAACAGAGATATTTCATTTCCCCTGTGTCCAAAAGAGAAAAAAAGTAAGTGGAAAAGGTGTTCCTCATAAAAAGCAGTAAGCAGAATAATATTTCAAAGTGTTTTTCTAGTCATGGATTCAGATGGCTTCTTGGGCATGTAATTCTTCACTAAGTTTCTTCTCAAAGGAGGCAGTGAGTAAATTTTAGCAGTTTTCTCCCCACTGTAAGAAAGTCTTTGAAAAGAACAGGTTTCAAAGACTATTCGTAATTTGGGACTTAATCTCTGCAAAATTCACATGGCATTGTTTTGTGCATGAAACAGCATTTTCTGTGCAGAAAATAATATTTCCATGCAGAAACACTTTCCACAAAGAAAATACTGTTTCATGTCCAGAAAATGTTGCAAATCGACCATGTGCAAATTTTTCACAGAATAAATTCCCCATTGCCTCATTTTCTTCTCAAGAAACAGCATTTTCTACACAGAGAAATTTCTATGTAGAAATATGATTTTCTGCACCAAAAATGCTATTTTCTCTGCAGAAAATTCATGTGAATGTTGTGTAGTGTAAATCCTGAACTGCAAAGATTCTCATCAGTCCAGGATTCATTACATCAGAGTTTCTCGACACTGGAAAAAACATTTTTTAATAAAATCATTTTGTAAATATTTTTGCATATTATTTCCATTGTCAATGGCTTCATTGTGTGCTTGTGTCCTGCACTGGGAGAGAGGTGGGATATAAAATATATACAAATAAATACAGTGAGCATCCCATTGCATAAAATGATACTATACTCTTCATGTTCCCCACAAGGCACCTGTGAGATGTGGAATATATTTCTAATATGGGGCCTGCGGCAAAATATTGGTTTTATCCAATGTTCCATTTAGTCAAGTGTACCCCTTTCAAGAACATTCCATTTCATCCCCCTTCATTTTCCAAGATCTCCATGTTTTTCCATCAAGAATCAGTGTTTCTTGGCCATAGAGCATACTCCATTCTCAGTGTGCTGTTTTAGAGTCCTTCCCCCTTTGGGTTTATCTACAGAGATCAATACTTTGAGTTTGTTGTTAGTATGGATTTCAGGAAGATTTATTCAGGGGTGTCAGAACCAGTACACAGTGGAAGTCCAGTGTGTTTAAAACTGTGTAAAGGGGATAATTGTTAGGTGTTAATAGAGGGATAGCTACCATTTTCTAGAATCTTGTTGGTGCCCTATACCAGTGTATCTACACTACGGTTACCAAGACTAAGGTTTTGAGGTCCTGAAAATTCAGCACTGAACCCTGAGACCTCTTGTGATGCTGCGCAGACTGGGTCCTAGAGACATTTCCAGGGTGATGTTATAAGAGGCAGCCCTGATGATGTCATTAAATATGATAAATCAACTACAGTTGTACAAAGTGTGGCAGTCTAAAATAATTGAAGAAAATACATAAACATACACTTTCCAAGGTGACACACTTCCCTCCCTCTCCCCCTGAGGACCAGAAAAGAAAGTCCAGGGCTTAAGACTCAGGGCCAGGCCCTAAGAGCTGGGAATCCTAATTTGCAGTGGTGTAGGGAATGGCAGCAGGAAGAAGAAAGCAAGAAGTGTGATAGCCATGTCCTTGCTCTCCTTCCAACGGCAAGTCAAAACATTTCTGTACCATTGGGCTGTTACAAACCAACTAGGGTTCAGATTTTAACGCTGTACAGGTCTCTTTTTAAGGCTGATATATAATATATTGTAATGCATTTTAATATTTTTAATATTGGTTAACTCCACAAATTGTTTTTAAGTTGTGTACTTATACTTTTATTAATGTTTTTGTATTGCTTTAATTTGTATTGTTTTAAATATGCTGAGATAGATAGATAGATAGATAGATAGATAGATAGATAGGAAAAATAAGCTAATAGGAGCCAGAAGATTTTGTCTGCCTTACCAGACTCACTCTGGGAACCTGGAAAAAAAATGCAACCACTAGCAGCAAGAAAACTCTCATACAGCAGAAAAAAGTGAAAATATTGTGGTCATTGACATAGTGGCTTGAACATTGGACTGTGACTCTGGAAACCAGGGTTCAAATCCCTGCTTAGCCATAGGATTCCATTGGGTGACCTTGGGCAAATCATGCTTTCTCAACCTTAAGCAAAAGCAAACCCCTGCTGAACAAATCTTGCCAAGAAAACCCCATGATAGGTTTGCCTGAGGGTCATGATAAGTCAGAAATGACTTGAAGGTACACAGGAACAAGAATTGTGGCCATTTAAAGCACACTCTTGACTATATTTATTCAGAAGTAAGCTCCTCTGCTCTCCTGGGAACCCAGAATTCATTCTGTACTTCTCTGAATCCCAGCTTATCTGTCTGTGCATTTGGAAAACAAGCCTAGCAAACATGAAAACACCCATCTCCTTTTTAATAAGCAAACTTTTTTTTTTCAAAACAAAGGCTGCCAGAACTCCAAAGGTAACATTTTATTAATGTGAGCTGTCTTGTTTTTAATAACCTCTTTAAGTTGTTGCGGTTATTTTTGTTTCTGAGGAGAAATTTTCCTTTTGGCTCTGTGCATTAATCATAATGCAAGGAGACATATATCCATCATCTGAGCAAATCTGAATGACAACTGATTTGCTCAGCAGGATGTTATCATTAAATTTAGATTCTTTTGCACTGAGGCAGATTTGATTAATATCAAACAAAGCTCATTTGAGCAAATCATTGATCAGGATAGAGAAGTGTATGCAATAATTATATAAAAAAGAAGGATGAGGAAATTCCTTGGTCCTCATTTTAATTGGATTATTTTCCATTTGAATTAATGTGCTTGAATTAGTATGTGTACTGAGATTCATGGCTAAGGGCTACACTGGATGCTTAAATTTAGCCTGAGAGCAACCATGATGGTGGTCATATGGACCAGGCTGAATCCAGTGTGACAACCATCATTGTCCAAATGGGCCAGTTGGTCTGACACCACATGCCCTGTGTTTGGATGCACTAGCCCATACCCTGTGTTTGGATGCACTACCACCACCTCAGCAGGGAAGCAGTTCCTTTCAGGAGCCTGGCTAGCTTTGTTGCTTCTGCTGAGATCAAAAGAGGTAGCCCAGATGTGATCAAAAAATCAACCCTCTCCTCGTTGATCACACAGGTGCCCTGTTCTGACCTCGGCAGAAGTGACAACACTAGCCAGGCTCTTATAGAGAGCTATTTGGCTGGCAAGGCAGCAGTGGTGGCAGCTCCAATGGAGATCCCTCCTCTTTCCTATGCTGCTCAGTGCAGGGAAGGGAGATGGTGTAGCATTTGCTTATGGACTTGACCAGGCCAAATTGAACCCAATCCAGCTGTCCAGACAGCAAAAGAATCTGAGGTCACTCTGGAATTTGCAAGAAACCCAGGAGTTTTCTCAGACTTTGCTTAGTTCAGAGTGAAGTCAGGTTAAAGGAAAAAAATGTGGTTCCTCCCTGGAAGTAGCCACACATTGTCTGAACTTCCAGCACCATTTTTTTTTTGGGGGGGGTGCATTTTTTTGCCAGTGTTGACAAAGCCTTCAGTTATCTTTCTAAATTCACCCTACTCCAAATTTAACAATGGAGATCTTTGATTTTTTTAAAAAAAAAAGCTTATAAATGAGTGTACACTATGGTTGTGAAAATCTCTTCACTGGAATTTCATTCAGTTTTTTACAAAACTTACATCTGTATGTTCTTTCTGTCTTTGTTTCATATTAAGTTGCAAGACTATGGTTCCTTAATGCACTGAAATTCATATTAAAAAACCAAATTTCCCATTCCTAACTTGTGTGTTTGTTTGCTTGATTTACTTCATTTGCATATTTATTCCATTGACTAAAACACGTTCCTGCGTATTTATTTTCAATTATGTGCCTTTTAGCTATTTACATTTCTTAAAATGTGCATTGTTTTGCATATTGAATTGAGGAGTTGGATGCTGGGGCTTTTGTCCTGGGCCCATTGTTGGTCAACATCTTTAAAAATGACTCGATTAAGAAGCAAAGGACAGACAAATCAAGTTTGCAAATGGCATCAAACTATGAGAGATAGCTAATACCTCAGAAGACAGTATCAGGTTTCAAGACAACCACAACAGATTGGAGAGCTTATCCCAAACTAAAAAACTGGATTTCAAGAAGAAAAAAATGTAAGCCTGTACATTGAGATGGGAAAAAATAAATGCTCAAATATAGGATGGGTGACACTGAATTGATAGCTGTATACTTGAAAACACTCTCTTATGTCTTATAGATATGAGACTATAATGTTATTACCCTAAGAGGTTGGGGGCACATCAGAGTCCCACTTGTGATGCCAAAATCTTCTTTAATATTTGGGGGAATTATTTGTTTAGATGGGGGACCTGTGAGAGGAGGTTAACTTCAGGGATTTTTCCTCCTATGTATACCAGTACTAACTGTAGAGGAGGCTCCAGTTAAAGTAAAATAAAGTATTTTGTTGAAATAATACAGAACGTAAACTAACATACAAGAACATACACTCCTCTGAAACATACAGGGCTATAGCAGAGTAAGGCAGAAAGGTTGGATTGAGAGAGATCCAGAAAAATAGGGTGATAGTTACCAGTCTCGAGGAGAAGAGAATTCTATGCAGCTAAGATACTCAGATAGGCCTCTGAGGGTGGCATAGCAAAGAAGAGAATGATGAGGTCCAGCCATATCACATGTCAGCTGTGACACACTTATCTAGGGTTGTAGCTATGATATTTATAACCTATTGTGTGCCTTGAAGGGGAGTGCTGGTTATAACAAAGCCTGGATGGCTTTCCCATAGGATACACAAAAGAAACCAAAACTCAACTGATTGCTTTATTTCCAGAGCACTAAAACATTGCTGGTCTTGTGACAACTTTGTAAGGCTGGACAGGAGGAGTGTGAGAAGAGATTTCTGTAGGGTGTGGATTGAGGAAAGGACACTTGTTTGCATGATGGAATTATTGCCTGAAACACCCAGGGCCAGAAGAAATGATTAGCATATACCCCTTAACAACTGGGTTGTTAACATAAACCCATTATGGGGGCTTTCTGCATAATCCTAACTTGGGCTTTCCCGCCATTATATTTCTAGACACATCTCAGGTCATTGTGGCCTTTGCTTGCCCTCCAGTCTGCCTAACCTTACAGCCAACATGATCCTGAAAAGTGTCCAATATGTCCAGTTATGGAATCTTGCAGGGAGGGGTAGTAGGGCATGCTAACAATGTGTGCAGGTCAAAAAAAGTCAAGGCATTTCTAGTCTGCATCATCAGGAGGCGGATGTCCATATCAAAGGAAATAAAACCACTTTATTCTGCACTCATCAAACCTCACTTGAACTACTGTTTCTAATTCTTGGCACCCCAGTTTAAGAAGGATAGTGAGAAGCTGAGATATGTCCAGAGATGGTTGATTAAGATGGTAAAGGATGTAGAAGCCAACCCCTAGGAAGAATGGTTGAGGAAGCTGGGTGTATATAAGGCTGAAAAGTGATATAAGGGTCATCTTCAAATATCTGAAGGGCTTTTCACATGGAAGCTAGAATACACTTATATTACGCTGCTCAAGGTATTGGGCCCTCAACCAATGAATTCAAATAACAAGAAAGCAGATTCTAACTAACCATTAAGAGGTAAGAGCTATTCAGCAAGTGGAATGGATTGTCTCAGGAAGTGCTAAACCTTTCTTTGCTGAAAGCCTCTTGCAGAGGTTTAGTACCCATCTATCAAGCATGCTTTAGTTATGGATTTCCTGAATTAGCAGAGGGTTAGACTAGATGACCCTTGGGGTTTTGTCCAACTGTACAGTTCTGTGAGTCTAAAGCTCATTCACTGCAATTCAGTGTAGCATAGTATTTGAGCATGCAGACCAATGTTAGGCTGAGCTATATACCACCCCAGATTTGCTGGGGTGCAGATTTTGTGTTTCATGGGGAGTGAGCAGGATCAGAGAAGTGTCTGGCTTTGTTCCTGTAGCCAGATTTAAAATGATTACATTGGCACTGAGGTCTGCTGGGGTCCTCTGGAGGTGTCAGCACTGATGTAATCATTGCCTGTCTGGCTAGGGGAACATAACCAGCTGCTTCCTGCTTGCCATAAGATGTGGATTGGCTGTGTGGAAGGGGGGCTTCAGAAACTACATAGTAACTATGGGGGGTTGGGTGCTGCAAGAGGGAAGAAGCAAATAGAAATCTCTGCAACAGCCACAAAAGAACATATATAGGTGTAATGAAAACTTACATGTGTGTATGTACCTAACAGAATGCCAGTTTACATATGTTATTTCTCAGTAGTGCCCTGCAAGCCCTGTAAATCTGCAGGAGCTCAAGGTAAGGTGCTCATTCTCTTAGACGCCTTGAGATGAATGAAAATGCTACTTTCATTGAGAGTTTAGTGTTGTTTCTTTCCATCTCTAGCTTACACTGGGGAAAGCTGAATCCAAATGGATATTTTATTGACAATAATGGCCAGAATCCTGTTCATGTCTTAGGTATGTACAAGTTCCCCTACAGAAATAGTTGGACATTTTTGACCAAGGAGGAACAATTGTATCCAGTTCAAGGATGCAGAAAGAGAGTTGCTCATGCAATGCCATTGTGCCGCATAATTCAGCGAGCATAAAATTGCACCCCATCTCCTCTCAGCTTCTGTTAAAAAGTATTACATTAGGAAAATTGCTAGCACTGTTAATCAAAATTGTGTAGTAAAATGTCTGATTTAAAAAAAAATCACACAAAAAGGCATACATGTGTCTATGTGCACTATAAACATAACAATTGAAGGTGAGGGGAGAATCTTAGAGCAAACTGAATTTAAAGTAAGAAAAGTCAGGAACTGAGAGAAACTGACAAATTTGACCATGCCTCCTTTAAAAATGCCTTGGTTTCCAACTACCATGAAGAGAAATGTCAGCCAAGCACTTATCTTTATTAGGAACATAGATCAGTTATGGAAAAAAACAAAACAAAACAAAAGCAGACCTAGCAACAACAATAACGACCCCCAAATCAAAACCAAGATAAAAGACAGATCACAGGTTCAAACATTCCTGTATATATAAATAAATGATAATACAATGGCCGGCTTCTAAATCAGTAGCAAGCAGCATTCTCTGGCATTAGGATGAGCCATGATGGACTTTGGCCAACTTCCTCCCAGTGGAACATGCTAGCATACAGAACTGTGCAACATTCAAAATGTTTTTGTTTGGAAGACTCTGAAAGAAGAATGGAGATACAAAAGCTGCCAGGTCTGCCTGGGAACTTTTTTTAGAATTCAATCAATAAATTGGGAACAAATGCCCTTATAATACAGGCAGTATAGCAGAACATCATCAAATGTTTCAACTGTGTCTGGCTGACAAAGAACAGGTACACTGTGCATAAGGAATTTGTAAGCATCTTCCTTCCAGCTCAGCTGATGGCAAAATGCTGAAATGAAGCAAAGGTTTTGTGGTATTTAGAAATTCCCAGAGTATAAAGATGTGAAGGAGGAGCTGGGCAAGCCTAGAATCACACAATCGTAGAGTTGGAAGAGATCACAAAGGCCATCTAGTCCAACCCCCTGCCATGCAAGAATACACCATCAAAGCACTCCCAACATATGGCCATCTAGCCTCTCTTTAAGAACCTCCACAGAAGGAGATTCCAGCAGACTCCGAGGTAGTGTATTTCACTGTTGAACAGCTTGCATATTGTTGTAATCTCTGTTTAATAGCCCTCAACCATGCAGAAGAAAACTTGTGGATTAAGATCAGAGAGGGGATAAACCAGAAGGAGTAGAGTTCAACTTCAGCCAATAGCAGATGATGTAGAACTAAGCACATGCTTTGAGTGGGATTCTTCCAGTCTCTGCTATGAGCAAGGCAAAAAAAAAATCTTTTCACCTCACCTGACAGTGTCGGTTGTTTCATACAGTCAATGAGTGTCATTAAGATTTATTGACAACAAGTATTGTTTCTATAGTGTCCATCTGCCCACCTCCCTTTCCCTTTCCCCTTCCTCTTTCCCTTCCCCCTCCCTTTCCTTCCCTTCCTTCCTGGTGGCATAGTTTCTGCCTTCAAACAGAAATTATTTAACTTATTTATGCCTTTCTGCAGTGTAAGTTTCCCGGTTTCTAAAAGAAGGGAGAAAGATATGGGATAGATTTACTGGTTCTGCTGTAAGTTTAATCATCCAAAAGATCAAAAAGAAAGGCAATGAAAATACATTATTCTATTTAGGAAGAGTTACAACCCATTTTGTTCTTATGCAGAAATATTCTTCTTTCCCTATGCCCCTTATTAATTTATCTGTTGTTGTTTTCCCCCTTCAATGAAAACAAGTAAAGGGGATTATGATCATGGGCTTTCCCATTATCTGGGTAACACAGCTGATGGTTAGAGTCTCTCCTCCAGGTAAACAAAGGGTTAATGATGCGGCGGTTTTAGGTTACATTTATTGGGGGTCTGTATCAAGCAGGAGCAGTACAAAAGATAATTGCCCAATGAGGATGACCAGTTTGAGGAGAGGTGTGGAAGCTTTTCAATGCTTCCAAGATGAGAGTTTATAAAATGTTAGCTACCCTAACAGCACCCATCTTGGAATACCATGTAATTGGCAATTTTTAATAATTTGGCTTCATGTGGCCTTCCACATGGTTAACAGGTAAACCAGGGATCCCAGATAGCTGGCTGGAGTCACATATAATCCAGGGAGATGCCTTGGGAAATTCCCCAAACAAATAATACTCAAGGTCAGAGTTTATACCTTGAGATGATTCATTCACTAATCCACTCAATAGCAGAAATCTCAATGGTTCAAAACCAGTTTTTCCTCTTTCCTTCCCCTCCAACTATAGAAGTTACCTGCTCCTATTCAGTTCCAAATACATTGCCCATTAATGATTGTTAACTCTTCTGGAGAAACCTTTGTTTAGTCCTGGGAAACTCCAAAAAAACATTGTATTCCATCCTAAACCCCATCCCTTTAGGGGAAATATCACATATAAACATCACCCTAAAACATCACCAAAATGTCCACAATTCCTATTCCTACATCCATGCTGTTAGTTTGCTGTAAAAGCCTCAGAACACATCTCTGAGAATCTTCTGCTGCATGAATCTCTGCTCCTTTGATAGGTATAATTGTCAGGGATGATGGGAGTTGTAGCTCTTCACCCTTGGCCCTAACTCACCACCTTGTTATGCAGCAGAGCTGACCAGCTTTGATCAGTGGTTAACGCTTTTCTCCAAAGCAGCAGAGTTTCAGAGAATAGGCTGAAGATCCTGACAAACTCTCCAAGCCTTCTCTCTTTTCTTCCTCAGATGTCTCCAAAACTTTCCCAGGATTCTGCTGGCTCTTGTATCTTCACTCAGGACACCAGGCAACTCAGTAGTCTTATATAAGATCTACTTTATTCTTTGTGCTCAACAAATCACAATCTCTACAAATCTCCTCAACTACCCACAATATCTCCAAACTACTCCACACACATACATTGCTATTATTATAGCCATTGTTAATCACCACCCACTAGTTAGTTTCCACCCAGTGGGTGTGTACATCCATTTTGATTGGTTCACATAGTTCAACCCATACTTAAGACCAACCCAAGTATTTCATCATTTTACCTTGTACACTTAATGGATCTCAGGTGTTTCCAATATGCATTCTGTAACTCTGTCCTTGGCTCTCAAGACTTCTAAATTACATTAGCTTTTGCACCTGTGTAGCTTCATAATTGCTCTTGCTTAGTCATTGTGGCTTTCACATACATATTTTATTTCTATCACTGTATGTCCCATGTTGCATTTTCCTTAACAAATTTTCCTTAACCAAAATGTCCACAATTCCTATTCCTACATCCATGCTGTTAGTTTGCTGTGAAAGCCTCAGAACACATCTCTGAGAATCTTCTGCTGCATGAATCTCTGCTCCTTTGATAGGTATAATATCATCTGAGAACCCCCTTACTCTGCTCCTCTATCGAAATGCTTCCTACTGTCTTCAAAAGCCTTGTGTGAGTACTTGAAGCACAAGTGTTTACATGAATGCTGTTACTGTTAATTTACAATAAAGATAATTTAATTGTATGTTTTGGTTTAGAGTATCTTCCGTTACTACTGGTATATATAGGTCAAGAGATCCTACCATTACCCAGCCTCTTGCTGCCATTTTGAGCTAATTAAATATTCCCCATATTAATATTTGGACACTAGTGGAATCTTTGTGGGCCCCATGCAATTCAGGTAACAAGGCACAAGAGGGAGACTGAGAGATCTTTAGAGTCTTTGAAGAGACTTTTGGGGACTGCTGGAGAAGCAAGAGAGGTGCTGGTTGCTTTACCATCCCTAGGGAAGCTTAGTTCTATGCTAGATAAAATGGTCCAAACTTCCAACTTCCCACAAACATCCAAAGACCCAGAATACCATCTGTATTGTGAGTAGAATAGGAATGTTCAGCTAGTTGTGTTAGGTCTTATGTTTCTTCTAACCTTGGCTGAATATGACTTAGGTTGTTTTTGTAACTTTGTAATGACTCCCAAGTAGTGCCTGAAGGAAGATGCCTTCATGTACAAGACACCCTTTTGCTAATGTAAGATTCCTTGCTTAGAATAAAAGCTTTCCTTAAAAGTTCTCTTTTTCCCCCCCCCACTCTTCTCATGTACCTTTCCTGGGTGTGTGCACCTGTACACATATAGGATGCTCATCTCCTATGGGAGGGGGAGAGAAGCCCAAGTAACTCCCATTAGTCACATGGGGGTGCTGTAGAGGTTGTGGCAGAGATAGAAAGTGTGGATCCTGCTCAAGAGCAGAAGACAAGGCTATTACAGGGATGTGTTATGTCTTGCCTTGGGATCTGTAGAGGTTGTCTGGCAAAAAATTCCAAAGATAAATAAAAATGGAGGTTCTGTAGATCAATGGCAGAGCACATGCTTTTCATTTAAAATATCCTAGTTTCCCCTATCTCTATTTGAGAGTAGGAATGGGGGGGAAACACATTTTCAGATATTCGAATCCAGATGGAAAAGGGTGTCCCAAGTGTGAGGAAACCCTGATGGGGAGAATCCTGTGCAGATTAGAATTTTCACAATGTACAGAACAATAACAACAACAACAACATCTAGTATAGTGATATTGAAAGCAACCTTGCTTAGCAAACATCCTTTGGATTGTCTGTGATTTTTATCCCCCTAAACAAAAACAGAAAGTCAAAGTAGAAAGATGCAATAGATCAAAATGAGTGAAATCCCTTTCTGATGACTTTTAACTCAGATCCTTGTAGTGTCAGCTGCTTGCTGTAGGAACAAAAAGATTTAATTTGATTGGTTTCCCCTAATTCCATTTTTAAATGATCAGCACATTCCTATAACTCTATTTTTAATTAATACTTTTTGGCTGATACATACCAGACAGGGATTGGCCATTATGGTCAAATGGGACCCTTTTGGCATTGTTAAAAATCCCATCATTTTCAAGAACAAAGCAAGATTTGTGTTAAGTGTCTCATTTCTGTCAATAGTTTGAAAGGTGATATGTGAGCAAAAGTTTATAGAATTAGCCCTCCTGGGTACTGTTCTTGCAAAGTCAAATGCAGATTATATTAAGCAGGTCTTTCCATTTTTCTTATTTTTTACTCACCTTACTAGGGAAAAGAGCTGAATGTATCTTTTTCTCCCTCATTTATCAAATCCATTAAATTTTAAAGTAATCTATTAAGCATTCTAATAACTGGACTTCAAAGGAACTGATACTGGGATCTAATGAGAAATGATTTCATAGGCACCTTTACAGAGCGATGTACTTGCAATGTGTTTGCTGGTTGAAGAATGTCCAAGAGCCATCACCCAGTTCTCCAGCTTGAAGATGTGAGTGATACATTATAAATTATGAATTGTAGGGAGCTGCCTCCAGGCAACCTTCATGACTTGTTCTCCCTTGTAGTGTCTAATAAATCTTATCATGGGATGAACTGTTTTAACACTGTGCAAGGAGGGACTGAGGCTCATACTAGGGACCCACAATTCTGAACACTACAGCTGTGGTGAGATCCCAGAGATACAGGTTTATGTATTTCCTGGTGTCATAACTCACTCTCAGGAATCTGAAGAATCAGAGTGTGGCAGATGCCAAGGACATTCCTACTTCCACTGAAGATTGCAGAAGAGATAAATAAATGCTCAGTAGGTCCCAGCATCTGTTAAATAGGAAGCACTGACTCATTATGCACTTGGTGTCCAGAGTCAATGGCCCATAAATCTCCCAGCAGCTCCCTGTTGCTTGCAACCTGCTGTCTTCACCAGGAAGGACTAAAAAGTTCTCCTACTCAGGCTGGAGAGGGAATCTTGCTTGGGTCGTTGTTGTCAATTGCCATCAAGCCAACTCCAACTTACTAGCAACCTCATGAATGAGAGACCTCCAAGACACCCTGTCAACAACAGCCTGCTCAGGTCCTGCAAACTCAGGGCTATGGCTTCTTTGATCATAGAATCATAGAACTGCAGAGTTGGAAGAGACCGCAAGATCATGCCTATCCACCTGTAATGTGGTCTTCCTCTTTTCTAACTGCCTTCCACTTTTACTAAGCATTATTGCCTTTTCTAACAAGTCATACGCCTGTGTAAATTTCCTTACACATGCAAAGGCTTTTCAGCCTTTGCTCAGTGAACTTGCATAACTTCAGTTCCATAAGTGTAACCATTCCATATGGGCCTAAATCCTATGGTTAGTTCTATGACCCAGCATTTGCACTTGCATAGTGTAAATCTACACTCATGTATTTAGATGACGGTTGTGCTATGCTACCCTTTTGATGAATATCAACATTCTGCAACCAAATGTGGATCTAGCAATGTTCCTGCTTGTTGTCTGATGGGGTATGCACAGTGGCTATCTCCCCAGTCCCACAGGATCAACTGGTATATAGAAGGCACTGAAGGTATCCAAGAACGAACAATTGTATGGCTATGATGTTGTGGATTAGCCCTGACTACAGTTAGATCCATTCAATCAACTTTTGAATGATGAGTCAATACATAGGTTAATCCACCTGATTCAATGGCTCTAATTTAATTGGAACTAAAATAAGATTTAGGTCCATACAAATGCTTACACTTGGGGAACTCAGTTTATGCCACAATGAACTGAATAATCTATTGCACAATTGCATGTGTAAGAGAACTTCACCAGGTGTATTACACTAACAGGGTTCCACCTTAATGCATTCTACCACTGAGCTGTGCACCTCCTCTGGCCTATTTCTCTAACACCTTGGAGATATAGTGTCTGAAATGCAGTAGCCCAGAGCTATGCTGCTCTGTTGGTGAATACAATGAGCCAACATTTTTAAAAGGCCTTGTCATTCCAGTGACTTTATACACTGTACCAGTTTCTTGAGTGAAATATGAAAGAAGTTGCTGTGTGCCTTAAAGTCATTTCCAATTTATGGTGACCCTAAGGAGAACCCATCACAGGGTTTTCTGAAGGCTGAATGTATGACTTGCCCAAAGTCCCCAATGCGTTTTCATGGCTGAGTTGGGACTCGAACCCTGGTCTCTGGAGTCATATTCCAAAACTCAAACCACTATGCCGCACTGGCTCCTTTTAATATCAGTTGATTCACTGGCTGGAGGGGGGTGGAGGAGGAGGAATAGTTTTGGCTGGTAAGCAAGCTTCCTACAAGTGGAACTGGAAGCTGTAAATTTCATTATCCAGATTATATCACAGTGACTTATGAAAGACTGGAAAATGTTTTCAATAAATAAGCACTAATCTAATCTCTGCAACATTGCAAACATACCAATGTGAATACATATTTTGCAAGCAAGATTCCATAGCTGTAAGACAATGAATGAGAGGACAAATCTGTGTCTAATGCCAAAGGCCAGGGAAGGATGTTAGTATCTTGTTTTCAGGTTCTCATTTTTTCAATTCCCAATTTCCCAAACTGAATTGGACATAAGTAATGTAAAAGTACTGGGATTAGAGTGCAATTATGAGTCTGTTCATACTACAAAATATAGTGCTATTATTGCACTTTAATTGCTATGCTTTCATCCTATGGAATTGTGGGATTTTTAGTTTGGTGAGGTACTAGATGTCTTTGAGTAAGAATTGTAAATACCCTTCCCTAAACTGTTAATGAGAACTAACATGGTACAATGGTTTGAGCATTGGACTATGGCCCTGGAGACAAGGGTTTGAATCCCCAGTCAGCCATGAAAGCCCATTGGGTGATCTTGGGCAAATCACACTCTCTCAGCTTCAGAGAGAGGCAATGGCAAACTCCCTTCTGAACAAAACTTGCCAAGAAACCCCCGAGATAGATTCACCTTATGGTCTCCGTATCTCAGAAACGACTTGAACGAGCACAAGAAGAAATTGCTAATCCCAGGATCACATGGGCTGTTAAAGTGGAATCATAATGCTCTCATTGTGTAGTATGAATGGGGACCTGGTCATAACTCAGTGGCAGAACATATGGACTTGAATCCTGTTGGTTAGTCCTGTTGGTTAGTTGGTTAGTTAGCTAGAATAGATCAATTGAATCAATGGTTGAAAACTGAGCCATCATGTAACTAAATCAAGTCTGTTCAATTGCCTTGTATTCATTTGTACTAAAAAAGATTCAGGTCACGGTCTTTCCTGTGTCTTGGCTTGATTTGTATCTAATCCCTGCTGCCAATTAATGTTCCCTGTTGCTGAGCACTGCCATACTATGACTATTGGCACACTGGGTAGACAGTGGTGGAAGAAGGAAAAGGGCAATGAAAAGTCCCATTTAATCAGTTGGGCCTACTGTGGTTTGGGACTTACAAGATTTATCCATGCTGTGCTTAAGTCCGTTCAACAGTTCACCTACCTGGGAAGCATCATCTCCTCAGATGCCAAGATTGACAAAGAGATCAATCACAGATTAGCAAAGGCATATAGCACATTTGGAAGACTTTACAAAAGAGTCTGGAGCAATAAACACCTGAGGCGAAGCACAAAAATCAATGTGTATAGAACCATTGTACTGTCTATTCTCCTCTACTGGTCTGAAACATGGGTCACCTATCATCACCACTTACGACTCCTCAAATGCTTCATCAGTGCTGTATACGCACAATCCTAAATATACGCTGGACTGACTATGTGACGAATGTTGCTATCCTTGAGCAAGCAGGGATCACCAGCATTGAGGCCATGATATTGAGAACACAGCTGCGCTGGGCAGGGCACGTTTCTAGGATGGAGGACCATCTCCTTCCAAACATAGTACTCTACAGTGAACTTGCCATGGGTCAGCGTAAGAGGGGCGCTCCAAAAAAAAGATACAAGGACTCCCTGAAACAACATCTCAGGCTCAGCCAAATTGATCACCAACAATGGTCCGACCTGGCCTCACATCAGGAGGCATGGAGACGCACTATCCACAATGCTGCACCCTTAGTTGAGAACTCACACTGAACGAGTCTTGAAGAGAAATGACAACACAGAAAGAATCACAACCCGGAAACCTCACCCAAGGAGACCTTCTGCTGTGCTTTCTGCAACCGGACTTTTTTTATCTCAGATTGGCCTTTTTAGTCATCAGTGCACTTGCAGAAAATGCGGGATGAGTCCTTCCTGAATCTTTGTTTGCGAAGAAAAGCCAGAGACGTACAGACGTTTCCTGCTTCAATTTCTGGATCAGGAAATGTGGGTTAAACACATTGGTGAGGAAGGAAGCTAGTTTGGACCACAGGAAAAGCAGAAAGAAATGAGGGGAAGTCATGAAATGGTCTTCTACTTTGCCATCTCTTTACCGTTTTAGAATACTGGCAAGACTTGATGTCTATGACCACATCTAAAGAGTTATCTCCATTGAACTAAGTTGGATTTCTGAGTTGACCGACATACAATCACACTTGTAAGTACCAGGTGCAAAATAACCCTCAATTTGGGCACAGTAGGTAATTAATTAATGGAGTTCACTGGCCAGTGTGTAGTATTGACCACCCACTTACATAGCTATTTTAAAAAGACTAGAGAATATTGTGGTGATAAGTCTAGCAGTGACTTCTACTCAAACGGATTTAGGTCATGGTGGCTCTATGTAATCACCAGGTTTAGAGGCACTATGCCACAGAATGCCATGACTGGGGAAAACTACAGGAGAGGATTATTACCTTCTTATTCTATAGTTGTCCCTCCATATTCACAGATTTGGCATTCATGGATTTAAGTATTCACAGCTTGAATATTCTTAAAAAAAAATAATCCAAAAAGCAAACCTTGATTTTACCATCTTATATAAGGGATCACCATTTTGCTCTGCCATTGCATATAATGGTACTTGAGTACTCATGGATTTGAGTATTCATGGGGGGGAGGGGGGAGGGGCTGTGATAGCTTCTTGTTATAGTCCAAGATGCTGCATTGTGCACACATAGTGTAAATCTATACAGGGTAAATACTGAATACAAGTGTTATGCAATCAAATTCATATCTGACAGTGTTATTGAGTATTGTCTCATTGTGCAAAGGGGAATGTGCAATGGCTGTTTCCAGAATCCCAGTGAATCAAATGGTACATTGAAGGCACTGACAAATAGAATCATAGAGTTGGAAGAGAGCACAAAGACCATCTAGTCCAACCTGATTCTGCCATGCAGGAATGCACAACAAAGCCCTGCAACAGATGGCCATCCAGCCTCTCTTTAAAACCCCCAAAGGAGGAGATTCCACCATACTCCGAGGTAGTGCATTCCACGGTCAAACAGCTCTTACCATTTGGAAGTTCTTCCTAATGTTTAGGTGGAATCCCTTTTCCTGTAGATAGTTACACAACATCCAGGAATGTGCAGCTACATGAGACGTGGTTACAGTTGAACTGAGTATATGCATTGTACAGTAGCCAAAAAGGGGGAAGTACATGAGTAAAGAAGTGTGTGTGTGTGTGTGAGAGAGAGAGAGAGAGAGAGAGAGATTGCAGTCATTGTATTCATATATGTTCTTAGGTGTCTTTTGTGACAAAATGTTGGTATTTTGTCCATATGAGTTTGATCATCATTTCCATGGAATGTACAATGGGCCCTTGGTATCCACTGGGGTTTGGTTCCAGGAACCCCCCTGCCATGAATACCAAAATCCATGGCTGCTCATGCATTAATGGTATAGTAAAATATTGTCCCTTATATAAAATGACAAAATCAATGTTTTTTTAATTAAAAAAATATTTCCAAGCTGTGAATAGTTGAATCCATGGATGCAGAATCGATGGATACAGAGGACTGACTATATATATATATATATATATATATATATATATATATATTTAACTGAACATTTATCCCCATAAATTCTGCAAGAGTTTTCTGCAAATATTTATCCTTCCCCCAACTACCCTGAATATTTATTCAGTGTCAACTTTACAGCACTTTGTGATCCTCAGTATGGTTTCTTGAAGGTAAGTTAGGTGAAAATCAGAGGGCCTTGTATACAAGCAAATGTGTTGATTCTCAGGGTGCCAATATAGCAAATTGCTTGGAATTCCACCTGTTGGGTGACAGATGGAGTACCAGGTGGAGGACTTCACAAAAATTGTGAGCAAGTAATTTGGGAAAATGCAACATGCAAAATTATTCAAGAGTATATCAACATGAAATCGCAACCCACATAGAGCTCTATGTAGACAAGTGAAATGTGGCTTGCTGTTAACAATTATGATGTACTCCTCTTATTAGTACTACATACATTTGTGTTTTCCATGTAGCTGAGGACGTAGGCCAAGTCTACAAAAGCTTATGCTACAACTTCTTTCAGTTAGTCTCAAAGGTGCTACAAGATCCTACAAGGAGGATACAAGATACTACAAGGAGGGTAAAAATGAGAAGAAATTTTGTACCTGAATTAGATATACGGTCACTGCAGCTAGAATGGCATTTGCCAGAATCTGGAAATTGAACAGAAAACTAGATTATAAGGATTGGCTAGAAAAGTTAATGGAAAATCACTACAATGGAGAAACTAACCAATTTAATGAAGGAAAAGCCATATGATAATTTTTAAAGAATATATGGAAAACTATTATAAACTTTATGAAAAATCAACAAGGGGAAGTTACTACTCTAGGGTTTGAGATTTGAACAGTGCATCAGGGTTGTATATAGTTTACATAGAAAGCTATGCTGTTATCCTAAGGCGTTATGGAGAAAATAAGATAACAAGTTGAAATATACAGTATGCTATACATATATATATATTATATTATATGATCATATCTATGTTATTATGCACCATGTTATATTATCTTATAAATTTAGACATTATATATGTATTTATATCTCTCTCTCTGGCTTTTCTTTGCAAATGAAGATTCAGGAAGGACTTATCCCACGCTTTCTGCAAGCGTGCTGATGACTAGAAAGGCCAATCCGAGATAAACAAGTCCGGTTGCAAAAAGCACAGCAGAAGGTCGCCTTGGGTGATGTTTCTGGGTTGCGGTTCTTTCTGCATTGTCATTTCTCTTCAAGACTTGTTCGGTGTGAGTTCTCAACTAAGGGTGCAGCATTGTGGATAGTGCGTCTCCATGCCTCCCGATGTGAAGCCAGGGTGGACCATTGTTGGTGATCAATTTGGCCAAGCCTGAGATGTTGTTTCAGGGAGTCCTTGTATCTTTTTTTTGGAGCGTCCCTCTTACGCTGACCCGTGGCAAGTTCACTGTAGAGTACTATTTTGGGGATAATATATTTATTTATGTATTATATTAAATATATATACATAGATAGACATTTATTTATATAGATATATAGATTATAAATTAGATAATTAGAGGGTGTGTAGAATTGAAACAATAGGAAGAGAAGTGGGAAGTGTTTTCTTTGGGGTTTTTTTTGTCTGTTTATGCTTTTGTTTTGTTATGAGAGTAAGGACATTTTCAGACGGCCCTTACCGCGCAAGCAGCCTCCGGAGCTGTAATGAGGCTGCTGGACGGCAGGGGGTCCTTTTTGGACACTGCCGTCTCTCTTCCGTGCCCATTCGTGGCACGTACGTGAAACTTTGGAAGCAGCCGCATCGTATTTCAATCACAGAAATTGCCCGTGATTGAAACATGATGTGGCCGCTTCCAAAGCTTCATGTACGTGCCACGAATGGTCATGGAAAAGGAATGGCAGCATCCGAAAAGGACCCCCTGCCACGCAGCAGCCTCGTTACTGCTCTGGAGGCTGCTTGCGCAGTAAGGGCCGTCTGAAAATGCCCTAAGTGTAAGTGAGGGTGTACTTTCTTTTAAACATAGGAGAAGAAATATTGTAAGGTGTGGAGGGAGGGGGTAGATACTGGGTGGGGAAAGGAAGTATTTCACTGTTCTGTTCTGTTTTGTTCTATGTGCTTTTCTATCCCTTTTTGGTTTCTTGCTTCTTTTGCTTTTGCTTTGTGTTAAGTGTGTAAACATTTAAATTTCAATAAAGACTATTTTAAACATAAAAAGGTACTACAAGATCCCCTTGCTTACTAGTACTTCATATTGTTACCTAAAGTGGTCTTGGAAATTCCATGAAAATATCTTGTGTCTAATATGTTGGGGAAACTAGCAGCAACTCGACCTTAGCAATGCGAAAGGGGGCAACAGAGAGAGGGATCTTTATGCCAACTATACCCCTACTAACTCTGAATAGATGCACACAAACACAAACTGAAAAATTAACAATGGTGTTTATTAAAGACATAAATAATAACACCAATCATGCACACATTCATACAAGAAGCATTCATGTAAGACTACCAGGAATGGAAGAAGAGAGGTTGCCAGAGGAAGATTTCTGGAGTGTTACAACACCTGTCTTCTAGTTCGAAGTCATTGAGCAAACCGGCAGTGTGGATGGATGAATCTGGAGTGGCTAAAACAGAGAGAGACACAGTGTTCCCAAGCAAAGGTTCTGTGTGCACCAAGGCATGATTTTTGGCAAATATTTATACTAAAAATATGCCCTGAGGTGAGGAAGTTTCATAGAATCATAGAATTTTAGAGTTGGAAGAGACCACGAGGGCCATCCAGTCCAACCCCCTGCCACGCAGGAAATCTTGATCAAAGCATCCCTGACAGATGGCCATCCAGCCTCTGTTTAAAGACCTCCAAGGAAGGAGACCCCACCACGCTCCGAGGGAGTGTGTTCCACTGCCGAACAGCTCTTACTGTCAAAAATGAGTTGAAACAATAGATTCCAAAGATTGAACAATGAGTTTCAGGAGAACTCCTGGTCTTGACAATAGATGTTAATGTGTTTCAGCTGCCTTAAATGTTCTGATGATTGGATTCACAAAGCTTGAGCTGTCTGTTTGATGGATAGGTGATTGGGGAAGGGAAGCTCAAAACCTCCAAACAAAGGAATATTCCATCTGCTTAATGGAATCATTGTCTGTCACTTGGGTGTGTGGTGGAGGCAATGTCCTTTTGACCTTATATTTCCTCACATTTTGGAATTTGTCAGTAGTCCTTCCTTTGGGCGATGCATGGCTTACAACACGTGCCTATTGCGATCCACACAATTAGTCCTTGAAACCTTACTGCTCTTCCCAGTGGAAGACCACATTAATAAGCCAAATTGTTAATGAGCCAGTTTGGGGGGTTTCTGGAGGTGGGGGCTCATTAGGGTCACTAATAATATGTTCTCCATAGGTGAAACAGGGCCTATGGCCTTGTAGGGGGAGGAATATGGATGCAACTGTGTAGACTACATCCTCTCCCATAGAAGCTATGGGCCTGTCATAAATCTCACTGGTTAGTGTTTGCCCAGTCTCTAGCATATTGATTTCTTCATGGAAGGTGTGGAGCCAATTATGTCAACTGGACATAATGGCCAAGATTCTACATCATGGTCCACATTTTGTAACTTTACAAATCTGTAGCTATGTTGCAGAAATGCAATGAAATCCTGTTAGTGAATTGTGAAGATGTGCACCCAGGCACTGGCAAGAGTGTTCTGATGTGCATCAGATGCTTCCGTTGTTCATTGGGCAATTCTGATATGCATTGGGCACTTCTGATATACATTGGAAACTGGTGATGCTCATTGGTCACTTCTGATGCATATTGGTTACAAATCCAATATAGGATGCTACCCTGTGTATTATTCCCTCCTTGACTCAGGTCAGAACAGTGGGTGGAACTACACAGTATACTCCATATGGAGCTTCTGCTGAAAGCAGTGTCCTCATCTCTCTCCTCTCTACATGGCATAGAGTCTATGCAACATATAGGATTGCTAAACCTCATGGCCATGACATCATGTGCTACAAGAAATATATGTAAAACCACATATAGCTTTTAAAAAGTACAAAAAGTTAAGATTAAAATAATATTAAACTTATAGACTTAAAGCCGTATCAATCATGAAGTTAAAATAAATAAATCAAAACACAGATTTTAAACAGTACAGCTCTAAAATAGATAAAATCCCATCAATGTCCCATATTTCCCCATGGTCTAGATCACACAGAATTGGTAAACTGGTACTAATGCAGCCCTAGCCCTCTCTAAACCTGGGGAAGGGGGGATAGCAGAGAAAATTCAGAAATGAAATCTGATGCTACTTCTGCTTTCATTTTCAGCCAAGGTACAGCCCATTGCTGGGTAAAATGTGATCCTTGTGTCACCCTGTCCAGGACAATATAATGTTGCTGCCTACCCTGATAGCCCCCTTCTTGGAATATCAAATAATTGGCAATATTTAATAATTTGGCTTAATGTGGCCTTCCATGTGGTTAGCAAGTAAACCAGGGATCCCCAAATACCAAGGTTGGAGTCATGTATAATGAAAGGAGGGGCCTTTGGAAATTCCCCAAACAAATAGGTCAGAGATTAACACCTGGAGGTGAGCCATTCACTAATCCACTTAACGATAGCAGAGTCCTTTATGTTTGTAAAATGGGTCCTTCCTTCCCTCTCCCCCTTCTAACAATAAACCTGGCCTGCTCCTATCTAATTCTAAATACATTGATCATTAATTATTGTTAACTCTTCCGGAGCACCTTTTGTCTAGTCCTGGGAACCACCGAGAAACATTGTATTCCACTCAAAATCCCATCACCCTAAAATACCACCAAAGCATGCACAGTTCCACTTCCTCTCAATTTCATGTCATAGCCATCCTATCTTTCGGACCCTGTCAATTTACTTCACAACCTTAGCTCTGCAGAATCGGTACAATATAACTCACAATCCCCTTACTCTATTCCTCTATCCTTCCTACTCTCTTGGATAGCCTTGTGTGATTGCCTGAAGCCTGAGTGTTTGCAGGAATGCTCCTGATATTAATTTCCAATAAAGACCATTTATTTGTATCTTTTGGCTTAGAGTCTCTTCCATTACTACTAATATACATAGGTTAAAAGATCCCGTCATTACCCAGCGTCTCTCTGCCATATTTGAGCTAATTGATTATTCCCGATATTAATTTCAGACACTAGTGGGATCCTTGTGGACCCCATGCAATTCGGGTAACAAGCTGATGATGTCATTTTGACATGATAAGCCAGATTGCACATTATAGGGGAGCAGAGGGGCACTCAGCAGTGAAATGTCATCTTAATGGCAGGCCAGCATCATCTGTCATCACAAGGAAACACAGCAACCAACATTGACCTTAATGTGAGGTTTGACCTTGAGAGTCTGTGGCACCAATATGATGTAACTCATCCCTCAAGAGATTATGTTAGACCATTTCCTCTGTAATATCTGTAGCCACTTGAAACCTAGTTTCTTTTTAAAGGCATCTACTGTTATCTGCTGATCCTGCTAGTCTTCATTAGGCTTTTCTCCTTGCTGCATCTGATTATTTTAAAAAACCATCTGTCATTTGTTTTTAGTTTTTGCTTCATTTGTAATTGGGATCTTTTATTCCCCCCACCCCATTCTGTTCTTTTTGTTTAGCCGACTGCTCACAACACTCTTAGGTAAGTTAGAAAAGTAGTTTGTAGGTGTTATAAAGATGTCCATATATGTGGTCTGCTGTCATGCCATGCCCGAAGTGATGACTCCCACATAAAAGACACACCACATAGCTTGAGTAAAGGGCATTGTTCCTTCTCTGTCCAGCATTTCCAGAATGGGAAAAGTCAGAGCAGGAATTAAAAACACGGAATTCATCCACGCTGCTCCACTGCGCTCCACCAGAAAAATCCATTGCACAGGCTCGAAGGACAAATCCAGTTCCAAAAAAGCCCTGTAGCGACTGGCGAGGGACGAAACCGGCAGGTGTAAAGATGCACTGGAAGCCGCAGACCCAACCCTGCATGCAGGTGGTTCAGGACTTTGGTCGCTCGAGGCTGACCCGGGAGATGACAGTCTTCTTCGGCAGCATCCTGAACGACGAAGCAGCCTTTTTTAAGGAGAGCACTGCTTGCTCCATATGGAGAGGGGCCTAGAAAAGGTGGCCTAACGAAAGCTCATCCCCAAATACCTGGTTGGCTATCACACTGCAGAAATAATGCAGTTTGACACCACTTTAACTGCTATGTAATGCTGGGATGTGTAGTTTTGTGAGATATTTAGTCTTCTCTGTCAGAGAGCTCTAGTGCCACAACAAACTACAAATCCTAGGATTCCATAGGATGGAGCCATGATAGTTAAAGTGGTGTCAAACTGCATTATTTCTGCAGTGTGGAAGCAGCCCCAGTCTTATTGATTACTTGTTATCATCTTTACTTGCAGAGCAGGTATTTCAAAATTGTGAAGCTTCATGTTATCCAATCTCTTTTCCATACTGAAGCCAGGGTCTTAGAAATTCTCAGCTGTTCCATGTTTTAATGTTCACATTTAGGATAAAACACAGTACATGCACTGTTAGCTGAAATATCAGCTCCCTCTTTTCCTCTGGGTCCTCTCCTACCCACTCCTCACCATTGCTCGTGTGTGCATTGATAAAACACTGCCCCCCCCCAAAAAAGCTATCCTGTGCACTCACCTTGATTGTGTAAGTAGATTCCACCTTGCTCCCCTTCCCAAAGGACAAAAAATCCACTTGGAACCGGGGAAGGGAGAAAAGTGACCGCATCTGTGAGGATAATTCTCATTGACTGTCATAAATAACTCAGTGGGGAACATAGCTAGTGTGAAATGAAACAATCCTGAGGTCAAAAAGTTGATAAATTCAATCTGAGTGAAACAAACCAGATGATGGGATGCACAGAAGGATTGTCCAGAGAGGCCATTGTCTGAAGCCACAAGAATGAGGGCCAAGGTATCATTGCTAGGGGAGATATTCTCCATGAATGGTATCAACATCATATCCAGGAACGGCCCGGTGCTCTAGATCTCCTTTTCTACAAAGATGGATGACACAGCAAGAACAGCAGGGGCAGCAGCTGTTTGCTGTTTGTTTCATTGCTGGCTACGCCCCAAACACTTGTATGTTTTGATTGTCTGTGTCCACTGCTCTATGTGTGCGAGAGAGACAATGCTGACTCTATCACTAGGCTTTTCCTGTTAGGGCTAGGACCATCAACATATTCTCAGCAAACTAAACTAGTTGTATCAATCTGCCAGGGATAAGGGTGATTGTTCCTAGAGAATGAAGAATCATGGCCTGACCACCCATCTCTGGGAAGAGACATAACTGGTATACTGGCAAAACTTTTGAGGATCACTTGTGCCACAGATCCCAGTTGGATATCCAAACGCCAATGTGACCTAAGAGAACACAATAGCTGTGTATATTCCCTAACCACCCTGAATACACCACATGTCTTCTGGTTTTAGATGCTAAATATAGGTAAGTCTTGTTAGTACCTGGATGGGAGACCACCAAGGCCCTCTAGGGTCCCCAGGTCCATGCAAGGAAAGAATCCTGAAAAGCCATGGCTGGCAGACAGAGTTGACAAGACTGGCCTAGGTGGACCAATGATTTGACTGGGTATAAGGCAGTTTTCTATGTTGCTGGGATCGATGACCAGGTCAGAACTGGTCATCATTGTTAACCCTTATCACTAGAGAAAGAATGTCATAATTCTCCCATGCCATATAGTTTTATGGGTTCGTTCCATTTTTTTCTCCTCTGATGGTGTCCTACCCTACTTTTTCTTTGATCTGAACTAAACTAAAGGTGCCTTAACTGCTACATCTTTTTATGCTTATTATTATTACTTGGCTGTAACATGTCAATCTGTTTTAATGGTGATTGGTTTAATATGTGGCAATGATCTTTTCATTTGGGACTTCTCTTTTCCTTTTCGACCTCATGAATGGAAATGACTACAGATGCTAAAAATAATCAAATATTACTGTTTGGTATTTTTAACCATCCCCTGAACATGTGATGATTGCCTCCTTGCAAAGTCGAAAGTGCATTAAAAAGTAATATTGTGCTGAGCTCACATATATGCAAACGCCTCTAGATATCTTGTCTCAATAAAGTTTATAGAATGCATTCCCAGAGGTCTGACAACAAAAACGGAATAAATCGCAAGGCTCATAAAAAGATAATGCATGCCAATTTTTTTTTTGCCTACATAAACACAAACAAATGCAGCAAGTGGTGTGTGTATGTGTATGTATGCATGTGTTTTAACAGCAGCTTCTGATCTTATCACTCTGTTTTCTTCATTCTACAATTGTGAATATATTACCTCCAACTAAAGGGTGAATGGGGAGAATTACTAAAGGGTATCAACCACATTTAAAATAGCCTGAGCTTTTAAAAACAAAAATCATACAAAATCTGGGGCTGCAAAGACTGTTGTTTTTTTTAACCAAATCCTGCCCCTTTTCTCAATTATAATAAGGAGCGATTCAGAAAGCTATCTTTGGGGGGCTCCATTCTTCTAAAAAAGAGAAATCAAGGGGTAAAAGTCAGCAGAAAAGGAATGATACTAAAGGGGGGGCACAATATACAACAGAACATTCTCTAGCCACTGAGAAGTTCTACAGTACATATTCCTGCTCCATTTCTATGAAATGGAAACAGGAGTACTGCTGACTCCAGGTGTTGGTGTAATCTCATAGGAAGCTGTGTAGCAGATATTTTGTTCAACAAGGTATTTCTGTATTATGCTACTTGTTTTATTAGGATCCTGCTTTTCTCCCAAAGTTGAGGTGCAAGGTTGAGATGCAAGGTGATAACGTATTAAAATATCCCATGCATCCTATTAAAATATCTACTCTTTGTGGGACTGCCTTGGGAGCCCTTGGGAGATGGGAAGCGATATATAAATACTTTAATTATAAATAAATAACAGAACAACAAATTGATTGCCAAAGTCAGAATCACCCATGCCATAGTATAGTTTTATTTCTTACGTATGGTTGTGAACGCTGAACAGTGAATAAAGGTGACAGGAAGAAAATCGAATCATTTGAAATGTGGTGCCAGCAGAGAGTTCTAGAGATACTGTGGACTGCCCAAAAGATGAATGAATGGGTTTGAGAGCAAATCAATCCTGAACTCTCACTAGAAGTGAAGATGACTAAACTGAGGCTATCATCCTTTGGAAATACCATTAGATGGCATGGCTCATTAGAAAAGGCAGTAATGCTTCGTAAAGTAGCAGGCAGTAGAAAAGAAGGAGACATCATAGCAAAAGGATTGATTCAATCAAAGGAACCATGGCCCTGAGTTTGCAAGACCTGAACTGGCTTGCTGATGATTATGGCTCCTACATAAGTCCAAGCAAACTTGACAGCAAACAGGACCGGTTTAAGGAATTTTGGTGCCCCCTGCAATGCTTTATTTTGGGGGGCCCATATGTTTATCTCAGGTCAATGTAACCTAACTCAGCCTAAGCTATTCACAGTACAGGATATTCAGATTATTACTAATAATGTTTTTGCAGGAGGAGGGTTACTATGGAGGTCCCCACAATGATGGGGGCCCCTGTAGATGCTGACTCCACTGGTGTCTTAAACAGCCTTGACAGCAAATCATAATAACAATAACAACAGAATCAGCAGCTGCTGCAAAAATAACAACGATAACATAAAATACACTTACTTGAAATGTCTTGCTAATCCCAACTTGAGTAGACCCATTGAATCATTTGGTGAGCTTAGTGATCCAGTGGTTCTACTCTAGTTGAGACTAACAAGGGGTTTCAGAATGCATTACAGTCATTGAAACACTTTCAAACACCACCTTAATAAATACATAAAAACATTAAAAGTCCAGCTCATCCAGTTAGATCCAATTTACTATTAAAGGCCAACTGGAATAAAAAGGGACTTGCCTGCTGGTGGAAAGACAACTGAGAAGAAGATACCCTACCCTCAGCCCCACTATGTTCACAGGCATGGTTGCTGAGGATATGAGAGAGGGCCTTCTAGATTGTGGAACTCCTTTTCCAGAGAGGCCAGTATGGCCTCCTGCTTGCTATCTTTCCATCAGCAGATTTTGTTTTATTCCAATACGCATTAGGAATGGAAGATTTTTAAAGAATGAGTACCTGGACCAATGCAGCAAAGATGCTATGAGGAAGGTACTTCTTTGATGGTCTCCATGGCCAGAGACCAGACCACAGCCCCATACTTTGCATGGGGCACAAGGCACCAGAACATATCACATGATGGGCGATAGACTATTTTAGGCCTGGCCTCCCCCTTCATGAGCCACTTTGGATCATGGCAGTGTGGCTCACCCTCCCACCCTCAGAGCTGTGTGAGTTTACTGATCACTTCAGGACCAGGTAGGAATTTTCTCCCCTTTACCTGGGTTTCTTTTGTCTACCACATACTGTATCTCAGGGACTTTGATGATTGGCTCTGGGTGGTGCCTTTAAATAGGCTGTCATTGAGCAGGTAAAGAGGGGGGAGAATTCAAGACTTTGGTGTATACCTTGGCACCCTTTTAATGAAAGGAAGGGCTCTGGAATGGCCTCTACAGGTCCTGGGACCTGGGTGGGTAGATGAGGAAGGAGTCTACCTTTGAGGCTGTCGTGACCTACCCTGGATACTGGGCATTGTAGTGATCAAGACTAGGCCCCAACATGAGTTTGGTTCTCTCGGGAACTTTCCCAGGGCACCTCAACTCCTGGAACCAGGCGAGTCGCCTTAAGCTTTGCAGACATCTCCTCCTGGCAGCCCAAGGTCACCAGCTGTGATATTCAGGCCCTTTGATTCTGGAATGTGTCTTCCCTATACCTCCCTTTCTCTGGTTCCCACTTAACTGAGGAGAAAGGAAACTTAGTTTAGCCTTATCAATTTTCCCTGGCCTTTGGATCCTCAGAACTGGCTTTGCTATGCTACTGAACAGATTCTGAACAATAAACTGCTTAAAGGATATTTTTTTCAGTGTGTGTTATTGTTCATCACAGAGGATGACCTGGGGGTTTTGCTCTCTTATAAGGTCCTGGGACTTCGGTGGGAACACCCTTGGTTAACCTTCCAGTAAGTGGTCCAACTATTGGATTGCCCTTAGGCTCAGGTGTTTACCTAAGGGAAGGTTGAGGAGGTAGTCTAGAGTAGACACCTGGCCTCAGCTGGGCCTGCATCAAGTTGCTCCCCCCCTCTTGCTCCTTTCAGGTTCAATTAACTTAAATAACTGAAATAGGATATACATTAGTCAAATAAAGTGGCTCATGTTTAACCCAGCTTTCTGTATCTGGTCTCATTATTCCATGGTTGATCATCAAAGGGCTTTAGAAGGGGCTGTATTTTTTTTCCAATTGAACTGTTTTAACAGTATTTTTATTCTTTATAGCTACATGTTTTAAATTGATTTAATATTGTGAATAGTTTGATCCTATTTTAATGTTGACTTGATATATTTTTGGCTATATTGTTTTAAATTATAACCTGCCTTGAGTCCTAATTTTGTGAAAAGACAGGATATAAATAAAGATCACATCATTGTCATTATGATCACCATCACCATCTCCCTGGGAAGGGCATTTCAAATTCTAGGAGTGGCAACCACTTCTGTCCCCACCAAATATACTTCTGAGGGCAGTGGGGTTATGAGAAGGACCTTTCCTACAGATCTTAAACATGGATCTTCTCATCTCTTATATGAGAAGATATGGTATTTCACATAACCTGGACATGAGTTTTATACAGATTTATAGATTGTAAGGACAACTTTGAGCTGTACCCAGAAATGGACCAATAGCCAGTGGAGCTGTTGTAACAGCAGCATCATGTGCACCCTATAAACTTGCTCCTCTTACTATCAGTGGCTCCTCAGGGCTGATACCTCCCTACTGTATCCTTTCATAGCCTATGGCAAGGACTTTCTCTTTTCAAAGACTGCAGCCAAATACTGAGATTTTAAAAAAAGAAAAAAAAGAAAAAGAAAAAAAGAAAAACTTTTGTGTTGGTTTTTTTTAAAAAAGAGGAAGAAAACAGAAGACAAAGGGAAGGCACAAATATTTTTTTTAAAAGAAATAAAATAAAGGACATGTAACTTAGCTAGCATATTTTATTTATTTGAGTAAAATCTTGGGTGTCCAAGCATATGGTGATTTCCTTGCAGAGCAAATGGTTTGAATGCTTTTGAGCTCCTGAAAAGATGTTTCCTCAAGACAAAATATTGGGGATACACCATCTATTTATCACCCGTCATACATTAGGCCTTGCCAAATATCGATTGTTGTTTTGAAGAATTGTGGGGAAAGTTCAGTTCCTGGTATAATGGGTCTAGTTGATCAATCAGAAAGTTATAATAGGGTTCTTCCAACTCCTTAATGAGTCTAAAGTCAGATTATGAAAGAGTCAGCCAGTTTAGCCTAGTTGTGCTATTGTGAAAAAGGAATAGAACTCCAGACATATGTGTACAAAACAAATAACAGGACAGTCTGAATCTATCATTCCTAAGCACAGTAAACCCATTGAATCAATGAGATTTACCTACATATTGATTCCCCATTCAACAATTGATTTGATGGTTCTACTCAATTTGAGACTAGTTATGTAGTAGGAGCCAGATATGTGTTCCGGTCAGAGACACTGTATGGCATACTGTTGCTTTGTTCAGAATATAGGAATTTTGCAAAAGGAGGATTTCAGGAGCTTCCCATATCACAAGCTGCCAAAACATATGGCTGTGTCTGTGAAGCATCCAGCCATACACATACCCAAATTCTATGTATAGAGGTAAGATCTGCCTACCTGGACTCTAGTTCTGTCCTGAACTCACAGTGGCAAGTGCCTGAGGAGAAACAGGGGAGGAATGCAGGAACAACAGGGTAAGAGGTGCAGTTCTATCCTACTGCCAATAGTCTACAATAGAAACAAGAAAAGTCCAAAGCCAATCCAGAAGTCAGTCACCAATAATCCATACCATTTGCAAGAGTAGTTAAAAGCCAGTCCAGAGTTCAGTTACCAAGAGTCCATATCAGGTGCCAGGGAAGTCAAAAGACAGTCCAGAGGTCAGTAGAGTCAGGTCCTTGGTCCAAGTCAATGGTCAGCAAAGGGTTAAAACAGCAGTCCAGAAGTCTGTTGAAAGTCAAGGCAAGCAAGAATCCAGGAAGAGTGCGACAGCTCAAGATAAGCAGTTGTCAGCTCTGAAATTGGAAAGGAAACTGTGTCTGAATTTATAGCTAGAGTTTCAGGGCCAGGTGGAACTAATGAACGAGGAAGAAGGTCAGTAGTTGGTATTTAAATAGCAGCGTTGGGCATGGCACTTCTCCCTCCTATGTTCAGAGGTATTTGTTCTTTATTTGCTTCAGCTGTATCTTCAGGCTGAGCCAGGCTGTCTCTTTCTGCTTCTTCAGACTAAGCTATACTTTCCCCCTCTGCCTCATCTGCATTTTCTACTTTCTGTTCCTCCTCCTCTGAGTCCTCAGTCAGGGGGTTCATGACAATTTCTAACAATGCTTTATTTACTGTCATTTATTTACTATTAAATTTATAACCAGTCTACATAGTAAATCTCAAAGCATTTAGCTAACAAAAAAGAACAGCAAACTCCAAGTACTGCAAAAGAAGGAAAGAAAGAAACCAGCCTTAAGATAATGAGTACGTGCTGATTGTTAACATACAGCATGATCTGTCATCAACATCAAAAGAACCTGAAGGCTTGGGTGATAAATCACTGATGAAATGGAGTTGCTGAAATGGCTGGACATACCTTGGAAACCAAGGAGTTCCATAACAATGCAACATAACTGGGAAGACCCTTGCTCATGTTACTGGCTCCTGGGCATACCTGATAGGCAGGAGCATGGCAAGGCCCCCTCTAAAGTTCTTAGAGGTTAGGCTGATGTGCCCAAGAAGAATTTAGCACACCTGTCTAAATACCCTAAAGGCACCAGTTCCCATCTGACCATGGAAACTAAGTGGGGTCAACTCTGGTTAGTATTTGGATGAGAGGCCACCAATGAATACCAGGTGCTGTGGACTATATTTCAGAGGAAGTGGCTGGCAAAACCACCTGAGTATTCTTTGCCTAAGAAAATCCTATGAAATTCATGGGGTCACTGTAAGTCAGCAGGTGACTTGAAGGCACACCCACAAAGAAGAACTAAAGATCAATGTAACAGACTCATGAAATACTAGCTGCAATCCTATATGGTTCATGTAGTGTAGTAGGTCCACCTGCAGACCTATAGTAGGCTGAGCCATATACCACCAACCCAAAATTACTGAATAGCCTTTGAATCCCCCCAACGTCTGCACAGCCATTCAGTGGTTTGTAGGGATCCAGCAAGACTGCAGAAGTGTCTGGCTATGTCCCCATAGCAAGATGCAAAATGATTACAGCAGCATTGAGACCTCCATAGGATCCCAGTAGATCTCAGCACTGATGTCGTCATTTTACATTGGCTATGGGGAGACACTTCTGCAATCCAGCCTGCTATCCACAAAGAAGGGAATGCCAGTGAGGAGGGGTGATTCAGAATCTGTTTAGCAAGTGGGGTGATGGGCTTTAGGCACTACAGAAGAAGAAAAGGAATAAATACCCAGTCCCACAGTGCCCTAGAAAGGAAACATGCACATGTAAGGGAAACATGGAAAATAATATTTCTGTGCAGAAAATATTTCTTGCACTGAAAACATTGTTTTCTAAGCCAAGAAAGTGTGAATTTTGCACATAATAAATCCTAAACTGCAAAGATTTTCTTCAGCCCAGGATTGTCCTCATAAGAGTTCCCTAACGAGATTATCAAATGAGCCTCTAAAAACATTTTTGTCCTGCTATATTTAAAAGTGTGAGTGTCCTGGCTAATAACACTTTTTATTACATGTTGCTGTAATAATGGGAAAGAACAGCTCCAGAATTATCAGAGCATGACCGTTAGTGCTGTTTACTTCTGCATTCGCCAGTTTGCATGATCTCTGCAGTTCTCGTGAGAAGATGTGAACATGCTTATAAGTCTAAAAACAGCTAAATTAAGAAAGAAAAAGAAAACACAAGCACTGAAACATGCTTAAAAATTTGCCAGCAAAGCAGGGGTGGGGGTCATAAAGGAGCATCCTGTACCTAGTTTTTGTGTTCTCACCCAGAAGTGGCCCATTGACATTGTATTCATGAGAGCATACTGGGACACGGTTTCAGACACCCACAATACTGCGACAAAAATGCCATGGGCAATCAATTGACAGCTTGGCCTGTTAATTAAAAAACCCTGCCTTATTCACAACAGAATAACATGAGGAGCACGACATTGTGTGATAGGGGAGCCCTTTCACATTATCCTGTTGTCATTATCACCCCATATTTGCTGCATCTGATAATCTCCTAATAATCAAGAATCATCTGGACAAGAACCTGCATAATAATCTAAACTATGATCATGGAGCTTTGTCACTGTAGTTATGACTGATGTTGCCCCCCTCAAAACCTAGGTTCATAGCCTAGGTTCGCAGCACCTTTCTGCTGCGAAATTTCTGAGGTGCTGGAGATTGGTGCACTGGGACATGACATCTGCAGCATGCTCCCAGTCGTGGGTCCCTTGAGAACTGGCAGCCGGAGAGACCCTTCAGGGTCCTGCCACTACTGCCTGTCCAAGGCAACCCATGCTTGGGAACATGCTGTGGATGTCATGTCCCCAGCTTCCTGATCTCCAGCACCTCTGAAATGCTTTTGTTGGGGGGCTGTCAGGCTGAAAAAGTAGGTTTGAGGGGGCATGTTTGGTCATTCATGACCATAAATATGAATCTACAGCATTTAGAATATTGTGAGTCCAGCTTATGACATTGTAATTGCTGAATAGGGTGCCAGCCATGTGGGTTTTTTTTCACCATTTTAAAATATTTTTGATTATTTTTTATCCCTACTCTTGTGTTACTTGTCACAACTGCCCCCTCTAAAGGAGAGAGAGAAGGACTTAAGAGGAAAGCAAGGAGAGGAAATGAAGGGAAGACAACCAAGGTTGGAGGGGGGTATCTACAGAAACCATTACTCCTCTTTGACATCCATCATACTTACCCAGACAATTCATACATGACCTGGAGACACAACAATGGGTTGTCTCTTTTTCTGCTTGCACTTTCCATAATCAATACCATCCCTCTCACTTCTAAGATCTGGACAGGGTTTCTCCAAAGTTCTGCTGCACCACAGGAATAAAGATGAGGAGCAGATGTCAAGAATTCTTTCCTATGTGTGGTCTTGTTGCATGGATGGCATTAATTCCTTGGCCTCTGTTATATTCTCAGCTTTAAGGTGAACAGCAGTTTCATGGAGCTTTTTTGTAACATTTGTGATTGCCCCCAGCCCCAAATGGTCTATGATGTCTAAACACTATAGAGCTTTCATCAATATATTCAGAAAAAACTGTAATCACAGCAGACAGAGCACTATAATTTGTAGCTAAGACATGGCTTTTGTACTATTTTTCAGTTGCATTAGTGATTATATGATACAAGGTTTTGAAACAGTGTTTCGATGAACTGTCACTCGTTTCACTGAGTCTTTTGATCCAATATCTGTAAGTGGGAAATGTTGAGCCTTGCCCGAGCACTGTAATGACTTATTCAGAACCAGGTTATGAGTCTCTTGCCAATCAAAATGAGCACTTACAAGATACGGCTCTCCTATTATTGGAACTTATGGAACAAATGCAATGCAAATCAATGCAATGCAATTTCATGTAGACCCCGCTATTAGCATATGATATGTGACTCCAAGACTTCTTTTGTACATGAAATTATTCCAATGTGTGGGGCCAGGGAATAAACCTCTTTCTACAATGTCAGGCTGAAAAACCATGTCGAGAAGCCTGGAATCTTTATGAGACACACCTTTAGTTTGAGAGTTATATCAAACATACATGTTAAAGCAGGAGAAGGGCATATATAGCTCTCCAGGTGTTATTGGCCTGCTATTTCCATTAGCAATTTGAACATATTTTCTTAGCCTTTAAAGAAAAGTATTGCTTTCCGCAGAAAGCTGTGAATTTATGTTTTAATCAAAATGAGGAATCCACAATGATTTCAAGAACAGTAATGAAACTTGGATATATTTTTTTCAGATCTTCGGGTTATCAGTAGAATTTTTCCCCCTAAAAGGAGTCTTACACCTGGGCTTTGGGGCATCAGTCTTGAAGCTTTTGTGGTGTGTGAGTGAACAATGCCTTCAAGTAGCCTGTTGACTTATGTTAACCCATGAATTTCATTGGGTTTTCTTAGGCAAGGAATACTCAGAGGTGGTTTAGCCAATTCCTTCCTCTGAAATATAGCCTACAGCATCTGGTATTCATTGGTTAAGTGAGAGTAAACTGAATACATCCTTTAAACCATAGATTGGGGGAGAGAAAATTCCTTGAAATTCATGGGGGTGGTTACCACTTATCTTAAGCTTATGAAGTATTTGAGACTTTTCTCCTTTGCTTTTTTAACTTAAAAAGGGCACTGCTCTGCTTACAGTCAGCAATTAGGCATACCTAATTCGTTACAGTAGGCCCAGGTATTACACAAGCTCATAGTACACCAGTTCAGTTATGCATGAATACCCCCTTGTGCTGCTTGCTGCTGCCTCACCCTAACTTGTGCTACTTGTGCTATCTTGTACTGTTTGTGCTATCTGGTGCTGTTTGTGCTACATTCTCCTGGATCATGAGAAAAGGGTGGGAAGTCACCTGCATCCCTCTGTGCTAAAGAAAGAATGAGAGACCTTCTTCAACAGAGAGGTGGGAATCCAGCTGTGCTCCTCTCTGCTGAAAAATGAATGAGAGTCGTTCCTCAACAGAGAGAGGGTAGGAAGCTGGTTGCATCCCTCTCTGCTGAAGAACAAATGAGAGTACTTCCTCAGCCGAGAGAAGCATGGGAAGTCACCTGTGCCTCTCTCTGCTGAAGAAGGATAAGAGTATTTCTCAGCTGAGGGAGACATACGAAAAAAATGTGTTCTAGATTATACATGAAAATCATTATACATGAAGGGTCCAGGAACAGCTCCTTCGCATAATACGCAGGCCTACTGTATTTGGAATTATGGGTATATTAATTTCCTTGTTTCCATTCCAGCCAGTAACCTATTATGAAGTGAGTGACATATCTATTCAAACCCTGCCCATTATTTTTCATCCTGTAGATATACATTGGGCACATACATAATACATTGAATTCACTGACTGAATGGAACAGAACACATGGATCCCATTGATGTCATGCACTTATGTAAGCTCCCTTACACTTGCAGTTGTTCTTTTGTGGCCATTGCCCAACACCTATATTCAGTTCATGGTTGTATAGGTGGTGTTCCACAAGTGCAACCATTTTATATGCAGTTGCACATCCCTGGATGGTGCATAACTATTCATTAATGCCTTCAGTGTACCATTTGGTTAGCTGATCCCTTTTGCACTTTCCACTGTACAATGGGACAATAAACATGGGCAGACACATCATCAGTTTCATACTGTCAGTATTCAGCAAAAGGGTGGTGTAGCATACCCACAGTGTCAGTGTAGATTTATGCTACACAATCTAGATGTATGATTTCAGCCACCCAGGTATATGCCCTACTTAGTACACGCAACTGTTATTTGTGCAGAAATATCTATGTATAAGTTGTGCACACTGTTTTAGCTACAATCAAATCCATGCAGCTCAAATTCAAGTTCACTCACCTTAGTGATGCCACAGCTTCCCATTAGACTTAGGCAAAAGCATAAAGCTGCAACCTCTTCTAGTTTTTGTAACTCCCTCATTAACAACTTTTGCGCTCTTGACAATGATAACACGATGACCACACAGGTGTCCCAGATTCCATCTGTGAAAACTTGGAGGGTATGTGGAAGGGAGGGGATTGTCTTGTACCACAGGCCATTAGATAGTGGCATTTGGAGTTTGATTCAATAACTGCTCAGAGAACTTTTAAGAAACAGAACAGAATTACATTTCAAAAATTCTAACTTCACTAACTATATTAAAGAGCCAAGATACTGTATATGTAATGAAATAAAATGGAAACTAATTATTATTATTTTTTTAAAAATACCAATTCTTCAAACTCTGTCCTCACCCTGCCTACCCCTCCCCACAACTGTACACATGTAAGGCTTCACTTCCATGTTGACTGATTACTGGCAGCTTTGATTGTACAAATACCAGTCTGCAATTCCAAAGCAGACATAGGCAACAATGAAAGGGGTTTGCAGGCTGCTTTTTTGCAGCCTAATCTATCACCGCATGTTGTTGTTGTTGTTTTTTGCACTTGCCATAGATCATCCACCTTTTTTTGGGTGCCTTCCTTGACATCTGGAGGATTTGTAGCTAGCTAAGTGTAGCAAGGCCTTGTCTGGAATTCTTTACCATGTACCTGGCTGGTTGACACACTTCGGCATTTCCTCTGCTTTAGCTTTATTTTAAGTAAAGTTGACAGGTTCAATATATCCTTCCTAGAAAAGGATATATTTGGCAGAATCATAAGTAAAAGGAAGTAAACTGAAAGTCTATAGGAGACAGAAAGGAAGAGAATGAGGGAGAGAGGGAGCAGAGAATTGTGCATCTCTAATGCCCATGTGCGTTTATAATAACACAAACAGCTACTGCTACAATAATTGCATTTGCTCTGAACTCAGGGGACCTATAAAACAGGATAATGGAGCATATGCAACTTACCCCTTGTTTATATTAAGCATTATTTCACAAAATGGAACACTGCCTCCCTTTCTCTATTTCAATCTGGAAGTCCACGTGCCTTCCATCTTCTCTTTGAAATACATAATTTCTGTAGACAGTTTCTCCCCAGATTTTTTTGAGTTCTTGATTATTGTCTGGAATCTTGCTGATGCTTTACACATGCCTAAGTTCCCCAATGGAAGTGTTTCATCATTTGCATCCGATGCAGAACAGCTTTATTCAGTTCAAGGGTGCAGAAGAAGGATTACACATGTACCATCATGGCATCTCAACATGTATTTGTGGTGTGCATGCATGCTCATTATCTGCACTTCCAGTGCACTTGGTTGCACATGGTGGATGGTGCGTGTGCAGATGTGAATGTGCATTCAGTTGTGCAAAATCACACTTCACTAATGAGGCAGTCTTATGACACTGCCATATAACTCCATGAACATAAAGTTACACTCCGTCTTCTCAGTCTAGGGTGTCAGCCATTGTGTCTTGTTCCCAGAATAGATCCCAAACACCAGACATTTCCCTTTTTTCATAGAATCATAGAATCATAGAATTGTAGAGTTGGAAGAGAACATGAGAACCATCCAGTCCAACCCCCTGCCATCCAGGAATACACAATCAAAGCATCCCTGACAGATGGCCATCCAACCTCTGTTTAAAGATCTCCAAGGAAGGAGACCCCACCACGCTCCGAGGGAGTGTGTTCCAATGCTGAACAGCTTCTTACTGTCAAAAAGTTCCTCCTAATGTTGAGGTGGGATCTCTGTTCCTCGAGCTTGCATCCATTGTTCCATGTTCTAGTCTCTAGAGCAGCAGAAAACAAGCTTGCTCCATCCTCAATGTGACACCCCCTCAAATACTTAAACAGGGCTATCATATCACCCCTTAACTGTCTTTTTTCCAGACTAAACATACCCAGCTCCCTAAATCTTTCCTTATAAGGCATGGTTTCCAGACCTTTGACCATTTTAGTCACCCACCTCTGGACCCGCTCCAATTTGTCAATATCCTTTTTGAATTGTGGTGCCCAGAAATGGACACAGTTCTGACCAAGGCAGAATAGAGTGGCAACCAGTCTGGGGATCCAAGAAATATCTGACTATGTTCCCATAGCCTGAAATAGAATTATTACATCATACTCCGAGGCCTATGAAAGACCCTGAAGGATCTCAGCTGATGATGCAATCATTCTGCATCTGGCTATGGAGACACAGCCAGATGTTTCTCTTACCCCCTCCTCTCCACCAGCTGTGCAATGGTTGGGGGGGGGGCTTCAGTGGCTCATCAATAAGTTTGTGCATTATTGAGTGGTCAGCTGTAGTATAGTTCTGCATGTGAAACTGTTATGCTACACTGAGCCATACAAGATCTCTGCCCATGTGTGCATCAATAAAACACCACATAAAGAGAGTGAAGACTCCTGAAACAACCATACACATCAAGAGACCACCCTTTTTTGCAGTGTTTTATGAAACCATACATGCAAACTGGAAGTGCAGAAATGAAAGAGGATACAAACAAACTCAAAGCCCTTGACACTGCAGTAAATATCGCTACTCTGTATAATATTATTACTTTCCAACCTTAATTTCTTCCAGTGTGATTTCTTGAGGAAATGGCTCTTGTTTCTACTATATGCAGACTCTACAAAGGGGAAGAGCAGAGAGCTGCTAAACTGAGAAAGAAAGGGAGCAAGAGAGAGTAGGAGAGATTCAATACATTGCGAATTGGCTCTGGACTTCGCCATGTTTTATTGGGTAGACTGATTAAAATCAATGGAACTTAATTAGGTCATGACTAAATTAATTCTCATTTATTTCATTTATTTCAATGGGTCTGCTGTATGTATGGCTAAGCTGCCTGTGGGACGGACCTGCACACCCCATGTGTTCTCTATATAATGGCCTCAATGCTGGTGATCCCTGCTTGCTCAAGGACAGCAACATTCATCACATAGTCAGTCCAGTGTATATTTAAGATTGTGCATATACAGCGTTGATGAAAGCATTCGAGGAGTCGTAAGTGGTGGCGATAGGTGACCCATGTTTCAGATCCATAAAGGAGGATAGACAGTACAATGGCTCTATACACACTGATTTTTGTACTTCGCCTCAGGTATTTGCTACTCCAGACTCTTTTGTAAAGTCTTCCAAATGTGCTATATGCCTTTGCTAATCTGTGATCGATCGCTTTGTCAATCTTGGCATCTGAGGAGATGATGCTTCCCACGTAGGTGAACTGCTGGAGAGTTGACATGATAGCCATGTTTAAATATTTGAAGGGATGTCATACTGAGGATGGAGAAAGCTTGTTTTCTGTGGCCCCAGAGACTAGGACATGGAGCAATGGACTCAAACTACAAGAAGAGATTCCACCTAAACATCAGGAAGAAATTCCTGACAGTAAGAGGTGTTCACAAGTGGAACCCTGCCTCATATTGTGGTGGAGTCTCCTTCTTTGGAGGTTCTTAAACAGAGCCTGGATGGCCATCTGTCGGGCATGGTTTGATTTTTTGTTCCTTCATGGCAGCAGGTTGGACTAGGTGGTCCTTGTGGTCTCTTCCAACTCTATGATTCTATGAATCCAATGCTTCATGTATTCTCCTTTTGGGCTCCTGCCCAAAACAACCTTGCTCTATCTGCTATATAATAGCCTTTCAGATGCTTCCAGGTAGTTATCATACCACCTTTCAGTCTTCTCTTCTTAAAGCTTTCTTTTGTTATGAAAATATTGGCTAATTGATTGCCCTTTTAAAACTGAAACAAACCTCCCAACAAATAAATAAATAAATAAATAAAAGTATTTTTAAAAAAATGTTGAACCAAATATAGAATTAATATTATAAATGCTAGCAGCTAAAGCAGACAGCTAAATTGAGTGTTAGTTGCAACTAAGTTAGACACACTGAATCAATGAAACTTACATAAGTGTCGACTTACCAAGTTCCCATTAATTCAAAGGCTCTAAAATAGTTGGGACTAGCAACTGGGTTTAGCCATGAGTGGGTAGAACCCAGGATAAATGAATTAAGTCCCTAGGTGTTACCTGAATGGCTTGGGGTCTGTGGGAACTCTCTAATGTTCTAATATTAAACTGGGAAATTTAATTAACTCAGCTTGGCACATGAGATCTTCGAAGTTAAGCAGGGTCAGGCCTTCTTAGTATTGAGAAGCCCATTAGGGAATATCAGGAACTGTAGGCTATATTCAATGAAGACCTCATGTGAACATGCCTGAGTCTTATGATCTTCAGGGGAGGACTTTCTCTCAGTGCTACCATCTTCTTAGGCTGGTTTGATGAGAACACAAGAGGGAACCTTCTTGGTGGTTGCTTGTAGTCTGTGTAATCCCTACCAAGAGAAGCTTGGTTGATTTAGAAAGGCCTCTTGATTTAGAAAGATGCTCAGTGTTTGTACTGTATTTTTTTTTTAAAAAAATGTGTCAAATGAGATTTTAAATAGTTTTCACTTAATGTTTTAATTGGATTTGCTGTTTAATTAGGCTTTAAAAAAACACTATTGTGCTGTCTTGTGAATTTAAGGACTTTTTCGGACAAAGAAAAATAACGCAAGCAGCCTCTCCAGCTTGCGAGGCTGCTGCGCTGCAAAGCGCCCCTTTCATATGACACTCGCCCCTGCTGGTACTGTTGCGGTACCGCAGGGAGAGCTGAGTGTCATATTTCATTGATTTTTTACTTACGAAAGTTGATCGTGAGTAAAAATCAACGAAATATGGCACTCAGCTCTCCCTGCGGTACCGCAACAGTACCAGCAGGGGCGAGCGTCATACGAAAGGGGCACTTTGCAGCGCAGCAGCCTCGCAAGCTGGAGAGGCTGCTTGCGTTATTTTTCTTCATCTGAAAAAGTCCTTAAACTGTGATTTTAAATTGTGCATTGATTGTTTTAAAATGTCTTAGTTTTACCTGTTCTTTTAAACTGATATGTGTTTTTAACTGATATTTGGGTTTTTTTAAACTAACATTCTGGTTGTTTTTTGATTTGTTGTTCCCTACCTCAATCCATGGGGGATGTGGTAAGAAATAATAATAATAATAATAATAATAATAAAAGTTGTTTTGCCTGTTCTGTTTTAATTTATGTTGTAAGATGCCTTGGGTCCTATATTGAGAAAATGGCAAGATAATAAAAGGAAGGAAGGAAGGAAGGAACTATCAATTACAGAAGTGTAACCTTGAGATAATCTAGATATTCAATTGTGTAAGAAATATGTAGGGATGATTAAAAAAATTCCCAATTCTGCCTTACCAGGCAGCACCCACTAAGAGTGATTGGGGTCTGTTCTGTCAATCAGGGCTCAGCCGAATGATGTTTCCACCCCTCCCTTCCTGAGAGCAGTCTCTAGTGTGAGGATGAATTTGGACAGAGGTCCTTTTACTGATTGTCACACTGGAGACTGCTGGAGAGAGGGGGTTGAAACACCAGTCTGCTGAGCCTTGATCAACAAAAGAATAGACCCCCTAGTAGCTGCTTCCTGGTAAGTCAGTATTTGAGGAGGCACGGTGGTCAGATCAGGAGACAATACTTAGTTAAGGGCTTGTCTAAACAGTGAAAATACTCCTCATGGAATGCAAGAATACGATGTGTCTAAAGGGGATCTGGCATTGTTTTGCTGTATTTGGATGGAGGGGGTCCAAAAATGCCATTTTTTCACGGATTTTTTTTTTATAGGTATTTATACGCCTATCTTCAGCCACAAGGCTATCAGAGTGGTTTATAAACTGTTTTAAGCAATAGCTTCCCAGAGATTTTTTTAAAAAAACAGCAGGGGGAATGTGCATTCTGGCTCGTTGGGACAAGCAATGCAAATTGATTTGCTTTCCCATATGAAGAGAAGCTGAAAGCTGATTGGCTGGATGAGGGTGGGGTGGGGCTTGCTAACAAGGCAAGCGCCCAGAACCAACATGTTAGATTTTTTTTTAATTTAGTTATTTATACCCCGCTCTTCAGCCACAAGGCTATCAGAGCAGCTTACAAATTGTTTTAAGCAATAGCTATTTAAACATCTACACTGCATTAAACAGTTTCCAATGTGTGTTAGCTAATTGCCCCCATTTGCACAGCAAACACAGATACCTTTGCATGCCTGCAATCAGCCACAAAAGCCATTTAGACAAAAAAAAAGCTGCTACAAATTGCCATTACTGTAGAGCAATCTGCTTCCCCCCTCCCCCAGTATGGACAACACCTAAGTATACTTAACTATATGTATACTGTATAATTAACTATACTTACTTAATTAACTATACTTAGTTAAGTATCATTAATTACTTAACTACTTATACACAACTAAACTTAACCCTCAATCTAGTCCATTCTTTATTTTTAAAATAGTTCAGGGCCAAAACGATGAAAGAAATAGTCCGATCTAGAATCTCAGCCTATTTATTTCAGTTTATTCAGCTATTTTAAACAAAAAGAATGTTATATATTGATGCTGAGCAATTTTCCACATGTTGAATTGGACTACAGTTGCCACCATCCCTCACCATTGGCTAGGGTGAGTAGGAATTATGGGAGTCATAGACCAACAACATCTTGTAGGTGCCCAACCTTGGTACATATTGTGTGGAAATCATGCAGTCCTCCAGATGTTGTTGGACTGCAACTCCCAACATGCCTCACCACAGGCTCTCCTTGCTCAAGTTTCTGAGAGTTACACCCAATGTTATATGATTTCCACCCTAGCATGTATGAACAGGAGGGTGTGCATGGTGTAGAGGTTTGAGTGTTGGATAAGGACTCTGGGAGACCAGAGAGAAGCTCAGTGGGTGACCTAGGACAAGTCACACTCTCTCAGCCTCAGAGGAAGACTATAGCAAACCCTCTGTCAACAAATCTTTCCAAGAAAGCCTCGTGATCGGTTCACCTTAGGGTCAACATAAGTCCAAAGCAAGTTGAAGGCACACAACAACAACAAACAACAATAGTGCAAGAATAAACTGATATCTTATATGGCTTTGGGAATGTCTAAGAGAGCATGCAAAACACTCACCTTTGAAATACATATATTTAAGAATGTCAGAGATTTAATAATTGTAACTGCGTGTAACATAAAAATAGACACTTCTTTTCTTTTCTTTCCTTTTCTTTTCTATTCTTCCTGGGAGACATTTTTTTTCCTTAACAAGCTTCTTCTGTCTTTCTTAATCAACTAAGAATAGGCTGTGATTACAGTCATCATTATGCAATTAATCACTATAATTACATTTTATTGGGGGTAATAGTTTAAAAATCAGTGAACAAACTCTGTGCTCTCGCTTGACTGGGAAACATGCTAAAGCTTGTCAGAAAGGACTTCCTTTAAAAAATTCCTTTATTATTTGCCTTTCTTATCAGCATCTCATGATTATTTTTACAGCTATAGCACTATGGTAAACAAATTATGGGTGGTAGCAACTTACCCATTTTGGGGCCTTGGGGCCCACTAGATTGTAATTCTGTATATTGGGTCCATATTTGCTGGGAGGGGAAGATATTTTCTGACCAGCTTGTCCTTGATTCTTGCCTTGTCTGGATGAATTTAGCTTCTTCTGTGGATTGATGAGATCAGGACTGTACACCTTTTGGGGTCATACACATGTGTAAATTCCCTTAAACCTGTGATTATACTTTTTTGGCCATTGCAAAATGGCTGTATTCAGAAATAAGTATTATGAACTATGCCTATACTTTTTAAATTGTAGAGAGCAAATCACATCCTTGATTCAGTATTTGAGTGAAAATATAGTCAGACCCCCGTATCCGTAGAACCAATATCCTCAATTTCAGTTATCCACAGGACACAGAACAGGGACATATACTATAGAGTCAGCCTAGAAAATGCCTAGAGAGGTATCCTCTCTACACATCTTCTAGGTCCTCCAAGGCAACTCTATTGTATTTTTTACCAGAAGTCGATTATTTTTAACAGGTCTCACTCTTATCCATGGTTTCTGGTATGCATGACAAGTCTGGGAACTGAACCCCCACTGATATGGGGGTCCAACTGCCCTGTTTTTTCTTTTCTGAGTCCCTCTGTGGGGAGGGCAGTTCATTGCATCATATACCTATACATAGACTTCAGGTAGGATGCATATGGAAAACAAACAACTACAGACCATCATTTGGCTTACTTGGAGTTCCTAAGCATCTGTCAGTGGGTCTTCTGCTAAATTGCTATCTTAGGACTGTATCAGACAAACCTGCATAAATGTTTCTTTCCCACCATATTTTGCAGCATTTTTGTGCCAGCAAAAGAACCCTTTTTATCAGACCGACCTTCAATAGCATCAATAAGTAGCCACAGCATTACCAGAGCACGAATGGAGCTCTGTTTACTTCCGCATTTGAGATCTCGGTGATTCTCACAAGAAGACACAGGCATGGTAAAAATAAAAAATACAGCAAATTAAATACAAAAAATGTGTACAGAAACACACTTTAAAACTTCAAAGTAAACCAGAGAGGTTCATAAAAAGAGCACCCTCTACCTGGCTTTTGTGGTCATACCTGGAAGTATTCTTTGTCAAGTATTGCCATTGACAATGTAATTGTCATTGACAAGTATTGTCATCGACAATGTAATCATGAGACAAAAACGGCACACAGCTTCAAATGTTGGCAATACTGGCAAAAAAAAAAAAAAAAACACTATGGGAGATCTAGTGACAGTTTGTCCCGTCAATAAAAAAGAACACCTTATTCCCTACACATAATTGTGAAAGCACGACATCATCTGATATGTGTGTCCTTTCGCTGTCAGTAGGGATTATTAGAATGCCATATTTGCCACATCTGATAAAGTCCTTATACACACCACTTCGATCTTACACACACCACTGCTTCTTCCACATTAGGGAAGATGGTACATGGAAGATGATACTAAGTCCAATTTTGGTCCCAACCAAAATAGACCTATTGAATTAATGGAACTTACAAAGTGGTTGATTTACCACACTGCTGTTGACTTCATCAGTCTACTGTAGTTGAGGGATTAAGGATTAGATTTTGGCTTCTTCAGAAGGCTATTGGGACACAACTGAAATGGGTTCCCAGGAACCAACTCTCTGTGCATCTGGTAAGAGTGTAAAGAATTCTTGCAAGTTTAGTTGTCCTTGAGGGAAATGGACATCTCACTAGATTGAGACAATGGCCGAGAAAATTATTGCTGTGAAATGTTTTTACAGTTTGGAACCTTTTTGTGGGAAAAAATGTAATTTTTGCAAATCCCTTTTTGCATAAAACCAGCATTTTTGCCTATTTTGTGTATAACAAGATTTGTTGCACAACTTTTTTTTTTTTTTGTAAAAGATGTCCTGAAGTATGAAAAATCATTAAACTATGTGCAAATGCTCTTGTAATGTTGCTCAGTAGGGGGGAAAAAAGCCTAATGAAATTATTCATTCTTTCAAGCGAGAATGAAATAAGTGAAAATTTACTTGCCTCATATATAAGTGTCTATGAGGAAGGCAAACCTCCTTTAGATAAGTGTTTCCATGAAAATCCTATGATAGGTTTGCCATAAGTGGACTTCTAGAGATGTAACCATTTCCCATATATCTGAATTCCACAGTGAGACTCAGCTGGAGTAGACTCATTGAATCAATGGGTCTACTCATTATTTATGCATTGACTCATAATCCAGCAATTGACTCCATGGGCCTACTCTAGTTAGGACTAACCAAGAGCATTCTAGCTATTCAGTTGCACATTCTTGGATGGTGCATAACTATTCATCAGTGCCTTCACTGTACCACTTAATTCATTGGAACTGCAAAAAGAGCAACTGTGCATTCTCCATTGTTCCAGATGAAACCTGGATTCACCTCGTCTTACATGTTGCTGTTACTATGGAGATTTTCACACGGGGCCAAAATGCCCCGTTACTGCTCCGCTACCTCCTCTCCCGTTCCTGCCACGGAATAACATAAATCTTTCACACACTCACTTTAATTCCGCGTCAGGAACAGGCTCCCCCTCCCCTTGCTGGCTGGCCGTAAATGCAGCCATCATAAGGCTGCTTTTATGACCGGTCGTCTGAAACATTATCACGTTATCACGTGATAACGCCGGACAGTAAATTTAAAAAATAAAACTCCCCCAAACATAAAATCAGTTCACCAAGCACAAAAACACTCTTTAAATCACATAATCAAAACAGGGAGGGTAAAATAAAGGGTGCCACTTACCTGGATGTCCAGATCATACAAGGAAGTGCTCGGAACGGACCTCCCCTCTGCGGCTGTCATTTCAGAACAGGAATGGGGCTCCTGTTCGCACACCCATGATTGCGTGATAGTGACGGAATGGGAGGTCTATTCACAATGAAAAATCGTGATTACATTGTTCTGGAACAGTCACAGGAGTAGGATGGATGCAGGACAGAATGGGGTCAACGTCGTCCAAAAGGGAAAACCTTTCCCGACCCTGTTCTGTTCCTGCCACGGGATATATAGCCCATGTGAAAATCTCCTATGTCTTCCTATATAAGGCCAACCATGTGGACTTCTTTTCTAGTGCAAAACAAAGCGAACCTATACAGTCCCCAGTGGACGACTATGTTAGGGGATAGTTTTTTAAAAAGACCAAAAACTTTAGATAAAGATATATCTAACATTGTTAATATAGAGTTTATATGAAGAACAGTGGAAATAATTCTAGCTACAGTCCTAGGTCCTTTTTTAAAAACGTATGTGTTGGTTTTTTTTAATGGAAGCCAATAGAAGTTAATTTTACCTAGCAGCTAGAGGGGGTGGTGTGAACCCTGGGACACTTGAATGGCCAATGACCATGCTTTCAGTGGATGTGCATTAGACTTTCAGATCAGTGAAGTGCTGAATCCACTGTGGGTTTTAGTCTGATCTTTCAAGGAGCTATCCAAGGTGATCAACCTATTTGGGACATATGGTTCAGCCTTATAGCTCATTGAATCTTCATACTGAAATTCAGAGTAGATTCACCAACTTGTGGTGATGAGTTGGGGCAAGCCTGGGGCGAATCAACCAATCACAGCTTATGGATTGGTGGGAGGTGGGTGACTAAAGGGAAGAGGATATAACCTAGAGGCTTGTATGTTAAAGAGTTAGATAGGGCCATAGAGTTGGAAATAGAGTTGTAGCAGATAGGATGAGAGGAATTGATAAGATCTGAATAGGGCTTGATAGTAGTCACCCTGTGGCTTAAATACCAGATCCAAGGAGGAATCTTGAGGATAAAAGGGAAAAGATGAGTGGATAGGAACCCAAGGGTTGGAACTGTGGTGGTCAATCTAGGTCACCCCTCAGTGACCTAGAAGCCACTAAGTGCTCTTATATTCCATGGGGTTTGTGCCTTGGCATGCACAGCCATAGGCCACCTCCAAGCAAATGTAGAAGAACTTTAGCAAATACATATCATACATGCAGAACCCTTTCCAGCTATGTAACTCCCTCCCCCCTGCCTGGTGGCACAGTGGTTAAATGCTGGTACTGCAGCCACAAGGTTGTGAGTTTAATCCTACAGGGCTTCAAGTTTCATCCTTCCATAGGTCAGTAAAATGAGCACCCAACTTGTTGCAGGCAATTAGCTAACACATTGTAAACCGCTTAGGGACTGTTTTGCACTGATAAGCGGTACAGAAATATAAATGCTATTTGCTAATGCTATTTAACCTAGAGCAATTGCTCATGATGGCAGAAACGACACTGTACTTGGACATTTTCTCTATAAATGACAAATCAGATACTTTGAAGGGGAATAAAACAGCTGCAAGGGAAAAGGTTAAATAGTCCTCCCTTTCCATATACTTGCAGATTCCTCCCATTACAAAACCAAAGACATTGTTGGGAAGCTACTCACACATCTGTTCCATTTCTATTTTGGCCCTTAGTTTCAGCTCATTGCACAGTTATATGAGCTGGTGGCTTGGTGGCTTGGCTTTTCTCTTTCTTTTCTAATCTTTTGCCACATTACTGAAAGAAAGAAAGAAGGGGGGGGGGAAACCAATGATAGACAAGGACTCCCAGTAAGGCACAGAACTGGGATCTGTATATTAATCTCTCTAGATTTAAGGTAGCCTTCAGCAAACAGTGACAGTGGGGTGGATGAGGTAATGTTAAAAGGAGTAAAGACTATTTATTTATTTATTTATTTATTCAATTTATACCCTATCTTCTACCTGCCAAGGGACCCAAGGTGGCTTAAAATAATTTAAAATAGAAATTGGCTGAAATGTTTAAAAAGTTAAAACCTTTTTTTTTTTTTTAATGGAATGACAGTACCGGTACTTTGTTTTAAATGTGTTTTTAACTTTTTTAACCATGCTTTTTTTAAAAAAAACAACAACACATAATTCTGTTTTAGCTTTTGTAAACTAATATTTTAGCTTAATCTTTTTTTTTTTTGCTTTTTCTTTTTTAAGACTTTTGTAAGTTGCCTTGAATCCCATCTCAGGGGAAAGGCAGGATATAAATTCAATAAATAAACAATACTATTTAAAAGCAGATTGTTAAATACAGTTGAAATACATATCAAATATACCGGTAATTTAAAATGTACGAGATAAAAACACAGCACATCACTTTCAACACTATTTTTTCATATGATTAAAATCAATCAAAGGCTTGGCTGGATAAAAAGGTCTTTAGCTGCTGGCAGAAAGAGGAGCAAGGAGGGCAATAACCAAACCAGTGGAAGGGAGTTCCACAGCCTGGGAGCAGCTACCAAGAAGGCTCTTTTCCATGTCCTCACCAAACATGATTGCAGGACCAAGAGAAAGCCCTTTCCTAAGATCTTAAAACTCAGTACTGCTCATATAGGGAGATATGCTCTTTTAAATAGGCTGGGCACAACTTATTTGAAGACATGTTTGTTATAAAATCACTAAACCCTCTGAGGCAATGAAAATGTGGGTTGTTGTTTTTTTACATTCACCCCACCCCAAAGATTAAAATCATTAGGTCAAAAGGTGAGACTATCTGTGCTCAAGATCTTGCATCTTGCTTGTCTTCGTTCTGTGCCATCAACTTGTCTTTGACTTACGACTCTTTCCATGAGAGACCTCCAAAAGATCTTCTCACATATAGATCTTGCAAATCCTACTTAGATCTTGCAAATTCAGGGCTGTGGCTTCCTTTACTGAACCACCTATCTGTTCTGAGTCCTTTCTCTTTTCCTATTGCCTTCAACTTTTCCCAGGGTATCATCACGGATGTCTTGCTTACATAATGTAAATGGACATACATGTTGTGTTATCCTTCTGCTGAATACCAAGATTGCGCAACCAACTGTGGAATGGCCTTCTCTGGATGTTTTCAAAAAGAGGTTAGGCAGCTACCTGATGGGGATGCTTTAGCTGGAGATACTGCACTGAGCAGGGGGTTGGACTTGATGGCCCATGAGGTGCCTTCCATTCCTACAATTCTAGGATTGTAGGATTGTATGGCCAACATGTCCCCATATTGTCCCACTGTGCAATGGGAAATGCACAGTGGTTGTCTGAGGAAAGTAGCATATTGAAGGTTTTGAGGAATAGTGAGCCATCATCCAAAAATGTGCAACTGCATGGCTGGACTCTTGTGGTTAGTCCTAACGGAATTACAGAAAGCCCCTGCCTTTTGAAAGCACATTATCTGATGGCTTGCTCTTTCGATGCTTGCAAATGAAGGACAAGTTCCATTCATTTGATGAGGAATCCAATCTTTTGACAGTTCTTGCTTATGGAGGCTTGCTTGGACTGACATGTTCCCTACATGGGCTCTGTTTTTCAACCAGTTCTGGTTTCTGACACTGCTGCACTCCCTAACCTGTTGGATAAGTGGGGGCTTCCTATAGACCCATTGAATTGGTTGTTGAATAGGGAGCCAACACATAGGTAAACCAAATTGATTCAATGATTCTACTCTAGTCAACTCTAACAGTAGAATTTGGTCTTATGTGACATGATTACACTTGTGAAACTCCACTTATACAACCATGAGCTGAATATGTCCATTACACAGAAACCAAAAACATACAATTATTTGTTTATTTATTTATTTATTTATTTATTGCACTTATATCCTGCCTTTCTCCCAAAATGTGATTCAAAATGGAGGCTTACATGTATAAGGGATGTGTAAGAGAGCTTGCACAGGTGTGTGAAATGAACAGCATGCTCACTACTGTGTATTACAATGAGGCATTTTGTTTTAAATGGCCTCCCCAACAACAACACCTTGCAACAGTAAGAAATTTCTTCCTGGGGCCAAGGGGTGGAGGCATCCCAAATCTAACAGAAAGAAATGGCAATATATGAGAGATGGATTAAAGACCCAAGAAGGTGACTGAATTTTCCTGCAGCATTTTTTCTCTTGAATCATGCTGATGTTCTCTCCACCCCTACTCTTTTAAAGCAGCAGAACAACAACAAAAATACTTCATGCTTTACTGTTAGGAATTTTAATTTATTTCTATTTTTAAGCTGGGAAATCATTTGCTATCTGCTGGTTCAAAACACAATACACCAGGTGCTATTCTAACTCCACTGCAACAGATGGCCATGGTGCAAGACAAGACTAGCTTCAATTTAGGGGTGGAGGGCTTGGTAAAGTATCCTCCACAGCCCCTCTCCCACCTTGGAAACCTTCCAGACTTAACTGGTGGCAGCTGTGGATGGTTATGACCATTCATACTGGATTTCCCATAGTGTTCCAGGGCACCTGATGTAGCTATTATTGTAGGAGATTAGTGATGGAAAGAATATTCAAAAGGAGTTCAAAAATGGTTGAAAAAAATGAGGTTCTGGAGTGTTGGGAAGCCCTGAAGTGATGAATCCTAAATGGGTGAGAATCTTTGCAGTTTGAGACTTATCCTGCACACACACATACAAAATGAATGTGGTTTTTTTGCACAGAAAACACATTGCCTGTGCAGAAAACAAGTTTTGTGCACAAAACCCAGAATATGCAATGTAGGGGGTTTTTTTCTGCATGGGAATGCTGTTTTCTCCACATGAAGTAAGTAAGTGTGTGTGTGTGTGTGTGTGTGTGTGTGTAAAAGATGCCATTTTCAGTGCCTATATATATGCAGATTGGGATGCCTGGAAATGGTATTTGCAGTGTTCTCCCAGGCATGGAGGAAATTGAGAACAGGCTGCTGAAGAGACTCCACAGGGTCTTGCCACAACTGGTTCCCTCAGTGTACCCCATGGCTAGGAGACCACTTCAGACATTGTGGAAAAAAAGCAAATTATGCACATTAAAATACAAATTGATTATACTATAATTAAAGCACATTACTAGATTATGATTGACCCACATTTCATTATTTTAAATTATATTTTATCTATGTTTTAGTCCAAAATACCAGACTCAAATAAAGAATGAGAATAAATGCAGTAGGGTCTAAATACCCAAAATCCCGTCTGATCTTGGAAAGCTTAGCAGATCCCTTCTGATCTTGGAAAGCTTAGCAGGGTCAGCTCTGGTTGGTACTTGGATGGGAGACCACCAATGCATACCAAGTGCTGGAGGCTCCGTTTCAGAGGAAGGACCTGGCAAAACCACCTCTGAGGATTCCTTGCCTAAGAAAACTGTATGAAAGTCATGGAGTTGCCATAAGTGAACTTCCAGAGCATTGGGAAAGGTGCCTATTTGGACTGACACCCCCAGAATCCTGGCTGGCTGGGGGATTCTGGGAGTAGCAGTCTAAAATAAAGAACCTTCCTCAATCCCAGAAGGCCTGTTGATGGATACCAGATTCCATAGGTTCTATTTTAGAAGAAGGAACTGGCAAAACCTCCTGTGAGGATTCCTGGCCTAAGAAAACCCTTTGAAATTCATGGGGTTCCCATAAGTCAACAGGTGACTCGAAGGTACAGACATGCATAAGTCCAGCACCTCCTAGTCAGGAATGATTTCTTTATTTCAGCTCAAGGATATTGATCCACTCCATGGGCAGCAATAAGTGGTGACTACAAAGATCGGTCAGTGATTCAAGGGTAGGGAAGTCTTATTCAGAATGTTTTGAGTGCCTCTGAGCATATGCAGAGTTTTTTCTGCACAAATGAGTCAGGGACAGCTCTCTGCTTCCTACTAAGAAATGTGAGCTGAAAAGGTCAGAGGTAGAGCCCAAGGTATGTATGCTCCAGTTTTGAAGTTTAGGAAAGATTCTGATCAAGAGAAGCCCTCTACAAAGCCCAGAATTCCATAAGATGCAACTGTGGCAGTTATAATGGACTCATGGGGCTTGTCTATGCAAGGCGATATAATGTGGATTGCTGTGCATTAATGCAATTTTGCAGCAGCGTTCTTTTGTCTGCATCATCGTTTGGCAAAATCACTGGTTTGCAAAATTATCTGTGTTTGTTCACATGCAGCCATGCCTGAAATCAATATGGTGGCCATGAATGAATTACTCGTGTTATTATTCTCTGCAAGTTGCTGCTGCTGCACAGTATTTTTTTTAAAAAACTGTAAATTAAAGGTTTGCATGTATGACCTTCTGCTTAAAAAGGTGTTTGTTTGTCTCAACGCAGCAAAAAAGCGCACGACCGATACCACAAAAGTCCAAAATGGTGCTTCTGGTTGTTTCCTTGCCCCCCGTGCTTGTCCTACCAATCAGATTTCCAGTTCCATCCTCGCAGATAATGCACTGTGATCCAAATCAGTTGTCCTAATGAGTGTTAATGCATGTTTCCTTGCATTTAAAAAAAAAAACTTTGAGAAAAGCCGCAAACGCTTTCCCTCTGTGGTATTCCCCCCTCCTTCTGAATAATGCAAATCACCGCAAGATCTCATTGAGACAAGGCATTCTCCTCAAATTTTATGAGGAGTATTTTCACCGTCTAGACAGCCCCGTGGTGTGAGAAAGGGCCCTATGACTGCCACCCTTCAGTGCAATTTGGTCATCAAGGAGCAGCCATTGACAGAAGTCCTCAGTTCTGATTAGTGGCAAATGTATAAGAAAAAACATTGAACCCCCTTTCTAACCCCTTGGTGTTCTTGGCATTTGTTTCAGAATGAATTTTAAAAATGGAACAAAATGGGTCCCATTTGGTTCCATGTTTCATCCTTTCCAAAACAAATTCACACTCCACTGCAAAATCTAAACAGATCCTACTACTCGTAAATAGGAGCCACTGGGATACCTGTAACATCCAATTTCAGTATTCTGTCCACTGAAGCCCGTGAGCTTTTTTGTCTTCTTCCTAGTGCTGAAGCTGTGCTTTTAATGACTCTGTAAATCAAATGTACCAAGATAATAATTCCTGTCTATGGAACAGAAGATTATTTATGGCAGGTAAAGCACTCAAGGAAATACATCCTTTCATTTCTAAAAGGAACTAGTAGGAAGCAGTTAAATCTTTTCTGGGGAGGTAGATGCCCAGAAATCATTTCCTCAAAGGACAATGTGAGGAACCACAGCAGGAAACATAAGCTTGCATTTTGGGTCTACCTAAACTGCATAGGTCCACAGAAACAAGGGGCAAATCCATCTCTCCTCCCCCATCTGGGTTCCTTCAATCATAACTCTGCTTCATGCTATTTCTGCATTCATCTGAATTTTTATTTTTAAAAAATCAAGAAAATTCACATTGAAATATGTATTTTAAAATCTCGGAACATAGATTTTGAAAAGCATTTCACTGATTCTTGATGTGCCATTCATGTATTACAAAATGCATGGCTCATGTAAAATGGAATTTAATTTTTAAAATCATGCCCCACGCTCTCGTACATCCATCTGCTTGATCCACCTTGAGCATTCCTTGGCCATGTTTCTTTTGCCCAAATTGTTTTTCACTCTGAAAGTAGTATGACTCTAAAGCAATATGATGTGGGTGAAAGGGACAGTGTTGCTTAAGCCCTGAATGTACCAAGCCAAACAAAAGCCACACAAGGGAAGAGCTAGCCTGGAATCCTGTGGGTATCATACACCCATGAAAGTTCCCTCGCACAGTTGGACTTTTGTGGCAGTTGTGCAATGGATGTGTTTCGTTCATAGCTGCATAAGTGGAGTTCTACAAGTGTAACCATTTCACAGGGATCTAAATCCTATTGTTCATCCCAGCTAGAATAGAGCCATTGAATTACTTGGAATTACTGTACGTATGTGTTGGTTTACTATTTAACCATTAGTTCAATGGATTTACTCTAGTTGGGAATAACCCACAGGATTCTAGCCATGCGGTTGGGCTTTTTTGGATGACATGTAATGATTCATCAGTGCCTTCATTGTACCACTTGATTCTCTGGGACTGCAGAAACAGCTACTGTGCTTTCCCCATTGCTGACTGGGATAATAAGCAGGCACATGGGCAGATACCCAGTGCCAGTATTCAACAGAAGGCTGCTATAGCACAACCCCAGTGTAACTATGTGAGGGCAGATTTACACAAGCCACAATGAAGGATCTCAGCCCTTGGATTCATTCCCTTCCTCTTCCCAATAATGTGTGACATGACACAATGGTTTGTGCCTCCACCCTTTCCCATCCATGCAAATGGCAGCCAAGTATGAGGGCAGAGAAATGGTTACAATAACATCATGGCTGGAATTCTGTTAGGGACTTATGATAATGGGCTCTCCCATTATCTGGGCAGCACAGCCAACCATGTAAACAAAGGGTTAAGGATGTACCAAGTTAAGTTACAGTTTATGGGGGTTAGCTGCCAGGAGATAGCTGACCAATGAGATGACCACCTGGAGGGAGCTTCCAGATGCTTTCTCCAGGTGGTCATCTCATTGGTCAGCTATCTCCTGATGCTGACTCCCATAAACTATAACTTAATACATCATTAATCCTTTGTTTTCCTGGTTGGCTGTGCTGCCCAGATAATGGGAGAGCCCATAATCACAGACATACATATATAAAACTTTCCCTTATATATGCAGCTGCCCTTTTACAGGTACTGCAGGGGGTGGTGTTCCCTTTCTCTCTCTGCAGTGCCCAAAGCCCACCTACCAACTTACTGTAACATTGTTGAAACAACCCCCTCATGGCCATGCCATGCTTTGTGGTAAGAAAGCAGGATAGCAGAAGCATCTGGATACTTCCCCATAGCCAGGAGCACAGTGATGACATCAGTGCTGAGATCCACAGAGTCCTCAGTGAGGGGCTGTCTCAGAGCTTCTGTAACCATTGTGCATCTGGCTAAGAGGAGGTAGCCAGACACTTCTCCAATACTGGCTGCTTGCTGCAAAGCATGGAATGGTTGTGCAGAGCAGCTTCAAAGGCTTTATAGTAAGTCGGGAGGAGAGTACTATATATGTATCAGCTTAGCATAGGTCCATCTGTGCCATCATGTCCCAGCTTAGCATAGGTCCTTTTGCACTATGCTGAGGGGAGTTTGGATTGACACCTGTGTCATATATTTTATATCGGAGAGAAGGGAAGGAAGAGAGGACAGTGATCTTCTGCTATCTGCCATGTCTTTTTTTTTCTCACTGTTTGAATTTCCTTTCCACTTGGGCTAGGATGGGCCAAGTGCAGCTCTGTAGTTGAATATGGACCCCCAATGTTGTTTTTGTGGGTCTCATCTCTTCTATGCCTCCTAGACCAACTTTTTTCAATCAAAATAGGGTGAATTTCCTTGAAGCCTCCAAGAGTGGCAATTCATTCATCTTTTCAATAGTTTGCAAGGCCCTGCACTGTTTGACATACAAATACTCATTTTTCAATAGCAGAGGCCAACCACTGGCTACCTTTTGTTTTATTTCTGATTTCTTTATTGTTCTTGTTGTTGATTTTTTTTGGCTATCTATGTGGCCCTCAGAGAGACCTGCCATAGTTACCCATCTCTGCACTAGAAATGTATACCAACTCTGCATCCATTCAAACTAAATTATTATTAAATCCATTAAATTCATCCATTTACCCATATCCACATCTAGCCCATGCCTCCTTCTGTCTGTTGGTGTGGTACTTATTAAATTGGACAAAACCCATACTGTTTCAGTATTTTTTTTTTAAAAAAGTATGCATCTTTATGTGCATTTTTCAAACTGTACACATTTCTCACATGTTGGGCTGCCAAGTCAGGACTGTCACAGGCCTTGAGACCTCAGAGCCAAAAGCTGACACCTAGGGATGACCATTTGTGATGTCACAAGAAGTGGGCATGGATTCTTTTACAAAGGTGATGTTTGAAGGAGTAGCCCCTGGTGGTGCCATTAAGCATGATAAATTAAACATCAACTGTAGTCACACCAAGCATGGCATTTAAATAAAAAAAAAAAACCCACCAAGACTAACAAATGAAGAAAATATATCTATATCTTTCAGGGTAGTCCTCTCACCCTGAGATTCCTCCTCTTGAAAATTGGAGAAGGGGCAAAAACCTTGATATCTGGAAACCCTAAATGCTTACCCATTGACTAAATCATATTTTTCATGTGTTCTCTATGTGCACTTTTTTAAAAAAATTAAAATCAGACACAACTGTAGACTTTTGGTAATGTGTGGATTCTGAAATATATAACATTGGTTTTATAAAAATCCATACAAGTGCATGCTTTCCCCTCATTTTAAACTACTTTAGCTCCCTTTCATCTCTCTTCTGCTCACCTGTTAAATTATTTAATAAATTTTTAGCCTTTTAAAATCATTCTATTGTTTATATTGTATTAAATTTATTTTATGATACACTGCATTGCTGGTACTCAATATTGTAGTTACAGATTTGTAACCTAGAGTTATAGTTCCTTAACTGATTTGTAATCAGTAAGACTACACATTCTTACTGGGAAGCTACATAAATGCCATTCCAGTACACCTTAAGGAACTGCCAGCAGATCTAGAGAAGAAGGTCCATTCAGTTTCTGATGGGGTTTCAAGGAGGATGTGGTTTCTAATCCCCTCCCTCTAGTGCGCGAGCCTGCAGGAAGGACTCATGACAGGGATCCTGCTTCTGATTGACTCAGGCTCATTCGCTAGCAGGAGTGGGGTGGAATCATCCTCCTTCTTGGGCTCTGGTCAGAGGCTGAATGAGCATCCAATGCCTGATCCGCTGGCTAGCTCTTAAGGTGGACTGGTGGGTGTGGGTGTGAGAGCCAGGAGATGCTTCATAGTTACACTAACATAACTAAGTACTCAATTTAGAATTCCAGCACACACCTTTAGAAAAGAGGATAGAGTAAAAATATTTTAATTAACTAATAAACAAAATCGACATATGCAGGTCGAACCCCTGTATCTGCAGGGGATACGTTCCAAGAGCCTGCCATGAATACCTGAAACCATGGATAACAGGGATCCCTATTATTTTCAATGAAACAAATTCCAGAAGTTGGCCACAGAATCACATTGGAGGACCTATAAATGCCTAAAGAGAACATTTGGGGGGGGGGGGTTGATAAGTGAAACCTTAGATACCAAATCTGTGGATACCATGGTCAACCTGTATAAATGTGTAGTCCACATTGACTCCAAACAGTCCAGTCCAGGGGATTCTGTATAAAAAGTCCAAGTCAGCGGATTCTTATGCATCTCTCATTTCCACTATACTCAGAAGTGCAGGGTGCTGTTTACCTTGTCTTCCCTCTCATCTTCAGTGAACATTCAGAGCTAATGGAAAACCAATAGCTTCCTTTACCTTATTAAGGCTCCTTTGAAAGTAAATCAAAAGACCGTGGAGTATGAAATGATGTAAAACTATGAAAACACTATTTAGTACAAAGACAGCCAGTCACAGTAAAATAGGAGGTGATCGTCTCAGACATGAATGTATTATCAGAGAACCCTGCTTTGCTTTTTCGTGTAATGAAATGGGGGGAGGGGAATAAACATTTTCTTTTTTAAAAAATGTTTGAGTTAAAAATACGTATTTGTCTTCAGAGTTAATGCTGGATGATTATTTGTTTGCCTTCTTTATCAAAGAGCATATTAATAGACTCAGCACTTTAAGATATACATTCCATCCATATTCTAACTAGAAACATCTCAGAATTTAATGGGGGAAAATCAAGGAATTTAATTCAGACAAAATAATAAAAAATGGATTACTGAGAGTTCCTCCCCCTCTTCACCTTACATTAATAACAATAATCTGACTGTCATTAGAATGGTATCCACACTGCACAATTTTAGCAGTTTGATACCAGTTTCATTGCTATATCTTTATCTGATGTTGCCCTTGGAATCATAGAATTATAGAGTGGAAGGGGACTCCAGAAGCCATCAAGTCTAACCCCCTGCTTAATGCAAGATGTCCAACTAGAATATCCACAGCAGCAGGTAGCTGTACAGTCTCTTTTTGAAGATATCCTGAGAAGGAGACCCTGCTCTTGCAGACCATTCCACAATCTGTGGGCAGCTGAAGGAAATTTTCTCTGGGTAACAGTTGTCAATCTAGTTTTGGCTGACTAAAGTAAATGTTATCTCCGAGGAATTGAATGTACAGAGCAGATTATATGGGAGAAGGTAACCTGGACCCAAACCATGTAGGGCTTTAAAGGTAACCTTTGCACCCTGCCTAGACACTAATTGGTGGCCAGGAATGACAGCTAGGAATCTAAATCCTTTCACCAGTAAACTCTAATTTACTATCCTCAGCAAATTCTAGTTTACTGAGGACAGTAAACTAACCAAATAGAGATGCAAAAATTCTTTTTTTAAGAAAATCTGCTGGCTGCTACATGATAAAAAATTATGCTGTTGCTATTAGACAAATGTGCATTTTTGAGACTGATTTTTGTAAATTCACAAAATTTAGAACTGTGATAACTGTTGTCTTGCTGCATGAATTGGTGAAAAGTAGTTGTGCTGGAAGGGTTGTTTATGTATTTTTGATCAATCAGCAGTCCCTTTTGTGTTTATGGTGTGTGCACTTATTTAAAGAAAGGAAAAAGACTGTGTTTCCTACTGCTGCCTTATGTTTGCGGGTGTTGAAGGTAGAGGTAGACTGGAGGAAAGTATGTTTTCTACAACAGGCTCATAATTTATAGCATTCATACCACAAGTTAATTTTGTAAAATAATGGAAACTGGAGAGCTTGTATGATGTAATGGTTTGAGTGTTGGACTAGGATTTTGAGAGACATTGGCTGCTGCCACAGTGCAAAAATAATGCAGTTTGACACTGCTTTAATTGCCATGGTTCAATGCTTTGGAATTTTGGGATTTGTAGTTGTGTGAAATATTTTGCCTTCCTTGTCACAGAGATCTCATACCACAACAAACTACAAATCCCAGGATTCCATAGGAATGAGCAATGATAGTTAAAGTGGTGTCAAACTGCATTATTTCTACAGTGTGGCTGCAGCCATTGTGTCAGGATCAGTTCCACATGTGGTGTTTTCCTGCCAAATGCAGTTCTGTAGCTAACTGTATTTGCATTTTTCTGTGCTTATTAATGTGTATGTAGCATAACCGCAAAAAAAGGAGCATGCACTCTGTGTTTATAATGGTTTGATAATCACTGAACCTGGGGCTCAACTATGGGAACAGGGGGCTGAACCCTGGTACAGTGGGAAATGGGAGTGGGGATGATGGATAGCCAATGACGGTAGAGCCTTCCAGATTTTGTAGACTGAAATATCATAGAATCATAGAATCATAGAATTGCAGAGTTGGAAGAGGCCACGAGGGCCATCCAGTCCAACCCCCTGCCACGCAGGAAATCATGATCAAAGCATCCCTGACAGATGGCCATCCAGCCTCTGTTTAAAGACCTCCAAGGAAGGAGACCCCACCATGCTCCGAGGGAGTGTGTTCCACTGCCGAACAGCTCTTACTGTCAAAAAGTTCCTCCTCATGTTGAGGTGGAATCTCTGTTCCTGGAGCTTGCACCCATTGCTCCGTGTTCCAGTCTCTGGAGCAGCAGAAAACAAGCCTGCTCCATCCTCAGCATGACATCCCTTCAAATACTTAAACAGGGCTACCATATCGCCTCTTAACCATCTTTTTTCCAGGCTAAACATACCCAGCTCCCTAAGTCTCTCCTCATAAGGCATCGTTTCCAGACCTTTCACCATTTTAGTTGCCCTTCTCTGGACACGCTCCAATTTGTCAATATCCTTTCTGAATTGTGGTGCCCAGAACTGGACACAGTATTCTAAGTGAGGTCTGACCAAGGCAGAATAGAGTGGCACTATTACTTCCCTTGATCTAGACACTATACTTCTATTGATACAGCCCAAAATCGCATTGGCCTTTTTAGCTGCCGCATCACACTGTTGACTCATGTTCAACTTGTGGTCTACTAGGACTCCTAGATCCCTTTCGCATATAGTCTCATTAAGCCAGGTCTCCCCCATCCTATATCGATGCATTTCATTTTTCCGCCCTAAGTGCAGTACCTTACAGTTCTCCATATTGAATTTCATTTTGTTAGCTTTGGCCCAGCTCTCCAGTCTATCCAGGTCATTTTGAATTTTGATCCTGTCCTCTAGGGTATTGACTACTCCTCCCAATTTGGTGTCATCTGCAAATTTGATAAGTATGCCCCTAATTCCCTCATCCAAGTCATTGATAAAGATGTTGAAGAGCACTGGGCCCAGGACCGAACTTGTGGCACCCCACTGGTCACATCTTTCCAAGACGAAGAGGAGCCACTGCTGAGCACCCTTTGGGTTCGGCCGGTCAACCAATTACAAATCCATTGAACAGTTAACTTGTCTAGCCCACATTTTACAAGCTTGTTTGCAAGAATGTCATGGGGAACCTTGTCAAAGGCCTTACTGAAATCAAGGTACACGATATCCACAGCGTTCCCTTCATCTACCAAGCTGGTCATTTTATCAAAAAAAGAGATCAGATTAGTCTGGCATGACTTGTTTCTCTGAAACCCATGTTGACTTTTTGTGATTATGGCATTGCCTTCTAAATGTTCACAGACTCTCTATATGCTTTCTCTATACTGTTTGTCAATTAGGTTTCATTCTTGTAACTTGTAGGGACATCTCTTTGGTTTACTGAAACAATAAAGTTTTTTGTTTTGAACTCTGAAACTGCTGGTCACTGAGTCTGGAGAAGCCAGTACATGAGACATTGTTTTCAAACCATGATCAGCCATGCTGAACTTGGGCAAGTCATTCACTCAGCTTTAGAAGAAGACAATGGCAACCTTCCTATGAATAAATCTTGCCAAGAAAACCCTAGGATAGGGCTGCCATAAGTCGGATGCAACTTGAAGACCCATAACAACAACAGTTGAGAATATAGGATGTAAGGAATTGCAAAAATGTAAGTATAGCAGATACAACAGTAATATACTGTAATAGTAATAAACTACTTTGAGGTGAGGTGGGAATTCAGAAACTTTACTGTAATTACTTTCTAAAGTATCTTTTGCAGCCCTGTTTTCATTTCCCCCTGCTTCATCTTTCTGTCAGCCCTTCTCCCCCAGCACATCACAATATCACTCACTGATTTGTCAGTCCCACCTAATCACTCAAAAGATTATACCTAAATCCTACTGTTAGCCTTGTTTAAAATTGATCCATTGAATCAGTTAACCCATTGAATCATTTGGACTGAACTCCACATTGGCTGAACAATTGGTACAATAGGTCTACTCTACTTGGAACTAACCAACACAATTACAGCCGCTGTCACACTTGAATGAAAGTTTGGAGTTAACATATTAACTTTTTAACGACACATTTTTTGGTGAAGGTGGTTAATACCAGCCATAAAGATCCCTGATTATCCCATTCAAAGATGCCCTTGCAATATATTTTTTAAAAAAACACAAAAACAAAGTTTCCAGCACATTTGTGATACAGAATATATTATCCCGCCCACCTCCTTCTACTATTAGTAGAGATTTGCTTTCTTTAATCTCTGCACAGTAGGATGGCATGGGGGTGGCAGGCATACAGAGATCTATGGAAATATGAGGAGGTATTTTGTCTTCGTTCAGCACAGCATAAAGCCAGAGATATGGAAGTAGAGCTAGCGCTCATTGAGCACCAGGACTTGACTCAGGTTAGAAGCAAATTGGGCAAATTAGATCTGGGCCTGATTGGGACTGGCTAACTCTTGACATAATCTACAGCAGAAGCAAATTGAGCCAACCCTATACACTCTGACACTGGTACAAATCAGTCTGAATCCACCCAATTCACTTCATGTTTCAGGAATCAGATGAAGCAGCTATATAGTCCTGGGAGAAATTGCTTCTAAAGAAACATTCCTAGGACTGTTTTGCAGTTTAAGGATTTCATGTTGTTAGTGTGGAAATATATCAGTTCATTTATTGTTGTTGCTTATATGATGGTGATGGTGATGATGATGATGATGATGATGATAATGATAATGATGCATACTCCTCTATCATGTCTATATTATGTTACTTTATGCATATTTAGTTAGGTAGATAAGGCACTAAGAAACTCTGTTAGTGAATTGTTAAGATGTGGAATGTGACACCAGCAAGAGTGTCCCAATACACATCGACACTCGCTAGATGCCTATTGCCACCACCTACGACTCCTTGAATGCTTTCATCAGCGCTGTATGCGCAGAATCCTAAATATACACTGGACTGACTATGTGACAAATGTTGCTGTCCTTGAGCAAGCAGGGATCACCAGCATTGAGGCCATGATATTGAGAACACAGCTATGCTGGGCAGGGCACGTTTCTAGGATGGAGGACCATTGCCTCCCAAAAATAGTACTATACGGTGAACTCGCCACGAATCAGCGTAAGAGGGGCACTCAAAAAAAAAAAAAAAAAGATACAAGGACTCCCTGAAACAACATCTCGGGTTCAGCCAAATTGATCACCAACAATGGTCCGCCCTGGCCTCACATCGGGAGGCATGGAGATGCACTATCCACAATGCTGAGCCTTATTTGAGAACTCACGGCGAACAAGTCTTGAAGAGAAATGACAATGCAGAAAGAATCACAACCCAGAAACATCACCCAAAGAGACCTTCTGCTGTGCTTTCTGCAACTGGACTTGTTTATCTCGGATTGGCCTTTTTAGTCATCAGCGCACTTGCAGAAAGCGCAGGGTGAGTCCTTCTTGAATCTTCGTTTGCGAAGAAAAGCCAAAGGAGGAGGAGGAGAGATGGTGTCCCAGTCCCCTTTATTTTTCGAACTATGTATTTTCAGCAATGTGTGCTGGTTGTCCAATGTGAGATCCCTAAATTTTAATACCCCACCAGACTTATCAGCCTGTGATTTAACCACAAATTCATAAAGCACCAAAGAAAGCTGTAAGAGAAGCAGCATGAAAAAGAAATGCTTCATATTGGGAAATGCAACTATTAGTGTTGCACCTAACCCTCTAAGAATAGCTGGAGATAGTGGCTGCCTATTATCCATAACCCTGCCTCTTTCCCTAGTGCCACCTTCCAGTGCCTCCTTCCTCACTCAAAAATCCCCCATAGAGTCCCTAAAGCCCTGCAACTTAGACCAAAATGCCAGAGTTGACAACCGGGCCCTGATTGACTGATCGACTGTGATGACAGGCCATGGTTCCTGAGGGAAACATAAAACTGAAGTAGGGTTCCTGAGGGAAACATAAACATAAAACCGAAGTAAGCATGGGGGCTGGCCAAACATCACCTACCTGCTCCTGCCTTCTGAAGTTTCCAAACTCTTACACCACTCTAAGGTAGCTCTTCTTGGTACTAGGCACCAGGGACAAACTTATAGCCCTAACTACCCCACCCTTCCAAGCACCTATAGTTTAGCTGACATTGGGTCCAACATGGCTGCTGCCTCTGGTGCCAGTTGTTTGAAGCCCTCCATTTGCAAGCCGGGAAGAGAATTGGCTAATCTGTTATCCAGCCCAGCTACATGGAGCACTGTGAAAAGTATATTGGCATAAATATTGGACTGCAAACTCCCTCACCAACCTCATAACCCTGTCCAACCTGGAAGATAATGAATTAATTGTAAGCACTATAGCCATGTTGTCGTACCAGAGATTAATTTCAGAGTTGGAAAACGCCACAGCCCATATCTTAACTGCAACCAGAATAGGAAAAAAAAAACCCAAAAAAGTTAAGTCGACTGTACCTCCCACCTCAGTTCAATCACTGGTCTACCTCTGCACACACCAGTGCCCTTGAGGTATAACCCAAAGCTCAAGAACCCCACGAGGTCTGAGGATATCTTCAAGGCATCCCTGAGCATCACCTCTTTCCTCCAAAAAGAAATACCATTAAAATCTGCTAAAAATTCTTGCCATACCGCCAGGTCCAGTTGGACACCTATCCTGTGATGTGGCTTATACATGCTCTGAGTAGCATCACACAAGTACTTGAGAAAGGCTCTGCCTAGTGCTGTCACTCTGTAGGTGAAATTTAAATGGCCAGTCAATTCCTGGAATTCCTTATAAGTAGCTTTCCTACATTCAATGAATTCTGTCACCCTAGCCTTCATATCCTGAACATTCCGTGAAGGCAACCTGAACAGCTGGTGGACTGTGTCAATTTTGATGCCAATAAAGACCAACTGATGGTAAGTACCCTTCATCTTTTCCTGTGCTAGAGGAACTCCTAATCCACTCACCAACTGGCTGAACGCACCCAACAAAAAGGCACACTGACCTGAACTAAACTCACTGATGAATAGGAAGTCATCCAAATAATGGATCGCCCTCTGGATCCTGTCCTAAACTTGCTAGCCCACACAAGGTAGGAGCAGAACCTCTTGAAGGCAACACACAACATTGAGCACACCATAGGAAGGCCCAATCAATATAAAATGTGCCATCAAAAGAGAAACTCAGCAACTTGAAATAATCGGGTTAGACCAGCAGTAAGTGAAATGCTGACTTAATGTTCCATTTTGCCAATTCTGTACCAACCCCATGTCTCCTCACCTCCCTAACCACTGCATCAAAGGAAGTATACCAAACGGTGCACAATTCTGATGTAATAGCATCATTCATGGACTCCCATTTGGGGTAAGACAGATGGTGAATTATCCTAAATTCCCCCAATGCCTGCTTTGGTATACCTCTAAAGGAGAAACCCTTAAATTGAGACCTGGGCATGAGGTGTAAGGTCCTACTATTCTCCCCTCCATGCCCTCTTTTCTAAAATTTTCTCTACCCATGTGCTTTCATCCTACCACCAACATCAGGTTCCTGGATGCCTTTGAAATGGTTTGTAGAACCCAATTTGAAAGCCATTTCTCAAATATCAGGCTGCTACCTGGTCAAGGTAAAAAACTAGCCATGCCAATAGCCTCTGGAAATTAATTAGACTGGTCCATTTTTTGTTGGTGGGAGGAGGCGGATGCCTGCTTTTCCCTGTTGCTCACAGTTACCTCGGTTAGCCTCCACCTTTAGGGTAGTTCCCAAAGGAATGTGGGCCACCACACACAGAACACTTGTGCCTATACATGCAGGGTCGGCATGTGCATGCACCCTGAAACTGAATTACCGACAGAGCAGCCTCTATTGCTGACCTATGGTACCCTGCATTCACACAGTGGTCATTCCTTTATCATTCTGGATCAGGTGGCCAATATCAGTCCATTCCCATTGGGTCAGTCTTGCAGGTGTCATAAGCTGTATCCACAGCTGAGCATGTATAAGATCCCACCTCAAGGTGGGATATTTTTCAGACTTCATTCTGAAAGATTTGTCATATAAAAGCCATGTAAAATCGGTGTAAGCACTATAAATACCTTGAATTAAAGAATACGCCCTATGTGGCTGCACTTTGGCTAAGACACCTGCATAAATAAATTTTTAAAAACCTGACAGCCAGTTCACCCAATTTCTATCAATCCTACATTTTTAATATTTTCTTTCTCCCTGTCATCTAAATCTTCCTTGTCCTTCAATTTCTCTCTCTCTCTCTCTCTCTCTCTCTCTCTCTCTCTCTCTCTATATATATATATATATATATATATATGGGGGGATCTATGTAGTCACCACCTAGAATCTTCTGAGCTACTGACAGGTTTTCCCCTAATGTGACCATCTGCTCTCCCACTTCCCACCAAAGTGTGAAGACCCTTCACCTAGCTGGACCATATGGGGGCTAAAATTGGGTGGAAAACTGTACCACAGGACCTATAAGGGCCTGCCATGACCATGCCTAAGGAGGCACCATCCCACCCCCAGCACTGGTGCTTGGCATGTTGTGTGTTATGGATGAAACAGTGGGTTGTATGGCAGGCATACTCCAAGCACCCCAGGGCCAAGTGGATCCTATAGCCAGACCCCCAGCTGTATCAAAAACCTCAACTGAACTACGAACTGGCCAAGATTCTCACTGGTGTGGGTGATGTCTTTCAAAGCTGAAGAGAATGGATCAGACCTTTCAGGGTGCAAGTTTAGTTCACATTCCCCCTCCAACTTCATTTCCTTCCCCAAGGTATCTAGATGGACAAGAATCTCATTAGCCACACTTGCCTTGATTATCCCCTTTGGACCTTTGGAACCCTTTTTACTGCTAGCCTGCTTCTCCTTTTCCAAAGCTTGCAATCTGGCAAGGGTGATATTAGTAATATCTTCACCCTCAGATGAAAACAACACTTGTGGGGAAGGGCACTTGCTGAGAACCTTCTTTACCGGACCTTTGCCCATGGAACAACTGGAGACTTTCTTGGGAGCCATACTAACTGCCTCCCAGTGGATCACGCTGCTAACCTAATAGTCTGGACAGGTTCGCCACCAGTTAAAAGCCTGCAAAAGAAGGAAGGGGGGAGTGGCATAAGCCTGAGAAATTAGCCTATCCTCTGAGGTCCTTACCCGAGTCCTCTCACGGGCCTAAGAAAAACTAGTCTGGATAATGGCCTAGTGGGGACAAGTTGTTGTTGTCATTGTTGTTGTTGTTGTTATTTCTTAGTGCCTTTCCCCATGAATGTATGGCTTCCCTGGGCCCAACAGCACATGGCCTACCAGAGGCCAGTGAACCAAATAGGACCAACTGGGGCCTCCTTAAAACTAGGTATTGAGAGCTGCTCATGGACAGCACTTCAACCAAGCACTGCCTGAAGACCATGCACCCCCGCCATCTGAGAAGGCTGATATGATCTTGCTGGCTGGCTAGCCCCTTGCCGTTCATCTGTCATTCACTCCCTTGATACTCACTCACACGTCGCTCCCTCACTCGTTGCTCACTTATTTGCACATCACTATCTTGCAGGAGGAGTCTTCAAACCAAAGCCAGAAGAGGAAGATCTGGAGGTGCTAGGGTCTTATATTGCCTCCACCCCTCAACTCATCATGGCACCCCAAGCCATAACATGAGTTAACATGGCCTCCATTCATAGTAAACCAGCAAATGCATCTTACCCCTGTGCACTGCACAGCACTGGGAGGGAACCAAATTATGGCTGGCATTGTGTTGGTGACATACAGAAGCATAAATCCACTTACCCCTGCATGTTTGTTTCTTATTTCTTCTTCGTTCACTGTGGAGACTGATATTCTCTTCCACCCCCTCCAGTAACACCCCCCAAGACATAAGCTTTTGCTCCTACAGACCTGCTGAATGGCCATTCTGTGGCTGGTGGAGAGTGCAGGGTATTGGAGAAGTGCCTGACTATGCTCCATATCCTAATGCAGACTGAAGAAGTTATCCACTGAGACCCTAGTGGATCTTGGTAGAAGAGGTTGTCAGTCTGTGTTATCAGAATTGGCTGTTCAGGGGGGCTATTGCAGCAAAACTGTAAATCCAGGGGAGTAGAGGCAGAGCCATAATGGAGTTCCATCTGTGGAACTCTTATGCTGTACTGAGCAATTTAGGATCTTGGCTGTTGGGTGCTAAGCTAACACAGAGTTAAGCTATTTCCACTTTTAGTAGAAGTGAGTTAATAAGGGGGTGGGAAGTGAAGTGGTGGAAAGACCCCTAAGAGTATTAATTTAATCTCAGAGAGATTAGGATAGGTAGAGGAGAGGTGATCCATCCCAGCTGCCATTGCCCTGACCTCGGAGGGAGACAAGAAGGAACTGTCACAGTTCCAAGATGCCTGGGCCCTGAAGCAGATGATAGGCCTTCTCTCCATCCCAACTGTCATTGTTGTGGCCTTGGAGGGAGAGAAGAAGAGCCAGTATCGGCTAGGCTTAATGTCCAATCACACTGTCATTCCCTTTTTATTTTCTGCCATGTCTTTATTATAACTTTGAATCACTGAAAACTATTAACTCAATCATGGCTACCCTCTCTAAGACATCTTTCACATTTTAAGTGCTGAGCATGGCTGTGATTCCAACACTATAAACAACCAATTGGCTGCATTTGCAAAAATGTCAATTTGCGCAAATTTCCTTTTTATTTCTACTTCTGACCAAATACAGATTGGATCAAATGATGAATCCACCATCTTTCAATATATTCTGGAACATCCTATTAGATACTAAGAGAACATTGCTGAGTACATGATGTGTCAGCTCATTTTTGAATTGCTGTCCTTCATTGTTGATGTGATCATGCACCAATCTTCTCTCTGGTATTATACAGAGAACTGAAAGATAAAATGTATAGTCACAAAGTCTCTGTGCCTTGGGTGGAACCTGTCAAAAAAAAAAAAAAAAGAGAGAGAGAGAGAGAGAGAGAGAGAGAGAGAGATCAGTATGTGAATTTCAGCAGAACGTTTCTACCCTTTTACAGAAAGAGAGAAGAGTCCACGTCATACTATTTTTTTTTTGCAAAAAGAATATCTTTTTGTACATGGTGGAAAAAACATAATGGAAACAGATGTGCAGTTTACACATATTTATTCTCCTATCCATGTATACTATAATAAGCATTTAGCATCTAAACCCTTCTTACATAATTATACTGGCCAAAATCCAACCCAAAAATTAAGCTCACTTTAAGGCCATTGATTTCAGTGTGCTTAAATATGCATAATACTGGGTGTTATTGTAACAGTTCTCTTAAGAAAGGTATTTTTACCTCCTTAAATATATAGTCTACCCATTCAATTGACCAGTGCAGACATCTCTCTCCCTCTGGCTTTTTTACACAAATGAAGATTCAGGAAGGACTCATCCCACGCTTTCTGCAAGCATGCTGATGACTAAAAAGGCCAATCCGAGATAAACAAGTCCAGTTGCAGAAGGCACAGCAGAAAGTCTCCTTGGGTGATGTTTCCGGGTTGTGATTCTTTCTGCGTTGCCATTTCTCTTCAAGATTTGTTTGTTGTGAGTTCTCAAATAAGGCTGCAGCATTGTGGATAGTGTGTCTCCATGCCTCCCGATGTGAAGCCAGGGTGGACCATTGTTGGTTATCAATTTGGCGAAGCCTGAGGTGTTGTTTCAGGGAGTCCTTGTATCGTTTTGGAGCGCCCCGCTTATGCTGACCCGTGGGGAGTTCACCGTAGAGTACTATTTTTGGGAGGCGATGGTCCTCCATCCCAGAAACATGCCCTGCCCAGCACAGCTGTGTTCTCAATATCATGGCCTCAATGCTGGTGATCCCTGCTTGCTCAAGGACAGCAACATTTGTCACATAGTCAGTCCAGTGTATATTTAGGCTTGTGCGTATACAGCGCTGATGAAAGCGTTTGAGGAGTCGTAGGTGGTGGCGATAGGTGACCCATGTTTCAGATCCATAAAGGAGAATAGACAGTACAATGGCTCTATATACACAGATTTTTGTGCTTCGCCTCAGGTGTTTGTTACTCCAGACTCTTTTGTAAAGTCTTCCAAATACGCTATATGCCTTTGCTAATCTGTGATCGATCTCTTTGTCAGTCTTGGCATCTGAGGAGATGATGCTTCCCAGGTAAGTGAACTGCTGAACGGACTTAAGCACAGATTTGCTGACGGCAATGTGGGGATGGTGGTGTTCGTCCTGTGGTGCAGGCTGGTAAAGAACTTCTGATTTCTTCAGGCTGACTTCCAGCCCAAACAGCTCTGCAGCTGTTGCAAAGCAGGATGTTAGGCGCTGCAGAGCTGCTTCTGTGTGGGCCACAAGGGCAGCATCATCAGCGAAAAGCAGCTCACGGACTAGATAGTTTAGAGTCTTAGTGTGAGCCCTCAGACGGCTTAGACCAGATGAAACAAGCAAGCTGTTCAGGGTTTGAGTTTGTGGGCTGCGATTCAAATTTTGTGCAGATTACAGAAAGCTTCAGCAGCAAACTGAAACCCATCTCAGCTTCAGCAGCAAACTGAAACCCATCTCAAAATCTTGTACTGCATGACTTTCTGGATCTATATTTTGGATATTAAAATGGCTCTTCCTTGCAGTTTTTGAAAAGTCACATGAATGAAAAGGAGCATACAGGTTTTGTGTAGTTCAGATGAAAATAATTTATGGTTTGATACCTATCTTTTTGCTGGGTTCTGCACTCTCTTTTATGTGTATTGCTAATTTGCACCATTTCCTTTTATTAGTATAATTTTGCATTGTTACAGCTTTGCATAATTTTATGTTAGTTAGAGGAGTAGAAATAAATCCTCCCAAATCATATATAGCTCTTTCATACACATCTATACACACTGTGGTTTCTATGATTTCAGCAGGTGTGCCCTAGAGAGCCTGTGTAGTGATTTGAACATTAGACTATGACTCCGGAGATCAAAATTCAAATCCCCACGTGGCCATGGAAACCCACAGGGTGACTTTGGATAAGTCATACTCTCTCAGCCTCAGAGGAAAGCAAAGGGAAACCCTCTCCAAACAAATCTTTCCAAGAAAATCCTGTGATAGAGTCCCCATAAGTCAGAAGCAACTTGAAGGCACACAAAAGCAGCAGCAGCAGCAGCCTGCCCTGTCATGACCAGTAAGTATCTGTGACAGATCCCTTTTCCTAGGCTGGCCCCACAGTTCCAGCCCTTGGAATCTTTCCACTCACCCTGCCCTTCTCCCTCCACTTAAACCCTTCCTGGATTGGGCACTTGGCCTTCAGAGTGACCCCTTAAATGTGGACTTGTGGCTGTGTTGTTGTTGCGGGTTCACATTGGTAGCCATGGCCTGACTCCTGATCATACTTGATAAAGACAACCAGACCGTTAAAAAAAACAACAACAGTATGACAATACCTTAACCTCTGAATATTATGTTCTTTCACAGCTCCCCAAAACTAGGAATACCAGATGCTGTAGGCTATTTTTCAGAGGAAGAGTTTAGCATAACCACCTCTGTGTATTTCTTGCCTAAAAAAACTCTACAACATTCCTGGGGTCTCCATAAGTCAAGAGGTGACTTGAAGGCATATTACAGGCACATTTAAACTTCAGGCCACCTTGATTCCCATTTTTGTGGGGGGCAGGGAGTTGACATATTAAAAAAGATAACAACAATTCCACCTCCCACACTCAAGCAGGAGGTCTATTCATTCATTGAACTTGTAAGCCCATTATACAAATCACCCAGATCCTGCTGCCATGTTTGACCAGTTTAGGTGGAAAATAAAATAAGCTTTCAATTTGGACTCAGAAGCATGCCTCTGACAAATCAGGAGCTAAATTGATTTGATGGTGTTCCTCAAAGATTCAAAGGCAGGCATGTGAGTCATTTTTTTTGTGAGTGGGGTGAAAGGCCTTGTGTCAGTCATCCCTGCCCTTTTTATCAACTTTAACATTTGCTGGCAGGTAATTCTTCCTGCTGTGAAGAGAGAAAAACAGACAGACCAAACTACAGTTGGAATGCTTGTGTAAAAGCTTCTGAAGTAGACCCATTAAATCAATTGTTCAATATTACATCCAATTAGGGTTGCCAGATCTCAAAGCCTGGTCCTGCATCTGTAGTTGTCAGGGGTCATCTCCAGGCAAGGGTGCAAATTGCTAGGTTTTGGTGGGCTCAGCGCCAAGCAAGTGGAAAGGACTGTTTGCAAATCTCCAGCACAGCTAGTACACAGAGCAGCAACTTCCTACAATTCATAGGGCCCCATTGAGTTGTTGGTATAACTTGCAATGACTCTCCAGGAGACTATCTTGTTATTATGCCCTACTCCCACCCCCCTCCTTACAGTATCTCATAACTGGAAACTTCAGACACTTTTTGGAGTCAGGTTGGAGGAAGTAAACCAGAGGTCAGTTGGTTAAGGAGGTATGTGCTAATCCTTTCTTCCAGCCCAAGGCATTTCAACAAGGATTCGATCAAGCAATTAAGTGACCATTCCTTAATCTATACCCTACAGAAACCTTTCCTATACCCCTGTCCTGTACCCCCTATACTCATGAGGTTGTCTCAGACCAATCAATTTCTGTCTCCCAGCAATTAAAGGATCAGATGAGTTTTGGTTTGCTTTGTCTCTCCTATGGGAGAGCCATCCAAGATTTTTTTATAACCATCACACACCTCCAAGCCACGAAATAGGTCATAAATATCTTATCACCAACCCCAGCAAAGTGTGCCACAGACTGACAGATGCCTCCATTCTTCCAGACTCCTATGTGCCACTCTCAGACACTGTCTGAGTCCTTCTGCTGCAGGGTCCTCTTTCTCCAAGACTGGTAACTATCACCCTTACACCCCTGACGTTTCTCTAGCCAACCCTTCACTCCTTACTTTCCAATAGCCTTAAGAGTATATGTTCTTGTATGTTAGTGTATTCCCTGTGTTAATTCCAATAAAATACATTGTTTGACTTTAACTGAAGTGCTCTCTACAGTTAGTACTGGTATACATAAGTGAAAAGATACCTGAAGTTACCATCCCCTTACAGGCCTCCTTTTGAGCTAATAACTTCCCCAAATATTAAAGGAGATTTCGACATCACAGGTCTAAAGCACCCTCCTACCTCTTATGGTAACAATGTATTGAGTTAGGACATTATCACACCAATCTCATGTCTCATGGCAATCATGTTATCAAAGGAAACGGGAACATACCAGTTGCAAAACATGTATTATCACAACTCTCTTCATTCACACAACTCTGTTCCTTTGGCAATCCCCTGGTGCAATACATCCCTCCGCTTCAGTTCTGGGACACTGGCAGTCGCATGGCTTGAGGGGGCCTGACTCTCCTTCTCTCCTTCTCTCTCCCCTCCCCCTTGCTATTCCAAAGCAGGCAGACTCTGTGCACAACTTGAAGGCACACAACAACAGCAAGTGTGAAATAACATTGAAATGCCTAATTGTGCTCCCTTCAGAGACTTCTGGGAGCATAGTTACTCATAGAGCAAACAGAGGATTTGGGGATGGTTGATTAGTGCTTCTGGTCAGTCGAAAGGGAGATCAGAAAGAAGGGATTCAGCCTGCATTGGATGGGGTCACACCATTCCTGAAGATACAGGTTCCCAATTTGGATGTACTCCTGGACTCATCTTTGAACCTAGCCCAGTTTGTTGAGGAACTGAATTGATTAAGTTTAGGTTGGCACTCCCTAAAGCCCATCCTGGGTAAAGAACCCCTCATTTAGGATGCAGCCACATCCTATACACTAGGAATAAGCTCAGCAAGTGAACACTTGTAGAATTGTTGGGCAAAAACTGTGGCAAAGGCACAATTCCAGTGACTATGTTCCAAAGACCAGTGACAATTGAACAAGCTTAGTGGTTGGAAGATAATGAGTGGCTATTAGGACTGGCTTGCTTTGTACTCATGCAGGAGAACAAGAAACCACAATCTTTTTCTCTTTGCTGGTAACGTTATGAGGTATTTTCTGCTGGTGTCAAGGGGGTTTTCATGGTTTTTAAAAGAGTGGTTTTGCACAAATTCTTTAAAATGTGAAAAATTACCCAGCTGAACTACACTTGCAACTGCCTGCTTGCATGGGCTTTTAAAGACTGTAAGCATTGTAAAGATTGTTTGCTTATTATTATTATTTTTATTATTATTCCACCTTTTCCTCAAAATTGGAACTTAAGGTGGCTTATAACTTGAAACAAGGTCAATACCGCTAAAAACATACAAGAAGTGGACTTTTAAATCGAATTAAAGTATTTGCAATATTAAATCAATTCAAACATACACCTCAAAAGATAAAAAAGCAATTAACAAAGGTTCCGTTTAAAACAATACAATTTAAAACAATACAGCACGCTCTAAAAAGCTCGTTCTTTAAAAACTTTCTGTTTTAAAAGCCTGCCAGAATAATAAAAGGTTGTTGCTTGCTGACAGAAGGAGAATAAAGACAGGGTCATTCTGGCCTCCTTGATAAAGGAGTTCCATAGTCTAGGGGCAGCTACTTTGCCTTGTGTCCCTACCAGCTGTGCCTATGAAGGTGGTGGGACTGAAGGAAGGACATCTCCTGAGGATCTCAGGGCCCAGACAGGCTCATAAAGGAGATATGGTCTGCCAGATAGCCTAGACCTAGCCATATAGGGCTTTATAGGTCATAACCAGTACTGTGAATTATTCTTGGAAACACACTGGCAGCTGGTGGGTTTGTTGTAGCTGTATGGTCCCTGCAACCTCCTCTAGTTAAGACTCTGGCTGTAGCTCTAAACACTCTTTGGTGCAGTCTCAGTTTAGTCAACTTGGCTTCTAGAGAGAGTTCAGGCTTGATTTGCACTCTTTCTCTCTCGTGCGCGCTCTTTGTGCATGCCTTCAAGTCACATGTCAAATTATGGCAACCCCATGAATTTCTTAGGGTTTTCTTCAGCAAGGAATACTCAGATGTGATTTTACCAGTTCCTTCCTTTGAAAGATAGCCTACAGCACCTGGCTTTCATTGATGGTCTCCCATCCAAGTACTAGCCAGGGATGACCCTGCTTAGCTTTCAAGACCAGAGAGGATCTGGTGTCTTCAGGTAATTTAGAACTACTCAGAAGTACTGTGATTCCTATTGATTTCAGTGGGGTTTATTCCCCAGAAAGCTGGTATAGGATTACAACTGTGATGTTTTAAATATTGACAGATTGCCTTGTAATCAATCAGCCTAAAGGCGAGCAGTTGTTATTCTTTCTCAGTTTCACAGTCCTACAAAATGACTGCTAACCAACCAGGAAATAACAAGACCAGGCAACACAGATGGGTACCTAAAGGGCCACTTTTATTAACTATTTCAGAATTGAACCTTAGGTATCTATAATCTGCAGGAATGAAGAGCCTAAAGTGGGTTCCAGCTGTGGTCCCATCCTGACCTCATCCTCAGCCACTCCTGGGTGAAGCACCCAAGCTCTGAATGCCAGACACCATTTTGGTTGGCCACCCAGCCAGCCATCAACAAGAGGGACACCCTCCTAGAGCACCTCTCCCATAAACACACACATCCCATGGCATAAAGAGAAAATGTGCCCCAGAGTGAACTCGAAGGTAGTCTCTGCAACTCACAGGAGCAAGCCTGGAGATGTCCCCTTCACCAAATCAGCAACTGGAGTGCACACCATATCCACAGATTCTGCATCCACAAACTCCACCACCCTTGACTTGAAAATATTCCCCCACCCAAAAAATAAATAAATAAAAATAAAAAAAAAATCCAAAAAGCAAACCTTGAATTTTGCCATTTTCTATCATGGACATGATTTTACTATGCTGTTGTAGGAATTGAGCATCCACATATTTTGGCATCATCGTCATCATCATCATCATCAACATCTTTTATTTCTATAGCGCCATCAATGTACATGGTGCTTTACAAGAAAAAGAACAATTTAATCCCTGCCCTCAGGCTTACAATCTAATGCACACATGATATAAAAGGAAAGGGGGTGGCAATAGGGGAAGGGATTAAGTCTAGCATTCTCTTCTCTCCCTCTGCATCCAGGGCAATGGCAGTTGGGATGGAGGGACGGCCGTTCTGCTTCTGGGCAAAGGGAAGATGGAGTTGTGCCTGCCTTAGCTTCTCTCCCTCTGCAGCCAGGGCAATGGCAGTTGGGATGGAGGAGAGGTAATGCTTCTGGGCTGAGGCAATATGGAGCTCTACCAGGAACACCATTTTACTATGCCATTGTATGTAATAGGACTTGAGCATCCACAGATTTTGGCATCCAAGGGGTCCCTGGAACCAAACCTCAGCAGATACCAAGGGCCCACTGTATTTTGCTTTGGTTTTGGAACTATAGTTCTACTTCCCTGGATAAACATGCTGTTCTTCACTAACTCCTAGCAGTGCCCTTTGTGTACTGGAATGGCTTGCCCTGGATTTGTATCACCATCCCAGCCATATCTCTGATCAGAGTATGCAAATGAATTCAGATTGGATCCCTGCTATCTGCATCTGGCCTGTCTTGCTGCATTATCATATATCTGATGTACAGCATGATGTGCCGTGACACCTCATAATGCCACATGATGCAACCCGAGAGGGGTTAGCAGAGGGAAGACATTCTGCTCGTGCGTGCTCTGTTTGGGTTCTTGCCCTTCATTTCTGATAGGCCTTCAACTGCCTAATATAAACACATCTGATGAAATAAAAGCAAACAGTGAATGTTTGAGAGGGAAAGCAGCCTGGCTGTTCTTCTCTTCCAGCACCTCTTATTTAGAATTGTCAGTTTAAGATTAATTTCACAGCAGAGCTGACCAGAAACCAAGGCAGAGAACTGGTTGTTGATTTTCACAAATGTTCTCCGCCACAATCTTCACCACCGTACACACTTTCAGCCTTTGAACAAATATGGCTGCTGCACATTGTATTATGTGTATGTGTGTGTGTGGGGGGTGAATATTTCTTTGGAGAACAATTCCTGAAATCTTCTAGCCATCATGGCCACATACAGTCTTAATCAGGCTGTTTGCTGTCCCTCTCTAGGGAAAAAAAATAAACATTTCTTGTATATCTGCAAACTTCAGTGCAGAAACCTCCAACATATAGATGGACAGTATCAGCTGACTGAGGGATATTACCTACCTCTGAATGTCAGATATATTAGAAAAGTATGAAGGTCTATGCTCAAGGAATCCAGGACATGAAGAGAGCAATTGAAAAAAGGGGGAGAAGGAATGGGGTTAGAACCAGAGAATCTTAGGAGATTATCAGACGGGGAACAAAAATGTGTCCCCGTCTTGCTATACTGTATTCCACCCCTTCCCGTCCCCATCTCGGCATGATAACCCCCCGTTTTGCACTTACCTTGTTCGTATTACCCCCCCCCTCCCCTCGGCAGCCAGGAGTGAATGGAGCTAGAGCAGAGCCCCATTCACTTCTTGTTTTGAGTTCCCAGCCATTCTCGTGAGAGAACGAGTTTGCGGGAAGTTCAAAAATAAAAAAAAAGGAAATAAAGATTGAAAAGCGACAGCAAGCACAAAAACAGTTTTAAAAATACAAGTAACCCAGGGAGTGGGGTGGGGGGTGGGAAGGGTGTCACTTAACTGAATGTCCTGATCACACCCGAAAGGGTTCAGCACAGACCTCCCACTGCAGCTGGCATTACACCAGCATAACGGGGCTCCTTTTTTCTCGCCCATCATTCCATGACAAGAACGGAATGGGTCATCTATTCACAGCTTAAGCCGTGAATAAAATAGAATGAGGGTGAAACGGAAAGGGCACAGAACGAGGACGTTGTTGTCTGAAAAGTTAGTCCTTTGACAATCTCCTGGCAATCTCCTATCATTCCTGGAATGCCATATTAAGAGCATCTGACAATCGCCATAGAGTTGGAAGAGACCATAAGGGCCATCTAGTCCAACCCCCTGCCATGCAGGAGTACCCAATCAAAGCCTTCCTGACAGATGGCCATCCAGACTCTGCTTAAAAACCTCCAAAGAAAGAGACTCCACCACACTCTGAGGCAGTGCATTCCACTGCTGAATAGCTCTTATTGTCAGGAAGCTCCTCCTAATGTTTAGGTGGAATCTCTTTTCTTGTAATTTGAGTCCATTGTTCTGGGTCCTTATCTCTAGAGCAGCAGAAAAAAAGCTTGCTCCATCCTCAGTATGACATCTCTTCAAATATTTAAACATGGCTATCATGTCACCTCTTAACCTTCTCTTCCTCAGGCTAAACATACCCTGTTCCCAAGCCACTCCTCATAGGGCATAGCTTCCAGAACTCCTACCATTTTGGTCAGCCTCCTCTGGACACGTTCCAGCTTCTCAATATCCTTCCTGAATTGTGGTACCCAGAACTGGACACAGTATTCCAGGTGAGGTCTGACCAAAGCAGGATAGAGTGGCACTGGACTGATTATGTGACAAATGTTGCTGTTCTTGAGCAAGCAGGGATCACCAGCATTGAGGCCATGATACTGAGAACACAGCTGCTCTGGGCAGGGCACCTACCTGGTAGCAATTCACCTACCTAGGAAGCATCATCTCCTCAGATGCAAAGATTGAAAAAGAGATAGATCACAGATTAGCAAAGGCATATAGCGCATTTGTAAGACTTCACAGAAGAGTCTGGAGTAACAAACACCTGAGGCGAAGCACAAAAATCAGTGTGTATAGAGCCATTGTACTGTCTGTTCTCCTATACGGATCTGAAACATGGGCCACCTATTCCCACCACCTATGACTCCTCAAATGCTTTCATCAGCACTGTCTACACACAATCCTAAATATACCTGGCTTTTTCTTCGCAAACGAAGATTCAGGAAGGACTCATCCCGCGCTTTCTGCAAGCGCGCTGATGACTAAAAAGGCCAATCCGAGATAAACAAGTCCGGTTGCAAAAAGCACAGCAGAAGGTCTCCTTGGGTGATGTTTTTGGGTTGTGATTCTTTCTGCGTTGTCGTTTCTCTTCAAGACTTGTTTGTCGTGAGTTCTCAAATAAGGCTGCAGCATTGTGGATAGTGCGTCTCCATGCCTCCCGATGTGAGGCCAGGGCGGACCACTGTTGGTGATCAATTTGGCCAAGCCTGAGATGTTGTTTCAAGGAGTCTTTGTATCGCTTTTTTGGAGCGCCCCTCTTACGCTGACCCGTGGTGAGTTCACCGTAGAGTAGTATTTTTGGGAGGCGATGGTCCTCCATCCTAGAAACGTGCCCTGCCCAGCGTAGCTGTGTTCTCAATATCATGGCCTCAATGCTGGTGATCCCTGCTTGCTCAAGGACAGCAACATTCGTCACATAGTCAGTCCAGTGTATATTTAGGATTGTGCATAGACAGCGCTGATGAAAGCGCTCGAGGAGTCGTAGGTGGTGGCGATAGGTGACCCATGTTTCAGATCCATAAAGAAGGATAGACAGTACGATGGCTCTATACACACTGATTTTTGTGCTTTGCCTCAGGTGTTTATTGCTCCAGACTCTTTTGTGAAGTCTTCCAAATGCACTATATGCCTTTGCTAATCTGTGATCTATCTCTTTGTCAATCTTGGCATCTGAGGAGATGATGCTTCCCAGGTAGGTGAACTGCTGAACGGACTTGAGCACTGATTTGCCGACGGCAATGTGGGGATGGTGGTGTTCGTCCTGTGGTGCAGGCTGGTAAAGAACTTCTGTTTTCTTCAGGTTGACTTCTAGCCCAAACAGCTCTGCAGCTGTTGCAAAGCAGGATGTTAGGCGCTGCAGAGCTGCTTCTGTGTGGGCAACAAGGGCAGCATCATCGGCGAAGAGCAGCTCACGGACTAGATAGTTTAGAGTCTTAGTGTGAGCCCTCAGACAGCTTAAGTTAAACAAGCTACCATCAGTACGGTAGCGTATATAGATGCCGTCGTCTTCTTCAAGCTCTGCCATAGCCCTTTGGAGCATCGTGCTAAAGAAGATTGTAAATAAAGTTGGTGCAAGAACACAACCTTGCTTCACTCCATTAGTTATTAGAAAGGGCTCTGAAAGAGCATCGCCATATCTGACTTGACCACGCTGTCCCTCGTGTAGCAAGATAATCATTTTAAGGAATTTGGGGGGACATCCTAGTCTTTCCAGGATCTGCCACAGACCTTTTCTACTTACAGTGTCAAAGGCTTTGGTGAGGTCGACAAATGTTACATAGAGACCCTTGTTCTGCTCCCTACATTTTTCTTGCAGTTGCCTAAGGGCAAATACCATGTCTGTAGTGCTCCTATTGGCTCTGAAGCCACATTGGCTTTCAGGGAGAAGTTCTTCTGCAATAGCAGGAACTAACCTGTTCAGGAGTATCCTTGCAAGGATTTTTCCAGCAATAGAGAGCAGTGTTATGCCTCGATAGTTTGAGCAATCGGATTTTGCTCCTTTTTCTTGTACAGGGTGATGATGACTGCATCTCGGAGGTCTGATGGCAGTTCCCCTTTTTCCCAGCAATTCACAAGGAATTCGTGGAATTTTTCGTGGAGTGCATGACCTCCGTGTTTCCAAACTTCAGGTGGGATTCCATCAATCCCAGCTGCCTTGCCGTTTTTCATCTGCTGTATGGCCTTAAGGGTCTCTTCCAAAGTGGGAGCTATGTCCAATTCATTTTTCATTGGTTTTTGTATCATATATTGGATAGCTGAGGCTTGGACTACTCGGTTGGCGCTAAAGAGACTTTGAAAATGTTCAGCCCAACGATTTAGGATGGAGGCTTTATCAGTAATTAATGTTTGACCATCTGTACTGTATAAGGAGCTTTGGACCTGATAAGTAGGTCCAAACACTGCTTTAAGAGCTTCATAAAATCCTCTATGATCACCCAGATCTGCACAGCATTGTGTCTTTTCTGCTATATTGATCCACCACTTGTTCTGCATGTCTCGGAGTTTTTGTTGTAGTTTGCTACATGTGAGGCGGAAAGCTGCTTTTCTTACATGACAGGTTGGCTGGGCGAGGTATGCCTGGTGAGCTCTCTTCCTTGCCAGCTCTCTTCCTTGCCAACAGCTCCTGGATCTCTTGGTTGTTTTCATCAAACCAGTCTTGATTTTTCTTGTGGGAGAAGCCAAGGGATTCTTCTGCAGACTGGAGGATACTGTTTTTGATATGTTGCCAAAGCACTGTAGGAGAAGGATCTGTAGGATGGTCTTCAAGTTTCATTTGTAGATTTGCCTGGAAGTTGTCTCTCATGGTAGCTTGTTGAAGATTGTTGACTTGGAGTCTCTTCTTTAAGATGCCACCCCTCTTAGGTTTGAACTTAAGATGAAGATTTAGTTTACATCTGACAAGGCGATGATCTGTTTGGCATTCTGCACTGGGCATCACTCGTGTATGACGAACATCACGAATGTCTCTCTGACGGACTAGAACGTAGTCAATGAGGTGCCAATGTTTGGATCGGGGATGCATCCAGGTTGTCTTCAAGCTATCTTTCTGCTGAAAGATTGTGTTTGTAATAGTCAGCTGTTGTTCTGCACAGAACTCTAGCAGGAGGCGTCCGTTATCATTGCAATTTCCAACACCATGCTTGCCTAAGACACCTTTCCAGGCTTCGGAGTTCTTTCCTACTCTGGCATTGAAGTCACCAAGCATAATAATTTTATCTTTTACAGGGACTTTTTGTATGAGTTGGCGTAGGTCTGTGTAGAATTTGTCTTTCTCTACAGGGTCGGCTTGCATAGTTGGGGCATATATACTAAAGAGAACAACATGTGGGAGGCGTAAGGAAATAATGCGATCAGAGTGTCCTGTTGGCAAGGTTTCGAGTTTGGAGGCAATGGAGTTTTTAATCATAAAGCCTACTCCTGACAGATGTTTTTCGGTTTTGGGTTTGCCAGACCAGTAAAGTGTGTAGCCGGCGCCATGTTCTTTAAGGCTGCCTTCCTCATGGAAGCGAACTTCACTAAGAGCAGTGATGTCAATATTAAGCTGTGATAGTTCAAGGGCTATTAGGGCAGAACGACGCTCAGGCCGTCCACTATCCTCAGATTCTTGCATGGTTCTGATGTTCCAGCATGCAAGTGTCAGTTTATTTACACCTTTGGAGGCCGGTGTGTGCCTTTGTTTCTTTGCCTTGGTTTGACCGCATCAGAAGATTCCCGTTGGCCGCGGCTAGCCAACCAGGTAGTTGGGGATGAGCTTTCTTTAGGCCACCTTTTCTAGGCCCCTCTCCATATGGAGCAAGCAGTGCTCTCCTTAAAAAAGGCTGCTTGGTCGTTCAGAATGCTGCCGAACAAGACTGTCATCTCCCGGGTCAGGCTTGAGCGACCAATGTCCTGAACCGCCTGCATGCAGGGTTGGGGCTGCGGCTTCCAGTGCATCTTTACACCTGCCGGTTTCGTCCCTCGCCAGTCGCTACAGGGCTTTTTTGGAAATGGATTTGTCCTTCGAGCCTGTGCAATGGATTTTTCTGGTGGAGCGCAGCGTGCACAGAACTGGCCTCACCCTTTAAACCAGAGATTCATCTGCCGTGGCCTTGCAAGCATGGACGTGGCAGGGAGGTCCTCGGGCCGTAGGTTTGATTAGAGTTTCCTTCTCTTAGATGGTTGACCTTACAGGGTTGGACGAGCACCATCTGCCCGGGTTTGGGATTGGAGTTTTCCTTCTCCTAGGACGGTTGCCACAAGGCTAGAGAGCCCATCCTGCCCTTTGACACTCTTTGACAGACCCTTCGGTTTTGACCTGTCTGGCATGGGAGACCCTACCGGTGGCTATTATGCCACCGCCAGCATAGCAAAAACATCATTAGGGTACGCAAGCCTCTCTCCCACGACAAGGGGGCGTCAATGGAGAGGTAAATATACACTGGACTGACTATGTGATGAATGTTGCTGTCCTTGAGCAAGCAGGGATTACCAGCATTCAGGCCATGATATTGAGAACACAGCTGCGCTGGACAGGGCACGTTTCTAGGATGGAGGACCATTGCCTCCCAAAAATAGTACTCTATGGTGAACTCGCCATGGGTCAGTGTAAGAGGGGTGCTCCAAAAAAGCAATACAAGGACTCCCTGAAACAACACCTCAGGCTCTGCCAAATTGATCACCAAGAATGGCCTGCCCTGGCCGCACATCGGGACGCATGGAGATGCACTATCCACAATGCTGCAGCCTTATTTGAGAACTCACGCCGAACAAGTCTTGAAGAGAAATGACAACGCAGAAAGAATCACAACCCAGAAATATCACCCAAGGAGACCTTCTGCTGTGCTTTCTGCAACCGGACTTGTTTATCTCGGATTGGCCTTTTTAGTCATCAGCGCACTTGCAGAAAGCACGGATGAGTCCTTCCTGAATCTTCGTTTGCGAAGAAAAGGCAGAGGTAGATTCCTTCCCTTGATCTAAACAGTATACCCCTATTGATGCAGCCTAGAATGGCATTGGCTTTTTTAGCTGCTACATCGCATTGCTGACTCATGTTCAGCTTGTGGTCCACTAAGACTCCTAGATCCCTTTCACATGTACTGTCATCAAGCCAAATGTCACCTATCCTATATTTGTATGTTTCATTTTTATTGCCCAAATGTAGTACCCTGAATTTCTCCCTGATGAAATTAATTTTGTTAGTTTTGGCCCAGCTTTCTATTGTTATTGTGTTCCTTAAAGTTGTTTCCAAATTATTCCACATGTAAGACAAAGCTATCATAGGGGTTACTTGGCAAGATATGTTCAGAGGAGGTTTACTGTTGCTTTCTTATAAAACTGAGAGAGTATGATTTGCCCAAGGTCAACGAGTGGTTTTCCATGGCTGAGCAGGTCTTTGAACCCTGATCTCCAAGATTCCTAGTCCAACATCAAACCACTACATCAGAGTGGCTAGGAAGCCACTTTATGCTGGGTCAGATTTTTGGTCCATCTAGCCCTGGTATTGTCAACTCTGGCAGCAATGGGTCTCTGGGGTTTTAGGCAGGATTCTTTCCTAACCCTCCCTGAAAATCTCTTGATACTCCTTGTTGGACTTCCATCCATATATAAACCTCCTTGACTCTGCTTAGCTTCTTTAAAAAAAGGAAAATAGTGACCATTGTTAGCATGTAAAGCCCCCCTGACCGTATCCATAGAACCAATATACATGATTTCAGTTACCCATGGCTGAAAAAAATAGCGACACATAACATAAAGTTATGCTGGAAAATACCTAGAGAGTTGTGTTCTTTAGGAATCGCTAGGTCCTCCAATGCAACTCTATGTTATGTTTGTACCATAAGACCTTTATTTTAAAAGTGTTTGTTATTATCCACCATTTCACTTATAAAAAGTAAGTCCAGTAACATATTCCCCACAGGTACTGGGGGAGGGGGTGACCTGTATAGTGGTATATCTATTGACAAAGAATTCTTAAGAAAAGAAAGAAAGAAAAACTACTTTCTCTTACAAAGTGGAACATTTTTTTTCTTGCCTGATGTTACTTCCTTGCAACTGTCATGTTTTATTTTTTCATATGGACACATTCATCAAACTTCCCTGTGTGCTTTATCACTGCCGAGCTACTTCCATTGGCCAAATTGATCATAAAACCAAGTATGTCTCTCTGGCAGCAGAGCTCAAGGAAATGAAGTTAAAACCACTTGTACTAGAGCAGTGAGCTCATAGTTTACTTGAGTATCCTCAAGCCCGCCAGAGGATGCGGGAAAGGGAGGAGCGGACGGCCATTTCTCTCTCCCCTCCTCCTCTGAGCAGTCTGGCAAGCCACCACTGAGCTCCCTCCTGAGCACCCGGCTAGCTGGTCAGATGGGAAGGTGGGGAGGGCCAGTGGCGGGCTTTGATGAATAGAAAGGCCTCCCTTGACTCCTGCTACCCACCGCTGCAAAATCAGAGCTACCCACCTGCTACCCCCCGCTGCTAAATCCTGCTACCCACCACTGCTAAATCAGAGGCCATTCAAAGGCCAGGGCTCCTCAGATGGCCTCTGATGTGTCAGGCAGAGGTGGCGGGCAGCAGCAGTGGGCTTGGGTGGGTAGAAAGGCCTCCCTCGACTCGGGCCTCCTTACCTACCAAAACCCGCCACCCATCACCTCTGCCACTAAATCAGAGGCCATTCAAAGGCCACGGTTCCTCAGATGGCCTCTGACATTGGGGGCTAAAATGGCCTCTGCCTTCCTGTGCTCCACAGCTGGCCGTCTACCAGCCGTGAAGACCTGATTTGGTGGTAGCAGCGAGGGAAGGCAGAAGCCACTTTAGCCCCTGGCCTCTTGGGGCTGAGGCAGCTTCTCCATTCCCTCACTCTGTGAGGAGATGATTTTGTGGTGGCAACGCTGAGGATAGAGGCACGGCCACCCCAAGAAGCACCCCCGGGGCAGATTGAGAGAGGGGAGCACTGTGGAGTGAGCAAGGCACCCAGGGAGAGAAAGAGGAAGAGGAGGTAATTATACCTTTATTCATTACTTATTAATTAATTCTTATTAGTAATTTCTATTATTAATTAACTAAATTATACCTTTACTTGGAAAGTGAGCCACTAAAAATCTATCTGTGGCCCTCAGAAGTTTGGCCTGTTTTGATTTCGGCCCCTACCTACTGCCAAGTTGTGCAGGCCTGTTGTAGGATGTAAATCTTGCAGGGAACAACAAATAATGTTACTAATATTCTCCCTACTATAAGAACAACTGGGCACTTTTTAAAGAATATTCACAATTCAGGACGTATTGTTTGCATGCACACGCACACACACAAAACACATGTGGGATTTTTGTTGCACAGAAAATGGTAGGTGGTATCCCATTCATTGTTATGAGATCATGAGCCAGGCTTGCAGGCTCATTACTTTGGGGATTCACATTTATGACTGTTAAGGACCAGACATGACCCCACAAACCTAACTTTTCAACCAGGCAGCACTGAACTCAAAATGTTTCTGAGGCACCAGGAAATTAGGGCACTGGGAAAGGATCTCTGTCATGCTCTCCTGGTTGTGGGGCTTCTTAAGAGAAACAGTTGCAGCTCCAGATGCCTGATCTCAGTGCCTCCTACAGCCAGGAGAATGGTGCAGATGTCATTTCCCAATGCCTTGCTCTGCAGAACCTCAGAGATTCTTCATCTGAGATGTTGTCTGGATGAAAAGGTCGGGCTTTTTTGGGTGGTGGGGTGGTGGTGGCATTGGCAGCATTGGCAGACATACCTATGACAAGAATGCTTCATTGTTCCAGTTGTGTCTGATGATGCAGGATCTCAGCCTATATTTTCTGAGTAGAAATGTTCTTTTCTACAAAGAAATATTCCTTTCTGTGCAGAAAATCATGAATTATGTGCAGGAAACCAGAAAATGCAGAGCAAAAACCCCATGTGAGGATTTTTTTGGTTTGGTTTTGTTGCCTAGAATAAGTTGCAAACTACACAGATTCTCAGCTGTCTAGTATTCTCTTTGTCATCATTTCTTGAAACATGGGAAACCCATATCTCACCTGAATATTTTTGACTATTCCTTCCATTCCTGCTATCATGTTGATAGAACTGTCCTGTTCTGAGCTTGAAAACTGATGTACCTGGGTGAGAAGCCATGAATCAAGGATCCATTCTTCTTCTCAAGGACACTGTGGAGGCTGCACAGATTGCCAGAAGTGCAAAAAAAAAAAAAAGTGTGTGTGTGTGTGTGTGTGTGTGTGTGTGTGTTAAATCCTCCAAAGATGTGTTTTTGGAAAATGGATATTTTTACTCATTAACTAGGAAGTAAAGAGACCAGATAGCAGATCTGGGGTAATGAAAGGGCCACTTTAGTTACTTATTAAATATTGAACTTTAATATTTGCAATCTTCAAGGTGGGCTAAAGTGGGTTCAAGCTGAAACTGGGGGTCCTAACCTGACCGCCTCCTCAGCCACCCCTTGGCAAAGCACCTGAGCTCTAAGTTTCAGTCACAAAGAAGACCTTCCTGGAGACACCCTCTCCCATGACATGAAGGGAAAATGTGCCCCAGGCTGGCTCCAACGGTACTTTCCTTTCCCAACCCTCAGGCCCTAGGCCACAGGAGCAAGTCTGGAAACATCCCCTTCACCAAACCAGTAACTGAGGATGATCTCTGTTACTTCTCCTTCAGATTTCCCCTGCCTACCTGTGAATGCCATCCTATTTAAATGCCCAACTTGAGGGTCAGTTGTTCAAACGTCACACAAGACAGTGCACGGTAGGCAAAATAACATCCTGGAAAGGGAGAAGAGAAAATTCCTACCTGGTCCCAAAAGGCAACCAGCAATTGCTTGCAATGCCTATATGGTGGGTTCTGAGCAATGCTTAAGAGAGGAAGAATGAGTGGCAGTTCAGGGTATAAGTCTACCACTCTGCCCATACTTCTCAGTGCCTGGTACTCTATGCCAGGATGCTACCATTAATCTCCCTTCTGGTGACTATTGTTAAAGGCCAACAAAGACACCCCTTCCCTGCAGCTGGGCTTTGCTGCATGGGTGCAGGTCCAAATTTTGATCCCAATGGAGGAGTGCAATCTATTCAAAAGGTGAACCATGACTTCTGGAAGCTTCCAGGAATGGTGTGATTCCACTTTTAAATAGTTTGCAGGTGTCTCCTTGCACTATTTAGTCTTCAGTTTAGTTTTCTTTAGTCTTCCACCAGAAGCCCTGGTGGTTGAGTGGTTGAATGCCAATACTGCAGCCACAATGTTGTGAGTTCGGTCCTTGGGGCTCCAGGTTGACTCAACCTTCCATCCTTCTGTAGATTGGTAAAATGAGTACCCAACTTGTTGGGGGCAATCAGATAATACATTGTAAATCACTTAGAGAGTGCTTAGCACTATAAAGCTGTATAGAAATGTAAGTGCTATTGCTATTGCTATTTAACCTTACCAAAAAAAATGTCCAGGACAAAAGTTCCTGTTAGACATCTTCACTGTCCTGTGAACCTCTTCCTGTTAGCCTCCTTCACTGTCCAGTTTTCACACCTATACATAGGTACTGGAAATACTATGGCATAGATGATGCCGTAGGCCCAAGATCCTACAAAACACTTCTTTAGTGTGACTTTGCACACATATAGTTAAGTTCTTATCCAGAGATTGGAACACGGAGCAATGGTTGCAAGCTCCAGGAACAGAGATTCCACCACATTAGGAGGAACTTTTTGACAGTAAGAGCTGTTCAGCAGTGGAACACACTCCCTCGGAGCGTGGTGGGGTCTCCTTCCTTGGAGGTCTTTAAACAGAGGCTGGATGGCCATCTGTCGGGGATGCTTTGATCGTGATTTCCTGCGTGGCAGGGGGTTGGACTGGATGGCCCTCGTGGTCTCTTCCAACTCTGCAATTCTATGATTCTAAGTGGGCTGAATATCAACATGGTATAACCAAGTACATATCTGCCAATGTCCTTGTCTATTGCTCCATTGTGCAATAGGGAATCAGCAATGGCTGTCTCTGCAATCCCAGGGAATCTAGTCATACATGGAAGGCAGTGACAAATAATATGCACTGTCCAAGAATGTGCAACAGTTGCAACAGTTACACTTGCAGAATGTATTTCACACAATCAGGAACAGAGTGCAGCCACTGCACAATGGCTAAAAAGTACAAATGTATATGTTTGGGGAGTTATGTATGCGGGTTACACCAACAGGATTTCAGCCTAGATTTCAGGAGGAATGACGCCTCAAGCGAACCCAAGGCATAACATAGAAATGGAGCAGGACTCATCATCAATACTTTCTAATCGGCTCATACCCTCCAACTGTCCCAAACTGGCTGGGACAGTCTTGATTAGTCCTCTGCCATCCCATTTTTCTATTCCTTTTAAAAGGTCCCAGTTTCACTTTCTTCCTTCCACTTCTCCTTTTTCCCCTGAACTAATTCACTTGCTTTTGAGTGAATTCAAAGTAGAAAAGTAGGAAAGTAGTTTGCACTAAATTAACTCCAGCAGATCAGAGAGGAGCGGAGAGGAGAGGAAGAAGTGGAGCTAAAAAGGCCAATGCAATTTTGGGCTGCATCAATACAAGTATAGTGTCTAGATCAAGGGAAGTAATAGTGCCACTCTATTCTGCCTTGGTCAGGCCTCACCTAGAATACTGTGTCCAGTTCTGGGCACCACAATTCAAAAAGGATATTGACAAATTGGAGCGTGTCCAGAGAAAGGCAACTAAAATGGTGAAAGGTATGGAAACCATGCCTTAGGAGGAGAGACTTAGGGAGCTGGGTATGTTTAGCCTGGAAAAAAGACAGTTAAGGGGTGATATGATAGCCCTGTTTAAGTATTTGAAGGGGTGTCACATTGAGGATGGAGCAGGCTTGTTTTCTGCTGCTCCAAAGACTAGAACACGGAACAATGGATGCAAGCTCCAGGAACAGAGCTTCCACCTCAACATTAGGAGGAACTTTTTGACAGTAAGAGCTGTTCGGCAATGGAACACATTCCCTCGGAGCATGGTGGGGTCTCCTTCCTTGGAGGTCTTTAAACAGAGGCTGGATGGCCATGTGTCGGGGATGCTTTGATTGTGATTTCCTGCATGGCAGGGGGTTGGACTGGATGGCACTTGTGGTCTCTTCCAGCTCTACAATTCTTTGATTCTATGAGTCTTGCCCTTCCCAGTAAGCTCTAGTGAAAGCAAACAGTGGCAGTGTCTCCTAGCTTGTGTGTTCTTTCTCATTAATACCCCAAAGGGTGCTCACCAACGGCTCCTCTACATCATGGAGAGAAGTGTCTGGAAAGCAACTAGGTACCAGCAAAGTATAAACACCACTAGTTTGGGAAGGGAGCCAACTGTTAATTAGCTCACAGGAATGCAACCACAGTCAAAGATTTAGTCCAATAACAGAGTCCACAAGGTCAGAGGCTTACAGCAGTCAGTCAGCATGGGTCCAAAGCAGTCTGAGGGTCAACAGGAGCAGGCAGCACAGTAGTCAGGGACAGTCCAAGCTCTAAGCACGAGTCAAGGTAACAGAAGTCAAGATAGCTGGCATCTAGGTACCAAAGTCAGCAGGAAGCTTTCACCAGGAAGATCAGCTGATCTCTGACAAAGCCTCTATCACCTCTCCCAGCATATATAAAGCAATTAAGGCTTTGTCAGGTGTTTCTTAATGAGCAGATTTTTCTCATAAAGTCTCAGAGACTTCCTTTGAGCTTCCTTTTGAGCTCGCTGCTAGGTATACAATGGTGAAGTTAAGTCCCTCTCCTCTTCTTTGTCTTTATCTGAATGGTCATGAATCTCTGCTGGGACTGATGCCAACCCAATCGGACCAGGCTCTTCCTCTGCTTGAGCCTCTAGGTTGTCATGGTTCCCTGCTGGCACAGGTGTAGATAAACCTCTGCCAGGGTCTCTAGGGCCATTCCGTGCCATCTCCTCCTCCTCCTCCTCTGACTCTATAGCCTCTTCAGTCTCACGGGGCATTACAAGAAGTGACTAGTGGGGTGCCACAGGGTCTGTCGTGGGCACAGTGCTATTCAACATATTTCTGAATGACTTTCATGAGAGAATAGAAGGCATTCTTATCAAGTTTGCAGATGACACAAGATTAGGAGGGGTAGCTAATACCCCAAAGGACAGGATCCAGATTCCAAATGACCTGAACAGATTAGAAAGCTGGGCCAAAACTAACAAAATGAAATTCAACAGGAAGAAATGTAGGATACTACACATGGTCAGTAAAAATGATACAGGATGTGTGACACCTGGTTTGATGACAGTGCATGTGAAAGGTATCTAGGAGTCTTAGTGGACCAGAAGCTGACATGAGTCAGCAGTGTGATGCAGCAGCTAAAAAAGCCAATGCAATTCTAGGCTGCATCAATAGAAGTATAGTGGGAAGAAATCAAGAGAAGTAACAGTGCCACTCTATTCTGCTTTCTTCAGACCTCACCTGGAATACGGTGCCCAGTTCTGGGCACCACAGTACAAGATGAATATTGACAAGCTAGAACATGTTCAGAGGAGGGTGACTAAAATGGTGGGAGGTCTGGAAGCCATACCCTATGAGGAACAGCTAGAGATCTGGGTATGTTTAACCTAGAGAAGAGAAGATCAAGAGATGACATGATAGCCATGTTTAAATATTTGAAGGGATGTCATACAGAGGGTTGAGCAAGCTTTGTTTTTGCTGCTACAGAGATAAGGACACATAGCAAGATAAGGACCAAAACTACAAGAAAAGAGATTCCACTTAAACATTAGGAGGAACTTCCTGACAGTAAGAGCTGTTTGGCAGTGAAGTTCACAGCCTCCAAGTATGGTGGAGTCTCCTTCTTTGGAGGTTTTTAGCGGATGGCCATCTGTCAAGAGTCCTTTGAGTCGGTATTCCCACGTGGCAGGGGGTTGGACTGGATGGACCTTGTGGTCTCTTCCAACTCTAATATTCTATAATTCCATAATATCATTTGCCATCTTGACCTCACCCTGATGTTGCTTGGCCACAAGTATCCCAGTTTTCATCTGTAGGATGTTGAAAGCTCCATATGCTCTGAGGTTTTTCTGTACAACATATTCCATTCAATTCTACTACACATGGATCAATTTTCTGTTAAAAAATAACCCACACACAAACAACTCAGAATGACATCTTCCCTCACTTTATAAATATGAAGAGCTATAGACATATTCCATTCTACTATGATCAACACCGCCAAGTCATTCAGCATTTGTTTTACTATTTACATTTCTCCTCCCTTAATGCTTCTGCTATTATTGCTTCTTGGAGCTATTTATGAGTTCCTAGAAGAAGGGAGGGAGGAAATCACTCTACTGTGTGTTTCCACTACTTAGGAACATAAGTAGTGTGAAGAGACCAGGTCTAGCATCATTAAGGCCTTGCCTGAGGCACCAAGGAAAGCCTATGAGACAGGGATGGAAAAGAGAGAAAGGACCAAATAGAAACAGCTTCAATATAGGCACTTACTTTCCCCATCTACCAGGGAATATTGTGTAAGACACTTGTTTTTGCTCAGGTATCAAACAACAAAACCTAGTGAAAGAAAGACTACTGAGCAATCCAGAAGACTAAAAGCCCTTTGTGAGTGTTCAATCCAGAAACAGAGGGGTGGGTAGGATTGGGGTCATGCCATGCCTTTCTCTCAGAGTCCTGGGAAGGGTACATTTTGGACTAAAATTGCCCAGAATCTCACAGGCAATGCCTCTTAAGAAAAGACAGCAACCTGCCCCCAACCCCAGGATCAAAGCTTAGAAAATTTACTTTTTCAGACATGGGTTTCAGAACCTCTCAAATAGCCTTTCTAAGCTCTGCTTTCTGCATATAGAACAAAGAAACCTGTTTTATACTGAATGACACCTAGGCATGCCAAAGAAACTTATTGCATTTACCTTTCCCCATAAAAAAAATGTACGTTCACTAGCTCCCCAAAATAGCAACAGGACAAAAAATTTCAAGGGCTTGTGGCACATTTCATTGTGAATAAAAATGGGCACAAAAACTGTGGCTGGCATCCTCTTAGTGCCATATACATGCGCAAGTCATAGAATCATAGAGTTGGAAGAGACCACAAGGGCCATCCAGTCCAACCCCCTACCATGCAGGAACACACAATCAAAGCATTTCTGACAGATGGCCATCCAGCCTCTGTTTAAAAACCTCAAAAGAAGGAGACTCCACCATGATGCTCCCAGGCAATGCATTCTACTTCCTAACAGCTCTTACTGTCAGGACATTCTTCCTAATGTTTAGGTGGAATCTCTTTTCCTGTAGCTTGAATCCCTTTAAGAGCAGCTCCATAAACTGCTCTTCAAAGGACATGGCTTCCAGACTTTTCACTGTTTTGGCCACCCTCCTCTGGAAATGTTCCAGCTTGTCATTGTCCCTCTTGAATTGTGGCTGAATTGTCAAAGGCCTTACTGAAATCAAGATATGCTAAATCCACAGAATTTCCTTCATCTACCATGATTATAACTCTTATTAAAAAAAATAGACGGAGGGAGAAGATTAGTCTGGCAGGACTTGTTTTTGAGAAATCCATGTTGACTTTTAGTGATAACGGCATCTCTTTCTAAGTGCTTACAGACTATCTGCTCTAGAATCTTTCCTGGTATTGACTGGTATTGACTGGTATTGAGCTGACTGGGTGGTAATTGTTTGGAGCCTCTTTCCCCTCCAGTCTGATGGGACCTCTCCTGTTCTCCAGGAATTATAAAAATTATTGTCAGTGGTTCTGAGATTACTTGTGCCCATTCTTTCAATACTCTTGGATGTACACAATTTTGAGCAGAAAGGAGGAAAGATCTTTTAACATAATATGGGAATTAATAAAATCTGATCATATAAGAATTCTGTTGAAAACCTGAGTTTATAGCCTGGGAAGGGAACCATGGAGACCAGAACAGGGGGCACAGGACTTGCGCCTCCACCCAGGGCTAGGATGGAGGCAAGGCTGAGCCCCCCCCCCAATAATCTGGCAAAATTGAACCACTATGATTCATATGTAGTAGAGCTTCCTCAGGAATCATCATATCAGAACTATAAGAAATATTAAGGCAAAATTTTTCACTGAGCCCTCCCAAGAATAATAAAGGCTGCCTGCAACCTTTCCAAGGCACACCCTTACTTGCAAGTAAGCTACACATGGAGGGAACCTCTAAGTATAGATGGTGCTTGTAAGAGCCTTCATATTTAAGGATGTTTCAGTGGTAAGAGATGGGGAAGGTAATTTGCCCTCCCGCTGGAAGTACATGCATGTAGGCAAAATTAATAACAACTTGCACACAAATGTTGAGCCTTCTACATTAAAAACAAAACAAACAAACAAAAACAGTTCCAGAGGGCCTGGAAGGAATGCATCTATGTAGATCTATCAAAGTCAGTTAAGTCATCAATAAAGGCCATTGAATTTTAACCAAGTCTTGGCAGCATTGGGAGAGAAGGGGAGAAGGCCTTGCTTCCATCCAAGTAGAAAGCTTTATCCACTTCTGAGAGTCTCTAGATAAGATTGTTTGTTGTGGCATTTTGAAAAACCATGTGAGGCTTTTCTTTTTTGTTTTCTTTTCTGTTCCCCCCACCCACCCACAGTAACATAGAACCACTGTGCTTCAGGCCTTAAGGCGGTTAAAAACACAAAGCAAGTTAGATGGCTGTGAAAAATGATCATCGGGGACAACAATACATAACAAGGTATATAAATAAGTGTCACACAAAAGTCTCATAAAGAAACATGGGCTGAGGCTCATGCCATTTCCCCTTCTTCTTCCAGAATGGCTTTGTAGAAACACATGCAGCTTTACAAAGAGCTCCAAGTACAATGAGAACCCCCACAGAGACTGAAATTTTGCAAGCCCTGGGACATGGGAACCCACAGAGAAGTGAAAGCACAGGTTTAATGGCATTTTAAATGTTATGACTCTACAGAAGGCCAAATCTGCAATATAATCCTTTTTTTTTCTCCAGAATTCTTTATGCACTGTGAGACAGGCGGGGGTTCTCCCTCAGCTTTGTAAATCTGACTGTGACCCAGCGAAGATCAAGTGGTGATGGGTTGGGAAAGGGCTGCTGCTAAGGGAAACCATTTGCAAAACAAGAGCTCAGAGGACAATTATTGGTCTGTGTAGCTCTAGGCTTTGGTCTGCATTGTGTTAACCCTGAAGAGCAACTGACATTTACATATGTTCCCTGTTTCTTATGCTAGCATTATTTTGAAAAGGTGAATACCCAAAAAGGTGAAATTTTGCAGCCATATTCAGAAAAGATGGTTAATAACTAAACAGTTACTGCTAAATACTGGAGATAGAATCATAGAACTGTAGAGTTGGAAGAGACCATGAGGGCCTTCCAGTCCAACCCTCTGCCACACAGGAAATCACGATCAAAGCATCACCGACAGATGGCAATCCAGCCTCTGTTTAAAGACCTCCAAGGAAGGAGACCCCACCATGTTCCGAGGGAGTGTGTTCCACTGCCGAACAGCGCTTACTGTCAAAAAGTTCCTCCTAATGTTGAGGTGGAATCTCTGTTCCTGGAGCTTGCACCCATTGCTCCGTGTTCCAGTCTCTGGAGCAGCAGAAAACAACCCTGATCCATCCTCAACGTGACACCCCTTCAAATACTTAAACAGGGCTATCGTATCGCCTCTTAACCATCTTTTTTCCAGGGGCTGGTTTACACGGCAGGTTTTATTGTGTTAAGTAGCGCTTTAGCGCTTTCCCGCATCAGTGGTGGGTAGTTTACACGGTATATGTTTACACAGCTATATTTTGTGGCTCTTTGATTTTTTTCCGCTTTGAGGTTCACACAGCCAAAAGTGCTGGGGGCATGGCCAAGCATTGGAGAGGGAAAGGAATGCCATAGGAATGTCTGCCCTGGCCCGAACTCCATGCTTAACAGCTTTTAGAGGCAGTCCCCCCCCACTCCCTTTCCACAAATCAAACGGAAGGTTTTCCTCTTTGCTTAAAACAGCATTTTCTGCCAAATAGATGAAAGCCAGAGAGAGAGAGGGGGGGGGGAATAACAGCTTAGAGGCAGTCCCCCTCCCCCCACTCCCTTTCCACAATTCAAATGGAAGGTTTTCCTCCTTGCTTAAAACAGCATTTTCTGCCAAATAGAGGAAAGCCAGAGAGAGAGAGAGAGAGAGAGAGAGAGAAAATAGCAGTGCAGCTCTGCCACAGCCCTTTGTGAAGTGGTTTCTCTCCCTCCCCCATGCACAGGATCACAGCTGCTGAACTCAGCTTTTACATACTTTCAAAACAGCAGAGAGGATGAGAAGGAAGGCTTCCTGAATGAAAATTGTTGGGAATCCTTTTTGTTTGCAAACTGGCTTGCAAAATAGCAGAGAAGATTTTTCAAAGTTTCCTCTAATCGCTACTGTCTTTCCCTCCCTCCCTGCCCCTCTTTTAAGCCCACCCCTTACATCATAGCAACCAATCACAGTAAAGATCTGTGGAAGCCCTTAACGGAATGGTAGTTTACACTGCCAATAAAGCGCTACATTGCAAATATACCAGCAAAAGTAGCGACATCCCTTGGCACGCTATATTTGGGTGTTTTACCTTCCCCCCTTCTGAATGAGGCAATGCTGTGCTGCGATCCATGGGGAACTATGAGCTATCTTAGCGGTATATTTAGAGGAGTATTTGCCCATGTAAACGACCCCCAGGCTAAACATACCCAGCTATGATAGATATGATAGATATGATAGATATAGGTGCCAAATAGAGAATACCCACATTTATATAAAACACTTGGGTATGTTTCCTTTCCCAGTGTGCTGACTGGCCACTTAGGCCTCCCTCCTCTCACTCCCTCAGCCAATCACCACTCATATACAAATTCCCTCTCCACCTCACAATCCACTCCTGCCACTCAATCTGCATCTACACCCTGAGTCTCACAAGGGCCCCTCCCTCCTCTTACTCCCTCAGCCACTCACAACCCACATGTAAAACACGCACCACCCACATGTAAAAATATTTCCTAAAATAATAGCATTTAGCTGAACTGTGTGAACCTCTCAAACCTTCTATAATGGTATATGTTATGCTGGGTACAGCTAGGATAGATATATTACCCTTGCATGACTTACTGCTCTAAACTAAGTGACCCCTAAACTGGTGGCAACCCAGTTTATGCAGATGTACAGGGAGAGAAAACCAGCCTAAATACCCTGAAAGCACCAGATCCCATCTGAACTTGGGAGCTGAACAGGGTCTGGCCTGGTTTGTACTTAGAAGGAAGGCTACCAGAAAATGCCTTTTGCTATAGGCTATGTTCAGAGGAAGGCAATGGCAAACTGTCTGAATAAATCCTACCAAGAAAATCTTTATGGTAAATTCTCTATAAGATGGAATTGACTGGAGTATATATAACAACAAATAGGTATGTTGGCAAGAATGTTGTTGGCATCTTTCACACCCATACACATTCTTACAGATGCAGTTGTACTTTTTTGGCTGTTGTGTAATGGTTGTGTTCAGTTGTGTCAGCAGAGCTTCACAAGTGTAACCAAGTGATAATATAGGAGACATCAGAATTTTCTAAGAAACCATCCAAATATCCATTTTATTTTTATTTCATTTGGTTCTGTGAAATTAACTTACTTGTAAATGACTTTATATATTTCAAATAGTATGTTATGATTCTAAGTACCTCTGCCAAGAATGTTTGTTTTTATATGCTATTTGAACATGTTTTGATATTTGTAGTGTTGCCTAATTATCCGTTGGCTGTAATAAAGGCTGTTGTTGTTGTTGTTGTTGTTGTAGCCATTTCCCATAGTTCTAAATCCTGTTGTCAGCCCTAGCCAGAGAAGAGTCATTGGTTATACATTTGTGTTGATTTGCCATTCAGCAATGATAACTATTACCCAGTGCCTTCAATGTACCATTTGATTCACTGGGATTGCAGAAATAGCCATTGCTCATTCCGCATTGCACAATGAAACAATAACCAAATACACTTACAGGTATGCAGTTAATTGCATATCACTGGTATTCAGCAGAAGAGTCGTGTAGTGAATTACATGAGTGTAAATTTACACTACACAAACACAAGGTAGGATCTAGATAGATAGATAGATAGATAGGTAGATAGGTAGATAGGATCATAGAGTTGGAAGAGACCACAAGGGCCATCCAGTCCAACCCCCTGCCATGCAGGAATACACAATCAAAGCATTCCTGACAGACGGCCATCCAGCCTCTGTTTAAATCCTCCAAAGAAGGAGACTCCACCAGACTCCGAGGCAGTGTATTCCACTTCCAAGTAGCTCTTACTGTCAGGAGGTTCTTCCTATTGTTTAGGTGGAATCTCTTTTCCTGTAGTTTGAACCCATTGCTCTGTGTCCTAGTCTCTAGAGCAGCAGAAAATAATCTTGCTCCATCCTCAGTATGACATCCATTCAAATATTTAAACATGGCTATCACATCACCACTTAACCTTCTCTTCTCTAGGCTAAACACACCCAATTCCCTAAGCCGCTCCTCATAGGGCATGGCTTCCAGACTCGTACCATCCTGGTCTCCCTCCTCTAGACACATTCCAGCTTCTCAATATCCTTCCTGAATTGTGGTGCCCGAGTGTAGTATCCTACATTCCTCCCAGTTGTTGGCATTCATTTTGTTAGTTTTAGCCCAGCTCTCCAGTCTATCCAGGTCATTTTGAATTCTGATCCTGTCCTCTAGGGTATTAGCAACCCCTCCTAATTTGGTATCATCTGCAAACTTGATAAGCATACCCTTTATTCCCTTATCCAAGTATTGACAAAGATGTTGAATAGCACAGGGGGCAGGACAGAACCCTGTTGATATATAGATGATAGACAGATAGATGATAAATAAACAGATAGACGACAGACATATAGATGATAGATAGACAGATAGATGGTAGAGATATAGATTAGAGATAGAGGCTGGTATTCTGTTCTGCAGTTACAGATTCTAACCCTAGAGTTACAGATCCGTAACTGCACCATAGTCAGTAAGACTATATTTTCATGATTGTGGCACTATTGCCACAATTGTAAATGCCCCCTCAAAGTTACCTTAACAGCCAGCAACTGCACCAAGCAATGGAGGTTTGTTCAGCTTGTGATCAGGGCACAGAATGATGTTTCTATCCCCCATCCTACCAACAAACAAGGCTATGAAAATCAGGAGCAAAACCTCTGTTTCAATTGCCACACTCAATTGCCATCCTCCGGTGCCCCAATCACCAGCTGAACAGACCTCTATCATTCCATGAAGCTGTTGAGGTCATTCATAACTACGTAGGTGATGTAGAATATTGGTGATTACAGGAGGACCCCCTCATCCGCAGAACCAATATCTGTGGTTACAGTTATCCGTGGGACACAAAACAGAAGGCATACCATAAAGGATTCCTAGAAAATGCCTAGAGAGGCATCCTCTCTAGACATTTGCTAGGTCCTCCAATGCAGCTTCATGGTATTTTAAACCAGAAGTCCCATTATTTTCAATGGTGTTTGCTGCTATCTGCAGTTTCTGGTATCTGTGGTAAGACCAGGAACCAAATCCCCATGGATACAGCGATCCTACCGTATCTGTATGACCCATTGATGTTTCAGAGAACCATTAACCATTGTCAATGATCATTTCAGGGTGAGTGTCTCTTTCGTCAGGTGTTCAAATATTTCTTACATTGTGCATCAGTCTCAGCCTGCCTCTCCTGTGTGGGCCTCAGATTGATTTCTCTTTATGAAGGAAAAGGTAATTGGGGTGCTCCCAGGCTCTTCCCAAAGTGAATTTTATGAACACCACATAGCTTATATATTTTGTCAGGCCAGAACTGTCATCCCCTCTATCCTCCTTTATGGATCTGAAACATGGGTCACCTATCGCCACCACCTACGACTCCTCGAGCGCTTTCATCAGTGCTGTCTACGCACAATCCTAAATATACACTGGACTGACTATGTGACGAATGTTGCTGTCCTTGAGCAAGGAGGGATCACCAACATTGAGGCCATGATATTGAGAACACAGCTGCGCTGGGCAGGGCACGTTTCTAGGATGGAGGACCATCGCCTCCCAAAAATTCTACTCTACGGTGAACTCGCCATGGGTCAGCATAAGAGGGGCGCTCCAAAAAAGTGATACAAGGACTCCCTGAAACAACATCTCAGGCTCGGCCAAATTGATCACCAACAGTGGTCCGCCCTGGCCTCACATCGGGAGGCATGGAGACGCACTATCCACAATGCTGCAGCCTTATTTGAGAACTCACGACGAACAAGTCTTGAAGAGAAATGACAACGCAAAAAGAATCACAACCCAAAAACATCACCCAAGGAGACCTTCTGGTGTGCTTTTTGCAACCGGACTTGTTTATCTCGGATTGGCCTTTTTAGTCATCAGCGCGCTTGCAGAAAGCGCGGGATGAGTCCTTCCTGAATCTTCGTTTGTGAAGAAAAGCCAGAGAGAGAGAGGGGGGGGGGACTGTCATCCCCTGCAAACTGAGTGAAAATCCATCCAGCTATTTGCATATGATGTGGAAACAGACAGAAAATTAATTTCATTTCTATAGATAATGCACTGTAACAACAGAAACAAAGACTCCAGATACTGTTGTTTTTGTTGCTACTGCCGCTGCACCTGTTTGACAAAATGTAGGCTACAATATTATGCACAGATAAACATGTTGCTTTAGAGCAGGTATGGTAATCATATGGCCCTCCAGATGTTGGTGGACTAAAGCTTCTAGCGTTCATTACCATTGGACTATGCAACTTTGACCTGTTGGGTTTTAGAGTCTGACAAAGCTGGAGAGCTTCATGTTTTAAAATCTTTAGACCAACTTCTCCATATACTAGCCAGCCAGTGGAGTATAAATCTAATTAAATGATCACCACCACCACTACCACCATGAGCAAAAACAGCTGGAATTTTTGAATATTCAACCAATTTCCTAAGAACCAACATGAAAAGAGAGACTATGACCATGTCCAATGGTAATCAGAGATAAAGATGGAATGAGTTACCTGGTGATGAACACCCCATTTATTCTCTCCTTCATTGTATGCCAGCTTTGCTAAGGAGATCTTAGTTTGCATCCTACATTTGCTCCTATCATCCTTCCCTACTAGAAATGATGGGAAGTGCAACCAACCATGTCTAGAAGGCAACATGTCCTTCACATCTGTCTTGGATAATTGACTTAATACAGTCTAAGTGTCAGGCAAGATGACATGTGGGAGATTCATCTTCAAACTTCTCATTTAAAAAAAAAACCATGACATTCTTGCAAATAAGCTTGTAAAATGTGGGCTAGACAAGTTAACTGTTAAGTGGATTTGGAATTAGTTGACCGGCCGAACGCAAAGGGTGCACAGCAGTGGCTCCTCTTCGTCTTGGAAAGATGTGACCAGTGGGGTGCCACAGGGTTCTGTCCTGGGCCCAGTGCTATTCAAGATATTTATCAATGACTTGGATGACAGAATTAGGGACATAGTTATCAAATTTGCAGATGACACCAAATTAGGAGGAGTACCTAATACCCTAGAGGACTGGATCAAAATTCAAAATGACCTGGATAGACTGGAAAGCTGGGCCAAAGCTAACAAAATGAAATTCAATACGGAGAAATGTAAGGTACTGCACTTTGGGCGAAAAAATGAAATGAATAGATACAGGATGGTGGAGACCTCGCTGAACGAGACTACATGTGAAAGGGATCTAGGAGTCCTAGTAGACCACAAGTTGAACATGAGTCAACAGTGTTGATGTGGCAGTTAAAAAGGCCAACACGATTTTGGGCTGCATCAATAGAAGTATAGTGTCTAGATCAAGGGAAATAATAATGCTACTCTATTCTGCCTTGGTCAGGCCTCGCCTAGAATACTGTGTCCAGTTCTGGGCACCACAATTCAAAAAGGATATTGACGAATTGGAGCGTGTCCAGAAGAGGTCAACTAAAATGGTGAAAGATCTGGAAACCATGCCTTATGAGGAAAGACTTAGGGAACTGGGTATGTTTAGCCTGGAAAAAACATAGGTAAGGGGCAATATGATAGCCCTGTTTAAGTATTTGAAAGGGTGTCACATTGAGGATGGAACAAGCTTGTTTCCTGCTGCTCCAGAGACTAGAACACAGAACAATGGATGCAAACTTCAGGAACAGAGATTCCACCTCAACATTAGGAGGAACTTTTTGATAGTAAGAGCTGTTCGGCAATGGAACACATTCCCTCGGAGCATGGTGGGGTCTCCTTCCTTGGAGGTCTTTAAACAGAGGCTGGATGGCCATGTGTCGGGGATGCTTTGATTGTGATTTCCTGCATGGCAGGGGGTTGGACTGGATGGCCCTTGTGGTCTCTTCCAACTCTATAATTCTATGATTCTATGATTCTATGAAAACAGCCAGTACAGCCCTAAAGAAGGAGTTATTCAGAACAACATAACACTTGGGAAGAAGAGGTGAGCCTTTTTACCCTTTTCATCCTTTAAACCATATTCTGACACAAAAGAAATTATTTAGGTGCCCATCTTCAACCTGTTTTATGGAACCTTTTCTCCTTGGGCAACACCAGGCCAGTAACTATTTTGCAGTCTCATTTGTAATTCATAATGGGAGGGGGAAAGGGTGTTTAATAATGTCTTCTATCATTCTTATTTGTTACCCCTTAATTGATATGTTTTCAATTTGTTTTAGATGCTTTGAATAGCTTGATAGGTTTTCCATGGTTTTTTTCCGGGCTGTGAGGCCATGTTCTGGAAGAGTTTCTTTCTGACGTTTCACCTGCATCTGTGGCTGGCATCTTCAGAGAGTTCTGAAGATGCCAGCCACAGATGCAGGTGAAACATCAGAAAGAAACTCTTCCAGAACATGACCTCACAGCCTGTAAAAAAAACCATGGAAAACCTATGGATGCCGGCCGTGAAAGCCTTTGACTTCACAATAGCTTGATAATATTTTACTTTTTGCATGTTTTTCGGGAGTTTTTTAAACATGTTTTAATTACAGCAAGCCATCTTCTATCCCAGGGTTGTGAAAAAGATGGGATAATAGTAATAAAATTGAGGAGGAAGGGGGGACAAGGAAAATATCAAGACCAAGAAATTGAAATGTTGCACCTCTGGGGAAAGAAAACAGCTGTCATTCCAGTGGAGAGAGGTGCTCTGGGAGCAATTTCAAACAAAGAGATAAAGTATCTGGATGAAATCACCATAGATAGGGCCATAACATGAGAATTTAAAAAACTATGATGCCCCTCAGAATATAGCAAATTAGGTCTGGGATGATTCATCATGGCTGTTTCATCATGACTGTTTCAGCACTGCCACTTCAGAGCTGCTGGTTGATCATGACCAGTTGATTCCTGCCTGTCTGATCAGCCACACTGCAATGGCTGTGATCAACTGGCCATGGTCAACCACCTGCACTGAAGTAGCAGTGCTGAACCAGCCATGCTGAATCATCCCATTCCATACCACCTTATCACTGGTTTCTAGCTTGTTGGTCAGAACCATAGATGGTCCAAAACTCCAGCAAGTAACATGTGGTAGATTGTGAAATAGAGGAGATGATGATGATGATGATATTCCGAAAATGCCAGAGGGAGGACAAGAGAAGGATATATCTGCATTCTGCAGCCATAGCAGGGTGTAACTATAGGAGAAGGGCAAAATGAGGGGGGGGGACCCCACCAAAAAATAAGAATTCTATCCTCCCAATGAAGTTCTCTGTCAGTCCTGAAACGTCTAGCATTGCAGTAACTTAAAACTTCAGTTGAGCTTCTGGAAATACAGTTTATGCATCCCAAGAAAGAGAGCAGGCACAATTACTAAGGAAATGCAAACACAGCAAATGTAAGAGTTCTAGGTGTGAATGATGTTCAGTCTCTAACTCTCTGCGCTGCTAGAAATTTGGGAACTGAAGGAATATTGAGGTGGGGGCAGAATCTTATTTAAAGGGGCAATGCCCTCAATTCCCCCCTTCCCAATTTCTTGCCCTCAGTCTTGTCTTTTATGTCTAGGGTCAGAAACATTGAAGGAGAAGCCAATGTATGGCAACAAGTAAAAATCTAGCAGCAGGTGCAAGGTCTTCCCCCTGATAGGACCATAGGAACAGGTGGAGAAAACCATGGGACATGGGGAAGGATAACATCAATTGGTGCTGCTTGATCAGAACAGTGGAGGAATTGGAATTCGGGCACTTTATGACAGCCAATATAAGGCAAATATATATGGAACAAAGAGCCTTGATTCTTATAAACGGTGAAAAGACGCAAGAGATCCTAATACAAAAAGGAACTAGGCAAGGATGCCCTCTGTCCCCGCTGCTTTTCATAACAGTGCTTGAGATCCTATTGAATAAAATTAGGGATGACAAAAAGATACAAGGACTAAAAATTAAGAACTATGAATATAAGGTCAGGGCATTTGCCGACGACGTAGCGATCATATTAGAAAACCCCATTGAAAATGTGTGTCACTTAATGGAAACCATAGCAGAATTTGGTACATATGCTGGATTTAAAATAAACAAAGACAAAACGATAGTCCTCTCAAAAAATTTATCCAAAAAGGAGCAAGAAATCTTAAGCGAAAGATCTAAATGTAGATTAGAACAGAAGGTGAAGTATCTCGGGATATGGATATCTAGCAGGAGCTTGGATTTATACGATAATAATTATGAAACAACCTGGAAAACAATCAAGGCAAACTTAGCATCTTGGTCTAAATTAAACCTCCCACTAATGGGGAAAATTGCAGCGATTAAAATGTCTGTCCTCCCTAAATTAATGTTCCTGTTTCAAAATTTGCCAATTATAATGAATGACAAGCCACTTAAAACCTGGAAGAGAGACTTAAGTGACTTTATATGGAACGGTCGGAAAGCGAGGATAAAGTGACAAATATTAATTGAAAAATCAGAAAAGGGAGGATTAGATCTGCCGGACCTACAAACCTACCACAAGGCATGCGTAGTAGTTTGGTTAAATGAATGGATAAAACTAGGAGATCAAAAATTACTAACTTTAGAAGGAGCCGGATTAAGGCTGGGTTGGCATGCCTATTTAGGATATAACAAGGCTGCTATACACAAAGATTTCGTCAATCATATTGTACGAAGAGCACTGTTGCAAGGCTGGAACAAAATATATAAGCATTACTTTGGGAAGATGCCGAAATGGATATCGCCGGTAGAGGCCTTTCTTGGAAGATGGGGTTGTTTAGGCAAAACAGATAAATGATCGTCTACAAGGAACTGTTTAAGAAGGAAGGAAAAGGAAAGATGGGAATAAAGATGAGAGAAGAACTACAACAGGAGGGATGGCAATTTAATTGGTTCTCGTATCAACAAGTATACAGCAGGTTCAAGAAAGATGAAGGTGAACACGGTTTTATGGAGGAGGAGATGGATTATGAAAAGATCATATGGGATGATAGAAGAAAGAAGATAGCAAGACTATATAATTGCTTCATTACCAGACAGCTTGAAACAGAAACAATAAGAGAAGCTATGATTAAGTGGGCTAGAGATGTTGGAGAAGAAATTCATTTGGAAGAATGGGAACAAGCATGGAGGCAAACAAAAAAGTTCACAGCATGTCAAGACTTGAAAGAAAACTGTTTCAAGATATGCAACAGATGGTACTTAACCCCAAGCGGGATACATAAGATGTATGGACAGAAAGGGAAGGAATGTTGGAAATGTGAAAAAGAAGCGGGTACACTCAGACATATCTGGTGGGCTTGCTCGGTTATACATAAATTTTGGCCGAAAGTACACAAGATAATACAGAATATGTTTAATATCAAATTTGAATTTAGTCCAAAGTTATACCTCCTGAACATGACTTCAATATTGGCAACACGAGAAGACAGACAGTATTGGCGAATAATACTATACTTATGTACGGCAGCTCGGTTGGTTATAGCGGCGAAGTGGAGAAATAAAGAAGAACCCTCAATAGAAAATTGGCTGATGAAGGTACTAATAATGAGAGAAAATGATAAACTAACTAGAATATTAAACCAGGAATTAGTAGAAAAGACAGAAATAGAATGGCAACCTGTGATTAGTTATTGCAAGAAAAGATGGAATATTGATAGAGATATAGAGATATAAAATATAAAATAAAATTATCGCAACATGGAATATAGATAAGATGTATAAGGGAATAAGACACGGATGTAGGAAACGAGAAAGGAAGGGAAGAGGAATAAGGAGCGGGAAGAGAATTACAGAAAGAGATGAGAGGAGATTAACATAAGAAAGAAAAAGAAGTTACAATTGAACGACGCTATTATTGGGTTTAGGAAGGAAGAAATTAAGCTAGATACAGAACAAATCTTGGTGTTATTTCGTACGGTGGAAGTCATTCTGTTTTTTTATCTTTTAAATTGATAGAATAAAAAATGTAGAATGATGTTAATGTTAAATGTATATGTATGAGTCTCAATGAAATAATAAAAAGTAATATTTAAAAAAAGAATATAGCAAATTAGGTCTGGGATGATTCATCATGGCTGTTTCATCATGACTGTTTCAGCACTGCCACTTCAGAGCTGCTGGTTGATCATGACCAGTTGATTCCTGCCTGTTTGATCAGCCACACTGCAATGGCTGTGATCAACTGGCCATGGTCAACCACCTGCACTGAAGTAGCAGTGCTGAACCAGCCGTGCTGAATCATCCCATTCCATACCACCTTATCACTGGTTTCTAGATTGTTGGTCAGAACCATAGATGGTCCAAAACTCCAGCAAGTAACATGTGGTAGATTGTGAAATGGAGGAGATGATGATGATGATGATGATGATATTCAGAAAATGCCGGAGGGAGGACAAGAGAAGGATATATCTGCATTCTGCAGCCATAGCAGGGTGTAACTATAGGAGAAGGGCAAAATGAGGGGGGGGGGTACCCCACCAAAAAATAAGAATTCTATCCTCCCAATGAAGTTCTCTGTCAGTCCTGAAACGTGTAGCATTGCAGTAACTTAAAACTTCAGTTGAGCTTCTGGAAATACAGTTTATGCATCCCAAGAAAGAGAGCAGGCACAATTACTAAGGAAATGCAAACACAGCAAATGTAAGAGTTCTAGGTGTGAATGATGTTCAGTCTCTAACTCTCTGCGCTGCTAGAAATTTGGGAACTGAAGGAATATTGAGGTGGGGGCAGAATCTTATTTAAAGGGGCAATGCCCTCAATTCCCCCCTTCCCAATTTCTTGCCCTCAGTCTTGTCTCTTATGTCTAGGGTCGGAAACATTGAAGGAGAAGCCAATGTATGGCAACAAGTAAAAGTCTAGCAGCAGGTGCAAGGTCTTCCCCCTGATAGGACCATAGGAACAGGTGGAGAAAACCATGGGACATGGGGAAGGATTTCATGGAATCATGCCTTAATTTTTTCTCAATCAGAAAATGTTCTCTGGTGAGCTTTTGGACTTATCTCTACTTATACATAGAAAAGACCACCCTTTTTCAAAATGCAAAATACTGGAGGGGTTGAAATCAGTCTTCTCTTATATCACAGCATATTGGAGATGGTGTGGGGGAGCCACCACTGAAAAAGCCCAGCTGCAGAATGGAAGGAAAACGCTGTTAATGGGAACAGAAGATTCCCTTCTGATATGAAAAAGAAAGAGCCTTTCATTTCATTGTCTTCAAACAAACCTTTGTTGGCCACATATCCAGCTATTAGCCAGCTGTTTAGTCAACTGAAGCATCAGTTGTGCCTAACACACGTTCTTTCACAGGAAACAGGAGTGACAAGTCTTGCAATTTGATCAGTGTTTTCTCTTTATTTTGTAAGTAACGCCCAACTATTTGTGGTCTCCTTTGATTCTCTAAAAACGCCAAGTGTAACATTTGAAGGAAAACAAAAACTCACAAAGTTTCATAGGGAAAAAGACAGTCCCCCCCCCAATTGAATAGATGGCCCACATTCTTGGAACTGCTTGAAGATGAAGCTTGATTTTACAGGCATTCTAAACATTACCAGACTAGCATCACTTTCTCTGTGTTCCTTCCCTTCCCATATCCCTCATCTTGTGCCTGTAACATGATTGTTTTGTGTTATCTGTCTGTGTCTTTAAATGTAAGTGACAGATCGTTGCAGAATCCATCATAGTTAGAGGTATGGGTGTGGGGCTACCAACATGGATGACGAAGTATGATACTGTGGAAATTTAAGCAAGGGGATCTTACAGCACCTTTGAGAGAAATAAGATTTTGTGGACTTGGTCTGCTTCCACAGATGCATGGAGGAAATAGACCAAGGCAAAGACTATGAAAGCTTATGCTACCATTTCTTTCTCTCAGTTAGTCTCAACGGTTCTACAAGATCCCCTTGCTTACTGATATATATTCCAGACTAATATGGCTATGTCACTGAATTCTACCACTGTAGAAATGTGTGTAGATCAGGGTCCATGTGTGTGTATGTGCCTTCAACTCTTCTGTCAATTTATGGTGACTCTGTAAGTTGGACTAGATAGTCTTTGGGGTCCCTTCCTTTTAGGGTTAACAATTGCTGCCAGATTGTTTTTGTAGTCTCTCATTTGCCTGACGCTTAAGCAAAGCTACATTTTCTTTGTGCTGACTACTAACTTTTGCCCTAGATACTCGCTAAGTTGAAACTGCTTAGTTCCCTGAAAGCTGGAGCCAAGAATGGCAGGACTAGCGAGAAGAGAAAAAATGTTAGCTCTGGCCTCTGAAAATCATTTTGTTCTTTCCTGAAGGATAGCTGTTGTTTTCTTCAAGGATTCTTATAGTGGTCAAAGAGTTCTATAACATTAGAAGACAAATACACTGCTTATTGGAGAAACAGGGTCTGCTCATGCATAGTTCCCTCTGCTACTTTGCTAAGACTGAAAGGATATAAAATGCTGTGCTTTACAGTAGACTTCGTTCGCTCTCTCTTTCTATGGGGCAGTGAGCCTGATCCACGGTTGGAGCTGATGACCCCTTTTATCAAAGAAATATTGCTTTTGGTTCTTTTTGTCCCCTGATATTCCATATGAATTTCATATTACTGCCCTATATTCTACATCCATCTATTTAATTATGAATGTGTAACTAAGCATTGTCTCCTAAGCCCAAGTCCCCACAAATCTACTTTACCAGGCAGCAGCCACATCAAGAGATGGTCAGTTCAGCTGATGATCATGGTGCAAGAGGATGGCATTTCCATTCCCCTCCCACCAGCGAGCTAGGCTGCAGCAAGTATTTGTGATGGGGCCCTGAAACTGATTGTTGCAGAGTATTTGTATAAAGGTATATTGATTTCAGAGCAGAAAATGCTATTTCCCACACAGAAAATGCTGTTTTCTGTGCAAAACAACAATGCGCAAATTTTGTGCAGAATAAATTCTAAACGGTGAATGAGCCTTGAAAGCTATTTGGTTTTTGAAGAAAAATGGTAAAATTCCTCATTGTTTCCTTTGAGACTAAACTTAGTGAAGAGTGACATCCCTGGTGGCCATCCAAGGTCTCATAGGGAAGCAATTCCGCCCCTCCACTCCTGATACTTGACCCAGCCCTGGCCTGCCCTTTTTCAAATTTTCTAATAGGAGTCGTTTCCAGCTATGCTGGGCATGGAACTAGGGATTTTCTGCATTCAGTATGTGTTCTCTACTCTTGAACTTCAAGTCTTATCACCTTCACTTCAGAAAACACACATCGCAAAGAAAATTGGGCAATGGAACAAGATGAGGAATCGAAAGAACCTTCGTTTGACATGACAGTTTAAATAAATTGCTTTGAGAAAGTGAATGTTGCCTTCAACAGTTGCTCATTTGCAAGTTTTCCAGAGCAAAAAAACATTGTGGGGTGGGAGCAGAATTCATGTTTGAAGGGACAGTGCCCTCATTTTGCCCCTCCTCCACAGCTATACCCTGTGGGTGCACTTTCTTGCCCTCACTCTTGTATCTTATAGCTAGGGTAGGAAACACTGAAGGAAATGGAGAGGCTAAACACAACCACAAGTGAAAATCGAGCAGTGATACAACGTCTCTCCCCCCCACACACAGGGACCATAGGAGCAGGTGCAGAAAACCATAGGACATCAGGAAAGATTGCATGAAACCCTGCCTCTATCTGTCATATACCAGCTTAGCCTTGTCCTATTATGGGGAATGAAACTGACCCAAAAGAGTGAATGCAGTCCTTTGCAATAGTGTCCTTATTCATTCCCCCAGGAACTATTCCACTGTCTAGGGATGGAATTCTTAACCAAGTTTCTTCTTGCTGGTAGTGATGAGTAATTTCAGCAATTTTCTTCCTGCTGTGAGAAAGCCTTCAAAAACCACACAGTTTTTCCAAAGGCTATTTGCAATTCAGAACTCATTCTGTGCAAAATTTACACATGGTTATTTGCACAGAAACTGCATTTTCTGCATGGAAAATAATATTTCAACACAGAAATATTAATTCACGCACAGAAAATGCTGTTTCCTGTGAAGAAAATGCTGTTTTCTATACAAATTGACCATATGTGAATTTTATGCAGAATAGTTACCCTATTCCAGGATTTTCTCCATGCAATATAATATTTCCACACAGAAATATTAACTCCTGCAGAAAAAAATGCTGCTTTCTATGCAAATCAAGCATGAGAAATGTAGTATGCAGAATAAATCCCCAATTACAGTATTTTCTACATAGAACATAACATTTTCTGCACAGGGATGAATGTTCCTGGATTGAAATATTATTTTCAACAAAGAAAATGCTGTTTCATGCACAGAAAATGCTGTTTTCTGTGCAAGACAACCACATGCTGATTTTGTCCAGAATAAGTCCTGAACTGAGAATATTCTCATCAGTTCTTCTCATCAGGGTTTTTCAACACTGAAAACACATGTTTTTCAAACTTTTTTGAATATTTTAAAACATTATTTCCATCCCTAGAGATAAGTCTTGTACTTTCAAGATGCATGTCCATATCGTTAGGATCATCAAGCTATAGAAAAATGGATCAAACAGTGCTCTTGAGATGGTGGTGTAACCTTTCTGTGTAACATATAAAGATCGAATTATTTTTTTCCAGTTTATATCCACACATGTCTGTTCATTTTTCACCTCTCTAAGGAGATTATCAGACAGGAATGCAAAAAAGAATTCCTGTCCTACAATCTCCAATCCAATCCCGCCCATGTCCTGGCACAATTAACCCTCCCCACAGCACTTACCTCCTCTCCTATCGTAAGGCGGCCCAGGAATGAATGGAGCTCTAACGCGAGAAGACACAAGCATAGGAAATTCAAAAATGAAAACAAAAATACACAAAAAAGTTACATCAAGCACAAAAATAAATTTTAAAACTGCCAAGTAACCCAAGGAGGGTAATAAAAAGAGCAAAACTTACCTGGATGTGCCAATATCACCAGGAATTGTTCAGAGTTCTGCATTTGGTGCCAATACACATGAGTGTGCATTGTGCCTGCAAGATTTTTGTGTGTGTGCACGCGCGCACGCATTTGGTTGTATAATGTTGCAATTTGCTAATGAAACATCATTGAACAACCACTACATAACCCCATGAGCATAATGTAATTTTCCATCCCCTCAGTGTAGGATCTCGGCCATTATTACTAATACTTTCCCTGCCCCAATACTAATTTGAGAGAGGAAGTAGATTATTTCTTAATTCCCCATCAGAAGAATTTTTTTTTTTTACAGTTTTACTAAGGCTCGACAGAAATCATACCAACTGAATGAACAATGAACAATGACAATCCCAAGGCAGGGATCAAATTTAAGTACAATGTAATGAATTAAGGGGGTATGGTTTTAAGCCTCTGATAGCCTGTCTTGGTACTTATCCACTCCAGCTTTAATGGTCTGTGTGTGGGGGGATATTTGGAATAAACGAAGCTTCCCAGGGTAAGTCTTATCTATATTATCTCTATCATACAAACTCATAGAATCTTAGACGTGGAAGGGACCACAAAGGCCATCTAGTCTCACCTCCTACCATGCAGGAATGCAAAACTAAAGCACCCCAAAAGATGCCTATCCAACCACTGTTTAAAGACCTCCAAAGACAGAGATTCAACTACCCTCCACCACCCTCCATTGTTGAACAACTCTTACAGTTAAAAAAAAAAAGTTCTTCCTAATGTTTAAGTATAATCTCTTTTCTTGTAATTTGAATCCATTGTCTTTGGAGCAGCAGAAAACAAGCTGGCTCCATCTTTTACATGACCTCCCTTTAAATATTTAAAGACAGGAATCATGTCACCTCTCAGTGTTCTCTTCTCGAAGCTACACATACCTAGCTCCTTGTCATTCCTCGTATGGCTTGCTTCCACGCCTTTGATCATCTTGGTCACCCTTCTCTGGACAGATTCCAGTTTCTCAATATCTTTTTTGAACTGTGGTGCCCAGAACTGGACAAAGTATTCCAAGTGTAACTCTTACATACAGTGGTCGAAATGTTTTTGGTGACATATGCAGTTATACATCATACTTTGTTGTTGTGTGCCCTTAAGTCATTTTCAATTTATGTATTTATGTCAATGCTCAGATGAATCTATCGTGGGGTTTTCTTGGCAAGATTTCACCGTAGGATATTTGCTATTGTCTTCCTCTAAAGCTGAGAGAGTGTGACATGTCAAAGGTTACCCAATAGGTTTCGGTGGCCAAGTGAGAACTTTCTGGGGTCCTAGTGTGGCACTCAAACTACTACACCACAGTGAGTCTCCAAGTCGCACTCCACATGGACTCTGAGAAAAGGGTGTATGCCACTGATTGTGGCACAAACAGTGTTTTGCAAGTGGAAACATTGTAGATGTGCTGCAATGTATTGTGTCAATTTGCTATGTGCATCCAACATTGGTCCTATGTTGTGATACAGCTGTGTTCAGAATAGACATTGCATAGCTCTACTGCTAGTTATCTTTGCTGTACTAAAGAAACCATAGGAAAATTATTATTATTATTATTATTATTATTATTATTATTCAAATCCTTCAAAAACAACCAAAGGCCAAAAGCTTTCAACCTTGCTCTTCTATTAGCTCTTAAACTGAGGATCTTCAGATATTCCATGAATGTATCATTATATCTAAGAGAAATGCCTCCATGCAGAAGTGGCAGAACAAGTGAGTGAAAGGCAGCGTACAAATCTGTATATCTCTCTGTTACCAAGGCAATGACATATTAGCATAAGACCTAAAATTACACTGTTGCTAATGTATCTTGTCACTTGGCAATTTTGGTAACTGATCGCAATGTGTAAGGGATTCATGATAGCTTCTTAAGACTGAGAATAGCCACAAAAACCCTTGGAAACTAATTCTGAGCATATGAGAGAAAGGCACCTGATTGACATGCAAACCCTTTTTTTATTTGACTGGTCCAAGGTAAAGCTGTCACATTTTGATTGTAAGGGAGGTGGAAGCAAGACTATAAAATTGCCTTGATGGATTACGGCAAGAGTCTGTCTACTCCAACATTCTGTTTGCAACCGTTAATTGATTACTTGGGAACAACTTTACACAATAGCATAGTAGCAAGATATCAATAAGGTTGTTTTTTTAAAAAAAAAAAAGTTGTGAAGTGTCATGAAAAATGACTCACAGAGACCATTGCTTGTTACTAAGGGGTTGTCTAACCAGCGAAAATACTCCTCACGGAATGCGAGGAGAATACAACCTGTCTTAATGGCATCCCACATCATATTGCCATATTCAGAAGGAGGGGGGCTAAATATGCCATATACCTTGTAGCTTTTCCCAGAGTTTTTTTTTTAAAAAACAGTGGGGGGGATGCACATTCTTGCTTATTGGGACAAGCAACACAAATTGATTTGCTTTCTCAAAAGAGCAGAAGCTGAAAGCTGATTGGCTGGATGAGCACAGTGGTGGGGCTAGCTAACAAGGCAAGTGCCCAGAACACCATATTTTGTTTTTATTTTTGCCTTAGTGAGCAAGCACAATGCAATAAGATGGGGTATTGTAGGGGGATTTTGCTTTTCTATTAAAGTGAAATATCACTCTATCGCACCTTGGAGGTAGTTTTCTTTTAAAAATACTGTTCGTTGGCAGCAAATTGGTAAGTAAAAATGCAAATAATTCACTCGTGGCCACCATCTTGATTTGCAGGCATGCCCGTTTGCACAGCAAATGTGGATAACTTTGAATGTCTGTGATCTACCTAACCCCCTCCAAAACAAAAACAAAAACATTAAGACAAATCACAGCAGCTATGAGATGCCTTTACTGCAGAGCAATCCACTTTTTTTTGCCTCATATAGACAATCACTGAAAAGAAGGGATATATCTAAGATTTTACTACTTGCATTTTCATTCTTAATTCTGGTAACACACCAGAAACAAAGGAGCTCCCAGAAAATAAACAAATGTGTCCTTCCCATGCAGCTTCACTGGCTAATCAACACTGAGTGATTTGTCTACCAATTAAGCCAGCCGGACTTTTGATGTTGCACACATAGTACTGGGTAGGAGATGACAGACATGTACAGGCAGAGATCCTGCACAAAATTCACATGCGGTTGTTTTACGTAGAAAACAAAATTTGCAGAGAAGAAAATAATATTTCTGAGCAGAAGTCTTGTTTTCTGTGTTGAAAATGGCTTTTCCTATCCAAAATATGTTGTTTTCAGCACAAAACTACCACATGAAAATTGTGTACAGCGAAGTCACCAACTGCAAAGATTCTCATCAGTATGGGATTCTTCTTGTTGGCTTTCAAGACACTTGAGAAACATGGCTTTCAACCTTTGCATATTTTTGAATATTCTTTCCATCCCTACTATAGGGACATAAACAGACCTTTTTCTGATGCCCACCCCCTGCTCTGTTCATCAGCCACTAAATACCCATGGAGGAAGGGAGTGCGGAGAAAGCTGACCTGTGTGGGGGTGGAGAGCACAGCATGAGTGAGGTAGTCAATCCCTCCTTCTGCGACAATCCCCAAAAGACACAGACATAAATGGGACACATAAGCCCACATATGTCACTGATTAGATGCCAGCCATTTTTGTGGAATTACTGTTGCCTTCATTTCTTGTTTATGAGCTTTCTATTTATTTATTAAATTTGTAGCCCACTTTTTACCCATACATGGGACTGAAGGATGTTAACAGTAGGAACAGATTTTTTAAAAAATATGGTGAAACCACAAAACACATCCAAATATTCAAAATTGATTTTTTTAAAAAGTTTAAGAGCACTTGCTCAGTTTAAAATAAATTGTTTCCTTAGCAATTTCCAAAAGTTGCCCTGGATGATGATGATGATGATGATGATGATGATGGACAACTATAGCAGCTCTCCATTTAACCATGGCAGCACCCAGTCCCTAGGATGTTTCTCAGTCCTACATACAGCGTCATTAGTCTTTTATGTGGAAATATATGAAATGGTGTTCTGGTTCTGAAGAACATGGCGCTCTAGTGTGGATCTGAAGGATGCAATGGTGCCCATCTTGATGAAAGAGTGAATCCATTCTGAGTGTTAGCCTGAACTTTAAAGAAGCTATACAAAGTGCTCAACTTGTTTTGGAAATATGATTCAGCACTTTGGATAGCTCTGTAAAAATTGGACTAAAACCAAGAGTTGATTCACCAGCCCACTGACATGGAGATCATCATTGGTAAGATGGGATATATAGTCTAAGCTAACTAAATGAAAATGATGTCGCTAGTATTTACTGAATTCTTTTGGCAACCAGACCAAATTGGTAGCTCTTGTGTGTGCATATGTGTGTGTGCACACATACAACCTCTGGCAATTGTCCTTAAAATCAAAGGCCAGACCAACAAGGGGTGGTGGTGTAAGTAGGTAGCAAGGGCATTTGCATATTTGAACAAAAGGGGAAAAGACAGGAGAAAGGTTCTAGCAACACCTTTAATTGTTTTTGTGTGCCACCTTGGGTCCCATTCTGGGAAAAAGGTGGCATATATATTAAATAAATAATAAAAATAAATAATGCACTTTCCTGTATTTCAGTCCACTTCTTCAGATGAACTGGTATGAGTTAATATCAAACCACAGACCTATATTGTTTTACACAACTCTTTGGAGGTTTATGGCCAGTATCCCAAATTGCCTTTTTCTTTATCCTATTACACTCTGATTAGGCCTTCACAACAATGTAATTGGTAATATACCTGTGGCTTGATGTTAACTCCATCAGTGCATCTGAAAAAATGGATTTTAATCCATGAAAACTCATGCTAAAACTAATCACTCTTAAAGGTATTGCTAGTTTCCTCCTCCCCACTTTTTATTCCTTTACCTACTGCAAAAGACAAACACAGCTATCTCTTTTAAAACTGCATATTTCAATGTAACTCCCTTCCTGTCAGTATATTATAAATACCATCCACATAGAAAGCTTACAGGGTATGTAGAACTCTTCCACAACAGTAAGAATAATTAATCTCTGGTTGCTGCCAAAGGTTGTGAAGCACTAACTTTGGACCTGAAACTAGATACATTTATAGAAGATGGTCTAGGTATAATTGGTCCTTTCTAAGGTGTCCTTGGAGATCACCCTTCTGGCACTTAAATTCTACACATTCTATAATAGTTTTATGTCTTGTATTTGTAACCTACAACACAACAATGGCTTCAGTTTTACTGTCCTACTTTCAAAATCACTAGAGTGTCCCAAGGCCTAGTTTTTGTTGAAAGGGGATTAACCACTGCTTCTGCAATAAACTGAATATCACTGGTAGAATCCTGCAGAAAAGTGGTAGCAGGTATGGAGGGAACCACCCCTTCCCAGCTGTTTGTTGGTTAATAAGGTCACTCTGCTCATCAGTACTACAAGTTGTGTTTAATTTCATTCTCAAAAAGGTAGTAGGGGTTGCTCCAGCCTCAATGTGACATCCCTTCAAATACTTAAACAAGGCTATCATATCACCCTTTAACTGTCTTTTCTCCAGGCTAAACATACCCAGTTCCTGAAGTCTTTCCTCATAAGGCATGGTTTCCAGACCTTTCACCAATTTAGTCGCCCTCCTCTGGACATGCTCCAATTTGTCAATATCTTTTTTTTAATTGTGGTGCCCAGAACTGGACACAGTATTCTAGGTGAGGCCTGACCAAGCAGAATAAAGTGGCACTATTACTTCCTTTGATCTAGACACTATACTTTGATTGATGCAGCCCAAAATTGCATTGGCCTTTTTAGCTTAAGACTCAGTGTGGATTCACTACCCCATTGACATGAAAGTCAACAGCCACCATTTGTTACCCAAATCACATGGAGGTCTGCGAAGATCTCACTAGTGTCTAAAATTAATGTGGGGAATATTTAATTAGCTCAAAAGGCAACAAGAGATCAGGTAATGGCAGGATCTTTTAACCTATGTATGCCAATGGAGGAGTCTCTAAGCCAAAACATACAATTAAGCGATCTTTATTGGAAATTAGTATCAACAGCATTCACGCACACACTCAGGCTCAGACTCTCACACAAGCCTATTGAAGATAGCAGGAAGTGTTTGGATAGAGGAAAGTAAGAGGGAGTGGGTTATGCTGTATTGATCCTGCAGAGCTCAGGTCGTAAAGTAAACTGACAGCAGAGAGGTCTGGATGATAGACTGGTGACACAGACTGATGTGAAGTCAGAAAGCAGGGGATTCATGTACCCTCTGGTGGTGTTTTAGGGTGATATTTACATGTAATAATTCCCCTGAAGGGATGGGATTTTGAGTGGGATACAATGTTTCTCAGAGGTTCCCAGGACTAGACAATGGGTGCTCCAGAAGTATTAATGACAGTTAATGGTTGATGTATTTGGAATTGAATAAGAGCAGGCAATGTCTTTTGTTGGACGGGAACAAAGGAAGGAAGGGCCCATTTTACAAGCACTGAGCAGCTTAGTGAATTATTCTCTTCCAGGTGTTAAATTCTGACATGAGTATTTGGTTTGTTGTGGAATTTCCAAAGGCCCCTCCCTTTGTCATTCACAACTCCACCTTGGTATTTGGGGATATCTGGTTTACCAGCTAACCATGTGGAAGGCCACTTTGAACAAAATTATTAAATATTGCCTGTTATTTGATATTCCAAGATGGAGGCTATCAGGGTAGGTTCATATCACAGCATTTTCTGCCTGAGGTTGTCTCCTCACTTGCTTAGTATTTGGTCCAGCTTACAAAAGTGTGAGCAGAACTTATTGGGGCATGAGACCCTCAAGCAAACAGGAAATATTACAAGGGTAATAGCCCTTGTGGACTGTTTCCCCCCAGCAACTGTCCTAACCCCAGAAGGAGCATATTCAGAATCATAGAGTTGGAAGAGACCACACGGACCATTTAGTCCAACCCCCTGCATTATAGGAATAACCCATAAAATCACTCCTGACATATGGCCATCCAGCCTCTGTAAAAACCTCCAAAGAAGGAGACTCCACCACACTCCCAGGAAGTGCATTCCATTGACAAATAACTCTTACCATCAGGAAGTTCTTCCTAATGTTTAGATGGAATTTCTTTTCCTGTAGCTTGACTCCATAGTTTTGTGTCCTAGTCTCTGTAGCAGCAGAAAACAAGCTTGCTCCATCCTCAGTATGACATGCCATATGGATAAACTGTGGATTAGGGAACGGCAGGATGGACTCTCTAGCCTTATGGCAACCATCCTAGGCGAAGGAAAACTCTAATCCCAAACCCGGGCAGATGGTGCTCGTCCAACCCTGTAAGGTCAACCATCTAAGAGAAGGAAACTCTAGTCATACCTAGACCCGAGGACCTCGCTGCTACCATTCATGCTTGCAAAGCCACAGCAGATGAACCTTTGGTTTAAAGGGTGAGGCCAGTTCTGTGCGCACTGCGCTCCACCAGAAAAATCCCTTGCACAAACTCGAAGGACAAATCCAGTTCCAAAAAACCCTGTAGCAATAGGCGAGGGATGAAATGGCATGTGTAAAGATGCACTGGAAGCTGCAGACCCAACCCTGCATGCAGGCGGTTCAGGACTTTGGTCACTTGAGGCTGACCCAGGAGATGACAGTCTTGTTTGGCAGCATCCTGAATGACCAAGCAGCCTTTTTTAAGGAGAGCACTGCTTGCTCCATATGGAAAGGGGCCTAGAAAAGGTGGCCTGACGAAAGCTCATCCCCATTTATCTGGTTGCCTAGCCGTGGCCAACGGGCATCTTCTGATGTGGTCAAACCAAGGCAAAGAAACAAAGGCACACACTGGCCTCCAAAGGTGTAAATAAACTGACGCTTGCATGCTAGAACATCAGAACCATGAAAGACTCTGCAGACAGTGGATGGCCTGAGCGTCATCCTGCTCTAATAGCCAATGAACTATCACAACTTAATATTGACATTGCTGCTCTTAGTGAAGTTCGTCTCCATGAGGAAGGCAGCCTTAAAGAACACAGAGCCGGCTACACACTTTACTGGTCTGGCAACCCAAAACCGAAAAACATCTTTCAGGACTAGAGTTTATTATTCAAAACTCCATTGCCTCCAAACTTGAAACCTTGCCAACAGGACACACTGATTGCATTATTTCCTTACGCATCCCACATTTTGTTCTCTTTAGTATATATGCCCCAACTATGCAAGCCGACCCTGTAGAGAAAGATAAATTCTACACAGATCTACGCCAACTCATACAAAAAGTCCCTGTAGAAGATAAAATTATTATCCTTGGTGACTTCAATGCCAGAGTAGGAAAGAACTCTGAAGCCTGGAAAGGTGTCTTCGTAAGCATGGTGTTGGAAACTGCAATGATAATGGACTCCTCCTGCTAGAATTCTGTGCAGAACAGCTGAATATTACAAAAACTATCTTTCAGCAGAAAGATAGCTTGAAGACAACCTGGATGCATCCCCGATCCAAACATTGGCACCTCATTGACTATGTTCTAGTCTGCCAGAGAACATTCGCGATGTCCGTCATACCCAAGTGATACCCAGTGCAGAATGCCAAACAGATCATCGCATCATCAGATGTAAACTAAATCTTCATCTTAAATTCAAACCTAAGAGGGGTGGCATCTTAAAGAAGAGACTCCAAGTCAACAATCTTCAACAAGCTACCATGAGAGACAACTTCCAGGCAAATCTGCAAACAAAACTTGAAGACCATCCAACAGATCCTTCTCCTACAGTGGTTTGGCAACATATCAAAAACAGTATCCTCCAGTCTGCAGAAGAATCCCTCGGGTTCTCCCGCAAGAAAAATAAAGACTGGTTTGATGAAAACAACCAAGAGATCCAGGAGCTGTTGGCAAAGAAGAGAACTGCTCACCAGGCACACCTCGCCCAGCCAACTTGCCATGTAAGAAAAGCAGCTTTCTGCCTCAAATATAGTAAACTTCAACAAAAACTCCGAGACATGCAGAACAAGTGGTGGATCAATATAGCTGAAAAGACACAACACTGTGCATATCTGGGTAATCATAGAGGATTTTATGAAGCTCTTAAAGCAGTGTTTGGACAGACTTATCACATCCAAAGCTCCTTATACAGTACAGATGGTCAAACATTAATTACTGATAAAGCCTCCATCCTGAATCGATGGGCTGAACACTTTCAAAGTCTCTTTAGTGCCAACCAAGTAGTCCAAGGCTCAGCTATCCAACATATGATACAAAAACCAATGAAAAATGAATTGGACATAGCTCCCACTTTGGAAGAGACCCTTAAGGACATACAGCAGATGAAAAACAGCAAGGCAGCTGGGATCGATGGAATCCCATCTAAAGTTTGGAAACACGGAGGTCATGTACCCCATGATAAATTCCATGAACTCCTTGTGCATTGCTGGTGAAAAGGTGAACTGCCATCAGATCTCTGAGATGCAGTCATCATCACCCTGTACAAGAAAAAAGGAGCAAAATCCAATTGCTCAAACTATCAAGGCATAACACTGCTCTTTATTGCTGGAAAAATCCTTGAAAGATTCTCCTGAACAGATTAGTTCCTGATGTTGCAGAAGAACTTCTTCCTGAAAGCCAATGTGGTTTCAGAGCCAATAGGAGTACTACAGATATGGTATTTGCCCTTAGACAACTGCAAGAAAAATGTAGGGAGCAGAACAAGGGTCTGCATGTAACATTTGTCGACCTCACCAAAGCCTTCAACACTGTGAGTAGAAAAGGCCTGTAGCAGTCCTGGAAAGACTAGGATGTCCCCCGCAATTCCTTAACATGATTATCTTGCTACACGAGGGCCAGCACGGTCAAGTCAGATACGGCGATGCTCTTTCAGAGCCCTTTCTAATAACTAATGGAGTGAAGCAAGGTTGTGTTCTTGCTCCAAATTTATTTACAATCTTCTTCAGCATGATGCTCCAAAGGCCTACGCAGAGCTTGAAGAAGAAGACGGCATCTATATACATTACCGTACTGATGGTAGCGTGTTTAACTTAAGCCGTCTGATGGCTCACACTAAGACTCTAAAGTATCTAGTCTGTGAGCTGCTCTTCGCTGATGCTGATGCACTTGTTGCCCACACAAAAGCAGCTCTGCAGCACCTAACATCCTGCTTCGCAACAGCTGCAGAGCTGTTTGGGCTGGAAGTCAATCTGAAGAAAATGGAAGTTCTTTACCAGCCTGCACCACAGGACGAACACCAACATCCCCACATTGCCGTCGGCAAATCTGTGCTCAAGTCCATTCAGCAGTTCACCTACCTGGGAAGCATCATCTCCTCGGATGCCAAGATTGACAAAGAGATCGATCACAGATTAGCAAAGGCATATAGTGCATTTGGAAGACTTTACAAAAGAGTCTGGAGTAATAAACACCTGAGGCAAAGCACAAAAATCAGTGTGTATAGAGCCTTTGTACTGTCTGTTCTCCTTTATGGATCTGAAACATGGGTCACCTATCGCCATCACCTATGATTCCTCAAACGCTTTCATCAGTGCTGTCTATGCACAATCCTAAATATACACTTGACTGACTATGTGACAAATGTTGCTGTCCTTGAGCAAGCAGGGATCACCAGCATTGAGGCCATGATATTGAGAACACAGCTGCGCTGGGCAGGACACGTTTCTAGGATGGAGGACCATCGCCTCCCAAAAATAGTACTCTACGGTGAACTCACCATGGGTCAGCATAAGAGGGGTGCTCCAAAAAAGCGATACAAGGATTCCCTGAAACAGCATCTCAGGCTCGGCCAAATTGATCACCAACAGTGTTCCGCCCTAGCCTCACATCGGGAGGCATGGAGACGCACTATCCACAATGCTGCAGCCTTATTTGAGAACTCTCACCAAACAAGTCTTGAAGAGAATCGACAGCGCAGAAAGAATCACAACCCAGAAACATCACCCAAGTAGACTTTCTGCTGTGCTTTTTGCAACCGGACTTGTTTATCTAGGATTGACCTTTTTAGTCATCAGTGTGCTTGCAGAAAGTGTGGGATGAGTCCTTCCTGAATCTTTGTTTGCGAAGAAAAGCCAGGGAGAGGGGACTAGGGAAGGTATGCATTTCGTCCAGTTCATTTCTGGGGAAGAACTTTCCAAAAATTGCAAATTTCTTTATAAAACAGTATGGAAAAACATTGGGATTTAAACAATCTGCATGGGGGAGAAAGCAAACTAAAATTAATCTACTTTATTTGTGATTAACCAAGGCATGGTTGGACAAGGTAATAAAGGAAATGGACTTCACCAAATAGACTTTTATATTTTTATTTAATACCAAAAAGTAGACCCTACTCCTTTCCAAACTTCAGTGCCTCTTTTATATTTAACACTCAGTTTCTGACATTCCCAAGGCCCAGTGTCACTCTCTGTGCAGAACAGCTGTAAAATAATGCTATTGAGAGGCACAACATAATTTCAGATCCTTTGTAAGAAAGAGAAAAGCATCACTGGCAGTAGATGCCTTTGACAGTTGTCTTGCTTTATAGAGGATGTCAATAAGATTTTTTAAAAAAAAATTAAAAAATCTCTGCTGAAGATGAGTTGCCGCCTCTGCACCCATCAAAGTCTACTGACACCTATCAAGAAGTGGGGTGGGGGGAGGAAGTCTCTTTTGATGGAATTGTCAATTCCTTGTCTAACAATGACTTTATTTGAGTTCTTTTGGTACGGCTTATGTAATGACAGCTGGGATAGAACAAGGCTTCTTTGTTTCCAGGGAGTAACAACACAATCCTGTTCATGTTTACTCTGAAGTTAACCACACACTGTATTCTGTCAGGCAGTAGGGCTTACTCCAGGGTAGGTATGGCTAGGACTCTTCTGTAAATCTGAGCCCCACATCACCTGTTGGTAAAGCTTGTCTGGTAGCTTTACACAGTGGCAGCTGCTGCCTTCCATTTTAGCAAAGCAGTGAACGTGCTTCAGAACATCAAATGAACTCTCTAAGGTACTGAAGTCAACCCCACAAATGAGTTCAGCACCTTGGATAGCTCATTTAAAATTTGGGCTAAAATCTGCTCCAGGTTTAGCCTTGATTTTAAAAGAGTCTCCACAGTGTTAAACCCATTTGGGGGATAGATTTTAGTACCCTGGATAGCTCCTTTAATGATCAGATTAAAACTCAAGCAAATTCACCACTTCCATGACGCGGAAACAAATGCAATAGCAATAGCAATAGCATTGATATTTCCAAAGGAAGATATCCAAAGATTCCAAAGATATTTCCATGCTGCTTATCAGTGCCAAAGCACTCACTAAGCAGTTTACAAAGTGTTTTAGCTAATTTTCCTCAACAAGCTGGGTACACTTTTTACTGACCTACATGAGGATGGAAGGCTGAGTCAATCCTGGAGCCCTCTGGGATTGAACTTGCAACGTGCCGGCTTGCAGTACTGGCATTTAACCGCTGCACCACCAGGACATATGTCTGAATGAATGAATCATAGAATCATAGTGCTGGAAGAGACCACAAGGACCATCTAGTCCAACCCCCTGCCGTGCAGGAACACACAATCAAAGCACTCCCTACAGATGGCCATACAGCCTTTGTTTAAAAACCTCCAAAGAAGGAGGTGCCACCACACTCCCAGGCAATGCATTCCACTGCTGAGTTACTGAAATATTAGGGACAGCGATTACTGTCCCTAATATTTAGGTGGAATCTCTTTTCCTATAGTTTGAATCCATTGCTCCGTGTCCTAGTCTCTGGAGCAGCAAAAAAACAAGCTTGCTCTTTCCTCAGTATGACATCCCTTCACATATTTAAACATGACAGGGAAAGAGCTGGTCAGTACAGATATGACAGATTACAGAAATCCTCCATGTTTAAGATTTAATATATTATATTTGTGAGTACTGAATAGAAGTTCAAAAAATAAGAAGGGTGAGGCTCGGGGACAGCTGCTCTTCCATAACTGAGCTTAATTGTGGCATCCCTCAGGGTGCCATTCTGTCTTCGATGCTATTTAATATTTATATGAAGCCGCTGGGAGGGATCATCTGGAGGCATGGAGCTCAGTGTCATCAGTACGCCGATGACACTCAGATATATTTCTCCATGACCAGACCGTTGGCTCAGACTTCAGATGGTGTCTCTCCTCTCAATGACTGTCTTAGAGCGGTAATGGATTGGATGAGGAAAAACAGATTGAGACTAAATCCAGACAAAACGGAGGTACTGACAGTCACAGGCCCGAAACCAGGTCTGGGAATACAACTTCCAGTCCTGGATGGACTCACACTCTCCTCTAAGGACTGTGTTTGCAGTTTGGGGGTACTCCTGGATTTGTCGCTTCACATGACTAGTCAGGTGAATGCGACGGCCAGACATGCCTGTTATCAGCTTCGGCTGATACGCCAACTGCGCCCTTACCTGGATACAAAGGATCTGGAAACTGTGGTACATGCTTTGGTAACCTCACGTTTGGATTACTGTAATGCACTCTACATGGGGCTACCCTTGTGCCTAACCCAGAAACTTCAACTGGTACAAAATATGGCAGCCAGGTTAATTACGGGTACATCTAGGAGACAGCATATAACACCTGTGCTTAAATCTCTCCACTGGCTGCCGATTAGTTTCCAGGCACAGTACAAGGTGTTGGTTTTAACCTTTAAAGCCCTACATGGCTTGGGTCCATCTTATCTCCGGGACCGCCTCATCCCATATGATTCCCTCCCCCCGCACACTTCGGTCCTCTGGGAGGAACCTGCTGCAGCCTATGAAAACTAGGCTGTCGCAGACCTCCCAGAGGGCCTTCTCTTCTACGGCTCCCAGACTTTGGAATGGCCTGCCGGATGAGATCCATCTTATCGCTACTCTTGATAGCTTCAAGAAAGCGCTAAAGATGGATCTCTTCCGGCAGGCCTTCCCGGAATAACTTCCCAGTTCAAGTGGACTGATTGCTACCCACCCCCTCACCATCATTGCTTTTATTTATTTATTTATTTATTTATTTATGTATTGTATTTTATCTTTGTTTTAACTCTCTATTTGTTTAATCTAGTTTTAAGGGGTGGGAGGGTAGGATGGGGAAGGACTATTTTAACTTGATGTTGTTTTAATCTTGCTGTAAGCTGCCCCGGTTGCCGAGCAGAGGGGCGGGTTAAAAATAAATTTTTTATTATTATTATTATTATTATTATAAGAAGTAGTTAAATAAGAATCAATGAATTTGTGTAAATATCATGGGAAAGGAAGTGGGAAGTCACTTTTAAATTAAAATAGTTAAATGTTAGGATAAGTTTGTTTTTGTGTAATTGTTGCTATGATTGGTGTATGTACTTTATGTATTTTATGTTATCTTTTGTTAGATTTTCCCCTTTTTTCTTTTATGTATTTATGTTTGTTAGAATGGATTAAGATGCATGATCAATGTAACAGGATCTGTTACATTGTTTTCTTTTTGTGTTTTGCTTTGTTTGTTTTCTTTTGTTGTGTTTTGCTTTGTTTGTTTCATTTTGTTTTTTGTTTTAAAATGAAAACATAATAAAGATGATTTTGTTTTTTTGTTTTAAAATGAAAAGTTAATAAAGATGATTTTAATAAGAAATCTGTCATGTTTCCCCCAATTTTTAAAATCTAATTGTAAATGTGTGGTGCTGTTACCCTAAGAGATGAGTGGGAGGGGGGACATTAGAGTCCCACCCGCAATGCCAGAGTCTCCTTTGAATTTGGGAGAATTATTAGCTCAAACAAAAGGCCTGAGTGAGGAGGGTAACCTCAGGAATCTTTTCACTTATGTATACCAGTACTAACTGTAGGTGAGTACTCCAGTTAAAGTAAAATGAAGTATTTTTGGCATAAGATAGACTAACACACAAGAATATATACACACTCTTACGAACCATCCAAAGTTATTGGAAGAGAAAAGCAGGAAGCGTTGGATAGAGAGAAGTCGGGAAGGAGGGGTGACAGTTATCAGTCTTGGAGAAAAGAGAGTTCTGTGCAGTGAAGATACTCAGCCCAAGGATGGCACAGAAGGTTCCAATCTGTGGTGAGTTGAGAAAGAGAGTGGTCAGGTCCATACACTGTGGCACATACTCCTATGGTTGGGACTATGATATTTATATTCTATTCCAGTGGTCCTACCCTGTGGTCTGGAGAACACCAGGAGTCCTTAATGTCCTCACAGGGGGTCCATGAAGGCTTGAAGTCTGCTTGGCTCATCTCCTCCCAGCAGTAGACTGGCCACATGACAGAAGCCAAGGCAAAGGCTGGCTAGCTTGACCTGCTCATTGCCATTCAATCTGCTCCAGCCACAAACTTGCAGGAAGAAACAGAAGAAAATTCTTCCAACCCCCTCCAGTGCCTCTGTGGGAAGGTTTAATGGATACTGTAATTGTGTTGTTGTTGTTGTTGTTGTTGTTGTTGTTAGGTGTTCTTGTTGTTCTTGTTGTTATGGTTCTTGTTCTCTGGTAAATTTAGTCCTGGGGGTCCATGGCAACAAAAGATATTTAATGGTGGTCCCTGGTAAATAAAAGGTTAAGAGCCACTGCTCTATTCCATGCCTTGGAGGGGTGAGTTAGTAATAAGAAAACCTGAATGGCTCTCCCATGAAATAGCCAAAAGAGACCAACACTTACTGATTGTTTTAATTCCAAAGAGATAGAACATTGATGGGCTTGTGACAGCCTTGTAAGGTTGGACAGGAGGGGTGTGAGGAAAAATTTCTGCAGGGTATGGATTTAAAAAACTGTTGGGAGAGGCTGCTTGTTGCTGAGGGGCTTGAACTTCGGACCTTGCCCTTTTACCCTCAAGAGCCAGAGGCACAAGCCTAACGGCGCGCGAACTTCAGTAACCAAACAAAAATACAGCAGACCTAAAAGAACAGCTTAGCATTCTCAGCGTTAACTAAGAGTTCTTAGATTACCTAAAAGCTCTCATCATGGACACTGAGGGGACTGCAGCAGTCACTTGCAACACTTGTGCGATGTTTGTATTCTTGTCTACAGACGTGGAGAACTTCACATGCACCAAATGCAAGCTGGTAGCCCTCTTGGAGGAGAAAGTACAGCAGCTGGAGACACGGGTAGCTACACTTCAACAGATTCGTGAGCAAGAGGTTTTCCTGGACAGAACAGAACGATCAGTCTTGGATGGGGACCGCGCAGAGGAAGTGGCTGTGGAGGAGAGGGTCACTTCACGGACACAGGAAGTAGACAGCTGGAGGAATGTCACACACAGAACAAGAAAATCCAGGGATTCTTCCAGCAGCTTGCAGCTACAGAATCGATTCGAAGCCCTTTCCCTTATCAAGGACAACGAGGAAGAACAGCATGGACAGACTTCAGGGGTAGAGCAGGGGACCTTGAGAGGACCACCGCAAGGAACAGCAGCTGCGAAGCCTCAGCGGAGGCGTGTGGTGGTGGTGGGGGACTCCTTGCTTAGGGGTACAGAAGCAGTGGTATGTGGGCCTGACAAGATGACTCGGGAGGTGTGTTGTCTCCCTGGGGCAAAGATCTGTGATGTGATCGAGAGGCTGACAAGACTCGTCAAGCCTACGGATCATTACCCCTTCCTTTTGGTCCATGTGGGAACCAATGATACTGCAAGGCACAGCTTTCCCAAGATCAGAAGAGATTATGAGGCCCTGGGGAGGAAGCTGAAAGAAATGAACGCACAGGTGGTCATCTCGTCTCTTCTGCCAGTTGAAGGGCATGGTCCAAGAAGGGAGAGGAAAATAGCCGACATAAACAACTGGCTCCGTAGATGGTGTCGCCGAGAACAAATTGGATTCTTGGATCATAGACTGCGCTTCCATGCGGGGGGACTTCTGGCAAGAGATGGGGTGCATCTTACAACAGTTGGAAGAAACATTTTTGCCAACAGTCTCAAGAATTTGATCAGGAGGGCTTTAAACTGAGTCAAATGGGGGAGGGAGACAGTATTCTGGAAGGCAAAAGGGCTGGAGAAAATAGTCAAACTGTCATAGAGGGAACAAGGCAAACAGCGCAAGGACCCAACAGTGGGAGGCAAAAAAACTTGCACAGGGAGCAAGTAAAGGGAACACATGGTCTCAGATGTCTCTACACTAATGCACAGAGCATGGGAAATAAGCAAGATGAACTTGAACTCCTTGCACTACAAAACAAATATGATATAATAGGCGTTACTGAAACCTGGTGGGACGAGTCTCATGATTAGAATGTAGGAATAGAGGGGTATAACCTTTATAGGAGAAACAGGCCAAACAGGAAAGGAGGAGGAATAGCATTATATGTCACTGGGTATTTACACCAGTGAAGTGACCCATGACATCAATACTGGAAGCCAGGTGGAGAGCATTTGGATAAAAATTAAAGGGGAGGGAAACAACAGGGATGTTATTGTGGGACTCTACTACAGACCCCCAAATCAGACGGAGGAATTGGATGTTGCCTTTCTAGAACAGATGAACATACATGCAGAAAGGAGAGATGTAGTAGTGATGGGTGACTTCAACTATCCTGATATTTGCTGGCAATCTAACTCAGCCAAAACTACAAGGTCTAGCAAATTCCTTACATGCCTGGAAGACAATTTCATGGTCCAAAAGGTGGAAGAGGCAACAAGGGGGTCAGCTATTTTAGATCTGATCCTAACCAACAGAGACGACCTGGTCAATGGGGTGCAAGTGGTGGGATCCTTAGGTGAGAGTGATCATGTTCTCCTGGAGTTTGTTATACAATGGAAAGGAGAAGCCAGTCATAGTCAGACACGCATTCTTGACTTTAGGAGAGCTGATTTCAATAAACTCAGGGAAATACTGGGGATGATCCCATGGTCAAGAATACTAAAAGAGAAGGGACCTCAAGACGGATGGGACTTTCTCAAAAGGGAGATACTGAAGGCACAATTTCAAACAGTACCATTGAGGAAGAAAAATGGGAGGTGTCTCAAGAAACCAGGATGGATGACTAAAGAACTTTCAATGGAGCTAAGTTTTAAACGGAACATGTATAGGAAATGGAAAAGGGGGGAAATCACCAAAGAAGAATTCAAACAGATAGCGAACACGTGTAGGAGTAAAGTCAGAAAAGCTAAAGCGCAGAATGAGCTCAGGCTTGCTAGGGAGGTTAAGAACAATAAAAAGGGTTTTTTTGGGTATGTCCGCAGCAAAAGGAGGAAGAAGGAAATGATAGGGCTGCTACGTGGAGAAGATGGCAAAATGCTAACAGGGGACAGAGAAAAGGCAGAATTACTCAACACCTTCTTTGCCGCAGTGTTTTCAGAAAAGGAAAAGGAGGACCAACCTGAGGAGAATGGAACAGAGGACACAATAGGGGAAATCCAGCTCAAAATAAGTAAAGAGGTAGTACAGGAATACCTTCTTAATCTAAATGAATTTAAATCTCCAGGACCAGATGAACTACATCCAAGAGTATTAAAAGAGCTGGCAAATATAATCTCAGAGCCATTGGCAATAATCTTTGAGAACTCCTGGAGAACAGGAGAAGTCCCAGCAGACTGGAGGAGGGCAAACGTTGTTCCCATCTTCAAAAAGGGGAAAAAAGAGGATCCCAACAACTATCGTCCAGTTAGTCTGACATCAATACCAGGGAAGATTCTAGAACAGATCATTAAACAGAGAGTCTGTGAACATTTAGAAGGCAATGCCATAATCACAAAAAGTCAGCATGGGTTTCAGAGAAACAAGTCATGCCAGACTAATCTGATCTCTTTTTTTGATAAAGTTACCAGCTTGGTAGATGAAGGGAATGCTGTGGACATTGCATACCTTGATTTCAGTAAGGCCTTTGACAAGGTTCCCCATGACATTCTTGCAAACAAGCTTGTAAAATGTGGGCTAGACAAGTTAACTGTTCAATGGATTTGTAATTGGTTGACCGGCCGAACCCAAAGGGTGCTCAGCAGTGGCTCCTCTTCCTCTTGGAAAGATGTTACCAGTGTGGTGCCACAGGGTTCTGTCCTGGGCCCAGTGCTATTCAACATCTTTATCAATGACTTAGATGAGGGAATTAGGGGCATACTTATCAAATTTGCAGATGACACCAAATTGGGAGGAGTAGCTAATACCCTAGAGGACAGGATCAAAATTCAGAATGACCTGGATAGACTGGAGAGCTGGGCCAAAGCTAACAAAATGAAATTCAATACGGAGAAATGTAAAGTACTGCATTTAGGGCGGAAAAATGAAATGCATAAATATAGGATGGGAGAGACCTGGCTGAATGAGACAACGTGTGAAAGGAATCTAGGAGTCCTAGTAGACCACAAGTTGAACATGAGCCAACAGTGTGATGCGGCAGCTAAAAAGGCCAATGCAATTTTGGGCTGTATCAATAGAAGTATAGTGTCTAGATCAAGGGAAGTAATAGTGCCACTCTATTCTGCCTTGGTCAGACCTCACTTAGAATACTGTGTCCAGTTCTGGGCACCACAATTCAGAAAGGATATTGACAAATTGGAGTGTGTCCAGAGAAGGGCAACTAAAATGGTGAAAGGTCTGGAAACAATGCCTTATGAGGAGAGACTTAGGGAGCTGGGTATGTTTAGCCTGGAAAAAAGACGGTTTAGAGGCGATATGATAGCCCTGTTTAAGTATTTGAAGGGATGTCACGCTGAGGATGGAGCAGGCTTGTTTTCTGCTGCTCCAGAGACTGGAACACGGAGCAATAGGTGCAAGCTCCAGGAACAGAGATTCCACCTCAACATGAGGAGGAACTTTTTGACAGTAAGAGCTGTTCGGCAGTGGAACACACTCCCTCGGAGCGTGGTGGGGTCTCCTTCCTTGGAGGTCTTTAAACAGAGGCTGGATGGCCATCTGTCGGGGATGCTTTGATTGTGATTTCCTGCGTGGCAGGGGGGTTGGACTGGATGGCCCTCGTGGTCTCTTCCAACTCTGCAATTCTATGATATGATTCTATGAGTGGTCACTTAATTGCTTGATTGAATCATTGCTTGAAATGCCCAGGGCTGGGAGATAGGATTAGCTAATACCTCTTAACGTCTGGCTTGCTAGCATAAACCCATTACCTTTGGGGGCTTTCAACATAATCCTAACTGGGTTTTCCCACCATTATACTTCTAGACATGTCTCAGATCACTGTGACCTTTGTTTAACCCTGCCTAGCCTTACAACCAATGTGACTCCAAAAAGTGCCCAAAATGTATTATGAAGGGAGGTGGTAGGGTATGCTAACAATTCTAAGAAGAAAGATGCATTTAGATCTGTTGGGAATTACTCCCAGGTCAATATCTCTAGGGCTGGCACTTAATTTCATTTCTTTGGATTATTCACAAATGGTATCTTACAAGGTTGCACTGATTTTTTTCAAGAGAGGTTGGAAACCTTACTGTTTTGGACTACAACTTTCAGTGACCATGTTGGTTGAGGGATTCTGGAAACTATAGTCCAAAAAGGAATTTCAACCATTTCTGCCTCTTCATACCCTCAAGTTCAATCACATTTATGACAGAGGCAGGAAAAGAATGTGAAACTGCCCAATTCTTTTTGAATTGGATGTGCAATGAATTCCAAGGGCAGGAGGTAAAATTTTATGAGTATTTACCATGATGATGCTAGTGGTAGTGGTGGTGGTGATGGTGGTGGTGGTGATGATGATGGGAGCTAGAATCCTGCTGGGAACATACATCATAGAATAATAGAGTTGGAAGAGACTACAAGGGCCGTCTAGTCCAATTGCCTGCCCTGCAGGAATACACAATCAAAGCATGTTTGGTCTGGAGAATAGAAAGTTAAGAGGTGACATGATAGCTGTGTTTAAATATTTGAAGGGATGTCATACTGAGGATGGAGCAACACATACTATGTATTCCTGCATGGCAGTGGGTTGGACTGGATTGCCCTTGTGGTCTCTTCCAACTCTGTGATTCTATGATTCATTCCTGACAAATGGCCACCCAGGCTCTGTTTAAAAACCTCCAAAGAAGGGGACTCCACCACACTCCGAGGCAATGCATCCCCCTGCCAAACAGCTCTTACTGTCAGGAAGTCTTTGTAAGTGGACTTACATCTGCAGGAATTAAAATTTGGCAATTCTATAATGTCTGTATCCAGTAAAGGGCTGCTCTTACATTACTAAATAGGGGAGCCAGCAAAGTGACCAATGCACAACAGGGCCAGTGCCCAATGGGACAGACAATGTGTGGTGCCTATTGTATATCAGGACAAGGCTAGGAAGTGATGGCGCATGTCGGTAGACCCTAATGTGCATCAGGACACTCTTGCCGGTGTCCTGTTATGCAACTTCACCATTCACTAACTGGGTTTCTTAGCAGCTCTGCTGTGTAGCTATGTATATGCATGTCATGGTTACACCACGATAAAGGATTCCAGCCAATGATTTCACATAGCACCATCAATGTCCATGGCACTGCACAGAATAAAACCATTAATATAGAAGAAGTAACACCCATGTATATTCTAACAGAATGGACATACAGAGAGAGCCATGGACAAATACAGAGACACAACATATATATAACAGCACAATAATAAAATTAACCAAAATATTTCTATTATAGCTGGCTTCCAATTTTTTTATTTTTTTAGTTTTAACAACAGCTCTTCTAGCTCCCACAATAGGCAAAACAAATCTGTATCTGAACAACTCTAAAGTGTGCCCCCCCAAAAGATGTATGATTTGAGGGGGGGGAGTTAAAATATTGTCCCTGGGAAAGTGCAAATGGTATTTTCCTCCTTCCTGTTAATTAAACCTGGCTACAGTATTGAGGATGAAGGGATATCTCTCTTCCACCATTATGACTTGCTTCCAGCCTTCTTGGTAAACTGCCAGGGGCTGGTGACACTCAGACAGCTCACATAGCTCAGGTGGGCTGATGCTTATCACCTGTCATTGTATTTGTTCCTTCCTGCTTCCTAACCTACCTGCCACTACAATGGTCCTAAATTCTATTCTCAGTCCTGACTACAGTAGAGCCATTGAATCATTTGAATTTACCTATGTGTTGACTTAATGCTCAATAGTTGAGTATAAAGCTCTGCTCTACTTGGAGCTAACCAATAGGATCCCTTCCATGCAGTTGTACATTCTTGGATGGAGGCTAGCTATTTATCAAAAAACCCTACAAACTCAAACACAGAGACACAGCCCAGCCCCCATCTCCCCCCACCACCACCAGGGAACAAAGACTGAAAACAGACACAGAAAGCTGCAAGCATGCATGCACACACACAACCAGTCTCTGGACAAAACAAAACGACAGGCTGCCCAGACACACAGAGAGAGCTGCAAAGCATAAAAGATCCCAAAAACTCTCTAGAAAAAACACAGAAATCTCCCAGAACTCCTCCAAAGCTGCTTAACTGCTATTCCCAACCCTGAGGGTTCAAAAACCACACTGCCCCCACGTGATAGCCAACCCTAGGGTTTCTGCTGCCTGAAGTCCAGGGTTGGCCCTTTTTCCAATCCCAAACCCAAGGGATTCCTCTTCATTTTCCACCCTCACTGTCCTTAAGGCCTTTTCCTGTCTAGGCAGTGAGATCTAGACAGGCTGTATTAAAGAAAAAATGATGTACTTTCCTCTTTCCCAGAGGAGTTTAGACAGCTGACCAGAAGCAGGCAATTCGAGGCAGGTTAGAAAATAAAAGAAAGCTTTATTTAAATTCTAGGAGTCTATGGACTTTTTCGGATGGAAGAAAAGTAATGCTAGCAGCGTCGCCAGGTTGCGATGCTGCAGCGCAAGAGGGCGTCCGTTTCAGATGACGCTCCTCCCAGCGGTACTGTTGCAGTACCGCTGGGACATTTGAGTGTGATATTTTTCCTGCCCAGCATCATATTTTACTCACGATCGCTGATCGCGAGTAAAATATGATGCTGGGCAGGAAAAATATCATGCTCAAATGTCCCAGCGGTACTGCAACAGTACAGCTGGGAGGAGCATCGTCCGAAATGGACGCCTTCTTGCGCTGCAGCGTCACAACCTGACGACGCTGCTAGCGTTACTTTTCTTCCATCCAAAAAAGTCCTATGTTACTTGAAAAGGCAAAACATTCCTTGGTTCAACTTAAGGCTTATATAGTTGCATTCATTCAGAGCACTTACAAAATAAAAACGTAAATCTAATGCAATCTAACTACACATTCCCTAACTATTACATGCAGGTAACTTACAGTCTCTGGAGATGGAATTTCAGAGTTCTTTTTGGATCCTTTTGAGGTCTTGGGTAAAGTTGGCTCCCCCCAACTCTCTTGTTATCACAGTTTAGCATTTTGTAGTTATTCTATGTCTGTGTAGGTCATCTGGCCCAGAGCTAGGCCATGTGGATCAGAGTCCATCTCAGCTAGTTCAATCTAGCCAGGCCATGTGCTCCACCAGAGTGACTCAGAACAAAGGGAAGATCAGAACTTTTAAAAGTCCTTCTTGTTGATCTCTCATTGGCTCTGCCTTTGCCAATCAAAGAGAGTGATCCTAATCAAGTGATGTGATGTCATGTTTATTTAATGAGGTTCTCCCACCCACTTCCCATTTCTAAATAAGGAGTGGAAGTTTCCAATGTAGTTCCTGTGAGTTTGTAATGGGATCCATGACGTCTGTAGGTCATCATGACAGCCTTCAGTGTATCACTTGATGCAGTGAGACCTGGAGAAATAGCTGTTCTTCATTCCCCATTGCACAATGGTACAAAAAGCTGGCTCATGGGCATTACATACTATCAATTGGTGGGCAATGTCAGTATTTAGCAAAAGGGTGGTGTAGCACATCCCTATCACTGTGTAACTTCATCCTCAGCCAATAGGAAATTTCAGTACAAACCTGCACTAGGAAATATGGGTCCATCAGCTGAAAGGTCCACAGGAGTGGTGTGGGACCTACATAGGACCTTCTTGAACTGTGTTGACAAAAATGATGTCTGAGTAAGGTGGATGATGATGCATGGGAGAGGACCTTTTTGGTGCTGGCATCCTGCCTGCTTTCCCACTGGAAGGCTCACACATTGCCTACTGTCATGTATTTCTGGCAGCAAGCAAAGGCCTGTAATTTAAATATTTTTTCTTGTGCTATTTTTTTCAATGCTTTAGTCTTCTTTTTTATTTTCTTATTTCATTGTTAAATATTTTATTGTTTTATTTGCAATCCAAATAAGCCCAGAGAATATTCACCAATGGTTCCTTGTCACTGTGGAAAGAAATGACAAGTTGGGCACAGCAGAGTTCTGTCCTGGACCCCGTGTCATTATAAATGTCTTTATAAATGCCTGAACAAATGGCATGCTCATCAAATATTCTGATGACACCGAATGCAGAACGGTAGCTAATACCTCAGAAGACAGCATTGGGATTCAAGATGACTTTAATAGATTGGAGAGCTGTGCCAAAACTGACAATTTGAATTTCAGCAGGGATAAATGTGAGGTACTACATTTAAGCAGGAAAAATGAAATACACAGATATGGGATGGGTGACAACTGTCTTGATAACAGTATTTCTGAAAAGGATCTAGAAGTCTTATTAGATCACAAGTTAAACATGAGCCAACAGTATGATTCAGCAGCCAAACAAGCCAATGCAGTTCTAAGCTGCATCAACAGGAGTATAGTTCCACATTGAAGGGAGTAACAATATCACTTTATTCTACTTTGCTCAGACCTCACTTGGAATACTGTGTCCAGCATGGGGCAGCACAGTTCATGAACTTCTACATTTCAGCAGAAAACAATTAGATGTGCAAATATATCATAGAATCATAGAGTTGGAAGAGACCACAAGGGCCATCCAGTCCAACCCCCTGCTGTGCAGGAATATACAATCAAAGCATTCCTGACAGATAGCCATCCAGCCTCTGCTTAAAAGCCTCCAAAGAAGGAGACCCCACCACATTCCCAGTCAGTGTATTCCACTTCAAAAACAGCTCTTACTGTCAGGAAGTTCTTCCTAACATCTAGGTGGAATCTCTTTTCCTGTAGTTTAAACCCATTGCTCCATGTCCTAGTCTCTGGAGCAGCAGAAAACAAGTTTTCCCCATCCTCAGTATGACATCACTTCAAATATTTAAACATGGTTATCATGTCACCTCTCAACCTTCTCTTTTCCAGACTAAACATGCCCAGCTCCCTAAGCCACTCCTCATAGGACATGGCTTCAAGACCTCCCACCATTTTGGTCAATCTCCTTTGGACATGTTCCAGCTTCTCAATATCCTTCCTGAATTGTGGTGCCCAGAACTGGACACATTACTCCAAGTGAGGTCTGACCAAAGCAGAATACAGTAGCACTATTACTTCCCTTGATCTAGACACTATACTCCTGTTAATGCAGCCTAGAACCACACTCTCTTTTTTAGCTGCTGCATCACACTGCTGACTCATGTTCAGATTGTGGTCCGCTAAGACTCCTAGATCCCTTTCACATGTACTGCCATCAAGCCAGGTGTCACCCATCCTATATCTGTGCATTTCATTTTTACTGCCCAAGTGTAGTATCCTACATTTCTCCCTGTTGAAATTCATTTTCTTAGTTTTGGCCCAGCTTTCTAATCTGTTCAGGTCATTTTGGCTTCTGATCCTGTCCTCTGGGGTATTAGCTACCCCTCCTAATTTGGTGTCATATGCAAACTTGATAAGCATACCCTCTATTCCCTCATCCAAGTCATTGATAAAGATGTTGAATAGCACTGGGCCCAGGAGAGAACCCTGTGGCACCCCACTAGTCGCTTCTTTCCAGGATGAAGAGGAGCCATTGGTGAGCACCCCTTGGTCAGTCAACCATGATGGGAAACACTTGGCTTGACAATAATACATATAGAAATTGACCTTAGTAGATGAACAATGTGATGCCATGGCATGGTTGCGGGGAGCCAATGCAGTCCTTGGATGCATGGACAGAACCATAGTGCCCACATCAAGGGAATTAATTGAACAATTCTATTCTGCTTTGGTCAGACTTCAGCTGGGCTCCTGTGTCCAGTACTGGGCATCACAGTTCAAAAAGGATCACAACAATCTTAGCATGTCCAAAGAAGGATGACCAAGTTGATAAAGAGTCTAGAAACTAAGCCTTAGAAGGGTATTGTTAACTGAATGAGAAGCTGGGTATGTTTACCCTGGAGAAGAAAAGATATACAACGAACGTATGCCATGTGGAAGATGGTGTGAATTTACTTTCTTTTGCTCAGAGGATAGAGCCCAGAGGATAGGACCTTAACCAAAGGATTCAAATTATGTGAAAAGAGTTTCTGACTAAACTTTGGAAAGAACCTCCTGGTGTAAGAGCTGTTCAACTGTGGAATAGATGGTTTGGGAAAGTGGTGGATTTTCCTTTGTTGGAGCTTTGTAAGCCAAGGTTGGTTAGACATCCATATTTTAACTGTGGATTCTGGCACTGGCACAAAGCTGGACTAGATGACTTTTGTGGTTCCCTCCAACTTTATGATTCTGTAAAACAAAACACATTGAAAATATATCTATTGGATGAATACATGTACAGTCTTTTCCTTTTTTAAAAAAAAAAATCTGGATACAGTTGGGTGGCATGGGACATCTCAGTATGGCCAGTTCAGCACGTCCAGTTCAGTGTGGCTATTTCAGTCGATTAATTGGTAATTGATAATAATCCTAACCCTAACCCTTATCTTAACCCTAACCTTTACCCAAATGGTTTTGCACGACAGTTCCAACCAAATAGACATAGTTTTGATTATATTTTCTGGACAAAAATATAAATTATCAATTGATACACAAGCAGAACCGTACCACACTGAAATGGATGCACTGAACTGGCTACACTGAAATGTCCTAGACCCCAGTTAGGAGGGCATAAATATAAATGCTCCTGGGGAATAACTGTAATTGAAAAGTGCAAAGATACCAAGTGCCACATGAGCACCTTTAATAACTCCTTCCTCTTTCTCTCGAGCAGACACGGTCAGCTCATAACCTAGAGATGTGCCCCATTGCTTTGTGGATGAATGAAATAATGGATTTGCATGGGCTACCAGCCCTGTTTCCCGTTGCTCTTCAGCAACAATGAATTTATACTGGGTTCATTTCCTGTTCTATTAATCCCAGTCAGGGAGAATGAGGTATTAAAAACTGTGATGAGTCATACACCGAGGAAAGATAACATCAATCTGCATTGCATTGACGTTATCACTTTGCTTCAGTGACTTTATCCGTTCTGTCTTCTTTTCAGCCACAGTGATCACTAGATCCAAGAAAAGAAAAGAAAAGAAAGCCACCTCTGTTCCAAGAGGTTGATGTTATTTATAGTCATAATCATTTATACTGCTTTTTAAGACCATGAACTGGGGCTCGCTCAGATCTAGTGATGAGCCCTGAGTGATGAGTCAACCTTCTGTTGCAACTCATGTTGGGAAAGAGGGGAGACAATGGAAGGAAGGAGTTAGCGTGCTCATCTTTACCTTTCCTCATGTGATTCCAGCAGGACTAAAACAGACGGGCAACTTCTGGGGGTTCACGCTGGCATCCCCTCCAACATTACACAGATGGAAACTGGGATACATGTGGCCTAGCAACATTAGAGTTTGGTCACAATGACAAACGTTATTTATTTATGAGGAAGAACAGACAAGCTAGAAGAGGCTGCAGCAGTTTGGTTTTGCCTGAGCCTACTGGGAAGGGTGAGATTCCACCCTTTCATCTCCTCTCCCTCCCCTGTGCTGAGTTAGAGTGCAAACAACTTTTGCACTTTGAACTCAGTTTGCAGCCACTGAAGTAAGCTGAGGACAAAGGAGGAAAGTGAGAGGGAGAAACTGGGACCTTTTAAAAGCAGGAGTAACAGTGGGAAGGTGAAGTATTAATTGGGGCTGTCCTTGTCAAATCAGTTCATTTTGAAGGTATGTCTTCCTTGACGTTGGCTACCTTAGATAGCTACCTAGTTGACCTTCATGGCTGGGCTGTTCATCCCTATGAAGGTTAAGCTTCCTCCAAGGATGACACAACTGGTGATTTTTAGGGGAGATGAGCAGAATAGCAGAATTCACAGACCACCACATGGGGCATCAAAGGCAGAATCTAGTGGAACTCTTACTCATGTGCAGGAAGAGAGAGAGAAAATGGGACATTTTAAAAGCAGCTGGAAAAATGGAATGACAGAATTAATTGAGACTGTCGCTGCCAAATTGGTACAGGTGGAGGGTATCATAGAATCATAGATTTGGAAGAGAACACAAGGACCATCCAGTCCAACCCCCGGCCATACAGGAATATACAATCAAAGCATTCCCAACAGATGGCCATCCAGCCTCTGTTTAAAAACCTCCAAAGAAGGAGACTCCACCACACTCTGGGGCAGGGCATTCCACTACTGAACAGCTCTTACTGTCAGGAAGTTCCTCCTAATGTTTCGGTAGAATCTCTTGTCCTGTAGTTTGAGTCCATTGCTACACATCCTAGTCTCTGGAGCAGCAGAAAATGAGTTTGCTCCATCCGCAGTATGACATCCCTCCAAATATTTAAACATGACATCCCTTCAAATATTTAAACATGTTTCTCCCAGCTAAACATACCCAGCTTCCTAAGCCACTCTTCATAGTGCATGGCTTCCAGACCTCCCACCATTTTGGTTGCTGTCCTCTGGACACATTCCTGCTAGTCCATATCCTTCTGGAATTGTGGTGCCCACAACTGGACACAGTATTCCAGGTGAGGCCTGGCCAAAGCAGAATGGAGTGGCACTATTACTTCCCTTGATCTAGACACTGTACTCTCACTGATGCAACCTAGAATCACATTGGCTTTTTTAGCTGCTGCATCACACTGCTGACTCATGTTCATCTTGTGGTCCACTAAGGCTCCTAGATCCCTTTTGCATGTACTGCCATCAAGCCAAGTGTCACACATCCTATATCTGTGTATTTCATTTTTACTGGCCAAGTGTAGTATCCTACATGTTGAAATTCATTTTGTTAGTTTTGGCCCAGCTTATTTGGATTCTGATCCTGTCCTCTGCAGTATTCACTGACCCTCCTAACTTGATGTCATCTGCAAACTTGGTAAGAATGCCCTGTTCCCTCATCCAAGTCATTGATAAAGATGTGGAATAGCACTGGGCCCAGGGCAGAACCCTGTGGCACCCCATTAGTCACTTCTCTCCAGAATGAAGAGGAGCCATTGGTGACTAAGCTTGCACTAGACCACTTTGGAAATGCCCAAACTGTCACCACCAAATGTCACTGCTGATTCACTATAGTAGCAGAAGCAGCAGTTCTCTATGATATAGGAGGATCTCAGGACAACCTCCTACATTATATAGCCCCACCAATACCTAGGCCAGAGTATTCCATATAGATTTTTCAAAATTTTGTTCTTTTTTGGTGACACAGTTTTTCATTCTCTGTAAGCAAAGTAGGGGGAAGGGAGAGACAACAAAGGCTGTAAAAATAGCCTAGGAGGTGCATATTACTATTTGTTGCCTAGACCCTGATTAAAGTTGTTGTGGCTTTAATTTTAAAATGTCCCAATTTTTCTCTACTCCCCCCCCCCATTTCCCCCTTTGTCCTCAGCTTACTTCAATTGTTGCAAACCGGGTTCAAAGTGCAAAGTTTTTGTGCTCAGTGAAGTCAGCTGGAGGAGAGATAAGAGGAGGGGACAGAATCTTGTCTTTCCCAGTAGGCTTAGGCAAAAGTATATTGCTGCAGTCTTGTGTGTTCTTCCTCATTAATAATGTTTCCCCCAGTTTTCATCTATGAAATATTGGAAGGTAGGAAAGATCCTCTGATCTGAAGGCTTGGCAGAAAGTAGCAGAGATGTCCCTTCGGATGATGGTGGCAAATGCAGGCAAAGATGAAATCCCTTTGAAATTCTAGAGGAGAAGGAGCTTGTCCCAAATGTTGATAGGATGAGGAGAGTGGCCTAAAACCAAAAGTTCTAACTTTTTCCCTCTGCAGCCTTCTCCATCATTCAAAATATGTTCCTGAAAGTTTCCCAGCCTACTGGAACAGGTTTTAAAAGTTTTTAGGATTATGTTGGGGGGGGGCGGGGTTGCAGGAGGGAATTGAAACAGCTTCAACACATTCTATGGGGATGCTGGCAAAGAGAAACTTCTGGCCTAGATTGGTGGTGGTGGGGAATCTCCTTTCGTGATGGCCTACGACAGTGTGGTCTACAGCAGTCTACAAACTAGTCTTGGGTTGAGGTAGGAAGTAGTGGCAGGGGCCAATTTTTGCATACACATCTGCATTTTCAGCCAAAAATCTGAACTGTCACCCAGAGGTAACTGGAAGTCACATCCATTTTTCTCTTCCTGGTTTTCCCAATGGGTTTTCAGCCAATTTGGCGCTATGTGATGTGGTGGCTTGAGTATTAGAGTAGAGCTGCTGACACACTGCAGAAATAATGCAGTTTGACACCATTTTAACTATCATGTCACCATGCTATGGAATCCTGACATCCATAGTTTGCTGTGACCCCAGTGCTCTCTGATAAAGAAGACTAAATAGCTCACAAAACTACAAATTCCAGAATTCCATCACATTGAGCCATGACAGTTAAAGTGGTGTCAAGCTGTATTATTTCTGCAGTGTGGCAGCAGCCTAGGGACTTTATCAGATGAGGCCAATATCACTTTTAAAAAAAGCATCATTTAGGATGTGACCATAGCAGCAAAGGCAAAATTATCAGATATTCTCATCGCTTACCCATTCCCACTCGATCGCGCTGGCATAGATGGGGCATCACTTTTTTTATTGACGGGCTAAGCTGTCAATAAGAAGTGATGCCTCATTCATGCCAGCATGATGCAGCAGGAATGGCTGAACGATGACGACATCTAGTAATTCCAGCCTTTTGTGTTATTGTCACGTCCTTATGACATGGTTTGTGCTATGTCTGATAAAGTCCTAGGACTCTGGGAGACCAGGGGTCACATTTCCACTCAGCCATGGAACCCCCTGAATGACCTTGGATGATACGGTTGTCATAAGTTTGTGTCAACTTGAAAGTGCAGAACATTAAACTGGGTTGGTTTTTCATTCTTGGTAGACAAAGAGAGGGTAGTAAGGGGTGGCAAGGTAGAATGTCACTGCAGGTGGCATTGGAGGGGCTTACAGGCAATTTCCCCAGAAACCAAATTAACAAGGGTTGAGGACTAAAAAGTTATTAGGGCTAATGGGGCCTTGGGATCTGAAAAAGGGGCCAGATGTGGTCCATGGGCCAACTTTTCCCAATCCCTGGTTTAGAGAATGGGAAAAGTTCAGTAGGCTTGAAAATGTGAAGCAAACACAATCCCTTTCCTGTCCTTACTGCTACGTTTTTGGAATTAAAAACGTGGTTTGTTTGGAATCAGGGGGAGGAATGTTCTTTCTTTTGACAACCTGTCACATTTATGTTGTAACCTGTAACAAAATCAATAAGGATTGCTTTTTAAAAAAGACAATGCCCTCCAAAACATGAAACGATTATAATAGCAGGAAAGGGGCAGAGAAACTGTAGCATTCAGACAAGCCTGTGGCATCCAAATATGTTCTTCTCTTGTTGTTTTATGCTTTAAAGTCATTTCCAGCTTATGGCAACCCCAAGGATTTTTCTTGGCAACATTTGTTCAGAGGCGGTTGCATTTGCTTTCCTCTGAGGCTGGGAAAGTGTGACTTGCTGAAGATTACCCAATGGGTTTTCATGAGTGAATGGAGATTTGAACCCTTACCTCCCCAAGTCTTAGTCCAGCGTTCAAACCATTACACCATACTGTTTTTTTTGGTCCTCTCTTAGGGTTTAACTAATAGCCCCTGGATAGATGGGACTCCATGATGAAGCCATGTGGCTTCCATTACCTAAAGGGAATGTTGAAGATAGAGGACACTAAAAAGAACCCTGCTGAATCAGACCAAAGGCCTATTTAATCCCTCACTCTCTTCACTTAGGGACCAACCCATTGCCTATGGGAGCTCACAAGCAGGGTGTGAGAGCAACAGTACCCTCCCATCCACGTCCCCTAGCAACCAGTATACAGAGCCATACTGAATCTGGATGGCTTCATTCTTTTTTTTAAAGCGGAATCAATTAAACAACATATTCCACTTTAAAAAAAAAAAGAATCTGCCACCTGATTTTAAGGAGCTTAAGGTGTTGAATAAAAAGCTCATAAAATCCTAAGTAACTTTAGCTCCTATGATTCCCTTAACTATGTGGAACACTGCAGTAGCAAGTCACAATAAAAGGCACTCAGTCATCTTCAGGAGGTTGGTCTGAGCCGCTTTATGGCCAAAAGCTATGATCTTTTTTCATTTCGCTGACCTTGGATGAAGGGACAGGAATGGCCAGTTATTTTCAGGTGGAGATTTTCGTTCAGAGCTATTATTGACCAGGTACACCTATCACACTTTTTTCTCTGGGTTAACTAGGTTTTGTAGGATATAAGGCCAGACTTGGATGTAACTGGTTATAAATAACTGGCTGCTTGTAATGAATTCCCTTTTCCAGTCCTTCACGTATCACACACTCTTTCTACTTCAGCTGAATAAGGAATACCGTCATTGCTTCTATGGTGCAACTATGACTTCTTAGCCACTTTTATAGTTATGCAGCATGGGTTCAGTAAATAATGGAGGGGGGATACCCCATGGTGTAAGTGCTGGTTTATGCTACGCCTCACTTGGCCATCTTGTTTTCTGTTGTGGGTGATGACGTGAGGTGAACAGGAGGAGAATGTGTTTGATACCATATGCCAACAGCTTGGAGCATTCAGGTTTTACTTAGGCAACTAAAAGTAACTATTTTAGTTACTTTTGAGAAATAGGAATTTAGAACACTTGTTTTAAAAACTGCAACTATATGGCAACTCACTACAGTTGGTCCTCCATGTCCATGGATTCTACATCCATGGATTCAACTATCCATGGATTGGAAATATGTATTTAAAATTTAAAAAATCCAAAAAGTAAGCCTTCATTTTGTCATTTTATATAAGGAACACCATTTTACTACGCCATCGTATATGATAGGACTTGAGCATCCACAGATTTTGGTATCCACAAGGGGTCCTGGAACCAAACCCTAGGGGATACCAAGGGCCCACTGTATTTCCAAGGGACTTAAAAATATAACTGTCACTAATTACAGTTATAAGGACATTTCTTGGCTCTGTCAAGGACACAAGTGTGGAGGTACATTATTAAAAATGGAGAGTATTCTGTATCAGCTACAGGTTGCCTGCCATATCCTTGGGGGATTCATTCCCAGATGTACCATGAAAACTTGAAACCAAGGGTAATAGAGAAACCCATAGAATCATGCTGGAGGACCTAGGAAATGCCTAGAGAAACCAAATCTTTTGGATGATGGATAATTAAAATTGTGGGTACTGGTACCATGTATGCTGTTGTGATTTTGGAGCTCTTTCACATACATCACCTGATTCAAATTTGACTGGGATTAAACATGTTGAGTGACATCTCGTTGGCAAATTACGATGTCACAAGTCAGATTTATGCCATTGCAACTCACTATTTGTTTATTTTGGAGGCTGGCATGCTATACTAACCATTGTTACCCAAAACACTTGGGTCTGTTGGGATCCTCTAAAGTATTGATATTAATTTGGGGAATTAATATACTCAACTTGGCAATACAAGAGGCAGGCAATAAGCAGGATCTTGGGACCTGTGTATACTGATACTAAGGAGGAGACTATCATGCCAAATGGTACAATTAAATGATCTTTATTAAGGAAATGATAACAGCAACATTCACGCACACATTCGTGCTTCAAGCACTCACACAAGGCTAGCGAAATAAGAAGGAAGTACTTAGATAGAGGAATAGAGTGAGGGGAGTCTTTGGGGGATACTGTACTGATCAGAGGAGTTGTGATCACAGAGAAATCCAGTGGAGTGGGGGTCCAGAAGCAGGGATGGCGACATAGCCAACATGCATGGAGTCTAGTAGCAGGGGGATTGTGCACAGTTGAGTGGAGTTTTGAATGGGTTTTTACACCTAATATTACCTTTCAGGGAATGGGATTTAGAGTGAAAGATAATGCTTCTCAGAGTCTTCGAGGCTAAAACAATGGATACTCTGGAAATGCTAATGATGTTTAATGTGTTAACAATTTGGGATTAAATGAGGTGAGCAACCCTCTTTGTTTGCAGTGGAGGAGAGGGGAAATAACTCTTTACAAACCTTGAGTACCTGAGCTATACTTGATTGGATTAGCCAGATGTTCAGGCAAGAAGTTGCCCTTAAGGTTACCTTTCTTTGAAATTTGGAATGACCCCTCCCTAGGGTGTACGTGACTTAGTCTCAGCATAAATCCTTGGGATTCCTGGTTCTGGGGAGTTCCCAGTTTACTTGGGACACTCGTGGAAGGCCACAGTTAGCCAAATTATTAAATATTTCCAATAATTACATGGATAAGGGATTGGGGACTGTCAGGGCTGGTAACACCATGTATGACCAAAATCTGCCCCCAAAACTTGTTTTGCCAGCTGCAGCTCCTGCCCAAACATTGGTCATTTCCTGTACAGCAATGTCATCTACAGGGACCTCTGGAAGACCTCAGAAGATGCCACGATGTGACTGTTCTACCTCCAGTTGTAGGAAAATGGCCAGACACTTTGTTTACTGCTCACCTCCCTTTCCATTGACTAGGGAATGGCCAGGTTAACAGGTGCAGCTGAGAAAAGGTGACATTTGCGGGCATGATGGAAAGAAGACAGTCATAGCCACGTTTCCTAGGGATGGAAAGTATATTCAAACATATGCCAAAATGATTGAATAATATGTTTTTTGACTGTTAAGCACTGTTAAGGAATGAGAAGATTCCTCGACTGATAAGAATGTGTGCAGTTCTTGACTTATTCTGTGCAAAATTCATATGTGGCAGTTTTGGACAGAAAACAGCCTTTCCTTTGCAGGAAACAGCATTCTCATCACAGAAACTAATATTTATACACAGAAATATTATTTCCTGTGCAGAAAAAAAACCCTGTTTCCTGTACAAAAAAGAGTGGGGTATAAATAAATACTCGAGAAAATGACTAAAATTACTCATTGCTTCCTCCAAGAATAAAGTCAGTAATGAATTACATGCCTAAAATCTCCCAATGCAAGATTGCAGCCATTATATCCAGAGATGTGTCATCCATAACAGTCAAAAATAGCTTATGTTACGTTCCCTCTTGGGGCAGATGTCCTCAGAAAGTTCCAAGCATAATCCCCCTTTTCCTTATCCAGGTTTTCTGTTAACTAGTGGCTAGTATTACCCAGTATCCCCTAAGTCCAGGTGACCATTCAGAAGTAAACATGTCTGGATCACATGGTGTCAAAGTTCTCCACTGGCCAGGATGGCCTGATGACTGGGGATGATGGCTGTTGTAATCCAGTGTATTTAGAGGGCACTGGGTTGAGGGGCGACTGGCTTACATGAACGCCAGGGGGAAACCACTTGTGCTTCCATCTCACAGAAGGACAAAGCATTGTTTTGATTTGCGCTGGTTGCTCCAGCAGCCCTCAAAATATCTCTCGCCTGCAGCAAAAGGAACACATGGAGACACAGAAGGCAATTTACAAATGTAATCATCCTCTGCTTAGAGAGCATGAGAGGAAGGAGTTTAAAATATTGCATGCCTCATTCTTTGAGAAATGCTGACTTGTGTTAACAGCTTGCAAAACACAGCACATCTTAAACAAACACAGAACTGCCTGCATGCTGAGCATAGTGCTCACAGTCATAGGCTGGGGAAAAGAATGACTTTCAAAACTCAAGCCAATGATCAAGGATTCAGGAGGTCACTGTAGGGGAGCTTCCAGAAGCCCTGGATTGACTTTTGGGGTCAGAAGAGGGACAAAATTTTCCCTCTACAGCAGGAATGAGTTATTGCAATGGGGGCATGGAGGGATTTTTGCTGCCATGGTGAAACACACTACTTTCTCTCTTTCTTTGGGAAAATTGCCAGTTAAAAATATTATTCATTCATTCATTCATTCACTTATTCAACTTATACCCTGCCTTTCTCCCACTAATCCGGCTTACAAAATTTAAAATAGAAGTTGGCTAAAATGTACATTGCAAAAGTAAAAAATAAATAAATAAATAAACAAGCATGCTGTTAAAACAGTGCATTTTAAATACATTTAAAGCATAATTAAAAACAAACAGGACGAAAACACCTCATACCACTAGCAACACTATTCCATCATTGGTTGAAAAATTAATAAAAGCCTGCTGAAATAAGAAGGTCTTAACCTGCTGGCAGAAAGAGAGCAGGATGTAGGCTAACCGAACCTCCTGTGGAGGGGAGTTCCACAGCCTGAAGCAGCTACAGAGAAGGATCATTCCTGAATTCTCACCAAATGAACCTGTGATGGTGGCAGGACCAAGAGGAAGCCCTGTCCCAAGGATCTTAGAACTCTGGTTGGGTCATACAGGGAGAGGTACCAGAAAAGATGAGCCCTATGTCCAGTTTCTTCTTCTAGAGATTTTTGTGGGGGGGGGGGTATGCACTGATAATGGACTGAAAAGTGCTAGAAATTATCAGGAGTTTATGTCCAGTTTCAACTTCTATATTACTTTTATTCTGGCCAGTTTTCAGCTGTGTGTGTGTGCATTTGGGAGGTTTTCTGAGGGGGAATTGGGAGATTTAGAAGGCAAACCTCTATTCCAGATGGTGTTCTGGAGCTTTACGTGGCATTTCCCCTTGGTTTTCTTTTTACAAAATGGTTGAAAATTTTCCAGGGGATGGGAGTGTCATGGTATGGACTGTAGACTACACAAAACAGCTGAGGTCACATATGGCCTTGAGTCATACTTTCCAAACTGGATTATTGCTATAGCTCTGTCCTATGGAATCCTTGAATTTGTAGTTTGGTGAGGCACCAGCACTCTTTGGCAGAGATGGCTACAGACCTTGTAAAACTACAGATCCCAAGAGTCAATAGGAAAGAGCCATGGCAAATCATCCCGTTTCAAACTGGATTATTTGTGTAGTGTGGATTTGGCCCCAGTCTAGAGCTAGTGAGGCCCTCGTCTTGACCAAACTACTTGTGAACCTTGTCCTGTTCTGGTACAACTTGGCTGAAAACCTTCAATGGGTTCTCACAGCATGGCTGCTAAGGGGCAAATGCAGGGATAAGGAGACCTGTGATCATACATGTGTGAGTGTGTGTGCGCACGCACCTTCAAATTTCCTGTTGACTTATGGTGAACCCATGAATTTCATAGGGTTTTCTTAGGCAAGGAATACTTAGAGGTGTTTTGCCAGTTCCTTCCTCTGAAATATAGCCTATAGCACCTGGTCTTTGTTGGCAGTCTCCCATCCAAGTACTAACCAGGGCTGACCCTGTTTAGCTTCCAGGATCAGATGGAATCTGGTGCCTTTATAGGGTATTTAGGCCCTCTGTGAACGTACCCAGGCTTAAAACACTCCTGTATCAATCTACTTTCCACACAAGAATAAATACTGTAATTTCAAAGAAATGTCCCCGATAGGCATAATTATGAGAAGTTTTGCACATTTTCAATTATTTCTTACCTGTTTTGACATTTTTTTAGAATAATAATAATAGTGATGATGGTAATACCATTTGCTTAAAAAAAAACATGCTTTTTGAAAACTTTTTTTAAAGTTTCCCTTGCAAAAAATAAAAATAAAAATCTTGTGGCAGTTATCCTTTTTCTCAATGATTTATTTTTTAACAAAATTATTTATATCCCACCCTATATGTCAAGATCTCAGAGTAATGTACAATAAATTTAATTCAACCCATTTAAAATTATTTCTCAAACTAAAACAACATGATTTAAATTTATTAATGAGTACCTGGCTTGTGGGGGTAATTAACTAACACACATTGGAAACCGCTTAGTGCCTAGTGCACTATAAAGTGGTGTAGATGTGTAAAATGCTATTGCTTAACAAATTGTAAGCTACTCTGAGAGCCTTTGTGGCTGAAGAGCGGGGTATAAATAAGTAAGTAAGTAAATAAATAAATAAATAAAATGTTAACAAATGCAACCGTTAGAAATTCATTGTTTACCGGCATTTCATTGCAACATAGCCATCAAATGTAATTATCAGTTCATATTTAAAAGACATTTCTCCAAAAAGTCTTTACTTATCCCAGGTTCCAAGTAAGCTGTTCCAAGTCTGACAGCAAAATTAATAATCCACAAACTAAATTAATAATGAACAAAGGTACCAAAATGGTGTAAAGTCATTTGTAGTATTCATTCCTTTTATGTCCTGCAAGTTTCTGCTATGTTTTTCTGCCAACACATTTCCCAGATTCTGTTTATCTGTCTTTTAATGTTAAATCTTTTCAGTTATTAACACCAACCATGTGAAAACCAGTTCAAACTGTTTTAAGACAAAATGAGCAAAATGCTGAGACATGTCAACCTCTCCCAAAACTCTGGGTGCAGGAAAATTTGAGAACCTTTTTTTCCCAATTTACATAAATGTCACCACCAGTATAATTTTATTTCATATAAATATCCTGGTAGGGAATTAAATGCAGTGAGCCACAAAACACATACATTAATAATGTTTTGTTTTGTTATATCTCCCTGTCTCAAAGCACATCACATGCCGCCAAGGCTATTCCTGGTTTTTGCCAATTACTGGACAAATGACTTTCTCCATCACCAATTAAGGGGGACTCATAGTGTTCCATTTAATCAATCTTTGTAGATTTGCTCTTTCATATTCCTGAACCGGTCCTGCCCTCCTGCTTTCATCCCTGCTGTGTCTCAGGCAAGCCATGTGCCTGGGAAACAGGAGATCAATGAGGCATTCCTTAAAGACAATTAAATGAAATAAGCAAGAGAAGGAGAATGAATGACTGAAACATGGGATTGTTTTTTTCATGTTTCAAAAGAGGGGTGAAAGCAAAGGTCATGCAAGATTCTTGGAGCAGGAGCAGGGACAAGTTAAGAGTTTCCTTTCCGGAGAGCAATGTCTCAGTCCATCAGTTAAACATTTGTGTTGCTCATTGTTGGAAGGAAGGAGCAGATGACACCAAATTGGGAGGAGTAGCTAATACCCTAGAGGACAGGATCAAAATTCAGAATGACCTGGATAGACTGGAGAGCTGGGCCAAAGCTAACAAAATGAAATTCAATACGGAGAAATGTAAAGTACTGCATTTAGGGCGGAAAAATGAAATGCATAAATATAGGATGGGAGAGACCTGGCTGAATGAGACTACGTGCGAAAGGGATCTAGGAGTCCTAGTAGACCACAAGTTGAACATGAGCCAATAGTGTGATGCGGCAGCTAAAAAGGCCAATGCGATTTTGGGCTGTAGCAATAGAAGTATAGTGTCTAGATCAAGGGAAGTAATAGTGCCACTCTATTCTGCCTTGGTCAGACCTCACTTAGAATACTGTGTGCAGTTCTGGGCACCACAATTCAGAAAGGATATTGACAAATTGGAGCGTGTCCAGAGAAGGGCAACTAAAATGGTGAAAGGTCTGGAAACGATGCCTTATGAGGAGAGACTTAGGGAGCTGGGTATGTTTAGCCTGGAAAAAAGACGGTTAAGAGGCGATATGATAACCCTGTTTAAGTATTTGAAGGGATGTCACGCTCAGGATGGAGCAGGCTTGTTTTCTGCTGCTCCAGAGACTGGAACACGGAGCAATGGGTGTAAGCTCCAGGAACAGAGATTCCACCTCAACATTAGGAGGAACTTTTTGACAGTAAGAGCTGTTCGGCAGTGGAACACACTCCCTCGGAGCATGGTGGGGTCTCCTTCCTTGGAGGTCTTTAAACAGAGGCTGGATGGCCATCTGTCGGGGATGCTTTGATCAAGATTTCCTGCGCGGCAGGGGGGTTGGACTGGATGGCCCTCGTGGTCTCTTCCAACTCTGCAATTCTATGATTCTATGATTCTATGAAATCTGTTAAAGGAGGATCCTAAAGAGATGGAGTAGTGTCAGTCCATTGCAGCAAAAATCCAGCTGGAGCCTTGTGGTACTTTAAAGACACTTTTCTGATCAAGTGCACTATCATCCATAAAAGCTTCTGTATAGTAGAATACAGAGTGGTGTAATGGTTTGAGTGTTGAACTAGCAGTCTGGGAGACCAAGGATCAAACCCCCACTCAGCCACGGGAACCCCTTGGGTGACCTTGGGCAAGTCATACTCTCTCAGCCTCAGAGGAAGGCAATGGCCAACCCCCCTTTGAACCAATCTTGCCAAGAAAGTCCCATGACTTTGGAGACCAGGGTTCAAATTTGTGCTCAGTTATTGAAACTCATTGGATGACCTTGGGCAAGTGATACTTTCTCAGCTTCAGAGAGAGGCAAAAGCAAAGCCTCTCTGAATGACTATTACAAAGAAAACCCCATGATAAGTTCACTTCAGGGTTGCTGTAAATCAGAAATGAGTTGAAGGCACACAGCATCAACAAGGTTCACCTTACTTTGACCGTATATCAGAAACAACTTGAAGGCAAACAACAACAACTAACAGAGGTCCTGTCTAAAGAATAAAAATAATCCTCATAGAATTTTCTGGGAATATGATCTGTCTTCATGGGAACCCACACTGATGTGTTGTATTCTGAAGGAAGGCAGCAAAAACTCCAAACATTATGCCCTGAGAACCTTTGCAGTTTTTCCCAGAGTTTTAAAAAAATTCTGTGGAGAATGCACATTCCCGCTCATTGACTAGTGATTCAATTTGAATCGATTTCCTTTATGAGAGGAAGTGCAAACCTGATTGGCTGGTTGAGCATGGGGGCATGGTTTGCTAACAGGGCAAACCATGCCTTAGTGAGCGATAGCTAATGTGATAAAATGGTGATTTATATTATCTTTTTCTCTCTCTTGGTAAACATGAAATATCACTTGTGTGCACCATGGAAAAGGGTATTTTTTTAAAAAAAATGGTGGTGGCAGATTTAAAAACATGAGTAATTCACTAGCAGTCGCCATCTTGGCTAGAGGGCATGTGAAGTTTATGGGGGCTATAAAACCATTAAGACAAGTTGCAGCTGCTGCGAATTGCTATTACTACAGAACAATCCATTTTTTTCAGACTCATATAGACAAGACCAAAATATTAGAATGGGAAGTGTCCTCAATGACCCTCTAGCCCAACCACCTACAGTTGCAAGACTCTCTCTGGCTTTTCTTCGCAAACAAAGATTCAGGAAAATCTGCAGCTAATGCATGCTTGGCAGATGACCATCAAACCTCCACTGCAAACCTCACTTGAAAGATGTTGCTAAACTGCAACCCTAGTCTACATCGCCAAGGGCAAAGAATGCTGGGAGCTGGAGTTCCACAAGATCTGGAGAGCCACACATTTCTAAGGGAGTCCATTCCAGTGTTAAACTGCTCTTACCATCAGGAAGTTCTTCCTGAACTTAGTCAAAATATCCTTTCTCATCATTTGAATCCATTGCTTCAGGTCCTACAGCTGAGGAACAGAAGTAAACATGTTTGCTTCATTTTTCATTTGGTAACCCTTAAGATTTTCATATCACCTGTGGTGTTCTCTTTGCCAGGCTAAAAAGACCCAGCTCCTTCAACTATTCCTCATACTGCTTGCTTTCCAACTATCATTACTCTCTGTTGGCATTCATGTAGCTGTTGTAACCTACTGCTTTTATTATCAATATTGCAAGCTTTCCTGGTGCTATTTATACAACAGTGGATCACAGCCAGACTCCTCTTGGTTACGTGCAATGGCATAACTGGGTTATAGCAATGTAAATACTGATGGGATTGCACAAGAAGGTATCAAGTACCTTCTCCCGGCTGCACAAGGGCAGTTGGATGGTGCCCTGGTGCAGATCCATGTACTGATCTGTAGAGCCTGATCCACTCAGGTCCTGATCAGTTTAGGTTCAAAGGATACACTGAAGTATGACTAAGTAACTGACTGGCTTACTGAATGTTGAAATAAAGTGGCAGGACAGCTGGAGGTTCCACATTCTGTACTGCCTTACCTCATGATGTCATCATTCTTCTGGTGTTCTGCTGTTATGGTCCTGTAAAACCAGATCAGGTAAAACCATGTCTTTTTACTAACAGATTTTTCCAGTTAGCAAAATGATGGAGTTTTACCTCTATCTCCCATGGAACCAGAATGGAAGAACCATGACATCATGCAGTAAGGCAGCAGGGAAAGTGGATCCTTCCAGCTGCCCTGCCACTTTATTTTGGCATGTGGTAAGCCTCTGAGAGTACTAATTACAACTTAATTGGTGGCAAACTGGTGGTGAAGATGCACACACAAAAACCCAGAAAATATAAGCAAAGAAAGTGTTCTCATGTCCCTTGGGCTGAATGCTGACAGCCTCAAGTAATGATTGTCCTCAGGTCTGCACTTCTAGATGCTCTGTCAGTCTCTTATCTCCAGATGGGCTTTCATATATTCCTGAGCAAGGTGTCTACATTTCCCCTTCCCAAGACTGAGACAAAGGAATTCCCCACTATAGGGAGGCTATATAACCAGGAAGGGTTGGGTTTCCAGAAGATTGGAGATGATGGTCCAAAAGTTCAGGGCCCTCTTCTCTTTCCCCCTGAGAGGGAGAGAGGAGGAAGATTCTTCATCTCAGAGAGTAAGGCTTCCAGTGGAGGATCATTCCAGAACCTGAGTTTTCTGGGTCAAAACTTGAGATGCAAGGATGGCTGGTGATGTCATTAAGACTAATGCATTAAGCACCAACCGCAGTTGCTCACAGCTTGTCATTCAAGCAGAGGGGGGGTGCTTTATCAGACAGGGCTAAAATAGTGGAATTACCAATCAATAGTATCACAAATGGGTTCCCGTTATCGTATGACAACATCCTCCTCTTGTGGTCTGTGTGTGCTCCACCCGTTAATTAGGCATAACTTTTAATTGACAGGCAAACCTGTCAATAGCCCTCAATAGCTCTCTTTTCACAGTATTGTGAAAATTGTGTCCTGCTATAATTGTGCAATTACAACATTAGTCAGCTGTCCTCTTCTCCCCCTCCCCTTTCCCAACAAAAACACATAATTAAACTTCTGGGGGACAACATGAAGAGGACCTACAGGACGCTCTTTTAACCAACTATCACCTTTTCTTGGTATCTTTTTATGTTTGATCAAGTGTTTATTTTTGAATTTCTTTGGTTATTAATTTGTTTTTAGTGTTTTAGAGTGAAGTCATGTCTTCTTGCAAGAACAGCTGAAATCTCACCCATGCAAAATCACAGAAGTAACAGGGAAAAAAAATTCTTAAAGGCACATGCACCAGCCAGCAGGAGGCATTAATACTCTGTCATTAGAAGGCAATGCAAAGACAAGTGTTACTATAGCGCAAGCTGAAATCCTGTTCTTAATTTGCTAGTGGCAGTTGTGCAATAATTCCATGGCGGTAGTATTGCACCATTACGGCAACATGCAATAATTACGGTAATCATGCCACTATGTTTCTGCTTTCCTCAATTGTGGGATTACAGCATTTTTAGATGATAGTATGATAAAGTCCTGGGTGGGGGGAATGAGAGAGAGAGAGAGAGAGAGATTTTCCTGTTTGGAAATTAAGACAGAAATCTTAGCTAAAAGTGCTGTGTCCAGATCAAGGTGAAATGAAAAGATAATTCCTTTTTACATACTGAGGGAGATGGGATAAGGAACATTTAATCTAGCCTACTTGCTTCTAGACAGAAAGCAGATGCAGAGCAGAGGGTGAACTCTGGAACCACAGTGACTGGGAGAAAAAAAAGCAAGGCAATTTAAGTAAATACATAGCCTCTCAGAGAGTATTTGCAAACTGCAACAAGAAATCAATGAACCCTTACAAACTGTAGCAAGCTGCTGCTTTAATAGCTGAGCTGGAGATTTTCATACAGTTCTTTCCTCTTGCCTGGAGCTGAGCCCCTCAAAACTGGAGAATTGGCAGCCTTGTCTTCCACCTGGAGATAACAGATAAAAACTGCAATCTCAGGGCTAGGGCCAGAGATCTGACTACTCTATCAAAGAGAGAAAGAGAAAGAGAGAGCCTCTCATCAGCACCTGGACTAGCAATGTAGCTATGAAACTCATTTCAATTCATCTGAAATGTGGTGTGGGAGAAGAGGTATACTCTTGGACTGCTAAAAAGACAAATGAATGGGCCCTAGAGCACATCAAGCCCAAACTCTCCCTAAGATGACTAAACTGAGACTACCATACTTTGGCCATATCATGAGAAGACATGACTCACAAGAAAAGACAATAATGTTTAGTAAGGCAGAAGGTAGTAGGAAAACAAGTAGACCATATTACAGCTGGATAGACTCAACCAAGGAAGCCACTGCCCTCAATCTGCAAGAGCTGAGCAGGTCTGTTGAGTATAGGGTGACTTGGAGGTCTCTCATTCATAGGGTTGTCATAAGTCAAAGTTGACTTTATGGCAATTAACAACAACATAGACAAATTGGAGCAGGTTTGGAGAAAGGCAACAAAAGCAACAGGGATAATAAGAGGTATGGAGAAAAAAACATATCAGTAAAAAAAATGTGAAGGAGCTGGGCTTGTTCTGCTTGGTGAAGAGAAGACTGAGGGATGACATGATTGCTCTCAGGAGGGGGTAGGCTGTTCTCTGCTGCCCCAGCGGGTAGGACCAGGTCTAATGATTTAATGTTACAGGAGAGGAGATTATGACTGAACATTAGAAGGAACTTCTTCACAGTAGGAGCAATAGAACCAATTGCCTAGAGGGGTGGTGGCATCTCCTTCTTTGGAGGTCTACAAAAAGAGGCTGGGCAGCTACCTGCTGCGGTTGCTGTATCTGGAGATCCCGCACTGAGCAGGATGTTGGACTCCTGAGGCCACTTCCAACCCTATGATTCTGCAAAAGCTAGCACAGTGATAGTGGTTGGTGACTTCTATGTAAGTGGATCAGTGAATCCACTCTGGATTTCGGTCTGAACTATCTGAGATCATTATCTCTATCCCCAAAGTAGGCTCAGCACTTGAAAGACATGCTTTAAAGTTCAAGCTAAAATCCAGAGCAGAAACACCAATCCACTGACACAGAAGCCATACACCATCACTGGAAGCAGCCTTACCTTCCTTGGAGAAAGGAACAGGAAATTCTTGGAAAATAATGAGCATACTCAGTGATTATGTGAAGCAGGAAAGGGGCTGTCTGAGACATTCAAGCTATGTATACTTTGTTCTCTTCTTTTGCTACTAGCAATCCTAACAGGAGTTTCAGGTTTAATGTTAAATAGGGGTATGGGAGGCAATGGGTGGCATGAGGAGGGGTGGATCAAATAGAAAAACCAGATGTGCAACCCAGGCTGGGTGGCTTTTACTGAGACAATTGCTCAGCTCTGGTTTGTAAAGTAAACTTATTCCTTGATGGGTGAGCTGAAGGTCATACCAAGATGTTTGAGTGTATATAAGTGGTAGGGAAACAGTTCTGCTCTCTCCGCCCCACTCAGAATCTGTCTTCAAGTGTCTGGTCAATGTCAAGTCTCACCAGCACACAGAATACCTTTCTGCATTTTTATTTTTACTGCAACACTATCCGCTTATCATCCTGAGTGGTAAATCTCCTGGATAGTTCTTACTAGGCACCCTGAGCAATTTTTAAAAAGCCACTTTCGAGAGGAATCTGCCCTGGCTTCAAGTTTTGTCTTCATTCTACTCACCCATATGTTCTTACAGCCACCTCTGTCTGTCTGTCTGTCTGTCTGTCTCTCTCTCTATCTATCTATCTATCTATCCATCTATCGAGAGAGATACCAGCCCAATCATCTACTATTGACAAAGACTAATCCCTCCCTTCCACCACCCAGGCCCCCTAACCATTATCATTATATGTTAATAAAAAAGAATGTTGATGGGCTCAAGCCATTTTAAGAAAGCTTAACAGCCAAAGATGACACTCTTGTCAGATGGAAAGAACATTACAATGTTCCTTCCCCCCTGACATTATTGACTTTTTACAAGCAGAGAACATTGTGCCAGGAAGAGGGCTCGGGTTAAATAGGAGATCGAGTTCCCTTTCCATCCTATCAAGTGTCCTAACAAGGGCTTTGTGGGGCCTCCTAGATGAGATGCCAAATTCCATCCCCAGCTTTTAGGTAAATTAGAGGAAGGCCCATCTAGCATGACATGGGGAAGGATGATGATCGCTTACTAAGCCAAAGGAAGAAAGTGGAGAAGGAGGCATGTGCAAGGTGAGAGAATGTCTGATTGAGAAGGCATTCATGGAACAAATAGGAAGTGTCCTGCTTGGACCAAGACACAGCAAAAGGGCTGCCTTGGTTTTGAAGAGAGTGTGGGAAACCAACATAAACATCAGAGAGTGGGGAGAGCTTAAATGCAATTCCAGTGGCTCAGCAACAAAGTACCCCCCCCCATCTGCTGCTAAATGGTCATGGGGATGCTTGAAAAGAGGACCAAGAGTGTTGTGGAGCATGGGCACTGTATTGGTATAACAGCTCAAGTGTGAGATTTTGGGTGTGTGTCTGCACTGCACTGTTATGACCCCCTTTTAATCACCTTCTTTAATCATCATGGCTCCCACTGAAGGAATGCAGGAGTTTGTAATTTAATGACACTCAGGAATTTATCAGACAAGCCCCTCCAGGGGTTCTTTTGCTGGCATAATTTAAAGTGTGTCTCTGCTAACAAAATGACCCTTTCTCCCAGACCTACCTTGATCATCCCGAATAAGCAGCCACCAGCATGAATAGAGCACGAATGGAGCACGAATCACTTCTGTGATTATGATCTCGCAAGAAGACATGAGTTCAGTAAATTAAATAAATTAAGAAAAATAAACATACAAAATGTACATCAAAGCACAAAAACACACCTTAAAAGTCCTAAGTGAACTGGGGAGGGGGGTTCATTAAAAGAGTGTATGGTTCCTGAGTGTCATGATCTCACCTGGAAGTGTTCTGTCGTTGACGCTGTATTCGCAAGAGAAAAATGGTGCAAAGTTTCAAACGCCGGCAATGCCAGCAGAAAAGTGGAACAGGAGAGCAATTGATAACTTGGCCCATCAATAAAATAGAATGGCTTTTTGACCTGACATGATTGTGAAAGGATAACGTCATCTGATATGTGCACCGTTTCATGATTATTAGGTGCCGTTATGATGCCATATTTATTGCTTCTGATAAAGTTCTAAGGTAGCACAAGTACTCCATTAAAGTGCATCCAACCTACACAGTGATTGTCATTTCATACCTCTACCTCCATCTGATGGAATCCTGGGATCTGTAGTCTGAAAGGGACTAAGAATTGTCTACTAGAGAGCTCTAGAGTACAGTTCAGGGGAGTCCACTGCAGTTCACTAGCAGATCTCCACCAAACTACAAATCCTAGGATTCTTTAGGGTGAAACCATAGCAGTTAGTGGTATCACTGAGGAGTGCAGATAACATTTTGAGATTGGAAAGATCCAAGTTCAAAATCTTCACAAAGCCAACTGAGTAACCTTGGGTTAATCATTCTCTTTCCCAGCTTAATCCACCTACCTAACAGGGTTGTTTTGAGATATACAGCACCTTGGATACCCTGAATCTCTGGAAGAAAAGCTGAGCTATAATGCAAGACCATGAGTGTTGCATGCCAGTTACCTTAGAGTAAGTTGGGCTCACGTAGGTCTGGGAGAAAGTCAGGATATAAATAAAGTGATGGATAGATGGATGGTAAGAAGAGAAGGTTAAGAGGTGATATGATAGTCATGTTTAAATATTTGAAGGAATGTCATATTGAGGATGGAGCAAGCTTGTTTTCTGCTGCTCCAGAGACTAGGACATGGAGCAATGGGTTCAAACTACAAGAAAAGAGATTCCACCTAAACATTAGGAAGAACTTCCTGTTGGTAAGAATCATAGAATCATAGAGCTGGAAGAGACCACAAGGAGCTGTTCAGCAGTGGAATGTGCTGCCTGGGAGTGGGTTGGAGTCTCCTTCTTTGGAAGTTTTTAAACAGAGGTTGGGTGGCCATCTGTTGGGAGTGCTTTGATTGTGTATTCCTGCAGGGCAGGGGGTTGGACTAGATGGCCCTTGTGGTATCTTCCAACTCTATGATTCTAAGAAGACTCTCAGGCAAGTGGCTTCCCTTATCAAAGGATGTTCCTTATGCAATTACAGAGTGCCTTAATTCATAGAACAGTACAGAAATGAAGTGGGTTGGCAACCAAAGAAAAAACTGGACCTTGATTAGGGTGGATGCTTTGCCGGCACAAAGCTAGGCACAGGGTTTAGGAACACCTAAATCCACTGACAGAGATGGCTGAGCCTACTGAGCATAGGCATCTTTGACTACTACAGTTCCCAGAATCCATGTAGGATCCCCCCCCCCCAAAAAAAGTAACATCTCCAAGCTTTGGAATCTTGTTTCAGATGAGGTGCAATCAGAATTTATGCAAAACTTAAAAGCAGAAGAAAGCAAAGCAGACCAATGTGCCCATCCTTGCCTCTGAGCATGCTTAACTTTCCTGGAATGCTCCTGGGTTCCCACCATAGTGAGTGGGCCAATGACATCACTTCCCCTCATGTTAATGCATAGCTACATATGCAAGCAGTCTGCACATGAATGCCTAGCCCACTCTGCATGTGTCCTGGGTATTCTGCAGACTACTTTCCTGCCTCCACTATCCACTCTGGAATTTTGATACAGTTGAATTTAAATTCTAGGGTGTGGGATGTGGAACAGGGGTTGCAAGTGGGTGGAATTGTAGAGTCTCTTATTCTGTCTGGATTCAATCTGACTAAGTTGTGGTCTTCAACATTTGAGAAAATGGGACTTTAAAAATAGAACTTAAAAAAAAAACAACCTTCCTTGTATTACAGCATGGAGTCAGATACATTTTAAGCAATGGGATTTAGGGCTTTATTTTCATTACAACAAACAGGAAATGAGATGGATGGTTCTCTATGGAGTCATGAAGATGCTAACTCACTTGTGTGATGCACAAAATATAAACCCAAAAAGCTTACCCAAAACATAGTACAGAGAAGTTCTGGAGCTGCTGTTGACAGAAGGTTTTGTGGTTACAAACCCAGGGAAAGCAGTAGCTAGGATGATATCACCAACTTCCTTGTCTGTGTCCATTTGAGCATAATTCTTTGGCAGTCATGATGAAGTTCTCAAGAAGCTGTAGTGTGTTTTGGGAAGGAGGGGATCTATATAGCCCCACATTAATTTTATCTGTATCTGCACAATGGCTGGTAGCCAACCATGAATCAGACATGCTGAAATACCTTGTTTTCAGTTAATGCAGTCAGATCAGTGCTGTGAAAGAATGACATCATGTTAAAAATGAACATAATGACATGCTGAAGCCATTCATAACTTAGCCATACAAATTTCAGAAGTAAATCAGCCTGTGCTTTATAGGTTATAGCAAAATCATTGATCATGTAGATCCTGAAAAACTACAGATGGCTCTTTAAAAATGAGTGTGGCACAACATTTGATTGTCCTGATATGTAATCCATAGTCTGGACAAATCCCAGCTCGGGGAAGAAAGAAAGGATATAAATGAAATAAATAACCATTCATAAAATGCATTAATAGAAAGTAACAGTGATTTGTTAACTAGTTACTTCCAAGCTCCAACATTTGGTTAACATTTCCAGGAGGAAGTCTCTTATCTCCTATAGGAAAACTTACACTGCACACCATCTGATGTTCTATCTCAGATACAAAAAGAAGAATACACATATAAATGGAGGGAAATGTGATGAACTCCAAAGAGGCCGGACTTGAGACAGCGACTTAAATACTTTGTTGTGGTAAAAAAAAAAAAAAAAAAAAAAGTATGTCACCACACAGACTCGGATGTTAAAAAGTTTCTTTCTCCCTTTCCACAGTATTGATGGTTTTTGACTGAGAAATAATAATAATAATAATAATAATAATAATAAAATTTATTTATACCCCGCCCCTCTGTTAAAACAATCGGGGCGGCTTACAAAATTTAAAATACAATACAAATAAAATCCCTAAACACCCCCACTCCCACCCTCCCCCATAAAAAAACATTAAACAAATATAAATTAAAACAACTAATCTAAAATCACTTTTAAAACTATAAATACAATAAATATAATAAATGGCCAGCAGCCTAGAAGAGGCCAGGATCCCCTGAGGCCGGGATCTAATTAGGAAAGGCCTGCCGAAAGCCTTGTATGCTCCAGTTTATCATTCTAAAGCATGTCAAGAAACTGATATTTCCTACCATCTGGGATAAATCATGTCCCAACCACCCCACCCCACCCACCCCCCAAAAAATCATCCCTAAACCCTCAACTTGAAGCCATTGAGATTACAGTAATTAAGAAATGGATACACACCAGGTCCATCTGCTTTCATGGTTCGGCTCCGTGGGCTGACCATATGGTTCTTCAGGTAAAAGGCAAATATTCACCATGCCAGTTTTTAAAATATGCATTGATTATGCTATGTTACACTTTGGATAAGCCTCTTCCTCTGGCAGGACTTCAGCTTGGCTGGCGCACGTGGAATTTCCATGAGACTCAATGTTACCCTGAAAACAAAAGATAAGCGAAAAAGTCTTTCACATAGCACAGAGTTAATGTAAGGCATTCATGGCCACAGGATCTCACTGTGGCTTAGATTTATTTATTTATTTATTTGAGTTATATCCTACCTTTTTCACCAGAATGGGACTCAGGCCAGCTTATGATTCAAAGAAGTGGAATTAAAACCAGAGCAAGAATAAAGAGCCATAAAATAAGTGTGTATGTTTGTGTATGTGCCTTCAAGTCACCTATCAACTTCTGGCGGCCCTGTGAATTTGTAAAATGCCATTTTAAAACACATAAAATCAAAGAAAATATAGCACCTACCTAGTTTAAAAGTCCCCTTCTCCAGCAATTGAGGGCAGTTGCCAAAGGCCCATCTGAATAAAAAAAAAGTATTTACCTGCTAGCAGAAAAAGAACAGGGTGATTTCTGGCCTAATGTTCTTCAGTAGGAGGTTCCAGAACCTGGACTAAGTCCACAAGAAAGCCCTTTCTCCACAATCAGGTTACAACTTATCGAGGCCCTAAAATATGTCAAATTTAAGAGAGGTCAGAGCATTATTCCCCCTTGTGTATATTATTCTTACATTGTTATATTTTAATTTTTGCACTGTAGTAGTACTATTATGTCACCCAAATTACTGAAGTCCGTGGAAATTCCATGTGTGTCAACCAAGAATCAATATTTCTATATTAGTATAGTGGTGATGGTAGTAGCTGTAGTGGGATTGTCATAGCCTAGATCATTGCATGTTGACCTTGAAAAGAGGGAGTTGGAGGCTGAGCTACTTCATTCTTTGGAGCATCACAGGTTAAAATGACAGCAACAAAAGCACAGGCAAGGCTTTGGCCTGCTTTAAAAGAGAAATGCTAGAATAATGAGGTCAACAATGCTGAGTACAAGCTTGCTATGCATTATCATAGCCAAGGCTGTATCTGTCCTGCTGAACAACAGCTCCACTGTCTTTGGCATCCCTTGCCTGTTAGTTTTTTGAACCTTTGCTTACTTTTTGAACCTTTCGCTTTGGTTACTCCCTGACTAACTTTTGTTCCTTTTTGGATCACTCTTCTGCTCCTTTGTGTACTGTGGACTGGTTTGTTGTGGTGTGTGTGTGTTTAAAGGTATACTGTCCTGGACACTTGCCCTTCTGAAACAGGACACCATTCTTGCAATACTGGTCTAACCTGGTATATAACAACTTCCTTTGTTCTAGTCACTGTTTGTCTAGATGGATCATGTGATCCAGCATTGCTTTTTTTATGTTCTTATACAGGGCTCTGGACTATACAGATGCTTGCTCTGACTTTGCAGGGGCTTTTTTTTTTTTTACTACTGCTGCAGCTGAAGCTGGTAGTGAACAGGGCCAGCACCAGACATTTTGCTGCCTGTTACAAAGAATAAACAGTCCCTCCTCCCACTCCATGTACAAAAACCAATCAAACTCACTGATGAATCTTTCCTCAATGCTGACAATGCATCTATGCCCTCCATCTCACCCAAAGGCAATAGGCTTGGTTAGAAGGTGCAAAGCAAGCCTTTAGTACCTCATAGCTAGATCCCAGCAACTAGTACCTGAGGCATCTCCCTTATTGTCCCTGATGGCAGAGTTGGCCTAGCTCTCTTACAAGTTTGATAGACTTCACTGTGTCCACTGAAGAACATCTTCCAAACAGTATTGAGATGCCACCACAAACACTTCATGTTCTTCAGGATACTCACGCAACAGTCTGCCAAAGCAGATATGTTTAATACATGAACACACTTGTGTTTTTAAGGAATACACCTAAATCTCCCTCCCTCTCCATCCCTCTTTCTGCCTCACATGTGAACTGGCAGCCAAGCAAGAGTCATCCCCTAACTATGTACCAGTTGGAAAGCAAAACCCCATAATATATTATTCAAAAAAAGTATGACATTTATTTAAATAATAAAGCCAAGGCTCCATCTGTCACTGCCAACTAGCTACTCATTACCACACACCCCTCATCAATGACTATGTTTGGCTCAGCACCAGAGAATGACATCATCTGAGGTTACCGCAAGGCTGCCAGCCGAGCTCAAGACAATGGTGGAAGCAGAGATAAAACAAGATAAAATTACACTGGGGCAGGACTGGATTTGGCACTTGGCATCCATGGGCAGTTTCTACGGTACCAATGTCCATCATTGTTGGTCCATGACAAGTATCTGCTTTAGTGTGGCAGTCTGGGTTGCTGGATCTGCTAGCTCCTTTTTTAGATGATGGTAGTAGACTACTGAGGAGCTACAGATTTGGAGACAGTCAACCAGATTGTTTTGAGGATAGAAACAGGGAGTAGCCAAATATCTAATTTACTAATTACAGGGTCTGGGCAAAATCCCCACACACCCAATTTCATGCTCCACTTGGGGTGACTTTAGAAGGAAGAAGAAACTTATTATAGCTCTTCATTGTACAATTTGGCTAGCAGATGCCATTTTAATGTTTCCCTAAATGTTGCCATCATTCATGGCTGGTGGCAGATACTGACTGCCATCCTGTTAGTGACATACACATAGATGTATAGTGTCTAGATCAAGGGAAGTAATAGTGCCACTCTATTCTGCTTTGGTTAGATGTCACCAGGAATACTGTGTCCAGTCCTGGGCACCACAATTCAAAAAGGATATTGACAAATTGGAGCGTGTCCAGAGAAGGGTGACTAAAATGGTGAAAGGTCTGGAAACCATGCCTTATGAGGAAAGACTTAGGGAGCTGGGTATGTTTAGCCTGAGGGAAAAAAGGTTAAGGGGTGATATGATAGCCCTGTTTAAGTATTTGAAGGGGTGTCACATTGAGGATGGAGCAAGCTTGTTTTCTGCTGCTCCAGAGACTAGGACACGGAGCAATGGATGCAAGCTCCAGGAACAGAGATTCCACTTCAACATTAGGAGGAACTTTTTGACAGCAAGAGCTGTTCGGCAGTGGAACACACTCCCTCGGACCATGGTGGGGTCTCCTTCCTTGGAGGTCTTTAAACAGAGGCTGGATGGCCATCTGTCAGGGATGCTTTGATCATGATTTCCTGCGTGGCAGGGGGTTGGACTGAATGGCCTTCGTGGTCTCTTCCAACTCTACAATTCTATGATTCTATGATTCTATCGACTACTCAAACTGCAGGAAAAGAGATTCCATCAAAACATTAGGAAGAACTTCCTGACAGTAAGAGCTGTTCAGAAGTGGAATGCACTGCCTCAGCTTGTGGTGGAGTCTCCTTCTTTGGAAGTTTTTTTTTTATAATTTTATTATTTTATTGTTATTATCTTTAAAATATCACATTAAAATTTACAACATAAAAATATCACATTAAGTTTTCACATTAAGTTTTCACATAGACATAGGCATAAACATTATACTTGTTATCTCTCTGGCTTTTCTTCGCAAACGAAGATTCAGGAAGGACTCATCCCGCGCTTTCTGCAAGCGCGCTGATGACTAAAAAGGCCAATCCGAGATAAACAAGTCCGGTTGCAAAAAGCACAGCAGAAGGTCTCCTTGGGTGATGCTTTTGGGTTGTGACTCTTTCTGCGTTGTCGTTTCTCTTCAAGACTTGCTCGTCGTGAGTTCTCAAATAAGGCTGCAGCATTGTGGATAGTGCGCCTCCATGCCTCCCGATGTGAGGCCAGGGCGGACCACTGTTGGTGATCAATTTGGCCAAGCCTGAGATGTTGTTTCAGGGAGTCTTTGTATCACTTTTTTGGAGCGCCCCTCTTACGCTGACCCGTGGTGAGTTCACCGTAAAGTAGTATTTTTGGGAGGCGATGGTTCTCCATCCTAGAAACGTGCCCTGCCCAGCGCATACTTGTTATCACCATAATTATAAACACCAAGTTTGAAATAAAGCAGTTTCCTTTCCACGACTTCCTTTATCATATCCTGAGTCACATTTTTGCCTTAATTTCTCAGGGTTTCTTGTTCCCCATTATTTGTCTTAATAGAATTAAATTTTGATAAATTAGATTTTAAGTTCCTAATTTACATTCTACTTTATCTTATTTTTTTTCCGTTTCTTTGGAGGTTTTTAAACAGAGGCTGGATGGCCATCTGTCAGGAATGTTTTGATTGTGTATTCCTGCATGGCAGGGGGTTGGACTAGATGGCCCTTGTGGTATCTTCCAACTCTATGATTCTATATGTAAATCCACCTTATGCCTGAGTATGCCTTTTCCTTTTATCATTGTGGAGGCTGTTATTCTCTTCCACACTCTACAATGACCAAAGCCCCTCTTCCCCAGGGTGGATGGTTTTGCTGCAATGATCCCCCTGAATGACCATTTCATGGCTGGTGGAGAGCATGACAGACTGGAGAAGCATTGTTCTATGCCCCATAGCAAGATACAAGGTGATGACATCATCTGTTGAGACATTGCACTGACAGATTTCAGAAGAAGAGGCCATCAGTCTGCATCTAACTTTGGGGCACAGCCAGAAACTTTTCCAGTCACTCTCCTGCTCTCTAGAAGCAAAACTGTGAGTCACCATGCTGGGCAATGTAGGATCTCTGCCATTAAGTCCAAATGTGGCATATCTACTTACTAATTATTGTAAGAGATGTGAAACAATTAGAAAGGGGCTCAGAAATAATGCACTGACCCCTCTTTCCTTATTTTCTGCAAAATTGGTTCTTCCTCTTCCTCTTCTTCTTCTGTGCTGTCAAGTTGACTTTGAATTATGTAGGGGTGTATGAGTATAAGCATTAAAAATGTATTAAAGATTCCAGGGAGCAAGCCCTTTGGAAATATCTTCTTGAGAAAAGTTTCAATTTACTAAGCAGAGTTAGCAGAGACAGAGAGCAGACTAGACTCAATTTGCATTGGTATGTATTCATTAAAGCCACTCAGACAAATTAAAGACAATAAAGATGTTTGCTTAAAAATGCATATCAAAGCATTTACTGAAGCAATAAGCAATCTACATATTCAAAGCAAGGCTAGGTCCTTAACTAACTAAAAGGAATTCAGGGTAGTAGACTCACCCAATCCTGGGAGTTTCAGATTAGGATAGGATAACTAACTAAAAGGATTTCAGAGTATTAGACTCACCCAATCCTGAACGAGATCTGTCAGATGATGAGCTTGAGTAGCTTTAAAAAAGCATTAAGGACGGATCTCTTTCGGCAGGCCTTTCCTGATTAGATCCCGGCCTCAGCAGCTCCTGGCCTCTTTTACTCTTGCTGGCTATCGATTTTTTTAAATATAATTTTAGATTAGCTGGTTTTAAAATTTTATACTGGTTTAATACTCCCTGAAACAATATCTCAGGCTTGGCCAAATTGATCACCAACAATAGTCTGCCCTGGCCTCACATCGGGAGGCATGGAGACGCACTGTCCACAATGCTGTAGCCTTATTTGAGAACTCACACCGAACAAGTCTTAAAGAGAAACGACAACGCAGAAAGAATCACAACCCGGAAACATCACCCAAGGAGACCTTCTGCTGTGCTTTCTGCAACCGGACTTGTTTATCCCAGATTGGCCTTTTTTAGTCATCAGCGCGCTTGCAGAAAGTGCGGGATGAGTCCTTCCTGAGTCTTCATTTGCGAAGAAAAGTCAGAGAGAGAATATCTTTTTATGGGGGAGGGTGTGTGTGGGTGGTGTTTAGAGATTTTTATCTGTATTTGTATTTTAATTGTTGTAAGCTGCCCCGATTGTTTTTAACAGAGGGGCAGGCTAATAATAATAATAATAATAATAATAATTGTTGTTGTTGTTGTTAGGATAAAACAAACCAGGAGTTTCTAAGTATTACAGCAGTAACATCCGTATTTCCTTATTCTTCAGAAAAAGGGTAAATGCAGGTAAGCAAGAGCTCATCTCTCTTCTTCATTTATGCGGGTTGGACGAGTGGAAGTAAGGGAAAGGATGAGAATGGAGAACCTCGTGGTTGAGGCTTCTTTCCCCAAGAGGGGTGAACAAAGAATCATAAAGTATTTAAATCATAAGGTCATGTGATGAATGACTTAATGGTCACCCCATAGCTACAAACAGCTAAGATGTTTTGAGAGGAGAAGAGGAGGTAGGAACTTAAGCATGCAAGGAGTTTCCCTAAACTTACTAAGTGGGAGGGGTGCCTGAAGAATGCTATATTTCCCACAAATTATGACAACCTCATGAATGATCTTTGAATGATCATGAATGATCCATAATGATTCTAGTGTATGGCCTCAAATAGGATTATATAGCCTCACCATTACTCACTTCCTCACTGAGCCAGAGCATTGGAATCACTGGGACTAAAATACACAGCAGTCGTCCATAGAGTTTCCCTGATGAGTCTAATCTGGGTCCAATAGTTAATATTTCAGGACGTGAATAGAAGATACCAGAGAATCCAGGGCCAGGTTTTTCATCCTCTGGAAACACCACCATTTCTACTCATATTTTCTATTGAAACTAGACATGAATGAAAAGTTTCAACTGTAGGAACCATGTGCCTCCATTTGAAGAAGACGGGCTGAATCCACACTACACAAATAATCCAGTTTAAAACTGGATGATTTGGCCTTGGCTCCTTCCTATGGAATGCTGGGATTTTCAGCATGGTGAGGCACTAGCACTCTTTGGCAGAGAAGGCTAAAGACCTTGTAAAACTACAAATCCCAGGATTCCATAGGAAAAAACCATGGCAAATAATCCAGTTCAAACTGGATTATTTGTGTAGGGTGGATTCAGCCTTGCTGTTCCTGGAATGGGATGCTGAATGTTTAGCACCATGGGTGGGGTCACTCTGGAAGCTCCAGGGACTTCCAAGACAGGTGGGGAGGTACATGTGACTATAAGCTGAAGGCAGCCAACCCCTGTTTCAAGACAAGGATGGGGAGTATGCCACCTCCAGATGCAGAGATGGAGCTATGGGGGCCAAAATTACCCCCAATAAGAATTTTTCTCCCTAAATGCACTTTTCTTTGCTTCCCTAATGTCTATCATTGTAGCTTAAAACTTCAATTAAGCATTAAAAAAAAAAAACAGTTTAGGCATCCAATGAAAAGGTGCAGACAAAGTTACGGTTGTTGTGTTTCCGTCTTGTGACATCCCTACGACTAACATATCTCAGGGTTTTCTTGGCCAAATTTGTTCAGGGCAGGTTTTCCTTTGCCTTCCTATGATGCTGAAACAGTGTGAGCTGCCCAAGATCACCCAGTGGGTTTCCATAACCAAGCAGGGATTTGAACCCTGGTCTGCATAGTCACAGTCCAATGCTCAAACCACTATGCCATGCTGGCTCTCTAACACAAAATTGCTAAGGGAATGGAAATACAGCAAATATATGACTTCTAGGTGTGAACAATTTCAGTTCTTGCTCTTTTTGATGGTATAAATTTGGGGACTTAAGAAAAATTTCCTGTGGGGTGTGGTGGTAGAATTCTAGTTTGTAGGAGCACTGCAATGCCCCATGTAGCTACATCCTGACAGAACTGCAACTTCCATCAGCTCAACCCATCATAGCCAAAGCTGAAGGATGGTAGGAATTAAAGCCCAACCATGTTTGGATGACCACATGTTCCTCATTTCTGTTTTAGTCTGTGCTCTTGAAGTTATCCTTCAGTTTTAAGTCAGAATACTCAAAACAAAACAAAAAAGAGTGTGCTGCAACTATCAGGAGACTGGGAAAGACTGCCTTAAGGAAATTACATACAATTAGCATAGCTCAGTTTGGCTTTGTAAGAATGCCTGGGTTCCCCTCCCTTACCACTGATGATGGTGGAATGATCCCAACATCTCTGAAAGCAAAACTTTCTCTTGTGAAATGGCATGCTTTGACATTTCTGATAACTCTTTCTTTAAACGAAACACACATACACAGAGGCACAGAAAGAGTGTGTGTCTTGATACACACCCCATACTCTGGAGCGCGCGCGTGCTGCGTGTGTGTGTGTGTGTGTGTGTTTTGTGTGCAAACTGCTTGCACGACAGGCCATAAAACAATTAGGAAGTACACAAGCTAATGATAAATGTTAGCTTTTGGAAATGGGGTTTAAGAAAATTAGCATAATCTGATTATACACATTCAAAAGACCCTTTCTAGACTCACTTTGATTGTTCTTTCCCCATCTGTGACTGGCTGCAGCAAGCGGAGGAGGCACAGTGCTGGGTTTATCATCAAGAATGCGGAGTGGAAGCTAAAACAACTTTCAATACCTCCTTCTCCAATTTAAAAAGAAATGCACAAAGCATGGTGGGGAGTGAGAATCTCCTGGGTATGGACATTTTGTCCCCCTTTCGCGCAACATGATAAGAATTGTTGGGGACCTTGTATTGCTTTGCTGCTGTCTAGGGCTGTGGTATGGGTATTTCAATTATAGGTAATTTTAAAAACAAAAAGCTTTTGTCAATACTTCAAAAACCAGGGAAATGTGCTCTGAAAAGCCTAAGTTCAGAGAAATCTGCTCCTTAAAATGAAATGCATTATTAAAGCTGTAAAGTAAAGGAGAAGGATTTTGGAAAACCAAAAGCCTTCTTTATTGCCTTCTTAGATTTTTCATAACACTACAGGCATGGACATCTCAAATAGGTGTATCATTCTTCACTAATTTTCTTCTTGACGGAAGCAACAGGCATTTTTTGGCCAATTTTCTGCCTGCTGTGTGAAAGTGGTCAAAAAGCACACAGTTCTCAAAGCCTACTCGGAATTTGGAACTTAGGGCTTATCTAAACAGCGAAAATACTCCTCACAGAATGTGAGGAGGATGCTATCTGTCTTAATGGGAGTTCACTTCAGTTTGCCATATTTGGAAGGGGGGGATGCCATATACTCTATAGGAAAAGCCTTTCTGGCCTTTCCCAGATGTTTTTGTTTTTGTTTGTTTTTTTAAGTGAGAGGCATGTGCAATCCTGCTTGTTCAGACAAGCGATGTGAATGGACTCATTTTCCCCTATGAGCAGAATCTGAAAACTGATTGGTTGGATGAGTATGGGAGCAGAACTTGCTAACCAGGCAAGCACCCAGAACCTACATGTTGGATTTTTGCATTAGAAAATGAGTGCTAAGGTGTCTAAGGTGATAAAAAGGGGTGGGGTGTTTGTTTTTGTTTTGCTTTTTTTTTTAAAGGAGAAATATTGTTCTATTGCTCATTGGATATAAGGTGTTTTTGAAAAAAAAGTTTGGCGACAGCAAACTAAGGCAAGTAAAAAAGTGAGTAATTTACTTGTGGCCACCATCTTGATTCAGAGGCATGCCTGTTTCCAGAGCAAATGCGGATAGCTTCACATGTCTGCAATCTGCCAAAAAAAAAAAAAATGCTGCTGCAAATTGCCATTACTGTGGAGCAAACTGGAGAGGGGGCTGCCTTGTATAAACAAGTCCTTATTCTGTGCAAAATTTGAACATGGTTGTTTTGCATAGAACACAGCATTTTCTGCAAATGAAATAACATTTTCTATGTGGAAAATAATATTGCTATGCTGAAATATAATATTCTGGGCAGAAATATGCTGTTTCCTATGGAAATCAATGACATGTGAATTTTGTACAGAATAAGTCCCCAATTACAGCCTTTTCTGCACAGAAAACATCCTTTTCTATGCAGAATCTAGTATTGCCATGCTGTATGCACAAAGCAACCACATCCAAATTTTGTACACTGTAAGTCCCAAAGCATGGAGATTCTTGTCAGTCCAGGAATCTTCACATCAGAGTTTCTTGTCACTGGACTGACTGAACCCAAAAGGTAGTCACCAATGGTTCCTCTTCATCCTGGAGAGAAGTGACAAGTGGGGTGCCACAGGGTTCTGTCCTGGGCCCAGTGTTATTCAGCATCTTTATCAATGACTTCAATGAGGGAATAGAGGGCATGCTTATCAAGTTTGCAAATGACACCAAATTAGGAGGGGTAACTAATATCCCAGAGGGCAGGATCAGAATTCAAAATGAATTTAACAGATTAGAAAGCTGGGCCAAAACTAACAAAATTAATTTCAACAAGGAGAAATGTAGGATACTACACTTGGGCCACAAATATGAAATGCACAGATATAGGATGGGTGACACCTGGCTTGATGGCAGTACATGCAAAAGGGATCTAGGAATCTTAGCAGACCACAAGCTGAACATGAGTCAGCAGTGTGATGTGGCAGCTAAAGACACCAATGCGATTATAGGCTGCATCAATAGGTATAGTGTCTAGATCAAGTTAAGTAATAGTGCCACTCTATTCCTTACCTGGAATACTGTGTCCAGTTCTGGGCACCACAATTCAAGAAGGATATTGAGAAGCTAGAACGTGTCCAGAGATGGGCAACCAAGATGGTGGGAGGTCTAAAGGTCATGCCCTATGAGGAGTGGCTTAGGGAACAGGGCATGTTTATTCTGGAGAAGAGATTGAGAGGTGACATGATAGCTATATTTAAATATTTGAAGGCATATCATACTGAGGATGGAGCAGGCTTGTTTTCTGCTGCTCCAGAGACTAGAACATGGAGCAATGGGTTCAAACTATAGGAAAAGAGATTCCACCTAAACGTTAGGAAGAACTTCCTGACAGTAAGAGCTGTTTGGAAGTGGAATACACTGCCTCATAGTGTGGTGGAGTTTCCTCCTTTGGAGGTTTTGAACCAGAGGCTGGATGGCCATCTGTTGGGAATGATTTGATTGTGTATTCCTGTATGGCAGGGGGTTGAACTGGATGGCCCTTGAGGTCTCTTCCAACTCTATCATTCTATGAAAAACATGGAGGTTTTGGTTTGTTTTTTTAACCATTTTTCAAATATTCCTAAATATTCTTTGCATCCCTAAGCTTGAATGGATTATCAAGAGCTGGGCTACATGTTATAGTCCATAGTAAGAAAGCAATGCTGCATGTGTGTATAAGAGGCTATGCTGATGTCAGCCTTCTGGGCATGGCAAAGGTCACAGTCCAGCCAACCTGACCTGAAGAATGGGTAGATAGAGTACCAACCAATAGGAAAGCAGTGTGGAAGTGTGAGCAAAGTTAACACAAAATGAAAACAAGAGAAGAAGAAAAAACATAGTAAAAATAGATGGCACTGAGACATGGGAGCAAAAGCTTTAATATAATCATGCACTTTCAAGGAGCAGGTTGTTTAAATTAAAGAAAGGTAAAGATAAGAGAAATGACAGTATAAAAGAATGTATAGAGGAGAAGAGGAAGAGCGCTCCAATACAATCCAGACAGGAGATGGGACAATGGAAGTCAAGTGGAAGGAAGGATGGAAGTATATTACGAAATGTATAAGAAGGGAAAGTATGTAGGGGTGTGTATGTATGTGTATGAGGGTGGGAGGGGGGGAGTTAGTAGGGAACAGAATGCAGAAGGGAAGAAAGGATGGAAGGAGAATAGAAGTGGGTGAGAGAAGAGAAAGTGGAGGAGTGTTAAAGAGGGAAGCAAATGATATAAGGGGAAGGAAGAGAAATGTTGGCAAGATTGAGTGGGTTGGAATAAAATAGGTTAGCATGAAAGTAATAAATTAGATAAATGATACAAGGTGATAAGACATGTAACAAGAAGCATAATAACTGTAATCTATGGAAATCTATGGAAATGTTACCGAATTATGTCTGTATGATAAATGAAGAATCTGCGTAAAATAAATATATTTTAAAAAATGAAAACATCAAGTTCTAAACAGTGACACTGCAACGAACTGGGGCATGTTGCTGCTACACCAAAAACTTCCCTTCGGCAATTTATGACTAGGGAATAGAACCTGTGGTCCTCCAGGTATTGTTGGACTCCAGTCATTGGTGACACTGGCTATGGCTTGTGGGAGTTGTAGTCCAAGAACATCTGGAGAGTCAGTTCCCAAAATACTGGTTTTTATCTGTGAAATGTTAGAAGGTATTATCCTGTCTTTTCCAAACCCTGATTCACACTTGATCCCATGGTGATATGAAGGACTCATCAGGCTGACTTAGTGCACCTAACTGATTGCTTTCATCCAGTGGGGGTGGGAATCTGAGCCCTGGACAGCAACAGGAGCAAAAAGGAAACAAAGTGGGTGGGAGGATGGCTTGGGTTTAGTTACTGGCATTTCACATAGGAAGAGATTTTTTCCCCTTCTATTCCTTCTCTTAGCTTCTACGGTGTTGCTTGTTGTGAACTCTTTTGGGTGTCTTGAGCCATTAGTGTGCAGTACTTTAAGCCCTTGAATTGGGCAACTTTCATGATGCCAATTCAACAATTCAACAATGGCATGGTGGTGTTGTTGTTGTTTTAACTGAATTATTGCCTCAGTATGCAGTTAAGTTCAATACAGGAGGAAATTTAGATTCTAGGATTCTCTTAGGCCATAAAAAGTATGGGAAAGAATTGAGTTGGTTTCAATGTTTCACACTTCTTGAGGCCTGCTGCAAGAAGAAACACATCTCATTTTGAGAACTGGCATGTTTACAAGGCATATGGGGTTGTTTAGTGGGGTAAAACGTTCCCAAATCAATGCACATATTTTAAAACATAAATGGCTAAAATATGCGTAATTGAAAACAATGGCCAAGATCCTACATCACAGGTGTAGTTACAAATGTGTAACTATGTATTGCCCCCTGACCCAGCTCTCTGAAATTACCTTAAAAGCCAGCAGCTGCATGTAATGATGGAAGTCTGTTCTGTGACTGAGATGCAGCAGCATGATGTTGCCATGCTCATTCCCCTCTGTGACATGATGATTTGTAACAGGGGTCCTGCTCTGATAGTCATACCCGAAATCTCTGGCAGGAGGGGGCTGGAAACATCATCTTGCTGTCCACCAGTCACTAGAAGAACAGTCCTCCATTGCTCAATGTGGCTGCTGGCTGTTAAGGTAAGTAGAGGGGGGCATCATTCACAATTGTGGCAATAGTTGCACAATAGTAAACATGAAGCACAATAACTTACAAATACATAAGTCTACCTTACACATTTGTATCTGTTCAACAGGATGTCACCCATAATGCATAAATATGCATTAGGCAATATGGGATGAATAATTTAGATGCAATGCATAAAGAAATGTGCACATTCATTAAAACTGTACATAGGGGTACGTATGGGGAGAAAAACACATTAGGGATGGAAAGAATATTAGCAATTACTCATTTCCAGCTTAAAAAAAAACATGTTTCCTGAAAGTTGGGCAATCCCATCAGGAAGCATAATGGCACAGCAAGACTTTTGTATAGTTTTTCATAGTATTTGAACATCCGAGTATTCTGGAACAATTATTCTGCCAGGGATACATATGTCAATTTTGTGGAAAAAAGTTTTTCCATTCAGAAATGCTGCTTTCTGTGCAGGCTACAGTGTTTTCTGCTCAGAAAATTCATCCTCTGCTCAGAAAATATCCTTTTGTGCAAAACCACTAAGGAATTCCTTCACAGTTTAATTCTTCTGCAACACCTAAGGATGTTTGAATATGGGGAGAAGGTTGCATAAAAAAATTCATTTTTCTCCCACAGTTGGAAGAAAACTGCAGTAATTAGTCATCTTTGCATGCAAGGATGAAATAATTGAGGATTTCAGTCCCTAAAACTTGTGAAGTCTTAACAACTTGTTAGAAAACAAGAGCAGGAAAGAAAGTGCAGGGGGAATTCAGAGAAATAAATAAAATAAAATAAATAAATAAATAAATAAATAAATAAAAATGCAATTTTCACATCCCCAGGCCGTATTTAGGATCAGACTCTAGATTCTTCAAGATCTGCTCCAATCCTACATGCATCTGTATTGAGCTCTGCCACTGCAGTACAGTGGACCCTCAGTATCCACTGAGGGTATTCATGACCCTCTTATAGATACCCAAATCCATGGATGCTTAAGTCCCATTATATATAATGGCATAGCAAAATAGTGTCCATTACATAAAATGGCAAAATCAAGGTTTGCTTCTTGGAATTTTTTTAAAAAAATATTTTCAAGCTGTGGATGGTGGAATTCGTGCTTACCAAATCTGTGGATACAGAGGGCTGACTGTATTCCCTGATGCCTCTTCCTCTTCCCTTAGACTCCATACATGGGAATACAATGAGCACTCTCAGTTTATTCCGTAACCCAGTCTGTTCCATAACCATTCCAGAGTCCAGATGCTCAAAATATTACTCTGGTTACTCCAGACTTCAGGGGCCTTGTGTGAGCTCCAGTTGCAGCATGTCTGTTGAACAACAAATATGGTCCAGGATTTTGTCTGAACTTTAAAGGAGTTAGCCAAGGTACTGAAGCCATTTTGGCAAAAGTTTCATCACCCTGGATGGCTGCTTTAAAGTTCAGACTGAAATCCAGAATGGAATCTCCACTCCACTGACATGGAACTTGCCATCTGCCAGCTTGCTCATCAGTGCGGCTTATCACAGTCCGCCACACTCAGGAAGAGTAGATCAGTGGTATGATAATGCTAAAAATCTTTAATGAAAACTGTGGCAATTCTAATGTTCCCAAAGCTAAAGAGATGTGGGTGACAACAGCAAAAGTTGACCCTTCTTTTCTCCTGCACAAAGCCAACTCCTAAGTAAAACATTTCCATTTCAATTGAATTTTTAGAAAAGAACATTTCCAGCCTTCATAATAGCTCTTAATCTCTTCATGTTCTTAGATGAAATAATAAAGTGTCTAATTTCTCTCCCCCACACCACTTGTGATCCCTCCTCCCGAGTTGCATGCATTTAGTCATTAAAATTTAGCACTAGCAAATTATTGTCAAGATGTTGCCGTGTTTGGGAAATGGGGGACCATTGTACTCACATAAAGGAGGCTCCTATTCAGATCACATGTCTTTTGAAATATCATTTGTAGTCCATTTTTGTCCATTCCTTCTGCACGAAAAGAATGGCAAATGGTAATTAAACGCAAGAGCATCTACAATGCTATAATCATAATTGCTGGGATTGTATTGGCAATTTCCCCTCACACAATCCACAGATGCTTCTTCTTTTGTCAGTGTGACACAGGGTTCATATTTCCATTTGGGAGATGGTGTCATCCATTTGTTTGCCACATGTTTAGAATGCCAGTGTTACGCCTGTGTTTGTGTGTGTCCTACCCTGACCCATAGCCTGAGATCTTACATGTTGCTCGCACAGTACAAAATCTACGCTTGTGCAGTTAACACAGTGTTTACACTACATCACCCTCCTGCTTAATACCAGCTGGAATCCTGTTAGTTAGTCCTAGCTAGAGTAGACCCACTGAATTAATTGTTGAATGCTGAGTCAACACACAGGAAATCTAGTTGATTCTGTCCACTCAGTATAGGCTCACTGAGAGGCAGCTGGCAAAGTCTGAGGATGAACTAAACCAGCCAAACAGCAGAACTGCACAGCAGAATGGGCACAAAAACAAAGGCTTCAGCTAGCAGCCATTTCACTGCTCTGACTCACTTTCACACACAGAAAGAGACTTACAGGCAGTGAGGTTCATCCAAAGATATCAAGAGACTTTATCTTCAGTTTCAGTACAAACACAGTATATACACAGCAAACCTCAATAACGAACTCAATAGCAATTTCTCCAACTTTCTCCACAGCACCAACCCACAAACAATGCATCTTCTACTTTGACTATATAGGAGTGTTTGATTGTCAGCCTTCTGCCTAGCCACAGCTGTGAACAAACCCACTTCAGCTGTGCTAGTCTGTGGTCTGTTGCTCGAAAAAAATTCCTTTTGCACCTAAAGCAATATTACCCTGACAGATTCAGTGGATCTACTCTACTCAGGACTAACAATGGGATTTAGGCCAGTAACATCATGCAACTCAAACTGCCAGTGTGCCTGCTGATCCTCCCATGGCCAGAACAAAACAACATACTGTTATATTGATGGTATGCCCAGTACAGCCCTCTGTGCTGAATGTGCTGAGATTATTCCTAGTTTCAGCCTCCAAATCCCAGTATCTATGGAATCCTGCCCTTCTTAAAAACCAGCTGTAACTAGTGATAGAAAAGAAATTTAATTGGACTTGCATTTCCCTAAGAAATATCCCTTCAGCACCTCATTAACACTGGCAACAGTATAATACATTGTGTTTGCATAATTTAAGTCTATAACTCACATAGTTACACTGTGGTTGCACTATACCACCCTTCTGATGAATAACAACATTGTGCGACCAGTTGTGCATCTGCCAAAGTGTCTATTTATTGTCTTGTTGAGTGATGGGGAAGCCACAGTGGCTGTTTCTGCAAATGCAATGAATCAAGAGAACTTATGAAGAGTTGCACACCATCCAAGAATGTGCAAGTGCATGGCTGGAATCCTGTTTGTTACTCCAGTGGAACCATTGAATCAATTTTCCTTGTTTTTTTTCTGGGCTGTGAGGCCATGTTCTAGAATAGTTTCTTTCTGATGTTTCGCCTGCATCTGTGGCTGGCATCTTCAGAGAAGATTCTCTGAAGATGCCAGCCACAGATGCCAGCTGGCTGAAGATGCCAGCCACAGATGCAGACGAAACATCAGAAAGAAACTATTCCAGAACACGGCCTCACAGCCCAGAAAAAAAACAAGGAAAATATATGGATGCCAGCCATGAAAGCCTTCAACTTCACATTGAATCAATTGTTAAGTGGTGAATCAGCATATAGGTGAATCTAAATGATTAAATTGGTCTACTCTAGTGGGGCTAAGAATAGGATTTACTCCCATGTGAAAGGGTTTCACTTTATAACTTATTTTATTTATTTAGGTATTTATACCCCGCTCTTCAGCCACAAAGGCTCTCAAAGCAGCTTACAAAGTATTAAGCAATAGCACCTATACATCTACACTGCTTTTATAGCATGCTAGGCACTCTTCAAGCAGTTTCCAATGCATGTTAGCTAATTGCCTTCACAAGCCAGGTACTCATTTTACTGACCTATGAAAGGATAGAAGGCTGAGTGAACCTTGGAGCCCTTGGGATCGAACTTGCAATGTTTGTGGCTGCAGTACCAGCACTGAACCACTGTGCCACCAGGACTCCTTATGGAACTCTGCTTGTGCAACCATGAACAATGGCCCAAAAAAGTACAACTATATATGCAAGGAAATTTACACAGGTATAAGTCAGGATCCCAACTACATATATACAGCTGCTCCTGGTGATGAACAGAGGAGCCAATGTAGTGGTTAGATGTTTGAACTGAGACGTGTACAATTCTGGAACTCTTTTGCTGATGGTAGACTCTCTCAGCCTCCTTTACCTCATAGGTTATTTTGAGGGGAAAGCGAGGAAGAAGAAAGCTACAATGCCATCTCAAACTCACGGGGGGGGGGGATGACATATAAATGGAATCAATTAAGTAATGTAGCAAGATAGTATGAGAGGAATGGGACACTAATACACTCAAAGACAAGTCAAGACTGAGCACTTGAAAGAGATGGTGTATCTGAAGAACTGAGTTTTAAGAAGCTTGCTACTCAGCAAATTGTTGTCCAAAGATCAAAGCATTCACTGGCTGGGATCAAAGCTGAGACACCAGTGCTGATAGGATGCACAGAGGTAGGTGGGAGACCAAAGAGGCTGGAGGAAGAGCGCAAGGAGGAATTGAGCCTGATAGGCAATACCTAGAATTAGGATCCACATAGGTAACTCCAAAGGCCAGGGGTAATGTGGAAGTCCTGAAAACCCAGAATGACACCAATGATTGTCTTACACTTTCCCAACTGGGGTCTGCACTTCATCTTTATTTCAGAACATGGAGATGCCTGATCAGTGCAAACTGCTAAACCATTTGATAAGAAGCAAGAGCAGTTTTGCTCAAATGAGTTCCTCCTAGGTACAGCAAATTTTAATGTGCAATAACTGCAATGTGCCAAACTAAAAGGGAAGGTTTTGGAGGAGGTTTCCTGAAATCATACTTCCTCACTTAATGTATCCTTTTTACTACCTTTTCATGGATTCATGGACACTAGGATGCTGATTGCTTCCTCCTCCTCTTCCTCCTCCTCCTCCGCTTCTTGTCCTTCACATGCTAAGCATGAAAGGATCACATACAGTGAATGAAGCCAAGTTAGAATGGAGGGACTTGAGGGAAGGCTTTCCTATATGGGTGATCCTCATCATTCAGTGAGACCCAGCCTGGTGTAATGGTTTGAGAGTTGGACTAGGATTTCATAATACCAGGATTCCATTCCTTGTTCAGCCATGGAAGCCTACTGGGTGATCAGTCTCTCAGTCTTAGAAGAAAGTAATGGCAAACCTTTTTTGAATAAATCTTGCCAAGAAAACAATAGGGCCTCAGCTACACAGAAGAATTTGTAGTGAAAAATAGCAGCTTACTTCCCTTTTGCTGCAGTGCCCATTTGTGCCTATAGCTCATTTGCAAATTTGGAAGGGAATTTTTTTTGCAATTTACATCCATCTAAGGGGGGGGGGAGCTGGCCACAAGTGAGTTGGGTCCAGAAAAATCTCCCTCCATCCCCTACCTTTTTTTCTCTTAAAGTGACGGATGCAGAAGAGCTGTTTTCCACTAAAATAAAACTTCATAATTTTGCTCTGCTGCTTTGCCAGCTGAACAATAGTGCCAGCAAAAAAAGAAGAAGAAACCAACAACAACAACAAAAACAATGCTGCCTCTGGCATTGAAAGCCCTCCCTTGCAAGCCCACCCCCTCTGAGGTCCAACCAATCAGCTTTCAGCTCTGCTGTGTCCCTTTTTCGAATTGGTTGTACAGATGACCAATTATGCACATTTTTGTGCACTTTTTTAAAAAAGATCGTGAGAAACAGCAGCAGCTGTTACTGTGGTCTATGTGGAGTTTTCAATCCCCGCTCTTTCTGAATATGGCAAATCTCAGCAGCAGCTCATATAAACTAAAGGTACTCTGTCCGCATTCTTGCTGGATTTTTTTCATTGTGTAGATGAGCCCTAGGACAGCCCACCATAATTCAGAGTTCACCTGAAGGTGCATAACAACAACAAACCCATTCAGTAACATTTTGCCTCTCCTTTGAGCTGGCATTATGACTACATGCTATAGTTATATGTAGAACCCATACTTGTGGTGGCAAGAGGCACATGAGGTCAACATCCCATTTTGTAACATGCAGGTCACACAAATGGTACCTGCATGGATAGGCGATTGTATTGATATGTCTTCCTCTACAGTCTGTCAAACCCTCTCCCATACATACCAGAATCACAACCTCTCCCATACATGCACTCTGGATTGATTATGGCCCTACTGTGGTTCTGCAGTGCCATGTAATAAAAGTGGAACAAACCTAAAGTTACACTGCTTTCCTTAATTGCAAATTCAATTACTATAATTGCAGGGCTGATGTTTATGGCAAAAAAAATCAGTTCTGCATTTCTATTTCTAGCTACCAGCATTTCTTTCTTTTATTTAAGCTCTATTCCCCCACCTTTAGGCAGCCTGCAACATCTATAAAATACAATATATTAAAAAAAAATCATAAAAAGAATAAAAATGATAAACACACAAACAGTAGCAGTGTCATAAAAACAGTCTAATAGGAACATTCTAACTTGCCTCTCTTGTCAGCTACTCACTGCCTCCTGAAAAATATTACTTTATAAAAATGAACACAATGGCATCAAAGCCATTTGTTCAAACACAGGACTGTCTGCATGACATATAAAATGGGAGCTGATACTCTGTGGAGGCTGTTGACTCCATTTCAGTGGAGCAGAGAGCCACTCCAGGTTTTACTTTGAATTTTAAAGTAGTTTATTCCAAAAATAGGCCCAGACCCTTGGATGACTCCTTTAAAGTGTGGACTAAAATGTGGATTCATCTGAGATGACAATCATCAATAGGGAATGGAAGGAATGTTCAAAAATATTCAAAAAAAATGCTGAAATGTCTTTTTTTTATCATTGGGACCTGATGAGAAGAATCCTTAACTGGACAGAATCTTCACAGTATGGGACTAGTTATGTGCAACACTTGCATGTGATTGTTTTGTGCAGAAATAGCATTTTGGTGAAGAAATATCATTTCCTATGCAGAAAATGCTGTCTTCTGTGTAAAACAACCATGTGAAAATTGGGTCAGAAATAGTTCCAAATTGCAAATAGGCTTCGAAAACTACATAGTTTTCAAAGACTTCCTTGCAAGAGGAAAAAAAATTGCTAAAAGTACTTGTTGCTTCCATCAAGGAGAAACTTAGTGAAGAATTACATCCCCAACCCACTAACAATAAAACATCCTTCCAAAAGTTTGTTAACCCTTATTAAATTTACTATTTGTAGTATAGGAATGAGAAAACAAGGATTTCTTCCCATCAATGTTTCTGCAACATGGACAAAATGTCTCTATGAGACTAGCATTTTTTTCCTCTATGAAGCAAAGTACGTACAGGCAACAAGCACAGGACTGGCAGATTGACAATTAAAAAAAATACAAACAATCTATCTGATTTTTCTAATCTCCATACATGAAGGCAGCACCTCTTGTAATTTAGCTATGCAATTTGTGCAACTCATGCAATTTGCACAATTTGTGCAAAAATCATGCTCGCAAATAGAAAACCCCCCTCAAGCCTGATAGAAAAAATCTTATCACCTTGCAGGCAAGGGAGAACATGTTGCAGTTTCTCGCCCTTTACACATGAGAATGGAAGAAGAGAGGATTAATATCTCAAATACCTGGATGGGGTTTCATGTGTAAAAGCCATTAAAACAGAAAGAGATGATTTACCTAGGAATGCAGAAGAACACCTTGAGAGCCAGCGGTGGGAAAAAGCTCTGTTGATGTAGTTCATTGAATTTCAGAACTGGAAAGGGTCACAAAGTCCATCTATTCCAACCCACTGCCACGCAAATATACATAACTCCCAAAAGTTTCCTATCCAACCTGTTTAGAGACATCCAAATAGGGGGAGTACACCACCCCCTGAGGCAGTTTATTCTACTCTCAGTCTGTAGTTTCTGCAGTAGCAGAAAACAGCTGGCTCCATCTCCTACATGGCATCCCTTCAGATAGTTAAAAAGGGCTATCATGTCCCCTCTCAGTCTTCTCCAAGCTAAGCATACCTAGCTCCCTATGTCATTAGGCTTCATTTCTAGATCTTTGATCTTCTTGATCTTCTCTGGACATGTTCCACTTGTCAATTTATGTCTCTCTTGCAAAGGCAAATCACATAGTGGTGTAGCAGTCCCAGCATCTGGCTGGAAGCTCATTAACACCCCCTAGGGGCCAGTCATGAGGATGGGGGGATCTGTACCAGGGTGTAGTTGCACTATTTGAAAGCCATCAGAGAACCACTTCCACGAGGGGGTACTGGATCCCTCATTACACAAGGTCATTAGAATTAGAACCAGCAGTGCAACAAGTCTGGAGTAATAAACACCTGAGGCGAAGCACAAAAATCAGTGTGTATAGAGCCATTGTACTATCTATTCTCCTTTATGGGTCTGAAACATGGGTCACCTATCGCCAACACTTACGACTCCTCGAACGCTTTCATCAGCGCCGTCTACGCACAATCCTAAATATACACTGGACTGACTATGTGACGAATGTTGCTGTCCTTGAGCAAGCAGAGATCACCAGCATTGAGGCCATGATATTGAGAACACAGCTGCACCAAGCAGGGCATGTTTCTAGGATGGAGGACCATCGCCTCCCAAAAATAGTACTCTACTGTGAAGTCGCCACAAGTCAGCGTAAGAGGGGCGCTCCAAAAAAGTGATACAAGGATTCCCTGAAACATCTCAGGCTTGGCCAAATTGATCATCGACAATGGTCTGCCCTGGCCTCACATTGGGAGGCATGGAGACGCACTATCCACAATGCTGCAGCCTTATTTGAGAACTCACGCCGAACAAGTCTTGAAGAGAAACAACAACGCAGAAAGAATCACAACCCAGAAACATCACCCAAGGAGACCTTCTGCTGTGCTTTCTGCAACCGGACTTGTTTATCTTGGATTGGCCTTTTTAGTCATCAGCGCGCTTGCAGAAAGCGCGGGATGAGTCCTTCCTGAATCTTCCTTTGCGAAGAAAAGCCAGAGAGAGAGCGCAACCAGAACATATGCCAGTTGAGTGTCCATTAGTGATGTCAAGACTGCTTCCCAGTTTCCCTGTCCCTTGGGAGAAAAAGTGTCTCAATAACCTTGAAAAAATAACAAACAGCCATAAGATTCTTCACACTTTCAGATTGTAAAAGAAATCCATTCCTTTTTTTTTTTTTTTTTTTAAACACCCTTGGGTTTCTGCATGAGCACACACTTGTGCAGGAAACAGTATCATCTCTACCAAACAAACAATAAATAAAACGAAATTCTTGTGGGGGGGGATACAAAATGGGGGGATCAACTAACATGGAGAAGAAGAAGAAAAAATCTTTCATGATCTCATGCAGTAGAGACAAATCTCTTGAAATTATTCATTCACCCATGCAAAAATGAAATTGGAAAAGATTAACATCGCTGTAGGATTCTGGGCATGGAAAGGTACATTATGTTGAGTCAAGCTTCTGGCCAATCTAGTTCAGTATGGCCAACTCCGGCTGGCAGTGGTCTTCTGCAGTTTCAGGCAAGAGTTTTCTTTTGCTATCAGGACATGCCAGGGATTGGACCAAGGTAACTTTGGGATGCTTACTGTGCATTCTGTCACTAGCCTACAGACCACAGCGGAGCTAATGGGGATAGAGTTGAACAAATGAGGGAGGAAGCTGTTTGTGACTGGCATCCTGTTGGTTAAACCGAAGTAGAGTAGACCCATTCAATCAAATTGTTGAACGGTGAGTTCAACATTGGTAAACTGAATAGCCCCAATAGGATCTAGACCCATATTTTTATTTTTAGGTAGATGGGTTCTTTCCCCTCTGCATTGGAGGGGGGTGCTAAGGTAAAATTGTAACATTTTTGGTACATTTCATCCTGGCATAAGTTATTTATTAACATGTGTAAAGAATAGTGCCAAAGTAAAGAACTATAGAGGATAAAATCTGTGCTTAAGATATTATTATGCATAGCATTATGCATAATATAGGCATTGTGAATACATGTCAAGCTCCTTATGAAGCTACTGGGAGTGAAACAGATGTGATCTCATTTTATTAATAGTCTCTTTTTAAGTGCAATTACTTACTACCTGCCAAATAAATACATAAATAAACCATAAGTTTAGAGTTATTGATCCAAAGGGGTACATTTTCAGCTTTGTTCCTTCCCTGGTACCCCATCAGAATGAAGGATATGCTTCCTCCCTTCACTCTGAACTGGCTTCCTGATATTTCTACATAGCAAAATCTAGGTTGCTCCATGACCCCATACCCAAGAGCAAAAGATCAGAATTCAAAATGACCTTAACAGGTTAGAGAGCTGAACCAAAAACTAAAAATTAAAAATTAAAAAAAAATTAATGTCATCAGGGAGAAATGTAGGATACTGCACATAGGCAGAAAAAAAATGAAATGCACAAATATTGGATGGGTGACACCTGGCTTGACAATAGTACATGTGAAAGGGATCTAGGAATCTTAATAGACCACAAGCTGAACACAAGTAAACAATGTGATGCAGCAGCTAAAAAAGCCAATGCAAATCTAGACTGCATCACTAGAAGCTCATATAAAGTCTAAATTAAGGGAAGTAATAGTAATTTTGCTTTGGTTAGACCTCACCTGGAATACTGTGTTCAGTTCTTGGCACACAATTCCTTTTCTTTCCTCTTTTAGTATTCCTGATCATAGGATCACACCCTGTATTTCCCTAAATTCACTGAAATTAGCTGTCTTAAAGTCTAGAATGTCAGTCTAGATTTTCTTTAAGTCTAGAATGCTTAGCTTTCCCTTTCTGCTGTATAACAAACTCCAGAAGAAAATGTCACACACACACAAATAAGGATCTTGCCACTTCCAACCCATTAACCAGGTCATCACTGTTGGTTAAGAGCAGATCTAAAATAGCTGATCTCCCTGTTGCCTCTTCTACCAAAAGGACAATGAAACTGTATGCAAGGCAAGTGAGGAATTTGTCAGACCTTATATTATTGGCAGAATTTAACTTACAACAAATATCAAGATAGTTGAAATCTCCTATTACTACTACATCTCACTTTTCTGGATGTTTGGTCATCTGTTCCAGAATGTCATCATCCAAGTACAGTTGTCCCTCCACATTCACGGATTTGACATTCACGGATTTGAGTATTCACGGCTTGAAAAATATTCTTAAAAAAATAACAATCCTAATAGCAAACCTTGATTTTGCCATCTTATATAAGGGACACCATTTTGTTCTGCCATTGCATATAATGGGACTTGAGTATTCACGGATTTGGGTATTCACGGGGGGTCCTGGAACCAAACCCCAGTGAATGTGAAGGGACAACTGTACTCAGTCTTGGAGCATATCTCCCAATATAAACCTGCCAGAATTTTAAGATCATCATGGGAAGGCTTTTTCCCAGTCCCACCATCTTCACAGGCTCTTGGTAAGGACAGGAGAGACAGCCTTCTCAGTGGCTGCTCCCATCCTCTGGAATGCCCTCCCACAGGAGGCTAGGCTGGCCCCCTCCCTATTTGCCTTTTGCTGATAGGCAAAGATGTTTTTATAAATAAGAATAAAATAAAATAAATTGGGGCCAGTTGAGGCCAGACCCCCTACAATGACATCACCCACAGAGAAAGGTGACTGAAATGGTAAGATTTCTGGAAACCATGCCCTATGAGGAGCAGCTTAGGGAGCTGGGTATGTTTAGCCTTGAGAAGAGAAGGTTTGAAAAATTCCGTGATCACTAAAAGTCAACATGGATTTCTCAAAAACAAGTCATGCCAGACTAATCTTACCTCTTTTGAGAGAGAGAGAGAGAGAGAGAGAGAGAGAGAGAGAGAGAGAGTGTTACTAACTTGATAGATGAAGGGAATACTGTGGATGTAGTGTTTCTTGATTTCAGTAAGGCTTTTGACAAAGTTCCCCATGACATTCTTGCAAAATAGTTAGTAACCTGTGGGCTAGGCAATGCAACTGTTAGGTGGATTTGTAATAGGTTGACTGACAGAACCCAAAGGGTAGTCACCAATGGCTCCTCTTCAGCCTGGAGAGAAGTGACCAGTGGAGTGCCACAGGGTTCTCTCCTGGGCCCAGTGCTATTCAACATCTTTATCAATGACTTTGAGGAGGGAATAGAGGGTATGCTTATAAAGTTTGCAAGTGACACCAAATTAGGAGGGGTAGGAGGACAGGATCAGAATCCTTAATTACCTGAACAGATTAGAAAGCTGGGCCAAAACTAAGAAAATGAATTTCAACAGGGAGAAATGTAGGATACTACACTTGGGCAGCAAAAATGAAATGCACAGATATAGGATGGGTGACACCTGGCTTGATGGTAGTACATGCAAAAGGGATCTAGGAGTCTTAGTGGACCACAAGATGAACATGAGTCAGCAGTGTGATGCAGCAGCTAAAAAAAGCCAATGTGATTCTAGGCTACATTAATAGGAGTATAGTGTCTAGATCAAGGGAAGCAATAGTGCTACTCTATTCTGCTTTGATCAGGCCTCACCTGGAATACTGTGTCCAGTTCTGGGCACCAAATTCAGGAAGGATATTGTCAAGCTGAAACATGTCCAGAGGAGGGTCACCAAGATGGTGGGAGGTCTGGAAGCCATGCCCTATGAGGAGCGGCTTAGGGAGCTGGGCATGTTTGCTCTAGAGAAGAGAAGGTTGAGAGGGGGCATGAGAGCCATGTTGAAATATTTGAAGGAAAGTCACACAGAGGGTGGTGCAAGCTTGTTTTCTGCTGCTGAAGAGAGTAGGACATGGAGCTATGGGTTCAAACTACAGAAAGAGAGATTCCACCTAAACATTAGGAAGAACTTCCTGACAGTAAGATCTGTTCAGAAGTGGAATACACTGCCTCGTAGTCTGGTGGAATCTCCTTCTTTGGAGGTTTTTAAGCAGAGGCTGGATGGCTATCTGTCAGGAATGGTTTGATTGTGTATTCCTGCATGGCAGGAGATTGTACTGGATGGCCCTTGTGGTTTCTTCCAGCTCTATGATTCTATGATTCTATGACATGATAGCCATGTTTAAATACTTGAAAAGATGTCATATTAAAGAGGGAGAAACTTGTTTTCTGCTGCTCCAGAGATTAGGATATGATAGTTCTCTGGCAGATCATTCTAGGTACTGAACAAAACTACACCTCCCAGGATTCCATTGAATGGAGCCATGGCAGTCAATTGGTATCAAAGCTTTGTAGTTGTGCAGTACGGATACACCCCCATGTATTGAGATGACCACGTATAACATTCAGGCTAGATAGAGAAGAATTTAACCACATATCAGTGGCAGCTGGTGGTTTTTATTTCAGTTAAAGTTGGAGCAATTAAGAAAAGGAATGAGGGCCCTCTATTTGTTCCATCATAGGTACCTAAAGAGCATCACAAAAGATTGGTAGGGATGGATTTGTTTTTATACAGAAAATGGCCTTTCCGCTGAGAAAATGCTTAGAATCATAGAATCATAGAATTGTAGAGTTGGAAGAGACCACAAGGGCCATCCAGTCCAACCTCCTGCCATGCAGGAAATCACAATCAAAGCATCCCACTCTTTCACACATTGGATATGGTTTTTAAAAATACTGTCTGGTGGAGGCAAATTGAGGTAAATAAAAACACGAGTAATTCACTCGCGGCCATATCCTGAGTCGCAGGGATGTCCATTTGCACAGCAAACACGGATAGCATCACATGCCTGCGATCTGCCAAAAACAAAAACCGTTAAGACAAATAGCAGCTGCTGAAAACTGCCATTACTGTGGAGCAATCCATATTTTTTTGCCTTGTATAGACAAGCCCTCAGAGGTGGTTTCACCAGTTCCTTCCTCTGAAATAGAGCCTATAGCTCCTGGTACTATCCAGGTACTAACCATGGCTCCCATCCAGGTACTAGCCAGGGCTGATCCTGCTTAGCTTCCAAGATTAGACAGGATCTGGTCCCTTTAAGATATTTAGGGGAACAAACTTGAAACTTTTCTGAATGATCCTGTGCCACTGAACTGACAGAAGAAGGTGCTGATGTTTTTCACTTAAGAATATAAAGCATGAATAAGCCAGGCTTCATAAAGACTTTCTCTCTGCCTCCTGCAGAAGTTCACAAAGATACCCAAGCCACTGAATGGTGACTACTGCATTCAAGAGGAAGATGCTCAACCCCGCCATTGGCACAGAAAACAAAAAAGCTGCACATTCATCAGCGGACTGGACAGACGCCTGATCTGACAAGTACCAATGTGTTAAATGTGGAAAGATGTTTGCAACTCAAAAACTTGCTGGAGCACAAACAGGATGTCTTACTTCTTCCGCCTGGTTAAAGGAGACATACATCTCCATTTTGCAGCAATAACCACCAACGTTGTCATTTCCCAAAGTCTCGGTATTAAAGTCCAGTTGCCCCTTCATATTTGCTGGGGTTTGTTTCCATGACCCCCCGTAACTACCAAAATCCATGAATACTCAGGTTCCATTGTATGCAATGGCATAGTAAATGGTATCCCTTATAAAAGATGGCAAAATCAAGGTTTGCTTTTTGGATTATTATTTTTTAAAGAATATTTTCAAGCCATGAATACTTAAATCTGTGGATACCAAATCCATGGATACAGAAGAACAACTGTATTTCATTCACCAAACAACAGAACATATTCTGACACCTTGAGGACTGAGAGACATTTGGAACAGGATAAATTTCTCTCATCATGCAAAGCACTTCCAAGCAGAAAAGAGCATCAGATCAACATGAAGATCAGTATATAGACACCCCACACACTTGTGGGGAGGCAGCAGCCAACCAGGGGCACCTTCCCAGTTCACCCACAATGCATAGACAATAAACAGCACAGCATAAGCTGTGCATATTTTCCACAATTCTTCCAGCATAGTACTTTCATTGGAGGAAACGTGAAACATTTAAAGTGGCCTGTATGGTTTTCTTGCATCTCAATCTGAAAAAATAGAAGGAATTCACAAACAGACTCAGCTATACCTGAGAATAAGATTTTGCAAGGTGAAGCAGACCTAAAAAGTAGCAAGAGTTGCAAATGCATGCATGTGTGTGTGTGCGCACACACACACACACATATACAAAATTGGATGGTTGAATCACAACAGCCCTATTCGGGAGTTCACTTTTTTAGGGTTCAGGAAATACTTAAGAAGTGGAATGCAATAACATCCACTCTCCCAAAAAATCTTCAGATGCATGCAGAGTGATGCCAATAGTGTGTGGGGGGGGGGGTCAGAGTAAATTTTCCTTTGTTATTATGTATCTTCAAGTTGACTCTGCCTTATGGTCAGTGGCTGCTCCCACCCTCTGGAACGCCCTTCCATGCTCTTCCATGGGAGGCTAGCTGGCCCCCTCCTTGATTTCTTTTTGCAGGCAAGCAAAGACTTTTCTTTCCAAGCAGACTTTTAACGAATAAGCAGCAGGGCTTGTTTTTATCTGGTATGTCTTAGATGTTATGTTTTAAATTGATTTTATACATTTTAACTGTATATATTGCATTTTTAATTTGTTGTTTTAGGAAGCTGCCTTGGATCCCATTTTGGGAGAATGGCAGCATACAAATGAAATAAATAAACAGAAATAATAAATATATGGTGATCCTATCCAAAGGTTTTCTTGCAAAAAAAAATTCAGAGGTTTGCCACTGTCTTCCTCTGAGGTTGAAAATGTGTGATGTGCCGGAGGTCACGGTGGGTGTCCATGACTAAGTGGGGATTCTCTCAGAATCCTAGTCCAACACTCAAGACTACTATACCACACTGTGTCTTAAGATTTACTCAGAGGAGGTTAGCCACTCGTTTCCTCTTGGGCTGAGAGAGTGTGACTGACCCAAGCTCACCTAGTGGTTTTCCACAGCCAAGGAATAATTCAATCCTTGGCCTCCTAGTCTAATACTCAAGCCTCTACACCAGTGGTTCCCAAACGTTGGCCCCCCCAGTTGTCTTGAACTCCAGTTCCCAAAAGCCCCAGCCAGCCAGGCTAACCGTCAGGAATTCTGGAAGCTGAGGTCCAAAACATCTGAAGAACCAAAGTTTGGGAACCTCTGCTCTACACCATGAGGGGTCTCCACACTCCTCTCGTTAGGTGTTTAACCCTTAAAACACTTGAATAAAGCTTTAGTGTACATACAAGTAAAAACTCATACAAATTTTTATTTTATTTTTACATGAGTATAATATCCATAATCCTTGGAGCATCGGCTGATGTCTCCCATGTCAGCAGGGCCGTGAATCTGCTCCTCATTTTAGCCTGAACTTTAAAGGAGATGTCCAAGGTGCTGAACCAATCTTGGGGGTTAGGCTTCATAACCCTGAATAGTTCCTTTACAGTCCAAGTTAAATCGGGTTGTCTAAATGGTGAATATAAACCTAATGGAATCTGCTGGGAATCCTACCTGTCTAAATGGGATCCTATATCAATCCACAGTATTCGGAAGGAGCGGGGCCCCAAAAGGCAAAAAGAATGCTGTAAAAGCCTTTCTGGCTTTTCCCATATTTAAAAAAAAAAAACAGCAAGGGGGTGCGCATTCCTGCTTCTTAGGACAAGCGATTCGCTTTGACTCACTTTCACATGCATGGTGATGCACAAAGCTAATTGGCTTGATGAGCATGGGGGGCGGGGCTTGCTAACAGGGCAAGCGCCCACTGACGCCATGTTGAATTTTCACCTTAGTGATCGCTCACAAAGGCAATAAAACATGGTGCTTGTGGTTTTTTCACTGTCCTTTTAACTCAGAAAATTGCTTTATTGCTCCAGCGCACCTTAGACAAGTGGCAACAGCAAAGTACTAACACAAGTAAATCACTCACGGCTGCCATCTGGAATGCAAGGCTTACGGAGGCTTATGGGGGCCAAAACCACCATTAAGACAAGTCGCTGCTGCTGCGAAATGCCATAACTACAAGGTACTCTGTTTTCCCCCCTCATATAGACCAGCCCTCTGAGTGGATTTAGTGTCCCACTGACATGAACTATGGTGGAGACCTAGCCAAACACAACCAGACTGCTCAATGACATCTACTCAAAATGGTCCTTCCAAAATGATCTACGCCTAGCAGCGCCTGTTCGTTTTCACCACTATTAAGATCCAGACCCGAACTGAAAGCGGGAGCTGTTGATTTCATCCAATGTGCCTGGGATGAGCGCTCCCATCTAGCCAAAAGGTACGGACTCTAGCTAGTACACCTACAGGAGGGCTCAGCTCTCCGTATGTTGCTCCACTTCAGTTCTCATCACCACTACCACGATCACCACCATCATCATATTTATTTATGTATTTCCTGCTTTTTTCCCCAATTTGGGACTCAAGGCATCTTGCAACACTTAAAAGAAACATAGCCAAATAATATACGATATGCAGAAATTAAAACTCTCATTAAATTAGCCATAAATTAAAACCAGTTTTAAAATGCGGCTATTAAAAGCAACAACTAAGCAAAACACAGACAGACAGTACAACTCAGTTCTTCAAGGCCCAGTCCCCTTGAGCAGTCAATCCTCAAAGGCCTGCCAATTTTTTTGAAATCTTCCTTTGCCTGCAGAAATAAAATAAAAAATGATTATTTTTTGTTGCTTTCATTGGTATGCACCTACCAAGGGACCCCCATCTCTGGGCAAAGCTAACAATAAAATAAGATGAAGATGTGGTTTTTTCACAAAATAAATCCCAAACTATAAACAGTCCAAGAATATGTTTTGGTTGACTTTCTCACAGCTGGAAGAAAAGTTTGTAAATTATTCCTTGTTCCCCAGGAGAATGAAATTTACAAAGATCCACATCACTACTAGGGAGTCATGATGGGCCAAATGGGATCATAGGAAACATGTGGCATCCAGAGTGGTTGCCGCTTGCATATTCAGTCATCAGATTTGCCTACTGTTTTAGAGCAGCTTTTTCAATGTCACTTAAACTAAAATGTTTTTGGCCCAGGGATGCAGGGAACAGTGGATGCTTTCTACTGATATTTGACAGGCTGTTTCACAGACCAAGGAAGATAACCATGTTTTGTATCTGAAAGAAGGCCATAAGGTGAATCTTCCCAGATTGTTGCTATGTTGTTGAAATTTGAGCTGCTCTGTTTCTTTCCTTAAAAAAAAAAGGGGGGGTGACCACAGCAGATGTTACTACAGTTATGGCAATTAAATGCTCCAGATGGGTGCTCCTCTGTGCAAGAATTTGTACTGGTTTATTTATTTTACTGTTAGCTTTCTTCATCTTCATCTTATTTTATTGTTAGCTTTGCCCAGAGATGGGGGTCCCTTGGTAGGTGCATACCAATGAAAGCAACAAAAAATAATCATTTTTTATTTTATTTTTTTAGATAAGAGCCTTCAGAATTAACACTACTGTATAAGAGCTTTGAGTTCATATCTGACGGCAATGCCTTGGCTAGAGAGGGTATGCTAGAAGAAGCAGTCACGGTCCAAATATCAACACTGCTGGCTTTTCTCTCTCTCTTGAATTCTTCCCATCTGTTGCTGGACACATTTGAAAACTTCTATAACTGACTAAAGAATAATCACATACTGTACATTATGAATAGAAAGTGTAGTTTGCTGCCTGAGGATGCCAAAATACAGAAATACTGTATGATCCATGTAAACCATTATAAGAAATAGGGTTGTAAAAACTATTCACAGTTTTCCTCATCCATAGGGAGAAAGAGTATTGCAACATATTGAAAAAGATCTATCTAAAAAGTTCAACCTCTGAGATATTTTACACATTTTGAGACTTTTTTTGTGAAATGTTTGTTCTTTGCACCAAAAAGTAAGTTTTGTTCACAAAACAGTTTTGTCCAGAAAACAGATTTGGGGTGGGGAAGGATGGATTTTCACCCAAAAGAAAATGTCATGTGTACAAGTGAAAGTCCCCTTAGATGTGGAAAAGCATTGGAGGGGGGGATGTAAAAGAAAAATAATTTCATGAGCATGTCCAGCAGAGAGAAAACCTTTGAAATGTGTTATTCTTGTCTGTGAGAATGAAATGAGCAAAGTTTTACAACCCTAGCAATAGAAGAACTGCCTTGGGTTCCATTCTGGGAGAAAGGCAGCATATAAATTAAATATATAAATGAAGAAGAAGAACTTCCAGCTCAGAAACACATTTAGGATAACCAGCTAAGGTTATCTTAGGGTAACAGCTATGGTGGAAAAGAGTGACTCGTGGGTCCCATGGGTCCCAAGGCCATTTATGAAGCCCCAAGGAGAACCCCCCCCAAAAAATACAGTAGGACCACTGTATTCACTGGGGATTGGTTCTAGAGGACCCCATGGATACCAAAAACCATGGATAATAGCAAACACCATTGAAAATAATGGGACTTCTGTTTTTAAATACCATAGAGTTGCCTTGGAGGACCTAAAAATGGCTAGAGAGGACACATTTTCTAGGAAGACTCTATGGGAGGTGTGCTTTTTAGTGTCCTGTGGATAATTGGATCAGTTGATAATGAATCAGTGGATACGGTGATCCTACTGTATTCAAAAAACTTTCCAAAAAATTCAAATTGCACCATATGACTCCTATAAGGGGAGTATTTCACTACACTTTTTGCTCCTTGCACCATTTTAGGCCCAGGTGATACCTGCCTTATACAGGAAGTCAACCAGAACTCAGCTTTTGGTTCACTTCCTTTTAAAAAAAAGATACACACCAGTTCTAGACCTAAAACAGGTTGGGGATACACAAATATGCCTGAATTGCCACAAAAATACCTTGGAGGATCCATTTAGGGCCAAAAAGCCTGGGAGGGAAAACTACAGTGTGTGTCGTGGGGTGCAGCAGGGTGCAGGTGTATTTGTGCATGGCAAGGGGATCGGACTGGATGGCCCTTGTGGTCTTTTCCAACTCTATGATTCTGTGCAGCAGGGAGTTACCCTCCAACATCCAATGGGAAGGTCAATGCAGCCCCCAAGCTCTGGCTGTTGCCCACTCCCAAATAGGTTATGCCATGTTCATCACACTTGATGTCATCTAATTTCATAAGTTAAGCAGGGTCAAATTAATATTTGGATGGGAGACCACCTGGAGACAACATCAGGGAGCGCCACAGTTTCAGAAAGGAATCTTTCCTAGCCCTACCTAGAGATCATTGGTGTTCTCCCATTCAAGTATTAATGAGAGCCACTGCCAGATAGAGTTGACAGTACTGATAGATTTTCCTTGGCTTTTTTCCAGGCTGTTTTGACAGTACTAAGCTAGATGGACTGTTGATGTGACCCAGTATAAGGCAGCTGCTTTTGTTCTTATGCTCAGTTTGTGTCCTCCAAACTTGTACTAGAGAGAGGAAGAATATTTAAAAGTTTTCCAAAAAAATGATAAAAAAAACATGTTTCTTGAGTATTTGAAAACCCTGACAAGAATAATTCTGGACTGATGAGAATCTTCAGAGTTTAGGATTTACTCTGCATAAAACTCAGATAACATTTTCACAAAGAAAACAGCATTTCCTTCTGCAGAAAATGATATATGCTTGCAGAAATGTTACATGAAAATGATGTTTCATGCACAAAAATACCACATCCATTTTTTTTTCAGAGTAAGTCCCAAACTCCAAATAGTCTTTCAAAGTGCCACTTTTCAAAGACTTTCTTCCAGCAGGAATGAAATTGCTAAAATTACTCATTGGTTCCTCAAGAATGAACTTAACAACAACAACAACAACAACAACAACAACAAAGATCTCTGGTAAAGGCTTAGGAACCTGCCCCATTAGGCCATCAGGGTCAGTGTGGTCTATTCACAATGGTAGTACCCTCCAAGCTTTCAGAGGGGAAGTTATGCCAGCCCTACCTGGAATCCAGGAGACCACATCTAAACCCATCTGTATGTACCTGGTTAGGGAATTCCAGGAATTCTTGTCCAAATAGTAACTTTCCGAAGCTTTAAAAAGTTACACTAGCCACAAAGTGGGCAATAGCTAGGAATTGTGGAGCTGCATTGGTCCATCATGGGACCTTGGAGGGCCACACCTTCTACTGTGCCCCCAACTGTGTCCTCACCTCCTTTTTAAAAATCTTTTTAAAGTTCCCAATCCCCCTGGGGAAAGGGGGAAATTCCAGCAAGAACCACCCCCCCAGCCATTTTAGTCCAAAAAGAGGTGCATTTTGGAAGATTAATGGCTCATCTACATGGGGCAGAATACACTAGCTTCCCAGCAGTGTATTCCAGCACTGAATTAGGCTCATTGTCCCTCTGTTACCTACATGAAATGGGATGGAGTCTGCATGGACACACCAGCCCATCTCTGCAGCTGCTGCTGTCCACATCACATTCTCCAAAGCCAGGCAGGAGGCCCACAGCATGTGAACAAGGTCCCCTGCATGTGACCAGCCATACTTTTCTCCAGGCATGGATGGTGATGCATTCTGTTGTTCTGAGGGGTGGTAAATGGCTCAGCATGGTTCCACATGCAGAGCCACATAGGATTTCCACCATTTTGAGCTGCCTCGAGTTCCATATTGGAGAAAAGTGGGGCATAAGTAAAATAAATGATCCCATCTCCCTCCTGCAAAGATGGTGGCAACTACATTCCATGAACAGGAGCCAAAGGCACTATCTGTTGATTTGTACTCCAAGGGGGTAGTGTCCTTCACCATACTTGAGTACAATAGGCTAGCCTTGAGGGTGAAGAGTTGTTGCATGGTATACACTGGTCAGTTCTCCAAGAAAGGAGAGCAGCAAGCAGGTTTAGGAGAAACACTTGAAGGACTGCCACAGTTATGTCCTTCTGCTTGAGGTCCCACTCTGGCCAGTGGTAGAGCCCAGATCCCTTAAGGGAAACCCACATTTGGTCCCTTTTCCAACAGAAAACCCCACATGATAAAATACTCTGACCTGAATCCTATTGCTTAGTCCTCACTAGGAGCAGACACATTGAATAAATTGTTGATGTGTGAGTCAACATGTAGGCAAATCCCTTTAATTCAATGGGTCTGCTCTAGTTGGGGCTAACAGAAAGATTTAGGTCTCTGTGTAACAAAGCACTTGCAGGCTTTTCAGGAATATTTATGTCTTCCTTCACTTAAGTTTATTTCAGCTGGTCTTTGCACATGGTAACATATCTATTGGTAGATCAGACTAATGGTCCAGCTGGGCTGGCATGCTCATTCCCATGAGGGCCAAATGGACTGCCTTGGGAAGCCCACAGGGAGGCTATGAGGAACCCAGGGTTCCTCCTCAGAAATTGGAATTCAGAAGTATATTGCTTTTGATTTAGATTCAGATCTCAACCTGAGTACTAAAATGTTTATGTTTGTCAGGTGCACTTGCAAAACAGAAGATAATGCATCAATTACAGCCGTTGCTTGAGATGTTTTATCTGGCCACAGTGACACAAGCCTCCTTTTTGGCAGGGTGGACAGTCCCATTTTTGACTGTCTATTTCATTTTTTTATCCATAGTATCAAAGAGTTGGAAGAGACCACAAGGGCCATCTAGTCCAACCCCCTGCCATGCAGGAATACACAATCAAAGCACTTTCAACAGATGGGCATCCAGCCTCTGTTTTATAAACCTCCAAAGTAGGAGTCTCCACCACATTCTGAGGCAGCGCATTTCACGATTGAACAGCTCTTAATGTCAGGAAGTTCTTCCTAAAGTTTAGGTGGAATCTCTTTTCCTGTAGTTTGAGTCAGTTCTGGGCACCACAATTCAAAAAGGATATTGACAAATTGGAGCGTGTCCAGAGAAGGGCAACTAAACTGGTGAAAGGTCTGGAAATGATGCCTTATGAGGAGAGACTTAGGGATCTGGGTATGTTTAGCCTGGAAAAAAGACGGTTAAGAGGCGATATGATAGCCTTGTTTAAGTATTTGAAGGGATGTCACACTAAGGATGGAGCAGGCTTGTTTTCTGCTGCTCCAGAGACTGGAACAAGGAGCAGTGGGTGCAAGCTCCAGGAACAGAGATTCCACCTCAACATGAGGAGGAACTTTTTGACAGTAAGAGCTGTTCGGCAGTGGAACACACTCCCTCGGAGCGTGGTGGGGTCTCCTTCCTTGGAGGTCTTTAAACAGAGGCTGGATTGCCATCTGTCGGGGATGCTTTGATCAAGATTTCCTGCGTGGCAGGGGGGTTGGACTGGATGGCCCTCATAGTCTCTTCCAACTCTGCAATTCTATGATTCTATGATTCTATGAGTCCATTGCTCTGTGTCCACGTCTCTGGAGTTGCAGAAAACAAGCTTGCTCCATCCTCAGGATGACACCCCTTCAAATATTTAAACATAGCTATCATGTCACCTGTTAACTTTCTCTTTTCCAGAGTAAACATACCCAGCTCCCTAAGCCACTCCTCATAGGGCATGGCTTCTAGACCTCCCACCATTTTGATCAACCTCCTCTGGACTTAGTCCAGCTTATCAATATCATTATTTACTCCTTTCCCTTTTTAAAATATTGCATTTGTTTAGTACACCTATTTATTTATATCCTCCTCCTCCTCCCCGAGTCAAGGGGGTTTACAAAAGCTAAAAGCAAGGCAGCCAAATGTACACATCATACAAAAGTTAAAATACAATTAAACAATCAAAAGCAATAAAAATCATGCCCATTAATAAAGAAAAAACAACAGACATAGGGCAGAAGTCAGGATCAGACTTATGGATGCACAACCTAGCATTACACATCCATAATGGGTCCGTATTCATGGTTCTTAGATAATAACAATAATGATAATGATAATGATAATGATAATATTTATTTATATTCCGCCTTTTCCCTAGGGAATCAAGGCAGAGTACAAAATATTATAACAACCGCAGGCGTAAAGATGCACTGGAAGCCACAGCCCAACCCTGCTTGCAGGCGCTTCAGGACTTTGGTCGCTTGAGGCTGATCCGGGAGATGACAGTCTTGTTCGGCGGCATCCTGAATGACCAAGCAGCCTTTTTTTTTTTATCTCGGATTGACCTTTTCAGTCATCAGTGCGTTTGCAGAAAGTGTGGGATGAATCCTTCCTGAATCTTCGTTTGCGAAGAAAAGCCAGAGAGAGAGATTATAACAATAAAAGCTCAAAGTTAAAAAAAAAAAACTTTGATAGTTAATGTTAAAGATAGGCATGATCATGGTGCTATTGCCCTTATAGTAACTCCCCCTGACCTACTTTATTGGGCATCAGTCACACACAGAGAAGAGGGTCCATTTTTTCTGGTGATCAGGGCATGGGCAGATGACATTTCCACCCCTTATCCCCAGTCAGTGAGGCTGTGACAATCAAGCAGGACCCCTGTGGGACTTCCTTGTCTCAGCCTTGCTGGCTAGTGGGGGTTTGAAGTGTCATCTTACCTATACCCCAATCACAGTAGAATAGATCCCCTTCTTTCTGTGTGACTGATGCCTAGTAAAGTAGGTTCGAGCTCGGAGATGTTACTTAGCTAAATAAGTAGCTAGGTAAGGTAGTTATAGAATTCAGTAGTGCATGTAGAATTCCAACCATTGACAATACAGCACATTATTAAAGACCTTTTCCTTCTGAGCGTTCATACCTCAAAGGCTTTCAGAGACCAAATAAATCTTCACCTGCCTATGGAAAGATAGCAAGGAGGGAGCTAATCTAGACTTTCTAGGATGGGAGTTACGGAGCTGGGAATAGTTACTAGGAAGGCCTTTCTCCTGTGTTCCCAACAAATGTACAGTTGTCCTTCCATATTCATGGATCCACAGATTCAATCATCCAGGGCTAGAAATTATCCCCCCCACCACAAAAAAAAAGTCCAAAAAGCAAACCTTGATCTTTCATTTTCTATAAAGGACACCATTCTACTAAGTCGTTGTATATAATGGAACTTAAGCATCTATGGATTTTGGTATCCATGGGGGGGGGTGTCCTGGAACCAAATACCAGCAGATACCAAAGGGCCACTGTACCTATGAGGGTGGTGGGACATAGAGGAAAGCCTGCCCAGAAAGTCTCAAAACATGAATAGGCTTATACATGGAAATACAGTCTGTGAGATATGCTAGACCTAATCCCAATACAGTAGGACTCCCGTATCTGTAGAATCAATATCCGTGGTTTCAGTTATCTGTGGGACACAAAATAGAACAACATACCATAGAGTCTTCCTAGAAAATGCCTAGAGAGGCATTCTCTCTAGACATTTTCTAGGTCCTCCAAGGCAAGTCTATGGTATTTTAAACTAGACGTCTCATTATTTTCAATGGCATTTGCTGTTATCCACAGTTTCCATTATCTGCAGTAGGTTTGGGGGGAAAAACCCCGTGGATATGGGGGTCCTACTGCATGACACAAGGGCTACCACTGCCACTACTACTACTACTACTACTGTTTGAATAAAATTGAAATAAAAAAGAAACACCATGCAAGTCTGTATACATTTACTTTGACATCACATAACTAATCATAAGACATTTTTCACTGATGGCTCCTCATCTGAACTAAAATTTGGGTGCACACTATAGGAAAGTACTGGTTTGAATCCAATTGTTAACTGCTGCTCTGTGTTATGATCTCTGCCTTGTGGGGGATACAATCTAGCTTCCTTTAGCTGTATTTGTACAGTGGGCATCTGGCCAGGGATCTGCTTTGCCTAGCAAGGTGAACTTTTCTTGGTAGTTAGGGTTCCTGATCTCAGAGCCTCAGCCATCTTCTCCAGTCCTCCAGGAGAGGGGGAAGAATTTCAAGTCAAGAGCTGTGTGTGTGTGTCTTCATATATGTGTATACACACATGCATATTACACTGTGCTGTTGGCCATTTTGCAAACTACGTTGGAATAGTGGCTATAGACTCTTTAGGGGTGGGCACTGTCCTATTTCTCCCCTCTCTCCCCTCTCATTCAAACATCACTAGGGACTATCTCTAAGCCTCAGGGCCTGGGACTTGAAATGCCAGGGCCTGGGATGTGCCTGACCTGACAACCCTACTGGTAGTATCTTTTTAGTATTTCAAGTAAGAGTCTTCCATTGGTTTAATAACTGAAATCTTCTGAGTCGTTGTCTCCATGCAGAGCATGTGCTCCTCCACTAGTGAGCAATGGCCCATCCGATGTTGTAAAATAAAGGTACTTCCCTGATCCTAGCTGCTTCTACATCTGTCTGGAATTCCTCTGCCGTTTTTCTCCGATGCTGCTAATGTTTATGACCAGTTCTGTGTAGCCTCGGGGGCTCTGTGTCCAGCTGAGCCAGGTGTGTTTCACAATGGTAAGCTAATGGACTTGAGTTGTGTGGGGTTGAACCGATATTCCCCCTTCACTATTGATATGCAATGCATTCCTGACCTAGAAAATTAGACCTGAATTTCAATGAAAAATGTCGCCTGGCTCCTGGCGAATCAAGTAGAATAAATCAACTGAACTGCTGGTAGCTGTTTACTGAAAATGTCAAGGCATTTCCCCCCTCTAAGTTGCACTCAAAGTACATTTTTTCATCTCTCTCGCACTAGTGGTGTGCATGTATGCATAATCGTGATGTGGTTTAGCAGGCAGAAGAATTTCGTCCTTACTGCACAGAGCACCTCTTTGAGAAAGCTGGGATTCCATTCACCTTTCAGTGCTCATGAACATTATGATTAGTGTGATAGCAGGGGCATATGAAGCCAGGAACACTTGGTGCTCGAGGCATCTGTCCAAGCAGGATAGTACTACAGCTGAGACAGAATGCCATTACAGATCTTGCTGGAAGCCTTCTTTCAGGGAAAAGACATAGCACAGCAGTAGACACTAGTGCAGGGGTGGGAAAATTATGCCCCCTGGGCTACATGCTGCACAAAGTCTGTTTCTAAGGTACCAAGGACCTTTGGGACCCTCCTTCATTTTTTTTTTTTTATTTTATTTTTTGCAAAAAGGGCTCCCACACTCCTGTTTGGCAACAGAAAGTTTTCAACTTAGGCCTTGTCTAGACAGGGTATTTACCCCACCTTCCCCCATCTTGGAGCCCTGCAGCTTATATAATGCAGGACTTTCCCCCCATTTTGCAAAGATGGGGGGAAGACAGGGTAAAGCTGATTAGATCTGATCCTAACCAACAGAGACGACCTTGTTAATGGGGTGCAAGTGGTGGGATCCTTAGGTGAGAGTGATCATGTTCTCCTGGAGTTTGTTATACAATGGAAAGGAGAAGCCAGGCATAGTCAGACACGCATTCTTGACTTTAGGAGAGCTGATTTCAATAAACTCAGGGAAATACTGGGGATGATCCCATGGTCAAGAATACTAAAAGAGAAGGGACCTCAAGACGGTTTTGACTTTCTCAAAAGGGAGATACTGAAGGCACAATTTCAAACAGTACCATTGAGGAAGAAAAATGGGAGGTGTCTCAAGAAACCAGGATGGATGACTAAAGAACTTTCAATGGAGCTAAGTTTTAAACGGAACATGTATAGGAAATGGAAAAGGGAGGAAATCACCAAAGAAGAATTCAAACAGATAGCGAACACGTGTAGGAGTAAAGTCAGAAAAGCTAAAGTGCAGAATGAGCTCAGGCTTGCTAGGGAGGTTAAGAACAATAAAAAGGGTTTTTTTGGGTATGTCCGCAGCAAAAGGAGGAAGCAGGAAATGATAGGGCCACTACGTGGAGAAGATGGCAAAATGCTAACAGGGGACAGAGAAAAGGCAGAATTACTCAACACCTTCTTTGCCTCAGTGTTTTCAGAAAAGGAAAAGGAGGACCAACCTGAGGAAAATGGAACAGAGGACACAATAGGGGAAATCCAGCTGAAAATAAGTAAAGAGGTGGTACAGGAATACCTTCTTAATCTAAATGAATTTAAATCTCCAGGACCAGATGAACTACATCCAAGAGTATTAAAAGAGCTGGCAAATATAATCTCAGAGCCATTGGCAATAATATTTGAGAACTCCTGGAGAACAGGAGAAGTCCCAGCAGACTGGAGGAGGGCAAACGTTGTTCCCATCTTCAAAAAGGGGAAAAAAGAGGATCCCAACAACTATCGTCCAGTTAGTCTGACATCAATACCAGGGAAGATTCTAGAACAGATCATTAAACAGAGAGTCTGTGAACATTTAGAAGGCAATGCCATAATCACAAAAAGTCAGCATGGGTTTCAGAGAAACAAGTCATGCCAGACTAATCTGATCTCTTTTTTTGATAAAGTTACCAGCTTGGTAGATGAAGGGAATGCTGTGGACATTGCATACCTTGATTTCAGTAAGGCCTTTGACAAGGTTCCCCATGACATTCTTGCAAACAAGCTTGTAGAATGTGGGCTAGACAAGTTAACTGTTCAATGGATTTGTAATTGGTTGACTGGCCGAACCCAAAGGGTGCTCAGCAGTGGCTCCTCTTCGTCTTGGAAAGATGTGACCAGTGGGGTGCCACAGGGTTCTGTCCTGGGCCCAGTGCTATTCAACATCTTTATCAATGACTTAGATGAGGGAATTAGGGGCATACTTATCAAATTTGCAGATGACACCAAATTGGGAGGAGTAGCTAATACCCTAGAGGACAGGATCAAAATTCAGAATGACCTGGATAGACTGGAGAGCTGGGCCAAAGCTAACAAAATGAAATTCAATACGGAGAAATGTAAAGTACTGCATTTAGGGCGAAAAAATGAAATGCATAAATATAGGATGGGAGAGACCTGGCTGAATGAGACTATGTGCGAAAGGGATCTAGGAGTCCTAGTAGACCACAAGTTGAACATGAGCCAACAGTGTGATGCGGCAGCTAAAAAGGCCAATGCAATTTTGGGCTGTATCAATAGAAGTATAGTGTCTAGATCAAGGGAAGTAATAGTGCCACTCTATTCTGCCTTGGTCAGACCTCACTTAGAATACTGTGTCCAGTTCTGGGCACCACAATTCAGAAAGGATATTGACAAATTGGAGCGTGTCCAGAGAAGGGCAACTAAAATGGTGAAAGGTCTGGAAACGATGCCTTATGAGGAGAGACTTAGGGAGCTGGGTATGTTTAGCCTGGAAAAAAGACGGTTTAGAGGCGATATGATAGCCCTGTTTAAGTATTTGAAGGGATGTCACGCTGAGGATGGAGCAGGCTTGTTTTCTGCTGCTCCAGAGACTGGAACACGGAGCAATGGGTGCAAGCTCCAGGAACAGAGATTCCACCTCAACATGAGGAGGAACTTTTTGACAGTCAGAGCTGTTCGGCAGTGGAACACACTCCCTCGGAGCGTGGTGGGGTCTCCTTCCTTGGAGGTCTTTAAACAGAGGCTGGATGGCCATCTGTCGGGGATGCTTTGATTGAGATTTCCTGCGTGGCAGGGGGTTGGACTGGATGGCCCTCGTGGTCTCTTCCAACTCTGCAATTCTATGATTCTATGATTCTATGATTCTATGAAACTCTTTCAGCAAAATAAATAAAAGTATGGGGAGGGGGAGAAATTGGAGAAGCACCTGGCTTTCTCCCAACTGCCAGACGTGAATCAATCACATCATCCTCTGAGGTCCACCTGTGTCGTATAGAAGTCTCAGCAGCTGAGGTAATAATTTGTAGAAAAAGGAAGAAAACACTAACCTCCGCAGTGCCCAAAAATAGACGTATGCAAATTCAAGGTTAACATACATGTGCATACGCCACTAACGTGAAGCTAGCCAATATGTGTAAAAATAAAATACATAAAACAATGCATAATACAAAATGCAAAAAGAATAATGGAATCATAAAATCATAGAGTTGAAAAAGACCACAAGGTCTATCCAGTCCAGCCCACAGCCATGCAGGAATACACAATCAAATCATTCTCGAAAGATGGCCATCCAACCTCTACTTAAAAATCTCCAAAGAAGGAGACTCCACCACACTACAAAGCAATGTATTCCACTTCTGAACAACTCTTACTGTCAGGAGGTTCTTCCTAATGTTTAGGTGAAATCTCTTTTCCTGTAGTTTGAACCCACTGCTGTGTCCTAGGAAATTTTCAGATGCGATTTTCAGCAGCAAATATCCCAAAACAGCTCTGCTGCTGCTGCGCGGCAGAGGAGCGGTTTCGGATGATGCCGTCCCTCTGCCAAACCCCTCCATGTCACTTCCATGACAGAATGGAGGAAACCGTGTCATATTTCACTCACGGGCAACATTCATGAATGAAATATGACACGGTTTCCTCCATTCTGTCACGGAAGTGACATGGAGGGGTTCAGCAGAGGGACGGCTTCATCCAAAACCGCTCCCCTGCCGCGCAGCAGCAATGGAGCTGTTTTGGGATATTTGCTGCCGAAAAGCGCGTCTAAAAGTGTTCCTAATCTCTGGAGCAGCATAAAACATGCTTGCTCCATCCTCAGTATGAAAGCCCTTCAAATATTTAAACATGGTTATCATGTCACCTCTCAACCTTCTCTTCTCCAGGCTAAACATGCCCAGCTCCCTAAGCTGCTCCTCAGAGGGTGTAATGGCTTCCAGACCTCCCACCATCCTGGTTGCCCTCCTCTGGACATGTTCCAGCTTGTCCATATTCTTCCTGAATTGTGGTGCCCAGAACTGGACACAATATTCCAGGTGAGGCCTGACCAAAGCAGAATAGAGTAGCACTATTCCTCCCCTTGATCTAGACACTATACAGTACTCCTATTAATGCAGCCTAGAATCACATTGGCTTTTTTAGCTGCTACATTATACTGACTCACATTCAGTTTGTGGTCCACTAAGACTCCTATATCTCTTTTGTGTGTACTGCCATCAAGCCAGGTGTCACCCATCCTATATCTGTGCATTTCATTTTAATGCCCAAGTGTAGCATCCTACATTTCTCCTTGTTTAAATTTGTTTTGTTAGCTTTGGCCCAGCTTTCTAATTTGTTCAGGTCATTTTGGATTCTGATCCTGTCATCTGGGGTATTAGCTACCCCTCCTAATTTGGTGTCATCTCAGACTTGATAAGGATACCCTCTATTCCCTCATCCATGTCATTGATAAAGATATTGAATAGCACCAAATTGACCACCAACAGTGGTCCGCCCTGGCCTCACATCGGGAGGCATGGAGACGCACTATCCACAATGCTGCAGCCTTATTTGAGAACTCACGACGAACAAGTCTTGAAGAGAAACAACAACGCAGAAAGAATCACAACCCAAAAACATCACCCAAGGAGACCTTCTGCTGTGCTTTTTGCAACCGGACTTGTTTATCTCAGATTGGCCTTTTTAGTCATCAGCGCGCTTGCAGAAAGCGCAGGATGAGTCCTTCCTGAATCTTCATTTGCGAAGAAAAGCCAGAGAGAGAGAGAATAGCACTGAACCCACGGCAGAATCCTGTGGCACCTCTCCAGGATGAAGAGGAGCCATTGATGACTACTTTTTGGGTTTGCCCAGTCAACCAATTAGAAATCCAACTAACAGTACTATTGTCTAGACCACAGGTTTCTAAGTTTTTGCAAGAATATCATGGGGGACCTTGTCAAAAGCCTTAATGAAATCAAGATACACTACATTCACAGCATTTCCTTCATCTATCAAGTTTGTAACTCTATCAAAAAAAGAGATAAGTTTAATCTGGCATGCCTTGTTTTTAAGAAATCCATATTGAGTTTTAGAGATCACGGCATTCCTTTTTATTAAGTGGTTATAGACTGTCTGTTTAATGACAGGTCATTCCCATTTGTTAGGATCAGATCTAAAATAGCTGATCCCCTTGTTGCCTCCTCTACCTTCTGGACAATGAAATTGTCTGCAAGGCAAGTGAGGAATTTGTTGGGCCTTAAATTCTTGGCAGAGCTGGACTTCCAGCAAATATCAGGATAGTCGAAGTCCCCCATTACTACTAAATCTCTCCTTTCTGAATGTGTGGTCATCTGCTCCAGGAACGAATCATCTAAATCCTTGGTTTGGCTTGGAGGTCTGTTGTACACCCCCACAACAACATCCCTGCTGTTTATCTCCCCCTTGATTTTTATCGAGATGCTCTCAACCTGGCTCCCAGGATTTAAGTCATGGATCTGTTCACAGGTGAGCACATCCTTAACATATAATGCTACTCCACCACCCTTCCTGTTTGGTCTGTTTCTCTGAAATAGGCTATACCCCTCTATTCCTACTTTCCAATCGTGAGACTAATCCCACCAGGTTTCAGTGATGCCTATTATATCATATTTGTTTTGCTGTGCTAAGAGTTCAAGTTTATCCTGTTTATTTCCCATGCTCTGTGCATTATTAGAGAGACATCTATGACCATAGGCCATTTCCCCATCTGCTTTTTTAAAGGTTTATTCCTCCCATTGTTGGATTGTTGAGCTATTTGCCTTGTTCTCTGTATAACATTTGGGCTATTATCTCTAGCACTCAATGAAGTTCTGCCTTCAAGAGTACTATCTCCCTCTCCCATTCAACTCAGTATAAAGCCCTCCTAATAAGATCTTTCAGACTCTTAGCAGAAACATTCCTGCCAACCACTGTGAGGTGCAACTCATTCCTTGCCAGAAGTCCACCTCCCTGAAACCATACCCCATGGTCCAGGAAGCCAAGTTGTTCCCGCAGCACCATCTGCATAGCCAGTTGCTCACTTCCACTATTCTTCTCTCCCTTCCTGTATCTAATTAATTAGATACATTAATTTAAAACCATTTTAAAAGCCTATAAAATAAAATGATGATAAAAATACAGTGCAACATACTCCCAGTAAAACATCCTCTGTAACAAGCAGAAACAAGCAGAAACAGAGATAGTCTAGCTTTCTATGGGAAGGAATTCCACAGCCTGGGAGCAGCTAGCAAGAAGGTTCTCTCCCATATCTTCATCAAATGTACCTGCAATGGTGGTGGGGACCATCTTTGCCTGAGATGGAATGCCCAGGAAGACTGAAGTGTTCAGCAACTGGTTTTTTGTGGATTCCCATTCCTAATGTCTGATTTATGTTCATTTATTTACATCCACACATACACTTCCCGGTATTGTCAGCATTTTCTTCCTGCTTCTTTAACACCTGCCCTATGGGTAAAAATTCAGGTGAAAAGAGGCTGTTTTGCCTATCAGAAGCTAATAGAGGTCCAGTATCACTGTTTAAAAAAAAAACAGCCAAAAAAAAACCCCTTATCCTTCCTCAGGAATTGGTCCAAAATCATTCCTGTGGAGAAAAATGGTCACATTAGGAAGGCCTCCATCAGTGCCAAGTTATGGAATTTACAGCAGGGTTTTGCAGATGGCAATTTAGATGTGTGTGTATGAGAGAGAGGGAAAGGAGGAGGGAGAGAGATTTTGAGTTGTAATGAATGAGCATGTTAAGCTAAGCCCTGAGGAAGATGAATTGATTAGCAGGAAGATATGATCAAAGGTAAGCAGTAAGCATTCTACACCCCCTGTATTGGTCTAATTCTTTTTTAATTAATCTGTCTCTGAATGACTCTTTTTCTCTGTCAACAAAAATGTTCCCTTTCCACCTCCTACCCCATTCTCACCCTCCCACCAAATTATTAACATCTTTGTGCAGGAAAGATTCAGGTTTGGGCTAGTTAATACTATTTGGAAGCTTTATTAAAAAAAAAACTAAAAAAAAAACCCAAACCATTGTTGCCTCCAGTGAGGCTGAAAAGAAAAGTGTAGACATTTGAAGCTTTGTACACATATGCAGGACATTATAGAACAGACTAATAAACTGGCTTAACGGAAAGGTTCACCCACTGCTTTTTATTAACAGGGCTCCAGATGCCCTGCGAGAAGATGCAAGGGGGCAGAGCAGTAAGCAATTTATTAACAACTGTATCGGGAAAGGGTAGAGCAGTGATCAAGGAAAGGCTAATTTGTTAAATCATAAAAGTGATTTCATGATTTAAAAGCAGCTTAGGGAGCTGGGAATGTTTAGCCTGGAGAAGAGAAGGTTAAAAGGTGACCTGATAGCCATGTTTAAATACTTGAAAGGATGTCATATTGAAGAGGGAGAAAGCTTGTTTTCTACTCCTCCAGAGACTAGGAGCTCATGTACAGAGCAGAATATGCAGGCTTCCTTGCTGGCATATTCTGCTCATGGATCTGGCCTATTGCTCCCCCATTATTGGTACAGAGTAGGATGGAGTCCAGACTGGCACATTGACAGGTCTCTGCAGCTACTACCCGCATCCCATTCTCTGCAGCCAGGAAACTGGCCCACAGCATGTGACCAAGGCCCCCTGCATGTGACCAGCCATGGTCACATGCTGCAGGATTCCTTCCTGGCTATGGAAGAGCGAGACAGCTGGCAGCAACAGTGATGGGCCAGCATGCCAGAATAAGTTTTTGTGGTCAAACGGTGCCTGATCTTTTGTCTTTTGCCAGCAGGGGCAAAATTAAACAGTAATTTTTAAATGGTGTAACAGGCCTTAACCCATCTTCTCCCTGTCTTTGCCCCAAGGGACATGAGGACTGCCCAGGGGCAAAACAGGGGGGAAACACCATGCATCATCTGGACTACAGGACTCTAAGAAGGGGAAAAGATGAGGTAAATTGTCCATCAAGACAAGCCCTAGGAGCAATGGACTCAAACTACAGGAAAAGAGATTCCATCTAAACATTATGAATAATTTCCTGATGGTAAGAGCTGTTAAACAGTGGAATGCACTGCCT